>OV702284.1:54129934-56629934 GCA_916181665.1 Avena sativa | reverse complement strand
AAACTAGTCATTGGGTAATCCAACGGTAATATCGGCGTAATCACCGTGCGGTAACGGGTCCCCAAAAATGGCAGGTAACAACCGCTATATAAGGAGAGTGACAGTTGAAGGACGATCATTCCCCACACTTCCTCCGATCTCGCGCACTCCCAGTCTTCCATTCCGCACAGCGACCAAAGCGACCCATAACCCTAGATCCTCCAAGTGATGGCGCCTCCAACGGAGCCATGGGGCAGATCCAAGTGCACGAAGGTGTTGTTAAAATCATTCGAGGAGGCGGGGATCCTCCGCGCTGGGAGATGGCGCATCCCCGTGGCCGGAGAAGTGGTACCAGATCCACGCGAAGGAGAGTTCATGTGCTTCACCAGCCACCTGGAGAGGGGGCTCGGGTTCCTCACCTCCCTCTTCTTTTGCTGTTTTTGCGCCTACTACGACATCCAACCGTCAGACCTAGGTCCGCATAGTATCGAGCAACTCGCCATTTTTGTGGCGTTTTGCGAGTGCTACCTAGGCTGTCGGCCGTATTTCCCCCTGTGGCAAGATCTATTCCACGGGAGGATCGGGCGTGAAGAAGCAGGCGGGCCGATTCTAGCCGCGGGCGGCCTCACGTTTCAGTTGAAGTCAAAGGCTTCCTTCTTCGACCTGATGCTGCCAAAGAAGGCAGTGAATGAGTGGAAGAAGAATTGGTTCTACGTGACCGAATCGCCGCCGGGCGACGAGGTGGCGCTTCCGATGTACTCCGCCGACCGGCCCGAGCCGCGTCGGCTCCAAGTTGCCAAGCTCCCGCTGGACCAGCAGATGGTCGTCGATGAGATGCTACAGACGATCCGCAATTTGAAGAAGGGCCTCCAAACCATTAATCTGTACAATTGCTGGTTCGGGCGGCGGCTAGTGCCTCTGGCCAGCGCGCCCACTATATGTACGAGTACATGGGCAAGGACGACCCGACGAAGTTCTGCCATGCCGAGTGGAGGCTCAACGACTACACCTTGGCCTTGAAAAATATCACCGAGGCGGAGTATCTCGACGCGAAGGCCGGTGTCGCCCCTTACACTGTGAAGCGCAAGGCTCCAACGGTAAGTCCTTTCTTTCCTGTGCACTCGTAGTCGCAGATTTGCATTCGCAGTCACGCTAATTTCGTCTTGTTGTTGCAGTTGTTCCAAGTGGTGGAAGGTTGGCTTCCACTCGCAGACGACGAGAACTCGAACTCATCCGCCGAGGATGATAACGAGTGTTCGCCCGACAAGGGCGGTGTCAGAAGTGACGGGGGCGGCAATGACGACGACGATGACGACGTCGGCGATGAGGCCGTGGAAGTCGCCGCACCCACGGTCCGCAAGACCCGCGAGCTCGAGGCCAGCAAGAGCCTTGAGGCTCATGATAAGAACGATGACAAGCTCCCTGAGCACACCTCACAGCGCGAGGCTACGCCATCGAAGAAGAAACCACCGCCACCGAAGAAGAGGCCGGCTAAGCCGGTATCACCACCTCAGTCCGCGAGTAGCTCCAACGCTACCAGTGCGACCGAGGAAGCTAGGGCGACGCACCGGCGCACGCGACCACGGCGGCCGATGCGGCCATTGTAGAAGGCGAGGTGCCGTTGGCGTCGCTGTCGGCGCCCTTCGTGGCCGCGGGGACCTCGAGGTCGCTCAAGGCCGCTCCAGCCGCGGGGACCTCGCAATCAAGGGGAGCACCCACGGCGATCACCGCTGATCCTCCTGCCGCGGCCTTTTCCTCGAAGAAGCCGTCGGTGTCTTGGGCACAGAGCGTGTTCGAGACGGGCCTCAGTCAGAAACTGGGGCCAAAGTTGGAAAGCCGGTCGGCATTCGTACTGGCCTGTGTTTTATCCCAGTCGCCAAGTGAGTATTTCTGAGTTTTTTGTTTGTCCAATCGATTCATCCCGACTGGCGAGTTTGCTGATAGCATTGTTTTGCAGGACTGGGGTGAAGAAAATAGGTCACCCTTCGGTGGCCAAGGTCCCGTTGGGTGCCGCGGAGGCTCTAGTCGACCCTTTGAAAAATAGGAAGGGCGAAGAAGTAGGCAAAGGGCGACGAGGTCATTATGATTTCAGACGAGCTGACGGTCGCCCCGAGCGAAGCTCCGACTAGAGAGGATGCGGCCTCGAAGGCCGCGGTGGACGCAGAGTCGCAACGGGTGGAACCCGTGGCGTCGGTCGGGGCAATGGGCCCATCCTCGAGTGGCGCGGGAGCCGCGGTGGCGACGTTCCCTTGGTTTGTAGCGAAGGCCTCCGTGGCGAGTGCGTCGGTGCCATCGAGCCAGGTGCCTGAGGTCGTCGGCACGGAGGTCGAGTAGTGTCGCGGGCGCACTCCGTTCGTTCTCCTGTCGGTGGATGCAATGGAGCTTCACGGCATGCTAGGTGCCGCCATCTAGGTATATCCAGTCCCCGAGGATCAGGCCACTGAATTTCAGTGGTCGGATCCTTATTGGTTTTGAAGTCTAGTCCCCGAGTGTCTAGTCATTGAGTTTCAGCGGCTAGGCAATTAGGAATTTTTCACTGTCCATTCCCCGAGTGGCTAGTCGCTGAATTTCCGCGGCTAGACACTTAGGAATTTTTCGCTGTCCAGTCCCCGAGTGGCTAGTCGCTGAATTTCAGCGGCTAGGCACTTATGAATTTTTTGTTGTCTAGTCCCCGACTGGCTAGTCGCTGAATTTCAGCGGCTAAGCACTTAGGAATTTTGTTGCGGATGCTTCCATGGTTGCGCATGGCCTGTAGCATGAGTCGGTGGAGCGACTTGCCACCAGGGAGCGTTTGGAGAGGGAGCTCCTCGTTGTCCGAGAAATGAACGAGCAACTTCGAGCGACTGCGGGTGAGTGGTTGTCGTGCTTGTTACTGGTCGTAAAGCTTTGCTCTTCTCGTATTCATGGTTTTGTTGACGAAGAGGGTCACGCGACCGCGGTGGAGAAGGCTTGTCAAGGCATGGTCCCGGCGAGAAAAACTTACGGCTGCGCAGTCATTCTTGAGCGTCGCAGAGAAGCGAATCACCGACTTGGAGCGGGAGGTCAAGAAGGAAAAGGCGGAGGTGACCTCGACAGATGGGAGGGCCAAAGCAGTCGTTGCTCCTGCTGCTAAGGAGCGGAAGATGTCAAATGCGCTCGTCGCCGGGCTGCAGGATGATCTCTCCGGTCTTCAAGATTCATCACGGAACGCTGTCGCCTGTTGATTGGTGAGTTCTTTGTTTTTTGCGAGTCCCCGAGCGTGCGGGTCACTTTGTTTTGCTGGATCCTTTCTTACTGTCTACTTGTATATTGCAGGCAAGATTACTGATGATTCTGATGAGGCGCGGTCGTATGATGCGTGGCAATGTGTCACCACGCTGGTTGACTCTGCTGCTCTATCAGCGACCTGCATTCGGGCATACATTTAGGAGATCTCGCCCACGGAGGTGATCCCCAGCGACCTCGTCGAGGTCTGGTGCTACCTGGAGAAGGCCTCGGCTGTGGCTGACTTCATGTCGCGGTCAGCCTTTTGTCATGGTGCAGCGAGTGCGCTGAGTCTTGGGCTCGCGCACTTCCCCAACGACTTCGACCTTGACGACGTCACGAGCGGGTACCCTTCATCGACGGGCGTGGTCGAGATCGCTGAAGTGCTGAAGCTAACCGAGTGGGCTATGGTGTACGCCGACCGGGTGTGGGCGATGGGTGACCTTATCCTGTACCAGGAGACGGTCGTCGCCCCGAACGACCCCGAGCCGGCGCACCGCGACTTCAAGGTGGATCAGCCATTCCGAGCGGCCATGGCAGGTGAACTCACGACGTACCCTTCGAACCCATGGGTTCCCTTTATCCGCCGTCGCAGTAGTGGTGGCGCCTCGTTGTCGAAGCCTGCGGAGTATAATAGGTTGCCGACTAGCGTTAGTTAGAATAGCCATGTAACTGCCCTTGTAAGCGGAACAAATTTTGCTGCTTGAAGGAATGCAAGGATGATTTTGTCAATGTTTTTGATTTGATTGTTGGTTGTGCGAGTCCCCGAGCACGTCCGCCCTTTTATGGGGTTTACCTCGTTTTTATGTATATGTATGTTGTATAAACTGTTTGTAAGTTAAGGTCTATTCGCCATGGCTTGGAAAGCCAGTCGCATGGCGACTCCAAGGGGTGCTCTGTACTTAGCCATTTTCTCGGGCGCGAACAGGGTCGGGTGTCCGAGTCCCCGAGCGTGGTACTTGGCGGTTCTATTCGCATGCCCGAGGTAGGTAAAGACGGGGCGCATTGTTTTTGGCGCGTCACTCCACCTGATCCGTAGGACCAGTCGCGCGGCGAGTCTGGGGCACGCTCTCATACTTGGCGTTTTCCCTAGTCGATCGAGATTGGACTGGTACCGCACTACTTGGACGTGCCGGTCGCGTAACCAAGGGTTGATTTCCGCGAGTAGCATAGCACTGTAATTACGAGTGCAAATGGCACAAGGTATGGAGAGTGGACACAATTTGTGCGAATCGATCTTCTTTATTTCATTGCGGGTAGGGGGTACATGTCTGGAGTTCTAGGAGTAGAACTTTCGTAAGAGGTTTACATTCCACGACCTCTTGATGTCGAGTTTTCTGCCGCCTCGGACATCGGTGAGGTAGTAGGCGTCGTTGCCCAGGACTCGCCCGATGGAGAATGGTCCCTCCCAAGGGGGAGAGAGCTTGTGCATACCCTTCTTGTCCTGGATCAGACGTAACACTAGGTCGCCTTCCTGGAAGGTGCGAGTCCGTACTCGCCGGCTGTGGTAGCAACGAAGCCCGTGCTGATACATGGCGGTGCGGGAGCGAGCTAGGTCGCATGCTTCGTCGAGCTGGTCGACCCCGTCCTAGCATGCGAGCTCATTGTCGGCCTCCGCGTAGTTGACCACCCGAGGCGAATCGTGCTCGAGGTTGGTTGTCATGACGGCCTCGGCGCCATACACCATGAAGAAGGGGTGAACCCTGTCGATCTGTTGACGGAGGTGCGGATGCTCCATATGACGGAGGGGAGCTCTTCGACCCAGCACCCAGGAGTTCGCTCGAGTGGAACTTGCAGTCACGACTTCAGGCCATGGAGGATGCTCTGATTGGCGCGTTCCGCCTGGCCGTTCGACTCCGGGTGGGCGACTGAGGCGAGGTCGAGTCGAATGTGGTGCTCCTCGCAGAATTCGGCCATGGATCCTTTGGCGAAGTTGGTGCCGTTGTCCGCGATGATTCTGTGCGGGAACCCGTAGCAATGGATGAGCTCGCGTAGGAACTTGGTGGCGGTCTTCATGTCGCACTTGCGGACTGGCTTGGCCTCCACCCACTTTGTAAATTTGTCGACTGCGACTAGGAGGTGGGTGAAGCCAGAGGGGGCCTTCTTGAAGGGGCCTACCATGTCCATGCCCCACACGACGAATAGCCAGGTGATGGGGATGGTCTTGAGTGCTGATCTCGGGATGTGGGTCTGGTTGGCGTACTTCTGGCATCCGATGCACTGTTGGACGATGTCGACCGCGTCGGCGTGCGTGGTGAGCCAGTAGAAGTCGTGTCGCATGGCCTTGGCGACCAGAGAGCGAGCACCAACATGGTGGCCGCAGTCGCCAGCATGGATGTCCTGGAGGATCTTGCGACCTTCTGTGGGTTGGACGCAACATTGGAACATGCCGGTCATGCTGCGCCTGTGGAGCTCGCCGTTGATGATGACGAAGGATTTGCAGCGGCGTACTATCATCCGGGCCTCCGTCTTGTCAGCGGGTAGGGTCCCTCCCTCCAGGTAGGCGACATATGGCGTAGTCCAGTCGCTTGGCTCGGTAAGCATGGCGACCAGGGCTGCTTCTGGTTGCAGCGGAATTCCGATGTCGATCTTCCACAGGGGAGAGACGGAAGGCTTGGTGATGGTGTCAAGGAAGACGCCAGCGGGTGGCGCGAGGTGAGCCGACCCGATGCGAGAGAGGGCGCCAGCTTCCTCGTTCTTGCGCCGATCGATCCACTCGACGAAGTAGCCGGCGAAGTGGCCTCCCAGCTGGTCCACTGCTTGGCGGTATGCCGCCATGGTGGGGAAGACTGCATCGCAAGTGCCGGTGACTTGCCCGGCGACGAGGTCGGAGTCGCCTTAGCAGCGCAGTCGTTGATGTTCATTTCCTTGGCTGCTCGCATGCCATGGAGGAGAGCCACGTACTCGGCCATGTTGGTGCAGGGGGTGAAGTCGAGGTACAAGACGTAGCGTAGCTTGTCGCCCTTTGGAGATGTGAGGATGATCCCTGCCCCTGCACCATCTGCATTCTTCGATCCATCAAAGTGTAGGGACCAGTAGTGGAGGTACGATAGTTTCTCTGGCTGTTGCGCCTCCTCCCAGTCGGCGAGAAAGTCTGCTAGAGCTTGCGACTTGATCGCCTTGCGCGGCTCATACCTGATGTTGTGGACTCCGATCTCGACGGCCCACTTGGCGACTCACCCGGTCGTCTCATGGTTGCGGATGATGTCTTGCAACGGTGCTGAGGAGACGACCGTGATTGGGTGCACCTGAAAGTAGTGCGACAGTCGCCGCTGGGCTCCGAAGACCGCATATACCAATTTCTGGTACTGCGGGTAGCGCTGGCGCGACTCGGTGAGGAATTCACTGATGTAGTAAACATGTCACTACACCGGGCGCTCCTTGCCCTCTTCTGGTCGTTAGACGACCATGACGGCGCTGACGACTCGCTTGAAGGCCGCGACATAGACGAGCATGGGCTCCTTGTCGACGGGGGCGGTGAGTAGCGGGGCCGCGAGTAGCACCTCCTTGAGTGCGTGGATCGCGTCGTCTGCCTCCTTGTCCCACTGGAATTTGGGGTTCTTGCACATTAGGCGATAGAGTGGCATCGCCTTCTCGCCTAGTCGGGGGATGAAGCGGCTGAGAGCCGCAACTCGCCCGGCCAACTTCTGGACGTCATGTAGGCACTCGGGTTTGCTGAGCCGGGCGATCGTGTTGATCTTGGTCGGGTTTGCCTCAATCCCCTATTTGGAGACGATGTACCCCAGCAACTGTCCAGTAGGTACACCGAAGGTGCACTTTCCTAGGTTTAGCTTGATCTTGTACCTTCGCAGGTTTGCGAAGGTTTCCACTAGGTTGGCGAGTAGACCGCCCTGGCGAGTGGATTTTACCACCACGTCGTCGATGTAGACGTGGATGTTGTGGACAATTTGGCTCGCAAGGCACTCCTGCATGCACCTCTGGTAGGTCGCCTCGACGTTCTTGAGTCCGAAGGTCATAGTAGTGTAGCAGAAGGCTCCGAATGGCGTGATGAACGTCGTCTTCTCCTCGTCCTCAACTGCCATTTTGATCTGGCTGTAACCAGAGTAGGCATCGAGGAAGCACAGCGACTCCGAGCCCGCGGTCGAGTCGATGATTTGATCGATCCGCGTGAGGAAAAAATGCTCTTTCGGGCAGGCGCTGTTTAGGTTTGTGTAATCGATACACATTCTCCAGGTCCCGTTTTTATTCTCGACCAGGACTGGGTTTGCCAGCCACTTGGAGTATTTGATTGGCCAAATGTAGCGTGCAACGAGTAGACGCTGCACCTCCTTGGCTGTCGTGGTATTGCCGACGAGTACGCCATGGAGGGGTCCTCACAGTGCGTGTTTAGAGACATGGGGTAAGGCAGACGGTTGACGGGTACGAGGTAACATAGCTTACCCCGGTTCAGATCCCACAACGGTGGCGGAATCCTACTCCTGCTATAAATCACTATAAGGGCAATACGCCGAGTTACAGAGATAGGTTCGCTGTGCGAGGTTGTCTGAAGTTGTCTATGATCGTGCCCTCGCCAGGTCCTAGGGTTATAGGGAAAAGTCCTAGCCGGACAGGTCACAGAGTCCTACACCGTCTATTACTAGTCTTGAGTATCTTGCACTCCAAGGCTCCGGGTACGCTGGTAACTCCACCGTAGCCTTCCTTTATCCGGCATGGGCCTCCCTTATAGATCCACCTAACTGGGCTGCCCAGCAGGCCATAGGCCATGCTACCGACTATGGGCCACCCGGGTTAGTCGGCTAAGAGACATGCTATAAGGATACCCATATAGCATATCCCAACAGTAGCCCCCAGAGAACTCCGAGATCTTGCGCCGTCTTGCCTCATCACGTGGAATGCCCCGTCTAGATGGATGTCGTCAAATCGTCAAGCAACATCTTGTAGTCTTCCCAAAGAACCCTGCAATGTTTTCTCCGTCTTCGATTTGTAAGACGAAGGAATGCTGAATCTTCCATCGTACTCTTCCGTAGTCGGATTAAATCCGTCCATGCCGGAATCTTCGATGTGACGGCTCAGCTAGGATGCCGTAGGCTTAGGTCAGCGACGCCTCGTAACTCACACATGCAGAGAACGCAATCATATCCGATTTTCCTATGCGAGCGATACGAACCGTTGGTGGCAGCGGTTGGAGACGTGGCGAAATTTCCGCGCATGTTCGCGAACACGTCGTCTACGCGGCAGCCGACCGATTAGCTGCACGAATCTTGACGCCGAGGATGATAAATAGTAACCGTGGGGAATTTTCCACTTTTTACCCCATTCTTCTCGCGTTATCTTCTTCTTCCAGCCGCGCGTCTCCTCGAGCTCTCCGCAAGAAACCTCGAAAACCCTAGCTTCCATATGTGTTAGTCGCACCCGTCCATCACTCCATGGCCATCAGTAGGACCTCCCCATCGATGGCGGCATCGAGCGAAGACACGACGAAGACGGCGAGCTCCGTCGTCGTGCTCCCAGAGGGCTTGGTCATCCCCGCATCAGCGGTGATCGAATCCACCGGCGGCGACCACAATTTGGCGGCGCTGGAACCACTGGAGGACGAGCCAGACTCGCATAAGGGCGACTGGCGCGGCTCGGACATCACCGACCGCGACATCCAAGAGATGGTCGCCGAAGGCTACCTCCCCGCGACGGAGGGGCTTGCCTATCGGGCGGCGCCGGCCGGCGAGGTGACACCTTCTCCCCAAGCCGGAGAAAAGGTGTACCTCAAGGCTCAGCTGGTACGCGGCGTTTCCCTGCCCATCTCCCACTTCTTCCTCTCCATCTTGAACCATTACAAGGTCCAACCCCATAACCTCTCCCCTAATAGCATCTTAGTGCTTAGCAACTCTGCGGCACTTTGCGAGGGTTACCTAGGGATAAGGCCTAGGTTAGACTTGTTAGTGTACTTCTTCACCGTCAAACGTGAAGCTGGACATAGCAAGGAGGAGCTTAGGAATCGCGGCACCATAAGCTTCAAGATTCGACCTGGCCGGCGGTTCCCCGACATCGTCGGCCACGAGTCCTGCAAGAATTAGCAGCGGACGTACTTCTATGGCCCCGACATTCCTCTGGCGGGCCGAGAAGTGACGTACCCGGACTTCGCGGATGGAGCCGCCGCTAAAGTTTCCACATGGAGATCCCAAGCCTCCGTTCCTTCCGACCTTGACGCTTCCCGCGCCATAAGGCGGATCGAATGGTTCGTAGGTATGGGTTTATCCGGCTTGGACCTAGCCATGTGCTGGTTCATCAGGCGAATCCAACCTCTGCAGCACCACGCGAAGTTCATGCACGAGTATACCAGTGATCGATGGGATAGCCTCCGGATCTCCATGGATAACTTCTCGAGCGACTCCGTCAAGCTCCGCCTAAATGACATCGTCAAGGTGAAGGATAAGAAGCGTGGCTTCACCATCACCTACGACATGTTCGTAGACGACAAGTGCCCAAAGGTAGGTATTTATTTTCCGTGTACGACATATGCTCCAGTTTTTTCGTCTTGCCAATACCATATTATCTAACACGGTGATTTCTCACTTAATAGCTTAGCGATCTAGATGAGGGAAACCTGGATGCCCAAATCTACGATCCAAAGATGAAGGAAGTCATGGTCGTGTCCGACAACGATGTCCCATTGGCGCGAAAGCGGAAGAGCTCCACCTCTGACGCTGCCGAAGGAGGCAAGAAGAAGAAGACGGAGGGTGGAGCATCCAAAAAGAGTACCGCCGCCCTGGAGGCGGAAAACAGAAAAGCCACCAGGATTTTTGCCAAAGCACCCCCCCTAGTGTAAGCTTCTCATTCTCCGACATTGTCTATTTATCTGTCTTGTTCCTATACTTATGCATTTTGCACGTCTCAGGAAAAAAGCCACGACCAGCCTCAAGAAGACCTCCAAAACTTTTGGGGCTTCTAGAAATATCAAAGACATGCTGCATCGCGATGCCTCCCCCGCCATCGCCCCTGTTACTCCTGCCGTCAAGCCCTCGTCCTCCCCAACAAGCTCACAAGCTAAGGAGGCACCAGGCCCTTCCGCCATGGAAGTGGACTCTGGCCCCTCTACCGAACTCGCTGTTGTCGGCGAGCAGGCAACGCAGGAGAGCACCGCTCAACAAATGGCTGAAGCTCCGGCTAAGGATGCCATCGGTGGTGGCAAGGCGGTGGTGTAAGCTGGTACTTCTGCCGAAGGCGGTGCCCCTGCTCCCCAGAAACCCTTTGAGTTTCCGAAGATAGTTTACCCGGTGCTCACGCCGAGTAACACAACTCTGGTTACTCGAGGAGTACCGTCATCTCCGACGTGTGTTCTTGAGGAGCTCCTCCGACAAGCGGACATCTTGCAAGGAAATAGCATCTCCTTTGGCAAGCTGTTAGCCGAGAGCGCTACAAACCTCAAAATCATTGCACTTGTAAGTTTTACTTTGCCTTTTGCATTTCATATGAGTATCCCACTGTAGCCCCCGAGGATGTAGACGGAAAACCATAGGTTTTGCATCTATATGCTCTAAGAGTGACTAAGTTAGCAAAAACTCTCACTGTAGCCCCCAAGCATTTAGATGGAACAAACTATTCCGACTAGATGCTTTAAGAGTAGCATACGTAGTGTTTATAATTTTCAATACTGTAGCCCCCAAGCCTCTAGTTGTAACTGAATTAGTTCCGAATAGATGCTTAAAGAAAAGCTAAGCGGATTCCGAGTTAAAAACTTTATACTGTAGCCCCAAGCTTCTAATCGAGAACTGAATTAGCTCAGACTAGATGCTTAAAGAAAAGCTAAGTATATTGCTAAGTAAAAAAACTTTCGCTATAGCCCCCGAGCGCCTAGGTGGAAAACTTCCGACTAGGTGCTCCAAGCAGACTAAACAATAGTTTAATTTTTTCCTTTTTTCCACAGAACGAGAATGCTCGGAGGGGCATGGCCAACGACAAGTACCAGAAGATGCGCGCAGATCTTGAAGCCGAAAAGGATAAAATTGCCATCTTGAAGGAACAGATCATTAAAAACAAGAGTCTGTTTTCTTTTTGAGCATTTCCGTCTTGTTTCTGTGCCGTCATTCTCCGAGTACTCACTGTGTACTTTGTGTTCTCCGACTTGCAGAACATGTTGCCAAGGCCAAGGACATTGTCGAGCAGTCCAAGCATATCCAACAGCTGGACAGCGTTTCAAGATCCTTAAGGAGGAGAGGAAGGAGATGCTTAAAATGCATGAGGATTCCATGAAGGCCCTGCATGACTCCGCCTCTGCGGAAATCAATCGCTTGAAGGAGGAGCTTGCGATCTTAAAAGATCAGAAGCAAGCTGCTGATGAGCAAAACCAACGCCATAGCGAGGCGTTTAAGCTCCTCCAACAAGAGAAAGAATCCTTGGCGGACACCCTCTGGCAGGCTAAGGCCAGCATCTTCAGTAAGTTTCCTTCGCCTTGTATTTCTGTAGTCTGGATACTTTGAATTTATTGAACTCATGCGCTCCTTGTCGGAATTTGCAGCTCCTATGGGTTTAACCCGCTTGCCTCCTTCGAACAAGGAATGCATGGTTCTTGCCAGCAACTTTATCAACACCGCCATCACCCAAGCCAAAGAGATTGCCAAGTCCCTCCAGATATACATCAAGGCCTCGGACTCCGTGACGAAGTACTCAGAGATTCTGGGCCGAGCCCCCGAGCGTGTCACGAGCTGGAAAGCTTCATGTGCACGGGCTGGCGCAAGGATGGAGCTTTCAATGGTGAAGGCGCACTACGAAGGTGCCGACATCGACACGGTGACCTATGGTATCCCCGATGTTGACGATGACGGCAAAGATATTGATCATGAAGCCATCCTATCGTCCCTCGCGGGCTATGACACCAGAGTTGCCGAGTTGGTGGACATCGACGTCTTCGTGCCCATGAACACCATCGACAGAGTCAACCAAGATTCCTCCGAGTCTCATCATAGTGCCGACGTTGAGGATGATTCTCCAGCTGGGGACGATGCTGCTTCCAAGTCTCCTGCGCCCAAAGAATGAAAAAACAGCTTTGTAATATTTGTTTCACCATTGGTGTATGTGCGAAAAAAACTTGACGATGTAACTTAAGGCGGAAAACAATGGTTGGTATTTCCTGCTACTTAAGAACTAGTTTCCAGCATGTATATATTTTTAAGCAAGTGCTGGCTTATCCATTACTTTGGTTCTTATGCTTAACGTTTCGTGAGTCGGAAGACTCGTTGTCGGAACCATGCGCTTAGGTGATGATGCCCAATGGCACCGTCAATAACCTGAGCACAAAATCGCCGACAATAAGTGCCAAAAGTCACTACTCCAGAATCCACATAAAAACGACAAAGAACGTCTAGACCAGAAAACTTAAGCTAATGACCGTAGGCGGAATTTTCACAAGTGCAAACGCAAAGCTTGTGCATAAAGGTTTTAGATGATACAAAAATGAACACTAAAGGAGGTAAAAGACTCAGAAATATGAGTGAACCAAAGAGCTTTATTTCATTGATCATATAAGAGGTACACAATTAGATAAAAAATGCTAAGTGTAAAAAGGACGTAGCTGTGCTATGTTCCATGGCCGATCAAGCTCCGGGTAGTCATCATCCGGGTCACGTCGCTTACGCTTATGATCCTCGTTGGGTCTATCCTTTAGTTCACGATTGTCAACAAGGTAGTAAGACCCGTTGAGCAGCGCCTTGCTTATGATGAACGGTCCTTCCCATGGCGGGGATAATTTGTGTGACTTCTTCTGCTTAAGTCGGAGCACCAAATCCCCCTCTTTAGACGAGCGATGCCGAACGCGGCGACTATGGTAGCTGCGTAGCTTCTGCTGGTAGATGGCGGATCTTTGGCATTACAAAAAAGCGCTCCTCCTCGAGAAGGTCCACATCCAGGCGTCTGGATTCTTCAGCGTCATCCTCGTCGTAGCCGACAACTCTTGGTGCATCGTGGAGGATGTCGGAAGGCAGGATGGCTTCTACTCCATATACCATGAAATAAGGGGTGTAGCCGGTGGATCTATTGGGTGTAGTTCGTAAAATCCACATCACAGATGGCAATTCTTCCGCCCAGGCTCCAGCTGCTCTATGTAGCGGTGCCTCAAGACGTGGCTTGATTCCCTGTAGAATTAATCCATTGGCTCGCTCAACCTGACCATTGGATTGTGGGTGTGCCACAGATGCAAGGTCAAGTCGGATGCCTTTCTCCCAGTAATAAGCCTCCACTTCTCCGAGTGAAAAGTTGCTTCCGTTGTCGGTGATCATGCTATGTGGGAGACCAAATCTCACCACTAGATCCCGGAAAAACCTGAGGGCAGTTGCCCCATCAAGCTTTCTAATGGGTTTAGCTTCTATCCATTTGGTGAATTTGTCAACTGCCAAGCAGATGCGTAAACCCACAAGGTGCCGTCTGTAATGGTACCACCATGTCTAGCCCCCAGACTGCAAACGGCCAAGTTATTGGTATTGTTCGCAATTCTTCAACATGAACATGTGGTTGTCGGGCATAATACTGGCATCCCGTGCATGTCTCAACCAGCTTGTCGGCGTCCGCCTTCGCTGTCAGCCAGTAGAATCCTTATCGGAAGGCTTTCGCGACAAACGATCAGGGAGCGGCGTGATGCCCGCAATCTCCGAGATGGATTTCGCGCAGGATTTCCACACCTTCTAGCTGGGAAACACACTTTAGGTATACACCAGTAGTGCTCATTTTATAGAGTTGCCCATTGATTATGGTATAACCCTTTGCTCGTCATACTATTTGCCGTCTTTCGACTTTGTCGTCGGGAAAAGTTCCGTGTTCGAGATATTCCATGAACGGTTTTGTCCAAGCCGGCGAGACCTTAGTCACCATGTTGAGTCAACTCTATCCGGGTTGTCGATGTCGGCTCCCTTCACGGATGGTGTGCGCATATGCTCTAGGAAAACTCCTGGCAGAATTCGCTTGCACCCTGACCCAATCTTGGATAGCAGATCAGCCGCCTCGTTTTGCTCCCTAGGCACATACTTGACTTCGTAGCCCAAGAAGCTCTTGGCTATCTCGTCCACTTCGTCTCGATATGCCGCCATCATAGGGTTCCGCGCATTCCAGGTGCCAGCCACCTGCTGGGCAACCAAGTCGGAATCTCCACAGCAAACTATGCGCTTGATGCCAATATCCTTGGCTACACGTAGTCCGTGAATGAGTGCTTCATACTCTGCCATGTTGTTTGTAGCCTCGAAGTGGATCTGCAGAACGTAGTGTAGCTTGTCTCCTGTTGGTGACTGTAGCAATACACCAGCCCCCGAGCCGTTGAGCAGCTTTGATCCGTTAAAGTGAATCACCCAGTACTCTGGTTCTGGCAACAGAGTAGCGTCTGGCATATCCGTCCAATCTGCAACAAAATCCGCCAAGGCTTGTGACTTGATTGCGTCGCGTCTCTTGTAGGTGATCTCGAAGGCGGCAAGTTCAATGCCCCACTTCGCGACCCTTCCTATAGCGTCGCTGTTATTGATAATGTCGGACAGTGGAGTCTTGCTCACCACTGTGATTCGGTGCTCCTGAAAGTAATGCCTCAGCTTCCGAGAAGCAAGGAATACTCCATAAGCTATCTTTTGGTATTACGGGTAACGCTGCTTGGACTCCGTCAAGACCTCGCTTACATAGTAAACTG
Source organism: Avena sativa (assembly GCA_916181665.1). Classification (NCBI taxonomy): domain Eukaryota; kingdom Viridiplantae; phylum Streptophyta; class Magnoliopsida; order Poales; family Poaceae; genus Avena; species Avena sativa. Next base: position 56,615,095 of record OV702284.1, on the reverse strand, counting down.
GTCGTTGAAATCCGTGCTCATAGCCTGGTTCCTTCCGCTCTACCACGATGACAATGCTGATAACCCGGTTGGTTGCCGCCATGTAAATTAATAGGGGATCTCCAGGCTCGGGTGCTGCAAGGATGGGCGCTGAGGAAAGAATCTCCTTGAGCTTCTTCAATGCTGCATCTGCTTCGTCCGTCCACATGAATTTGTCCGCCTTCTTCAGCAACTTGTACAGCGGCAGAGCCTTCTCTCCAAGTCGGCTGACGAACCGACTAACTGCTGCAACACAACCTGTTAGTCATTAAATGTCCTTTAGGCATGTCAGACGGTTTATGTTTAAGATGGCCTTGATTTTCTCCGGATTTACCTCGATTCCACGTTGGGAAATGATGAAGCCCAACAATTTGCCGGCTGGAACCCCGAAGATGCACTTCTTAGGGTTGAGCATCATGTTGTATTTCCGGAGATTATCAAAGGTTTCTTTCAAGTCGGAGATAAGTCGTTTGACTTTTTAGACATCACCGCGATATCGTCCACATAGGCGTGAATGTTCCAACCAATTTGGTCGTGGAGGCAATGTTGCATTGTCCGCTGGTAAGTAGCACCTGCGTTTTTATTCACCCTTGTGAACTTTGCAGGTGTCCTATGCATTTATTTGCTACTCTATGAGTGACAAGCTGATTACCACTATGCTATGTTTTCTGTATGTGAAACAAACAAATGTTTTTCAATGCATGTTATTCATGATCTTTGTTTGTAGCTTGTCATGTTGCATGCATAGTTACTATGTCCTATTGTTAGAACTCCATCTTTCATGCACATGTTTAGAGTTCTTTGATCCCAACTTTCAATGCTTGCAAATGGTTGGATCTTTATTGTGAGGGTGCATGTCACCTCAAAAATTATTCTTTTTATCACTTACCTACTCGAGGACGAGCAGGAGTTAAGCTTGGGGATGCTGATACGTTGGAAACGTATCTATAATTTTTGATGCTCAATGCTTGTTTAGTATCTACTTTGCTTTGCTTGTCTACACTTTGAGTTGATTTTTACATGTTTTCTGGTACTAACCTACTAACAAGTTGCAACAGTGCCAAATGCCTGTTTTCTGCTGTTTTTGGTTTCAGAAAAGTTAGTAAAGAAATATTCTCGGAATTGGACGGGACAAACGTCAAAGTCAATTACTTTCCGTGGGGAACAAGAAGTCCAGAGGGGAGCCGGAGGGGCTAGCCAGGGGGGCCATATCCACCCCAGGCACGGGTGGGCCCAGCCCCGTGCCTGGCTAGGGTTTGGCTACCCTGGCCGCCTCCTCGGCCTCCCCCTTCGCCTATAAGAAGCCCCCGATGCAGAAACCCTAAGCACCCGATCAAATCTCCACGAAACCATTTGTAGCCGCCGCCATCGTCCCTAGATTGGGGGGGGGGTCTGAAGTTCTTCCCGGCACCCTGCTGGAGGGGAGATCATCCCGGAGGCCTTCTCTCCGGTATGATGCATGAGTAGTTCCACGTTGGGCTATGGGTCCATGTAGTAGCTAGATGGTTGTATCTCCTCCTTTGTGCTTTCATGTATAGATCTTGTGAGATCCGTTCATGATCAAGATCTAATCTATTTGTAATCATGCATGTTGTGTTTGCGGGGGATCCGATGGATATTGAGATTATTATGTTGGTTTGATTAATGGTTTTGCCTTTATGATTCTATCATTTCTGTGTTGTTTGTGATCTTGCATGCTCTCCGTTGTTAGTAGCTATCTTGGCCAAGTAGTTGGTAGTGACTCCGAGAGGGGGTATTTATGCTCGATAGTGGGTTCATGCCTCTAGTTTCCAAGGGAAGTGACAGAAATATCTTCGGTTGTAGATGTGCTGTTGCCACTAGGGAGAAACCAATGGTCTCTTGTTCATGGAATATGTGGACTGTTTACCTTACACACTTTGCTTAAAGCAGTTGTCTGTTGCTTGCAACTTAATACTGGAGGGGGTTCGGATGATAACCTGAAGGTGGACTTCTAGTCATAGATGCAGTTGGATGGCGGTCTATGTATCTTGTTGTATTGCCCAATCGAATCTCATAGGATCTTTCTGACTAGTAATTGCATGTTATGCCTTGCTCAGCTCCTGTCAATTGCCCTGCTGTAATTTGTTTACCCTTCATGCCATGTTGTTTATCTAAGGAGAGCACCTCTAGTGAACTATGGACCCCGGTCCAATCTTTACCATTGATACATCTTCCGCTGTTACTTGTTTACTTGCTGCAAACCATTACCTTCCACACCATATGTTTAATCCTTTTTTACAGCAAACTGGTGATCTTGATAACCTCACTGATTTGTTGGGGCAAAGTCTTGAGTTTGTGTTGTGCAGGTCTCGACATTGCTTGCAACACCTGTGTGATGTTTCCTTCCTCCTACTAGTTCTATAACCTCGGTTTGTTACTGAGGGAAAACTTGCTGCTGTGCTGCTTCACACCTTGCTCTTGGGGTTTCCCGACGAAGCGCTCCCACTTGGACTAGCGCTGCATCAAGGGGCTCTTCAGACTTAGTGAAAATGGGTGGGTTGGTGTTCTGGAAATTCTTGAGCTTGGATCCATGGTCGTCCTAATTTCCATGGCCTTGATAGTTGTTGGCCATCTGAGCTATCTGTTGAAGGGTGGCTAAGTTGGCTTGACGTTCGGCTCTTTCGGCTTCGCGGTTTGAAACTAACATTTGCAAGATTTGCAACATCGGGTCCGGGGATGAGTTGCTTCCTCCGCGAGGCATCTGAAGATTGAGATAGATCATGAGAAAAGGGGGAAATTTCTAAGGTTCAGGGTTTTGGGTTTGAAAAGTTTTCAAAGTTTGACTCAGATTTTTCTAGCAACTTGCTTTTCGTTCATTCATAACACACGATACAAACACACACCATAACAAAGGAAAACAGATGGTTTTAAGAACCATTTTGTGAACCTACGATACAGTGGGACCGAATACAACTCACTAACGCTAGTGCTCAAGTGCTACTACTCCTCGGAGTCATTGTCCTCATCATCCTCATCATCATCGATGAAGGCGAAGTCATACTCATCGGTGAAGAAGTCCATGGCCTGATCCTCCAGAAAGTCATCATCGTCACTGAGACAGGAGTAGGGGTCTCCACGAAGGTCTTCCCCTACATTCTCCCTCTCCTCCAACTGCATGTCTCTCTCGTGGATGGTCTCCTCCAAATCCATGATCTGGTGGCGAAGACGGGCAATGATGCGCTCTTTCTTGTCGAGATGACGACGAAAAGACTGACGATCCTTCACTAGCATGGCGATGGCCTGATCCTTCTTGGCGGCAATGGCGTACTTGTGGTTGGCGTAGGAGTGGGCATTGTCTAACTCCTTCTGACGGTCATACATCATGAAGCTGAGGTGGTCCAATTGAGTCTTCAGCTCGTGGTGATACGTGGCCTCCAGTGGCTGTCCCATAATATCACGCCTTGGATAGAACTCAAAGCGGGTGGCCTTGATCTGATTGATACTCTGCCCACACATACGGGCAAGAGCTTCCTGCATGGCCCTGGCAAGTCAATCGAGCCAGTTGTTCTCTCTCAAGGTGAACTAAATTCTCTCTGAGGTGGGGGCTTTAATCTTTCCTCGGAGACTTGCAAAAACTAGCCACTGCAAATCCTCTCCTTCCTGATCATTTAGCCGAGCTCCCAAGAACTCGGGGTGTGGACACTCCAGCATCTCTAACAGCTGGTCCAAGTCATGCTCAAAGATGAGGTCTCCTCCATTCCCCAACTGATAAAACTTGCTGTACTTCACGTCCATCTATAAGAATATAGGATGAGTAAGTTAGTAGAGTGATCAAGTGTGTCAAATTTTATGTAAGTTTGCAAGAATTTTTGAGGAACATGAATTTTCATGAAAGAGTCTAGATGATAAGGATGAGAATAAGTTTTCGTAAATAATCACTTCCTTGGTTTTGAAACTAAGTTTTTGATTCAAACGTCCATTCTAAACTAGGGTCTCCTATGGTCAGGATGGCTCTAATACCAACTTGTCAAAAACCGGATTTTTAATCCTAGATGCCTGTTATGCCATACATCGCAATCCCATGATTACCATTTTTGCGAGACATAACAGATTGGATATCACAATACATCATCCATTACAAACCATACATAAGGTCATACACAAATAAGGATCACATGATCTAGTTCTTATACAATTCAAGCAGCGGAATAACATAATAGTAATGATAGCGTAGGTGAAGCTCCATCTTCATGGTCACATGCAATGCTGACGATGGGAGATGATCCTAGTTGTCATAACCTTCCTGCTGTCCGTCCTCCTGATAGTCCTCTTCATAGTCTGGCCATGGGAATAGCCAGGGACAAAGCCATGAGTACTCTTTGAGTACTCGCAAACTAATACTAACAAGTGAAGTGGTTTTTGAGTAGGATATACTAAGCTCTAGGGTTATTTTGCAAAAAGCCAGATTTATCTCTACTGAGTTCAGAAGCAAAGAAAGCTAGTTGAAAAGTTTTATAACACCTAAGGGGAACTTGAATTTCATATCACAACCCTGTTGTGGTCAAGTCAAAGTCATGAATCATTTCACAAGTCATTTTGAAAACATCTGACGACGGAATAGTATGGCCACTCCAACTATCCATAACTGCGGACGCGGCTATTCGAATAGTTTGACACTCTGAAGAGGTGGTACACTTTCACCACAACATTTGATACATCCATCAGGAACAATCCTGAATTCACTATACTCAGTATGCGGATAATCAATCCTAACCTTTGAATTACACGCCCTAGTATAGGCACCTCTCCTATGAGTTTGGCCTCCCAACCATGACCAACTGTCATCTTGGGTACTGCACAGGTGGACAATATTCACAAGGTAGCCTCAGCTCAAACCTTGGCCGCAAGGGAACCCATACTAAGGTATATAAGTTTCCAGTCAAGCCCTACCCAAATTTCGGGTATTGTGGTTGTACGGTAAAATTGGAATGCTATCGCATCTAGACAACCATCAGTTTTATAAAGGGCTAAGGCTCATTCCTTAACATTTTCATCATCAAAATCATCTGGTGTTCGGAAACACATGTCAAAACATTTCAGTAGAATGACTCATCATTCTAAGGTTTTCATAACCATTTTCACCAAGTATTCCCATCTAAAGTTGATCAAGTTTTATGCTTAACACTAGCATCTACAAGTGAGAGTAAACACTAATGAGGGGTGGTAAACAAGTGTGAATTAGCTAAGTTCAATCTCATGCCTCAGGATGACATCAAGATTATCTAACTTAGGCCAATTTTTATGCTCTTTATGCTACCTTCATATATCTTTCTAAACTCTACAAGTCACTAAGTAAACTCTAAGAGAAAGCTTTGATAAAGAAATAAAATACTAAGCTTGCAAGTAAAACTAGGATTGGGTATCAAGTGGTGTAAGATTGCAAGGATTAGCTTGCTAAGTTGCAAGTGTTAGCTTGCTCAGTTAATAGCTTGCTAATTCAACCAGTAGTATTAGGCTTGCCTTATGCAGAGCAGTGGTTGAAGTTCTCCTCGGCTTCCTCCTCGTAGTATCCTCCTTCCTCCTCGTATCCTTGGTCGGTACTAGCGTCTATAAATAAATACGAGGTACACAATCACCAAACAATACTTAACTATTTCTATTTATCACATCAAGGTTTTCACTAGATGATATAGGATCATCACAAGCATTACAATCATTAAGGCAAATAGTTTTATTTCCTTTATTTTAGAAAAGTAATTTCTACTCATTGAAAAACTACTTAAGATTTAATATTCTCCAACTAAAATATGGGATCATGTTGACACATGTTATCGCCACATATTTCAGTACATGGGAATGTGATTTAAAGTGATGTCACAATTTAATAAGGTTTAACCTTTTTATTTTAATTAATTAAAGTGACTAGAAATGCCTATGAGGCATTCTTTTATTACTTGTCCATTCTTTCTACAAGTAAACCTATATATTTTTATATATTCTGAAAGGTATGGTTAAATGTGATTTTTGTGAGTTGGAATCAACTCAAAATCTTTCATGGTTGAATTTTTAAAAATGTTCGAATGCAGAAAAGCTTGTGCCTTGTTATTTCTACCATGGGTGATCTACAAATCTAATTGGTTTGAATCCAACGGTCTTGGATTAAGCACTCCAGTACCTTTCTAAGAAAATTGGTTTCATGCATTTTGGTTTAGTGAATCGAGCTAGGTTGATTTTTGAATCTGGGTACATAACTGAGTTTGAATCTAAAAGAATGAACCTAAATTTGAATTACTGGGTCACACGGGAGGTTAACTGGGCCGGCCCTGTAGAGGTTCCAATCTTTAATAAGATAGAGCCCCCTGTGTTTACAATGCTAGTCCCTGGATCAATAGCTAGCATCCACAGTTAAGATGTAATATCAAGAAACAAAGGTCATAATATAACTTTATAACCAGGAATAACATAATTTTATTACATCTTACATAGCTCATTTGGCTATTTACATTACATTGCAGCGGAGTAATTATAAGCATGGGTCCTTCATCTTCAAAGTGCCACAGGCAGATGTTGGTTGTAGACTTTGTAATCCTAATCAATCAATCTTCACTAAAAATCAATCAAACCTGCAACATTACAAGTTACAGCCACAAGGGTCAATACATTTGAATTGTATTGGCAAGTGATACTATGGTAGTATAGTGGAGTCTATCATCTATATGCATTTGGCTAAGTGGAGTTGAGGCTTGCATTGCTCAAAATAGATTTTCCTCATCATTTTGAAAATACTAAGTTTTGCTTGGCAAAATCATTTTTCTCAATCAAAGATTTGAAGATCCTTTTACCAAGGCATCTCTCCATCAAAGATTGAAGATTTCAAACAACCCTTGTTCAAACCACAAGTTTTAACTTAGAAATTTGAATGATGAGATTCTTGATTGCTTCCATGTCTTGATGCTCAAATTGTCCTTTACCATGGACATGGCTAAGTACTTAGATTTTACACTCTGCAGAGGTGGTGCACTTTCCCCACAAGACTTGGTTTCCCAAGACAAGATCTTTCAGAAGCCTTCCCTTAGACCAAAATGGACGCGCTCCAACCTATCAAACACTACCACCCACTGTCCATATGGCTAAGTTCTTGCAACCTATATGATCATGGCAGAGCCCATATTGCCAAGTGGTTGCACTTGAAGCTTCTCAACATTTGACATCTCAAATCTCTTTGTTCCTGGGTGGCATACCACAAGTGAGATACACAAGCCAAGTCCATGGCCTTGTGTAACCACTCAACATAAACCAATCCTTCCATTCCACCCAGGGGATTCATTGACTTAGTGGTTTTATTAAACAAAAACATAAGTCTTCAGACTTAGAGATTTTTCCATAGTGTGAATATATTTTCCACCCATGTTTTCTATTAGCTAGGCTAAGTTTGATAGTAGTAGGAATCTTAACTTAGGAAAATCCTACTAAGGATTCATCTACTAGGTTTTCTTATAGCAAGGTCTATACTTAGCAAAATCCATGCAAGTTTTACTTAGAGAAAAATCACTAATGCATAGTGAAAGTAATGGGAGAAAAGTATGAAGCATCACTTGCCTTTTTGGTAGAGTATGGGTTCACTCCTTGTCCTTGCAACAATCACACTCTTCAAGTCACTACAATCCAATCAAACAAGGCACAAACTCAATCTACCAATCAAGCAAAACAACACATAAAATGACAAAGTCAAAGTAATGCATGCAAGCATGCCAAGCTTTGTTTTGTTTGAAAGAGTGGTTCCTAATGGGTCATAAACATTTGAAAACACCTATTGGTCATTTTGTAAAGTGGCAAAGTCATTTGCTAAAGGTTTCACCTCAAAACCCATTTTCAAAACAAAGTATCATTTTATGTGGTGTAAAAATATTTTTATTAAGGCATTAATCTCTAAGGTTCACCAATTTCATTTTCAACTCATAAAACTTGGTGTTTGGGGTAAGAGAGTTTAAAACAAAACATTTTCCAAAGGTTTTCTTCCAAAACCATTTTTAATAAATAAACCACATTTCTATTTGACTAGAAATGGTTTTAAATCAAAGAATCATTCTTTTGTTTCACCAAATTCATTTTTGAAACCACAAAGTGTTTCCTATGGTCAGTAGGTTAAAAATGCACCACTTGCCAAAGATTTTATCCCCAAATTCATTTTTAAACAATTTTTACATCCTTAACAAGCATACAAATGTTTCTGCAAAAACCAACAAGCTAACAAATACTATTTGCTAAACTAAGGGCATGGTTGGCTAGGGTTTGTTCCACTGATTCCAACGGTATAAAGTTTGCAAAATTCGGACGTGTGGTTTGAAAGTTACAAGGGTTTCAAGATGGCATCTAATTCTGATTTCAAATTCTATTTCAGATCACCCAGTGACACGCGGCGCGCTCTGATTCGTCGAAAACGGTTCGTGCGGATCAGGCGACGCAGCCGTTGATTTTAACTGATATCGCATGGCTCAGTTTCCCTCTTACCGCTTCGCTCTACTTTCTATCCTATCCACCGGATCAAGATCGGACGGCTGCTGTGAGCTCGACCCTAAACTAGCGGCGCTGCGGCGGTGGCTGGCGGCGGAGCGGCCAGTCGATGACGGCGCCGGCGGTACAGGAAGCAAAGGGGGGTGGGGAGATGCTCACAGTGATCGCCGTGGAATGCTGGTGCTCAACGTGGTCGTCTCCGTCGAAGGGGCGCTCGGGGTGGACGGCAATCGCTCGCCGGAGATGAGCTGGGCTTCGGGCGGTTTAGGAGGTCGTCGAGGGCGAGGATAGGGGCACCCTAGGACAAACGAATAGCACCATTAGGTCCGCGAGAGCATGGCGGTCATCATCGTATCCACGGGGAAGAGAGGGGTGGTCGGATTTCACCGGGGAACGTCGTCGGAGAACGGCAGAAGACGATGGCGCTCAGTGGTTTGTTGGAGTCGAGGTTCTGGGGCGCCCGCGGTCGAATGGAAGGTGCAGGGAGATGCTCCTGGGAGTGGGGAAGGTGTGAGCTTGGTTGGGGAGGCAAGGGGCGATGCGGTGCCGCCGGAATTTGGCCGAGAACCTCGTCGGAGATGGCGGCGGTGCAGAAGAAAATTGCGACAGCCTGGTGGCTCTCGAGGCGTGGGGTTTGGGGGGAATGAAAGAGGAGAGGGAGGTGGTTAAACGAGCGTGATCGCGGGGGTTTCAATTCGCAGAATAACTCGCATTGATTCGGTTTAAAACATGGAGGAAACAGTCAGGGGCGAGTTCATCGGGGTGAAGACGACGATGATCTGGCTGTGGGGCCCGGCGTCTGTGGGGAAAAACGTTTCAAGTGGGGTCCTCTGGTCAGCGTCGGTGCGGGTTACATCGTGAGTGGAAGAAAACTTTTCGGGGAAGGGGGACTGGGCTGCGAGTGGGCTTATTGGGCTGGCTCAGTTGGGTCAGGTCCGTTTCCCTATTTTTTTCTGTCTGATTGATTTATCTTTTTCCATTTCTATTTACTGATTTGAATTTCAAACAAACAAACAATGTTCAAATCAATTCAAACAAACACCAATCTTTTCAACTTTTGAACTTGGTTCTGTTTAGTAGCATAATCCAAAATTCCATAATAAAATAATATTTTTATTCATTTTAGGATCCATTCATTAATTAAATAAAATGGACCTTTAATTATTTAATCAAATAGGGTTTGATTTATTTATTGAAATCTCCATTTGAAATCTAAATATTTTCAAAACCAAATCAGTAGGTTTTATTTGGAAATATAAGATATTTGGAAAACTTGTTTAAAATAAAAATAACATTTTATTTTAGGATCCATTTAATAATTAAATAAAATGGACCTTAGTTATTAAATCAAATAGAATTTGTTTTATTTAAATATTTATTTTGAAATCTAAAATAAAACCAAAACACTTCAGTAGGTTTTATTTGAGAATATAAAATACTTGGAAAACTTATTTAAAATAAATAAATAAGTTTTAGTGTTTATTTAAAATGGGAAAAGCATTTACTTAAATAAAATTTGGATATTAAATCCTTATTATTCTATTTTAATTAAACCTTTGCTATTTTTATCAAAACAAAATGTTTTATTTTCAAAAGTTTGTCCAAGGTTTAATTTGGCTTTATAAAATAATCTTTATTTATAAAACTTCTATTTCTTTTGAAAACCAAATCTTTTTACTTAAAAGATCCAAAATAGTAGTTCCAAAATATTTTATTTTCTTTTATCAAATGCTTATCTTTATAAATCTCTTTAGGATTTATTTGATCCAAATTGGTTTGAAGTTCCAATTGAATTCAAAAAGTTTCTTCTGGCCCTGAAAATCAAACAAAGTTTTATTTTATTCATTTATTTTTCACATTACAAGATTTGGAAAATCTTGGGATGTGACAGGCTACCACCCTTAAAATAAATCTCGTCCCGAGATTTGGGAAGGCTGGGGTTACAAGTTGACTCAAAACAACTAGGGTACTACCACCCTTAAAATTTTTCAAACAAAAATTACATATTGTCCTTTTTGGGATCCTGGGAAAACTTCTCTAAGCAAACTTTTGCATTGTGCCCTTGGTTTCCATACTTGACTCATGGGCCAAGGTTGAGATCCTTCATAGACTTGTTTAACTTGTTCTTCATCTTTTCTGGACAATTGCTTGCATAGTGGCCTAGTTCCTTGCATTTGAAACACATCACTTGGCTGATATCTTTCTTTTCCTTTGGTATCATTGCCTCTTGTTTGTTTCTTTGGTTCTTCTTCTTCTCTGGGCATTCATTGGCATAGTGTCCTATGTCTTTACATTTATGACATTGCACATGGCTTTTGTCCTTATTTTGCTTCTTGGGTTTCTCGAAAGCTAGGAGTTCTTCTAGTTCATGTTCTTCATAGGTGGGAGATCTTTCTCTCTTCTTGGGGCATTGTTCTTCATGCTCCTTGGATGCATGATCCTTGTATCCATAAATATTGCTAGCTTTGGTTCCTTCTAGAATAGCATCTTTGTCATCCTTGTTGTCCATAGCTCTTTGGGAAAAGTTTTCTCCCATGTTGATCATTTGAGTAACCAATCCTTGCAACAATTGGGATTGAAGTTTCAAAATCTTTTGTATGGCTGGGTATAGTCCATTGTTGTTGACTAAAAGCTGAGTTGTCTCTTGGCTCAACTGGTTTTGGGTTGCTATGAGCTCTTTCATGCTGTCCTCTTGGTTGGTGTTGATGTCATCAACTTGGAGTCTTTTGGAGTAGTCATCTGTTTGGGTTTGAAGGGAGATTAGAATAGGCAAGATATTTCTAAGGAAATATTTCTAATCACACACATCACAATTCACACAAGCAATGTGCAAGCAATCACAAACCAAACAATTCACTCAAACAACAAAGTTCAAGCACATACTTAGGCAACAAAATATTTTTGTTACACCACATAAGTTGGTGTGTTTGACTTAACTAAATTATGGTGGTCCATCTATATGGTTCACTTGTGATCTTTCCATCCTTCATGATTCTTCTTACATGAGATCATTGTTTCCTTGAGAAAAACTCTTGATTACAATAACTTCTAGTGATGTGATCTTCTTCTAACTTTTGCATTCCCTCAGTCTCTAAACTTTGAGCAAGATTTCCTTGTCTCACTTGTAGTCCTTAGTGTCATCCAAGTTGGAAGTCCTTGGTGAATATGCTAAAGATGTTGAAGTCATTAGAGTTGAAGAAGTTGAAGTCATTAGAGTTGAAAGTGTTGAAGAAGTCCTTTGCACATGGTGTAGTCTTTGGCCATGGGTTGGTTTTTCCATCAAGTTGAAGTAGAGTTGAAACCAAAATGGTTGAGGAAAGAGTTTACAAGTGTTCTTGTAAATAAGTTTTTGGATCAAAACACAACTCCTATTTTTCTAAGGCTTTTTGTCCAATCCTAGGGTTACAAATCCTACAGGCAACACAATGCTCTGATACCATCTGTAGAGGTTCCAATCTTTAATAAGATAGAGCCCCCTGTGTTTACAATGCTAGTCCCTGGATCAATAGCTAGCATCCACAGTTAAGATGTAATATCAAGAAACAAAGGTCATAATATAACTTTATAACCAGGAATAACATAATTTTATTACATCTTACATAGCTCATTTGGCTATTTACATTACATTGCAGCGGAGTAATTATAAGCATGGGTCCTTCATCTTCAAAGTGCCACAGGCAGATGTTGGTTGTAGACTTTGTAATCCTAATCAATCAATCTTCACTAAAAATCAATCAAACCTGCAACATTACAAGTTACAGCCACAAGGGTCAATACATTTGAATTGTATTGGCAAGTGATACTATGGTAGTATAGTGGAGTCTATCATCTATATGCATTTGGCTAAGTGGAGTTGAGGCTTGCATTGCTCAAAATAGATTTTCCTCATCATTTTGAAAATACTAAGTTTTGCTTGGCAAAATCATTTTTCTCAATCAAAGATTTGAAGATCCTTTTACCAAGGCATCTCTCCATCAAAGATTGAAGATTTCAAACAACCCTTGTTCAAACCACAAGTTTTAACTTAGAAATTTGAATGATGAGATTCTTGATTGCTTCCATGTCTTGATGCTCAAATTGTCCTTTACCATGGACATGGCTAAGTACTTAGATTTTACACTCTGCAGAGGTGGTGCACTTTCCCCACAAGACTTGGTTTCCCAAGACAAGATCTTTCAGAAGCCTTCCCTTAGACCAAAATGGACGCGCTCCAACCTATCAAACACTACCACCCACTGTCCATATGGCTAAGTTCTTGCAACCTATATGATCATGGCAGAGCCCATATTGCCAAGTGGTTGCACTTGAAGCTTCTCAACATTTGACATCTCAAATCTCTTTGTTCCTGGGTGGCATACCACAAGTGAGATACACAAGCCAAGTCCATGGCCTTGTGTAACCACTCAACATAAACCAATCCTTCCATTCCACCCAGGGGATTCATTGACTTAGTGGTTTTATTAAACAAAAACATAAGTCCTCAGACTTAGAGATTTTTCCATAGTGTGAATATATTTTCCACCCATGTTTTCTATTAGCTAGGCTAAGTTTGATAGTAGTAGGAATCTTAACTTAGGAAAATCCTACTAAGGATTCATCTACTAGGTTTTCTTATAGCAAGGTCTATACTTAGCAAAATCCATGCAAGTTTTACTTAGAGAAAAATCACTAATGCATAGTGAAAGTAATGGGACAAAAGTATGAAGCATCACTTGCCTTTTTGGTAGAGTAGGGGTTCACTCCTTGTCCTTGCAACAATCACACTCTTCAAGTCACTACAATCCAATCAAACAAGGCACAAACTCAATCTACCAATCAAGCAAAACAACACATAAAATGACAAAGTCAAAGTAATGCATGCAAGCATGCCAAGCTTTGTTTTGTTTGAAAGAGTGGTTCCTAATGGGTCATAAACATTTGAAAACACCTATTGGTCATTTTGTAAAGTGGCAAAGTCATTTGCTAAAGGTTTCACCTCAAAACCCATTTTCAAAACAAAGTATCATTTTATGTGGTGTAAAAATATTTTTATTAAGGCATTAATCTCTAAGGTTCACCAATTTCATTTTCAACTCATAAAACTTGGTGTTTGGGGTAAGAGAGTTTAAAACAAAACATTTTCCAAAGGTTTTCTTCCAAAACCATTTTTAATAAATAAACCACATTTCTATTTGACTAGAAATGGTTTTAAATCAAAGAATCATTCTTTTGTTTCACCAAATTCATTTTTGAAACCACAAAGTGTTTCCTATGGTCAGTAGGTTAAAAATGCACCACTTGCCAAAGATTTTATAACCAAATTCATTTTTAAACAATTTTTACATCCTTAACAAGCATACAAATGTTTCTGCAAAAACCAACAAGCTAACAAATACTATTTGCTAAACTAAGGGCATGGTTGGCTAGGGTTTGTTCCACTGATTCCAACGGTATAAAGTTTGCAAAATTTGGACGTGTGGTTTGAAAGTTACAAGGGTTTCAAAATGACATCTAATTCTGATTTCAAATTCTATTTCAGATCACCCAGTGACACGCGGCGCGCTCTGATTCGTCGAAAACGGTTCGTGCGGATCAGGCGACGCAGCCGTTGATTTTAACTGATATCGCACGGCTCAGTTTCCCTCTTACCGCTTCGCTCTACTTTCTATCCTATCCACCGGATCAAGATCGGACGGCTGCTGTGAGCTCGACCCTAAACTAGCGGCGCTGCGGCGGTGGCTGGCGGCGGAGCGGCCAGTCGATGACGGCGCCGGCGGTACAGGAAGCAAAGGAGGGTGGGGAGATGCTCACAGTGATCGCCGTGGAATGCTGGTGCTCAACGTGGTCGTCTCCGTCGAAGGGGCGCTCGGGGTGGACGGCAATCGCTCGCCGGAGATGAGCTGGGCTTCGGGCGGTTCAGGAGGTCGTCGAGGGCGAGGATAGGGGCACCCTAGGACAAACGAATAGCACCATTAGGTCCGCGAGAGCATGGCGGTCATCATCGTATCCACGGGGAAGAGAGGGGTGGTCGGATTTTACCGGGGAACGTCGTCGGAGAACGGCAGAAGACGATGGCGCTCAGTGGTTTGTTGGAGTCGAGGTTCTGGGGCGCCCGCGGTCGAATGGAAGGTGCAGGGAGATGCTCCTGGGAGTGGGGAAGGTGTGAGCTTGGTTGGGGAGGCAAGGGGCGATGCGGTGCTGCCGGAATTTGGCCGAGAACCTCGTCGGAGACGGCGGCGGTGCAGAAGAAAATTGCGACAGCCTGGTGGCTCTCGAGGCGTGGGGTTTGGGGGGAATGAAAGAGGAGAGGGAGGTGGTTAAACGAGCGTGATCGCGGGGGTTTCAATTCGCAGAATAACTCGCATTGATTTGGTTTAAAACACGGAGGAAACAGTCAGGGGCGAGTTCATCGGGGTGAAGACGACGATGATCTGGCTGTGGGGCCCGGCGTCAGTGGGGAAAAACGTTTCAAGTGGGGTCCTCTAGTCAGCGTCGATGCGGGTTACATCGTGAGTGGAAGAAAATGTTTCGGGGAAGGGGGACTGGGCTGCGAGTGGGCTTATTGGGCTGGCTCAGTTGGGTCAGGTCCGTTTCCCTATTTTTTCTGTCTGATTGATTTATCTTTTTCCATTTCTATTTACTGATTTGAATTTCAAACAAACAAACAATGTTCAAATAAATTCAAACAAACACCAATCTTTTCAACTTTTGAACTTGGTTCTGTTCAGTCGCATAATCCAAAATTCCATAATAAAATAATATTTTTATTTATTTTAGGATCCATTCATTAATTAAATAAAATGGACCTTTAATTATTTAATCAAATAGGGTTTGATTTATTTATTGAAATCTCCATTTGAAATCCAAATATTTTCAAAACCAAATCAGTAGGTTTTATTTGGAAATATAAGATATTTGGAAAACTTGTTTAAAATAAAAATAACATTTTAGTTTAGGATCCATTTAATAATTAAATAAAATGGACCTTAGTTATTAAATCAAATAGAATTTGTTTTATTTAAATATTTATTTTGAAATCTAAAATAAAACCAAAACACTTCAGTAGGTTTTATTTGAGAATATAAAATACTTGGAAAACTTATTTAAAATAAATAAATAAGTTTTAGTGTTTATTTAAAATGGGAAAAGCCTTTACTTAAATAAAATTTGGATATTAAATCCTTATTATTCTATTTTAATTAAACCTTTGCTATTTTTATCAAAACAAAATGTTTTATTTTCAAAAGTTTGTCCAAGGTTTAATTTGGCTTTATAAAATAATCTTTATTTATAAAACTTCTATTTCTTTTGAAAACCAAATCTTTTTACTTAAAAGATCCAAAATAGTAGTTCCAAAATATTTTATTTTCTTTTATCAAATGCTTATCTTTATAAATCTCTTTAGGATTTATTTGATCCAAATTGGTTTGAAGTTCCAATTGAATTCAAAAAGTTTCTTCTGGCCCTGAAAATCAAACAAAGTTTTATTTTATTCATTTATTTTTCACATTACAAGATTTGGAAAATCTTGGGATGTGACAGGCCCACTGCGCACTGCGCGCGCGGGTGGGTTTAAGTGAGCAACCCCAATCGTCAGTGAGACAGAGGGGTGCGAAGCGGTATGGGGGATGTGGACCGCACGGTCAAGCTCTAATCCTACGGCTGCGGTTCATCGTCCATGTCGGGCAACGCCAGCGAGATAGAACCCTAGCGCGGCCAGTGGGGGTCGTGGGAGGCTCACCGGGGCTCAGGCGAGGGTCGACGACATGGGAAAACGACGAAGTCGACGACGGTGATCCTCCTGGTACAAGCGGCTCCTCCTGGGGCGGATCCAATCGCTGGCTCCCTTCTCCTCCAGCAGCGGCAGACTCCGGCCCAATTCCGGTGATGCGCTGCTCGCCTTGCTCCGAGACTGAGGTGGGGTGCTTCTGAGAAAGAGGGGAGTGAGATGGTGTGAAGAATTCGTGCTGGAGTGGCCTCTATTTATAGTGCCTGAAGGGGACCGACGGGCGCGGGCTGAGCTCGTTGTGGTCGTCGGCACATCGAGCTAAAGGCATGGGTGACGGTAGGGGGCGGTGCGTTGCCTCCTGGCGAAGCTCAACGGCTTGATGGCGAGACATGGGGCGATGCGGAACGGTCAGAACGTCACGACGGTCTAGGCGGGTCTGACAGTGGTTTTAATGGCGCACAACGTCTACGGTCCATGCGACGGCGAACGGGCATGTCTGCGGTGTTGCTGGGGTGCTGGCGATCCTGCTTGCACGCGGAGAGGGCGGCGCACGGTCTGTGGGCGTGTGTTACGGGTGGCGCACTGGCGCACTCTCGGCTCGCTCGTAGAGAGGCTTGGCATGCTCGGGCTGTGTGGTCCAGGGGCTGGCTGCGCTCGAGGCTTCGACAGGGGGTGGCGGTGGAGGGTGGTGAGCGTCCCAGACATGCTTTCTAGGCTTGGTGCTTCTCTTAGCCTTCTGTCGACATGTGGGTGGCAAGTTAGGCTCGACATGGTCACCATTGATGGATATGGCATGCTCACAGTGGTGCTAAAGCTTGTTAATTGATATAGATCATCTACTGAGAGTGTAGTGTGAGCTATAGAGCGAACAAGTTAGGACAAATTTACTGCTCACAATAGTGTTTGTGGTTTGTTTGTTTGGTGCCAGCAAGGTGTTTGATGAAATGGCCGCAAGAGATTCAAATTTGAATTTTGGATTCAAACTTGGTGGATGTGTTGGTTACATACTAGGGAGTCTCTGGTTAGTTGGAAAGGTCAAGTGGAATTGGTTTGGTTGGTTTTTGAAAAAGGGGTGATCTTCACATATGAATCAGATTCAATTTTGAAATGTGCTTTTAATCAAGTTGCCAAATGTTTCTGCAAGTTTGAAAGTTGGGCTTTGATTCACTTTTACTTGGTCTTGAAAGGGGTGAAAAGAAATGGAAAAGTTTCTATTTGAAATCTTGGACCAGAAACACTCAAAGTGGCCTAGTGAGCAAGATTGGCCAAAAATGACCATTTGCTTATTTGATTTGTTTTTGATTTTCTCTTGATTTGTTTCTGCTTGGAAATGTTTTAAATGATGTTGTTTTCATATTTAAAACATTCCTTCCTATTTAGATGAATCACACAAGTACATTCATGCATCCATACAATCATCACATACACACATGCATTCATAATGATTTTAATTAACAAAAGTTTTTGTTAACCCTAATTTTGGTGATTGGAATTTGATAATCGTTGTTCAAAATTTTTGGGATGTTACACACTTGATGATAATGCTAAAAAGAAACTCATGGGTAGTGTTAATGATGTTATTATTATGGTTAACAATGCTTATGTACCTGTTGATTTCTATGTTTTGGATGTTGAATACAATGCTTCTTGTCCTATTACTTTGGGAAGACCTTTTCTTAGAAATGTTGGTGCCATCATTGATATGAAAGAAGGCACCATTAAATATCAATTTCCATTCAAGAAAGGTATTGAATACTTCCCTATGAGGAGAGAGAAGTTGCCGTTTGCTCCTCCTTTGAAAGCAAGGTTTGATGTTAATGCTTCTTCATTTGAAAATACTTGATTCTTGCTTCTTGTTCCTAACTTAAAGACGTTAAAGAAAAGTACTTCTTGGGAGATAACCCAATAGTATTTTGAGTCTTGGAATTTATTACTTCTGTAATAACCTCTCCTTATCCTTTTTATTTGATTTTTGTGCCAAGAATAATCTCTAATGAGAGGGAAGTAAGATTTGGGGAGTTGTTGTCCCGAAACAGATTTTTGTGCTCCACAATAAACATTCGTGTAAAATCTCTGTATGTCGGATTGAGTTGTAATTTTCTAAATAAATCCCCTAGGTTGTTAGATAACTTTCGTTAGTTTAACACTTTTTTATTTTAGCAAGAAAAGGTCTTCTAAAAAATCGGTTTCTACCTGCTGGTCTGTTTTGACAGATTTCTGCCATTATTTACATTTGCTTCTTATTAATTCCTTTTTGGGAAATTGAGCTTTTTGAGAGAATTTCTATAGTATCTTGTGTCTTTAGTGAAAGTTTTTCTGTTTTGAAACTAAACCCAAAGGTATATTATCTTTTGAATGCACTAATGTTGCTAATGAAGATTGTGTGAAGTTTTGTATGAAGGAAAAATTTCAGGTGTAAAGGAAGAATGATGTAATGAGATGAAGAATGGACAAATGCTTAAGCTTGGGGATGCCACCCCGTGTCAACCCAAGAAATATTCAAGAGGTATAAGCGTCAAAGCTTGGGGATGCCCAAGGCATCCCCTTCTTCATTAATAAAAATCTCAGGTCTTTCTAGACACTTCGTTTTTATTGTTTCATGCACAGTTGTGTTGTTCTTGGAGCGTCTTAGTTTTAGTTTTTGGTTTTTGGTTGCTTAGTTTTCTTGAATAAAGTACTTGGACCACCGCTTTCACCATGTTGTTCAAATAAGTTGATTGGTGTTGGAAAGGAGTAGGAAGTTCTTGCTTTAGTAGTACAAGAGGAGCTTGCTTTGACTGTGACTTAGACTTTATCATGTCATGCTAGATGTTGTTTTGACCTTATGCTTAGTGATTATTGCTGTAGCATGACTTGTTCCAAACAATTAGGATTTCTTAATGTGCCTTGAAATAATCATGCGTTGTTTTAGCATACAAAAGCATAGTATTGTGGTATTCTCCTTTGATGTTTTGTTTGGGTTAACTTGGCACATGATCACACCATGTTATGACTATGAACCAGTCACCATAGCCTCCATGCTCATTTAGTTTTTGAATTTTGGTACCACCTTATGCTTTGATTAGTAATGTTTTGTCGCTCTGCATGATTATGGCCATTATTGCTCTCTTAGTTGGTCGCTCCTAGTCTTTTGCTAGCCTCCACTTGTATGAGTAAGCTCTACTCATGCATCCAACTCCCAAGAAACCAAGCTATTCCAAAGTGTCCACTATAAATTCCTATGCATGGTGTGTTACACCATTCCAAGTATATTCTTGTTTTATCTTTCTTCCAAATTAAACTTGTTATGTGAAACTTAGTGATTAAATCTCTCACAAAATTGATGGCACACTTTATTTTCTTGCCCCTAATAAACTTGAACCATTGTGTCATCTATGTTGTATATGCTTGCACTTATACGTTGGTATTAGCAGAACCGTTCTATCATGGGGAACGCTTTCTACATTGCACCTGTACATTGTACACAGTTGATATCATGCTCTTTTATTTATGGATGTCATCGGTGTGAAAGAAAATGGGAGCTTGTAAGTCCATGGAGTTATGTATGTGTGTTATAGAAATGCCTGGGCCGTTAGCCTAAGCCATGCCTAATCATGGTGGAAACATGCAGCATCACCATAGTGAGCAATCTATGAAGCTTTCTTCTTATGAAAAAAGAGACATATTGAAAAGAGGAAAGAGAGAAAAGGCACCATTTTCCCATGGTAAATAAGAAGATTGCTGAGATGCTTATTGTCTGCTTGCCTTGTCATTTTGATATGGGATAGCTCCTGTATCATGTGCAAGGGGTACCCCGTTGGTGGTTCTCTATGATACACATGTACTTACTATGACAAGAACTTACCGGTAACTAAATTTGAGTAGCATGAGGAGCGGCCCTTGTACTCAAGGGACATGAGATTGCCAACTTATACTTTGTCAAGCATATACTCCATAGTTTGCTCATTTTAACCTTAATCACTTCAAGATGATTATGATAGGGGCAATGAGAGCTGAAAGCTAACAAGTACAATACTTTTTGAAAGATCTTTATGAGACTTTAAATCCCTGCTTCCCTTTATGAAGGGACTTTCTTCCACTATTAAATTGAGTCTCCACCTTCTATCCTTAGGCACCAATTAAGAGAGCAGAGTTGCCATTTTTAGTTCTATATGCATTGTCCCAAAACTTGTTGATTGATTCATATTGTTGATATTGCTTGTTCTTGAACTATTTGTATATAGTCACTCTTATGAACTTTGAAGGTGTCCTATGCATTTATTGCTACTCCATGAGGGACAAGCTGAATGCCACTATGTTATGTTTTCTATATGTGAAACAAACAAATGTCTTTCAACACATTGTTATTCATGAATCTTTGTTTGTATCCTTTCATGTTGCATGCATAGTTACTTTGTCTTATTGTTAGAACTTCTTCTTTCATGCTCATGTTTAGAGTTCTTTGATCCCAACTTTCAATGCTTGCAAATGGTTTGATCTTGAATTTGATGGTGCATGTCACCTCAAAAATTATTCTTTTTATCACTTACCTATTCGAGGACGAGCAGGAGTTAAGATTGGGGATGCTTGATACGTCGTAAACGTATCTATAATTTTTTATGTTCCATGCTTGTTTAATATATACTTTGCTTTGCTTTGTCTACACTTTGAGGTGTTTTTATTCGTTTTCTGGGACTAACCTATTAACAAGACGCCACAGTGCCAGTTGCCTGTTTTCTGTTGTTTTTAGTTCCAGAAAAGTCAGAAAATGGATATTCTTGGAATTGGACGGGACACAAGCCAAAGTCAATATTTCACCGAGGGGAACACAGAGCCAGAAGACGCGACAGAGGAGGTCCACGAGGGGCCCACACCCCCTGACCGCGCGGCCTGGCCTGGCCCGCACCTAGGGGGTGCAGCCGCCTCGGGCACCCCCTCGGCCTCCCTCTTCGCCTATAAGAAGCCCCCGATACCTAAACCCTAAGTAAACGATCAATCTTCCATGAAACAGTCCGTAACCGCCGCCACCATCGTCCCTAGATCGGGGGGATCTGAAACTCTTTCCGGCACCCTGTCGGAGGGGAGGGTCGTCCCGGAGGCCTTCTTCATCACCATGCCAGCCTCCGGTATGATGCGTGAGTAGTTCCACCTTGGACTATGGGTCCATATAGTAGCTAGATGGTTGTTTCTTCTCCTTTGTGCTACCATGTTTAGATCTTGTGAGCTCCGTTCATGATCAAGATCATCTATTTGTAATCATGCATGTTGTGTTTGCGGGGATCCGATGGATATTGAGATTACTATGTCAGATTGATTAATGATTCTATATTATTGATTCTATCATGTCTGTGTTGTTTGAGATCTTGCATGCTCTCCGTTTCTAGTAGCTATCTTGGCCGAGTAGATGCTAGTGACTCCAAGAGGGGGTATTTATGCTCGATAGTGGGTCATGCCTCTATTGAATCTGGGGAAGTGACAAAAATCTCTAAGGTTGTAGATGTGCTATTGCTACTAGGGAGAAAACAACAATCTCTTGTTCAGAGAACAAGTGTATTGTTTAATTTACACACTTTGCTTAAAGCAGTTATCCGTTGCTTGCAACTTAATACTGGAGGGGGTTCGGATGATAACCTAAAGGTGGATTATTAGTCATAGATACAGTTGGATGGCGGTCTATGTATATTGTTGTATTGCCCAATCAAATGTCATAGGATCATGAATGTCTAGTATTGCATTGTTATGCCTTGCTTTGTCCTGTCAATTGCCTCGCTGTAATTTGTTTACCCAGCATGTTATGTTGTTTATCTTAAGGAGAACACCTCTAGTGAACTATGGAACCCAGTCCAATCTTTACCATTGATACATCTTCCACTATTACTGTTTACTTTCTGCAAGCCACCATTATTTTCCACACCATACGGTTAATCCTTTGTTTTCAGCAAACCGGTGAGATTGACAACCTCACTGTTCGTTGGGGCAAAGTCTTGAGTTTGTGTTGTGCATGTTTCCAAGTTGCTAGCAACACCTTTGAGTCGTTTCCTTCCTCCTACTGGTTCGATAACCTTGGTTTCTTACTAAGGAAAAAACTTGCTACTATACTCATCATACCTTCCTCTGGGGGTTTCTCAACGAAGCTCTATAGTGATCTGAGCCGCATCAAATGTCCAATAAAATCTCGTAGGAGTCAAGATGTCTAGTATATGCATTTTTATGGTTTCTCAATCTGTCAATTGCCCCGCTGTAATTTGTTCACCCAAGATGTTATCTATCTTATGGAGATCACCTCTAGTGAATTGTGGACCCCAGTCCATTCCTTTATCATTGATATACCATCTAATGTTTACTGTTTACTTTCTACAAGCAAATTGTTATCTTCCACACTATACGTTTAATCCTTTGTTTTCAGCAAACCGGTGAGATTGACAACCTCACTGTAAGTTGGGACAAATTATTGAGTTTGTGTTGTGCAGGATTCCAAGTTGTTAGCAACATCTTGGAGTTGTTTCCTTACTCCTACTGGTTCAATAACCTTGGTTTCATAACTGAGGGAAACTTGCTGCTGTGCTCATCATACCTTCCTCTAGGGGTTCCCAACGAGCTCTACATATCTGAGCCATCAAGCACTTTTCTGGCGCCGTTGCCGGGGAGATAAGGACAGCTTCAATCTCTTCCTCCTTGTCAGTCACCTTTTAGGGAGAAAGAAGATTCTTGCAAGGGGAGTCTATCACAACCAATCTCCTTACTTTGTTTTTGTTTTTCTTAGTTTCTTTTTCTTTGTTTTGGTTGTATCTTTTTATCAAAAATACAAAAAAATAGTTTTGCTTGGTTTGCCTTTTCTTATTAAAAACACAAAAAAATAGTTCTTCCTTTAGTTGTCACCTTGTTCTTAGCTCACCATGATGATCCTTAATTTCACCCTGAAAGACCTTTCAATAGGTAGTGGCTCTATAATTGGGAAATACAATATTGAAGAATTCTTTAATCATGTTAGCAAGCATGAGGACATTGAGGATAGATCCTTAGCGGAACTTGCTCCAAATTATAAAATTGCTGCAGCTTCTTTAGTTCACATGTTGGAGTCTTGGTTTGTTAACCTTAACCCCATGATGCAAGTAATGTTTCTTAAACTTAAAGATATTGAGGATACTGAAAAGACAGATTTTATTCTGGAAACTTTGCTAAAAGAATTCAATGATGCTGCTAAAGAAGCTAAAAAGGTCTTTGATCATTTTAATATGCTAGGCTCATGCGTAGATGTTATGGGTACACTAGAAAAGTTGGACAAAACCAAACCCAAAAAGGGAGAGGAAATTAAGATACCAATACCTTTTAAACTTCTAGGAATGCATGAAGCTTTAGAAAAGAATTTTGATTGGATTGTTCCTGAAAACCTGTTTGATGAAAATAGTGAACCCAGGAGTATTGAGAGGGAATCCTCTAGAAATTATTTGGATGAGATAACATGCCTTGTTGAATAAATTTCTGATATTGATCTTAATGCTTCTTCATTAAAAAATACTTGATTCTTGCTTCCTTTGCCTAACTTAAAGGCGTTAAAGAAAAGTACTAATTGGGAGATAACCCAAATTTCAGTAAGTTTTTATTTTGTTGAGTTTTGGATGTTATGACTTCTGTAATAACCTCTCCTTATCCTTTTTGTGTGGTTTTTGTGCCAAGAATAACCTCTAATGAGAGAGAAGTAAGATTTGGGAAAGTTGCTGTCCCGAAACAGATATTTGTGCTTCACTGTAAAAATTCTTAAAAAATCTCAGTATGTCGGATTGAGCTCTACTTTTCTGAGCTTATGCCCCAGGTTATTATATAACTTTCATTAGTTCAACAATGTTCGATTTTAGCAACATAAGGTCTTTGAAAAAATTGGTTTTTACCTGCTGGTCTGTTTTGACAGATTTCTGCCATTGTTTGCATTTGCCTCTTAATCGGTTTCTTTTTAAGTTCTCCTTGATCACTTGAGCTTTTAAAATGAATTGCTACAGTAGCTTTTGTTTTAATGAAAGTTTTACTTGTGTTGAAACTAAACCCAAGGGATTATTATCTTGAATACACTAATGTTGCTAATGAAGATTGTGTGAAGTTTTGTATGAAGGAAATTTTCAAGTGTAGGGGAAGAATGATGTGATGATATGAAGAATGACGCCATCCCGCTGGCCTTGCAGATCTGGCCTGTTCCATGTTAAATCTTTAATGTTTTCCCTAGATCAAGAAAACTAGCAGTTTAATTTTAATCCAAAAGAAATTGAAAAATACGTATTTTCATGGGTGTATCTACATGTTTTCTTAAACATGTCACCCACTAAAATACCCAAGATAATATTTGCACATTTTCTGATAATTAATATACCAACAGATTCCCTTCTGATCAATCGTTGATTTCTGGGAGATTGGTGAACTCTAATGAGGTGAACCCAATTCCCTCTGGTTAGTATTGGAAATTCCCAACCCCTGGACTTGGTCCCATGCCAAGGTGAACTATGGTTTGCCGGTAATAAAAATAAAAAATACAATATGATTATACCTTTAATAGTTTCTCTAGGTCAAACCATAAATGGTATTGACCTAATTCCAACATCCAGCACACTTGTATACCAACATCTATCAAAACCCTGGAGCCCAATATTTATTGATGTCTCCATGAATTTTAGTGAATTAATCTTTTCTGTGCATAGGTAATTCACCAATAAATTCATATCAGTAATTCTATAAATCCAAAAAGTGTGAATCCAAATTCTACAGAAAGTTATTGTAAGTACCTATCATGTGTATTTGGAATAACATCAAAATCTCCTGTACTTTGAATCTTATGAGAAAGACAAATATCATACAGAACTGCCTTTGGGAATTTCCCGAGGGCATTTAGTTAATTATATTGATGTGATTACAACTCATGTTGAGTTCGTCCATAAAATACTAACTAATCATCAAGGAAATATGTTTTGGAGATGCAGAACTCTCCTGGTGAATTATTTCCTAAAACTAGTATTCCCGTCACTAGAATATTCATCTAAAATCAAAGGTAATTGATAAAATAGTGAAACCACTTTTGTTGGTTTCATTTTATCAATACCAAGCTAATGATATCATTTTTATAGAAATATATCATTACTGAATGTGGCCTTGGTCCAAACTCCCCATTCTACCTAATTCCTAGACTATTAAACCCATATGGATTCCCTTCAATTGTTCCAAAGCATCCCTCAATCTTTCTACTTCCTTTATTCTCAAACCCTACCAAATTGTAACATGTATATCTTGTTTTTTTGTATGCTATGTTGCTTGTATTCCTTGGTTGATTGTGGCTTTTCTTGTTTGCATGTATGCTCGATAACGGCGATAGTTGCGTTTGTGAGCTGTCGAGAAGAAGGAAGCATTGGGATATTCTTAATATTATTATTGCGGTATTCTGGGTTTCTAAAAGAAGAAGTACAGGTACATCTGAGGCAATACACCTTCTTGCTCATAAGCCATTGTCTTACTTTTATCTTTGTGCATGTTTTAACTATTGGTTTATGAGAATTGCATGGTTTTATTATACTATGTATTTATGTGGGAAGGCTTGGCTCCTCCAAGCTATTACCACTTTAGTACCACTAGGTACACCCCTTGTTTGATGACACCTATTGTCCCCTAGTATGGTAGATGGTGTTTAACACCATAGCCCTTTGGAGACCCCCTTTTACCCTAAGAAAAAGTATAGGTGATGACCCACAAGTATAGGGGATCGCAACAGTCTTCGCGGGTAGTATTACCCAATTTATTGATTCGACACAAGGGGAGCCAAAGCATACTTGCAAGCCTTAACAACTGAGTTGTCAGTTCAGCTGCACCTGGAAATAGTTCTTGCTCACAGAAGTTTATTAGTAGCAACAGTTTGTAGTAGCAACAACAAAGCAACAACAACAGTGAAATAGTAGCAATAGTAACAGTAACAATAGGATTCGAGTGCAGTAGGCATAGGGATGGATGGACGGGTGTTGCATGGACGAGTCTAAACATGTAACTTCAAGATCTAGGGCATTGCAGATAAATAATAACAAGCATCCAAGTACTAAATAATCCTAGGCATGTGCTCCAAATATAGTCATACGTGCTCGCAATGAGAACTTGCACAACATCTTTTGTCCAGCCAGCCCGTGGTAGCGGGACCTCTAGGGAACTACTGGCAATTAAGGTGCTCCTTTTAATAGAGCAAAGAATTAACACTCCGTGAACACATGTGATCGTCACACCACAACCATCCCCTTTGGTTGTCCCAATTATTGTCACTTTGGGGCCTTCGGATCCGGACAATGATATGTGTACACAACTTGCAGATAATATCACAAACAATACTATCATAATGATTCAATAATAAGTTTAGATATGAGATCATGGCACTCGGGCCCTAGTGACAAGCATTAAGCACAACAAGTTGCAACAAAGTCAAATAGCACAAATAGAGATACTAGGCACTATGCCCTAACAGATCTTATTTGATTTCATGATAGAACTCATCCAATCCCTACCATCCCCAAGCCTACAGCGGGGGATTACTCACTCATGGATGAGGGAAACATCGGTGGTTGATGGAGATGCGCTGTTGATGACGATGGCGATGATCCTCTCCAAATCCCCCGTCCCGGCAGGGTGCCAGAACGGAGTTTGTGGATCCAAATCTTGGTTTCTGGTGGCGGCGGTGGAGCGGAACTCTTTCTGAAAAACTATCGACCCCCCTCGGTTTTTAGGTCAAGAGGTAACTTATAGGCGAAGAGGGAGGCCGAGGAGGTGCCTGGGTGGCTGCACCCCCTCCAGCCGCGACTAGTGGTGGGCCCGCGCCTGGGGTGGGTCTGGCCCCCCAGGCCTCCTCTCCATCTCTTCTTCTGGCTCCGTGGATCTTCTGGTGAAATATAATTTTTGGCATATTTTCCAGGATTTTTCCTGATAGTTCATTTTCTGCACAAAAACAAGACACCAAGGTAATTCTACTGAAAACAGCGTCATTCCGTGTTAGTTGTATCCCAATCACACAAGTTTAGAGAAGAAATAATAGAAAAGTGTTCGAGAAAGTAGGTATGTTTTAGACGTATCGACTCCCCCAAGCTTAGCTTATTGCTTGTCCTCAAGCAATCCAGTTGAAAACTGAGTGCGATAAAAGAACTTTCACGAACACTTTGCTTCATATGATGTAAATATTCTCAGCACAGGAGTAGATTCTTAGAAAATTCATAATAAGGAGTATGCAACTAAGTCTACTTAGTAGTCATTGCAAGCTATGAAGAGAAACCAACTCAATAATAATAAGTAGCATGAAACATAAACATAAGCAACATTGCAATGCTCATAATAAGGTATGATAGAGTGGTATCTCGCTTGCCTTTGTTTGAAGAGCACAATATAAATGCCAAGGCACCTCTAAAGTTCAACTGAAGACTATAAGTAAAGATATCAGAGGTACAAGCATCAAAGTCATGACATAATTAACCAAGTTTTGGAAAAAACACAAGAATGACAACTATGCTCTCAAGAAGGTGCTCATAGAATAAGTGGTGACTCAACAAGGTGGTGAAAACGGTTTTGGAAGGTTTGAAAGGCTTCCAAATGCTGAAAGGAAGGTACTCATTAGCTTTGATCTCTCATTGCCCCTATCATAGACATCTTCATGTGGTTAAGGTGAAAGTGAGGTCCACTCTGAATCATATGCTTGACAGACCATAGACTGGAAATCCCAAGTCCCTTGAGTACGAGGGTCGCTCCGCATGCTACTCAACTTTGGTCACCTGAAAGTTCTTGTCATTGTAAATACATGCATATCATCGAGAACCGCCAACGGGATACCCCTTGCATATGGTACATGAGCTTTCCCATAACCAAAATGACAAGGCAAGTAGACAATGAGCACCTCAACAATCTTTTTATTTACCATATGCATAGATTTTTATTGAGGACGCTTCATAGATGCTCATTATGGTGTTGCTGCAAGTTTCCACCATGATTAGGCATGGATTAGGCTAGCGGCCCTGGAGTTTCTCTAACACAATGTATAAAGTCCATGAACTCACAACCTCCCCTTTTATTTCACATCGTCGACATCCGTAAATAAAAGAGCAAGGAATCAACTAGATGAGATATCCAAAAAGTGTTGAAAGCGTTCCCCGTGATATCACGGTTCTACTGACTCCGAGCATATAATTAGCAAGCATATAACTTTCATGGACTAGTCACAATGGTTCAGAATTATTAAGCGCAAAGAATAAAGCGTGCCATCAAGTTCATGAGAGCTTTACTAACTAACTTTCTCAAAACAGACAAACATTTTATTTTGGAAGAAAACACGGCATATAGAATATGCACTGAAGTAGCAAATGATGCTAATAGGTAGGTATGGTGGACACAGCTGGCAATATTGGTTTTGGGGAGTTTTGGAAGCACAGGTAGAACACATACTCAGTGCAAGTGAAGACTAGCAAAAGAGAGGGGGCGACAAACGAGAGAGCAATAACTGTCATAATCATGCTTGCAACAAAACATGACTAATTATGGCATGAAAGTGATACAAGAACTCTGAGGCAAAATAAATCATCGAGACTTACTGACTATTTATTAGTCATATGCATGCGTGAGCATGTGCCAAGTCGATTCACATGAACATTCAGAGGAGGATACCACAGTATCATACCAAAGTATGAATAAAAAAATGCAAGCAAACATTCATATGACATGCTACAAACTATTAGCAAGCTGGAGCTAATCATGGACAAGCAAGAACTACTAAGTATCCATAATGGCATACACCTTACACAAACAGGCTAAGCATGCTCACAATGATGAGTATATGTACAAAAATGGAACAAATAGAGTTCGTTACCAGCCTCTTACCACACCTCAAGTTGTCTTAATCTTCATTATTGCCCTTCACTTGTGTGACTTGAATAATTAACATGAAACCAAAATCCACTGAGGATGGCTGGACCTTGCAAAGAACTCACAAAACCAAAGAAGAAGAACAAATATTTTTGGTGTTCTCGAATTTTTAGAAATAAGCAAACAAAGAAAAACCAAACAAAAACAAAGCAAAATATTTTTGGATTTTTCTTTTAAGGCAAACCAAAGCAAAGAAACAAAGAAACAAACCAAGAGAAACAACGAAAATATTTTTGGTATTTTGGGGTTTTTGAGAAAGAAGCAACAAGAACCAAAAACAAAGGGAAACAATGGATATACAAAGAACCAACCGAACATGATATATATATATGAGTGTGATGTCGGTATATCTCCCCTCGAGCTTAGGCTTTTGGCCTAAGTGGGGCTCAATCCCATGGTGTCCAAGTAGATGCACCTCCGTAGTATGTCGAGGAAGCTCCCTCGTCTTAGTACGAGCTCGAGGCCTCCCTTGTGTAATACGCAGGGGGGTCGTATGATGGTGCTTCCTCCTGATAGTGCCCGTGGAAGTTAAGAGAATGCAGCTTGTCATCCATCTCCGCCTTCGAGCGTGACCAAGGTCCCTGAGAAATACTGAACAAGGTGGTTTGGGGTAGAGGGATCTCTCTCTCTCTTCCCCGTCAATAAACAACATTCTATAAACCAAGTTCTCAAGAGTAGAGCTAGTGGTGACAAAGTGGTGCGCCTTCATGGCAGCAAGATCAAGCCTCTAAGGAGCCAAAACTGTATCATGTGGATCAACAACAATGTTCAAGGCAGGAGCAACACGAGTAGCAATAATTCCTCCATAAATGGGCCCCTTAGCAGCTAGACGACGAGCAATGAGAGAACCAAGATTATACTTATCCTCATTGTTGAGCGCAGCAGCTAAGAAGGCCAATTGATAGTTGGAAATATTAATAGTGTTCTCCCTACCAAGAACACTGGTGGCAAGATAGTAGGCAAAATACCTGATGGCTGGAAGTTGAATATTCTTTATCTTCCCTCGCTGAGCTCTACGGTCATCATCCTTGGTTATTCCTCGGTAAAGCTCCAACAAATCAGCAGGAAGAGTTGGAATCTTCTTTGATGACCCAGTTGTACCAAGTCCCAGGGCCTTGCAAAATTTCTTCAAAGTCATAGAATGAGCCCTGCCATAAATTTTGAAAGACACAAAAGGCTTGAACATACTGTTAGTAAAGGAGAAACTCTCCACAAATGTTTTAGTAAGCAAAGCATATTGTGCGCTCTCATCCTGCATGTAAGTTGTTAGACCAGCCCTCTGTACCAAAGTCATAAAATCGTTAAGAATCCCGGCAGCTTGCAAGAAATTTTGGCTAGGAAAGGTGGAGGGGTGCGCATCCCCTTCATCTCCCTTGTCACCAAATCGCGGAGTGATGAGATCCTCATTGTATGAGGGTCTAGTAATGGTAGATGACCTTGGAAGCCTTGCCCTTCTAGGTGCATCACTCTCAAATATATCACCAAATGTGTGGTGGTCCATGACTTCACTTTTCTGAAATTTTAAATAACCATCAAACCAAGTGATTTCTAAGTTGATAAATGACGAGCAACTACTATAGCAACTTGCTAGAGGAATACACATGCATCAAAACAAAGTTTATAATCATATAACAAGCATGCAAGCTCAAACAACCTAACACCTATAGCAGCAAAATACTCAAGATACAATCTACCAATCACAAATCTAATTGGACAAGTGGAGGAGGCACATACCAAGGAGCAATCCCTCCAAAAATTAGCACTTGAGATGGGCTGAACAAGGAGATCTAAAATTGCGAGCAAGAACAGCAAGAACTCGAGCTTGAGAAAGTTTTTAAGTGTTTTTCAGGAGAGAGAAAGAATGTGGGTTTGAGGAGGCAGCCTGGAGGGGCCCAGGTGGGCCAGACCCCCCAAGGCGCCGCCCCTGGTAGGCCGTGCCTACCACAGGTGTGGTGGCCTGGGGTGGCCCCCTGGGTCACTTCAGGTGCCTCTCTGGCCCTTTTTTCGAGGAAAATTTTATTTTGAATATTCTGGGATTTTTCGGGAAACTTTATTTTTGGCCAATTTTCAGGGTATGAAAATTAATTTTCTCGCAGAAACAGTTTTTTCAGAAGAAGCAAAAGCAAACCAAAAGCCAAACTATAGGAGCTCTAACAAACAAGCAAACAACTAGCAAAACTAAAGCTAAAGCAAATACTAGGAAGGAGAAAAGTAAAAGAAAGCAAGTATAACCACAGTGGAAACATTATTTTGTTCATTAAAATCCTTTTGTTAACAAGGTTGATCAAGTCTTGTTACCAAAACAATCTTATATGAAACAAAACTTTGCATTCCACAAGGTGATTATGTTACCTCATACTTGATAGCAATGGTCCCAATCATAATAGTTTCAAAAATTTCTTATGGAATGGGACAATATATTTCTCCAACATTGATGCTCTCAATATTTTCAATGGAATTCAGGCAATAGCTCTTAACAACCTTCTTGGGGAAATAGATAGTGTGATCTTTGTCATTAATATTAAATGTTACTTTTCCTTGATTGCAATTGATGATAGCACCTGCAGTATTAAGAAAAGGTCTCCCAAGAATAATAGACATATTATCATCTTCAGGCATTTCAAGCACAACAAAATCAGTTAAGACCATGCAATTATGAGAAACTTGAACATGAACATCCTCACATATACCAACAGGAATAGTAGTTGACTTATCAGCCATTTGCAAAGATATATCAGTTGGTATCAACTTTTTAGCTGGAGTCTCTTGTAGAGAGAAAAAGGCATAACACTAACTCTAGCTCCCAAATCACATAAAGCAGTTCTCACATAATTATTCTTAATGGAGCAAGGAATAGTTGGTATACCTGGATCACCAAGTTTCTTTGGAACCTTGCCATTGAAGGAGTAATTAGCAAGCAAAGTAGAAATCTCCTCATTAGGAATCTTCCGTTTATTAGAGACAATATCCTTCATATACTTTGAATAAGGTGGCAACTTAATAGCATCAGTCAAAGGAATTTGCAAGAATAAAGGCTTCATTCACTTACAAAATTTGTTGTAGTTTTCTTCCTCCTTTGACTTGTGTTTCTTACCTGGAAAAGGCATAGGTTTCTGCACCCAAGGTTCTATCTTTACCATGTTTATTAGCAATAAAATCTTCCTTTCTGTACCTAGTGTTCTTAGTGTGCTTCTCAGGTTCTTCCTCACCTTCCTCCTTATCAGGAGACTCATTTTTATCATTACCACTCTCAGTTTCAGCAAGAGAGACATATATACTATTAGGATCTACAGCAGGTTCAAGTGGTTCCTCAACTATCTTATGTTTCTTTTTCTTTCTCTTACGAGGACTACCACTATCTTCACCTTGTTGGGAATCCTGCTCAATTCTTTTAGGGTTTCCTTCAGGATATAAAGGATCTTGAGTAGCTATACCACTCCTAGTTCTAATTCCATAAGCATGTTTGTCTCCTGAAGCATTAACTAACATATCCTTTTGCACCTTAGCAAGTTGATAAAGTTGGGTTTGAACCATTTGAAAGTGTTTACAAAGCATTTTAATATCATTAGAAGTTCTTTCCACAATATCTTTCAACTCATGGATAGCTCTAGAGTTTTCCAACAAATGATTCTGAACTTGTTTATTAAAATACCCTTGCTTAACAATAAATGTGTCAAGTTCCTCTAAACATTGATCATGAGGCTTACCATAAGGAATATCACCTTCATCAAAGTGTTGGAGAGAGTGTACCTCAATAGTAGATGAGTGGGGAATTGGCTTACATAATTCTTCTATAGGAGGTAGATTCTTCACATCTTCAGCTCTAATACCTTTCTCCTTTAGACACTTCTTAGCTTCCTTCATGACTTCATCATTTAATGCAATAACTCCCCTATTCTTTGTTGTTGGTGTTGGAACTGGTTCAGGAACAACTGGTTCAGGAGTAATAGGCTCAGGTGCATTCAACTCAGTTGAAGTCCAATCATCATAATTCTTGCTTATCTTAGCCATTAATTCTTCAGCATCTGTAGGAGTCCTTTTCCTGAAAACACAATCAGCAAAGCTATCTAGGTATGTACTAGAATCATCAGTTAGTCCATTATAATAAATATCAAGAAGCTCATTCTTAGGTAATGGACATCCAGGATGTGCATGAATCAAGGCACAGAACCTTTTCCATGACTCAGACAATTTCTCTTCTTCTCCCTGTTTAAAATCAAAAAGTCTCTGCGAAGCAGCATGTCTAGCACTGGGAGGAAAATATTTCTCGAAGAAAGAAGCAATCAAGCAATTAGGGCTATCAATGGAACCAGGAGGTAATCTATTAAACCAAGCCCTAGCTTCTCCTTTTAGTGAAAAAGGGAAGATCTTAGTAACAAAGTACTTGCGCATGTTAAAATCATCAGAGAACAAAGCACTCATAGTAGAAAGCTCATTCATATGAGCCACAACACTCTCATTTTTAGTCCCACAAAAAGGTTCTTTCTCAACAATATCTAAATAAGATAAATCAAGAGAGAAATCATAATCTTCATCTTTAATATCTATGGGAGAAGTGGCAAACTTAGGATCAGAGGACAACTTAGGCATAATAGTACGTCTAGCAAGGAGACTCTTAGGCACTAGTACCATGTGTGTTACGGCACTCTTCAACAAAATTATTAGTGAGCTCAATGTAACCATCATTAATATCATAACTCCCACTATCCTCGGGTGAGCTAACAGGTGTGACAGTGTCTTCACTAGGAGTTTCGGTATTTCCTAGACTAGCCATAGTAGCATCTAGAAAAGGACCTAATGAACCACTTGCATCAAGCATAGTAGAAGTAACATCATGAGCATCAAAAGCAGTTTCAGACTCAGTAGTAGTAGCAGTGTGTGTAGCATGAGTATGTGGTGGTGGTGTGACAAGCTTACTTATAACAGACGGTGAATCAAGAGCAGCAGAGGTGTTTATGACTGTACCTCTTCTTGTAGTGGATGGTAAAATAGGGAACTTTCCATCATGAGACTTCCCCATGATGAAAGGAGTAGCAGTGAACAATAATAGATCCAAGTGAACTTACAAATAAAGCTATGCTCCCCGGCAACGGCGCCAGAAAATAGTCTTGATGACCCACAAGTATAGGGGATCGCAACAGTCTTCGCGGGTAGTATTGCCCAATTTATTGATTCGACACAAGAGGAGCCAAAGAATACTTGCAAGCCTTAACAACTGAGTTGTCAGTTCAGATGCACCTAGAAATAGTTCTTGCTCACAGAAGTTTATCAGTAGCAACAGTTTGTAGTAGCAACAGCAACATCAACATCAACAGTGAAATAGTAGCAATAGTAACAGTAACGGTAACAGTAGGATTCGAGTGCGGTAGGCATAGGGATGGATGGACGGGCGTTGCATGGACGAGTCTAAACATGTAACTTCAAGATCTAGGGCATTGCAGATAAATAATAACAAGCATCCAAGTACTAAACAATCCTAGGCATGTGCTCCAAATATAGTCATACGTGCTCGCAATGAGAACTTGCACAACATCTTCTGTCCAGCCAGCCCGTGGTAGCGGGGCCTCTAGGGAACTACTGGCAATTAAGGTTCTCCTTTTAATAGAGCACTGGAGCAAAAAATTAACACTCTATGAACACATGTGATCCTCACACCACAGCCATCCCCTCTAGTTGTCCCAATTATTGTCACTTTGGGGCCTTTGGATCCGGACAATGATATGTGTACACAACTTGCAAATAAGATCACAAACAATACTATCATAATAATTCAATAATAAGTTCAGATCTGAGATCATGGCACTCGGGGCCTAGTGACAAGCATTAAGCACAACAAGTTGCAACAAAGTCAAATAGCACTAATAGAGATACTAGGCACTATGCCCTAATAGATCTTATTCGATTACATGATAGGACTCATCCAATCCCTACCATCCCCAAGCCTACAGCAGGGGATTAATCACTCATGGATGAGGGACACATCAGTGGTTGATGGAGATGCAGGGGATTACATGATAGGACTCATCTAATCCCTACCATCCCCAAGCCTTCCTGAATAAATGATATTAAGTGGACTTATAATATTTAGAAAATTCTCAATAAATTTGGAGAGGATCATCGCCATCATCATCACCACGCCTCTCCATCAACCATCCATGTTCCCCTCATCCATGAGTGAGTAATCCCCCACTGCAGGCTATGGGGATCGTAGGGATTGGATGAGTTCTATCATGTAATCGAATAAGATTGTTAGGGCATGGTGGCTAGTATCTCTATTAGTGCTATTTGACTTTGTTGCAACTTGTTGTGCTTAATGCCTGTCACTAGGGCCCGGGTTCCATGATCTCAGATCTAAACTTATTATTGATTCATGATGATAGTATTGTTTGTGATCTTATCTGCAAGTTGTGTACACATATCATTGTCCGGATCCAAAGGCCCCGAAGGTGACAGAAATTGGGATAACCTGAGGGGATGGTTGTGATGTGAGGATCACGTGTGTTCACGGAGTGTTAATGCTTTGCTCCGGTGCTCTATTAAAAGGAGTGCCTTAATTGCCAGTAGTTCCCTTGAGGCCCCGCTGCAACGGGCTGGCAGGACAAAAGATGTTGTGCAAGTTCTCATTGCGAGCACGTATGACTATATATGGAGCACATGCCTATGATTGTTTAGTACTTGGATGCTTTATCTTATTTATCTACAATTGCCCTAGATCTTGAAGTTACATGTTTAGACTTGTCCATGCAACGCCCGTCCATCCATCCCTATGCCTACCACACTCATATCCTACTGTTTTCTACTACTGTTACTATTGCTCTTGCTTTACTGCTGCTGTTACTTTGTTGTTGCTACTACAAAATTGTTGCTACTGATAAACTTCTATGAGCAAGAACTATTTCTAGGTGCAGCTGAATTGACAACTCAGTTGTTAAGGCTTGCAAGTATTCTTTGGCTCCCTTGTGTCGAATCAATAAATTGGGTAATACTACCCTCGAAGACTGTTGCGATCCCCTATACTTGTGGGTCATCAAGACTATTTTCTGGCATTGTTGCTAGGGAGCATAGCTTTATTTGTAAGTTCACTTGGACCTATTATTGTTCACTGCTACTCCTTTCCTCATGGGTAAGTCTCGTGATGGAAAGTTTCCTATTTTACCATCCGCTACAAGAAGAGGTACAGTCCTAAACACCTCTGCTGCTCTTGATTCACCGTCTGTTATAAGTAAGCTTGTTACACCACCACCACATACACATGCTACATACACTACTACTACTGCTGAATCTGAAACTTCTTCTGATACTCAAGATGTTACTTATGTTGTGCTTGATGCGAGTGGTTCATTAGGTCCTTTCCTAGATGCTACTATTGCTAAAACTATTTCAAGAAACACTGAAACTCCTAGTGAAGACACTATTACACCTGTTATCTCACCTAAGTCTAGAGAGAGATATGATATTAGTGATGGTTACATTGAAATGACTGATGATTTTATTGAAGAGTACCCAAATACACATGGTTCTAGTGCTATTAGGAGTCTCCTTGAGAGACGTACCATTATTCCTAAACTGTCTTCTAATCCTAAGTTTTCCACTTCTCCCATAGATATTAAAGATGAAGATTATGATTTCTCTCTTGATTTATCCTATATAGACATTGTTGAGAAAGAACCTTTTTGTGGGACTGAAAATGAGAGTGTTGTGATGGGGATATGCTATATGGGTATCCTCATAGCATGTCTCTTATCCGACTAACCCGGGTGGCCCATAGTCGGTAGCATGGCCTGTGGCCTGCTGGGCGGCCCCGTTAGATGGATCCAGAAGGGAGGCCCATGCCGGATAAAGGAAGGCTATGGTGGAGTCACCAGCGTACCCGGAGCCTTGGAGTGCAAGATACACAAGACTAGTAATAGACGGTGTAGAACTCTGTAACCTGTCCGGCTAGGACTTTACCCCTGTAACCCTAGGATCTAGCAACTATATAAGTCGGGCCTATGGGAGCCTTTAGGGCATAGTTTTACACACACCTCGCACAACGAACCTATCTCTGTAACTCGGCGTATTGCCATTATAGTGATTTATAGCAGGAGTACTATTCCTCCACCGTTGTGGGATCTGAACCTGGGTAAGCTGTGTTACCTCGTACCCGTCAACCGTCCACCTTACCCCACGTCTCTAAACACGCACTGTGAGGACCCCTCCATGGCGTACTCGTCAGCAATACCACGACAGTTGGCGCCCACCATGGGGCAAGAGGCGCTTCAGGCTCTTCAGCGGGCGAGGACCAAGATCTTCGCGGGAATCGGCGAAACCGTAGCCATCGGTCGCGTTCTCTTCTCTGGCAACGTTCCGATCGTCCCCCCCGACGAGTTCTAGATACCGGCGAAGACGAACCCTACGTGGTGTTCAATCGTTCCTATCGGAGACATCCACCTCTTCATCGGCGAAACCGACTCGGGCACTAGTTCCCTGGGAGTCGGAGGAGCGTCAAGACCAGCACGGACCACCTACGGGCAGGATACGTTCGCGGAAGGATCAATGTCGGATCTCTCCTCGGAGTTTGCCGGCAAAGATCGGAAAAATTCAAGACCCACCCAAACCGCCCATGTGCAGGATATAAAGGTGGAAGATCACTGCAAATCCGCCGGCTTTGTCTGTGCATCTGGACAACAGAGATCCAAGTTCGTCGGCGTGGTTACCATCTTCGATTTGGCGCGCTGCATTCAGAGAGAGGGCAAAAACCCCCGCGATTACCTGGCCAGGTGGCTCCGTATACGAGCCGATCTGGCCCACTACCCCAATGATGATGCTATATATCACTTTGTGGAAGGACTGGACCATGGCACGCTCCTCCGACATTCTCTAAGGCGGCAGCAGGCGTCAGGATGCCTTACCTTCGAAGGCATGGTGAACACCGTCAACAACTACGCGGAGGACGAAGCGGCAACTCAGACAGCGCTTGCGCTCATTGACGGAGCCCCTCCGATTCAGCCACCACCACCGCCTCCAGCTGCCGTCGTCGCAGCAGCACCACCACCTCCAGTCATCGTTGAGCCCGTTGCACCTCCACCGCCCGTCATCGAGGAAGTCCTGGCACCCTCCGAATCTGTCATCGACGCGCTTTATGCTGATTTCAGTGCAGATTCAGAGGAAATAGACTTCAGTCCAGAAGAGCTAGACTCCGCTATGCAGGAGATGGAGGAGGAGTACTCGCGACGAGCAAGCTAATAATACCGTCATGTCCGGAGGGGTGTTCGTCACCATTGGGACGGCGATGGATGAAGACCAACCCGGGCAAGCTCCGCCTACCGCACTGGAAAAGGGGAAGGGGCCACTTATTGCTGCCGACAATGATCGCGC
This sequence comes from Avena sativa, assembly GCA_916181665.1. Classification (NCBI taxonomy): domain Eukaryota; kingdom Viridiplantae; phylum Streptophyta; class Magnoliopsida; order Poales; family Poaceae; genus Avena; species Avena sativa. The sequence goes on along the minus strand of OV702284.1, from coordinate 56,576,640 downwards.
AAAGGTCATGCCTCCTCCGCCTAACCCAGTGTAGCAGCCGCAGGAACTCGGCACCGGTCCGAGTAACAACAACACCGCAAACTTGCCGCCTCCAGCGTCCACGTCGGCAGCAGCCCATGTTACTCCAGCTGATAGAGTGATGTATGGAAATATCCTCGTTGAGCCACTAACCGTTGATCATATCTGAAACGTGACTCAGCTTGACAAGAAGCGCCAGCAGCTGCTAGAGGAGGCGCAAGCCATCGCGGAGCAAGGCGCCAAACTAGATCGAGATCTGGTCAACGCGCAGAAGTCCATAGAGAAAGCTAGAGCAAAGGAGGCCGAGTACAAGACTCTGCTACAGCAGCAGAAGGCTAAGAAGGCTCCGGCTCGTGTCATCAACGATCCTGGTGTAAGGCGCAACCTAGGATGGGCTCCCTCGAAGCCGGCACAGGCCAAGCCATACATTGATAGTGAAGGCAAACAGGTGATGCCCACCCCACTCCTTAACCTCGCCGTCGCCAAGAACCTTCTGGAGTAGGATAGATCGCCTGAGGCAGTAGAACAAGTCTATGACCTAGTGGCCAAGGCGGTAAAGCAGCAGGAAAAGGCCACCTCCCAGAGGCTTGAGTCTGACCCAGTGCTCTGCCTATCTAGCCAGTACAAACCGCCAAGGGACAGATCTCCTCAGGATGTCGGATCACAGACGGGTTCATCAGAATGAAGACGGAGGGGTGCGCGCAACAGGAAGGATGTTATCCCCATATCCTCCGACCACGGAGAAAGAGCCCAACCTCGCCGCCCATCACCACCGCCCCGATCCCCCCGACGTCAGGAAGACTACAAGGCTCACCATCGCACGGATATGCCCCCACCAAAGCAGTGCGCATCGTCATCCGCGACAACGCGGCACAGACCCGTCATGATGAAGAGCGCCACCAAGGACATAAGAGCAGGTCACACCACGACCCTCCGCGTCCGACAAGCAACCGTGACAGGCGTGGGGCGTCGCAGGAGGGTAACAGCAAGAAGGCTAACCCACCGCCACCTCCGCCTCCGTCGCCGCCAAGCAGTCACCATGGCGGAAGAGGCCCGCGTCATTCACGCAGCCCGTCCCCTGTTGACAAGAAGAAGAAGAACCCGGAGCCGTACGACGCATGTTCGCGGATTGATAAGATCCACGAGGACCGGGAAGGACCGTACCAAGGACCACGTTGCTTTGGACCTGCAATACGGTCCACAACTTACCCCAAAGGTTTCCGGATTGACAAGACCATCAAGCCCTATGACGGCACTGCCAAGCCCGCCACATGGTTGCAGGACTATGGCAACGCGGTGGAGATTGCCGGAGGCAACCCCAACGTCGCCGTCAAGTACCTCCCGTTAATGTTGGCGGACACGACCCGTCAATGGATCGATGACTTGCCGGAGAGATCTATCTACAACTGGCTGGACATGCAAGAAGCATTCACCAAGAACTTTGAGGGTACATATAAGCGTCCCTCCACTGTGGGCGATCTACAGCTGTGCGTGCAAGAGAAAGACGAGACATCTCGCGCCTACCTCTCCCGCTGGCTGGATATGAAGAATTCCTGCGCAGGAGTGCACGCCCAGACCGCCATGGCCGCCTTCATCGATGGGTTGGAAAGGGGCACGTTGCTCCGACATAAGCTAAAGTGCTTACAGGACAATCACCAGCTTGACTTGAATCAGATGATTCAGTTAGCTAGTGAGTTCGCAGCTGCCGACGACGATGCCCGTGGCTCTTTGCCGGCAACGTCCGTTCCAACTCAAGCTCGGAGGAACAGCAGTACAAAGCGGAAAACAGCTCCAGAAGAAAAGCAATCTACCGATATGGTTGCTATGACTTTTGCAAGACGAGGAGAAGGCGGACAACGTGGCCGATGAAGGGGATCAGGCCGCGGGCATCAACGAGGAAGTGAATCCAACCCGGTGTCGCTCTGCGTTCCCCAAACCTACGAAGAGTACCGCGATATGCCGTGCCTCGTACACCTCGACGCCAACGGCAAGGCCACCCATACCAACAGACACTGCAAGTTCGTCAACGACCTCAAGGAAGACCCGGAGTCCGGCTATAAACGAAGTCGGAAGAACAGACCACGAGGCAAGAGCAAGGGGAAGAAGGAGGAGGAGGAGTCCAAGGATTCAAGTGACATGGACGAGGACGTCGACCCCAAGAACGCCGCCAAGAGCGACGACAAGGGAAAGAACCCCTTCGCAAAGAAGGCCCCAGTCTACCACACTTTCCTTGGCACCCCCACCGTCCGACAACAGAAGACCTCTCTAAGGATCCTGATGGCCACTCTCCCCCTAGTTCCCCAATACCTGCGCTGGTCGGAGGTTCCAATCACTTGGTACAGGACGGACCACCCAGACCTTGTGCCCACGGAGAACCAGTACTCCATGGTCATCAACCCAGTGATTGACGGCACGGAGTTCACCAAGTGCATGGTGGATAGTGGAAGCAGCATCATCATCATGTACCTGGATACACTGCAGAAGATGAACTTGACGGAGGCAAACCTAAGGCGGACCAACACCGTTTTCCATGGCATAGTTCCTGGTCGGGAGGCTCGGTCCCTTGGGTGCATCACACTTCAGGTAGCCTTTGGCGACGTTAATAATTACCGCCAAGAGCGCATGACCTTTGAGGTAGTCCCCTTTAAGAGGGTGTACCACGTCATATTCGGCTGCGACATATTCCACACGTTCATGGCCAAGCCATGCTTCGTCTACAACAAGCTCAAGATACCCGGACCAAACGGTGTCATCACCGTATCCGAAAGCTTTACCAAGGCAAGGGACTGCGAGATAAATGAAGCAGCCGTTGCAGAAGCTGTCCTCTACAACGAAGAATTCAAAGAAATCCAGAGCAAGATCAATGACTCAGAGATGCCCGTGTCGAAGAAGCAGTTCTCCGACTCCGCTCCTGCGTTCAAGGCCGCCATCGAGACCAAGCCGGTGGAACTTGTGGTAGGCGATGCCTCCAAGACCGTCGCCATTGGGACGAACCTGGATCCCAAATAGGAAAGCGTGCTCGTCGAGTTCCTCCATGAGAATAGGGACATCTTTGCCTGGCAACCTTCCGACATGAAAGGTGTACCTAGGGAACTTGCCGAGCACAGCTTAAACATAGATCCAAAATGTAAACCAGTGAAACAACCTCTACGACGCTTCGGATATGAGAAGAGACGCGCCATTGGCAAAGAGATAACTAGGTTACTTAAGGCTGAGTTTATCCGAGAAGTCCTTCACACCCGATGGGTGGACAATCCTGTACTTGTCACCAAAAAGGGAACCAATGAATTAAGAATGTGCGTTGATTACACCGGCTTGAACAAAGCATGTCCCAAAGATCTGTTTGCTTTGCCTCGCATTGACCAAGTCATTGACTCGACGGCTGGCTCGGAACTTTTGTGTTTTCTCGATGCATACTCAGGATACCACCAGATCAAGATGAGGAAGTCGGACCAATTGGCCACTTCGTTCACTACCCCATATGGCACGTTTTGCTATGTCACAATGCCCTTTGGGCTGAAAAACGCAGGTGCTACCTACCAGCGGACAATGCAACATTGCCTTCACGACCAAATTGGTCGGAACGTCCATGCCTATGTGGACGATATCGCGGTGATGTCTAAAAAGTCAAACGACTTAATCTCTGACTTAAAAGAAACCTTTGATAATCTCCGGAAATACAACATGATGCTCAACCCTAAGAAGTGCGTCTTCGGGGTTCCAGTCAGCAAACTGTTGGGCTTCATCATTTCCCAGCACGGAATCGAGGTCAACCCGGAGAAAATCAAGGCCATCTTAAACATAAACCGTCCGACATGCCTAAAGGACATCTAACGACTAACAGGTTGTGTTGCAGCAGTTAGTCGGTTCGTCAGCCGACTTGGAGAGAAGGCTCTGCCGCTCTACAAGTTGCTGAAGAAGGCGGAAAAATTCACATGGACAGACGAAGCATACGCAGCATTGAAGCATCTCAAGGAGATTCTTTCCTCAGCGCCTATCCTTGCAGCACCCGAGCCTGGGGAGCCCCTGTTAATTTACATGGCGGCAACCAACCGGGTTATTAGCATAGTCGTCGTGGTAGAGCGGAAGGAACCAGGCTACGAGCACGGAGTTCAACAACCAGTTTACTATGTAAGCGAGGTCTTGACGAAGTCCAAGCAGCGTTACCCGCACTACCAAAAGATAGCTTATGAAGTATTCCTCGCTTCGCGGAAGCTGAGGCATTACTTTCAGGAGCACCCAATCACAGTAGTGAGCAAGACTCCACTGTCCGACATTATCAACAACAGCGACCCTATAGGAAGGGTCGCGAAGTGGGGCATTGAACTTGCCGCCTTCGAGATCACCTACAAGAGATGCGATGCTATCAAGTCACAAGCCTTGGTAGATTTTATTCCAGATTGGACGGAGATGCCAGATGCCACTCCGTTGCCAGAACCAGAGTACTGGGTGATGCACTTTGACGGATCAAAGCTGCTCAACAGCTCGGGGGCTAGTGTATTGCTACAGTCACCAAAAGGAGACAATCTACACTATGTTCTGCAGATCCACTTCGAGGCTACAAACAACATGGCGGAGTATGAAGCACTCATTCACGGACTGCGTGTAGCCAAGGATATTGGCATCAAGCACATAGTTTGCTGTGGAGATTCCGACTTGGTTGCCCAGCAGGTGGCTGGTACCTAGAATGCGCGGAACCCTATGATGGCGGCATATCGAGACGAAGTGGACGAGATAGCCAAGAGCTTCTTGGGCTACGAAGTCAAGTATGTGCCTAGGGAGCAAAACGAGGCGGTAGATCTGTTGTCAAAACTTGGATCAGGGCGCAAGAGAATTCCGTCAGGAGTTTTCCTAGAGCATCTACGCACACCATCCGTGAAGGGCGCCGACATCGACTACCCGGATAGAGCTGACTCTTTCGTCAACACGCTGACAAAGATCCCTCCGGCTTGGACAAAACCGTTCTTGGAATATGTCGAACACGCAACTTTTCCCGAAAACGAGGTCGAACGATGGCAAATAGTACGACGAGCAAGGGGTTATACCATAATCAATGGGCAACTCTATAAAAGGAGCACTACTGGTGTATACCTAAAGTGTGTTTCCCAGCTAGAAGGTATGGAAATCCTATGCGAAATCCATCTCGGAGATTGCGGGCATCACGCTGCTCCACGATCATTGGTCGCGAAAGCCTTCCGGCAAGGATTCTACTGGCTGACCGCGAAGGCGGACGCCGACAAGCTGGTTGAGACATGCACAGGATGCCAGTATTATGCCCGACAACCACATGTTCCTGCTGAAGAATTGCGAACAATACCAATAACTTGGCCGTTTGCAGTCTGGGGGCTAGACATGGTAGCAGTTGACAAATTCACCAAATGGATAGAAGCTAAACCCATTAGAAAGCTTGATGGGGCAACTGCCCTCAGGTTTGTCCGGGATCTAGTGGTGAGATTTGGTCTCCCACATAGCATCATCACCGACAACGGAAGCAACTTGTCACTCGGAGAAGTGGAGGCCTATTGCTGGGACAAAGGCATCTGACTTGACCTTGCATCTCTGGCACACTCACAATCCAATGGTCAAGTTGAGCGAGCCAATGGATTAATTCTGCAGGGAATCAAGCCACGTCTTGAGGCACCGCTACATAGAGCAGCTGGAGCCTGGGCGGAAGAATTGCCATCTGTGCTGTGGAGTTTACGAACTACACCCAACAGATCCACAGGCTACACCCCTTACTTCATGGTATATGGAGCAGAAGCCATCCTACCTTTGGACATCCTCCACGATACACCAAGAGTTTCCGCCTACAACAAAGATGACGCTAAAGAATCCAGACGCCTAGATGTGGACCTTCTCGAGGAGGAGCGTGTTTTGGCATGCGAAAGATCCGCCATCTACCAGCATAAGATACGCAGCTACCATAGTCATCGCGTCCGGCATCACTTGTTTAAAGAGGGGGATTTAGTACTCCGACTTCAGCAGAAGAAGTCACACAAATTATCCCCGCCATGGGAAGGACCGTTCATCATAAGCAAGGCGCTGCTCAATGGGTCTTACTACCTTGTCGACAATCGTGAACTCAAGGATAGACCCAACAAGGATCATAAGCGTAAGCGACGTGACCCGGATGATGACTACCCGGAGCTTGATCGGCCATGGAACATAGCACAGCTACGTCCTTTCTACACTTAGCATTTTTTATCTAATCGTGTACCTCTTATATGATCAATGAAATAAAGCTCTTTGGTTCACTCATATTGCTGAGTCTTTTACCTCCTTTAGTGTTCATTTTTGGATCATATAAAACTTTTATGCACAAGTCTTGCGATTGCACTTGTGAAAATTCCGCCTACGGGCGTTAGCTTAAGTTTTCTGGTCTACACGTTCTTTGTTGTTTTTATGTGGATTCTGGAGTAGTGACTTTCGGCACTTATTGTCGGTGATTTTGTGCTCAGGTTATTGACGGTGCCATTGGGCATCATCACCTAAGCGCATGGTTCCGACAACGAGTCTTCCAACTCACGAAAAGTCAAGCATAAAAACCAAAGTAATGGATAAGCCAGAACTTGCTTAAAAAATATATACATAGTGGGAATTAATTCTTAAGTAGCAGGATACGACAAACACTGTTTTCCACCTTAAGATTACATCACCAAGTTTTTTCAATGCACACGTCAAGGGTGAAACAAGAATTACAAAGTGTTTTTCACTCTTTGGGTGCAGGGGACTTGGAGCCCACATCATCACCACCCGGAGAATCACCCTCAACGTCGGCGTTGTGGTGAGACTCGGAGGAATCCGGGTTGGCATTGTCGATAAAGTTACTGGGCACGAAGACGTCGACATCTACCAATTCGGAAACCCTGGTATCATACCCCGCGAGTGATGATAGGATGGCTTCATGATCGATCTCCTTGCCGTCATCATCCACGTCGGGGATACCAGATGTCACCGTGTCGATGTCGGCATCTTCATAGTGTGCCTTCACCATAGACAGCGCCATCCTTGTGCCAGCCCGTGCGCATGAAGCTTTCCATCTTGCGACACGCTTGGGAGCTCGGCGCAGAATCTCCGAGTACTTCGCCACGAAGTCCGAGGCCTTGATATAAATCTGAAGGGGCTTGGAAATCTCCTTGGCTTGGGCGATGGTGGTGTTGATGAAGTTGCCGGCCAGAATCATACACTCCTTGTCTGAAGGAGGCGAGCGGGTTAACCCCATAGGAGCTGCAAATTCCGACAAGGAGCGTATGAGTTCAAAAAACTCTAAAGTATCCAGACTGCAGCAAATACAAGGCGGAGGAAACTTACTGAAGATGCTGGCCTTGGCTTGCCAGACGATGTCCGCCAAGGATTCCTTCTCTTGTTGGAGGAGCTTAAACGCCTCGCTATGGCGAAGATTTTGTTCATCGGCAGCTTGCTTCTGATCCTTTAGGATCGCAACCTCCTCCTTCAAGCGGTTGATCTCCACAGAGGCGGAATCCTGCAAGGTTTTCATAGAATCCTCGTGCATCTTCAGCGTCTCCTTCCTCTCTTCCTTCAGGATCTTGTTCTCGCTGTCCAGCTGTTGGATATGCTTGGACTGCTCAACAATGTCCTTGGCCTTGGCGACATGTTCTGCAAGTCGGAGAAAGCAAAGTGCACATTGAGTACTCGGAGATTATGGGCACAAAAGTAAGACGGAAATGCGTAATATGAAAACAGACTCTTGTTTTTGATGATCTGTTCCTTCAAGATGGCGGTTTTACCCTTTTCAGCTTCAAGGTCTGTGCGCATCTTCTGGTACTTGTCGTTGGCCATGCCCCTTCGAGCATTCTCGTTCTATGGAAACAAATACAAAGTCAAGTCGTTGTTTAGTCTGCTTGGAGCTTCTAGTCAGAGTATTTTCCACCTAGATGCTCGGGGACTACAGCGAGAGTTTTTTAACTTAACAATATGCTTAGCTTTTCTTTAAAGCATCTAGTCGGAGATAATTCAGTTTTCGATTAGAAGCTTGGGGGCTACGGTATAAAGTTTTTAGCTCGGAAAATGCTTAGCTTTTCTTTAAGCATCTAGTCGGAACTAATTCAGTTGCAACTAGAGGCTTGGGGAGCTACGACACTGAAAAATATAAACACTGTGTATGCTACTCTTAAAGCATCTAGTCAGAATAATTTCTTCCATCTAAATGCTTGGGGGCTACAGTGAGAGTTTTTTCTAACTTAGTCACTCTTAGAGCATATAGATGCAAAACCTATGGTTTTCCGTCTACATCCTCGAGGGCTATAGTGGGATCCTCATACGAAATGCAAAAGGTAAAGTAAAAACTTACAAGTGCGATGATCTTGAGGCTTGTAGCGCTCTCGGCCAGCAGCTTGCCAAAGGCAATGCTGTTTCCTTGCAAGATGTCTGCTTGTCGGAGTAGCTCCTCAAGACCGCACGTCGGAGATGACGGCACTCCTCCAGGAACCATAGTTGTGTTACTCGGCAGGAGCGTCGGGTAAACAATTTTCGGGAACTCAAAGGGTTTCTGGGGAGAAGAGGCGCCGCCTACGGCAGAAGTACCAGCTCCCACCACTGCCTTGACGCTACCGATGGCATCCTTAGCCGGACCTTCAGCCATTTGAAGAGCAGCACTCTCCTGCGTTGCCTGCTCGCCGACGAAAGCTAGATCGGTAGAGGCGCCAGAGTCCACTTCCATGACGGAAGGGCCTGGTGCCTCCTGGACTTGGGAGCATGTCGGAGCAGAGGAGGGCTTGACGGCAGGAGTAGCAGGGGCGATGGCGGGGGAGGAGTCGCGATGCAGCATATCTTTAATATTTCTAGAAGCCCCAAGAGTCTTCGAGGACTTCTTGAGGCTGGTTGTGGATTTCTTCCTGAAACATGCAAAGTGCATAAGTACATGAATAAGACAGATAAATGAGACAATGTCGGAGAATGAGAAGGATTACACTAGGAGGGGGCGCTTTGTCAAACATCCCGGTGGCTTTCTTATTTTCCGCCTCCAGGGCGGCAGTACTCTTTTTGGAGGCTCCACCCTCCGTCTTCTTCTTCTTACCTCCGTCGGCAGCGTCAGAGGTGGAGCTCTTCCGCTTTCACGCCAACGGGGCATCATTGTCGGACACGACCATGACTTCCTTCATCTTTGGATAGTAGATTTGGGCAGCCAGGTTGCCCTCCTCTAGATCGCTAAGCTGTTAAGTGAGAAATCATCGTGTTAGACAAGATGGTATTGGCAAGACGGAAAAAACTGGAGCAATGTCATACACGGAAAATAAATATCTACCTTTGGGCACTTTCCGTCTACGAACATGTCGTAGGTGAGGGTGAAGCCATGCTTCTTATCCTTCACCTTAACGATGTCCTTAAGGCAGAACTTGACGGAGTCTCTCGAGAAGTTGTCCTCGGAGATCCGGAGGGTATCCCTTCGGTCACCGGTGTACTCGTGCATAACCTTCGTGCGGTGCTGCGGAGGTTGGATCCGCCTGATGAACCAACACATGGCTAGGTCCAAGCCGGTTAGACCCGTCTCTACGAACCACTCGATCCGCCTTATTGCGCGAGAAGCGTCGAGGTCGGAGGGAAGGGAGGCATGGGACCGCCATGTGGAGACTTCAGCGGCGACTCCATCCACGAAGTCCGGGTACGTTACTTCTCGGCCCGCCAAAGGAATGTCGGGGCCGTAGAAGTACGTCCGCTGCCAGTTTTTGCACGATTTGTGGCCGACGATGTCGGGGAACCGCCGGCCAGGACAGATCTTGAATCTTATGGTGCCGCAGTTCCTAAGATCCTCCCTACTGTGTCTGGCTTCACGTTTGATGGTGAAGAAGTATACAAACAAGTCTAACCTAGGCCTAATCCCTAGGTAACCCTCACAAAGTGTCACGAAGTTGCTAAGCACTAAGATACTATTGGGGGATAGGTTATGGGGTTAGACCTTGAAGTGATTTAAGACGGACAGAAAGAAGTGAGAGATGGGCAGAGAAACGCCGCGTACCAATTGCGCCTTGAGGTACACTTTCTCTCCGGCTTGGGGAGAAGGGGTCACCTCGCCGGCCGGCGCCACCCGCCAGGCGAGCCCCTCCGTCGCGGGGAGGTAACCCTCAGCAACCATCTCTTGGATGTCGCGGTCGGTGATGTCTGAGTCGCGCCAGTCGCCTTTGTGCGAGTCTGGCTCCTCTTCCAGGGGCTCCAGCGCCGCCAGATTGTGGTCGCCGCCGGTGGTTTCAATCATCGCCGATGCGGGGATGACCAGGCCCTCTGGGGGCACGACGACGGAGCTCTCCGGCTTCGCCGTGGCTTCGCTCGACGCCGCCATCGACGGGGAGGAGCTGCTGCTAGCCATGGAAGGAGTGGAAGGAAGCGACTGGTGCAGAGAGAGGCTAGGGTTTCTCGAGTTTTCTGCGGAGAGCTCGAGGAGGCGTGCGGCTGGAGGAAGAAGACGATGATGCGAGAGAATGGGGTGTAAAAGTGGCAAGTGTCCCAAGGTTACTATTTATCTTACTCTGCGTCAAGATTCGTGCAGCTAATCGGACGGTTGCCGCGTAGACGACGTGTTTGTGAGCGTGCGCGGTAATTTCGCCACGTCTCCAACCGCCGCCGCCAACAGTTCGTATAGCTCGCGCGGGAAAATCGGATATGATTGCGTTCTCTGCATGTGTGAGTTACGAGGCGTCACTGACCTATATCCTACGTCGTCATAACTAACAAGGTAGATGAGCCGTCCCATCAAAGATTCCGGCATGGACGGATTTAATCCGACAACGAAAGCGTACGATGGAAGATTCAACATTTCTCCGACCTACTCATAGAAGACGGAGAAACCTTTGCAGGGTTCTTTGGGAGGACTACAAGATATTGCTTGACGATTTGCCGACATCCACCTAGACGGAGCATTCCACGGGAAGAGGCAAGATGGCGCAAGATCTCGGAGTTCTCTGGGGGATACTGTTGGGGATATGCTATATGGGTATCCTCATAGCATGTCTCTTATCCGACTAACCCGGGTGGCCCATAGTCGGTAGCATGGCATGTGGCCTGCTGGGCAACCCAGTTAGATGGATCCAGAAGGGAGTCCCATGCCGGATAAAGGAAGGCTACGGTGGAGTCACCAGCGTACCCGGAGCCTTGGAGTGCAAGATACACAAGACTAGTAATAGACGGTGTAGAACTCTGTAACCTGTCCGGCTAGGACTTTTCCCTGTAACCCTAGGATCTGGCGACTATATAAGTCGGGCCTATGGGAGCCTTTAGGGCATCGTTTTACACACACCTCGCATAGCGAACCTATATCTGTAACTCGGCGTATTGCCATTATAGTGATTTATAGCAGGAGTAGGATTCCGCCACCATTGTGGGATCTGAACCTGGGTAAGCTGTGTTACCTCGTACCCGTCAACCATCCGCCTTACCCCACGTCTCTAAACACGCACTGTGAGGACCCCTCCATGGTGTACTCGTCGGCAATACCACGACATGTTGTAGCTCATATGAATGAGCTTTCCACTATGAGTGCTTTATTATCTGGTGATTTGAAGATGCGCAAGTACTTTGTTACAAAGATCTTCCCTTTTTCACTAAAAGGAGAAGCTAAAGCTTGGTTTAATAGATTACCTCCTGGATCCATTGATAGCCCTGATTGTTTGATTGCTTCTTTCTTCCAGAAATATTTTCCTCCCAGTGCTAGACATGCTGCTTTGCAGAGACTTTTTGATTTTAAATAGGGAGAAGAAGAGAAATTGCCTGAGTCATGGACAAGGTTTTGTGCCTTGATCCATGCACATCATGGATGTCCATTACCTAAAAATGAGCTTCTTGATATTTATTATAATGGACTAACTGATGATTCTAGGACATACCTAGATAGCTTTGCTGATTGTGTTTTCAGGAAAAGAACTCCTATATATGCTGAAGAATTAATGGCTAAAATAAGCAAGAATTATGATGATTGGACTTCAACTGAGCTAAATACACCTGAGCCTATTATTCCTGAACCAATAGTGCATGAACCAGCTCTAGCACCAACACCAAAGAATAGGGAGTGATTGCATTAAATGATGAAGTGATGAAGGAAGCTAAGAAATGTCTTAAGGAGAAAGGTATTAGAGCTGAAGATGTGAAGAATCTACCTCCTATAGAAGAATTATGTAAGCCAATTCCCCACTCATATACTATTGAGGTACACTCTCTCCACTTTAATGAAGGTGATATTCCCTATGGTAAGCCTCCTGGTCAATGCTTCGATGAACTTGACACATTTATTGTTAAACAAGGTAATTTTAATAAACAAGTTCAGAATCATTTATTGGAAAACTCTAGAGCTATTAATGAGTTGAAAGATATTGTGTAAAGAAATGCCAATGATGGTAAAATGCTTTGTAAACACTTTCAAATGGTTCAAACTCAAATTGATCAACTTGTTAAGGTACAAAAAGATATGCTAGTTAATGCCTCAGGAGATAAACATGCTTATGGAATTAGAACTCGGAGTGGTATAGCTACTCAAGATCCTTTATATCCTGAAGAACACCCTAAAAGAATTGAGCAGGATTCTCAACAAGGTGAAAGTAGTGGTAGTCCTCGTAAGAGAAAGAAAAAACATAAAATAGGTTAGGAACCCTCTGAACCTGCTGTAGATCCTAATAGTATATCTGTCTCTGATGCTGAAACTGAAAGTGGTTATAAAAATGATGCTCCTGATAAGGAGGAAGTTGAGGAAGAACCTGAGAAGCACACTAAGAACACTAGGTACACTAAGGAAGATTTTATTGCTAATAAACATGGTAGAGAGAGAGAGAACCTTGGGTGCAGAAACCTATGCCTTTTCCAAATAAGAAACACAAGTCAAAGGAGGAAGAACACTACAACAAGTTTTGTGAGTGGATGAAACCTTTATTTTTGCAAATTCCTTTGACTAATGCTATTAAGTTGCCTCCTTATTCAAAGTATATGATGGATATTGTCTCTAATAAGAGGAATATTCCTAATTTGGAAATTTCTACTTTGCTTTCTAATTATTCCTTCAATGGTAAGGTTCCAAAGAAACTTGGTGATCCAGGTATACCAACTATTCCTTGCTCTATTAAGAACAATTATGTTAGAACTGCTTTATGTGATTTGGGAGCTGGAGTTAGTGTTATGCTTTTTTATCTCTACAAGAGGCTCCAGTTAGAAAAACGGATACCAACTGATATATCTTTGCAAATGGGTGATAAGTCAACTACTATTCTTGTTGGTATATGTGAGGATGTTCCTGTTCAAGTGGCTCATAATTGCTTGGTTTTAACTGATTTTGTTGTGCTTGAGATGCCTGCAGATGATAATATGTCTATTATTCTTGGGAGACCTTTTCTTAATACTACAGGTACCGTCATCAATTGTAATCAAGGAAAAGTAACATTTAATATTAATGACAAAGAGCATACTGTCTATTTCCCCAAGAAGGTTCGTAAGACCTATTGCCTGAATTATATTGAAAATATTGAGAGCATCAAAGTTGGAGAAATATATTGTCCCATTGCACAAGAAAGTTTTGAAACTATTATGATTGGGACCATTGCTATCAAGTTTGAGGTAACATAATCACTCAGTGGAATGCAAAGTTTTGCTTCGTATAAAACTGTTTTGGTAACAACACTTGATCAACCTTGTTAACAAAAGGATTTTTATGAACAAAACAATGTTTTCATAGTGTTTATACTTGCTCACTTTTGTTCTTCTCCTTCCTAGTCTTTGCTCCTTCTCTTGTTAGCTTTAGTTTTGCTAGTTGTTTGCTTGTTAGAGTGTCCTAGAACTTCTCTATCTTTGGTTTTGGTTTGCTTTTGCTTCTTCTAAAAAATATTTTTTTGTGAGAAAATCAATTTTCATACCCTAAAAATTGGCCAAAAATAAAGTTTCCCAAAAAATCCCAGAAAATTCATATTAAATCTTTCCTCGAAAAAAGGGGTAGAGGGACACCTGGAGTGGCCCAGGGGGACCCACCAGGCCAGCACACCCCTGGTGGTGTGACCAGCCCCCAGGGCGCGCCTGGCCTGGGTGGGACCCACCTGTGGCCCTCCAAGTTGCCTCCTCCCAGCCACTTCTTTCTCTCTCCCGAAAAACACCAGAAAAGTTTCTCAAGCTCGAGTTCCTGCTGTTCTTGCTCCCGATTTTCGATCTCTTTGCTCAGCCCATCTTTGCTGCTGATTTTTGGAGGGATTGTTGAATCCACATGATTTGATGGTACCTGAGCCAATGAAAGTCCATCGTGAGGAAGGAGTCTTCCCTTCCATATATCCATGCCCTGAATTTATGAGAGCCATGGGAATCTTCCAGGATTTCCAAACAATGATTACTAATGCAGGGTTGGAACACTTTGTTGAAGAAGAACCATACCAGTATGTTAAGCTAACCATGGCTATGGTGCAGGACTTCTGGTTTACTTGGTCCTCGTCTAATCCCATGGTCCATTATAAAATCTACAATATAGCTGTTGACCTGACTTTTGTTGATCTCTGTGTAGCTATTAGAGTGCCCCATTGGGGATATTATGAGAAGATCAAGGAGAGGCCTAAGTCACTAGCTTTCCATGGTTTAGAGCCTCACCATTCAGATTATCGGTTCCCCATAGAGAGACTTGATCTTTATTCCATGGTTCAGCATAAATTTTTTCTACTTGGGATACTATGAGAAGTTTATCGTATGAGTTATCCTCACAATAGTCCTCGATGGAACCCACAAAACATATATACAATAGCGACTCAATGAGTCAAGAATACAGATATATAGTACAAAGATCCAAATCACCTTGAAAACGATACAGCGTCCGAGTACGGACAAGATTCAAATTGAGATAAGAGCCCTGAAGAATAACCAATGGCGTCCATAACCCTGCCCAGGCCAAGCCGGAAGGGTAACCCTGCTAACAGCGTCGATCTCAAAACCTGCTAAAAATAAAAGGGGTGCCGGCAAGGGCAAAGGAAAAAGAGAGCGGTCAGTACTGAGGCCATTACACGGCGAGACTAGAATTCGGAGGTCCTCGCCTACATAGGTATGGTGGACTAAAGCGGCGCAGCATGCACTAAACAACCTATAGAGACTCGATACAACTGACGGCTATCAGAGAGGGATAAGAAAGACCTATTCGAAACCATCCTGATACTACCACCAAACATACCCATCCTGATATTTCCCCCTCGAGACCAAACGAGGAAGTCAACCGAGGAACTCACACAGTTGGCAGTTTTATTTATTCAGTTATCGTTGCAGCAATTACTAGTCAGGTATAGATAGTCATCCTGATATAATATGCAGCGGGCACTTTTAGTTAACCATTCCGTTGTAGTTGCGACATTTACTAGTCATATACAATTAGCATGAGATATCCCAAACCCAGCAGTTGTTGGTACTTTTATTTAGCCATTCTGTTGTAGTGAAGCTAATTACTAGTCATATCGGATACAAGTCAAATTATAACAGTAAACTTTAGTTATAGTTGTCTATGATTGAGAACTGTGCTCCAAGTCGTCCATAACCGCGGACACGGCTTCTCGAAAAGATTTAACCCTGCAGGGGTGCACCAAAGTTTCCACACGCACCTACACCCTTGTTGTCAGATCAGGTAGGTAGAAGATCACAAAACATAGACCCAACGGTATGTCGACGGGGTTTCGGACACGAAGTTTCCCAGACCCAAAGCAAGCACGGGGGGCCACCCCACTAAGCTACCCGTAACAAAGTCGGCCGGTCTTCGAGACGGACCTAGGGTTTGTGTCGATGGTTGTAAACAACTGGGAACCCGAAAGTGTGACTGGGCTTGTCGATACAACGAAAATGTATCACGGGGTTCCTAAACAGTATAGGCGCTCCATGCGCAATCGTAAATAAAGCAGTAAAGCATGGCATAAGTACAGGATAGTAATAAAGCCCCAAACGACTTTGTGGCCCCCAGTACATTACATTGAAATCAGGTACTAAATCGATGGGGGTGCCCACACACCCCACCTGTGGTTAGCGCGCTCGATCTCGGAACAGGTGTCAAGAACTCGGGGTCCTACGAGACGTAGGTGGGCGGTTAAAAACCAAATATTGTCTATTACCCACCGGTGCCTCTGCATTTACCTACTTTCAATTTTAGTTATTAAACAATAATTAAAGTATTGATCCTCTCCACCATTAAGCATGTGTCAACCACCCAACAACGATGGAACATCGACGATGTGAAGCGACACCTGAGCAAGCAACTACGACTCACAAGGCTGACTGTCTATCAATCAACATGAAATAGGATGTGTCCATGGGAATATAGAGGCTGCATGGGATATCACAGGTATGGAAACTAGAGCATCGCAACACAGATGGCAGTAGATCAATAGGAGGAAATAAAGACTAAAATTGTAAAATAGGTAGAAAGGGGGAGAATGCTCGCCTGAAAACATTGCCGAAGGTTCATCCGAAGATCGGGTCGACACTCGCATCAACTCATCGGCCTAATCCATGAAGAAGCAAAACACTAGAAGAAACACCGGATGCACTATTTAATACTATGGTAGAAGATCGGGCATGATGCATGTATGATGTATGACATGGCAAGGATGCGATGCAATTAGGCAATATTAAGCGGAACCGGGGTCCCGACAATTTATTAGAGTGTTCAAGTTATTTAGATACCCCGAAATTCTTGTCTTAACAAGGCAAAATATTGCACCGGTTTGCTACACAATTTTAAATGAAGCCAATGTTAGACTAGATTTGCCCGCATATGGACCCCATATTTAATTATGAGGTGAATCGGCAAAAGGCCCCCAAACAACATGATATGTTTGCAAGCATGACAATTGATATGCAACAGTTATATATATTTCATTTATTAAAATAAGGTCTCAAAAAGACGGTCACACTTGGTGGTTTGACGAACTTGGATTCGAGGGATCGGGATCAGGGTGTTCCAGGCTCCGGCCATCGGATCCGTGAAGGAGAGCTTGAAGTCTTCGGGTTCCGTGTAAATGGTGCTGGCGTCCGGGGATCCTCTGAGTCCGTGTTGACGACCTTGGGGTTCCGTCTTTGGTTGTTGGCAGTGAACTTGTTCCGTGAAGGGACGGTCTTCGGGTAACAGCATCTTCAAAAGGATCAATCCTCGGTCATGGCATGAACTGCGTGTATATCAGGCTTCAACAACCCAACACGACACTCACCAACAACAAACGATAATGGCACCTGACAGGGACCTGCGAGGCACCTGGCCACGGCAAGCAGAGAGGTGGCGCAGGAACGCTGCAGCAGCGGGGTCGAGCACGGAGGCGAGGAGGTCAGAGGTCGTGGCAGAGGAAGCTTCGGCTGGCGACTGTGCTGGAGAAGAAAACAAACGGCAACGGGCGCAGGGCCAAAGAGCCCATTGTCGAGGCCGACCAGAGGGAGGCCAGGACGGCGAGGTCACGCGAGGTGCAGGCTAGAGGGACCCGCGCGCGAAGACAACGGCGAGGAGGAGGCTGCCGACTGCGGCATGTCTACGAGAGTAGGGTGCTGCGCACCATGGCCAGGGCGGTGGAGCTCCTGGCAGTAGGGGCCACGACGTGGGGAAGAGGGGGCCCTGCAGGCGGCGGGAGAGGGCCACAACAAGGTCAACGAGAGGAGGCGGCTGGAACTCCGAGGAAGGTGGCGGTGCAGAGAGGCGTGGCGCCTGGCTCGAGCAGCAGAGGGGGTGTGGCCGCTGCTCGACGACGGAGAGGATCGGGGGAGGGTCAGGCGATGGGGATCAGGAAGAGGGGTTCGTGACCGCGGGCGACATGGGTCCTGGCGGGGTTGGGTGCATGTGTACGCTGCGTGACAGGCAGTGGCGGGTGTGGTTTGGGTGAGTGGGGCCAGGGAGATGGTTCCTGATGGGTTGACCGCGCGGGATGCGGCGCTACGCATGAGGAGTAGAGGCGGCGGCTGGGAGTGGGGGAGTGGGTTGGAAGGGGGAGGCTAGGGTTTGGTGGGAGGGAATTTAGGGTTAGGTTTGGAGGTGGCCGGCTGGGATTTCGGGCCTGGCTAGCTGCCTCCTAAAAATAATATAAAATTTTATGTATTATTTAAAAGACGTGTAATTTGTTTTTAGACAAACAAAATATCCGGAAGGGTTCGGGGATTACTTTTGAAATATAGAGGGATCTTTGTAGAAAGCAAAACTAGGTTTTAAGAAAAATAGTTTTAGTCAATTAGATGCATGATTATGTCATGATGATGCACAGATGTAAATACAGGCGATTTCTAGTAGTGGTTTTACCCGGGCTGCTACAATTCGACACCACTAACAATGGATCTCGCCCTCGAGATCCGACTCATGGTACGAGGAAAAGGCCGACGATCAGAATCTTCTTGCTTCGTGTAGATCCAAGCGACACCACTAACAAGGATTCTTTCTTCGTCTTAAAATCAGCGACACCACCAACAAGAGGTCGTTGATCATGTTCGCCGAGAGAACATTCCGGATAAAAAAAGGACAAAGGTAAAGGTATCAAACGATAAGGCCACCTCTAACTTCAGTAGAATGAGTCAAATTGCATTGGTCCATCGATTAAATGTACAAAAGCGAATGATTAGAGTAGTGGTATGGTCGCGACTCCATCTCGCACTCAAAGCATTACTTTGTACACGAACAGACGAATTATGCAACCAACCCTCATAATTTAGACTGAAGATCTCGACAAACGAGGTTCGGAAGTTGTCGGGGGGGTGACCCCGGATAGGATAAAGACGGTGAAAGACGAAGGTACGATCCCCGTCTGGTTCCCGAGTTACAGTTTAAGTCGGCCGGATCCCGTATAAGTCGGACGACATAAGGAGACAAGAGGCCTGTAAATGTATATTGAGATATTACCCGGCCGAGATATTACGTAAGTCGGCCGGGTCAGCCCGAGTGATCTTAATGCAGGTAAAGGAAGATCCGAGCTATTCGAGGAAGGACCGAATGATAAGAAGCTTGCAGGAGAAGGAGAAGCCTGAAGTCAAACCCTAGCTGCAAGCTAGGGAGAATCTGAGCAGAGCCAAGCGCTACAGACAAAGGCGCAGAGCGACAGAGAGGCAGGAGGAGGTCACGGAGGTGACAGTGCGAAAGACCGAGGCGCGCAGGGGGGCCCTCTGGAACCTTGCCGTTGTTAGAAGAGCGACAGGGAAAGGGGAGCGCCGAACTACTATATTGGGACAAGCATATTCCTCGAAGATGCTTGCCACGTAAGCCCTAGAGGAACCCAGGGCTCTCCTTTATAAGGGGAGGCTTGGATTCAGAAGAGGGAGAGAGAAAAGTGAGAGCCGTTAGGCTGGTAAAGTTCTTCTCCTCTCCCTGTAAACAGCTCGAGGAGCACTTGTAGCCCAAGGAAGAAGAAATAAAGATCTTTACCTTCATCCTCTGTGTGTAGAATCATCTACATCTTCCCTCGCCAGATCCCACTAGCATCCATTGGTCCCATACTTTAGCCTACCCATGGCATCTGCCGTGCCACCACCACGACAGTTGGCGCCCACCGTGGGGCCAGCAGCGGTGCTAGCTGGAGTTATGATCCGGACAGGAAACTTCATCAACACGGGCGAGCGCGTTGTTTCTGGCTTGGTCCAGAGATTTGGTCTCTGTGACTATGTCAGCGACAATGCAGGGAGCTTCAGGGGGAAAACTCCCCCCCGAAATGGCGTCTTCATCGGCCTGGGCGGGCATAAGGTTTACGTCGGCGTCGACGTCACCGGCGTTTATCCTCATAAAGTTGTTGTTGCAGGAGAGCCCCCTATTAACGCAGCAAGCCGTCCGTCCAGAGCGCGTCCTGCAGGCAGCGTCGAGGTGATGGTCGCTGCCGGAGTGCAGGCAGGAGCAGCTGCAGCCGGATCAAGCAGGGAACCCACCGCTTGCGTACAAGGCGCGCCCAAGCAGACCACACCTCAACCCACCGAGGTAATCCCACCAGTGACTCACCCGACCGAGCTGCAGGACACCACCCCAAAGGCACCAAGAGTAAGAGGGCCGCCTCTGGAAAGGCCAGAGAACATCCTTCAGGCGACCATAGAAAACTTGACGACACCTGTAGCGCCGATACTTGATCCGGCAAATGCTCAGGCAGAGTTAGAGGAAACCAGGCAAAAGGTGCTGGTAGAGGCCAAGAAAGTATCGGCCTTGCGGGAGTCCTTGAACAGGACCCTGAGAGAATATGCCAAAGCTAATAAGCTTGATATCGCACCCGAGCGGGTGGACGAATTAAGATTAAGAGGGAAGAACCTCATGGATGACATTAACAAAGAGCATGAAGCTCACAGAGCAGAATCAGGTGATTTGGGTTTGCCGAGGTACAGTACCCCGGCGAAAAAC
Source organism: Avena sativa (assembly GCA_916181665.1). NCBI lineage: Eukaryota > Viridiplantae > Streptophyta > Magnoliopsida > Poales > Poaceae > Avena > Avena sativa. Next base: position 56,556,335 of record OV702284.1, on the reverse strand, counting down.
CTGAGAGCGGCAAATGCCGCAGCATTGGAATTGGAGGGGTTGACCGGGGAAGCCCGGCAGAAACAACAAGAAAGAGTGAATGAGCTGGTGCGCATCGCGAACCAGCAAAATGAGGAAATACTCAGAGCAAACCCGGCAAGGCCAGGGGCCTCGCGGATGGTTCACTCGGCAGGGGCAGCGCCCGCCTTATCCGCGGCAGCAGCATCTTCAGCCGGAAACAACGCACGAAGGGACAGAGCAGTAACCTCAGGAAAGAGGAACAAGCAAATTTTTCCATATGATACGGCAATGGCTGGAAAGGCAAATGAGAACGGAGGCAATGCAAGCCGAGGTAACAGTGGGGAGAGGAACCACCGCCGTGTGGAGAAAGACGGCGGAAGCCGAGGCAATGGAGACCTCGGCAGAAGAGAACCCGCGAGAGGTAATCATGAAAACCAGACCCCGGCCGAAGTAAGGAGAGAGATGTCGCTCAACCCGCAACCAAGGCATGAACCTCGGCAGGAGAGAGAAGCGAGGCCAGCTCGCCACAATCAAATGAATGAAAGGTACAATGATGGTTATTCCGAGGTGGAATATGCGATCCATGGTGGAAATAACCACTATGGGATACAGGACAGAATCCTGTACAGAGATTTGCCAGCAAGTGATGCAAGAGTGAAACTGGACCGGTTATACCGGTCCGAGTTGTTGGAAGAACAGGGTCCACCAGGTCCGACATGTTTTGGACCACGGATCATGGGCGAACCACCAGTGCCGAACTTTCAGTTAGCGAGAGGCACAAAAACATACAATGGAAGTACCAAGCCACAAGACTGGTTGATTGACTATGCCACTGCTGTGAAGATAGCGGGTGGGAACTTAAGATGGGCAGTACGGTATGTCCCACAAATGTTGGAAGGACCAGCTAGGGTATGGCTGAATAATCTACCAGCCGGCAGTATCAACTGTTGGTTAGATTTCGAAGAAATGTTCGTTAGCAACTTTACCAGCACATACAAGAGGCCAAACAGGCCGCAACAGTTAGCGATGTGCAAGAAGAGGCCGAATGAAACAGATAGAGAGTTTTTGACTCGATGGTGCAACCTGAGAAACTCATGTGAAGGAGTTATCGAATCGCAAGCAATAGCTTGGTTCGCGCAAGGCTGCCGTTATGGCAGCGTGTTGTGGCAACGTCTGCAAAGAGATATGCCAACCACATTGGCAGAAACTATCAGAATAGCAGACTCCTATGCATTAGGAGACCCAACGCAACCGGAATTAATGTTGGCAGATCATCGCGAGCAACAGGACCATTATGCAAGAGATTTGGCCGGGTCATCCAGGCGCAGTGATTTCAGAGGAAGAAGGAGAGACGAAAGGCCGGATTATAGATATAATTCGGCCCAAGTGGCAGCGGTAGCACAAGATCAGTCGAGTCATGGAGCGACTCAACGGCAGAAGAATGGACCTCAGCAGTGGACACCAAAGAATGAAGGAAAAAGGCAGTGGACTCCAGAACAAAAGAAGCAGTGGCAAGAGAGGCCGAAGTACACATTTGAATCTATGTTAGATCAGCCGTGTAAATTTCACACGTCAAACCCATCCAGGCCGGCCAACCACACGACCCGTCAATGTGCATGGATGAAAAATGCGATGGGAAATCCTGTAGGCATTCAGGCAGCACCCCATCAAGTACATCAACAGCATCAACCGCAATTGACAGGAGCAAATGCACAACAACTGATGTTACCGCCTCCTCCCCCGAGGTACGATGACTCGAATCGGAGGGATGCGGTACATCAAGTGATGAACCAGGTTCATGATGGAAGGACAAATCCAGCGAGTACTGGACGCAATGATTATAGAGAACATCATCAGTCATATTGCGTGTTCACAACTGAACAGCAAGACAAGCAGAGTGTGCAGCGCCGGCATATGGAAGTAAATGCAGTTATGCCGGCAGTACCAAGATATGTGCCTTGGTCAGATCAGGAGGTAACTTGGAGCATAAAGGATCACCCCAAGATAATGCTGAATCCAGGGTCATATGCACTCGTGTTGGATCCGACATTCGTTGGACCAAGCATCAATGTGAAATTTTTGAAAGTACTCATTGACAATGGAAGCAGTATCAACATCATGTACAAAGATACCATGCATAAACTCGGAATATCACAGAACATGCTACATTCCACGAGGACCACTTTCCATGGGATAGTGCCGGGACTTTCATGCGAGCCCATCGGTAAAATCCGAGTGGATGTGTTATTCGGCACGAGAGATAACTGCAGAGCAGAGAATTTAGAATTTGAAGTGGTAGATCTGGAAAGTTGTTATCATGCTCTACTCGGACGGCCTGCGCTGGCTAAATTCATGAGTAGCTGTCATGTAAGTTATCTGAAGATGAAACTACCCGGACCACAAGGAGTAATAACAGTTGCAGGAGATTACAAGAAGTCAATGGAGTGTGCCTCAGCCGGGTCAAATTTGGCCGAATCATTGGTTATAGCAAGAGAAAAGAGAAGGATTCAGGAGGTAGCAGCCCTCGCTCAGTCGGCCCAGCTGAACATGCCGGCGCTGGCCAACCCACATGGCAGTGTTTCTTTTCAGCCGACTAAATAAACGAAGAAATTCCAGATCGATGAACAATTCCCAGAGTGTACCGTTACCATTGGTGCAGGCCTGGACGCTAAATAGGAAAGCGAGCTCACCAACTTCCTCCGTGAGAATCGGGACATATTTGCATGGTCTACTCAGGATTTGCAAGGTGTTCCGAGGGAGTTGGCTGAGCACTCTTTGAACGTGAGGCCAGGAGCAAGGCCGGTGAAGCAACCTCTCCGCCGCTTCGCCGAAGACAGGAGAAAAATAATAGGAGATGAGATAGCTCGGCTCCTCGCGGCCGGGTTCATCATGGAAGTGCTGTACCCGGATTGGTTGTCGAATCCGGTGCTAGTAGAAAAGAAGAAAGATGATCCAAATGTAGCCATTGTATGGCGAATGTGTATCGATTACACCAACCTGAACAAGGCGTGTCCAAAAGATCCTTTTCCATTGCCTAGAATAGACCAAGTCATTGACTCGACCGCTGGTTGTGAGTTATTATCATTTGTAGACGCGTATTCTGGTTTCCACCAGATACCGTTAAATCCGGCCGATCAAATAAAGACCGCGTTTATTACCCCGTACGGGGCTTATTGTTATCGCACAATGCCATTCGGCCTGCGAAATGCAGGAGCGACATACCAGAGATGCATGCAAAAATGCTTACACGATCAAATAGGGAAAAATGTACAAGTATATGTAGATGACGTAGTCATCAAAACAAGGGAAAGAAAAACACTACTGGAGGATATATGACAGACTTTTGCGAACCTGAGAAGGTTCCGAATGAAACTTAATCCAGAGAAATGCACATTTGGCGTGCCGGCAGGAAAATTACTCGGTTTTCTTGTGTCTAGCCGAGGTATAGAGGCCAACCCAACAAAGATAAAGGCAGTAGAAAGAATGGAATTGCCAAAATGTTTAAATGATGTACAAAAATTCACGGGTTGTCTGGCCTCGCTTAGTCGGTTCGTATGTCGGCTAGGAGAAAAAGCGCTACCACTCTATCAGCCGATGAAGAAATCAGATAAATTCGTTTGGACTCCACAGGCGGACATCGCATTTCGTGAATTAAAAAAGATGTTGGTTACAGCACCCATTTTGGCTTCTCCATTATCAAAAGAGCCTATGTTACTTTATGTAGCAGCTACCAACAGAGTAGTTAGTACTGTAGTCGTAGTGGAACGACTTGAAAATGGCAAGTCGGTTTAGAGGCCGGTGTATTATTTAAGTGAGGTATTATCCACGTCAAAGCAGAATTACCCACATTATCAGAAGATGGCTTATGGGGTATATATGTCGGCGAATAGGCTCAAACATTACTTCGAAGAGCATCTCATCAAAGTGATCTGTGAGGCACCCATAGCCGACATATTGAGCAACAAAGACGCAAGTGGCTGAATAGCAAAATGGGCAATCGAGTTATCGCCATACGCTCCACAATTTGATAGGAGAGATGCAATCAAATCTCAGGCAGTAGCCGACTTTTTCGTAGACTGGGCCGAGGTGCAGTATGAGCCATCGTTGCCAGATCCAAACTATTGGACTATGCATTTTGATGGTTCCAAACTAAGGAACGGTTTGGGGGCAGGAATAGTGTTAACCTCGCCTAAAAAAGACCAACTGAAGTATGTGTTACAAATACATTTCGCTGCGTCCAACAATGTAGCCGAATATGAAGCACTGGTCCATGGATTGAAAGTAGCAAAAGAAATTGGCATACGCCGAATCTTATGCTATGGTGACTCGGACCTAGTAGTACAGCAAGTCTCAGGCAGTTGGGACGCATTAGATGCTAATATGGCTTTATACAGGTTTCACGTGCAAAAGATCAGTGGATACTTTGAAGGATGTGAATTTCACCACGTACCTAGGGCAGAAAATGATGCCGCAGACACATTGTCAAAATTAGGATCAACCCGGCAATCAATTCCTCCGGGTATTGCCCTGGAGCACCTCAGGAAACCATCAATAATCCCATCACCAGAATCCGAATCTATCTTTATCCCGGCAAATTCTGCAGAAGGTAACACGCCGATGGAAGTAGATCAACAACATAACTCGGAACCCCCCAAGAGGAGGACAGCCGAGGTAAGCACAATCATGGGAAAAGCCGAGATATGTATGTCGGCAGAGAACATGGAAATAGACAGTGAGATCACACCAGAAAAGGTCACACCGTTATGGGCGCAACCCATATTTTCTTACCTAAAAGACTCGGCCTTGCCGAGTAGCTAGACAAACTGTAAGGAGGGCAAAAGCTTATACAATAATAAACAATGAGCTATATAAAAGAAGCATCACAAACGTGTTGCAGAAGTGTGTGAGTTCGGCAGAAGGTCAGGAGATCCTCCTAGATATACACCAAGGAGAATGTGGGCACCATGCTTCATCTCGTGCCTTGGTCGCCAAAGCATTCAGGCATGGATTTTATTGGCCGACGGCATTAAAAGAAGCAAAAGAATTAGTTAAGAAATGCAATGGATGTCAGAGATACGCAACCAAAATACACATGCCATCGGCAGAGTTAAAAACAATACCCATCACTTGGCCATTTTCTGTATGGGGTTTAGATATGGTAGGACCATTTAAGCCGGCACGAGGAGGAATGACCCACATATTGGTTATGGTGGATAAGTTCACAAAATGGATTGAAGTGAAACCAATAAAAAAGTGCGATGGGTCCACAGCAGTGAAATTTCTCAAGGATATTATCTTAAGATACGGGTATCCGCACAGTATTATTACAGATAATGGCACAAACTTTGCAGAAGGAGCTTTTGCCAGATTTTGCCGAGAGAAGCACATAAGACTAGATATTGCCTTTGTAGCTCACCCAGCATCCAATGGGCAAGTGGAAAGGTCTAATGGACTGGTGCTATCAGGAATAAAACCATGACTTGTCGAACCATTGAAAAGGTCGGCAGGATGTTGGATTGAGGAACTCCCAGCCGTACTATGGAGCCTCAGGACTACCCCGAATAGATCAACAGGTTATACACCATTCTTCCTGGTATACGGGGCAGAGGCCGTACTTCCAGCCAACATAATATATGACTCGCCAAGAGTTACTCAGTATACAACCTCGGAGATAAACGAGATAGCTCGGCAAGATGATGTAGACCTGCTAGAAGAAGCCAGAGAGTTGACATTATCACGATCAGCCATTTATCGACAGAACCTGCGACGATATCACGGCAAGAAGGTGAATCCAAGAGTATTCAAATAAGGAGATTTAGTCCTCCGACTGGTGCAACGTACGGCCGGCATGCACAAGTTATCACCTCCATGGGAGGGACCATTTATTGTGAGCAAAGCGTTGCATAATGATGCCTATTATCTAATAGACGCTCAGTCCCCCGGAGGGAACAAGGCAGACAAAGCTGGCGAAGAAACGAAGCGTCCGTGGAATGTAGCTTTACTTCGACCATTTTACTCGTAGCATTGTATCTCAAGGTCAAGATCCAATGATGTATTGAACCTCGGCGCCCAGAGCAGTGACTCGGGGACTGCCATGTGTTATCTCAATTTCATGTTATGCGTTTGAACCTCGGCGCCCAGAGCACTGACTCGGCGGCTGCCATATATTATCTCAATTTCATGTTATGTATTTGAACCTCGGCGCCCAGAGCAGTGACTCGGGGACTGCCGTATGATTATCTCACTTTCATATTATGTATTTAAACCTCGGCACCCAGAGCAGTGACTCGGGGACTGCAATATATTATTTTCGTTTCATATTAAATATTTGAACCTCGGCATCCAAAGCAGCGACTCGGGGACTACCATATGCTGCTTCAGTTTTATGCCGAGTGCACCCATATTAGTCTTATATCATTGCTGAAATTTGGTTTACATATTGAAGTCCGGCGCGATAAATAATGATTCAGGGATTACCATATATTGTCCCAACGAAGTAGTCAATCTCTGTTCGGAACAGATCAATACTATATGATATTCAGAGCTCACGCCTAGATAAACCATGAAAAAACGAAAGCAAGGATAAATCCTAAAAAATCAGAAAATTGCGGGCCACGAAAGCAGGAATTCGGGCGAACATCCACTTAACCAAATGGTAACAACTACAAGCGTATATGTCACAGCAGTACACGGCAAAAGAAATTCGAATCATATAGAGAGCGGATAAATGTTTCGCCTACATCATACACCCGGCATACCAGGGATCAGAAACAACTTAAGCATTGTTCGCTGGGGAGGCAGCAACTTGTTCAGGCGCGGGGCACTCCGACGTAGGAGGAACTTCGACTGAGGTTGCCTCGCCCTCCGCGGACCCAGGTGCAACTTCAGCGGAAGCCCGAAGCTGCTCAGGAGCATCAGTCCGCGCGGTAGAATGCCCAGTACCTTTGGAGGAGGACCGCGCATCGCCGTTGCTATCCGAACTTGAACTGGAGCTGTCAGATGCGGCCGAATCATCCTCACCTTCCCCTTGCTCAGCCGAATTGTTGTCCGAGGCATCCTCAACTACGACCTCTTCATCCGGGTTTGGAAGAAAACTCGGCCCTTCATTCCAGGTGTGCACGTCGGCATACTCGACGAGTTGAAAGGCACGAGCTTGCCGAAGAGCAAAAAAAGTGGGATCCTCAACCCAGCGGGAACCAGTGCGCAAATTTCTCAGGATATCAAGAGAGATGTCTTCATACCATGACATGATAACAGTAAGGGCCATATCAGCGCCAGCGCGCCCGGATGATTCCCTCCAGAGACTTAATTGCTTCTCAGAGGCCATTAGTCTTTTCACCAGCAATTTGACCTCGTCGATATCAGGGGTCCCCGAAGTGTTTGGCCAAAGTACATGGTAAGCTCGAATAGCGGCTTGCACCAAATCCCGTCCCATAATCTTCATTGGACCAACTGCAGCACCAACGGCAACCAAGAAATCCTCCATTGAATACTCCGAATCAGCAGCAACAGGAACACCTCGGCGCACGCGAGCTGCAAGAACGGCTTTAGAGCTCACGGGCTTAGCTTCGGTAAAATGATCTGCATAAAACACGAACACGTCAGGTGACAGCAGGGACAAAGACAGAAATATAATTCGGCTGTGCTAAGAAGCTTACGATGAATGAAACGCATCATTATCTGAAGGTCCTTGGCCCAATCGACCTTGCTTTTCTCAAAACGAGCAACTTCCTCGCTCACTCCCTGCGTTTTCAGTTCGGCAGCCTCGAGAAGTTCTTTATTCTTCTATAGTTCCAAAGCCAGCCGATTCTTCTCTTCGGAGAATTCCTGATAGACCTTTTCTAATTCGGATTTCTGAGAAAGCATAAGGGTCTCCACCTCGGCCCGTAGGCGAGCTATTTCATCGTCTTTTTCTTTTAGCTCCGCCGAATGAGTGGTGGTTTGTTCTAAAAAATGCAGCATCACGTCAGGCATGGGCATGCAATCTTGGTGAGACGCTGCAAAAGTTTGCGACTCGGCTTTACCAAAGCCAAACGAAATAAACAAGCTTAGCACACATGTTAAAAAAGGGAAAAGATCCAAGATAAAAGGGAAACTAACCTTCCAAACTCTTAACTTTCTTCTCGAGACGAATGTTGAGATTATTAATATTACATGTTCACCCAAGAAGTGAGTCGGCATCTAGCGGACAAATCAATAAGAATGTCGAGCATAACAAAAAGGAATTATCGACGTACCAGCCTTTTTTACCACAGGAAGAATTTTCTCATACTTTTCCTCAAGTTTGCGATGGGAGAAAAGCAACCTCTGAAATTCGGCAGTTTGCCGGTCATGCGCAACCTGAACAATGGAGCAAAACGATAAATGGATAATCAAAGCTAAATCAGGTCCGAGTCAAGCAAAACTTAACTCGAATCTAGGTGGCTGGATATTCAAAGCTAAATCAGATCCGAGTCAAGCAAAACTTAAATCGGACCTAGGTGGCAGGATATTCAAAGCTAAATCAGATCCGAGTCAAGCAAAACTTAAATCGGACCTAGGTGGCAGGATATTCAAAGCTAAATCAGATCCGAGTCCAGCAAAACTTAACTCGGACCTAGGTGGCTGGATATTCAAAGCTAAATCAGATCCGGGTCAAGCAAAACTTAACTCAGACCTAGGTGGCTGGAGATTCAAAGCAAAGTCAGATCCGAGTCAAGCAAAACTTAGCTCGGATCTAAGTGGCCGAATATCCGAATCCTAGGACTAAAGTTAAATTACGTAAAGCAGCATTAAACTTCCAAGCATATAACAAGTTATTTCCTTGCAAGTTTTGGGGACTAGAGCATATAGTAGCATCTGGGGAACTAATCTAAATTCAGAGAAACAGCAATTACCTCATTCATCTTGTTGGTGTCGAGGATGAACTTGGCAGCTTGGTCGAAACGGCCGCTAATGTCGGAAAGCTGGAAGGGCTGGTTGATGGGATTACCCTCAAACTGATCAGCAGCATTCCAATTATTGGCGTACTCCACCAGCGAGCCAAGGCTATTCCCACTAGCAGTCCGAGTTAAGACCTTACCCCGGGCGTGTTGGGTAATCACTGCAGCCGCAGGGCTCTTATGAAGAGCAAGCTGGGTGCTGGCAGCCGAGGCAACGAAGGCCTTGGTAGGCGCAGTTCCCTTGCGCAGCATGTCGGCAATGCTAGGCTGAGCAGAGCTGGCAAGACCCTTCTGGGAAGAGGAAGACTTGGTGGCAACAGCTTTTCTCGCCTTAGACGAGGCATCAGCAGGAAGCGATACCTCGGTAATGGGGCCGGTGTCTTCCGGAGCAGCAGGAGTCACAGTCGCAGAAGGCGCCGGGATAGCGACCTCTTCGGCCGGGGCTGGAGTGGCTGTAGAAACTGCTGGTGTAGATAGAGGCTCAGTAGCAGCGCTGGGAGTCACAGAAGGGGCAACGGGATCGATGGAAATCTCGGAGGGCCGATTGGAATCATTGTCCACAAAAGGAGTTTCAGGTACGTCGCGACGAGTAGGCGACGGATTCGGAGCTGGAGGAGAGGCAGCACGAGCAGGACTGGGGATCCTAATATCATCGACGGGCGGAGGAGATGGCTGCCGAGTCGGGCGGCTAGTCATGCTAGGACCGCCGGGCTTAACAGAGAGCGGGGCACTACAAGAATAAGAAAGAAAAAAGAATGTTAGTGTAAAAAACAGAAAGAGAGAAACAAGAAATACGAGCAAAAGGAACTTACCCGGCAACCCCAGGCATAATCTTGCGCCTAGGAGGATTCGGAGCGGATTTCTTCGTTCGTTTCTTGGGGACCGCTTCCGAGGCACTAGCAGGAGCCCCGCGTTTCCCCGAAGTAACAGGGGGTCGAGAAGCAATAGGCTCGGCGTCGTGAACCTGACCGGCCGGATTAGCTGGGAAAGTAGAAGTCGGAAATGCATAAGAAATAGGCATTGCGGCAACTACCTCAAGAATTTGGACCTCGTCCGAATCACCTTCCTCCTCGCGCGCCGAAGTCTTGCCACGAGCTCGAGCCGGGGCAGGATCCGACTTTGGGACGAACTCCTCGGAGTCCGGCTCACCGGTATCCGGGGTGCTCCGGTCCGCGGGCCACGGAAGCAACAAAACTTCGGCGTCCTCATTCTTCTGCTCTGCGAACCTCTGCAAGACGTGGAAAAAGAGAGTTAGCGGAATCCGTTACGAAAACAATGGAATAGCAGAGCGGTATTGATTAAGCTTACCTCGGGAGGCGGATGATCGTGGGTGAAGGGTTTCAGTCCCCAAGTCCAATCCTCAGGCATCTCCGTCTTGAAGATAGCTCGGACGCGCTTATAGATAAGGTAATTGTCCAGTTCCACGGTCGAGACTCGGTTAGGGTCAAGGGGACCACTCATGTAGCACAACTTGTGAGTCCGCTTCTGGAATGGGCAGATCCGGCTACTAATAAAAGTAGCCATCAGGTCTTCGCCGCATAACCCGGCGCGGATCAGCTCCTTAAGCCGAATCTCAAAAGCCTCGGCCAGGGCATGACTTTTCCTCGGATTGTAGAGCCAGTTCACCTTAGAAGGCGGGCCAATTGAGAAAGCAGGGAGCCGAATCTTGTCCTCTGTCCCTCTGTTCTTGATGTAAAAGAAGGATTTGTGCCACTTCTTGCACGACTCTAACCCGGTAACACGAGGAAATACGGATTTCCTCTGAGGTGTAATGGACGCTGCCCCGCACTGAGTAAGAGATTTCTCGGAAGGGTGCAGAGATTTGTCAGGGACTACATTGGAGCGAATCTGGAAGAATTTCGACCAGACGTGCACTGACGGCCACAGGCCGAAGTATCCCTCCGAAGCAGAGATGAAAGCAGAAAGAGAAGCGATGGCGTTCGCAGGAAGATGATGCGGCTGAAGGCCGAAGTAGTCGAGAAACTCTCTAGCAAAATCGCTAAGAGGAAGACCGAAGCCACGAGCGAAGTGCGACATAAAAACCACATACTCGCCCTCCCTAACATCTCACGAGACAGGAGACCTCGGCGGGAATCCTCTGAGTTCGGATAAGCCACTCAATCTCACGGCGTGTAACAGATGAGCCCTTCCACGAGCCTCGCTCGGGCCCAGAGCCAGCGTCATCGTCCTCTACCAGAGCGCCGCTAAACGAACTAGACATGGGTTCGCCGGAGAGATCGCCGGAGGAAGAGTTGGCGGCGGAGGAAAGTTTAGAGCTGCGAGGCCCCGTCGTGATTTTGCACGGGAGCGGCGGCGGAAGAGCAGAGGAACCGCCGCACGAGTACGAGATTCAAACGGAGAAATCTAGATAGAAGCTAAACAATGCGGCCGAAAAGAACTCACCGACGACGATATCGGAGCGGACGACCGCAGGCGAGGCAGGCGGAACAACACGGCGTAGTCCTCGCCGTCGGAAGCTCCGATGAGCGCGTGGCGGCGGAGCTGCAAGAGCACGCGGAGGCGAGAGGAAGGAGAAGGGCACAGGCGAACGAGAAGGGGAAAAGTGAACTCACAGACGCCACGCCCCTCTTTATAGTCAAGCCACGAACGAGTAGTGGGATCGTGGGTGTGGCGGTTGATCGTGTAGATCGTGGGCGCGGCGCGAATGCGCAACGTTGAGTGGAACCGCACCAGCAGCCACACAACAGCAAAGAAGGTTGCGATCCCCCAGGGAAACGGTACACGAGGCGTCGCAGCGCCGGCGCAGCAGGTACAGTGTCAACTGTAGCCTGTCAGTAAATACTGTAGAAGAACAAAAAACCAGAAGAACAATGATGAGGATGACACGTAGGACAAGGCGTACGAGAGAAGGAACATGGGTACCTCGAACGAGAAAAAGATAACTCGGGAACAACATAGAAAAATGTGATGAAGCTGATACGACCCGGCCGAAATTATCGGCAGGGCCACACCAGCTTCGGGGACTAATGTCGAGGGGGTGACCCCAGATAGGATAAAGACGGTGAAAGACGAAGGTACGATCCCCGTCTGGTTCCCGAGTTACAGTTTAAGTCGGCCGGATCCCGTATAAGTCGGCCGACATAAGGAGGCAAGAGGCCTGTAAATGTATATTGAGATATTACCCGGCCGAGATATTACGTAAGTCGGCCGGGTCAGCCCGAGTGATCTTAATGCAGGTAAAGGAAGATCCGAGCTATTCGAGGAAGGACCGAATGATAAGAAGCTTGCAGGAGAAGGAGAAGCCTGAAGTCAAACCCTAGCTGCAAGCTAGGGAGAATCTGAGCAAAGCCAAGCGCTACGGACAAAGGCGCAGAGCGACAGAGAGGCAGGAGGAGGTCACGGAGGTGACAGTGCGGAAGACCGAGGCGCGCAGGGGGGCCCTCTGGAACCTTGCCGTTGTTAGAAGAGCGACAGGGAAAGGGGAGCGCCGAACTACTATATTGGGACAAGCATATTCCTCGAAGATGCTTGCCACGTCAGCCCTAGAGGAACCCAGGGCTCTCCTTTATAAGGGGAGGCTTGGATTCAGAAGAGGGAGAGAGAAAAGTGAGAGCCTTTAGGCTGGTAAAGTTCTTCTCCTCTCCCTGTAAACAGCTCGAGGAGCACTTGTAGCCCAAGGAAGAAGAAATAAAGATCTTTACCTTCATCCTCTGTGTGTAGAATCATCTACATCTTCCCTCCCCAGATCCCACTAGCATCCATTGGTCCCATACTTTAGCCTACCCATGGCATCTGCCGTACCACCACCACGACAGAAGCAAAGAAGTGATGTAGAGTCTTTATCGGATCTGATGGATATGAGGTCGTCGCATTGAAAAACACCGGAAGATATAAAGAAAATTTTTAGTGAATTTTGGTCCACTGAAGGTACAAAGAGGGAGATTCCTCAGATGGCATGAAGACAGAATGTCGAAGCACCGTTACAAGAGGAAGCGAAACCCTGAAGGTACGACAGAATCCCAACCACGGAAATTCCTGGACTCGAAGAAAAGGTAAGATAGAAGATTGAAAACACGCAGAGGTAAGAGGAGAATAGCAGAGGGGTAAGGAGTAAAAGAAGACCTAATCAGATCTATCCAACCGGTTTTTCCAATTAGTTTTGACACTCTATAACACCTGTTAGCTAGGTTATCCTACAGGCTAGACCCGTGGGGTATCGTAACTGCTGAGCTCTGATACCACTCTGTAACACCCTCAGAATCGGCCTTATGCAAGTTTTAGCGCTTCCCGCTAAACCCGCATAGAAACAATTCAAAGGTGCCCACCAGGCACTTGCGTCCGGGTGGAAAACAAAGTAATATCATTACACAATAGCCCTCGATGGAACCCACAAAACATATATACAATAGCGACTCAATGAGTCAAGAATACAGATATACAGTACAAAGATCCAAATCACCTTGAAAACGATACAACGTCCGAGTACGGACAAGATGAAAATTGATCTAAGAGCCCTGAAGAATAACCAATGGCGTCCATAACCCTGCCCAGGCCAAGCTGGAAGGGTAACCCTGCTAACGACGTCGATCTCAAAACCTGCTAAAAACAAAAGGGGTGTCGGCAAGGGCAAAGGAAAAAAGAGAGCGGTCAGTACTGAGGTCAGTACACGGCGAGACTAGAATTCGGCGGTCCTCGCCTACATAGGTATGGTGGACTAAAGCGGCGCAACATGCACTAAACAACCTATAGAGACTCGATACAACTGACGGCTATAAGAGAGGGATACGAAAGACCTATTCGAAACCATCCTGATACTACCACCAAACATACCCTTCGTGATATTTCCCCCTCGAGACCAAACGAGGAAGTCAACCGAGGAACTCACACAGTTGGCAGTTTTATTTATACAGTTATCGTTGTAGCAATTACTAGTCAGGTATAGATAGTCATCCTGATATAATATGCAGTGACCATTCCGTTGTAGTTGCGACATTTACTAGTCATATACAATTAGCATGAGATATCCCAAACCAGCAGTTGTTGGTACTTTTATTTATCCATTCCGTTGTAGTGAAGCTGATTACTAGTCATATCGGATACAAGTCAAATTATAACAGTAAACTTTAGTTATAGTTGTCTATGATCGAGAACTATGCTCCAAGTCGTCCATAAACGCGGACACGGCTTCTCAAAAATATTTAACCCTGTAGGGGTGCACCAAAGTTTCCACACGCACCTACACCCTTGTTGTCAGATCAGGTAGGTACAAGATCACAAAACATACACCCAACGGTATGTCGACGGAATTTCGGACACGACGTTTCCCAGACCCAAAGCAAGCACGGGGGGGCACCCCACTAAGCTACCCGTAACGAAGTCGGCCGGTCTTCGAGACGGACCCAGGGTTTGTGTCGACGGTTGTAAACGACTGGGAAGCCGAAAGTGTGACTAGGCTTGTCGATACAGCGAAAACGTATCACGGGGTTCCTAAACAGTACAGGCGCTCCACGCGCAATCGTAAATAAAGCAGTAAAGCATGGCATAAGTACAGGATAGTAAAAAAGCCCCAAACTACTTTGTGTCCCCCAGTATAGTACTTTGAAATCAGGTACTAAATCGATGGGGGTGCCCATACACCCCACCTGTGGTTAGCGCGCTCGATCTCGAAACAGGTGTCAAGAACTCGGGGTCCTACGAGACACAGGTGGGCGGTTAAAAACCAAATATTGTCTATTACCCACCGGTGCCTCTGCATTTACCTACTTTCAATTTTAGTTATTAAACAATAATTAAAGTCTTGATCCTCTCCACCATTAAGCATGTGCCAACCACCCAACAACGATGGAACATCGACGACGCGAAGCGACACCTGAGCAAGCAACTACGACTCGCAAGGCCGACTGTCTATCAATCAACATGAAATAGGATGTGTCCATGGCAATATAGAGGCTGCATGGGATATCACGGGTACGGAAACTAGAGCATCGCAACACAGATGGCAGTAGATCAATAGGAGGAAATAAAGACTAAAATTGTAAAATAGGTAGAAAGGGGGAGAATGCTCGCCTAAAAACATTGCCAAAGGTTCATCCGAAGATCGGGTCGACACTCGCATCAACTCATCGGCCTAATCCGTGAAGAAGCAAAACACTAGAAGAAACACCGGATGCACTATTTAATACTATGGTAGAAGATCGGGCATGATGCATGTATGATGTATGACATGGCAAGGATGCGATGCAATTAGGCAATATTAAGCGGAACCGGGGTCCTGACAATTTATTAGAGTGTTTAAGATATTTAGATACCCCGCAATTTAAATATTGTCTTAACAAGGCAAAATATTGCACTGGTTTGCTACACAAATTTAAATGAGGCCAATGTTAGACTAGATTTGCCCGCATATGGACCCCATATTAAATTATGAGGTGAATCGGCAAAAGGCCCCCAAACAACATGATATGTTTGCAAGCATGACAATTGATATGCAACAATTATATATATTTCATTTATTAAAATAAGGTCTCGAAAAGAGGGTCACACTTGGTGGTTTCACGAACTTGGATTCGAGGGATCAGGATCAGGGTGTTCCGGGCTCCGGCCATCGGATGCATGAAGGAGAGCTCGAAGTCTTCGGGTTCCGTGTAAATGGTGTTGGCGTCCGGGGATCCTCCGAGTCCGTGTTGACGACCTTGGGGTTCCGTCTTTGGTTGTTGGCAGTGAACTTGTTCCGTGAAGGTACGGTCTTCGGGTAACAGCATCTTCAAAAGGATCAATCCTCGGTCATGGCATGGACTGCGTGTATATCAGGCTTCAACAACCCAACACGACACTCACCAACAACAAACGATAAGGGCACCTGGCAGGGACCTGCAAGGCACCAGGCCACGGCAAGCAGAGAGGTGGCGCAGGAACGCTGCAGCAGCGGGGCCGAGCACGGAGGCGAGGAGGTCAGAGGTCATGGTAGAGGAAGCTTCGGCTGGCGACTGTGCTGCAGAGGAAAACAAACGACGATGGGGCGCAGGGCCGAAGAGCCTATTGTCGAGGCCAACCAGAGGGAGGCCAGGACGGCGAGGTCACGCGAGGTGCAGGCCGGAGGGGACCCGCGCGCGAAGACAACGACGAGGAGGAGGCCGCCGTCTACGGCGTGTCTGCGAGAGGAGGGCGCTGTGCACCATGGCCAGGGCGGTGGAGCTCCTGGCAGTAGGGCCACGATGTGGGGAAGAGGGGGCCCTGCAGGCGGCAGGAGAGGTCCACGGCAAGGTCGAAGAGGGGAGGCATCTGGAACTCCGGGGAAGGTGGCGATGCAGAGAGGCGTGGCGCCTGGCTCGAGCAGCAGAGGAGGTGGCGGCCGCCGCTCGACGACGGAGAGGAGCGGGGGAGGGTCAGGCGATGGGGATCAGGAAGAGGGGATCGCGACCGCGGGCGACGTGGGTCCTGGCGGGGTTGGGTGCGTGTGTACGCTGCGTGTGTTGCGTGACGGGCATGGGCGGGTGTGGTTCGGGTGAGTGGGGCCGGGGAGATGGTTCGCGATGGGTTGACTGCGCGGGATGCGGCGCTGCGCACGAGGAGTAGATGTGGCGGCTGGGAGTGGGGGAATGGGTTGGAAGAGGGAGGCTAGGGTTTGGTGGGAGGGAATTTAGGGTTAGGTTTGGAGGTGGCCGGCTGGGCTTTCGAGCCTGGCTGGCTGCCTCCTAAAAATAATATAAAATTTTATGTATTATTTAAAACACGTGTAATTTGTTTTTAGACAAACAAAATATCCGGAAGGGTTCGGGGATTACTTTTGAAATATAAAGGGATCTTTGTAGAAACCAAAACTAGGTTTTAAGAAAAATAGTTTTAGTCAATTAGATGCATGATGATGTCATGATGATGCACAGATGTAAATACAGGCGATTTCTAGTAGTGGTTTTACCCGGGGTGCTATAGATATTGTGGTATCCTCCTCTGAATGTTTCATGTGAATCGACTTGGCACATGCTCACGCATGCATATTACTAAACAATAGTCAGTAAGCCTCGATGATTTATTTTGCCTCAGAGTTCTTGTATCACTTTCATGCCATAATTAGTCCTGTTTTGTTGCAAGCATGATTATGACAGTTATTGCTCTCTCGTTTGTCGCTCCCTCTCTATTGCTAGCCTTCACTTGCACTGAGTATGAGCTCTACTTGTGCATCCAACTCCCCAAGACCAATATAGCCAATAGTGTCCATTGTACCTACCTACTAACATTATTTTCTATTCAGTGCATATTCATTATGCCTCATTTTCTTCCAAATAAAATGTTTGACTGTTTTGAGAAAACTAGTTAGTAAAGCTCTCACGAACTTGATGGCACACTTTATTTCTCGCACTTAATAAATCTAAACCATTGTGACTATCCATGAAAGTTATATGCTTGCAAATTATAGGCTGGGAGTTAGCGGAACCGTGTTGTCACGGGGAAGGCTTTCAACACTTATGGGTACATATATAGTTGATATCATGCTCTTTTGTTTGCGGATGTCGTCGGTGTGAAATAAAAGGGGAGCTTGTAAGTTCATGGAGTTATATATATGTGTTAGATAAACGCCTGGGCCGCTAGCCTAAGCCATGCCTAATCATGGTGGAAACTTGCAGCATAACCATGATGAGCAATCTGTGAACGTCCTCAATAAAAACCTATGCAAATAGCAAATAAAAAGATCGCTGAGATGCTCATTGTCTGCTTGCATTGTTATTTTGATTATGGCATAGCTCCTGTATCATGTGCAAGGGGTACTCCGTTGGCGGTTCTCTATGATACGCATGTATTTACAACGACAAGAACTTACCAGTAACTAAAGTTGAGTAGCATGAGGAGCGTCCCTCGTATTCAGGGGACATGGGATTTCCACTTTATGGTCTGTCGAGCATATAACTCATATTTGACCTCACTTTCACCTCAACCATTCAAAGATGCCTATGATAGGGGCAATGAGAGCTCAAAGCTAATGAGTACCTTACTTTCAGCATTTGGAAGCCTTTCAAACTTTTCAAAACCTTTTCACTTTCTTGTTGAGTCACCACTTATTCTATGAGCACCTTCTTGAGAGCATAGTTGTCATTCTTAGTGTAATGTGCTTGTCTCAAAACTTGGTTAATTATGTCGTGACTTTGATGCTTGTATCTCTGATATCTTTACTTCTAGTCTTCACTTGAACTTCAGAGGTGCCTTTGCATTCATGTTTTTATCCACCAACAAAGGCAAGCGAGATACCACTCTATCATACCTTCTTATGAGAATTGCAATGTTGCTTATGTTTATGTTTCATGCTACTTATTATTATTGAGTTGGTTTCTCTTCATAGCTTGCAATGACTATTAAGTAGACTTAGTCGCATACTCCTTATTATGAATTGTATAAGTATCTACTCCTTTGCTGAGAATATATACATCATATAAAGCAAATGTGTTCGCGAAAGTTCTTTTATCGCACTCAGTTTTCAACTAAATTGCTTGATGACAAGCAATAAGCTAAGGTTGGGGGAGTTGATTCCAAAACGTATCTACTTTCTCGAACACTTTTGCTATTGTTTCTCCTCTAAACTTGTGTTATTTGGATACAACTAACACAGACTGATGCTGTTTTTAGCAGAATTACTTTGGTGTCTAGTTTTTGTGCAGAAAATCAACTATCAGGAAAAATCCCGGAAAATATGCCAAAAATCCTATTTCACCAGAAGACCCACGGAGCGAGAAGACGAGACGGAGAAGGGGCCTAGAGGCCCACACCCCCCTGTCGCGCGGGTGGGCCCACCCCGCGTCTGGAAGGGGTGTGGACGCCTCAGGCACCCCCTCGGCCTCCCTCTTCGCCTATAAGTTACCTCTTGACCTAAAAACCGAGGGAGGTTCGACGTTTTTCCAGAAAGAGTTCCACTCCACCGCCACCACTAGAAACCGCGATTCAGAACCAGAAACTCCATTCTGGCACCCTACCGGGACGGGGAATTTGGAGAGGATCATCGCCATCATCAGCACCAACGCCTCTCCATCAACCATCCATGTTTCCCTCATCCATGAGTGAGTAATCCCCTATTGTAGGCTATGGGGATGGTAGGGATTGGATGAGTTCTATCATGTAATCGAATAAGATTGTTAGGACATGGTGCCTAGTATCTCTATTAGTGCTATTTGACTTTGTTGCAACTTGTTTTGCTTAATTCTTGTCACTAGGGCCCGAGTGCCATGATCTCAGATCTAAACTTATTATTGATTCATGATGATAGTATTTTTTGTGATCTTATCTGCAAGTTGTGTACACATATCATTGTCCGGATCCAAAGGCCCCAAAGTGACAGAAATTGGGATAACCTGAGGGGATGGCTGTGATGTGAGGATCACATGTGTTCATGTAGTGTTAATGCTTTGCTCCGGTGCTCTATTAAAAGGAGTGCCTTAATTACTAGTAGTTCCATTGAGGCCCCGCTGCACGGGCTGGCAGGACAAAAGATGTTGTGCAAGTTCTCATTGTGAGCACGTATGACTATATATGGAGCACATGCCTATGATTTTTTAGTACTTGGATGCTTTATCTTATTTATCTGCAATTGCCCTAGATCTTGAAGTTACATATTTAGACTTGTCCATGCAACGCCGGTCCATCCATCCCTATGCCTAACGCACTCATATCCTATAGTTTGCTACTACTGTTACTATTTCTCTTGTTTTACTGCTGTTGTTATTTTGCTGTTGCTACTACAAAACTGTTGCTACTGATAAACTTTTGTGAGCAAGAACTATTTCTAGGAAGATGAATTGAAAACTCAGCTGTTAAGTCTTGCAAGTACACTTTGGCTCCCATTGTGTTGAATCAATAAATTGGGTAATACTACCCTCGAATACCGTTGCGATCCCCTATACTTGTGGGTCATCAGCCACCATCGCGCGAGGCAGATCCTGACGTCAACCCTCGCCGAATCAACCATCCCCATGATCATCGTCGTGCGCCGCGTCGATCTACCACCTCCTCGTCGCCTCTCCACATCGTTGGTGAGCTCCCTGCCTCCCCTTTGGCCACGCTATGGTTTTCCTTTGCTAGCTCCTGCTGGGAGGAGGGAGATGACGGGTGGCCGTCGATCGAAACTTAATCGGATGGCCACCACTCTTCCATTCCCCTTCGGCCCTCTCCCCTCTCTTCCCTTTGGGCCCCTCCCCCGACACCCATTAGCGGTCACCCGCTCGTTCCGCGAGCGCTGGTGGGATGGCCCAGCCACGCCGGCCCACTGGCCTTGCAGATCTGGCCCGTTCCACTTTAAATGTTTTATATTTTCCCTAGATCCAGAAAACTAGCAGTTTTGTTTTAATCCAGAAGAAATTAAAAATACATAGAAATGCCCAAATAAAAATTCATGGGTGTACCGACATGTTTTCTTAAACATGTCACCAAATAAAATGCCCAAGATAATATTTGTACATTTTCTGATAACTAATATACCAAAAGATTCCCTTCTAATCAATCTTTGATTTCTGGGAGATTGGTGAACTCAAATGGGGTGAACCCAATTCCCTCTAGTTAGTATTGGAAATTCCCAACCCCTAGACTTGGTCCCATGCCAAGGTGAACTATGGTTTGCTAGTAATAAAAATAACAAAAAAATATGATTATACCTTTAATAGTTTCTGTAGGTTAAACCATAAATGGTATTGACCTAATTGCAGCACCCAACACACTTGTATACCAACATCTATCAAAACCATGGAGCCCAATATTTATTGATGTCTCCATGAATTTTGGTGAATTAATCTTTTCTGTGCATAGGTAATTCACCAATAAATTCATATCAGTAGTTCTGTAAATCCAAAGAGTGTGACTCCAAATTATACAGAAAGTATTATAAGTACCTATCATGTGTATTTGGAATAACATCAAAATCTCCTGTAGTTTAAATCTGATGAAAAATACAAATATCATCTAGAACTGCCTTTGGGAATTTCCTGAGGGCATTCAGGTAATTATATTGATGTGATTCCAACTCCTGTTGAATAAGTCCATCAAATACTAACTAACCATTGAAGGAAATAATTTTTGGAGATACAGAACTCTCCTGGTGAATTATTTCCTCAAACTAGTATTCCCGTCACTAGAATATTCATCTAAAATTAAAGGTAATTGATAAAATAGTGAAACCACTTTTGTTGGTTTCATTTTATCAATACCAAGCTAATGATATCATTTGTATACAAATATATCATTACTGAATGTGGCCTTGGTCCAAACTCCCCATTCTACCTAATTCCTAGACTATTAAACCCATATGGATTCCCTTCAATTGTTCCAAAGCATCCCTCAATCTTTATAATTCCTTTGTTCTCAAACCCTACTGAACTGTAAAATGTATATTTTATTTGTTTGTTGTATGCTATGCTTCTTGTATGTCTTGGTTGATTGTGTCCTTTCTTGTTTGCATGTATGCTCGATAACGACGATAGTTGCGTTTGCGAGCCGTCGAGAAGAAGGAAGCATCATGGTATTCTTAATATTTTTATTGTGGTATTATGGGTTTCTAAAAGAAGAAGTCCAGGGACATCTGATGGTCATAGGAAATCCACCTTATTGCTCATAAGCCCTTGTCCTACTTTTATCTTTGTGCATGTTTTAACTATTGGTTTATGAGAATTGCATGGTTTTATTATGCCATGTATTTATGTGGGAAGGCTTGGATCCTCCAAGCTATTACCACTTTAGTACCACTAGGTACACCCCTTGTTTGATGACACCTATTATCCCCTAGTATGGTAGATGGTGTTTAACACCATAGCCCTTTGGAGACCCCCTTTTTAGCCTAAGCAAAAGTATAGGATGGGAAGACCCCGAGAATATGTTTATAAAATGTTTTATGAAAAACCTTGGTGAGGCTCGACCTACCAAGAAAGTTTTGAAAAAGAGAAAGGTTTTGTTGTACAAAATGGATGGGACAAAGTAAGGAGGAAAAATCTTTATAAAAAGGCACCTTGTTCTTTGCAGTTTTGCCATAACAATTAACCTGTGCAACCACACTACTCTGAACTGGGATGGGGCTTAACCCAAAGTTAGTTCACTAGGGTTGAGTTTATTTACATTAAGCTCAATGGGGTTGAGTAGTTTCTAAAATCAAATCATTTGGGCTAAACATGTACTCAAGTCATCTCTTGGATGCTTTTTCTTGTTGTAAATATGTTGGAAATATTTAAACCAAGTTCATTGCTCATTGTTTCAAAGCTAAAAGAGGACACTGGCAAGGGAATTTAATTTATAGGATAACAACTAAGTGGGGAGTGACTCAAGTGCAAGCGGGTAAATAATTGTACGATCAATTTAAAGTTGTAGAAGGGGTGATGAAAGGAATGTAATACCTCCTCTTGCTTGCTTCATTCTCGTACTTGAGTCGAATCCCCTCTATATTTCCCTATTACCAAGTCACCTAAAATTGAGCAATTTTTGAGAAAAACAAAGAAACAAATTGCAATAAAAGTTACAACTAATTATTTTTGTGTTTTTGGTTTTAAGAATGCAAACTAAAAGTAAACATTATATTCTTGGAAAAGAAAACAAAAAAAATAAGAAATAAAAATATGAATGCAA
Organism: Avena sativa; assembly: GCA_916181665.1. Classification (NCBI taxonomy): domain Eukaryota; kingdom Viridiplantae; phylum Streptophyta; class Magnoliopsida; order Poales; family Poaceae; genus Avena; species Avena sativa. Next base: position 56,533,866 of record OV702284.1, on the reverse strand, counting down.
GTTTTGAGGTTTTCAAAACCTCCCCTAAGCTTAGGCTATTGCCATGCTTAGTTGTTGCCGTCGTTTGGCGGCGAGTGCTGGTGCTGTTGGTAGTAGTCGGAGAAGTAGGTCATGAAGTTACCAAAGGTGTGAGTTAAGGTACTCACATCTTAACTTACTCGATGTAGAGTCTAGTCGATCTCCCCAATGCGCTGGTTGAGCTGCAGAAAATCTTGGTAGGGGACATTGTTGAACCCCTGCTGCTGTTGTGGCTGATTGGTATATTGGTCCCAAGGTTGCTCCTCCTTCTACTACTGCTACTATCCCTCCCAAGAAGGGTTGTATTCCTGCTCCTACTGCTACTCCTGCTCATCCTGCTGCCCTCCTTCTTCCTCTTCTCTAGAGTCAGGATAGAGTGCCTCCATGATATCAGTCACTTGATCCTTGGTGAGGATCCAGTGGTCCCTTCCCTTAACTTTGAAGGCTTGTGGGCAAGGAAATGCCATTTGATCATCCTGCACAACATCAAAATAACCAACTTGATAGGCTCGGAGCCTCCTGTTAGACCGCTAAACACTGAGGAAGCCACAAGCAGTTATATACTTGACATACATAAGTATGGAGCCATCAACAGGTTGCACAATAGGAATTGCAATTCCAAGAGCTTGGACTAGGTGGGTTACCAATCCACCGATGCGAATATCACCTTTCTTTTTGTTGCTTTGGTGGCGGAGGTGCTGGAGGAATAGAGCTACAGGAGTGGGACTCTGTGGTGCATTAGGGAAGAGTTCCTTGGTGATCATGTCCATGACTGCATTGGCCATCGAGCTGGTATCTCCTCTTCCTAACAAAGTGTTAGCAAGAAACAAAGCAAAGTAACGTATGGTTGGGTTCTGAATGGTGGACATTTTCTTCTGGTAGAAGTCCCTGCCACCATTAACAGAAATAACCTCCCAAGTTTCTCCACTTGAGACGCTATACAAGTTTGTAACAGTTGATTCCAATTCTTGAGGGAATCCATAAGCCTCACAAAATTGTTGAAAAGTAATTTGGTATGGCCGTTGGTTAACGGTGAAATTTATCATGAATGCATTACCTTTCTCCTTGTTGTCGTCGTAGAAGGAGGCGAGGAACTCATGGGTGATCCCAATATAGGTGTAGTGGCTTGCATTAGCGAGGTTGGAGAGCCCTGCATTTGCACACAAGTAGTCAAAGTCCGCCCTCAACCCAGCTAAGTTGAGAAAGATGTCATCGTCCCATCGTGTGGGCAGCACCTTCCTCGCCAAAACCATGGCATACTTGTTGTCGAGCTCAGCACGGAGCCCCGAGCCTTCACCACGTTGGCGCTTGCTCTTGCGAAAAATTTCACTGAGCTTGTTCATCTTGATGCACTAAGAAATTTCAACATAAAACCTTAGGCATATAGTTTCTACATGATATATGAATGATTCTACGTGGAGGAATTCAATCCTAATGTGAGAAATTAAAAGAGAAAATCAATCAAGCTTGAGTTCATCCACTAATTCAATGAGAGGATTTCAACCATGGAATTCTGAAAATAAAGCATGGATAGGAAGAGAAACATACCGATCTATTGATTCCCCCAATCAAACAAATGAAATCCGCGAAGAATTGAGAGTTCTAGAGAGGTTTGGAGAGAGAGTTTGAGAGAAATAATAAGAGGACGAAGAACTCTAGCCTGCCCTGACCCGTTTAAGTGGTCACGACAAACTATATGACGGGAGCTATATGGCTGGGTTAAGTAGCTCCCGCCGTATAGTTATGGTGGCGGCGAGGGTTAGGATTTCCCAATGCCAGATCACAACTATATGGCCGGACCAAATGGTCCTGCCATATAGTTGGTCATAAAACCTTCTGTCTCTGTACCCCAAGTTTTGAGAAATTTGTCGATAACTATATGGCCGCAACTATACGGCCAGAATAAATATTCTGGCCGTATAGTTGGTCGTTACAACTCCTGGAATATGCTTTTTCACCCAAATTTTCAAAGATGCATTTTTTTATCTGAACAATATTGATAAGCTAGTTTCTATATATAAAACTCAAACTTTATTTTCTACACTAAATCTATGCTCATTCAATCGATATTTCTACTAATTTTTGACAACTGCATTTTTATGGGCGCGCTTCCACAAGAATGTATGTGAAAAAGTTGTAGGAATGCGATGAACTTTTTATTATTGAACTCTACTTTATTAATATGATGGGTTGACTCCAATTAAGCATTTTATTAAGAACGGTTGAATATTTCAACCCCTTGTCTATTCTCGAATTCTTACCTTTGGTTACCCTTTATCAAAGGAACTTACCACATGAACTCGTTTTGCCGGTGGAACATACCTTTCTCCGGCTTCTAGTTTCTTTGGAAAATACCGGATTATTTCAGCATCATAAACATTAAAGATTATTTTCCCTTCAGCACAGTCAACTGATGCTCCTGTAGTGCTAAGAAAAGGTCTTCCAAGTATTATGGATAATTTTTCATCCTCCGCCATTTCAAGAATAATAAAGTCAGTGGGGATAACATGCTCATCTATTCTAAGTAGAACATCTTCAATCACACCAACATGTTTTTTAGTGGATTTGTCAGCCATCTATAAAGTGATAGAAGTGGGGGAGTATTCCCCTAATCCTAACATTTTATAGAGGGAGTATGGCATTACACTAAATCCTGCACCTAAATCACATAAGGCATTATGAATATGAGTTTTGACTATTGAACATGAAATAGTTGGTATTCCGGGATCTCTTGACTTAGATAATAGCCTCCCATTAGTAGGGTAACTAGTTACCATGGCGACAGTTTCAGTTATCTCTTTCTTTCTATTAAGAATATCATGGAGAAATTTAGAATAGGAAGGCACTTTTATTGCATCCGCAAATGGAATTTCTAGATGAAGATCACCTAATGCCTTTTTAAAAGAATTATAAATTACCTCATCCGGTGCTTTCTTTTTGCGGTCTGGATATGCAAGTTTCTTACTCTTATCTTTTACCTTTTATGGAGGATCAGGCTCTTTAGTTGCTTTCTTTTGTTGTTGCTTATCATTTTCTTATTTTATATTGCAATAACCTTGTCTTCTTTGATTATGTATTTTTCTTTTCTTGGATCAATAGTCTCCGCATCAGAGTTATAATCATCATCATGTGTATCATTATGCTCCTCCAAAGTTTGATCTTGTGTGTCTTGAGCAGTCTCATCTTGAGGAGACACCAGTGTATCATCTTCTTGGCTTGCTTTGAGCAAGGATTTTTCCTTTCGATCTTTTTCAGCTTCATACTCAGGTGGTCCTAATGGTCCTTTAACAAATGCACCTCTTCTTGTAACAACATTAGTAGAAATGGGAATATTTATATCATCTTAAAGAAAAATTTGATAACCAGATGCTATTTCTTCACATTGAGTTTCAATCATACTAAGGTACTTGTAAAATAATTTTATTTCTTGGCCAATTTCCTCACAATTTTCTGTGAGTTCGGCCAAAATATTTTTGTGTCTTTGAAATTGCTTATGCAAGCTATTATAAGATTTGGCTTGTCGATGTTTCAATTCTTGAAAAACTTTTCTAGTTTCATCCTCTTTAGTAAAAACTTGTAACAAATCTACTTTTTTTTCCTTAAAAAGTTCAGAAGGTATACCTTTTTATGTCATGGTTTTATGTACTTCAGGCATAAGATCATGATTTTTACAAAGTATTCCCTTTTCCGGATTAGTGCCAAAATCAGGATTATATAAAGAATCATTCTTAGCCCTAGTAGACATTAATTCCAAACATGCTTTAACAGTTAAAGTATTTATCGATCCTCCCGCTGATGAATCTAGAAACTCTCTTTATTGGGTATTAAGACCGTGGTAAAATAAGTGGCAAATAGTTGACTCAGAATAGCCATGATTAGGAATACTATTGATCATTCCAAAGAATCTTTTCCATGCTTGTGGGTAATTTTCTCCCACGTTCTGACTAAAGTTGCCTATATTCTTTCTAAGTTATGTTACCTTTGTAAAAGTATTAAACCTGTTTATGAATTTAACAATGCAGTTTTCTCAACATTTAATATAATGGAGAGGGAGAGAATATAACCGGTCTAGAGATTTACCTTTAAGAGACAAACGAAATAGTTTTAGACGAGAGAATTCTCTAGGCAAACCTTTTGGTCCAAGTGATGTTATCATATCGTCGAACTCTCTAAGATGTCTTCCTAGGTCTTCATCTTCCCTTCTGCTGAAAGCTTTTTCCTGCAAAATTTTGATAATCTCGCCATCAAATCGATATTCCCTAACTCCAGGATTAGGAAATTCTATTGGTTGTTTAAGAAAAGCAGAATTTGTAGCACTCTATTCTCTGAGAGTCTTCTCAGGTTTCTTGGGAGTTGTCCTATGAATGGACATGATTTCCATGAAGTCACTTAGGTTTTCAACTTCAACTTTATTCAACCTCAAAAAAATTTCAATAATTTCCCCGCGCCTTTCAGTAGGTACGCGATCAAGATAATCTGGTAGATAAGCCCTACCAGAGTGTGTAGACCCTTTGTATCCTAGGGAGACCATCTTGTAATAGTAACACCTGAAATGTCAACAGATAAAACACTTAGCGCTTAGATCCCTGGCAACGACGCCATAAAATAGCTTGATGGCTGCAAGTGCATAGATTTGGCTAGTTTCGAAGTTAAGATGTCGATCCCACAGGGATCCCAAAGGTAAGTGTTTATAGGTGAAATCTCTGTCACACCCGAAGTTCTCACAGGTCTTCGAGTGAATTGACTGCAAGTGTTGAAATAAGAATAGACTTTGGATTAAACTAAAGTATTTAAATAAAACTAAAATGTAAAATTCAGAAATAAAAGGAATAAAAGTAAAGAACGATTTGTTTGTTGTTTTCTGCAGATGAGAAAGTAGGTGCGGGGAGATTCAGTTCATGGTGATAGTGAATGTGCCAGGTGGATGAGTGATAAGTGTAATAATTATAATCCTATAAGTATGTGTGTAGGCGATCAACCCATAATTATACGTAAATCCTCTTGGTAGATTTCATCCCAACTTCAATAATCCTACTAGCCTGTTTACCACAACCATGGTCAGTCACTAGACGATTAAGATCCTTCAGGCTACTTAGCAATTAAGCTCCTTGGATCGGACTAATGCAATAAGCTCGGTGGCTCCTCGTTATCCTCGAGTCAAACTAGTTTCCCATTGATATCCCCATGTCACTCGAGGGTCACCGGTCTGCTAGCGAACAAGATTTTATCTATGTAGAACAAAGCATCATGTTGTCTGGGCCCTTAATTGGACAACATGCATTAAGCATCCCACAGATAGTCAAGCACACATAATATAGTAATTAAAATCAACCACAAACTTAATGGAAATTATATAGGCACATCACATCTCACCAATCCCCTACATCTCCCACGCCCAATGGAACTTAATCACACATGAGAGAACAAAGAATCAACGATATAATTAAATAAAGGGAGTTCTTGATATTACCGTAGAGATCCACAATAAGAAATAGAAATAAATCCAACATAATTCAAGATAGGAAGAATAATCTCAAACCCTAATCTTGCAAGGTGAGATCTCTCTCTCTCTCTCTCAAGTACAAGTAATGGCTATGGAGGTGTGGTGGCTGGGAGATCAAAGATCGTGGAGCGAGATGAAGAACGTCTTCCCCTTCTTATCCGGATCTCTTCTTTCTCTCTTCTAGATGGGATGGCGGCTCATGTGTTCTGTTTTCATTCTCGGCCTCTTCACGAAAGTTGTCCCTTTTAATAAGACGAAGGATATGGCATCTATACAACGGGAACTATACGGCCAGAGAAATATTCCCGTTGTATAGTTGCTCGTTAAATCTTCAGTAAACTCCCCTTGATTGCTTCCAAAAGGAGACTTGCTTGTTTTCATCTGAGTATTGTGTTTTTGCTATTGAATCCCTCTGTTGATGTTTAGAACCAGAAACACACATTAAAATCCAAGTTTTGTTTGCTACCGAAGTATTAGCATTAGAGAAAGCTAGAAAACCATCGAATCCAAATGAAAACCATCAATAGAAACCATAAAAAATGTGTCGAATCTCACAACTATCGGTGGTTTAGGAGGACAGTAAGGCCACACAGGACTAGGAGGAGCAGGGCCAGTTCCAGAAGAACAGAGCAAGGTCAAGGAAAAATAGCAGTTCCAGAAGCAAATATGCTAGCTCAATAGCAAAGCTAGAGCAAGGCAGAAACCACATCTCTTCACCAATTACTAGCAGGTTGGTGATCCATAAAGCAAACATGCTTTGTATCTGTTCTTATCTATTCAACAAGCAAGATTTGTTGGATAAGTTGAATCCTCAGAGATACACCCAGGTGGAGTGTACATCTCATCATTGGATATAACAAAATAGCCACATATAGAATCTGTTCAAAACCATAGCCAAGATCTCAACCCATGCATCATTGACCTTAGATGGTCTTCTCTAGCTTCAAAACTAGATGCAAAGAAATTCATTGGTTAACCACTATTGGACACATTCCAAGAATGGTAGCACCTCTATAGTGGCTTTATCTGTAAATTTCTCTCATAAATAAGAATCAATCATAAAACTTCTTATAGAGTTTATCAAATCATTTTCCTAAAAGTTATAGGAATCATTTGCTTAGAACTGATTATCATGGAACACATGAGAAGGGCGGCAACAAATAAAAAACATATGTCCTTAAATAGCTTTGCCTCAGACCAGCATCATAGGCCCATATATCCAACAAGCATAACACTGTATTTACTTGAACTTTTCAATTCTTATAATACATGCAAGTTAAAAGTATAGTTTAGGAAAAACTTAGTGTCAGACAGAATTTGTGTACCATTCAATAGAAGGTGTCACAAAAATCCATACTAACTAAGTAATCCATGTACAAAGCTTTCATAGCCAAATCTTCTCAAAGAGATGATTAATCATTTTCCTAAAACAACAGTTAGGAATCATTTATGTTCATCTATAATGCTATCATCAAAAATCATCAAAGAACAATCAAAATAGATAACCAACTCTGATGCTTCCATATCAAAACATTTTAATCAGAACCAATGAACCAATCTGAATTCAAATTCTAACCATAACATCACGAATCAAGTAATTGACAGTGAATAAATTTCAGATAAGAGTTCACGGTCAGAAGCCACTTTCATCATTCACAATATCAATATAGTCATGAATATTATACAGCCTAGATTCAGTAGGTGATCACATAAAGCAGCTTCATCATCTGGAATAAACATAGTACCAAGGATAGAACCCTAACACGGAGGGATGAACCCTAGAGTAGGAGGTAACTCTAATTAGGGGTCATAACAAATAACCACATGGAAGGTAGCAGGGTGAGACATAGAGCGAGAGGGGGAAAAGAAGTAACTTACTTGAGGTCCTCGCAAAGTTATCGAAGAGGAAGAAGAGAGGAGGCCGGCAACAAAGAGGAGCAGCGGCACGGGGAGCACCCTGAAGGAGCACTACAACCCATGCCAGCAGCATGTCGGAGGCGGCCACAGAAGGAAAGCAACATTAGCACCATCGAGGGACCACCAGAGCGTCGAGGGCACGACGGAGATCCAAACCCTAGCCACGGGGTGGGGCCAACACAACCAGTAGAGGGCGCCAGTGCCGAATCGAGCTGGACAGCGACAAGCAGCAGCATCGACCATGTCGTCCTGCATCGTGGCGGCGGTCTCAATGGCCGAAGGTGGCCAGAATCGCCCGCGACGACAACATAGGGCGGCCTGAGTGGGTCGCGAGAGAGATAACGGATATAGGAGTGGACGCGTGGTAGTACCGGGCCGGGCCCAGGGAGGCTTTTGGACCATCCCAAGTGGGTCGGGTCGGGCCAGGCCAGCCCAATGGGCCAGGCCCATGTTCCAGAAGAGGCTTGTTTTAAATGCATGATTACAAATATACCCCTCAAGTAAAATAAACTCTAGAAAAATAAATAAAAATACATATAAAATATCAAAAATAATCATAAAAATAAGACATACCTAATAAAAATATAATCTCACTTGTTTGAGTTAAATAAAATACAAATAACTATTAACACCATTAAATCATAGTGCAATTTCAGAAAATAAGGAAAATTCCTAAAAATCAATACAAAAATAATTTTTGTATATAAAAAGAAATGTACTATTTTATAAAAATACTAACTTAATTTTTTCTTTTGAAGTTAATATTTAAAATAATTTAATCTTTTATGGAATTTAAAAAACATAAGAATAATATTTAGAAATAAATAAAAATAATTTTTAAGGTCTTGAATAAGTATATTACATTAAAAAATATTAAATATATTATTAGCATTTTTTTAATATTTTTAAGTAATAAATCCTTATCCATTTTCAAAATTCTTTCTTAAGTAAGAAATACTTATATTCTTTAGAAATATTAAAACCTTAAAATCTAATTACTAAAAGTTCTAAACCATAATTAAAGATTTATAATTAAACTTAAGTGTAAATTATTAACTTTTTAATACTCTTTCAAAACCTTAAATCAAAATTCCAAACCACAATATTTACGATAACATTATACATATACACTAATATTAAGGGGGAATGATCTTAATACCTAAATAATATTTAACATGACTTTAAATCGAACACGTTAAAAAGATTATCCAAATTATACTTTCATTAAATAGTTACATATTATTTTCATAATAGAAAAACAAATTTAATCTAATCATTCACTTAAATATAAAGTGAATAATTCCACACCTTAGTCATACTTATCATAAATCCAAAACTTGAGAATAATTAAAACAAATTACACTTAAGTTTATTTACCCTTTTAAAGTTAACTTTAGTGTCAAATCTTCTAAACATCATGTCTAAAGATTATATATATTTATAACTAATTTTGATTTACCATCTCATCAACATTATATAACTTAAGTATATTCAAGATTTTATAGTTTACTTTGGTCTATTTAAATAAAACATAAAGCATCTCAGGTTCGAACTAATCAAGCAAACATAAAACAATATTTTCCTAGAAGGAGGAAGCCAGAAGGGGAGGCGTAGACGGGCCCCCTAGGCGCAGCCCCACCTTGCCCCGTGCCTAGGGTAGGTGTGGCCCACCTGGCCGGCTCCCGACTCTGCCCTCTTGCCTATATATTCCTCATGGAACCCTCACACCAGGGGAGCGACCACATATAGATTTCCGCCGCCTCTACGGGGCGGAAAACACCGAGAGAGAAAGAGCTCTCCAGTAGACAGATTTCTTCCAGGGAAATCCCTTCTCGGAGAGGGGAGATCGTCGCCATCAACACCGTCATCAAGCTAGGCTTCATCAGGATCATCATCATCCACACCATCATCTCCACCAGCACCATCATCACCACTTTGTCCCGCTATAACAATTGTGTTGGATATTGCTTTAGTTCTTAGGGGAAACTTTCCCAGTGTTAATTACTATTGTAGTTGATGCTTGTGAGTGGAACCATTGGATTATTATTTATGTTCAGATTGTTATCCATTACCATAGCATCTTTGATCTTGATCCATATGATGTCTTGTGAGTAGTTGGTCTAGTTCTTGAGGACATGGGAGAAGTCATGTTGTTAGTAGTGGATTTGTGTTGAGTTATTATTCGATGGTTTAGTATTTAAGTTGTGGTTCTATTCTTCTAGTGGTGTCATGTGAACGTCGACTACATGATACTTCACCATTTATGGGCCTAGGTGAATGCATTGTTTATTTGGCTACTAATTGTGGGGTTGCTAGAGTGACAGAAACCTGAACCCCCGTTAGGACACCTTTGCACAAGGTAGCGTAGGATCTCAGAGTTTAAGGCTGTGGTTAGGTTTATATCTTAATTACTTTCCTGTAGTTGTGGATGCTTGCAGGGGGTTTAATCACAAGTATATTAGTCCAAGTAAGGTCGGTACATTAGCACAGGTTCACCCTCACAACACTTACAACACCAAAGAAGAGTACTTAGATATTTGAAGCGAAAGAACTTGACAGAATTCCCATGTGTCCTCGAGAATGTTTGGTCCTTATAAGTATTTCCACCGGCTTATCCTTTGCTAAGAAAGGATTGGGCCACTTGCTGTGTTTGTTTGTTGTCTTTATTACTTGCACTTTGTTTTGTTGCTTTATCAGAAAACCCCTAAAAATCTATTTTCTAAGTATTTACAGAGATTTCCTACTCCATACCACTAGTCAACACCTTCTTCTCCTCGTTGGGATCGACACTCCTATTTATCAAAAGTACTATGATACACCCCCTATACTTGTGGGTCATCAAGACTATTTTCCGGCGCCGTTGTCGGGGAGTGAAGCGCTATTGAAGAGTGGAACTGGTAAAGGAAACTTCTGCTCTGAGTATTGCTTTTTGTTTCTGTTTGTTACTTTGTTTCCAGTATGGATAACCCACTTGGTTTTCTGTTTGGGAAAACTACTACCACTGTTAGGGTAGTAGATGAACCACCACCTGTTGAGATAGATCCTTTTAAGATACCTACAACTATTGTTGATCGTGTTATGGATAATTATTATTTTGGGGATGGAATTGTTCACCCTGGTGATCATTTGCTTTTTATCCATGAATTATGCGGGTTGTTTAAGTGTGCAGGTAACGCAACTGAACAGGTGAAGAAGAAGTTACTCTCTATATCCTTAAAAGGGTGAGCTGAAGAATGGTATAAGCTGCTGAAGAATGGGCAATCCATGGAATGGGAGGAAATGGCTTCTCTCTTTTATTCTAAATTCTATCCTCCCAGTGAGATTCATAAGGATAGAAATTTGATATATAACTTTTGGCCTCGTGATGGAGAGAGTACAGCTCAAGCTTGGGGGATATTGAAGTTACTAATGCTTAAATGTCCTATTCATGTACTCCCTAACAATATCATTATCAATAACTTTTATGCTGGGCTTTCTCTTCATGATAAAGATTTACTAGATGCTTCTTGTGCTGGCTCATTCACACGTATGAAGGAAGAAGCTAAATGAGATCTCCTAGACAGTATTCAAGAGAACACCGAAGCTTGGGAGAATGACAAAGGAAGAAAGTCAGGTATAAACTATGATTACGAATGCATTAAATATTTTATGGGAACTAATGACTTCCATGATATTAGCAATGAGTTTAGTCTTGATTCCCAAAGTATTGCCAACTGTTTTAAGGCCTTTGCCTCTTACATAGAAATTCCCAAGAAGAAGTGGAATAAGTACCATGCACCTTATAAAGATGTTGTTAGTCATGTTCCTGTTAGAAGCACTGAAGTTTTTACTACTAATCATATTGTGCCTGAACCTTATGTTGAGAAAATACCTTTCCCAGCTAAGGTAAAGGAGTATTCTATGATGATTAGTGGAGATAATAAAGGTACTAAGAAAACTGTGGAGCCTGATTGGCAGTTGAATACCGAACCTATGGTAGCTATTGTGAAGAACCTTGTCACTAGAAATGTAGAGGATGAGCATTGTATTCTGTGAAGACGCTTCTAATATTGTCTCTCATCCTTGTAAGGTTAGAAAAGCTAGTGTTCCTATGCTTACTATTAAAATTGGTGATCATTGCTATTATGGTTTTATGTGACATTGGTAATAGTTCTAGTGTTATTCCTTATGAGCTTTACAGGGAAATTATGTATGAAATTGGTCCTTGTGAGCTTGAGTACATTCATGTGGTTATTCACCTTGCAAATAAGAAAACCATTTGGCTTATTAGTATTGTAAGAGATGTGGAGGTTCTTTGTGGTAAGGTTAAGTATCCTGCTGATTTTCTAGTGCTTAATTCAACAGCCAGCATAACTTGCCCTATCATTTTTGGTAGACCTTTCTTGAAAACTTGTGGAGATATTATAGATTGTAAGAAGGATAAAGTTTTAACTAAGTTTGATGTAGATTCTTATGAGTTTAACTTTTCCAAATTTCCTAAAGCTCCTTGTGAAAATAGCTTGCCTAATAAAGATTTCAGGATGGAACAACTTGCTTCTATTGACCCAGTTTATGACCTTGGGCCTCTTTTTGATGACTGTAAGTATGCTCATTCTTGTGATAGAGTTGTTTCCTTTGATGGTTATATTGTCAACTTTATTCAAAGTGCTACTAAAAGTTATTGTGAGATAGGGAAACATGGTTTTATGCATCTCAATAATGTTAAGTTTCACTGTTTTATGTTGAAAGCTTTAAAGTTGTATTTGTTTTGTCTTCCTATGCTAGTGGCTTTTTGTTTCAACAATTTGTTTTCTCATGATACCCCCATGCATAGGAAGTGGGTTAGACTCAAGTGTGTTGGTTATTTGCTTCTTGATGCTATCTTTCATTCCAGATATATATCTCCTTTGTGAGCATATTTGAAAGTTTCAAGCCTAACTTATAGGCATTAAAGAAAAGTACTTGTTGGGAGATAACCCAAGAGTTTGGTTGAGTCTTGGAAGTTATTACTTCTGTAATAACCGCTCCTTATCCTTTTTGTTTTGGTTTTTGTGTCAAGTTCAACTACTTTTGAGAAGTAGAGGAGTTGTGAAAAGTGGTTGTCCTGAGATAGATTTTTGTGCTGCACTGAAACATCCCAAAAATATAAAACAATGATCATCAAACTCTAATCACTAAAATTAGGGTTAACAAAAACTTTGATTAATTTAAATCATATGAATGCATGTGTGTATGTGATAATTTGATAAATGCATGAATGATCTTGTGTGATTAACCTAAATAGCAAGAAATGGTTTTAATATGAATATAACATCATATAAAACAATTCCATGCAGAAACCAATCAAGAGAAAATCAAAAACAAATCAATTAAGGCAAATGGTCATTTTTGCCAATCTTGCTCACTAGGTCACTTTGAGTGTTTCTAGTCCAAGATTTCAAACAGAAACTTTTCCAATTCTTTTCACCCCTTGCTAGACCAAGAAAAAGTGAATCAAAGCCCACCATTCAAACTTGCAGAAACAATTAGCAACCTCATTCAAATCACAAGTGAAAATTGAATCTTTATCATATGTGAAGATCACACATTTTCAAAACCCAACCAAACCAGTGCCCCTTGACTAATCCAACTAACCGGATACTCCCTAGTATGTGCCTAACAAACCCACCAAGTTTGAATACAAAATTCAAATTTGAAGTTCTTTCGGCAATTTCATCAAACACCTTGTGATCAGCAAACAAACAAACAAACAACAAACACTATAGTGTGCAGTAATTTTGGCCTAACTTGTTCCCTATCTAGCTCACACTACACCCTCAGTGGATCATCTAACTTGTTTAACCCCTCTAGGTCACTGTAAACCATACCATGCAATCAATGGGAACCATGTTGAGCCCCTTTGCCACCCCCAATGTGGACAGCAAGCTACACGCCCCTCTAGCCTTGCCAACCTTGTCTCACAGACGCAGCACCGTCCACTACCACTCCCTGTCCTAGCCTCGAGCACTGCCAGCCCCGGGACAACATGACAAGCTCATGCCAAACCTCTCTGCGTGCGAGCCGAGAGCGCGCCAGTGCGCCACCCTCGACCAGCACCCATATACCTCGCGCCGCCCTCGCCGCTTGCGTGCATGATCGCCAACACTCCAGCACCCCGCCAGAGAACCTCGTTTGCCGCCGCGCGACCAGGAGCACCCGTGCGCCATTAAAATCGCTGTCGGACCCGCCCAGAGCGTCGACGCGTTCCGACCTATCAGCACCGCCCCATGCCTCGCCACCACGTCGTTGAGCTTCGTCAGGGAGCACAGCACCGCCCCCTATCGTTGCCCATGCCATTAGCCCTCTGTGTCGTCGACCACGACAAGCTCAGCCCACGCCCGTCGGCCCCCTTCAGGCACTATAAAAGGAGACCTCCCCCGCTCGTTTTCTTCACACCAGTTCACTCCCCACCTCTCACTGATCACACCCACTCACTCCCGGAGCAAGGCGAGCACCAGGTGGCCGGAATTTCACCGGAGTTCGCCGCTGTAGAGGAGGAGAGGAGCCGTCGATTGGAGCCGCCCCAGGAGAAGCTGCCGGTACCAGGAGGATCGCCGTCATCGACTTCGTCGTTCACCCTCGTCGCCGACCATCACCTGAGCCCCGGTGAGCCTCCCACGACCCCCACTGACTGTGCTAGGGTTCGTGCTCGTCGCTTCCTGTTCAGGCGTGGATGATGAACTCGAGCCGTTCGATTAAAACTAGATCCTACGGTCCACATCACCCCATACCGCTTCTCCCCTCACTGTCTCAGTGACGCATGGGGACAGCCACTTAACCAGCCCGCGTGTGCGCTGTGCGTAGTGGGCCGGCCCAGTTAACCGTCCCGCGCGACCCAACAATTTAAATTTACTTATATTCATTTAATTTCAAACATAGTTCTGTACCTAGATTCAAAAATCAACCCAGCTCGATTCACTGAACCAAAATGCAGGAAACCAATTTTGTTAGAAAGGTACTGGAATGCTTAATCCAAGCCCATTGGATTCAAACCATTTAGATTTGTAGATCAACCCTGGTAAAAAGTCAGAAGCTTTTCTGCATTCAAACATTTTTCAAAATTCAACCATAAGAGCTTTTGAGTTGATTCCAACTCTCAAAAATCACATTTAACTACACCTTTTAGAATATATAAAAATATATAGGTTTACTTATAGAAATAATGTTCAAGTAATAAAATAATGCCACATAGGCATTTCTAGTCACTTTAATTAAATAAAATAAAAGGGTTAAACCTTATTAAATTGTGACACCACTTTAAATCACATTCCCATGTACTGAAATATGTGGTGATGACATATGTCAACATGATCCCATGTTTGAGTTGGAGAATATTGAATCTTAAGTAGTTTTCCAATGAGTAGAAATTACTTTTCTAAAAATAAAATAAATAAGACAAGTGCTTTAATCTTGTAATGTTAGTGATGATGCTAGATCATCTAGTATGAACCTTTGTGTGATGATTGGAAATAGTTAAGTATTGTTTGGTGATTGTGTACCTCGTATTTGCTTATAGATGCTAGTACCGACCAAGGATACGAGGAGGAAGGAGGATACTACGAGGAAGAAGTCGAGGAGAACTTCAACCACTTCTCTGCACAAGGCAAGCTTATACTAATATCCTAGCAAGCCTATACTTGCAATTTTTCAAGCTAACACTTGCAAAATACCCTACTTTTGCAAGCTACTACTTGCTTGTTAGCTTGTTACTATGTTAACTATATGCCTTAAGCATATGTGATTATACCCACTTGACACACCATCCTATTTTTACTTGCAATCTTAATACTTTATTTTCTTTATCAAAGCTTTCTCTTAGAGTTTATGTAGTGACTTGTAGGTTCTAGAAAGATAATTCAAGGTAGCATAAAGAGCATAAAATTTGGCCTAAGTTCGATAATCTTGATGTCATCCTAAGGAATGAGATTGAACCTAGCTAATCCTCACTTGTTTAGCACCCCTCATTAGTATTTACCCCCACTTATAGATGCTAGTGCTAAGCATAAAACTTGATCAACTTTAGATGGGAATACTTGGTGAAAATGGTTATGAAAACCTTAGAATGATGAGTCATTCTACTGAAATATTTTGACATGTGTTCTTGAACACCAGATGATTTTGATGATGAAAATGTTGAGGCATGAGCCTTAGCCCTTTATAAAATTGATGGTTGTCTGGATGTGATACCGTTCCAATTTTATCGTACAACCACAATACCCGAAAATTTGGTAGGGCTTGACTAGAAATTTATATACCTTAGTATGGGTTCCCTTGCGGCCAAGGTCTGAGCTGAGGCTACCTTGTGAAGATTGTCCACCTGTGCAGTACCCAAGATGACAGTTGGTCATGGTTGGGAGGCCAAACTCACAGGAGAGGTGCCTATACTAGGGCGTGTAATTGAAAGGTTAGGATTGATTATCCGCACACTAAGTGTGGTGAATTCAGGATTGTTCCTGATGGATGTATCGAATGTTGTGGTGAAAGTGTACAATCTCTGCAGAGTGTAAAACTATTCGAATAGCCGTGTCTATGGTTATGGACAGTTGGAGTGGCCATACTGTTCTATCGTCAGATGTTTTCAAAATGACTTGTGAAATAATTTGTGACTTTGACTTGACCACAACAGAGTTGTGATATGAAATTCAAGTTCCCACTTAGGTGTTATAAAACTTTCAACTGGTTTTCTTTGCTTCTGAATTTAGTAGAGGTAAATCTGGCTTTTTGCAAAACAACCCTAGAGCTTAGTATCCTACTACAAAACCCCCCTTAACTTATTAGTATTAGTTTGCGAGTACTTAAAGAGTACTCATGGCTGTGTCCCTGGCTATTCCCGTGGCCATACTATAAAGAGGAGTATCAGGATGACAGACCGCAGGAAAGTTACGACAACTAGGATCATCTCCCATCGTCAGCATTGCCTGTGACCCTGAAGATGGAGCTTCGCCCACGCTATCGTTATCTTTACGTTATTCCGCTGCTTGAAGTGTATTAAGAACTGGATCATCAGATCCTTATTTGTGTAAGACCTTATGTATGGTTTGTAATGGACGATGTACTATGATATCCAATCTGTTATGTCTCGCAAAAATGGTAATCCTGGGATTGCGATGTATGGCATAACAGGCATCTATGATTAAAAAACCGGGTGTTGACAAGTTGGTATCAGAGCCAAGTTGACCATAGGAGACCCTAGTTAGAATGGGCGTTTGAATCAAAAACTTAGTTTCAAAACCAAAGGAAGTGAGTATTTACAAAAACTTATTCTCATTCTTATCACTTGGATTCTTTCATGAAAATTCATGTTCCTCAAAAAAATTCTTGCAAAGTACATAAAATTTGACACACTTGATCACTCTACTAACTTAATCATCCTATATTCTTATAGATGGACGTGAAGTACAACAAGTTTTATCAGTTGGGGAATGGAGGAGACCTCATCTTTGAGCGTGACTTGGACCAGCTGTCGGAGATGCTGGAGCGTCCGCACCCCAAGTTCTTCGGAGCTCAGCTCAATGATCAGGAAGGAGAAGATCTGTAGTGGCTAGTTGTTGCAAGTCTCCGAGGAAATATTGAACCTCCAACTGCAGAAGGAGTTGGAAAATGCCCGTTCCTACGCCAACCACAAGTACTCCATCACCAAGAAGAAGGATCAGACCCTCGCCATGCTAGTGAAGGATCGCAAGTCTCGTCGCCGTCAGCTCGACAAGAAGGAGCGCATCATTGCCCGTCTTCACCACCGGATCACGGATTTGGAGGAGACCATCCACGAGAGAGACATGCAGTTGGAGGAGAGGGAGAATGCAGGGGAAGACCTTCGTGGAGACCCCTACTCCTATCTCAGCGATGATGATGACTTTCTGGAGGATCAGGCTATGGACTTCTTCACCGATGAGGATGACTTCGCCTTCATCGATGATGATGATGATGATGATGATGATGATGATGATGATGATGAGGACACTGACTCCGAGGAGTAGTAGCACTTGAGCACTAGCGTTAGTGAGTTATATGCGGTCCCACTATATCGTAGCTTCATAGAATGGTTCTTAAAACCATCTATTTTGCTTTGTTGTGGTGTGTGTTTGTATTGTGTGCTATGAATGAATGAAAAGCAAGTTTCTATAAAAACCTGAGTCAAGCTTCAAAAACATTTCAAAACCCCTGAACCTTAGAAATTTCCCTCTTTCCTCATGATCTATCTCAATCTTCAGATGCCTCGCGGAGGAAGCGGTTCATCCCCGGACCCGATGTTGCAGATCTTGCAAATGTTGGTTTCTGACCGCGAAGCTGAAAGAGACGAACGTCAAGCCAACTTATCCACCCTTCAACACATCGCCCAGATGGCCAACAATAATCAACGCCATGGAAATCAGGACAACCTTGGATCTAAGCTCAAGAATTTCCAGAACACCAATCCACTTGTTTTCACTAAGTCAGAAGAGCCCCTAGATGCAGATGATTGGTTGCAAACCATGGAGAACAACCTGGAAGTTGCAGGAGTGGAAGCTAACGAGAAAGTATTGTTTGCTACCCACTATCTGGCAGGAGATGCAAGAGCATGGTGGAACAGCGTTCGCGCAATGACAGGAGGTCAGATGATGACTTGGGAAGAGTTTAAAGTCAAGTTCAGCAGAACCCATGTGCCATCGGGTTTAATCAAGAGGATGAGAGATGAATTCAGAGAACTGAAGCAAGGGAGAATGTCCATAGTGGAATATCGTGACAAATTCTTGTCATTGGCTAGGTATGCACCAGATGAGATCGACACTGAAGCCAAGAAGACGGAGAGATTCCTGAATGGTCTGCATGATGAGATGCAGACAGTGTTAGTCAATATCCCCTTTGATGATATTGAAGCCTTAGTTGACTCTGCCATTCAGATGGAAGGAAAGATCAATCAAGCTAATGAGAACCGCAAGCGTCGCATGATGCATCAGCCAGGAACCCACCATACACCAAAGTATCGCCCCAACCCATCTCCAGGATTTGCCCCGAGAACCAACAGACCCCCAATGAACCGTCCGACCTATCCCAACCGTGGAAACCCAAGGCCCGGAGGAAACCATAACAACCCCGGCAACTCCAACAATTTCAACTGTGCACCACCCAAGTTCAACAACAACAATGCGGCCACCAACACCAACACTGCCCCGAGGACTGGAAGCAATGTTGTCCCTGTTGCAGCGAAGGACAAGTCGCAAGTGACTTGTTATGAATGTGGAACCAAGGGTCACTACTCCAATGAGTGCCCCAAGAAGATTGTTGAAGCCGCCAATGCAAATGCCCCAGCTCAGCAGCAGCATCATGTTCAGCCCGGAAGAAGGTTTGCCCTAGGGAATTCGCTCAACCGCAACGGCCGTCTCTTTCTCATGCATGCTGAAGAATCCCAAGAAGCGCCAGATGTCGTGCTAGGTATGTTTTCTGTTAACTCAGTACTTGCAAGAGTGTTGTTTGATTCTGGAGCATCGCACTCAATTGTTACTGAAGAATTTGCATGCACTAGTAAGATTCAACCAACCAAATTGAAGCATGTTATGATTGTTCAAATACCTGGTTCAACCACCAAAGCTAGGCAAATTTGCAAAGTTGTCCCTATCCGAATCCATGGCATAGATTTTTATGCTAATCTAATAGTACTCGGAACTAAAGGTTTGGAAGTAGTACTAGGAGTGGATTGGATGTCCAAACACAAAGGATTAATTGATTGTGCCAAGAAAGCCATAACCATGACCAGTACAGCCAGAATATCAGTCGAGCATATATCTGAAACCTTGCCCCGTCAATTCAATTGCAACAAGAGTATAGACCATCCAACCATTGACCAAGTCCGGATAGTCTGTGAATACCCCGATGTATTTCTAGATGTTTTGCTCGGTATGCCCCCAGATCGGATATCGAGTTTATCACTGAACTAATCCCTGGAACCGGACCCATAGCCCAGAGACCATATAGTATGAACCCGTCTGAACTAGTGGAACTGAAGAAACAACTCGATGCTATGATAGAAATTGGATTGATTCAACCAAGTGCGTCACCATGGAGATCACCTGTTTTGTTCGTGGACAAGAAAGATAGAGGTAACTGTTTGTGTACGGATTATCGGAAGCTGAACGATGTCACCATCAAGAACAAGTACCCACTGCCGAAGATAGAAGACATATTTGACCAGTTGACTGGTGCCAAAGTGTTTTCTAAGATTGATCTTAGAACTGGCTATCATCAACTCAAGATTCGCGTAGAGGATCTTCCAAAGACTGCCTTCACCACCATATATGGATTATAGTGAAGGGAATATGCCCTGAGAGGCAATAATAAAGTGTTTATTATGTGTATTCCAAGTATATGATAGATGTTTATTTTGCATGTTATAATTGTATTAATACAGAAACGTTAATACATGTGTGTTTAATAAACAAACAGAAAGTTCCTAGTTATGCCTCTCTCATAAACTAGTTCGTTGATTAACAAGATGATCATAGTTTCCTGATCATAGACATTGGATGTTGTTAATAACGAGATCACAACATTAGTGTAATGGTGTGATGAACATTCATCCGAAGTATAGCATTACGATCAAAGTCATTGAGTTTATATTGCTATAAACAACTTACGAAGTGATCCTAATCCTTAGACCATGAGATCATGCCAAACACTAACACCGGAAGAGTTTCTTGTTGACATCAAACGTCACACTGTAAATGGGTGATTATAAAGATGGCTTCAAAGCTACTAAAGTGTTATGTTGAGAATCATGGATCAAGAGTGGAATTTGTTCATCCCGATGACGGATAGGTATACTCTGGGCCCTCTCGGTGATATCACATTGGTTAGATTGCAAGCAAGTGATTTGATCACTAGAATGTTATATCACGGGAACGAGAAAAGAGTGCATGTCAGTAACGAGATCAAACTAGGTATGGAGATACCGATGATCGAATCTCGGACATGTAATATATCGTGAAAAAAAGGGATTAAGATACAAGCGTAAAAGGTTCCGACGATCACAGGGAAGTCATCGTTGAATGTGTGGGAGTCAGTATGGATCTCAGGTCCAGCTACTGATTATTGATCGGAGAAGGGTCTCGATCATGTCCGCATTATTCGCGAACCATAGGGTGACACACTTAAGGGACACTGACATCCAGTTGGAGCAAATGTTTCATGCCGAAAGAATAAACAAGCGCAGGAATTTATTTCACTAGATACCGAAACGGGTTTTTGGGTGAAATTGCATAAAGAGGTTATGCAAGTGAAATAGAATTCTAGCAAGGGGTTATTTGTGAATGTTTGTCATTAAAGTAATTGACAAAATAATGAATAAAATAAAAGAGTTTTATTTAATGAGAGTTTGCATTAAATTTGGTGGAAATTTAATGGCAAGTTTGAGTGGGATTTTGAGTGGAGGGATTTGAATGGATTTTTGTGAGTGGAGTGTCCACCCACATGAAGAGGGGAGGGCAAGGGGAAGCCCCCATGCGCCGGCCACCCCCTTGGGGTTCCCTCCCCCTCTCCTATAAAAGGCACCCCATCTCCTCTCTCTCACTCACACCTCCTCGTGAAGGATCTCTCTCCCCCTCTAGAATTTATCCCCCATGGTCTCGGACTAGCGAGATACATGTTCCCGGTGGCTATTCAGCAAGAAAGGGTTGTGCTTCCGCTGCATCACTGGAGCGAGGAGGCGGAGGTTGCTTGGTGTATTGTACGTGTGTGCGAGCACGGATGCGCTACTGCTTTGCGGCGCTAGGACTTCCTCTCGATCTTGAGATCGGCAAGAGATTGTCTACATCAACCACGAGTTGAACTCGTTAAGCTTTGTCGGTCTTCAAGAGTATGTTCTCTATGGATATATATCTGCCCGTTGTTTGTATCTAGTAGATAGATCTTGGTACATAGTTCCCATCGTAGGAAAATTTTTGTTTTCTGTGCTGCGAACCCTACAGTGGTATCAGAGCCGGATCTATGCGTAGATGCTTTACACGGGTAGTACACATATGAGTATGTGGGCGATGATGATCATGTTGTTGCTCATTAGTTGTCATTTTGGATATTGGTGGCATAGTGGGATGAAGCCGCCCGGACAAGCTTTACATGTCCTCGCACATGAGACATGTTCCACGCTTGACATGCAACTAGTTTGCATAAGTGGCTAGCGGGTGTCTGTCTCTCCTACTATAGTCAATATCTATTTTGCAAAGAGTTGTCAACAATTTGGTTATCCTCGTTGTGGTTCATGTTCATAGGTATGAGCGGTTCTATCTTCGAAATCCCTAAGCCACGTAAAATTTGCAATGGATAAATTAGAGGCATCTAGTTTAGATTGTTGCTGGGCTAGTGTCATGATATGGTGATGTTGTAAGTAGAAGTATGAGATGATACTCTTACAACACACATAGCGTGTAAACTCCATAGACCTTGGACTTACACATAAAGGTATGATAGTGATCATACCACGATGCACATGATAGAGATCATATGCAGGAACCATATCATTTCACTAATAAACATGTGATGTTTGATAGCATCTTATATTGCTTGTTTAGTGCTTTGTTAGCATAATAAGATGATCCCTCATTTAAATATCAATATAAAAATGTGTTCTTCCTTTAGTATGCACCGATTATGTTTTCATCGCTCCAAGACATCACGTGATGATCGGGTGTTCTTGGATCCACGACCATATATTGGTTGTAAAACAGTTACATACGCGAATACTAAGGTTCTAACTTGGCGAGCCTAGCATGTACAGACATGGCCTCGGAACACGGACCGAAAGGTTAAGCATGAGTCATATAGTAGATATGATGCCCATTTGATGCTCGCCTTTGAAGCTACACCGACTCACGTGATGATCGGACTTAGTGTAGTGGATTTGGTTCATGTAATCACCAAAAAGGCACGAGGGATGTCGTTTTTGAGTGGGAGTTCATTCGTAATGTGGATTAGTTGAACTCAATCTATCATAAACTTAGTCCAAACTTTACAAATTCTATTGTAGATGGCACCACCTGCTTTTAATTTCAATGTGTTCATGGAGAAAGAGAAACTTGCAATGAACGATAGCAACTTTATCGAATGGGCCATGAATTTGAGGATTCTCCTCTCTGCTGCACAAAAGCATTATGTGCTAGAAGCGCCCCTAGGCCCCCCACCTTTTGAGGATGCCCCTGACGAGGAGAAGAATGTCTATCAGACTCGTCAGGAGGACCACAACTTAGTTCATTGCGGCATATTGTATGGGCTAGAGCCGGAACTTCAAAAGCGTTTCGAAAATGGCAATGCATTTGATACAATGGGTGAGTTGAAAATGATTTTCAACACACATGCTGTTGTAGAGAGCTACAACGCTTCAGAAAAGTTCTTTAGCTGCATGATGGAAGAGCACAGCTCCGTTAGTGAGCATGTACTCAAGATTTCGGGTTACACCAATAAGCTTATGTCCTTGGGAATAACGATTCCCATTGACTTAGGCATCCATCGTGTTCTACAGTCTCTGCCACCTAGCTATAAGAGATTTGTGATGAACTATAATATGCAAGGCATGAAGAAGTCTCTCCCTGAGCTTCTGTCAATGCTTAAAACTGCAGAAGTGGAAATCAAAAAGGAACATCAAGTGTTGATGATCAATAGGAACACTGGTTTCAAGAAAAACAAGAAGGGAAAACGGAAGGGAAGTAAGGGCGGCAAGCCGATTGCCATACCTGAAAAGAAACCCCGAGTTGGACCTAAGTCTGATACCGAGTGCTACTATTGTAAGGGGACTGGCCACTAGAAGCGCAACTGCCCCAAGTATTTGGCAGACAAGAAGGCCGGCAAAGCAAACAAAGGTATATATGATATACATGTTACTGATGTGTACTTGAATAGTGCTTGCAGTAGCACCTGGGTATTTGATACCGGTTCAGTTGCTAATATTTGTAACTCGAATCAGGGGCTGCGGAACAAGCGACCGCTAGCAAGGGGTGAGGTCAAGATGCGTGTCGTCAATGGATCAAGCGTTGATGTGATCGCCGTCGGAACGCTACCTCTCCATTTGCCGTCGGGATTAGTAATAAACTTGAAGAATTGTTATCTGGTGCCAGTACTTAGCATGAACATTGTATCTGGATCGTGTTTAATGCAAAGTGGTTATTCATTTAAATCTGAGAACAATGGTTGTTCTATTTATATGAATGAAATCTTTTATGGTCATGCACCGATGATGAATGGTTTATTTCTTTTGGATCTCGATAATAATGTTACACATATTCACAATGTTGATGCTAAAAGGATTAAACTTAATGATGATATATCCGCATATATGTGGCACTGCCGTCTAGATCATATTGGCGTTAAACGCATGAAGAAACTCCATTCGGATGGACTTTTGGAATCACTTGATTTTGAATCATTGGATACATGTGAGCCATGCCTTATGGGCAAGATGACTAGAAGGCCGTTTTCCGGTTCAATGGAACGGGCGACAGATTTATTGGAAATCATACATTCTGATGTATGTGGTCCAATGAGTGTGTCGGCGCGAGGTGGATATCGTTATTTTGTTACTTTCACGGATGATTTGAGTAGATACGGTTATATCTACTAGATGAAACACAAGTCTGAAACATTTGAAAAGTTCGAGGAATTTCAGTGGAAAATTGTTGTAATAGAAAGATCAAATTTCTACGGTCCGACCGTGGAGGTGAGTATCTAAGTTACGAGTTTAGCACTCACATGAAAGAGTGTGGAATTGTTTCACAACTCACACCTGCCGGAAAACCACAGCAAAATGGTGTGTCGGAACGTCGTAATCATACTTTATTAGATATGGTTCGATCTATGATGTCTCTGACAGACTTGCCGTTGTCATTTTGGGGTTATGCACTAGAAACTGCTGCATTCACTTTAAATAGGGCACCATCTAAATCCGTTGAAAAGACACCGTATGAATTATGGTTTGTAAACAAACCTAAGCTATCATTTCTTAAAGTTTGGGGATGCGATGTTTATGTGAAGAAACTTCAACCGGATAAACTCGAACCCTAAGGAAAAAATTGGGTATTTCTTCTATCACAGATCCGAGGGCAAGGTTTTTGTTGCCAAGAATGGATCCTTTCTAGAGAAAGAGTTTCTCGCGAAAGGTGTGAGTAGTCGGAAAGTAGAACTCGAAGAGGTTATTGAACCTTCTCTTCAAAGTATGGCGAGTAGCGCAGCACCGGAAGTTGTTCTGGAGTTGGCTTCACCTGTTGAAGAAGGAACTAATGATAATGATCATGAAACTCCAAAAGAGAGTACTACCGAACCTCGCAGGTCTAGCAGGACGTGTGCAGCTCCCGAGCTGTACGGAAATCCTGTCATGAATTTCATGGTTGATGAAAATGATGACCCTGTGACGTATGAAGAAGCGATGATGAGCACGGATTCCAACAAATGGTTAGAAGCCATGAAATCCGAGATGGAATCCATGTATGAAAATCAAGTTTGAAACTTGGTGGACTTACCTCACGACCGAAAGGCCGTGGAGAACAAATAGATTTTCAAAAGGAAAACTGATGCTGATGGTACCCGTCTATAAAGCTCGACTTATCGCAAAGGGGTTTCGACAAATTCAAGGAGTTGACTACGATGAGACATTCTCTCCCGTAGCGATGCTAAAGTCAGTTAGGATTATGTTAGCAATTGCTGCATATTTCGATTATGAGATATGGCAGATGGATGTCAAAACCGCGTTTCTCAATGGTAATATTGAAGAAGAGTTGTATATGATACAGCCAAAGGGTTTTGTCGATCCTAAGGATGCTAACAAGGTGTGCAAGCTTCAGCGATCCATCTATGGATTGAAGCAAGCATCACGAAGTTGGAATCTCCGCTTTGGTGAGGTGATCAAAGAGTTTGGATTTGTCCAAACTTATGGAGAAGCTTGTATTTACAAGAAAGTGAGTGGGAGCAATGTGGCATTTCTGGTATTATATGTGGATGACATATTATTGATCGGAAATGATATAGACCTTTTAAACAGTGTTAAAAGTTATCTAAACAGCAAATTTTCAATGAAGGACCTAGGTGAAGCGTCATACATATTAGGCATAAAGATCTATAGAGATAGATCTAGGCGCTTAATAGGGCTATCACAAAGTACATACCTTGATAAGATTTTAAAGAAGTTTAAAATGGAAGATAGTAAGAAGGGGTTCTTACCTATAACACAAGGCACGGCATTGAGTAAGACTCAAAGTCCGGCTACGGTGGAAGAAAGAGAGAAAATGGACAAAGTCCCCTATGCTTCAGCCATAGGCTCTATAATGTACGTCATGCTATGTACAAGACCGGATGTGGCACATGCTATTAGTTTGACTAGTAGGTACCAATCGGATCCAGGTTCGGAACACTGGAAAGCGGTCAAGAATATCCTTAAGTACTTGCGAAGAACTAAGGATATGTTTCTTGTATATGGAGGTGAAGAAGAGATCATCGCTAAGTGTTATGTCGACGCTAGCTTTGACACCGATCCGAATGACTCTAAGTCCCAATCCGGATACGTATTTCTCATGAATGGCGGAGCGGTTAGTTGGAGGAGCTCCAAACAACCTATGGTTGCGGGATCAACGATGGAGGCCGAATATGTTGCTGCTTCGGAAGCGGCTCAGGAAGCAGTTTGGATGAAGGAGTTCATATCCGAACTAGGTGTGGTTGCAAATGCGTTGGACCCAATGGTGATCTATTGTGACAACAATGGTGCCATTGCCAATGCCAAAGAGCCAAGGTCTCACAAGCATTCCAAGCATATTAAGCGTCGGTTTCACTCCATCCGTGAGCATGTCAAGGATGGAGATATAAAGATTTGTAAAGTACATACGGATCTCAATGTATCAGATCCGTTGACTAAAACTCTCCCTAGAGCAAAACATGATCTACACCAGAACTCCATGGGTGTTAGATACATCACTATGTAACTAGATTATTGTCTCTAGTGCAAGTGGGAGACTGAAGTGAATATGCCCTGAGAGGCAATAATAAAGTGTTTATTATGTGTATTCCAAGTATATGATAGATGTTTATTTTGCATGCTATAATTGTATTAATACAGAAACGTTAATACATGTGTGTTTAATAAACAAACAGAAAGTTCCTAGTTATGCCTCTCTCATAAACTAGTTCGTTGATTAACAAGATGATCACAGTTTCCTGATCATAGACATTGGATGTTGTTAATAACGAGATCACAACATTAGTGTAATGGTGTGATGAACATTCATCCGAAGTATAGCATTACGATCAAAGTCATTGAGTTTATATTGCTATAAACAACTTACGAAGTGATCCTAATCCTTAGACCATGAGATCATACCAAACACTAACACCGGAAGAGTTTCTTGTTGACATCAAACGTCACACCGTAACTGGGTGATTATAAAGATGGCTTCAAAGCTACTAAAGTGTTATGTTGATAATCATGGATCAAGAGTGGAATTTGTTCATCCCGATGACGGATAGATATACTCTGGGCCCTCTCGGTGATATCACATTGGTTAGCTTGCAAGCAAGTGATTTGATCACTAGAATGTTATATCACGGGAACGAGAAAAGAGTGCATGTCAGTAACGAGATCAAACTAGGTATGGAGATACCGATGATCGAATCTCGGACATGTAATATATCATGAAACAAAGGGATTAAGATACAAGCGTAAAAGGTTCCGACGATCACAGGAAAGTCATCGTTGAATGTGTGGGAGTCAGTATGGATCTCTAGGTCCCGCTACTGATTATTGATCGGAGAAGGGTCTCGATCATGTTCGCATTATTCGCGAACCGTAGGGTGACACACTTAAGGGACACTGACATCCAGTTGGATCAAATGTTTCATGCCGAAAGAATAAACAAGCGCAGGAATTTATTTCACTAGATACCGAAACAGGTTTTTGGGTGAAATTGCATAAAGAGGTTATGCAAGTGAAATAGAATTCTAGCAAGGGGTTATTTGTGAATGTTTGTCATTAAATTAATTGACAAAATTCTTAATAAAATAAAAGATTTTTATTTAATGAGAGTTTGCATTAAATTTGGTAGAAATTTAATGGCAAGTTTGAGTGGGATTTTGAGTGGAGGGATTTGAATGGATTTTTGTGAGTGGAGTGTCCACCCACATGAAGAGGGGAGGGCAAGGGGGCGGCCCCCATGCGCCGGCCACCCCCTTGGGGTTACCTCCCCCTCTCCTATAAAAGGCACCCCCTCTCCTCTCTCTCACTCACACCTCCTCGTGAAGGATCTCTCTCCCCCTCTAGAATTTATCCCCCATGGTCTCGGACTAGCGAGATACATGCTCCCGGTGGCTATTCGGCAAGAAAGGGTTATGCTTCCGCTGCATCGCTGGAGCGAGGAGGCGAAGGTTGCTCGGTGTCTTGTACGTGTGTGCGAGCACGGATGAGCTGCTGCTTTGCGGCGCTAGGACTTCCTCTCAATCTTGAGATCGGCAAGAGATCGTCTACATCAACCACGAGTTGAACTCGTTAAGCTTTGTCGGTCTTCAAGAGTATGTTCTCTACGGATATACATACGCGCGTTGTTTGTATCTAGTAGATAGATCTTGGTACATAGTTCCCATCGTAGGAAATTTTTTGTTTTCTTTGCTATGAACCCTACATATACGAGTATACTGTCATGTCCTTTGTATTAACCAATGAGTTTATCGTTGTTTTCATCGACGACATTCTGATTTATTCCAAATCAGAAGAAGAACATGAGCTACACCTAAGGACCATTCTTGGAACCCTTAGAGAGCATCAGCTATATGCCAAGTTTAGAAAATGTGAATTCTGATTATAGGAGGTAGGATTCCTCGGACATATTGTATCAGCCGGAGGAATTGTCGTTGACCCTGCGAAGGTGAAATATGTCGAAGATAGCCAAGCCCCGACCACTCAAACACAAGTTCGTGCATTTCTCGGATTAGCAGGATACTACCGCAAGTTCGTAGAAGGATTCTCGAGTATCGCCAAACCCATGACCCCATTGCTGAAGAAGGACAAGAAGTTTGAATGGACGTACAAATGTGAAGCGAGTTTTCAGGAACTCAAGAGGAGACTGATTTCAGTCCCAATCTTGATCATGCTGGATATTACCAAGCCCTTTGATGTGTATTTTGACGCATCCAAGATCGGTCTCGGATGTGTGCTAATGCAAGAAGGCAAAGTTATATCTTATCTATCCCGACAACTGAAACAGCATGAACAGAACTATCCAACCCATGACCTTGAACTAGCAGCCGTAGTTCTAGCCCTGAAGACATGGAGACATTATCTGATGGGAAACCATTGTGAGATTTATTTGGATCACAAGAGCCTGAAGTATATATTCACTCAGAAGGATCTGAATATGAGGTAGAGAAGATGGATTGAGTTAATCAAGGACTATGATCTGGACATTCACTATCACCCCGGTAAAGCCAATGTGGTAGCAGATGCCCTTAGCAGATTGTCATGCCGCTTGAACTCCATGATTTTGAAGGAGCAACCAAGTTTGCACAAAGAGATGGAAGATTTCTGAATGGAATTAGTAAGTGAAGGATTTTTGGCTAGCATAGAACTTCAACCCACTTTGATAATCCAGATCAAAGAGGCGTAGAAAGGAAATGCTAGTATCAACGGAATCAAACGTCGTATCGGTACAGGCAAAGTACCCGGATTCACCGAAGATGAAGAAGGAGTTCTGTGGTACAAAGGACGTCTCTATGTACCAGCAGATTCGGAATTGAAAGAAGTTATTTTGAAAGAAGCCCATGATACTCTTTATTCTATCCACCCCGGAGGAACGAAGATGTATCAGGATTTGAATTTGGTGGCATAAGATGAAGAGAGAAATCAGAAGCTATATCACCAAGTGTGATATATGTCAGAGAGTCAAGGCGGGACATCAAAGACCCGCAGGACTATTGCAACCATTACAGATTCCGGAATGGAAATGGGATTCAGTTGGAATGGACTTTATCACCAGAATTCCTACTTCTAGTAGGGGAAATGAATCTATCTGGGTCATAGTTGACAGATTGTCCAAAGTCGCCCATTTCTTACCAGTCAAGACCACATACCAGAGTTTAAAGCTAGCAGAGTTATACATCGCGAGAATTGTCAGTTTGCACGGAGTCCCCAAGAACATCGTATCGGATCGCGGAACCCAGTTTACCTCGAAATTCTGGAAGAAAGTCCAAGAAGGTTTAGGAACCCGACTGTATTTCAGCACAATGTATCACCCTCAGACCGATGGACAAACGGAGCGAGTAAATCAAATACTCGAAGATATGTTGAGAGCATGTGTGCTAGAGTATGGATCTAAATGGGAAGACTGTTAGCCTTTCACAGAATTTTCATACAATAATAGTTATCAAGCTAGTCTGCAAATGGCCCCATTTGAGTTCATGTACGGAAGGAAGCATCGCACCCCTTTGAATTGGTCGGAAATAGGAGAGAGCCAAATTTTTGGACGCGACATCCTACGAGAAGCAGAAGAGAAAGTTCACAAGATTCGTGAGCACTTCAATACCGCCCAGTCAAGATAGAAGAGTTACGCCGACAAGAGACGTCGAGATCTCGCTTTCAAGATGGAAGAAGCTTTCAGAACCACCAGAACCCGAAGCATC
The DNA here is from genome assembly GCA_916181665.1 of Avena sativa. NCBI lineage: Eukaryota > Viridiplantae > Streptophyta > Magnoliopsida > Poales > Poaceae > Avena > Avena sativa. The sequence goes on along the minus strand of OV702284.1, from coordinate 56,503,799 downwards.
AAGATTCTCAAGATTCAGTGGAGCAACCACACCGAAGAAGAAGCTACCTAGGAGCGGGAAGATCACATCAGGACGGAGTTTCCCGATCTCTTTAAATCCTAGGTAATCTTTTTTCTTCCTTTTTCAAATCTCGGGACCAGATTTTGTTTCAGGGGGAAGGTTTGTAACATCCCAAAAATATAAAACAATGATCATTAAACTCTAATCACTAAAATTAGGGTTAACAAAAACTTTGATTAATTTAAATCATATTAATGCATGTGTGTATGTGATAATTTGATAAATGCATGAATGAACTTGTGTGATTAACCTAAATAGCAAGAAATGGTTTAAAGATGAATATAACATCATATAAAACAATTCCAAGCAGAAACCAATCAAGAGAAAATCAAAAACAAATAAATTAAGGCAAATGGTCATTTTTGCCAATCTTGCTCACTAGGTCACTTTGAGTTTTTCTAGTCATAGATTTCAAACAGAAACTTTTCCAATTATTTTCACCCCTTGCTAGACCAAGTAAAATTGAATCAAAGCCCACCTTTCAAACTTGCAGAAAAAATTGGCAACCTCATTGAAATCACAAGTGAAAATTGAATCTTTATCATATGTGAAGATCACACATTTTCAAAACCCAACCAAACCAGTGCCCCTTGACTAATCCAACTAACCAGATACTCCCTAGTATGTGCCTAGCAAACCCACCAAGTTTGAATCCAAAATTCAAATTTGAAGTTCTTTCGGCCATTTCATCAAACACCTTGTGATCAGCAAACAAACAAACAACAAACACTATAGTTTGCAGTAATTTTGGCCTAACTTGTTCCCTCTCTAGCTCACACTACACCCTTAGTGGATCATCTAACTTGTTTAACCCCTCAAGCTCATGCCAAACCTCTCTGCGTGCGAGCCGAGAGCGCGCCAGTGTGCCACCCTCGACCAGCACCCATATACCTCGCGCCGCCCTCGCCGCTTGCGTGCATGATCGCCAACACTCCAGCACCCCGCCAAACAACCTCGTTTGCCGCCGCGCGACCAGGAGCACCCGTGCGCCATTACAATCGTCGTCGAAACCGCCCAGAGCGTCGACGCGTTCCGATCGATCAGCACCGCCGCACGCCTCGCCACCATGTCGTTGAGCTTCGTCAGGGAGCACAGCACCGCCCCTATCCTCACCCATGCCATTAGCCCTCTGTGTCGTCGACCACGACGAGCTCAGCCCACGCCCCTCGGTCCCCTTCAGCCACTATAAAAGGAGACCTCCCCCGCTCGTTTTCTTCACACCAGTTCACTCCCCACCTCTCACTGATCACACCCACTCACTCCCGGAGCAAGTCGAGCACCAGGTGGCCGGAATTTCACCGGAGTTCGCCGCTGCAGGGGAGGAGAGGCGGCGTCGATTGGAGCCGCCCCAGGAGAAGCTGCCGATACCAGGAGGATCACCGTCGTCAACTTCGTCGTTCGCCCGCGTCATCGACCATCGCCTGAGCCCCGGTGAGCCTCCCACGACCCCCACTGACCGCGCTAGGGTTTGTGCTCGTCGCGTCATGTTCAGGCATGGACGATGAACTCTAGCCGTTCGATTAGAACTAGATCCTAAGGTCCACATCGCCCCATACCGCTTCGCCCCTCACTGTCTCACTGACGCGTGGGGACAACCACTTAACCAGCCCGCGTGTGCGCTGTGCGTAGTGGGACGACCTAGTTAACCGTCCCGCGCGACCCAACAATTCAAATTTACTTTTATTCATTTAATTTCAAACACAGTTCTGTACCTAGATTCAAAAATCAACCCAGCTCGATTCACTAAACCAAAATGCATGAAACCAATTTTGTTAGAAAGGTAATGGAATGCTTAATCCAAGCCCGTTGGATTCAAACCATTCAGATTTGTAGATCAACCCTGGTAAAAATAACAAGGCATAAGCTTTTCTAAATTCAAACATTTTTCAAAATTCAACCATAAGAGCTTTTGAGTTGATTCCAACTCTCAAAAATCACATTAACTATACCTTTCAGAATATATAAAAATATATAGGTTTACTTAGAGAAATAATGTTCAAGTAATAAAAGAATGCCACATAGGCATTTCTAGTCACTTTAATTAAATAAAATAAAAGGGTTAAACCTTATTAAATTGTGACACCACTTTAAATCACATTCCCATGTACTTAAATATATGGTGATGACATGTGTCAACATGATCCCATGTTTGAGTTGGAGAATATTGAATCTTAAGTAGTTTTTCAATGAGTAGAAATTACTTTTCTAAAAATAAAATAAATAAGACAAGTGCTTTAATCTTGTAATGTTAGTGATGATGCTAGATCATCTAGTATGAACCTTTGTGTGATGATTGGAAATATTTAAGTATTGTTTGGTGATTGTGTACCTCGTATTTGTTTATAGATGCTAGTACCGACCAAGGATACGAGGAGGAAGGAGAATACTACGAGGAAGAAGGCGAGGAGAACTTCAACCACTGCTCTGCACAAGGCAAGCTTATACTAATATCCTAGCAAGCCTATACTTGCAATGTTTCAAGCTAACACGTGCAAAATACCCTACTTATGCAAGCTACTACTTGCTTGTTACTATGCTAACTATATGCCTTAAGCATATGTGATTATACCCACTTGACACACCATCCTATTTTTACTTGCAAGCTTAATACTTTATTTTCTTTATCAAAGCTTTCTCTTAGAGTTTATGTAGTGACTTGTAGGTTCTATAAAGATAATTCAAGGTAGCATAAAGAGCATAAAATTTGGCCTAAGTTAGATAATCTTGATGTCATCCTAAGGCATGAGATTGAACCTAGCTAATCCTCACTTGTTTACCACCCCTCATTAGTATTTACCCCCACTTATAGATGCTAGTGCTAAGAATAAAACTTGATCAACTTTAGATGGAATACTTGGTGAAATGGTTATGAAAACTTTAGAATGATGAATCATTCTACTGAAATGTTTTGACATGTGTTCTTGAACACCATATGATTTTGATGATGAAAATGTTGAGGCATGAGCCTTAGCCATTTATAAAACTGATGGTTGTCTGGATGCGATACCATTCCAATTTTACCGTACAACCAAAATACCCGAAAATTGGGCAGGGCTTGACTGGAAATTTATATACCTTAGTATGGGTTCCCTTGCGGCCAAGGTCTGAGCTGAGGCTACCTTGTGAAGATTGTCCACCTGTGCAGTACCCAAGATGACAGTTGGTCACGGTTGGGAGGCCAAACTCACAGGAGAGGTGCCTATACTAGGGTGTGTAATTGAAAGGTTAGGATTGATTATCCGCATACTGAGTATGGTGAATTCAGGATTGTTCCTGGCGGATGTATATTCGAATAGCCGCGTCCGCGGTTATGGACAGTTGGACTGGCCATACTATTCTATCGTCAGATGTTTTCAAAATGACTTGTGAAATGACTTGTGACTTTGAATTGACCACAACAGAGTTGTGATATGAAATTCAAGTTCCCACTTAGGTGTTATAAAACTTTCAACTAGTTTTCTTTGCTTCTGAACTTAGTAGAGGTAAATCTGGCTTTTTGCAAAACAACCCTAGAGCTTAGTATCCTACTACAAAAATCCCCTTAACTTATTAGTACTAGTTTGCGAGTACTTAAAGAGTACTCATGGCTTTGTCCCCGGTTATTTCCGTGGCCAAACTATGAAGAGGAGTATCAGGATGACGGACCGCAGGAAGGTTACGACAACTAGGATCATCTCCCATCATCAGCATTGCCTGTGACCCTGAAGATGGAGCTTCGCCCATGCTATCGTTATCTTTACGTTATTCCGCTGCTTGAAGTGTATTAAGAACTGAATCATGAGATCCTTATTTGTGTAAGACCTTATGTATGGTTTGTAATGGATGATGTACTGTGATATCCAATCTGTTATGTCTCGCAAAAATGTTAATCCTGGGATTGCGATGTATGGCATAACAGGCATCTGTGATTAAAAATCCGGGTGTTAACATGCACAGTAAAATTTCGTTAGGGAGATCAGTACGTCAGATTGAGCTGTATTTTTCTGAGCTTGTTCTCCAGGTTGTTACCCAACTTTCATTAGTTTTGCACTTTTTTTATTTGAGCAATAGAAGGTTTTCGAAAAAATCAATCTTTGCCTGCTGGTCCGTTTTGACAGATTTCTGTTATCATTTGCATTTGCCTCTTATAGAAGCCTTTGTTTAGATGGATTTCAGTTGAAGTGTGAACCTAAAGAGTTATTGTTTTTTCTTACACTAATGTTGCCATTTAAGTGTGTGTATTGCCTTGTGAGAAAAGGAATTTGCAGGAGAAGGAGAAAAGGAGTCTGCAGAGTTCGACTATAAATAGGTAAAAGTGGTGAAAACAGAAGGTTCGTGAAAGCCTAATCTTTTTATATTTTAGATGTTTTTACTACATAAGGAAAGTTACGAGACGAAACGGAGGAGGAACCGGAGGCCGGGGTGGCCAAACCCACCCTAGGCGTGGGCCCCAGCTAGCCGCGCCTGGAGGGGGTGTGACCCCCCGAGCTCCTTCTCCGCCTCGGTTTCGTACCTGTACCTTCCTTATGTTTTGAAGATTCGTAATATATAACCCCCCGGATCCCTCGAGGTTCGTATATCGTGTTCTCGTCGTGTTTTCGTTTCGATTTGTTTCTTTCAGGAAATCTTCTCAAGTTTAGAGCACCATGGTCTCCGCCAACGACAAAGGTAAGAAGCCCGTTGAGGAAATAAAGTTGGAAGAACAAACCGCCGCAGGGACAAGGTTAAGGAAACCTACTTTTGTAGGAGCAATTAACACTGGACGTGCTTTTATTGTAACATGCAGGGGATCATAGCCTCTGTTCCAGGCTTCAGATCCTGCCTTGAGGCAGTGGAAGCCCTTCGAACCACTAACGAGTTTTGTGATAAGTATCGTGCTTTGAGGAAGAAGGTGTATATACTTCAAGAGGAGAATGACAAGCTTCGTAAGATGCTAGAGGGTTTCCTTACCCTAGACAAGAGAACACCATCACCACCGAAGGAGTAATTCGTCATCAGGTTTGGCATCCCCTTGGCTTGTTCCACGCTCGGGGGAGTGTCGCGGTATCACCATCATTATCTTTTATCTTTTACCTTTTTAGTGGTTTCATATCTTTGGTATAGGTGTTATCTTATAGGTTGGTTTGCATGTGGAAGTATCTCTCCTTTAGTTGGTTATCTATGTATCCCTTGGTGTGAGTGCCTTTATTGCAGTATTAATGAGAAGTTTCATCTTTTACCTTTTGCACTTCTTATTTTAGTTTGCAATCTCTATTATATGATGGACCTTGTTGATCAGTATTGGCATCACTTTGGGAGCATCAAGTAAATCTAAATTGGTTTTGGCAAACCAAGTTCTGGTCAGTAACAACACTTTTTGAGGTTTGAAAGAAAATAGAAAAAGCTTACAGGTATTTTATATCATTTATTTTATTTCTTGTTGGCTCATAAGCTTAGTATTCTTTACTTAAGATATTTTGTGTCTTCAAGGAAGATTGCATGTTTGGCTTTATCACTTGTAGGTTTGCTTGTTTCTTTCAACTCTTTTGCTTGCTACCCAGCCTTGCTAGCCAAAAACCTGTTTTGAGAAGGCTTTCTTCTCATGCTTCCAATCCCTTTGAACCAAAAAATGTGCCATTTGTGTCCACCATATCTACCTATTAGCACTATTGCTATTCCAAGCAAATTCTCAAGCTTCATCTATCTTTCAAATTAAAAAGTATTTTGTTATGTGAAAACTAGTTAGTAAATCTCTCACGAACTTGATGGCACACCTTATTTTCTTGCCCCTAATAGACTTGAACCATTGTGTCATCGAAGTTGTATATGCTTGCATCTATATGTTGGGATTAGCAGAACCGTGTTGTCACGGGGAACGCTTTCAACATTGCACATGTACGTTGTACACAGTTGATATCATGCTCTTTTGTTTCCGGATGTCGACGGTGTGAAATAAAGAGGGAACTTGTAAGTCCATGGAGTGATGTATGTGTGTTAGAGAAACACCTGGGCCGCTAGCCTAAGCCATGCCTAATCATGGTGGAAACTTGCAGCATCACCATAGTGAGCATTCTATGAAGCATCCTCAATAAAAAGCTATGCACATAGTAAATAAAAAGATCGCTGAGATGCTCATTGTCTGCTTGCCTTGTCATTTTGGTTATGGGATAACTCATGTACCATGTGCAAGGGGTACCCCGTTGGCGGTTCTTTATGATACATATGTACTTACAATGACAAGAACTTACCGGTAACAAAAGTTGAGTAGCATGAGGAGCGGCCCTCGTACTCAAGGGACATGAGATTGCGAGCTTATATTTTGTAACACCCTCAGAATCGGACCTATGCAAGTTTTAGCAAAACTCGCCAAACCCGCATAGAAACGATTCAAAGGTGCCCACCAGGCACTTTCGTGCGGGTGGAAAACGAAGTAATAACATTACACAACAGTCCTCGATGGGACCCACAGAACAGATATATACAACAGCGACTCAAAGAGTCAAGAATACAGATATAATATACAAAGATTCAAATCACCTTGAAAACGTTAGAGCGTCCGACTACGGACAAGATGCAAATGGGGCTAAGAGCCCTGAAGAATAACCAATGGCGTCCATAACCCTGCCCAGGCCAAGCCGGAAGGGTAACCCTGCTAACGACGTCGATCTCAAACCTGCTAAAACAAAAGGGGTGCCGACAAAGGGCAAAGGAAAAAGAGGAGTGTCAGTACTGAGGCCAGTACACGGCGAGGCTAGAATTCGGCGGTCCTCGCCTACATAGGTATGGTGGACTGAGCGGCAGCGGCAGCATGCACTAGACAACCTATAGAGACTCGATACAACTGTCGGATTTAAGAGAGGGGTAAGAATGACCTACTCGGATCCAACCTGAAGCTAACACCAAACAAACCCATCCTGGCGTTTCCCCCTCGCGACCAAACGAGGAAGTCAACCGAGGAACTCACACAGTTGGCATTTTTTTTATTTATTCAGTTATCGTTGCAGCAATTACTAGTCAGGTATAGATAATCATCCTGATAAAATAAGCAGTGGGCACTTTTAGTTATCCATTCCGTTGTAGTTGCGACATTTACTAGTCAGATACAAGTAGCATGAGATATCCCAAAAACCCAGCAGTTGTTGGTACTTTTATTTAGCCGTTCCGTTGTAGTTGCAATACTTACTAGTCAGGTACAAGTGGTCGCAAGCGACAACTCAAGCAAGCAGTGGTAGGCAGTATTAATTAGCCATTCCATTATAGTGAAGCTGATTACTAGTCATTATAAAGTCAAATTTATAGCAATAAACTTTAGCTATGCTTGTCTATGATCGAGATACTGTGCTCCAAGTCGTCCATAACCGCGGACACGGCTTTCAGAAAGTTTTACCCGGCCGGGGTGCACCAATAGCAACACACACTCGATCAACCTCGGAAAAACCAAATCAAAACCCAACGAGGCTTTCACGACAAAGCAATCACAGGATTCAGAAATATTTCAGGGGGCCAGCCCTTGGAGTACACCCGCAACGAAGTAAGCAAGCTCTGAGACGGACTCAAGGTTTGCGACAATGGCTGTAAGCGACAGCAGATCCCCAAACGGGGACTGTCGATACCGCGAAAACACTCCGCTTCCAAAACAGTACAGCGTGCTCCTCACACAATCGTAAATAAAGCAGTAAAGCATGGCATAGGTACAGGATAGTAAATAAAACCTCAAACTAGTTGTGGCCCCAAGAAATAAGACGGAATCAAGCTCTGGCTAAGGGGGGTCCCATATACCTCCCGGATGTGGATAGCGCGATAAATCAAGGAACAGGTATCAAGTACTCGGGGTCCTACGGGACACAAGTGGGCGTTCGGAAACCAAAATATTATCTATCACCCACCGATGCCTCTGCTTATTTCAATTTTAGTTGTTAAACAGGAATTAAAGTGAACGATTAATAAAGCCGAGATCATCTCCAACATCAAACATGTGGCAGTACTCCAACAACTGTGGTACATGGCGACACGCAACAGCACGTGAGCAAGCGACTACGACGCGCAAGTCCAACTATCTACCAAACAACAGGTAATAGGAGGTGGCCATGGCAATATAGGGCTGCACGGTATATCAAAGGTACGGAAACTAAAGCATCGCAACACAGATAGCAATAGATCAACAGGAGGGAATAAATACTATAAAAGCAAGATAGGTAGAAAGGGGGAGATGCTCGCCTGAAAACATTGTCGAAGGTACAACCGAAGATCGGGTCGACACTCGCACCAACTCAACGGCCTTATCCGCGAAGAAGCAAAACACTAGAATAAACACCGGATGCAATATTTAATACAACGGCGGAAGATCGGGCATGATGCATGTATGATGTATGTCATGGCAGAGATGCGATTCAATTAGGTCATATTAAGCGGAACCGGGGTCCCGACAATTTAATCAATGGTTCAAGTTGTTTAGATACCCCGCAATTTTAATGTTGCATTATCAAGACAAAAGATAGTACCGATTCGCTACACAAGTTTAAATGAGGCCAATATGAGACTAGATTTGCCCGCATATGGGCCCCATATTTAATTATTAGGTGAATCGGCGTAAGGCCCCCAAACCACAGATATGCATGTGAGATGAATGATTTAATGCTACAAGTTGATATCATTTATAAAAATAGGGTATCGAGGAAAAGGGTCACACATTGAGGGGTCTCGACGATCTTGGGGTTCCGGGGTTCGGGGTTGGTCTCAGGGTCCAGGGTTCGACGGGTTCGGCCTCGACGGGAACATTCTCGGACTCCGGGGTCATTCTCGGATATCGGGGGGGTAGATCTTGTTGCGTCCGGGCGGCAGGACTTGGGTCGGTGTCGGGCGCGTCGGATTCTTCCGGGTCGGGGTTGTTCTTGTCGCATGCAGATCTTGTCGGGTTCCACGGGGTCGAGCTTGCCGTTGCGAGGGTCTCGTCGGGCCCCACGCCATCGAGTCGGTACTAGCGTTCGGGAGCGTCCTCGTGGCGACCTTGCCGTGTCGAGGCTCGGCCTTCGGTTCCATGTCGAAGGTCTTGGGGTTCCGCGGTCTTCGGGTTCCGAGAGGGTTCTTGTTGTTCCCGCTTCGAGAAGATCTTGTCGGTGCCGGTACGGGGGTCTCCACACCGAAGATCTTGGCGACCTTGTTGTACCCGAGCCGCAACAATATCAACACAAAGCACCCTCCCGTTACATAGACCAACACCACACATACAACAACAGTAGCACATGGGACGGCCCACATCGCGAGGCAGCGAGCACGGGAAGCACGACGCTGCCTGGAGATGAGCGAGGTGGCCACTATGGGTGGCGCCTGCGGCCGAGGAACGGATAGGACGCGCGGGTCGGCGTAGATGGAGGCCGAGGCCTTGCCGCGTGCGAGCGGCTGCCTCACGGACACCGCCGGCGGACAGCGGAGGACGCGGCCGAGCAGAGGAGGCGCAGGCGGCCAGAGGCGCAGGCCGGCGCGGTGGTTGGCGGCGGAAACTCGGCCGGTGGGGCCCGGCTTGCGCGGCGGCCGGACTCGAGCGGGGCGGGGCCGCGCCGGCAGAGGGGGAAGCGACGGGGCCGGCGGCGCGCCGAGGAAGCTCGCTGGCGGCGCGGGGCGGCGCGGTCGGGGACGCGGCTCTGCTGGGGCGAGGCGGGGCGGAGCTCCTGCGGGGACGGGCGAGGGCGGTGGAGCGGTCGCTGGCGGCGAGAGGGTGAGCGGCGGGAGGCGGCGGGGCGGGGCCGGGGAAGCTTGAGGGGCGGGGCGATGCACCGGCGAGGTGGCGCGCGCGCGGGGGAACGTGGCCGGCGGGAGGAGCAGGCGGCGCGTCGGCCGGAGAGCGACGGGGCTGCGAGGAGGGCGGCGAGGCCGGAGAGAGAGGGGGAAGAGCGAGGCGGAGCCGGCGGGACCAGGCGGCGTCGGTGAAGGAGGCTGCTGCGCGCGCGGGGAGAGGAGGGAGAAGGAAGAGGGAGCGGGGCGTGCCGTGCGTGCGGGTGTTGGTTGGTGGGGGCAGGATGAGTGGAGGGAGGGGTGAGTGGAGGGAGAGGCCAAGTGGCAGCTCGTGGTTGGGTAGAGGGGGAGAGAGGGTGAGGTGGCGTTCCAGGATTGGTCCGGGTGAGGTGGCAGGCAGGGTGTGGGTAGATTAGTTGGTAGGTTTAGGATTTGTTGGGGTGTCCAGGTGGACCGATTTAAATCCTGGGGCGGTCGTTCGGGTCGATCTGGCCCGTTCGACTGCCCCCACTAAAAATAATATACTTTTTATTTGTTTTGTTAACACCGTTTGCAAACCGATAGCACTCAAACAAAAATAATCCGGAGACCGGGCTTTGCATTTGAATTAAGATGGGGCGTTTGGAAAATAAATCGGGCTTTGCGAAAATAGTTTTTTTATGCAAACAATGCATGATGATGACGATGCAATGCACAAATTCAACGCAATTTTCTAGTAGTGGTTTTGCGGGATGCCACAATTCGACACCACTAACAATGGATCTCGCCCTCGAGATCCGCCTCATGGTACCGGAAGGAAGGTCGGTGATCTGCATCTTCTCGCTTCGTGTAGATCCTCGCGACACCACTAACGAGGTTTCCTTCTTCATCTGGAAAACGGCGACACCACCAACAAAGGGTCGTTGTTCCTGATCGTCGAGAGAACACTCCGGAGAAACAAAGGACGAAGGTAGAGGTATCAAACGATAAGGCCACCTCTAACTTCCATTAGAAGGGGAAAAGTTACATTGATCCACCAGTTCGATGTACAGAGCGAACAGTAAGAGTCGGGTAGGGTGATCAGTCCATCCCGTACCCACACTATCAACTCTATACATGAGTAGGAGAATCAGGCAACTCAACTCTCGAGATTTAGACTGAAGATCTTCATAGGCGGTATCCGGAACAAAGGGATGATGCCAGCAGGAATCGTATGAAAGACACAATGATTAGGTTCCGCGATGGTTCCATTGGTATGAACAACACATGCTCAAGGTATACTCCAACTTCACCAATGCTCGTCCTTCTCCTATGTTTTTCAACGACACTGATATCCAGCAAGGAACACACATAGATAAAGAGCTCCAGAACAAGAGATTGGATGAAGGGTACAACAGACAAGTTGCAGATTGATGATCGTAGCACCTCCGTTACAAAAGGGAGAAAGAGAAACCTTGAAGGTACGACGGAAACCCAACCACGAGAAATCCTGGACTCGAAGAAAGAGAAGAGAGCGGATTCAAAACACGTAGAGGTAAGAGGAGAACAGCAGAGGGTAAGAAGTAAAATCAGACCTAATCAGAACTATCCAACCGATTTTGCAAACTAGTTTTGACACTCTACTTCGGCCGTTAGCTAGGTTATCCTACAGGCTGGACTTGTGGGGTATCGCAACTGCTGAGCTCTGATACCACTCTGTAACACCCTCAGAATCGGACCTATGCAAGTTTTAGCAAAACTCGCCAAACCCGCATAGAAACGATTCAAAGGTGCCCACCAGGCACTTTCGTGCGGGTGGAAAACGAAGTAATAACATTACACAACAGTCCTCGATGGGACCCACAGAACAGATATATACAACAGCGACTCAAAGAGTCAAGAATACAGATATAATATACAAAGATTCAAATCACCTTGAAAACGTTAGAGCGTCCGACTACGGACAAGATGCAAATGGGGCTAAGAGCCCTGAAGAATAACCAATGGCGTCCATAACCCTGCCCAGGCCAAGCCGGAAGGGTAACCCTGCTAACGACGTCGATCTCAAACCTGCTAAAACAAAAGGGGTGCCGACAAAGGGCAAAGGAAAAAGAGGAGCGTCAGTACTGAGGCCAGTACACGGCGAGGCTAGAATTCGGCGGTCCTCGCCTACATAGGTATGGTGGACTGAGCGGCAGCGGCAACATGCACTAGACAACCTATAGAGACTCGATACAACTGTCGGATTTAAGAGAGGGGTAAGAATGACCTACTCGGATCCAACCTGAAGCTAACACCAAACAAACCCATCCTGGCGTTTCCCCCTCGCGACCAAACGAGGAAGTCAACCGAGGAACTCACACAGTTGGCATTTTTTTTATTTATTCAGTTATCGTTGCAGCAATTACTAGTCAGGTATAGATAATCATCCTGATAAAATAAGCAGTGGGCACTTTTAGTTATCCATTCCGTTGTAGTTGCGACATTTACTAGTCAGATACAAGTAGCATGAGATATCCCAAAAACCCAGCAGTTGTTGGTACTTTTATTTAGCCGTTCCGTTGTAGTTGCAATACTTACTAGTCAGGTACAAGTGGTCGCAAGCGACAACTCAAGCAAGCAGTGGTAGGCAGTATTAATTAGCCATTCCATTATAGTGAAGCTGATTACTAGTCATTATAAAGTCAAATTTATAGCAATAAACTTTAGCTATGCTTGTCTATGATCGAGATACTGTGCTCCAAGTCGTCCATAACCGCGGACACGGCTTTCAGAAAGTTTTACCCGGCCGGGGTGCACCAATAGCAACACACACTCGATCAACCTCGGAAAAACCAAATCAAAACCCAACGAGGCTTTCACGACAAAGCAATCACAGGATTCAGAAATATTTCAGGGGGCCACCCCTTGGAGTACACCCGCAACGAAGTAAGCAAGCTCCGAGACGGACTCAAGGTTTGCGACAATGGCTGTAAGCGACAGCAGATCCCCAAACGGGGACTGTCGATACCGCGAAAACACTCCGCTTCCAAAACAGTACAGCGTGCTCCTCACACAATCGTAAATAAAGCAGTAAAGCATGGCATAGGTACAGGATAGTAAATAAAACCTCAAACTAGTTGTGGCCCCAAGAAATAAGACGGAATCAAGCTCTGGCTAAGGGGGGTCCCATATACCTCCCGGATGTGGATAGCGCGATAAATCAAGGAACAGGTATCAAGTACTCGGGGTCCTACGGGACACAAGTGGGCGTTCGGAAACCAAAATATTATCTATCACCCACCGATGCCTCTGCTTATTTCAATTTTAGTTGTTAAACAGGAATTAAAGTGAACGATTAATAAAGCCGAGATCATCTCCAACATCAAACATGTGGCAGTACTCCAACAACTGTGGTACATGGCGACACGCAACAGCACGTGAGCAAGCGACTACGACGCGCAAGTCCAACTATCTACCAAACAACAGGTAATAGGAGGTGGCCATGGCAATATAGGGTTGCACGGTATATCAAAGGTACGGAAACTAAAGCATCGCAACACAGATAGCAATAGATCAACAGGAGGGAATAAATACTATAAAAGCAAGATAGGTAGAAAGGGGGAGATGCTCGCCTGAAAACATTGTCGAAGGTACAACCGAAGATCGGGTCGACACTCGCACCAACTCAACGGCCTTATTCGCGAAGAAGCAAAACACTAGAATAAACACCGGATGCAATATTTAATACAACGGCGGAAGATCGGGCATGATGCATGTATGATGTATGTCATGGCAGAGATGCGATTCAATTAGGTCATATTAAGCGGAACCGGGGTCCCGACAATTTAATCAATGGTTCAAGTTGTTTAGATACCCCGCAATTTTAATGTTGCATTATCAAGACAAAAGATAGTACCGGTTCGCTACACAAGTTTAAATGAGGCCAATATGAGACTAGATTTGCCCGCATATGGGCCCCATATTTAATTATTAGGTGAATCGGCGTAAGGCCCCCAAACCACAGATATGCATGCGAGATGAATGATTTAATGCTACAAGTTGATATCATTTATAAAAATAGGGTATCGAGGAAAAGGGTCACACATTGAGGGGTCTCGACGATCTTGGGGTTCCGGGGTTCGGGGTTGGTCTCAGGGTCCAGGGTTCGACGGGTTCGGCCTCGACGGGAACATTCTCGGACTCCGGGGTCGTTCTCGGATATCGGGGGGTAGATCTTGTTGCGTCCGGGCGGCAGGACTTGGGTCGGTGTCGGGCGCGTCGGATTCTTCTGGGTCGGGGTTGTTCTTGTCGCATGCAGATCTTGTCGGGTTCCACGGGGTCGAGCTTGCCGTTGCGAGGGTCTCGTCGGGCCCCACGCCATCGAGTCGGTACTAGCGTTCGGGAGCGTCCTCGTGGCGACCTTGCCGTGTCGAGGCTCGGCCTTCGGTTCCATGTCGAAGGTCTTGGGGTTCCGCGGTCTTCGGGTTCCGAGAGGGTTCTTGTTGTTCCCGCTTCGAGAAGATCTTGTCGGTGCCGGTACGGGGGTCTCCACACCGAAGATCTTGGCGACCTTGTTGTACCCGAGCCGCAACAATATCAACACAAAGCACCCTCCCGTTACATAGACCAACACCACACATACAACAACAGTAGCACATGGGACGGCCCACATCGCGAGGCAGCGAGCACGGGAAGCACGACGCTGCCTAGAGATGAGCGAGGTGGCCACTATGGGTGGCGCCTGCGGCCGAGGAACGGATAGGACGCGCGGGTCGGCGTAGATGGAGGCCGAGGCCTTGCCGCGTGCGAGCGGCTGCCTCACGGACACCGCCGGCGGACAGCGGAGGACGCGGCCGAGCAGAGGAGGCGCAGGCGGCCAGAGGCGCAGGCCGGCGCGGTGGTTGGCGGCGGAAACTCGGCCGGTGGGGCCCGGCTTGCGCGGCGGCCGGACTCGAGCGGGGCGGGGCCGCGCCGGCAGAGGGGGAAGCGACGGGGCCGGCGGCGCGCCGAGGAAGCTCGCTGGCGGCGCGGGGCGGCGCGGTCGGGGACGCGGCTCTGCTGGGGCGAGGCGGGGCGGAGCTCCTGCGGGGACGGGCGAGGGCGGAGCTCCTGCGGGGACGGGCGAGGGCGGTGGAGCGGTCGCTGGCGGCGAGAGGGTGAGCGGCGGGAGGCGGCGGGGCGGAGCTCGCCGGCGGGGCCGGGGAAGCTTGAGGGGCGGGGCGACGCACCGGCGAGGTGGCGCGCGCGCGGGGGAACATGGCCGGCGGGAGGAGCAGGCGGCGCGTCGGCCGGAGAGCGACGGGGCTGCGAGGAGGGCGGCGAGGCCGGAGAGAGAGGGGGAAGAGCGAGGCGGAGCCGGCGGGACCAGGCGGCGTCGCTGAAGGAGGCTGCTGCGCGCGCGGGGAGAGGAGGGAGAAGGAAGAGGGAGCGGGGCGTGCCGTGCGTGCGGGTGTTGGTTGGTGGGGGCAGGGTGAGTGGAGGGAGGGGTGAGTGGAGGGAGAGGCCAAGTGGCAGCTCGTGGTTGGGTAGAGGGGGAGAGAGGGTGAGGTGGCGTTCCAGGATTGGTCCGGGTGAGGTGGCAGGCAGGGTGTGGGTAGATTAGTTGGTAGGTTTAGGATTTGTTGGGGTGTCCAGGTGGACCGATTTAAATCCTGGGGCGGTCGTTCGGGTCGATCTGGCCCGTTCGACTGCCCCCACTAAAAATAATATACTTTTTATTTGTTTTGTTAACACCGTTTGCAAACCGATAGCACTCAAACAAAAATAATCCGGAGACCGGGCTTTGCATTTGAATTAAGATGGGGCGTTTGGAAAATAAATCGGGCTTTGCGAAAATAGTTTTTTTATGCAAACAATGCATGATGATGACGATGCAATGCACAAATTCAACGCAATTTTCTAGTAGTGGTTTTGCGGGATGCCACATATTTCATCAAGCATATACTCCATCCTTGTTCACTTTAACCTTAATCATCTCAAGATGCCTATGATAGGGGCAATGAGGGCTCAAAGCTAGTAAGTACCATAATCTTTTGGAAGCTCTTTTTGACTTGAAATCTCTGCTACTCTCTATGAAGGGACCTTTCTCCTATTTCTAAGTCGAGTCAGTAAACCTACTTCCTCTCTATCTCCAGCAAGCATTTGAGTTGTTGTGTTGCACGCATTCATATAGTGATTTATTCAATCATGTTTTTGATCTTCCTTGTTTGCACAAGACTCTTATCTATTGAGAATTACTTTGGAAGCCTTCATTGTGAAAAAACTTTTTGAGCAAAGAGTGCTCCTGTTATAAAACTTCTACAAAAAGCTTTTTATGAAACTGTTAACCAGCTGTTCTCTGACCAGGAACAAAGTTTGCCAATTCCAATTATGATTTATCTTTAGGCATATCTATTGTGACTCATGTACTTGTTGCAAGCTAAGTTATATAATGGTGAGCTGCTTTCTTCTATGAGTTGTGTAATGGTAAGTGTGATGCTTCTTGTCCGTATTCTTTTTATCGACACTTCACTCCATAAAACTGTGGACATGTTTAGTGAGCTTAATTTTCGCTTGGGGACAAGCGAAGGTCTCGGCTTGGGGGGAGTTGATCCGTCCAATTTGCATCACCATTCTATATCATAATTTGCCTCTATTTGATATATGTCTTATTATGAGGTATTACTTATGTCTTTTCCTCTGTTTTTGCATGTTGGATGATTCTTGGAGGATGAACTGCCGGAGTCAGGTTTCTGATGGAAAAAGAGGTGTTTTGATGCAATTTCACGAAGATCAGAAAAATACCAGAAAAATATTGGAAAATTATATTTTCCCAGAAGACGGAGGAAGCCAGAAGGGGAGGCGTAGACGGGCCACAAGGGCCCCACCCACCCCCCCTAGGCGTGGGCCCACCTTGCCCCGTGCCTAGGGAAGGTGTGGCCCACCTAACCGGCCCCCGACTCCGCCCTCTCGCCTATATATTCCTCACGGAACCCTAACACCAGGGGAGCGACCACAGATAGATTTCCGCCGCCTCTGCGGGGCAGAAAACACCGAGAGAGAAAGAGCTCTCCGGCAGACCGACTTCTGCTAGGGAAATCCCTTCCCGGAGAGGGGAGATCGTCGCCATCAACACCATCGTCAAGCTAGGCTTCATCGGGATCATCATCATCCACACCATCATCTCCATTAGCACCATCATCACCACTCCATTTAGCTGTAACAATTGTGTTGGATATTGCTTTAGTTCTTACTGGAAACTTTCCCGGTGTTAATTACTATTGTAGTTGATCTTGTGAGTGGAAAATTGGATTATTGTTTATGTTCAGATTGTTATCCATTATCATATCATCTTTGATCTTGATCCATATGATGTCTTGTGAGTAGTTCGTCTAGTTCTTGAGGACATGGGAGAAGTCATGTTATTAGTAGTGGATTTGTGTTGAGTTATTATTCGATGGTTTAGTATTTAAGTAGTGGTGCTATTCTTCTAGTGGCGTCATGTGAACGTCGACTACATGATACTTCACCATTTATGGGCCTAGGTGAATGCATTGTGTATTTGGCTACTAATTGTGGGGTTGCCGGAGTGACATAAACATGAACCCTCGTTAGGACACCTTTGCACAAGGGAGTGTAGGATCTTAGAGTTTAAGGTTGTGGTTAGGTTTATATCTTAATTAGGGCCAGTTCTTTTGGTGGCTTCTCCCAGAAGCTGCCCTACCCCCAGCTTTCTGGGGAAGCCGGTTCAAAAAAATTGCGAGGCTTCCAAATTTGTTTATACTTAACTATTTTGGAAGCCTCGCAATTTTTTTCAACCGGCTTCTTCAGAAAGCTGAGGGAGGGCGGCTTCTCGGAGAAGCCCCCAAAAGAACTGGGCCTTACTTTCCTATAGTTGTGTATGCTTGTAGGGGTTTTAATCACAAGTATGTATTAGTCCAAGTAAGGTCGTACATTAGCACAGGTTCACCCACACAACACTTACAACACCAAAGAAGAGTACTTAGCTATTTGAAGCGAAAGCACTTGACAGAATTCCCATGTGTCCTCGAGAACGTTTGGTCCTTATAAGTATTTCCACTTGATTGTCCTTTGCTAAGAAAGGATTGGGCCACTTGCTGCGTTTGTTCGTTGCTTTATTACGTGCACTTTGTTTTGTTGCTTTATCAGAAAACCCCTAAAAATCTGTTTGCTAAGTATTTACAGAGATTTCCTGCTCCATACCACTAGTCAACACCTTCTGCTCCTCGTTGGGATCGACACTCCTATTTATCGAAAGTACTACGATACATCCCCTATACTTATGGGTCATCAGTCACTAGATGACAATTAATCATAATCACATTATTTCATACTTTACTTGTATATTTTGAATTGTTAACACTTAAGCTCCTTATAAATGCCATTACTTGCAAAGTAAAGTTTAAATATGAACCAACTCTTAAAAGAATCACCTAAATTCACTTCACTCAAAGTATTATAAATTCACTTCGGGAGTTTTACAAAATGCATGGCATTACTTATGCATAACTGCATATTACTTCTTTAAACATTAGTCCTTACCGGACCAATGATGCTGATTTCAGATATTGGATCTTCTATTGTCTTGAATACCATGAGTGCATAATTTTGCAATCACAAGAGGCAAGTTCACACTTGCTCATGTCCTTTTATTATTTTCTATCAACTATTTTGCTAATCCAGAGTTAATCACCTGCATTTCCAAAAATGTCATAAAACACTATTTTGATAATAATGTGAACTATTGATTACTGATCCAGGGTGATCAGCTAATCTATTAAGTCTGGCAATTGGAATACCACTGCACAGGAATATATCATCTAGGACTTAACAACCAATGTCGCCAGTGATTCTTGCACCATATATCATGTGTTAACCATGCGATTTGGAATGGGACGAAGAGGTCGGCTGTATCTTCTTCCTCTCACATGTAGCCGCATGCGCGGGTCATGTATGTTATCCTTATAGCGTGCATTAATTGGTATTTCGTAGAGGATATGCAGCATATGGGTGGGAACCCTCAACGTCCCACGATAGTTCTAGCATCTGAACGGTCTGTACTAACCATTGCCGTAATTCAAATGTGGGCATGGCGTACACCAAGGAGACATGTGAGGTCGCGAAGAGGTCAGTGATTGGCTTGGATCATCTACTGGGCCCCACATCACGGAATTGTGGACGGGAATAAGATGCCTGGTTGTGTAACAAAGATTTGATCTCTCATGGGTAAAGCAACGCACCTCTGCAGAGTGTAAGAACTGTAACGTGTTACTCCTAAAAGTTTTGGTAAACCCATGAAGGCTGACAGACATAGTTTTTCAGAATAAAAGCTTTGAAGATTTTTTTATGAAAACATGCATTGCCTATAACCTATGGTTTGTGGTTGTAGTTAGTGCATCAAACACTCATTTCTAGTGAACTTGTTGAGTACGCTCGTACTCAACGTATCTTCTTAACCCTTGCTAGATTTTGAAGCCAACACATAAGATGTCTACATCAACTTTTGCTCAAGGGAATCTTCACCAAAAGCTCAATTTCTTCAATGAAGTCAAGGAAGTCAACATATACATCAATAAAAGTGAAGACAAAGTTGCTGATTAAATAGGAATATGATCTCTAGCCATAGAACCTACTTCTGTAGAGTATTGCAATAGAAGCAATTGCAAGCCAAATAGTTTAGATACTAGTCTTATTCATATAATAGATGTGAATTATTATTTCTGGTTCTTCTTTAAAAGAATTTGCTTTCTTTCTTTGTAACCTAGAGTGTTCTCTGGATCTTTTGTAAAGATTCGAGTTGTAACATATAATCATGTCTTGGACCTGCTATGTTTCTGTTGTACCACTCTAAGGGATGTAATGCTAGTGAAAGGTGTTTCATTGGTGTTATGTCAAAGACTATAGTGTACTGCATCATGCAGTGGTATGCTGGGTCACCGCACTCTATGATCCGGTTGTGCCGCTGGAAAGCTCCATAAAGGTCCGACTATACCTCCGGTAGCCGCTCATAGATAATCTAGACACCAAAATTGTGGGGCCTAAGGGTGCCCACCCATATGTTTAATCCATGCAAGGAATTACAGCGTCATGTTAAGGTCGTCTTGCCTACATACAAAAGGAACAAGATCCAGATGACTTCTCTGTCCCATTCCTATTCTCATGGTTAACGTGTGATATACGGCGCAAGAATCACTGGTGACATTGGTTGTTAAGTCCTAGATAATATGTTCCTTTACCACCGGAACTTCTATAGTAGGTTATTACCTCTTGGTAAATAACCTATAAGCATATTATTATGAAAATAGTGTTTTCTGACCTTTTTTGAAATGCAGGTGATGACAACACTGGATTTGCAAAATATTTGATAGGAAATATCCAAAGGACATGAGCAAGTGTGAACTTGCCTTTCTATGATTGCAAGATTATGCATTCACGGTCTTTGATACATTAAAAGATCCAATATCCTAAAACAACATCATTGGTCCGGTAAGGACTAATGTTTAAAGAAGCAAAATGCTATTATGCATAAGTAATGTTATGCATTTTGTAAAATTCCCAAAGTGATACCCTGATATTATAAGTGAGGTGAAATTAGGTGATTCGTTTAAGATTTGGTTTATCTTCAACTTTACTTCACAAGCAAATAAATATATAAGGATCTTAAGTCTTAGCATATAGGATATAAAAGTAGACTACAATAACAATCTAAGATTGGGTTAATTGCCATTCGGGAACTATGGTGAAAGTACATGTGTTGGGTTGTTAAGAGTTGAAGAACTTATTATGAGATTGTTGTTTGAAGTGGCAAAAAGAATAAAATTTGAAGAAATTAGTGTTTAGGTTATATTAATCAATCTTGAAGGTTACTAGGGTTTACATTAGGGTTTTTTGACTAATTTTACATTAGAGTTTTTCATGGTTACAAATGATTTTGAGTTATTATACTTTAACTGGTTGTATAATTAACAAAAGTTAACTATAAAAACATGAATAAACTTCAAATAAAATCTTTATGATTGTTTAGACCAAAGTTAACTATAAAACTAGAAGTGAACCTTAAGGTATAAGGTGTTTAGAACATTATCAGGTTTTGGAATTTTGACAAGTATAATTATGAATGTGGGATCATTCACTTTCTATGAATGATGAGTTTAATATTTGATGTGTTATTATGTAAATAACATGCAAATTATTAATGAGAGCATTATTAGATGATCTTAGTAATTTGTTAGGATTTGAAGTCATCTTAATAATGGTTAAAAAATAAAGATTATTCACCATATTATATATGAGTGATACACAATATTTATTTAAAAGGGGATTTTAATTTGAATTTAAGATTTTAAAAGAGTATTTTAAAGTTAATAGTTATACTTAAGCTTGATTATGAATCCAAGTAATGGTTTTGGAATTAGTAATTAGATACAAAATATTTAAGGTTTTATATAAAATTGTGATTATTTCTTACCTAAGATTTTTTTTAAGAATTTATAAAATAGGTAATAGATAAGTATTTATTATGTTACAATCTAAAAAACATTTCTAATAAAATATTTAATATTTTTCTAGTACAATATATTTATTCAATATCTTAAAAAAGATTTTTATTTATTTTTAGTTTTTATTCTTATGTTTATAAAATTCCATAAAGTATCAGAAGTCTATGAATACTTACTTCAATTTTTACTTACAAGAGAATTAAGTTAGTATTTTTATAAAATAGTAGATTTATTTTTATACACAAAAATGATTTTTATTGACTTTTAGGACTTTTACTTATTTTATGAATTTTCACTTAGGATTTAATGGTGTTAATATGTATTTGCATTTTATTTAACTCAAACAAGTAATGTTATATTTTTCCTAGATATATATTTTTTAATCATTTTGATATATTATATGTCTTTTAAGATTTTTATTTATTTTTCTAAAACTAAAACAATCTCGAGGTTATTTTGGTAATTCTTATTTTCTTTTTACTTATTTTCCTGGTATTCCTTTTTAGGTAAAACCTTGGACCCACTAGTCAATCTAACCCACGGTTGGGCTAGACCAACCCAGTCAGTGGACCGAGCCGGTCAAACCGACCCGCTCGATCCAGCTCATTTCCCCCTCTCGGCCAACCTCCCCCTTTTGTTCGATCCTCTCTGGCGACACCATGGCGCCACCATGAATGCGCTCCGATTTTGGACGGCTTTGTCTGTTCCAGCCTCTGCCGTCATGCTTTCTGATCAAGTCAACGCCGTCATATTTATTGGTCCACTTAAATCCGTCACATAAGCTCTTTTCTAGCTGCGGTGACCCTACATAGACACTAGAGTTGTGGCCCTGCCCACGGTGTTATGCTTTGTTGATTACATGGTGCTGCATTGGTGGACTAGCGGTGTGGTGCTCGACCATGACACTCTCCTCGTGCTACTGCAGCTGTTGGTACAGCTTGGCGCGGTGCAGAGTGATGGCACTCCTCATGCCGCCATGCCGCCGTTTGATACGCCCAATTTGCATCACCATTCTATATCATAATTTACCTCTATTCATTGATATTTGTCTTATTATGAGGTATTACTTATGGCTTTTCATCTGTTTATGCCTGTTGTATGATTCTTGGAGGATGGACTGCTGGAGTCTGGATCTCATGGAAAAGAAGGCGTTTCGGTGCAATTTCGCGAAGATCAGAAAAATATCAGAAAAATATGGAAACATATTATTTTACCAGAAGACGAAGGAAGCTAGAAGGAGGGATGAAGTGGGGCCTCAGGGGGCCCACACCCCCCCCTAGGCACGGGCCCACCTGACCCCGTGCCTAGGGCAGGTGTGGCCCACCTTCCCAGCCTTCGACTCCGCCCCTTCGCCTATATCTTCCCTTCGAAACCCTAAGGCTCGAGGAGCGACCACAGATAGATTTCCGCCGCCTCTAGGAGGCAGAAAACACCGAGAGAGAAATATCTCACCGGCAGATAGATTTCGACCGGGGGAATTCCTTCCCGGAGAGGGGAGACCATCGCCATCAACACCGTCATCAAGCTAGGATTCATCGGGATCATCATCATCATCATCCACACCATCATCTCCACCAGCACCATCATCACCACTCCGTCCCATTGTAACAATTGTGTTGGATATTGCTTTAGTTCTTAGGGGAAACTTTCCCGGTATTGATTACTATTGTAGTTGATGCTTGTGAGTGGAACCATTGGATTATTTTTTATGTTCAGATTGTTATCCATTATCATATCATCTTTGATCTTGATCCATATGATGTCTTGTGAGTAGTTCGTTTAGTTCTTGAGGACATGGGAGAAGTCATGTTGTTAGTAGTGAATCTGTGATGAGTTATTATTTAATGGTTTAGTATTTAAGTTGTGGTGCTATTCTTCTAGTGGTGTCATGTGAATGTCGACTACATGATACTTCACCATTTATGGGCCTAGGGGAATGCATTGTGTATTTGGCTACTAATCGCGGGGTTGCCGGAGTGACAGAAACCTAAACCCCCGTTAGGACACCTTTGCACAAGGGAGCGCAGGATCTCAGAGTTTAAGGCTGTGGTTAGATTTATATATTAATTACTTTCCTGTAGTTACGGATATTTGCTGGGGGTTTAATCACAAGTATGTATTAGTCCTAGGAAGGGCGGTATGTTAGCACAGGTTCACCCACACAACACTTACAAACACCATAGAAGAGTACTCAGCTATTTGAAGCGAAATCACTTGACAGAATTCCCATGTGTCCTCGAGAGCGTTTGGTCCTTATAAGTATTTGAGTGTGGATTTTCTTCCCAGGGGGATAGTTGTCCCCCTTTCATCCATCCTCCCCTTGTGCCTAGAGATATGTGCTAGCATGTAACCACAATGCGATATCAAACCAATAACTGATCGGTAATGAGTGATTAGAGATCATGTGTTGCAGGTAATGTGTCAATATGGCTTCTTGCAGGCAACATGACAAATCGCTAGAGAACAAAAATGATAACAGTGTCTGCTCGGATGTGTCAACATAGCCTCATGTCTTGTAATTTACCAGGACTTTAAACATGCTTATCTACACTTACTTTAGCATTAGGCAAAGTGGTTTAGCCAACATGGCAGCAAGGCAACAATATAAATACAAATATCAATTCCCAACATGCATATACATGGTATGTATAGTATAGTAACATGAAGACAAAGGAGAACATTTCAATAAAAAGTGGAAGCAATGCATGTGCACTGTGTGTCATGTGTTACTAGGATGTACCTAGACAAAAGAATCTTATAAAGAACATAACCTGTGTAGAATAAACCACTAAGTAGACAGGAACAACTCTCAAAATATCTTATCATATGATGGACAAGAGGGGGCAGCTATCCCCCTTGGCAGCACAATATTTCCCTAAGTATTTCCACCGGCTTGTCCTTTGCTAAGAAAGGATTGGGCCACTTGCTCTGTTTGTTCGTAACTTCTGTTACTTTCTCCTTGTTTTGTTGCCTTGTCAGAAAACCACTAAAAATCTGTTTGTTAAGTATTCACAGGGATTTCCTGCTCCATACCACTATTCAACACCTTCTGCTCCTCGTTGGGATCGACACTGCTATTTATCAAAAGTACTACGATACACCCCCTATACTTGTGGGTCATCAAGACTATTTTCTGGCGCCGTTACCGGGGAGTGAAGCGCTATTGAAGAGTGGAACTGGTAAGGGAAACTTTCACTGTGAGTATTTCTCTTGATACTGCTAGTTACTTTGTTTCCAATATGGATAACTCACTTGGTTTTCTGTTTGGGAAAACTACTACCACTGCTAGGGTAATAGATGAACCACCTCCTGTTGAGATAGATCCTTTTAAGATACCTACAAGTATTGTTAATTGTGTTATGGATAATTATTATTTTGGGGATGGAACTGTCCATCCTGGTGATCACTTGCTTTTTATCCATGAATTATGCGGGTTGTTTAAGTGTGCAGGTATCACAACTGAACAAGTGAAGAAGAAGTTACTCTCCATATCCTTGAAAGGGAGAGCTGAAGAATGGTATAAGCTGCTGAAGAATGGACAATCCATGGAATGGGAGGATATGTCATCTCTCTTTTACTCTAAATTTTATCCTCCCAGTGAGATTCATAAGGATAGAAATCTTATATATAACTTTTGGCCTCTTGATGGAGAGAGTACAGCTCAAGCTTGGGGGAGATTGAAGTTACTAATGCTTAAATTTCCTATTCATGAACTCCCTAACAATATTATTCTCAATAATTTTATGCTAGGCTTTCTCTTCATGATAAAGATTTACTAGATGCTTCTTGTGCTAGATCATTCACACGTATGAAGGAAGAAGCTAAATGGGATCTACTAGACCATATTCAAGAGGACACTGAAGCTCGGGAGAATGACAAAGGAAGAAATTCAGGTATAAACTATGATTATGAATGCATTAAATCCTTTATGGGAACTGATAGATTTCATGATATTAGTAATGAGTTTGGTCTTGATTCCCAAAGTATTGCCAACTGTTTTAAGACTTTTGCCTCTTACATAGAAATTCCCAAGAAGAAGTGGAATAAGTACCATGCTCCTTATAAATATGTTGTTAGTCATGCTCCAGTTAGAAGTACTCAAGTTTGTACTACTAATCATATTGTGCCTGAACCTCATGTTGAGAAAATGCCTTTCCCAGCTAAGGTAAAGGAGTATTCTATGATTATTAGTGCAAATAACAAAGGTACAATGAAAACTGTGGAGCCTGGTAAGCATTTGAATGATGAACCTGTGGTAGCTATTGTGAAAGACACTATCACTAGAAATATAGAGGATGAGCACATTGTATTCTGTGAAGGCGCTTCTAATATTATATTTCATCCTAGTAAGGCTAGAAAAGCTAGTGTTCCGGTGCTTTCTGTTAAAATTGGTGATCATTGCTACTATGGTTTATGTGATATTGGTGCTAGTTCTAGTGCTATTCCTTATGAGCTTTACCGGGAAATTATGCATGAGATTGGTCCTTGTGAGCTTGAGGACATTGATGTGGTTATTCACCTTGCTAATAAGGAGACCATTTGTCCCATTGGAATTATAAGAGATGTGGAGGTTCTCTGTGGTAAGATTAAGCATCCTGCTGAATTTCTAGTGCTTAATTCAGCAGCTAGCAAAAAAATTCTATTATTTTTGGTAGACCTTTATTGAACACTTGTGGAGATATTATTGATTGTAAGAAGTAAAAAGTTTTAACTATGTTTGATGGATATTCTTATGAGTTTAACTTTTCCAAATTTTCTAAAGCTCCTTGTGAAAATAACTTGCCTAATAAAGATTTTAGAATGGAACAACTTGCTTCTATTGATCCAGTCTATGACCTTGGACCTCTTTTTGGTGACTGTAAGTATGCTTATTCTGATGATAAAGTTTTTTCCAGTGACAGCTATATTGTCAACTTTATTCAAAGTGCTACTGAAAGTTATTATGGGAGAGGGAAACACGGTTTTATGCATCCCAATAATGTTAAGTTTCCCCGTTTTATGTTGAAAGCTTTAAAGTTGCATCTGTTTTGTCTTCCTATGATAGTGGCTTTTTGTTTCAAAAATTCATTTTCTCATGATACCCCCATGCATAGGAAGTGGGTTAGGCTCAAGTGTGTTGGTTATTTGCTTCTTGATGCTCTCTTTCACTTCAGATATATATCTCCTTTGTGAGCATCTTTGGAAGTTTCAAGCCTAACTTAAAGGCATTAAAGAAAAGTACTTGTTGGGAGATAACCCAAGAGTTTTGTCGAGTCTTGGAAGTTATTACCTCTATAATAACCGCTCCTTATCCTTTTTGTTTTGGTTTTTGTGTCAAGTTCAACTACTTTTGTGAAGTAGAGGAGTTGTGAAAAGTGGTTGTCCTGGGACATATTTTTGTGATGTATTGTAAAAATTCTCGAGGAAGCTCAGTACTTCGGATGGAGCTTCATTTTTCTGAGCTTGTTCTCCAAGTTGTTACCCAACTTTCATCAGTTCTGCACTTTTTGATTTTAGCAACAGAAGGTCTTCGGAAAAATCAATCTTTACCTGCTGGTCTGTTTTGACAGATTTCTGCCGTCATTTGCATTTGCCTCTTACTGAAGCTTTTGTTTTGATGGGTTTTCAGTTGAAGTGTGTACCAAAGGTTTATTGTTTTTGCTTACACTAATGTTGTCTTTGAGTTTGTGCAAGGGTTTTGTAAAAAGGAAATTCTCAGGAGTAAGAGAGAAGGAATTTGTAGAGTTCGTCTTTGTATAGGTAAAAGTGGTGAAAACAAAAGGTTCGTGAAACCCCAATCTTTTTATATTTTTGATGTTTTTAATACATAAGGGAAGTTACGGGGTGAAACTGAAGAGGAAATGGAGCCCGGGGTGGACAAACCCACCCTAGGCGCGGGCCCAGCCTGGTCGCGCCTGCTCAAACTCCGTATCTGCCTCGTTTCCGTGTCAAAACCTTCCTTATGCATTGAAACTTCATAATATATAACCCCCCGGATCCCCCGAGGTTCGTGCATCGTGTTTTCGTTTCGATCTGTTTCTGTCAGGAAATCTTCTCAAGTTTAGAGCACCATGGCCTCCGCCAACGACAAAGGCAAGGAGCCCGAGAAAGAAGAACCTCAAGTCCCCAAGGAGGGGGAGATTTCGGTAGGTTATGAAGGAGACAGGGAGGAGGACAAGCAACCGAACACCCGCGCTACCGTCGCAAGAATTGGTTTGGTGGCACAACCTACCCAGCTTAGGAGGACATCACGGGTGTCTACAGGAGGGAGAACTCCGCGTCATATCCTTGCTCCGCGCACACTTCCTCCTAGTACCCCTTGTTCTAATCGTGCAGGGAAGAAATGCTCTAATTTGGAAGGATGGAGAAAGAATAACAAGGACTGGGATCCTCGGTCCGAGTTGATAATGGGGTGCATTGAGCATAATTCGGAGTTAATTCGTACTCTGACCTTCGATATGGAGGATTTGAAGAAACTTATTGAGGAGCTTATCAAGAGAACACCACCACCACCGAAGGAGTAATTCGTCATCAGGTTTGGCATCCCCTTGGCTTGTTCCAAGATTGGGGGAGTGTCGCGGTATCACCACCTTTATCTTTTATCTTTTACCTTTTTAGTGGATTCATATCTGTGGTAGAGGGGTTATCTTATAGTTTGGTTTGCATGTGTAAGTATCTATCCTTTAGTTGATTATCTATGTATCCCTTGGTGTGAGTGCCTTTATTGAATATTAATGAGAAGTCTCATCTTTTACTTTTTGCACTTCTTATTTTAGTTTGCAATCTCTATTATATGATGGATCTTGTTGATCAGTATTGGCACCACTCTGGGATCATCAAGTGGATCTAAATTGGTTTTGGCAAACCGAGTTCTGGTCAGTGGCATTAGTTTGAAAGAAAAAGAAAGAAAGAAAAAGCTTACAGGTATTTGGTATCATTTGTTTTCTTTCTTGTTGGCTCATAAGCTTGGTATTCTTTATCTAAGATCTTTTGTGTCCTCAAGGAAGATTGCATGTTTGGCTTTATTACTTGTATGTTTGCTTGTTTCTTTCAAATCTCTTGCTTGCTACCCAGCCTTGCTAGCCAAAAACCTGTTTTCAGAAGGCATACTTCTCATGTTTACAAAATCCTTTGAACCTAAAACTTTTGCCATTTGTGTCCACCAAATCTACCTAGTAGCTTTTGCTATTCCAAGCAAATTCTCAACCTTCATCTACCTTTCGAATTAAAAAGTATTTTGTTATGAGAAAACTAGTTAGTAAAGCTCTCACGAACTTGATGGCACACCCTATTTCCTTGCCCCTAATAGACTTGAACCATTGTGAACATCGAAGTTGTATATGCTTGCATCTATACGTTGGAATTAGCAGAACGGTGCTGTCACGGGGAACGTTTTCAACATTGCACTTGTACTCTGTACATAGTTGATATCGTGCTCTTTTGTCTATGGATGTCAACGGTGTGAAATAAAGAGGGAACTTGTAAGTCCATGGAGTCTGTATCCTATGTTAGAGAAACACCTGGGCTGCTAGCCTAAGCCATGCCTAATCATGGTGGAAACTTGCAGCATTACCATAGTGAGTCATCTATGAAGCATCCTCAATAAAAAGCTATACATATGGTAAATAAAAAGATCGATGAGATGCTCATTGTCTGCTTGCCTTGTCACTTTGGTTATGGGAAAGCTCCTGTACCATGTGCAAGGGGTACCCGTTGGCGGTTCTCAATGATATGCAAATACTTACAATGACAAGAACTTACCTGGGCCCAAAGTTGAGTATGCATGAGGAGTGGCCCTCATATTCAAGGGACATGAGATTGCCAACTTATATTTCGTCAAGCATATACTAAGTACCATAATATTTTGGAAGCTCTTTATGACTTGTAATCCCCGCTACCCTCTAAGAAGGGACCTTTCTCCTAGTTACCAGTTGAGTCAGTAAACCTACTTCATCTCTATCTCTAGCAAGCTTTTGAGTTGTTGTGTTTCAAGCATTCATATGGTGATTTATTCAATCATGTTCTTCATCTTCCTTGTTTGCACAAAACTCTTATTTATTGAGTATTACTTTGAAAGCCTTCACTTGTGAAAAAACCTTTTTCAGCAAAGAGTGTTCCTGTTTTGAAACTTCTACAAAAAAGCTTTTTGTGAAACTGTTTGCCAGGAGTTCTCTAACCAAGAACAAGTTTGCCAATTCCAATTATGATTTATCTTTATGCATCTCTATTGTGACTACTGTACTTGGTTGCAAGCTAAGTTAAATAATGGTGAGTTGCTCTCTTCTATGAGTTGTGCAATGGTAAGTGTGATGCTTCTTGTTCGTATTCTTTTATCGACACTTCACTCCATAAACTTGTGGACATGTTTACTGAGCTTAGTATTCGCTTGGGGACAAGCGAAGTCTAAGCTTGGGGGAGTTGATACGCCCAATTTGCATCACCATTCTATAGCATAATTTACCTCTATTCATTGATATTTGTCTTATTATGAGGTATTACTTATGGCTTTTCATCTGTTTATGCATGTTGGATGATTCTTGGAGGATGGACTGCCGAAGTCTGGATTCTAATGGAAAATAAGGTGTTTCGGTGCAATTTCGCGAAGATCAAAAAAATACCATAAAAATATGGAAACATATTATTTTACCAGAAGACGAAGGAAGCTAGAAGGAGGCACGAAGTGTGGCCTCAGGGGGCCCACACCCCCCTAGGCGCGGGCCCACCTGACCCCACGCCTAGGGCAGGTGTGGTCCACCTGCCCGGCCTCCGACTCCGCCCCTTCGCCTATATCTTCCCTTCGAAACCCTAAGGCTCGGGGAGCGACCATAGATAGATTTCCGCCACCTCTGGGGGCGGAAAAAACCGAGAGAGAAAGATCTCTCCACAGACAGATTTCTGCCGGGGGAATTCCTTCCCGGAGAGGGAAGACCGTCACCATCAACACCTTCATCAAGCTAGGCTTCATTAGGATCATCATCATCCACACCATCATCTCCACCAGCACCATCATCACCACTCCGTCCCATTATAACAATTGTGTTGGATATTGCTTTAGTTCTTAGGGGAAACTTTCCCGGTATTGATTACTATTTTAGTTGATGCTTGTGAGTGGAACCATTGGATTATTGTTTATGTTCAGATTGTTATCCATTATCATATCATCTTTGATCTTGATCCATATGATGTCTTGTGAGTAGTTCGTTTAGTTCTTGAGGACATGGGAGAAGTCATGTTGTTAGTAGTGAATCTATGATGAGTTATTATTCAATGGTTTAGTATTTAAGTTGTGGTGCTATTATTCTAGTGGTGTCATGTGAACATCGACACACGATACTTCACCATTTATGGGCCTAGGGGAATGCATTGTGTATTTGGATACTAATCGCGGGGTTGCCGGAGTGACAGAAACCTGAACCCCTGTTAGGACACCTTTGCACAAGGGAGCGCAGGATCTCAGAGTTTAAGGCTGTGATTAGATTTATATCTTAATTACTTTCCTGTAGTTACGGATGTTTGCAGGGGGTTTAATCACAAGTATGTATTAGTCCTAGGAAGGGCAGTATGTTAGCACAGGTTCACCCACACAACACTTACAAACACCATAGAAGAGTACTCAGCTATTTGAAGCGAAAGCACTTGACAAAATTCCCATGTGTCCTCGAGAACGTTTGGTCCTTATAAGTATTTCCACCGGCTTGTCCTTTGCTAAGAAAGGATTGGGCCACTTGCACCATTTGTTCTTTACTTCTGTTACTTGCTCCTTGTTTTGTTGCCTTGTCAGAAAACCACTAAAAATCTGTTTGTTAAGTATTCACAGGGATTTCCTGCTCCATACCACTGTTCAGCACCTTCTGCTCCTCGTTGTGATTGACACTCCTATTATCGAAAGTACTACGATACACCCCCTATACTTGTGGGTCATCACCGTGATGTGCTCCGCGTCTCTGCCATCACCACTTCTACTGCTTCTTCGGATCTTCCCTCTCTACTCTTTTTACTTTTCCCCTTTCTACTAGAAACCCTAGAATCCCTGTAACATCCACTGATGCTTGGTCTATTCATGTTGTCTAATTTTGGCCTAGGTGTTGGCGGGATGGCAGGGGTACCTGCAACCCCAATGACCTTGATCTATTTCCATTGAACTTCTTATTGGGGTGGTGTGGTTAATGGTGTGGTAATGGAGTGATGGTGTTGTGTTAGTGCTGCAGCCGATGGGACAATGATGTTGCCATCACCGCAACCTCATAGACGTGTTACTACACGCCTTCGTCACGCCTACGCTCCAGGTGCTCGTCACCCTTGGTGAGTTCCAATTTCCTCGTGATCAACCTTCGTGTTGATGGCTCTGATTCATAGTTGTGCTATGGTTGTGTGTTGCTGATCTATTGCTAGCTGAGGTTCCTTAATTTGGATAAGTAAGTGCCCTGGTGGTACTGATTTGGTTAGTGGTTCATCTGCTAGTGTTGGTGATTGGGTTTATAGTCCTTATGGATCCATTTTCTACAAGTGTTGTGACATTGAGGATATACTACTAGTGATGCTTTGTTAGATCTGATGCCTCAACTTAGATGATTAAATCATTCTCGGCCAAAGTATTAAATTTGTAAAATGAACCTGTGATGTTCTGAATTTGGTGGTTACTGAAATTATACTCTAATGATGATTAATATCATGTATTAGAAGTTTAATTGCTGGAAATTACATGATTTCTAGTTGTTTAACTAGAAAGATGATTTTAAATGGTTATCCATTTCTGATAGATCAATGATGTGCAAATGTGTCTTTGAATTCAGTTGAGGTATGAACTTTGGTTATAGTGCCATACCCTACTGGTTATGGTTAATAGTTGGATGGTTAACTACATACATGAAAGTGAGTCTGTCAGGATTTTGGAGATAAATATGTGAGTGAAAGTGGATGCACTTGCAATTAGTGATGATAGTAGTATACTGAATGATTTCTAGCTAATTAGCTAGAAAGATGATTTATATAATTTCTTAAGGCTTGCAGATAACTTGGTGTGATGCTTGGTCTTTTGCATATCTGATCTATGGTAGCTTTGATTATTAAGATTTTACTTCTGCCATTTAAAATTAGTGGCTTCTACTATTTGGAATATGCCACTGTGGTGCCTCATTAGAGTGTGCAGAGTGGTGATCCCATGATGGTATTATCTACTTCTTTTGCCCTGCCAATGATGCAAAAGACTAAGGCACTAATATTCATAAGAATAGATACTTGATTGGTTGCCTTCTAACTCTTTATGACGAATTCGCATAGCACTTCTATGCAATTCTAAGAGATAAATTATTCTCCTAACTCTCCTAGACAGATTATAGTTGCAAAGTAGTTGAATAGATATTGATTTGCAACAACCCCCTTTATCCCCTTGTTTCTAATGGTGAAATAAAACAAGAACGGATACTATGCATGATTAGTGGTATAGCAACATATTGTTGTTGTTGTTGCTGCTGAAGCTTGACTATATCTCGAAATAGGTTCGCCCCGCTTTATAGAATAAAGCCACATCGGCCGAACAGATACAAGGTGGAGGGGAGGCCCCTTATACAAAGTAGATCAGAATAAACAGGAAAACACGAAAAACTTAAACTTGCCACCGGAGACAAAGGGCCGAGACCGGGATGAACCGGGGCTCCACGACAACGCCCTCAAGAGGGTAACAACGCACCGCGTCGCCGCTACCGAGACCAACGGTCAAGGGTTTTCACCCGGAGCCCTGAAGCGAGGAAGGTAGCCGCATCGACACCCCCAAGAGGGTAACGGTACCCATAGGCATCGCCGCCGACGGTGCCAAAGAACTGAGCTTTCGCCTGGAAAAACCTTCGTACCGCTCCCCGTCTTCCGCCATGCCCGTTGTCCCCAAGTTAGGCCTCCGGCACACGATCTGGGAGCTGTCGAAGCCGAAGCACCGCCAACACCAAAGCCTCCTGACGTCCTATCCTCGTCACCCACATGACCGAAGAGAGAACCACCACCACCGCCGCGTCGCTCACCGAAGAGTCGCCCGCACAGTCCACCTTCCGAGGCCGCCGCCCCAACATCCACGAGCTCGATCCAAGTCTCCAACCAACACCACATCGCCGCTGATAAGGACGGGGAAGAACAAGCACATACCTGCCAGAAACGAGCCACCCGACAGCCTAGGAGACGGGAACAACCCTCCATCACCCGCGGTTATTGTCGTCCGGACGCAGCAGCAGTATCGACTAGGCCTAGATCAGGCCCGGCCAAGCCCAGATCGGGCCCTGTCGGCGCCTCCGCCGCGCTGCTGCAGCCAGGCAGTCATCATCACCGTCCTCCTGCGCCATGTGCTTCTCTTCCAGCGCCACCGCCTTGCAAGCTAAGCCGCCATGTTGCACCGCCAGGGACTCCGCTGCGCTGCTGTAGTAGCTCCCGCTGCCGAGCCAGGCGTCGGCCGAGCCAGATGCGCCGCCGGTGGGAGGGGCCGCTACCGCGTCGCCCGGGGACAGCCCATCATAGAGGCGCCACCCCGCCGTACGAGCTCGTCACCACGCCAGTCTGCACCGCCGCCAGATGCCGCCGCCCACGAGGGAGCACCAACACCGGGTGATGGTGGGCCTGCCGCCGCCGGCACCGTGCGGTCTTTTTCGGGCGGCGCTCGCCGGCAGCGACAGGGGAGGGAGGGAGGAGGGAGGGTGAGGAGGCGGTGGGCTAGGAAACTCCTCGGTCGCCCTCGCGGGGGCGACCCGAGACGTCCACGATATTTTCTCGTGCGTATCGGGAGTCCTGCCCTCATCTTGACTATATCTTGTGGTTGCTTGTTGATCTTGTGAAACTACTGATGTGGATCTGCTCCCCTAGATATTGCTGATCTCCTTCAGATAATTTGATTTGCTCCTTCTTAAGCTGCAGTGGATATTGGCATCTTGATTCCACCTCTTGATGTGGCTCATGAACATGTCCTGCCTTTCCTGATGCTTTTAGCACTAGATATTGATCTAGCAATCCATGTAGCATTTGCTGGTAGTGTAGATGGATGGATCGGGTACAAAATAGTGGTGTTTCTTGGTCTTGTGGCCTTCTCCACCTTGATCCAATTGTTGGCTTGCTCCTGGCTTTACCTTGATCTACTCCTGGATGGCTTATGTAAGCAACCAGTGTGTTTGGTGATGATCTGGTGGTGCACTGGAATGTTTTTGGAGCTAAACTATGTAACTATGGGTGGTGATCTAAGAACGGTATGTTCTCATGGCGTGGGGATAGAAAGTATGGTGTGGTTGTGTAAGGTCTAATGATGTGATGTTGAGAAACTAGTGTTGAGCTAGTTATCTTCGGCTGGCTTCTCCTAGTTTACTATATGTTGTCCCTTCTCTGGTGTTGACAACACACTTTCATGCAGCTGTGTGTGAGCTACTTGTTGTGTCATGTGGATCAGATCAAGTACAAGCTTGATATTTACTGATGTTTTACCTTTTTATCTTTTTATCCGTCTTTGGTGAAACTTCCCCTAAGCCTATGGTGTTGTACTAAGACCACTAACCTGATAATAACATATTTCTATGATTTGGTGATACTTGCCCCTTCAAAATTATGCTCAGTGAGGAACATAAATAGTGCATTTCACTGTTAATTTCTGAGAGTACTAAACTAAACTAACCCCCTCTTTTCCTTTCCTATTAGTTTTCTTTTTTTCTTTGTTGTTGCAGGGATCAGGATAAAGGAGGAAATCTTCAAGTCATGAATATTTAGTTTAGGCAATGTAGTTTAGGTTTTAAATTTAGGATTTCTATTTGTTTTATTTTTATTCAATGTAATTCTTTTCTTTGAATATATGTAACGACAATGTAATACTGTATATCCCTTTTAATAAGGTTAAATTCTTTCTCTTTTTGTAAAGTCAATTACTCTTGTATTTCATTTGTACTTGTAATTGTGAGGATAATGAATATTTTTTCTATAGTTAGAATAAAGTGCAATTTCTTATTTTATGTTCTTGAGTGTGTAACTATTATATGATATTTATTAATAAGAGTTCAATTCTTATTTATTTGTGGAAACTCTAGTATTCTTTATTCTTAATTGTATCTCATTTCTTCTAAGTATTTATATATTCTTTAATTCAATTTGTGAATTTTCTAAATTCAAATACATGTTTGAATAACTTCCCCCTAAAAACAAAGAATTCTACAAAGGTCGTGTCGAAATCTATCGCACCTGCTCTGATGTTCTCATCAATACAAGAGAGATCTCGATCCCTCTATAGCTCTTATAGTTTTGCGTGAAACTTCTTCGGATTTTCTTATACATGAATGCAATGCACACACATTTGTCCTCACCATTTATAGGTGCTAATCCTGGAATGTTACAGGGGGTGGTGGTGATGTGAAAGCTCTTGGTGCTCCAGTGGAAGGAGCCGAAGATGGGTGGCGTTGCATCTACAGCTCACTCAATAAAGCTCATTTTGGGATCTCTAGGTCGAGGTTGTGCAGTCAATTTTCTTCCTCTTTCAAGTCATTGTGGTGGTAGGAAAGAAGAGGAGCACCAATCTGTTGTCGTCCTTTGTAGACCACGACAATCTTCTGGAGCACATCGTTAGTGGCCCTCCGCTATCCATGGACTTATTGGCCACTAACTATTATGGCGGAATGTCGACCGAGATCTAGTACCGGTAGCTGCACGATGCTAGCTCACCTGCAACCTCCTAGTTGTCGTGGCAATATGAAGGCCCTTTACCACCTTCGAAGAGGGGATCCTCGCCTATACCACCCCAAGTGGCGTAGTTGTCGGATGTAGTGTCAGTACCTGTGCTGTAATGCTCAAATCGATCTTGGTGGAGGAGGACTTTTTTTTACAGGTAAAGAAGGACTTCACTACATATTCAATTTTTGTTTTGGGGTCTCGTGTGTAAAGTCTGAGCCTCTGAGGTCTATGATGCAATTGTTTATCTTTAGAGTCATGTAACTTGTACTCTCATCGCCAAAGAATTTTCGTTAGAGTCATGTAACTTATACTTCCGCAGCCAAAGAATAATAAAGTTTATGAGCCCTTTGGGGCCTTCTCCTATTTTAAAAAGAAGAAGTTTGGTGCATTATGTTTGGGCACGAGTCATCGGGAAAAACAATATTTTTTTGTTGGCACAGAGAGATCCAGAATTATGAACACCGTCCAGGAAAACGAGATCGGTGGCGAAGGAGTTCTCCCAGGGTAACTGGATCCGATCGATTGCTAGGCTTCACACCCCCATCCAGCTGACTCAATACTTCGAAGTCTGGGACACCGTCCAGAACATTCAACTCGACCCTCTCCTTCAAGGTTCCATTAGGTGGACTCTGACCACCGACGGTGTTTACACTGCCAGCTCGGCCTACCACGCTCAGTTCAATGGATGCTTCCCCAAATTCAAGGCGCAAAAAATTTGGTATGCCCACGCTAAGCCGAAATGCAAGCTCTTCTCCTGTCTGTCCCTCCACGGGAAGCTCCTCATTGCCGACATGTTGACCATCAGAGGATGGCCCAATGACCTTACCTGCAATCTTTGCGGCTCGGCCCCTGAAACGGCTCTACATCACTGCAAAGACTGCCCCTTCACGACCGCGATGTGGACTACAACTCAATCATGGGATAATGATGCCACGGGAAATCACGGACAATCCTTCCCCTCCTTCTCCGAGTGGTGGGACGACCTAATTGAGGAGAAACCTAAAACCGAGCAAAACCGCCTTAGCGGTCGCATGCTGTATGTGATGTGGATGTATGAAAAGAGCGCAATAGACGAATCTTCATGGGTCGGCGAATGACCTACGTCGAGGTGGCTTCGATTGCTAGAGACGACATTCACCAACGTTTGGCGGCCTATGCGTCGGGGGGCAGGCTATCCCAGCTGAACCTGATTAGTTTATTTCCTATTTTGGGCTGGAGGTTACGGTGGTTTTGACACATTTATACCTTAATCTAAAACGTGCCCCTCTATATCGTGACTTTTTATTTCCTAATAGAAAACGCAAAGCTCCTGCCGGTTGCGCTAAAAAAAATTTATGAACATAGAGAATAAGAAAAATTGAGGAAGAGTGTGTACGGCCAAGCGAGCGGCAATGGACGTGCAAATAGTGGACAACGGAAGGGGCCGCAGTGCGAAATCCCAGTTGGCTTACGAGGTACGCTTCCCCCTCTCTCTCTTCTCTTCCCTCCCGTACGGTTTGAGAGAGGTTCAGATAGATAGAGAGAGAGAGTGGTTCATCCCACTCATCTCATCTGTGCGTGCGTGAGTGCGCAGAGAGAGAGAGAGAGAGGAGAGAGAGGCGCAGTGGGGGAGGGGGTGGTTGGGGAATGCAGGTTCATCTCGCTAGGGTTTCGCTCACGCCGCCGCGGCCCCCGATTACCATGATCGGCGGCGCCGACGTGAACGACGCGGAGGACGTCCGACCTTCCACCCGCACCACCACCCCGCCTTCACCGGCGCCACCGATCGCGCCCCCTTCGCCTGCTCAGCCGACCAGCCTCGGGAGGAGGTTGCTCGGCTCTATCCGCGCTCTCGCCTCTCACCCCGCGCCTCCACCCGCCGCCGCCCCCAAGGTCGGCCTCGGCTTGCTGCTCCACATCATGCCCGACCATCCTCGCCTCCATCCAACCCCGCCCGCGTCTCTGTCTGTGTCTGCTTGCGAGGAGGGTGAGGACGGAAACGCTGCTGCGGCACCGCCTCACGCCGCCGCCTCGCCGGTGAACCGATACAGGCTCGCTGACGCTGCTCCCACGTCGGCTCTGACCAACAGCAGGCAGTGGACCTCCAAGAGGGCGCCCCATCTCCTCCAGCACCTTAGGCCGGCAGCGGACGTTGCCGTGCGAGAAGACCAGGAGGCTGGCCTGGCCCTGGTGGATGGGCATGGGCAGGACGACCAATTCTGTGCAAGTGGTCACCTTGTGGGAGACAAGGAAAATGTGGGGGAGCAGCAAGGAGCAGTCCAAGGACATGGCACAGCATTGGTCAAGGATGTTGCTGCTGCTGGGGATGATCAAGAAGAGAAGGCGTGCACCGGTGATCAGCTGAGACCTGGCAGGGATGGTGATCAGGAGCGAGATGCCATCCACCCGAGGGATGGATCCACGTGTTGTGGCATTGCTGCTGAGGATGATCAAGAGAAGGTGGAGGGGCGCGCTACCGATGAGCTGGGATCAGCAGAGAATGATGAGGATGACGATGCCGTGGAAGATCAGGAAGCGGTGGAGCGAGGTGTGGATGCCAGAGAGGGCGAAGGCGCAGTTGGAGCTGCTATTGATGATCAAGAAGAGAAGACAGTGCAGCAATGTGACACTCGTGAACTGGGAACAGCTGAGAATGAGGGTGATGATGCCGAGGGTAATGACCAGGAGGCCGCGGAGCAAGGTGTAATTGACACAGCCATGGATGATTACAGTGCTGTCAAAGATCACCAGGTGGTGGGGCAAAGTGTCATCACTGGAATTGAAATGCACTCTACCATACATGTCCAGGATCAACACAAGCGAGCGGACGCCACGGTTTTATCTTCTGAGGCAGTTTCAGCCGCGGTTAATGGCAGTGACAGGCGTATAGGGAAGCAGGAGAAGGTTAAGCTGCCATATCCACAAAGGCCTGGGAAACTTAACTGCCCCTTTTACATGGCAAAAGGGAGCTTCTCAAACGGGCTCTCATGCCACTTCCATCACCCACCGGTAAAATCTACCATCATTTCATATACTCTCTCCGTGCCAAAATAGATGTCTTAGATTTGTCAAAATTTGGATGAACCGAGATACTAAATAGTGTCTAGATTCATCCAAATTTTAACAAATCTGAGACATCTATTTTGGGATGGAGGGAGTACTATTCTTTAATTTTTTAAAAGAAAGCACTGTTTGTTTGTTTATTTACTTAGTAGAATGCTGCAGTTTTACTTAGAACAATAGGTTGTGTAAATTATTCCTGTCATACCTGTGCCATCTGTCTTTCCGCTCGGTAGTTAGTCCTGTGATTTATATTTCAATACATTAAGCACACACCGCCCTGTATGCTTGTTCTACATATATGATATACTAGGAGAAAAGGCACGCTTTGCTGCGCTGGTAGAAAGATAAATGTGGAATCCGCTGACGATAAACAGAACTCTCGAGTCGACCAATAAATTTTAGAGAATAACAGAACACATAACTTCTGATTCCTGCAGAAATTGGAGATGGATACATCAATACACAGAGAAAATGTACACTGCTAACTTCTAAAGAGGCTAAATAATATAACATTTAGTATCAGTGAGCAAAAGTCTATGCTGAACCAACTTTCATGCATCTTCCATTCTTCCTGCGTGTCACCCTTTACTGCAACGTGCAAGCAGAATGATCAGCACGTGAGTCTTTCTAGAACTTAACCCGTTGCAGGCAAAATGTAACACCCTTACACCTTCGAGATAACGTTAACACTAGTAGGTAATTTAGCAGCGAAATAACTCGTTATGTTAATTCAAATGACAATGCAGAGAATAAAATGGAACTTCTAATCCTAGATTATCATAAATGGCTCCTACTAACTATTTTTTCTGTTCTTTCAAGCAGCCAAGTCGTCCTTAAATCCACGTGCTGTCACGTAATCATGCATTAGCCAGCATGCTTGATATATACACATTACGTGTTTCCATATAATGTTTAGTTACTTTTAGTAAAGTACTACTAAATCCAAAAATAAAGTAGCCTAGCCTGCTTGAGCATGGGGTCCGAAAGAGTTATGTAATCTTGAAGAAGGTGATTCCTCCATTAGCAACTGTCATTCATGTCATACTAATTTGCAAGTCTGTGTACATTAAAATGAGACTACCTAGAAGGCTTGCTGATCCCAATGATATTGTTCAGTATTAGAAGGTGAGCCTTGTTGGTTGGTATGATATAGAGAAACTTTGATTGTTGCATAAACATGAGGAACAGACTCATACACAAAATCCTATCCATGGTGTGCAATGTGTAAAGGATCAATGTGTACCTTCATCTTGTTCAGAAAGAATTGACCATTGTAGGAATTCCTCTCCTGGCTAGCTGTGAAGCAGAAAATAACTATCATATGTTTCCATAGCCTTTCTTTCAGCACAGCGAAAAATGTGAAGTAAATAGCAGGTTTCCCTAATGAGCACAAGCCTTGAGTTAGACTAGTCAAGTATATAAAACGTGACTATTTCGTATATACCAGGCAATATTTCCGTAGGTACAGGAACATTAAAAAGAATCAGGGATTAGACTCCATGCTTTACTTTTGAACTTGTACATCAACTTGAAAGATCACACATATTTTCCAACATATAATATGTACTTTGGGATTAACATATCACAAATACTTCATGGAATCAGCAATCCATATGCCAGAGTCTTGGTTGTTTCTCGTTTTCTTTTTTCTGTCATTTTTTGGGTTTCCTTTGTTTCTGTTGGATTTCATATCTAGCCTACCCTAACTTGCTTGGGAAAAATGTTTTGATGTTGTTGTTGTAAGATATCACAAATACTTTTAAAACTACAGAATAAATTGAAATGCTAACTTTGATTTGCAACTATTATGCATTATTTTTAAACTACAGGTCTTCCACTCCACATGTCTATCTTTTAGCAGAAAACTTTCACGTTCCATGTAAGGAGAGGGCTAAAAATCTTGATAGATAGATATTAATCTACTTTTTCCTACAGGACAGGGCCAAAATGAGCTTGTTAGAGCTTGCCACGCCTTCGGCAAAGATAGAATAACACAGAATTATGAAATTACAGACACCACATTCATAAAATGATTTTATGTCTCACACCAGATAAGTATTTCTTATCAAAGCGTTTATAATTCCAATGGGATGTAATTTATTTGGTTACACATGGGATAGTGGAAACAAAATAGCTCCCCAGCCGTATCATTGACACAGAGATTCTAGCAAATTATCCATGGATAACAAGCACTAATAGGCAATAGGTTTCAGCATCACCAATGTTAACTTGTTTCTTTCATTTTTGAGAGACGGTCTTCCGTCAAGTCGTGCTTTCACTATATGACACATCCACCTTCTTGTTATATGTACACGGAAAATAAGAGGTTACCTTGTACTTGTACATTATGCACTACACAATCCTTCTATTGATTTAATTGCACCGGTATTACACCAGCACATGAATGTAACAGGATTGTGGTCAGGGGTTCATTGTCAGACATGGTCATGAAAAGAAATGCAACAAAAATCCATGAACCAAGTATATGTGCCTGATTTTTTCTGTATAAAGATGTAGTCTGTCACACCCTTTCTAGTCTCAAATAAACAGGAGAGGATGTAGTAATTTAAAAAAATTATCTGCCCATAAATGTTGTGGACATTTGAAAGCCTGATTATACATATCATTTACTTGTCTGTTCATGAGATATTTAGTAATTGTTTCCTTCTTTTTGTTGATGTTGTCAATGCTACAGCTTAAAGCCAAGCCAGATGGTTCATGGTGTCCTTCTGAACAAGGAAATCACGGCGTTGCAGATACTCTGGAACTGAACGGCACTGGCCTCCACATACGAGAAGTATGCTTATGATCTCTTTTCATCTATTATAGTTGATTTATATTGGAAAATGCTGAAACTGAATTTTAGTCTAAATTTAATTTTCAGGGAGCAAAAAATTGCACCTATTATATGAGGAATGGTGCTTGCAGATATGGCAAACGTTGTTATTATAACCATCCAGAGCATGTCAGTGATGCTCAGTTCTATGCACCAACAGGGTGGGAGGATAGCACTTTGAAGAAATCTTCTGACCACCATACAATAGATGACACATCACAGTTGAAGAAACCTTCTGGCTATGTGACCTTGGATAACACATCATACTCAACGATCACACTCGACCATATGCCCCAGCAACAGCAGTATCCTGAGAGACCTGGTCAGCCAGACTGCCGGTACTACCTGCAGTATGGGAAATGTAAATTTCTGTCTGCATGTATGTTTCACCATCCAAGAGATAGACTTCCAGTTGGGTGGAATCCCTCAGGTCCAGCTCACTCTGATCAGATTGGACCTGCGCTACATGGTATGCCAGAATGCCCATTCTATGTGAAATCTGGGAAGTGTCAATTTGGGTCAGCATGTGAATTTCGTCATCCCAAATATGTATGTTCAACTACAGAGGTATGTCTTTATCATTATTGATGTTCAAGTAAACACTATTGACTAAATCATAGCTAGTTTTCATTTGTTCCCTTTTGCCTGGCTGATCCCTGTTGCATTTTTTAGCTTCATGTGTTTACGAGCGTTAATGTTTATGCAAAATAGGAACTCAATGACTTCCTTGTGTTCAGAATTCTTGTTCAGTTTGCAGTGATTATGTTACTATTGATGTGCCTGTGTGTACATGAGACGCTTTTGTTGTGCAATATACTACCTTCATGTATGAATGGAGTCTATTTTGAACCTTTTTTGTTCCTATTTACTAAAAAGTGCTCACTGGGAAGAAAATGAGTGTACTATCCATGGACTATGGATCTGCTAGGGATGCTAAAGTATTGGTTATCTGTGTAGGAGCAAACACTTTTTTATCTACAATCTCATGCAATGCTTTGACATTTTTTTTGTACTATAGTGATCACGGTCTGGTTGAATATTGCTCACTTCTAAGAAGTAGACTAAGGTCATGTCACCCAATTGAAACAAGATAGATGCTCAATTGTTCTCCAAGTTTTTTTGTGATTATTTACATGTGGAGCTCATGGATCTTATGCTGTTTCAGGGAGCATTATGTCACAAAACTGACTTGGCAAATGATAATTTCACAAGGCCAGAGAATGTTGTGCAGAAACAAGAACAGACTATGTATCCTGAAAGGCCTGGTGAGCGTAGGTGTTTGG
This sequence comes from Avena sativa, assembly GCA_916181665.1. Classification (NCBI taxonomy): domain Eukaryota; kingdom Viridiplantae; phylum Streptophyta; class Magnoliopsida; order Poales; family Poaceae; genus Avena; species Avena sativa. The sequence continues at coordinate 56,460,789 of OV702284.1, read as the reverse complement.
AGTACACAAGGCATGGCTCCTGTAGGTTTCAGATGAACTGCAAATACCACCATCCAGCAGACCGGCTCTCTTGGAAACGTGCTTAACAGTCATAAAGTTCAGAAGTACTAGTATGAATCAACTTACCACTGTCTTTAGAATGACATCTACTGTTGCTTGTATGACTCGCCTTACCACTGAACTCGTCCACATCTACCGCTTGAGCGAAGCAGTAACATACTGTTTACCATGTGGATGCTACCAACTGCAAGGTACCTTGTGATCTCTTGAATAGTGACTTTCTTTCGGGGCAGTGATCTTTCTGATACAACTAGTAGGATGTCCGTCACGGAACCTTAACAATAGCGCATACAATTGCTACAGCTTAAACGGTTGTAACCAAAGTGGCAATAGAAGAGCGCATTTCGTCAATTAGCCGCTCAAGCGACAACGACGGTTGTCTGGTCCAGGCATGACTGCAATCCTGTAATCTGGATATCTTGGCATGGCTATCTGGCTACATATACCATGCACACATTGATCTCGAATTCTTGATACCTTAGCATGACGTGGTGATAATGCATTTTTGGTTTGACCGTTGGATGCCTAACTAGCTAAGCTGATGTTCGTCTAGTCATGTTATGCATTCACTGCTGCATCTTTTATGTGTTTTTCTGGCATAGGCTCAGAATTGTGTCAAGCTTAGCAGTATGTCCTAGTTCATGACCTGTAGTTATAGAATGAAGAATTTGTTCCTTTTATCCTTCTTTGTCAGGAAATTGTCTGTATACGTAATTAAACTGAATTGCATCCTCACCTGGCTACTGATTTAAACAGTCAAGAAAAATTCCAATGAGATAAACAACGTTGATAATCCGAAGACTTGTCTTCTTTGACATCAGACATAATTTGAAACGACTGAAGGCACCATTCAAAATCTGGATTTACTACATCCATCAATCTCAAGAGGCGATCACTATGCCTGAAAGAACACCCTCCTGAATCTTGATCATAGTAGATTTAGTACGTAGTAAGAGGAGAATAACAGTCCATCACATCACTGGAACAGAATATTGTTGACATAACCTTGACACCCGTGACAAATGAACATATAGTGAGGATGAACCACCTGGGCTGATTGTCAAGAACAACGCTGGCTTTGGGCACAAACAATGCTGATCACTGTTTTTCCAAGCCTTTTTTGGTTTCAGATTCGACACGACGAATAAAGCATTCATATCCCATACGTATGGGCCACTGTTTTTCCAAGCCTTTTTCCATGTGCATGGCCTTGAGCCTATAAAAGGCACCCCATAGATCATTTATATAACTAATCTCGTATGAAGTAAGAGCTCTCCCTCTCAAGGTCTCAAGGTAAGGAGACCTTCTTCTTGAGTTGATCCTTTCGTACTTAAAGTTCAAGGTTGATTCCTCCGACGAAATCCCTTCGAATTTCTAGTCTTCGAGAGTAATCACAACAGGAGAGCGATACACAAAGTCACATCGCTGGTTGTCCTCTTCGAACACCCGAGGCTCGCTCAATAGGACTAGGCCTCTCTGGCAGGCGTGTAGAGGTTGAACCCGGTCAATAAAAATATCGTGTCCCTTGTGTTAGTGTCCAACGCCTACCAATTCCATCGCCCGCAACCGTCATGATCAACATCGATCACCATGCATCCGAGGAAGCTGATCTAAACTCTGAAAGCCTAAGAAATGCTGAAATTGAAAGCTTCTTTCAACTACCTCCATCCACTTAGCAAGCTAACTTAACCAGAAAATCCATGCTTCAGTCTGCACTTCTTCTTAGGAGGCCTAGGCAACACTCGATTCTTTACCCCTACGCCAAACAAAACACGAGCCATGTTTGAGAAAAATCCGGCCAACAAGAGTGCCACTGGGATGAACAAAGCCGCAACCAAAGTGGCACACACGTGTTGCCCTCGCAAAGAAAAATCCGACCAAACATCAAGCTCCGCCACCGTTACTCACTCAAAAATACAACAAGTTCTGAGACTGTTCTGTAAGTTTTGATGAAGAAGAACACTACGAACGATCTCAGAACCGGGGAAGGGGAATCCATAAAAAATCATGCAACCCTTTGTTAAGAAAGATCCAAGAAGCACCTTTCCCGCCAAAGTTTTGATAACCTTCTATGGAGCCATTCTACAGAACTTCAGACCCATGTCAATTCATCGATGCAAAACTGATTGACCTTAAACACTCCCAATCTATTTTTTCTCCATATTTGCTCTTCTTCCCCAAACCTTCCATAATTTTGGCGAAGGTTTGGGGTCATCCCGTCCGTGCACTTTTGTGGGTCCCAACAAATCTCATCTCCCTCTTCCGAATCTACTCCTCTCTCGATTCCCCCTCTCCTTATTTCAACCTAGGATACTCGCCTAATTCTGCCGACTACAGCCACACGATGCTCCATGTTTACTCCTCTCCTAAACGGCATCACGAGAGTAACCTATTGAAAGGGCGAGCGACTAGAGGGGAGGAGGGGTGGGGGATAGGCACTAATCATATTTTAGTTCCTTTTTGTGCTTGTGTATGTAGTCAAGCCCACCCACTTTCTCTGTGCATACCACGACGCTGCCCACGCCTTTGTTGTCCTGCGGGAGAGGACCCGTCGCCACCGAACCAGGCATGTCGGAGCACACACCCGACCGTCGCCGGAGCTCGCATCCTCACGCCGCCACCACAAATCGCGCAGGCCATGGAACAGCCCTGAACTCCGCCGCCCCCGCTCCTAGCTCCGGCTAACTCAGGCTCACCCCACCCTGATCTATCTTTTTATTTTTTATCCCGTGACCGAACCGTGCTTGCTACATATAGCAAAGATAGAATATGTAGAAAATAGCAGAATTAAAGCCCTTTTTTGGGACATGTGGCGGACTAGGACTAGGATGGATGATAATTATGCCGGGAAACGTCTAGCGCTACCCTTTTATCTTTTCCATTTTCGGAAATTCTACGTTTAGACTAGTCGCTACATGGCCAAACTCGGCGGGCTCACGTGCGTCGTTCGATTTGCATCAAACGAAACACGCGCGGTTGTTGGCGGTTTAATGCCGCACACCTGATCCGGACATCCCCTTCACCTGGTGCCCCACTCGTCATCGTCTCCCACCTCTCCCACTTCTCTCGATCATTTCAAGAATCCCGCTACTCTCTCTCTCCCCTTCTTCTCCGACGATTTCTAGGGTGATACGGCAGTTCCCGTCTGATTCACGTCTGAAAGGATACAAATGCCGCCTAGAGGGAGGGTGAATAGGCGGTTTTAAAAAAACTTTTCCGAGAGTGGCTCGACAAAGGCGGAATTAAACTAGCGTTTACTTTGTCAAGCACAAAACCTAGAACAACTAGGGTTCACCTATGTGCACCAAAAACTTATGCTAAGCAATACAAGCAACAATATGATAGCAAGATATAGATTACTTTAAGCACGAAGGCTATCACAATGTAAAGTGCACAAGTAAAGAGATCGGATATAGAGATAACCGAGGCACGCGGGGATGACGATATTTTACCGAGTTCCTCCCAACATGGAGTATGTCTCGTTTGGATAGGGGGTGGTATCAAACCACCAACGCCACAAAAGGCCTTCCTTATTCTCCGGTGAATCTCACCCCAACGGGATCGATCCACACTTCCACTATCGGTGCACTTATCGGTGGCAAACTTGAACCTCTCACAAGGTTGGAGCACTTCTCCACAACTTAATTGGAGGATCCCAACAAACGCCACCAAGGCCACAACCTACAACACCAACAAACAGTCTAGGGTTCCAAGAACCAAAGAGTAAAAAGCTTCTCAACTTTCACTCACCAAATCCTCACCGAGAACTCAAACCGATGCACCAAATGCAATGGCAAGGACACAAGAAGTGCTCAAATCCTTCTCTTCCAAATTCCACCAAAGCTACAAAATCTTATGGCGTAATAAGAGAGGAAGAACAATGGAGGAAATCCACAAAAGACTCCAAGATCTAGATCCCAATATGTTCCCCTCACTTAGAGGAGAGATTGATTGGTGGGATTGTAGATCTAGATCTCCTCTTTCAAATCCCTCAATAATATGCAAGAATCATAGGAGAGATTGAGAGGAAGCAAGCTCAAGAAGGTCAACAATGGAGGGGAAAACTTGCAAGAATAGTTGAGGAACCATTGGGGAAGAATGTTAGAATTATGCCCTAGAGGCAATAATAAAGATGTTATTATTATAATTCTTGTTCATGATAAAGTTTATATTCCATGCTAGAATTGTATTAAGCGGAAACTTTAATACTTGTGTGGTTTGTGAACAACATCGTGTCCCTAGTATGCCTCTATGGACTAGCTCATTGATTAATGATGGTTAAGGTTTCCTAACCATAGACATGAGTTGTCGATTAATAATGAGATCATATCATTGGGAGAATGATATGATGGACAGACCCAAACTAAGCGGAGCAATTAGATCGTGTCATCGTGTTCATCTTTGCGAAGCTTTTCTTATGTCAAATATTGTATTCCTTAGACCATGAGATAATACAACTCCCTGGTATCGGAAGAAAACTTTGAGGTCATCAAACGCCATCCTATGAGAGGGTGATCATAAAGGTGTCTCTCAGGTGATCGGAAAGTACCTGTTGGGTTGTATGTATCGAGATGGGATTTGTCCCTCCCAAGTCGGAGACATATACTTCAGGCCCACTCGGTAATCGATATCAACACCGCTTGCAAGCATGTGGTTAAGGAGTTAATCACAAAGTGATATCGGATTACGGAACGAGTAAAGTACTTGCTGTGAACGAGATTGAACTAGGTATGACGGTACCGACGATCAAATCTCGGGCAAGTAAAATATCGCGAGACGAAGGGAATATATATATGGGATTGATTGAATCCTGGCATCGTGGTTCATCCGATATGATCATCGATGAATGTGTGGGATTCAATATGGGTTTCCAGACCCCGCTATTGATTATTGATATAAGATCATGTCTGCATGTTCTCGAACCCGAAGGGTCACACACTTAACGTGTCTCGACGCTAGGATAGATTGGATAATTGGTTTATGAGTTTTTGTTCGGAGTCTCGGATGGGATCCGGGACATCACGAGAGGTTCCGGAATGGTCCGGAGAATAAGATTCATATAAGCAATGCAGTTTTTGGAGTTCGGAATTGTTTCGGGTTATTCGGCATTGTACCAGAAGCTTCTAGAACCTTCCGGAGTGGGACCAACGTGGCCCCACTTGTCGGGAGGGGGCGTGGGCCTATGAGGGAGTGCCCTGGCCGCATTGGGCCAGGGGCACAAGGCCCCATAGGGCCCAGCCGGCCAAACCCTAGGGAAACCCTAGGGGAGCTTCTAGAAGGGGGGGAAACTTGCCCCCCACTCCTCCCTCCTTTGGCCGCCGGCCTAGGCTTGGGGGAGGGGCAAGGGCCAACCGCCCACCCCTCTATATAAAGAGGGCTGGGGGCGCACCCCTCCTACACCTCCTCCACAACCCTTGCCGCCCTGCTGCCCCTCCTCTCTCTCTCCCTCCCGACTGCGCGTAGGCGAAGCCCTGCCGCAGAAACTCTCCACCGCTTGCACCGCGCCGTCGCGTTGTAGATCCAATCCATCTCTCCACCCTACTTGCTGGACCGAGGAAGGAGGAGACGTAGAGGTGCCGCACGTGCGCATCTCTCGGAGGCATCGCCACTTGCGGTGTTAGATCGGATCGGATCGCAAGGAGGAGAAGCGAGTATGACTACATCACCCACGTTCCGTCGAACGTTCCGCTGTGCGAATCTTCAAGGGTATGAAGATCTCATCTATCCCCCCTCGTTGTTTGCATCTCCTAGATTAGATCTTGGCTTTCCCGTTCGCATCCGTAGAATTTTTTTGATTTACTATGCTGCGAAACCCTTCAAAGAAGGCCCCTTAAATAGGTCCCTCCAAAATCCAACCGTTGCAGTCCAACAACGCGATTCCCGATACTACCGGACTTTTTTCCGGTACTACCGTACTTTCCCGGCACTACCGGACATTCCCTGGGGTTCCTGGGGTGCCAAACGCATTTTTCTCTATGCTTCCAGGTACCAAAATGCGGTACTACCGGACCCCGATACTACCGGATCCTGGTCCGGTACTACTGGTCATCACAGAACGAAAATAGCCATAATTTTTGCATCCGGACTCTGATTTCGATGATCTTGGGCTCGTTTCGAAGAGGACAAAAACCTTTACAATATCATGCAAAGAAACATAATAGTCCAGCAAGGTAGGATAGATCCAAATGACGAAAGGTTTAACCTCTCTCAAAAAGACGAACCGATAAAACCTTCAACATCGAAAACGTAATAGAAAATGCATATGAAATCCGTTTCTGATGAACTAGAGCTTGTCATGGAGATTAACACAAGCTCTAAATCCTCACATGAGTAAGAACCAAATAATGGAAGGTTTTACCTATCTATAAAATACAAACCAGTAAAACCTCCAAGATCAAAACCTTCTGCTGCGCTAGGTACTAAAATGCGGTACTACCGCTTTTTGGTACCTAGCCCGGCAGTGGCTTTTGGCAACTTGCCAAAACCTTCTTCCGCGCTACCGCATTTTGGTATCTAGGAAATAAGACCAGCAGATATTCAAACGGCTATAACTTTTGATTGGTAACTCCAATCGACCCGATTCCAATTGCGTTGGAAAGAGGACGACATGAGATTCCCTATAAAAGGTGAAAATATTGGTTATCACCAAGTGAGAATGTATCAAGTATAATAATGTGAGATACCTCTCTTGGTGAGAAACCGAAAAACCACATAGACCAAAATCGCAATAAGATATAAAAGAGGGATCCGATTTTGATGAACAAGAGCTTGTTATGGAGATTACCACAAGCTCTATATCCTCACATGGATAAGACCAAATAACAACCAAATACGATGATGCAAGTATGCAAAGGTTTGAGCTCTCTCTGAACGATATGATCGAGTTACTCATTCGAGAGCCCCTCTTGATAGTACGGCTATCTATCCTAAACCCGGTTTCCCACTAACAATATGAGACCGGCAAAAGGGAAAACCTATCAATATTATACCTTTGCCTTGAGCATTCCACTTGAGCTTGATGTAGACAATCTTGCTCTTCTCAAGATGGAACGCCTTTCTTAATTCATCATCATCGATCCATGATCACCGAGGATGGCAAGCATCAAACATGAGATATTCTGTAGATGGCGCATATTGAGCTTGCAAAACATATCTTCTTCGCATTTCATCAACTTTGAAGCCAATACATGCTCCAAGTGATGCCAATGGACAAATCCTACAAGTATAACTTAATACACACATTAGTCCATAAAGATTGTCATTAACTACCAAAACCACACATGGGGGCCCACATGTTCTTTCAATCTCCCCCATTTTGGTAATTGATGACAATCCCTTTAAGAGGGTTTATATAAGGAATTTTAATAAACAAAATGGTAACACCAATATCAAATACTACATAAGTATGTTATATTGGTACCACCACCATATATAGAGCAAACTCCCCCACAATCTATGCATGTGTGATGAACTTGAATTTCATTGCATATATTGCCAATCATTATCATTGGTGGAGTTTCCTCAATATATACCACATGATAAGCAACAACAAAGATGCAAGAGCATGAAAGGCAAATGCTTAGAAACAAACTCAAAGCATAAACCATTTCCCTTAAACCCTCTAAAACTTCTCCCCCATTGGCATCGATTGCCGAAATGGGTGACAAGTTATAGAAGGCAAATATAGTAATATTTCCTCCAAAGATGTTCCTTCGCACATATCCAATTATGAATACTTGGGAGGGAGTATAACTATATCGAGGACCCGAATATTGCCAAAGGAATAAAATAAAACGATGCATCACAAATGACGCAAGCAATCACAAGATCCGACAAATCAATTGAAAACAACAAATGAGTCCAAATGGAAACAACAAGATATTATGATATGAGCAAAAGAGTGCTTTAAATAATAAATAGAGAAGCTCCCCAAGATTTGTGCACAATTCAAAATAAATGCATTAGAATGCACATTGCACAAATATGGAATCCTCGCTCCCCCATAAGCATTTAAAACACAATAAAATAGAGAAGCTCCCCAAGATTTGTGCACACTTTAGAATCATTGTATTTCAATACAAAAATGCACAAATATGGAATCCTCACTCCTCCATAAACATTTAAGGCACAATAAATGAGAAGGAAGGCAAATGAGCATTATTAAATGAATTAGATGAGCTCCTCAAAGATAATGCACCAATTATGATAATTGCATTTGGGAACAAAGTGCATAATCATGGAACCCTCACTCATACAACTTCATTTAACAAAAGAAGACATGAGAGAATAAATATGATAAGCACAAAGTGATACTATAAATAAAATTAGGAAGCCCCCCAAGGTATGTGCAACATTAGGTTTTTGTATGTGAATACAATGTGCACAACATGGAATCCTCACTTTATCTATTTTACTTATAACACAACTTTATGCAAATGAGCATATACCAAGACATAAAATTTGCAAGAGACAAATGGTTGAACAATAAGTAAGAGACATCATACTAGCAGGCTCAACCACAAGGATGTATGGGATGCATGACAAAGCATATTATAAGACTAGTACAAGGATGATCATCCACATAGTCTTTAATGAATGATATTGCTTAGTATGACCATATAACACACACGAAACAAGGAAGATATAAAAAAATAGAGGAGTAATATCTATCATGTGTATAAGTTTCTAAGTAGACAATATAATTGCTAGATCGACATATTTAAGATTGTAGGATCATATGCATGATTTTGTATAGTCCCAATTATATGCACTCATCTCAACTCATACACATATACAATAGAGAGTTCTTTTAATACCGTGGATAGATATATAACAATAAATATAATAACAAAAATTCATGCCAAGATGCAACCTACAAAAGGTTGGAAGCAAGATAAATATGCATAAGCAAGAGATACTTGTTATCGAGCTATAATTGGTAGGATGTAGAGGATATGAATTCATTGATTATCCTATAGCTTGCCTCCAATTTTCACTAACGCACCACTTCTTCAAGATTAAGAGACAAACATCCAATATATCTCAAATGTACATAAAACATATTTAAGTATAAAATGGTCCTCAAACTTATTGGGTCCAAAATAGTTAGTGCAACTACAATACATAGGAGAGACTTCACATAAATATATGCATATTGATATGAAATTGAATTTTATACACAACTTAGCCGATGGGATTTGATAGAGTTTCCCCTATATATTGGAGAAAAAAAACAAGAATGCCATAATATAAACATATAGTAAATATGCATGCATAAAACTTTCAAAAACCAAAAAGAAGATATAATTTAAACAAAAACACCAATAAATCGAGATTGCATACACAAGAGTGTGACATGATAAACGATGTCTAAATTATATAAAAAAACCAATTCATTTGGAAGAAGGCCCGATCTACGCACGGGCAAAACGGACGGAGACAACGGTTGGAGGCCTGCTAGGCTGCCATTCGTCTGGGCTTCAGCGGTTCTAGGCGTCGAAGCTGGACCAGAAGCTGAACAGAAGAGGCCTGTACACGCCACTAACCACTTGCCTCTCACTCTCACACCGCACAGGAAGCTTCTGAAATCCCTAGGCCAGATCGATATGGCAACCCCGGCGCCGGCGCTGGCGCCGCCGCCGGACTGGGCTGGGCTCCCTGACGACGCTCTCCTTATAGTGTTCAAGCGGCTGGGCGCATCGGAGGTGCTCCTGGGCACCGCCGTCGTGTGCCGAAACTGGCTCCGCGTCGCCACCGGTGAGCCCGACCTCTGGCGCCGTGTGGACCTCTCCGACTGCTTCGACCCCACCATTGACATGGTAGCCATGGCGTGCGCTGCCGTCGACCGCGCCGACGGCCGCCTCGAGCATTTCAGCGCCGATTGTTTCGTCAATGATCAGCTTCTCTTCCACATCGCCAACAGGTTGTGACCCTCTTCTGCTTCTTTCTAAGATTAGTAGCTTTCTATCGGAAAAATTGTTCCCACCGTCAGAATTGTTTGGGGGTTTTAGGTTTTAGTTTAGGCCTTAAGCCCGTGGTACTTATACCTGTGCTCGGTGCTCTGAATTTCTGATCGGTGGTCTTTTTGGGTGGATCCTGCTCTTGTTGTTAGGATCAAATGGGCTAGGAGCCATATTTTTGTGGGATGCTACGATGTGACAACTTCAGAGGAATGGGGAACATTCTAATTTTACTACTGGGGCTTTATTCTTGTTTTTTATATAGAAATTTTGTTTTCTTTTTCAACTGGAAGTGTCCTCTTGCATTTCCTGAACAATAGTATAGAATGTTTCTGTTTATAACCAAAACTGGGCCAAAAACCATATACAACCCCCCCTATGGCAACAGAAGTCCTGTCACCCACAGAACATGAGATCAACGCCACACGGCAAAGCACAAACACACCCAGTTCTACGCCGACATCTACGCTGGAGCTTACCTTCATCTCTCCAGTCTAGCCATCTTTGGTTGGGCCGTCTTCCTTGTTTCAGCCGGGTGGATGCACCTTTTGGCTCTGAAAAATATAAGAGTAGCTGCTTAAAGATTGCGGTGTTTTTTCTTTTAGTTTTAGTTTTAGTTGTACTTTTACTTTCACTGAACCTCTCCAGACATGCTCTGCTAAGCGTTCTGTATGACTCGGGAACCTGTCTTTTGGGGTTTCGTTGATCTATCAATAGAACCGGGGATGATATCCCTGTGAATCTAAAAAAAACACACCCAGTTCTAAGGTTGTCCAGTCTGACATTCACCGCTTGCGGCAGAGGAGAACTGCCCACAGTCCGTGGGCACTGCACTAACAGCCGGGGCCTTGCACTGACATACCAGCAAGACCGACCCCATCGGGCTGTGCCAAATGTGCCTGAAAACGCCACCACCTCCAGCAAAAGATCGCTGCCCTTGCCATGCTGAACCACGACCCCACCTCATCGAGCCTGTTGCAGCATCACTTTTCGAGACTATTGTCCTGGTGAAAAAACTTACCATCTGAGAATGCCCCCACCGACAAGTCAACCCCGTGCAAGACCTGCTAAACCCCGCTGGTCCAAAAGGGTAAAATATTGTTTTTGTGAATGTGGTTTATGCCTTCTGTGAATGTTTGGATCTCAAGGATTATAATTTAGAGTTTTACATAACAGTTTTTTTTAGGAAACTCTAGGTAGTTAAGTGTTGTTCTTTGTTTATATGTCATGACTTGATTTTTGCTTTGTTTAGTGTGACTTTTATCAATATTTTGTGTGGGGCGAATAATAGAGATACATGCTCCTGTAAGTTTTACTGACTATCATGGTGTTTTGTCGGTGTCATGCGAGAATGTTTTTTTTATCATTGTGAGTAGAAGATTAAATCAATGGGCAACGTGCTAATCAGTATTACCTGTGTGTAGTCACAATTAAGTTCAATAGTACACAAATGCATCACTCGGCAGTGGTGGCCAATGGAATATTGTTAACATCTTCACCAGTGAACTGAATAGCCATGGAACCAGATAGTCGGGTTGTGGTGTTATGACTTTTCTTGTTTACTGTATCGATGATATTTTGTTTTGCGAGAAGGATACATCAGATTTATGTTTTGCACTTTGGTCTCTTTTTTTTTTCTGTGAGAGGCTACCACAGCTTTATGTTTTGTGCTTTGGTCATCTTCATCTGTGAGGAGGGTACCTCAGATTTTGGGAACTTCTTACTATCTTTGTTCATGGTATGATCTTTCTTAGTGTGTATTGGGTTTCCTTTGATTTTTGTATTTTCCTGTTGCCTAAGTCATAATTATCTTGTATATGGAGTTTGTTTCCATTGCCTTCCATCTACATGTTTGTCCAGGTTTGGTGTATAGTTTACTGTGGATGCACTCCTTCATAAGACTACAGAAGCTTCCACTGTTCTAAGAATTATCCTTCCAGTTTGTTATCTGGTTGTGTTTCTCTGTTTTGGTTGATGGTTAATCAAAGCTTATTTCTTAAAGTAAATATTTCATGAAATTATCTACTACTATTTCTGGCTAACGCCTGACATATGACATAAGAGCAATTGCTACGATTCATATTATGTATGGCATAGAACTCTAGGTTTATTTAGACATTGGAATTGTGTACCACCGACCAACATTTTTTTTATCCAATTGTGTCCTAACTGTTTTAATTGTGCATCTTAGGAATACAGGATATTTTTTTTCTCACCTGCTGTGAGGATTTCAAGAAATATGTATTTTCTCTGATTCATGCTCTCAAATCAATGAGTGTGTCATTGATATCAGCAACTAAATTCACAAAATATCTTATAAGTTTGGGTTAGTGTTCATTTTCATGGTTTGTTAAGTTGAATGGCAACAAGTTCAATGCAAAAATATTACTCCCTCCATCTAGAAATAAGTGACTCGGATTTGTCTAGATTCACATGTATCTACAGACTAAAACGCATCTAGGGTGATTACTGAAACTTATTTCTTTTGTTGTACTACTGTACTACCATATATCTCCACTAGTCTATTTTTTCGTAAGACAGAAGGGAAAAAATGCACTATGCAGCTTGGGAAAGCATATAAGGTGACTAGATGAGACTAGCTACCTTATATTTTCTTTTGTAAGACAGAAGGGAAATAGCACTATGCAGCTTAGGGAATATAGGTGACTAGATGAAACTAGCTATCTTATAGGAGAAGGAGCTGACATATGCATGGGATTCTCAAAACAATTCGTATGTTGAATCTCAATCCACGCAGGGATACACCGATCTGAAACGTTTTCTTGAATTGATTGGTTAAGAGAAGTTGATGAGTTCTATAAACAATTCAGAGTTATTTTAATGTTGCATTTTATCTTTTTGGTCTGAAGATATGTCAATGTACCTTAAAAGAGTGTAACTAGCCTCTGTTCTGCCATTTTCCCTAAAAGAGTGTACCTTCTGTGTCTTTAGGGAACCTATATGATATCTTACCGGGTGTTCTTGCTGTCAGGTTGTTGATCAATGCTCTTTTATCTAACTGAAATACTATAATTTGCAGAACTACCGGCTTGAAAAGCCTTCGGCTAGTTAACTGCATGAAAGTCTCATCCAAAGGCTTGGTTGCTGTGGGCAATCGATCCCCACATCTTGAGGAACTAGAGCTTACCACCTGCTCCATCTACATTTCAATGAAGGCTATTGGCCGAGCATTCCCCCAGGTGAAGCGACTGCGGCTGAACAACCGGTGGGTCGATATTCAGTGTGAAGAAAGTTTTGACAACCGCCGTGCCTTGCAAATAGCCAGAAACATGCCTGAGCTACGTCACCTTCAGCTCTTCGCCAATCGGCTCCGCAGCAATGCACTTGCTGCAATCCTTGACAACTGCCACCACCTCGAGACCCTTGATTTGCGTCAGTGTTTCAACATCCAGATTGACGCAGGACTGCGAGCGAAGTGTGCAAGGCTCAATGATGTGAAGCTACCCAAGGACTCAGTCAGTGACTATGAGCATGAGTCATATATCGAGACACTCTCGCTGAACACCGTCCCACTTCTTTTTCCCGACCATGGTACTGGCCCTGTCCGGGGTTATGATGACAGTGATGAGGACGACCAGGAGGATGATTTGGACGCACATCTTGGTCATATGGCTTTATGATCGGTGATTACAGTGTGCATGCATGGGCTGATCATCCATGACAGGTATGTTAAGAGAAGTCCACGATGATTATCTGCAGTCCTGTTTGTGATATGGCCAACATACGTGTGCGCATCTCTTCCATGATGAGACAGGCTGATTCGGCTCCTTTCTGTGTTGGAGAATTTTGCTCGTGTTGTCTTCTCCTTTGTAAACTGTATGTATCTTATCTTTTGGATGCTAGAAGAGCACTGCACTTAAACTAAATGTGGTTGGCCTGATCACCTGTTAAGTACTACTAGTTCCTTATCCATCGTATGTGCTGCGTTGCATATTTCTGGTATTCACCTAGAATTGTGATGGTATGCTCTGATATCTTTGGGTGTTTTTTCTTGAAACATGACGCATGGAGCAGCGGTAAGATTCAAGCTCTTTTATAGAATCTGCAAATTGATTTGGATGGTCTATTCCTTGTAATCTTTTTTTTTTTGCGGGTTATTCCTTATAATCTAACAGCAAAGATTAGCCGGTACACATGTAAATTGTACCATCACTAAATATTATGGCCCTTGTGAGATTAATTGAAGTCAAATTTCTCTACGAGTAGGTAAATCTGTCAATGTCTACCACGTTATTGATATTTTCCATTTGGGAGCTCTCACCTGAGGAAGGTACGGATCTCTACCACGCGTGTAGTTTTGCTTACTCGTGAGGTAGATGTAGCTTGGAAACTTTCCTCTTTGGAGATATTTTTCAACCATCTACGGATCTAGCATTTTGTTCAACTGAACCTCCGTGCAAGTTGGCGCACGTTACGTGGTACGGCAGGTGAGCTGAGCGTCAGGGTTTTCTTCAGAATCTGGAGACCCGATAACCAATGTTGACCATGACGCGCGCGGTGGTAGAGAACCTGCACTCGTGATTTTGAGCAACCGACGTTCTGAACGCAGCGTGATTTTGACCGTTGACACTACAGTAGCATACCCCCTTGACCTTGAACAAATTTCGAGCCGGTAGCACAACCACAGCATAGGCCCCGGAAATAAAGAAACGAATACCACAGGATACCTAAGGGGACTGAAAGGTTTTAATTAGATGGCTTGCATGTTTAATATATGATGTTTTACCTTAAAAAAAACGAATACCAAAACATGAAAAACGAATCGCCTCTAAGATGAGAGGAAGTGCCGGGGAGTCAAGTGTCGGATCCAGAATTCCACAAAATCCAAGGTAAATATCGTATTATGTGTTGTAACTAAATTTTTTCACACCCCGGCCGCACACGGCCTTTGCATCGATGGATGTGTATGACAATCTTTGTTGCAAAGTATTATTCCATATAAGAAAGTGAGTGCCATATAAGAAAAGTGAGTGTGAAAAAACTAGACCAACCCAAATAGAGACATTGCAAATGTTGTACGTAATCATTATCAACCATATTCTTGGGTCGCCATTCCAAATGCTTGAATATAGACTATGCTATGATGAGACCAGCGAATCTTGTGCCTCAACCCGCTGCAGTTAGCATCACATACGGATTCAACATGTCAATAACCTACAATAGATTAGGAACTTGTTGTCATTCCGATGTCGTGCCGACAGTTCTATATGTAGCATAACCTAAAGCACACATCTCACATAGATTTGAGACTTAAGTTGTCTACTGACTCTCGATAACAACCAAATACATTCAGGATACCAGTTGTCGGTAGGAGACTGAATGCCACGAAGACAAACGTTGAAATTGTTTCATACTCATAGCAACGCAGCACTAGCTTCTTTTTGTTGTTCCATATACCCTCTTTAGAGATGCAAGTGGGTCACTATTAGGTGTACCCTATACCCTCTTTAGTTCCAAAATTATGTTGTCATTGGATTGGATAAGTACATTTTTTTGAATAAAAGAGGTATATGGTATCCTAATGATGACCCACTTGCATCTATACCATGGATCTTTCCGCAAATAGATGTTGGTATCGATTCTGAAAGCACCTCCGCTACAAACTCCTCCTTTATCCTCAATAGCTCTTTCTAGAATATGTGTTTTAGAGTTGAGATTTTTAATTCTTGACTGCAGTTTGAAACATTTTGTTCTCGTTTAATATTTTATCTACCACTTGATTAGTCGGAGATGGAGGCCAAATTGCAATTGAGTAAAAGCTCTGCTTCCCCAACGCTTCAAAGTGAGTTAGGCTCACTTCTTCCATTGACATTTCTTTGTGAAATTGCACGCCCGTGTAGAACTCAAATGGAAAAAAGAGGGAGAGGGGTGGAATGAGCCATACAACCAACATAACATCACTTTCTTGTATCCCTTTGCCAACACATAGTCAACGAACAGACCGTATGGCAATGAAATAGAGCCAACGGAACGGAGCAGAGCCAGACCGTATGGCAATGAAATAGAGCCAACGGAACGGAGCAGAGCCCGACAACGTTCATGCTAGATCATGTGCATGCATCTCATGCTTTTAGATGTTCTGTGACATATCATCAAGTTTCATTTTGTTTTTTAAGTCCTGGATTGGTTGAAACCAAGTAAAACTTGTTAAAATGTGCACACTAAATAGCGTGTACGGTAGAAAGACGTTTCACCTAGATCCACCAATGTTGGAGCCAAGGGAAGAAATCTTGCTAGAGTGGCTACAGTCGCCGGGCAGAGCCGCTACTATGCAAAGTTGATGTCTTTGCTACTACGTAGAGTCGCCGACGTAGAAACGGTCCTCAGGCATGAGACCTTGCGGGAGCAGTTAGCAGTTAGGGGCAAGGCTCATGGGATTTGTTCAAAACCAAAAAAATTGGACCACAAGCTAAAGACAAAGACATGGTGAAAGTTTGTGGCACCGACTGAAGCAGTTTGGTTGATTTGGAAAGTAAGTGGCGACATAAAAGAAGAATCCCATGGCTCAAAAAAATCAACTTCAACTACGGTCATTGGAGGGTCGAACAAAGATTCTCTAATGACGCCTTGAGTCTCTGACTAGTGGCCCTTTCACCAATAGTGCCATGTGCCAACACTATCGGTGAAAATGTGCACTCCAAGAATAAGGAAGGACTCCACGAAAGCATTTTCCTTATGCAGAAAAAAAAAGACTATATTACAGACTTACAAACCTAGAAAGGTACTGTATTTGCAGCACCTTTGCAACAAAACCGGCAGAAGAAGAAAAACATATGCTACAAGATCGAGCAAACGGCCGGCTTTGCCGGAGTCGGAGTTTCTTTGACTCATCATCAGGAGTCCTCTCCTGAGCGCCGCGCGCGTCCAGCTAGACCTTGTTGGCCGCTGCGGCGGCTCTGCTCCACGTCAGCTGGTCCTGCAGGAAGAGGCAGACCGCGGTGCAGTCGTCCACCCGCGACGACGGATACTTGGTCCTCCACCTCTGCACTGCCGCCTCCACCACCGCCTTGGAGGCGTGCTGCTTGCGCGGCGTGGCGCACACGATCGACACCACCTCCTCGTTGCTCAGCACGTCCCACACCCCGTCGCTCGCCAGGATGATGAACAGGTCGGCGCCGGTGATCCGGTGGGCCGTCACCTGCGGCGTCGAGATGACGCCGTGGTGCTTCAGCCTGGAGTCGCCCAGCGCGCGCGCCATGGCCAGCCCCGGGCAGTTCTCCCCGGGAAGCCACACGCGCATCACGCTCGGCTCTTCCTTGAGCGCGAACACGCGACCCTCGCAGCTCTTGATCCTCGCCGCCTCCTCTGCAAAAAAAATCAAAGCTTGATTATTAGATCGCTGCAAACTGATAATAATGGATTCAGCTGGAGTGTCCTTGAGACTTGCAAGTGTGCTGGCTGCTGCTTACCAGGCAGGCATGGCTTCTGGTCAGTGGTGAGCTGCACGGCCTTGAGGTAGCCGGCGTTGGACATGGTCGCGAGAACCGCCCTGGAGTCGCCGAGGTTGGCGATGATGAGGTCCTTGCCCTGCTTGATGGCGCACACCGCCGTGGTGCCACTGAAGGAGCAGTCCATGTTGGGCTGCACCTTGAGCTCGTTGTCCATGGCCTTGAAGGCGTTGGTGCAGGCCTCCCTCCACTCGTCCAGCATCTGCGACGGCTGCGGGGACGAGTTGCCGCTGCTGTCCGTGGAGGACGATGGCGAGGCGTCGCTGAACGCGTTGTCCTCGGCGTCCGCGTCGGCCAGGAACAGCGCGTTCCGGTGGCTCAGGACCATGAAGGGGAGGTAGTCCCTCACCAGCTTGCTGATCAGGTGGCCGTTCCTGCCGTGGCCGTCGAACACGCCGCAGAACACGCCGTCCTCCATGCCGAATCCCTGGTGGACAGAAATCAAAATGAAATTAGTCAAACTGACCAGATACATACAGATTACAGACAGACCCCCCATGTTACATTGTTGATTTGGAGGAGAAAACCATGATCATTTGAACATTGTTGATAAATACAAATTCAGATGGTAGGTGAGGTTAGTGTGGTGTCTGGTAAAGCAATCTTGGGGAAGAATTTGGCATCTACAGAACACATGGGAGCAGATTTTGGAACCTTTAGGAGGATCACATGCTGTGCCTGAATAAGGATTCGGCAACATCATGTTCAATAATTGCAGAAAAGAATACTAGGTGCTGCTAGATCTGAATGATCACAACTTTTGGCGTAAAGAAACAATGATTTGCACGACAAAGATACTAGTGCTACTCATCCCAAGTCTAATTAGCACCCTTCATCACCTTAACACATTTTCTTTCACCATATATATCTCGAACGAGAAGTACAGATGGAACGATTCGTCAACTGATTTCTTGTGTGTTAATACTAAATCAAAATAATCTGAAGAGGAAGTTTGTCTTTTTAGCCTAGAAACCACCTAAATTCCGAATACTACGTCTCATCTTCCTTGAAGCGGCCGGTAGCAACAACATTCATGACTAGACTTGTGATAGAAGAAAATTAGATGGAGCAAGTTGACCCGGATGTTTAAGACCCTACTGTTGATGGAAAAAAAATCTGTACATCTTAGAGCTACCAGACCCTTGAAGAAAAATAAACTGTTTTAATTGAGCCAATAAAAGAACAGATTCCATCATAACCTGATCACAACCACATAGCGCATCCCAGTCGACCCAATCAGGGCACAAATTCCAGGATATATAATGAAGAATCTCTCAGAGGGAAAGGAGAAAATTCCCAGATAAGTGAAGTAGGAGTACAAACTAAAGCTATGGAATTTATGATGAGCTTGATTAAGCCCATGGAAGCTCCCAGCTGGTCTCAAGAACACCCATGTCAAAACAGCAGCAGCAGCAGCAGCTCGAACACAATACTCATGTAGTAGTGAGCAATTCAACCCAACACATGAAGAAGATACTAGAGGTCTAGAAAGAAGAAAGTAATAGTACCTGGCATAGGATGACGGAGTCCTGGTTGGGCCCTTTCTTGCCCTTCTGGGAGAAGAGGGATGCCACCCTCCTGGCGTCCCCTCCTCCTCTTCCCGCCGCTCCTCCTCCTCCTTGCTCGTCCATCAGGTAGACGATGTTCTCGTCTGTCTCCTGCCCCTGCTCCAGCCGCTCCGTAGACGCACAGGTCCCCATCAAGATTCTGCTCGGACAAAGCTCTGCTCTGGTGTGGTGTCTGGTGTGTGCCTGTTGATGCTCGGACAAAGCTCCAGCTATTTATGTAAGAAGCCTGCGTATAGATTCGGAGGGAAGGAAGGAGAAGGACCGGGGAGGGAGGGAGAGGGTGGGGTCGGGAGGAAACGGGACACACAGGTTGAAGAAGAAGCCGCGGGCGTTTTAAAGCAGGGATTAGGATTGGGATTGGGATCGGGGTCGTGATGAGTAGGCAAGTGGTGTGCAATAATGGATGCTAGTGCTAGTGGGTAGGCGTACGCTCGTCGGGGAGGGAGGGAGATGTCACGCGCGCGAGCGACGACGAGGCTTGCCCCCGGCCGGCCGGCTCCGGGTGGTATGTGTTTGTTTGTCCGGCCTTTTTTTACTCGAGAAATTTCATGTTCGAGCTGACAAAAAGGCATTTCGTTGGAACGTCGGCGAAAGAATACTCCTTGCTCGGTCGCCCTGGATGGGACGGCCGGCGCTGCAATCGTGTTTTTGTATTCCTTCTCAGCCGAGTTTTTTCCTTCTTTTTTCCATGTGATGATGCCGTCACGTTTGAATGTTTGGTACACTACGTAGAGTATAGCATACGGTACGGAGGAGCGCGTGTCCCTACGGAGACTGAAGTATGGAAGCCTTTGGGAGTAGTGCCTAGCTGTGTCCCGCTGACATGTGGAGTAGTGCCTGTGTCGATGACATGAATGGAGAGGAGGAGAAACACCGAACACCTAGGCTGCTTCACGGTCGAAGGAGACTTCAGAAAACCGTTACCTCAAAGATGGCACAACCAACATACCACCCGCCCATGTACGCTAAGGTGGCAAGTGAGCGGTGGGACTAATCGAACCCCGAAAGCCTATGCTCAGCCCGTACGGGAGGCATGTGCAAAGTGTTCAACTGCACGGGGCCTCCAATTTTGAAGGGCCCCCAATTTTGTAGGTTAGCAACCGACAAATAAGACGTTGAATAATACTACCGTCTAGGAATTAACTTCAGAGGCCTCAACACACGCACGCTTCTCTATATCTCCCTATTTTCTCTTTCACCTCCAGCGTGAGGTGGTCATGTACTCATGTACCAAAATCCTACTCTGAATAAGATTAACAAACATACAAGGTAGGCTAGTGCACCTTTAATCTATCATCTACTACTTCTGTTTTAAAATATAAGATGGTTTATCTTTGTAAAAGAAGTGTATCTAGACTCTTTTTAGTGTGTAGACTTTTTCAAAACTTGTACCACACCAACATGATATATATAATACAAACAGTGTTTTCCTAATTACCAATGGTTACATCGAGGACATAGTTCATGGTTTCACACAGGGCCTCCGATTTCCTGGGTACGGCCCTGCCTATGCTCAAAGTGGTCACCAACCTGGACTCCCTTCCGATCCGGGGACTTCACAAGCAACATACACAACGCCTCCAAGGAGGGGACGACATTACAGTGCAACCGCTATCTGATTAGGCGAGCCGAATCAAGGGTTTCCTCTGACGCTTAATGTGGGGGAAACACGGGCAGAGCCATGACGAATCCCCCAAGGACGAGACGGCGCCCGCATGCGTCGCCATCGTCAGCATTAAGAAGGGCTTTCGGCCGACCCATCCGTCGGCCCAAAAGTCTGTCGGAAAGGGGCAATCTTGAGCCAACCCTTGGTTGCACCGCTGATGAGAGAAGAGTTGAACTCCGATGCAAGCGAATGAGATGCACCGACCACTGTTCCACCACCATCGAACGAGCTAGACAGTGGAGGTCCAGCCCCGTTGTCGCCATCTAGCCGGTCACTGGCACCACCACAGTTACAGGCGTTGTTGGAAATTGGCCCGATATGCGACGCCGTTCGTCGAGTACTTTCCGACGACAGCCGACGCGTAGCAGTAGCGGCAACTCTGATCAACTTCCGGCAAGATCGTACACAAGGACAAGTCGCCGAGATACACGTACGTACTAATAAGCTGGCCTTAACTAGAATCGATCAACTAGTAGAGCTGGCTCACGAAACACACGCACGCACACGGAAACGATCGGTTATTGCCACAGGAGCATATCGCTCCTGTCTCTAGTATTTTTATTGCTTCTGTCTCTCACGGGTTGTTTTTACACGGGCCTTACACACGTATATATAGCAGATTTTGTATAGCTAACCTAGTAGGATTAGGACATCTAATTTCTACTCTATTCGGCTACCCTTGTCTACTCGGATACGTACGCCCGTACTGCACACGGTGCCGCTTCGATGTCCGTCGTGCTTATTCCTAACAATCACCCCCTAAGCACGACATGCACTTCACCTCGACCTGGATCCCAAATACGCCAGCTACTCCCCGCGGGCGTTATCCTCGGCATTGCTTTCGCCGCTCCAGGCGTCCTCTTCGACATTGCTTTCGTCGTCTCTTGTGTTACCCATATCGCCGTCTTTGCTCTTGTCGGCTTCTCCATGGCTTCACGCCGACAGTCCTTTTTGTCCGCGCCCTTCTCCATGCCTTCACGCCGACTATCCTTTTTGTCCACGCCTTGAGACATTATACTTGGTTTGAAGAAGTACTTTCTCATCGATGCCTCACATATTTGATCTACTACTTGCCGGTGCTCTTGGATGCAATAGAACAAATAAGTAGGAGGTAGCTCAAATTGGTTTTGTTCTAGCTTCTCTATACCACGTGAAAAGCCTTTTGATGGATCTGCACCCCCTATTGTTGGTTCTCCTTTATCTATCTGGCCACCAGTACACACTTTTGGACCGTCACCTTCTGGCCTATCTGGCTTGTTTCCTGGGCTCGCTTCAGCTCCCCCTTCTTTTCTTATAATTGCTGGGCAAACAAGTGCAGGTATCGCTACGCATGCATCTGTGCACCCTTCCAGTTCCATATCTTCTGGCCACAAACTAGCCTTTTCTTCAAACTCTTTGTCTTCTGGGAGAATCCCTAGTGTTTCTGGCCTGGTGTCCACGCTTGGAGCTCCCCCTAGACCTTCTACATGCGCCACACATCCAAAAGTACGAAGATGATCAACCGAGGGCTTCCATCCGTACCATGCTTCGTACGGTGTTGTACCAACTCCACTCTCAGTAGATTCCATGTTCAGCAAATACACAGCCGTATTGACTGCCTCACCCCAGAATTTTCCTGGCAAGCCTTTACTCTTCATCATGCTCTGTGCCATGGTCAACACAGTTTGATGCAGCTCACCCCCCTCATCAATGCGTAGGGCTCTTATCTTTGCCTCCACCTTGAACTCTTCGGCTTCCTTGATCTTCTCGAATGCTTGTTGAGCTTGATCCTTACTTTTCAGAAACACAATCCACATGTATTTACTATGATCATCCACCACAAGCATGAAGAACTTATTGCCAGACGGAGTTGCAGGTGAGATTCCAACGCATAGATCGCCATGAACAAGTTCCGAGGCTTCACTTGCCTCAAACTTGGCTTCACATGGGAACACGGCACTCTGTTCCTCATGATGCACACACGGTAGATCGTGATCCACTTGTGCCACAATCTCCACAGCCGGTGATGGAGGATCCTCCTCATCCTTCAACTCAGTTACTTCGAGCATCAGCATCATCGGTCCATCATCTCCTTCCTGGGCGATGAGAGCCCTCTCCTTTTCCTTTGGTGCTTTCCGGCAATCAGCCTTGAAGTGACCGAGCTCGCCGCAGTTATGACACCTTACTTTCTTTATGTCAAACTTTCTCCGCGGCGGGGCGTCATCTTCATCCTCCTGCCCCGCGATATACTTTTTTGCTGGGCGTTGTTTCTCCTTGCCGCTCGTGGAGCCTCCTTGCTTTTCTTTTGAAAGAGTCATCCACTGCTGCTTTGTGAGCATCAGGTGCTCAACCTGTTCTGGATCACCGAAGCTGATCCGGATTCTCTCATCGTGTGCCTTGAATCTTCCGACGAGATCCTCAACCGTTAATGTATTAAGGTCGAGACATTGTTCGATCGATGTAACGATCTGCATGTAGCGCGCCGGCGCCGCACGCAGGAACCTTCTGACGTTCTTGATCTCATCCAATTTCTCGCCATATCCCCTGATTGCGTTGACAAGGGTAACGAAACGGGCGGCAAACTGATCAACCGTCTCGCTCTCCTCCATCTTCAGATCTTCATAGCTTTTTGTCAAAGTTTGAAGATGCGCTTCCTTCACGCGGGCATGACCTTGGTGCAAGATCTTGATCGTCTCCCATGCATCCTTCGCCGATTTCTTTCCGACAAGGTGCTGCATCACGTCCTTCGGCACGACGGAATAGAGCGCCGTTAACGCTTGGCGATCCTTCCGGTACTTCGCACCTCCCTTGACGTACTCGTTGCCTCCTGGATCGACGGCCTCCCAAACCTCCTGAGCCTCCATGGCCACCTCCATGTTGAGTGCCCATAGCCCGTAGTCCTTGCGATCGAGGCGCGGATATAAAGCCGCCCCCACCGTCTCTGTCACCGATGCTGATGCCGAGTTGTCGCCAAACTTCACCATCGCCATGACCTCCTAGTACTTTCAGCAGATCACGGACGACGACCTTGGCTCTGATACCAAATGTTGGAAATTGGCCCGATATGCGATGCCGTTCGTCGAGTACTTTCCGACGACAGCCGACGCGTAGCAGTAGCGGCAACTCTGATCAACTTCCGGCAAGATCGTACACAAGGACAAGTCGCCGAGATACACGTACGTACTAATAAGCTGCCCTTAACTAGAATCGATCAACTAGTAGAGCTGGCTCACGAAACACACGCACGCACACGGAAACGATCGGTTATTGCCACAGGAGCATATCGCTCCTGTCTCTAGTATTTTTTATTGCTTCTGTCTCTCACGGGTTGTTTTTACACGGGCCTTACACACGTATATATAGTAGATTTTGTATAGCTAACCTAGTAGGATTAGGACATCTAATTCCTACTCTATTCGGCTACCCTTGTCTACTCGGATACGTACGCCCGTACCGCACACGGTGCCGCTTCGATGTCCGTCGTGCTTATTCCTAACAGGCGTGGCCACGTCTCACCGCCATGGACACAACCCCTCAGACCCACCATCCCAAAGGGCCCACAAACATGCCCGAAGATGTCATGCATAGCGGCTGAGGCACCACCACCGAGCGGAAGCTAAGCCCCCACCCACATCGTCGTCGAACCGCTAGCAGTCGGTATCCCACCGCCCCATGCCGCCAGATTCTGACTAGGCCGCGTGCCGCAGCCTGCAGGGGAACCACCGCCCAGGAGAGAGACCTCGCCGTCACCATCCCCGCCCATGCTTTTCCCGGCATAGCCTCACGGCGGCAGCGAGGAAGGGGGAGACGTTGGGAGCGGCTGCCCACGGCGCAATTAAGGTTTCCCTCTGTCGCCTCGAGGAGGGACGCGGGGATGAGAGTGTTCTTCTTTTTTGGCGGGAGTAGAATGGAGGTGGCTCTTTTCTTTCTCGTGATATGTTCAATGTTGGCTTAAACAATAGCTCAGTCCGACGTACTTAATAAGTTGATAAAAAGATAACCACTAAACAAATCGTGAAATCTATTGTCGCCTACACTAGTCAAGATCTGGCATCTACTGGGCGCAAAGAATTGCCGCTGGTTACGTCAAAACGACCCTTCCAACACTTCATAAGGTTCAGCCTAATCTAGCCTTTCTCTAGTTTTTTTTTTCTTATTCAAGTGGACTCAGCAAGAAGCCATGGCTATGCCATGCACTGTCCAAATATAAAACGGCAGTCATCAACATCTAACACAAACACAATATGTAATCTAATTGCTACCTTTTCTTTTGCTGGTAATCTAGTTTCTTATACTTATAATATTGCTGGTAATCTACTAGTTGATACTCCGTACTTTCTTACCTAGTCCCTTTGCTATTCTAAACTAAAACAGATCATAAGCTAATGATAAATTGACAGACAAACATATTCTGCAGGCATGCATTCCATCAGCAGCTACATACAAAATGTTATACGACCATGAATATTTTTTTCATCTGAAAATTGTCAACTTTGATGCCTGCCATGTCAGATTCACTTGGGCCAAATTTATACTCAAGTATCTCCCAGCCCCTTGACTTTCTGGTCGCTAAGCTCAAATCTTGTAGATGCGAATGAACCAAAAAAAATGAGCTATATTGATATACCTGTCAATAACTGCCAGGCTGCCAGCCAATGAAATTTCTCCCAAGAACCGCATGTACACACAAAATGATCACTTTATGCAAACACTGTAGCATGGTAATCTCCGATAGGCCGAGCAGGATAGGGCACTGCAGGAAACGGTCACTGGGACGACAGCTAGGGCCCGTCGGCATAGGCCTAGATCCCCGTCGGCGTAAGCTAGCCCGATGGTGGCCATCGGCATATACGCGTCGGTATATCAGGCCATAGGCGTATGCGGCATATCCGTCGGCGTATAAATTTCAGTTGGCATAGACACTGGCCCGACAGTTATTCGAAGCCGTCGGCATACATACCGTCGGCCTAGGCACCATGGGCCCACCTGGCGCAGCTACCGGCCGTTAGCTTTGGGAGCTATACGCCGACGGCTATGCCGTCGGCCTAACCTGCCACGTGCCATCCTATGCAACCCTGTGAGGACCTATGCGCCGACAGCAAAGCCGTCGGCCCAACTGTGTTAGCTGGGCCACGTGCCATCATGTCCAGCTCTGTGAAGATCCATACGCCGACGGCAAAGCCTTCGGCCCAATTGTGTAGCTGGGTCGTAGAAAAATATACGCCAATGGCTTACCCGTCGGCCTAGCTAGAACCCGTGCCATATGGTCCCTGCCAGTTTTTGATTTTTTTGCGTTTTTGTTTGTTCGTTCCCTGCAAATTTTAAATTCCCGCAATTCCCAGATTCTAGGCATAGTATACAACACATGCACATCAACACAAACATAAGATCATCATCATTAAAAAAACATAACAAGATAATCCACACATAGGTACATCATCATCCAAACAACATAGCTAGTACATCCACACATAGGTACATCTCTAAGTGAATCCTAACACATGCACATCCCTAAACCTTCGAAGAGCTGCTCGAGAGACCCATGTCTCCCCGCGTCAAGAAAGGCGAAGGTTGACGTCGAGTAGCCGCCGTCGAACCAGCATCGGAAGAAGGAGAAGTACCGCCATGACCACCACCACCAGTAGAAAGAGAAGCACCGCCACCCTCTGTCAACACCCGGGTTTTTAATCCCAGATGCCAGTTATGCCATACATCGCAATCCCAGGATTACCATTTTTGCGAGACATAACAGAATTGGATACCATAGTACATCATCCATTACAAACCATACATAAGGTCTTACACAAATAGGGATCTCATGATCCAGTTCTTAATACAACTTCAAGCAGCGGAATACGTAATAATAACGGTAGCGTAGGCGAAGCTCCATCTTCGGGGTCACAGGCAATGCTGACGATGGGAGATGATCCTAGTTGTCGTAACCTTCCCGGGGTCCATCCTCTAGGTACTCCTCTTCATAGTCTGGCCACGGGAATAGCCAGGGACAAAGCCATGAGTACTCTTTAAGTCCTCGCAAACTAATACTAACAAGTGGAAGGGGTTTTTGATAATAGGACACTAGGCTCTAGGGTTGTTTTGCAAGAAGCCAGATTTACATCTACTAAGTTTAGAAGCAACGAATGCTAGTTGAAGTTTTATAACACCTAAGTGGGAACCTGTATCTCATGTCACAACTCTGTTGTGGTCAAGTCAAAGTCTCACTTCCTTTCACAAATCATTTTGAAAAGTCTGACGGGGGAACAGTATGGCCACTCCAACTGTCCATAACCGCGGACGCGGCTATCGAATAGTTTGACACTCTGCAGAGATTGTACACTTTCACCACAACATTCGATACACCCGTCAGGAACAAATCCTGAATTCACCATACTCAGTATGCGGATAATCAATCCTAACCTTTCGATTACACGCCCTAGTATAAGCACCTCTCCTGTGAGTTTGGCCTCCCAACCATGACCAACTGTCATCTTGAGTACTGCACAGGTGGACAATCTTCACAAGGTAGCCTCAGCTCAGACCTTGGCCGTGAGGGAACTAATACTAAGGTATATAATTTTCCAGTCAAGCCCTACCCAATTCTCGGGTGTTATGGTTGTACGATAAAATTGGAATGGTATCGCATCCAGACAACCATCAGTTTTATAAAGGGCTAAGGCTCATGCCTCAACATTTTCATCATCATAAATCATCTGGTGTTCGGAAACACATGTCCAAAACATTTCAATAGAATGATCCATCATTCCAAGGTTTTCATAACCATTTTTCCACCAAGTATTCCCATCTAAAGTTGATCAAGTTTTATGCTTAGCACTAGCATCTACAAGTGGGGGTAAGTACTAATGAGGGGTGGTAAACAAGCGGAGTTTCAACTAAGTTCAATCTCATGTTTTAGGATGACATCAGGATTATCTAGCTTAGGCCAAATTTTATGCTCTTTATGCAACCTCCAAATATCTGTCTAGTATCTACAATTCACTGAAGTAAACTCTAGGTAATAGCTTTGATAAATAAATAAAGTGATAAGCTTGTAAGTAAAAACTAGGATTGGTTTATCAAGTGGGTAGATCATCTATGTTTAAGGCATATAGTTGGCATGGTGACAAGCAAGTATTGGCTTGCACAGTATCAGTATAAGCTTGCTAAATTGCAAGTGTTAGCTTGCACATTCAACTAGTAGAATTAGGCTTGCCTTGTGCAGAGTAGTGGTTGAAGTTCTCCTCGGCTTCTTCTTCGTAGAATCCTCCTTCCTCCTCGTATCCTTGGTCGGTACTAGCGTCTATAAATAAATACGATGTACACAATCACCAAACAATACTTAACTACTTGAAATAATCACACCAAAGGGTCTTATAGATGATCTAGCATCATCACTAACATTACAAGATTAAAGCTTGGTTTAATTCCTTTTATTTTTAGAAAAGTAATTTCTACTCATTGAAAAACTACTTAAGATTTAATATTCTCCAAACCAAACATGGGATCATGTTGACACATGTCATCACCACATATTTTAGTCCATGAGAATGTGATTTAAAGTGGTGTCACAATTTAATAAGGTTTAATCTTTTATTTTTAATTAAATAAAGTGACTAGAAATGCTTATGTGGCATTCTTTTATTACTTGGTCATTACTTCTGTAAGTAAACCTATATCTTTTTATATATTCCGAAAGGTATGATCAAATGTGATTTTTGAGAGTTGGAATCAACTCAAAATCTATTATGGTTTGAATTTGAAAAATGTTTGAATGCATAAAAGCTTCTGCCTTGTTATTTTTACCAAGGGTGATCTACAGACCCAAATGACTTGAATCCAACGGGATTGTATTCAGCATTCCCAGACCTTTCTAAAAAAAATGGTTTCATTCAATTTGGTTCACTGAATCGATTTGGGTTGATTTTTGAATCTAGGTGCAGAAGTGTGTTTGAAATAAAATGGAAAAGGTTAATTTCAAATGACTGGACTGCGCGGGAAGCGATACTGGGCCGGCCTGCTAAGCACAACGCTTACGCGGGCTGGTTAAGTGGCTGTCCCCACGCGTCAGTGACATGAGGGGGTGCGAAGAGGTATGGGGCGATGTGGTGCGTTCGATCTGGTTCTAATCCAACGGCTGAGGGTCATCGTCGACATTGGGCAACGCCGGCGAGACAGAAACCTAGCGCGGCCAGTGGGGGTCGTTGGGGCTCACCGGGGTTCAGGCGAGGGTCGGCAAGGCGGGCGAACGACGAAGTCGACGACGGCGAACCTCCTGGTACCGGCAGCTTCTCCTAGGGCGGCTCCAATCGCTGGCCCCCTTCTTCTCCAGCAGCGGCAGACTCCGGTGAAATTCCGGCGAAGTGCTGTTCGCCTTGCTCCGGGAACGGGGTGGCACGATCAGTGAGGAGAGGGGAGTGAGATGGTGTGCTCAATTCGGCTGGGGGTGGCCTCTATTTATAGTCGCGACGATGAGACCGAACGGGATGGGCAGGCGACGGTGGCGACATGGCTACAGGCGGCTAGAGGCATGGCCGGCGGTGGCGATCGCTTGGTGGTCTCCTGGCGATGCTCTACGACTTTAATGCGCATGTAGGGGCGGTGCGGTTTGGTCTGGAACGCGCAACGCTCTGCACGGCAGAGGCGGCGTCTTCAACGGTGAGCGGTGGCTGTGCGTCATGGGGCGGCGAACGGTGATGTCTGTCGGTCTCCTGGGTCAGTGGCGATCATGTATGCACGCGGCAAGGGCGGCACGCGGTCTGTGGGCGTCGGTCGAGTGTGGCGCTCTGGCGCATGGTCGGCATGGTTGCTGGCGAGCTGGGCGCGGTTCGTGCGTGTGGTCCAGGGTTTGGCAACGCTCGCGGCAGGGACAGGGAGTGGCGGTGGACGGTAGGCTGCCTCCTAGATAAGGTTGGCCCGGCTAAATCTCCTTCTAGCTTGCTGTCTCGACTGGGGTGGCATGGTGAGCTTCGGCTGTTCACCATTGATGTCATTGCCCAGCTTACAGTGAGCCTAGTGCTTGGTTTAACTTGCTAGATGATCTACTGAGATGGTTGTGAGCTAGAGGGGGAACAAGTTAGGCTTCAATCACTGCTCACAATAGTGTTTAAGATTTTGATGATTTGTGTCTGCAATGTGTTTGATGAAATGGCCGCAAGAATTCAAGTTTTGAATTTTGAAAAGATTTTTGGTGGGTCTGCTAGGTTGGTGCTGGTGAGTCTGCAGATGCTTGGGTTTTGAAAGTTGATCTTGTTTGAGTGGTTTTTGAAAAAGTGGGATCTTCCCATATGATAAAGATTCAATTTTGAACTGTCCTTTAAACTATGCATTTGAATGTTTCTGGATGATCACAAAGTGGGCCTTGATACTTTGTTATGAGTACAATCAAGGGGTGCAAAGATCTAGAAAAGTTTCTGTTAAGTTCTGAAAGTTTGAGACAGCCAAAGTAGGCATGGGAGTTAAATTGGTCAAAATGACCATTCCCATATTTTATTTGTTTTGATTTACTTGTCTTTGATAAAAGTTTGGGAATTGTTTAGATGATGTTTATTTCACCTAAGAATCCATTTACAAGCAAAGGAACACACAAACAAGGTGGTTCAAAAGAATTCAAAATGAAATGCATACTCACATGCATGCATTCATATTTTTATTTAGCAAAGTTTTTGTTAACCCTAAATTTGATGATTAGAGTTTGATGATCCAAGTTTAATATTTTTGGGATGTTACAAACCTCCCCCCTTAAACAAAATCTCATCCCGAGATTTGAAAAAGGACGAAAAAGATTACCTAGGATTTGAAGAGATCGGGAAACTCCGTCCTGATGTGATCTTCGCGCTCCCAGATAGCTTCCTCTTCTGTGTGGTTGCTCCACTGAATCTTGAGAAACTTGATGCTTCGGGTTCGGGTAGTTCGGAAAGCTTCTTCCAAAATACGGATGGGTACTTCGGGATAGGTCAGGTCATCGTTGATCTCTATGGTCTGGTGATCGATATTCTTGAACACTTCGGTCTTGTCGGGGACTTCGAGACACTTGCCAAGTAATGAGATATGGAACACATTGTGCACAGCTGACATCTCTTCGGGTAGTTCCAATTGATACGACACTTCTCCTCGACGGTTCAGAATCTTGAAGGGTCCGATATATCTGGGGGCTAACTTTCCCTTGAATTGGAAACACTGCATTCCCTTCAATGGCGACACCTTCAGATACACAAAATCTCCTATGTTGAAAGCAAGGTCTCGACATCTCTTGTCGGCGTAACTCTTCTGTCTGGACTGGGCGGTCTTGAGGTGCTCATGAATCTTGTGAACCTTCTCTTCTGCTTCTCGTAGGATGTCGGGTCCAAAAATCTGACTCTTTCCTACTTCCGACCAGTTCAAAGGGGTGCGACACTTCCTTCCGTACATAAATTCAAATGGGGCCATTTGCAAACTGGCTTGATAACTGTTATTGTATGGGAATTCTGCAAACGACAGACAGTCTTCCCACTTAGATCCATATTCTAGCACACATGCTCTCAGCATATCTTCGAGTATTTGGTTTACTCGCTCCGTTTGTCCATCGGTCTGAGGGTGATACGCGGTGCTGAAATCTAGGCGGGTTCCTAAACCTTCTTGAACTTTCTTCCAGAATCTCGAGGTAAACTGAGTTCCCCGATCCGATACGATGTTCTTGGGGACTCCATGCAAACTAACTATTCTAGCGATGTACAACTCTGTTAGGTTCGAACTCTAATATGTGGTCTTGACGGGCAAGAAATGGGCGACTTTGGACAATCGGTCCACTATGACCCAGATAGAGTCATTTCCCCTACTAGAAGTAGGCAATCCGGTGATAAAGTCCATTCCAACGGAATCCCATTTCCATTCCGGAATCTGCAATGGTTGCAACAATCCAGCGGGTCTTTGATGTCCTGCCTTGACTCGCTGACATATATCACACTTGGCGATATAGCTCCCGATTTCTCTCTTCATCTTATGCCACCAAAATTGCTCTTTTAAATCTTGATACATCTTAGTTCCTCCGGGATGGATAGAATAAAGAGTATCATGAGCCTCCTTCAGAATCACTTCTTTCAACTCAGAATCTGCTGGTACACAAAGGCGTCCTTTGTACCACAAAACTCCTTCTTCGTGTTCGGTGAATCCGGGTACTTTGCCTGTACCGATACGACGCTTGATTCCGTCGATACTAGCATTTCCCTTCTGTGCCTCTTTAATCTGACTGATCAAAGTGGCCTGGAGTTCTATGCTAGCCAAAAATCCTTTACTCACTAATTCCATTCGAAAATCTTCCATTTCTTTGTGCAAGCTTGGTTGCTCCTTTAAAATCATGGAGTTCAAGCGGCACGGCAATCTGCTAAGGGCATCTGCTACCACATTGGCTTTACCAGGGTGATAGTGAATGTCCAGATCGTAATCCTTGATTAGCTCAATCCATCTTCTCTGTCTCATATTCAGCTCCTTCTGAGTGAATATATACTTCAGACTCTTGTGATCCGTATAGATCTCACAACGATTTTCCATCAGGTAATGTCTCCATGTCTTCAGGGCTAGAACTACGGCTGCGAGTTCGAGGTCATGGGTTGGATAATTTTGCTCATGTTGCTTCAGTTGTCGAGATAGATAAGATATAACTTTGCCTTCTTGCATTAGCACACATCCGAGACCGATCTTTGATGCGTCACAATACACATCGAAGGGCTTCGTGATATCCGGCATGATCAAGATTGGGGCTGAAATCAATCTCCTCTTGAGTTCTTGAAAACTCGCTTCACATTTGTCAATCCATTCAAACTTCTTGTCCTTCTTCAGCAATTGGGTCATGGGTCTGGCGATACTCGAGAATCCTTCTACGAACTTGCGGTAATATCCCGCCAATCCGAGAAATGCACGAACTTGGGTTTGAGTGGTTGGGATTTCCAATCTTCTACATCTTTCACTTTTGCACGGTCCACAGCAATTTCTCTGGCTGATACAATGTGGCCGAGGAATCCTACCTCCTGTAACCAGAATTCACATTTGCTAAACTTGGCATACAACTGATGCTCTCTAAGGGTTCCAAGAATGGTCCTTAGGTGTGGCTCATGTTCTTATTACGATTTGGAATAAATCATAATGTCATCGATTAAAACAACGACAAACTTATCCAGGAAGTCCATAAAAATCTTATTCATGAGATTCATGAAATAAGCGGGGGCATTGGTTAATCCAAAAGACTTGAATGTATACTCGTACAATCCATATCTGGTGGTAAAGGCAGTCTTTGGAATATCCTCTGCGCGAATCTTGAGTTGATGATAGCCTGTTCTAAGATCAATCTTAGAAAAAACTTTGGCACCGGTCAACTGATCAAACAAATCTTCTATCTTGGGCAAGGGGTATTTGTTCTTGATGGTGACATCATTCAACTTCCGATAATCCGTACACAAACGGTTACCTCCATCCTTCTTGTCCACTAACAAGACATGTGATCTCCATGGTGACGCACTTGGTTGAATCAATCCAATTTCCAGCATGGCATCTAGTTGCTTCTTCAGTTCTGCTAGTTCCGATGGGTTCATACTATATGGTCTCTGGGCTATGGGTCCTGTTCTGGGGATTAGTTCAATGATACACTCGATATCCCGATCTGGGGGCATACCGGGCAAAATATCTGGAAATACATCGGGGTATTCACAGACTATCCGGACTTGGTCAATGGTGTTGGAGATATGCCCAAGAGGCAATAATAAAGTGGTTATTATCATATCTTCACACTTATGATAAATGTTTACATACCATGCTATAATTGTATTAACCGGAAACATTAATACTTGTGTGATTTGTAAACTAAAATAAGAGTCCCTAGTAAAGCCTCTTGTTAAACTAGCTTGTTGGTTGATATATGATCATGGTTTCCTGATCATGAACATAGAGATGTTATTAACAACAGGGTCATATCATTAGGAGAATGATGTGATGGACATACTCCTATAGTTAAGCGTAGCATAAAGATCAAGTCATTTAATATAGTTCATTTGCTATAAGCTTTCTGATACATAGTAACCTAATTCCTTCGACCATGAGATCATGCATATCACCTTTACCGGATGGATGCTTTGATGACATCAAACACCACACCGTAACAGGGTGGCTATAAAGGTGGCATTGAGTGTTCAGAAAGTATTGGTTGAAACACATGGATCAAGAGTGGGATTTGTCCATCCATATGACGGATATATATACTCTGGGCCCTCTCGGTGAAATGTCATCCAATTAGCTTGCAAGCATGTGACTGGCTCACAAGGGATCACATATCACGGGAACGAGAAAAGAGTACTTATCGGTAACGAGGTTGAACTAGGTATGCAGAGATACCGACGATCATAACCTCGGATAAGTAAACTATCGTGAGACAAAGGGAAATTGGTATCGTATGTAAGTGGTTCATTCGATCGCAAAGTAATCGTAGAAATATGTGGGAGCCATATGAATTTCTAGATTCCTCTATTGGTTATTGTTCGGAGAAGTGTCTCGATCATGTCCGCATAATTCACGAACCGTAGGGAGACACACTTAAGGATTCGACGTTGTTTGAGTAGTTATGGTATTATGAGAAAGAGACCGAATGTTGTTCGGAGTCTCGGATGGGATCCGGGATATCACGAGATGATCCGGAATGGTCCGGAGAATAAGATTCATATAAGGAAAGTCCCGTTTCGGAGTTCGGGAATGATTCCGGTGTTTTCATCGGGAATGTTCTAGAAGGTTCCGGATTGTCCGGCACTCCGGAGGGGGAGGGTACATGAATGTGTCATTGCATATTGGAATGATTGCATCATGTACTAAGTGTTCTTGCTGTTCCAAAACTTGAAAGTCAAACTGCCAGTTTGAAAGTCAAACGGCTAAAACAGGAAACTGTGGGAAACAGGAAACTGTGGGAAACAAGCAAGAGGAGTTTGAAACCAACTTGGAGGAGGAGTTCCTCTCCTCCAAGCCGGCGCCCAGCCCTAGGCCGAGTTGGGGAGGGACTCCCCTCCCTCCCTGGCGCGCCTAGCCCCTCCACCTATAAAAGGAGGGGCAGGGCCTCCTCCTTGAGACACACAAGTTTCTACCTCTAATCTCCGGTTTAGAGCCGTTTGGTTTAGAGCTTCTAATTGCTTTAGCCTGCGGTTTAGAGCCTTCTAATTGGTGTGTCTAATCTCTAGACCACTAATAGCCCTCTCTCATAATCCACCATACTCGCTCCGGCTTAAGGCGAAGCCCTGCGGGATTTCCCCTCTACTTCCGGTACCACGCCGTTGTGCTGCCGGAATCGCGAGGAGAGTGCTACAACCTCCGCTGCCTGCTGGAACAAGGGAGAGGAAGGTCTTCGTCGAGTACCGAACGTGTGACCGACTGCGGAAGCGCTGCCGGAACGCAGCGTCGGAAGGATCGTCTACGCGATCTTGAGATCGGAAAGAGTACGACTACATCACCCACGAGAATCTGCTCTCGTTAACCGCTTTGGAATCTTCGAGGGTAAGTTCCCCTATCAACTCGTTGCTACAATCTAGTAGATAGATCTTGGCTTGTTTGTTTGTATGCGATAGAAATTTTTTGTTTTCCATGCTACGAACCCCTACAGTGGTATCAGAGCCGTGTCTATATGTAGATCTGTTGCACGAGTAGAACACAATGGTCATTGTGGGCGTTGATGCTTTTATTGTCGATTGCTTCTTGTGTACTTTGTATCTTGCGGTATGTTGGGATGAAGCGGCCCGGGCTAACCTTACATGACATCGTTCATGAGACTTGCTCCACGCTTGACATGCAACTTGTATTGCATAAGTGGCTTTGCGGGTGCCTGTTTCTCCTAGCATAGTTAAGATCCAATTTACAACGGGTGATTAACAATACTAGTATCAATGTTGTGGTTCTTGTTCGTAAGTTAGAACGACACTTATTGAAAGCCCCAAACCACGTAAATATGCAAAGAAAGTAGAGGCGTCTAACTTTGTTTTGCAGGGGTGTGCAGTGATGTGATATGGCCATGATTGTGATTATATATGATGTATGCAATGTTCCTTATTGTAAGTTGGCAACCGGCAGGAGCCATATGGTTGTCTTTAATTTCTGTTAAGACCCGCGTGTCTATTCAAAGTAGTTGTAATAGTTGAAGCCGGTGGACGACAACCATGGACAGGCGTCATTGACCTTGATGCAATGCCGGTGATGATGGAGATCATGTTCGTGCTGGAAGATGGAGATCATGTTCGTGCTGGAAGATGGAGATCGGAAGCACAAAGAAGAAAAGCCATATCATATCACAAATTATGAATTGCATGTGATGTTAATCCTTTATGCATCTTGTATTGCTTAGTAGACGACGGTAGCATTATAAGATGATCCCTCATGCACATGAATTTCAAGTCATAAAGTGTTCACCCTTAGTTAGCACCGTTGCTAAAGCTTGTTGTTTCGAAGCACCACGTGATGATCGGGTGTGTTAGATTCTACAAGTGTATACAACGTGAGCAAGCCAGATTTGCTCATGCGGAAACTAAGGTTTGATCTTGACGAGCCTAGCATGTACAGACATGGCCTCAGGAACACGGATTACCGAAAGGTAGAGCATGAGTCATATAGTAGATATGATGAACATGTTGATTGTTCGCCATTGAAGCTATATCAACTCTCGTGATG
The DNA here is from genome assembly GCA_916181665.1 of Avena sativa. Lineage (NCBI taxonomy): Eukaryota > Viridiplantae > Streptophyta > Magnoliopsida > Poales > Poaceae > Avena > Avena sativa. The sequence goes on along the minus strand of OV702284.1, from coordinate 56,424,425 downwards.
ATCGGTTTTGATGTGGTGGATTTGGTTCATGTGATCACTAAAACAATGTGAGGGATATTGTTTTGAGTGGGAGTTCACCTAGATTAATTTAATTATTAATTAGAACTCAATTTATCATAAACTAAATCAAAGTGAATTTGCATAGTTGTTGTAGTCATTGGCATCCGTTTACCACCTTGCGCTTAGTTATAATTGAGATGATATAACTATAGAAATCTGGTTAGTTACTTTACGAACTGGTATCGTATTGTTTTGAAGTGTTAATATAAAGTTTAAAAGTCCTATTGCAAACTTTCAGTAAGTTTTGATTACTCCATGAAATTTAATAGTTGGTATTAAAATCAAGAGTAACAATTCCAATGTTAGTATATAAGTAGCATGTTTGTCTCCATGATTCTTGATATTCAAAGGATTGTCTTAATATCAAGGTTATCTAGGATCTGAAAGAGTTGTTTCAGAAACCATGATGTGTGGAAGATATTGTGATATCTGAAACGAAGTTTTGGTTACAACATGATAGAGTATAATATGGCAAAGTTCATGTTCTCATATTTTGATGAGAATTTGCAAGAAGGTTGGAGACACTTGTTGTCCTAATCCTCCAAAAGGTTTTGGATAGCAACATTATACTCATAATTCATCATTATAAGCTAAAAGTAGCTTGATCATGGACGATTCCATGATAAGGGTGAATATTTGATGTAGGTAAAATGTTTACTACACCAAGAGATTACTAAAGAAAGGAATTTGAAAGAACACCAAACATTTGATAATGGTGATCTACTTCAAAGTGCAAGTCCAAAGACATTGGTATTTAACTATACACGCTTTGGACTATATGTCATATGTATGACTCCACTATTGATGTTGATAGATTCTTTCAAACAGAAAAGGAAATATTGAAAGAAAATCTCATAAGTATATGGCAGAAAGGAAAAGACTATAATTGTTCAGCTTAAGTATATAGATGATATACATGTTATGGCTATAATCTTTGCTTATTAAACAATGTGGTTCTCAAGTATTTGATACTGAATTTGTTGGTGTGAATCGTCATACGAAACAACACAATTCATGAACTACAATGGCCTAAGTAACTAGCAAAAGAATATGTGATGATGTTCATTGAGAACAAATAAAGGGTTATTGTGTTGCTCGTTAAACATCAAAGCTTACCTTCAAGATTTGTTTTATCAGGTATTATGAGAACAAAAGGGTTGTTCAAATAATTGCCGTAATCCATAAAAGATGGATGATTCACAAATCTCGTTGGAGAAATCACATCCATAAAACTAGTGCTAAAAATGTCGAAAGACAAATTGATTGAAATATCACATAGGAAGTGATATCGCCGTTTAAATTATATTGGAAAGAAAACATGAAGAAACTCCATGTGGATGGAATTTTGGAGTCTTTTGATTTTTGATCAAATGACGCTTGTGAAACTTTCCTAGAGATAATTAAAACTTCGTTCATAGGTCAAAAGGGAACGAATGACTAGCTTATTGGAACTTGTACATATTGTTGTACGAAATCCATTATGTGTAGTCAAGAGCGATGGATTTCAACTTCATATGCTTTCTCCGAAAATTTGAGTGAATATATGAATATTTGCTTAATAAGGATGAAGTATGAAACATTTGAAAAGTTCAAAGACTTTCAAGATGAAGTGCAAGATCATTGTAACAAGAGTATAAACAGTTTATGATAAAGATCATAAAGGAAGATATTTGAGTTACAAAGTTTAGCATAATACCTAAGATTTATGGAATCTTTCCGTGGATTTGCATTTCCCAAAACACCATAAGAGTATGGAGCGTTCGAGGTATGTAATTAAACCTTGTTTGACATGGTAAGATCAAAGGTATAATTCATAATACTGCCATTATATTTTAGAGATTAAAAGCTTTAGAGATTACCGTTTTTCCACTGAAAAGAGCTTCATCATAATCCGTTGAAATGACACCATATCAAGTTATGGTTTGGGATAAAACCCAAGTAGTCCTTTCTTAAAACATTGGTATGCTATGCATAAGAAAGATGTGTGCAACCAAAGTCGGATGAACCTGTCTTTGTATAACTGTTAAGTATTCCTCCATAAACACCGGAGACAAAAGTGTTTGTTGCTTAGAACATTAAGTTTCTTTGAGAAGGAATTTTTCGTGAAAAGTAAAGTGGGAGGACAATAGAACTTTGATAAGGTTAAAAGAACCTTAGCTATATGTGCAAAGTTGCACAGCACCGAAAAGTGTTCCGGAGGCAGCAACAATGCTCATGGCTCACGTGCCTCAAAGGTTGTGGTCACGGAGATCTAAGTTCCTATTGAAACAAGTAGATCGGGTAAACAATCAAATACCAAGATTTGAGGGTTGAATCGTTATTTGAGAATAATGAACCGACTACATACAAAGAAGCGATGATGGGCCCTGGCTCCGTCAAATGGCTTGAAGCCATAAAATCCGTGATAGTTCCATACACGAGAAATCAAGTTTTGAACTTGAAGGACCCTCGAGAAAGGTGTAAGACCTTACAGTTGTGTCTGGATCTATAAAGAAATAGACATGGATGTTTTACATCTATGAAATAGTCGACATGTTGGGAAGGAGTTCACAAAATGTTCAAAGGTTGACTATGACAAGATTTGATCTTTCATAATGATATTTAGTCTAGACGGATTAATGTAGCAACCACTACATATAATTTTGTTATATGGTAGTTGAATAAACAAAACAAGTTCTTCTAATAGAATCGTTACCTAGGACATGTGCATAACACGGTCCATAGGGTTTTGTTAATTCAAAGGATGCTAAAAGCATATACAAACTTCAATGGTTGAAGTGAGCATCGCGGAGCTGGAATCTTCACAATGATGAAATTGTTAAAAGAGTTTAAATTCATCAGAGACGATGAAGATGCTTGCATTTGCAAGAAATTAAGTGGGAGCGCTAAGACATGTTTCTAATACATTATGTGGAAGACATATTGTTTATTGGAAATAATGTATCTTTTATTAACACATATTAAGAATTTCATCCCGATGAAAGACTTAGGCAAAACCCAAATATTTGGCATCAATAGACGCTAATATGGTTGTGCCAGAAGTACATAGACAAGATATTGAATGAGTTCAATATAGAAACTACAAGAGAGGTTCTTGTCGCACAGAAAGGATTGAATGAGTTCAATGTTGATGATATATTCAAGTGTATTGACATTTGGTAAAGTGAAACAAATAATCAAGTATAGATTGATACTTGATGTATGAAATCACAAAGAGTATTTATATCAATCATACTGTGATATGTACAAATCCAGATATGTCCTATGCTCTAAAAATTGTGAGCATATACCAGAATGATTCGTAAGATGATCATTGGACAATAGTAAGGATATTCTTATGATCTTTTGGAAGAACTAAGAGTATATTATTTGTAGAAGTGACAAATAGATGGTTAGTTCATTGTAAAAGTACTACATTGATACTAGTTTTGTCACAAAGTACAAATTAAGTTTATCTCAATCTAAACTAAGGGTGGCACAATATAATGGAAAGTAAGTTCCATAATGGATTTGGATGAGTTCCAAAGTTAAGACATTGTGACAGATACTACAACAAAAGGCTAAGTATATGACTGCTATTATAGCAGCAAAAGAGGGCATTTGTGTCAAGTAGTTTGTTATCAAACTAGGTGTAGTTCACAGAGGGATAATACTATGAAGATATATTGTGCGACAATATTATCAACATGTTTTAACCCCAAAGAACTAAAGGTCACACCGAAAGACCAAATTTATACAAAGCCATCTCATTAGAGAATGAGTGATGCGTAGAGACGCAAAGACATGCAATTACACACGGACCTGGAAGTGTCAGATCCGGAGATCAGTTGACCACTAGCAATCGTGTACATACAACACCGGAAAGCCATAGGTGTTGAATACACAAAGGTTTGAAACTAGATTATTGACTCTAGTGCAAGTGGGAGACTGTTGGAGATATGCCCAAGAGGCAATAATAAAGTGGTTATTATCATATCTTCACACTTATGATAAATGTTTACATACCATGCTATAATTGTATTAACCGGAAACATTAATACTTGTGTGATTTGTAAACTAAAATAAGAGTCCCTAGTAAAGCCTCTTGTTAAACTAGCTTGTTGGTTGATATATGATCATGGTTTCCTGATCATGAACATAGAGATGTTATTAACAACAGGGTCATATCATTAGGAGAATGATGTGATGGACATACTCCTATAGTTAAGCGTAGCATAAAGATCAAGTCATTTAATATAGTTCATTTGCTATAAGCTTTCTGATACATAGTAACCTAATTCCTTCGACCATGAGATCATGCATATCACCTTTACCGGATGGATGCTTTGATGACATCAAACACCACACCGTAACAGGGTGGCTATAAAGGTGGCATTGAGTGTTCAGAAAGTATTGGTTGAAACACATGGATCAAGAGTGGGATTTGTCCATCCATATGACGGATAGATATACTCTGGGCCCTCTCGGTGAAATGTCATCCAATTAGCTTGCAAGCATGTGACTGGCTCACAAGGGATCACATATCACGGGAACGAGAAAAGAGTACTTATCGGTAACGAGGTTGAACTAGGTATGCAGAGATACCGACGATCATAACCTCGGATAAGTAAACTATCGTGAGACAAAGGGAAATTGGTATCGTATGTAAGTGGTTCATTCGATCGCAAAGTAATCGTAGAAATATGTAGGAGCCATATGAATTTCCAGATTCCTCTATTGGTTATTGTTCGGAGAAGTGTCTCGATCATGTCCGCATAATTCACGAACCGTAGGGAGACACACTTAAGGATTCGACGTTGTTTGAGTAGTTATGGTATTATGAGAAAGAGACCGAATGTTGTTCGGAGTCTCGGATGGGATCCGGGATATCACGAGGTGATCCGGAATGGTCCGGAGAATAAGATTCATATAAGGAAAGTCCCGTTTCGGAGTTCGGGAATGATTCCGGTGTTTTCATCGGGAATGTTCTAGAAGGTTCCGGATTGTCCGGCACTCCAGAGGGGGAGGGTACATGAATGTGTCATTGCATATTGGAATGATTGCATCATGTACTAAGTGTTCTTGCTGTTTTAAAACTTGAAAGTCAAACTGCCAGTTTGAAAGTCAAACGGCTAAAACAGGAAACTGTGGGAAACAGGAAACTGTGGGAAACAAGCAAAAGGAGTTTGAAACCAACTTGGAGGAGGAGTTCCTCTCCTCCAAGCCGGCGCCCAGCCCTAGGCCGAGTTGGGGAGGGACTCCCCTCCCTCCCTGGCGCGCCTAGCCCCTCCACCTATAAAAGGAGGGGCAGGGCCTCCTCCTTGAGACACACAAGTTTCTACCTCTAATCTCCGGTTTAGAGCCGTTTGGTTTAGAGCTTCTAATTGCTTTAGCCTGCGGTTTAGAGCCTTCTAATTGGTGTGTCTAATCTCTAGACCACTAATAGCCCTCTCTCATAATCCACCATACTCGCTCCGGCTTAAGGCGAAGCCCTGCGGGATTTCCCCTCTACTTCCGGTACCACGCCGTTGTGCTGCCGGAATCGCGAGGAGAGTGCTACAACCTCCGCTGCCTGCTGGAACAAGGGAGAGGAAGGTCTTCGTCGAGTACCGAACGTGTGACCGACTTCGGAAGCGCTGCCGGAACGCAGCGCCGGAAGGATCGTCTACGCGATCTTGAGATCGGAAAGAGTACGACTACATCACCCACGAGAATCTGCTCTCGTTAACCGCTTTGGAATCTTCGAGGGTAAGTTCCCCTATCAACTCGTTGCTACAATCTAGTAGATAGATCTTGGCTTGTTTGTTTGTATGCGATAGAAAATTTTTGTTTTCCATGCTACGAACCCCTACAAATGGTAGGTTGGGCTATACTCTTGTTGCACTTGAATTGACGAGGTAAGGTTTCAGATATGTGCTCGACTGATATTCCGGCTGTACTGGTCATGGTTATGGCTTTATTGGCACAGTCAATCAATCCTTTATGTTTGGACATCCAATCCATTCCTAGTACTACTTCCAAACCTTTATTTCCGAGTACTATCAGATTTGCATAAATATCTATGCCATGGATTCGGATAGGGACGGATTTGCAAATTTGCCTAGCCTTGGTGGTTGATCCGGGAATTTGAACAATCATCACATACTTCAGTTTGGTTGGTTGAATTTTACTAGTGCATGCAAATTCTTCGGTGACAAATGAGTGCGATGCACCAGAATCAAACAACACTCGTGCAAGTACTGAATTAACAGAAAACATACCCAGGACGACGTCTGGCGCTTCCTGAGCTTCTTCAGCATGCATGAGGAGAAGACGGCCATTGCGGTTGAGCGAATTCCCTGGGGCAAACCTTCTTCCGGGCTGAACACGACGCTGCTACTAAGCTGGGGTATTTGCATTGGGTGCTGCGGCATTCTTCTTATTGGGGCACTCGTTGGAGTAGTGACCCTTATTTCCACAGTCATAACAAGTCACCTGCGACTTGTCCTTTGCTGCTACAGGCACAACATTGCTTCCAGTCCTCGGGGTAGTGTTGGTGTTGGCGGTAGCATTGTTGTTGTTGAACTTGGGTGGGGCACGGTTGAAATTGCTAGAGTTGTCGGGGTTGTTGTGATTTCCTCCGGGCCTAGGGTTTCCACGGTTGGGATAGGTCGGACGGTTCATCGGGGGTCTGTTGTTTCTAGGAGCAAATCCTGGAGATGGGTTAGGGCGATACTTTGGGGTCTGATGGGTTCCTGGCTGATGCATCATGCGACGCTTGCGGTTCTCATTGGCTTGGCTGATCTTTCCTTCCATCTGGATGGCAGAGTCGACAAGGGCTTCAATATCAGCAAAGGGGATATTGACTAACACTGTCTGCATCTCATCATGCAGACCATTCAGGAATCTTTCTTTCTTCTTGGCTTCGGTGTCGATCTCATCCGGGGCATACCTAGCTAATGACAAAAATTTGTCACGGTATTCCACTACGGTCATCCTTCCTTGCTTTAGTTCTCTGAACTCGTCTCTCATCCTCTTGATCAAACCCGGTGGCACATGGGTTCTGCTAAACTTGACCTTAAATTCCTCCCAGGTCATCATCTGGCCTCCGGTCATTGCGTGAACACTGTTCCACCATGCCCTGACATCTCCGGCTAGATAGTGGGTGGAGAACAAGAACTTTCTCGTTGGCTTCCACTCCAGCGACTTCTAGGTTATTTTCCATGGTCTGCAGCCAATCATCAGCGTCTAGGGGTTCTTCTGACTTAGTGAAAACAGGTGGGTTGGTATTCTGGAAATTCTTAAGCTTAGATCCATGGTTGTCCTGATTTCCGTGGCCTTGGTTGTAGTGGGCTAGCTGAGCTATCTATTGCAGGGTGGCTAGGTTGGCTTGGCGTTCCGCTCTTTCAGCTTCACGGTCAGAGGTCAACATTTGCAGGATTTGCAACATCGGGTCCGGGGATGAACCACTTCCTCTGCGTGGCATCTGAAGATTGAGATAGATCATGAGAAAAGAGGGAAATTTCTAAGGTTCTGGGATTTTGAAAAGTTTTTCAAAGTTTGACTCAGATTTTCTAGTAACTTGCTTTTCATTCATTCATTCATTCATAGCACACGGTACAACACACACCACAACAAGAAAAACAGATGGTTTTAAGAACCATTCTGAAAACTACGATACAGTGGGACCGAATACTACTCACTACGCTAGTGCTCAAGTGGTACTACTCCTCGGAATCTGTGGCTTCATCATCCTCATCATCATCATCGATGAAGGCGAAATCATCCTCATCGGTGAATAAGTCCATAGCATGATCCTCTAGAAAATCATCGTCATTGCTGAGATAGGAGTAGGGGTCTCCACGAAGATCCTCTCCGGCATTCTCCCTTTCCTCCAACTGCATGTCTCTCTCGTGGATGGTCTCCTCCAAAGATGAGATACGGTGGCGAAGACGGGCAATAATGCGCTCCTTCTTGTCGAGCTGACGGCGGCGAGACTTGCGATCCTTTGCCAGCATGGCGATGGTTTGGTCCTTCGTCTTGATGATGGCATACTTGTGGTTGGAGTAGTCACGGCAGTTATCCAACTCCTGCTGACGATCGTACATCATGAACTAAGGTGGTCCAATTGGGTCTTCAGCTCAGGGTGGTATGGGGCTTCCAGTGGTTGTCCATTAGCATCACGCCTTGGGAAAAACTCAAAGCGAGTACCCTTGATCTGGTTGATACTTTGCCCACACATACGAGAAAGAGCTTCCTGCATGGCCCTGGCAAGTACATCGAGCCAGTTGTTCTCTCTTAAGGTAAACTGAATTCCCTCAGCAGTGGGAGGTTCAATCCTTCCTCGGAGACTTGCAACAATTAGCCACTTCAGATCTTCTCCTCCCTGATCATTGAGCTGAGCTCCGAAGAACTCGGGGTGCGGACGCTCCAGAAGTTCCGAAAGCTGGTCCAAATCCCTCTCAAAGATAAGGTCTCCTCCATTCCCCAACTGATAAAACTTGCTGTACTTCACGTCCATCTATAAGAATATAGGATGAGTAAGTTAGTAGAGTGATTAAGTGTGTCAATATTTTATGTATTTTGCAAGAGTTTTTTGAGGAACATGAATTTTCATGAAAGAATCAAAGGGATAAGAATGAGAATAAGTTTTTGTAAATATTTGTTTTCTTTGGTTTTGAAACTAAGTTTTTGATTCAACGTCCAGTCTAACTAGGGTCTCCTATGGTCACGATGGCTCTGATACCAACTTGTCAACACCCGGGTTTTTAATCCCAGATGCATGTTATGCCATACATCGCAATCCCAGGATTACCATTTTTGCGAGACATAACAGAATTGGATACCATAGTACATCATCCATTACAAACCATACATAAGGTCTTACACAAATAGGGATCTCATGATCCAGTTCTTAATACAACTTCAAGCAGCGGAATACGTAATAATAACGGTAGCGTAGGCGAAGCTCCATCTTCGGGGTCACAGGCAATGCTGACGATGGGAGATGATCCTAGTTGTCGTAACCTTCCTAGGGTCCATCCTCCATGTACTCCTCTTCATAGTCTGGCCACGGGAATAGCCAGGGACAAAGCCATTAGTACTCTTTAAGTACTCGCAAACTAATACTAACAAGTGTAAGGGGTTTTTTATAATAGGACACTAGGCTCTAGGGTTGTTTTGCAAGAAGCCAGATTTACATCTACTAAGTTTAGAAGCAACGAATGCTAGTTGGAGTTTTATAACACCTAATTGGGAACCTGTATCTCATGTCACAACTCTGTTGTGGTTAAGTCAAAGTCTCACTTCCTTTCACAAATCATTTTGAAAAATATGACGGGGGAACAGTATGGCCACTCCAACTGTCCATAAACGCGGACGCGGCTATTCGAATAGTTTGACACTCTGCAGAGATTGTAAACTTTCACCACAACATTCGATACATCCGTCAGGAACAAATCCTGAATTCACCATACTCAGTATGCGGATAATCAATCCTAACCTTTCGATTACACGCCCTAGTATAAGAACCTCTCCTGTGAGTTTGGCCTCCCAACCATGACCAACTGTCATCTTGGGTACTGCACAGGTGGACAATCTTCACAAGGTAGCCTCAGCTCAGACCTTGGCCGTGAGGGAACTAATACTAAGGTATATAAGTTTCCAGTCAAGCCCTACCCAATTCTCGGGTATTGTGGTTGTACGATAAAATTGGAATGGTATCGCATCCAGACAACCATCAGTTTTATAACGGGCTAAGGCTCATGCCTCAACATTTTCATCACCATAAATCATCTGGTGTTCGGAAACACATGTCCAAAACATTTCAATAGAATGATCCATCATTCCAAGGTTTTCATAACCATTTTTCCACCAAGTATTCCCATCTAAAGTTGATCAAGTTTTATGCTTAGCACTAGCATCTACAAGTGGGGGTAAGTACTAATGAGGGGTGGTAAACAAGTGGAGTTTCAACTAAGTTCAATCTCATGTCTTAGCATGACATCAGGATTATCTAGCTTAGGCCAAATTTTATGCTCTTTATGCAACCTTCAAATATCTGTCTAGTATCTACAATTCACTGAAGTAAACTCTAGGTAATAGCTTTGATAAAGAAATAAAGTGATAAGCTTGTAAGTAAAAACTAGGATTGGTTTATCAAGTGGGTAGATCATCTATGTTTAAGGCATATAGTTGGCATGGTGACAAGCAAGTATTGGCTTGCACAGTATCAGTATAAGCTTGCTAAATTGCAAGTGTTAGCTTGCACATTCAACTAGTAGCATTAGGCTTGCCTTGTGCAGAGTAGTGGTTGAAGTTCTCCTCGGCTTCTTCTTCGTAGAATCCTCCTTCCTCCTCGTATCCTTGGTCGGTACTAGCGTCTATAAATAAATACGATGTACACAATCACCAAACAATACTTAACTACTTGAAATCATCACACCAAAGGGTCCTATAGATGATCTAGCATCATCACTAACATTACAAGATTAAAGCTTGGTTTAATTCCTTTTATTTTTAGAAAAGTAATTTCTACTCATTGAAAAACTATTTAAGATTTAATATTCTCCAAACCAAACATGGGATCATGTTGACACATGTCATCACCACATATTTTAGTCCATGGGAATGTGATTTAAAGTGGTGTCACAATTTAATAAGGTTTAATCTTTTATTTTTAATAAAATAAAGTGACTAGAAATGCTTATGTGGCATTCTTTTATTACTTGGTCATTATTTCTGTAAGTAAACCTATATGTTTTTATATATTCGGAAAGGTATGATCAAATGTGATTTTTGAGAGTTGGAATCAACTCAAAAGCTATTATGGTTTAAATTTGAAAATTTTTTGAATGCAGAAAAGCTTCTGCCTTGTTATTTTTACCAAGGGTGATCTACATATCCAAATGACTTGAATCCAATGGGCTTGGATTCAGCATTCCCAGACCTTTATAACAAAATTGGTTTCATTCAATTTGGTTCACTGAATCGATCTGGGTTGATTTTTTAATCTAGGTGCAGAAGTGTGTTTGAAATAAAATGGAAAAGGTTAATTTCAAATGACTGGGCTGCGCGGGAAGCGATACTGGACCGGCCTGCTAAGCACAGCGCTTACGCGGGCTGGTTAAGTGGCTGTCCCCACGCGTCGGTGAGACGACGGGGTGCAAAGCGGTATGGGGCGATGTGGTGCGTTCGATCTGGTTCTAATCCAACGGCTGAGGGTCATCGTCGACGTTGGGCAACGCCGGCGAGATAGAAACCTAGCGCGGTCGTTGGGGGCTCACCGGGGTTCAGGCGAGGGTCGGCGAGGCGGGCGAACGACGAAGTCGACGACGGCGAACCTCCTGGCACCAGCAGCTTCTCCTGGGGCGGCTCCAATCGCTGGCCCCCTTCTTCTCCAGCAACGGCAGACTCCAGTGAAATTCCGGCGAAGTGCTGCTCGCCTTGCTCTGGGAACGGGGTGGCACGATCAGTGAGGAGAGGGGAGTGAGATGGTGTGCTCAATTCGGCTGGGGGTGGCCTCTATTTATAGTCCCGACAATGAGACCGAACGGGATGGGCAGGCGACGGTGGCGACATGGCTACGATGGCTAGAGGCATGGCCGGCGGTGGCAATCGCTTGGTGGTCTCCTGGCGATGCTCTACGACTTTAATGCGCATGTAGGGGCGGTGCGGTTTGGTCTGGAACGTGCGACACTCTGCGCGGCAGAGGCGGCGTCTTCGACGGTGAGCGGTGGCTGTGCGTCATGGGGCGGCGAACGGTGATGTCTGTCGGTCTCCTGGGTCAGTGGCGATCATGTATGCACGCGGCGAGGGCGGCGCGCGGTCTGTGGGCGTCGGTCGAGTGTGGCGCTCTGGCGCATGCTCGGCATGGTTGTTGGCGAGCTGGGCGCGGTTCGTGCGTGTGGTCCAGGGTTTGGCAATGCTCGCGGCAGAGACAGGGAGTGGCGGTGGACGGTAGGCTGCCTCCTAGATACGGTTGGCCCGGCTAAATCTCCTCCTAGCTTGCTGTCTCGACTGGGGTGGCATGGTGAGCTTCGGCTGTTCACCATTGATGTCATTGCCCAGCTTACAGTGAGCCTAGTGCTTGGTTTAACTTGCTAGATGATCTACTGAGATGGTTGTGAGCTAGAGGGGGAACAAGTTAGGCTTCAATCACTGCTCACAATAGTGTTTAAGATTTTGATGATTTGTGTCTGCAATGTGTTTGATGAAATGGCCGCAAGAATTCAAGTTTTGAATTTTGAAAAGATTTTTGGTGGGTCTGCTAGGTTGGTGCTGGTGAGTCTGCAGATGCCTGGGTTTTGAAAGTTGATCTTGTTTGAGTGGTTTTTGAAAAAGTGGGATCTTCCCATATGATAAAGATTCAATTTTGAACTGTCCTTTAAACTATGTATTTGAATGTTTCTGGATGATCACAAAGTGGGCCTTGATACTTTGTTATGAGTACAATCAAGGGGTGCAAAGATCCAGAAAAGTTTCTGTTAAGTTCTGAAAGTTTGAGACAGCCAAAGTAGGCATGGGAGTTAAATTGGTCAAAATGACCATTCCCTTATTTTATTTGTTTTGATTTACTTGTCCTTGAGAAAAGTTTGGGAATTGTTTAGATGATGTTTATTTCACCTAAGAATCCATTTACAAGCAAAGGAACACAAAAAAAAGGTGGTTCAAAAGAATTCAAAATGAAATGCATACTCACATGCATGCATTCATATTTTTATTTAGCAAAGTTTTTGTTAACCCTAAATTTGATGATTAGAGTTTGATGATCCAAGTTTAGTATTTTTGGGATGTTACACCCTCGGCACGATGGGAAGAAGGAGAATCATCACCACCACCACCTGTGGTAGAAGGAGAAGCATCGACACCACCACCACCTGTGGTAGAAGGAGAAGCATCGACACCACCACCACCAGCGGAAGCACCAGGAGAAGCACGGCCAATATGAACAGGTGTGATGGCGAGCAAGATAGTCGGTGAGGCATCAGGATAACCAAAGTGTGCATTGCCGGAGCATCCTGGTCCCTACATGTTTGAGGCAGAGTTAGCAACCACCAAGGCACGGGTTTGTTGTAACAACTGGTTTGGCAAATAACTTACCAGGGTCCCTGAGTAGAAGGTCAAAGCAAATTCGTCCTTCGATGGGAAGATTGGCTGTGGCCCAGGCCTCAGTGGTCGTGGCGGTATCATATCCCGCACTCCAGTGGAATAAAACCTCTGGTCAGCCTGCAAGATAGTTTAGATGTGAGTCATTGCAGAAACAAAGATTCAAACTAGGGAATGCAGGACTTGTCATCTTTTGCAAAAATAAAGGTTGAAACTTACCTCATCGCGACACTCTGCCCACTCCTCGTAGGCCGCTCCGGTCTAGAACCACGTCGCGAGCGTAACCAAGTGTTCCGCATGAGCGACCTTATAGGCCTCATCCAAAGCAGGCTACAATTTCAAAAATAATGAATCTCGTCATCTTAGCCACTCATGAACGATTGTCAGAAAGATGATGGAAATGAGAAAAACTTACATTGTCGTTCGCTCGGGAAGGCCGTTGAGGCGGGATAGCGGGGTCGTCGGCGGTGAGGGTAGCCTTGATCCGCGTGAGGCTCAAAGCAAGAGTTCGCGGGATAGGCCCAAGGTTCCACCGGTTTACCTACGTTTGACCCATGGCGGGAGTTTTCTCCTATATGTCCAGCACACTTCTCTAAGTGTTATTACATGCAACAGTGGGACCGTCACACCCGGGAGCTAGGTTTTCCATCTAGGAGCAATCCACCACCCTTGTGCATGTATGCTAGGGCCACACGCATGTTATCGTGGCATCCCGGCCCTTGGGCGCTCCTTTTTCGATGAAACCCTAATCCGAGGGCCCGCAGGTCTACCCCCGAAGCATTCTTCGTACGAGGGTTGACCAATGTACTTTTTGGTGGTTTAGGTTTTTTTAGATCATAACTACATGGAAAACTAAGATTAGGCCCAAGGTTCCATCGATTTACCTACGTTTGACCCGCAGCGAGAGTTTCCACCTACATGTCCAGCACACTTCTCTAAGTGTTATCGCATGCAACAGTGGACGGTCACACCCGGGAGCTAGATTTTCCATCTAGGAGCAATCGACCACCCTTGTGCATGTATTCTAGGGCCACACACATGTTCTCATGGCATCCCGGCCCTCGGGCGCTCCTTTTCTGACGAAACCCTAATCGGAGGGCCCCGCGGGTCTACCCCCAGAGCATTCTCCGTACGAGGGTTGACCAATGTACTTTTTTGGTGGTTTAGGTTTGCATAGGTCATATATACATGGAAAACCAAGGATATGCCCAAGGTTCCACCGGTTTACCTACGTTTGACCCACGGGGGGAGTTTCCTCCTACATGTCCAACACACTTCTCTAAGTGTTATCGCATGCAACAGTGGAAGGTCACACGGGAGCTAGGTTTTCCATATAGGAGCCATCCACCACCCTTGTGCATGTATGATAGGGCCACACACATTCTCGTGGCATCTCGGCCCTCGGGTGCTCCTTTTCTGACGAAACCCTAATCCGAGGGCCCCACAGGTCTACCCCCGTAGCATTCTCCGTACAAGGATTGGCCGATGTACTTTTTTGGTGGTTTAGGTTTGTTTACGTCATAACTACATAGAAAACCAAGGATAGGCCTTTACAAGCGTGCATGCGGTAAACTTCACACGGTGTAAGGTGTCTCCAAAAAGTGGGTTCGATGCCCAAGGGTCCCCAAAAGAGAGGGGTTTCTAGGGTTTCCCCGGTAGAGAGGTTTTAGTTCCTCGTGGTCCGTAAAAAAGAGATATATCTTTAATATTTTTGTTGTAGTTGTGCATTATATGTGTATTTTTTTTATATTTCACATTTATGCTTTAGCATCAGGTTCCAGAAAATTCGGGTCGTTATTCTATGCGGGTGACGGGACACGAGAAGATTCGCGTGGTTATTTTACAATCACCAAGTTATTTATAAATTACATCTATATTAAAATTATAGTGGGAAATAAATTACTAATCAACTATGTGAATTTTATACTTTGAAGAAAAAAGAAACAGTAGACTACCTAGGCCGACAGTATTGCCGTCGGCGTATACTTACTGCCCTACGTGTCTAACGCCGTCGACCGCGCCCGTCAGGTGGGACGGTTGGCAGGGCCATGTGGCCTCCTATGCCGACGGTCACCGTCAGCATATTTTACTCTATGCCGACGGCGGCCGTCGGGGGTTTTGGCCCTACGCCAACGGCCACCTGGCCTAGCTGACGAGGCCGCGCATATGCGCCGACGAACCCGTCCTTTAGCCGTCGGTGTAAAGGAAGGCCGTCAGCATTGCTTGTTATTCCTGTAGTGGGGGCAAGTTCTTGGTCCAGTTTCGTTATCTCCACAGTAAAACGGCCGATGGTGATTACACGTGTAGCTAGGGATCTTTTTAACCCTAGGTGGATTCGCTGTCACCAGGCACCAATCGATCGATTAATGAGCCGTACCTCCTTTCGTACGTGCGTAGAATTTCGCGAGTACGCGACAGCAAGCAAAAACCCATCTCTTTCTCGTCCTGATCCCCAGCTTTCTAGGAAGCCGAGGGACAGGAAAGAGAGTCTTATCCATGACGATGCTGGGTAAGCTAGCGACCTAGCATGCACCAAGTCTTCTCGCTTTGGCAAGAGTACCTAAGTGTGATTTATCGTCGGAAAACTATAGTCGGTAGCCGTCGAACTGAAGCTAATTAATCGGCCGTTCAGTTTATGCGGATTAATTGTTACATATCTCCCGGGAGAAAATTACAAAAAACCACCACATTACGGGCTAGGGTTTCAAAAAACCACCACCTTACGTTAGTGTTTCATAAAACCACCACTTCAGAGTGAGTTCGTGACAGATAGCACTGATACCGGTCTGATCTTGGTCTAATGACAAAACTGACCGGTGGGTCCCACCTATCAGAATGATGTGGCACGACGAAAACAGTCAAGGGAGATGCACGATAGACTGCTTTTAGTTCTGGGCTTTTTTGTAAATTTTGGAGAAACCTTACTTATATGAGATTTTCTTTTCTCTTTTCTATTTATTTCATAGAAATATAAATTTGAGGTTGCCGGAGTTCACCGTCGGCGGCCGGCTGCAGCGCCACCCCTCCACCCCCAGGAGCGCCAGACCAACACACCTCCAGGACCTCTGTGGGGTCAATGTCAGTCGACGACGGCGGTAGCGGCCGGCGAGCTCCGGCCGCGGGAGGCGCGCGGGCAAGCTCTGGCCGCGGGAGGCGCGCGGGCGAGCTCCGGTCGCAGGAGGCGCACGGTGAGCTACGACCAGTGGGGCGCGGGCGACCGTACACCGTCCGATTGGAGACCGGTGGCGTAGTGGATCGGCCTCGTCGACACAGCCGACGACGACGATGGCGACCGGGGCGGGGTCTCAGCAGGAAGCAGCTCGGGGACACGCCGCTCCATGGAAAGGGCTCTGCAAGGACCAGGTGGACTCTGTGGAGCTACAGGGACCGTCAGAGAAGACTGGGATGCAGCGAAGGGGATGAATCGGTGTGCGGCGGATCTCGGCCGGAGCTGAGGAAGATGGAATCGTGGACGACGGTGCAGACCACCTCGGCTCGATTCACTTGGAGGTTAGGGGCGCAAGGAAACAATGAAGACGATAGGCTCAAAATTTGATCCGGCGATAGCCTACATCGAGCACACATCAAGGATTCACGCGCGGCCGGCCGCCGCTACTCTCTCGGCCTCATACCCATGTACGGGATTTAGTTAGATTGGTCAACGTACGCTACAGTGGACAAAAAAAGGTACGCTAGGGTGGAGAAAAAGAAGAGATAAAACAAAGTAAGAAAAGGAATAAGAATGAGAAAAAGAAGAGATAAAACAAAGTAAGAAAAGGAATAAGAATAAATAAGTGGACCTCTGAGGTCAGTCACAATTACCTATTCATCACAAAATCAGAGTTTATAACGTACAAGGACTTTTTTGCAAAATGCACGTGCCACATCAGCCTGACAGCAGGCCCCACCTGTCATATTTGCTGTCTACCGAAGATGAAAACTGAATCAGTGTTTTTTGTTATGTGTTAGTTGTGAAGTGGTGGTTTTATGAAACCCTAACGTAAGGTAGTGGTTTTTTGAAACCCTAGCCCGTAATGTGGTGGTTTTTTGTAATTTTCTCATCTCCCGGGTATCGGAATCGCATAAAACCTGTTACCAGATGTGGAAACGCCGCCTAAAGAATCCCCTAAAAACCCACGGAGGAGACGGTATATGCCATTGCTGCTGGATCGTACGGCACCGAGGCAATGAGGCGTTGCTGTTGCTTCTCTGAATGTATTGTCCCCTCTACTCTATCCACAGCAGTCGCAGTACCCGATAGATACAATGGCGCTGTCTTTTCTCCCATTTTTTCTTCTGCTAGTCTCCACCGGTGACAATGCTCTTCTTGGTCTTCTTCTTGAAAAGTAAGCAGTTGATATGCATGAAAATCCAAGAGAAGCGCTGGAAAAGTGAGAAGGGAGAAAGTTCTTCCGGCATATGATGAGCTCCAGTGATCTGTCAAAGTCTAGAAGTCGGCAGAGACCTAGCCGCCGCCTCCACCTCTCTAAGAAACCTAGTCGTCGACTCCACTTCCTCCTCTTCCATATTTCGGTTGGTCCAGGAGGATCGAGGAACCTGAACTATGAGTTGAGGTTTTAATAAGAGTAGTGATTTTAAGAGATTATGTTAGAGTTTACGCAGTTGTCTTCTTTTTTGACATTCGCGTTAACGAAGACGGCATTGTCTACAACGGGTGATTTTCGGCCCTTATTTCGAAGATGAGATCTCCTTCGCAACAAATTTCTCTAAGTATGGTACTTCAGAAACCGCCGATCAATTTTGGATTACTGCTCATGGTTGACACGAGGAGGATTGTCCTTATGATATTTATCCAGACTGCTACGTCATCGACAATGGTGATTCGTGCTCTCGGCTCCCCAGCCACGTCGACTAGACTGTTTGATTACTTTTTCTTGGAATAGTGGTGTTGCTACTCTTGCTGATGTTGGTCGATTACTTTAATGGCTGCACGCGTGCACTTAGACTTGACATTGCGGCTCAAAATAAAATTAATTATGGAAGAAACCTTGTTGGTATTTTTACAGGTTTGTGGTTTGATATATGTGTCATTTTTCTTTGGTCGCTTTGAGAGAAGTACAAGGTTGTGTCGTGAAAAAGAGAAGAGTTTGAAGACCTCAAAGATTTTCTAATTTGTTTTAGACTTTATTTTGCAATCGCTAGAGATACTTTGTCTCTATCACGTATTATTCGCTACTATAAATATATTATGGTATTGATTGTTTTAAAAAGCTTTAGTGATCCCTTTATATATATTAAAAATCATAACTAAAGGAAAAAATGAAAACAATTTTGGACTTTATTAATGATATATCCTACAAGCATGCACAATCACAATCGAAATTCTTTTTATTACGGGCTACACAAAAATAACCAAATCTGTTATTTTTTAGAGATTTGAAAATGTGATACTCATATCTTGTATAGCTCAAAGTATACATTATTTTGAATCGGTAGTTTGCATGATTATGGTATACATCACTGGCTACATGCTGATTTGTTTTCGATTTTTCATTAAGAACACAACTAGTTTTCATGTGCACCAAATCTCCACTCCATATATAGTCACATGGGAAGGAATAGGTTAATTAATTTGTTTCCTATCAGTTGGTCAGTTGATTTCTAACAACATATACACTTTTAAAGAAAATTGTGTGACATGTATGTTTGTCTCATGTGATAACCTTATGTGTAATCTCTATAAACAGATTGTCTAAGAAAATATATTTACATTTCTTTAAAAAAAATTACACTACTACTAGACATAACCGAAAGCGGTTGCTACACGAATTTCCATGTGTCGAAATCACTCTCGAGGTGGGGTCTATACTTCGTAGCAATCTACTCGGCATTTCGGACCTTTTCTCCGTTTGTATGTTCCCGTTGACGATAAGCAAAAATTTGCCTCGGCCCATTCATGTGCTCCAGGTGGGACGTAGAATAAATCGTCTCATATATCCTTTATTACTAATCCTTTGCACAAAACAAGTGCTTGCTGCCCAAAACGGATGACAAATCTCCATCTGCTTTTTAGGCGCGTCACTTGGAATGGGCCGACTAGTTCCCATTGGCAACGTACGCCAGCCATGTCAACTTGATAAACCAATTGCAGAATCGGTGATTGAACTAGCAGAAGAGACCCAGCAACTCCATTATTAGGCAGATAAAAAAGTGTATCCACGTACGTGTTGTTGTCAGTTTCGGCGTTAACCTGACAAGGATGAGAAAAGATATTGGTTGTTGGTAAAAGGGTTTGTGCTTCTTACGCATTACCGGTGAAGCGTTTGTCATGTTCATACTTCTGGACTTCTGGTTCTAGACTCACAGTACGCGACTGGTGACATGTGGCCCTTGGGGTGGCTGAAGCTGCTTACATGCAAAGGTAGATGATTAGGCTGGTCATAGTGTATATTAGTAGTAACTTAGACTAGTAACGTGCATATGTTATTACTTAGACCAACCACACCGTATGAAAAAAGTGATTCCTAACCTTCTCTCACATCCTATTGAACCGGTTCTATACATTTCCGGAATCGGTTCATGCAATGTGACACAAAGAAGCGGTTCGAAAACTTGGTTCGCTTCTTTTATGCAACTGTGGGGCCAAGCGGTAGAATTGTGAGGAGAAGCCAGGATGCATGCATGCAGAGAAAGTGAATAGTGGGTTCCACCAGCGATTCCATACACTGCAACTTCTTCATAGCGGTTCCAAACTCTGACAGAAAATTTCTTGAACCGATGCAACGTGTGGCTGGTCTTAGGTTGTCTAGTAACTTAGACTAGTAACATGTATATGTAACTTAGACTAGTAACTTAGAGTAGTCTAGATTACTATCTTTATAGTGAAAAATAACTTATGTGTGATAACAAACATTGTCATATTAATTAGTTTGTAGACTTATTTTGTCTTGATATGTGTGATGTACAGTAATATAGCTAGTTATTCTATCTATCTTTTTTTTCATTAACTCATTGTCACGTAAGCAAAAATGCTGACTACTCCAACCTTAATGTATAGAAAATGCATGTTCCTCCAGCCTTACGCGGATCCATGTGAGTAATAATTATGTCTCGGTTGTTGCTTGTCCTTGTTGTATTCTATGATGACCATATGCTAATATTGGTGGTCTTTCTCTGCCTCTACGCCCTTGATTTATATGGTATATTATAGTTTGACTTTTTTTGCGGGTATATTATAGTTCGACTTGTGAAAGCTATACTCTCTCTTGTTTTGAAACGGATTACCTCGAGCTCATACGCGTTATACTTCCTATACAATAAAAATAGTGCACATTAGTTTTCTACCAAGTCAAACTTTGTAGATTTTTACAAAGTTTATGAAAAAACAACATTCAGAATACTGGATTAATATAGATTTATCATGAAATGCATGCCCATGTTTTATTTATTGCACTTGGTGTTGTAGATATTGGTATTTTATTTATTGCACTTGTGAATGATACTAGTCCTCAAAATCAAAATTTTAAGTTTTATTAAAGAAAAACATTATGATTATTCACAAGATATGTGTACATAGTTCCTAAAATTTCCAGCACCAAATTCAAAAAACACGCAGAGAAACGAAAATGACAAATCTAACATGGATAGTGCACAAAAAGACAAAATCACAAAAGTCTGTATTCACATGTCAATTTGTCTTTTTTTGTTTCTCCGTGTGTGTTCCAAATTCTGTTATGGAAGTTTTAGGGATTTTGAACATAGTACATATTGTGCACAATTAAATTTTTTCTGAATTTTTCTAAAACTTAGAAATGTATTTTTAAGAAATGGTATCATGACATCATACAAAGACCGGTATCACTAGATATCTTCTCGTGGGTGGGTCTACTCTTAGTTAACCAGAGATCGAATCCTAGATTTAACACGGTAGTGTACTGATATAAGCGGATTATTTGTGGAGTAGAAGGCATAGATAGCATGACGTCTACGATGAATTAGTCAATCTCAAGGCTCCACAATAACACCATTAGGCTAGTTGGTGGTGTTGAAAGAGAATCCGTGCTATGATGCAATTTCATTCCCTGCATAAAGTAAAACTCGAGAGAGAAGGTACTACTACATGTAGTTTTTAAGGCACAGTACGGTTGTCGGAAAATATCCTCTTGGAATTGAAGACCCAAAAGTAGGTCTCCACTAGAACTATTTCAGCTACTAGAGCGGAAGCTGCTAGAAAATGTAATGACCCTTGAGTTTAGGAGCAGCCAAAGGTGACGATTTCCTCTAGAACTCATGTACAGGCAAGTGGGAGGCGACATATTTCAAGCAAAGAATGAGTGAACTGATTACGGGAACCATCTCATCTCAGAAAGAGGAGAACTGATTATGAAGGGATTGACAAATTCGAACGACGTGGCCCACCTATTTATCACCGAAGGCCCATCAGCAACTACGCACGGGGCCCATCCACGGAACACTCACGACTAGGCAGAAGAAAATCGTGGCAATGACAACTTGGCATGCATCGTCAGCGTCTGGGCAAGGATGACGGGTAGTTTAGTATAGTATTCACTTCATTTAGAAATATAAGATAAGATGTTTTAGATTTATAAAGTAAATATATCTAGACATATTTTAGTGTATAGATTTAATGAATCTGTATACTAAAAACATATAGATACATTAGTTTTATTAAATCTGAAACTTATATTTCTAAATGAAGGAAATACATGCTACGTCAGTGACACTCCTTGGACTTGAACCATATCAGTCGTGTTGGGTACCCCGTAGCCGTTTCAAGAGAAGGAAAGGATCGGACGCATGCCGTGCAACGAAGGTTGTACTAATAAATTGGAAGAAGCTTCTGAAATTTGATTGTGGCCAGCACCGCCAGGCCGCATCGCTCTTAACGAGAAAGATATGGAGATTAATTGATGTACGGACCCTTCTAATTGTGCACCCAAGTCTGATTGCGACTGGCAAGCCACTGTTCTTCCAAAAAGATATCGGGTGCCCGTACGTACGGTACCGCCCCTTGTTTAATTGAGCGCACATATTTCTTGTGCTGCCTCTCCTGGGCAGCACAGCTCAGCATCTTCATTTACTCCAAAAGTTGACAACGACTGTAAAACTAGAGTACGTACTGCACAAGATCAACGGATCAAACATTATTTTTGCCATATTTGAGCCATGCGTATACTCTTCTAGCTAGTGCACGAGGTACGCGATGTTTGGTGCGGTGTTCCATTCAACAGTTTATTTTTCTTATTTCCGGAGCAGTCTTCACACACCACACCAAGGGCAGTTGAAATAAAAATAATAATCAAGCCAGGACAACTTTTAGAATGATGAAAACCTAGATATACTATGAGACAATGTTTAACCGACTACGTTGTGCATGCAAGCTTTCATTGTTATACTACTCCCTTTGTCTTCAAATAAATATCGCAAATTTGTTAAATTTAAATGTATCTAGACACTATTTAATATATAAATAAATTCAAATCTGTCCTGACTTAACATAATATATGATTTAACAGTTTGTGTTAATATATTTCCCCACACTATTAACTTAATCCTTCCTTTGGCTCTTTGGCAACCAGCAGACACGACTACTCTGTTAACTACGTGCAATGTGTCATAACAACAAGCTTGGCTCTAATTAACAGCACTGCCTACAGAATCATGATATGTATCATCACAAACCAACCTCAATGGTAAATGGAAAATAATCAAGATGACAAGATGTTGAACTTGGATATGATGCATAGAAGAACTTGTTTGTCTGTTGATCTTTGCTGCCGTGTAAAGAGAGTTCAACAACTACTAGTTCTGCCTCCTTGCTTGATTGTTATATTAATCCGAAGCTCCGGAACCAAACATAGTTATGTTATTATTACAGACAGTGACGGAGCTTCAGGCCGGCAAGGCCGGGCAGTTGCCAGGCTCAGAATACTACGTACATACTAGTTAATTAAAAAAAATAGTGGGCAAAGAATCATAGACCAGAACGCTTTGTAGTTTGCCCAGGCTATCTAGTTGGGCTAGCTCGGCCACTGATTACAGAAGACTTGCACACTTCCAAGCTGGAAGGATAGGGAGGATTCGACCATCTAGAGTTTAACTCCCGTTCTCAACCCATGAATAATATGAGTTTGAAGCTTCTTTGCAATACTCCTACTTTCTTGGCATGGCGTTCAAAACATCTCCAGCCTCTTGGGGTTAGACAAGGGGTGGGGGAGGATATGACCTCGATTACCATGCCCGTCTCTTGGGAAATATGAAAGGAATGAATGCAAAGAATATTTCAACACCATTCGTCTACCGCGGCTATAGTCATTGCCAAAATAAAAGAAGAGGCAAGAGTGTGGAGTTCTGCCGGTGCAAAGATTTTGGGCTATGTAATAATGGGAGAGTAGACCTCCATGCAAACCGTAGGCATGTGTGTAACCTCTAAAATCTTCTCTGTTAATAAAAATGGCAAGTCCTTTGTTCGTGTTTTAAGAAAAAAAAAGAACATTGCATTGGAAAAGTGCACATGACATCCATACGTAAGTGATATTTGTGTCTTAGCAATAACAGATAGTTGCACCCTCATGTTGGTTTGAGAACAAAATATGTGACTCTTTGATTCACATGGTTAACTTAACATGGTGGAATATGATAAACACAAAAACATGATGAGAATAAATGTACAAAATAAATACGGAAGAGTGATGATGATCAAGAGTTGGTATTGGTTCCTTTCTTCCTTTGCACATGATGCCCGGACATGGATGAGGCGAACGTAAATAAAACTTGGATCATAATAATAACACATAGTTGCAGTTTGTTTTTGCATTATTCCAAAAAAATCTGTTTTGTCCCATTTTATACAATACAATCGACATACTCAATAATGATACCGGGTCCTGTCATTCATGTTGGTTTGAGAATTTTAAAATGCGGCCATTTGATTCACATGGTTATCGGGCGTGGTGAATTTTAAAATGACGACAGCTATGCGACCATCTTCGTTTGATCAAGCCCATTAGGCTAAATGTGATGTCTTATATTTTTTCCATAAGACATTTTTTCAAAATGGAGTAAACACCAGCCTCTGTATTAATTGATGCACACAACCTTTTTTCCATGAGACGTGACATCATGAATGTTATTGGTGAATGTGCCACTCCGTCGGTGCCACGGATCCACGATAGTAACCACAAACATGAACATGATATGCTGTCAGATGAGATCAGTCGCGCTGACTTAGCTTGCCCTGGTTGCCGGTATCCTTCCAAGCGAAGACCTAGACCCGTTGAAGCGTAAATAAGCATGGGTCACTGACAGTGACGCCCGATATCGATCCTTGCATGCAAGATGGTCCTTACAAGTACATAGCCAGACTTCATCGGCAAGGCTACCGCGCGATCGCTGCCTTCACGGCAAGGCGTAACGCTTATCCCGCCAGGGTTACCACACATGCACTAGTAGAAAATAGGACACTAGTCCCGGTTTGTAAGAGGTTTTAGTCTCGGATTGTAATCCGGGACTAACGTATCGGGATTAAAGGTTAGGTCTTTAGTCCCAGTTCAGTTACAAACCGGGATAGATTGTCTCCACGTGGCCCCGCTGCGCGCGTTGGGCTGGAGGATCTTTAGTCCCGGTTCGTAACATGAATCGGGACTAAACGTTCTTCTGCTGTGGCAGCGTTTTGCACCAAACTGCTGCCGCGGCAGGAGGTGGGGTTTTAGGGTTTTCTTTTTTGTGTGTTTGATTATTTTTTATTTTATTTTTTCATATACATATTATTCTATGCTACTACATGTTGTATACATTGATACATATATAATATAATTTCTCTCACGATTATATAAAGACATATAAATATATACACAATCGAGACTAGAGCTCGTCTAATTGATTTATACGAAGATCATTATAATGAATATTGTCCTTTTGTGTCTATTCATGATTACATAAAGGTCTATCCACGTTGTACTCTTCTTTTGTGTTTATGATGCCCTGAGCAAAAATCCCGACAACTTCTCTTGAATTGCTAGTAGGCGTTCATGTGGTAGGAGGTTATCATGCATCGCATGCAACTATATATAAAGAAGTAGATCATTATGAATGGAACTCAACAAAAACTATGGTATAGAATAAATTGCGAATATATTGTTTACGTACTCGAATAAAGTCTGTGCCCTGCTCCATATACCCACGAATAAACTCGCATACGTAATATCCACATAAATTAGTCCACTGTGGCTGCATCGCACACTTTTCGATCGAGAATATAATTTAATCAAATAATAATCAAGCATGATAATTGTATGAATGATAATTGTAATATCTACATAAATTAGTCCCCTAGCTCTCGTACTACTTACCGGGACCGTACGGAAAGTGAGTTCCTCACGCCATTCACCCCAAACCTTCTTCTGAACCTTTTCCAAACTCTGTCTGGCAAAAAATAAATGAATGAGTTATTAATTAGTTTACATCTCAGAGAATGAACGAAAGAGACAAATATAGTGCGATAATGATTGAAATTACTTTTGGAGGCAATCAATTATGATGCGGTAGTCTTCCGTCGGCTTCTTTATCGAGTCCGAGATTTCCACTTTTGCATGGTCAACGTCAATGTTTAGAAGAATCCAGTGGTGGCTGCGCACGTTTATATACACTTAACATCTAGTAAACAAAAATTGAATGTGTACAAGACAATAAGTCCCTTATCCATAGTTGTAAGGAAATAGTATTTGTGTCTTGTAATGTTGCTCCATTAAAAACATTAGCAAGTTATCCTCCGTTTTCTCGAGGTTATTTATTAGCGTATGTCCATTAACTCTGTTTGGGTCAACGAACCCAATGCTGTAGATTGACTTTATTCTACATTCTTGAATCTTCATTCTGCATATATAATAGCATACAGAAGGAGATATAGTGAGGATAACGATAGGAAATGAATTGAACGAGCTGAGTTAGTGACTTAATTACTTACAGACAATAGCAGCTGAGGAGGGACTTGTCGAGGGCATCTAGGTTGAATAACTGAAATAGTTCACAAAGTTCAATGGAGATCTCGTCTGGACGGAAGTACTCCTCTCCAAATTTACATACGAGAAATTTTCGCCCTTCCTTTGTGACTTACAAGTACCAGATATGCAACAGTCTTATATGTGTTGGCAGATCATCGAATACCTCATCGCTGACTAGAGGCTCCCCGTAGACAAATTTTCGTGCTATTGGTCCCTTGGCGACATTATTTCCACCGGCTAGAAGTGCTTCGAGGGGCACGTTACACTCCTTGGCTAATTTAGTAGCTAATTCCATATCTATTCCACCTTGTGTGGGCTGGGGTAACACCTTGAGCGGGGCGATGGATTGTTTTGCCTGTTTGCCGAGCTGGGCAACTTCTTTTGATTTTCTCCCGCTTGCGGTACTGCTTGATGACTTTTCTTTTAGTGTCTTCGTAAGACAACGTGTATAGTCATCTTTCCTATTTAACACATGTTGGGGTGGTTGCTCAAGGAATGCCTTGAAGTTCTTCTTGACTTTTGGATCAACTTGCACCCGTGGCTCGGGTTGTTTTGGTGCAAAATGGGCCTTCACTTCGGCCCGGGAGATCACCACGCTTTCCTCATCAGTCCAGTGATAAGCTAACTTGGGAGGAGACGGCGGTACTCTTGGGAGGGGATCTTATCGTTTTCGGCATCGGGTCTCCCTCGACGTAGCGGTGTTATTCTTCCGCTTTCTTCCCTTTGATTCAGTGGGCGGAGGCGGAGGCGCCGGAGATGCAGATGCAGTCGCGCTGCAATCCCTCTCAGGAAGGGGTAGACTATTGTTTCTCGGTGGAGACGGTGGACTCGGAGGTGATGGTGGCCTCGGAGGTGATGGATTTCTTCTCGGGGGAGAAGATTGCCTTGGCGCCCAGCCTGGAAACATGATGTGCTGTTTTTTTCCAAAGAATGATCCCACCCTCCACTTCTCCCAATGTTTTATCCCCTTTGCCTGCAGGGATGTCAAGCTCAAGTGATCGACATGTCGGTTCAACTTCATCCACATCGACACGAGCATAGCCAGCTAGAATCTGACTTCCGTTGTAGGTCGCTTCCGGTGGACAAGGTAAAGCAAAGCCGAGCGCCACCTTCATATAAATGTTCTTCACTATGACATGTAGCTCACAAGCTGTCCTTGCCTCGACTTCATCCACGGGGTAGCGAACCATCGTTGCACCGGTCGTATCATCTATCACCGGTGCATTATTCTCCATCAGCATTAGATTATTAGCTTGTACCTCTATGGAAGCCACGTTGCTTCTCTGCTGAGATGGGCCCACCGGACTGTCTAATGCAGGATCTTTCTATCGGGCCAGTACTCTAAGTTCATTAATCTACTCCTGCTGCAGCTTGAACATGGCTTGAAATTCGTCGTTCCTTTTTTCAACCGCCTCCAATCGCGCCGCCTCCTCCGCCTTCTGCCGGTTCGGTTTTCTAGATCGGCTTCTATAAGTGTCGATGTCATCGGGAAACCCTGTTTTCCATGGAACAGATGGGCCAAAGCCTCGTGTTCGTTTGACTTTTTCAGGATTCCCGAGGGCATATGTCAGCTCATCGTTCTCTCTGCCGGGAATGAACTTTCCATCGTTTCTCAGTTGTATCACTTTAACAAGTTCATCTTTGGGTTTAGTAATGGCCTTATTTGTAACAATAATCTCCCCGGTTTCAGTTTCATACGACCCCCCATGCCTAAGGAGCCAATTTTTTGACCTCACGGGCCACTGATTTGTAGCTGGCGTGACCCCTTTTTGACGCATTTCTTTCTCGGTTTTTTCCCACTTCGACGCGGCCGTCTTGTAGCCACCTGTCCCCATAGTATGGTGATATTTATTTTTGGCCGCATTTAACTTATTCTATTCTGACTTGGCCGTAGCTACTTCTGATTCCTTGTATGTCACAAATGGGGTCCAGTTATCCCGCTGCTTCTCCAGCGGGCCAGTGAATGGTGGAGTCAGCCCCTTCTTGGGAAAGTTGTTGTACAGTCTTTTCTTCCAGTCCTTGAACTGTTCGCCCATCTTCTTAAGGGCCCACTTTCTGACTTTCAACCTCAATGCCTCATTGAGTTCACAAGTGTCCAATTCAGGCAGAGAGAAGTGTTCCATGAGTGAATTCCAAAGACCCTCTTTGGCTCTGTCATCGACAAAAGTTTCTCCAACTCGATCACTTTTCTTTCCTGGCTTATTCCACTTCTGAGTGGTGATCGGGATGGCGTCCCTGACTATCGCTCCGCATTGGTATACAAATACACTTGCGGCCTCTTTCGGCTCCAAAGGTTCACCGAACTCAGACACTAAATCAATAGTGAAACACGCACCATCGGCCAACTTTTTGGTCGGACCTCGTTTCCTTGCAGAAGATTCGCCCGATACGGAGGTCTAAGAGAAGAAACAATCGTTAGTACATATATATATATAAATCAACTAATGCATCTACTAACTCGTGATCAGCGGAGGCTTTATATACCTAGCCGGTCTTTGCTATGGTATCTCCACCGTTAGTTCCACCATCGTCTCCACCAAAAAATTCATCATAGTCGTCTCTTCTGTCAGCTTCATCCAAGTTGAGGTATTGGGAGCCATCATAATCTCAATCGTTTCTCCATCGTAATGATAACCTTTTGTACCCTCATCTATCATGTTGTACATGATGTTCTCTTCGTTGTCTCTATCATCCATAACTTAACTAATATAGAACAAAGATAAAACTATTTTGCTTAATGCGATAAAATAAAGGAAGATAAAGTAATCCAGCTTAAACAATGCGATAAAGAAAGATAAAGTACCAATTAAACAACAATACATCTCGAATAATCCAGCTAGTACAACAATAAAGTACCAATTAAACAACAATACATCTCGAATACAAGATGGTACCCTATTACACATCTAGCTCAGCGAAGACGTCGATCCCCGGCTACTGAGCCGCGGGAGGTGTGCATCCAAAGAGTAGGAACCATCACCGGAGAATATCTCGGGTAAGGTGCCTGAAGAATCTGCCAGGTATTGGCGACCCAGACTTCTAAAATATACATGTAGCGTCGGACGTGCTCGTCCTCCTCCCTGACACGACGCTGTACCACCTTGTCGGGGGCCGGCTCCCTCTACACCGCACCTGGACCACTCGGCCATCACCACAGAAGATCCGGGTCGACGACGACACCCGGATTCCTCACCAGACGACGTCCCCCGGCTGGTAGCACCTCCCAGTGCCAGCCCGACGGAGCCTAGCCCCGTGGATGCCCGACGACACTGTCTAGTAGCGCTCCGTTGTTCATGCCGAGTGAACGAGGATGAGGAATCGGCATAATTTCCTAAACACTAAAATTAAACCTATATACTTTAACCATGACAAAAATAAATAGTATCCACTAAAATAAACTATATTAAACACTAACTAAATTACACTATCAAAATAAAATATATTAAACACTAACTAAAATCTCTAAGAAAAAATTACACTAAACTTACTAACTAATTAACCCTAAAATAACCCTAAAATACACTAACAAAATTATATACACTAACAAATTAACACTAACAAATAACTAACAAAATTAACACTAACAAAATTAACACTAAGAAAATTAACACTACTAATTAACTAGAGCTCACCGCGGGGAGGGGCGGCTCCGGTGGTGGTGGACGGCGCGGGCGGCGTGGTGGGATCCGGTGAGGGACAACGCGGGTGGCGCGGCGGCGCGCCGGGGAGGGGCGACGCCGGAGCGGGACGGCACGGGGCGCGGGCAGCACGAGCTCGGGCGTCGCGGGGAGGGGCAGCGCGAGGAGGGGCGCGGGCGCGACGCGGTGGTTGACGACGCGGCGACGTGGTGGCTTTGCGCGAGGAGGTAGACGACGGCGCGGAGCCGATCTGTGTGCTCCGGTTTGGTGCACGAACCGGGACGCACGGGGTGGGTATATTATACCCACCCACCCTTTAGCCCCGGTTTGTAATACACTCATTTAGTCCCGGTTTGCTCTACAAACCGGGGCTAAAGGGTTTTCGGCACGCCGCGTTTCGCGCGCAGCCCCGCACCCCTTTAGCCCCGGTTTGTACTATAAACCGGGCTAAAGGTCCTTTTTTAAAATCTTTTTAAAAACAAAAAAAGATTGTGGGTTTAGGGTTTAGGAAAATTAATTATTATATATTAAAATTTGCAGAAATAAAATTTACATCTACTCTATTATATAGATGTAAATAAAGTAATTGTTTCCAAGATTTAAATTGTTCGGACGTTTTTTGAATTTTTTTATGCCCGTTTTGAATTTTTTGCCGTTTCGAACTTAGGTCAAAACGGCGTGCATGAAGATAGGAGCTGAGAATGTTAGAACTTGCATTGGATCTCTGAACAAACAATATATCGTGAGTCTAAAAATAATTTTTTTAAAAAATCACGGGCGTTAGATCATGTACCTATAGTTCAAACCAGACCCACTTCCTACCGCTTTGGCAGACATTTGTGTTTTTCACCCAGAAAGGACAGAAAGGTTTGAGATCCCCCGGTTGGGATATAGTTCATGTAAGTTGGTCTAGTATTTTATAAAAATGGGATGGTAGCATTCTGTAATTGTATTTTGGTGGCTACTTCACAAAATGACCTGTCTTTTTGCGCTCAGAAAATGGAAAATGGTTTTTCCGATCGACGAAAAGGAAAACTTCCTCCTGCAATATTGTTCTCCATTCCCATATACACATGCATGCACAATATGGGCACCGTATCATAAACTACGCCGCGATTCAACACATAACATCCGTCTCTTGGACCGAAAGCCATGAAACCTCGAACATGATAGGTCATTTTGTGAAGGTTTTGCCGAGACATAATCAGTATACCAAGTTTGATATTTTCCTTGTAACTATGTCACATAATATGACACCACACGAAGGATTTATATTGTTCGGACCTTTTTTGAAATTTTTATGCCCGTTTTGAATTTTTTTTCGTTTCGAACTTAGGTCAAAACGGCGTGCGTGAAGATAGGGGATGAGAATGTTAGAACTTGCATTGGATCTCTGAAGAAACAACATATTGCGAGTCTAAATTTTTTTTTTCAAAAAATCACGGGGGTTAGATCATGTACCTGTAGTTCAAACCGGACCCACTTCCTACCGCTTCGGTAGACATTTGTCTTTTTACCCAGGAAGGACAGAAATGTTTGAGATCCCCCGGTTGGGATATAGTTCATGTAAGGTGGTCTAGTATTTTAGAAAAATGGGATGGTAGCATTTTGTAACTGCATTTTGGTGGCTGCTTCACAAAACGACCCGTCTTTTTGCACTCGGAAAATGGAAAATGGCTTTTCCGAGCGACGAAAAGGAAAACTTCCTCCTGCAACATTGTTCTCCATCCCAATATACACATGCATGCACAATATGGGCACCGTATCACAAACTATGCCGCGATTCAACACACAAAAATGCCCGTTTCCCGCCCTTTCCCTCTGAACGGTGCTTTTAGTCCCGGTTATAGCCACTAACCGAGACTAAAGATATTTCCCGCTATATCCCACCGCTTCCCGCCATGTTTTCCCGCCCTTTCCCTTTGAACGATGCTTTTAGTCCCGGTTGTAGCCACTAACCGGGACTAAATATATTTCCCGCCATTTCCCACCGTTTTCCGCCATGTTTTCCTGCCATTTCCATCTATATATAGGCCGACCATGCCATGGCTATTCATACATACACACCTTCCTCTCTCACAACAATGGACAGTGCCTACTGGGCCATTCTAACCCTCGAGGAGACCGAGGCGCTGTTCGCCTCCAACTACCCTTGCCCGCCGGGCTACCGGTCGCCCGCCAGTTGGAAGCTGAGCGCTAGAGGGGTTCCTGTCCCTCATGTGCCTCAAGGCTCCGCCCGACAGGCGGCCATCACGAACCACTTCTACCACGATCTCACGCTGGAGCAGCGGATGGATCCCAGTGGGATCCCGACAACTACGACAACTGGAATGCCTTCTTCGCTAACCGTCGGGAAAGGGAGCTTGCCAGGTACGAGGGTGATGGCCCGCCCCCGGTGAACCACAATGATGCCGGCCGGCATCTGTGGTGGGCGAACCGTACTATCATCGGCGTGATGCGCTACATCACCGTGGGCGACCATCCTCGCCCGCGGTGCCCACAAGTCCACCCGACATAGAGCTACAAGAAGGCCCCTCCCCCGCCCGGCGGTAGCGGCATCGTCTTCCAGGAGACTCCTCCCCCGCCCGCCATGAATCCGAGGTCGGAGTGGCAGGTTCCCCCGGTATATGCCATGGCTGGGCTGAGGATCTCCGGAGTGGCAGGTGACAATGACGATGATGATGACAATGACGAAGAAGACCCTGAAGCTGCATACTATAGGACTAGGCATGATTATGACTAAAGGGGGTGGCTTTAGTCCTCAGTGTTAGCTAGTCCCAGTATGTCTCGGTTTGTCCCGTTTTTAATATTAACAAATGTCTAAGTGTTACCTAGTCTAGTGTTTTGGTACCTGCCTACAGCAATCTCAGAAATTCCTGTTTGTCCCTGTTTGTCCCGGTTTTTAATATTAATAAATGACGATGACGATGAAAATAGGATTAATTCACAAAAAGTTTAATACATTACATCACCAACATCCACATCTAGTATTTTGGTTCTCTTCTTGTCCGTAACCATGGAGCATCTTCCTTATTTAGCGGTATGCTTGGGTTAGTTTTCACTTTGAATGGCGGAATTTCATGAAATTTGTCATAATCTTCTGACATGTCTGCCCTGTCCTCAACTCCCACCATGTTTCTTTTTCCTGAAAGAACTATGCGGCGCTTTGGCTCATCGTATGATATTGTATTCTTTTGCTTATCTTTCCTTTTTGTCGGTCTAGTAGACATGTCATTCACATAGAAAACTTGAGCCACATCATTGGCAAGGACGAATGGTTCGTCTCCGTATGCAAGATTATTGTAGAGGTCCCAACCTGATAAGGTAGAGATCCCTATGTTTACAATGATAGTCTCTGGATCAATAGCTAGCATCCACAGTTTAAGATGCAATATCAAGAAACAAAGGTCATAATACAACTTTATAACCAGGAACAAAATAATTCATTACATCTTACATAGCTCATTTGGCTATCTCATTACAATGCATCAAAAATAACTATATAGCATGGAGTCCTTCATCTTCAAAGTGCCACAGGCAATCATGTTGGTTGTAGACTTGTAATCCTAATCAACACACTTCACTAACATCAAACAAACCTGCAACATAATAAGTTACAGCCACAAGGGTCAATACATTTGAATTGTATTGGCAAGTGATACTATGGTTGAATAGTGGTATCTATCTTCTATATGCATTTGGCTAGTGGAGCTTAGGCTTGCTTTTCTCAAAATAGAATTTTCTTATCAGTTGAAAACACTAAGTTTTTGTTTGGCAAAAATCACCCAAGGCATCTACCAATCAAAGATTGAAGATCCTTTAACCTTTGTTAGACCACAAGCTTTTAACTTATAAATTGGGATGAGGAGATCCTTGATAGCTTCCATGTCTTAATGCTCAAATTGTCCATTGCCGAGGACACAGCTAAGTACTTAGATTTTACTCTCTCGAGAGGTGGTGCACTTTCCCCACAAGACTCGACATGCATCGAGACAAGATCTTTCAGAAGACTTCCCTTAGACCAAATGGATGCGTTCCCAAACCAATCATCCCTACCACCAACTATCCATCTGGCTAAGTTATTGCAACCTATATGATCCAGGCAGAGCCCATATTGCCATGTGGCTGCACTTGAAGCTTCTTAACATTTGACATCTCAAATCTCTTTGTTCCTGGGTGGCATTCCACAAGTGAGATACACTAGGGTAGGCCATAAATATGGGGCCTTGTGTAACCACTCAACATAATCCATACAAGTCCCATTCCACCCAGGTGATTCATTCACATAGTTGTTTTATTAAAAAAACACAAGTCATTGACTTAGAAATATTCAATAACATGAATATAATCCACCCTTGTTTTCTACTAGCTAAGCTAAGCATAATAGTAGTAGGGATCTTAACTTAGGGAAAATTCGACTAAGGCATCATCTACTAGGATTTCCCATGGCATAGCTTATACTTAGTAAAAATTCAATGCAAGTCCTACTCAAAACATCACTAATGCATAGTGAAAATAATAGGACAAAAGTATGAAGCACCACTTGCCTTTTTAGTATAGAATATAAGTTCACTCCTTGATCTTGCAATTGTCACACTCTTCAAAGTTCACTACAATTCAATCAAGGCACAAATTCAACTAGCATTCAAACAATTCACCACATAAAATAAAGAAAACAAAACAATGCTTACAAGCATGCAAAATATTGTTTTATTTGTAAAATTGGTTTCTAATAGGTTATAAACATTTTAAAACACCTATTGGTCATTTATAAAAGTGGCAAAACCATTTAAAATCAAGTTAGTGAGAATAGCCATTTAAATCATTTTTGTTTTGCTAGAAGTGATTTAAATCAAAGTAATAATTTCTAGTGTTTACCAAATATGTTTTTAAACACAAATATTAATAATTAGGGTCAAAGTGTTTTAAAACAAATCCATTTTCAAAAGGTTTCACTCAAAACCATTTTTAAATCAAAGCAACATTTTTATTTTTCTAGAAATGCCTTTAATCAAAGTAATAATTTTCTAGGGTTTAATCAAATACATTTTAAAATTCAAAACTTAGTGTTTAGGGTGAGAGAGTTTAAATCAAATCATTTTCCAAAGGTTTTACTCAAAAAGCATTTTTAAACCATAATCAACATTTTTATTTAATTAGAAATGCTTTTATTCAAAGATTTATTCCTTAGTATCACAAAATATACCCTCTAAATCTACAAGTTGGTTTTTATGATCAGTAGGTTCAAAACAAAACATTTGCAAAAGATTTTACTCAAAAATCATTTCTAGAATAATTTTTATACTCTAAATAAGACTATAAATGTTTCTGCATAATCAACCAATTTTACAAAAGCAAAATGCTAAACTAAGGGCATGGTTGGAAAGTATTCTTTTTCCTGATTCCAATGATATAATGTTTGCAAAATTTGGACATGTAGATTGAAAGTTATGGATTTTACAAAATCTAGCATCTAATAGAAAAGTTTCTGTTTTTAAAACAAAGCCTGAGCCACGTGGAGCAATCCTATTGGAGCATACCGTTTTGCACGGATCGGTCAGTGTGGATCATCAGATCTAAATAGAATCATGCGGCATAGATGCAAACTTACCCCTTTGCTTAAGATTCTATCGTGACCACTAGATCAATATCTAACGGCTCAGGGCGTTGTGACCAAGTACTGGCGGCACTCGACAGTGGCGCGCGGCGGCGACACTCTGGCGGTGGCATAACGACGACTCTAGGAAGCGAGAGGAGGAGTGGGATGGCTCACCAGATTCGCCGAAGTGTGCAGATGCTCAACGTCGTCTTCGCAGGGACATGGGCGCACGAGGTTGGCATAGATTGCCCGCCGGAGTTCCTTCTGGCGACGGTACGCTCGGGCAGTCGTCGTTGGCGATGTTACGGATCACGCCAAGGCAAGAGAAACGGTGGGTCAGGTGTGCAAGATGGTGCTGGTTACACGAGTGTCAACCAGGAGGAGAGGGGCAGTCGGAAATTACCACGGGAGCTCGTCGAAGAAGTGGTAGACGGTGGCGACGCTCGTCAAAGACGTTGCCGATGTTGTGGGGCTTGCACGGGCGAACCGAGGCTACGTGCAGGTACGTTAGATGATGGGGAACAAGCTAGTGGGTGCCAGGGAGTGGGAGGTGGTCTGGCTTCGCCGGAATTCACCGGGAAAGCTCGTCGGAGCAGGAGGTGTTCGGTGAGCAAATCGGGCTGCCTAGGGGCAGAGAGGGTGTGGCGTCTGGGGGAAAGGTAGAGGGAAGAGGGGTGCCTAAATGGGCGAGGTTACTGAGCTGAATCAACGCGTCATCTCGATGAATTAAACCTGCGAAATCAAAGATAGAAACGGGCGAGAGAGGGGGAGGAACTGGTCGTGGTGGGGAAGAACATGAGCTGGCAGGTGGGGCAGCGTCGTCAGCGAGAGAGGGGGGGTATGCGTGGGGTCAGGCAGTCAGTTACTGAGCGGGTGCGGTTTCTGGTGAGAAAACGATTCGGGGAGGGAGAGGGAGGTGGGCTTCGCTGGGCCATATGGGCTCGGGTTCTACTGGGCTGGTTCTTTCCCTTTTTATTCTGTTTCCTTTTTTTTCCTTTTCTAATTTCGGTTTTGAATTTATTCAAATGATTTCAAACCCTCTTTTATTTCAAATCCTTTCCAAACTTTTCAGTAAGTTTGTAATGTTTATTTATGTGTTTGAAATTCAATTCTTAGAATATTTCAAATATTCCTTTATGGTTTAGTATTTATTTAAATTAGACATTTTTGTCTTTATTTAAATAAGGTTTAAATATGTTTTAAAACTTCTATTTGAATTCTAAATTTTTACCAAACCTTTTTCATTAGGTTTTATTTATTCATTAGGGTGTTATATAATTCACTTTGAATTATTTAGAATATTTTAATATCATTTAATATTCATTTAAATTGAGCATTTGTCTTTATTCAAATAAAATCCAATATGGTTTTAAACCCATTTAAATTTTATTCAAATAATTCTTTTTAAGTTAATTAGATAACTTTTTAATTCATTTTGGCAAATTTCAATTTAATATTTGCTCATGATTTAATTAATCATTTACCTAAGGTATTTTGTCTCCATTAAATATAATTTAGAATATGGTTTAATGCCATATAATTTTATTTGGATAATCTTCATCCCTTTATTTTATTTGGATTTGAATTATCTTTATTCCATTTGCTTATGAATTTAATTTAAGTTTTAATTTGTCTTCTAAATAATTTCTTTAGACTTTATTATTTAGTTTAGGCAATTTGTCTTCATTTAAATAAAATTGGATATTATTCAATCCTTATGATTTTATTTAAATAATATTTTACTCCTTTTTATTATTCAATAAACTTTCATTTGTTTATGGATTTGGCCAAGATTTAATTTGGCTTTTAAATATTTCTTATTTTTTTCTTTATCTCATAGAATCCATATCTTTTTTATAGATCCAAAATTGGTGATTCCAATTTATAGAATCTTATTTAATATTTTTTATTCTTTTAAATCCTTTTAGGATTATTTGCTCACAATTTGGTATGGATTTTAGTTAGGAGCTTTATTATCTTTGGAAATTATTTCCTTTTATCTTATTAAATTCTTAAGTTTTTATCCATGGCTCCAAATTAAGTGAAATCAATTTCTATGGTTTTATAACATTTTATTTATCATTTTGATCATCTATAAATGTTTGTTGATAGATTTTATATGGATCAAATCCATAGTCTTAGGGAGATCTTTGAAATAATTTTCTTCCATTAGGGTTTTAGGGTTTTGGTTTAACTTTTCCAAGTATTTAAATTTCAAGATGCATTCATTTCACTTGATTGAAATTTTGTTGGATTCCATTTTATTCAAAGTTTTGTTCAAGATGGGTTTTGATGTTTCCATTTTGAAACAAAAAGTTTCTTTTCACCCTAAATTTCAACCATTATTTACTTTATTTATTTATTTTTCACATTTCAAAATTTGGAAAATTTTGGGATGTGATAATTATTGAGATCCACTGTTGTCATTCCGTACAGCTGGTCTACCATTACCCCACCTCCTGTCATCTTGACCCATTTGCATCGAAAAAATAGGACCTTGAAATTAGGACCATAGTCAAGTTCCAATATGTCCTATATGTAACCATAATATGTGTCCTTTTCCCATTCTCGTCCGTTGCATCAAATCGGACACCACTGTTTTGGTTGGTGCTCTTTTTATCTTGGGCATGCGTGTAAAATATATTCTCATTTATCTCGTACCCTTGGAAAGTCAATATAGTTGAAGATGGAGACCTGGCCAACAAGTACAACTGATCTCCAACAGTGGTGTCATTCATGAGATGTGTCTGCAACCAACCGCCAAAAGTCTTCATGTGTTCATCTCTAATCAACCTGTCAGACTGCCCCGGATAGTTCGAGCGTACAATATTCTTGTGTACCTGGATATACGGAGCCACCAAGGTGGAACTTTGCATAATTGTATAGTATGCTTTAGTGAAAGAATGTCCGTTCATACATATCTTTGCTTTCTTTCCTAGCGTGCCGTTTCCACTAAGTCTCCCCTCATGACGTGATTCAGGTACACCGATCGGCTTAAGGTCAGGAATAAAGTCAACACAAAACTCAATGACCTCCTCTGTTCCATAGCCCTTGGAGATGCTTCCTTCTGGCCTCGCATGGTTATGGACATATTTCTTTAAGACTCCCATGAATCTCTCAAAGGGGAACATATCGTATAGAAATACAGGACCGAGAATGGTAATCTCTTCAACTAGGTGAACTAGAAGGTGCGTCATTATGTTGAAGAAGGATGGTGGGAACACCAACTCAAAGTTGACAAGACACTGGACCACATCTTTCTGTAACCCTGGTAGACTTTCTGGATCGATTACCTTCTGAGAAATTGCATTGAGGAACGAACATAGCTTCACAATGGGTACTCTAATATTTTCCGGCAGAAGCCCCCTCAAAGCAACCGGAAGCAACTACGTCATAAGCACGTGGCAGTCATGAGACTTCAGGTTCTAGAATTTTTTTCTCTGCCATATTTATTATTCCCTTTATATTGGACGAGAAGCCAGAAGGGACCTTGATACTACTCAGGCATTCAAAAAAGATTTCCTTCTCTTCCTTGGTAAGAGCGTAGCTGGCAGTACCTTGAAACAACTCTGGATGCCTGCCTTCTCGGTCTTTCATACATTGTTGGTCCTGCCGTGCTTCTAGTGTATCTTTATTCTTTCCATACACGCCCCAGAAGCCTAGCAGTATCACGCAAACATTCTTCGTCAGGTGCATCACGTTGATTGCAGAGCGGACCTCTAAGAGTTTCCAATAGGGTAGCTCCCAAAATATAGATTTGTTCTTCCACATGGGTGCGTGTCCGCCAACGTCCTTCGGAACGGACTGTCCGCCAGGACCCTTTCCAAAGATTACTTTTAAATCCTTCACCATATCAAATACAACATCACTAGTACGATGGACATGCTTACTGCGGTGATCTGCTTCACTATTGAAATGCTTGCCTTTCCTTCTTAGGGAATGCATGGGCGGAAGAAAACGACGATTCCCTAGGTAGACATTCTTTTTGCACTTATCCAAATAAATACTTCCAGTGTCATCTAAATAGTGTGTGTATGCATTGTATCCCTTGTTTGTCTGTCCTGAAATGTTACTAAGAGCAGGCCAATCATTAATGGTTACTAACAACAATGCTCGTAGGTTAAATTCCACACGTTTGTGCTCATCCCACACACGTACACCTTGTCCGTGCCACAGCTGTAAAAGTTCTTCAACTAATGGCCTTAGGTACACATGAATGTCGTTGTCGGGTTGCTTCGGGCCTTGGATGAGCACTGGCATCATAATGAACTTCCGCTTCATGCACAACTAAGGAGGAAGGTTATAGATACACAAAGTCACAAGCCGTGTGTTATGACTGCAGCTCTGATCCTCAAAGGGATTCATGCCATCCGTACTTAGACCAAACCATAAGTTTCTCGCGTCACCTACAAAATCCGGGTACTTTCTCTCAATTTTTCTCCACTGCGACCCATCAGCGGGGTGTCTCAACATCTTGTCTTTCTTACGGTCTTCTTTGTGTTATCGCAACAATTTGGCATGCTCTTCGTTTCTGAACAAACGTTTCAGCCGTGGTATTATAGGAGCATACCACATCACCTTGGCGGGAACCCTCTTCCTCGGGCGCTCCCCCTCAACATCACCAGGGTCATCTCGTCGGATCTTATACCGCAATGCAGTGCATACCGGGCATGCATCCAAATTCTCCTACTGCTCACCATGGTAGAGGATGCAGTCATTAATGCATGCATGTATTTTCTGTACCTCTAATCCTAGAGGGCAGACAACCTTCTTTCCTTCGTAAGTACTGGCGGTCAGTTTGTTATCCTTTGGAAGCAGCTTCTTTATTATCTTCAACAACTTTTCAAATCCCTTGTCTGGCACACCGACCTCTGCCTTCCATTGCAGCAATTCCAGTGTGCTGCCTAGCTTTTTGTGGCCATCTTCGCAATTCGGGTACAACAATTTGTTGTGATCCTCTAACATCTGCTCAAATTTAAACCTCTCCCTTTTGCTATCACATTCTCCCTTTGCATCAGCAATGGCCCGACCAAGATCATCATCTGGCTCATATGATACGCGTTCTTCTGCTTCTTCTTCATCATTGTCTTCCGTTGTAGTACCATCGTATTCAGGGGACATAGGATAGCTGCCATCATTGTCTTCATCTTTGTTGTCTTCCATCATAACCCCTCTTTCTCCGTGCTTGGTCCAACAATTATATCCAGACATGAAACCAGACCGAAACAAATGGCCATGAAGGACTCTTGAGGAAGATTATTCCTTCTGATTCCGACACTCACCACATGGACAACACATAAAACCATTTTGCTTATTTGCCTCTGCCACAACGAGAAAAGAACGCACGCCTTTAATAAACTCGTCAGAGATTCGGTCAGCATACATCCATTGCCGTCTCATCTGCATTTTATAAGTTCATCAAACAAAATCACGATGCTAAGAGTAGTACTAGTCTAAAAATAAAAGAACACATCGTATACATCAAACAACTATGCACTGATTTAAAAACTTTATACTACATCTTTAGTCCCGGTTGGACACACCAACCGGGATTAAAGGGGTTGCGGCAGGCTGGGGCCGACCTGAGCCCGTTTAGTCCCGAATGGTGTCTCCAACCGGGACTAAAGGACACTCCAATCGGGATTAAAAGTGGGTGACGACACTATATGTCGTGAGTGGAGACACTATGCCAGTGAGTGGCGACACTATTTCAGTGGGCGGCGACACTATGACAGGGGTGAGTGTCGACATTATGTCATGAGTGTCGACACTATGTTGTGCTGCTTAATCTATAAATAGGCTTCCTTGTGAACTATCAACTGCAAGGAAGATCGTGTGCGAGACCAGGGACACCACTACGGTGGAGCTTCTCAAAGATGTCTTAGGACCTCGTCCTCAGACATCTTCGAGGAGCTCGCCGTAGAGGCACTCCCTAATATGTGAAATTAGTTAGCTCCACCGGAATATTGATTTAGCTAGAAAAGATATGAACTGAAAGATGGTGTGTGAGAGCAGGGACACCACTATGGCAGAGCTTCTCGAAGATGTCTTAGGATGCCTCATCCTCGAGGAGCTCGCCATAGAGGCACTCCCTAATTTAATTTGGTAGCTCCTTGGCGTCTTCATGTTTTTATTGTTTCTTGCTTAACTGGCCGATGATTAACTAAAATGCTAGGGCGCCACTATAGATATGTGTGCCTTCATAGTTTTGGTACTTATTTTTGTTCCAATGGATTTCGTGATGACATGTAGAAGAAAGAAGAATATTTTGTTGCTCGATGATGACATGATGCACTGTGAACCATTTGGATTTCAAGACAATGTGTCAAACCAAG
The DNA here is from genome assembly GCA_916181665.1 of Avena sativa. Classification (NCBI taxonomy): domain Eukaryota; kingdom Viridiplantae; phylum Streptophyta; class Magnoliopsida; order Poales; family Poaceae; genus Avena; species Avena sativa. Next base: position 56,382,745 of record OV702284.1, on the reverse strand, counting down.
ATATGTAGATAGAATGAACTCATGTATCTATGTGCTTCGATGAATCAAATGAATTTCGAGAACTATATGTGCCGATTTAACCAGATATATAGAGATAGAATCCACACAAATCTATCCATTTCTAGACCATGAAATGAGCTAAAACAAGCAATGAAAGATGAAATGATGAAGTTGCTAACCCCTTAGGACCCTTGATAGATATGGAGCCAAAAAATCTTCACAAATCTTGAGAAAAATTGGGAAGAACTCGAGCTTGAGGGGAGAAATTTGAGAGAGATGCTTGTGTGAGATTGAAATGGCTCGGGCTGGAAAGGGGAAGAAGATATAGTCGGGGACTTTAGTCCCGGTTTAAGAAAAAAACCGGGGCTAAAGGTCCACGCATCTGCTCTTTTCCAGCGCCAGACCCTTTAGCCCCGGTTTGTTAAACGAACCGGGACTAAAGTTCCCATACGAACTGGGGCTAATGTCTTCTGGGTCCTGCGACCGTTTCTAGCCGTTGGGACCAGGGCATTAGTCCCGGTTTGTACCAGAACCGGGACTAATGCTCTGGACCAAAGTTCCATTTTCTACTAGTGATGGTACCTTCCCACGTGTCATAGCGCGCGCGATGGAGCGTCTTGTTCGGATAGGTAGTATTGATGTCATAGGCAGGATTCAGCATAGTGGTTTTCTCCTTCTCTTCATCCTTGATCTCAATGGTTTCAGCTGGGGCTACATTGGTACCATTAAGAAACCCGGTGACCGGCGCGCCGCGTAGAACCGAGAACACGAGAGCCTTACAAAAAGGAAGTTGTCCCATGTGAGCTTCTGAGAGGGAGGGTTCCCGAGGACTGTTGCCAGCGCGGCCGACGACTAGGAAGACTCCATGGAACCCGAGGAAAGGTCGTGATTTTAGGGGATTTTGATGTAGATCGGTTTCGGCAGCTAGGTTATCGTGGAAGAGGATTGCTCTAATACCATATTAGTTTAGGCGGAAACAATAGCCCGTCTCATGACCTTGTGTACACATGTTATATTGTATACGGGAAGATCCCTCATCACTGCATATATATAAGGATACAATGTGCCGGTGTAGTACACTCGCGTATAGGTATATTACAAAGTATAACACTAATAAAGCATAAATGCAGTTTTTTTTTGCATCATGCCATTATTTATTTATTTTGTCCCATTTTCTAAAATCAATTAACATATACTTACTCTGTAATAAAAAGATGTCACAGATGTCTAGATTTGCATATATTTAGACATATTTTTAATATATAAATATATGTGAATCTAGAAAAATCCGATATATCCTTTTTGGGATAGAGGAAGTACTAAATTATGCTACCTATGCTGGTTTGAGAATTAAAGAAGGGGCTCTTTGGTTTACATGGTAAAATACGATAAACACAAATACTATATTATAGGAATATTTGTACAAAGAAAACACAGAAGAGTGAGGATAGTCAAGAGTTGGTATTGTTTTTTTCTACATATGCAGCTATATATTTTTTTTAGAAAGGAGCATATATTAATATCGCGATGATACCAATTACACCCAACCTCTACAACAACGCATTACCCTATTAGCATTACAGATGCATATAGCAAAAAAAAAAGAATTATAAAAAAGAAAAGTCTCGCTGCAGCGACAAGATCCTTAGTAGCAGCGACACTAACCCCACCAGAACAACACCGGAAGTCCAACATCTCCAATAGCGACGCTTTCAAGAAGGAAACAGAGCACAAGAACTGTCGTTGCCTGATCAAAGATCATAGGTTTTCTCTCTGGAGAAAGTCCCCGCTCTCACAAAACAATGCCTTCAACAAGTTCATTGCCATACCCAAACAATTAAGGCCAGACCTTGGATTTTCACCCTGCAAGATAAGAATGTGAACTCCTCCCGTGCTGTCACCCCACCTTCCGATGACGCTGCTACAATTCACGAATCACCAAGCCAATTTATCATCGCCACCAGGACTCGACCCACCATAGCTAGTTCACAAATCTTGGATTCCATGGCATTCTCCGCACACTGACTTCACCATGGAACTAAAGACATGTTCCACGATGGCAAAGGACTATAGAGCTTCGCCTCGCTCCCTCTGAAACCAAACAGTCAGAAAAACCGGTTGCGTGCGACCGAATCCTATTCGTTCCAGCAATCTCCAGGCATGAATCGCCCATGAAAGTTCATCGGCGGAGCCTTCCGGAACAGGACACTGCCACCAGATCAATGAAAACAGGTTGAAGGTAGATCTTCGTCTTGGCGTGAGATAAACCCTAGGACTGCGCCCCTGGCAGCAGATGCGACCCTCACCGCCATCCGCCGAGAGAGAACCTCCATCAAAGCCCAAGGCCGCTGCCTCGGCTTCTAGACCCCGCCGCCATCTGATCGCCGTCGGGGCGACAACCTTCGAGCGCCCAAGGGGCTCCCTACGGAGGAGAGGAAACCACGCGAGGAAGAAGCCCCGCTACCACCGTCGGACGGGCGGACTTTGCCCGCCAGCGTCCTTCGGTGGTAGCGGGGAAGAGGTGGGAGGAGGAGTCGGGGGCGGCGGCTGAGGGTTCCGCCCGTGCCGCCTCCCTCGAGAGGCAGCGCGTGCGTACCTCCGAGAGGCAGCCGATATAGTTGCCTACCAGCATTAGGAGTTCATAAACTATTTGTTTTTTTATAATTGATGGTCATCTTTCATTGTTTTTCGAACATAACAAAGCTTCTGAGGTATACTTATTTTGTAAAGCAGAGCAAGAGAAGCTTCGAGAATGTATCCTTATTTCAGTTAGTTAGGTCTCAAGTTTCATCAGCAATTAATCTGATGTCTATGTCTATTGACGTTGCTATGCAACCACCCCGATTTTCAATAGGAAGATCGAGTTAGAGAGTGAACTGTAATGAGTATGCAAAAAAGAGTACCTATGTCATTGATCAGGTCTGAAGTAGAAATCAGATAAATATTTTAGGTACGACTCTTTCTAGTTCGTGTTGTGAAGACGGTAACATATATGCGATGCAATATAGTCAATGAAACGTAATTTTAGATTCTGTTCATGTTACTTTGGTAATGGAACAACAATCTGAGCAAGCGACTTTGTTAGTCTTTGCAATTTCTAGTTAAATTAACTGCACTACATAGGTGTTCCTTCACACGCAAGGAAAAAAAGACTGCATTATATGCTACGAAGAGGACACTCCAACAAATGATGTAAGCGAATGTATAATGTTAGGGAAGACATGTCTTCTCTTAACTCTTCACAACATCTAGAAAAAATATAATATATAACGTGTATAATACATTATCTTTTATTAATATCTCTAGCAACTAATATGAATTTACTATTTTTAGTAAGAAATTGATTGGCTAAGAGAAGACACAAGGTACAATGGAGAAAATAGTCTTCTCTTATTTTTAAAAGATCACCCCTTAGCTTAGGGAAGAAAATTTCTCTTTCTTATTCTCTCTTCTCCAACTAAGCAAAAATCTAACGTGACAAGTATAAGAGAAGGCTAATGTCACCGTATTGTACGTGTCCTAAAATGAGGTCAGACTTCATCCCGGCTCTGAGAAAGCATTCAAAACCTCTTGACCATATATTTTTCAAGAGCAATTGCATAATACATAGGGCGAATTAGTGGGCTTGTGGCGGTGACATGTTCTGGTCAGTGCAATCGAACATCTTAATCCAATTACGTCAGAATTAGTACGTACTTGGCTAGGCATCGATCGGTGCCCCTGAGGCTCTAGTGTTTCAGCATACCTCCCACGATGTTGCACCAATTAATTAATACCATCAGTGTGTCATTATACCGTGACAACGGCTATGTGTCCATCTCTCATTTGATCAAGCTCGTGAGGCTTATATTTTTCCCATGACAAGTGACAACATGAATGTGTCCATCTCTCGTTTGATCAAGCCCGTGAGGTTTATATTTTTCCCATGACAAGTGACAACATGAATGTTATTGATGAATGTGCCACTCGGTTTGTGCCACGGATCCACGGTAGTACCCACAAGGCCATGATATGCTGTTAAATGAGATCAGCAGCGCTGACCTAGCTTGCCCCGGTTCCTGGTATCCTTATATGTGAAGACTTACACCGTACCTATTGAAGTGTAAACACGCATGGATCGCGGCAATGTTCACACGTGAGCTCAGTGAGTAGACCCTGGCGCCCTCTGTCCATCCTTGCATGGAAGCTAGCCCTTACACGTAATCAGACTTCATCTGCAAGACTTGTCACGGGGAGACTAGTCACAATGAGGAGTATCATACAGTATCATGCATATAATACTAGTATATGATACCATCTCCATAATGTATAGTATTATGTAGTAGTACCATAGTTTTAATGTATTTATTCTTTTGTAGAATCTCAATGTAAAATTGTGTACACGATTTATTTTAGATTAGTTTTTCTAGTTTTATGTGCTATGATACCGTATCTATCTATGATATCAACCAAATCTTTTTCATCATTAATTACAATGACACATAAGCATTTTGCATGCATATACTGCATGATACTACCTATGATATCCTTATTGGGGCTAGTCTTAACCCGTCCGGGGTACGGTACATTCCCCTACGAGTGTGCGGTGCTCGCGGGCTGCCTGAAGCTGATCAGTGATTACTGGCAGCAGGTCTTCTAATATTTACTAGATTTAGATGTACGTCTTGGCGCACGATCCCGTGGGTTTCGCACCAGTTTCTATTGTATAGTGACGCTAACAAAAAATGGAAAAATGATAACGTGTTCGGAAATTTTCTGTCGCAACTCATGCAGAAGTATGAGATCCATGTAGAAGGAATTACATGAGGTGCTTTATGGATCGACAATATTTCAACATCGTATATACTCAAAAGACCAAAAGAAAGGTAGTCAAACAAAAGACAATAGTTAAGTAGTCAGCTGCGAAGCATAAAGAAAATAGGGAATATTATACATATCGGTGACTATTTGGTCCAAAATAAAAGCAGAGTGCACACCATAAGGTAGATAGATACCACGGGAATGTCACCGACTACAACATAGGTGTTAACACCCGGATTTTTAATCCCAGATGCCTGTTATACTATACATCGCAATTTCAGGATTAGCATTTTTGCGAGACATAACAGATTGGTACCATAGTTTATCATCCATTACAAACCATTATAAAGGTCTTACAAATAAAGGATCTCATGATCTAGTCTTAATACAATCAACGCAGCGGAATAATTAATAACGGTAGTGTGGGCTAAGCTCCATCTTTAGGGTCACAGGCAATGCTGACGATGGGAGATGATCCTAGTTATCGTAGACTTCCTGCGGTCCATCATCCTGATAGTCCTTCTCATAGTCTGGCCACGGGAATAGCCAGGGACAAAGCCATAAGTACTCTTTAAGTACTCGCAAACTATCACTAGCAAGTAAAATGGCTCAAGTAGGAATACTAAGCTCTAGGTTGTTTTGGAAAAAGCCAGGTTTATCTCTAGCTGAGTTCAGAAGTAAAGAAAACTAGTTTAAGGTTTTATAACACCTAAGTGGGAACTTAGTTTTCACTTTCACAACCATGTTGTGGTCAAGTCAAAGTCATGATTCATTTCACAAGTCATTTTGAAAATATCTAACGACGAAACAGTATGGCCACTCCAACTGACCACGGACGCGACTATTCGAATAGTTTGACACTCTGCAGAGGTGGTACAATTTCACCACAATATTCGATAGATCTGTCAGGAACAATCCTGAATTCACCATACTCAGTATGCGGATAAACAATCCTAACCTTTCAATTATACACCCTAGTATAGGCACCTCTCCTATGAGTTTGGCCTCCCAACCATGACCATCTGTCATCTTGGAAACTGCACAGGTGGACAATCATCACAAAGTAGCCTCTGCTCAAACCTCGGCCGCAAGGGAACCCATACTATGGTATATAAAATTTCAGTCAAGCCCTACCCAATTTCGGGTATTGTGGTTGTATGGTAAAATTGGAATGGTATCGCATCCGAACACAATCATCAGTTTTATAAAGGGATAAGGCTCATGCCTCAACATTTTCATCATCAAAATCATCCGGTGTTCAATAACACATGTCAAAACATTTCATTAGAATGAATCATCATTCTAAGGTTTTCATAACCATTTTCACTAAGTATTCCCATCTAAAGTGATCAAGTTTTATGCTTAGCACTAGCCACTAAAGTTGGGGGTAAACACTAATGAGGGGTGGTAATCAAGTGTGACTTATCTAGGTATAATCTCATGCCTCAGGATGACATCAATTTCTACCTAACTTAGGCCAAGTTTTATGCTCTTTATGCTACCTCTAATATCTTTCCAAAACTTCACAAGTCACTAAGTAACATAAATAAAAAGCTTTGATAAAGAAATAAAATAATCAAGCTTGCAAGTAAATTTGGGATTTAGGATACTCAAGATTGTCTAATCAAAGCATGCCTAATGCATTTGCATAGGTTATCTAGCTTTCACAGTTGTAAGTGTTAGCTTGGAAAGTTCTAGCTTGCTAGGATGGCTTGCCTTGTGCAGTGCAGTGGTTGAAGTTCTCCTCTGCTTCCTCTTCGTAGTAGTTTCCTTCCTCTTCGTTTTCTTGGTTGGTACCAACGTCTATAAATAAATACAAAGTACACAATCACCAAACAATACTTAACTACTTCTATTTCGCACACAAAGGCTCACACTAGATGATCTAGCATCATCAAAATCATCACAAGAATTAAGGCAATAGTCCTATTTATTTCATTTTAGAAAATTAATTTCTACTCAATGAAAAACTACTTAAGATTTAATATTCTCCAATTAAAATATGGCATCATGTTGACACATGTCATCACCACATATTTTAATACTTGGGAATATGATTTAAAGTGGTGTCACAATTTAATAAGGTTTAACCTTTTTATTTTAATTAATTAAAGTGACTAGAAATGCCTATGAGGCATTCTTTTATTACTTGTACATTATTACTGCAAGTAAACCTAGATATTTGTATATATTCAGAAAGGTCTTATCAAATGTGATTTTTGAGAGTTGGAATCAACTCAAAATCATTTATGGTTGAACTTTTAAAAACATTTGAATGCAGAAAAGTCTCTGCCTTGTTATTTTTACTATAGGTGATATATAATTTCAAATGGTTTGACTCCAACGGGCTTGGATTAAGAATTTCCATACCTTTCTAGGAAAATTGGTTTCATGCTATTTGGTTCAGTAAAACTCTCTGAATTGAATTTTGAATCTACTGCCAGAACTAGGTTTGAAAGTAAATAGATAAATCTAAATTTAAACTAACTGGGTTGCGCGGGAATTCTAACTAGGCTGGCCCACTTCGCATAGTGCGCGCGGGGGCTGGTTAAGTGGTGTCCCCACACGTCAGTGGGACAGGGGGGTGCGAAGGGGTACGTGATAACTACGACCATAGGATTAGATCAAGGATCAACGGCTCATGACCATCGTCCTCGTCGAATAGAACACGACAGGCTCGAACCCTAGCGCGGCCAGTGGGGGGCTGGGGCGGCTCACCGGGGCTCAGGCGATGTTCGGCGATGGGGGCGAACGACGAAGTCGACGACGATGGTTCTCCTGGTACTGGCGGCTCCTCCTAGGATGGCTCCAATCGACGACGCCCTACTCCTCCAGCTGCGGCAGGTTTCGGCGAAATTCCAGCGAGGGAGAGCTCGCCTTGCTCCAGGAAGAGGTGGGAAGGATCAGTGAGAGGTGGGCAGTGAACTGGTGTGAATAAAATGGGCGGGGGAGACCGAGCGGCATGGGCAGTGCTCGTCGGGGTCGGGGTTATAGCTACGGGCATGGCTGGGGCTAGGGGATGGTGCGCGGTCTCCTGGCGGTCCTCAACGGCTTGATGGCGTGGCAAGGGGCGATGCGGTTTGGTCGGAACGCGCGGGTGCTCTGAGCGGCACCGACGACATTTTTGACAATGCACATGCGCTCTTGGTCGCACGGCGGAGAACAGGTATGTCTGGTGGTCTCCTGGGACGGTGGTTATCAAGTAGACGGGCGGCGAAGCCGAGGCACGGTCTGTGTGAGCGTGTCGAGCGCAGCGAGCTGGCGTGCTCTGGACATGGCAGATACAAACTGGGCGCACGTGTTCTCGGTGGTCCACGCCTTGTCAAGGCTCGAGGGCTGGACATAGGGTGGCGGTGGACGGTGGCGTGCCTCCTAGACATGGTGGCTAGGCGCGGCGCTGGCTCGTTCTAGCTTGCCATGGTCGGCTGACAAGGGTGTGCTCGGGCATGCACGACATGGTGCATTGGGTAGGGTCTAGGTTGGTTTAATGCAATGGTTGTCACTGGGGGAGACAGGGATGAATAGTGGAGAACAATGTTTGAAAGGATTACTGCTCAAAACAGTGAAGTTTGGCAGAATTTGATTTGTGTCTCCAGGTGTTTGATGAAATGGCCGGAAGAAATTCATATTTGAATTTTTTGTTGAAACTTGGTGAGTGTACTGATACTTCCAATTTGCATCACCATTCTATATCATAATTTTTCTCTATTCATTGATATATGTCTTAAGGTAATACTTACGTCTTTTCATCTGTTTATGCATGTTGGATGATTCTTGGAGGATGAACTGCCGGAGTCTGGATTCTGATGGAAAAAGAGGTGTTTTGATGCAATTTCGTTAAGATCAGAAAAATACTAGAAAAATATGGGAAATTATATTTTTCTAGAAGACAAAGGAAGCCAGAAGGGGAGGCGAAGAAGGGCCATAGGGGACCTACACCCCCTTGGTGCGGGTCCCCCTAGGACGCGCCTAGGGCAGGTGTGGCCCACCTGCTCGGCTGCCGACTCCGCCCTCTCGCCTATATCTTCCTTACAGAACCCTAACACCAGGGAAGTGACCACAGAGAGATATCCACTGCCTCTGCAGGGCAGAAAACACCGAGAGAGAAAGATCTCTCCGGCAGACATATTTCTGCCAAGGAAATTCCTTCCCGGAGAGGGGAGATCGTCGCCATCAACACCATCGTCAAGCTAGGATTCATCAGGGCCATCATCATCATCCACACCATCATCTCCACCAGCACATCATCATTACTCCATCCCGCTATAACAATCATGTTGAATACTTGCCTAGTTCATTAGGGGAAACTTTCCCGGTGTTAATTACTATTGTAGTTGATGCTTGTGAGTGGAACCATTGGATTATTGTTTATGTTCAGATTGTTATTCATCACCATATCATCTTTGATCTTGATCCATATGATGTCTTGTGAGTAGTTCATCTAGTTCTTGAGGACATGGGAGAAGTCATGTTGTTATTAATGGATTTGTGTTGAGTTATTATTCAATGGTTTAGTATTTAAGTTGTGGTGCTATTATTCTAGTGGTTTCATTTGAACGTCGACTACATGATACTTCACCATTTATGGGCCTAGGGGAATGCATTGTGTATTTGGCTACTAATTGTGGGGTTGCCAGAGTGACAAAAACCTGAACACCCGTTAGGAAACCTTTGCACAAGGGAGTGTAGGATCTCAGAGTTTAAGGCTGTGGTTAGGTTTATATCTTAATTACTTTCCTGTAGTTGCGGATGCTTGCAGGGGGTTTAACGACAAGTATGTATTAGTCCAAGTAAGGTCGATACATTAGCACAGGTTCACCCACATAACACTTACAATACAAAAGAAGAGTACTCAACTATTTGAAGTGAAAGCACTTGACAGAATTCCCATGTGTCCTCGAGAACGTTTGGCCCTTATAAGTATTTCCACCAGCTTGTCCTTTGCTAAGAAAGGATTGGGCCACTTGCTGCATTTTTTATTTTTATTTATTACTTTCACTTTGTTTTGTTGCTTTATCAGAAAACCCCTAAAAAACCATTTTCGAAGTATTTACAGAGAGTTCTTGCTCCATACCACTAGTCAACACCTTCTTCTCCTCGTTAGGATCGATACTCCTATTTATCGAAAGTACTACGATACACCCCCTATACTTGTGGGTCATCATGTACTGGTCACATACTAGGGAGTATTTGGTTGATTGAATTTGTCAAGGTGAACTGGTTTGGTTGGGTTTTGAGAAATGGTGATCTTACCATATGAACAAGATTCAATTTTCAAATGTCATTTGAATAGGGTTGCCAAATGTTCCTGGGGGTTTACAAGGTGGGATTGGGTTCACTTTTACTTGGTCTAGCAAGGGGTGAAAAGAATTGGATTTGTTTTTGTTAGAAATCTTGTACTAGAAAAACTCAAACTGGTATAGTGAGCAAGATTGGCAAAAATGACCATTGACTCATTTTGTTTGTTTTTGAATTTCTAATGATTTGATTCTGCTTGGAAATTACTTAGATGATGTTGTTTTCATCTTTAAACCACATCCTTGCCATTCACAACAATCAAACAAGTCCATTCAAGCATTCATGCATTCATAACATACACACATGCATTCATATGGATTTTAATTCACAAAAGTTTTTGTTAACCCTAAATTTGGGTGATTGGAATTGATAACCTTGATTAATATTTTTGGGATGTTACAATAGGACGGAAATGCAGGAGGTGGAGGGCTTGTAAGGCTTGATGATGCTTTTCCTCAAACCGAGACCATGAAATGGAAGTATCCCGTGTATATGCCATAATTATTTCATGTAACATGATCTTTCCCTTGTACTCGGGTTCCAAACAATAGTAAGTGAAGTGATCATCTTAGTGAAGTCAGACCCATGTTTCCATCCAACATGACAACAATGTCGTAGTGTCGACCTTCAAAGCCGCAACTCATCCATCATGGTGTTGAGCATCACCTTAGATGGTGAGATATTGATAGCGTACATAGTGTGCATATGGTGCAAAGGATGGTAAATGAGACCTATCTATGCATATGGTGCAGAGGATGCTAAAAAAATAAATGAAAAAAATAAAAAACCTAGCTACGATGACGGCAGCCCTCGGCGTAGCCTGGCCGTCGGCATAGCCCTATCCATTACATGCGACATGGTGGCCCACCCGGGGCACTCACACAATCCCCCCACCCGCCTCCGACCCTGCCGCCACCTTCTGCTCCTCTCCCAGCACCGTGCCGCCCCCTCCCCCTCCTCCCTAGCATCACGCCGCCGCCTCCTCCTCCCCCAGCACCACAACGCCCCTCCCCCGAGCCTGCGCCGCTCCCTCACCGGAGCCCGAGCCGCCACTCCCTCCCCCATCACCGAGCCACTGCCGTCCCCTCCCTCCCCCGAGCCGCTACCGCTGTCTTCTTCCTCCCCCGAGCCCGTCCCCTCCCCCCACCACCGGCCCTCCCTCCTCCACTACCACCGCCGTCCCCTTCCCCTCACCACCGGCCCATCCCTAACCGCCCCCGCCCCTTCCCCTGTCCCTAGATCCAGCCAGCACACCTCTACCCCGACCCCGCTTCCACCAGCTGCTCCTCCCCCAACCCCGACCCCGCTCGTCCCTAGATCCTCCACCCCAAGCTAGTGGAGGTGAGTGTAGGAGTAGAAAATTTATTTTATTTTTACTTTGTAGTTGTTTTTATGTGATGACAAATAGGATTATAAGTAGTTGTAGTATGTAGGAGTATAAGTAGGAGTAGAATGAAAACCCTAAATAGAAGTAGTTTGTAGTATGTGAGTAGAAATAGGAGTAGAATTAGAATTGCTAGAAATAGGAGTAGAATTAGAAATGCTAGAAATAGGAGTAGAAATAGAAATAGAATTAGAATTAGAAATTGCTAAATAGATGTTGCATATTTAATCATATTTTCATGTTTTTTGCAGTTACCGGAGGGTGAGCGGGAGGAGTGTTTCGACGGCGAGGTCCCGGATTATCTTCGACGATTTGATCACGCTTCGAGGGTGAGAATCCGTTCGCCTCTCTTGTACCTAGGTTTATTTTCGTGTCTAGATCAACAAGTCTGTTGCGTCACCTAGGCGTCATCCCGACCATAAGCGTTACGTGACTTAATATGCAATAGTGGTCTCGCATATTTTGAACTGTAATGCTTACAACTTTTATCAGGCAGTCAGCGGATTCGTAGTTGGGTATGGTTCTCCCTGGCTATACCTCAATTCGAGACAGGATTTCGGTGGCCCCTCCTCGTTGTTCTCCGGATGCACATCCTCTTGGATTTTTGTCGAGACGTCTATCGGGAGAGCAGCGGGGAGGTGCTGCCGAAATTCTGCTCAGATCGGGGTAGAGACAGGAAACTTACCCAATCTACGGATCTGGCGGCTGGTTAGGACCCTCTTTTCCTATTAGACATGTAGGTTGATGAATGCATAAAAATATGAAGCATTTAATCTCCTGTTTGATATAAAATGTTATATTTGTTGTTTGGCTCCCAACAAAGCAGAAGAGGATGGATGATAATGGGTGGATGTAGAGTGGAATTATTAGTGCGACTAATAAAACAGACGATTGGGTACGGAACACTCATTTTTTAGTGAATGAGTTAGCGCGTGGTTCGAAGGCAATGATTCAGGCACTTTGTCCCTGCACTCATTGCACTAAGCATCATCGTCAGGGAAAGGATAACATGTATAAACACCTTCTGCAATATGGGTACATGTCTAACTATGTCACGCAAGTCGACTTTTCTCGGTACAAATGTGACAGAGGTGAGGTGATGCGTTAGTGGCTCAATGGAAATGAGAACGATGGGATTAGAAACTGGCTAGATGATCTCATCGATGCCGACCAGCCGGATTCGCCACCTCCATGGGAGGAACCACCAAAACCGGAGGAACCGAAGCCAACCGCGAAGGCCGTCCTTGATATGATGGTCGTGGCTAAGAGGCCTCTGTATGAGGGTGCAAAGATTTCTCAGCTCGATGCCATCTCTTAGTGTCTAGCCAACAAGTGCCAGTACTCCGCCACCCTTACTCACTTTGAAGCTAATATGAGAACATGTGGTAACATGTTCCTGAAGGGCATTGTCTGCCTAAAACCTTTCACAAAACAAAGAAACTCATGAAGGATCTCAACATGGATTATGAAAAGATAGATTGCTATCCAAAAGGTTGCCTTTTGTTTTGGAAATAGTTTGCGGGTGACAAGTACTGCTCCATTTGTGGGGCTTCTAGGTATGAAGAGGTAAAGGGAAAGGATGGTCAGGTGAGGCAATCGAAGGTCGCTAAGAAGATTCTTCGGTATCTCCCATTAATAAAAATAATCCAGCGGCTTTACTTGAGCGAGGATATTTCCACACAGATGACATGGCACAATAAGGGGAAAAGACATGAGGACGAGCACTGACGGAAGAAGATGGGACATCCATCTGATGGTAAGGCATGGAAGAACTTCGATGACAAATACCCCCGGTAGGCAGAAGAGGCTTGGAATGTAAGAATTGCGATAGCAACAAATGGCTTCAACCCATATGGTATGTCGACGACCTCGTACAACTCAAGACTCATGAAGTGAATTAGCCTACACATGACTTGAGTTGGCCTCTATTGTCCATGCACTTAAAACATGGAGACATTATCTTTTGGGAAAGCGATGTGAAGTGTTCACTGATCACAAGAGTTTGAAATATATTTTCACCCAGAAAGAAGTCAAAATGAGACAAAGACGGTGTCTAGAACTTATCAGGGATTACAACTTGATTTTGCAATACCATCTCGGTAAAGCAAATGTTGTAGCGGATGCATTAAGCCGCAAAGTTTATGTGAATGGCCTCACCAAAGGAGAATTGCCAGATGATTTATGTGCCCAATTTAAAGAGCTAAGATTGGAGATAGTGCCTAAAGGATATATCATGTCTTTGGAAGTTCAACTCACACTTTTGGATAAGATCAAAGAAGCCCAAAAGTTGGACAAGGAAATAGAGGATATTAAGAGTAAAATTAGTAAAGGAAAGGCGAAAGGATTCCATGAAGATGAACAAGGAACTTTATGGTATGGAAAGCGTATCGGCATTCCACAAGATCCGGAACTTCGGAAATTGATTCTGCAAGAAGCACATAATTCACCATATTCTATTCATCCGGGTAACACCAAGATGTACATGGATGTGAAGAAAAGATTTTGGTAGAACAATATCAAGAAGGATATCGCGGAACATATTGCCTTGTTTGATGTGTGTAGTAGAGTGAAAGCGGAACATCGGAAACCGACAGGGTTATTGCAACCACTGACAATACCTGATTGGAAGTGGGATAAGATTGGTATGGACTTCATCACCGGACCGCCAAGAACCAGGTCTAGATACGATTTGAAAGAACATTTCATAATCCCTAGTGTTTTGTGTGTTAGATAACAATATCAAGGATTATTTAACGTGTGTTGAAGTGCTGTAGATCTATACATTGAGAAGGGAAGGAAACTGCTTTCTGGGGGAGGATAATCCGCCCCATACCTCCTTCAAGTGTGCGCGACCCCAAGAGAGGGGGGCGGAGTTTGTGGCCGGATTTTCCGGCCTAGCCGGATTGTCCGCCCCTTGGGGGCGGACTGTCCGCCCCCTCGAGGATTTCCTTCAAGTTAAGGCTGCGTCGCTCTTTGTATGGGGGGCGGAGTTTCCCTCGGACTTTCCGGTCCTTGGGCGGACTTTCTCCCAAGGGCGGATACTCCGCCCCCTCTGGAAATTTCTTCAAGTCAAGGCTGCGTCGCTCTCAGTATAGGGGGCGGAGTTTTCCCCGGAGTTTCCGTCCTGGGGGGGGGGGGGGGGCGGATTTTCTCCCCAGGGCGGATAGTCCGCCCCAAAGGGGGGCAGATAATCCGTCCCCAAATTTCTCCAACGGCTTGTTCTGGGCAGGGGGTATTTAAGCCTGTCTTCCCCCTCAGTCCAGAACTCTTGATTCACTCGAAAAAGAATAGAACTGATCTGCAATCTTCATCCAAGAGAACTCCATCTAGATACACTCAAAGGCTCCGTCCATTTGGGAATCAAAGGAGGAGGACTCGATCTTCATCAACTACAATCAAGCGCTTCATCTTCTCCCCATTCATTTGGGGAACCACCGAACTAGTATTTCTTGTAAATACCTAGATCCTTGTTTTTGTTTATATTGATAAACCTTGTTCTTGTGGCAGCTTGTTGTCATCTCGGGAGCCCCCAATTCGGTTGTGCGTGTGTACCCCGATAGTATCGTAAAAGGCACCGGTTCCCGCCTTAAAGGGATCCAATAGTGGAGAAGGTGGATCAGGCCTCTCGTGGCGAGATCCATCGGAGAATAGGGTGAGGCCTATTATGGCATGGTGGTCTTAGAACCGCCCACCCCTCCAACGCAGATGTACTTCCCTTAACAAGGAAGGAACTGCGGTAAAACAAATCCCTGTGTCTCCGTGTGCTCCACTACGGTTCCTTCGCTCCTCTCTTTTCGTGCTTATTAGTTAGGGTTGCATATAGGGAAATTCTCGTAGTTGCATATCTAGAGAATTTACTTTGTGTCAAGCCTAAAATTGAAAAAGTGTTAAAAATTGGTTAGCACCTATTCACCCTCCCTCTAGGTGCCCATACGATCCATTTCAATTGGTATCAGAGCCCCGACTCTTATTTCGGGCTTAACCGCCTAAGAGAAGTATGGGTTCCAAGGTAGATGGGAGTGATGCTCCGGATGTAGTCACCATGAACGATCTGAAGACGTTGGAAACAACCTTGGTGAGTTCAATGGAGGCTAAGATGGAAGAGATGCATCAATTGATAATGCGTCTCTCCCCATCCACAACATCACCTCCATCTAACTCTGAGGCTACCACTCCGCAATCCAAGGAAACGGGTAAAACCGATTCCAAAGAGAATGAAGTGGTTGGTGATGACACTAGAAAGAGCTCCTCCTCGAAAAATGATAGTGGTAAGGATGAATACAATGAGGTTTCTCATGTGTATTCTCCTGATCCACCTATCCCTCACCCACATATACATAATAGGTGAAAGGGCATGTATGCCCCCATGTGTGGTTTTGGTAATTAATGACAATCTCTATGGACTAATGTGTAAATTGAGTTTCACTTGTAGGTTTGTCCATTGGCATCGCTTGGGCCATGTGTTGGTCTCAAGGTTGGAAGATGAAGAAATTTCCAAGGGCTTTGTGCCCATTGGAATCATGAAGAAAGAAGGAGCTTGAAGGTCGATCAAGGCATGTGCAAAGAATTGCATCAAGATGGATCAACCTCAAGTAGGGATGAAGAAGGGAGAGCTCAAGATGCGCCATCTCTAGAAGATCTCATGCTTGAAGCTTGCCATCCTCGTGTTCATGGAGTGATGAAGTCAAAAAGTTCAAGAAGAGGTTTCCCCATGGAGTATGGGGGAGCATTTTGCAAGTCTTCATCAAGCAAGAGCGAGCAAGAGCAAACAAGAAAGGTGTTCCCACTATAGAAGAACAAGACGGTCTACATCAAGTTCAAGTGGGACGCTCAAGGCAAAGGTATGTTGACAGGGCTTCTCTTTTGCCGGTCTCGTGTTGTTAGTTGGGAGACCGGGTTTAGGATAGATAGCCGTACTATCAAGAGGGGCTCTCAAGCGGGTGTATCGTTTGCATCGTTCGGAGAGAGCTCAAACCTTTGCATTAATATCATCATCTTTCTTGGTTATTATTTGGTTCTTGTCCATGAGAGGATCTAGAGCTTGTGGTCATCATCATAACAAGCTCTAGCTCATCATCTAAGGATTTCACTTGCATATCTTATTGCGGTTTTTTGATCTTGCAATTTTTCCGGCTCCACACCTTGGGGGATAGTTCACATATATATTTTGTTGGATTCTATTCGTCGTTATCTTTCCAACAAAATTGGTTTCATCCCGTTTGGAGTTCGGATGCAAAAGTTATTGCGTTTCTGGTTTTTGGAATTTCCCTGACCGGAAGTTCCGGCTTCCCACCGGAAGTTCCGCTAGGGCATCTTTGCCGCCGAAAGTTTCGGTGGAAGTTCCGGGTCTTCTTCCGCTCACGCTCAGTAACCTTCTGTTTTGAAGCGTTCTATTTGCCGGGACTTTGTCGGAACTTGCATCGGAAGTTCACCGGAACTTTCGGTCTGTTTTGACCGGAACTTCCGGTTGCGCTTCTGGAGCAGGCGTCAACGGTCTGATGATCGTTGGAGCCAGGCTGGGCGGAACTTCCGCCCAGAGCCGGAAGTTCCGGCCATGATTCGTTTTTTCAGTTTCTCGCTCCGCAGTTTTCGACCGTTGGCTGGGTGCCACCGGAACTTCCGGCCTCCCACCGGAAGTTCCGACGAGGTGTCGCGAATGCCCATAACGGGCAGATCTGGGAGCCCTTTAAAAGGGGCTCCTCTTCCCCTTCGTGGGTACGAGCTTTTCTTCTTGGTTCTTGGCTTTCTCTCTCTCCTCCATTGTCAACCTTGAAGAAGCTTTCCCTCTCCCTTCCCCCTCCTATGATTCTTGCATCTTTTTGAGGGATTTGAGAGAGGAGATCTAGATCTACAATCCCCCCAAGTCAAATCCCTTCTTTGTGAAGGAATCATTGGGATCTAGATCTTGGAGAGTCTTGTGTTCTTCCTCCCTTATTCCCCCAATAGCTTTTGTAGCTTTGTTGGAATTTGGGAGAGAAGGACTTGCCCTTGCATTTGGTGCATAGGTTTGAGTTCTCCTCTTGTGTTCTTCCTCCCTTATTCCCCCAATAGCTTTTGTAGCTTTGTTGGAATTTGGGAGAGAAGGACTTGCCCTTGCATTTGGTGCATAGGTTTGAGTTCTCCTCGGAGATTCGACGAGTTCAAGCTTGTGAGCTTGTTTCTCTTGGGTTCCTTGGAACCCTAGACGGTTGTGTGGTTGGATTGTTGACCTTTTGTGGTCTTGTTGACCTTTTTTTGTCTTGTAGCCTTTTGTGGCGTTGTTGGCATTTTGTGGCATTGTTGGCCTTTTGTGGCTTTGTTGTTGGGAGCCTCCAATTGAGTTGTGGAGTTAGCCCCAATCTTGTACGGGTTCGGTGACCTCCCTCAAGCGTCCCATAGTGGAGCAAGTGCCCGCCTTTTGTGGTGCGCACTTGGGAGAATAGGGTGAGCCTTTTGTGGCGTCGGTGAGTTTCGTGCTTCCGCATCCGGGGTGAGGCCTTGTGTGGAGTTGGGTGAGCATCGAGCCACCACACCTCGAGGTGAGCCATTTGTGGCGTTCGGAGAGCATTGCGCCATCGCACCTCTCCAACGGAGACGTAGCTTCTTTGGAAGTGAACTTCGGGAAACAAATCTTTGTCTCCCCGTCCATCGGTTATCTCTCTACCGAACCCTTTACTTATGCACTTTACATTGTGATAGCCATCGTGCTTGAAGTATTTATACCTTGCTATCACCTTGTTGCTTGTATTGCTTAGCATAGGTTGTTGGTGCACCTAGGTGAACTTAGTGGCTAGGTTTTGTGCTCAATAAATTAAACGTTAGTTTTATTCCTCATTTACTTGTGCCTAAACCGTAATAATTTTAAAAGCCTATTCACCCCCCTCTAGGCGACTTCCTTTGTACTTTCAATAGGGGTGATCCACCCAAAATTTCCGCATCTACTTTTTCTCAATGGCAATTTTTTATGAAGTCTCATGTGTGCAGTTCCTCCATTGAGTTGTGGAAAATCATAGAAAATGGTCTTCATGTTGGAAACCCCAAAATCTCACAAGAAGAGAAGTTGTTGATAGCCAACTCAACGCTACAACTCTACACATGATACAGCTTGGTGTGGGTGACAAAGACATGCCACACATTCAGCATCTTAGCACAGCTAAGGAAGCTTGGGATGCCCTCACCGAGCTCTTCATCGGAAATGAAAGTATGTGAAGGAATAGATATGATGCTTTGAGCAACGAAGCTGAAGGATTCTATATGTTGGATGGAGAATGTCAACACCCGGATTTTTAATCCCAGATGCCTGTTATGCCATACATCGCAATCCCAGGATTACCATTTTTGCGAGACATAACAGAATTGGATACCACAGTACATCATCCATTACAAACCATACATAAGGTCTTACACAAATAGGGATCTCATGATCCAGTTCTTAATACAACTTCAAACAGCGGAATACGTAATAATAACGGTAGCGTAGGCGAAGCTCCATCTTCGGGGTCACAGGCAATGCTGACGATGGGAGATGATCCTAGTTGTCGTAACCTTCCTGGGGTCCATCCTCCAAGTACTCCTCTTCATAGTCTGGCCACGGGAATAGCCAGGGACAAAGCCATGAGTACTCTTTAAGTACTCGCAAACTAATACTAACAAGTGAATGGGGTTTTTGATAATAGGACACTAGGCTCTAGGGTTGTTTTGCAAGAAGCCAGATTTATCTCTACTAAGTTTAGAAGCAACGAATGCTAGTCAAATTTTATAACACCTAAGTGGGAACTTGTATCTCATGCCACAACCCTGTTGTGGTCAAGTCAAAGTCTCAGTTCATTTCACAAGTCATTTTGAAAAGTCTGACGGGGGAACAGTATGGCCACTCCAACTGTCCATAATCGCGGACGCGGCTATTCTAGTAGTTTGACACTCTGCAGAGATTGTACACTTTCACCACAACATTCGATACATCCGTCAGGAACAAATCCTGAATTCACCATACTCAGTATGCGGATAATCAATCCTAACCTTTCAATTACACGCCCTAGTATAAGCACCTGTCATGTGAGTTTGGCCTCCCAACCATGACCAACTGTCATCTTGGGTACTGCACAGGTGGACAATCTTCACAAGGTAGCCTCAGCTCAGACCTTGGCCGTGAGGGAACCAATACTAAGGTATATAAGTTTCCAGTCAAGCCCTACCCAATCTTCGGGTATTGTGGTTGTACGATAAAATTGGAATGGTATCGCATCTAGACAACCATCAGTTTTATAAAGGGCTAAGGCTCATGCCTCAACATTTTCATCACCATAATCATCAGGTGTTCGGAAACACATGTCAAAACATCTCAGTAGAATGATCCATCATTCTAACGTTTTCATAACCATTTTCACCAAGTATTCCCATCTAAAGTTGGTCAAGTTTTATGCTTAGCACTAGCATCTACAAGTGGGGGTGAGTACTAATGAGGGGTGGTACACTAGTGGTGTTTGACTAAGTTTAATCTCATGCCTTAGGATGACATCAAGATTATCTAGCTTAGGCCAAAGTTTATGCTCTTTATGCAACCTTCAATTATCCTTCTAGTATCTACCATTTATTCTAGTAAACTCTAAGTAAGAGCTTTGATAAAGAAATAAAGTAATAAACTGGCAAATAAAACTAGGATTGGTTTATCAAGTGGTTATGATCATATATGCTTTAAGGCATATAGTGGCATGGTAGCAAGCAAGTAGTAGCTTGCATAGGTCAACTTGATTAGTAAGGCTTGCAATTATTGGCTTTCATAATATTAGTATAAGCTTGCTAAATTGCAAGTGTTAGCTTGCACATTCACTAGTAGTATTAGGCTTGCTTATGTAGAGTATCTTGCAAGTTTTAGCTTGCACATTCACTAGTAGTATTAGGCTTGCTAAAGTAGAGTATCTTGCAAGTTTTAGCTTGCCTTGTGCAGAGCAGTGGTTGAAGTTCTCCTCGGCTTCTTCTTCGTAGTATCCTCCTTCCTCCTCATATCCTTGGTCGGTACTAGCGTCTATAAATAAATGCGATGTACACAATCACCAAACAATACTTAACTACTTGCAATCATCACACAAAAGGGTCCTATAGATGATCTAGCATCATCACTAACACTACAAGATTAAAGTTTGGTTTAATTCCTTTTATTTTTAGAAAAGTAATTTCTACTCATTGAAAAACTACTTAAGATTTAATATTCTCCAAACAAAACATGGGATCATGTTGACACATGTCATCACCACATATTTTAGTCCATGGGAATGTGATTTAAAGTGGTGTCACAATTTAATAAGGTTTTACCCTTTTATTTTAATTAAATAAAGTGACTAGAAATGCCTATGGGGCATTCTTTTATTACTTGAACATTATTTCTGTAAGTCAACCTATATATTTTTATATATTCTGAAAGGTATGGTTAAATGTGATTTTTGAGAGTTGGAATTAACTCAAAAGCTATTATGGTTTTAATTTGAAAAATGTTTGAATGCAGAAAAGCTTCTGCCTTGTTATTTTTACCATGGATGATCTACAGATCCAAATGACTTGAATCCAACGGGCTTGGATTCAGCATTCCCAGACCTTTCTAACAAAATTGGTTTCATTCAATTTGGTTCACTGAATCGACCTGGGTTGATTTTTGAAACTGGGTACAGAAGTGTGTTTGAAATAAAATGGAAAAGGTTTAATTCAAATAACTGGGTGCGCGGGAAAGGTTAACGGGCCGGCCTGCTAAGCACATCGCTTCCACGGGCTGCATAAGTGGCTGTCCCCATGCGTCAGTGAGACAGGGGGTGCGAAGCGGTATGGGGTGATGTGGTGCGTTCGATCTGGTTCTAATCCAACGGCTGAGAGTCATCGTCGACGTTGGGCTACGCCGGCGAGACAGAAACCTAGCGCGGCCAGTAGGGGTCGTTGGGGGCTCACCGGGGTTCAGGCGAGGGTCGGCGAGGCGGGCGAACGATGAAGTCGATGACGGCGGTTCTCCTTGTACCGACAGCTTCTCCTGGGGCGGCTCCAATCGCTGGCTCCCTTCTTCTCCAGAGGCGGCGGGCTCCGGTGAAATTCCGGCGTAGTGCTGCTCGCCTTGCTCCGGGAACGGGGTGGAATGGTCAGTGAGGAGAGGGGAGTAAGATGGTGTGCTCAAATCGGCTGGGGGTGGCCTCTATTTATAGTCGTGACGGTGAGACCGAACGACATGGGCAGGCGACGGTGGCGACATGGCTACGGGCGGCTAGAGGCATGGCCGGTGGTGGAGATCGCTTGGTGGTCTCCTGGCGATGCTCTACGGCTTTAATGCGCGTGTAGGGGCGGTGCGGTTTGGTCTGGAACACGTGACGCTCTGCGCGACAGAGGCGGCGTCTTCGACGAGGAGCGGTGGCTGTGCGGCATGGGGCGGCGAACGGGGATGTCTGGCGGTCTCCTGGGTCGGTGGCGATCATGTATGCACGCGGCGAGGGCGGCACACGGTTTGTGGGCTTCGTTCGAGGGTGGCGTTCTGGCGCATGCTCGGCACGGTTGACAGAGGCACGGGCGCGGCGTTCCTGGGTGCTGTGTTCGACGTCTTCGAGGCAGGGCTGGTCGAGAGGGGGCGGTGAAGCATGGGTGATCTCCCAGACAAGGTTGGCACGACTAGTTTCCTTCCTAGCTTGCTGTCTCTACTGGGGTGGCATGGTGAGCTTCGGCTGTTCACCATTGATGTCATTGCCCAGCTTACAGTGATGCTAGTGCTTGGGTTAGCTTGCTAGATGATCTACTGAGATGGTTGTGAGCTAGAGAGGGAACAAGGTAGGCTTCAATCACTGCTCACAATAGTGTTTAGATTTTGTTTGATTTGTGTCTGCCAAGTGTTTGATGAAATGGCCGCAAGAATTCAAGTTTGGAATTTTGAAAAGATTTTTGGTGGGTGTGCTAGGTTGGTGCTCGTGAGTCTGCAGATGCTTGGGTTTTGAAAGTTGAGCTTGTTTGAGTGGTTTTTTAAAAAGTGGGATCTTCTCATATGATAAAGATTCAATTTTGAATTGTCATTTAAACTATGCATTTGAAAGTTTCTGGATGATCACAAAGTGGGCCTTGATACTTTTTTATGAGTACAATCAAGGGATGCAAAGATCCAGAAAATTTTCTATTAGGTTCTGAAAGTTTGAGACAGCCAAAGTAGGCATGGGAGTTAAATTGGTCAAAATGACCATTCACTCTTTTAGCTTTGTTTTGATTTATTTGTCTTTGAGAAAAGTTTGGGAATTGTTTAGATGATGTTTATTTCACCTAAGCATCCATTTACAAGCAAAGAAACACATAAAAAGGCAATTCAAAAGAATTCAAAATGGGATGCATACACACATGCATGCTTTCATAGTTTTATTTAGCAAAGTTTTTGTTAACCCTAAATTTGATGATTAGAGTTTGATGATTCAAGTTTAGTATTTTTGGGAGGTTACAAACCTTCCCTCCTTAAACAAAATCTCGTCCCGAGATTTGAAAAAGGACGAAAAAGATTACCTAGGATTTGAAGAGACCGAGAAACTCTGTCCTGATGTGATCTTCGCGCTCCCAGGTAGCTTCCGCTTCTGTGTGGTTGCTCCACTGAATCTTGAGAAACTTGATGCTTCGGGTTCGGGTAGTTCGAAAAGCGTCTTCCAAAATATGGATGGGTACTTTGGGATAGGTCAGGTCATCGTTGATCTCTATGGTCCGGTGATCGATATTTTTGAACACTTCAGTCTTCTCGGGGACTTCGAGACACTTGCGAAGTAATGAGATATGGAACACATTGTGCACAGATGACATCTCTTTGGGTAGTTCCAATTGATACGACACTTCTCCTCGACGGTTCAAAATCTTGAAAGGTCTGATATATCTGGGGGCTAACTTTCCTTTGAGTTGGAACGTTGCATTCCCTTCAATGGCGACACTTTCAGATAAACAAAATCTCCTATGTTGAAGGCGAGGTCTCTACGTCTCTTTTCGGCGTAACTCTTTTGTCTGGACTGGGCAGTCTTGAGGTGATCACGAATCTTGTGAACCTTCTCTTCTGCTTCTCGTAGGATATCGGGTCCAAAAATCTGACTCTCTCCTACTTCCGACCAGTTCAAAGGGGTGCGACACTTCCTTCCGTACATGAATTCAAATGGGGCCATTTGCAAACTGGCTTGATAACTGTTATTGTAAGAAAATTCTGCAAACGGCAGACAGTCTTCCCACTTGGATCCATATTCTAACACACATGCTCTCAGCATATCTTCGAGTATTTGATTTACTCGCTCCGTTTGTCCATCGGTCTGAGGGTGATATGCGGTACTGAAATCTAGGCGGGTTCCTAAACCTTCTTGGACTTTCTTCCAGAATCTCGAGGTAAACTGAGTTCCTCGATCCGATACGATGTTCTTGGGGACTCCGTGCAAACTAACTATCCTAGTGATGTATAACTCCGCTAGCTTCGAACTCTGATATGTGGTCTTCACGGGCAAGAAATGGGCGACTTTGGACAATCTGTCCACTATGACCCAGATAGAGTCATTTCCCCTACTAGAGGTAGGCAGTCCAGTGATAAAGTCCATTCCATCGGAATCCCATTTCCATTCCGGAATCTGTAAGGGTTGCAACAATCCAGCGGGTCTTTGATGTCCTGCCTTGACTCGCTGACAAATATCACACTTGGCGATATAGCTTCCGATTTCTCTCTTCATCTTATGCAACCAAAATTGCTCTTTTAAATCTTGATACATCTTAGTTCCTCCGGGATGGATAGAATAAAGAGTATCATGAGCCTCCTTCAGAATCACTTCTTTCAACTCAGAATCTGCTAGTACACAAAGGCGTCTTTTGTACCACAGAACTCCTTCTTCGTCTTCGGTGAATCCGGGTACTTTGCCTGTACCGATACGACGCTTGATTCCGTTGATACTAGCATTTCCTTTCCGCGCCTCTTTGATCTGACTAATCAAAGTGGGCTGGAGTTCTATGCTAGCCAAAAATCCTTCACTCACTAATTCTATTCGAAAATCTTCCATCTCTTTGTGCAAGCTTGGTTGCTCCTTCAAGATCATGGAGTTCAAGCGGCACGGCAATCTACTAAGGGCATCGGCTACCACAATGGCTTTACCAGGGTGATAGTGAATGTCCAGGTCGTAATCCTTGATTAGCTCAATCCACCTTCTCTGTCTCATATTCAGCTCCTTCTGAGTGAATATATACTTCAGACTCTTGTGATCCGTATAGATCTCACAACGGTTTCCCATTAGGTAATGCCTCCATGTCTTCAGGGCTAGAACTACGGCTGCGAGTTCGAGGTCATGGGTTGGGTAATTTTGCTTGTGTTGCTTCAGTTGTCGAGATAGATAAGATATAACTTTGCCTTCTTGCATTAGCACACATCCGAGACCGATCTTGGATGCATCACAATACACGTCGAAGGGTTTCGTGATATCTGGCATGATCAAGATTGGGGCTGAAATCAATCTCCTTTTGAGTTCTTGAAAACTCGCTTCACATTTGTCGGTCCATTCAAACTTCTTGTCCTTCTTCAGCAATTGGGTCATGGGCTTGGCGATACTCGAGAATCCTTCTACGAATTTGCGGTAATATCCCGCCAATCCGAGAAATGCACGAACTTGGGTTTGAGTGGTTGGGGCTTACCAATCTTCTACATCTTTCACTTTGGCAGGGTCAACGGCAATTCCTCCGGCTGATACAATGTGACCGAGGAATCCTACCTCCTATAACTAGAATTCACATTTGCTAAACTTTGCATACAGCTGATGCTCTCTAAGGGTTCCAAGAATGGTCCTTAGGTGTAGCTCATGTTCTTCTTCTAATTTGGAATAAATCAGAATGTCATCGATGAAAACAACGACAAACTTATCCAGGAAGTCCATAAAAATCTTATTCATGAGATTCATGAAATAAGCGGGGGCATTGGTTAGTCCAAAAGACATGACTGTATACTCATCCAATCCATATCTGGTGGTAAAGGCAGTCTTTGGAATATCCTCTGCATGAATCTTGTGTTGATGATAGCCAGTTCTAAGATCAATCTTAGAAAACACTTTGGCACCGGTCAACTGATCAAACAAATCTTCTATCTTGGTCAAGGGGTACTTTTTCTTGATGGTGACATCATTCAACTTCCGATAATCCGTACACAAACGGTTACCTCCATCCTTCTTATCCACAAACAAGATAGGTGATCTCCATGGTGACGCACTTGGTTGAATCAATCCAATTTCCAGCATGGCATCCAATTGCTTCTTCAGTTCTGCTAGCTCTGACGGGTTCATACTATAGGGTCTCTGGGCTATGGGTCCTGTTCCGGGGATTAGTTCAATGATAAACTCGATATCCCGATCTGGGGGCATACCGGGAAAAACATCTGGAAATACATCGGGGTATTCACAGACTATCCGGACTTGGTCAATGGTAGGTTGGGCGATACTCTTGTTACACTTGAATTGGCGAGGTAAGGTTTCAGATATATGCTCGACTGATATTCCGGCTGTACTGTTCATGGTTATGGCTTTCTTGGCATAGTCAATCAATCCTTTATGTTTGGACATCCAATCCATTCCTAGTACTACTTCCAAACCTTTAGTTCCGAGTACTATCAGATTAGCATAAAAATCTATGCCATGGATTCGGATAGGGACGACTTTGCAAATTTGCCTAGCCTTGGTGGTTGATCCGGGAATTTGAACAATCATAGCATGCTTCAGTTTGGTTGGTTGAATTTTACTAGTGCATGCAAATTCTTCGGTGACAAATGAGTGCGATGCACCAGAATCAAACAACACTCGTGCCAGTACTGAATTAACAGAAAACATACCCAGCACGACGTCTGGCGCTTCCTGAGCTTCTTCAGCATGCATGAGAAAAAGACGGCCATTGCGGTTGAGCGAATTCCCTGGGGAAAACCTTCTTCCGGGCTGAACACGACTCTGCTGCTGATCTGGGGCATTGGCATTGGGTGTTGCTGCATTCTTCTTGTTGGGGCACTCGTTGGAATAGTGGCCTTTATTTCCACAGTCATAACAGGTCACTTGCGACTTGTCCTTGGCTGCTATAGGCACATCATTGCTTCCAGTCCTCGGGGCAGTGTTGGTGTTGGCGGTAGCATTGTTGTTGTTGAACTTGGGTGGGGCACAGTTGAAATTGCTAGCGTTGCCGGGGTTGTTGTGATTTCCTCCGGTTCTAGGGTTTCCACGGTTGGGATAGGTCGGACGGTTCATCGGGGGTCTGTTGGTTCTTGGGGCAAATCCTGGAGATGGGTTAGGGCTATACTTTGGGGTCTGATGGGTTCCTGGCTGATGCATCATACGACGCTTGCGGTTCTCATTGGCTTGGTTGATCTTTCCTTCCATCTGGATAGCAGAGTCGACAAGGGCTTCAATATCAGCAAAGGGGATATTGACTAACACTGTCTGCATCTCATCGTGCAGACCATTCAGGAATCTTTCTTTCTTCTTGGCTTCGGTGTCTATCTCATCCGGGGCATACCTAGCTAATGACAATAATTTGTCACGGTATTCCACTACGGTCATCCTTCCTTGCTTCAGCTCTCTGAACTCGTCTCTCATCCTCTTGATCAAACCCGGTGGCACATGGGTTCTGCTAAACTTGACCTTGAATTCCTCCCAGGTCATCATCTGGCCTCCGGTCATTGCGCGAACACTGTTCCACCATGCCCTGGCATCTCCGGCTAGATAATGGGTGGCGAACAGAACTTTCGCGTTGGCTTCCACTCCGGCGACTTCTAGGTTATTTTCCATGGTCTGCAGCCAATCGTCGGCATCTAGGGGCTCTTCCGACTTAGTGAAAACAGGTGGG
This sequence comes from Avena sativa, assembly GCA_916181665.1. NCBI lineage: Eukaryota > Viridiplantae > Streptophyta > Magnoliopsida > Poales > Poaceae > Avena > Avena sativa. Next base: position 56,355,453 of record OV702284.1, on the reverse strand, counting down.
TTGGTATTCTGGAAATTCTTGAGCTTAGATCCATGGTTGTCCTGATTTCCATGGCCTTCGTTGTTGTGGGCTAGCTGGGCTATCTGTTGCAGGGTGGCTAGGTTGGCTTGACGTTCGGCTCTTTCAGCTTCGCGGTCAGAAGTCAACATTTGCAGAATCTGCAACATCGGGTCCGGGGATGAACCACTTCCTCCGCGTGGCATCTGAAGATTGAGATAGATCGTGAGAAGAGAGGGAAATTTCTATGGTTTTGGGTCTTCGAAAAGTTTTTAAAGTTTGACTCAGATTTTTCTAGCAACTTGCTTTTTCATTCATTCATTCATTCATTCATTCATAGCACACGATAAAACACACACCACAACAAAGAAGAACAGATGGTTTTAAGAACCATTCTGGAAACTACGATACAGTTGGACCAAATACTACTCACTACGCTAGTGCTCAGGTGCTACTACTCCTCGGAATTGGTGGCTTCATCATCCTCGTCATCATCGATGAAGGCGAAATCATCCTCATTAGTGAATAAATCCATAGCCTGATCCTCCAGAAAATCATCATCATCGCTGAGATAGGAGTAAGGGTCTCCACGAAGATCCTCTCCGGCATTCTCCCTTTCCTCCAACTGCATGTCTCTCTCGTGGATGGTCTCCTCCAAAGATGAGATGCGGTGGCGAAGACGGGCAACGATATGATCCTTCTTGTCGAGCTGACGGCGGCGAGACTTGCGATCCTTTGCTAGCATGGCGATGGTTTGATCCTTCGTCTTGATGATGGCAGACTTGTGGTTGGAGTAGTCACGACAGTTGTCCAACTCCTGCTGACGATCGTACATCATGAAGTTGAGGTGGTCCAATTGATTCTTCAGCTCGGGGTGGTATGGGGCTTCCAGTGGTTGTCCGTTAGCATCACGCCTTGGGAAAAACTCAAAGCGGGTTCCCTTGATCTAATTGATGCTCTGCCCACATAGACGGGAAAGAGCTTCCTGCATGGCCCTGGCAAGTCCGTCTAGCCAGTTGTTCTCTCTTAAGGTAAACTGAATTCCCTCAGCAGTGGGAGGTTCAATCTTTCCTCGGAGACTTGCAACAATTAGCCACTGCAGATCTTCTCCTCCTTGATCATTGAGCTGAGCTCCGAAGAACTCGGGGTGCAGACGCTCCAGAAGTTCTGAAAGCTGGTCCAAATCCCTCTCGAAGATAAGGTCTCCTCCATTCCCCAACTGATAAAACTTGATGTACTTCACGTCCATCTATAAGAATATAGGATGAGTAAGTTAGTAGAGTGATTAAGTGTGTCAATATTTTATGTATATTGCAAGAGTTTTTTAGGAACGTGATTTTTTGTGAAAGAATCAAAGAGATAAGAATGAGAATAAGTTTTTGTAAATATTTGTTTTCTTTGGTTTTTGAAACTAAGTTTTTGATTCAAATGTCCAGTCTAACTAGGGTCTCCTATGGTCAGGATGGCTCTGATACCAACTTGTCAACACCCGGAGTTTTAATCCCAGATGCCTGTTATGCCATACATCGCAATCCCAGGATTACCATTTTTGCGAGACATAACAGAATTGGATACCACAGTACATCATCCATTACAAACCATACATAAGTTCTTACACAAATAGGGATCTCATGATCCAGTTCTTAATACAACTTCAAACAGAGGAATACGTAATAATAACAGTAGCGTAGGCGAAGCTCCATCTTCGGGGTCACAGGCAATGTTGACGATGGGAGATGATCCTAGTTGTCGTAACCTTCCTGGGGTCCATCCTCCAGGTACTCCTCTTCATAGTCTAGCCACGGGAATAGCTAGTGACAAAGCCATGAGTACTCTTTAAGTACTCGCAAACTAATACTAACAAGTGAAAGGGGGTTTTTGATAATAGGACACAAGGCTCTAGGGTTGTTTTGCAAGAAGCCAGATTTATCTCTACTAAGTTTAGAAGCAACGAATGCTAGTCAAGTTTTATAACACCTAAGTGGGAACTTGTATCTCATGCCACAACCCTGTTGTGGTCAAGTCAAAGTCTCAGTTCATTTCACAAGTCATTTTAAAAAGTCTGACGGGGGAACAATATGGCCACTCCAACTGTCCATAACCGCGGACGCGGCTATTCGAATAGTTTGACACTCTGCAGAGATTGTACACTTTCACCACAACATTCGATACATCCGTCAGGAACAAATCCTGAATTCACCATACTCAGTATGCGGATAACCAATCCTAACCTTTCAATTACACGCCCTAGTATAAGCACCTCTCATGTGAGTTTGGCCTCCCAACCATGACCAACTGTCATCTTGGGTACTGCACAGGTGGACAATCTTCACAAGGTAGCCTCAGCTCAGACCTTGGCCGTGAGGGAACCAATACTAAGTTATATAAGTTTCCAGTCAAGCCCTACCCAATCTTCGGGTATTGTGGTTGTACGATAAAATTGGAATGGTATCGCATCCAGACAACCATCAGTTTTATAAAGGGCTAAGGCTCATGCCTCAACATTTCATCACCATAATCATCAGGTGTTCGGAAACACATGTCAAAACATCTCAGTAGAATGATCCATCATGCTAAGGTTTTCATAACCATTTTCACCAAGTATTCCCATCTAAAGTTGGTCAAGTTTTATGCTTAGCACTAGCATCTACAAGTGGGGGTGAGTACTAATTAGGGGTGGTACACTAGTGGTGTTTGACTAAGTTTAATCTCATGCCTTAGGATGACATCAAGATTATCTAGCTTAGGCCAAAGTTTATGCTCTTTATGCAACCTTCAATTATCCTTCTAGTATCTACCATTTATTCCAGTAAACTATAAGTAAGAGCTTTGATAAAGAAATAAAGTAATAAACTGGCAAATAAAACTAGGATTGGTTTATCAAGTGGTTATGATCATATATGCTTTAAGGCATATAGTGGCATGGTAGCAAGCAAGTAGTAGCTTGCATAGGTCAACTTGATTAGTAAGGCTTGCAAGTATTGACTTGCACAATATCACTATAAGCTTGCTAAATTGCAAGTGTTAGCTTGCACATTCACTAGTAGTATTAGGCTTGCTAAAGTAGAGTATCTTGCAAGTTTTAGCTTGCACATTCACTAGTAGTATTAGGCTTGCTAAAGTAGAGTATCTTGCAAGTTTTAGCTTGCCTTGTGCAGAGCAGTGGTTGAAGTTCTCCTCGTCTTCTTCTTCGTAGTATCCTCCTTCCTCCTCGTATCCTTGGTCGGTACTAGCGTCTATAAATAAATGCGATGTACACAATCACCAAACAATACTTAACTACTTGCAATCATCACACAAAAGGGTCCTATAGATGATCTAGCATCATCACTAACATTACAAGATTAAAGTTTGGTTTAATTCCTTTTATTTTTAGAAAAGTAATTTCTACTCATTGAAAAACTACTTAAGATTTAATATTCTCCAAACCAAACATGGGATCATGTTGACACATGTCATCACCACATATTTTAGTCCATGGGAATGTGATTTACAGTGGTGTCACAATTTAATAAGGTTTTACCCTTTTATTTTAATTAAATAAAGTGACTACAAATGCTTATGGGGCATTCTTTTATTACTTGAACATTATTTTTGTAAGTAAACCTATATATTTTTATATATTCTGAAAGGTATGGTTAAATGTGATTTTTGAGAGTTGGAATCAACTCAAAAGCTATTATGGTTTTAATTTGAAAAATGTTTGAATGCAGAAAACCTTCTGCCTTGTTATTTTTACCATGGATGATCTACAGATCCAGATGAATTGAATCCAACGGCTTGGATTCAGCATTCCCAGACCTTTCTAACAAAATTGGTTTCATTCAATTTGGTTCACTGAATTGACCTGGGTTGATTTTTGAAACTGGGTACAGAAGTGTGTTTGAAATAAAATGGAAAATATTTAATTCAAATAACTGGGCTGCGCGGGAAAGGTTAACGGGCCGGCCTGCTAAGCACAACGCTTCCGCGGGCTGCATAAGTGGTTGTCCCCACGCGTCAATGAGATAGGGGGGTGCGAAGCGGTATGGGGCGATGTGGTGCGTTCGATCTGGTTCTAATCCAACGGCTGAGAGTCATCTTCGACGTTGGGCTACGCCGGCGAGACAAAAACCTAGCGCGGCCAGTGGGGGTCGTTGGGGGCTCACCGGGGTTCAGGCGAGGGTCGGCGAGGCGGGCGAACGACAAAGTCGATGACGACGGTTCTCCTTGTACCAGCAGCTTCTCCTGGGGCGGCTCCAATCGCTGGCTCCCTTCTTCTCCAGAGGCGGCGGGCTCCGGTGAAATTCCGGCGAAGTGCTGCTCACCTTGATCCGAGAACGGGGTGGAATGGTCAGTGAGGAGAGGGGAGTGAGATGGTGTGCTCAATTCGGCTGGGGGTGGCCTCTATTTATAGTCGTGACGGTGAGACCGAACGGCATGGGCAGGCGACGGTGGCGACATGGATACGGGCGGCTAGAGGCATGGCCGGTGGTGGCGATCGATTGGTGGTCTCCTGGCGATGCTCTACGACTTTAATGCGCGCATAGGGGCATTGCGGTTTGGTCTGGAACACGCGACGCTCTGCGCGGCAGAGGCGGCGTCTTCGACGGCGAGCGGTGGCTGTGCGACATAGGGCGACGAACGGGGATGTCTGTCGGTCTCCTAGGTCAGTGGCGATCTTGTATGCACGCAGAAAGGGCGGCGCACGGTCTGTGGGCTTCGGTCGATGGTGGCGCTCTGGTGCATGCTCGGCACGGTTGACAGAGGCACGGGCGCGGCGTTCCTGGGTGCTGTGTTCGACGTCTTCAAGGCAGGGCTGGTCGAGAGGGGGCGCTGAAGCATGGGTGCTCCCAGACAAGGTTGGCATGGCTAGTTTCCTTCCTAGCTTGCTGTCTCTACTAGGGTGGCATGGTGAGCTTCGGTTGTTCACCATTGATGTCATTGCCCAGCTTACAGTGATGCTAGTGCTTGGGTTAGCTTGCTAGATGATCTACTGAGATGGTTGTGAGCTAGAGAGGGAACAAGGTAGGCTTCAATCACTGCTCACAATAGTGTTTACATTTTGTTTGATTTGTGTCTGCCAATTGTTTGATGAAATGGCCGCAAGAATTCAAGTTTTGAATTTTGAAAAGATTTTTGGTGGGTGTGCTAGGTTGGTGCTGGTGAGTCCGCAGATGCTTGGGTTTTGAAAGTTGAGGTTGTTTGAGTGGTTTTTTAAAAAGTGGGATCTTCTCATATGATAAAGATTCAATTTTGAATTGTCATTTAAACTATGCATTTGAAAGTTTCTGGATGATCACAAAGTGGGCCTTGATACTTTGTTATGAGTAAAATCAAGGGGTGCAAAGATCCAGAAAAGTTTCTGTTAGGTTCTGAAAGTTTGAGACAGTCAAAGTAGGCATGGGAGTTAAATTGGTCAAAATGACCATTCACTCATTTAGCTTTGTTTTGATTTATTTGTCTTTGAGAAAAGTTTGGGAATTGTTTAGATGATGTTTATTTCACCTAAGCATCCATTTACAAGCAAAGAAACACATAAACAAGGCAATTCAAAAGAATTCAAAATGGGATGCATACACACATGCATGCTTTCATATTTTTATTTAGCAAAGTTTTTGTTAACCCTAAATTTGATGATTAGAGTTTGATGATTCAAGTTTAGTATTTTTGGGATGTTACAGAGAAGACCACAAGGACATGTATAGGAGGCTCAAGGCAATAGCCACAACTTTCAGAAACCACGGTGCAGCTCATGTTGATGATGCTTGGATCAAGCGCAAGTATGTCAGTGCTCTTATGCCATTTGAGCCCACAGATTTGAAAAGTCTCCAAGGTAGGCATAACTATCACCTCATGTCATCCAATGAAGTAATGCAAGAAATGGCCGCTTTCAAAGTGGCTGCCAAGAATGCCGAAGATGCTCGTGCTCGAGCTATGGGGATGCAAAACGGGGTCAACATGGCCTTGAAGACTAGTTTGATTGATCATGATGAATATGACGTAGAAGGTCTGAACTGTCCCGAGGATATAAAAAAGATCCACGGACAATACTTGGCTCTTTATGCTAGAAACTTTTGGAAAGATCCAGCCAAGGCTAAAGCTGAACTAGAACGCAAGAGTGGATCCTATGGAAGAAAATAAAATGGTCCCAAGCTGAGAACATGTTTCAACTGTGGTGACAGGCTGCACTTTGTAGCTGAGTGTCCATATCAAAGTAGGGAAGATAATGGAGGAAGACTTATTTTCAAGGACAAGTCAAAGGATCCACGCAAGAAATAGTTTGTAAAGAAGAATGCTCCCTTCAAGAAGCAACCGAAGATTGTTCTAGTGGCTCAAGAAGAATATTCATCGGGAAGTGAAGATGAGGACGAGGACGTTAGCTCTCAAGAGGTGGCTGCTATAGCCACCACATCTACATCAGCATCTCTCTTCGACTCTCTGAATGAAAACATCATCAACAAGAATGCTACTTGTCTCATGGCAAGAAGCTCCGAGGTAACGACTTCTAACTCTTCTTTTCCTAAGGCTATGATTGACATGGATGATCCTACTAGTCTTAAGGTTAAAGAAGAGATTATTGCTTTGGATTACTTCTACACTAACTTGCAAGGTGAGCACAAAGTTCGTTTTGAAGCTCTTATGGATCAGCTGGCCCAAACGAAGTACTCCTCGAAGAAAAGGGCAGAATTGAAAGGGAGGATGCAATGGAAATTGCATCCTTAAAAAATGATCTTGAGGAAGAAGAAGAAGCTCGGGTCTCTCTTGAAGAGAGGCTTGAGTCCATTGAAGAGTCACATGAAGAAATTGTGGCTAAACTTGTTAAGGAACGTGACAATGCAGTCACCAAAGCAAAGAAGTTAAAGAAAGAAAAGATTGACTTTGGGGCTGCTCATGATAGACTCTCGGAGGAATTGGAGAAACTTGACAATGCTCACAAGGCGTTGAAAAACGATTTCTCTATTCTCAATGAGTCACATGATCAGCTTCAAAGTCGATTGGCCAAATATGATGTTCCTAGCTCATCCAACTCAACATAGAGTCAAAAGGTAAATGCTAGTGTGGAAAAAGAAGTGGTCAAGGACATCACTCCCAAGGATAAGGGTGTGCTTGATGAAGTCCTTGACAAGCAAAGGTCAAATCATGGTAAAGAGGGACTTGGGTATGTCACTAAGTCCAAGAAAAATAAAAACAAGAAGAACAAGACCAAGAATGTGCAACCAAAGACAAGCGCCGCTGAGAAGAATGTCACAGAAGACAAGACTAACAATATTGGTTTTGCAGGGTCTCACAATCTAAATTATGAATTCTTTTGTGATGATTATGGCGATGTTTATGCTTATTATGTCGGTCCCTTTGATGAATATATTGCTTGGTCTATTTGGGTCCCAAAGACCCTTGTTACTAACATGAAAGGACCCATTGAAAAATGGGTACCCAAAATCAAGAAGTAATTCTCTTGCAGGGCTATGCTTCCGGTGGGTCGAAATGGGTGCTGGATAGTGGATGCACTAGTCATATGACCAGAAGCAAGGAGATCATCACGGAGATGCGTCCAAATCATGATAATATCACAGTCTCCTATGGTGATGAATCTAAATCTCAGGTATTGAGTCTTGGCAAAGTTGTGGTTGCCCACGATATCTCTCTCGTGGACGTCATGCTTGTTGAGACCCTCGGTTACAACCTTCTTTCTGTTCGTGCCCTTAGCAAGATGGGTTTTGTTGTTTTTATCGATGTTGATTTGGTGGTACTCTTGTGGAGCAAGTCTCTAAAGGTCGCTTTCGTTGGATACGTCGAAAATGACCTGTATGTGGTGGACTTTTCAGGGAAAACCACTTCGGGTCCGATGTGTCTATTCGGAAATGCCGACGTGGGCTGGATATGGCATCGCCGTTTAGCCCATGTCAACATGAGAACTTTGCAAAGTCTCCACAAGGGTGGCCACATCCTTGGACTAAAAGACAATGTCTCCTTTGCCAAAAATCGTGTTTGCAGGGCTTATGTTGAAGGCAAAATGCACGACTCTCCCCACAAGAGGAAGACTATTGTGTCTTCAAAGAGGATCTTGGAATTACTTCATGTGGATTTATTTGGTCCTCCTTCTCATGCAAGTCTTGGTGGGAAGAAATATTGCTTTGTCATTGTTGATGATTACTCAAGATATACATGGGTCTATTTCTTCAAACTAAAGAGTGAGACTCAACAAACAGTCATTGACTTTGCCAATGAAGTTCAACGTCAACACAATGTTCCTATCTTGGCAATAAGGAGTGACAACGGCTCCGAATTTAAAAACTACACCTTGAATGAGTTTCTAAGCGAAGAGGGGATTAGACATCAATATTCCGCTGCGTACACCCCTCAACAAAATGGTGTAGCTGAGAGGAAGAACCGGAATTTGATGGATATGGCAAGATCAATGTTGGCCGAATTCAAATCTCCTTACAATTTTTGGGCTGAAGCCATATCCACTGCTTGTCACTCATCAAACCGGCTCTATCTCCGCAAGATTTTGGACAAGACTCCTTATGAAATACTTACCGGTAACAAACCCAACATCTCATACTTCAGAGTATTCGGGTGTAAATGTTTCTTTCTTATTAAAGGTGTCCGCTTGTCTAAATTTGAGTCCAAGGCTTTAGAAGGTATTTTTGTTGGTTATGGTGCCGAATCCCACACTTACAGAGTCTACAACAAGCTCACTGGGATTGTTGTAGAATCTTGTAGTGTGGAGTTCGATGAAAATAACGGCTCCTTTGTAGGGCAAGTTGATGTTTGTGATGCAGATGTTGAAATACCCCAAGATGCCATAAGAAGAATTGGCGTCGGATTTTTCCGCCCCATTGAGGAACCCCTTGTGGCAGATCGGGAAGGACAATGCTCCACTCAAGTGGAGCCCTCATCTACACAAGATCAACAAGCTCATACTATTGGAGAAAACTCTGCACCAACACCGCAGCCTGTTGAAGATCATCTGTCTCCTGGACAAGCTGGTAGTCCCAGGCCGGACTATCCGCCCCCTCCAAGGGGCGAACAATCCGCCCCTGGCACTCCAACTCGTTCCAGGGGATCTGAAGGAGAAGACAACAGTCAAGAAGCTCCTAGGCCGGATTATCCGGCCCCCGAGGACGGATTATCCGGCCCTGGTTCTCCAACTCCTGTCAGGCACTCTCAGGAAGAAGGCACTGGTGCTTCACCTCCCAGGCCAGATAGTCCGGCCCCTCCAAGGGGCAGATTATCCGGCCCTGAAGAACAAACTCAGCAGCAATCTCCTGGTGTTAACTCAGATCAAGATCAAGGGCAAGGCAGTGGTCAAGACCAGGATACAAATACTGAATCAACTCCTTCTAGAAACAATAAGGACATTGAGACTCGTCGCAAGGCTCGTGCTGATCGGAACCTTGAACTAAGGGGTCACACTCTTGACAAGGTTGTTGGTGATCTATGAAGAAGGGTATCTATTAGAAGAGAACTTGCAAGCTTCTGTGATCATCAAGCTCACATTTCCATGGTTGCAATGCATGAAGAATTAAATAACTTTGAACGCAACAAAGTTTGGAAGCTCGTAGAGAAACCCAAGGATTGCCGCAATGTTATCGGTACCAAGTGGATCTTTAAGAACAAACAAGATGGAAATGACATTGTTGTGATGAATAAAGCAAGACGTGGCTCAAGGATTCTCTCAAGTGGAAGGAATTGATTTTGGCGAGACCTATGCTCCTGTGGCTCGTCTTGAGTCCATCCGTATCCTTCTTGCCTATGCAGCCCATCATAATTTTAAATTATAGGAAATGGATGTTAAGAGTGCATTTCTTAATGGTCCTCTCCATGAGTTAGTATACGTCAAACAGCCCTCGGGTTTTGAGGACCCAAAATTTCCGAACCATGTCTACAAACTCGATAAGGCACTCCATGGCCTTAAACAAGCCCCATGTGCGTGGTATGAGCACCTTAAAGAGCTTTTGCTAGACCGTGGATTCGAAGTTGGGCAAATCGATCCCACTCTTTTTACTAAGAAGGTTAATGGGGAGCTTTTTGTATGCCAACTTTATGTAGATGACATTATTTTTGTCTCTACTAACCAAGCTTTTAACGATGAATTTTCAAAGCTTATGACTGACAGGTTTGAGATGTCCATGATGGGTGAGTTGAGGTTCTTTCTTGGATTTGAGATCAAACAACTTAGAGAGGGAACTTTTATTAATCAATCTAAGTACATCCAAGACATGCTCAAAAGGTTCAAGATGACGGATCTCAATGGTGTGGCTACTCCAATGCAAACAAAGTGTCATCTTGAGCTCAATACCATGGGTAAAGACGTGGACCAAAATGTATACCGATCCATGATCGGCTCTCTCCTTTACCTTTGTTCATCTAGGCCCGATATCGTGTTAAGTGTAGGAGTGTGTGTGCAAGGTACCAAGCCGCTCCTAAAGAAAGCCACTTAGTGGCGGTCAAACGAATCTTCAGATATTTGGTTCATTCCCCAAATTTTGGGTTATGGTATCCCAAGGGTTCAAGTTTCTCTCTATGTGGTTACACTGATTTAGATTGGGCTGGTGACAAAGATGATAGGAAATCAACCTCTGGTGCATGTCAATTCTTGGGCAGGTCTCTAGTGTGTTGGTCTTCAAAGAAACAGAATTGTATTTCTCTTTCAACCACCGAAGCTGAATATGTTGCTGCTGCAAGTGCTTGTACACAATTATTATGGATGAGGCAAACTTTAAAGGAATATGTTGTCAATTGTGGAAAAGTGCCTCTATTATGTGAGAATGAAAGTGCTATCAAAATTGCTTACAATCCCGTGCAGCATACAAGAACAAAACATATTGAGATTCGCAACCACTTCATTCAGGATCATGTTGCTCGTGGTGATATTGCCCTATCCTTTGTGAGAACGAAGAACCAACTTGCTGATATTTTCACGAATCCCCTTGATGAAGCAAGATTTTGTTATTTGAGGAATGATCTAAATATCATAGATTCAAGGAGCTTGGCTTGACTATTCTTGCACACTCACTTTATCTTATTCATGTATTTTGTTTAGATGCGGGCATAGAAATAGGGGGAGTGTGGTCCTAATTGATTGGGCTAACCCTCCCCCCATAATGCCGAAAGCAAGTAAAATCATTTCCCTCAATATCATTTTGTGATATGTGGGTCATCGATGAGCATTGGTTTTGAACTCAAGATACATCTTCGCGGTGTCATGCCATGCGCTCCAACATGGTGGCTTCGGCCACCACCCTCTTCCTTGAGAAGAGTTGGTTTCTAATGGCTCTCTTTGGATTCTCTTGCATATTTCTTGTTCTTATGGAAAACACACTCAATTTTGGCTTTTGTTTGATTTGATTCTTGCAAATTTGGGTGTGTAGTGCCATCTCCGTTAGCATCGCTCTTCTTCCTTTTGGCGTTTTGATGCCAAAGGGGGAGAAGTAGTTCTATTAGGTCACCCGATTTGCATGGGTGATAGGTCGGGCACAAGCACTTGCTTTTCCATTCGTTCGTTTTACTTGTGCCCCTTTAGCGTGAACTTATTTGCTATTTGCTATTTGTTGCTTGGTTATTGTAAGACTCTGTCGTGACTTATTATGTATGGTCCTATGGCATTCTGGATTTATATTGTGGACCTACTATCATGGAATTCTGGATTTATCTGTGGAGTCTGGCATTCTAGTTGATGACATATGGAATCATGGGATTATCTTATGTAGGCATCAATTTTGTGGGATGTGCAATCTCATTAGTTTATTTGGCAATATTCACATCTCAGTGGTATGATCTCGTTTACCAACCCATCTGGTTTTAATTGTTCTTGCTATGAAAGTTGTGTTTTATCTAGTGTGTGCATGTGTGTTTCAAAGGTAAATTTTATTATGCACACATCTAGGGGGAGCCTCTTTCATTTATTTTAAGGGTGTCGTTGGTAGTCGTTTGCAAATCCTAATATTGTCATCTTACACCAAAAAGGGGGAGATTGAAAGAACATTTCATAATCCCTAGTGTTTTGTGTGTTAGATAACAATATCAAGGATTATTTAACATGTGTTGAAGTGCTGCAGATCTATACATTGAGAAGGGAAGGAAACTGCTTTCTGGGGCGGATAATCCGCCCCATCCCTCCTTCAAGTGTGTGCGACCCCCAAAGAGGGGGGCGGAGTTTGTGGCCGGATTTTCCGGCCCAGCCGGATTGTCCGCCACTTGGGGGCGGACTGTCCGCCCCCTCGAGGATTTCCTTCAAGTCAAGGCTGCGTCGCTCTCTGTATGGGGGGCGGAGTTTCCCTCGGACTTTCCGGTCCTTGGGCGGACTTTCTCCCAAGGGCGGATAGTCCGCCCCTGGCGGGGGCGGATAATCCGCCCCCTCTAGAAATTTCTTCAAGTCAAGGTTGTGTCGCTCTCAGTATAGGGGGCGGAGTTTTCCCCGGAGTTCCCGTCCTGGGGGAGGGGGGCAGATTTTATCCCCAGGTCGGATAGTCCGCCCAAAAGGGGGGCGGATAATCCGCCCACAAATTTCTCCAACGGCTTGTTCTGGGCATGGGGTATTTAAGCCTGTCTTCCCCCTCAGTCCAGAACTCTTGATTCACTCGAAAAAGAACAGACCTGATCTGCAATCTTCATCCGAGAGAACTCCACCTAGATACACTCAAAGGCTCCGTCCATTGGGGAATCAAAATAGGAGGACTCGATCTTCATCAACTACAATCAAGCGCTTCATCTTCTCCCCATTCATTTGGGGAACCACCGATCTAGTATTTCTTGCAAATACCTAGATCCTTGTTTTTGTTTATATTGATAAACCTTGTTCTTGTGGAAGCTTGTTGTCATCTCGGGAGCCCCCAATTCGGTTATGGGTGTGTGCCCCAATAGTGTTGTAAAAGGCACCGGTTCCCGCCTTGAAGGGATCAGGCCTCTCGTGGCGAGATCCATCGGAGAATAGGGTGAGGCCTATTGTGGCGTGGTTGTCTTAGAACCGCCCACCCCTCCAACGCAGATGTACTTCCCTTAACAAGGAAGGAACTGCGGTAAAACAAATCCCTGTGTCTCCGCGTGCTCCACTACGGTTCCTTCGCTCCTCTCTTTTCGTGCTTAGTAGTTAGGGTTGCATATAGGGAAATTCTCGTAGTTGCATATCTAGAGAATTTACTTTGTGTCAAGCCTAAAATTGAAAAAGTGTTAAAATTGGTTAGCACCTATTCACCCCCCCTCTAGGTGCCCATACGATCCATTTCACGATTCTATATGGGTTGTTGTAGATCGCCTAACAAAAGTGGCTCATTTCATACCCGTGAATACTACTTATACAAGTGCTAAATTAGCTAAGATCTATAGGAATAGAATTGTATGTCTGCATGGAGTACCTAAGAGTATTGTGTCTGATAGAGGAACTCGGTTCACATTGCATTTTTGGAAACAATTGCATGAGTCATTAGGAACTAAACTAGAATTCAGAACAACATTTCATCCTCAGACTAATGGACATATAGAAAGAACCAATCAGATTTTGGAAGATATGTTTAGAGCTTGTGTTCTAGACTATGGATCTAGTTGGGATGAAAGTCTGCCATACGTAGAATTCTCTTAGAATAACAGCTATCAGTCGAGCATAGAGATGGCTCCGTTTGAATTCCTTTATGGAAGCAAGTGTACTACGCCATTACTATGGAATGGAGTAGAAGAAAGAAATTTATTCGGACCAAAACTGATCAAGGAAGCTGAAGAGAAAGTCAGAATGGTAAAGGACAGATTGAAGATATCCCAATCCCGACAAAAGAGCTATGTAGATCCAAAGCGTAGGGAAGTCACCTATGATGTAGGTGATAGAGCCTATCTCAGAGTCTCACCACTACATGGTGTGAAGAGATTTGGAGTGAAAGGAAAATTGGCACCTCGATATGTTGGGCCATTCAAGATTTTGAGCCACAAAGGAGAAGTGGCTTATGATTTAGAACTACCTGAATCACTGTCAGCAGTTCACAATGTGTTTCATGTGAGCCAGTTGAAGAAGTGTCATCCAGAGATGGAAGAAACTTCGTTGAAGGACACTATACCATTGGAAGAGGTTCAGTTGGAGAGTGATCTCACTTATGAAGAGAAATCTATCAAGATTCTCGAGACAGCAGAAAGAGTTACTTGCACAAAGACTATCAAATTCTGCAAAGTACAGTGGAATCATCATACCAAGGAAGAAGCAACTTGGGAAAGAGAAGATGACCTTCGGAAAGATCACCCTCACCTATTTGCTAGCCAATCCGAATCTCGAGGGCGAGATTCATCTTAAGGGGGTTAGATTTGTAACATCCCAAATTTCATCAAATTCAAAACCATGTTTTTGCATTCATATCATCATGGCATATTCATCTTGCACAAAAAAATTCAAAACAAAAACCCTAATAGAACCATATTGAAACCCCTTCATATATTATATATATGAGGCATGGTTTTATTTTATTTTATGACCTCAAAATGATTTTTGAGTGATTAGATGTGTTTGACACACTTTTACACACTAGGATCACAACATAAAAACTTGGTGAAAGTTTGAAATCATTTGGATTTGAAATGTACATTCAAATATAATCTAGAAAATCAAAATAGAAAAGGAAAAGACAAAAGGAGAAAAAATAAGAGCAGCAAACCATTCGGCCCAACTCTCTCTGGCAGCCCACAGCCCACCCGGGGACCTCCCCCTCTCTCCCCGTAGTTTCGCACCTGTGCGTGCGCACCCCTCCCACTGACAGCCCGGCCCCACTTCTACCTGACCCTTCTTCCCCAAATCTCTTGCGATGACGGCGCCACTGGACGTTTCCTCCTCTTCACTACCGCATTTGATTTTGTTAAATTGCCGATGAATGCGTGCGTGATTCTCGCCCCTGCTCTGGCTACATAAACTCCCCCCCCCCCCCGCGACCATTTCCCCTCACTTAGCCAGCACCAAGCTCCTCCAGGATCCTCCAATTTCGACTTGCACCGCGCAGAGCAGAGCAACTCCGGCGAACTATTCTGGTCGTCACCCCTGTCGATGTCTGCAAGCAACCGAGGCACCGCTCAACTCCGGCGAGCAATCTCGGTTGTCGTCTCCGTCTCCGTTCATGAGCACCCGACGCCAGTACGAACTCCGACGAGGATTTACTGTCGTGTCCGTGCGCCCCCATCCAAGACGCGTCCACGTTGAGTTTCCCCGTGTCCTCGCGACCTCGGTAAGCACCAACACACACCCCCTGCCCCTCTGACCTCACCGGCGTGTCACCGACAGTGGCGTCGCCGCCGCCAGAGCCATTGTCGCCGCTAGGTTCTGGTCAGGCGTGTTTGGTCCATTGGATCTGCATCTAGTGGCCATGATTAGATCACTAAGCGAAACGTTATGTTTAGATCTGGGTCGTGCATCGTCACTTAGATCCTACGGTGTGGAAACGTGATCCGGCTGAACCGGTACGCACCAATCAAATGCTGCCGCGTGGCTAGGGTTTTGATTTAAAATCCAAATTTTGTTCTATTAGTTATTCAATAACTTTTGTTCCATTCATCCAAAAATTACAAATTTTGAGCTCTTTTCAACAATGGCCTTGGTTTGGACATTTGCTTCTATAAAATTAGGATTTTATGCAAAAGCATTTTTAGGCTTATTTTGGCTATGAAAATTATTTAGAATATTATTTTTAGGTGTTTTTTCTTTTATTTAGACTCTAGAATGTATGCTTTGTTTTTAGTACTGTAAGTTTGATTTAAAAGTGTGAAAAATCATCTCATTGCATTTTGCATGCATTCATAATTATTTTGTTTGTGTATTTATTGTGAATATTATTGTATGAATTTGTTGTGTAGATTTTGTGGAATTTGGAGAGTGTGATTGTGAGGATTGTGTCTATTCCCCTAACTACTAAGGCAAGTGATACTTCATCTTTTTGTCCTACTAGTTTATCTATGTACTAGTGATATTTTGATTGGGATTTGCATGGTGATTTTCTAAGTATTTGCTATGCTATGGTAAATCCTATAGATATTGTCTTAGTAGTTTTTCCTAAGCTAAGAGACATGTTATGCTAGTATGTTTAGCCTAGCTAGTAGAATGCAATGGTGGAATATTCATGTTATGATACTATGCAAAGTTGATGCCTATGATTTTGATTAATAAAACAACATGTTAATGAATCACCTAGGTGGAATGAGAAGATTGGTTTGTGTTGAGTGGTTACACAAGGCCCATGTCTATGGTTTACCTTGTGTATCACACTTGTGGATGGCCACCCAGGAACAAAGAGATTTGAGATTTTTAGTGTTGAGAAGCTTCTAGTGCAACCACATGGCATATGGGCTCTGCCTTGACCAACTAGGTTGCAAGAATTCAGCCAGATGGACAGTTGGTGGTAGGGTTGATAGGATGGAACGCGTCCATGGTGGTCTGAAGGAATGCTTCTGAAAAGTCTCGTCTCGATGCATGTAGAGTCTTGTGGGGAAATTGCACCACCTCTTGAGAGGGTAAAACCTAAGTACTTAGCTGTGTCCCCGATAATGGGCATTTTGAGCATCAAAGACATTGAAATGATCAAGGATCTCCTCATCCCAATTTCTCTAAGTTAAAACTTGTGGTTGAACAAGGGTAAAGGTTCACCAATGTCTATTGGTGGTTCCTTGGGTGTTTTTGTCAAACAAAAACTTAGTGTTTTCAAACTAATAAGGCAAACCTTATTTTTGAGCAAAGCCAGCCTGAACTACACTTAAGCAAATTCATATAGTTATTAGATGTTACTATACTACTATGGTATCACTTGCCAATACAATTCCAAATGTATTCACCCTCTGTGGATGTAACTTAATATGTTGCAGGTTACTCTGATGGTGACTAGGGTTATGAGTCTACACTCAGCATGTTTGTCTGTGGCACATGAAGATGAGGACTTTATTTATTTACTTTGTGTTGAGAACTCTATGTATGAGCCTTGGGCTAATGAGTTGTAAGAAATATTGTATGTCTGGATATTACGATGTAATAATGACCTTTATATCTGTGTACTTCATCTTAAACTGTGGATGCTAGCAATTCGATCTAGGGACTAGCATTGCAATCACATGGGCCTTTACCTTAGAAGGGTGAGGTCTTACAGATGGTATCAGAGCACTGTGTTGCATGTAGGATTATGACCCTAAGATGGATTAGACTAAGAAAACCACTAGGAAAAAAATGCAAACTCCTTTGTAAATTTCCACACTTGTCTCTTTTTCATCTCGTAAAACTTCTCCTAATCTTCTTTCTCATCTCTATTTATAGATGGCCGCCATCAATGAAGCCGTCAGGAAGGGACCACTCATGACCATGACCTTAGAATGTGAGACAGAGTTTCCCAAGGCACTCAAGAACCTTATGGTTACCATGGGGATACATGATGAAGACGTGTACAAGGGATTCCCAGTGATGGATGAAGGAGAAGAATATTGGTGGGTACAACTCCACTTGTACAAGAACAAGGAGGAAAACCACAATGAGTCAGGATTCTGCATGGTCACCAACTCTGAAATGCATATGTCATTCTTTGCCTCTACAAGGAATGCAGCATGGAATGCCATCAAGGAGCTTGGTGAAAGACTCAAGTGTAGAATGCTCAACACTCAAAATGACCTTAGAGAGGAGAAGAAGCATACCCAAGACTTATAGACCACCATAAAACATCTAAGGTAGGATGTCATAGACTTAGCATGGGAGTCTTGTGATCAAGACAGACAGATTGCCTCCAAGGATGCCCAGATAGCTATATTGTCTAGTGAGTGAGAGTTGTGACGTATTCCAATAGTTGGACCACCACACTTATCGTTCTCTCGCGGTAATAATTTTGATCATACCAACCTATGTGGTATGGCAAAAACTTGTCTAAGTTATTTTTGAACCTTAGTGTTGTGATTGATTATTGTATACCATGACTTGTGTGTTTGAAATAATTTATGTGTTTGTTGTAAGCTTTTGTTTCTACTATCTTGTGTTCTTCTCTTTACTTGTGTTGTTTCTATTTTTCTCCATCCTATGCAATAGATGCCTAGCTTTGTTCTCAGCACCGTCGAGGAGTTCAAGGGAACTCGTTTTGGATCTCGTATTGTGGAGCTCACCAGTGTGCTCAATCTCCCCCTCCCTAACATTAAGGGAATTCAGCTCTGGAAGTTCGAGAGGAAGGACCTATGGGGATTTAGAGTCTCGCAGCTAGGACGCCAGTCAAAGCCTCCCACCGAGGAGATTTCCTTCAAGATACTCCATGACGACAAGGAGAAGGGACTCGACGTCGCCATGCAGGAGCTGCTAGGACGTCTATGTGGACGTCACTCCACCGAGCTCAGGGGCCTCTACTTCCACCCATTTGGTAAACGTGACGAGGAGGGAGAGGCTATAGTGTATGACGAGGCCACTAGGGAGACTATTGAGCCAGTGCGTCTCTATCTTCAGGACATAAAGAGCCTTCTTAGGCACCTCGATACTGATAGGACCAATGTCATTCTTAGCAATGATGAGTTACGCGTCCAGTTTAGGGAGAAGGACAAGGCCTTCGAGGAGCATGAGGAGAGCATCAAGGATATGGAGGTTAGGTTCGACAAGCAACACAAGAGGTTCAAGAACCAAGAAAAGAGAGTGCAAGATAGGAACAAGAAGATTAATGAGATGAAGGCTGAGATGGAGCTCAAGGATCTTGAGCTAGAGAGACAGAAGGAGGTGATTGAGAGGCTGCGTTCGCAGAAGAGAGAGCTTCAAGCAAAGGTCGATGCTTTGACCACCAGTGTGGAGGAGTACAAGGTAGGAATCAAAGCAGCAGGACTTACTCTAGTGGATGAGGAAGTCGATATGGAGTAGTGTTGAATACTTATCTATCTATCTATTTATCATCATTTTATTTATGGAGGCGCATTGATCATCCAACATGTGGATGACTATGCTAGTGTGTTTGCTTTACAAAACTTATTGTTCGTGTTGTTTAAACTCTAAGTTTATTGTGCTTGCTTATTGTGATTGTTGCTAAGTATTGTATTGTGCATGTTAGGATCTATGGGTTATGTCTCATTAATTATCCTTATTGAAACCACAGATGCCTCCCCGTCGTACCAATCCCAACAATAACAATGGCAATGAGATGCAGCAGCTGATGACAACCCAAACTTAGTTGATGCAAATGATGACTCAGTTTATGTCGAATCAGAACCAGAACCAAAACAACAACAACAACAACAACAATAATAATAGCAACAACAATAATCAAAACAACCCACCAGCTTTTGATATGCTTACAAGGTTTCTGAGATTGAGGCCTACTAAGTTTTCAGGAACCACTGATCCTATGGTAGAAAATGATTTGCTACATTCTGTGAACAAGGACTTAGTCACAGTTGGTTGCACTGATGAGGAGAAAGTTAGGTTTGCAACACACCTGCTAGAAGGACCAACAACTACATGGTGGGATAACTTCCAAATCACTACTCCTATTGAATAAGTGACTCGGGCAATGTTTGAGGATGGTTTCTGCACTGCTCATATCTCTTTAGGAGTGATGAGTTTGAAGAAGAAGGAATTTCACAATCTTAAGCAATGCCACCGAAGTGTTGTAGAATATATTGAGGAGTTCAACAATCTGGCACGCTATGCACCGGATGATGTTTACACTGATGCAAAAAGGAAGGAGAAATTCCTTGAAGCGCTGAATGATGAGATTTGCATGCAACTATCTGTTGCATATGTTCCAACTTATCAATCTCTATGTGACAAAGCCACCATCTTGGAAAGCAAGATGAAGCAAGTGGAGAATAGGAAGAGGAAGCACCACTTTGATAAGCATGGATCTGGATCGTCTCACAAGCGATCTTTTGGTAAAGGAAGTGGAGGTTCTGGATCCCACAAACACGGGAATCGTAATAGCCACCACAACAGTAACTGTCACCACGATGGCAATAAACATCATGGGCACAACAATGGTGACTACCGCATCAACAAGAGTGGACACAAGAGTCAAAATAGTGGAAATAGCAATGGGAGTCAGCCAGCTAAGAGGGACATCAGTCAGGTTGAGTGTTTCAAGTGCAAGAAGACTGGGCACTATGCAAATGAATGCCCAGAAAAGAAGACTGATGGAGCCAACAAGCCAAACCCTTTTCAGAAGGGTCATGTGAACCACATTAATGTGGAAGAAATCCATGAGGAGTCTGATGCTGTGGCTGGTAAGTTCAAGATTAATTCCTTTCCAACACTTGTCCTTTTTTATACTGGCGCATCGCATTCATTCATATCAAGAGCATTTGTAGACAAAAATAGACTCCCAACTAAAACAATTGGATGTCCTATTAAGGTAAGATCTCCAAGGGGAGAGATGATAGTAAATTTTGGATGTCATGATCTAGTAATAGAGTTTGGAAAATACATGTTTCCAGTTAGCCTGATAATCCTAGATTCCCAAGGATTGGATGTAATTTTGGGCATGGATTGGATGACTAAGTATGAAGGAGTAATAGATTGTGCCAATCGTACTGTTACACTCACAACCCGAATAAGAAACGAATTAGGTTCAAGTCTAACTTTGAACCCAAAGGGGGCAAGCTAAATTCTCTTAAGGGGGTTAGCATAGACAGTTTACCAGTAGTGAAGGAGTACCTGGATGTGTTTCCGGAGGAATTGCCGGGAATTCCACCAGATAGAGATGTGGAGTTTTTGATTGACCTACTGCCAGGATCTGGACCAATAGCAAAGAGACCCTACAAGATGTCAGTTGATGAGTTGAAAGAGCTCAAGAAATAGCTTAGAGAATAGTTGCAGAAAGGATTTATCCAACCAAGTTCTTCGTCTTGGGGTGCACCAGTTCTGTTTGTTGAGAAGAAGGACAGAAGTCAAAGGCTATGCATACATTATTGATCACTAAATTAGGCGACTATATAGAACAAATACCCTTTACCTAGAACAAACGACCTCTTTGATCAGCTAGAAGGATCTCGTGTGTTCTCAAATTTTTATCTCCGATCAGGTTACTTTTAGCTAAAGATTAGAGAACAAGATATACCTAAGACTACTTTTACCACTAGGTATGGATTGTATGAGTATATTGTGATGCCTTTTGCATTAACAAATGCACCAGCTTATTTCATGAACATGATGAACAAGGTGTTCATGGAGTTTCTTGACAAGTTTGTGGTCGTATTCATCGATGACATATTGATCTATTCCAAGAGCAATGAAAAGCATGAAGAACATTTGCGTTTGATTCTTGAGAAACTCAGGGAGCACAAATTGTATGCCAAGTTCAGTAAGTGTGATTTTGGCTGAATGAAGTTGGATTTCTTGGACATATTGTGTCTGGAGATGGTATAGCTGTCGATCCCATGAAGGTGTCAGCTATAACTGAGTGGGAATCTCCAAAGTCAGTTAAAGAAGTTCTTAGTTTCCTAGGCTTGGTAGGATACTATAGAAGGTTCACCGAGAATTTCTCGAAAGTGGCTAAGCCAATGACGGAGTTACTTAAGAAAGAGAAGAAGTTTGATTGGTGACGAGGTTCGATCTCGTCAATGTCCATTGTTATGGACTTGGGATTGGAGAAGATGGGGCTGTTGGAGATCGTGGAACGGTTAACAGACAAGAAACACGGGGACACGAGGTTTACAAAGGTTCAGGCCTCCGGAGGGAAAACCCTACTCCTGCTTGTCTGTTCTTGATTACGGTGGAACCGAATGTTACAGGGGTGCGCAGATGCGATCTGGCGTGATGTGCTTATGAGGTGAGTAGTGCCCTCCTCACCGTGCCCTCCTAGCCTTTATATAGATAGGCAGGTCCCATGCATAGGTCGAGTGGGTTACAGATTAGGGTTTGCCTCCTTTGAAATTCTATCTACTCTAGTCTTGTTCTCCAAGGATCCGAAGGCATCATGGGCTTGGGCCACCCGAAATATCCACAGGCCGCGTATCTTATCGTGGGCCTTCATTGGGCTGGACTAGGTATGCCAATGTTGTGTACCCGTGAGGTATAACCATGTCAGTAGCCCCCGAGTGTTCAGTCGAATCTTAGATTCGGCTGAGGACTCTTCAATCTTTCGGGTGCAGTTGGACCTGTTTTTAAGAGAAAATAATTTAGTTTTTAGAGATCATTGATGCGTGTGCCTGACTCTCTCGACGGATCAGGGTCAGTTAACTGTCATAGGACAAAACAACACGATCTTCTTCAGACTCGAGTCCCTAGACTTGAATCCGGAACAAATGTTGGCGTAATTCGACTCAGGCTGTTGAGGTCGTATAGGAGTCGAATCCCAGTGGTTTTTCACGTGATGTACCCAACGCGTCCGTCAGGATTTTTTGTCATGCCTGTTGACATGGGATTTTACCGACAGAGTGCAGTCAGGTGCGTTACCAGGCCATCCGATGATATCTTGTAGGGATTATCTTTGCATCGCAGAAATAGCATCCGAAGTTTTATCACCACAGAGGTATTTCGGGTGGCCAAGGAGATTGTTTCTCACTTAGTGTTGGTTTGGGCAAAGTTGCCAAAAAGATTTTGTCGTATTTAATCTGAAGGATCACATTCGAAGAATGCGTAGAGTGCGCGACCAGCGCTCCCTATGGGAGTAGCTCCCGAGTGTCTGTTCGAGTTGTAGACTCGAGCAGAGACTTTAGTTCAGTTATTTTTAGCTTAGGTCCGAAGGACATAATTTTTTTGGATGCCGAACCCATCCTCCCTATGGGAGTAGCCCCCGAGTCCGTAGTGGAGTCGTAGACTCGACGTAGGACTCAAAGACAATTGCGAGGTGTAGTACCTTAATCATGTCTCAGGTGCGCGGCCAACAATCATGATAGGAGTAGCCCCCGAGTAGTTGGTCGAATCGTAGATTCGAGTAAGTACTTGACTGATCAGCCAATACAGCCATTGCTGGCTTTAGTCTTGATGACGTCAGTGCTAACGATTGGTGATCTTAACTGTCTGCGGCGGCAGAGATGATGCGATGGAACAACCGTGTGTCCCACCGTCTGACTTGAAGTTGACTAGTCACGTGCGAACATGGTGAGAATTACGGAGCCTCCTCGGTTTCTGTGCATAGTGGAAAGCATGCTGGCGACAGTTCGTTGCTATGCTGACACGTGTAGGGCTAGATCTTGCGTGCATGCTAGGTCTTCCAGATCAACGGCTTGTTTTCATCGTCTTTCTCCTTTTATATCGTAGGTAAACAGTGATTTATTTTTACCCTTTTCCATTTGCTTCTCGCCATTTCCTCCATTTTCACGAGCACAACCTCTCTGCCTTGCGCACTGGAAGTTCTTCGCTCTTTTCCTTCCTCTTTTCTTCATGCACACCGCCGCTACTGATGCCATGCAATGGGCAAGACGAAGAGGACCGCCACCGGAGCTGGCTTGAGCGCCACCGCCGGCGGCAAGAAGGTTGCTGCTACCGCTCATATCACCGAGGGCAGGTGGAGGTGCACAGAGGTGCGTGATACCGATCTGCGCAAGCTGCGCGACACGGGGTTGATCCCGCAGGACAAGGAGGACGTCAGGCTTCCTAGTGATGAGGTAATACCCCGCCCACCCGTAGGGTTTCGGGTGATGTTCATTGCCTTCGTCCTTCGCGGTCTTTCGCTTCCCGTCCACGATTTCGTTCGTGGACTCCTTTTATTCTATGGGATTCAGATACACCATCTGTCTCCCAATTCTCTTCTCCATGTTGCTTGTTTCATTACCCTTTGCGAGTGTTGGCTCGGTATCGAGCCACACTTTGGCCTCTTCCGGAAGCTCTATTGCTCGTGAAGAGGCAGTCCGGCACCGGCGGAGTCTATCCGCTTGGCGGCTGCATCATCTCCGTCCGTCCTTTCGTCTAATTCTTCTCCTTTTCTATTTGCGATTCTGTCCAGCAGTGGCGTCGGAAGTGGTTTTACATCCGCGATGCTAAGCTGGACGGTCAGCAATATGGGCTTCCCCCTTCGACTCCGAGCAGAAGATCGTCCCGAAGAGATCGTGGAAGAACCACATCTTGGAGGGTGAAGCTATGGAGGTGGAGAGGTTCTACCAGCGGGTGGAGGCCCTTCAGCTGGTGCCAGGCAAGGAGGTCAACGATGTCGACATCATCCGCACCTTCCTCAAGCACCGGGTGCAGCCGCTCCAGGCTAGGGCACACCCGATGTTCCTCTATGCCATCTTCAACAATCCGACGAGGGTTTCATCCGAAGAGTTGTCTTTGGGTGACCTCGATCGGGCCCTTCGTCCCCTGCTGAAATTCAAGGCCGGTGAGGACCTTCCGGGGAAATCGTTGACCCCCCCCCTCTTAGCGCCAATAAAGGGGTTTCTCAGGTGATGCATGTTCGTGCGCTTTGCACTTTTGCAGGTGTTTGCTGTTTGTTGTAGTTACTTATGTTGTTTCTCTTTTCCTTTTTGCCTGCAGCGCCTCCAGGTTACAGGGTCTATGCCCCCCTATGCCTAAGAAGTTTAGGGAGGCTCCAGACAATGCGGAGGTGGACCCCCCGAGTCTGAGCTTCCTCCAGCTCAGTCGACTACTATTGATGCTCCTGAGGCGAGTGAGGGGCAGACCCGAAAGCGCTCCCGGAGCGAGTCTTCGGATGCGTCTACCCCGCCAACTCCAAGGCGTCCATCTTTCCTCGACCAGGATGGCGAGGATGAAGGTGCTTCATCCGCACCTATTCCTGTCGTGCCTGTTCGAGCGATGGCGCCGCAGCCACCAACCAAGAAGAAAAAGAAGGAAAAGGCGCCTCCTGTCTTCAACCTTTCTGATATTGATTCGTAAGTGACTTCTCCTGAATTGTGTATTGTCATCTGTAGGTTGTTATCTGATCAAACTTTTTCTTGCAGCCATTCTTCGGAGGAGCCTCTTAGTGATGGCACTCAGGAGGCTATAGGGGAGTCGAAGCCGACGGCTCCTCCCCCTCAGGTGGTGGCCGACTCTAAGGATGATGCCCCGAACCTCTCCAAGTGAGAAGCTCGGGCAGTCGTAGCTCAGAAGACCGCGCGCGAAACTTCGGAGTCCCTGCCTGAACATGTAAATTTTTTATCCCTTGGGGGAGCCCCCGAGCCCTTTCGAGTGACATGTTGATCGTGTTTGCTCTTGCGGAGCGCAGCCCCCGAGCCTTTTCTGATGGTTTTTCTTTCTGTTGCACCCCTTTGTGCACAGCTCCAACCTCCTTATCCAGCAGCACTTGGTGTTGGAGGCTAGCATGCAACAACTTCAAGGTGCGTAATGTACTCACCCTTTTGTAGTTTGTCCGTCCCATGGATTTTGCTTGTATTGATAAGGTGGTTCTTGGTGTTGCATATGAAAACAATGCGGCTCTCCGTCGGCTGGACGCTCTCGAGAAGAGCCTTGGTCGAGCGGAGAAGAAGGCCGCAGATGCTCCGGAGGCCAAGGAGCGCCTGCAGCAGGAGGTTGCTGATGCTGTCGAAGCCAAGGAGCGCCTACAGAAGGAGGCTGTCGATCACGAGGAGCAGCTCCCTGCTGCGGCGGCTGCTCGCGAGAAGGAGATGGTGGATACGCTGATGGCTGCAGCCAAAGCCTTTTCTGGTGAGTCTTATTTTACTTGTTTGAGTCTTGCACTTTTTCGACTGTGCCTTGTTCTTATTTGAGTACTTTTTCTTCTTTGGTTCAGACATTTCAGGCATCACGTTTGACCGTGGTGTGCTGGAGCATGGAGATGCGCTGGCTGATGCCACCGCGGCAATCGAAGATCGCTGCGGCACTGCTGTTGGCTCCTTGGAGAAGGCCAAAGAAGTGCTCAGGCGCTTCTACAAGGAGGTCATCCCCAAGGGCACTGCCCTTGAGGATGTCGACGCCCTTGCGGATGCTCTGTCGAAGGACGCTCCGACGGCATATAAGCGCAAGAAGAAGGGCATCGACACCTCCATGGGGTTGGCGATGGCGATGGCATCCGGAGTGGAGCTGGACCTGCCACACATAACTTCCTAGATGCCGACGACGGCAGATAGCTTAGAGGTAGCGTTCGCCCTCTTTGCCTCTCGCTGTAAGCGTTATGGGCCGAAACTTATTGATCTTCTGGCGGAGTATGCGGCGAAGCAGCAGGAGGAGGCCAAGAGCAGGCAGTCTGGCTCTGAGGCCACTCCAGATGCGGATGTCTAGGCCCATATGTTGTAGCTATGATAGTTTATCCTTTTGCTTTTATAATGTAATATTTTGTTGATGAAGAAGCCCAACTTATGCCACGAGGTGGCCTTTGATGTATATAAATTTATGTTTCGAGCTGTTTCCAGAGATACTTGTGATATTCATGTCTTGGTTTGTTTGTCTCTAGGGTCCTTCAGGTGAGGTTCCTATTGTCACTATGAATTCTCCTGAGCCGCGACCATCCTTGGATGATGCGTCACAACTGGCTTTTCTTCACGACCGTGTCCACAGCTTGGAGAAGGATATCCTTGGCATTCGAGGCCGTGCAGATGTGTGGAAGTCGAAGGCTGAGCGAGCCACTTCCAGGGAGGAGTTCTTGATGGGGGAACTGCGGCAGATGAGCGAGCAACAACAATGTGAGTTTTTGCAAACTGCTGTTCTTTCGGGTGAAGCTCTACCTGTTTGCTCATTGTGTGCATACTGTAGGTGTGAATCTCGTTCCAAAGGAAGAGAAAGAGGGCGTCGCTGTTCGGATGAATTGCCTGACGCAACAGGACCTGGAGGCTGGTGGCTTCATCTGGATGGACCGCGACCGGGCCATCATCCTTGCGACGGTGCAAGATCGCACACACCAGGTTTCTCAGGTCCTGAAGGAGGCCAGGATTTATTTGGCGTATATTTGGGCCGTCATGTTCCCCTTGGATGAGGTACCTTCCACCCTTTGGGGTCTGCTGGCAAAATTTCGGAACGTGGGCCACGTCAAGGAGTTGGTGTGGCGTGATGACTCCTTGGTGGCACTAGAGATCTTGGTGCTTGATGTGGAGTCTTGTTGGGAACCCAAGGAGCAAGGTGTGAAGAGCACAGCAGCAAGTCTTCCCTCAGTTGAGACCGAGGTTATCGAACTATAAGGAGGAACAGAACGTCACACAGGTGTTGCAAGCAACATGGAGACCTGCACAACACAAACTCAAGACTTTGCCCCAACGAATTAGTGAGGTTGTCAAGCTCACCGGTTTGCTATAACAAAGGATTAAACATATGGTGTGGAAGGTAATGGTTTGAAGCAAGTAAACAAGTAATAGTGGAAGATGTATCAATGGTAAAGATTGGACCGGGGTCCATATTTCACTAGAGGTGCTCTCTTTAGATAAAAACATGGCATGAAGGGTAAACAAATTACAGCGGGGCAATTGACAGGAACTGAGCAAAGCATAACAATGCAATTACTAGCTAGAAAGATCCTATGAGGTTGATTGGGCAATACAACAATATACATAGACCGCCATCCAGCTGCATCTATGACTAGAAGTCCACCTTCAGGTAATCATCCGAACCCCCTCTAGTATTAAGTTGCAAGCAACAGACAACTGCTTTAAGCAAAGTGTGTAAGGTAAACTGTCCACATGTTCCATGAACAAGAGACCGTTGTTTTATCCCTACTAGCAACAACACATCTTCAACCGAAGAGATTATTATCACTTCCCTTGGAAACTAGAGGTATGAACCCACTATCGAGCATAAATACCCCCTCTTGGAGTCACTAGCAACTACTTGGCCAAGATAACCACTAGCAACGGAGAGCATGCAAGATCACAGACAACATAGACATTATAGAATCATAAAGATAAAACCATTAATCAAACCAACATAATAATCTCAATATCCATTGGATCCCCGCAAACACAACATGCATGATTACAAATAGATTAGATCTTGATCATGAACGGAGATCACAAAATCTATACATGAAAGCACAAAGGAGGAGATACAACCATCTAGCTACTAAATGGACCCATAGTCCAAGGTGGAAGTACTCACGCATCATACCGGAGAGAAGGCCTCTGGGATGATCTCCCCTCCGACAGGGTGCCGGGAAGAACTTCAGATCCCCCCGATCTAGGGACGATGGTGGCGGCGGCTATAGACGGTTTCGTGGATTTCTGATCGGGTACTCGGGGTTTCTGCATCGGGGGCTTCTTATAGGCGAAGGGGCGAGACCGGGAGGCGGCCAGGGCCACCAAACCCTAGCCAGGCACGGGACCACCTGCCCCCGCGCCTGGGGTGGGTCTCGCCCCTCCGGCTCTCGTCTAGACTTCTTGTTCCCCACGGAAAGTAATTGACTTTGAAGTTTGTCCCATCCAATTCCAAGAATATTTCTTTACTAACTTTTTTGAAACCAAAAACAGCAGAAAACAGGCATCTGACATTGTTGCAACTTGTTAATAGGTTAGTACCAGAAAACATGTAAAAAGCACCTCAAAGTGTAGACAAGCAAAGCAAAGTAGATACAAAACAAGAATGGAGCATCAAAAATTATAGATACGTTTCCAACGTATCAGCATCCCCAAGCTTAACTCCTGCTCGTCCTCGAGTAGGTAAGTGATAAACAGGATAATTTTTAAGGTGACATGCACCTTCACAATAAAGATCCAACCATTTGCAAGCATTGAAAGCTGGATCAAAGAAATCTAAACATGTGCATGAAAGATGGAGTTCTAACAATAGGACATAGTAACTATGCATTCAACATGACAAGCTACAAATAAAGATCATGAATAACATGCATTGAAAAACGTTTATTTGTTTCACATGCAGAAAACATAGCATAGTGTTAATCATCTTGTCCCTCATAGAGTAGCAATATAATGCATAGGACACCTGCAAAGTTCACAAGGGTGACTAGAAACAAGTAGAACAAGAGCAAGTAATAACACAATATGCATCAATTAATAAGCTTTGGAACACTGCACATAGAATGACAACCATGCTCTCTTAATGGTTCCTAAAGGTAGAAGGTGGAGACTCAATAATGGTGGAAGAAAGACCTTTTTTGTAAAGGAAGCAGGGATTACAAGTTTCAAAAAGGGCTTCCAAAAATTATGGTACTTGTTAGCTTTCAGCCCTCATTGCCCCTATCATAAGCATCTTGAAGTGGTTAAGGATAAAGTGGCAAAGCTGGAGTAAATGCTTGACGAAGTATAAGTTGGCAGTCTCATGCCCCTTGAATACGAGGGCCACACCTCATGCATACTCAACTTTGGGTCTAGGTAAGTTCTTGTCACTGTAAGTATTTGCATATCATTGAGAACCGCCAATGGGGTACCCCTTGCACATGGTACAGGAGCTTTCCCATAACCAAAATGACAAGGCAAGTAGACAATGAGCATCTCAACAATTCTTCTTATGTACCATGGGAATATGGTGCTTTTTTATCTCTTTCCTCTTTTCTCAATGTGTCTCTTTTTTTGTAAGAAGAATACTTCATAGATGTCACTATGGTGATGCTGCAAGTTTCCACCATGATTAGGCATGGCTTAGGCTAGCGGCCCAGGCGTTTCTCTAACACAAGATACAAACTCTATGGACTTACATGTTCCCTCTTTATTTCACACCGGTGACATCCATAGACAAAAGAACATGATATCAACTGAGTACAACAAGGTACAAGTGCAATGTTGAAAACGTTCCCCGTGACAGCATGGTTCTGCTAACTCCAACTTATAAGTGCAAGCATATACAACAAAGTTGTCACAATGGTTGAAGTTTATTAGGGGCAAAGAATAAAGTGTGCCACCAAGTTCGTGGGGGCTTTAGTAACTAAGTTTTTACATAATAAAATAGTTTTAAATTGGAAGGTAGATGAAAACAAGAATATACTTGGAATGGTGTAACACACCATGCATAGGAGTTTATAGTGGACACTTTGGAATAACTTGGTTTCTTGGGAGTTGGAGGCATGAGTAGAACTTACTCATACAAGTGGAGGCTAGCAAAAGACTGGGAGCAACCAACTAAGAGAGAAATAATGGACAAAATCATGCAGTGCAACAAAGCAAACTAATCAAAGCAAAGAGTGGTACTACAAGTCAAGGACTAAATGATCATAGAGGCTAATGGTGACTTGTCATAGTCATAACATGGTGTGAGCATGTGCCAAGTCAACCCAAGAAAAACATCAAAGGAGAATACCACAATACTATGCTTTTGCATGCTAAAACAACACATAATTTCTTCAAGGCACACTAAGCAATCCCAATTGTTTGGAACAAGACATGCTACAACAATAATCACTAAGCATAATGTCAAAACAACACCTAGCATGTCATGCTAAAGTCTAAGTCACATTCAATGCAAGCTCCTCTTGCACTTCAAGCAAGAACTTACTACTCCTTTCCAAACACCAAGCAACTTATTTGCAAAACAACACAACAAGAATGTGGGTCCAAACTACTTAAGAAAACTAAACAAACTAAGCGAAGCAAATGAAAACTAAGACGCTCCAAGAACAACACAATTGTGCATGAAACAATAAAAATGAAGTGTCTAGACAGACCTGAGCTTTTTATTGATGAAGAAGGGGATGCCTTGGGCATCCCCAAGCTTTGACGCTTGTACCTCTTGGATATTTATTGGGGTGACACCATCGTGGCATCCCCAAGCTTGAGCTTTTGTCCATTCTTCATCTCATTGCATCATTCTCTCTCTACACCTGAAATTTTTCCTTCATACAAAACTTCACACAATCTTCATTACCAACATTAGTGTATTCAAAAGATATTATACCACTTGCAAAGCTTTAGAACAGCAAGGCTTTTCACTAAAAAACACAAGCTACTATAGTAACTCCTTCAAAAAGCTCAATTTACCTGAAGAGAACTCAAAAAGGAATAAATAAGAAGCAAATGCAAATAATGGCAGAAATCTGTCAAAACAGACCAACAGGTAGAAACCAATTTTTTTGAACATCTTTTGTTGCTCAAATCAAAAAGTTTTGAACTAATGAAAGTTATCTAACATACTGGGGATTTATTCATAAATTTTGAGCTCAATCCGAGTTACAGAGCCTCCTCACGAATTTTTTTGGTGGAGGACAGAAATCTGTTTCAGGACAGCAACTCCCCAGATCTTACTTCCCTTCATTAGAGGTCATTCTTGGCACATAAAGCAAACAAAAAGGATAAGGAGAGGTCATTACATAAGTAATAACTTCCAAGACTCAAGAAAACTCTTGGGTTATTTCCCAACAAGTACTTTTCTTTAACGCCTTTAAGTTAGGCACAAGAAGCAAGAAGAATCAAGTATTTTCAAATGAAGAATTGCCCCTCTTGTTCCTTCTTTTCTTACCTTTCTTTTTCTCCTTAGGGAAGATATGATTGCTTACCGGGGGAGTAAAGTGCATTATGCCTTTTCCCACATCTATTACTGCCCCAAGGTGTTTCAGTAGAGATCTTCCAAGTGTGATCTGTCCTTTGCCTACACATTCAATAACAAGATAATCAGTAGACACCATTTTCCCTAAGATTTTTGTAAACACACCTTCAGCTATTCCAATGGGAAATATAGTGGCATTGTTTGTAAGAGATATTTCTTCTCCTCCTTCAATAAGCCCCCAAAGACTCAAGGAATCAAAAATATCTTTAGGCATGCGACAAAATTCAGACATGATATCACATCGAGCATCAAAAAGTGTAGTATTTATTGAGACTTTGATTGTGGGAAACCACTTTGAAGGCTCAGAATTTATGGGAACATAATCATGGTAAGCCCTAAGCGTGTGATAGCAACTATTCATAGCAGCAATACTAGTCTCAAGAGTGTTTAACCTGGCAAAAATATTTGTGAAAGAGGAATCAGACTTGCCAGGTGTACCATAAATCATGATTAATTTCTCTATGACATCAAAAGCTCCATCCTCAGTACAAAGCAAGAAATCTTTCTCAGCCACAGCATCCAAAGCATATCTATAACAAAGAGCAATACCGTGGTAGAAACTATCAATAACCAAGCTAAGGCTCACCTCAGGCTCGGTTTCCCTCTGAAAAGCAGAGATTCTAGACCAAGCTTCTTTAAAACTTTCTTCACTTTTTTGCTTAAAAGTGGAGATTTCTACCATAGGGGAAACAAAGGTTGGCACAAAACTAGACATGGCAGCAACTAGAGCAGGAACTAATTTTTTTGTGTTTTTGAATAAAGAGAGCAAACCAACTAGACTAATTTTTTTGGGTTTTTTGAAAAGAGGCAAACAAAACCAAGAAAAACAAAGCAAAATAAAAACAAAGTAAAGAGAAAGGAAGTGAAGGACTCCCCTAGTGAAGACGTCCTTGGCCTCCCCGGCAACAGCGCCAGAAAACTTGTTGATGACTCCTTGGTGGGGCCAGAGACCTTGGTGCTTGATGTGGAGTCTTGTTGGGAACCCCAAGAGCAAGGTGTGAAGAGCACAACAGCAAGTCTTTCCTCAGTTGAGACCGAGGTTATCGAACCAGAAGGAGGAAGGAAATGTCACACAGGTGTTGCAAGCAACATGGAGACCTGCACAACACAAACTCATGACTTTGCCCCAACGAATCAGTGAGGTTGTCAAGATCACCGGTTTGTTGTAACAAAGGATTAAACGTATGGTGTGGAAGGTAATGGTTTGCAGCAAGTAAACAAGTAACAGTGGAAGATTTATCAATGGTAAAGATTGGACCGGGGTCCATAGTTCACTAGAGGTGCTCTCCTTAGATAAACAACATGGCATGAAGGGTAAACAAATTATAGCAGGGAAATTGACTAGAACTGAGCAAGGCATTACAATGCAATTACTAGCCAGAAAGATCCTATGAGGTTGATTGGGCAATACAACAATATACATAGACCGCCATCCAGCTACATCTATGACTAGAAGTCCACCTTCAGGTTATCATCCGAACCCCCTCCAGTATTAAGTTGCAAGCAACAGATAACTGCTTTAAGCAAAGTGTGTAAGGTAAAAAGTCCACATGTTCCATGAACAAGAGACCGTTGTTTTCTCCCTAGTAGCAATAGCACATCTACAACCGAACAGATTATTGTCACTTCCCTTGGAAACTAGAGGCATGAACCCACTATCGAGCATAAATACCCCCTCTTGGAGTCACTAGCAACTACTTGGCCAAGATAACCACTAGCAACGGAGAGCATGCACGATCACAAACAACACAGACATGATATAAAAATAAAGATAAAACCATTAATCAAACCAACATAATAATATCAATATCCATCGGATCCCCGCAAACACAACATGCATGATTACAAATAGATTAGATTTTGATCATGAACGGAGCTCACAAGATTTATACATGAAAGCACAAAGGAGGATATACAACCATCTAGCTACTACATGGACCCATAGTTCAAGGTGGAACTACTCACGCATCATACCGGAGAGAAGGCTTCCGGGATGATCTCCCCTCCGGCAGGGTGCCGGGAAGAACTTTAGATCCCCCCGATCTAGGGACGATGGTGGTGGCAGCTATAGACGGTTTCGTGGATTTCTGATCGGGTACTCAGGGTTTCTTCATCGGGGACTTCTTATAGGCGAAGGGGCGAGACCAGGAGGCGGCCAGGGCGACAAAACCCTAGCCAGGCGCGGGCCCACCTGCCCCCGCGCCTGGGGTGGGTCTGCCCCCCTTGCTGGCCCCTTCGGCTCTCCTCTGGACTTCTAGTTCCCCACGGAAAGTAATTTACTTTGACGTTTGTCCCGTCCAATTCCAAGAATATTTCTTTACTAACTTTTCTGAAACAAAAAACAGTAGAAAACAGGCATATGGCACTGTTGCAACTTGTTAATAGGTTAGTACCAGAAAACATGTAAAAAGCACCTCAAAGTGTAGAAAGCAAAGCAAAGTAGATACAAAACAAGCATGGAGCATACAAAATTATAGATATGTTTCCAACGTATCATGGCAGCAACTGGTCGCTGGGGTGAAGGATGCGTTGTCCCTTGTTTAGTTGCATCATCGCGATATCAACCTTGCGGATGTGGCGACTGGGCCACCCCTTCGGCCTGATGGCACCCTTTGGGATATGTGCCCACATTATGCAGCTGTGGCGCAACATGATGATGAGATAGTAGATTTGTTCGAGCAGCGGGCGAATGTGATTCTCCAGAATAGGTAGTTCCTGTAAAGAAAACTTAATGTAAAACTTGTATTTTTTCGAGTGGGCTTGTAGGGCCCTTTGTAAAGTTTGTATATAGTAGCTCGTGGTGCTTTGTTATGTGCATGTCCTTTTCGTTAGCCTGACGTGGTCAGCTACTCAGGTTGAATGCGTTGTTCTCAGTCGATGAGGTCGTGAGGTGAGGTGTATCCCCCGAGCGTATTATAGTGAAAAGTAATGTAAAGAAAAGAAATTTCGGCTAAGGGACTTAGCTTTTATTCATAGCGTAACGAGGAGGTAGATTATTCGGATGAGTATCCTTATTGAAAGTAAAGAGGTAGATAGGGGTAGAAGCATCACAAACATTCGACGTTCCAGGGGTTGGAGTATTCGACTCCTGATGCGATGTCCATGAGGCGGTAGGCGCCACCTGGGATGACTTCTGTGACGATGTAGGGTCCTTCCCAGGGTGACTCGAGCTTCTTCGGACGCTCTTGCTTGAGTCGTGGGATGAGGTATCCTTCGACGAAGGACCTTGGGCGCAGCCGATGGCTGTGGTAGTTGCTGAGGCTCTGTTGGTAGACCGCTGAGCGATCCACGACGATGTAGCATGCTTCATCGAGTGTGTCGATGGCATCTTCGAGTGCGGCCGTTGATTCAGCTTCGTTGTAGGCGACGACCCATGGGGACTTGTGGCGTACCTCAGCAGGTAGTACGTCTTTGGCTCCGTGCACCATGAACAAAGGTGTGAAGCCAGTTGAGTTGTTTGGCGTTGTACGCAGGCTCCAGAGGACGGAGGGCAGCTCCTCTGCCCAGGATCCCGTAAGCCGTTCGAGTGGGCATAGGAGGCATTTCTTGATGCCATTGCCTATGAGGCCGTTGGCCTTTTCGACCTGCCCGTTGGTCTGCTGGTGCTCCACGGAGGCGTACGATATGTTGATGCCAAGGCCTTCGCAGAAGTCTTGGAACTCCTTCGAGATGAAGTTCAAGCCGTTGTCCATGATGATGTTGTGTGGCACCCCGAACCTGTAAACTATGGACTCGAAGAACTTTACGACAGTTTTGCCACTTTGGTTGGTGACGGGCATGGCTTCGATCCACTTGGTGAATTTGTCGACTGCGACTAGGAGGTAGACGTGGCCTCCTTTTAAAGATTTGGGCAGTTTGCCGATCATGTAGAGGCCCCATTGGGCGAAGGGTCAGGCCAGTGGTATGGGCCTTAGCTCCGATCCTGGTCCGTGCAGCTTTTCCACATACCTCTGACATGCATTGCACCTTCGGACGATTTACTTAGCATCGTTCATGGCCGTTGGCCAGTAGAATCCAGCTTGTAGAGCTTTGGCGACTAGGGAGCGGCTGCCTGCGTGATGGCCGCAGATGCCCTCATGGATGTCTTGGAGGATGGTTTTGCCATCACCGATGGTGACACACCTTTGGAGTACACCCGAAATGCTACGCTTGTATAGCTCGCCATTGTGGATGGTGAAAGCTTTAGACCAGCGAGATATGCGCCAGGAATCTGTCGGGTCGTCGGGCAGTTCCTTGTTTATCAAGTACCAAAGGTACGGCTGCGTCCATGTATCCTCATTCGCCATGACCTGCATCAGGCTGACAAGTTCGGCCTCGGTGTCAAGCTTTTTGGGTCCTTCCTGTCCATCGGGCGACGCAGTCCCCGAGTGCTCTGCTTCTTCGGGTGATCCCTTGGGGAATTTTCTTTTGATAGAGAGTACATAGATTTGTTCGAGGAACACACCTGGTGGCACCCGTGCGCAGGTGGAGCCGATGTTGGCAAGCCTATCGTCTTCTTCATTGCTTTCCCGTGCGACGTGCTGAAGCTCGCAGCCGACGAAATCTCCTTTGAGCGAGTTGTAAAGCACGCGGTACGTGATCATTTTGGCGCTGTGAGCGTTGCACTTGTTCATCGTCTGCTGGACGGCAAGGTTTGAGTCACCATAGATGACTAGGCGCGTTGCACCGCAGATCTTGGCCATCCGCATGCCATGGATGAGGGCCTCGTATTCGGCCTTGTTGTTAGAGGCACGAAACTTCATCCGAATGACGTATTTCATCTTGTCGCCCTAAGGGGACGTTAGTATGACGCCAGCTCCTGCTCCAGCCTCGCGCTTGGAGCCATCGAAGTGCATCGTCCACGATTGTGTCATGTCCGGAGTGTCCGACAACTGGAGTTTCATCCAGTGGACGAGGAAGTCAGGGAGGACCTACGATTTGATGGCCTTGCGCCGCTCGTAGACTATGTCCAGAGGAGACAGCTCGATGCCCCACAAGGCTACATGTCCCGTGGCTTTAGGGTTGTTCAAGATATTGGACAGTGGCGCATCATTGACGACCATTATCTGATGCACCTGAAAGTAATGGCTCAGCCGACAAGCCGTCATGAATACACTGTAGGCAACCTTTTGGTAGTGATGGTACCTCTGCTTTGTTTGTGTTAGTACCTCACTGAGGTAGTAGATTGGGCGTTGGACCCCATGGGTCTTGCAATCTTCGGGTCGTTCGACCACGAGTACGGTGCTTACCACCTGGTGCATAGCTGTGATGTATAGCAGCAGAGGTTCTCGCTCTTTTGGTGTGATTAGGACAGACAAGGTGGAGAGGAGCCGCTTGAGGTCTTCGAATGCGTCGTCCGCTTCGGGTGTCCACTCGAACTTGTCTGCCTTGCGCAGCAGCTGGTAAAAGGGCAAGGCCTTCTCGCCCATGCAACTGATGAATCTGCTTAGTGCTGCAATGCGCCTAGCTAGCTGTTGGACACCTTTGAGGTTCTTCGGCTTCTCCATGGATAGTATGGCCCTGATTTTCTTTGGTTTCGCCTCAATCCCTCGTTGGGAGATGAAGTAGCCTATTGGTTGGCCATATGGGACGCCGAAGGCGCACTTTTCTGGGTTTAGCTTGATCTTGTAGTGATCAAGATTATCAAACGTCTCGCGGAGATCGTCGATCAGCATCTTGGCCTCCCTGGTCTTGATTACTATGTCGTCGACCTAGACTTGGATGCTACAACCGATCTAGTTTTTCAGGCACGCCTACATGCACCTTTGGTATGTGGCGCCTGCATGTTTCAGCCCGAAGGGCATGGTGTTGTAGCAGAACACTCTGAACGGTGTGATGAACACCGTTTTCTCCCGATCTTCGACCTTCAGCCAAATATGGTTGTAGCCTGAGTAAGCGTCGAGGAAGGAGATTTTCTCGCATCCTATAGTCGAATCGATGATCTGATCGATCCGCGGTAGAGGGAAGTGGTCCTTGGGATAGTATTTGTTGATCGATGTAAAGTCCACGTACATTCGCAGGATGTCCATGTCCTTCTTGGGGACCAGCACAGTATTGGCCAGCCACTCGCTCTCTTTCATTTCGTGGATGAAGTTGGCATCGAGCAGTCTGTTGACTTCGATTCCAACGGCTTCAACTCTTGGCTCGGACAGTCATCGGATTGACTGCTTGACTGGCTTTGCATCGGGGAACACATTGAGTGCGTACTCGGAGAATTCCCTGGGAACTCCTGGCATGTCCGCAGGACACCAGGCAAATATTTCCCAACACTCATGGAGGAATTCAACGAGCGCGCTTCCTATGCAGGGATGAGTTCGTTGGCGATCAGCGCCGTCTTGGAGGCATCTTCTGGGTGGACCTGCACCTTTTTTGTGTTGACTGTGGAGTCGAACGACATGTCGGGTGCGTTTTGCCTAGAGACTGGGGGTGCCCCATTGTCTGTCACCTCTCTGAGCCACGAGAGCTCCTCCTGCATGCCGAATGACTAGGAGATTCTATTGAAGTCTCTATCGCAGTGGTCGGATTGGGTGAAGCTTCCTTGGACGGTGATGAAGCCCCTAGGTCCTGGCATCTTTAGTAGCAGGTACGCGTAGTGCGGTACTGCTAGGAATCTTGCGAATGCCAAGGATGGCGTGGTACTGTGATGGCCATTCCACCACTTCGAACTCTAGTCGCTCGTGCCTGAAGTTTTCGGGCTGGCCGAAGATGACATCGATCCATATCTTTCCCAGGGGATATATGCCCTTCCCTGGGACTATGCCGTGGAACGTCGTGTCTGACTGCTCCGGGCTGCACAGCGGGATCCGCATTGCTGCGAGTGTGCTGGCGAACATCAGATTGATGTCGCTGCCGCCGTCCATGAAGACGCGGCTCATCTCGAATCCTCCAATCTGCACTTCAAGCACTAGGGCATCATGACCTAGGCGAGGGATCTAGCATGGGTGATCCGAACGGTCGAACATGATGCAGGACTCTGAGCCACTGAGGTAATGAGGGATGGATGGTGGGGAGGAAACTGCCAGGCTCACTTGGCGGGTGATCTTATTTTGCACCCTATTGGTTGGGTGCCCCTTTTGGATCATCAGGGACCCTTTTGGCGGCGGGTATCCTCATGTGCCATTGTTTGGCGCAGGTGCGATCGCTGGATTCGATGGTCCAACAGGTGGTGGTGGAGGAGCTCCGTGGGCGATGTCACCTGGTGCAGGTGCGGCCCCAAATGCAGGGTTCACGATCTGGCGTCGTATTTGGGTGAGACCCTTGCTGAGCTTTTGGAACTCGTGGCAGTCTTTTAGCATGTGGCTAGCCTTCTTCTTGCCATCCTGCTTGTCGATGTAGAAGTGGATGGTGCAAGGACCAGAAAATTTGTGTATGCCGAGGGCTCGTCGTCACGGCTGCAACGTTGCCATGTTTGTGTGGGTCACCCTCTGTCGCTGAAGTTGCCTCGGCGTATCCGCTGCTGCGGTTGCCGTCGTTGCGTCGGTCGTTGTAGCCAGCCATAACCATGTCGACTCCATCGCGATCGTCGTAGACGCGCGATCTTCGTTTGTTGTGGCGCTCTCGCCTACGGCCATACTCGTCCTCATCATTCGAATGTGTTTGGTGGAGGGAATCCTCGCCATCTGCCCATTGGTTGGCTATGTCCATGAGGTGGTCGAGCGTCTTGGGCTTGACGCGCCCAAGTTCTTCCTTGAAGTGCGGGCGCTTGACACCGTCCTTGAAGGCATCAATTGTCCTTTCCTCAGAGATGTGGGCGGTGTATTTCTTGATGTGGGACCAGCGTAGGATGTACGAACGAATGGATTCACCCGTACATTGGGTGCAGGCCCGTAGTTCTTTGATCGAGGCTAGCCTCTTGCTGGTGCCCTTGAAGTTGCGGATGAAGCTGTATGCCAGCTCCTCCCAGATTCGGATGGATCCGGAAGATAGGCTGTTGAGCCAGATCCGAGTTGCGCCTGTCAGCTGTAGCTGAAGGCACTATAGGGCGGTGTTCCTGTTTCCGCCGTGTAGCTTGGCGGGTGAGAGGTGGTCGCTGAGCCAGGCTTTCGGGTCCTGCGTGCCGTTGAACTTCGGAGTGTCCGAAGGGAGTTTGAAATTTTTTGGCATCCGTGTCCACCGAATGGATCTGCTGAAGCATCTAGCTCCGCACAG
Organism: Avena sativa; assembly: GCA_916181665.1. Classification (NCBI taxonomy): domain Eukaryota; kingdom Viridiplantae; phylum Streptophyta; class Magnoliopsida; order Poales; family Poaceae; genus Avena; species Avena sativa. The sequence goes on along the minus strand of OV702284.1, from coordinate 56,316,071 downwards.
CTCTCCGTCGTCATCCTCGTCGGATTCGGTTGAACACGCGCGTTTAGCGTGTGCCTTGTTGATCTTGCGCTAGGTGAGATCATTTCGGGCGCCGTAGTCTCTGCTGTGATGCCATGGGCTCTTCTGACGTTGAGGCAGATCGTGCTTGTCCTTGTCGGATAAGGGTGTAGGGCTGCGGGTGAATTTGACCGAAGTTTTTTTCTTTGGCTCTGCAGGAGCCTCATCGTGGAGCGCAGCTCCGACGAGTCCGAGACCGTCCAGCACAGATTTGTGCATGGCGCTCTTTGGGTCACCCACCGGAGGTGGGTGGGACACGAGGTATGTAGTGGCCGCCATGATCGCAGCCTGTGCTGTTTTCGGCATGACGTTGTCGTTTACATCCATCATCATGAAGGACATGTTGAGGGCCCTGGTGACTTCGCGGTGTGTGGCGGGGTCCATGTGCTCTGTGCGAGAGCGATGCTTGTTGACGTTGTTGTCATGCGAGCTGGAGCCGCTAGCGGCAGAGAGCGTAGCTCTCCGCGTGCTAGACTCTGAAGCCGCCTGCTTGCCTTTATCGAGCTCCTCTTGCAGTTTTACCTGCCGATTATGCTCGCTGGTGAGGAGGAGGTGGTAGTCCATCAGCAGATCCCGTGAAGCATTCACAGGTAGTATGACGTTGCCTGCCAGAGACTCGCGTGCTTGGCGCCATCATTCCTCATCGAGGTTGATCTTCTGGTAGGCGTTGGCGTCGCCTTCGTTGGGCCTGAGCGATGGAGCTCCCCCATTTCCTTTTTTCTGACCTTGCGGGTTGGGAGGTGGGTTAGGCGCACTCGAACCTGGTGGCGGTTCTACTTCGCTTTGGATGACCACGACGCATAGGTATCGTCCGCGAGTTGGATCGCTGCTGCCGTAGCTTTCGGATCCGGAACCGTAGGTTCCTTCGTCTGAGGGAGGGCCGCACAGATCTGAGTTGCAGCTGCTGCTGTCATATGACTCATCTGTCAGCGTCGAGATGCGCAACACGCCGATGGGTGGGACCCACGAAGCGGGCCTGATGGATGGTGGTGGCACCTGCTCTAGGAGGCGGAGGGTACCGGTCTGCCCCACCTGGAAGCAGAAGCTCACGAACAACATCTCAATCCCGTCGCCAACAAACTCGAAATCCCTCGGGGTGGCTAGCGAGTGGGCGGTGAAGTCGAAGGTGCCGAAAAGGAGATGATTCTCCATCGCCGACGAGTTGTAGATCGCTCCGGATGGGACCGTCACGATCGCACAACCAGCGCCCCCAGTTCCCACAGACGGCGCCAATTGACGAGGTTCGATCTCGTCAATGTCCATTGTTATGGACTTGGGTTTTGGAGAAGATGGGGATGCTGGAGATCGCGGAACGGTTAACAGACAAGCAACACGGGGACACGAGGTTTACCCAGGTTCAGGCCCCTGGAGGGAAAACCCTACTCCTGCTTGTCTGTTCTTGATTATGGCGGAACCGAAGGTTACAGGGGTGCGTATGAGGTGAGTAGTGCCCTCCTCGTCGTGCCCTCCTAGCCTTTATATAGATAGGCAGGTCCCGGTCATAGGTCGAGTCGGTTACAATTAGGGTTTGCCTCCTTTGAAATTCTATCTACTCTAGTCTTGTTCTCCAAGGATCTGAAGGCGTCATGGGCTTGGGCCACCCGAAATCTCCATAGGTCACGTATCTTGTCGTGGGCCTTCCTTGGGTTGGACTAGGTATGCCAATGTTGTGTACCCGTGGGGTATAACCATGTCAATTGGATAGAAGGATGTGAAACCAGTTTCCAAGAATTGAAGAAAATACTTGTGTCAGCACCAGTCCTATGTCTGCCAGATTTAGAGAAAGACTTTCAGGTCTATTTTGATGCATCTCACCAAGGATTGGGTGGAGTATTGATGCAAGAAGGAAAAGTTGTGGCTTATGCCCCGAGACAACTTAGAACTCAAGAAGTGAATTATCCTACATATGACTTAAAGTTGGCCTTTGTTGTCCATGCACTTAAAACATAGAGACATTATCTTTTGGGAAAGCGATGTGAAGTGTTCACTGATCACAAGAGCTTGAAATATATTTTCACCCAGAAAGAAGTCAACATGAGACAAAGAAGGTTTCTAGAACTTATCAAGGATTATGACTTGAGTTTTCAATACCATCCCAGTAAAGCAAATGTTGTAGAAGATGCATTAAGTGCAAAGTTTATGTGAATGGCCTCACCAAAGGAGAATTGACAGATGATTTATGTGCCCAATTTAAAGAGCTAAGATTGGAGAGAGTGCCTGAAGTATATCTCATATATTTGGAAGTTCAACCCACACTGTTGGATAAGATCAAAGAAGCCCAAAAGTTGGACAAGGAAATAGAGGAGATTAAGAGTAAAATTAGTAAAGGAAAGGCGAAAGGATTCCATGAAGATGAACAAGGAACTTTATGGTATGGAAAGCGTATCTACATTCCACAAGATCCGGAACTTCAGAAATTGATTTTGCAAGAAGCACACAATTCACCATATTCTATTCATCCAAGTAACACCAAGATGTACATGGATGTGAAGGAAAGATTTTGGTGGAACAATCTCAAGAAGGATATCGCGGAACATATTGCCTTGTGTGATGTGTGTAGTAGAGTGAAAGCGGAACATTAGAAACCGGCAGGGTTATTGCAACCACTACCAATACCTGATTGGAAGTGGGATAAGATTGGTATGGACTTCATCACCGGACTGCCAAGAACCAGGTCTAGATATGATTCTATATGGGTTGTTGTGGATCGCCTAACAAAAGTGGCTTATTTCATACCCGTGAAGACTACTTATACAAGTGCTAAATTAGCTAAGATCTATATGAACATGATTGTATGTCTGCATGGAGTACCTAAGAGTATTGTGTCTGATAGAGGAACTCAGTTCACTACGCATTTTTGGAAACAATTGCATGAGTCATTGGGAACTAGACTAGAATTCAGCACAACATTTCATGCTCAGACTGATGGACAGACAGAAAGAACCAATCAAATTTTGGAAGATATGTTGAGAGCTTGTGCGCTAGACTATGGATCTAGTTGGGATGAAAGTCTGCCATACACAGATTTCTCTTACAATAACAACTATCAATCGAGCATAGATATGGCTCCGTTTGACTTCCTTTATGGAAGCAAGTGTACTACTCCATTACTATGGAATGGAGTAGGAGAAAGAAATTTATTTGGACCAGAACTGATCAAGGAAGCTGAAGAGAAAGTCAGAATGGTAAAGGATAGATTGAAGATAGCCCAATCCCGACAAAAGAGCTATGCAGATCCAAAGAGTAGGGAAGTCACCTATGATGTAGGTGATAGAGCCTATCTCAGAGTCTCACAACTACGTGGTGTGAAGAGATTTGGAGTCAAAGGAAAATTGGCACCTCGATATATTGGCCATTCAAGATTTTGAGCCACAAAGGAGAAGTGGCTTATGAGTTAGAACTACCAGAATCACTGTCAGCGGTTCACAATGAGTTTCATGTGAGACAGTTGAAGAAGTGTCATCCAGAGATGGAAGAAACTTCGTTGAAGGACACTATACCATTGGAAGAGGTTCAGTTGGAGAGTGATCTCACTTATGAAGATAAATCTATCAAGATTCTCGAGACAGCAGAAAGAGTTACTCGCACAAAGACTATCAAATTCTGCAAAGTACAGTGGAATCATCATACCAAGGAAGAAGCAACTTGGGAAAGAGAAGATGACCTTCGGAAAGATCACCCTCACCTATTTTCTAGCCAATCCGAATCTCGAGGGCAAGATTCATCTTAAGGGGGTTAGATTTGTAACATCCCTGTAACATTCCAAAAATATAACCCAAGGATCATCAAAACTCTAATCACTAAAATTAGGGTTAACAAAAACTTCGTTTAATTTAAAATCATATGAATACATGTCTGAATGAGATGATTTGATAAATGCATGAATGAACTTGTGTGATTAACCTAAATATCAAGAAATGGTTTAAAGATGAAAATAGCATCATATAAAACATTTCCATGCAGAAACAAAACAAGAGAAAATAAAAAACAAATAAAATAAAGCAAATGGTCATTTTTGCAAATCTTGCTCACTATGTCACTTTGAGTGTTTCTAGTCCAAGATTTCAAATAGAAACTTTTCCAATTCTTTTCACCCCTTTCTAGAACAAGTAAAAGTGAATCAAGGCCCACCTTTCAAACTTGCAGAAACATTTAGCAACCTCATTCAAATCACAATTCAAAATGGAATGTTATTCATATGTGAAGATCATCCATTTTCAAAACCCAACCAAACCAATGCCCCTTGACTAATCCAACTAACCAGATACTCCCTAGCATGTGCCTAGCAAACCCACAAAGTTTGTCCAAAATTCAAATCTAAAGTTCTTGCGGCCATTTCATCAAACACCTTGCAGATTCAAATCAAACAAACAACAAACACTATAGTGTGCAGTAAAATTGGCCTAACTTGTTCCCTATCTAGTTGCAACCAGCCCTTAGTAGATCATCTAGCCTCTTTAACAATCTTTAGCACCATTGTGAGCAAGCCTAGCCATTAATGGCAAGCATGCCGAGAGCACCATTGCCACCCCAATGTCGCCAGCGAGCTAGAGGTCGTACTAGCCTCGCCAACCTTGTCTGGGACATGCAGCACCGTCCACCGCCACCCACTGTCCCAGCCCCGAGCAATGCCAACCCCTGGACCACACAAAACGCCCATGCCAAACCTCTCTGCAACGATGCCGAGAGCGCGCCCGTGCGCCACGCTCGAGCAGCACCCACAGACCGCGTGCCACCCTCGCTGCTTACAGGGATGATCACCAGCACACCAGCACCCCACCAGACATGCCCGTTCGCCGCCGCGCGGACCACGCGCGTTGTGCGACATTAAAACCGCTGTCGGACCCGCTCAGAGCACCGCGACGTTCCGAACGATCAGCACCGCCCCACGCCTTGCCACCACGCCATTGAGCTTCGCCGGTGTAACATCCCAAAAATATTGAACTAGAATCATCAAACTCTATGCATCAAAATTAGGGTTAACAAAAACTTTTCTAAATAAAAGTATGAAAGCATGCATGTGTGTATGCATACCATTTTGAATTCTTTTGAATTGCCTTATTTATGTGTTTCTTTGCTTGTAAAAGGATTCTTAGGTGAAATAAACATCATCTAAACAATCCCCACACTTTCCCAAAGACAAATAAATCAAAACAAACAAAATAAAGGAATGGTCATTTTGACCAATTTAACTCCCATGCCTACTTTGACTGTCTCTAACTTTCAGAACTTAACGGAAACTTGTTTGGATCTTTGCACCCCTTGATATTACACATAACAAAGTATCAAGGCACACTTTGTGATCATCCATAAACATTCAAATCCATAGTTTAAATGACAGTTTAAAATTGAATCTTTATCATATGGGAAGATCCCACTTTTTCAAAAACCACTCAAACAAGCTCAACTATCAAAATCCAAGCATCTGCAGACTCACCAACACCTACCTCGCACACCCACCAAAAATCTTTTCAAAATTCAAAACTTGAATTCATGCGGCCATTTCATCAAACACCTTGCAGATGCAAATCAAATAAAATCCAAACACTATTTGGAGCAGTGATTTGAGCCTAACTTGTTCCCTCTCTGGTTGCAACTAGGCTTTAGTAGATCATGTAGCTCATTTGTAAACATCTAGCACCACTGTAAGCTTGGCAATGTCAACAATGGTGAACAGCCGAAGCCACCCATGCCACCCCAGTGTAGACAGCAAGCTAGGAGAGGAACTAGCCATGCCAACCTTGTCTGGGAGATCACCCATGCCTCACCACCCCCTCTCAACCAGCCCTGCCTCAAAGACATCGACCAGAGCAATTAGGAACGCCGCGCCCGTGCCTCTGTCAACCATGCCGAGCGTGCGCCAGAACGCCACCCTCGACACACGCCCACAGACCGCACGCCGCCCTCGCCGCGTGCATACGCGATCACCACCGTCCCAGGAGACCGCCAGACATCCCGTTCGCCGCCCAATGCCTCACAGCCACCGCTCGCCGTCGAAGACGCTGCCTCGGCCGCGCAGAGCACCGCATGTTCCAGACCGATTGCCACCGCCCCTACACGCGCATTAAAGCCATAGAGCATCGCTAGGAGACCACCGATCGATCGCCACCACCGGCCATGCCTCTAGCAGCCCGTAGCCATGTCGCCACCATCGCCTGCCCATTCCGTTCGGTCTCGTCGTCGAGACTATAAATAGAGGCCTCCCCCGCTCAAACTCTTCACACCATCTCACTCCCCTCTCCTCACTGATCGTTCCACCCTATTCTTGGAGCAAGGCGAGCAGCGCGTCGCCGGAATTTGGCCGGAGCAGGCCGCCTCTGGAGAAGAAGGGCACCGTCGATTTCTTCCACCCCAGGAGAAGCTGCCGGTACCAGGAGGTTCGCCGTCGTCGACTTCGTCGTTCGCCCGCCTCGCCGACCCTCGCCTGAGCCCCAGTGAGCCCCAGACGACCCCCACCTACCACGTTAGGTTTCTATCTCGCTGGCGCCGCCCGACGTGGACGATGAGTAGTAGTCGTTCGATTAGACGTAGATCGTGCGGATGAGATTGCCCCATACCGCTTCGCGTGTAAAGATCCACTGACTGGTGCAACCCCCCTTTCAGTTGAGCCCCGCGCCGCGGAGTGACACCGGGCTGGCCCATTATCGTTTCCCGCGCAGCCCAGTCGTTTGAATTTAACTTTTTCCATTTTAATTCAAACATAGTTCTGTACCTAGTTTCAAAAATCAACCCAGCTTGATCCAGTGCACCAAATTGAATAAAACCAATTTTGTCAGAAATATATTGAAATGCTTAATCCAAGCCCGTTGGATTCAAATCATTTGAATCTATAGATCAACCTTGGTAAAAATAACAAGGCAGAAGCTTTTCTGCATTCAAACATTTTTCAAATTTAAACCATAATAGCTTTTGAGTTGATTCCAACTCTCAAAAATCACATTTGATCATACCTTTCAGAATATATAAAAACATATGGGTTTACTTACAGAAATAATGTTCAAGTAATAAAAGAATGCCACATAGGCATTTCTAGTCACTTATTTTATTTAAAATAAAAAGGTTAAACCTTATTAAATTGTGACACCACTTTAAATCAAGTTCCCATATACTGAAATGTGTGGTGATGACATGTGTCAACATGATCCCATGTTTGGTTTGGAGAATATTAAATCTTAAGTAGTTTTTTAAAGAGTAGAAATTACTTTTCTAAAAATAAAAGAAATTAAACCAAGCTCTAATCTTGTAATGTTAGTGATGATGCTAGACCCTCTATAGGACCCTTTTGTGTGATGATTGAAAGTAGTTAAGTATTGTTTGGTGATTGTTTACCTCGTATTTATTCATAGACACTAGTACCGACCAAGGATACGAAGAGGAAGGGGGATACGACGAAGAAGAAGCCGAGGAGAACTTCAACCACTGCTCTGCACAAGGCAATCTTATACTGATACTGGTGCAAGCTAACACTTGCAATATACTATACCTATGCAAGCAAATACTTGCTTTTTACCATGCCAACTATATGCCTTAAGCATATATGATCATAACCACTTGATAAACCAATCCTAGTTTTACTTGCAAGTTTTATACTTTATTTATTTATCAAAGCTATTACTTAGAGTTTACTTAAGTGAAATGTAGATACTAGAAAGATAATTGAAGGTTGCATAAAAAGCATAAAATTTGGCCTAAGCTAGATAATATTTATGTCATCCTAAGGCATGAGATTGAACTTAGTTAAACTCCACTAGTTTACCACCCCTCATTAGTACTTATCCCCACTTGTAGATGCTAGTGCTAAGCATAAAACTTGATCAACTTAGATGGGAATACTTGGTGGAAAAATGGTTATGAAAACCTTGGAATGATGGATCATTATATTGAAATGTTTTGGACATGTGTTTCCGAACACAAGATGATTTATGGTGATGAAAATGTTGAGGCAGGAGCCTTAGCCCTTTATAAAACTGATGGTTGTCTGGATGCGATACCATTCCAATTTTACCGTACAACCACAATACCCGAGAATTGGGTAGGGCTTGACTGGAAACTTATATACCTTAGTATTAGTTCCCTCACGGCCAAGGTCTGAGCTGAGGCTACCTTGTGAAGATTTCCACATGTGCAGTACCCAAGATGACAGTTGGTCATGGTTGGGAGGCCAAACTCACAGGAGAGGTGCTTATACTAGGGTGTGTAATTGAAAAGTTAGGATTGATTATCCGCATACTGAGTATGATGAATTCAGGATTTGTTCCTGACGGATGTATCGAATGTTGTGGTGAAAGTGTACAATCTCTGCAGAGTGTCAAACTATTCGAATAGCCGTTCGCGGTTATGGACAGTTGGAGTGGCCATACTGTTCCCCCGTCAGATGTTTTCAAAATGACTTGTGAAATGGATTGAGATTTTGACTTGACCACAACAGAGTTGTGATATGAAATTCAAGTTCCCACTTAGGTGTTATCAAAATTGAACTAGCTTTCTTCGTTTCTAAACTTAGTAAAGGTAAATCTGGCTTTTTGCAAAACAACCCTAGAGCTTAGTGTCCTACTATAAAAACCCCTTCACTTGTTAGTATTAGTTTGCGAGTATTTAAAGAGTACTCATGGCTTTGTCCCTGGCTATTTCCATGGCCAGACTATGAAGAGAAGTACCTGGAAGATGGACCCCAGGAAGGTTACGACAACTAGGATCATCTCCCATCGTCAGCATTGCCTGTGACCCCGAAGATGGAGCTTCGCCTGCGCTACCGTTATTATTACGTATTCCGCTGCTTGAGTTGTATTAAGAACTGGATCATGAGATCCTTATTTGTGTAAGACCTTAGGTATGGTTTGTAATGTATGATGTACTGTGGTATCCAATTCTGTTATGTCTCGCAAAAATGGTAATCCTGGGATTGCGATGTATGGCATAACATGCATCTGGGATTAAAAATCCGGGTGTTGACAAGTTGGTATCAGAGCCATCCTGACCATAGGAGACCCTAGTTAGACTGGACGTTTGAATTAGTTGGACCACCTCAGCTTAATGATGTACGATTGTCAACAGGAGTTGGATAATTGCCGTGACTACTCCAACCACAAGTCTGCCATTATCAAGACGAAGGATCAGACCATCGCCATGTTAGCAAAGGATCGCAAGTCTCGCCGCCGTCAGCTCGACAAGAAGGAGCGCATCATTGCCCGTCTTCGCCACCATATCTCATCTTTGGAGGAGACAATCCACGAGAGAGACATGCAGTTGGAGGAAAGGGAGAATGCCTTAGAGGATCTTCGTGGAGACCCCTACTCCTATCTCAGCGATGATGATGATTTTCTGGAGAATCAGGCTATGGATTTCTTCACTGATGAGGAGGATTTCGCCTTCATCAATGACGACGATGATGATGAGGATGACGACTACACCGACTCCAAGGAGTAGTAGCACTTGAGCACTAGCGTAGTGAGTAGTATTCGGTCCCACTGTATCGTAGTTTCCAGAATGGTTCCTAAGACCATCTGTTTACCTTGTTGTGGTGTGTGTTTGTATCGTGTGCTATGAATGAATGAATGAAAAGCAAGTTGTTAGAAAATCTGAGTCAAACTTTAAAAACTCTTCAAATCCCTGAACCTTAGAAATTTCCCTCTTTTCTCATGATCTATCTCAATCTTCAGATGCCACGCGGAGGAAGTGGTTCATCCCCGGACCCGATGTTGCAGATCCTGCAAATGTTGGTTTCTGACCGCAAAGCTGAAAGAGCGGAACATCAAGCCAACCTAGCCACCCTTCAACAAATAGCTCAGCTAGCCCACAACAATCAAGGCCACGGAAACCAGGACAACCATGGATCTAAGCTCAAGAATTTCCAGAACACCAACCCACCTGTTTTCACTAAGTCGGAAGAGCCCTTAGACGCTGATGATTGGTTGCAAACCATGGAAAATAACCTAGAAGTCGCCGGAGTGGAAGCTAGCGAGAAAGTTCTGTTCGCCACCCACTATCTAGCCGGAGATGCCAGAGCATGGTGGAATAGTGTTCGTGCAATGACCGGAGGACAGATGATGACCTGGGAGGAATTCAAAGTCAAGTTCAGCAGAACCAATGTGCCACCAGGTTTGATCAAGAGAATGAGAGATGAGTTCAGAGAACTGAAGCAAGGAAGGATGACTGTGGTGGAATACCGTGAAATTTTTTTGTCATTAGCTAGGTATGCCCCGGATGAGATCGACACCGAAGCCAAGAAGAAAGAAAGATTCTTGAATGGTCTGCACGATGAGATGCAGACTGTGTTAGTCAATATCCCCTTTGTTGATATTGAAGCCCTTGTCGACTCTGCCATCTAGATGGAAGGAAAGATCAACCAAGCCAATGAGAACTGCAAGCGTCGCATGATGCATCAACCAGGAACCCATCAGACCCCAAAGTACCGCCCTAACCCATCTCCAGGATTTACCCCGAGAACCAACAGACCCCCGATGAACCGTCCGACTTATCCCAACCGTGGAAACCCTAGGCCCGGAGGAAATCACAACAACCCCGGCAACTCTAGAAATTTCAACCGTGCCCCACCCAAGTCCAACACCAACAATGCTACCGCCAACCCGAACACTGCCCCGAGGACTGGAAGCAATGTTGTGCCTGTTGCAGCAAAGGACAAGTCGCAAGTGACTTGTTATGACTGTGGAAATAAGGGTCACTACTCCAACGAGTGCCCCAACAAGAAGAATGCCGCAGCCCCCAATGCAAATGCCCCAGCTCAACAGCAGCGTCGTGTTCAACCAGGAAGAAGGTTTTCCCCAGGGAATTCACTCAACCGCAACGGCCGTCTTTTTCTCATGCATGCTGAAGAAGCTCAGGAAGCGCCAGATGTCGTGTTGGGTATGTTTTCTGTTAATTCAGTACTTGCAAGAGTGTTGTTTGATTCTGGTGCATCGCATTCATTTGTCACCGAAAAATTTGCCTGCACTAGTAAGATTCAACCAACAAAACTGAAGCTTGTTATGATTGTTCAAATTCCCGGTTCAACCACCAAGGCTAGGCAAATTTGCAAAGTCGTCCCTATCCGAATCCATGGCATAGATTTTTATGCTAATCTGATAGTACTCGGAACTAAAGGTTTGGAAGTAGTACTAGGAATGGATTGGATGTCCAAACATAAAGGATTGATTGACTGTTCCAAGAAAGCCATCACCATGACCAGTACAGCCGGAATATCAGTCGAGCATATATCTGAAACCTTACCTCGTCAATTCAAGTGCAACAAGGGTATAGCCCAACCTACCATTGACCAAGTCCGGATAGTCTGTGAATACCCTGATGTATTTCCAGATGTTTTGCCCGGTATGCCCCCAGATCGAGATATCGAGTTTATCATTGAACTAATCCCAGGAACAGGACCCATAGCCCAGAGACCATATAGTATGAACCCGTCTGAACTAGCAGAACTGAAGAAGCAATTGGATGCCATGCTGGAAATTGGATTGATTCAACCAAGTGCGTCACCATGGAGATCACCTGTCTTATTTGTGGACAATAAGGATGGGGGTAACCGTTTGTGTACGGATTATCGGAAGTTGAATGATGTCACCATCAAAAACAAGTACCCCTTGCCCAAGATACAAGATTTGTTTGATCAGTTGACCGGTGCAAAAGTGTTTTCTAAGATTGATCTTAGGACTGGCTATCATCAACTCAAAATTCGGATGAAGGATATTCCAAAGACTGCCTTTACCACCAGGTATGGATTATACGAGTATACTGTCATGTCTTTTGGATTGACCAATGCCCCCGCTTGTTTCATGAATCTCATGAATAAGATTTTTATGGACTTCCTGGATAAGTTTGTCGTTGTTTTCATCGATGACATTCTGATTTATTCCAAATCGGAAGAAGAACATGAGCTACACCTAAGGACCATTCTTGGAACCCTTAGAGAGCATCAGTTGTATGCCAAGTTTAGCAAATGTGAATTCTGGTTACAGGAGGTAGGATTCCTCGGCCACATTGTATAAGCCGGAGGGATTGCCGTTGACCCTGCAAAAGTGAAAGATGTCGAAGATTGGCAAGCCCGAACCACTCAAACCCAAGTTCGTGCATTTCTCGGATTGGCGGGATACTACCGCAAGTTCGTAGAAGGATTCTCGAGTATCGCCAGACCCATGACCCAATTGCTGAAGAAGGACAAGAAGTTTGAATGGACCGACAAATGTGAAGCGAGTTTTCAAGAACTCAAGAGAAGATTGATTTCAGCTCCAATCTTAATCATGCCAGATATCACAAAGCCCTTTGACGTGTATTGTGATGCATCCAAGATCGGTATCGGATGTGTGCTAATGCAAGAAGGCAAAGTTATATCTTATCTATCCCGACAACTGAAACAACATGAGCAAAATTACCCAACCCATGACCTCGAACTCGCAGCCGTAGTTCTAGCCCTGAAGATATGGAGGCATTACCTGATGGGAAATCATTGTGAGATTTATTCGGATCACAAGAGCCTGAAGTATATATTCACTCAGAAAGAGTTGAATATGAGGCAGAGAACATGGATTGAGTTAATCAAGGATTACGATCTGGACATTCACTATCACCCTGGTAAAGCCAATGTGGTAGAAGATGCCCTTAGCATATTGCCGTGCCGCTTGAACTCCATGATTTTGAAGGAGCAACCAATCTTGCATAAGGAGATGGAAGATTTTCGAATGGAATTAGTGAGTGAAGGATTTTTGGCTAGCATAGAACTTCAACCCACTTTGATCAGCCAGATCAAAGAGGCGCAGAAAGGAAATGCTAGTATCGACGGAATCAAGAGTCGTATCGGTACAGGCAAAGTACCCGGATTCACCGAAGACAAAGAAGGAGTTCTGTGGTACAAAGGACGCCTTTGTGTACCAGCAGATTCTGAGTTGAAAGAAGTTATTTTGAAGGAAGCTCATGATACTCTTTATTCTATCCACCCCGGAGGAACTAAGATGTATCATGATTTGAAAGAGCAATTTTTGTGGCATAAGATGAAGAGAGAAATCGGAAGCTATATCGCCAAGTGTGATATATGTCAGCGAGTCAAGGTCGGACATCAAAGACCCGATGGATTGTTGCAACCATTGCAGATTCCGGAATGGAAATGGGATTCCGTTGGAATGGACTTTATCACCGGATTGCCTACTTCTAGTAGGGGAAATGACTCTTATCTGGGTCATAGTGGACAGATTGTCCAAAGTCGCCCATTTCTTACCCGTCAAGACCACATATCAGAGTTCGAAGCTAGCGGAGTTATACATCGCTAGAATCGTCAGTTTGCATGGAGTCCCCAAGAACATCGTATCAGATCGAGGAACTCAGTTTACCTCGAGATTCTGGAAGAAAGTTCAAGAAGGTTTAGGAACCCGCCTAGATTTCAGCACCGCGTATCACCCTCAGACCGATGGACAAACGGAGCGAGTAAATAAAATACTCGAAGATATGCTAAGAGCATGTGTGTTAGAATATGGATCTAAGTGGGAAGACTGTCTGTCGTTTGCAGAATTTTCGTACAACAACAGTTATCAAGCTAGTTTGCAAATGGCCCCATTTGAATTCATGTACGGAAGGAAGTGTCGCACCCCTTTGAACTGGTCGGAAGTAGGAGAGAGTCAGATTTTCGGACCCGATATCCTACGAGAAGCAAAAGAGAAGGTTCACAAGATTCGTGAGCACCTCAAGACTGCCCAGTCCAGACAGAAGAGTTACGCCGACAAAAGACGTCGAGACCTCGCCTTCAACATAGGAGATTTTGTATATCTGAAAGTGTCACCATTGAAGGGAATGCAGCGTTTCCAACTCAAAGGAAAGTTAGCCCCCAGATATATCGGACCTTTCAAAATTTTGAACCATCGAGGAGAAGTGTCATATCAATTGGAACTACCCGAAGAGATGTCAGCCGTGCACAATGTGTTCCATATCTCATTACTTCGCAAGTGCCTCGAAGTTCCGGAGAAGACGGAAGTGTTCAAGAATATCGATCACCGGACCATAGAGATCAACGATGACCTGACCTATCCTGAAGTACCCATCTGTATTTTAGAAGAAGATTTCCGAACCACCAGAACCCGAAGCATAGAGTTTCTCAAGATTCAGTGGAGCAACCACACAGAAGAGGAAGCTACCTGGGAGCGATCACGTCAGGAAGGAGTTTCCCGATCTCTTCAAATCCTAGGTAATATTTTCGTCCTTTTTCAAATCTCGGGACGAGATTTTGTTTAAGGGGGGAAGGTTTGTAACATCCCAAAAATATTAAACTAGAATCATCAAACTCTATGCATCAAAATTAGGGTTACCAAAAACTTTTCTAAATAAAAATATGAAAGCATGCATGTGTGTATGCATCCCATTTTGAATTCTTTTGAATTGCCTTATTTATGTGTTTCTTTGCTTGTAAAGGATTCTTAGGTGAAATAAACATCATCTAAATAATCTCCACACTTTTCCCAAAGACAAATAAATCAAAACAAACAAAATAAAGGAATGGTCATTTTGACCAATTTAACTCCCATGCCTACTTTGGTTATCTCTACCTTTCAGAACTTAACAGAAACTTGTTTGTATCTTTGCACCCCTTGATAGTACTCATAACAAAGTATCAAGGCCCACTTTGTGATCATCCAGAAACATTCAAATGCATAGTTTAAATGACAGTTTAAAATTGAATCTTTATCATATGGGAAGATCCCACTTTTTCAAAAACCACTCAAACAAGCTCAAATTTCAAAACCCAAGCATCAGCAGACTCACCAGCACCTACCTAGCACACCCACCAAAAATCTTTTCAAAATTCAAAACTTGAATTCATGCGGCCATTTCATCAAACACCTTGCAGATGCAAATCAAATAAAATCCAAACACTATTTGGAGCAGTGATTTGAGCCTAACTTGTTCCCTCTCTAGTTACAACTAGGCTCTAGTAGATCATCTAGCTCATTTGTAAACATCTAGCACCACTGTAAGCTTGGCAATGTCATCAATGGTGAACAGCCGAAGCCACCCATGCCACCCTAGTGTATACAGCAAGCTAGGAGAGGAACTAGCCATGCCAACCTTGTCTGGGAGATCACCCATGCCTCACCGCCCCCTCTCGACCAGCCCTGCCTCGAAGACATCGACCAGAGCACCCAGGAATGCCGCGCCCGTGCCTCTGTCAACCATGTCGAGCGTGCGCCAGAGCGCCACCCTCGACACACGCCCATAGACCGCGCGCCGCCCTCGCCGCGTGCATACGCGATCACCACCATCCCAGGAGACCGCCAGACATCCCCGTTCGCCGACCCATGCCTCACAGCCACCGCTCGCCGTCGAAGACGCCTCCTCGGCCGCGCAGAGCACCGCATGTTCCAGACCGATTGCCACCGCCCCTACACGCACATTAAACCCATAGAGCATCGCCAGGAGACCACCGATCGATCGCCACCACCGGCCATGCCTCTAGCAGTCCGTAGCCATGTCGCCACCATCGCCTGCCCATTTCGTTCGGTCTCGTCGTCGAGACTATAAATAGAGGCCTCCCCCGCTCAAACTCTTCACACCATCTCACTCCCCTCTCCTCACTGATCGTTCCACCCCGTTCCCGGAGCAAGGCGAGAAGCGCATCGCCGAAATTTGGCCGGAGCGGGCCGCCTCTGGAGAAGAAGGGTGCCGTCGATTTCTTCCACCCCAGGAGAAGCTGCCGGTACCAGGATGTTCGCCGTCGTCGAATTCGTCATTCGCCCGCCTCGCCGACCCTCGCCTGAGCCCCGGTGAGCCCCCGACGACCCCCACCTGCCGCGTTAGGTTTTTGTCTCGCCGGCGCCGCCCGACGTGGATGATGAGTAGCAGCCGTTCGATTAGACGTAGATCGTGCGGATGAGATTGCCCCGTACCGCTTCGCGTGTAAAGATCCACTGACTGGTGGAACCCCCCTGTCAGTTGAGCCCCGCGCCGCGGAGTGACACCGGGCCGGCCCATTATTGTTTCCCGCGCAGCCCAGTCGTTTGAATTTAACTTTTTCCATTTTAATTCAAACATAGTTCTGTACCTAGTTTCAAAAATCAACCCAGCTCGATCCAGTGCACCAAATTGAATAAAACCAATTTTGTCAGAAAGATATTGAAATGCTTAATCCAAGCCCGTTGGATTCAAATCATTTGAATATATAGATCAACCTTGGTAAAACTAACAAGGCAGAAGCTTTTCTGCATTCAAACATTTTTCAAATTTAAACCATAATAGCTTTTGAGTTGATTCCAATTCTCAAAAATCACATTTGATCATACCTTTCAGAATATATAAAAACATATGGGTTTACTTACAGAAATAATGTTCAAGTAATAAAAGAATGCCACATAGGCATTTCTAGTCACTTATTTTATTTAAAATAAAAAGGTTAAACCTTATTAAATTGTGACACCACTTTAAATCAAGTTCCCATATACTGAAATGTGTGGTGATGACATGTGTCAACATGATCCCATGTTTGGTTTGGAGAATATTAAATCTTAAGTAGTTTTTCAATGAGCAGAAATTACTTTTCTAAAAAATAAAAGAAATTAAACCAAGCTTTAATCTTGTAATGTTAGTGACGATGCTAGACCCTCTATAGGACCCTTTTGTGTGATGATTGAAAGTAGTTAAGTATTGTTTGGTGATTGTGTACCTCGTATTTATTCATAGACGCTACTACCGACCAAGGATACGAAGAGGAAGGGGGATACTACGAAGAAGAAGCCGAGGAGAACTTCAACCACTGCTCTGCACAAGGCAAGCTTATACTGATACTGGTGCAAGCTAACACTTACAAGATACTATACCTATGCAAGCAAATACTTGCTTGTTACCATGCCAACTATATGCCTTAAGCATATATGATCATAACCACTTGATAAACCAATCCTAGTTTTACTTGCAAGTTTTATACTTTACTTCTTTATCAAAGCTATTACTTAGAGTTTACTTAAGTGAATTGTAGATACTAGAAAGATACTTGAAGGTTGCATAAAGAGCATAAAATTTGGCCTAAGATAGATAATCTTTATGTCATCCTAAGGAATGAGATTAAACTTAGTTAAACTCCACTAGTTTACCACCCCTCATTAGTACTTACCCCCACTTGTAGATGCTAGTGCTAAGCATAAAACTTGATCAAATTAGATGGGAATACTTGGTGGAAAAATGGTTATGAAAACCTTGGAATGATGGATCATTCTATTGAAATGTTTTGGACATGTGTTTCCGAACACCAGATGATTTATGGTGATGAAAATGTTGAGGCAGGAGCCTTAGCCCTTTATAAAACTGATGGTTGTCTGGATGCGATACCATTCCAATTTTACCGTACAACCACAATACCCGAGAATTGGGTAGGGCTTGACTGGAAACTTATATACCTTAGTATTAGATCCCTCACGGCCAAGGTCTGAGTTGAGGCTACCTTTTGAAGATTGTCCACCTGTGCAGTACCCAAGATGACAGTTGGTCATGGTTGGGAGGCCAAACTCACAGGAGAGGTGCTTATACTAGGGTGTGTAATTGAAAAGTTAGGATTGATTATCCGCATACTGAGTATGGTGAATTCAGGATTTGTTCCTGACGGATGTATCGAATGTTGTGGTGAAAGTGTACAATCTCTGCAGAGTGTCAAACTATTCGAATAGCCGCGTCCGCGGTTATGGACAGTTGGAGTGCCCATACTGTTCCCCCGTCAGATGTTTTCAAAATGACTTGACCACAACAGAGTTGTGATATGAAATTCAAGTTCCCACTTAGGTGTTATCAAACTTCAACTAGCTTTCTTCGTTTCTAAACTTAGTAAATGTAAATTTGGCTTTTTGCAAAACAACCCTAGAGCTTAGTGTCCTACTATAAAAACCCCTTCACTTGTTAGTATTTGTTTGCGAGTACTTAAAGAGTACTCATGGCTTTGTCCCTGGCTATTCCCATGGCCAGACTATGAAGAGGAGTACCTGGAAGATGGACCCCAGGAAGGTTATGACAACTAGGATCATCTCCCATCGTCAGCATTGACTGTGACCCCGAAGATGGAGCTTCGCCTGCGCTACCGTTATTATTACGTATTCCGCTGCTTGAGTTGTATTAAGAACTGGATCATGAGATCCTTATTTGTGTAACACCTTATGTATGGTTTGTAATGGATGATGTACTGTGGTCTCCAATTCTGTTATGTCTCACAAAAATGGTAATCCTGGGATTGCGATGTATGGCATAACAGGCATCTGGGATTAAAAATCCGGGTGTTGACAGCCAGGGAGCACAGCACTGCCCCTACCGTCGCCCATGCCAGTAGCTAGATGTGCCATCGACCACGATGAGCTCAGCCCACGCCCATCGGTCCCCTTCCGCCACTATAAATAGAAGCATCCACCGCTCGTTTTCACCACACCAGTTCACTCCCCTCTCACCCAGAACCACCCCACCTCACTCCCGGAGCAAGGCGAGCAGATCTTCGCCGGAATTTGGCCGGAGCCCGCCGCTGCTGGAGAAGAAGGGAGCCGTCGACTGGAGCCGCCCCAGGAGGAGCTGCCAGTACCAGGAGAACCGCCGTCATCGACTTCATCGTTTGCCCCGTCGCCGACCCTCGCCTGAGCCCCGGTGAGCCTCCCACGACCTCCACCTGCCGCGTTAGGGTTCTGTCTCGCCGGCGCTGCCCGACGTGGACGATGAATCGTAGCCGTTCGATTAGAGTTAGATCGTGCGGTTCACACTGCCCCGTACCGCTTCGCCCCTCCCTGTCTCACTGACGCGTGGGAACAGCCACTTAACCAGCCCGCGTACATGTTGTGCGTAGCGGGCGGGCCCAGTTAAACATCCCGCGCGACCCAACAATTCAAATTAAGCTTTATTCATTTAATTTCAAACACAGTTATGTACCTATATTCAAAAATCAGCCCAGCTTGATTCACTGAACCAAAATGCATGAAACCAATTTTGTTAGAAAGGTACTGAAATGCTTAATCCAAGACCGTTGGATTCAAATCATTTGGAGTTGTAGATCAACCATGGCAAAAATAATAAGGCAGAATATTTTCTGCATTCAAACATTTTTCAAAATTCAACCATAAGAGCTTTTGAGTTGATCCCAACTCTCAAAAATCACATTTAACTGTACCTTTCAGAATATATAAAAATATATAAGTTTACTTACAGAGATAATGTTCAAGTAATAAAAGAATGCTACATAGGCATTTCTACTCACTTTATTTAATTAAAATAAAAAGGTTAAACCTTATTAAATTGTGGCACCACTTTAAATCACATTCTCATGTACTGAAATATGTGGTGATGACATGTGTCAACATGATCCCATGTTTGAGTTGGAGAATATTAAATCTTAAGTAGTTTTTCAATGAGTAGAAATTACCTTTCTAAAAATAAAATAACTAAGCCAAATCCTTTAATCTTGTAATATTAGTGATGATGCTAGATCACCTAGTGTGAACCATTGTGTGATGATTGAAAATAGTTAAGTATTGTTTGGTGATTGTGTACCTCGTATTTATTTATAGACGCTAGTACCGACCAAGGATACGAGGAGGAAGGAGGATACTACGAGGAAGAAGCCGAGGAGAACTTCAACCACTGCTCTGCACAAGGCAAGATAACACTTGCAACTTAGCAAGCTTATACTAATATCTTAGAAAGCCAATAATTGAAACCTTGCAAGCTAACACTTGCAACTATGAAAGTGAGATAACCTATGCATGGCATTAAGCATGCTTGGTTAGATACATTTAGTAATACCCAATCCTAGTTTTACTTGCAAGCTTAAGTATTTTTTTCTTTATCAAAGTTTCTCTTAGAGTTTACATGGAGACTTGTAGATTCTATAAAATATAACTAAAGGTAGAATAAAGAGCATAAAATTTGGCCTAAGTTAGATAATCTTGATGTCATCCTAAGGCATGAGATTGAACTTAGCAAATCCCCATTTGTTTACCACCCCTCATTAGTATTTACCACCACTTGTAGATGCTAGTGCTAAGTATAAAACTTGATCAACCTTAGATGGTAATACTTGGTGAAAATGGTTATGAAAACCTTAGAATGATGAGTCATTCTACTGAAAGGTTTTGACATGTGTTTCTGAACACCAGATGATTTTGATGATGAAAATGTTGAGGCATGAGCCTTAGCCATTCATAAAACGGATGGTTGTCTGGATGCGATACTATTCCAATTTTAGCGTACAACCACAATACCCAAAAATTGGGTAGGGCTTGACTGGAAATTTATATACCTTAGTATGGGTTCCCTCGCGGCCAAGGTTTGAGCTGAAGCTACCTTGTGAAGATTGTCCACCTGTGCAGTACCCAAGATGACAGTTGGTCATGGTTGGGAGGCCAAACTCACAGGAGAGGTGCCTATACTAGGGCGTGTAATTGAAAGGTTAGGATTGATTATCCGCATACTGAGTATGGTGAATTCAGGATTTGTTCCTGATGGATGTATCGAATGTTGTGATGAAAGTGTACAATCTCTATTGAGTGTCAAACTATTCGAATAGCCGCATCCGCGGTTATGGACAGTTGGAGTGGCCATACTGTTCTCCCGTCAGATGTTTTCAAAATGATTTGTGAAATGAATTATGACTTTGACTTGACCACAACAGAGTTGTGATATGAAATTCAAATTTCCTTAGGTGTTATAAAACTGTCAACTAGTTTTCTTTGCTTCTGAACTGAGTAGAGATAAATCTTGTTTTTTGCAAAACAACCTCAGAGCCTAGTGCCCGACTACAAAAACCCCCCTTAACTTGTTAGTATTAGTTTGCGAGTACTTAAAGAGTACTCATGGATTTGTCCCTGGCTATTCCAGTGGCCAGACTATGAAGAGGAGTATCAGGATGACGGACCGCGGGAAGGTTACGACAACTAGGATCATCTCCCACCGTCAGCATCGCCTGTGACCCCGAAGATGGAGCTTCGTCTACGCTATCATTACTATTATGTTATTTCGCTGCTTGAATTGTATTAAGAACTGGATCATGATATCCTTATTTGTGTAAGACCTTATGTATGGTTTGTAATGGATGATGTACTGTGATATCCAAATCTGTTATGTCTCGCAAAAATGGTAATCCTGGGATTGCGATGTATGGCATAACAGGCATCTAGGATTAAAAATCCGGGTGTTGACAATCCCAAATTTTATCAAATTTAAAACCATGTTGTTGCATTCATATCATCATGGCATATTCATCTTGCGCAAAAAAATCAAAACAAAAACCCTAATAGGACCATATTTAAACCCCTTCTTATATTATATATATGGGGCATGGTTTTATTTTATTTTATGACCTCAAAATAATTTTTGAGTGATTAGATGTGTTTGACACACTTTTACACACTAGGATCACAACACAAAAACTTGGTGAAAGTTTGAAATCATTTGGATTTGAAATGGCCATTCAAATCTAATCTAGAAAATCAAAACAGAAAAGGAAAAGACAAAAGGAGAAAAAAATAAGAGCAGCAAACCATTCGGCCCAACTCTCCCTGGCAGCCCACGGCCCACCCAGCGAACTCCCCCTCTCATCCCGCAGTTTCTCACCTGCGCGCGCACCCCTCCCAATGACCTCCTGGCCCCATTGTCACCTCACCCTTCTTCCCCAAATCTCGCGCGACGACTGCGCCGCTGGCCGTTTCCTCCTCTTCACTACCGCATTTGATTTTGTTAAATTGCCGATGAATGCGTGCATGAGTCTCGCCCCTACTCTATCTACATAAACCCCACCCCCTCCCGACCATTTCCCCTCACTTAGCTAGCACCAAGCGCTTCCAGGATCCTCCAATTTCGACTTGCACCGCCGCAGAGCAGAGCAACTCCAGCGAACTATTCTGGTCATCGCCCCTGTCGACGTCTGAAAGCAACCGAGGGGCCGGTCAACTCCGGCGAGCAATCTCGGTTGTCGTCTCCGTCTCCGTTCGTGAGCTCCCGATGCCAGTACGAACTCCAATGAGGATTTACTGCCGTGTCCGAGCGCTCCCGTCCAAGCCGCGTCCACGTTGAGTTTCCCCGTGTCCTCGCGACCTCGGTAAGCGCCAGCACACACCGCCTGCCCCTCTAACCTTGCCGGCGTGTCACCGATATTGGCATCGCCGCCGCCAGAGCCATTGTCGCCGCTAGGTTTTGTTCAGGCGTGTCTGGTCCGTTGGATCTGCATCTAGTGGCCACAATTAGATCACTAAGCGAAACATTATGTTTAGATCTGGGTCATGCATCGTCACTTAGATCCTACAGTGTGGAAACGTGATCCAGCCGAACCGGTACGCACCAATCAGATGCTGCCGCGTGGCGAGGGTTTTGATTTAAAATCCAAATTTTGTTCTATTAGTTATTCAAACATGTAAATTCAATAAATTTTGTTCTGTTCATCCAAAAATTACAAATTTTATATCAATGGATTCAGAAAAATGAGATATTTGCCTTGTTTTGGCCATTTGCTTCTGTAAAACTAGGATTTTATGCAGAAGCATTTGTAGGCTTATTTTGGCTATGAAAATTATTTAGAATAATATTTTTAGGTGGTTTTTCTTTTATTTAGACTCTAGAATGTATGATTTGTTTTCAGTACTGTAAAGTTTGATTCAAAAGTGTGAAAAATCGTATCATTGCATTTTGCATGCATTCATAATTATTTTGTTTGTATATTTATTGTGAATATTGCTGTATGCATTTGTTCTGTAGATTTTATGGAATTTGTAGAGTGTGATTGTGAGGATTGTGTCTATTCCCTAACTACCGAGGCAAGTGATAGTTCATATTTTTGTAATACTATTTTATCTATGTACTAGTGATATTTTGAGTGGGATTTGCCTGGTGATTTTCTAAGTATTTGCTATGCTATGGTAAATCCTATAGATATTGTCTTAGTAGTTTTTCCTAAGTTAAGAGACATGTTATGATAGTATGCTTAGCCTAAATACTAGAATGCAAGGGTGGAATATTCATGTTATGATACTATGCAAAGTTGATGCCTATGGTTTTGATTAATAAAACAACATGTTAATGAATCACCTGGGTGGAATGGGAAGATTGGTTTGTGTTGAGTGGTTACACAAGGCCCATGTCGATGGTTTACCTTGTGTATCACAGTTGTGGGTGGCCACCCAGGAACAAAGAGATTTGAGATGTTTAGTGTTGAGAAGCTTCTAGTGCAACCACATGGCATATGGGCTCTGCCTTGACCAACTAGGTTGCAAGAATTCAGCCAGATGGACAGTTGGTGGTAGGGTTGATAGGATGGAACATGTCCATGGTGGTCTGAAGGAATGCTTCTGAAAATTCTCGTCTCGATGCATGTTGAGTCTTGTGGGGAAAGTGTACCACCTCTCAAGAGGGTAAAACCTAAGTACTTAGTCGTGTCCCCGGTAACGGGCATTTTGAGCATCAAAGACATTGAAATGATCAAGGATCTCCTCATTCCAATTTCTCTAAGTTAAAACTTGTGGTTGAACAAGGGTAAAGGTTCACCAATGTATATTGGTAGTTCCTAGGGTGTTTTTGTCAAACAAAAGCTTAGTGTTTTCAAACTAATAAGACAAACCTTATTTTTGAGCAAAGCCAGCCTGAACTACACTTATCCAAATTCATATAGTTATTAGATGTTACTATACTACTATGGTATCACTTGCTAATACAATTCCAAATGTATTAACCCTCTGTGGTTGTAACTTATTATGTTGCAGGTTACTCTGATGGTGACTAAGATTATGAGTCTACACTCAACATGTTTGCCTGTGGCACATGAAGATGAGGACTTTATTTATTTACTTTGTGTTGAAAACTCTATGTATTAGCCTTGGGCTAATGAGTTGTAAGAACTAGTGTATCTATGGATATTACGATGTAATAATGACCTTTATATCTGTGTACTTGATCTTAAATTGTGGATGCTAGCAATTCGAACCAGGGACTAGCATTGCAATCACAGGGGCCTTTACCTCAAAAGGGTGAGGTCTTACAACTTCAAGAAGGGAAAAGTTGTGCATGAAGTAAAAGAGGTACCAAAGTTCGATGGTGCAACTAATGCCGAGCTACGTTTTCTCGTGCCCGCGGCGCCGATGAATGCGTGCATGAGTCTCGCCCCTGCTCTATCTACATAAACCCCGCCCCCTCGCGACCATTTCCCCTCACTTAGATAGCACCAAGCGCTTCCAGGATCCTCCAATTTCGACTTGCACCGCCGCAGAGCAGTGCAACTCCGGGGAACTATTATGGTCATCGCCCCTGTCGACGTCTGCAAGCAACCGAGGGGCCGGTCAACTCCGGCGAGCAATCTCGGTTGTCGTCTCCGTCTCTGTTCGTGAGCTCCCGATGCCAGTACGAACTCCGATGAGGATTTACTGTCGTGTCCATGCGCTCCCGTCCAAGCCGCGTCCACGTTGAGTTTCCCCGTGTCCTCGCGACCTCGGTAAGCGTCAGCACACACCGCCTGCCCCTATGACCTTGTCGGCGTGTCACCGATAGTGGCATCGCCGCCGCCAGAGCCATTGTTGCCGCTAGGTTTTGGTCAGGCGTGTCTGGTCCGTTGGATCTGCATCTAGTGGCCACAATTAGATCACTAAGCAAAACGTTATGTTTAGATCTGGGTCATGCATCGTCACTTAGATCCTACAGTGTGCATTGTTATGCCTTGCTCAGTCTTGTCAATTGACCTACTGTAATTTGTTTACCCAACATGCCATGTTTGTTTATTTAAGGAGAACACCTCTAGTGAACTACGGACCCCGGTCCAATCTTTACCATTGATACATCTTCCACTGTTACTATTTATTTGTTGCAAACCACTATTACCTTCCACACCATACAGTTAATCCTTTGTTACAGCAAACTGGTGAGATTGACAGCCTCACTGTTCGTTGGGACAAAGTCTTGAGTTTGTGTTGTGCAGGTCTCCAAGATGCTAGCAATACCTTTGAGTCGTTTCCTTCCTCCTAATGGTTCGATAACCTCGGTTTCTTATTGAGGGAAAACTTGCTGCTGTGCTCATCACACCTTGCTCTTGGGGTCTCCCAACAAAGCGTCATCAACACGCCCATCACTTCCCCATAACATCGATGTGATGCACACCGAAAAGAATGTCGGGGAGTCCCCTTTTCACACAGTCCTAAACATTCCTGGGAAGTCAAAGGATAATGTGAAGGCTAGATTCGATGTTGAGAAGCTTTGTGATAGGAAGAGATTACACATGCATCCTCCTACAGTCCGTCGAAATAATTGGTTCAAGCCGCATGCCTACTGCCTTGATAGTGTCCAAAAGAAGGAGTCATTCAGGTGGCTCAAATACGTCGTGATGTTCCCTGATGGTTATTGTTCGAATATAAGTAAGGGAGTCAATCTTTAGACGGGACAAGTCAACGGGCTCAAGAGTCACGACTATCATATATGGATTGAGCGGCTGCTGCCAGCGATGGTTCGAGGGTATCTCCCCGAGAAAGTCTGGCGAGTGCTTGCGGAGTTGAGCCATTTCTTTGGCACGCCCTATGCTAAGCAGATATGTCCTCTGGTTATTGAGAAGCTGCAAGTTTAGGTGCCGGAGTTTCTAGGCAATTTGGAGATGATCTTTCTTCCAGGCTTCTTTACTCTGATGGCACATCTCATTGTGCACCTCGCGAACGAGGCACTCTTGGGGTGCCCGGTGCAATTTTGTTGGCAGTTTTGTATTGAGAGAGAGTTTAAGTATATTCGAAAGATAACTGGAAACAAAGCCAAGATTGAAAAATGCATAGCTGGAGCAACATGCCTTCGGGAGATGGCAGACACCACGACAACCTACTGGCCCGATGATGTTTCCCCTATGCATAACCCGGTCTCTCGTTACAATGTCGACCTGCCCAAGAATGACCCCAAGCTCGAACTATTCCAATTTCCTGGTGGCAAGGCCGGTAAAGGACTAAAATATAGCTTGCTGAAGCAAGAGAAGGATTGCATAATGCTCTATGTGCTTATGAACACGAAGGAAGTGGTCGATTTCATTAGGTAAAATGGTGAACAACTTTGTCTTGGTCTAATTCTCTATACAGCTGGTAACTCGGGCTCCGTCTAATGCTTATTTTCCCCTTCGTAGCGAATTCACGGATGAATAGTGGTCGGGACCGACGGATCCCTCTCCCATGGAGTTGGACACTCTACTGAAAAAGGGTGCTCCCGGAAATAAAAAAACTTTGTGTCCTGGTTCATGGAAAAAGTAATTTCTAACCTGTCCCTCTTACCTTGCAATATGTGACTTGTCCCTCTTATTCCACGTAACTAATGAACGCAACAAATTTGAACTATACCTATAGGGAGATGATCCCAACATTGAGATGTCACATGATCTGAAATGTGTTTCCCAAGGTTGTAACCGTGAAGTCATGAAGTATGAGAAGTATGATGTGAATGGGTTTCGCTTCCATACAGAGACGCACCAGAAGGGGTGAACAAATGCAAAAACGGTAAATAGCGGGGTCTTTACCATAAGATCCGATTCCCTTTATTACTACGGAAAGTTAGAGAATTTATACGAGCTAACCTTCAATCGTACAAACATACAACTCAATCTTGTTGTGTTCAAGTGCCACTGGTTCGACCCAAGGGGTGGACTGAGAAGTACCCCTTCCATTGGGTTAGTTGAAGCTAGGCCTTCAACCACCTATAGCGGAGCCGACGTCTTTGTTGTTTCTCATAAAGCCAACCAAGTTTATTATTTGCCCTACCCATGCCAGAAAGCGGAACTCCAGGGCTGGGAAGTCATGTTCCAGGTATCGCCACATGGTAACCTACCGATTCCCTCCGAGGATGATTACAACAACATTAACCCTGTAACGTACGAGGGAATTTTCTATCAAGAGCAAGAGGACTTCTGGCACTTTGATTTAGAACCGGTTGATCTTGAGGACCTTGGGAACGATGTAGAAACTCGAGGTGAGTCAGTGGTGAATCTACATGACATAGATATGCTCGAGAAGTTCCATACAGAGAATGACAATGATGATGAGCCTCCACCCTTTGATGAGAATCCAGCTTTCTACTCAAAAGATAGTGATAGTGATAGTGAGAATGAGAATGATAGTGAGTATTTATTTTTCACTGCATTTTTATTATGTCTTTGTGCTTAATTGTTTTCTTAATTGCATTATGCCTTTATTCTTTGTGTATACATTTTATTATGTCTTTGTGCTTAACTGTTTTCTCTTACTCAATGCAGATTGAACAATATGAGCAATGGCAAGGCAAGCTCTTAGTCCTTGCTTAATGCGTTGAAACAGCGCAAGAAAAATGCTACACGGAGTGGGAGACAGCCAAATCCCAATCCGCGTTACCCCGATCTTGCTGGTGCTGGAGGAGGACGAGGTCAAGGACGAGGTGGCAAGGGAAGAGGCGTGGACTTTGACCCACCACCCTCCACTTACGACGACATGGCTCCTGAGTTGTTCCTGACAGAGCAGCCTTTTGGGGACGAGGCGGAGGCAGAGACCAAGACGGAGTCTAGAGACAAGGTGGAGGCGAACACTAGCCACGAGTTGGTGCCTCCAAAGAAATTGAAGAATCATGGGGAATCGGGAGTCCCTGAGGAGAGGTTAGAGCCTATGACCCAGGAGGCGAAAGCCCTTATAATTACAGATGGCCTTGAGTAAGTTTACTAATTTTGCAATTTAAAACATGTAATTTCATGTTGGTCATAAATAATTTGGCATGTGTACTAATGTTTATTATTATGCAGCAATTGGACATTTCCTCCGGGGACCAAGCCCCTCCTTCCTAGCAGCCTGGTTGGAGCTCTGATTAGGAAGTTCCGGCCAGGCTATCACATTTCCCCCGAGGGTGTCAGGAGGCTAGCTACTACTTGGGCGGACTACCAGACTACCCGTGTCCCGGGCTTTCCGATAGCTGCTGATGCTGTCATCACCAAGTTTTGGGTAAGGCATATTTCTCAAGTTATATTCATACTTGATGATCTCACCGTGCTAACTCATGACTCTTACAATTGTTTCTTATGCATGATTGAAGTGCTTTTATCATGTGGCTGAGGAGGACCAGGAGAAGACGGGCAGGACTTTGCTTGGGGATTGTGTGAAGTTGACACCCTAGGTGTGGTATAACCAGAAGGTCACGACCGCTAGTCACTTCTGGGATGATAGGGACGTGAGGATCAAGAAGGAAGACATTGTCGGTGAGAAGCCTAATCCTGAGTACTCGATGACACCGGAAGAGTACATGTCGGTGAGTAAAATGTCAATGAGATTCTACATTGCTGCTAAGTTACCGTTGCATTGTCTGTAATTGAGTATTGCATTTTCAGGTTGTCCCCGATTGGGCCGAGCCGCATTGACTCGTATGGGAGGAGCTGGTTAGGACGAGGTGGCTTAGAGAAGATGAGGAGTTTGCAGCCTTGTCGAGGCAGAACACGGACAACCGAGGCGATGGTGGAACACACTGCGCGGGAAACCGCAACTTTGACCGCTTCAAGGGGAAGGTGGTACGTATATACATGGAACGACCTGCATTTATTTCTCGTCATGTTTGTACTTCATATGAATAATATTTCTTTTCGCGATGCAGGTGGCCAAGGCACAATCTGGGGAGGTGATTCATGACGTCGCCGTCTATGAGATGATGCGGCAAAAGAAGCCCGATTTCTCGCAACCTCAGCCCTCGTTTCCCGTGTACTTCGGCACTGCCTAGAATGACTTGGGGAACTACAACACGATGGTGAAGTCTCGTCGCCCCCATGTGGATGACCCCATTCATGTGAAGATCGACGAGGAGTCGTTGGTCCTGTCGGGGCACAGATTGCAGCATGGACGTCTCAAGATTCAGAATAAGAAGGTCAAGCCTACCCTCAACACGAGCTTCAGCCGTCTCAAGGCTACCCACCTCGCCGACGGCCAACCGATCCCACCTCGTGGCCAGCCTTGTTGACCCACCTTCAGCTCTGATGTAAGTTTTACTCATTTTCATCATCTTTATGACTTTTGTTCCTGCATGGCTAACTGCTGACGAGATTCCTTGTATTTAAAATTGTAGCCTGAGTTCGATGCGGCCTATGATGCCGCTCATGATGAATATCAGGTGGCCTTTCGGTAGTATCAGGAGGCTAATGCGACCGTAAATGTAAGTTTGAACCTTTATTTTTGCAAAAGATACAAGTCCCACTTCCCCTAGTTTGTTGTATTATGGCCTGACATCTAAACTATCTTGTAGGCGATGTTGGTGAATATTCAAACTAGACAGAATACGGATTTAGGGCATGTTCCTCCCATGCCGGGGCATCCGCCATGAATGCCATCGAGGGACAGTTTTGCCAGGACATACTACGCATCGACACCGGTAAGTTCTTTGCTAACCCACTGATTATCGCTTTACTTTGCCTCACAAGTTGCTAACATGTAGGCAACATGTAGGGAACGGGAGCTTCTGGGAACCAACACTTTGGACATGCCTCGCCGGATGGGCGTCAGATCACACCGCTTCATGACAATGGTCCTTCTCCTGGCCATTTTGCTGGTGCTTCTTCCAATCCTCACCCCGACACTTTTCCTACTCCATCGCCAGGTGGTTCTTCTGCTGCTTCTACTGGACACCACCCTCGCCAGAGGTCGCCTCTTTTCACCAGGGGAGATCTCGGGTACACCCCGTCTCCTCCAAAGTTGTAGGGTTTTATTGTATATGCATGTGTGATGATGTTGATACATGTATGGATGATGTGATCATGTTGATACATGTTTGAATGATGTGATCTTGTTTGCTAGTATGAATGATGTGATCTTGTTTGAATTGCTGTGAAATATTGCTGTGAATAATATTGCAAGAAATAAAACTGCAGAGAACTGCAAAAAAAATCTGGGCTGGGCCATGCCGTCGGCGTAGTGCCGCCTCTGTGCCAAATGGTACAGGCTACGCCGAGGGCCAGACTGTCGGCGTATGGATGGGCCTACGCCGAGGGCCGCGGCCCAGCTCCCTTCCTGGGACGGCTAACGTCTGCCACGTGCGAACACAACGCCAAGGGCCAGACCGTCAGCGTATGGGTGGGGCTACGCAGAGGGCCAGACCGTCGGCCCAGCTCCCTGCCTAGGACGGCCAGCGCCTGCCACGTGCCGTCGCTATGCCGAGGGCCTGGCCGTTGGCGTACCGGCCGCGCCGTTTGCCGGCCGTATAATGGCAGCCTCGCCGTCGCCGACGGCTACTACGCCGACGGGCCCGACACGGCCGTCGATAAAGCCATACGCCGATGGCTAGTCGATACACCGACGGCCTTTTTTGCTCTGTCGAGGGAGAGGTCCGCCGAGGAGGCTATGCCGATGGCTTTCGGGGCTACGCCGAGGGCTTTTAGCGGTCGGCCTAGCCGGCGCATCCTGTAGTGCCCCTAAAAACCCATAGAGGAGACGATATATGCCATTGCTGCTAGATCGTATGGCACCGAGGCAATGAGGCGTTGCTGCTGCTTCTCTGAATGTATTGTGCCCTCTACTCTATCCACAGCAGTCGCGGTAGCCGATAGATACAATGGAGCTGTCTTTTCTCCCATTTTTTTCTTCTGCTAGTCTCCACCGTTGACAATGCTCTTTTTGGTTTTCTCCTTGAAAAATAAGCAGTAGATATGCATGAAAATCCAATAGAAGCGCTGGAAAATTGAGAAGGGAGAAAGTTCGTCCGACATATGATGAGCTCCAGTGATCTGTCAAAGTCTAAAAGTCGACAGAGACCGAGCCGCTGCCTCCGCCTCTCTAAGAAACCTAGTCGTCGACTCCACTTCCTCCCTCCTCCATATTTGGGTTGGGCCACACCGGCATTAGGAGGATCGAGGAACCTGAACTATGAGTTGAGTTTTTAACAAAAGTAGTGGTTTCAAGAGATTATGTTATTGTTTTTGCAGTTGTCTTCTTTTTGACCTTCGTGTTAATGAAGACGACATTGTCTACAACAGGTGATCTTCGGCCCTTCTTTAAACGACGAGATCTCCTTCACGACATCAATGGCGGTGTTGAAAGATTAGATTTCTCTAAGTATGGTCCTTTAGACATCGCAAGATCAATTTTGGAGTATTGCTCATGGTTGACGCGAGGAGGATGGTCTTTATTTATCCAGACTGCTACGTCATCGACAATGGTGATTCATACTCTCGTCTCTCCGGCAACGTCGACTAGACTGTTTGATTACTTTTTCTTGGAATAGTAGTGTTGTTACTCTTGCCGATGTTGATTGATTACTTTTGTGTACTTAGACTTGACATTGCGGCTCAAAATAAAATTTATTATGGAAGAAACCTCGTAGGTATTTTTATAGACTTTTGGTTTGATATATGTGTCGTTTTTCTTTGTTCGCTTTGAGAGAAGTACAAGATTGTGTCGTGAAAAAAGAAAGAGTTTAAAGACCTCAGAGATTTGCTAATTTTTTTTAGACTTTATTTTGTAATCGCTAGAGACACTTTGTCTCTATCACGTACTATTCTCTACTATAAATATACTATGGTATTGATTGTTTAAAAAAGCTCTAGTGATCCCTTTATATTACAAATCATAACTAAAGGGAAAAAATGAAAACAATTTTGGACTTTGTTAGTGTTATATCCTACAAGCATGCACAATCACAATCGAAATTCTTTTTATTACGGGGCTACACAAAAATAACCAATTTTTTTAATTTTTAGAGATTTGAAAATGTGATACTCATATCTTATATAGCTCAAAGTATACATTATTTTGAATCGATAGTTTGCATGATTTTTTTTTTTGAAATGGGCGCCTTTATTAAAATAAAATATTTAATAATTACACCCGGCCTGCCTCTGCATAACTAAGATGCACAACCACACGAACGACAGAACTAGGAAATAAAAAGTATACGCACATTACAAAAAGCACTAAACATAATTGTCTTCAATCTAAGGTGGATCAATCCTCAAATTACACGGCCATCCATGTCGAGAGAAAATATCTCTCGTTGTGTCCTCCAATCGCGTACATTCCTCCATAAATAGGTCGTGAAACTCCATGCGTCGAAGAATAGTCCATGATCGGAGTATAGCCATGGCTCGATAAATAACCTGCAGAGGAGAAGACACAATATTTTTAAAAATCTTGTCATTTCTACAAAGTCATAGCGACCATATAATGGCAAGCGCTCACATCCTAAACAAAGTTTTGTACTTATCCATAATTCCATGCAACCAATTACCAAAAACATTGGTTACTGAACGTGGAGGAGATAAACCAAAAGCTATTTGGATGAATAACCATATAGAACGAGCAAATTTGCAATAAAAGAATAAATGACGAATTATCTCATCGTGATGATAAAAAACACATTATGTACTTTTATGCCAATTCCTCTTTGCAAGATTAACTTTTGTTAGAATTACACTTTTGTTAGAATTAACTTTTGTTAGAATTACACCTTTACAATTCATGTCAACTTGACAAACCAATTGCACATCGAATCGGTGATTGAGCTAGCAGAAGAGAGACCCAGCAACTCCATTATTGGGCAAATAAAAAAGTGTAGATTCACGGTACGGACCGGTGAAGCGTGACCCTTTGGGGGTGGCTGAGGCTGCTTACCTGCAAAGGTGGATGATTTTTTTTTTTTTCGGGTAACAAAGGTAGATGATTAATGTATAGAAAACGTATGTTTCTCCAGGCTTACGTGGATCCATGGTAAGTAAGTCGGTTGATTGCTTGTACTCCCTCCGTTTTAAAATATAAGATGTTTTAGGTTTGTGAAGAAAGTGTATCTAGACATCTTTTAGTGTGTAGATTCACTTTAAACACGAGTGAACCTACATATTAAAAGTAGTCTAGATACATTTGCTTCATAAATCTAAAACATCTTATATTTTGAAACGGAGGAAGTATTCTATGATGACCATATGCTAATGTCGTTGGTCTTCCTCTGCCTCTACACCGTTGATTTATATGGTTACATTATAGTTTGACCTTTTTCTTTTGCGGGTACATTATAGTTTGACTTGGGAAAACTATACTCTCTTGTTTTGAAAAGGATTACCTCGGGCTCATACGCGTTATACTTCCTATATAATAAAATATAGTGCATATTTGTTTTCCACCAAGTCAAACTTTGTAAATTCTAACAAAGTTTATAGAAAA
The DNA here is from genome assembly GCA_916181665.1 of Avena sativa. Taxonomy (NCBI): domain Eukaryota; kingdom Viridiplantae; phylum Streptophyta; class Magnoliopsida; order Poales; family Poaceae; genus Avena; species Avena sativa. Next base: position 56,282,919 of record OV702284.1, on the reverse strand, counting down.
ATGTCAACATCAAGAATACCGGATTAATATCGCTATAGACTTATCATGAAATGCTCGTTCATATTTTATTTATTGTACTTGGTGTTTGTAGATACTGGTATTTTTTCTATGAATTTTATCAAACTTCACAAATTCGGACGTAGGCTAAAACTAATATCCACTATATTTTGACATGGAGAGAATTAGTTTACATAAATTTTCAGCAAAAGTATTCTACTATTTAAGTGAGAAGATGTTTTGTTATGTGTTCTCAAATTTCATGTTGTACTTAGCTTAAATTCATGCCTCCTCTCCACAGTGATTCTAGTGTGATCATCGATTGTGTATGAATATGACCATACTAATAATACTAGACTAGGTTTTGTCTCATAATTTTTCAAAAATTAAAGTATCACGACCTTGCGAACATACGATGATTGCAATTTTTGTTTAATCATGGAGACACGCTCGAGATACCAAGGACTATGGGACATGAATTTTACCTTGGTATTGGGCCCCTTGGGCGTAATATCCCTTCTAATGGCTTTGATTGGATTTATGTATGGAGAACAAAGTACAATGGCGTTTATAAGGAGGAAACGGGCCATCAAGTTGGATGGAAACTCAATAGATCTACAAGGATCAAACTAGGTGAAGAGCGCAATATCATATTCGGCTTCTGTTGATTGAAGGCTTGCGATTCGTTCAATCTAAAGAGCTTGGCCCTCTTGCAGGGTCTTGGGTCATTCTTTTATACGTGCACTTAGGTCAGTGGCCTCCTTCCTTCAAACATGAGACTAATGTATATTTCCTCCATTTAGAAATATAAGACGTTTTAGCTTTATAAATCGAATGCATCTAGACGTTTTTAGTATATAAGTTCGTAGAGTTTCAGAGTGAATCTATACACAAAAGGGCAGCTAGATACATTAATTTTACAAAGCTAAAAATGTCTTATATTTTTGAATGGAGGGAGTATATGAATAGAACCCGTTGTAACCTTGTTTGTCCTGCAAGGATCTGCAAGGATACATTAGTACAACGGGCTTATAGCTCCCATGCGACGTCTTTACGTGGAATTGGAAGGAACACGACATCGTTGTAAAGAATAGCTGGCATGCGACATTTCTGAAGCGGCAAATTGCTCCCGTGCGACACTTCCACTTAACCCCACGAGACCATCAACGAATTCGAATCAGCTGAGCACAGTAGGACTCACAGCCTCTCCACGTCACGGCGGAACTCACCTGATGTCCACCTCATATCGTGGGACCCACGCTGTGGTTGAAGAGAACCGTTGGCCCCGATCCGTCCCCGCACCCGAGCACTCCCGCCACCGTTCCAGCATCTCATGCCCTTCTGTTTTCTTCTCCGGCGAGCAAGTGCGGCAACGCCGGCGAGGGATGTCGAGCTCTGCTTCCTCCCACCGCTCATGGCCTCGGTATGGTGCGGTGCCGATGAGGAGGTGCCCCGATTGCCCCCGTACCGCGCCCCTGAAGCGGCTTGTCACATCCACCGACAAGAACGACAACATTGGCCGGGAATTTGTGAAGTGTGAGAGCAAGCACGAGCCGGGAAAGGTGAGATATGAGTGTTCCGAGCACCAATTTCTCGCTTTTCTTTCGAAATTTCATGCATTTCATTGAATTTGGGATTTAGGGTTCATCTCTGCGATTTCAGGAACTGCCAAAATATGGGCATTTTGAGTGGCTTGATGAGTACATCGAGCGAATTGGGGTGGAGGTAGCATCCCGGGAGCTCGAAAACCCGTCCGTGGTGGAGAAATTGGGATGTGGCAACCCCATTTCCGCTGGTACTACGGTGGATGGGGAAGTGAAGGCCGAGCTGAAGAAGATGAACAAGCAGCTAAGGAAAATCATCGAATTGAAGAAGCAGGACAATCCGATGGCCGGTTTTTTTTCTTTTTGTGTAGTTTCTCTCGGATTAGTTTATCTCCTGATCGTTAGTCATTAGACAGCGCAATCAGTGTTCGAGTGATGCTTTGTAATGGATGTAATGGTCTATGTCTTTGGCTTGAATAAAATGCAACACAAATTCGGGATTTTGAGTTGCTCTGTTTTCGAAATCAGTGTTCCTTCAGTTTCGTCGGTGCTCCTTCAGTTTTATCAGTGTACAGGGGGCGCCCGTGTGCAGGGGAGGGGGATGGGTTGAAAAGTTAAAAAAACAATTGATGAGGATTGAAAAAGGCCAGGCCCAAATAGAACTTAGCCAGGCCAAAATGGTCGTATCCAGGCCAATAGTAACTAAATGTTGATTGGGCAAAAAAATATGGTACTCACGTTACAATCTAAATAGGGACGTGTGGATCTGCAGATACTCGTGCTCAGGTCGCAATCTTTTATTATTTGCGAAAGTAAATATATAAATGAAGTCCAAGGGCATCCATTTAACTAACATAACTTGGGCGCTCCTTTAACTTATGTAAATATGTAAATGTCTTGTTTGAAAATGAACCATGTGTTGTTTGAAAATAATCAACCATCATAACGTTAACTTATTCTTCCTTTTGAGATTTTCTAATTTCACTCATTTTATAAATATTGCACGAGTATTATATGAGAACTTGTTTTTGTGTCTTTTGTTTTATGCACTTGTTGTTTGGGGTGTTTTGACAAATGACAATACAATAAAACACAGATTATAATAAAACAAGGGGATAGATAATATATTAGATAACATTTATATTAGATAGCCTGATAGATAACATTGGGATAACATTACTATAAAAATAAAAGGGTACAATAATATAGAAGGGAATAGGCGCCTAAACCCTGGGCTAGCCCCTAAACCCTAACCCTAGCTACCCTACTCCATCGGCGATGGAGGCGGTGCCGGTGCCGCCGCCCTCCGAGCCGCCGCAGCAATCCAATCTGCCAGCCTCTCCCGCTGCTCCCGCCGCCGCTGCTCCTCCTGGAAGGCCCAGCGATTGGCCTCCCGTCGTTCCTCCTCCTCCCGTCTGCGCCTTTTCTTCAAGGCGCGCTTGGCCTGCTTCTCCTCCCACTTGGCGTAAGCAGCCAGCTCCGCCTCATCCTCCTTCTCCGCCGCCTTCCAGTACTCTTCGGAGGGGCCGTCATCGGGGAGGTTGCCGCCGCCGGGGACGGGGTTGTGGACGAAGGGGCCCTCCGCCCAGGGGCAGGGCGGGGCTTTGCGTCCCTTTTTTCCACGCTTGGGGCGCGTGGGCGCCTCCTGCTCCCAGACCTGCTTGTGGTCCGGGTGGTTGCCCTCGTCGCTAACTTCGGTGTCGAAAGGGAAGCGGACGGGGAGGTCACCATGGTCGCCGGAGTGTTTTGGGGCTAGGAGGAGGCAAAGGGACAGTCTCGAGTTTGAAGATGAGGGGCAAGATGAGATGAGGAGGCAAAGGCGTTTTGCCTATTTATTAAGGGCGGCGTGGGAATCCAGCATTGGCGCAGCCGCGTGCGCTGCGTTGCGTGTAGGCAGCGGGCATAGCCGCGTGCGTGATCAATGCGGCCAGTGCAAAAAAAATGCTAGGATGCGACGTGACCCCTACACCGTCGCCCCCGCCCCTGCATGCATGCATGCATTAATGCGAAAGAGAGAAAAAACGTCCAAGGTAGTTATTCATTGGCAGTGAAAAATAAAAGAGAAAATAAAATTTGGCCTTGATTTACTCGGTAATAAATGCAGGAATCTAGTACCAATGTACTCGTTCGTTTTTACACACCGCATGCAAAAACTCCTTCGTTTTTACACACGCAAGAAAAATCGGTGGGAGTAATCAGAGGGATGTCAATTGGAGAGAATAGAGAGAGTATGAAACTAAGTTTATAATATTTTAGATTTTTATTTTTTTTCTTATATACGTAGTCAAAGTTGATATTTTAGATTTATAAATATTGACTTTTTGTATTGCGCATGAACCGGATGGGAGTAAATTTGACTGAAGAATTTTTTTTCGACATACACTTATTTAATGCGACGGAGGGAGTAAATACGCTGCAGCGCTGTTGCACGCAAAATAGCTAGACTGCGACGCGAGAGGCAGTTATATAGCATGCATGCATGGTGCAGCCCGCCCCGCCCAGCGTCCTCGCATGTCACGCTCGGTCCAACGGTCAATGGAGTGTGCCACGCTGTACGTTATATTTATTACATATTTTAGATTTTGATATTTTTTCTTAGGCTGGTCATAGTGACATTAATACTCCCTCTATCCACAAATAAGTGTATGTTTGGCTTCAAAATTTGTCCATAAAAAGTGTACTTCTACCTTTCCAATGCACTTTAAAGTAGAAAAAATTGCTTCACGGAAATCAAGTCCAATAGCATTTAGCAAATGGTCTCTTCAATTTATACATGCACTTACCTCATTGGAGGTGGGAGAATTAAAGATGAGAGAACATGACTAAACGTCCACTTATTTGTGGACGAAGGGAGTATGTGGGAGTAACTTAGAGTAGTAACATGCATCTCTTACTAGTCTAAGTTACTACTCCATAGTGCAAAATAACATAGATGTGGTATCATGCAAAGTCTCATTTATTACAATGTAGACTCATTATGTCTTGAAATTTATGGATGTTTATGATAACATTGCTAGTTGACAATACATGTAGGACTATGTTACTATCCAAGTTACCCCCACTATGACTAGCCTTATATACATAGTCAAAGTTTATAAATATTGACTTTTTCTATGGCGCATGAACCTGAGGGGAGTAAGTTTGACTGAAGAAAGTTGTTAGACTACACTTATTTAATGCGACGGAGGGAGTAAATACGCTGCAGTGCTGTTGTACGCAAAATAGCTAGACTGAGACGCTAGGGGCAGCTGCATGCATGGTGCAGCCCGCCCCGCCCAACGCCCTCGCATGCCACGCTCGGTCCAACGGTCAATGGAGTGTGCCACGTTGTACCTTATCTGTTCATGGAAAAACGATGAAGCCAATCAGATTCCAGAATCATCCATCCCACGGATCGCCAAGAGCTAGGCGCGAAATCCTTCTAAGAGACGCCAACCAATCAGGTTGCAGAACAAGCTCTTCCACGGATCGCCCAGAGCCACCCGCAGAATCCTTCTAGAAGACGCGATCGGACGGCCACAGTGTCGCGCTAGGGTTAGATCTACGTTCCTCATTCGTCCTTAGGGTTAGCTGGGTTTAGGATGCAGTCAACGGGGTTTCACAAGTTTAACCAGACATTCAAATATGCATAACTAATTCAAAAAAATTCAAAAAAATACAAAACCTTCACATGGTGTCATGTTATGTGACATAGTTGTGAGGAAAAATATCAAACTTGGTCTATTGATCATATTTCAAAAAACCCTTCACAAAATGACCTATCTCCTCCGAGGTTTTCTGGCTTTCGGGTCAAATGACCAATGATATGGCTAGAATCAAGGCATAGTTTGTGATAATGTGCCCATATTGGGCATGCATGTGTATAATGTGATGACTAACAATGTTGTAGCACAAAGTTTTCCTTTTCGACGCACAGAAATCCATTTTCTATTTTCTGAGTGCTGAAAGAGGGGGGATTTGTGAAGCAACCACCAAATTGAAGTTTCAAAATTGTAACATCCTATTTTTAAAAAATACTAGACCACCTAGCATGTACAATTTCCCAACTTGAATATCTCAAACCTTTTATTCCATCCCTGGTGAAAAAGACAAATCCTGCCGAATCGGCTGGTAGTGGGTAAGATATGAACTACAAGTACATGATTTCATGCTGATGATTTTTTGTAAAAATCATTTTTAGGTTCACAACATGCTATTTCATCAGAGATCCAATGCTAGTTTTATGAGCCTCAGCCCCTAGCTAAGAATATTTATGAAAACCCTTCAAAAAGTTTGACCAGACATTCAAACGTGCATAACTAATTCAAAAAAAATCAAAAAAAATACAAAACCTTCGCATGGTGTCATGTTATGTGACATAGTTCTGAGGAAAAATATCAAACTTGGTTTTAGAAATGGTCAAAAAAAACTTTCTTAGAAATGGGGTGGTTTACCCTAGCTTTGGAGCCCATTTCTACCACATTTTGGGTGAGGGTGAGTTGTAATTCACAAAAGGGATCAGGGTGAGGATGATTTGTCTTATACATATGAGAAAAACGTTGGAAGCTCATACAAACATAGAAAAGTGACATAGCTACATTTGTTGAAATTCAAATTTACCATCATATTTGAATTTTGTCCAAATTATCAACAAGTGACAAATTATTATAATAACAAATGTTTACAACAACAACAACTGCCAAATTATTACAATAACAAATGTTTACAACAACAAGTGCCAAAATCAAAGTCTATTTCTTTTGGCTCTTCTTACTCCTCGTTTTCTTCTCCTTCACAAGTTTCACACCACACAACAGGTTTATGCTCTTCTTTTTCTTACCATTACCATCTGGCCTCCCAACAGCACGTCCAAGAGTCTCCTTCACCTCCTGCACCTCCTCAACAACACAATCTGGCACCAGAGCCTCATCAACATGGTCACTTTGCACCAGAGCCTCATCAACATGGTCAGTTTGCACCAGAGCCTCAACAACAGGCTCATTTTGCACCAGAGCCTCAACAACAGGCTCATTTTGCACCAGAGCCTCAACAACATGCTCATTTTTCACTAGAGCCTAAAAAACAAGCTCATTTTGCCCCTCACTTTGCACCAGAGCTTCCAAATCAGAAACGGTGTGCCCTAAAGCCTCAACAGTTTGCACATCATCCTCCAAAAAAAGTTCAGGTTGCACCTCAGCAGCACCAAACATGATCTGGTTAGTTCTCTTCTTTCTTTGGCCATTGATTCTTGCCCTTTTCACTGGCCAGCATTCGTCAACAACAAGAGGTGGGCCTTTTTCTCCACGCTTCCTCCTGAAAACAAGCAAGTTAGCTGGGGGAGAAAAATCATCAACAAGAAATGGGATAGATTTTGGATGAACATACTTTGGCTTTTCAGCAGTGTATCTGCACTTGGTAGAGCCAGCTCGGTGTCCAAGTTCTTCACAGAGTTTGCATCTATTCTTGTTACCTTTTTGGGCCCTTTTTGGCTTGGCATCTTTCTTTTCATCTTTCTTTCCCTTCTTGCTGCTCCCACCTTTCTCAAACCAAGCCTTGAATCTACTCTGCTTGGGCATGCCAGCCTTTCTTTTCATCAAAGGAGGACACAAGGAGAACTGAATGTCCACTTCAGGCCACTGAGACTGATCTGTAAGTGTTGGAATTGGTGTTCCATATGCAGCCTTGAATTTTGCTACAGAATAATACTCATGCAAATATGGGTGCATATTTAGCTTGTGTTTGGAGGCCAAGAAAAGTATGGCATACTCACAAGGCTTCCTAGTGTGTTGCCACTCAAGGCATGTGCATTCATGCAATTGAGTGTCAACTACATGCCTCCTACCAGTCTTTGTATCTCTGACTTCAGCACGCCACAATGAGGATTTCTCAACACGCAAATGTGCAAGATTTCTGCTCCTGTTGACCACCTGCTGCACAACATCAGGAACCTTATCTCCTTGAAGAACATCACCAAGCCTTCTTCTCAATTCCCACAACCTCATGATCATGATCATGATCCTGATCTGGTCAACCATGTTATGGACATGCAAGTCTTTTAACTCCTTCACTTTGTTGTTGAAACTTTCTGCCAAATTATTGTTGATATGATCACATTTGATGGCAGTGTTAAAACCAAACCTGTACCATAAAAGAGAATGATAGGTTTCCAACCATGTACAAAACTTGACCCTATCCTCCTCAGAGCATGTCGCCTTAATCTTCTCAAGGTGATATGAATGTGTCTGCCTGGTGTAAGATCTTACTGCTGGCCACATGCGTCCAAAATCATCTCCTCTGAATTTTTTGATCAAATTCATCCACATATGGCCGAAGCACTCCCTCTGCTCAGCATGAGGGAAAACAATCTTCACTGCATTTTCTAAACCTTTACATGCATCTGTGTGCACTGCCAATGGAGAGACTGGCCCTATGCATCTTTTCAACTGCATCATGAACCATGTCCATGATGCCTCTATCTCAAACTGAAACATGCCAATAGCTACAGGAAACATCCAATTGTGTCCATCTAAAGCATTGCATGCTGCTAGTTGACCATTCCACTTTCCAGTCAAGAAAGATGAGTCTATACTCAAATATGGACGGCACCCTGCTTTGAAGCCATCGATGCAAGGCTTTAAAGCCATGAAGAATTTAGAGAAGAAGACTTTCCCATCAGCTGTTACCTCAGTATCTATCTCCACAACACTGCCAGGTGACCTCTTCTCTACTTATGCTTTGAAGTTATAAAGCATTCGAAAGGTATTTTCCCAGTCACCATATAGCTCTTTCATTGCCCTTTGCTTTGCCTTCCACACTGTAGTATAATTCAGCTTAATGGGGTACTGCTTTTCTAAGTCTATTTTCAGTCTCTTTGCAGTGCTGTTTGGTGTTGTGGCTAAAATGGGCTTGATCTTTTCTGCAACTCATAATTGTGATGTCATCTTTGTAACTGTTTGAGAACTTGTAATGCAAGTATGAGGTTTTGGAATTTGATTCACTCTTATTGTCCTTCCATCATGTTGGCGTCTAGCAGATATATACCACTTGCAAGGCTTGGCACCACCATCATAACCTACGCATTTTGCATAGAACTTCTTTTTATCAGTCCACATAGTCTTGGTAGCAAACTCACGTTTGACTGCATATGTCCCAAAACACATCCTGAATTCATCCATGCTTGGAAACAATCTCCCAACTTCAATAACTGAGTCCTTTTTGTCATAAACTGTTACTAGCTCATCATCATGTGCATCATCTACATGAACTGCAGCATTTTCAACAACTCTAGATCTATATCTGCCTCTTCATCTCTTAAATGGTTGTCACCATCATTTGCAGCTTCATCTCTCTTCTTCTCCTTGTCTCTGTCATCTATAGGAATGCCAAAAAGCTTTGCCATTTCAATGTCATCTACTGGTGCAATGACCAAATCAGTCTGGTCATGTATCTCAACTGAATTCCAGTCAACAGTTACAATCCTTTGTGCAATAGCATCTGCAACATCCCCTTGTGCATTAGCATCATCCTCCACTGTTAACACTTCCAACTAAGTAAGTATAGGCATTACTTGCCTTTGTGCAGCCCAATCATCCTCGATCATCTGAGCAACCAGCTTCGAGGCCACATATCCAACCCTCGAATCAGGTCTCAGATCAATGAGCTCTGCTAAAAATAGAACATTTTTGCTTGTCCAACCGTTTCGCTCATGGATTTCATCAACTATATGCTCCCCTGTCTCAACCTAACATAGTCACATTTGCAATCATCAAATCGTAACAAAAAAACTTCTTGCTCTGGCCCCCAAACCACACCATCCCCAATTTTTTACACAATTTTCCTCACCGCCTCCTCTCCCATGTTTATTAGCTCTTGGGGATCAACATGTTCTAATTCCACCTCCCATTTAACAACTGTGTCTCTCTCAATGAGCTGCGTGCTGCCATCAACTAAAACAGTCCTAGAGGGAAAGAAATTGATGCGAAATTCGAAGGTTTGGCGCGCAACATTGTCTCCCCTGTTTTTGGCGGGCACTGTGAGCTAGCAAAAGCGAACAAAGAGCTCAACCTTAGAAAAATTAAGTACAGAGATACGGGATATACCGATTAGAAGTCCCCTCTCCATGCTCCATCTCGTTCCCCCTCGCCCCGTTCAGCACACCCTCGCCTCCACAATCTAGCATCAATGGGCACGCTCAGATCTCGAATTGAAAAGAATGGGAGAGGAATTAGCTTTCAAATGGCACTCACCACCTTCGCCGACGAACGAAAGCGCAGCCGCCTAAATTAATTGTCGTGCCGCCGCCAACGCCGAGAACGATGGGTGAGGTCTGCCGCCGCCGTCGGGGAAGCTACAGTCAGTGTGACGCGCGCTCTCGGTCGGAAGCGGTTGGTTTGAGTGGCTTGACTGGCTGTCCCAACCGACCGGTTTGGCTTAACCCTAATCTTGGAACAAAGTTAAATGTGTCCTTAACGACCGTTTTATGGCCCGTGTGGCCCTGGGATATTAGCTGCCTCACAACCGTCGCATGCGAGCTATTCTTTTCAACGATGTCGTGTTCCTTCCAATTCCGCGTAAAGACGTCGCATAGGAGCTATAAGCCCTTAGTACAACTACTCGTCATCATAGTTAATCAAACTTAGCACATCTATTATGGAAAAATACATCTTAATTGTACAATTCTTTATTATGGGATTTTACATGCTAAAAATAATTTTAAACAACAAGGTGCCAACTTTGAATCAAACTAAGAAATTCAATCGCATGCATAAAGCACAAAGCACATGTACGGCATGGAAATAATAGATTAACAAGATCTAGCATAATCTTCATTAGCGTGGTTTTTCTTTTCGGGTTTCTATTTCTGGGTCTAGTTTCTGGTTTTATGTTTTTTCTGGTTCATTTTTTGATTGCTTTTTTTAGTGTCTGTTCCCTGATTTCCAAATTGGTACATTTTCCAAATTCAAACATGTTTCATATTTGAATAATTTTCAAATTCAAACATTTTTTTAATTTGAACACTTTTCAAATCCGAACAACTTTCAAATTTGATTTTTTTTTTAAAAATCTAAACAATTTTCAAACTCGAATGTGTGTTAACACATTGTGAAAATATGAACTAATGTAACCGTGACCCGTAATGGAGACCTAACTAGGATAGTCTACTTATTTGGTATGTTATGTGTGATATCAAAATGATGGACACACCAAACAAATAAGATTAACGTATGAGTAAAAGCTAAGGCATGATCATGTTAGGGGCCTGTTGACTAGTGAAGCTGCTTAGTGTTTAGTCTCATGTAGGCTACGGGAGGAGGCCACACTCACCTTATAAGAGAGAGATTCTTTCCTCTCACTAGTTTAGACTTTTAAGATGAAGTGGTCTCTATGTTGAATGTTGAGCTGTGAGCACATAATTGACGTGAGCCGAGTGCTGAGCTAGCCTAAGTGCATGGTAAAATATGGTATCAGAGTCAGCATCGTCGTGCTTTTCTGAGGGGCTTCACAGGGGGATGAGATGTTAGCGGCATGTTGACTGGTAAAGCTGCTCAGTGTTTAGTCCCACCTTGTCTACGGGAGGAGGCCACATCCACCTTATAAGGGAGAGATTTCTTCCTCTCACTAGTCTAGGCTTTTGAGATGGAGTGAGATCTCTGCTGAATGTTGGGCCGTGAGCGTATAAACATTCGGAAAATGTGCCAAGTGTTGTGCTATCATAAGTGGAGGCTAACGGATCATGCTAATAGATCTGCTTCTGCTCTGCAATTTAGTTAGTTTATGGCCGACTAATTCCAACCCGTGTTATTCCTCCATTCCTTCTAGAAGCACAAAATCGGAGCTGAGAACCAACATTGGTTGCATAGTGTGGAGGGTGGGTGTACTCTTAACCAGCGATCGAATCCCAGATTTAACACTGTAGACTGTAGTGTATTCCTATAAGCGGATTATTTTTCTACTACTAGTGAATTTGTCAATTTCAAGGCTTCACGACACCATTAGGCTAGTCCATGTTGAATGAAAATCCACGCTGTGATGTGATGCAATTTCATTCCCTGCATAAAGTAAAACTCGAGAGAGAAGGTTCTACGGAGTATTACATATACTTCCTCCGTCCCAAAATATATGTCTCAAATTTATTAAAATTTAAATAAATCTAGATATTATTTAACATATAAAATTATCTAAAATTTAAAAAATCTAAGAATCTATTTTGTGACGGAGGGAGTAGTTTTTAAGACGCAGTACGATTGTCGGAAAATATCCTCTTGGAATTGAAGACCCAAAAGTAGGTAGTAGGTCTCCAGGAGAACTATTTCAACTAGAACGGAAGCTGCTAGAAACGTAGTGACCCTTGAGTTTATGAGCAGCCTTACGTAACGATTTCCCCTGGACTCATGTGCAGGAAAGTGGCGACATATTCAAGCAAAGAATGAGTGAACTGATTACGGGAACCATCTCATCTCAGAAAGAGGAGAACTGATTATGAAGGAATTGACAAATTCGAACGGAGTGACCCACCTATTTATCACCAGAGGCCCATCAACAACTACGCACGGGCCCATCCACAGAACACTCACGACTATGCGGAAGAAAATCGTGGAAATGACAACTTGGCATGCATCGTCGGCAACAAGGCAAGGATGACGGGTAGTTTAGTCTAGTAGTACGTGCTACGGTAGTGACCAGGAGCATCTCCACTAGCATTTTTAGACGCCGGATCCGAATATCGAATTTAGGTCCAAATGTCAAAAATTGGCCTAGTCGTGTTCTTAGGACCTCTTTTTGTCTGGATTTGGGTCAACTTTGGTCCAGACTTTTTAGGCCATTCCCAGGATCCTGGAAACGCCCTTTGTCGGGGGGATAACCCCCGGTAGGGTCACAAGGGGTAAAACACAGCTCAGCTTAGCTTACGGCGAGTAAAGAAAGAACCAGACCGAGTAAGGACAGCCAGGTAAGAGGATCGTATGCGACCGACATAGAAATTATATCGGCCCTTATAGGACAAAGATATCAACCTTGCAGGAACCAACGAGACGAGTCTCACGAGGAGGGACCGAGTCAGATAGGACCTGTGGCACCTTTCCGAGTGAGGTTCAGGAGATGGTAAAGCATGGTCAAAAGAGAAGGGCGACACCGGGTGACACGAAAGGAGCCGGATGACGCCTAAAGCAAGGGTTGACGTACAAAGTTACTGTGTGACGCCAAAGAAACAGGAGGCGACGTACCTGAAGACCGTTAGCTGTCTAGCTTTATGGACTGGACCACTGGGCTTAGGGCAAGCCCATGACCCGGCCCACACAGTAGGGACCAAGATCCAAATAGTAACCCTAGAACCCAAAGGGATGTAACCTAGCTAGCTACGCCTATATAAGGAAGGGCATAACTGTAGTTAAGGGAGGTTGGATAAAGTAGGGAACTAGGACACTGAACACTAGTTCATACAGCTCGAGGAGCACTTGTAAACCACTAGCATCAATAAAATTCCTAAGTGTGGAGAGTTCATCTTGTTCTTGGTGCATGGAAAGACCGTGCACTCCCTCCCCGGTGACCACAAGCACCCATTCGGCCCCCAACTTAAGCCTACCCATGGCATCTGCCGTGACACCACCACGACACCCTTGGAACGCCGGACGAAGCGAAGCGACGTGTGGACCCGCCCAGTCAGCGACGGAAGCCGAGTCGTCGTCCTCCTCGGAACCACGCGCGACTGCTGGGCAATAACTGCCCGTCGCGCCGGCCACGCGTCACCATAATGCCACGCCACCGCCGCCACCTCGACTCCTGCAATGGACCGGCGGGCACTAACTTCCCGCTGTTTCCTCTTTTCCCGTCCTCGCCGCTACACCCCTCCCGCCCTCGCCACCCCTTCGGCCTATATAATCTAGCGACCTCACCGGCTCACATCACTCACTTCCAACGCTCCTCACTTCCCCCTCCACAGCTCCCCAACTCCGGCACCCCCACACTTCACACCATGGGTGAATGGTACCTCGGCGACGGCGCGGCGGCGAATGGCTTCGGCCGCCGCACCCTCCAACCATGGGAGGCCAGCATGTTGTATGATGTGGGCTACATGGCGCCACCGGACATCCACCTCCCGTCCGGCTGGAGGCTCAGCGCCGTTGGGATCCCTATTCCGTCGGAGCCGAATCCCGAGGAGCTCGACAACGAGATCTAGGCGGCCATCGCCGCCATGGATGACCCGGACCTCGCCGAGGATCCGGGAAACCGCGTGTTCTGGGAACAACACCTCGCGGACAGGCAGCAGCAGGCGCTCGCCCGGCATGATGGGCCGTCGGGCTCGCCGCTGAAGAGGAACAACGCGGCTAGGCGCCACCGCTGGTGGAGCGCTCCCCGACGCACCCTCGCCGTCGTGCTGGAGCACATCCACGCCGGCAACGAGCCCCACATCGGCTTCCCCCGTAACCCCACGCTGTCGGCAAGGGCGAGGCGCCATCCTCCGGCCAACTGGCTGCCGAGGAGGATAGCTAGCCTCTCCTCTTCGTCCTCGCACTCGTCGGACTTCGTGCCGGTGGCTTCGCCGCCGCTCCGGCCCGTTAAGCGGGAGCCGAAGACGCTGGTCCGGTCGCCGTTGAGGACCAGGTCGCGCGACATCATCATCAACAAGCCGCGCGCTTCGTCGCCGCCCATCGGCCGTCTCCGCCTTCGCAGGCTGAAGCCAGAGCCGCAGGACTGGGCGGTGCCAGTCGACGAGGATGCGTTCGCCGTCAAGATGGCGATGGAGGAGTCCCTCCGGGAGGCGGCGCCGCAGCCACCGGCGGAGCCGTCCTCGCCGGACATACTCCAATGGTCCAGGGTGGACTGGGAGGAGACGGAGTGGTGGCACGTCCACCGCCTGCAGCAGGAGGCCGAACGCCAGGCCTGGTCTGGCTGCGTTCTCGCCTACTAGGGCGCGCCGCTCGTCGTCCTCGACGATGAAACCGGCCCCTCCTACTAGCCCTGGAGGTGCGGCGACGCCGGCCAGGGGAGCTCCCGCCCGGCACAGCCGCCGAGTGATGACAACGACGGCGGCGAGGACGATGGCTGGCCCGATTCCGGCTACACGTCCTTCTACGGCAACTTCGGCATGTAGAAGCGGCGACGACATCGGCGAAGGCGACGGTGGCGGCCTTTTTTAATGTTTTTAGTTTATTATCTAGTAATGTAGTTTAAATTCGATGTAATCCGCCTATATTCGCCCATGTTTAATGAAATATGCCTGAATTTTTCAAACTCATCTGAAATTTAGCCGAATACAGGAACTCGGCCTGAAAACACGAGCGAAAAACTCGACGTTTCCGGGCCGAAATCAAGTTTCATCCGGCCCGGTTTCTGGAAATGAGATCGAGATGCTCTAAGCCTGTGTATAGACGGTTTCGCTGATTTTGGCCGGTTTCTGTAAACTGCAAAAAAAGTTAGCGGGTTATAAGGGTTGGTTTAGATGGAAACCGCCAGTGACACACTTTTCTTGGACTTGAACCACACCAGTCGTGTTGGGTACCCCGTAGCCGTTTCAAGAGAAGGAAAAGGATGGGACGCATGCCGTGCAACGAAGGTTGTACTAATAAATTGGAAGAAGCTTCTGAAATTTGATTGTGGCCAAGCACAGCCAGGCCGCATCGCTCTTAACGAGAAAGATATGGAGATTAATTGATGTACGGCCCCTTCTGATTGTGCACCCAACTCTGATTGCGACTGGCAAGCCATTGTTCTTCAAGAAAGATATCGGGTGCCTGTACGTACGTACGGCCCCGTGTTTGGTTGAGCACGCAGATTTCTTGAGCAATCCATGGCCCTGCGGCCTCTCCTGGGCAGCACAGCTCAGCCTCTTCATTCACTCCAAATTTCAGAATGACTGTAAAACTGGAGCACGTACCCCAAATTTGAGACATGCGTATACTCTTCTAGTGCACGAGGTACGAGATGTTTGGTGTGGTGTTCCATTCAACAATACTAGTTTATTCTCTTGCTTCCGGAGTAGTCTTCACACACCAACCGCAGTTGAAATAAAAAATAATCAAGGACAAGTTTTAGAATGATGAACCTAGATATACTCTGAGACAATGTTTAACCGACTACTAGTTCTGCATGCAAGATTTTATTGTTATACTACTCCCTCTGCTTTATTTTGTAAAGCAGAGCAAAAGAAGCTTCGAGAATGTATCCTTATTTCAGCTAGTTAGGTCTCAAGTTTCATCAGTAATTAATCTGATGTCTATTGACGTTGCTATTCAACTACCACGATTCTCAATAGGAAGATCGAGTTAGAGAACTGTACCTAGAGTGTGTCAGGTCTCAAGTAGAAATCAGATAAATATGCTGGTGACGACTCCTTACCAATTCGTGTTGTCAAGACGGTAATATACGCAATCCAATTTAACGAAACATAATTTTAGACTTTGCTCATGTTACTTTGGTAATAATGGAACAACAATCTGAGCAGACGATTTTGTTAGTCTTTGCAATTTCTTGTTAAGTTATATGCATTTCTTCACAAACAAGGAAAAAGAACTGTATTATATGCTACGAAGAGAGCACTCCTGGCCAGTGCTATGAACGAGGCCAGACCCTGTAACAGTCTAACTTCCCTTTGAAACCATTCATCCCGCTTCTGACAGGTGTTCAAGTCCTCTTGGCCAACACTGCTGGACCATAATATACTTTTTCAAGAACAATGGCGTAAAACGTAGGGCGAATGAATGGGCTTGTGGTGGTAGCATGTTTTGGTAGGTGCAATCGAACATCTTAATCCAATCACATCAAATCCGAATTTCTCTTTTGCTAGGCACCGGCTCCTGAGGCTTAGTGTTTCACCATACCTACCACGTCGTTATAAAATGACGACAGCTATAGGACCATCTTCGTTTGATCAAGCCCATTAGGCTAAATGTGATGTCTTATATTTTTTCCATAAGACATTTTTTCAAAATGGAGTAAACACCAGCCTCCTCTGTATTAATTGATGCACACAACCTTTTTCCGTGAGACGTGGCAGTATGAATGCAATCGAACATCTTAATCCACTCGGTCCGTGCCACGGATCCATGATAGTAACCACAAACATGAACATGATATGCTGTCAGATGAGATGAGTCGCCTTGGTTGCCGGTATCCTTCCAAGCGAAGACCTAGACCCGTTGAAGTGTAAATAAGCATGGGTCACGGCAATGGTAACATGTGAGATCAGTGAGCTGTCCGTGACGCCCGATATCGATCCTTGCATGCAAGATGGTCCTTACAAGTACATAGCCAGACTTCATCGGCAAGGCTACCGCGCGATCGCTGCCTTCACGGCAAGGCGTAACGCTTAGCCCGCCAGGGTTACCACACATGCACTAGTAGAAAATAGGACACTAGTCTCGGTTTGTAAGAGGCTTTAGTCCCGGATTGTCGAGATTAAAGGTTAGACCTTTAGTTCCGATTCTGTTACAAACCGAGACTAGATTGTCTCCACGTGGCCCCGCTGCACGCGTTGGGCTGGAGGATCTTTAGTCCCGGTTCGTAACATGAATCGGGACTAAATGTTCTTCTGCCGTGACAGTGTTTTGCACCAAACTGCTGCCGCGGCAGGAGGTGGGGTTTTAGGATTTTCTTTTTTGTGTGTTTGATTATTTTTTATTTTATGTTTTCATATACATATTATTCTATGCTACTACATGTTGTATACATTGATGCATATATAATATAATTTTTCTCACGATTATATAAAGACATATAAATATATACACAATCGAGACTAGAGCTCGTCTAATTGATTTATATGAAGATCATTATAATGAATACTGTCCTTTTGTGTCTATCCACGATTACACGAAGGTCTATCCACGTTGTACTCCCCTTTTGTGTTTATGATGTCCCTGAGCAAAAATTCCGACAACTTCTCTTGAATTGCTAGTAGGCGTTCATGTGGTAGGAGCTTATCCTGCATCGCATGCAACTATATATAAAGAAGTAGATCATTATGTATGGAACTCAACAAAAACTATGGTATAGAATAAATTGCGAATATATTGTTTACGTACTCGAAGAAAGTCTGTGCCCTGCTCTATATACCCACAAATGAACTCGCATACGTAATATCCACATAAATTAGTCCCCTGTGGCTGCATCGCACACTTTTCGATCGAGAATATAATTTAATCAAATAATAATCAAGCATGATAATTGTATGAATGATAATTGTAATATCTACATAAATTAGTTCCCTAGCTCTCGTACTACTTACCGGGACCGTACGGAAAGTGAGCTCCTCACGCCATTCACCCCGAATCTCCTTCGTGAACCTTTTCCAAACTCTGTCTGGCAAAAAATAAATGAATGAGTTATTAATTAGTTTACATCCCAGAGAATGAACGAAAGAGACAAATATAGTGCGATAATGATTGAAATTATTTTTGGAGGCAATCAATTATGATGCGGTAGTCTTCCATCGGCTTCTTTATCGAGTCCGAGATTTCCACTTTTGCATAATCAACGTCAATGTTTAGAAGAATCTAGTGGTAGCTGCGCACGTTTATATACACTTAACATCTAGTAAACAAAAACAGTAAGTCTCTTATCCATAGTTGTAAGGAAATAGTATTTGTGTCTTGTAATGTTGCTCCATTAAAAACATTAACAAGTTATCCTCCGTTTTCTCGAGGTTATTTATTAGCGTATGTCCATTAACTCTGTTTGGGTCAACGAACCCAATGCTGTAGATTGACTTTATTCTACATTCTTGAATCTTCATTCTGCATATATAATAGCATACAGAAGGAGATATAGTGAGGATAACGATAGGAAATAAATTGAACGAGCTGAGTTAGTGACTTAATTACTTACAGACAAAAGCAGCTGAGGAGGGACTTGTCGAGGGCATCTAGGTTGAATAACTGAAATAGTTCACAAAGTTCAATGGAGATCTCGTCTAGACGGAAGTACTCCTCTCCAAATTTACATACGAGAAATTTTCGCCCTTCCTTTGTGACTTTCAAGTACCAGATATGCAACAGTCGCATATGTGTTGGCAGATCATCGAATACCTCATCGCTGACTAGAGGCTCCCCGTAGACAAATTTCTGTGCTATTGGTCCCTTGGCGACATTATCTCCGCCGGCTAGAAGTGCTTCGAGGGGCACGTTACACTCCTTGGCTAATTTAGTAGCTAATTTCATATCTATTCCACCTTGTGTGGGCTGGGGTAACACCTTGAGCGGGGCGATGGATTGTTTTGCCTGTTTGCCGAGCTGGGCAACTTCTTTTGATTTTCTCCCGCTTGCAGTATTGCTTGATGACTTCTCTTTTAGTGTCTTCGTAAGACAGCGTGTATAGTCATCTTTCCTATTTAACACATGTTGGGGTGGTTGCTCAAGGAATGCCTTGAAGTGCTTCTTGACTTTTGGATCAACTTGCACCTGTGGCTTGGGTTGTTTTGGTGCAAAATGGGCCTTCACTTCGGCCCGGGAGATCACCGCGCTTTCCTCATCAGTCCGGTGATAAGCTAACTTGGGAGGAGACGGGGGTACTCTTGGGAGGGGATCTTGTCGTTTTCGGCATCGGGTCTCCCTTGACGTAGCGGTGTTATTCTTCCGATTTCTTCCCTTTGATTCAGTGGGCGGAGGCGCCGGAGATGCAGATGCAGTCGCGCTGCAATCCCTCTCAGGAAGGGGTGGACTATTGTTTCTCGGTGGAGACGGTGGACTCGGAGGTGATGGTGGCCTCGGAGGTGATGGATTTCTTCTCGGAGGAGAAGATTGCCTTGGCGCCCAGCCTAGAAACATGATGTGCTGTTTTTTCCAAAGAATGATCCCACCCTCCACTTCTCCCAGTGTTTTCTCCCCTTCGCCTGCAGGGATGTCAAGCTCAAGTGATCGACATGTCGGTTCAACTTCATCCACACCGACACGAGCATAGCCAGCTGGAATCTGACTTCCATTGTAGGTCGCTTCCGGTGGACAAGGTAAAGCAAAGCCGAGCGCCACCTTCATATAAATGTTCTTCACTATGACATGTAGCTCACAAGCTGTCCTTGCCTCGACTTCATCCACGGGGTAGCGAACCATCGTTGCACCGGTCGTATGATCTATCACCGGTGCATTATTCTCCATCAACATTAGATTATTAGCTTGTACCTCTGTGGAAGCCACGCTGCTTCTCTGCTGATATGGGCCCACCGGACTGTCTAATGCAGGATCTTTCTATCGGGCCAGTACTCTAAGTTCATTAATCTACTCCTGCTGCAGCTTGAACATGGCTTGAAATTCCTCGTTCCTTTTTTCAACCGCCTCCAATCGCGCCGCCTCCTCCGCCTTCTGCCGGTTCGTTTTTCTAGATCGGCTTCTATAAGTGTCGATGTCATCGGGAAACCCTGTCTTCCATGGAACAGATGGGCCAAAGCCTTGTGTTCGTCCGACTTTTTCAGGATTCCCGAGGGCATATGTCAGCTCATCGTTCTCTCTGTCGGGAATGAACTTTCCATCTTTTCTCAGTTGTATCACTTTAACAAGTTCATCTTTGGGTTTAGTAATGGCCTTATTTGTAACAATAATCTCCCCGGTTTCAGTTTCATACGACCCCCCATGCCCAAGGAGCCAATTTTTTGACCTCACGAGCCACTGATTTGTAGCTGGCGTGACCCCTTTTTGACGCATTTCTTTCTCGGTTTTTCCCACTTCGGCGCGGCCGTCTTGTAGCCACCTGTCCCCATAGTATGGTGATATTTATTTTTGGCCGCATTTAACTTATTTTATTCTGACTTGGCCGTAGCTACTTCTGATTCCTTGTATGTCACAAATGGGGTCCAGTTATCCCGCTGCTTCTCCAGCGGGCCAGTGAATGGTGGAGTCAGCCCCTTCTTGGCAAAGTTGTTGTACAGTCTTTTCTTCCAGTCCTTGAACTGTCCGCCCATCTTCTTAAGGGTCCACTTTCTGACTTTCAACCTCAATGCCTCATTGAGTTCACAAGTGTCCAATTCAGGCAGAGAGAAGTGTGCCATGAGTGAATTCCAAAGACCCTCTTTGGCTCTGTAATCGACAAAAGTTTCTCCACCTTGATCACTTTTCTTTCCTGGCTTATTCCACTTCTGAGTGGTGATCGGGATGGCGTCCCTGACTATCGCTCCGCATTGGTATACAAATACACTTGCGGCCTCTTTCGGCTCCAAAGGTTCGCCGAACTCAGACACTAAATCAATAGTGAAACACGCACCATCGTCCAACTTTTTGGTCGGGCCTCGTTTCCTTGCAGAAGATTCGCCCGATGCGGAGGTCTAAGAGAAGAAACAGTCGTTAGTACACACACACACACATATATATATGTATATATATGAATCAACTAATGCATCTACTAACTCGTGATCAGCGGAGGCTTTATATACCTCGCCGGTCTTTGCTATGGTATCTCCACCGTCAGTTCCACCATCGTCTCCACCAAAAAATTCATCATAGTCGTCTCTTCTGTCGGCTTCATCCAAGTTGAGGTATTGGGAGCCATCATAATCTCCATCGTAATGATAACCTCTTGTACCCTCATCTATCATGTTGTACATGATGTTCTCTTCGTTGTCTCTACCATCCATAACTTAACTAATACAGAACAAAGATAAAACTATTTTGCTTAATGCGATAAAATAAAGGAAGATAAAGTAATCCAGCTTAAACAATGTGATAAAGAAAGATAAAGTACCAATTAAACAACAATACATCTCGAATAATCCAGCTAGTACAACAATAAAGTACCAATTAAAGAACAATACATCTCGAATACAAGATGGTACCCTATTACACATCTAGCTCAGCAAAGACGTCGAGCCCCGGCTACTGATTCGCGGGAGGTGTGCATCCAAAGAGTAGGAACCATCACCGGAGAATATCTCGGGTAAGGTTCCTGAAGAATCTGCCAGGTATTGGCGACCCAGACTTCTAAAATGTACATTTAGCGTCAGACGTGCTCGTCCTCCTCCCTGACACGACGCTGTACCACCTCGTCGGGGGCCGGCTCCCTCTACACCGTACCTGGACCACTCGGCCACCACCACAGAAGATCCGGGTCGACGACGACACCCGGATTCCTCACCAGACGACGTCCCCCGGCTGGTAGCACCTCCCAGTGCCAGCCCGACGGAGCCCAGCCCCGTGGATGCCCGACGACATTGTCTAGTAGCGCTCTTCTGTTCAAGCCGAGTGAACGAGGATGATGAATCGGCATAATTTCCTAAACACTAAAATTAAACCTATATACTTTAACCAGAACAAAAATAAATAGTATCCACTAAAATAAACTATATTAAACACTAACTAAATTACACTATAAAAATAAAATATATTAAACACTAACTAAAATCTCTAAGAAAAAATGACACTAACCTTACTAACTAATTAACCCTAAAATAACCCTAAAATACACTAACAAAATTATATACACTAACAAATTAACACTAACAAAATAACTAACAAAATCAACACTAACAAAATTAACACTAACAAAATTAACACTACTAATTAACTAGAGCTCACCGCGGGGAGGGCGGCTCCGGTGGTGGTGGACGGCGCGGGCGGCGCGGTGGGCTCCGGTGAGGGACGACGCGGGCGGCGCGGCGGCACGCCGGGGAGGGGCGACGCTGGAGCGGGACCGCACGGGGCGCGGGCAACACGGGCGCGAGCAGCACGGGCTCGGGCGGCGCGGTGAGGGGCAGCGCGAGGAGGGGTGCGGGCGCGACGCGGTGGTTGACGACGCGACGGCGTGGTGGCTCTACACGAGGAGGAAGACGGCGGTGCGAAGCCGATCTGTGTGCTCCGGTTTGGTGCACGAACCGGGGCGCACGGGGTGGGTATTTATACCCACCCACCCTTTAGCCCCGGTTTGTAATACAAACCGGGACTAAAGGGGGACCTTTAGTGCCGGTTTGCACTACAAACCGGGGCTAAAGGGTTTTCGGCGCACCGCATTTCACGCGCAGCCCCGCACCCCTTTAGACCCGTGTTGTACTATAAACCGGGGCTAAAGGTCCTTTTTTAAAACCTTTTTAAAAACAAAAAAAAAGATTATGGGTTTAGGGTTTAGGAAAATTAATTATTATATATTAAAATTTGCAGAAATAAAATTTACATCTACTCTGTTATATAGATGTAAATAAAGTAATTGTTCCCAAGATTTAAATTGTACGAACCTTTTTTAAAATTTTTTATGCCCGTTTTGAATTTTTTGCCGTTTCGAACTTAGGTCAAAACGGCGTGCATGAAGATAGGGGATGAGAATGTTAGAACTTGCATTGGATCTCTGAAGAAACAATATATCGTGAGTCTAAAAATAATTTTTTCAAAAAATCACGGGCGTTAGATCATGTACCTGTAGTTCAAACCAGACCCACTTCCTACCGCTTTGGCAGACATTTGTCTTTTTCACCCGGAAAGGACAGAAAGGTTTGAGATCCCCCGGTTGGGATATAGTTCATGTAAGGTGGTCTAGTATTTTAGAAAAATGGGATGGTAGCATTCTGTAATTGCATTTTGGTGGCTACTTTACAAAATGACCTGTCTTTTTGCGCTCAGAAAATGGAAAATGGTTTTTTCGAGCGACGAAAAGGAAAACTTCCTCCTGCAATATTGTTCTGCATTCCCATATACACATGCATGCACAATATGGGCACCATATCATAAACTACGCCGCGATTCAACACATAACATCCGTCTCTTGGACCAAAAGCCATGAAACCTCGAACATGATAGGTCATTTTATGAAGGTTTTGCCGAGACATAATCAGTATACCAAGATTGATATTTTTCCTTGTAACTATGTCACATAATATCACACCACGCGAAGGATTTACATTGTTCGGACCTTTTTTGAAATTTTTATGCCCGTTTTGAATTTTTTGGCGTTTCGAACTTAGGTCATAACGGCGTGCGTGAAGATAGGGGATGAGAATGTTAGAACTTGCATTGGATCTCTTAAGAAACAACATATTGTGAGTCTTAAAATGGTTTTTTTTCAGAAAATCACGGGCGTTAGATCATGTACCTGTAGTTCAAACCGGACCCACTTCCTACCGCTTCGGCAGACATTTGTCTTTTTTACCCAGGAAGGACAGAAAGGTTTGAGATCCCCCGGTTGGGATATAGTTCATGTAAGGTGGTCTAGTATTTTAGAAAAATGGGATGGTAGCATTCTGTAACTGCATTTTGGTGGCTGCTTCACAAAACGACCTGTCTTTTTGCGTTCGGAAAATGGAAAATGGCTTTTCCGAGTGAAGAAAAGGAAAACTTCCTCCTGCAACATTGTTCTCCATCCCAATATACACATGCATGCACAATATGGGCACCGTATAACAAACTATGTCGCGATTCAACACACAAAAATGCCCGTTTTCCCGCCATATCCAAACCGCTTCCCACCATGTTTTCCCGCCCTTTCCCTTTGAACGATGCTTTTAGTCCCGATTGTAGCCACTAACCGGGACTAAATATATTTCCCGTCATTTACCACCGTTTTCCGCCATGTTTTCCTGCCATTTCCATCTATATATAGGCCGACCATGCCATGGCTACATCCACACCTTCCTCTCTCACAACAATGGACAGTGCCTACTGGGCCATTCTAACCCTCGAGGAGACCGAGGCGCTGTTCGCCTCCAACTACCCTTGCCCGCCGGGCTACCGGTCGCCCGCCGGTTGGAAGCTGAGCGCTGGATGGGTTCCTGTCCCTCATGTGCCTCAAGGCTCCGCCTGACAGGCGGCCATCACGAACCACTTCTACCACGATCTCACGCCGGAGCAGCGGATGGATCCTAGTGGGATCCCGACAACTACGACACCTGGAATGCCTTCTTCGCTAACCGTCGGGAAAGGGAGCTCGCCAGGTACGAGGGTGATGGCCCGCCCCCGGTGAACCACAACGATGCCGGCCGGCATCTGTGGTGGGCGAACCGTACTATCATCGGCGTGATGCGCTACATCACCGTGGGAGACCATCCTCGCCCGCGGTGCCCACAAGTCCACCCGACATAGAGCTACAAGAAGGCCCCTCCCCCGCCCGGCGGTAGCGGCATCGTCTTCCAGGAGACTCCTCCACCGCCCGCCGTGAATCCGAGGCCGGAGTGGCAGGTTCCCCCGGTATATGCCATGGCTAGGCTGAGGATCTCCGGAGTGGCAGGTGACGATGACGATGATGATGACGATGACGAAGAAGACCCTGAAGCTGCGTACTATAGGACTAGGCATGATTATGACTAAAGGGGGTGGCTTTAGTCCTCAGTGTTAGCTAGTCCCAGTATGTCCCGGTCTGTCCCAGTTTTTAATATTAATAAATGTCTAAGTGTTACCTAGTCTAGTGTTTTGGTACCTGCCTACAGCAATCTCAGAAATTCCTGTTTGTCCCTGTTTGTCCCGGTTTTTAATATTAATAAATGACGATGACGATGAAAAATAGGATTAATTCACAAAAGGTTTAATACATTACATCACCAACATCCACATCTAGTGTTTTGGTTCTCTTCTTGTCCGTAACCATGGAGCATCTTCCTTATTTAGCGGTATGCTTGGGTTAGTTTTCACTTTGAATGGAGGAATTTCATGAAATTTGTCATAATCTTCTGACATGTCTGCCCTGTCCTCAACTCCCACCATGTTTCTTTTTCCTGAAAGAACTATGCGGCGCTTTGGCTCATCGTATGATATTGTATTCTTTTGCTTATCTTTCCTTTTTCTCGGTCTAGTAGACATGTCATTCACATAGAAAACTTGAGCCACATCATTGGCAAGGTCGAATGGTTCGTCTCCGTACGCAAGATTATTGTAGAGGTCCCAACCTGATAAGGTAGAGATCCCTGTGTTTACAATGCTATTCCCTGGATCAATAACTAGCATCCACAGTTTAAGATGCAATATCAAGAAACAAAGGTCATAATACAACTTTATAACCAGGAACAAAATAATTCATTACATCTTACATAGCTCATTTGGCTATCTCATCACAATGCATCAGAAATAACTATATAGCATGGAGTCCTTCATCTTCAAAGTGCCACAGGAAATCATGTTGGTTGTAGACATGTAATCCTAATCAACACACTTCACTAACATCAAACAAACCTGCAACATAATAAGTTACAGCCACAAGGGTCAATACATTTGAATTGTATTGGCAAGTGATACTATGGTAGAATAGTGGTATCTATCTTCTATATGCATTTGGCTAGTGGAGCTTAGGCCTGCTTTGCTCAAAATAGATTTTTCTTATTAGTTGAAAACACTAAGTTTTTGTTTGGCAAAAATCACCCAAGGCATTTACCAATCAAAGATTGAAGATCCTTTAACCCTTGTTCAACCACAAGCTTTTAACTTACAAATTGGGATGAGGAGATCCTTGATAGCTTCCATGTCTTGATTCTCAAATTGTCCATTGCCGAGGACACGGCTAAGTACTTAGATTTTACTCTCTCGAGAGGTGGTGCACTTTCCCCACAAGACTCGACATGCATCGAGACAAGATCTTTCAGAAGCCTTCCCTTAGACCAAATGGACGCGTTCCCAAACCTATCACCCCCTACCACCAACTGTCCATCTGGCTAAGTTATTGCAACCTATATGATCCAGGCAGAGCCCATATTGCCATGTGGCTGCACTTGAAGCTTCTTAACATTTGACATCTCAAATCTCTTTGTTCCTGGGTGGCATTCCACAAGTGAGATACACTAGGTTAGGCCATAAATATGGGGCCTTGTGTAACCACTCAACATAATCCATACAAGTCCCATTCCACCCAGGTGATTCATTCACATAGTTGTTTTATTAAACAAAACACAAGTCATTGACTTAGAAATATTTCATAGCATGAATATAATCCACCCTTGTTTTCTACTAGCTAAGCTAAGCATAATAGTAGTAGGGATCTTAACTTAGGGAAAATTCTACTAAGGCATCATCTACTAGGATTTCCCAAGGCATAGCTTATACTTAGTAAAAATTCCATGCAAGTCCTACTCAAAACATCACTAATGCATAGTGAAAATAATAGGACAAAAGTATGAAGCACCACTTGCCTTTTTAGTAGAGAATATGAGTTCACTCCTTGATCTTGCAATTGTCACACTCTTCAAAGTTCACTACAATTCAATCAAGGCACAAATTCAACTAGCATTCAAACAATTCACAAAATAAAATAAAGAAAACAAAACAATGCTTGCAAGCATGCAAAAGATTGTTTTATTTGTAAAAGTGGTTTCTAATAGGTTATAAACATTTTAAAACACCTATTGGTCATTTATAAAAGTGGCAAAACCATTTAAAATCAAGTTAGTGAGAATAGCCATTCAAATCATTTTTGTTTTGCTAGAAATGATTTAAATCAAAGCAATAATTTCTAATGTTTACCAAATATGTTTTTAAACACAAATATTAATAATTAGGGTGAAAGTGTTTTAAAACAAATCCATTTCAAAAGGTTTCACTCAAAACCATTTTTAAATCAAAGCAACATTTTTATTTTTCTAGAAATGCCTTTAATCAAAGTAATAATTTTCTAGGGTTTAATCAAATACATTTTTAAATTCAAAACTTAGTGTTTAGGGTGAGAGAGTTTAAATCAAATCATTTTCCAAAGGTTTTACTCAAAAAGCATTTTTAAACCATAATCAACATTTTTATTTAATTAGAAATGCTTTTATTCAAATATTTATTCCTTAGTATCACAAAATATACTTTTAAATCTACAAGTTGGTTTTTATGATCAGTAGGTTCAAAACAAAACATTTGCAAAATATTTTACTCAAAAATCATTTCTAGAATAATTTTTATACTCTAAATAAGCCTAGAAATATTTCTGCATAATCAACCAATTTTACAGAAGCAAAATGCTAAACTAAGGGCATGGTTGGAAAGTATTATTTTTCCTGATTCCAATGATATAATGTTTGCAAAATTTGGACATGTAGATTGAAAGTTATGGATTTTACAAAATCTAGCATCTAATAGAAAAGTTTCTGTTTTTAAAACAAAGCCTGAGCCACGTGGAGCAATCCTATTGGAGCATACCGTTTTCGCATGGATCGGTCAGTGTGGATAGTCAAATCTAAATATAATCGTGCGGCACATATGCAAACTTACCCCTTCGCTTAAGATTCTATCGTGACCACTAGATAAATATCTAACGGCTCAGGGCATTGTGACCAAGTACTGGCGGCGCTCGACGATGGCGCGTGGCGGCGACACTCTGGCGGTGGCATAACGGCGACTCTACGAAGCGAGAGGAGGAGTGGGATGGCTCACCAGATTCGCCGAAGTGTGCAGATGCTCAACGTCGTCTTCGCAGGGACAGGGGCGCACGAGGTTGGCGTAAATTGCTCGCCGGAGTTCCTTCTGGCGACGGTACGCTCGGGCAGTCGTCGTTGGCGATGTTACGGATCACGCCAAGGCAAGAGAAACGGTGGGTCAGGTGTGCAAGATGGTGCTGGTTACACGAGTGTCAACCAGGAGGAGAGGGGCAGCCGGAAATTACCACGGGAGCTCGTCGAAGAAGTGGCAGACGGTGGCGACGCTCAGTCAAAGACGTTGCCGACGTTGTGGGGCTTGCGCGGGAGAACTAAGGCTATGGGCAGGTACGTTAGATGATGGGGAACAAGCTAGTGGGTGCCAGGGAGTGGGAGGTGGTCTGGCTTCGCCAGAATTCACCGGGAAAGCTCGTCGGAGCAGGAGGTGTTCGGGTGAGCAAATTGGGCAGCCTAGGGGCAGAGAAGGTGTGGCGTCTGGGGGAAAGGTAGAGGGAAGAGAGGTGCTTAAATGGGCGAGGTTACTGAGCTGAATCAACACGTCATCACGACGAATTAAACCTGCGAAATCAAAGATAGAAATGGGCGAGAGAGGGGGAGGAACTGGTCGCGGTGGGGAAGAAGATGAGCTGGCAGGTGGGGCAGCATCGTCAGCGAGAGAGGGGGGTATGCGTGGGGTCAGGCAGTCAGTTACTGAGCGGGTGCGGTTTCTGGTGAGAAAACGATTCGGGGAGGGAGAGGGAGGTGGGCTTCGCTGGGCCAGATGGGCTCGGGTTCTGCTGGGCTGGTTCTTTCCCTTTTTTTATTCTGTTTCCTTTTTTTCCTTTTCTAATTTCTGTTTTGATTTTATTCAAATGATTTCAAACCCTCTTTTATTTTAAATCCTTTCCAAACTTTTCAGTAAGTTTGTAATGTTTATTTATGTGTTTGAAATTCCATTCTTAGAATATTTCAAATATTCCTTTATGGTTTAGTATTTATTTAAATTAGACATTTTTGTCTTTATTTAAATAAGGTTTAAATATGTTTTAAAACTTCTATTTGAATTCTAAATTTTTACCAAATCTTTTTCATTAGGTTTTATTTATTCATTAGGTTGTTAAATAATTCACTTTGAATTATTTAGAATATTTTAATATCATTTAATATTCATTTAAATTGAGCATTTGTCTTTATTCAAATAAAATCCAATATGGTTTTAAACCCATATAAATTTTATTCAAATAATTCTTTTTAAGTTAATTAGATAACTTTTTAATTCATTTTGGCAAATTCCAATTTATTATTTGCTCATGATTTAATTAATCATTTACCTAAGGGATTTTGTCTCCATTAAATATAATTTAGAATATGGTTTAATGCCATATAATTTTATTTGGATAATCTTTATCCCTTTATTTTATTTGGATTTGAATTATCTTTATTCCATTCGCTTATGGATTTAATTCAAGTTTTAAATTGTCTTCTAAATATTTTCTTTAGAATTTATTATTTAGTTTAGGCAATTTGTCTTCATTTAAATAAAATTGGATATTATTCAATCCTTATGATTTTATTTAAATAATATTTTACTCCTTTTTATTATTCAATAAACTTTCATTTGTTTATGGATTTGGCCAAGATTTAATTTGGCTTTTAAATATTCCTTATTTCTTTCTTTATCTCATAGAATCCATATCTTTTTTTATAGATCCAAAATTGGTGATTCCAATTTATAGAATCTTATTTAATATTTATTTATCCTTTTAAATCCTTTGAGGATTATTTTCTCACAATTTGGTATAGATTTTAGTTAGGAGCTTTATTAGCTTTGGAAATTATTTCCTTTTATCTTATTAAATTCATAAGTTTTTATCCATGGCTCCAAATTAAGTGAAATCAATTTCTATGGTTTTATAACATTTTATTTATCATTCTGATCATCTATAAATGTTTGTTGATAGATTTTATATGGATGAAATCCATAGTCTTAGGGAGATCTTTGAAATGATTTTCTTCCATTAGGGTTTTAGGGTTTTGGTTTAACTTTTCCAAGTGTTTAAATTTCAAGATGCATTCATTGATGAATGCATTTCACTTGATTGAAATTTTGTTGGATTCCCTTTTATTCAAAGTTTTGTGCAAGATGGGTTTTGATGTTTCCATTTTGAAACAAAAAGTTTCTTTTCACCCTAAATTTCAACCATTATTTACTTTATTTATTTATTTTTCACATTTCAAAATTTGGAAAAGTTTGGGATGTGACAGGCTACCACCCTTAAAAGAAATCTCGTCCCGAGATTTGGGAAGGCTAGAGGTTTCAAGTTGGCTTCAAAACAACTAGGGTACTACCCCCCTTAAAAGGTTTTCAACTAGATTACATCTTGGCTTACTTGGGATCTTGATGTATCTTCTCTGGGCACTTGTTGGCATAATGGCCTAGCTCTTTGCATTTGAAAAACATCACTTGGCTAATATCCTTCTTTTCCTTTGGTATCATTGCCTCTTGTTTGTTTCCTTGGTTCTTCTTATTTTCTAGGCAATCACTGGCATAGTGTCCCATCTCTTTTCAATTATAACATTGCACTTGGATTTTGTCCTTCTTCTTCTTTTTGGGTCTCTCCAAAGCTAGGAGTTCTTCTAGTTCATGCTCTTCATATTTCACCACAAAGGTGGGAAATATTTCTCTCTTCTTGGGGCAGTTACTAGAGATATGACCTTCTTCTCCACATGAGTAGCAACACTTGGTGGTCACTTTGGATGTGGATTTATGAGGCATGGTTCTGACTTTGCCTTCATCCTTCTTGGTAGAAGTTGTTCCCTTATGGAGGTTTCCAAACATTTGATGCATTCCATCTTGTTTCATTTGTTTAACTATAGAATAGATGGGGCATTGGATAGGGACATGATCATTTCCTTCACATAGGAAACAAGTCACTTGAGATGTGGGGCATTGTCTAGTTGGATGTTTCTCTTCACAATTTGGGCATTGATCCTCATGCTCTTTGTATGTGTGTTCTATGTCTCCACAAATATTTCAAGCTTGGGTTCCTTCTATAATATCATCCTTGATATCATTGTTGTCACAATCTCCTTGGGAAGAGTTGCTTATCATGTTGATCATTTGATTGGTAATCCTTTGCAACAATTGGGATTGGATTTCCAAAAACTTTTGCATGGTTGGGTCTAACTCATTGTTGTTGGCTAAAAACTAAGTTGTCACTTGATTCAACTGCGCTTGGGTTGCTAGAAGTTGTTCTCTCATGTGCATCTCTTGGTTGTTGTTGTCACCATTCTTGATGTTGGAGTCTCTTGGAGAAGTCATCTGTTTGGGTTGGATTAGGATTAGAATAGGAAAAAGATTTCTAGGGAAGAAGTCTAATCACTCACAACAATTCACACAAACAATGTGCAAGCAATCACAATCAAACATTCCACTCAAACAACAAGGTTCAAGCACATTTTTAGGCAACAAAATATTTTTCCTACACCACATAAGTTGGTGTGTTTGATCTAAACTAAACATTAGTATGGTGGTCCAACTATAGAGTTCACTTGAGATCATTCCATTCTTCTTAGTTGTTTCTTCATAAATAAGATCTTGGTTTCCTTGAAAAAATTCTTGCATCTGAGTCACAAAACTTCAAAGGTGATGATGGTTCCTTCTAAGTTGTTTTTTCCTTAGTCTTCAAGTCTTGAGTATTCTTCATGTCTCACTTGTAGTCCTTAGTGATATCTAGGTTGAAGTCCTTGGTGAAAATATGATGTTTAAATCTTTGATGATGGTGAAGTCTTTGCTCAAGTTGAAGTCTTTGATCTTGTTGAAATCTTTCCTCATGTTGAGGTTTTTTTTGTCCAACAAGTTGAAATGGAAGAGATGTAGAACCAAAACCAAAAAGGTTGAGGAAAGAGTTTACAAGGTTGTTTGTAAATAAGTTTTGAACAAAATACAATTCCTATTTTTCTAAGGGGTTTTGTCCAATCCTAGGGTTACAATCCTACAGGCAACACAGTGCTCTGATACCATCTGTAGAGGTCCCAACCTGATAAGGTAGAGATCCCTGTGTTTACAATGCTAGTCCCTGGATCAATAGCTAGCATCCACAGTTTAAGATGTAATATCAAGAAAAAAAGGTCATAATACAACTTTATAACCAGGAACAAAATAATTCATTACATATTACATAGCTCATTTTGCTATCTCATTACAATGCAGCAGAAATAACTATATAGCATGGAGTCCTTCATCTTCAAAGTGCCACAAGCAATCATTGACGAGGTTTGATCTCATCAATGCCCATTGTTATGGACTTGGGTTTTGGAGAAGATGGGGATGCTGGAGATCGTGGAACGGTTAACAGACAAGCAACCAGGGAACACGAGATTTACCCAGGTTCAGGCCCCCGGAGGGAAAATCCTACTCCTTCTTGTCTGCTCTTGATTACTGCGGAACCGAAGGTTACAAGGGTGCGCAGATTCGATCTGGCGTGGTGGTGCGTATGCGAAAGAGTCGGTGGTTCTAGGTCGTGCCCTCCTGGCCTTTATATAGACTTAGGCAGGTCCCGGGCATAGTCCTAGTCGGTTACAGGTTCTAGGGTTTTACCCCTTTGAATTTCCTATCTATGCTAGTCTTGCTCTCCAAGGATCCGAAAGGCGTCATGGGCCTTGGCCACCCGAAAATCTTCATGGGCCAGCGTATGTCTGCTGTGGGCCTTCCTTGGGCTGGACCAGGTATGTTGTAGTCATGTACCCGTAGGGTATAACCATGTCAGTAGCCCCCGAGTGATCAGTCGAATCGTAGATTCGGCTGAGGACTCTTCAATCCTTCGGGTGCAATCATGTATTAATTGTATGTGTGTATGGATCGTTAATGCGTGTGCCTGACTCACCCGACGGATCGGGGTCAGTTAACTGTCTTAGGACGAAACAACACGATCTTCTTCAGGTTCGAGTCCCTCAACTCGGACCTGGAACATATGCTGGCGTAATTCGATTCAGGCCGCGGAGGACTTACATGAGTGGAATTCCAGTGATTTTAATTGGTGTACCCAACGCGTCCGTCGGGATTTTTCATCGCGCTTGCTGGCACGGGTTTATACTAGCAGAGCGTAGTCGTGTGCGTTGCCAGGCCATCAGATGATATCTGTAGGTCTTATCTTTGTGTCGTAGACACAGCATCCGAATGTTTATCACCGCGAAGGTGTTTCGGGTGACCAAGGAGAAACGTTGCTCACTTAACATCTTATTAGGGCAGAGTTGCCGAAAAGTTTTTGCGTGCTTGATCCGAAAGATCGCAGTCGAAGAATTCATAGGGTGCACGACTAGCGCTCCCTATGGGAGTAGCCCCCGAGTGTTTGTTCGAGTCGTAGACTCGAGCGGAGAATTTTATTCAGGCGCTTGTTCAGTGTTAAGTCCGTAGGACACAAAAATTTTCGGATGCTTAAATCCATCCTCCCTATGGGAGTATCCCCCGAGTCCGTAGTGGAGTCGTAGACTCGACGTTGGACTCGAAGAAATAGTTCGCTTTTATTCACCTTTCGGGTGCGCGGGCAGCGCTCCTGATAGGAGTAGCCCCCGAGTATTTAGTTGAATCGAAGATTCGAGTGAGTACTCTTAGCTTGGAAGCCGAAGAATTGTAGTTGGTGTTAGTATAGCTTTTGATGACGTTAGTGCTGACGATCAATGACCTCAAGCGTCTGCTACGCCAGAGATGACTTGACTGGACGAACGTGGGTCCCACTTGCTGACTTTGAATTGACCGGTCACGCGCGGCGTGGAGATAATTACGGCGTCTCCTCGATTTCCGCGCATAGTGGACGGCGTGGTAACGACGGTTCGGTGTGATGCTGACACGTGTACGGTCAGATCTGCCGTTGGCATTAGGTCTTCTGGATGGACGACTGTCGTGCTTCGTCTTCGTCGTTATAATCATTGGGGAAATCCGCGATTTGTTTTCACCGCATCAGTTCTTGTTTTCACTGCCTCCTTGTGCTCTAGCGATTCTTACTGCGCGCTGGGATTTCCTTCCACATTTCCATCTTCCCTTCTGCGCTTTCACCGCCGGCGCCGTCGTAGCGCAATGGGGAAACCGAAGAAATCCTCATCTGCCGTTGGTACTAGCGCTGCCGGAGGAAAGAAAGGCGCCGCCACTACCCGTGCCACCGACGGTGGCTGGCGGCGATCAGAGACGCGGGAGAGCGATCTCCGCAAGCTTCGCGAGCGGGGTCTGATCCCACAAGATAGGGAGGCCGTCAAACTCCCCGGCAATGAGGTAATCCCCCGTCCCCCATCTGGGTATCGGGTTATGTTTCTCTCCTTCGTTATGCGTGGGTTTTCTTTTCCAGTCCATAACTTCCTCCGTGGATTGCTCTTTTTCTATGGCATTCAGCTTCACCATCTGTCGCCGAACTCTCTTCTCCACATTGCTTGCTTCATCACTTTTTGCGAGTGCTGGCTTGGCATTGAGCCGCACTTTGGCCTCTTCCGGAAACTTTATTCCGTGAAGAGGCAGTCTGGTTCGTATGGTGTTTATCCCATTGGGGGTTGCATCATCTCCCTTAGTCCCAATCTTCTTTTCTTTTCCTTTTCCATGTCCGAATCTGTCCAGTACTGGCGGAGGCGATGGTTTTACATCCGCGACTCCGTAGTGCTTGGGCAAGATTTTGGTCTTGTTCCTTTTGACCCCTCCCAAATGATTGAGCCGAAAAGGTCATGGAAAAACAAAATCTTGGATGGCGAGGTGGCAGAGATAGAGGCCCTTTATCGTCGGGTGGAGGATCTCCAGCTGATTCTGGAGAAGGAGGTGAACGGCGTGGACATCATCCGGACGTTTCTTGAGCGTCGGGTGCAGCCTCTCCAAGCGAGGGCGCACCCGATGTTTCTTTATTCTGGGCGCCGTGATCCGACGAGGGTTTCGGCTGAGAAAATCTCCGAGGAGGATCTTGGCAGGACCCTTCGCGCGCTGCTGAAGTTCAAGGCCGGAGAAAAAATCCCGGGGAAGTCGCTAACTCCTCCGTTTTCTTCGACGTTGGCCGTTCCGCAGGTGTAGATTTTGTGCGCGTAGCGCTTTTCTGTTGACTGCGTGTTTATTTCCTTTGTTTGCTAACAAAGTCCCTTCTGGTTTTGCAGAGCTTCAAAGTGCCGGGCATGGTGCCGCCATTGCCCGAAAAGTATCCGAATGCTCCGGATAATGAAGTGGTGGAGTCCGTGTCCGAACTGCCGTCGGCGCGATCTCCGGCCGAAGATGCCGACGAGTCGAGTGAGGACCATACGCGCAAACGATCACGGAGCTCCAGCGAGTCTTCGGATGCCTCGACTCCTCCGACTCCTAGAAACCCTCTGTGCCTTGATCGTCATAGTGACGGGCATGGAGGTTCTTCCTCTCCCATTCCTGCCATTCCTGTGCGGGCTGTAGCACCGCACCCGCCAGCGAAGCGGAAGAAGGAAGAGAAGAAGGAGGAGAAGAAAGAGGAGAAGAGAGCTCGAAGGACTCCTCCTGTCTTCGACCTGAGCTCACTGGGCTCGTAAGTTTCTTGTTGTACTATTGTCCTTTTTCCTTCATGATTTTTGCACTTGTGCTGATTGCTTCGTATGCAGGTATTCCTCCCACGATTCCTCCAGTGATGGTGCACGGGAGATGATGGGGGAGTCGAAAATTGCGTCTCCTCCTCCTCAGATGGTGGCGACTTCGGGTGGCGTGGCTCCGGATCCTCCGTTGCAGGAGGTGCAGGTGGTTGCGCCTCAGAATTTCGCCAGCGAGCCTTCGGAGTCGCCATCAGAGCATGTAAGTACCTCTTCTTCGTACCACGGGGGAAGCCCCCGGGTGTCTAAAAAATTACTTGTCTTGTTCTTTTTCGAATCTTTGGGGTGAAGCCCCCGAGTGTCTTCACGTTCGAGTGTTGCCTTTATTCCTTAATGCTGGGCGCAGCCCCCAAGTCCTTTTTTCTTACTTGTGTTTATTTTTTCTGCAGCCTTTTGTTCAGGAGGCCAAGCGATTGGTGCAGGAGCGCCTAGCGCTGGAGGCTAACCTTCGGCAGCTTCAAGGTACCTATTTGCCTTTTGGTGCTTTTTTCGTTTATTCCGGTCCTGCTTTCTGACGTTTGCTTGTTTTCAATGCAGAGGAGCATAATACTTCTCTCCGTGAGGTCGATGCTCTCAAGAAGAGCCTTGGTCAATCGGAGCAGAAGGCCGAGGCTGCCGCTGGCGCGAAGGAACGCCTCGAGCTAGAGCTGACTAAGGCAGCCGAAGCGAAGGAGCGTCTGCAGCAGGAGGCCGCGGATCGTGAGGAGCAGCTGGCCACTGTTGCGGCTGCTCATGAAAGAGAGGTGGCGGCGAAGCTCATGGCTGCTGCCAAGGCTATTTCGGGTGAGTGTTGTATTTGTTTTTGTTTCTTCGTGTTTCCTGTCTTCTTGTGTGCTGCTTTTCTTCATGTCTTCTCTCCCTTTTTTTTGTCTCAGATGCCGCAGGCATCGAGTTTGACCGCGGTGCTCTAGAGCACGGTAGTGCTCTAGATGATGCTACTGCAGTGATCGAAGATCGCTGCATCACCGTTGTCGGCTCCCTTGCTAAGGCGAAGGAGGTCCTTGGCCGCTTCTACAGGGAGCTTGTCCCTAAGGGCGTGGCCCTTGATGACGTGGATGCTCTGGCGGAGGCGTTGTCAGCCGAAGCGCCTGCGGCGTACAAGCGCAAGCAGAAGGGCATCAGCGCGTCCGTCGGGCTGGCGATGGCCTTGGCGGCTGGAGCGGAGCTCGACCTGCCCCAGATCACCTCCCGAATGCCGACGACCGCATATGGATCCGAGGTAGCCTTTGCTGCCTACTCTGCTCGCTGCAAGCAATATAGGCCGAAGCTCATTGATTTGCTGTCTGAGTATGCACTGCGGCAGCAGGGTGGGGACAAAGCTAGGCAGTCCGGCTCCGAGGCGACTCAGGGTGCCGTGTCTTAGGCGTTGCAGACGTAGGATGTTTTGTAGTCTGCTTTTTGCTGTAAATATTTTGATGAACACGATTCTTGTGTCACATAGTGGCCCTTTATGTGCTTGAATGAATTCGCCTGAGTTGTGCTCGACCACTGTCTGAATGTTTGTGTCCTTTGCTTTTCTGTTGTTCTAGTTCCCTTCGGGTGCTGACCCTGTTGACACCTCGCCTGCAACGCAGCTGCGTCCATCTTTGGATGCTTCCTCGCAACTCACTTTTCTTCGGGATCGTGTTCGTAGTCTTGAGAAGGAGTTGCTTGGATTGCGAGGTCACGCCGATGTTTGGAAGGCCAAGGCGGATCGTGGTGCAGCCAGAGAGGAGTACTTGATGGCGGAACTGCTTCGGCTGTCTGAGCAGCTTCAGTGTAAGTTGTTCTTTGTTTCGAGCTGCTGCTCAGTTCTTCGAGTGAGCCTGCTGGATTTGCCTCTTATTTTGTGCAATTGTCGCAGGTGCTAACCTTGCTCCTAGGGAAGAGAAAGAGCGTGTCGCTGTTCGGGTCAATTGCTTGACTCAGCAGGACATGGAGGCTGCCGGCTTCTTCTGGATGGATCGTGATCGCGCCCTGGCTCTGGCGACGGTGCAGGATCGTGTGCACCAAGTTTCGCGGGTGCTTCGCCAAGTGCAGACGTCGCTTTCCTCGGTGTTGCACGTCATGTTTCCTTTGGATGCCGTACCGACGAGCCTTGCGGGTCTTCTGTCGAAGTTTCGAAGCGTGGGCAATGTCAAGGAGTTGGTGCGGCAACAGCTCGTCGCCGGAGTCAAGGCTGCGTTGTCTCTTGTGAGGCTGCACCGGCCTGATGTAGATTTGGCTGTTGTGGCAGCAGGGCCACCTCTTCGGCCAGATGGTGATGAGTGGGACATGCGTCCATATTACGCAGCTGTAAGGCAGTATGCCGAACAGGTCGTAGATTTGTTTGAGCAGCGTGCTCAGGTTATCCTTTAGAATAGATAGTACCTGTAAAAGAGATAGATGTAAAATTTGTATATTTCAACTGGGCGTGTTGTGCCCTTTGTTGTAAAGGTTTGTTTGTTGTAAACACGCAGTACTTTGTTTGAGTGCGTGTCCTTTTCGTTTGCCTAACGTTGTCAGCTACTCAGGTGTACACGCGTGATCCTCAGTTGATGAAATCGTGAGGTGGGGGGAGCCCCCGAGTGCGTTTGTAGCATAAAGTAAAGTTGCAAAAAATGAACTGGAGTTTGGGGCGAGACACTTAGCTTTATTTATATCGTAATTGAGGAAGTACATTGGTCGGCTGAATAGCCTTGGCTGAAAGCCTTATTGAAAGTAAGAGGGGTAGGTAGCTAGGGATAGAATCGTCGCAAGTGCGAGATGCTCCATGGGTTAGAGTATGCGACTCCAGACTCCACGTGCTTGAGGCAATAGGCGCCACCTGGGATGACTTCGGTGATGACGTAGGGTCCTTCCCATGGTGACTCGAATTTTGTCGGCCGCTCTTGCTTGAGCCGCAAGACGAGGTCTCCTTCGACGAAGGACCTGGGGCGAAGCCGACGGCTGTGGTAGTTGCGGAGACTCTGCTGGTACACCGCTGATCGAGCTGCTGCTATGTCTCTTGCTTCGTCGAGTGTGTCGACGGCATCTTCGAGTGTAGCCGTGGATTCGGCTTCGCTGTAAGCAACGACCCGGGGGGCCTGGTGGCGTACTTCGGCTGGTAGCACGGCTTCAGCTCTGTGCACCATGAAGAACGGTGTGTAGCCTGTGGAGCTGTTTGGCGTGGTTCGTAAGCTCCATAGGACGGATGGTAGCTCTTTCGTCCAGGCTCCTGCTTTCCGTTCGAGTGGACTCATGAGGCGCTTCTTGATGCCGGCACCGATTAGGCCATTAGCCTTTTCCACTTTCCCATTCGTTTGCGGGTGTGCCACTGATGCGTACGTGATGTTGATCCCAAGGCCTTCGTAGTAGTCCTGGAATTCCTTGGAGATAAAGTTTGATCCATTGTCGGTGATGATGCTATGCGGTACGCCGAACCTGTAGACAATGGACTCGAAGAACTTGACGGCAGTTTTGCCCTTTTGGTTGGTGACGGGCATGGCCTCGATCCACTTGGTGAATTTGTCGACTGCGACCAGGAGGTAAACATGTCCCCCTTTCGAGGACTTTGGCAGTTTGCCGATCATGTCGAGGCCCCATTGAGCAAAGCGCCAAGCTATAGGTATGGGTCTGAGCTCTGACCCGGGTGCGTGCGGTTTGTCGGCGAACCGTTGGCATCAATTGCATCTTCGAACGATGTCCTTTGCGTCATTCATGGCCGTTGGCCAGTAGAATCCGGCCTGCAGAGCTTTGGCGACTAGGGAGCGGCTACCTGCGTGATGGCCGCAGATGCCCTCGTGGATGTCTTGGAGGATGGCCCTCCCGTCACCGATGGTGACGCACCTTTGCAGTACAATCGTAATACTACGCTTGTACAGCTCGCCATTGATGGTGGTGAAGGCTTTCGACTGACGAGATTTGCGCCGGGCATCTGTCGGGTTGTCAGGCAGTTCTCCGTTTATCAAGAACTGTAGGTATGGTCACGTCCAAGTTTCTTCGACTGCCATGACCTGCATTAGGTTGACCATGGCTACCTCTGTGTCCAGTTTTTCGGGTCCTTCATGTCCTTCAGGCAGCGTAGCCCCCGAGTGTTCTGCTTCTTCGGGTGATCCCTTAGGGAATTTCCGCTTGATGGATGGCACGCAGATCTGTTCGAGGAACACATCTGGTGGCACCTTCGCGCAGGTGGAGCCGATGTTGGCGAGTCTGTCGGCCTCCTCGTTGCTTTCTCTTCCGACGTGCCGAAGCTCGCAGCCGTCGAATTCTCCTTCGAGTGTGTTGTAGAGCGCGCGGTACGCGATCATGTTTTTGGCGTGTGCGTCGCACTCATTCATCGTCTGCTGGACAACGAGGTTGGAGTCACCGTAGATGACCAGGCGCGTTGCGCCGCATATCTTTGCCATCCTCATGCCGTGGATGAGGGCTTCGTATTCGGCCTCGTTATTAGAAGCTCGGAATTTCATCCGAAGGACGTACTTCATCGTGTCGCCTTGCGGGGAGGTCAGTATGACTCCTGCCCCTGCTCCAGCTTCTCGCTTGGAGCCGTCGAAGTGCATCGTCCATGACTGCGACATATCTGGGGTGTCTGGCAGCTGCAGCTCCATCCAATGTACCAGGAAGTCCGGAAGGACTTGAGATTTGATTGCGAGTCGCTTCTCGTAGACGATGTCTAAGGGTGACAGCTCGATGCCCCACAGGGCCACGCGTCCTGTGGCCTCTGGATTATTCAAGATGCTGTTCAGGGGTTCCTCGTTGACGACCATCACCTGGTGCTCCTGGAAGTAATGTCTCAGCCGTCGAGCCGTCATGAACACGCCGTAGGCGAGCTTCTGGTAGTGAGGGTACCTCTGCTTTGTTGGTGTCAGTACCTTGCTGAGGTAGTAAATTGGGCGCTGGACCCCGTGGGTCTTGCCTTCTTCGGGTCGTTCGACCACGAGTACGGTGCTGACCACCTGGTGTGTGGCTGCTATGTACAGCAGCAGAGGCTCGCGCTCCTTTGGCGTGACCAAGACGGGCAAGGTGGAGAGGAGACACTTGAGGCTTTCGAATGCATCGTTGGCTTCTGGTGTCCACTCGAACTTGTCTGCCTTGCGCAGCAGTTGGTAGAATGGCAGGGCCTTCTCGCCCATGCGGCTGATGAATCTGCTTAGCGCCGCTATTCACCCTGCGAGCTGCTGGACGCCTTTGAGGTTTTTCGGCTTCTCCATTGCCATGATGACTCTGATTTTCTTCGGGTTCGCCTCGATCCCTCGCTGAGAGATGAAGTACCCAAGCAGCTGACCCGATGGGACGCCGAAGGCGCACTTTTCCGGGTTGAGCTTGATCCTGTAGCGATCAATGTTGTCGAACGTCTCGCGGAGATCGTCGATAAGTGTTCTTCCCTCTTTGGTTTTTATCACTATGTCGTCAACATAGACTTGGACGTTGCGACCGATCTGGTCCTTGAGGCAGGCATGCATGCATCGCTGGTACGTAGCACCTGCGTTCTTTAGCCCAAAGGGCATTGTGTTGTAGCAGAATACTCCAAACGGTGTGATAAACGCCGTTTTCTCCCGATCTTCGACCTTGAGTCGAATCTGGTTATAGCCTGAGTAGGCGTCGAGGAAGGAGAGTTTCTCACAACCTGCAGTCGAATCGATGATCTGATCGATCCGAGGAAGAGGGAAGTGGTCCTTTGGGCAATGCTTGTTTAGTGACGTGAAATCCACGCACATCCGCAGGATGTCCATGTCCTTCTTTGGGACCATGACTGTGTTTGCCAGCCACTCGCTTTCCTTGATTTCCCTGATGAAGTCTGCAGCGAGTAATCTGTTGATTTCCTTGCCGATGGCTTCAGCTCATGGTTCGGACAGTCTCCGGATGGACTACTTGACTGGCTTGGTGTCTGGAAAGACGTTGAGTGCGTGCTCGACGAATTCCCTGGGAACTCCTGGCATGTCCGCAGGACACCAGGCGAAGATTTCCCAGCGGTCACGGAGGAATTCGACGAGCGCGCCTTCCTATGCGGAGCTGAGGTCGTTGGCGATCAGCGCCGTCTTGGAGGCGTCAGTCGGATGGACCTGCACCTTCTTTGTGTTTACGGTGGAGTCGAAAGACATGTCAGGTGCGTTTTGCCTTGTGACTGGGCGTGCCCCGTTATCCGTCACCTCGCGGAGCCTTACGAGTTCGTCTTGCATGCCGAAAGACTGGGAGATTTTGTTGAAATCCCTGTCGCATTGGTCCGATCGGGTGAAGCTCCCGTGGACTATAATGACGCCCCTTGGTCCTGGCATCTTGAGTAGTAGGTATGCATAGTGTGGGACAGCCAGGAACCTTGCGAATGCTACACGTCCAAGGATGGCGTGGTATTGTGACGGCCAGTCCACCACTTCAAATTCGAGTCGCTCCTGCCGGAAGTTTCCCGGCTTCCCGAAGATGACGTCGAGCCCTATTTTGCCCAGGGGGAATATGCCCTTCCCTGGAACGATACCGTGGAACGTTGTGTCTGACTGTTCCAGGTTGCATTGCGGGATCCGCATTGCCGCTAGAGTGCTTGCGAACATTAGGTTGATACCGCTGCCGCCGTCCATGAAGATGCGACTCATCTCGAAGCCTCCGATCTGCGCCTCCAGCACCAGGGCAGCATGACCTGGGCGAGGCATCTGGCAAGGGTGATCCGTGCGAGTGAATGTGATGCAGGACTCCGATCCACTGAGGTACTCAGGGATTGCAGGCAGAGTTGCCACGGCCAAGTTGATTTGTCGGGTGATTTTCTTCTGCACCCTATTCATGGGGCATCCCTTCTGGATCATGTTTAGTGCTCCTTTCGGTGGGGGGTACCCGTTCCCAGCGTTGTTCTGTGCTGGTGCGACTGGTTGGTTTGGGCCTCCAATAGGCGGTGGTGGAGGAGCTCCGAGCGCTATTTCGCCTGGCGCAGGTGGGTTTCCGAACGCAGGTATTGGGGCTTGTTGCCTCATCTACACCATGCTTTCGCTGA
The DNA here is from genome assembly GCA_916181665.1 of Avena sativa. Taxonomy (NCBI): domain Eukaryota; kingdom Viridiplantae; phylum Streptophyta; class Magnoliopsida; order Poales; family Poaceae; genus Avena; species Avena sativa. The sequence goes on along the minus strand of OV702284.1, from coordinate 56,240,681 downwards.
GTTTCTAGAACTCGCGGCAGTCCTTGAGGATATGGCTGGCTTTCTTTTTGCCATCCTGCTTGTCGATGTAGAAGTGGATGGTGTATGGACCCGAAAGTTTGTCGTATGCTGAGGGTGCGTTGTCGCGGTCGCGGCGTTGCCACGACTGTGCTGGGCGTCCGTTGTCGCGGAAGTTTCCTCCGCGGTATCCTCCGCTGTTGCGGCTGTTGTCGTTGCGGCGGTCGGCGTAGCCGGCCGCGACCATGTCGGGTCCGTCGCGGTCCTCGTAGACGCGCGATCTCCTCTTTCTGCGGCGTTCCCGTCTTAGGCCTTAGTCGTCCTCTTCATCCGATTGTGCTTGGTGAATGCAATCTTCGCCGTCTGCCCACCTGTTGGCGATGTCCATGAGGTGGTCGAGTGTTTTGGGCTTGACGCGCCCAAGCTCCTCCTTGAAATCTTGGCGTTTGATGCCGTCCCTGAAGGCGTCGATGGCCCTCTCTTCGGAGATGTGTGCTGCGGAGTTCTTGGTGGTAGACCAGCGTAGTATGTACGAGCGAATAGATTCACCCGTTCTCTGAGTGCAGGCTCGCAACTCTTCGATTGAGGCGGGCCTCTTGCTGGTGCCTTTGAAGTTTCGGATGAAGCTGTAAGCTAGCTCCTCCCAACTTCGGATGGACCCTGATGATAGGCTGCTGAGCCAGACCCGCGCCGCGCCTGTCAGCTGCAGCTGAAGGCATTGCATGGCGGTTTCTTTGTTGCCGCCGTGCAGCTTGACGGATGACAGATGGTCACTGAGCCAGGATTTTGGATCTTGCGTGCCGTTGAACTTCGGAGTATCCGAAGGAAGCTTGAAATTGCGTGGCATCTGTGTTTGCCGAACAGATCTGCTGAAGCATCGGGCTCCATAGAGTTCTCCTTCGTCTTCGTCCATCTCGGATTCAGACGAGCATGCACGTTTGGCTCGTGCTTTGTCGATTTTGCGCTGTGTAAGCGCGTCTCTGGCGTCGTTGTCGCGTTTACGATGACGCGAGCTCTTCTTCCTTCGAGGAAGGTCGTGCTCCTCTTCCTCTTCGGATGAAGGGGTGGGGCTCCGGTCGCGCCTGGCCGGAGCTTTCTTCTTCGGCTCCGCAGGAGCGTCTTCATGGAGCGTAGCTCCGACAAGTCCGAGTCCGGTGAGTGCAGACTTATGCATGGCTCTCTTCGGGTCTCCCTCCGGAGGTTGGTGGGCCGCGAGATACGCGGTGGCTGCCATGATCGCAGCTTGTGGTGTCTTCGGGATGATGTTGCCGTCGGCATCCATCTCCATGAACGATGTGTGGAGAGTTCGGGTCACATCACGGCGCTCCTTGGGATCCATGTTCTCCACCCGTGAGTGGTGCTTGTTTCCTTGGTTTCCGTTCGTGCTAGAGCCGGGGGCCATGGCGGAGAGCGCAGCTCGTCGCGCGCTGGACTTGGAGGCTGCTTGCTTGCGTTTGTCAAGTGTTTCCTGCATCTTGACTTGCTTCTTATGCTCCTCGATGAGGAGGTAATGGTATGCCATCAGTAGTTCACGTGAGGAGTCTACAGGCAGGACTATGTCGCCTGCTACGGCGCGGCGTGCCTGGACCCATCCTTCTTTGCTAAGTTGTATGACGTGGCCGTTGTTTTCCCCTTCGGGTGGGGGGGGACTGGCTTCTTCTGTTCCCGCCGTTTCCGCCGTTTCTGTCCTGCGGGTTGGGGTTCGTGTTGGGCGGCGGGTTAGGCGTTTGCTGTTCCTGGATGACTGCGGCACATTGGTAGCGCTCGTAGATTGGTCCGCTGCTGCCGCAGCTTTCGGACCCGGAACCGTAGGTCCCTTCATTCGATGGTGGATTGCACAGATCAGAGTTGCAGCTGTTGCTATCGTAGGACTCATCTGTCGATGGTGATGTGCGCAGCACAGGGTGTGGAGCCCACGAGGCGGGCCTGATTAATGGCACGGGCACCCGCTCAGGAAGGTGGAGGGTGCCAGTTTGCCCCACCTGGAAGCAGAAGCTCCCGAACAAAATTTCGAGTCCGTCGCCTACGGGCTCGAAGTCCTTCATGGTGGCCGGCGAGTGAGCGGTGAAGTCGAAAGCGCCGAAGAGGAGGTGACTCTCCGTCGCCGCAGAGTTGTAGATCGATCGGGTCGGGACCATCACGATCGCACAATCAGCAGCCCCGATTCCCACAGACGGCGCCAATTGATGAGGTTTGATCTCATCAATGCCCATTGTTATGGACTTGGGTTTTGGAGAAGATGGGGATGCTGGAGATCGTGGAACGGTTAACAGACAAGCAACCAGGGGACACGAGATTTACCCAGGTTCAGGCCCCCGGAGGGAAAACCCTACTCCTGCTTGTCTGCTCTTGATTACGGCGGAACCGAAGGTTACAAGGGTGCGCAGATTCGATCTGGCGTGGTGGTGCGTATGCGAAAGTATGAGTCGGTGGTTCTAGGTCGTGCCCTCCTGGCCTTTATATAGACTTAGGCAGGTCCCGGGCATAGTCCTAGTTGGTTACAGGTTCTAGGGTTTTACCCCTTTGAATTTCCTATCTATGCTAGTCTTGCTCTCCAAGGATCCGAAAGGCTTCATGGGCCTTGGCCACCCGAAAATCTTCATGGGCCAGCGTATGTCTGCTGTGGGCCTTCCTTGGGCTGGACCAGGTATGCTGAAGTCATGTACCCGTAGGGTATAACCATGTCAATCATGTTGGTTGTAGACTTGTAATCCTAATCAACACACTTCACTAATATCAAACATACCTGCAACCTAATAAGTTACAGCCACAAGGGTCAATACATTTGAATTGTATTGGCAAGTGATACTATGGTATAATAGTGGTATCTATCTTCTATATGCATTTGGCTAGTGGAGCTTAGGCTTGCTTTACTCAAAATAGATTTTTCTTATCAATTGAAAACACTAAGTTTTTGTTTGGCAAAAATCACCCAAGGCATCTAACAATAAAAGATTGAAGATCCTTTAACCCTTGTTCAACCACAAGCTTTTAACTTAGAAATTGGGATGAGGAGATCCTTGATAGCTTCCATGTCTTGATGCTCAAATTGTCCATTGCCGAGGACACGGCTAAGTACTTAGATTTTACTCTCTCGAGAGGTGGTGCACTTTCCCCACAAGACTCGACATGCATCGATACAAGATCTTTCAGAAGCCTTCCCTTAGACCAAATGGACGCGTTCCCAAACCTATCACCCCCTACCACCAACTGTCCATCTGGCTAAGTTATTGCAACCTATATGATCTAGGCAGAGCCCATATTGCCATGTGGCTGCACTTGAAGCTTCTAACATTTGACATCTCAAATCTCTTTGTTCTTGGGTGGCATTCCACAAGTGAGATACACTAGGGTAGGCCATAAATATGGGGCCCTGTGTAACCACTCAACATAATCCATACAAGTCCCATTCCACCCAGGTGATTCATTCACATAGTTATTTTATTAAACAAAACGCAAGTCATTGACTTAGAAATATTTCATAGCATGAATATAATCAACCCTTGTTTTGTACTAGCTAAGCTAAGCATAATAGTAGTAGGGATCTTAACTTAGGGAAAATTCTACTAAGGCATCATCTACTAGGATTTCCCAAGGCATAGCTTATACTTAGTAAAAATTCCATGCAAGTCCTACTCAAAACATCACTAATGCATAGTGAAAATAATAGGACAAAATTATGAAGCACCACTTGCCTTTTAAGTAGAGAATATAAGTTCACTCCTTGATCTTGCAATTTTCACACTCTTAAAAGTTCACTACAATTTAATCAAGGCACAAATTCAACTAGCATTCAAACAATTCACCACATAAAATAAAGAAAACAAAACAATGCTTGCAAGCATGCAAAAGATTGTTTTATTTGTAAAAGTGGTTTCTAATAGGTTATAAACATTTTAAAACACCTATTGGTCATTTATAAAAGTGGAAACCATTTAAAATCAAGTTAGTGAGAATAGCCATTAAATAATTTTTGTTTTGCTAGAAATAATTTAAATCAAAGCAATAATTTCTAGTGTTTACCAAATATGTTTTTAAACACAAATATTAATAATTAGGGTGAAAGTGTTTTAAAACAAATCCATTTCAAAAGGTTTCACTCAAAACCATTTTTAAATCAAAGCAACATTTTTATTTTTCTAGACATGCCTTTAATCAAAGTAATAATTTTCTAGGGTTTAATCAAATACATTTTTAAATTCAAAACTTAGTGTTTAGGGTGAGAGAGTTTAAATCAAATCATTTTCCAAAGGTTTTACTCAAAAAGCATTTTTAAACCATAATCAACATTTTTATTTAATTAGAAATGCTTTTATTCAAAGATTTATTCCTTAGTATCACAAAATATACTTTTAAATCTACAAGTTGGTTTTTATGATCAGTAGGTTCAAAAAAAAAAACATTTGCAAAAGATTTTACTCAAAAATCATTTCAATAATTTTTATACTCTAAATAAGCCTAGAAATGTTTCTGCATAATCAACCAATTTTACAGAAGCAAAATTGTAAACTAAGGGCATGTTTGGAAAGTATTCTTTTTCCTGATCCAATGATATAATGTTTGGAAAATTTGGACGTGTAGATTGAAAGTTATGGATTTTACAAAATCTAGCATCTAATAGAAAAGTTTCTGTTTTTAAAACAAAGCCTGAGCCACGTGGAGCAATCCTATTGGAGCATACCATTTTCGCATGGATCGGTCAGTGTGGATAGTCAATTATAAATATAATCGTGCGGCACATATGCAAACTTACCCCTTCGCTTAAGATTCTATCGTGACCACTAGATAAATATCTAACGGCTCAGGGCGTTGTGACCAAGTACTGGCGGCGCTCGACGATGGCGCGTGGCGGCGACGCTCTGGCGGTGGCATAACGGCGACTCTACGAAGCGAGAGGGGGAGTGGGATGGCTCACCAGATTCGCTGAAGCGTGCAGATGCTCAGCGCCATCTTCGCAGGGACAGGGGCACACGAGGTTGGCGTAGATTGCTTGCCGGAGTTCCTTCTGGCGACGGTACGCTCGGGCTGTCATCGATGGTGACATTATGGATCATGCCAAGGCAAGAGAAACGGTGGGTCAGATGCACAAGACGGTGCTGGTTACACGTGTGTCAACAAGTGGGAGAGGGGCAGTCGAAAATTACCATGGGAGCTCGTCAGAGAAGTGGCAGACGATGGCGACGCTCAGTCGAAGACGTTGCCGATGTTGTGGGGCTTGCACGAGAGAACTGAGGCTACGGGAAGGTACATTAGATGATGGGGAATAAGCTAGTGGGTGCCAGGGAGTGGGAGGTGGTCTGACTTCGCCGGAATTCACCGGGAAAGCTCGTTAGAGCAGGAGGTGTTCGGGTGAGCAAATCAGGCATCCTAGGGGCAGAGAGGGTGTGGCGTCTGGGGGGAAAGGTAGAGGGGGGAGAGGCGCTTAAATGGGCGAGGTTACTGAGATGAATAAACGCGTCATCACGGCGAATTAAACCTGTGAAATCAAAGACAGATATGGGCGAGAGAGGGGGAGGAACTGGTCGCGGTGGGGAAGAAGATGAGCTGGCAGGTGGGGCAGCGTCGTCAGCGAGAGAGATGGGGTATGCATGGGGTCAGGCGGTCAGTTACTGAGTGGGTGCGGTTTCTGGTGAGAAAACGATTCGGGGAGGGAGAGGGAGGTGGGCTTCGCTGGTCCAGATGGGCTCGGGTTCTGCTGGGCTGGTTCTTTCCCTTTTCTTATTTTGTTTCCTTTTTCTTTTTCCTTTTCTAATTTCTGTTTTGATTTTATTCAAATGATTTTAAACCCTCTTTTATTTCAAATCTTTTCCAAACTTTTCAGTAAGTTTGTACTTTTATGTGTTTGAAATTCCATTCTTAGAATATTTCAAATATTCCTTTATGGTTTAGTATTTATTTAAATTATACATTTTTGTATTTATTTAAATAAGGTTTAAATATGTTTTAAAACTTCTATTTGAATTCTAAATTTTTACCAAACCTTTTTCATTAGGTTTTATTTATTCGTTAGGGTGTTATATAATTCACTTTGAATTATTTAGAATATTTTAATATCATTTAATATTCATTTAAATTGAGCATTTGTCTTTATTCAAATAAAATTCAATATGGTTTTAAACCCATATAAATTTTATTCAAATAATTATTTTTAAGTTAATTAGATAAATTTTTAATTCATTTTGGCAAATTTCAATTTATTATTTGCTCATGATTTAATTAATCATTTACCTAAGGTATTTTGTCTCCATTAAATATAATTTAGAATATGGTTTAATGCCATAAAATTTTATTTGGATAATCTTCTTCCCTTTATTTTATTTGGATTTGAATTATCTTTATTCCATTTGCTTATGAATTTAATTCAAGTTTTAAATTGTCTTCTAAATAATTTCTTTAGAATTTATTATTTAGTTTAGGCAATTTGTCTTCATTTAAATAAAATTGGATATTATTCAATCCTTATGATTTTATTTAAATAATCTTTTACTCCTTTTTATTATTCAATAAACTTTCATTTGTTTATGGATTTGGCCAAGATTTGATTTGGCTTTTAAATATTTCTTATTTTTTTCTTTATCTCATAGAATCCAATTGAATTTTTTATAGATCCAAAATTGGTGATTCCAATTTATAGAATCTTATTTAATATTTGTTTATTCTTTTATATCCTTTTAGGATTATTTGCTCACAATTTGGTATGGATTTTAGTTAGGAGCTTTATTAGCTTTGGAAATTATTTCCTTTTATCTTATTAATTTCATAAGTTTTTATCCATGGCTCCAAATTAAGTGAAATCAATTTCTATGGTTTTATAACATTTTATTTATCATTCTGATCATCTATAAATGTTTTTTGATAGATTTTATATGGATGAAATAAATAGTCTTAGGGAGATCTTTGAAATAATTTTCTTCCATTAGGGTTTTGGTTTAACTTTTCCAAGTGTTTAAATTTCAAGATGCATTCATTTCACTTGATTGAAATTTTGTTGGATTCCATTTTATTCAAAGTTTTGTTCAAGATGGGTTTTGATGTTTCCATTTTGAAACAAAAAGTTTCTTTTCACCCTAAATTTCAACCATTATTTACTTTATTTATTTATTTTGCACATTTCAAAATTGGAAAATTTTGGGATGTGACAATTATTGAGATCCACTGTTGCCATTCCGTACAGCTGGTCTACCGTTACCCCACCTCCTGTCATCTTGACCCATTTGCATCGAAACAATAGGACCTTGAAATTGGGACCATAGTCAAGTTCCCATATGTCCTCTATGTAACCATAATATGTGTCCTTTTCCCATTCTCGTCCGTTGCATCAAATCGGACACCACTGTTTTGGTTGGTGCTCTTTTTATCTTGGGCGTGCGTGTAAAATATATTCCCATTTATCTCGTACCCTTGGAAAGTCAATATAGTTGAAGATGGAGACCTGGCCAAAAATTACAACTGATCTCCAACAGTGGTGTCATTCATGAGATGTGTCTGCAACCAACCGCCGAAAGTCTTCATGTGTTCATCTCTAATCAACCTGTCAGACTGCCCCGGGTAGTTCGAGAGTACAATATTCTTGTGTACCTCGATATACGGAGCCACCAAGGTGGAACTTTGCATAATTGTATAGTGTGCTTTAGTGAAAGAATGTCCGTCCATACATATCTTTGCTTTCTTTCCTAGCGTGCCTTTTCCACTAAGTCTCCCCTCATGACGTGATTCAGGTACACCGATCGGCTTAAGGTCAGGAATAAAGTCAACACAAAACTCAATGACCTCCTCTATTCCATAGCCCTTGGAGATGCTTCCTTCTGGCCTCGCATGGTTATGGACATATTTATTTAAGACTCCCGTGAATCTCTCAAAGGGGAACATATCGTATAGAAATACAGGACCGAGAATGGTAATCTCTTCGACTAGGTGAACTAGAAGGTGTGTCATTATGTTGAAGAAGGATGGTGGGAACACCAACTCAAAGTTGGCAAGACACTGGACCACATCTTTTTGTAACCCTGGTAGACTTTCTGGATCGATTACCTTCTGAGAAATTGCATTGAGGAACGAACATAGCTTCACAATGGGTACTCTAATATTTTCCGGCAGAAGCCCCCTCAAAGCAACCGGAAGCAACTGCGTCATAAGCACGTGGCAGTCATGAGACTTCAGTTTCTGGAATTTTTTCTCTGCCATATTTATTATTCCCTTTATATTGGACGAGAAGCCAGAAGGGACCTTGATACTACTCAGGCATTCAAAAAAGATTTCTTTCTCTTCCTTGGTAAGAGCGTAGCTAGCAGTACCTTGAAACAACTCTGGATGCCTGCCTTCTCGGTCTTTCATACATTGTTGGTCATGCCGTGCTTCTGGTGTATCTTTATTCTTTCCATACATGCCCCAGAAGCCTAGAAGTATCACGCAAACATTCTTCGTTAGGTGCATCACGTCGATTGGAGAGCGGACCTCTAAGACTTTACAATAGGGTAGCTCCCAAAATATAGATTTCTTCTTCCACATGTGTGCGTGTCCGCCAGCATCCTTCGAAACGGACTGTCCGCCAGGACCCTTTCGAAAGATTACTTTTAAATCCTTCACCATATCAAATACAACATCACCAGTACGATGGACAGGCTTACTCCGGTGATCTGCTTCACTATTGAAATGCTTGCCTTTCTTTCTTAGGGAATGCATGATCGGAAGAACATGACGATTCCCTAGGTAGACATTCTTTTTGCACTTATCCAAATAAATACTTTCAGTGTCATCTAAACAATGTGTGTATGCATTGTATCCCTTGTTTGTCTGTCCTGAAATGTTACTAAGAGCAGGACAATCATTGATGGTTACGAACAACAATGCTCGTAGGTTAAATTCCACACGTTTGTACTCATCCCACACACGTACACCTTGTCCGTGCCACAGCTGTAAAAGTTCTTCAACTAATGGCCTTAGGTACACATTAATGTCGTTGTCGGGTTGCTTTGGGCCTTGGATGAGCACAGGCATCATAATGAACTTCCGCTTCATGCACAACCAAGGAGGAAGATTATAGATACACAAAGTCACAGGCCATGTGTTATGACTACAGCTCTGCTCCTCAAAGGGATTCATGCCATCCGTACTTAGACCAAACCATAAGTTTCTCGCGTCACCTGCAAAGTCCGGGTACTTTCTCTCAATTTTTCTCCACTGCGACCCATCAGCGGGGTGTCTCAACATCTCGTCTTTCTTACGGTCTTCTTTGTGTCATCACAAAAATTTGGCATGCTCTTCGTTTCTGAACAAACATTTCAGCCATGGTATTATAGGAGCATACCACATCACCTTGGCGGGAACCCTCTTCCTCGGGCGTTCCCCCTCAACATCACCAGGGTCATCTCGTCGGATCTTATACCGCAATGCAGTGCATACCGGGCATGCATCCAAATTCTCGTACTGCTCACCATGGTAGAGGATGCAGTCATTAATGCATGCATGTATTTTCTGTACCTCTAATCCTAGAGGGCAGACAACCTTCTTTGCTTCGTAAGTATTGGTGGTCAGTTCGTTATCCTTTGGAAGCAACTTCTTCATTATTTTCAACAACTTTTCAAATCCCTTGTCAGGCACACCAACCTCTGCCTTCCATTGCAGCAATTCCAGTGTGCTGCCTAGCTTTTTGTGGCCATCTTCGCAATTTGGGTACAACAATTTGTTGTGATCCTCTAACATCTGCTCAAATTTCAACCTCTCCCTTTCGCTATAACATTCTCCCTTTGCATCAGCAATGGCCCGACCAAGATCATCATCTGGCTCATATGATACACGTTCTTCTGCTTCTTCTTCATCATTGTCTTCCATTGTAGTACCACCATATTTAGGGGACATAGGATAGCTGCCATCATTGTCTTCATCTTTGTTGTCTTCCATCATAACCCCTCTTTCTCCGTGCTTGGTCCAACAATTATATCCAGACATGAAATCGGACCGAAACAAATGGGCATGAAGGACTCTTGAGGAAGATTATTCCTTCTGATTCCGACACTCACCACATGGACAACACATAAAAACATTTTGCTTGTTTGCCTCTGCCACAACAAGAAAAGAACGCACGCCTTTAATAAACTCGTCAGAGATTCGGTCAGCGTACATCTATTGCCGTCTCATCTGCATTTTATAAGTTCATCAAACAAAATCACGATGCTAAGAGTAGTACTAGTCTAAAAATAAAAGAACACATCGTATACATCAAACAACTATATACTGATTTAAAAACTTTCTACTACATCTTTAGTCCCGGTTGGACACACCAACCGGGATTAAAGGGGTTGCGGCAGGCTGGGGACGACATGAGCCCGTTTAGTACCGAATGGTGTCTCCAACCGGGACTAAAGGACACTCCAATCGGGACTAAAAGTGGGTGACGACACTATATGTCGTGAGTGGAGACACTATGCCAGTGAGTGGTGACACTGTTTTAGTGGGCGGCGACACTATGACAGGGGTGAGTGTCGACATTATGTCATGAGTGTCGACACTATGTTGTGCTGCTTAATCTATAAATAGGCTTCCTTGTGGACTATCAACTGCAAGGAAGATTGTGTGCGAGACCAGGGACACCACTACGGCGGAGCTTCTCTCGCCATAGAGGCACTCCCTAATATGTGGAATTAGTTAGCTCCATCGGAATATTGATTTAGCTAGAAAAGATATGAACTGAAAGATGGTGTGTGAGAGCAGGGACACCACTATGGCAGAGCTTCTCGAAGATGTCTTAGGATGCCTCATCCTCGAGGAGCTCGCCATAGAGGCACTCCCTAATTTAATTTGGTTGCTCCTTAGTGTGTTCATGTTTTTGTTCTTTCTTGCTTAACTGGCCGATGATTAACTAAAATTTTAGGGCACCACTATAGATATGTGTGCCTTCATAGTTTTGGTACTTATTTTTGTTCCAATGGATTTCGTGATGACAGGTAGAAGAAAGAAGAATATTTTGTTGCTCGATGATGACATGATGCACTGTGAACCATCTGGATTTCAAGACAACGTGTCAAACCAAGATATGTAGATAGAATAAACTCATGTATCTATGTGCTTCGATGAATCAATTGAATTTCGAGAACTATATGTGCCGAATTAACCAGATATATAGAGATAGAATCCACACAAATCTATCCATTTATAGAGCATGAAATGAGCTAAAACAAGCAATGAAAGATGAAATGATGAAGTTGCTAACCCCTTAGGACCCTTGATAGATATGGAGCCAAAAAATCTTCACAAATCTTGAGAAAAATTGGGAAGAACTCGAGCTTGAGGGGAGAAATTTGAGAGAGATGCTTGTGTGAGCTTGAAATGGCTCGGGCTGGGAAGGGGAGGAAGATATAGTCGGGGACTTTAGTCCCGGTTTAAGAAACAAACTGGGGCTAAAGGTCCACGCATCTGCTCTTTTCCAGTGCCAGACCCTTTAGCCCCGGTTTGTTAAACGAACCGGGACTAAATTTCCCATACGAACTGGGGCTAATGTCTTCTGGGCCCTGCGGCCATTTCTAGCCGTCGGGACCAGGGCATTAGTCCCGGTTTGTACCAGAACCGGGACTAATGCTCTGGACCAAAGGTCCGTTTTCTACTAGTGATGGTACGTTCCCCTACACGTGTCATAGCGCGCGCGGTGGAGCGTCTTGTTCGGATAGGTAGTATTGATGTCATAGGTAGGATTCAGCATAGTGGTTTTCTCCTTCTCTTCATCCTTGATCTCAATGGTTTCAGCTAGGGCTACATTGGTACCATTAAGCAACCCGGTGACCGGCGCGCCGCGTAGAACACGAGAGCCTTACAAAAAGGAAGTTGTCCCATGAGCTTCTGAGAGGGAGGGTTCCCGAGGACTGTTGCCAGCGCGGCCAACGACTAGGAAGACTCCATGGAACCCGAGGAAAGGTCGTGATTTTAGGGGATTTTGATGTAGATCGGTTTCGGCAGCTAGGTTATCGTGGAAGAGGATTGCTCTAATACCATATTAGTTTAGGCGGAAACAATAGCCCGTCTCATGACCTTGTGTACACATGTTATATTGTATACGGGAAGATCCCTCATCACTTCATATATATAAGGATACAATATGCCGGTGTAGTACACTCGCGTATAGGTATATTACAAAGTATAACACCAATAAAGCATAAATGCAGTTTTTTTTTTGCATCATGCCATTATTTATTTATTTTGTCCCATTTCTAAAATCAATTAACATATACTTACTCTGTAATAAAAATATGTCACATATGTCTAGATTTGCATATATTTAGACATATTTTTAATATATAAATATATGTGAATCTAGAAAAATCCGATATATCCTTTTTGGGATAGAGGAAGTACTAAATTATGCTACCTAGTCATGTCACTCATGCTGGTTTGAGAATTAAAGAAGGGGCTCTCTGGTTTACATGGTAAAATACGATAAACACAAATACGATATTATAGGAATATTTGTACAAAGAAAACACAGGAGAGTGAGGATAGTCAAGAGTTGGTATTGTTTTTTTCTACATATGCAACTGATATAGTTTTTTTTTGGAAAGGAGCATATATTAATATCGCGATGATACCACTTACATCCAGCCTCTGCAACAACGCATTACCCTATTGGCATTAGAGATGCATATAGCAAAAAAAAAAGAATTACAAAAAAGAAAAGTCTCGCTGCAGCGACAAGATCCTTAGTAGCAGCGACACTAACCCCACCAGAACAACACCGGAAGTCCAACATCTCCAATAGCGCCTTCAAGAAGGAAACAGAGCACAAGCACTGTCGTTGCCCGATCAAAGATCATAGGTTTTCTCCCTGGAGAAAGTCCCCGCTCTCACAAAACAATGCCTTCAACAAGTTCATTGCCATACCCAAACAATTAAGGCCAGACCTTGGATTTTCACCCTGCAAGATAAGAATGTGAACTCCTCCCGTGCTGTCACCCCACCTTCCGATGACGCTGCTACAATTCACGAATCACCAAGCCAATTTATCATCGCCACCAGGACTCGACCCACCATAGCTAGTTCACAAATCTTGGATTCCATGGCATTCTCCGCACACTGACTTCACCCTGGAACTAAAGACATGTTCCACGACGGCAACAGACTGCAGAGCTTCGCCTCGCTCCCTCTGAAAGCAAACAGTCAGAAAAACCGGTTGCGTGCGACCGAATCCTATTCGTTCCAGCAATCTCCAGGCATGAATCGCCCATGAAAGTTCGTCGGCGGAGCCTTCCGGAACATGACACTGCCACCAGATCAATGAAAACAGGTTGAAGGTAGATCTTCGTCTTGGCGTGAGATAAACCCTAGGACTGCGCCCCTGGCAGCAGATGCGACCCGCACCGCCATACGCCGAGAGAGAACCTCCATCAAAGCCCAAGGCCGCTGCCTCGGCTTCTAGACCCCGCCGCCATCTGATCGCCGTCGGGGCGACAACCTTCGAGCGCCCAAGGGGCTCCCTACGGAGGAGAGGACACCACGCGAGGAAGCAGCCCAGCTACCACCGTCGGACGGGCGGACTTTGCCCGCCAGCGTCCTCCGGTGGTAGCGGGGAAGAGGTGGGAGGAGGAGTCGGGGGCGACGGCCGAGGGTTTCGCCCGTGCCGCCTCCCTCGAGAGGCAGCGCGTGCGTACCTCCGGGAGGCAGCCGATATAGTTGCCTACCAGCATTAGGAGTTCATAAACTATTTGTTTTTTTATAATTGATGGTCATCTTTAATTGTTTTTCGAACATAACAAAGCTTCTGAGGTATACTTATTTTGTAAAGCACAGCAAGAGAAGCTTCGAGAATGTATCCTTATTTCAGCTAGTTAGGTCTCAAGTTTCATCAGTAAATTAATCTGATGTCTATGTCTATTGACGTTGCTATGCAACCACCCCGATTTTCAATAGGAAGATCGAATTAGAGAGTGAACTGTACATGAGTATGCAAAAAATAGTACCTATGTCATTGATCAGGTCTGAAGTAGAAATCAGATAAATATTTTAGGTACGACTCCTTCTAGTTCGTGTTGTGAAGACGGTAACATATATGCGATGCAATATAGTCAATGAAACGTAATTTTAGATTCTGTTCATGTTACTTTGGTAATGGAACAACAATCTGAGCAAGCGACTTTGTTAGTCTTTGCAATTTCTAGTTAAATTAACTGCACTACATAGGTGTTCCTTCACACGCAAGGAAAAAAAAGACTGCATTATATGCTACGAAGAGGACACTCCAACAAATGATGTAAGGGAATGTATAATGTTAGGGAAGACATGTCTTCTCTTAACTCTTCACAACATCTAGAAAAAATATAATATATAACTTGTATAATACATTATCTTTTATTAATATCTCTAGCAACTAATATGAATTTACTATTTTTAGTAAGAAATTGATTGGCTAAGAGAATACACAAGGTATAATAGAGAAAATAGTCTTCTCTTATTTTTAAAAGATCATCCCTTAGCTTAGGGAAGAAAATTTTCTCTTTCTTATTCTCTCTCCTCCAACTAAGCAAAAATCTAACGTGACAAGTATAAGAGAAGGCTAACGTCACCGCATTGCACGTGCCCTAAAATAACGTCAGACTTCATCCCGGCTCTGAGAAAGCATTCAAAACTCTTGACCATATATTTTTCAAGAGCAATTGCGTAATACATAGGGCGAATTAGTGGGCTTGTGGTGGTAACATGTTCTGGTGAGTGCAATCGAACATCTTAATCCAATCATGTCAGAATTAGTACGTACTTGGCTAGGCATCGATCGGTGCCCCTGAGGCTAGTGTTTTAGCATACCTCCCACGATGTTGCACCAATTAATTAATACCATCAGTGTGTCATTATACCGTGATGTAACACCCTCAGAATCGGTCCTATGCAAGTTTCAGCGCTTCCCGCCAAACCCGCATAGAAACGATTCAAAGGTGCCCACCAGGCACTTGCGTGCGGATGGAAACGAAGTAATAACATTACACAACAGTCCTCGATGGGACCCACAGAACAGATATATATACAACACGACTCCATGAGTCAAGAATACAGATATACAATACAAAGATCCAAATCACCTTTAAAACGATATAGCGTCCGACTACGGACAAGATGCAAATGGGGCTAAGAGCCCTGAAGAATAACCAATGGCGTCCATAACCCTGCCCAGGCCAAGCCGGAAGGGTAACCCTGCTAACGACGTCGATCTCAAAACCTGCTTAAACAAAAGGGGTGCCGACAAAGGGCAAAGGAAAAAGAGAGAGAGCGGTCAGTACTGAGGCCAGTACACGGCGAGGCTAGAATTCGGCGGTCCTCGCCTACACAGGTATGGTGGACTGAAGCGGCAGCGCAGCATGCACTAAACAACCTATAGAGACTTGATACAACTGACGGCTATCAGAGAGGGATAAGAAAGAGCTATACGGAACCAACCTGATACTACCACCAAGCACACCCATCCTGGTGTTTCCCCCTCGTTACCAAACGAGGAAGTCGACCGAGGAACTCACACCGTTGGCAGTTTTATTTATTCAGTTATCGTTGCCGCAATTACTAGTCAAGTATAGATAATCATCCTGATAAAATAAGCAGTGGGCACTTTTAGTTAACCATTTCGTTGTAGTTGCGACACTTACAAGTCAAATACAATTAGCATGAGATATCCCCAAACCCAGCAGTTGTTGGTACTTTTATTTAGCCATTCTGTTGTAGTTGCAGTACTTACTAGTCAGGTACAATGGTCGCAAGCGACAACCCAAACAAGCAATTGTTGACAGTTTTATTTAGCCATTCCATTATAGTGAAGCTGATTACTAGTCATTATAAAGTCAAATTTATAGCACTACTTTAGTTATAGTTGTCTATGATCGAGATACTGTGCTCCAAGTCGTCCATAACCGCGGACACGGCTTTCAGAAAGTTTTACCCGGCCGGGGTGCACAAATAGCAACACACACTCGATCAACCTCGGAAAAACCAAATCAAAACCCAACGAGGCCTTCACGACAAAGCAATCACAGGATTCAGAAATATTTCAGGGGGCCACCCCTTAAAGTAGACCCGCAACGAAGCCGACCGGCTCCGAGACGGACTCAAGGTTGTGGGGACGGCTGTAAACGACTGGGAACCCAAAACTGGGCTTGTCGATACCGCGGAATCGTGCCACGATCCTAAACAGTACAGTGTGCTCCTCGCACAATTTAAATAAAGCAGTAGCATGGCATAAGTACAGGATAGTAAATAAAACCTCAAACTAGTTTGTGGCCCCAAGAAATAAGAATGAATCAAGCTCTGGCTCAGGGGGGTCCCATAAGCCTCCCGGATGTGGATAGCGCGATAAATCAAGGAACAGGTATCAAGCACTCGGGGTCCTACGGGACACAAGTGGACGGTTAACAACCAAATAACATCTATTGCCCACCTGTGCCTCTGCTTACCTACTTCAATTTTAGTTGTTAAACAGTAATTAAAGTGAACGAAAAGTACAGCCATGAGCATCTCCAACCTCAAACATGTGGCAATACTCCAACAACTGTGGTACATGGCGACACGCAACAGCACTTGAGCAAGCGACTACGACGCGCAAGTCCAACTATCTACCAAACAACAGGTAATAGGAGGTGGCCATGGCAATATAAGGCGGCAAGGGATATCACGGGTACGAAAACTAGAGCATCGCAACACAGATAGCAATAGATCAACATGAGGGAATAAATACTATAAAAGTAAGATAGGTAGAAAGGGGGAGATGCTCGCCTGAAAACATTGTCGAAGGTTCAACCGAAGATCGGGTCGACTCTCGCATCAACTCAACGGCCTTATCCGCGAAGAACCAAAACACTAGAAGAAAACACCGAATGCTCTATTTAATACTACGATATAAGACCGGGCATGATGCATGTATAATGTATGACATGGCAAGGTGCGATGCAATTAGGCCATATTAAGCGGAACCGGGGTCCCGACAATTAATTAAACGGTTCCAGTTATTTAGATCCCCGCAGTTTAAATGTTGTAATAACAGGGCAAGATAAGTTACCGGTTCGCTACACAAATTTAAATGAGGCCAATCTAAGACTAGATTTGCCCGCATATGGGCCCCATATTTAATTTAGGTGAATCGGCATAAGGCCCCCAAACCACATGACAAGTATGCATGCAAGTATGACAATTTAATATGCAACAATTTATATAGTCGGCAATTTATAAAATAGGGTTCTCGGATAAGGGTCACACATTAGGGTTCGGCGAACTTGGGGTTCCGGGGTTCGGGGTTCGGTCTCAGGGTTCAGGGTTCGACGGGATCGTTCTCGGACAACTGAGGTAGATCTTGGCGCATCCGCGTCGACGATCTTGGCGTTCTTCAGGTTCGGGTTCTGGCGCTTCGGGTCGGTCTTCAGGGTCTCGGGAAGTAGATCTTGTCTCTCGGGTTCGGCGGTATCGGTCTTCAGACTCCGGGGGGATCGGTTTTCAGGGTCTCGACACCTTCGGTTCCATGTGGACGATCTTGGCGTCCGAGGGTTTCCCTGAGTCCGTGGTGCGTCCGTGTGGTAGATCTTGGGGTACCGGCGCCATCGGGTTCCACCTCGCACATTGGTCGACGAAACACGTAGCGATGCAGATCTTGGCGACAAAAGGGCATCGGGGCTCTTGTGACGAGACAGTCTTGTCGACGGACCCTCGGGTTCGTGCGGCTCCTCGTGGCGAACTTGTCGATGTGTCGGATCGGAGATCTTGTCGAGGGGGTCTTGGAATGGTACTCCGATGGTGCTTCGGGTCAGCTCGGCTGAGCACAGGGGACGCGAGGTGGGCGGCGGTCGGCGAGGGCCAGGGGCGGCGCGTGCGAGCTCGCGCTCAGGGCGGCGGCGGGTGCCTGGCTGCAGACGACGGAGGCGCGGTCTCGGGGCGAGGGCGACGGCGACGGCTACGCCGGAGGAGGCTGAAGCGAGGCGGCCGCTGGTGGGGGGCCGAGGCCGAGCGGGGGCGGCTTCCAGAGGAGGGCGACGCGGCGGCTCGAGCACGGCGACGAGGGGCGAGGCTGACAGAGGCGAGGCGCGGGGCCGCGGCGAGGAGGGCGGGGCGGAGCTCGGGGTCGGGCGCGGTGAGGCCGAGGGCGGGGCGGAGGCTGGGGCGAGGTCGGCCTAGGTCGGCGGGGGAAGGGAGAGGGGAGGCAGGCGCGGGAGGCGGCTGGCTGGGGATGAAGGAGGGCCAGGGCGGCGGGGAGGAAGAAGGCCGGCGGGAGGTGGCGGGGAAGCTCCGGCGGCGGCGCTCGGGGCGGAGCCGAGGAGAGGCACGGGGTCGGGTTGCGGGCTAGAGGAGGAAGAAGAGAGAGGAAGGGGAGCGAGCGGGGGCCGTGGGGGTGGGGCCGGGCGTGGGGTCGCAGGGTGGAGTGGAGGGAGTGTGCGGTGTGTGTGGGTGGGTGTGGGACTGGCAGGTGGGACAGGGGAGTGGGGCTGCTGACTAGGCCAGGTGCGGGTAGGGCCCGGGGGAAAGAGAGAGAGGGTGAGGGTGTGGCTGTGAGGAAGAGAGAGAGAGGGGGAAAGGGTATGGATTGGTGAGGTGGCGGAGGATGTGATGAGGTGGAGGGAAGGTGAGGTGGAGGGCACTGGTTGGTGGGTAGACTAGGATTGGGTGGATTAGGGATTAGGTTTAGTTTAGGTGGACCGATTTTATTCTGGGGGTGGCCAACTGGGTCGGTTCGGCCCGGTTTGGCTGCCCCCTAAAAATATTTAAACATTTTATTTAATCAAAACGGGGCGTTTGAAAACTGTGGTTAGACAAAACAAAATATTCCGGATACCCGGATTTGCGTTTGAACAAAGACGGGGCGTTTAGAAAACAAAAATAGGTTTTTCCGAAAATAGTTTTATGCGAACAAATGCAAGATGATGACGATGCTAAAATGCAAGGTGGCATCATGACATGAGCATGCGGTCATGGCGATGCAATGCACAAAAACAACGCGATTTTCTAGTAGTGGTTTTGCGGGATGCCACAATTCGACACCACTACCAATGGATCTCGCCCTCGAGATCCGCCTCATGGTACCGGAAAGAAGGCCGACGATCTGATCCTTCGCGCTTCGTGTAGATCCTTGCGACACCACTAACAAGAGGTCGTTGTCCGTGATCGTCGAGAGAACTCTCCGGTAACAAAGGGTGAAGGTTGAGGTATCCACAAATAAAGCCACCTCTAGCTTTCGTGGACGGAGTAAAATCGCTGGATCCACTGATTCGAAGTACAAGAGCGAATGATAAGAGTAGTCGGATGGTGATCAGTCCATCGCGCACCCAAACCATTACTCTGCACACGAATAGGCGGATTATGCAACCAACTCTCGGATTTCAGATGGAAGATCTCGACAAGTGAGGTTCAGAAACAGAGTAATGCAGACTCTGCATCGGATCTGGCGCAGATGATGTCGTCGCGTCGGAAAACACCGGAAGGCACGAGAAGGAACAAAGGGAAGTCCATCAGACGAAGGATTCCTCGGATAGCATGAAGACCAGATGTAGTCACACCGTTACCAAAGGAGGAAGCGAAACCCTGAAGGTACGACGGAACCCAACCCCGAGAAATCCTGGACTCGAAGAGAGAGAAGAGAGCGGATTCAAAACACGCAGAGGTGAGAGGAGAATAGCAGAGGGGTAAGGAGTAAAATTAGACCTAATCAGAACTATCCAACCGATTTTGCAAAATAGTTTTGGCACTCTACTTCGATCGTTAGCTAGGTTATCCTACAGGCTGGACTTGTGGGGTATCGCAACTGCTGAGCTCTGATACCACTCTGTAACACCCTCAGAATCGGCCCTATGCAAGTTTCAGCGCTTCCCGCCAAACCCGCATAGAAACGATTCAAAGGTGCCCACCAGGCACTTGCGTGCGGGTGGAAACGAAGTAATAACATTACACAACAGTCCCCGATGGGACCCACAGAACAGATATATATATATATACAACACGACTCCATGAGTCAAGAATACAGATATACAATACAAAGATCCAAATCACCTTTAAAATGATATAGCGTCCGACTACGGACAAGATGCAAATGGGGCTAAGAGCCCTGAAGAATAACCAATGGCGTCCATAACCCTGCCCAGGCCAAGCCGGAAGGGTAACCCTGCTAACGACGTCGATCTCAAAACCTGCTTAAACAAAAGGGGTGCCGACAAAGGGCAAAGGAAAAAGAGAGAGAGCGGTCAGTACTGAGGCCAGTACACGGCGAGGCTAGAATTCGGCGGTCCTCGCCTACACAGGTATGGTGGACTGAAGCGGCAGCGCAGCATGCACTAAACAACCTATAGAGACTCGAAACAACTGACGGCTATCAGAGAGGGATAAGAAAGAGCTATACGGAACCAACCTGATACTACCACCAAGCACACCCATCCTGGTGTTTCCCCCTCGTTACCAAACGAGGAAGTCGACCGAGGAACTCACTCCGTTGGCAGTTTTATTTATTCAGTTATCGTTGCCGCAATTACTAGTCAAGTATAGATAATCATCCTGATAAAATAAGCAGTGGGCACTTTTAGTTAACCATTCCGTTGTAGTTGCGACACTTACTAGTCAAATACAATTAGCATGAGATATCCCAAAACCCAGCAGTTGTTGGTACTTTTATTTAGCCATTCTGTTGTAGTTGCAGTACTTACTAGTCAGGTACAATGGTCGCAAGCGACAACCCAAACAAGCAATTGTTGGCAGTTTTATTTAGCCATTCCATTATAGTGAAGCTGATTACTAGTCATTATAAGTCAAATTTATAGCACTACTTTAGTTATAGTTGTCTATGATCGAGATACTGTGCTCCAAGTCGTCCATAACCGCGGACACGGCTTTCAGAAAGTTTTACCCGGCCGGGGTGCACAAATAGCAACACACACTCGATCAACCTCGGAAAAACCAAATCAAAACCCAACGAGGCCTTCACGACAAAGCAATCACAGGATTCAGAAATATTTCAGGGGGCCACCCCTTAAAGTAGACCCGCAACGAAGCCGGCCGGCTCCGAGACGGACTCAAGGTTGTGGGGACGGCTGTAAACGACTGGGAACCCAAAACTGGGCTTGTCGATACCGCGGAATCGTGCCACGATCCTAAACAGTACAGTGTGCTCCTCGCACAGTTTAAATAAAGCAGTAGCATGGCATAAGTACAGGATAGTAAATAAAACCTCAAACTAGTTTGTGGCCCCAAGAAATAAGAATGAATCAAGCTCTGGCTCAGGGGGGGTCCCATAAGCCTCCCGGATGTGGATAGTGCGATAAATCAAGGAACAGGTATCAAGCACTCGGGGTCCTACGGGACACAAGTGGACAGTTAACAACCAAATAACATCTATTGCCCACCCGTGCCTCTGCTTACCTACTTCAATTTTAGTTGTTAAACAGTAATTAAAGTGAACGAAAAGTACAGCCATGAGCATCTCCAACCTCAAACATGTGGCAATACTCCAACAACTGTGGTACATGGCGACACGCAACAACACTTGAGCAAGCAACTACGACGCGCAAGTCCAACTATCTACCAAACAACAGGTAATAGGAGGTGGCCATGGCAATATAAGGCGGCAAGGGATATCACGGGTACGAAAACTAGAGCATCGCAACACAGATAGCAATAGATCAACATGAGGGAATAAATACTATAAAAGTAAGATAGGTAGAAAGGGGGAGATGCTCGCCTGAAAACATTGTCGAAGGTTCAACCGAAGATCGGGTCGACTCTCGCATCAACTCAACGGCCTTATCCGCGAAGAACCAAAACACTAGAAGAAAACACCGAATGCTCTATTTAATACTACGATATAAGACCGGGCATGATGCATGTATAATGTATGACATGGCAAGGTGCGATGCAATTAGGCCATATTAAGCGGAACCGGGGTCCCGACAATTAATTAAACGGTTCCAGTTATTTAGATCCCCGCAGTTTAAATGTTGTAATAACAGGGCAAGATAAGTTACCGGTTCGCTACACAAATTTAAATGAGGCCAATCTAAGACTAGATTTGCCCGCATATGGGCCCCATATTTAATTTAGGTGAATCGGCATAAGGCCCCCACACCACATGACAAGTATGCATGCAAGTATGACAATTTAATATGCAACAATTTATATAGTCGGCAATTTATAAAATAGGGTTCTCGGGTAAGGGTCACACATTAGGGTTCGGCGAACTTGGGGTTCCGGGGTTCGGGGTTCGGTCTCAGGGTTCGGGGTTCGACGGGATCGTTCTCGGACAACTGAGGTAGATCTTGGCGCATCCGCGTCGGCGATCTTGGCGTTCTTCAGGTTCGGGTTCTGGCGCTTCGGGTCGGTCTTCAGGGTCTCGGGAAGTAGATCTTGGCGCTCGGGTTCGGCGTTATCGGTCTTCAGACTCCGGGGGGATCGGTTTTCAGGGTCTCGACACCTTCGGTTCCATGTGGACGATCTTGGCGTCCGAGGGTTTCCCTGAGTCCGTGGTGCGTCCGTGTGGTAGATCTTGGGGTACCGGCGCCATCGGGTTCCACCTCGCACATTGGTCGACGAAACACGTAGCGATGCAGATCTTGGCGACAAAAGGGCATCGGGGCTCTTGTGACGAGACGGTCTTGTCGACGGACCCTCGGGTTCGTGCGGCTCCTCGTGGCGAACTTGTCGATGTGTCGGATCGGAGATCTTGTCGAGGGGGTCTTGGAATGGTACTCCGATGGTGCTTCGGGTCAGCTCGGCTGAGCACAGGGGACGCGAGGTGGGCGGCGGTCGGCGAGGGCCAGGGGCGGCGTGTGCGAGCTCGCGCTCAGGGCGGCGGCGGGTGCCTGGCTGCAGACGACGGAGGCGCGGTCTCGGGGCGAGGGCGACGGCGACGGCTGCGCCGGAGGAGGCTGAAGCGAGGCGGCCGCTGGTGGGGGGCCGAGGCCGAGCGGGGGCGGCTTCCAAAGGAGGGCGACGCGGCGGCTCGAGCACGGCGACGAGGGGCGAGGCCGACGGAGGCGAGGCGCGGGGCCGCGGCGAGGAGGGCGGGGCGGAGCTCGGGGTCGGGTGCGGTGAGGCCGAGGGCGGGGCGAGGTCGGCCTGGGTCGGCGAGGGAAGGGAGAGGGGAGGCAGGCGCGGGAGGCGGCTGGCTGGGGATGAAGGAGGGCCAGGACGGCGGGGAGGAAGAAGGCCGGCGGGAGGTGGAGGGGAAGCTCCGGCGGCGGCGCTCGGGGCGGAGCCGAGGAGAGGCGCGGGGTCGGGTTGCGGGCTAGAGGAGGAAGAGGAGAGAGGAAGGGGAGCGAGCGGGGGCCGTGGGGGTGGGCCGGGCGTGGGGTCGCAGGGTGGAGTGGAGGGAGTGTGCGGTGTGTGTGGGTGGGTGTGGGACTGGCAGCTGGGACATGGGAGTGGGGCTGCTGACTAGGCCAGGTGCGGGTGGGGCCCGGGGGAAAGAGAGAGAGGGTGAGGGTGTGGCTGTGAGGAAGAGAGAGAGAGAGGGGGAAGGGTATGGATTGGTGAGGTGGCGGAGGATGTGATGAGGTGGAGGGAAGGTGAGGTGGAGGGCACTGGTTGGTGGGTAGACTAGGATTGGGTGGATTAGGGATTAGGTTTAGTTTAGGTGGACCGATTTTATTCTGGGGGTGGCCAACTGGGTCGGTTCGGCCCGGTTTGGCTGCCCCCTAAAAATATTTAAACATTTTATTTAATCAAAACGGGCGTTTGAAAACTGTGGTTAGACAAAACAAAATATTCCGGATACCCGGATTTGCGTTTGAACAAAGAAGGGGCGTTTAGAAAACAAAAATAGGTTTTTCCGAAAATAGTTTTATGCGAACAAATGCAAGATGATGACGATGCTCAAATGCAAGGTGACATCATGACATGAGCATGCGGTCATGACGATGCAATGCACAAAAACAACGCGATTTTCTAGTAGTGGTTTTGCGGGATGCCACACGTGACAACGGCTATGTGTCCATCTCTCGTTTGATCAAGCCCGTGAGGCTTATATTTTTCCCATGACAAGTGACAACATGAATGTGTCCATCTCTCGTTTGATCAAGCCCGTGAGGTTTATATTTTTCCCATGACAAGTGACAACATGAATGTTATTGGTGAATGTGCCACTCGGTTTGTGCCACGGATCCACGGTAGTAACCAGAAGGCCACAAACATGAATATGATATGCTGTTAGATGAGATCAGCAGCACTGACCTAGCTTGCCCCGGTTCCTGGTATCCTTCTATGTGAAGACTTACACCGTACCTATTGAAGTGTAAACACGCATGGATCGCGGAAATGTTCACACGTGAGCTCAGTGAGTAGACCGTGGCGCCCTCTGTCGATCCTTGCATGGAAGCTAGCCCTTACACGTAATCAGACTTCATCTGCAAGACTTGTCACGGGGAGACTAGTCACAATGAAGAGTATCATATAGTATCATGCATATAATACTAGTATATGATACCATCTCCATAATGTATAGTATTATGTAGTAGTACCATAGTTTTAATATATTTATTCTTTTGTAGAATCTCAATGTAAAATTGTGTACAAGATTTATTTTAGATTAGTTTTTCTAGTTTTATATGCTATGATACCGTATCTATCTATGATATCAACCAAATCTTTTTCATCATTAATTACAATGACATATAAGCATTTTGCATTCATGTACTACATGATACTACCTATGATATCCCCATTGGGACTAGTCTTAACCCGTCCGGGGTACGGTACATTTCCCTACGAGTGTGCGGTGCTCGCGGGCTGCCTGAAGCTGATCAGTGATTACTGGCAGCAGGTCTTCTAATATTTACTAGATTTAGATGTACGTCTTGGCACACGATCCCGTGGGTCTCGCACCAGTTTTTATTGTATAGTGACGCTAACAAAAAATGGAAAAATGATAACGTGTTCGGAAATTTTCTGTCGCAACTCATGCAGAAGTATGAGATCCATGTAGAAGGAATTACATGAGGTGCTTTATGGATTGACAATATTTCAACATTGTATATACTCAAAAGACCAAAAGAAAGGTAGTCAAACAAAAGACAATAGTTAAGTAGTCAGCTGCGAAGCATAAAGAAAATAGGGAATATTATACATATCGGTGACTATTTGGTCCAAAATAAAAGCAGAGTGCACACCATAAGGTAGATATATACCACGGGAATGTCACCGACTACAACATAGGTGTCAACACCCGGATTTTTAATCCTAGATGCCTGTTATACTATACATCGCAATTCCAGGATTACCATTTTTGCGAGACATAACAGATTGGTACCATAGTTTATCATCCATTACAAACCATTATAAAGGTCTTACAAATAAAGGATCTCATGATCTAGTCTTAATACAATCAACGCAGCGGAATAATTAATAACGGTAGCGTGGGCGAAGCTCCATCTTTAGGGTCACAGGCAATACTACGATGGGAGATGATCCTAGTTGTCGTAGACTTCCTGCGGTCCATCATCCTGATAGTCCTTCTCATAGTCTGGCCACAGAAATAGCCATGGACAAGGCCATGAGTACTCTTGAAGTACTCGCAAACTATCACTAACAAGTAAAATGGCTCAAGTAGGAATACTAAGCTCTAGGTTGTTTTGCAAAAAGCCAGGTTTATCTATAGCTGAGTTCAGAAGTAAGAAAACTAGTTTAAGGTTTTATAACACCTAGGTGGGAACTTAGTTTTCACTTTCACAACCATGTTGTGGTCAAGTCAAAGTCATGATTCATTTCACAAGTCATTTTGAAAATATCTAACGACGAAACAGTATGGCCACTCCAACTGACCGCGGACGCGGCTATTCGAATAGTTTGACACTCTGCAGAGGTGGTATACTTTCACCACAATATTCGAGACATCTGTCAGGAACAATCCTGAATTCACCATACTCAGTATGCGGATAATCAATCCTAACCTTTCAATTACACACCCTAGTATAGGCACCTCTCCTATGAGTTTGGCCTCCCAACCATGACCATCTGTCATCTTGGGAACTGCACAGGTGGACAATCATCACGAAGTAGCCTCTGCTCAAACCTCGGCCGCAAGGGAACCCATACTATGGTATATAAACTTCCAGTCAAGCCCTACCCACTTTCGGGTATTGTGGTTGTACGGTAAAATTGGAATGGTATCGCATCCGAACACAACCATCAGTTTTATAAAGGGATAAGGCTCATGCCTCAACATTTTCATCATCAAAATCATCCGGTGTTCAATAACACATGTCAAAACATTTCATTAGAATTAATCATCATTCTAAGGTTTTCATAACCATTTTCACTAAGTATTCCCATCTAAAGTGATCAAGTTTTATGCTTAGAACTAGCCACTAAAGTTGGGGGTAAACACTAATGAGGGGTGGTAATCAAGTGTGACTTATCTAGGTATAATCTCATGCCTCAGGATGACATCAATTTCTACCTAACTTAGGCCAAGTTTTATGCTCTTTATGCTACCTCTAATATCTTTCCAAAACTTCACAAGTCACTAAGTAACATAAATAAAAAGCTTTGATAAAGAGATAAAATAATCAAGCTTGCAAGTAAATTTGGGATTTAGGATACTCAAGATTGTCTAATCAAAGCATGCCTAATGCATTTGCATAGGTTATCTAGCTTTCACAGTTGTAAGTGTTAGCTTGGAAAGTTCTAGCTTGCTAGGATGGCTTGCCTTGTGCAGTGCAGTGGTTGAAGTTCTCCTCTACTTCCTCTTCGTAGTAGTCTCCTTCCTCTTCGTTTTCTTGGTCGGTACCAGCGTCTATAAATAAATACAAAGTACACAATCACCAAACAATACTTAACTACTTCTATTTCGCACACAAAG
This sequence comes from Avena sativa, assembly GCA_916181665.1. Lineage (NCBI taxonomy): Eukaryota > Viridiplantae > Streptophyta > Magnoliopsida > Poales > Poaceae > Avena > Avena sativa. The sequence continues at coordinate 56,213,905 of OV702284.1, read as the reverse complement.
GCTCACACTAGATGATCTAGCATCATCAAAATCATCACAAGAATTAAGGCAATAGTCCTATTTATTTCATTTTAGAAAATTAATTTCTACTCATTGAAAAACTACTTAAGATTTAATATTCTCCAATTAAAATAGGGCATGATGTTGACACATGTCATCACTACATATTTCAATACTTGGGAATGTGATTTAAAGTGGTGTCACAATTTAATAAGGTTTAACCTTTTTATTTTAATTAATTAAAGTGACTAGAAATGCCTATGAGGCATTCTTTTATTACTTGTACATTATTACTGCAAGTAAACCTAGATATTTGTATATATTCAGAAAGGGCTTATCAAATGTGATTTTTGGGAGTTGGAATCAACTCAAAATCATTTATGGTTGAACTTTTAAAAACGTTTGAATGCAGAAAAGTCTCTGCCTTGTTATTTTTACTATAGGTGATATATAATTTTAAATGGTTTGACTCCAACGGGCTTGGATTAAAAATTTCCATACCTTTCTAGCAAAATTGGTTTCATGCTATTTGGTTCAGTAAAACTCTCTGAAATTGAATTTTGAATCTACTGCCAGAACTAGGTTTGAAAGTAAATAGATAAATCTAAATTTAAACTAACTGGGTTGCACGAGAATTCTAACTAGGATGGCCCACTTCGCATAGTGCGCGCGAGGGCTGGTTAAGTGGTGTCCCCACACGTCAGTGGGACAGGGGTTGCGAAGGGGTACGGGATAACTACGACCGTAGGATTAGATCAAGGATCAACGGCTCATGACCATTGTCCTCGTCGAATAGAACACGATAGGCTCGAACCCTAGCGCGTCCAGTGGGGGGCTAGGGCGGCTCACCGGGGCTCAGGCGATGTTCGGCGATGGGGGCGAACGACGAAGTCGACGACGGTGGTTCTCCTGGTACTAGCGGATCCTCCTAGGGTGGCTCCAATCAACGACGCCCTACTCCTCCAGCAGCGGCATGCTTCGGCGAAATTCCAGCGAGGGAGAGCTTGCCTTGCTCCAGGAAGAGGTGGGAAGGATCAGTGAGAGGTGGGCAGTGAACTGGTGTGAAGAAAATGGGCGGGGGAGACCTCCTTTTATAGGCGAGCGAGGGAGGCCGAGCGGCATGGGCAGTGCTCGTCGGGGTCGGGGTTATAGCTACGGGCATGGCTGGGGCTAGGGGATGGTTCGCGGTCTCCTGGCGGTCCTCAACGGCTTGATGGAGTGGAAAGGGGCGATGCGGTTTGGTCGGAACGCGCGGGTGCTCTGAGCGGCACCGACGACATTTTTGACAACGCACATGCGCTCCTGGTCGCGCGGTGGAGAACGGGCATGTCTGGTGGTCTCCTGGGATGGTGGTTATCAAGTAGACTGGCGGCAAAGGCGAGGCGCGGTCTGTGTGAGCGTGTGGAGTGCATCGAGCTAGCGTGCTCTGGACATGGCAGAGACAAACTGGGCGCGTGTGTTCTCGGTGGTCCACGGCTTGTCAAGGCTCGAGGGCTGGACATAGGGTGGCGGTGGACGGTGGCGTGCCTCCTGGACATGGTGGCTAGGCGCGGCGCTGGCTCGTTCTAGCTTGCCATGGTCGGCTGACAAGGGTGTGCTCGGGCATGCACGACATGGTGCATTGGGTAGGGTCTAGGTTGGTTTAATGCAATGGTTGTCACTGGGGGAGACAAGGATGATAAATGGAGAACAATGTTTGAAAGGATTACTGCTCAAAACAATGAAGTTTGGCAGAATTTGATTTGTGTCTCCAGGTGTTTGATGAAATGGCCGGAAGAAATTCATATTTGAATTTTTGGTTGAAACTTGGTGAGTGTACTGATACTTCCAATTTGCATCACCATTCTATATCATAATTTTTCTCTATTCATTTATATATGTCTTATTATGAGGTAATACTTATGTCTTTTCATCTGTTTATGCATGTTGGATGATTCTTGGAGGATGAACTGCCGGAGTCTAGATTCTGATGGAAAAAGAGGTGTTTTGATGCAATTTCGTGAAGATCAGAAAAATACCATAAAAATATGGGAAAATTATATTTTTCTAGAAGACAAAGGAAGCCAGAAGGGGAGGCGAAGAAGGGCCACAGGGGGCCTACACCCCCTTGGTGCGGGTCCCCCTAGGTCGCGCCTAGGGCAGGTGTGGCCCACCTGCTCGGCTTCCGACTCCGCCCTCTCGCCTATATCTTCCTTACAGAACCCTAACACCAGGGAAGCGACCACAGAGAGATTTCCACCGCCTCTGCAGGGCGGAAAACACCGAGAGAGAAAGATCTCTCCGGCAGACAGATTTCTGCTGGGGGAATTCCTTCCCGGAGAGGGGAGATCGTCGCCATCAACACCATCGTCAAGCTAGGATTCATCAGGGTCATCATCATCATCCACACCATCATCTCCACCAGCACATCATCATTACTCCATCCCGCTATAACAATCATGTTGAATACTTGCCTAGTTCATTAGGGGAAACTTTCACGGTGTTAATTACTATTGTAGTTGATGCTTGTGAGTGGAACCATTGGATAATTGTTTATGTTCAGATTGTTATTCATCACCATATCATCTTTGATCTTGATCCATATGATGTATTGTGAGTAGTTCGTCTAGTTCTTGAGGACATGGGAGAAGTCATGTTGTTATTAATGGATTTGTGTTGAGTTATTATTCAATGGTTTAGTATTTAAGTTGTGGTGCTATTATTCTAGTGGTTTCATTTGAACGTCGACTACATGATACTTCACCATTTATGGGCCTAGGGGAATGCATTGTGTATTTGGGTACTAATTGTGGGGTTGCCGGAGTGACAAAAACCTGAACACCCGTTAGGAAACCTTTGCACAAGGGAGTGTAGGATCTCAGAGTTTAAGGCTGTGGTTAGGTTTATATCTTAATTACTTTCCTGTAGTTGCGGATGCTTGTAGGGGGTTTAACGACAAGTATGTATTAGTCCAAGTAAGGTCGATACATTTGCACAGGTTCACTCACACAACACTTACAACACCAAAGAAGAGTACTCAACTATTTGAAGTGAAAGCACTTGACAGAATTCCCATGTGTCCTCGAGAACGTTTGGACCTTATAAGTATTTCCACCAGCTTGTCCTTTGCTAAGAAAGGATTGGGCCACTTGCTGTGTTTTTTATTTTTCTTTATTACTTGCACTTTGTTTTGTTGCTTTATCAGAAAACCCCTAAAAGTCCATTTTCGAAGTATTTACAGAGAGTTCTTGCTCCATACCACTAGTCAACACCTTCTTCTCCTCGTTAGGATCGATACTCCTATTTATCGAAAGTACTACGATACACCCCCTATACTTGTGGGTCATCATGTACTGGTCACATACTAGGGAGTATTTGGTTGATTGAATTTGTCAAGGTGAACTGGTTTGGTTGGGTTTTGCGAAATGGTGATCTTACCATATGAAAAAGATTAAATTTTCAAATGTCATTTGAATAGGGTTGCCAAATGTTCCTAGGGGTTTACAAGGTGGGCTTTGGTTCACTTTTACTTGGTCTAGCAAGGGGTGAAAAGAATTGGATTTGTTTTTGTTAGAAATCTTGTACTAGAAACACTCAAACTGGTCTAGTGAGCAAGATTGGCAAAAATGACCATTGACTCATTTTGTTTGTTTTTGAATTTCTAATGATTTGATTCTGCTTGGAAATGATTTAGATGATGTTGTTTTCATCTTTAAACCACATCCTTGCCATTCACAAGAATCAAACAAGTCCATTCAAGCATTCATGCATTCATAACATACACACATGCATTCATATGGATTTTAATTCACAAAAGTTTTTGTTAACCCTAAATTTGGGTGATTGAGATTGATAACCTTGATTAATATTTTTGGGATGTTACAATAGGACGGAAATGCAGGAGGTGGAGGGATTGTAAGGCTTGATGATGCTTTTCCTCAAACCGAGACCATGAAATGGAAGTATCCCATGTATATGCCATAATTATTTCATGTAACATGATCTTTCCCTAGTACTCGGGTTCCAAACAATAGTAAGTGAAGTGATCATCTTAGTGAAGTCAGACCCATGTTTCCATCCAACATGACAACAATGTTGTAGTGTCGACCTTCAAAGCCGCAACTCATCCATCATGGTGTTGAGCATCACCTTAGATGGTGAGATATTGATAGCGTACATAGTGTGCATATGGTGCAAAGGATGGTAAATGAGACCTATCTATGCATATGGTGCAGAGGATGGTAAAAAAATAAATGAAAAAAATAAAAAACCTAGCTACGATGACGGCAGCCCTCGGCGTAGCCTGGCCATCGGCATAGCCCTATCCATTACATGCGACGCGGCGGCCCACTAAGGGCACTCACACAATCCCCCCACCCGCCTCCGACCCTGCCGCCACCTTCTGCTCCTCCCCCAGCATCGTGTCGCCCCCTCCCCCTCCTCCCCAGCATCACGCCGCCGCCTCCTCCTCCCCCAGCACCACGACGCCCCTCCCCCGAGCCTGCGCCGCTCCCTCACCCGAGCCCGAGCCGCCCCTCCCTCCCCCATCACCGAGCCACTGCCGTCCCCTCCCTCCCCCGAGCTGCTACCGCTGTCTCCTCCCTCCCCCGAGTTCGTCCCCTCCCTCCCCCACCATCGGCCCTCCCTCCTCCACTGCCACCGCCATCCCCTCCCCCTCACCGCCAGCCCATCCCTGCCCGCCCCGCCCCTTCCCATGTCCCTAGCTCCAGCCAGCACACCTCTGCCCCGACCCCGCCACCACCAGCCGCTCCTCCCCCAACCCCGGCCTCGCTCGTCCCTAGATCCTCCACCCCAAGCTAGTGGAGGTGAGTGTAGGAGTAGAAAATTTATTTTATTTTTACTTTGTTTGTTTTTATGTGATGACAAATAGGATTAGAAGTAGTTGTAGTATGTAGGAGTATAAGTAGGAGTAGAATGAAAACCCTAAATAGAAGTAGTTTGTAGTATGTGAGTAGAAATAGGAGTAGAATTAGAATTGCTAGAAATAGGAGTAGAATTAGAAATGCTAGAAATAGGAGTAGAAATAGAATTAGAATTATAAATTGCTAAATAGATGTTGCATATTTAATCATATTTTCATGTTTTTTGCAGTTACCGGAGGGTGAGCGGGAGGAGTGTTTCGACGGCAGGGTCCTGGATCATCTTCGACGATTTGATCACGCTTCGAGGGTGAGAATCCGTTCGCCTCTCTTGTACCTAGGTTTATTTTCGTGTCTAGATCACCAAGTCTGTCGCGTCACCTAGGCGTCATCCCGACCGTAAGCATTACGTGACTTAATATGCAATAGTGGTCTCACATATTTTGAACTGTAACACTTACGGCTTTTATCAGGCAGTCGGCGGATTCGTAGTTGGGTATGGTTCTCCCTGGCTCTACCTCAATCCGAGACAGGATTTCGGTGGCGCCTCCTCGTTGTTCTCCGGATGCACATCCTCTTGTATTTTTGTCGAGACGTCTATCGGGAGAGCAGCGAGGAGGTGCTGCCAAAATTCTACTCAGATCGGGGTAGAGACAGGGAACTTACCCAATCTACGGATCTGGCGGCTGGTTAGGACCCTCTTTTCCTATTAGACATGTAGGTTGACGAATGCATAAAAATATGAAGCATTTAATCTCCTGTTTGATATAAAATGTTATATTTGTTGTTTTGCTCCCAACAAAGCAGAAGAGGATGGCTGATAATGGGTGGATGTAGAGTGGAATTATTAGTGCGACTAATAAAACAGACGATTGGGTACGGAACACTCATTTTTTAGTGAATGAGTTAGCGCGTGGTTCGAAGGCAATGATTCAGGCACTTTGTCCCTGCACTCATTGCACTAAGCATCATCGTCAGGGAAAGGATAACATGTATAAACACCTTCTGCAATATGGGTACATGTCTAACTATGTCACGCAAGTCGACTTTTCTCGGTACAAATGTGACAGAGGTGAGGTGATGCGTTAGTGGCTCAATGGAAATGAGAACGATGGGATTAGAAACTGGCTAGATGATCTCATCGATGCCGACCAGCCGGATTCGCCACCTCCATGGGAGGAACCACCAAAACCGGAGGAACCGAAGCCAACCGCGAAGGCCTTCCTTGATATGATGGTCGTGGCTAAGAGGTCTCTGTATGAGGGTGCAAAGATTTCTCAGCTCGATGCCATCTCTTAGTGTCTAGCCAACAAGTGCCAGTACTCCGCCACCCGTACTCACTTTGAAGCTAATATGAGAACATGTGGTAACATGTTGCCTGAAGGGCATTGTCTGCCTAAAACCTTTCACAAAACAAAGAAACTCATGAAGGATCTCAACATGGATTATGAAAAGATAGATTGCTATCCAAAAGGTTTCCTTTTGTTTTGGAAATAGTTTGCGGGTGACAAGTACTGCTCCATTTGTGGGGCCTCTAGGTATGAAGAGGTAAAGGGAAAGGATGGTCAGGTGAGGCAGTCGAAGGTCGCTAAGAAGATTCTTTGGTATCTCCCCTTAATAAAAAGAATCCAGCGGCTTTTCTTGAGCGAGGATACTTCCACACAGATGACATGGCACAAGAAGGGGAAAAGATATGAGGACGAGCACGGACGGAAGAAGATGGGACATCCATCTGATGGTAAGGCATGGAAGAACTTCGATGACAAATACCCCCGGTAGGCAGAAGAGGCTTGGAATGTAAGAATTGCAATAGCAACAGATGGCTTCAACCCATATGGTATGTCGACGACCTCATACAACTCAAGACTCATGAAGTGAATTAGCTTACACATGACTTAGAGTTGGCCTCTATTGTCCATGCACTTAAAACATGGAGACATTATCTTTTGGGGAAAGCGATGTGAAGTGTTCACTGATCACAAGAGTTTGAAATATATTTTCACCCAGAAAGAAGTCAAAATGAGACAAAGACGGTGTCTAGAACTTATCAAGGATTACGACTTGAGTTTGCAATACCATCTCGGTAAAGCAAATGTTGTAGCAGATGCATTAAGCCGCAAAGTTTATGTGAATGGCCTCACCAAAGGAGAATTGCCAGATGATTTATGTGCCCAATTTAAAGAGCTAAGATTGGAGATAGTGCCTAAAGGATATATCATGTCTTTGGAAGTTCAACTCGCACTGTTGGATAAGATCAAAGAAGCCCAAAAGTTGGACAAGGAAATAGAGGATATTAAGAGTAAAATTAGTAAAGGAAAGGCAAAAGGATTCCATGAAGATGAATAAGGAACTTTATGGTATGGAAACCGTATCGGCTTTCCACGAGATCCGGAACTTCGGAAATTGATTCTGCAAGAAGCACACAATTCACCATATTCTATTCATCCGGGTAACACCAAGATGTACATGGATGTGAAGGAAAGATTTTGGTAGAACAATCTCAAGAAGGATATCGCGGAACATATTGCCTTGTTTGATGTGTATAGTAGAGTGAAAGCGGAACATCGGAAACCGACAGGGTTATTGCAACCACTAACAATACCTGATTGGAAGTGGGATAAGATTGGTATGGACTTCATCAACGGACTGCCAAGAACCAGGTCTAGATACGATTTGAAATGACATTTCATAATCCCTAGTGTTTTGTGTGTTAGATAACAATATCAAGGATTGTTTAACGTGTGTTGAAGTGCTGTAGATCTGTACATTAAGAAGGGAAGGAAACTGCTTTCTGGGGCGGATAATCCGCCCCATCCCTCCTTCAAGTGTGCGCGACCCCTAGAGAGGGGGGCGGAGTTTGTGGCCGGATTTTTCGGCCTAGCCGGATTGTCCGTCCCTTGGGGGCGGACTGTCCGCCCCCTCGAGGATTTCCTTCAAGTTAAGGCTGCGTCGCTCTCTGTATGGGGGGCGGAGTTTCCCTCGGACTTTCCGGTCCTTGGGCGGACTTTCTCCCAAGGGCGGATAGTCCGCCCCTAGCGGGGGCGGATAATCCGCCCCCTCTGGAAATTTCTTCAAGTCAAGGCTGCGTCGCTCTCAGTATAGGGGGCGGAGTTTTCCCCGGAGTTTCCGTCCTGGGGGGGCGGATTTTCTCCCCAGGGCGGATAGTCCACCCCAAAGGGGGGCGGATAATCCGCCCCCAAATTTCTCCAACGGCTTGTTCTGGGCAGGGGGTATTTAAGCCTGTTTTTCCCCTCAGTCCAGAACTCTTGATTCACTCGAAAAAGAACAGACCTAATTTGCAATCTTCATCCGAGAGAACTCCACCTAGATACACTCAAAGGCTCCGTCCATTTGGGAATCAAAGGAGGAGGACTCGATCTTCATCAACTACAATCAAGCGCTTCATCTTCTCCCCATTCATTTGGGGAACCACCGATCTAGTATTTCTTGCAAATACCTAGATCCTTGTTTTTGTTTATATTGATAAACCTTGTTCTTGTGGCAGCTTGTTGTCATCTCGGGAGCCCCCAATTCGGTTGTGGGTGTGTGCCCCGATAGTGTTGTAAAAGGCAACGGTTCCCGCCTTGAAGGGATCCAATAGTGGAGAAGGTGGATCAGGCCTCTCGTGGCGAGATCCATCGGAGAATAGGGTGAGGCCTATTGTGGCGTGGTGGTCTTAGAACCGCCCACCCCTCCAACGTAGATGTACTTCCCTTAACAAGGAAGGAACTGCGGTAAAACAAATCCCTATGTCTCCGCGTGCTCCACTACGGTTCCTTCGCTCCTCTCTTTTCGTGCTTATTAGTTAGGGTTGCATATAGGGAAATTCTCGTAGTTGCATATCTAGAGAATTTACTTTGTGTCAAGCCTAAAATTGAGAAAGTGTTAAAAATTGGTTAGCACCTATTCACCCTCCCTCTAGGTGCCCATACGATCCATTTCAATTGGTATCAGAGCCCCGGCTCTTATTTCAGGCTTAACTGCCTAAGAGAAGTATGGGTTCCAAGGTAGATGGGAGTGATGCTCCGGATGTAGTCACCATGAACGATCTCAAGACGTTGGAAACAACCTTGGTGAGTTCAATGGAGGCTAAGATGGAAGATATGCGTCAATTGATAATGCGTCTCTCCCCATCCACAGCATCACCTACATCTAACTCTGAGGCTACCACTCCGCAATCCAAGGAAATGGGTAAAACCGATTCCAAAGAGAACGAAGTGGTTGCTGATGACACTAGAAAGAGCTCCTCCTCGAAAAAGAATAGTGGTAAGGATGAATACAATGAGGTTTCTCATGTGTATTCTCCTGATCCACCTATCCCTCACCCACATATACATAATAGGGGTGATCCACCCAAAATTTCTGCATCTACTTTTTCTCAATGGCAATTTTTTATGAAGTCTCATGTGTGCAGTTCCTCCATTGAGTTGTGGAAAATCATAGAAAATGGTCTTCATGTTGGAAACCCCAACAATCTCACAAGAAGAGAAGTTGTTGATAGCCAACTCAACGCTACAACTCTACACATGATACAGCTTGGTGTGGGTGACAAAGACATGCCACACATTCAGCATCTTAGCACAGCTAAGGAAGCTTGGGATGCCCTCACCGAGCTCTTCATCGGAAATGAAAGTATGAGAAGGAATAGATATGATGCTTTGAGCAACGAAGCTGAAGGATTCTATATGTTGGATGGAGAAGACCACGAGGACATGTATAGGAGGCTCAAGGCAATAGCCACAACTTTCAGAAACCACGGTGCAGCTCATATTGATGATGCTTGGATCAAGCGCAAGTATGTCAGTGCTCTTATGCCATTTGAGCCCACATATTTGAAAAGTCTCCAAGGTAGGCATAACTATCACCTCATGTCATCCAATGAAGTAATGCAAGAAATGGCCGCTTTCAAAGTGGCTGCCAAGAATACCGAAGATGCTCGTGCTCGAGCTATGGGGATGCAAAAGGGGGTCAACATGGCTTTGAAGACTAGTGTGATTGATCATGATGAATATGACGTAGAAGGTCTGGACTGTAATGAGGATATAAAAAGGATCCACGGACAATACTTGGCTCTTTATGCTAGAAACTTTTGGAAAGATCCATCCAAGGCTAAAGCTGAACTAGAACGCAAGAGTGGAGCCTATGGAAGAAAACAAAACGGTCCCAAGCTAAGAACATGTTTCAACTGTGCTGACAGGCTGCACTTTGTAGCTGAGTGTCCATATCAAAGTAGGGAAGATAATGGAGGAAGACTTATTTTCAAGGACAAGTCAAAGGCTCCACGCAAGAAACAGTTTGTAAAGAAGAATACTCCCTTCAAGAAGCAACCGAAGATTGTTCTAGTGGCTCAAGAAGAATATTCATCGGGAAGTGAAGATGAGGACGAGGACGATAGCTCTCAAGAGGTGGCTGCTATAGCCACCACATCTACATCAGCATCTCTCTTCGACTCTCCGAATGAAAACATCATCAACAAGAATGCTACTTATCTAATGGCAAGAAGCTCCGAGGTAACGACTTCTAACTCTTCTTTTCCTAAGGCTATGATTGACATGGATGATCCTACTAGTCTTAAGGTTAAAGAAGAGATTATTGCTTTGGATTACTTCTACACTAACTTGCAAGGTGAGCACAAAGTTCGTTTTGAAGCTCTTATGGATCAGCTGGCCCAAAACGAAGACACTCCTTGAAGAAAAGGGCAGAATTGAAAGGGAGGATGCAATGGAAATTGCATCCTTAAAAAATGCTCTTGAGGAAGAAGAAGAAGCTCGGGTCTCTCTTGAAGAGAGGCTTGAGTCCATTGAAGAGTCACATGAAGAAATTGTGGCTAAACTTGTTAAGGAACGTGACAATGCAGTCAGCAAAGCAAAGAAGTTAAAGAAAGAAAAGATTGACTTTGGGGCTGCTCATGATAGACTCTCCGAGGAATTGGAGAAACTTGACAATGCTCACAAGGCGTTGAAAAACTATTTCTCTATTCTCAATGAGTCACATGATCAGCTTCAAAGTCGATTGGCCAAATATGATGTTCCTAGCTCATCCAACTCAACATATAGTCAAAAGGCAAATGCTAGTGTGGAAAAAGAAGTGGTCAAGGACATCACTCCCAAGGATAAGGTTGTGCTTGATGAAGTCCTTGACAAGCAAAGGTCAAATCATGGTAAAGAGGGACTTGGGTATGTCACTAAGTCCAAGAAAAAGAAAAACAAGAAGAACAAGACCAAGAATGTGCAATCAAAGACAAGCGCCACTGAGAAGAATGTCACAAAAGACAAGACTAACAATATTGCTTTTGCAGGGTCTCACAATCTAAATTATGAACTCTTTTGTGATGATTATGGCGATGTTTATGCTTATTATGTCGGTCCCTTTGATGAATATATTGCTTGGTCTATTTGGGTCCCAAAGACCCTTGTTACTAACATGAAAGGACCCATTGAAAAATGGGTACCTAAAATCAAGAAGTAATTCTCTTGCAGGGCTATGCTTCCGGTGGGTCGAAATAGGTGCTGGATAGTGGATGCACTAGTCATATGACCGGAAGCAAGGAGATCATCACGGAGATGCATCCAAATCATGATAATATCACAGTCTCCTATGGTGATAAATCTAAATCTCAGGTATTGGGTCTTGGCAAAGTTGTGGTTGCCCACGATATCTCTCTCGTGGACGTCATGCTTGTTGAGACCCTCGGTTACAACCTTCTTTCTGTTCGTGCCCTTGGCAAGATGGGTTTTGCTGTTTTTATTGATGATGATTTGGTGGTACTCTTGTGGAGCAAGTCTGTAAAGGTCGCTTTCGTTGGATACGTCGAAAATGACCTGTATGTGGTGGACTTTTCGGGGAAAACCACTTTGGGTCCGATGTGTCTATTCGGAAAGGACGACGTGGGCTGGCTATGGCATCTCCGTTTAGCCCATGTCAACATGAGAACTTTGCAAAGTCTCCAGAAGGGTGGCCACATCCTTGGACTAAAAGACAATGTCTCCTTTGCCAAAGATCGTGTTTGCAGGGCTTGTGTTGAAGGCAAAATGCACGACTCTCCCCACAAGAGGAAGACTATTGTGTCTTCAAAGAGGATCTTGGAATTACTTCATGTGGATTTATTTGGTACTCCTTCTCATGAAAGTCTTGGTGGGAAGAAATATTGCTTGGTAATTGTCGATGATTACTCAAGATATACATGGGTCTATTTCTTCAAACTAAAGAGTGAGACTCAACAAATAGTCATTGACTTTGCCAATGAAGTTCAACGTCAACACAATGTTCCTATCTTGGCAATAAGAAGTGACAACGGCTCCGAATTAAAAAACTACACCTTGAATGAGTTTATAAGCGAAGAGGGGATTATACATCAATATTCCGCTGCGTACACCCCTCAACAAAATTGTGTAGCTGAGAGGAAGAACCGGACTTTGATGGATATGGCAAGATCAATGTTGGATGAATTCAAGTCTCCTTACAATTTTTGGGCTGAAGCCATATCCACTGCTTGTCACTCATCAAACCGGCTCTATCTCCGCAAGATTTTGGACAAGACTCCTTATGAAATACTTACCGGTAACAAACCCAACATCTCATACTTCAGAGTATTCGGGTGTAAGTGTTTATTTCTTATTAAAGGTGTCCGCTTATCTAAATTTGAGTCCAAGTCTTTAGAAGGTATTTTTGTTGGTTATGGTGCCGAATCCCACACTTACAGAGTCTACAACAAGCTCACTGGGATTGTTGTAGAATCTTGTAGTGTGGAGTTCGATGAAAATAACGGCTCCTTTGTAAGGCAAGTTGATGTTTGTGATGCAGATGTTGAAATAGCCCAAGATGCCATAAGAAGAATTGGCGTGGGATTTTTCCGCCCCATTGAGGAACCCCTTGTGGCGGATCGGGAAGGACAATGCTCCACTCAAGTGGAGCCCTCATCTACACAAGATCAACAAGATCCTACTATTGGAGAAAACTCTGCACCAACACCGCAACCTTTTGAAGATCATCTGTCTCCTGGACAAGCTGGTAGTCCTAGGCCGGACTATCCGCCCCCCTCCAAGGGGCGGACAATCCGCCCCTGGCACTCCAACTCATTCCAGGGGATCCGAAGGAGAAGACAATAGTCAAGAAGCTCCTAGGCCGGATTCTCCGGCCCCCGAGGGCGGATTATCCGGCCCTGGTTCTCCAACTCCTGTCAGGCACTCTCAGGAAGAAGGCACTGGTGCTTCACCTCCCAGGCCGGATAGTCCGGCCCCTCCAAGGGGCGGATTATCCGGCCCTGAAGAACAAACTTAGCAGCAATCTCCTAGTGTTAACTCAGATCAAGATCAAGATCAAGGGCAAGGCAGTGGTCAAGACCAGGATACAAATACTGAATCAACTCCTTCTAGAAACAATAAGGACATTGAGACTCGTCGCAAGGCTCGTGCTGATCGGAACCTTGAACTAAGGGGTCACACTCTTGACAAGGTTGTTGGTGATCTATGAAGAAGGGTATCTACTAGAAGAGAACTTGCAAGATTCTATGATCATCAAGCTCACATTTCCATGGTTGAACCGAAGGTCTTTGATGCTCTTGAAGACCCCAATTGGGTTGTTGCAATGCATGAAGAATTAAATAACTTTGAACGCAACAAAGTTTGGAAGCTCGTAGAGAAACCCAAGGATTGCCGCAATGTTATCGGTACCAAGTGGATCTTCAAGAACAAACAAGATGAAAATGGCATTGTTGTGAGGAATAAAGCAAGACGTGGCTCAAGATTCTCTCAAGTGGAAGGAATTGATTTTGGTGAGACCTATGCTCCTGTGGCTCGTCTTGAGTCCATCTGTATCCTTCATGCCTATGCAACCCATCATAATTTTAAATTACAGGAAATGGATGTTAAGAGTGCATTTCTTAATGGTCCTCTCCATGAGTTAGTATACATCAAGCAGCCCCCGGGTTTTGAGGACCCCAAATTTCCGAACCATGTCTACGAACTCGATAAGGTGCTCTATGGCCTTAAACAAGCCCCACGTGCATGGTATGAGCACCTTAAAGAGCTTTTGCTAGACCGTGGATTCGAAGTTGGGAAAATCGATGCCACTCTTTTTACTAAGAAGGTTAATGGGGAGCTTTTTGTATGCCAACTTTATGTAGATGACATTATTTTTGTCTCTACTAACCAAGCTTTTAACGATGAATTTTCAAAGCTTATGACTGACAGGTTTGAGATGTCCATGATGGGTGAGTTGAGGTTCTTTCTTTGATTTGAGATCAAACAAACTTAGAGAGGGAATATTTATTAATCAATCTAAGTACATCCAAGACATGCTCAAAAGGTTCAAGATGACGGATCTCAATGGTGTGGCTACTCCAATGCAAACAAAGTGTCATCTTGAGCTCAATACCAAGGGTAAAGACGTGGACCAAAAGGTATACCGATCCATGATCGGCTCTCTCCTTTACCTTTGTGCATCTAGGCCCGATATCGTGTGAAGTGTAGGAGTGTGTGCAAGGTACCAAGCCGCTCCTAAAGAAAGCCACTTAGTGGCGGTCAAACGAATCTTCAGATATTTGGTTCATTCCCCAAATTTTGGGTTATGGTATCCCAAGGGTTCAAGTTTCTCTCTATGTGGTTACACTGATTCAGATTGGGCTGGTGACAAAGATGATAGGAAATCAACCTCTGGTGCATGTCAATTCTTGGGCAGGTCTCTAGTGTGTTGGTCTTCAAAGAAACAGAATTGTATTTCTCTTTCAACCGCCGAAGCTGAATATGTTGCTGCTGCAAGTGCTTGTACACAATTATTATGGATGAGGAAAACATTAAAGGAATATGGTGTCAATTGTGACAAAGTGCCTCTATTATGTGACAATGAAAGTGCTATCAAAATTGCTTACAATCCCGTGCAGCATACAAGAGCAAAACATATTGAGATTCGCAACCACTTCATTCGGGATCATGTTGCTTGTGGTGATATTGCCCTATCCTTTGTGAGCACGAAGAACCAACTTGCTGATATTTTCACGAATCACCTTGATGAAGCAAGATTTTGTTATTTGAGGAATGAGCTAAATATCATAGATTCAAGGAGCTTGGCTTGACTATTCTTGCACACTCACTTTCTCTTATTCATGTATTTGGTTTAGATGCGGGCATAGAAATAGGGGGAGTGTGGTCCTAATTGATTGGGCCAACCCTCCCCCCATAATGCCGAAAGCAAGTAAAATCATTTCCCTCAATATCATTTTGTGATATGTGGGTCATCGATGAGCATTGGTTTTGAACTCAAGATACATCTTCGTGGTGTCATGCCATGCGCTCCAATATGGTGGCTTCGGCCACCACCCTCTTCCTTGAGAAGAGTTGGTTTCTAATGGATCTCTTTGGATTCTCTTGCATATTTCTTGTTCTTATGGAAAACACACTCAATTTTGGCTTTTGTTTGATTTGATTCTTGCAAATTTGGGTGTGTAGTACCATCTCCGTTAGCATCGCTCTTCTTCCTTTTGGAGTTTCGATGCCAAAGGGGGAGAAGTAGTTCTATTAGGTCACCATATTTGCATGGGTCATGGGTCGGGCACAAGCACTTGCTTTTCCATTCGTTCATTTTACTTGTGCCCCTTTAGCGTGAACTTATTTGCTATTTTCTATTTGTTGCTTGGTTATTGTAAGACTCTGTCATGACTTATTATGTATGGTCCTATGGCATTCTGGATTTATATTGTGGACCTACTATCATGGAATTCTGGATTTATCTGTGGAGTCTGGCATTCTAGTTGATGACATATGGAATCATGGGATTATCTTATGTATGCATCAATTTTGTGGGATGTGCAATCTCATTAGTTTATTTGGCAATATTCACATCTCGGTGGTATGATCTCGTTTACCAACCTATCTGGTTTTAATTGTTCTTGCTATGAAAGTTGTGTTTTATCTAGTGTGTGCATGCGTGTTTCAAAGGTAAATTTTATTATGCACACATCTAGGGGGATCCTCTTTCATTTATTTTAAGGGTGTCGTTGGTAGTCATTTGCAAATCCTAATATTGTCGTCTTACACCAAAAAGGGGGAGATTGAAAGAACATTTCATAATCCCTAGTGTTTTATGTGTTAGATAACAATATCAAGGATTATTTAACGTGTGTTGAAGTGCTGCAGATCTATACATTGAGAAGGGAAGGAAACTGCTTTCTGGGGGCGGATAATCCGCCCCATCCCTCCTTCAAGTGTGCGCGACCCCCAGAGAGGGGGGCGGAGTTTGTGGCCGGATTTTCCGGCCCAGCCGGATTGTCCGCCCCTTGGGGGCGGACTGTCCGCCCCCTCGAGTATTTCCTTCAAGTCAAGGCTGCGTCGCTCTCTGTATGGGGGGCGGAGTTTCCCTCGGACTTTCCGGTCCTTGGGCGGACTTTCTCCCAAGGGCGGATAGTCCACCCCTGGCGGGGGCGGATAATCCGCCCCCTCTGGAAATTTCTTCAAGTCAAGGTTGCGTCGGTCTCAGTATAGGGGGCAGAGTTTTCCCCGGAGTTTCCGTCCTGGGGGGGGGGGGATTTTCTCCAACGGCTTGTTCTGGGCAGGGGTATTTAAGCATGTCTTCCCCCTCAGTCCAGAACTCTTGATTCACTCGAAAAAGAACAGACCTGATCTGCAATCTTCATCCGAGAGAACTCCACCTAGATACACTCAAAGGCTCCGTCCATTGGGGAATCAAAGGAGGAGGACTCGATCTTCATCAACTACAATCAAGCGCTTCATCTTCTCCCCATTCATTTGGGGAACCACCGATCTAGTATTTCTTGCAAATACCTAGATCCTTTTTTTTGTTTATATTGATAAACCTTGTTCTTGTGGCAGCTTGTTGTCATCTCGGGAGCCCCCAATTCGGTTGTGGGTGTGTGCCCCAATAGTGTTGTAAAAGGCACCGGTTCCCGCCTTGAAGGGATCAGGCCTCTCGTGGCGAGATCCATCGGAGAATAGGGTGAGGCCTATTGTGGCGTGGTGGTCTTAGAACTGCCCACCCCTCCAACACAGATGTACTTCCCTTAACAAGGAAGGAACTGCGGTAAAACAAATCCCTGTGTCTCCGCGTGCTCCACTACGGTTCCTTCGCTCCTCTCTTTTCGTGCTTATTAGTTAGGGTTGCATATAGGAAAATTCTCGTAGTTGCATATCTAGAGAATTTACTTTGTGTCAAGCCTAAAATTGAAAAAGTGTTAAAAATTGGTTAGCACCTATTCACCCCCCCTCTAGGTGCCCATACGATCCATTTCACGATTCTATATGGGTTGTTGTAGATCGCCTAACAAAAGTGGCTCATTTCATACCCGTTAAGACTACTTATACAAGTGCTAAATTAGCTAAGATCTATATGAATAGAATTGTATGTCTGCATGGAGTACCTAAGAGTATTGTGTCTAATAGAGGAACTCGGTTCACTTAGCATTTTTGGAAACAATTGCATGAGTCATTAGGAACTAAACTAGAATTTAGCACAATATTTCATCCTCAGACTGATGAACATATAGAAAGAACCAATCAGATTTTGGAAGATATGTTTAGAGCTTGTGTGCTAGACTATGGATCTAGTTGGGATGAAAGTCTTCAATACGCAAAATTCTCTTACAATAACAGCTATCAATCGAGCATAGAGATGGCTCCGTTTGAATTCCTTTATGGAAGCAAGTGTACTACACCATTACTATGGAATGGAGTAGAAGAAAGAAATTTATTCGGACCAAAACTGATCAAGGAAGCTGAAGAGAAAGTCAGAATGGTAAAGGACAGATTGAAGATAGCCCAATCCCGACAAAAGAGCTATGCAGATCCAAAGCGTAGGGAAGTCACCTATGATGTAGGTGATAGAGCCTATCTCAGAGTCTCACCACTACGTGGTGTGAAGAGATTTGGAGTCAAAGGAAAATTGGCACCTCGATATGTTGGGCCATTCAAGATTTTGAGCCACAAAGGAGAAGTGGCTTATGATTTAGAACTACCTGAATCATTGTCAGCAGTTCACAATGTGTTTCATGTGAGCCAATTGAAGAAGTGTCATCCAGAGATGGAAGAAACTTCGTTGAAGGACACTATACCATTGGAAGAGGTTCAGTTGGAGAGTTATCTCACTTATGAAGGGAAATCTATCAAGATTCTCGAGACAGCAGAAAGAGTTACTCGCACAAAGACTATCAAATTCTGCAAAGTACAGTGGAATCATCATACCAAGGAAGAAGCAACTTGGGAAAGAGAAGATGACCTTCGGAAAGATCACCCTCACCTATTTGCTAGCCAATTCGAATCTCGAGGGAGAGATTCATCTTAAGGGGGTTAGATTTGTAACATCCCAAATTTCATCAAATTCAAAACCATGTTTTTGCATTCATATCATCATGGCATATTCATCTTGCACAAAAAATTTCAAAACAAAAACCCTAATAGAACCATATTGAAACCCCTTCATATATTATATATATGGGGCATGGTTTTATTTTATTTGATGACCTCAAAATGATTTTTGAGTGATTAGATGTGTTTGACACACTTTTACACACTAGAATCACAACACAAAAACTTGGTGAAAGTTTGAAATCATTTGGATTTGAAATGGCCATTCAAATCTAATCTAGAAAATAAAAATAGAAAAGGAAAAGACAAAAGGAGAAAAAAATAAGAGCAGCAAACCATTCGGCCAAACTCTCTCTAGCAGCCCACGGCCCACCCGGGGACCTCCCCCTCTCTCCCCGTAGTTTCGCACCTGTGCGCGCGCACCCCTCCCACTGACAGCCCGGTCCCACTGCCACCTGACCCTTCTTCCCCAAATCTCTTGCGATGACGGCACCGCTGGCCATTTCCTCCTCTTCACTACCGCATTTGATTTTGTTAAATTGCCGATGAATGCGTGTGTGATTCTCGCCCTGCTCCGGCTACATAAAATCCCCCCCGCGACCATTTACCCTCACTTAGCCAGCACCAAGCGCCTCCAGGATCCTCCAATTTCGACTTGCACCGCCACAGAGCAGAGCAACTCCGGCAAACTATTCTGGTCGTCACCCCCGTTGATTTCTGCAAGCAACCGAGGCACCGCTCAACTCTAGCGAGCAATCTCGGTTGTCGTCTCCGTCTCCGTTCGTGAGCACCCGACGCCAGTACGAACTCCGACGAGGATTTACTATCGTGTCCGTGCGCCCCATCCAAGCCACGTCCACGTTGAGTTTCCCCACGTCCTCGCGACCTCGGTAAGCACCAGCACACACCCCCTGCCCCTTTGACCTCACCGGCGTGTCACCGACAGTGGCATCACTGCCACCAGAGCCATTATCGCCGCTAGGTTTTGGTCAGGCGTGTCTGGTCCATTGGATCCGCATCTAGTGGCCATGATTAGATCACTAAGCGACACGTTATGTTTAGATCTGGGTCGTGCATCGTCACTTAGATCCTATGGTGTGGAAACGTGATCCGGCCGAACCGGTACGCACCAATCAGATGCTGCCACGTGGCTAGGGTTTTGATTTAAAATCCAAATTTTGTTCTATTAGTTATTCAATAACTTTTGTTATGTTCATCCAAAAATTACAAATTTTGAGCTCTTTGCAACAATGGCCTTGGTTTGGACATTTGCTTCTATAAAATTAGGATTTTAAGCAAAAGCATTTGTAGGCTTATTTTGGCTATGAAAATTATTTAGAATATTATTTTCAGGTGTTTTTTCTTTTATTTAGACTCTAGAATGTATGCTTTGTTTTTAGTACTGTAAGTTTGATTTAAAAGTGTGAAAAATCATCTCATTGCATTTTGCATGCATTCGTAATTATTTTTTTGTGTATTTATTATGAATATTATTGTATGAATTTGTTGTGTAGATTTTGTGGAATTTGGAGAGTGTGATTGTGAGGATTGTGTCTATTCCCCTAACTACCAAGGCAAGTGATACTTCATCTTTTTTTCCTTCTAGTTTATCTAGTGATATTTTGATTGGGATTTGCATGGTGATTTTCTAAGTATTTGCTATGCTATGGTAAGTCCTATAGATATTGTCTTAGTAGTTTTTCCTAAGCTAAGAGACATGTTATGCTAGTATGCTTAGCCTAGCTAGTAGAATGCAATGGTGGAATATTCATGTTATGATACTATGCAAAGTTGATGCCTATGATTTTGATTAATAAAACAACATGTTAATGAATCACCTGGGTGGAATGAGAAGATTGGTTTGTCTTGAGTGGTTACACAAGGCCCATGTCTATGGTTTACCTTGTGTATCACACTTGTGGATGGCCACCCAGGAACAAAGATATTTGAGATGTTTAGTGTTGAGAAGCTTCTAGTGCAACCACATGGCATATGGGCTCTGCCTTGACCAACTAGGTTGCAAGAATTCAGCCAGATGGACAGTTGGTGGTAGGGTTGATAGGATGGAATGCGTCCATGGTGGTCTGAAGGAATGCTTCTGAAAAGTCTCGTCTCGATGCATGTAGAGTCTTGTGGGGAAATTGCACCACCTCTTGAGAGGGTAAAACCTAAGTACTTAGCCGTGTCCCCGGTAATGGAAATTTTGAGCATCAAAGACAATGAAATGATCAAGGATCTCCTCATCCCAATTTCTCTAAGTTAAAACTTGTGGTTGAACAAGGGTAAAGATTCACCAATGTCTATTGGTGGTTCCTTGGGTGTTTTTGTCAAACAAAAACTTAGTGTTTTCAAACTAATAAGGCAAGCCTTATTTTCGAGCAAAGCCAGCCTGAACTACACTTAGCCAAATTCATATAGTTATTAGATGTTATTATACTACTATGGTATCACTTGCCAATACAATTCCAAATGTATTGACCCTCTGTGGGTGTAACTTATTATGTTGCAGGTTACTCTGATGGTGACTAGGGTTATGAGTCTACACTTAACATGTTTGTCTGTGGCACATGAAGATGAGGACTTTATTTATTTACTTTGTGTTGAGAACTCTATGTATTAGCCTTGGGCTAATGAGTTGTAAGAAATATTGTATGTCTGGATATTACGATGTAATAATGACCTTTGTATCTGTGTACTTCATCTTAAACTGTGGATGCTAGCAATTCGATCTAGGGACTAGCATTGCAATCATAGGGGCCTTTACCTTAAAAGGGTGAGGTCTTACAGATGGTATCAGAGCACTGTGTTGCATGTAGGATTATGACCCTAAGATGGATTAGACTAAGGAAACCACTAGGAAAAAAATGCAAACTCCTTTGTAAATTTCCACACTTGTCTCTTTTTCATCTCGTAAAACTTCTCCTAATCTTCTTTCTCATCTCTATTTGTAGATGGCCGCCATCAATGAAGCCGTCAGGAAGGGACCACTCATGACCATGACCTTAGAATGTGAGACAGAGTTTCCCAAGGCACTCAAGAACCTTATGGTTACCATGGGGATACATGATGAAGCCGTGTAAAAGGGATTCCCAGTGATGGATGAAGGAGAAGAATATTGGTGGGTACAACTCCACTTGTACAAGAACAAGGAGGAAAACCACAATGAGTCAGGATTCTGCATGGTCACCAACTCTGAAATGCATATGTCATTCTTTGCCTCTGCAAGGAATGCAGCATGGAATGCCATCAAGGAGATTGGTGAAAGACTCAAGTGTAGAATGCTCAACACTCAAAATGACCTTAGAGAGGAGAAGAAGCATACCATAAAACATCTAAGGTAGGATGTCATAGACTTAGCATGGGAGTCTTGTGATCAAGACAAATAGATTGCCTCCAAGGATGCCCAGATAGCTATATTGTCTAGTGAGTGAGAGTTGTGACGTATTCCAATAGTTGGACCACCACACTTGTCGTTCTCTCGCGGTAATAATTTTGATCATACCAACCTATGTGGTATGGCAAAAACTTGTCTAAGTTATTTTTGAACCTTAGTGTTGTGATTGATTATTGTATACCATGACTTGTGTGTTTGAAATAATTTATGTGTTTGTTGTAAGCTTTTGTTTCTACTATATTGTGTTCTTCTCTTTACTTGTGTTGTTTCTATTTTCTCCATCCTATGCAATAGATGCCTAGCTTTGTTCTCAGCACCGTCGAGGAGTTCAAGGGAACTCGTTTTGGATCTCGTATTGTGTTGCTCACTAGTGTGCTCAATCTCCCCCTCCCTAACATTAAGGGAATTCAGCTCAGGAAGTTCGAGAGGAAGGACCTATGGGGATTTAGAGTCTCGCAGCTAGGACGCCAGTCAAAGCCTCCCACCGAGGATATTTTCTTCAAGATACTCCATGAAGACAAGGAGAAGGGACTCAACGTCGCCATGCAGGAGCTGCTAGGACGTCTATGTGGACGTCACTCCACCGAGCTCAGGGGCCTCTACTTCCACCCATTTGGTAAACGTGACAAGGAGGGAGAGGCTATAGTGTATGACGAGGCCACTAGGGAGACTATTGAGCCAGTGCGTCTCTATCTTCAGGACATAGAGAGCCTTCTTAGGCACCTCGATACTGATAGGACCAATGTCATTCTTAGCAATGATGAGTTACGCGTCCAGTTGAGGGAGAAGGACAAGGCCTTCGAGGAGCAGGAGGAGAGCATCAAGGAGATGGAGGTTAGGTTCGACAAGCAACACAAGAGGTTCAAGAACCAAGAAAAGAGAGTGCAAGATAGGAACAAGAAGATCAATGAGATGAAGGCTGAGATGGAGCTCAAGGATCTTGAGCTAGAGAGACAGAAGGAGGTGATTGAGAGGCTGCGTTCGCAGAAGAGAGAGCTTCAGGCGAAGGTCGATGCTTTGACCACCAGTGTGGAGGAGTACAAGGTAGGAATCGAAGCAGCAGGACTTACTCTAGTGGATGAGGAAGTCTATATGGAGTAGTGTTGAATACTTATCTATCTATCTATTTATCATCATTTTATTTATCGAGTCGCATTGATCATCCAACATGTGGATGACTATGCTAGTGTGTTTGCTTTACAAAACTTATTGTTCGTGTTGTTTAATCTCTAAGTTTATTGTGCTTGCTTATTGTGATTGTTGCTAAGTATTGTATTGTGCATGTTAGGATCTATGGGTTATGTCTTATTAATTATCCTTATTGAAACCACAGATGCCTCCCCGTCGTACCAATCCCAACAATAACAACAACAACAATGGCAATTAGATGCAGTAGCTGATGACAGCCCAAACTTAGTTGATGCAAATGATGCCTCAGTTTATGGCGAATTAGAACCAGAACCAAAACAACAACAACAATAATAATAGCAACAACAATAATCAAAACAATCCACCAACTTTTGATATGCTTACAAGGTTTCTGAGATTGAGGCCTACTAAGTTTTCAGGAACCACTTATCCTATGGTAGAAAGTGATTGGCTACATTCTGTGAACAAGGACTTAGTCACAATTGGTTGCACTGATGAGGAGAAAGTTAGGTTTGCAACACACCTGCTAGAAGGACCAACAGCTACATGGTGGGATAACTTCCAAATAACTACTCCTATTGAATAAGTGACTTGGGCAATGTTTGAGGATGGTTTCTGCACTGCACATATCTCTTTAGGAGTGATGAGTTTGAAGAAGAAGGAATTTCACAATCTTAAGAAACGCCACCGCAGTGTTGTAGAATATATTGAGGAGTTCAACAATCTGGCACGCTATGCACCGGATGATGTTTACACTGATGCAAAAAGGAAGGAGAAATTCCTTGAAGCGCTGAATGATGAGATTTGCATGCAACTATCTGTTGCATATGTTCCAACTTATCAATCTCTGTGTGACAAAGCCACCATCTTGGAAAGCAAGATGAAGCAAGTGGAGAATAGGAAGAGGAAGCACCACTTTGATAAGCATGGATCTGGATCGTCTCACAAGCGATCTTTTGGTGAAGGAAGTGGAGGTTCTGGATCCCACAAACACGGGAATCATAATAGCCACCACAACAGTAACCGTCACCACGATGGCAATAAACATCATGGGCACAACAATGGTGACTACCGCATCAACAAGAGTGGACACAAGAGTCTGAAGGGAATATGCCCGAGAGGCAATAATAAAGTGGTTATTATCGTATTCCTTATTTATGATAAATGTTTATTTTACATGCTATAATTGTATTAATACGGAAACGTTAATACATGTGTGTTTAATAAACAAAAAGGAAGTTCCTAGTTATGCCTCTCTTATAAACTAGCTCGTTGATTAACATGATGATCAAAGTTTCCTGATCATGGACATTGGATGTTGTTAATAACGAGGTCACAACATTAGTGTAATGATGTGATGAACATTCATCCGAAGTATAGCATTACGATCAAAGTCATTGAGTTTATATTGCTATAACAACTTACAAAGTGATCCTAATCCTTAGACCATGAGATCATGTCAATCACTAACACCGGAAGAGTTTCTCGATGACATCAAACGTCACACCGTAACTGGGTGATTATAAAGATGTCTTCAGAACTACTAAAGTGTTATGTTGAGACCCATGGATCGAGAGTGGAATTTGTTCATCCCGATGACGGATAGATATGCTCTGGGCCCTCTCGATGATATCACATTGATTAGCTTGCAAGCAAGTGATTTGATCACTAGAATGTTATATCACGGGAACGAGAAAAGAGTGCATGTCGGTAACGAGATCAAACTAGGTATGGAAATACCGATGATCGAATCTCGGACATGTAATATATCGTGAAACAAAGGGATTAAGATACTAACGTAAAAGGTTCACACGATCACAGAAGTCATCGTTGAATGTGTGGGAGTCAGTATGGATCTCCAGGTCCCGCTACTGATTATTGATCGGAGAAGGGTCTCGATCATGTCCGCATTATTCGCGAACCGTAGGGTGACACACTTAAGGGATACCGACACCATTCGGAGCAAATGATATGCCAGAAAAATAAAAGGAAAGCGCAGGAATTTATTTCACTAGACACCGGAACTGTTTCAGTTGAAATTGCTAAAACTGGTTCTGCATGTGAAATGGAATACTAGCAAGGGGTTTTATGTGAATGTTTGTTAATTAAAGTAATTAACAAAATTCTGAATAAATAAATAAAAGAGTTTTATTTAAATGAGAGCTTGCATTAAATTTGGTGGAAATTTAATGCATGTGAGTGGATTTTTGAGTGGAGGCTTTTTAATGGGAGTGGAGGCTTTTCATTTTGAGAGCTCCACCCACATGAATGTGGAAGAGGTGGGGGCAGCCCTATGGCTGGGCGCCATGACCCTTGGGTGCCCCCCTTCTCCCTATAAAAGGCCCCCCTCTCGTCCTCTCAAAACACACCTCCTCGCGAAGGATCTCTCTCCCCCCTTTAGAATTTCCCCATGGTCTCGGATCAGCGAGATACATGTTCCCGGTGGCTTTTTCTGGAAGGATTTGTTGCTTCCGCTGCTTCGCTGGAGCGAGGGCGCGGAGGTTGTCGGGGTACCCGTACGTGTGTGCGATCACGGATGCACCACTGCTTTGAGGTGCTGGACTTGATCATGCTGGACCGGCTGGACCAGATGGACTTCATCACGATCTTGAGATCGGTAAGCGTTCGTCTACATCATCCACGAGTACAACCTCGTTAATGCTATTCGGTCTTCGAGGGTATGTATTCTATGGATGTATATCCACCCGTTGCTTGTATCTAGTAGATAGATCTTGGTACTTAGATGTTCCCATCGTAGGAATTTTTTTGTTTTCTATGCTGCGAACCCCACAGTGGTATCAGAGCTGGATCTATGCGTAGATGCTTTGCACAGGTAGTACACATATGAGTATGTGGGCGATGATGATCATTTTATTTCTTCTTAGTTGTACTTTGGATATTGGTGGCATAGTGGGATGAAGCGGCCCGGACAAACTTTACATGTCCTCGCACATGAGACCTGTTCCACGCTTGACATGCAACTAGTTTTGCATAAGTGGCTAGCGGGTGTCTGTCTCTCCTACTATAGTCAATATCTAATTTGCAATGAGTTGTCAATAATTTGGTTATCCTCGTTGTGGTTCATGTTCGTAGGTAAGAACGGTTCTATCTTCGAAAGCCCTAAGCCACGTAAAACTTGCAATGGATAAATTAGAGGCGTCTAGTTTAGATTGTTGCTGGGCTAGTGTTATGATATGGTGATGTTGTAAGTAGAAGTATAAGATGATACTCTTACAACACACATAACGTGTAGGTTCCATAGACCTTGGCCTTACACATAGAGGTATAATAGAGATCATACCACGATGCACATGATAGAGATCAAGTGCGGGAACCATATCATTTCACTTATAAACATGTGATGTTTTGATTGCATCTTATATTGCTTGTTTGGCGTTTTATTAGCATAATAAGATGATCCCTCATTTAGATCTCAAGACAAGAATGTGTTCTTCATTAAGTATGCACCGACAATGTTTCGTCGCTTCAAGACATCACGTGATGATCGGGTGTACTTGAATCCACGAGCATATCTCGGGTGTAAGACAGTTACACACGCGAATACTAAGGTTCTTACTTGGCGAGCCTAGCATGTACATACATGGCCTCGGAACACGGACCGAAAGGTTAAGCATGAGTCATATAGTAGATATGATGCCCATTTGATGCTCGCCTTTGAAGCTACACCGACTCACGTGATGATCGGACTTGGTGTAGTGGATTTGGTTCATGTAATCACCAAAAAGACATGAGGGATGTCGTTTTTGAGTGGGAGTTCATTTCTAATTTGGATTAGTAGAACTAAATTTATCATAAATTAAATCAAAGTGAATTTGCATAATTTGTTGTAGTCATTGGCATCTGTTCACCACCTTATGCATAGTTGTAATTGAGATAATAGAACTATAGAATTCTGGATATATACTTTACGAACTGGTATCATATTGTGTTGAGTGTCAATCTAAAGTTTAAAGTCCTATTGCAAACTTTCAGCAAACTCTATTTACTCCGTGAAATTTAATAATTGGTATTAAATCGAGAGTAACAATTCCAGTGTTACTATCTTAAGTATCATGTTTGCCTCCATGATTCTTGATTGTTTTAATATCAAGTTTATCTAGGAGCTGAAAGAATTGTTTCAGAAACCATCATGTGCGGCAGATATAACGTTATCTGAAACGATGTTTTGGTTGCAATATGATAGAGTATAATATATTTTCTCATATTGGATGAGAATTTACGAAGGTTGGAGATGCTAGACATCCTAATCATCCAAAAGGGTTTTGGAAAGTAATGTTATACTCACGATTCGCCTTTATAAGCTATAGTAGCTTGATCATGAAAGTCGTCATGATAAGGATGAATAGAAGATGTATGTAAATTGTTTACTACACTAAAAGATTACTAAAGAATGGATTTTGAAAGAATACCGATCATTTTGATGATGGTGATCTACTTCAAAGTGCAAGCCCAAAGGTATTATTATTTGAATATACACGCTTTGGACTATGTGTCATGCATATGGCACCACTTTTGATGTTGATAGATTCTTTTAAAAAGGAAAAGGAAATGCTGAAAGAGAATCTATAAAATATATTTGGCAGAAAAGAAAAGATTGGAAATATCCAATTTAGGTATATGGATGATATACATGTTATGGTTGTATTCTTTGCTTGTTAAACAATGTGGTTCTTGGGTATTGGATACCGAATTGGTTGGTATGAAATTTCATACGGAACGACGCAATTCATGAACCACAATGGCCTAAGTAACTAGCAAGAGAATATGTGATGATGTTCATCGAAAACAAACAAACCGTTGTTTGTATTTCTCGTTGACATAAAAGCTTGACTTCAAGATTTGTTTTAATAATTGTTATTTAAATCAGGTATTATGAGAACAAAGGTTGTTCAAATAATTACCGTATTCCATATAAGATGGATGATGTACAAATCTAGTTGGAGAAATCACATCCATAAAACTTAATGCTAAAATGTCGCAAGACAAATGATTGAAAGATCACTTATGAAGTGACATCGCTGTTTAAATTATATTGGAAAGAAAACATGAAGAATCTCCATATTCATGGATTTTTGGAGTCTTGATTTGATCAAGTGACGCTAGTGAGACTTTCCTCGGGATAATTAAAAACTTCGTTCAAAGGCCAAAGAAGAACGAACGACTAAAATATTGGAATTTATACATATCGATGTATGTAGTCCATTATTTATAGTCATAAGCGATGGGTTTCAACTTCATATACTTTCTCCGGAAATTTGAGTGAATGTTCACTTAATGAGAATGAAGTATGAAATATTTGAAAATGTTTCAAAGACTTTCAAGATGAAGTGGAAAATCATTGTAACAAGAAAATAAATGGTTTATGATTTTATCATAAGGGATTTATTTGAGTTACAAGTGTAACAAGAAAATAAATGAATTATGATTTTATCATAAAGGGATTTATTTGAGTTGCAAGTTTACCAAAAGACCTAGATTTACATCTCCCGAAACACCATAGGAGTATGGAGTGTTTGAGATTTGTAATGAAACCTTGTTTGACATGGTTGGATCAAAGGTGTTATTTATAAAACTGCCATTATGTTTTTAAAAGATTAAAAGCTTTAGAGACTTCCGCTTTTACACTGAAAAGAGCTCCATCTTGATCCGTTGAAATGACACCATATGAGTTATGGTTTGGGGTAAAACCCAAGTTGTGATTTCTTAAATTTTGGTATGCTAAACATAAGTAAGATGTTTACAACCAAAGTAGGATGAGCATGTATTTGTAGGTTATTTCGAATAACAATTGGTTATTCCTCCATAACACCGAGGACAAAAGGGTTTGTCGCTTGAAACGTGAAGTTTCTTGAAAAAGGATTTTTTCGTAAAAGTTAATTGGGAGGACAATAGAACTTTGATAAGGTTAACGAACCTTAGCTAAATGTGCTGAGTTGCGCAGCGCCGAAAATCGTTCCGGAGGCTGCCATAATGCTCATATATTATGTGCCTCAAAGGTTGCGGTCACGAAGGTCTAAAGTTCCTATTGAACCAAGAAAGTCGGTTAAACAATCAAATGCTAAGATTTGAGAGTAAATCATTATTGTTTGACAATGATGAACCGAATACATACAAAGAAGCGATGATGGGCCCTGACTCCGTCAAATGGCTTGAAGCCATAAAATCCGTGATAGTTCCATACACGAGAAATCAAGTTTTGAACTTGGAAGACCCTCCGGAAAGGTGTAAAAACCTATCGGTCGTATTAGGATCTATAAAGAAATAAACATGGATGTTTCACATCTATGAAATAGTCGACATGTCGTAAAGTATTTTACGACAATGTTCAAGGTGTTGACTATGACAAGATTTGATCTTTCATAGCGATATTTAGTCTGGACAGATTAAAGTAGCAACCACTACATATAATTTGGTATATGGTAAATGAATAAACAAAACAAAATTCTTCTAATAGAATGGTTACCTAGGACGTGTACAAGACACGTTCCAAAGGGTTTTGTTAAATTCAAAGGATGCCAAAAGGGCATGCAAACTTAAATGGTTGAAGTAAGCATCGCGAAGTTGGAATCTTCACCATAATGAAAAAGGAGTTTTTCATCAGGAGATGATGAAGATGCTTGCATTTGCAAGAAATTAAGTGGGAGCGCCGAGGCACATTTCTAATACATTATGTGGATGACATCTTGTTGATTAGAAATGACGTATCTTTTATTGACAATGGTTAAGAATTTCATTTCGATGAAAGACTTAGGCAAAACCCGAATATTTAGCATGAATGTCTATAGTGGATAGACTGTGATGCTAATATGGTTGTGCCAAACGTACATATATGAGATATTGAAGGAGTTCAATATAGAAACAACAAGAAACGGTTCTTGTCGCATGGAAAATAAATGAATCAAGATTCAAGTGTATCGTCACTTGATAAGTGAAACAAGATTCAAGTGCTTTGACACTTGATGAGTGAAATCACGAGAATGTTTTGATCAATCATACCATGATATGTACACATCCAGATATGTCCTATGCTCTAAGTGTTATGAGCATATACCAGAATGAATCATAAAATGATCATTGGACTATAGTAAGGATATTCTTATGATCTTTTGGAAGAACTAAGAATATATTTGTGTAGAGGTGACAAACAATTACAAATAGTTCATTGTAAAGCGTTACATTGATACTAGTTTTGTCGCAAGATACAAATTAAGTTTATCTCAATTTAAACTATGAGTGGCACAATGAAATGGAAAGGAGTTTTCATGATGGATTTGGATGTATTCCAAAGTTAAGACATTGTGATGAATACTACAAAAAAAGGCTAAGTATATGACTGCTATAGTAGAAGCAAAGGAGGGAATTTGTGTCAAGTAGTTTGTTATCAAACTAAGGTGTGGTTCGCAAGGGGCTAACACTAAAGATATATTGTATGACAATAGTATCGACGTGTTTTAAACCCAAGGAACTAAAGGTCTCACCGAAAGACCAAATTTATACAATGTCATCTCATTGGAGAATGAGTGATGCGTGAAGACGCAAAGACATGCAAATACACACGGACCTGAAAGCGTCAGATCCGTAGATTATGTTAACCACTTGCAGTTGCGTATATGGAACACCAGAAAGCCATAGGTGTTCAATACGCAAAGTTTTCAAACTAGATTATTGTCTCTAGTGCAAGTGGGAGACTGAAGGGAATATGCCCGAGAGGCAATAATAAAGTGGTTATTATCGTATTCCTTATTTATGATAAATGTTTATTTTACATGCTATAATTGTATTAATACGGAAACGTTAATACATGTGTGTTTAATAAACAAAAAGGAAGTTCCTAGTTATGCCTCTCTTATAAACTAGCTCGTTGATTAACATGATGATCAAAGTTTCCTGATCATGGACATTGGATGTTGTTAATAACGAGGTCACAACATTAGTGTAATGATGTGATGAACATTCATCCGAAGTATAGCATTACGATCAAAGTCATTGAGTTTATATTGCTATAACAACTTACAAAGTGATCATAATCCTTAGACCATGAGATCATGTCAATCACTAACACCGGAAGAGTTTCTCGATGACATCAAAC
Source organism: Avena sativa (assembly GCA_916181665.1). Lineage (NCBI taxonomy): Eukaryota > Viridiplantae > Streptophyta > Magnoliopsida > Poales > Poaceae > Avena > Avena sativa. Next base: position 56,183,080 of record OV702284.1, on the reverse strand, counting down.
GTCACACCGTAACTGGGTGATTATAAAGATGTCTTCAGAACTACTAAAGTGTTATGTTGAGACCCATGGATCGAGAGTGGAATTTGTTCATCCCGATGACGGATAGATATGCTCTGGGCCCTCTCGATGATATCACATTGATTAGCTTGCAAGCAAGTGATTTGATCACTAGAATGTTATATCACGGGAACGAGAAAAGAGTGCATGTCGGTAACGAGATCAAACTAGGTATGGAAATACCGATGATCGAATCTCGGACATGTAATATATCGTGAAACAAAGGGATTAAGATACTAATGTAAAAGGTTCACACGATCACAGAAGTCATCGTTGAATGTGTGGGAGTCAGTATGGATCTCCAGGTCCCGCTACTGATTATTGATCGGAGAAGGGTCTCGATCATGTCCGCATTATTCGCGAACCGTAGGGTGACACACTTAAGGGATACCGACACCATTCGGAGCAAATGATATGCCAGAAAAATAAAAGGAAAGCGCAGGAATTTATTTCACTAGACACCGGAACTGTTTCAGTTGAAATTGCTGAAACTGGTTCTGCATGTGAAATGGAATACTAGCAAGGGGTTTTATGTGAATGTTTGTTAATTAAAGTAATTAACAAAATTCTTAATAAATAAATAAAAGAGTTTTATTTAAATGAGAGCTTGCATTAAATTTGGTGGAAATTTAATGCATGTGAGTGGATTTTTGAGTGGAGGCTTTTTAATGGGAGTGGAGGCTTTTCATTTTGAGTGGGAGCTCCACCCACATGAATGTGGAAGAGGTGGGGGCAGCCCTATGGCTGGGCGCCATGCCCCTTGGGTGCCCCCCTTCTCCCCTATAAAAGGCCCCCCTCTCGTCCTCTCAAAACACACCTCCTCGCGAAGGATCTCTCTCCCCCTTTAGAATTTCCCCATGGTCTCGGATCAGCGAGATACATGTTCCCGGTGGCTTTTTCTGGAAGGATTTGTTGCTTCCGCTGCTTCGCTGGAGCGAGGGTGCGGAGGTTGTCGGGGTACCCGTACGTGTGTGCGATCACGGATGCACCACTGCTTTGAGGTGCTGGACTTGATCGTGCTGGACCGGCTGGACCAGATGGACTTCATCACGATCTTGAGATCGGCAAGCGTTTGTCTACATCATCCACGAGTACAACCTCGTTAACACTATTCGGTCTTCGAGGGTATGTATTCTATGGATGTATATCCACCCGTTGCTTGTATCTAGTAGATAGATCTTGGTACTTAGATGTTCCCATCGTAGGAAATTTTTTGTTTTCTATGCTGCGAACCCTACAGAGTCACCATAGTGGAAATAGCAATGGGAGTCAGCCAGCTAAGAGGGACATCAGTCAGGTTGAGTGTTTCAAGTGCAAGAAGACTGGGCACTATGCAAATGAATGCCCAGAAAAGAAGACTGATGGAGCCAACAAGCCAAACCCTTTTCAGAAGGGTCATGTGAACCACATTAATGTGGAAGAAATCCATGAGGAGTCCGATGCTGTGGCTGGTAAGTTTAAGATTAATTCCTTTCCAACACTTGTCCTTTTTTATACTGGCGCATCGCATTCATTCATATCAAGAGCATTTGTAGACAAAAATAGACTCCCAACTAAAACAATTGGATGTCCTATTAAGGTAAGCTCTCCAAGTGGAGAGATGATAGTAAATTTTGGAGGTCATGATCTAGTAATAGAGTTTGGAAAATACATGTTTCCAGTTAGTCTGATAATCCTAGATTCCCAAGGATTGGATGTAATTTTGGGCATGGATTGGATGACTAAGTATGAAGGAGTAATAGATTGTGCCAATCGTACTGTTACACTCACAACCCGAATAAGAAACGAATTAGGTTCAAGTATAACTTTGAACCCAAAGAAGGCAAGCTAAATTCTCTTAAGGGGGTTAGCATAGACAGTTTACCAATAGTGAAGGAGTACCTGGATGTGTTTCCGAAGGAAGTACCGGGAATGCCACCAGATAGAGATGTGGAGTTTTTGATTGACCTACTGCCAGGATCTGGACCAATAGCAAAGAGACCCTACAAGATGTCAGTCGATGAGTTGAAAGAGCTCAAGAAATAGCTTAGATAATAGTTGCAGAAAGGATTTATCCAACCAAGTTCTTCATCTTGGGGTGCACCAGTTCTGTATGTTGAGAAGAAGGACAGAAGTCAAAGGCTATGCATACATTATTGATCACTAAATTAGGTGACTATAAAGAACAAATACCCTTTACCTAGAACAAACGACCTCTTTGATCAGCTAGAAGGATCTCGTGTGTTCTCAAATTTTTATCTCCGATCATGTTACTTTTAGCTAAAGATTAGAGAACAAGATATACCTAAGACTGCTTTTACCACTAGGTATGGATTGTATGAGTATATTGTGATGCCTTTTGGAGTAACAAATGCACCAACTTATTTCATGAACATGATGAACAAGGTGTTCATGGAGTTTCTTGACAAGTTTGTGGTCGTATTCATCGATGACATATTGATCTATTCCAAGAGCAATGAAAAGCATGAAGAACATTTGCGTTTGATTCTTGAGAAACTCAGGGAGCACAAATTGTATGCCAAGTTCAGTAAGTGTGATTTTGGTTGAATGAAGTTGGCTTTCTTGGACAGATTGTGTCTGGAGATGGTATAGCTGTTGATCCCACGAAGGTGTTAGCTGTAACTGAGTGGGAATCTCCCAAGTCAGTTAAAGAAGTTCGTAGTTTCCTAGGCTTGGTAGGATACTATAGAAGGTTCACCGAGAATTTCTCGAAAGTGGCTAAGCCAATGACGGAGTTACTTAAGAAGAGAATAAGTTTGATTGGTGACGAGGTTCGATCTCGTCAATGTCCATTGTTATGGACTTGGGTATTGGAGAAGATGGGGATGCTGGAGATCGCGGAACGGTTAACAGACAAGCAACACGGGGACACGAGGTTTACCAAGGTTCAGGCCTCCGGAGGGAAAACCCTACTCCTGCTTGTCTATTTTTGATTACGGTGGAACCGAATGTTACAGGGGTGCGCAGATGCGATCTGGCGTGATGTCCTTATGAGGTTCGTAGTGCCCTCCTCGCCGAGACCTCCTAGCCTTTATATAGATAGGCAGGTCCTGGGCATAGGTCGAGTCGGTTACAGATTAGGGTTTGCCTCCTTTGAAATTCTATCTACTCTAGTCTTGTTCTCCAAGGATCCGAAGGCATCATGGGCTTGGGCCACCCGAAATATCCACAGGCCGCGTATCTTATCGTGGGCCTTCCTTTGGCTGGACTAGGTATGCCAATGTTGTGTACCCGTGAGGTATAACCATGTCAGTAGCCCCAGAGTGTTCAGTCGAATCGTAGATTCGGCTGAGGACTCTTCAATCTTTCGGGTGCAGTTGGACCTGTTTTTAAGAGAAAATAATTTAGTTTTTAGAGATCATTGATGTGTGTGCCTGACTCTCTCGACGGATCAGGGTCAGTTAACTGTCATAGGACAAAACAACACGATCTTCTTCAGACTCGAGTCCCTAGACTCGAATCCGGAACAAATGCTGGCGTAATTCGACTCAGGCTGTTGAGGTCTTATAGGAGTCGAATCCCAGTGGTTTTTCACGTGATGTACCCAACGCGTCCGTCGGGATTTTTCGTCGTGCCTGTTGACACGGGATTTTACCGGCAGAGCGCAGTCAGGTGCGTTACCAGGCCATCCGATGATATCTTGTAGGGCTTATCTTTGCGTCGCAGACACAACATCCGAAGTTTTATCACCAAGGAGGTATTTTGGGTGGTCAAGGAGATTGTTTCTCACTTAGTGTTGGTTTGGGCAAAGTTGCCAAAAAGATTTTGTCGTATTTGATCCGAAGGATCACATTCGAAGAATGCGTAGAGTGCGCGACCAGCGCTCCCTATGAGAGTAGCTCCCGAGTGTCTGTTCGAGTCGTAGACTCGAGCAGAGACTTTAGTTCAGTTATTTTTAGCTTAGGTCCGAAGGACATAATTTTTTGGGATGCCGAACCCATCCTCCCTATGGGAGTAGCCCCCGAGTCCGTAGTGGAGTCGTAGACTCGACGTAGGACTCAAAGACAATTGCGAGGTGTAGTACCTTAATCATGTCTCAGGTGCGCGGCCATCACTCATGATAGGAGTAGCCCCCGAGTAGTTGGTCGAATCGTAGATTCGAGTAAGTACTTGACTGATCAGCCAAAAATTTACAGCCATTGCTGGCTTTAGTCTTGATGACGTCAGTGCTAACGATTGGTGATCTCAACTGTCTGCGGCGGCAGGGATGATGCGATGGAACAACCGTGTGTCCCGCCGTCTGACTTGAAGTTGACTAGTCACGCGCAAACATGGTGAGAATTACGACGCCTCCTCGGTTTCTGTGCATAGTGGAAAGCATGCTGGCGACGGTTCGTTGCTATGCTGACACGTGTAGGGCTGGATCTTGCGTGCATGCTAGGTCTTCTAGATCAACGGCTTGTGTTCATCGTCTTTCTCCTTTTATATCGTAGGTAAACAGTGATTTATTTTTACCCTTTGCCATTTGCTTCTCGCCATTTCCTCCATTTTCACGAGCACAACCTCTCTGCCTTGCGCACTGGAAGTTCTTCGCTCTTTTCCTTCCTCTTTTCTTCGTGCACACCGCCGCTCCTGATGCCATGCAATGGGCAAGACGAAGAAGACCGCCACCGGAGCTGGCTTGAGCGCCACCGCCGGCGGCAAGAAGGTTGCTGCTACCGCTCATATCACCGAGGGCAGGTGGAGGCGCACGGAGGTGCGTGATACCGATCTACGCAAGCTGCGCGACATGGGGTTGATCCCGCAGGACAAGGAGGACGTCAGGCTTCCTGGTGATGAGGTAATCCCCCGCCCGCACGTAGGGTTTCGGGTGATGTTCATTGCCTTCGTCCTTCACGGTCTTTCGCTTCCCGTCCACGATTTCCTTCGTGGACTCCTTTTATTCTATGGGATTCAGATACACCATCTGTCTCCCAATTCTCTTCTCCATGTTGCTTGTTTCATTACCCTTTGCGAGTGTTGGCTCGGTATCGAGCCACACTTCGTCCTCTTTCGGAAGCTCTATTCCTCGTGAAGAGGCAGTCCGGCACCGACGGAGTCTATCCGCTTGGCGGCTGCATCATCTCCGTCCGTCCTTTCGTCTAATTCTTCTCCTTCTCTATTTGCGAGTCTGTCCAGTAGTGGCGTCGGAAGTGGTTTTACATCCACGATGCTAAGCTGGACGGTCAGCAATATGGGCTTTCCCCTTTGACTCCGAGCAGAAGATCATCCCGAAGAGATCGTGGAAGAACCACATCTTGGAGGGTGAAGCTACGGAGGTGGAGAGGTTCTACCAGCGGATGGAGGCCCTTCAGCTGGTGCCAGGCAAGGAGGTCAACGATGTCGACATCATCCGCACCTTCCTCAAGCACCAGGTGCAGCCGCTCCAGGCTAGGGCACACCCGATGTTCCTCTACGCCATCTCCAACAATCCGACGAGGGTTTCATCCGAAGAGTTGTCTTCGGGTGACCTCGATAGGGCCCTTCATACCCTGCTGAAATTCAAGGCCGGTGAGGACCTTCCGGGGAAATCGTTGACCCCCCTCTTAGCGCCAATAAAGGGGTTTCTCAGGTGATGCATGTTCGTGCGCTTTGCACTTTTGCAGGTGTTTGCTGTTTGTTGTAGTTACTTATGTTGTTTCTCTTTTCCTTTTTGCCTGCAGCGCCTCCAGGTTACAGGGTCTATGCCCCCTATGACTAAGAAGTTTAGGGAGGCTCCAGACAATGAGGAGGTGGACCCCCGAGTTTGAGCTTCCTCCAGCTCAGTCGGCTACTGCGGATGCTCCTGAGGCGAGTGAGGGGCAGACCCGAAAGCGCTCCCGGAGCGAGTCTTCGGATGCGTCTACCCCGCCAACTCCAAGGGGTCCATATTTCCTCGACCAGGATGGCGAGGATGAAGGTGCCTGTCGTGCCTGTTCGAGCGATGGCGCCGCAGCCACCAACCAAGAATAAAAAGAAGGAAAAGGCGCCTCCTGTCTTCAACCTTTCTGATATTGATTCGTAAGTGACTTCGCATGAATTGTGTATTGTCATCTCTAGGTTGTTATCTGATCAAACTTTTTCTTGCAGCCATTCTTCGAAGGAGCCTCTTAGTGATGGCACTCAGGAGGCTATAGGGGAGTCGAAGCCGACGGCTCCTCCCCCTTAGGTGGTGGCCGACTCTGAGGATGATGCCCCGAACCTCTCCAAGTGAGAAGCTCGAGCAGTCGTAGCTCAGAAGACCGCGCGCGGAACTTCGGAGTCCCCGCCTGAACACGTAAATTTTTTATCCCTTGGGGGAGCCCCCGAGCCCTTTCGAGTGACATGTTGATCGTGTTTGCTCTTGCGGGGCGCAGCCCCCGAGCCTTTTCTGATTGTTTTTCTTTCTGTTGCAGCCCTTTGTGGACAGCTCCAACCTCCTTATCCAGCAGCACTTGGTGTTGGAGGCTAGCATGCAACAACTTCAAGGTGCGTAATGTACTCACCCTTTTGTAGTTTGTCCGTCCCATGGATTTTGCTTGTATTGATAAGGTGGTTCTTGGTGTTGCATATGAAAACAATGCGGCTCTCCGTCGGCTGGACGCTCTCGAGAAGAGCCTTGGTCGAGCGGAGAAGAAGGCCGCAGATGCTCCGGAGGCCAAGGAGCGCCTGCAGCAGGAGGTTGCTGATGCTGCCGAAGCCAAGGAGCGCCTACAGAAGGAGGCTGCCGATCACGAGGAGCAGCTCCCTGCTGCGGCGGCTGCTCGCGAGAAGGAGATGGTGGATAGGCTGATGGCTGCAGCCAAAGCCTTTTCTGGTGAGTCTTATTTTACTTGTTTGAGTCTTGCACTTTTTCGACTGTGCCTTGTTCTTATTTGAGTACTTTTTCTTCTTTGTTTCAGACATTTCAGGCATCACGTTTGACCATGGTGTGCTGGAGCATGGAGATGCGGTGGCTGATGCCACCGCGACAATCGAAGATCGCTGCGGCACTACTGTTGGCTCCTTGGAGAAGGCCAAACAAGTGCTCAGGCGCTTCTACAAGGAGGTCATCCCCAAGGGCACTGCCCTTGAGGATGTTAACGCCCTTGCGGATGATCTATCGAAGGACGCTCCGGTGGCGTATAAGTGCAAGAAGAAGGGCATCGACACCTCCATGGGGTTAGCGATGGCGATGGCATCTGGAGTGGAGCTGGACCTGCCGCACATAACTTCCCAGATGCCGACGGCTGTAGATAGCTCAGAGGTAGCGTTCACCCTCTTTGCCTCTCTCTGTAAGCGTTATGGGCCAAAACTTATTGATCTTCTGGCGGAGTATGCGGCGAAGCAGCAGGAGGAGGCCAAGAGCAGGCAGTCTGGCTCTGAGGCCACTCCGGATGCGGATGTCTAGGCCCATGTGTTGTAGCTAGGATAGTTTATCCTTTTGCTTTTATAATGTAAAATTTTGCTGATGAAGAAACCCAACTTATGCCACGAGGTGGCCTTTGATGTATATAAATGTATGTTTCGAGCTGTTTCCAGAGATACTTGTGATATTCATGTCTTGGTTTGTTTGTCTCTAGGGTCCTTCAGGTGAGGTTCCTATTGTCACTCTGAATTCTCCTGAGCCGCGACCATCCTTGGATGATGCGTTGCAGCTGGCTTTTCTTCACGACCGTGTCCGCAGGCTGGAGAAGGATATCCTTGGCATTCGAGGCCGTGCAGATGTGTGGAAGTCGAAGGCTGAGCGAGCCACTGCCAGGGAGGAGTTCTTGATGGGGGAACTGTGGCAGATGAGCGAGCAACTGCAATGTGAGTTTTTGCAAACTGCTGTTCTTTCGGGTGAAGCTCTACCTGTTTGCTCATTGTGTGCATTCTGTAGGTGTGAATCTCGTTCCAAAGGAAGAGAAAGAGGGCGTCACTGTTCGGATGAATTGCCTGACGCAACAGGACCTGGAGGCTGGTGGCTTCATCTGGATGGACCGAGGCCGGGCCATCATCCTTGCGACGGTGCAACATCGCACACACTAAGTTTCTCGGGTGCTGAAGGAGGCCAGGATTTATTTGGCGTATATTTGGGCCGTCATGTTCCCCTTGGATGAGGTACCTTCCACCCTTTGGGGTCTGCTGGCAAAATTTCGGAACGTGGGCCACGTCAAGGAGTTGGTGTGGCGTGATGACTCCTTGGTGGCACTAGAGATCTTGGTGCTTGATGTGGAGTCTTGTTGGGAACCCAAGGAGCAAGGTGTGAAGAGCACAACAGCAAGTCTTCCCTCAGTTGAGACCGAGGTTATCGAACTATAAGGAGGAACAGAACGTCACACAGGTGTTGCAAGCAACGTGGAGACCTACACAACACAAACTCAAGACTTTGCCCCAACGAATTAGTGAGGTTGTCAAGCTCACCAGTTTGCTATAACAAAGGATTAAACATATGGTGTGGAAGGTAATGGTTTGATGCAAGTAAACAAGTAATAGTGGAAGATGTATCAATGGTAAATATTGGACCGGGGTCCATATTTTACTAGAGGTGCTCTCCTTAGATAAACAACATGGCATGAAGGGTAAACAAATTACAGCGGGGCAATTGACAGGAACTGAGCAAAGCATAACAATCCAATTACTACCCAGAAAGATCCTATGAGGTTGATTGGGCAATACAACAATATACAAAGACCGCCATCCAGCTGCATCTATGACTAGAAGTCCACCTTCAGGTAATCATCCGAACCCCCTCTAGTATTAAGTTGCAAGCAACAGACAACTGCTTTAAGCAAAGTGTGTAAGGTAAACAGTCCACATGTTCCATGAACAAGAGACCGTTGTTTTCTCCCTACTAGCAACAACACATCTACAACCGAAGAGATTATTATCACTTCCCTTGGAAACTAGAGGCATGAACCCACTATCGAGCATAAATACCCCCTCTTGGAGTCATTAGCAACTACTTGGCCAAGATAACTACTAGCAACGGAGAGCATGCAAGATTACAAACAACATAGACATGATAGAATCATAAAGATAAAACCATTAATCAAACCAACATAATAATCTCAATATCCATTGGATCCCCGCAAACACAACATGCATGATTACAAATAGATTAGATCTTGATCATGAACGGAGATCACAAAATCTATACATGAAAGCAAAAAGGAGGAGATACAACCATCTAGCTACTACATGGACCCATAGTCCAAGGTGGAAGTACTCACGCATCATACCGGAGAGAAGGCCTCTGGGATGATCTCCTCTCCGACAGGGTGCCGGGAAGAACTTCAGATCCCCCCGATCTAGGGACGATGGTGGCGGCGGCTATAGATGGTTTCGTGGATTTCTGATCGGGTACTCGGGGTTTCTGCATCGGGGGCTTCTTATAGGCGAAGGGGCGAGACCGGGAGGCGTCCAGGGCCACCAAACCCTAGCCAGGCGTGGGCCCACCTACCCCCGCGCCTGGGGTGGGTCTGGCCCCCCTGGCTGGCCCCTCCGGCTCTCCTCTGGACTTCTTGTTCCCCACGGAAAGTAATTGAGTTTAAAGTTTGTCCCATCCAATTCCAAGAATATTTCTTTACTAACTTTTCTAAAACCAAAAACAGCAGAAAACAGGCATCTGACACTGTTGCAACTTGTTAATAGGTTAGTATTAGAAAACATGTAAAAAGCACCTCAAAGTGTAGACAAGCAAAGCAAAGTAGATACAAAACAAGAATGGAGCATCAAAAATTATAGATACGTTTCCAACGTATCAGCATCCCCAAGCTTAACTCCTGCTCGTCCTCGAGTAGGTAAGTGATAAACAGAATAATTTTTGAGGTGACATGCACCCTGACAATAAAGATCCAACCATTTGCAAGCATTGAAAGCTGGATCAAAGAACTCTAAACATGTGCATGAAAGATGGAGTTCTAACAATAGGACATAGTAACTATGCATTCAACATGACAAGCTACAAACAAAGATCATGAATAACATGCATTGAAAAACTTTTATTTGTTTCACATGCAGAAAACATAGCATAGTGGTAATCATCTTGTCCCTCATAGAGTAGCAATATAATGCATAGGACACCTGTAAAGTTCACAAGGGTGACTAGAAACAAGTAGAACAAGAGCAAGTAATAACACAATATGCATCAATTAATAAGCTTTGGAACACTGCACATAGAATGACAACCATGCTCTCTTAATGGTTCCTAGAGGTAGAAGGTGGAGACTCAATAATGGTGGAAGAAAGACCTTTTTTGTAAAGGAAGCAGGGATTACAAGTTTCAAAAAGGGCTTCCAAAAATTATGGTACTTGTTAGCTTTCAGCCCTCATTGCCCCTATCATAAGCATCTTGAAGTGGTTAAGGTTAAAGTGGCAAAGCTGGAGTAAATGCTTGACGAAGTATAAGTTGGCAATCTCATGCCCCTTGAATACGAGGGCCACACCTCATGCATACTCAACTTTGGGTCTAGGTAAGTTCTTGTCACTGTAAGTATTTGCATATCATTAAGAACCGCCAATGGGGTACCCCTTGCACATGGTACAGGAGCTTTCCCATAACCAAAATGACAAGGCAAGTAGACAATGAGCATCTCAGCAATTCTTCTTATGTACCATGGGAATATCGTGCTTTTTTCTCTCTTTCCTCTTTTCTCAATGTGTCTCTTTTTTGTAAGAAGAATACTTCATAGATGTCACTATGGTGATGCTGCAAGTTTCCACCATGATTAGGCATGGCTTAAGCTAGCGGCTCAGGCGTTTCGCTAACACAAGCTACAAACTCTATGGACTTACATGTTCCCTCTTTATTTCACACCGGTGACATCCATAGACAAAAGAACATGATATCAACTGAGTACAACAAGGTACAAGTGCAATGTTGAAAACGTTCCCCGTGACAACATGGTTCTGCTAACTCCAACTTATAAGTGCAAGAATATACAACAAAGTTGTCACAATGGTTGAAGTTTATTAGGGGCAAAGAATAAAGTGTGCCATCAAGTTCGCGGGGGCTTTAATAACTAAGTTTTTACATAATAAAATAGTTTTAAATTGGAAGGTAGATGAAAACAAGAATATACTTGGAATGGTGTAACACACCATGCATAGGAGTTTATAATGGACACTTTGGAATAACTTGGTTTCTTGGGAGTTGGAGGCATGAGTAGAACTTACTCATACAAGTGGAGGCTAGCAAAAGACTAGGAGCAACCAACTAAGAGAGAAATAATGGACAAAATCATGCAGTGCAACAAAGCAAACTAATCAAAGCAAAGAGTGGTACTACAAGTCAAGGACTAAATGATCATAGAGGCTAATGGTGACTTGTCATAGTCATAACATGGTGTGAGCATGTGCCAAGTCAACCCAAGCAAAACATCAAAGGAGAATACCACAATACTATGCTTTTGCATGCTAAAAGAACACATAATTTCTTCAAGGCACACTAAGCAATCCCAATTGTTTGGAACAAGACATGCTACAACAATAATCACTAAGCATAATGTCAAAACAACACCTAGCATGTCATGCTAAAGTCTAAGTCACATTCAATGCAAGCTCCTCTTGCACTTCAAGCAAGAACTTACTACTCCTTTCCAAACACCAAGCAACTTATTTGCAAAACAACACAGCGAGAACGTGGGTCCAAACTACTTAAGAAAACTAAACAAACTAAGAGAAGCAAATGAAAAATAAGACGCTCCAAGAACAACACAACTGTGCATGAAACAATAAAAGTGAAGTATCTAGACAGACCTGAGCTTTTTATTGATGAAGAAGGGGATGCCTTGGGCATCCCCAAGCTTTGACGCTTGTACCTCTTGGACATTTCTTTGGGTGACACCATCGTGGCATCCCCAAGCTTGAGCTTTGTCCATTCTTCATCTCATTGCATCATTCTCTCTCTACACCTGAAATTTTTCCTTCATACAAAACTTCACACAATCTTCATTAGCAACATTAGTGTATTCAAAAGATATTAGACCACTTGCAAAGCTTTAGAACAGCAAGGCTTTTCACTAAAAAACACAAGCTACTATAGTAACTCCTTCAAAAAGCTCAATTTACCTGAAGAGAACTCAAAAAGGAATAAATAAGAAGCAAATGCAAATAATGGCAGAAATCTGTCAAAACAGACCAGCAGGTAGAAACCGATTTTTTCGAACATCTTCTGTTGCTCAAATAAAAAAGTGTTGAACTAATGAAAGTTATCTAACATACTGGGGATTTATTCGTAAATTTTTAGCTCAATCCGAGTTACAGAGCCTCCTCACGAATTTTTTTGGTGGAGGACAGAAATCTGTTTCAGGACAGCAACTCCCCAAATCTTACTTCGCTTCATTAGAGGTCATTCTTGGCACAAAAATCAAACAAAAAGGATAAGGAGAGGTCATTACATAAGTAATAACTTCCAAGACTCAAGGAAACTCTTGGGTTATTTCCCAACAAGTACTTTTCTTTAATGCCTTTAAGTTAGGCACAAGAAGCAAGAAGAATCAAGTATTTTCAAATGAAGAATTGCCCCTCTTGTTCCTTCTTTTCTTACCTTTCTTTTTCTCCTTAGGGAATATATGATTGCTTACCAGGGGAGTAAAGTGCATTATGCCTTTTCCCACATCTATTACTACCCCAAGGTGTTTCAGTAGAGATCTTCCAAGTGTGATCTGTCCTTTGCCTACACATTCAATAACAAGATAATCAGTAGACACCATTTTCCCTAAGATTTTTGTAAACACACCTTCAGCTATTCCAATGGGCAATATAGTGGCATTGTTTGTAAGAGATATTTCTTCTCCTGCTTCAATAAGCCCCCAAAGACTCAAGGAATCAAAAATATCTTTAGGCATGCGACAAAATTCAGACATGATATCACATCGAGCATCAAAAAGTGTAGTGTTTATTGAGACTTTGATTGTGGGAAACCACTTTGAAGGCTCAGAATTTATGGGAACATAATCATGGTAAGCCCTAAGCGTGTGATAGCAACTATTCATAGAAGCAATACTAGTCTCAAGAGTGTTTAACCTGGCAAAAATATTTGTGAAAGAGGAATCAGAATTGCCAGGTGTACCATAAATCATGATTAATTTCTCTATGACATCAAAAGCTTCATCCTCAGTACAAATCAAGAAATCTTTCTCAGCCACAGCATCCAAAGCATATCTATAACGAAGAGCAATACCGTGGTAGAAACTATCAATAACCAAGCTAAGGCTCACATCAGGCTCGGTTTCCCTCTGAAAAGCAGAGATTCTAGACCAAGCTTCTTTAAAACTTTCTTCACTTTTTTGCTTAAAAGTGGAGATTTCTACCATATGGGAAACAAAGGTTGGCACAAAACCAAACATGGCAGCAACTAGAGCAGGAACTAATTTTTTTGTGTTTTTGAATAAAGAAAGCAAACCAACTAGACTAATTTTTTTGGGTTTTTGAAAAGAGGCAAACAAAACCAAGCAAAACAAAGCAAAATAAAAACAAAGTAAAGATAAAGGAAGTGAAGGACTCCCCTAGTGAAGACGTCCTTGGCCTCCCCGACAACGGCGCTAGAAAACTTGTTGATGACTCCTTGGTGGCGCTAGAGATCTTGGTGCTTGATGTGGAGTCTTGTTGGGAACCCCAAGAGCAAGGTGTGAAGAGCACAGCAGCAAGTCTTCCCTCAGTTGAGACCGAGGTTATCGAACCAGAAGGAGGAAGGAAACGTCACACAGGTGTTGCAAGCAATGTGGAGACCTACACAACACAATCTCAAGACTTTTCCCCAATGAATCAGTGAGGTTGTCAAGCTCACCGGTTTGTTGTAACGAAGGATTAAACGTATGGTGTGGAAGGTAATGGTTTGCAGCAAGTAAACAAGTAACAGTGGAAGATGTATCAATGGTAAAGATTGGACCGGCGTCAATAGTTCACTAGAGGTGCTCTCCTTAGATAAACAACATGGTATGAAGGGTAAACAAATTATAGCGGGGCAATTGACTAGAACTGAGCAAGGCATTACAATGCAATTACTAGCCAGAAAGATCCTATGAGGTTGATTGGGCAATACAACAATATACATAGACCTCCATCCAGCTACATCTATGACTAGAAGTCCACCTTCAGGTTATCATCTGAACCCCCTCCAGTATTAAGTTGCAAGCAACAGACAACTGCTTTAAGCAAAGTATGTAAGGTAAACAGTCCACATGTTCCATGAACAAGAGACCGATGTTTTCTCCCTAGTAGCAATAGCACATCTACAAGTGAACAGATTATTGTCACTTCCCTTGGAAACTAGAGGCATGAACCCACTATCGAGCATAAATACCCCCTCTTGGAGTCACTAGCAACTACTTGGCCAAGATAACCACTAGCAACGGAGAGCATGCACGATCACAAACAACACAGACATGATAGAAAAATAAAGATAAAACCATTAATCAAACCAACATAATAATCTCAATATCCATCGGATCCCCGCAAACACAACATGCATGATTACAAATAGATTAGATTTTGATCATGAACGGAGCTCACAAGATTTATACATGAAAGCACAAAGGAGGAGATACAACCATCTAGCTACTACATGGACCCATAGTTCAAGGTGGAACTACTCACGCATCATACCAGAGAGAAGGCCTCCGGGATGATCTCCCCTCCGGCAGGGTGCCGGGAAGAACTTTAGATCCCCCCGATTTAGGGACGATGGTGGTGGCAGCTAGAGACGGTTTCGTGGATTTCTTATCGGGTACTCAGGGTTTCTGCATTGGGGGCTTCTTATAGGCGAAGGGGCGAGACCGGGAGGCAGCCAGGGCCACAAAACCCTAGCCAGGCGCGGGCCCACCTGCCCCCACGCCTGGGGTGGGTCTGCCCCCCTTGCTGGCCCCTTCGGCTCTCCTCTGGACTTCTAGTTCCCCACGGAAAGTAATTGACTTTGACGTTTGTCCCGTCCAATTCCAAGAATATTTCTTTGCTAACTTTTCTGAAACCAAAAATAGCAGAAAACAGGCATCTGGCACTGTTGCAACTTGTTAATAGGTTAGTACCAGAAAACATGTAAAAAGCACCTCAAAGTGTAGAAAGCAAAGCAAAGTAGATACAAAACAAGCATGGAGCATAAAAAATTATAGATACGTTTCCAACGTATCATGGCATCAGCTAGTCACTGGGGTGAAGGATGCGTTGTCCCTTGTTTAGTTGCATCGTCGCGATATCAACCTTGCGGATGTGGCGACTCGGCCACCCCTTCGGCTTGATGGCACCCTTTGGGATATGTACCCACATTATGCAGCTGTGGCGCAACATGATGAAGAGATAGTAGATTTGTTCGAGCAACGGGCGAATGTGATTCTCCAGAATAGGTAGTTCCTTAAAGAAAACTTAATGTAAAACTTGTATTTTTTCGAGTGGGCTTGTAGTGCCCTTTGTAAAGTTTATATAGTAGCACGTGGTGCTTTGTTATGTGAGTGTCCTTTTCATTAGCCTGACGTGGTCAGCTACTCAGGTTGAATGCGTTGTTCTCAGTCGATGAGGTCGTGAGGTGAGGCGTAGCCCCCGAGCGTATTATAGCAAAAAGTAATGTAAAGAAAAGAAATTTCGGCTAAGGGACTTAGCTTTTATTCATAGCATAACGAGGAGGTACATTATTCGGCTGAGTAGCCTTGGCTGAGTAGCCTTATTGAAAGTAAAGAGGTAGATAGGGGTAGAAGCATCACAGACATGCGTCGTTCCAGGGGTTGGAGTATTCGACTCCTGATGCGATGTCCATGAGGCGGTAGGCGCCTCCTGGGATGACTTCTGGCGATGTAGGGTCCTTCCCAGGGTGACTCCAGCTTCTTCGGCCGCTCTTGCTTGAGTCGTGGGATGAGGTATCCTTCGACGAAGGACCTTGGGCGCAGCCGATGGCTGTGGTAGTTGCGGAGGCTCTATTGGTAGACCGCTGAGCGATCCGCAACGATGTCGCATGCTTCATCGAGTGTGTCGACGGCATCTTCGAGTGCGACCGTTGAGTCGGCTTTGTTGTAGGCGACGACCCATGGGGCCTTGTGGCGTACCTCAGCAGGTAGTACGTCTTTGGCTCCGTGCACCATGAAGAAAGGTGTGAAGCTAGTTGAGTTGTATGGCATTGTACGCAGGCTCTAGAGGACGGAGGGCAGCTCCTCTGCCCAGGCTCCCGTAAGCCGTTCGAGTGGGCATAGGAGGCATTTCTTGATGCCGTTGCCTATGAGGCCGTTGGCCTTTTCGACCTGCCCGTTGGTCTGCGGGTGCTCCACGGAGGCGTACGATATGTTGATGCCAAGGCCTTCGCAAAAGTCTTGGAACTCCTTCGAGATGAAGTTCAAGCCGTTGTCCGTGATGATGCTGTGTGGCACCCCGAACCTGTAAACTATGGACTCGAAGAACTTTACGACAGTTTTTCCACTTTGGTTGGTGACGGGCATGGCTTCGATCCACTTGGTGAATTTGTCGACTGCGACTAGGAGGTAGACGTGGCCTCCTTTTAAAGATTTGGGCAGTTTTCCGATCATGTAGAGGCCCCATTGGGCGAAGGGTCAGGCCAGTGGTATGGGCCTTAGATCCGATCCTGGTGCGTGCAGCTTGTCTACATACCTCTGACATGCATTGCACCTTCGGAAGATTTCCTTAGCATCGTTCATGGCCGTTGGCCAGTAGAATCCAGCTTGTAGAGCTTTGGCGACTAGGGCGCGACTGCCTGCGCGATGGCCGCAGATGCCCTCGTGGATGTCTTGGAAATGGTTTTGCCGTCACGGATGGTGACGCACCATTGGAGTACACCCGAAATGCTACGCTTGTATAGCTAGCCATTGTGGATGGTGAAAGCTTTAGACCGGCGAGATATGCGCCAGGCATCTGTCGGGTCGTCGGGCAGTTCCTTGTTTATCAAGTACCAAAGGTACGGCTACGTCCATGTCTCCTCATTCGCCATGACCTGCATCAGGCTGACAAGTTCGGCCTCGGTGTCAAGCTTTTTGGGTCCTTCCTGTCCATCGGGCGGCGCAGTCCCCGAGTGCTCTGCTTCTTTGGGTGATCCCTTGGGGAATTTCCTTTTGATAGAGGGTACATAGATTTGTTCGAGGAACACACCTGGTGGCACCCGTGCGCAGGTGGAGCCGATGTTGGCAAGCCTATCGTATTCTTCATTGCTTTCCCGTGCGACGTGCCAAAGCTCGCAGCCGACGAAATCTCCTTTGAGTGAGTTGTAAAGCACGCGGTACGCGATCATTTTGGCGCTGTGAGCGTTGCACTCGTTCATCGTCTGCTGGACGGCAAGGTTTGAGTCACCATAGATGACTAGGCGCGTTGCGCCGCAGATCTTGGCCATCCGCATGCCATGGATGAGGGCCTCGTATTCGGCCTTGTTGTTAGAGGCACGAAACTTCATCCGAAGGAATTATTTCATCTTGTCGCCCTAAGGGGACGTCAGTATGACGCCAGCTCCTGCTCCAGCCTCGCGCTTGGAGCCATCGAAGTGCATCGTCCATGATTGTGTCATGTCCGGAGTGTCCGACAACTGGAGTTCCATCTAGTGGATGAGGAAGTCAGGGAGGACCTACGATTTGATGTCCTTGCGCCGCTCGTAGACTATGTCCAGAGGAGACAGCTCGATGCCCCACAAGGCTACATGTCCCGTGGCTTTAGGGTTGTTCAAGATGTTGGACAGTGGCGCCTCATTGACGACCATTATCTGATGCACCTGAAAGTAATGGCTCAGCCGACGAGCCGTCATGAATACACTGTAGGCAAGATTTTGGTAGTGAGGGTACCTCTGCTTTGTTTGTGTTAGTACCTCACTGAGGTAGTAGATTGGGCGTTGGACCCCATGGGTCTTGCCATCTTCGGGTCGTTCGACCACGAGTACGGTGCTTACCACCTGGTGCGTAGCTGTGATGAATAGCAGCAGAGGTTCTCGCTCTTTTGGTGTGATTAGGACAGACAAGGTGGAGAGGAGCCGCTTGAGGTCTTCGAATGCGTCGTCCGCTTCGGGTGTCCTCTCGAACTTGTCCGCCTTGCGCAGCAGCTGGTAAAAGGGCAAGGCCTTCTCGCCCATGCAACTGATGAATCTGCTCGAGCTGCAATGCGCCTAGCTAGCTGCTGGACACCTTTGAGGTTCTTTGGCTTCTCCATGGATAGTATGGCCCTGATTTTCTTCGGTTTCGCCTCAATCCCTCGTTGGGAGAAGAAGTACCCTAGTAGTTGGCCAGATGGGACGCCGAAGGCGCAATTTTCTGGGTTTAGCTTGATCTTGTAGTGATCAAGGTTATCAAACATCTCGCGGAGATCGTCGATCAGCGTCTTGGCCTCCCTGGTCTTGATTACTATGTCGTCGACCTAGACTTGGATGCTGCAACCGATCTGGTTTTTCAGGCACGCCTGCATGCACCTTTGGTACGTGGCGCCTGCATTCTTCAGCCCGAAGGGCATGGTGTTGTAGCAGAACACTCTGAACGGTGTGGTGAACGCCATTTTCTCCTGATCTTCGACCTTCAGCCGAATCTGGTTGAAGCCTGAGTAAGCGTCGAGGAAGGAGAGTTTCTCGCATCCTGCAGTCGAATCGATGATCTGATCGATCGGCGGTAGAGGGAAGTGGTCCTTGGGATAGTATTTGTTGATCGATGTAAAGTCCACGTACATTCGCAGGGTGTCCGTGTCCTTCTTGGGGATCAGCACAGTATTGGCCAGCCACTCGCTCTCTTTCATTTCTTGGATGAAGTTGGCATCGAGAAGTCTGTTGACTTCGATTCCAACGGCTTCAACTCTTGGCTCGGACAGTCATCGGATTGACTGCTTGACTGGCTTTGCATCGGGGAACACATTGAGTGCATACTCGGAGAATTCCCTGGGAACTCCTGGCATGTCCGCAGGACACCAGGCAAATATTTCCCAGCACTCATGGAGGAATTCAACGAGCGTGCTTTCCTATGCGGGGATGAGTTCGTTGGCGATCAGCGCCGTCTTGGAGGCATCTGTTGGGTAGACCTGCACCTTTTTCGTGTTGACTGTGGAGTCGAACGACATGTCGGGTGCGTTTTGCCTGGAGACTGGGGGTGCCCCGTTGTCTGTCACCTCTCTGAGCCACGAGAGCTCCTGCATGCCGAACGACTGGGAGATTCGATTGAAGTCTCTATCCCAGTGGTCGGATTAGGTGAAACTTCCTTGGACGGTGATGAAGCCCCTGGGTCCTGGCATCTTTAGTAGCAGGTATGCGTAGTGCGGTACTGCTAGGAATCTTGCGAATGCCAAGGATGGCATGGTACTGTGATGGCCAGTCCACCACTTCAAACTCTAGTCGCTCGTGCCTGAAGTTTTTGGGCTGGCCGAAGATGACATCGAGCCATATCTTTCCCAGGGGGTATATGCCCTGCCCTGGGACTATGTCGTGGAACGTCGTGTCTGACTGCTCCGGGCTGCACAGCGGGATCCGCATTACTGCGAGTGTGCTGGCGAACATCAGATTGATGTCGCTGCCGCCGTCCATGAAGACGTGGCTCATCTCGAATCCTCCAATCTGCGCCTCAAGCACTAGGGCAGCATGACCTAGGCGAGGGATCTAGCGTGGGTGATCCGAATGGTCGAACATGATGCAGGACTCTGAGCCACTGAGGTACTGAGGGATGGATGGTGGGGAGGCAACTGCCAGGATCACTTGGCGGGTGATCTTCTTTTGCACCCTATTGGTTGGGCGCCCCTTTTGGATCATCAGGGACCCTTTTGGCGGCGGGTATCCTCATGTGCCATTGTTTGGCGCAGGTGCGATCGCTGGATTCGATGGTCCAACAGGTGGTGGTGGAGGAGCTCCGTGGGCGATGTCACCTGGTGCAGCTGCCGGCCCAAATGCAGGGTTCACGATCTGGCGTCGTATTTGGGTGAGACCCTCGCTGAGCTTTTGGAACTCGTGGCAGTCTTTTAGCATGTGGCTAGCCTTCTTCTTGCCATCCTGCTTGTCGATGTAGAAGTGGATGGTGCAAGGACCAGACAATTTGTCGTATGCTGAGGGCTCGTCGTCACGGCTGCAACGTTTCCATGTTTGTGTGGGTCACGTTCCGTCGCGGAAGTTGCCTCCGCGGTATCCGCTGCTACGGTTGCCGTCATTGCGTCAGTCGGTGTAGCCAGCCATAACCATGTCGACTCCGTCGCGATCGTCGTAGACGCGCGATCTTCGTTTGCTGTGGCGCTCTCGCCTACGGCCATACTCGTCCTCATCATTCGAATGTGTTTGGTGGAGGGAATCCTCGCCATCTTCCCATTGGTTGGCTATGTCCATGAGGTGGTCGAGCGTCTTGGTCTTGACGCGCCCAAGTTCTTCCTTGAAGTCCGGGCGCTTGACACTGTCCTTGAAGGCATTGATTGTCCTTTCCTCAGAGATGTGCGCAGTGGATTTCTTGATGTGGGACCAGCGTAGGATGTACGAGCGAATGGATTCACCCGTACATTGGGTGCAGGCCCGTAGTTCTTCGATCGAGGCTAGCCTCTTGCTGGTGCCCTTGAAGTTGCGGATGAAGCTGTATGCCAGCTCCTCCCAGCTTCGGATGGAGCCAGAAGATAGGCTGTTGAGCCAGATCCGAGTTGCGCCTGTCAGCTGCAGCTGAAGGCACTATAGGGCGGTGTTCCTGTTTCCGCCGTGTAGCTTGACGGGTGAGAGGTGGTCGCTGAGCCAGGCTTTCGGGTCCTGCGTGCCGTTGAACTTCGGAGTGTCCGAAGGGAGCTTGAATTTTTTTAGCATCCGTGTCCACCGAACGGATCTGGTGAAGCATCTGGCTCCGCACAGCTCTCCGTCGTCATCCTCCCCGGATTCGGTTGAACACGCGCGTTTAGCGCGTGCCTTGTTGATCTTGTGCTGGGTGAGATCATTTCGGGCATCGTAGTCTCTGTTGTGATGCCATGGGCTCTTCTGACGTCGAGGCATATCATGCTTGTCCTTGTCGGATAAGGGTGTAGGGTTGCGGGTGAATTTGACCGCAGTTTTTTTCTTCGGCTCTGCAGGAGCCTCATCGTTGAGCGCAGCTCCGACGAGTCCGAGACCGGACAGCGCAGATTTGTGCATGGCGCTCTTTGGGTCACCCACCGAAGGTGGGTGGGACATGAGGTATGTAGTGGCCGCCATGATCGCAGCCTGTGCTGTTTTCGGCATGACGTTGTCGTTTATATCCATCATCATGAAGGACATGTTGAGGGCCCTGGTGACTTCGCGGTGTGTGGCGGGGTCCATGTGCTCTATGCGAGAGCGATGCTTGTTGGCGTTGTTGTCATGCGAGCTGGAGCCGCTAGCGGCAGAGAGCATAGATCGCCGCGTGCTAGACTCCGAAGCCGTCTGCTTGCCTTTGTCGAGCTCCTCTTGCAGTTTTACCTGCCGGTTATGCTCGCTGATGAGGAGGAGGTGGTAGTCCATCAGCAGATCCCGTGAAGCATTCACAGGTAGTATGACGTTGCCTGCCAGAGGCTCGCGTGCTTGGCGCCATCCTTCCTCATCGAGGTTGATCTTCTGGTAGGCGTTGGCGTCGCCTTCGTTGGGCCTGAGCGATGGAGCTCCCCCATTTCCTCCGTTCTGACCTTGTGGGTTGGGAGGTGGGTTAGGCGCACTCGAACTTGGTGGCGGTTCTACTTCGCTTTGGATGAACACGGCGCATAGGTATCGTCCGCGAGTTGGATCACTGCTGACGTAGCTTTCGGATCCGGAACCGTAGGTTCCTTCGTCCGAGGGAGGGCCGCACAGATCTGAGTTGCAGCTGCTGCTGTCATATGACTCATCTGTCAGTGTCGAAATGCGCAACACGCCGATGGGTGGGACCCAGGAAGCGGGCCTGATGGATGGTGGTGGCACCCGCTCTAGGAGGCGGAGGGTACCGGTCTGCCCCACCTGGAAGCAGAAGCTCACGAACAACATCTCGATCCCGTCGCCGACAAACTCAAAATCCCTCAGGGTGGGCGGTGAAGTCGAAGGTGCCGAAAAGGAGATGATTCTCCGTCGCCGATGAGTTGTAGATTGCTCCGGATGGGACCATCACGATCGCACAACCAGCGCCCCCAGTTCCCAGAGACAGCGCCAATTGACGAGGTTTGATCTCGTCAATGTCCATTGTTATGGACTTGGGTTTTGGAGAAGATGGGGATGCTGGAGATCGCGGAACGGTTAACAGACAAGCAACACGGGGACACGAGGTTTACCCAGGTTCAGGCCCCTGGAGGGAAAACCCTACTCCTGCTTGTCTGTTCTTAATTATGGCAGAACCGAAGGTTACAGGGGTGCGCAGATGCGATCTGGCATGAGGTGCGTATGAGGTGAGTAGTGCCCTCCTCGTCGTGCCCTCCTAGCCTTTATATAGATAGGCAGGTCCCGGTCATAGGTCGAGTCGGTTACAGATTAGGGTTTGCCTCCTTTGAAATTCTATCTACTCTAGTCTTGTTCTCCAAGGATCCGAAGGCGTCATGGGCTTGGGCCACCCGAAATCTCCATAGGTCACGTATCTTGTTGTGGTACTTCCTTGGGTTGGACTAGGTATGCCAATGTTGTGTACCCGTGGGGTATAACCATGTCAATTGGATAGAAGGATGTGAAACCAGTTTCCAAGAATTGAAGAAAAGACTTGTGCCAGCACCAGTCCTATGTCTGCCAGATTTAGAGAAAGACTTTCAGGTCTATTGTGATGCATCTCACCAAGGATTGGGTGGACTATTGATGCAAGAAGGAAAAGTTGTGGCTTATGCCCCGAGACAACTCAAGACTCAAGAAGTGAATTATCCTACACATGACTTAAAGTTGGCCTCTGTTGTCCATGCACTTAAAACATAGAGACATTATCTTTTGGGAAAGCGATGTGAAGTGTTCACTAATCACAAGAGCTTGAAATATATTTTCACCCAGAAAAGAAGTCAACATGAGACAAAGAAGGTTTCTAGAACTTATCAAGGATTACGACTTGAGTTTTCAATACCATCCCAGTAAAGCAAATGTTGTAGCAGATGCATTAAGCGCAAAGTTTATGTGAATGGCCTCACCAAAGGAGAATTGCCAGATGATTTATGTGCGCAATTTAAAGAGCTAAGATTGGAGAGAGTGCCTGAAGTATATCTCATATCTTTGGAAGTTCAACCCACACTATTGGATAAGATCAAAGAAGCCCAAAAGTTGGACAAGGAAATAGAGGAGATTAAGAGTAAAATTAGTAAAGGAAAGGCGAAAGGATTCCATGAAGATGAACAAGGAACTTTACGGTATGGAAAGCGTATCTGTATTCCACAAGATCCGGAACTCCGGAAATTGATTTTGCAAGAAGCACACAATTCACCATATTCTATTCATCCAGGTAACACCAAGATGTACATGGATGTGAAGGAAATATTTTGGTGGAACAATCTCAAGAAGGATATCGCGGAACATATTGCCTTGTGTGATGTGTGTAGTAGAGTGAAAGCGGAACATCAGAAACCGGCAGGGTTATTGCAACCACAACCAATACCTGATTGGAAGTGGGATAAGATTGGTATGGACTTCATCACCGGACTGCCAAGAACCAGGTCTAGATATGATTCTAAATGGGTTGTTGTGGATCGTCTAACAAAAGTGGCTCATTTCATACCCGTGAAGACTACTTGTACAAGTGCTAATTAGCTAAGATCTATATGAACATGATTGTATGTCTGCATGGAGTACCTAAGAGTATTGTGTCTGATAGAGGAACTCAGTTCACTACGCATTTTTGAAAACAATTGCATGAGTCATTGGGAACTAGACTAGAATTCAGCACAACATTTCATCCTCAGACTGATGGACAGACAGAAAGAACCAATCAAATTTTGGAAGATATGTTGAGAGCTTGTGCGCTAGACTATGGATCTAGTTGGGATGAAAGTCTGCCATACGCAGAATTCTCTTACAATAACAACTATCAATCGATCATAGATATGGCTCCGTTTGAATTCCTTTATGGAAGCAAGTGTACTACGCCATTACTATGGAATGGAGTACGAGAAAGAAATTTATTTGGACCAGAACTGATCAAGGAAGTTGAAGAGAAAGTCAGAATGGTAAAGGATAGATTGAAGATAGCCCAATCCCGACAAAAGAGCTATGCAGGTCCAAAGAGTAGGGAAGTCACCTATGATGTAGGTGATAGAACCTATCTCAGAGTCTCACAACTACGTGGTGTGAAGAGATTTGGAGTCAAAGGAAAATTGGCACCTCGATATATTGGCCATTCAAGATTTTGAGCTGCAAAGGAGAAGTGGCTTAAGAGTTAGAACTACCAGAATCATTGTCAGCGGTTCACAATGAGTTTCATGTGAGACAGTTGAAGAAGTGTCATCCAGATATGGAAGAAACTTCGTTGAAGGA
The DNA here is from genome assembly GCA_916181665.1 of Avena sativa. Taxonomy (NCBI): domain Eukaryota; kingdom Viridiplantae; phylum Streptophyta; class Magnoliopsida; order Poales; family Poaceae; genus Avena; species Avena sativa. The sequence goes on along the minus strand of OV702284.1, from coordinate 56,158,791 downwards.
CACTATACCATTGGAAGAGGTTCAGTTGGAGAGTGATCTCACTTATGAAGATAAATCTATCAAGATTCTCGAGACAGCAGAAAGAGTTACTTGCACAAAGACTATCAAATTCTGCAAAGTACAGTGGAATCATCATACCGAGGAAGAAGCAACTTGGGAAAGAAAAGATGACCTTCGGAAAGAGCACCCTCACCTATTTGCTAGCCAATCCGAATCTCGAGGGCGAGATTCATCTTAAGGGGTTTAGATTTGTAACATCCCTGTAACATTCCAAAAATATAACCCAAGGATCATCAAAACTCTAATCACTAAAATTAGGGTTAACAAAAACTTTGATTAATTTAAAATCATATGAATGCATGTGTGAATGAGATGATTTGATAAATGCATGAATGAACTTGTGTGATTAACCTAAATATCAAGAAATGGTTTAAATATGAAAATAGCATCATATAAAACATTTCCATGCAGAAACAAAACAAGAGAAGATCAAAAACAAATAAAATAAAGCAAATGGTCATTTTTGCAAATCTTGCTCACTAGGTCACTTTGAGTGTTTCTAGTCCAAGATTTCAAACAGAAACTTTTCCAATTCTTTTCACCCCTTTCTAGAACAAGTAAAATTGAATCAAGGCCCACCTTTCAAACTTGCAGAAACATTTAGCAACCTCATTCAAATCACAATTCAAAACTGAATGTTATTCATATGTGAAGATCATCCATTTTCAAAACCCACCCAAACCAATGCCCCTTGACTAACCCAACTAACCAGATACTCCCTAGCATGTGCCTAGCAAACCCACAAAGTTTGAATCCAAAATTCAAATCTAAAGTTCTTGCGGCCATTTCATCAAACACCTTGCAGATTAAAATCAAACAAACAACAAACACTATAGTGTGCAGTAAAATTGGCCTAACTTGTTCCCTCTCTGGTTGCAAGCCTAGCCATTAATGGCAAGCATGCCGAGAGCACCATTGCCACCCCAATGTCGCCAGCGAGCTAGAGGTCGCACTAGCCTCACCAACCTTGTCTGGGACATGCAGCACCGTCCACCGCCACCCACTGTCCCAGCCCAGAGCAATGCCAACCCATGGACCACACGAAATACCCATGCCAAACCTCTCTGCGACCATGCCGAGAGCGCGCTCATGCGCCACGCTCGAGCAGCACCCATAGACCGCGTGCCACCCTCGCTGCTTGCAGGGATGATCACCAGCACCCCAACACCCCACCAGACATGCCCGTTCGCCGCCGCGCGGACCACGCGCGTTGTGCGACATTAAAACCGCTGTCGGACCCGCTCAGAGCACCGCGACGTTCTGAACGATCAGCATCGCCCCTGTAACATCCTAGATTTTATATTAAGATTTTATTAGTGGCATGCACCATCCTTGCATCATTGCACCCTACAAATAATAATTTGCCACAAAATCCTAACACCTAAACCTATCAAAACCCTAATAAAGATTTCTTTATGTAGGCATTATTGTTGTACACAAGCTTGACCCTACTAAAAACCTTGAGAAACATCAAATCATGGTCCTATGTTGACCACCTTACTTTTATAAAAATTTAGGAACAAAATTCATCAAATTTGGACTTAGTATGCAAAAGTTAATTGGGTTTTACTAAAACAGAATTTGATAAAAGTTAAAAGGAAAAAAAAGAGGCGACCTAACCTAACTGGGCCGCAGCGCCAGTACACCCACGCCTGCGCGGCAGCTAGCCTACCCGCACCCGCGCCAGCCCACTTCCCCCTCCACCACAGACACACGGGACCCACCCGTCATCCCCTTCCTCCCCGCGGAAATCGCGCGCCGCCGTGAGCTGGTCGGACTCCGACCGAATCGGAGAGGAGTCCGTGTCCCCGACGCCAAGACTCCCCGCCTATTTAAACCCCGAGACCCCCACCGCTCGAAAACCTAAGTTTCCCGAACCATCGCCATCGGGCTGTTCCGCCGCGACCACGCCGGAGTAGAGCGCCGCCAGAACTTCGGTAGGTGAAGCCTTGGGAGCTCCTCTCCCTCTGATTTTCTCCCTGTTGAAACCCCCTTGCTCGATCCTCACTCCCCTTTGCTTTTCCCCTTGTCTGACGTAGCACGGTCCCCCCAATTCCTCGCCGTCGTTCCGCCGGAGCTCGCGGAGGACAGCGAGCCTCAGGGGCTGTTCGGGGAAGCGACGGCCACCGTCGATCGTGCCAGGCGAACCGCGAAGAGTTGCTGATCATCGCCGACTGCCCTGCTACCTCCAGGAACCACCAGATCACCGCCGAGCTCCACCACCGACAGCGCCGCTGCCGCATCGCCCTCGACACCGCCGCGGTAAGCCACCACCCATCTCCCGCCGTTAGATCTGATTTCTAGGGCCCAGATTAGAAGGGAGGGCGAAGGGGTACCAGCCAACCTCGCCACGCCGCGTGGCAAGCTGCGCCAGCGCCCGCGCCGCGTCACCCGCCTGGCCAGCTGGACCAGCCAGTGTCTGCCACTTGGCAAGAACTTTAAGTGAGGTTTAGATCTGTTTGCAGATTGAGATTAAAACTTGCGAAATTCATATAAAATTGAATCTTTGGCCAATTTTAGCTTATAATATACCGTTGGATTCCTAATTTTATGTAGAATTCAGCTGCTATAATATTCCAAGTTTACAGTAATGTTTTAGGTATAGATTTTAATCATTAGATTAGAGTGTTTATTCTATAGAAAAATAATTAAAATTATGTTTTAATTGATTCTTGTTGCAATAACTTTGTTTCCACAATGCCTACTGGACAAAATTATAAAACCTTGCTTAAAATCATTAGATCTAGTTTGGGGCTAATTAGATGGTTTGATCTCCTTTTAACCCTAGGAATTGTTTTAGTGACTCAATTAGATCTAACCTTTGGGAAATCAATCCTAGTGACACCCTTACACTACTGCAACACAATCCTGCTACCTTGGTCAATTTAGTAGAACCAACCTTGCATAAAATACCATGTGCATGCATGCATGATTACCTCTGTGATATGTTTTGAGCAAGTTGTGATCAGATCTATGTTTTTGATTCGTTAGATTGTTTGGAGTGCGCTAAGGAGTGCTACTGCGTAGAGTGCTGCTCGGATCAAGGCAAGTTACACCACTTGTTCATAACTTTTGTCCCAGTTTTGGTTCTATGCATGTGATCTTCAAAATTCTGTAGTATGCATGTGTAGGATGTTCTAGTAGAATTTTCCTTAGTATTATTTTGCAAGTGCGATGATTTTGTAGTATGCCATGAGTAGCTCTATACTTAGGATTTACCCTCCTAATAGGTTACCCCTGTTTTTGCTAAGTATTGCTTGCTATGCTATATATACAAAGTACCGTTGGGGGGTTCGAAGACAAAGAATTTTCTAAGTATAAAGGCACTCTAGAGCAAACTTTTCTTCTCAAATCCACTTCAAAATAAAACTAAGTTTTCTTCTGGGCGGAATGGTTGTCGGGTCAACGAGTGAGATTTTGGTGGAGGATGGCCGCCCAGGAATCAAAGAAGTCTGCCATGTTTCAGAATTCAGAAGCTTCCAGTGCAACCACAATACATTATGGGCTCTGTCTTGGCCTAGTACTTAGTGGGAAACCTCACCTGGGTACCAACATTTGGAGGTTCTTGGCACGGTTGGATCCAGAAGGTAGAGGGGCTACTAAGGGAAAGCATCGCCGTGGTATTGTCTGTAAAAGGACTTGATCATGGATTGTGGGTAAAGTGCACAAACTCTTGAGAGTATTGCAATCTGATCGATCAGCCGTGTTCACGGTAACAGAACAACAATGAGCGTCTGAAGGATGGAGCCTCTGAAGGATCTTCCTCTCCCTTTTCTAAACAAAGTTTTTAAAACACCATGGCGTGAGTAATATCGCCAATGGGTGGGATTTTGGGAACTTGGTGTGTAATATCCAAGTGTCACTTGGTGCGTAATATCCAAGTGTTTGGTTGTTTGGACACTTGGTGCGTAATATCCTCGTGTGCCACTCGACCTTATGTTATCTAAGAAAATGTTTACAAAGTAGGACAATCCTCTCTTCTTCTCTCTACTTAAGAAAACTAGCTTTGAGCAAATGAACTCTACAGCCTAAACTAGCCTTGCATGTAGAGATAGCCTTTTCTCTCCTTGGTGTAATTTGCCAATACATTCAAAGTATTGACCCAACTTGTTGGTTGCACGTTTTATGTGCAGAATCCGAAGATTGAAAGGTGCGTAGGGATCGCGAGTCTACACTCGACAAGCCTCGGGCGTTGATGGACTCAAGATGCTTTTATATTTCCGCTGTTATTTGAGCTAGCTTAATGCTAAGCAATTTTGTAATAAATTTATACTCTGGATTCTCCGTGTAATAAAGACTTTGTGTTTTACATGATATTTCATCGACTGTGAGTGCTAGCTATTGATCCAGGGACTAGCATGTTAATCACAGGGACTTAGGGTCCTTATCGATCCGAGGTCACTATAGATGGTATCACAGCACATCGTTGCCTGTAGGACGTGACCCTAGGATTGGAACCACCTCTAACTTGTGCCTTACATGTTTTTCTACTAAGTTATTTTCCGCACTTCTAGTATCTGCTTTCCTCTACTTGTTTAAGTATCTAACTTTCATTCTTCTAACTCAAAGATGACAAGCTTCCTCTACGACACCGTCGCGGACATCGAGCCCCTTCGCTTTGGTGGATGCCTCATGGACCTACTCACGCGTTTGGACCTTCCTCTCCCAACAATCCAGGGGAGCACAATGAAGAAACTCCACAAGGACGGCTGTTGGGGAGTCAAGGTCATCCAGCCAGGAAAAGAGCGAGGCAAGAACCCGGAGGAAGACATAGCAATCCACATTGTTAGCGATTCCAAGGAGAAGGCCCTTAGCATCAGCTTGCAGCAACTCATTGGTCGCCTATGTGGACGTCATCATGAAGCTCTCCAAGGACACTGCGGCGGCCTCTTTGGAAGACGAGATGAGGAAGGAATTCCCATGGAGTTAACCTTTGAGGAAAGGACTTCTACCAAGCGCCGAAGGACCCAATATCAAGATTTGGAGTGCCACATCCATGACCTTGAAAAGGGTACCTTCCTCGAGATGTTGAAGAACGACGAGCTATGCGCCCTCATCAAGGAGAAGGAAGAAATGATCAAGCAGCAGGAGGAGGCAATGAAGCTCCAAGAGATAAAATTCCAGGACCAAGAGAAGAAGTTCGCTAACCAAGAGAAGAGGGTGATAAATAAAAACAAGAGAATTAGGGAACTCTAACAGCAGATCGATGGAGCTGAAGTGCAAACTGAAGGCCTTTGCAAGATAATCAATGACGTGCGTGCTTCCAAGAGGGACTTGGCAAAGCAACTTGAAACCGCGAAGAAGTCAAGTTTAGTGGAGGAGCTACAAAGCGAGAAGGAGGGACTTCAGGATCAGCTGGAAGCCACCACCAAGAAGCTGCAAGATGAGATTAAGAACCTCCAAGAGAAGCTTGAAGCCACCACAAAGGAGATGGAGTTGTACAAGACAACTCTAGAGCAGGAAGGCTACTCGTTCGAAGACGAGGAAGAGGAAGGCGTGGAAGATGTGTAATAGTGGGACCACCTTTAATTCTATAGTAGAACGTTATTCGCGATTCTAATAAATACCAGGACAAATCTGGTTTAGTTAAACATGGTTGTTTTCTGTCTTGAGCTTTGTTGTTATGTCCTGTGTGCCTTGTGTGCTTGGTGTGTTTTCATAAGGGTAGGAGATACTACTTAGTCTTTCTGTCTATTTCTTAACTAATCTCTTAAACCCCACAGATGCCGCCCAGACGTGCGAACTCCGAAATCCCTCCAGAAATAGCACAACTTTTGGCCACTCAGAACCAACTGATCCAACTGCTCACTCAGAACATGCAAAACAACAACAACAACAACTCACCACCACTACCACCTCCGCCACCTCCTCAACAGGATCGCTTGACTCGGTTTTTGAGGCTGAACCCACCTACCTTCACTAGCAGCACTGAACCAATCATCGCTGATGACTGGCTGCGTACGATCAACAAGAAGCTAGATACCGTTCAAGCTATCGGAGCCGACAGGGTACATTACGCCGCACACCAGCTTGAAGGACCTGCTGCAGAATGGTGGGATAACTACCAAGTCACCCACCCAGATATTGATGCTATCACTTGGGATCAGTTTGAGTTAGCTTTTCGCACTCATCATGTGGCTGCTGGTATCATGACTCTGAAAAGGCGCGAATTTCGCGACCTACACCAGCTGCACCGTTCTGTCACCGAGTATGGTGAGCTTTTCAACAAGCTAGCCCGTTATGCACCCGACGATGTTTCCACTGATGCCAAGAGACAGGAGGAGTTCCTAAGAGGACTCAATGATGAGATATCTATTCAGCTTGTGGCTCGGAAATTTGACAACTTTCAGGAACTTCTAGACAGAGCCATTGTGGTTGAATCCAAAAGGAAGAGCATAGAAAACCGCAAGAGGAAGTCTAACCCTCACAAACACTCTGTTCCATACCATAAGCAGTGCAATTCCTCACCACCACCTTATAACAATAATGGCCACAACCATAACGGTCATAACCATGGTGGCCACAAACACAATGGGCATAAAAACCGCAATGGGAATGGCAGCAATGGGAAGGATCTCAGTGAGGTGACATGCTTTAAGTGCAACAGGACGGGGCACTATGCAACCTCTTGCCCCGAGAAGAAGAATGGCAATGGTAATGGGAATGGAAATGGACACAACCATGGCAATGGAAACGGGAAGAAGCCAAATCCGTTTGTCAAAGCCATGGTAAATCATGTTTCTATGGAGGATGCTTGTGATGCTCCAGACTCGGTGATTGGTAAGTTCAAACTCAATTATATTCCCGCAGTTGTTCTTTTTGATACTGGTGCATCGCATTCATTCATATCAAGGGTATTTGTGGATAGAGGCAAGATACCAACGGAGACTATAAATTTTCCTCTAAGGGTAAGTTCTCCTGGGGGAGAAATAGTGGCAAACTCCGGTTGCCGGGGACTAGAACTAAGGATTGGGACACACATCTTTCCCACAAGTCTAGTAGTTCTAGAATCACAAGGATTAGACATAATCTTGGGCATGGATTGGATGACCGAATATGAAGGGTCATAGATTGTGCCAAAAGAACTGTCATGCTCACAACACCGGAAGGGAAGAGAATTCGTATCAAGTCGAATTTCACACTTAAAGAAGTCATGGTGAACTCTCTTAAGGGGGTTAGCTTGGAGGAGGTACCTATTTTAAAAGAATACCCAGATGTTTTCCCAGAAGAGCTACCCGGAATGCCACCCGATCGTGATATCGAGTTCCTCATTGACTTGATGCCAGGCACGGGGCCGATAAGTAAGAGACCATACAAGATGATGTGGACGAGTTAAAGGAACTCAAGAAACATCTTAGGGAACAATTGGACAAGGGATTCATCCAACCCAGCGCGTCATCTTAGGGAGCGCCTGTCCTATTTGTGGAAAAGAAGGATAAAACCAAGAGGCTGGTTGTGGACTACCGCTCGTTGAACGAGGTGACGATCAAGAATAAGTATCCTCTACCCAACATCAATGACTTGTTTAACTAGTTAAAGGGAGCCAGTGTGTTCTCAAAGATCGATCTGCGATCAGGCTACTTTCAGCTAAAGATTCGAGAACAGGATGTGCCCAAAACAACATTCACCACAAGATACGGATTGTATGAGTACACCGTGATGTCTTTTGGTCTAACCAATGCCCCAGCATACTTCATGACCATGATGAACAAAGTGTTCATGGAGTATTTGGACAAGTTTATCGTGGTATTCATAGATTTCATACTCATATACTCTAAGGATGAGAAGGAACATGAGAAACATCTGCGCCTTATTATGGAGAAACTAAGAGAACACAAGTTGTATGCCAAATTCAGCAAATGTGAATTCTGGTTAAAGGAAGTGGGATTCCTTGGTCATGTTGTGTCAGCAAAAGGAGTTGTCGTAGATCCTAGTAAGGTAGCTTCCGTGACAGAATGGGAGTCACCCAAGAATGTGGGGGATATTAGGAGTTTCTTGGGCCTCGCAGGATATTATCGGAGGTTCATTGAAAACTTTTCCAAAATAGCAAAACCCATGACGGAAATACTGAAGAAGGAAAAGAAATTCCTATGGACCGAGGCATGTGAAGCAAGTTTTCAAGAGTTGAAGAAACGCCTCGTAACGGCGCCAGTTCTGTGCCTGTCTGATATCCAAAAGGATTTTCAAGTCTATTGTGACGCTTCTCGACAAGGACTGGGAAGTGTATTGATGCAGGATGGGAAAGTGGTATCCTATGCCTCCCGACAACTTAAGAACCACGAACACAACTACCCCACACATGATTTGGAAATAGCGTCTGTGTTTCATGCACTCAAGGTATGGAGACACTACCTCATGGGCAAACATTGTGATGTATTCACAGATCATAAAAGTTTGAAGTGCATCTTCACCCAAAAGGAGTTGAATATGAGACAAAGAAGATGGCTTGAACTAATTAAGGATTATGACTTGGACTTACAATACCATCCCGGAAAGGCAAACGTGGTGGCTGATGCCTTAAGTCGTAAAGTGTATGTGAATGGACTTACCGCAGGGGAACTTCCAGAGGATCTATGCAAACAATTCAGGGATCTCAGGCTAGAGATAGTTCCAAAAGGACACGTAGCGACTATGGAAATAGTGTCCACCTTCCAAGAAAGGATCCAAGAAGCACAAAAGGGGGATAAAGAGTTGGAAGAAATAAGAGTCAGGATAAGCGAAGGAAAAACAAAGGAATTTCGTCTGGACGAACAAGGAACCCTCTGGTATGGGAAGCGTTTGTGCGTTCCCAATGACCCCGATATTAGGAAGATGATTTTACAAGAAGCTCATGATTCGCCATACTCAATTCATCCAGGTAACACGAAGATGTACATGGATGTGAAGGATAGATTCTGGTGGAATAACCTAAAGAGAGATATTGCAGAGTATATTTCTCTGTGTGATGTATGCAATAGAGTTAAAGCCGAGCATCAGAAACCGGCAGGGCTACTTCAACCACTACAAATACCCGACTGGAAGTGGGACAAGGTAGGCATGGATTTCATCACGGGATTGCCCCGGACTCGTTCTGGATTTGATTCTATCTGGGTAGTGGTGGACCACTTCACCAAGGTGGCTCACTTCATCCCCGTAAAGACCACTTATACAAGTGCTAAGCTTGCTAAGATATACATGTCAAGAATTGTAAGTCTGCATGGTGTTCCCAAGGTAATTGTGTCAGATAGAGGCACCCAGTTCACTTCAAAGTTTTGGCGACAGCTACATGAGTCTCTTGGAACCCGACTAGAATTCAGCACTGCCTTTCACCCGCAAACGGATGGCCAAACAGAAAGGGTGAATCAAATTTTGGAAGATATGTTGAGAGCTTGCGCACTAGACTATGGGTCTAGTTGGGACGATAACCTGCCGTATGCCGAGTTCTCATACAACAACAGCTACCAGACAAGTATCAAGATGGCTCCGTTTGAAGTTCTATATGGCAGGAAATGTAGGACTCCGCTGCTATGGAATGGAGTTGGTGAACGCAGTCTTTTTGGACCCGAATTGATAAAGGATGCCGAAGAAAAGGTATGACAGATTCAGGATAGGCTAAAGGTAGCCCAATCCCGACAGAAAAGTTACGCTGATTCCAAGCGCAGAGATGTGGCTTATGAAGTAGGGGACCGTGCGTATCTCCGAGTTTCACCCCTACGAGGAGTTAAGAGGTTCGGAATCAACCGCAAGTTAGCCCCACGATACATAGGACCATATAAGGTTCTGTCCCGTAGAGGAGAAGTTGCTTATCAGTTGGATTTACCGGAAGTACTGACTGTTCATGATGTGTTTCATGTGTCGCAACTAAAGAAGTGTCACCCGGAGATGGCCGAAACACCGCTAAGAGACACCGTTCCCTTAGATGAGGTTCAATTGGAAAATGACCTTACCTATGAGGAAAAACCCATCAAAATACTGGAAACAGCCGACAGGATTACCTGCACCAATACTATAAGATTCTGCAAAGTACAATGGAACCACCACTCCGAGGAAGAAGCTACGTGGGAGCGTGAAGAAGACTTGAAGGCAGAGCACCCACACCTATTTGCTAGCCAACCCGAATCTCGAGGACGAGATTCTTCTTAAGGGGGGTAGGTTTGTAACATCCCAGATTTTATATTAGGATGTTATTAGTGGAATGCATCATCCTTGCATCATTGCACCCTACAAATAATAATTTGCCACAAAATCCTAACACCTAAACCTATCAAAACCCTAATAAAGATTTCTTTATGTAGGCATTATTGTTGTACACAAGCTTGACCCTACTAAAAACCTTGAGAAACATCAAACCATGGTCCTATATTGACCACCTTACTTTTATAAAAATTTAGGAACAAATTTCATCAAATTTGGACTTAGTATGCAAAAGTTAATTGGGTTTTACTAAAACAGAATTTGATAAAAGCTAAAAGGAAAAAAAAAGAGGCGACCTAACCTAACTTGGCCGCAGCGCCAGCCCACCCACGCATGCGCGACAGCTAGCCTACCCGCACCCGCGCCAGCCCACTTCCCCCTCCACCACAGACACGCGGGACCCACCCGTCATCCCCTTCCTCCCCGCGGAAATCGCCCGCCGCCGTGAGCTGGTCGGACTCCGACCGAATCGGAGAGGAGTCCGTGTCCCTGACGCCAAGACTCCCCGCCTATTTAAACCCCGAGACCCCCACCGCTCGAAAACCTAAGTTTCCCGAACCATCGCCATCGGGTTGTTCCGCCGCGACCACGCCGGAGTAGAGCGCCACCAGAGCTTAGGTAGGTGAAGCCTTGGGAGCTCCTCTCCCTCTGATTTTCTCCCTGTCGAAACCCCCTTGCTCGATCCTCACTCCCCTTCGCTTTTCCCCTTGTCTGACGCAGCACGGTCGCCCCAATTCCTCGCCGTCGTTCCGCCGGAGCTCGCGGAGGACAGCGAGCCTCAGGGGCTGTTCGGGGAAGCGACGGCCACCATATCGTGCCAGGCGAACCGCGAAGAGTTGCTGATCATCGCCGACTGCCCCGCTACCTCTAGGAACCACCAGATCGCCGCCGAGCTCCACCACCGACAGCGCCGCCGGCGCATCGCCCTCGACCTCGCCGCGGTAAGCCACCACCCATCTCCCGCCGTTAGATCTGATTTCTAGGGCCCAGATTAGAAGGGCGGGCGAAGGGGTACCAGCCAACCTCGCCACGCCGCGTGGCAAGCTGCGCCAGCGCCCGCGCCACGTCACCCGCCTGGCCAGCTGGACCAGCCAGCGTCTGCCACTTGGCAAGAACTTTAAGTGAGGTTTAGATCTGTTTGCAGATTGAGATTAAAACTTGCGAAATTCATATAAAATTGAATCTTTGGCCAATTTTAGCTTATAATATACCGTTGGATTCCTAATTTTATGTAGAATTCAGCTGCTATAATATTCCAAGTTTACAGTAATGTTTTAGGTATAGATTTTAATCATTAGATTAGAGTGTTTATTCTATAGAAAAATAATTAAAATTCTGTTTTAATTGATTCTTGTTGCAATAACTTTGTTTCCACAATGCCTACTGGACAAAATTATAAAACCTTGCTTAAAATCATTAGATCTAGTTTGGGGCTAATTAGATGGTTTGATCTCCTTTTAACCCTAGGAATTGTTTTAGTGACTCAATTAGATCTAACCTTTGGGAAATCAATCCTAGTGACACCCTTACACTATTGCAACACAATCTTGCTACCTTGGTCAATTTAGTAGAACCAACCATGCATAAAATACCATGTGCATGCATGCATGATTACCTCTGTGATATGTTTTGAGCAAGTTGTGATCAGATCTATGTTTTTGATTCGTTAGATTGTTCGGAGTGCGCTAAGGAGTGCTACTGCGTAGAGTGCTTCTCGGATCAAGGCAAGTTACACCACTTGTTCATAACTTTTGTCCCAGTTTTGGTTCTATGCATGTGATCTTCAAAATTCTGTAGTATGCATGTGTAGGATGTTCTAGTAGAATTTTTCCTTAGTATTATTTTGCAAGTGCGATGATTTTGTAGTATGCCATGAGTAGCTCTATACTTAGGATTTACCCTCCTAATAGGTTACCCCTGTTTTTGCTAAGTATTGCTTGCTATGCTATATATACAAAGTACCGTTGGGGGGTTCGAAGACAAAGAATTTTCTAAGTATAAAGGCTCTCTAGAGCAAACTTTTCTTCTCAAATCCACTTCAAAATAAAACTAAGTTTTCTTCTGGGCGGAATGGTTTTCGGGTCAACGAGTGAGATTTTGGTGGAGGATGGCCGCCCAGGAATCAAAGAAGTCTGCCATGTTTCAGAATTCAGAAGCTTCCAGTGCAACCACAATACATTATGGGCTCTGTCTTGGCCTAGTACTTAGTGGGAAACCTCACCTGGGTACCAACATTTGGAGGTTCTTGGCACAGTTGGATCCAGAAGGTAGAGGGGCTACTAAGGGAAAGCCTCGCCGTGGTATTGTCTGTAAAAGGACTTGATCATGGATTGTGGGTAAAGTGCACAAACTCTTGAGAGTATTGCAATCTGATCGATCAGCCGTGTTCACGGTAACAGAACAACAATGAGCGTCTGAAGGATGGAGCCTCTGAAGGATCTTCCTCTCCCTTTTCTAAATAAAGTTTTTAAAACACCATGGCGTGAGTAATATCGCCAATGGGTGGGATTTTGGGAACTTGGTGTGTAATATCCAAGTGTCACTTGGTGCGTAATATCCAAGTGTTTGGTTGTTTGGACACTTGGTGCGTAATATCCTCGTGTGCCACTCGACCTTATGTTATCTAAGAAAATGTTTACAAAGTAGGACAATCCTCTCTTCTTCTCTCTACTTAAGAAAACTAGCTTTGAGCAAATGAACTCTACAGCCTAAACTAGCCTTGCATGTAGAGATAGCCTTTTCTCTCCTTGGTGTAATTTGCCAATACATTCAAAGTATTGACCCAACTTGTTGGTTGCACGTTTTATGTGCAGAATCCGAAGATTGAAAGGTGCGTAGGGATCGCGAGTCTACACTCGAAAAGCCTCGGGCGTTGATGGACTCAAGATGCTTTTATATTTCCGCTGTTATTTGAGCTAGCTTAATGCTAAGCAATTTTGTAATAAATTTATACTCTGGATTCTCCGTGTAATAAAGACTTTGTGTTTTACATGATATTTCATCGACTGTGAGTGCTAGCTATTGATCCAGGGACTAGCATGTTAATCACAGGGACTTAGGGTCCTTATCGATCCGAGGTCACTATAGATGGTATCACAGCACATCGTTGCCTATAGGACGTGACCCTAGGATTGGAACCACCTCTAACTTGTGCCTTACATGTTTTTCTACTAAGTTATTTTCCGCACTTCTAGTATCTGCTTTCCTCTACTTGTTTAAGTATCTAACTTTCATTCTTCTAACTCAAAGATGACAAGCTTCCTCTACGACACCGTCGCGGACATCGAGCCCCTTCGCTTTGGTGGATGCCTCATGGACCTACTCACGCGTTTGGACCTTCCTCTCCCAACAATCCAGGGGAGCACAATGAAGAAACTCCACAAGGACGGCTGTTGGGGAGTCAAGGTCATCCAGCCAGGAAAAGAGCGAGGCAAGAACCCGGAGGAAGACATAGCAATCCACATTGTTAGCGATTCCAAGGAGAAGGCCCTTAGCATCAGCTTGCAGCAACTCATTGGTCGCCTATGTGGACGTCATCATGAAGCTCTCCAAGGACACTGCGGCGGCCTCTTTGGAAGACGAGATGAGGAAGGAATTCCCATGGAGTTAACCTTTGAGGAAAGGACTTCTACCAAGCGCCGAAGGACCCAATATCAAGATTTGGAGTGCCACATCCATGACCTTGAAAAGGGTACCTTCCTCGAGATGTTGAAGAACGACGAGCTATGCGCCCTCATCAAGGAGAAGGAAGAAATGATCAAGCAGCAGGAGGAGGCAATGAAGCTCCAAGAGATAAAATTCCAGGACCAAGAGAAGAAGTTCGCTAACCAAGAGAAGAGGGTGATAAATAAAGACAAGAGAATTAGGGAACTCAAACAGCAGATCGATGGAGCTGAAGTGCAAACTGAAGGCCTTTGCAAGATAATCAATGACGTGCGTGCTTCCAAGAGGGACTTGGCAAAGCAACTTGAAACCGCGAAGAAGTCAAGTTTAGTGGAGGAGCTACAAAGCGAGAAGGAGGGACTTCAGGAGCAGCTGGAAGCCACCACCAAGAAGCTGCAAGATGAGATTAAGAACCTCCAAGAGAAGCTTGAAGCCACCACAAAGGAGATGGAGTTGTACAAGACAACTCTAGAGCAGGAAGGCTACTCGTTCGAAGACGAGGAAGAGGAAGGCGTGGAAGATGTGTAATAGTGGGACCACCTTTAATTCTATAGTAGAACGTTATTCGCGATTCTAATAAATACCAGGACAAATCTGGTTTAGTTAAACATGGTTGTTTTCTGTCTTGAGCTTTGTTGTTATGTCCTGTGTGCCTTGTGTGCTTGGTGTGTTTTCATAAGGGTAGGAGATACTACTTAGTCTTTCTGTCTATTTCTTAACTAATCTCTTAAACCCCACAGATGCCGCCCAGACGTGCGAACTCCGAAATCCCTCCAGAAATAGCACAACTTTTGGCCACTCAGAACCAACCGATCCAACTGCTCACTCAGAACATGCAAAACAACAACAACAACAACAACAACTCACCACCACTACCACCTCCGCCACCTCCTCAACAGGATCGCTTGACTCGGTTTTTGAGGCTGAACCCACCTACCTTCACTAGCAGCACTGAACCAATCATCGCTGATGACTGGCTGCGTACGATCAACAAGAAGCTAGATACCGTTCAAGCTATCGGAGCCGACAGGGTACATTACGCCGCACACCAGCTTGAAGGACCTACTGCAGAATGGTGGGATAACTACCAAGTCACCCACCCAGATATTGATGCTATCACTTGGGATCAGTTTGAGTTAGCTTTTCGCACTCATCATGTGGCTGCTGGTATCATGACTCTGAAAAGGCGCGAATTTCGCGACCTACACCAGCTGCACCGTTCTGTCACTGAGTATGGTGAGCTTTTCAACAAGCTAGCCCGTTATGCACCCGACGATGTTTCCACTGATGCCAAGAGACAGGAGGAGTTCCTAAGAGGACTCAATGATGAGATATCTATTCAGCTTGTGGCTCGGAAATTTGACAACTTTCAGGAACTTCTAGACAGAGCCATTGTGGTTGAATCCAAAAGGAAGAGCATAGAAAACCGCAAGAGGAAGTCTAACCCTCACAAACACTCTGTTCCATACCATAAGCAGTGCAATTCCTCACCACCACCTTATAACAATAATGGCCACAACCATAACGGTCATAACCATGGTGGCCACAAACACAATGTGCATAAAAACCGCAATGGGAATGGCAGCAATGGGAAGGATCTCAGTGAGGTGACATGCTTTAAGTGCAACAGGACGGGGCACTATGCAACCTCTTGCCCCGAGAAGAAGAATGGCAATGGTAATGGGAATGGAAATGGACACAACCATGGCAATGGAAACGGGAAGAAGCCAAATCCGTTTGTCAAAGCCACGGTAAATCATGTTTCTATGGAGGATGCTTGTGATGCTCCAGACTCGGTGATTGGTAAGTTCAAACTCAATTATATTCCCGCAGTTGTTCTTTTTGATACTGGTGCATCGCATTCATTCATATCAAGGGTATTTGTGGATAGAGGCAAGATACCAACGGAGACTATAAATTTTCCTCTAAGGGTAAGTTCTCCTGGGGGAGAAATAGTGGCAAACTCCGGTTGCCGGGGACTAGACCTAAGGATTGGGACACACATCTTTCCCACAAGTCTAGTAGTTCTAGAATCACAAGGATTAGACATAATCTTGGGCATGAATTGGATGACCGAATATGAAGGGTCATAGATTGTGCCAAAAGAACTGTCATGCTCACAACACCGGAAGGGAAGAGAATTCGTATCAAGTCGAATTTCGCACTTAAAGAAGTCATGGTGAACTCTCTTAAGGGGGTTAGCTTGGAGGAGGTACCTATTTTAAAAGAATACCCAGATGTTTTCCCAGAAGAGCAAACTTTTCTTCTCAAATCCACTTCAAAATAAAACTAAGTTTTCTTTTGGGCGGAATGTTTGTCGGGTCAACGAGTGAGATTTTGGTGGAGGGACGGCCGCCCAGGAATCAAAGAAGTCTGCCATGTTTCAGAATTCAGAAGCTTCCAGTACAACCACAATACATTATGGGCTCTGTCTTGGCCTAGTACTTAGTGGGAAACCTCACCTGGGTACCAACATTTGGAGGTTCTTGGCACGGTTGGATCCAGAAGGTAGAGGGGCTACTAAGTGAAAGCCTCGCCGTGGTCTTGTCTGTAAAAGGACTTGATCGTGGATTGTGGGTAAAGTGCACAAACTCTCGAGAGTATTGGAATCTGATCGATCAGCCGTGTTCACGGTAACAGAACAACAATGAGCGTCTGAAGGATGGAGCCTCTGAAGGATCTTCCTCTCCCTTTTCTAAACAAAGTTTTTAAAACCCCATGGCGTGAGTAATATCGCCAATGGGTGGGATTTTGGGAACTTGGTGTGTAATATCCAAGTGTCACTTGGTGCGTAATATCCAAGTGTTTGGTTGTTTGGACACTTGGTGCGTAATATCCTCGTGTGCCACTCGACCTTATGTTATCTAAGCAAATGTTTAGAAAGTAGGACAATCCTCTCTTCTTCTCTCTACTTAAGAAAACTAGCTTTGAGCAAATGAACTCTACAGCCTAAACTAGCCTTGCATGTAGAGATAGCCTTTTCTCTCCTTGGTGTAATTTGCTAATACATTCAAAGTATTGACCCAACTTGTTGGCTGCACGTTTTATGTGCAGAATCCGAAGATTGAAAGGTGCGTAGGGATCGCGAGTCTACACTCGAAAAGCCTGGGGCGTTGATGGACTCAAGATGCTTTTATGTTTCCGTTGTTATTTGAGCTAGCTTAATGCTAAGAAATTTTGTAATAAATTTATACTCTAGATTCTCCGTGTAATAAAGACTTTGTGTTTTACAAGATATTTCATCGACTGTGAGTGCTAGCTATTGATCCAGGGACTAGCATGTTAATCACAGGGACTTAGGGTCCTTATCGATCCGAGGTCATTACAGCCCCACGCCTTGCCACCACGCCATTGAGCTTCGCCAGTGTAACATCCCAAAAATATTAAACTAGAATCATCAAACTCTATGCATCAAAATTAGGGTTAACAAAAACTTTTCTAAATAAAAATATGAAAGCATGCATGTGTGTATGCATCCCATTTTGAATTCTTTTAAATTGCCTTATTTATGTGTTTCTTTGCTTGTAAAAGGATTCTTAGGTGAAATAAACATCATCTAAACAATCTCCACACTTTTCCCAAAGACAAATAAATCAAAACAAACAAAATAAAGGAAAGGTCATTTTGACCAATTTAACTCCCATGCCTACTTTGGCTGTCTCTAACTTTCAGAACTTAACAGAAACTTGTTTGGATCTTTGCACCCCTAGATAGTACTCATAACAAAGTATCAAGGCCCACTTTGTGATCATCCAGAAACATTCAAATGCATAGTTTAAATGACAGTTTAAAATTGAATCTTTATCATATGGGAAGATCCCACTTTTTCAAAAACCACTCAAACAAGCTCAACTTTCAAAACCCAAGCATCTGCAGACTCACTAGCACCTACCTAGCACACCCACCAAAAATCTTTTCAAAATTCAAAACTTGAATTCATGCGGCCATTTCATCAAACACCTTGCAGATGCAAATCAAATAAAATCCAAACACTATTTGGAGCAGTGATTTGAGCCTAACTTGTTCCCTCTCTGGTTGCAACTAGGCTTTAGTAGATCATCTAGCTCATTTGTAAACATCTAGCACCACTGTAAGCTTCGCAATGTCATCAATGGTGAACAGCCGAAGCCACCCATGCCACCCCAGTGTAGACAGCAAGCTAGGAGAGGAACTAGTCGTGCCAACCTTGTCTGGGAGATCACCCATGCCTCACCGCCCCCTCTCGACCAGCCTTGCCTCGAAGACATTGACCAGAGCACCCAGGAACGCCGCGCCCGTGCCTCTGTCAACCATGTCGAGCGTGCGCCAGAGCGCCACCCTCGACACACGCCCACAGACCGCGCGCCGCCCTCGCCGCGTGCATACGCGATCACCACCGTCCCAGGAGACCGCCAGACATCCCCGTTCGCCGCCCCATGCCTCGCAGCCACCGCTCGCCGTCGAAGACGCCGCCTCGGCCGCGCAGAGCACCGCATGTTCTAGACCGATTGCCACCGCCCCTACACGCGCATTAAAGCCATAGAGCATCGCCAGGATACCACCGATCGATCGCCACCCCCGGCAATGCCTCTAGCAGTCCGTAGCCATGTCGCCACCGTCGCATGCCCATTCCGTTCGGTCTCGTCGTCGAGACTATAAATAGAGGCATCCCCCGCTCAAACTCTTCACACCATCTCACTCCCCTCTCCTCACTGATCGTTCCACCCTGTTCCCGGAGCAAGGCGAGCAGTGCGTCGCCGGAATTTGGCCGGAGCAGGCCGCCTCTGGAGAAGAAGGGCGCCGTCGATTTCGTCCATCCAGGAGAAGCTGCCAGTACCCGGAGGTTCGCTGTCGTCGACTTCGTCGTTCGCCCGCCTCGCCGACCCTCGCCTGAGCCCCGGTGAGCCCCCGACGACCCCCACCTACCGCGTTAGGTTTCTGTCCCGCCGGCGCCGCCCGACGTGGACGATGAGTAACAGCCATTCGATTAGACGTAGATCGTGCGGATGAGATTACCCCGTACCTCTTCGCGTGTAAAGAGCCACTGACTGGTGGAACCCCCCTGTCAGTTGAGCCCCGCGCCGCGGAGTGACACCGGGCCGGCCCATTATCGTTTCCCGCGCAGCCCAGTCGTTTGAATTTAACTTTTTCCAGTTTAATTCAAACACAGTTCTATACCTAGTTTCAAAAATCAACCCAGCTCGATTCAGTGCACCAAATTGAATGGAACCAATTTTGTTAGAAAGATATTGAAATGCTTAATCCAAGCCCGTTGGATTCAAATCATTTGAATCTTTAGATCAAACTTGGTAAAAATAACAAGGCAGAAGCTTTTCTGCATTCAAACATTTTTCAAATTTAAACCATAATATCTTTTGAGTTGATTCCAACTCTCAAAAATCACATTTGATCATACCTTTCAGAATATATAAAAACATATGGGTTTACTTACATAAATAATGTTCAAGTAATAAAAGAATGCCACATAGGCATTTCTAGTCACTTATTTTAGTTAAAATAAAAAAGGTTAAACCTTATTAAATTGTGACACCACTTTAAATCAAGTTCCCATATACTTAAATGTGTGGTGATGACATGTGTCAACATGATCCCATGTTTGGTTTGGAGAATATTAAATCTTAAGTAGTTTTTCAATGAGTAGAAATTACTTTTCTAAAAATAAAAGAAATTAAACCAAGCTTTAATCTTGTAATGTTAGTGATGATGCTAGACCCTCTATAGGACCCTTTTGTGTGATGATTGAAAGTAGTTAAGTATTGTTTGGTGATTATGTACCTCGTATTTATTCATAGACACTAGTACTGACCAAGGATACGAAGAGGAAGGGGGATACTACGAAGAAGAAGCCGAGGAGAACTTCAACCACTGCTCTGCACAAGGCAAGCTTATACTGATACTGGTGCAATCTAACACTTGCAAGATACTATACCTATGCAAGCAAATACTTGCTTATTACCATGCCAACTATATGCCTTAAGCATATATGATCATAACCACTTGATAAACCAATCCTAGTTTTACTTGCAAGTATTATACTTTATTTCTTTATCAAAGCTATTACTTACAGTTTACTTAAGTGAATTGTAGATACTAGAAAGATAATTGAAGGTTGCATAAAGAGCATAAAATTTGGCCTAAGCTAGATAATATTTATGTCATCCTAAGGCATGATATTGAACTTAGTTAAACTCCACTAGTTTACCACCCCTCATTAGTACTTACCCCCACTTGTAGATGCTAGTTCTAAGCATAAAACTTGATCAACTTAGATGGGAATACTTGGTGGAAAATGGTTATGAAAACCTTGGAATGATGGATCATTCTATTGAAATGTTTTGGACATCTGTTTACGAACACCAGATGATTTATGGTGATGAAAATGATGAGGCAGGAGCCTTAGCCCTTTATAAAACTGATGGTTGTCTGGATGCGATACCATTCCAATTTTACTGTACAACCACAATACCCGAGAATTGGGTAGGGCTTGACTGGAAACTTATATACCTTAGTATTAGTTTCCTCACGGCCAAGGTCTGAGCTGAGGCTACCTTGTGAAGATTGTCCACCTGTGCAGTACCCAAGATGATAGTTGGTCATGGTTGGGAGGCCAAACTCACAGGAGAGGTGCTTATACTAGGGTGTGTAATTGAAAAGTTAGGATTGATTATCCGCATACTGAGTATGGTGAATTCAGGATTTGTTCCTGACGGATGTATCGAATGTTGTGGTGAAAGTGTACAATCTCTACAGAGTGTCAACCTATTCGAATAGCCGCGTCCGCGGTTATGGACAGTTGGAGTGGCCATACTGTTCCCCCGTCAGATGTTTTCAAAATGACTTGTGAAATGGATTGAGATTTTGACTTGACCACAACAGAGTTGCGATATGAAATTCAAGTTCCCACTTAGGTGTTATCAAACTTCGACTAGCTTTCTTCGTTTCTAAACTTAGTAAAGGTAAATCTTGCTTTTTGCAAAACAACCCTAGAGCTTAGTGTCCTACTATAAAAACCCCTTGACTTGTTAGTATTAGTTTGCGAGTGTAGGGTTCGCAGCATAGAAAACAAAAATTTTCCTACGATGTGAACTATATACCAAGATCTATCTAATAGATACAAACAACGGGCGGATGTATATCCGTAGAGAACATACCCTTGAAGACCGACAAAGCTTAACGAGTTCAACTCATGGTTGATGTAGACGATCTCTTGCCGATCACAAGATCGAGAGGAAGTCCTAGCGCCGCAAATCAGCAGTGCATCCGTGCTCGCACACACGTTCGAGGCACCGAGCAACCTCCGCCTCCTCGCTCTAGCGATGCAGCGGAATCACAACTCTTTCTTGCCGAATAGCCACCGGGAACATGTATCTCGCTAGTCCGAGACCATGGGGGATAAATTTTAGAGGGGGAGAGAGATCCTTCACGAGGAGGTGTGAGAGACAAGTGAGGAGGGGGGCTCCTTTTATAGGAGGAGGGGGGCACCCAAGGGGGTGGCCGCCGGCCATGGGGGCTTCCCCCTCCCCTCCTTCATTCATGTGGGTGGACACTCCACTCACAAAATGCCCTTTAAAATCCCTCCACTCAAAAGTCCACTCAAATTCCCATTAAATTTCCACCAAATTTAATGCAAACTCTCATTAAATAAAACTCTTTTATTTTATTCAGAATTTTGTCAATTACTTTAATGACAAACATTCACAAATAACCCCTTGCTAGAATTCTATTTCACATGCATAACCACTTTATGCAATTTCACCCGAAAACCTGTTTCGGTATCTAGTGAAATAAATTCCTGCGCTTGTTCATTCTTTCGGCATGAAACATTTGCTCCAATTGGATGTCGGTGTCTCTTAAGTGTGTCACCCTACGGTTCGTGAATAATGCGGACATGATCGAGACCCCTCTCGGATCAATAATCAGAAGCGGGATCTGGAGACCCATACTGACTCCCACACATTCAACGATGACTTTCTTGTGATCGTCAGAACCTTTTACGCTAGTATCTTAATCCCTTTGTTTCACGATATATTACATGTCCGAGATTCGATCATCGGTATCTCCATACCTAGTTTGATCTCGTTACCGACATGCACTCTTTTCTCGTTCCTGTGATATAACATTCTAGTGATCAAATCACTTGCTTGCAAGCTAATCAATGTGATATCACCGAGAGGGCCCAGAGTATATCTATCCGTCATCGGGATGAATAAATTCCACTCTCGATCCATGAGCCTCAACATAACACTTTATTAGTTCTGAATCCATCTTTATAATCACCCTGTTACGGTGTGACGTTTGATGTTATCAAGAAACTCTTCCGGTGTTAGTGATTGACATGATCTCATGGTCTAAGGATTAGAATCACTTCGTAAGTTGTTATAGCAATATAAACTCAATGACTTTGATCGTAATGCTATACTTCGGATGAATGTTCATCACACCATTACACTAATGTTGTGATCCCGTTATTAACAACATCCAATGTCCATGATCAGGAAACCTTGATCATCTTGTTAATCAACGAGCTAGTTTATGAGAGAGGCATAACTAGGAACTTTCTGTTTGTTTATTAAACACACATGTATTAACGTTTCCGTATTAATACAATTATAGCATGCAAAATAAACATCTATCATATACTTGGAATACACATAATAAACACTTTATTATTGCCTCTCAGGGCATATTCCCTTCAGTCTCCCACTTGCACTAGAGACAATAATCTAGTTACATAGTGATAAATCTAACACCCATTGAGTTCTGGTGTTGATCATGTTTTGCTCTAGGGAGAGTTTTAGTCAACGGATCTGCTACATTAAGATCCGTATGTACTTTACAAATCTTTATATCTCCATCCTTGACATGCTCGCGGATGGAGTGAAACCGGCGCTTAATATGCTTGGAATGCTTGTGAGACCTTGGCTCTTTGGCATTGGCAATGGCACCATTGTTGTCACAATAGATCACCATTGGGTCCAACGCGTTTGCCACCACTCCTAGTTCGGATATGAACTCCTTCATCCAAACTTCTTCCTGACCCGCTTCTGAAGCAGCAACATATTCGGCCTCCGTTGTTGATCCCGCTACCACAGGTTGTTTGGAGCTCCTCCAACTAACTGCTCCGCCATTCATGAGAAATACGTATCCGAATTGAGACTTAGAGTCATCCGGATCGGTGTCAAAGCTAGCGTCGACATAACACTTAGCGACGAGCTCTTCTTCACCTCCGTATACAAGAAACATATCCTTAGTTATTCGTAAGTACTTAAGGATATTCTTGACCGCTATCCAGTGTTCCGAACCTGGATCCGATTGGTACCTACTAGTCAAACTAATAGCATGTGCCACATCCGGTCTTGTACATAGCATGGCGTACATTATAGAGCCTATGGCTGAAGCATAGGGGACTTTGTCCATTATCTCTCTTTCTTCCGCCGAAGCCGGACTTTGAGTCTTACTCAATGTCTTGCCTTGCAACATAGGTAAGAACCCCTTCTTACTTCCGTCCATTTTAAACTTCTTTAAAATCTTATCAAGGTATGTACTTTGCGATAGCCCTATTAGGCGCCTAGATCTATCTCTATAGATCTTTATGCCTAATATGTATGAAGCTTCACCTAGGTCCTTCATTGAAAATTTGCTGTTTAGATAACTTTTAACACTGTTTAAAAGATCTATATCATTTCCGATCAATAATATGTCATCCACATATAATATCAGAAATGCCACATTGCTCCCACTCACTTTCTTGTAAATACAAGCTTCTCCATAAGTTTGGACAAATCCAAACTCTTTGATCACCTCATCAAAGCGGAGATTCCAACTTCGTGATGCTTACTTCAATCCATAGATGGATCGCTGAAGCTTGCACACCTTGTTAGCATCCTTAGGATCGACAAAACCCTTTGGTTGTATCATATACAACTCTTCTTCAATATTACCATTGAGAAACGCGGTTTTGACATCCATCTGCCATATCTCATAATCGAAATATGCAGCAATTGCTAACATAATCCTAACTGACTTTAGCATCGCTACGGGAGAGAAAGTCTCATCATAGTCAACTCCTTGAATTTGTCGAAACCCCTTTGCGACAAGTCGAGCTTTATAGACGGTCACATTACCATCAGCATCAGTTTTCCTTTTGAAAATCCATTTGTTCTCCACGGCCTTTCGGTCGTGAGGTAATTCCACCAAGTTCCAAACTTGATTTTCATACATGGATTCCATCTCGGATTTCATGGCTTCTAACCATTTGTTGGAATCCGGGCTCATCATCGCTTCTTCATACGTCGCAGGGTCATCATTTTCATCAACCATGAAATTCATGACAGGATTTCCGTACAGCTCGGGAGCTGCACGCGTCCTGTTTGACCTGCGAGGTTTGGTAGTACTCTCTTTCGGAGTTTCATGATCATTATCATTAGTTCCCTCTTCAACAGGTGGAGCCAACTCCAGAACAACTTCCGGCGTTGCGCTACTCGCCATACTTTGAAGAGAAGGTTCCACAACCTCTTCGAGTTCTACCTTCCGACTACTCACACCTTTCGCGAGAAACTCTTTCTCTAGAAAGGATCCATTCTTGGCAACAAAAACCTTGCCCTCGGATCTGTGATAGAAGGAATACCCAATAGTTTCTTTAGGGTATCCTATGAAGACGCATTTTTCCTCTTTGGGTTCGAGATTATCCGTTTGAAGTTTCTTCACATAAACATCGCATCCCCAAACTTTAAGAAATGACAGCTTAGGTTTGTTTCCAAACCACAATTCATACGGTGTCTTTTCAACGGATTTAGATGGCGCCCGATTTAAAGTGAATGCAGCAGTTTCTAGTGCATAACCCCAAAATGACAACGGCAAGTCCGTCAGAGACATCATAGATCGAACCATATCTAATAAAGTACGATTACGACGTTCCGACACACCATTTCGCTGTGGTGTTCTGGCAGGTGTGAGTTGTGAAACAATTCCACACTCTTTCATGTGAGTGCTAAACTCGTAACTTAGATACTCACCTCCACGGTCGGACCGTAGAAATTTGATCTTTCTATTACGATGATTTTCCACTTCATTCTGAAATTCCTTGAACTTTTCAAAGGTTTCAGACTTGTGTTTCATCAAGTAGATATAACCGTATCTACTCAAATCATCCGTGAAAGTAACAAAATAACGATATCCACCTCGCGCCGACACACTCATTGGACCACATACATCAGAATGTATGATTTCCAATAAATCTGTCGCCCGTTCCATTGAACCGGAAAACGGCGTTCTAGTCATCTTGCCCATAAGGCATGGCTCACATGTATCAAATGATTGATAATAAAGTGATTCCAAAAGTCCATCCGAATGGAGCTTCTTCATGCGTTTAACGCCAATATGACCTAGACGGCAGTGCCACATATATGCGGATATATCATCATTAAGTTTAATCCTTTTAGCATCAACATTATGAATATGTGTAACATTATCATCGAGATCTAATAGAAATAAACCATTCATCATCGGTGCATGACCATAAAAGATTTCATTCATATAAATGGAACAACCATTGTTCTCGGTTTTAAATGAATAACCACTTCGCATCAAACACGATCCAGATACAATGTTCATGCTCAGTGCAGGCACCAGATAACATTTATTCAAGTTTATAACTAATCCCGACGGTAAGTGGAGAGGCAGCGTTCCGACGGCGATCACATCAACGCTTGATCCATTGCCGACACGCATCTTGACCTCACCCCTTGCTAGCGGTCGCTTGTTCCGCAGCCCCTGATTCGAGTTACAAATATTAGCAACTGAACCGGTATCAAATACCCAGGTGCTACTGCGAGCACTAGTCAAGTACACATCAATAACATGTATATCATATATACCTTTGTTTGCCTTGCCGGCCTTCTTGTCTGCCAGATACTTGGGGCAGTTGCGCTTCCAGTGGCCAGTCCCCTTACAATAGTAGCACTCGGAATCAGACTTAGGTCCAACTCGGGGTTTCTTTTCAGGCGCGGCAACCGGCTTGCCGCCCTTACTTCCCTTCCATTTTCCCTTCTTGTCTTTCTTGAAACCAGTGTTCCTATTGATCATCAACACTTGATGTTCCTTTTTTATCTCCACTTCTGTAGTTTTAAGCATTGACAGAAGCTCAGGGAGAGACTTCTTCATGCCTTGCATATTATAGTTCATCACGAAGCTCTTATAGCTAGGTGGCAGAGACTGCAGAACACGATGGATGCCTAAGTCAATGGGAATCGATATTCCCAAGGACACAAGCTTATCGGCGTAACCCGACATCTTGAGTACATGCTCACTAACGGAGCTGTGCTCTTCCATCATGCAGCTAAAGAACTTTTCTGAAGCGTTGTAGCTCTCTACAGCAGCATGTGTGTCGAAAATCATTTTCAACTCACCCATTGTATCAAATGCATTGCCGTTTTCGAAACGCTTTCGAAGTTCCGGCTCTAGCCCATACAATATGCCGCAATGAACTAAGTTGTGGTCCTCCTGACGAGTCTGATAGACATTCTTCTCCTCGTCAGGGGCATCATCTAAAGGTGGGGGGCCTAACGGCGCTTCTAGCACATATTGCTTTTGTGCAGCAGAGAGGAGAATCCTCAAATTCATGGACCATTCGGTAAAGTTGCTACCGTTCGTTGCTAGTTTCTCTTTCTCCATGAACACATTGAAATTAAAAGCAAGTGGTGCCATCTACAACAGAATTTGTAAAGTTTAGACTAAGTGTACGATAGATTGAGTTCAACTAATCTATATTACGAATGAACTCCCACTCAAAAACGACATCCCTCGTGCCTTTTTGGTGATTACATGAACCAAATCCACTACACCAAGTCCGATCATCACGTGAGTCGGTATAGCTTCAAAGGCGAGCATCAAATGGGCATCATATCAACTATATGACTCATGCTTAACCTTTCGGTCCGTGTTCCGAGGCCATGTCTGTACATGCTAGGCTCGCCAAGTTAGAACCTTAGTATTCGCGTGTGTAACTGTTTTACACCCGAAATATGGTCGTGGATCCAAGAACACCCGATCATCACGTCATGTCTTGGAGCGACGAAAACATAATCGGTGCATACTAAAGGAAGAACACATTCTTATCTTGATATTTAAATGAGGGATCATCTTATTATGCTAACAAAGCGCTAAACAAGCAATATAAGATGCTATCAAACATCATATGTTTATTAGTGAAATGATATGGTTCCCGCAGATGATCTCTATCATGTGCATCGTGGTATGATCACTATCATACCTATATGTGTAAATCCAAGGTCTATGGATTTTACACGCTATGTGTGTTGTAAGAGTATCATCTCATACTTCTACTTACAACACTACCATATCATAACACTATCCCAGCAACAATCTAAACTAGATGCCTCTAATTTATCCATTGCAAGTTTTATGTGGCTTAGGGATTTCGAGATAGAACCGTTCTTACCTACGAACATGAACCACAACGAGGATAATCAAATTGTTGACAACTCGCTTGCAAAATAGATATTGACTATAGTAGGAGAGACAGACACCCGCTAGCCACTTATGCAAACTAGTTGCATGTCAAGCGTGGAACAGGTCTCATGTGCGAGGACATGTAAAGTTTGTCCGGGCCGCTTCATCCCACTATGCCACCAATATCCAAAATTACAACAAAGGAGCAACAACATGATCATCGTCGCCCACATACTCATATGTGTACTACCCGTGTAAAGTATCTACGCATAAACCTGGCTCTGATACCACTGTAGGGTTCACAGCATAGAAAACAAAAATTTTCCTACGATGTGAACTATATACCAAGATCTATCTAATAGATACAAACAACGGGCGGATGTATATCCATAGAGAACATACCCTTGAAGACCGACAAAGCTTAACGAGTTCAACTCGTGGTTGATGTAGACGATCTCTTGCCGATCTCAAGATCGAGAGGAAGTCCTAGCGCCGCAAATCAGCAGCGCATCCGTGCTCGCACACACGTTCGAGGCACCGAGAAACCTCCACCTCCTCGCTCCAGCGATGCAGCGGAAGCACAACTCTTTCTTGCCGAATAGCCACCGGGAACATGTATCTCGCTAGTCTAAGACCATGGGGGATAAATTCTAGAGGGGGGGAGAGATCCTTCACGAGGAGGTGTGAGAGACAAGTGAGGAGGGGGGCTCCTTTTATAGGAGGAGGGGGGCACCCAAGGGGGTGGCCGCCGGCCATGGGGGCTGCCCCCTCCCCTCCTTCATTCATGTGGGTGGACACTCCACTCACAAAATGCCCTTTAAAATCCCTCCACTCAAAAGTCCACTCAAATTCCCATTAAATTTCCACCAAATTTAATGCAAACTCTCATTAAATAAAACTCTTTTATTTTATTCAGAATTTTGTCAATTACTTTAATGACAAACATTCACAAATAACCCCTTGCTAGAATTCTATTTCACATGCATAACCACTTTATGCAATTTCACCCGAAAACCTGTTTCGGTATCTAGTGAAATAAATTCCTGCGCTTGTTCATTCTTTCGGCATGAAAAATTTCCTCCAATTGGATGTCGGTGTCTCTTAAGTGTGTCACCCTACGGTTCGTGAATAATGCGGACATGATCGAGACCCCTCTCGGATCAATAATCAGAAGCGGGATCTGGAGAGCCATACTGACTCCCACACATTCAACGATGACTTTCTTGTGATCGTCAGAACCTTTTAC
Source organism: Avena sativa (assembly GCA_916181665.1). Classification (NCBI taxonomy): domain Eukaryota; kingdom Viridiplantae; phylum Streptophyta; class Magnoliopsida; order Poales; family Poaceae; genus Avena; species Avena sativa. Next base: position 56,130,179 of record OV702284.1, on the reverse strand, counting down.
GCTAGTATCTTAATCCCTTTGTTTCACGATATTACATGTCCGAGATTCGATCATCGGTATCTCCATACCTAGTTTGATCTCGTTACCGACATGCACTCTTTTCTGGTTCCTGTGATATAACATTCTAGTGATCAAATCACTTGCTTGCAAGCTAATCAATGTGATATCACCGAGAGGGCCCAGAGTATATCTATCCGTCATCGGGATGAACAAATTCCACTCTCGATCCATGAGCCTCAACATAACACTTTATTAGTTCTGAATCCATCTTTATAATCACCCTGTTATGGTGTGACGTTTGATGTTATCAAGAAACTCTTCCGGTGTTAGTGATTGACATGATCTCATGGTCTAAGGATTAGGATCACTTCGTAAGTTGTTATAGCAATATAAACTCAATGACTTTGATCGTAATGCTATACTTCGGATGAATGTTCATCACACCATTACACTAATGTTGTGATCCCGTTATTAACAACATCCAATGTCCATGATCAGGAAACCTTGATCATCTTGTTAATCAACGAGCTAGTTTATGAGAGAGGCATAACTAGGAACTTTCTGTTTGTTTATTAAACACACATGTATTAACGTTTCCGTATTAATACAATTATAGCATGCAAAATAAACATCTATCATATACTGGAATACACATAATAAACACTTTATTATTGCCTCTCAGGGCATATTCCCTTCAGCGAGTACTTAAAGAGTACTCATGGCTTTGTCCCTGGCTATTCCCATGGCCAGACTATGAAGAGGAGTACCTGGAAGATGGACCCCAGGAAGGTTACGACAACTAGGATCATCTCCCATCGTCAGCATTGCCTGTGACCCCGAAGATGGAGCTTCGCCTACGCTACCATTATTATTACGTATTCCGCTGCTTGAGTTGTATTAAGAACTGGATCATGAGATCTTTATTTGTGTAAGACCTTAGGTATGGTTTGTAATGGATGATGTACTGTGGTATCCAATTCTGTTATGTCTCGCAAAAATGGTAATCCTGGGATTGCGATGTATGGCATAACAGGCATCTGGGATTAAAAATCCGGGCGTTGACAAGTTGGTATCAGAGCCATCCTGACCATAGGAGACCCTAGTTAGACTGGACGTTTGAATCAAAAACTTAGTTTCAAAACCAAAGGAAGCAAATATTTACAAAAACTTATTCTCATTCTTATCACCTTGATTCTTTCATAAAAATTCATGTTCCTCAAAAACTCTTGCAAAATACATAAAATTTGACACACTTGATCACCCTACTAACTTACTCATCCTATATTCTTATAGATGGACGTGAAGTACAGCAAGTTTTATCAATTGGGAAATGGCAGAGACCTTATCTTTGAGAGGGATTTGGACCAGCTTTCGGAACTTCTGGAGCGTCCGCACCCCGAGTTCTTCGGAGCTCAGCTCAATGATCAAGGAGGAGAAGATCTGCAGTGGCTAATTGTTGCAAGTCTCCGAGGAAAGATTGAACCTCCCACTGCTGAGGGAATTCAGTTTACCTTAAGAGAGAACAACTGGCTCGATGGACTTGCCAGGGCCATGCAGGAAGCTCTTGCCCATCTGTGTGGGTAGAGTATCAACCAGATCAAGGGTACCCGCTTTGAGTTTTTTCCAAGGCGTGATGCTAATGGACAACCACTGGAAGCCCCATACCACCACAAGCTGAAGACTCAGTTGGACCACCTCAGCTTCATGATGTACGATCATCAGCAGGAGTTGGATAATTGCCGTGACTACTCCAACCACAAGCCCACCATTATCAAGACGAAGGATCAGGCCATCGCCATGTTAACAAAGGATCACAAGTCTCGCCGCCATGAGCTCAACAATAAGGAGCGCATCATTGCCCGTCTTCGCCACCGTATCTCGTCTTTGGAGGAGACCATCCACGAGAGAGACATGCAGTTGGAGGAAAGGAAGAATGCCGGAGAGGATCTTCGTGGAGACCCCTACTCCTATCTCAACGATGATGATGATTTTCTGGAGGATCAGGCTACGGATTTCTTCACCGATGAGGAGGATTTTGCCTTCATCAATGACGACGATGATGATGAGGATGACGACTACACCGACTCCAAGGAGTAGTAGCACTTGAGCACTAGCGTAGTGAGTAGTATTCAGTCCCACTGTATCGTAGTTTCCAGAATGGTTCCTAAGACCATCTGTTTACCTTGTTGTGGTGTGTGTTTGTATCGTGTGCTATGAATGAATGAATGAAAAGCAAGTTGTTAGAAAATCTGAGTCAAACTTTAAAAACTTTTCAAAGCCCTGAACCTTAGAAAATTCCCTCTTTTCTCATGATCTATCTCAATCTTCAGATGCCACGCGGAGGAAGTGGTTCATCCCCGGACCCGATTTGTAGATCCTGCAAATGTTGGTTTCTGACCGCGAAGCTGAAAGAGCGGAACGTCAAGCCAACCTAGCCACCCTTCAACAAATAGCTCAGCTAGCCCACAAAAATCAAGGCCACGGCAACCAGGACAACCATGGATCTAAGCTCAAGAATTTCCAGAACACCAACCCACATGTTTTCACTAAGTCGGAAGAGCCCTTAGACGCCGATGATTGGCTGCAAACCATGGAAAATAACCTAGAAGTCGCCGGAGTGGAAGCTAACGAGAAAGTTCTGTTCGCCACCCACTATCTAGCCGGAGATGCCAGAGCATGGTGGAACAGTGTTCGTGCAATGACCGGAGGACAGATGATGACCTGGGAGGAATTCAAAGTCAAGTTCAGCAGAACCCATGTGCCACCAGGTTTGATGAAGAGAATGAGAGATGAGTTCAGAGAACTGAAGCAAGGAAGGATGACTGTAGTGGAATACCGTGACAATTTTTTGTCATTAGCTAGGTATGCCCCGGATGAGATCGACACCGAAGCCAAGAAGAAAGAAAGATTCTTGAATGGTCTACACGATGAGATGCAGACTGTGTTAGTCAATATCCCCTTTGCTGATATTGAAGCCCTTGTCTACTCTGCCATCCAGATGGAAGGAAAGATCAACCAAGCCAATGAGAACCGCAAGCGTCGCATGATGCATCAACCGGGAACCCATCAGACCCCAAAGTACCGCCCCAACCCATCTCCAGGATTTACCCTGAGAACCAACAGACCCCCGATGAACCGTCCGACTTATCCCAACCGTGGAAACCCTAGGCCCGAAGGAAATCACAACAACCCCGGCAACTCTAGCAATTTCAACCGGGCCCCACCCAAGTTCAACACCAACAATGCTACCGCCAACCCCAACACTGCCCCGAAAACTGGAAGCAATGTTGTGCATGTTGCAGCAAAGGACAAGTCGCAAGTGGCTTGTTATGACTGTGGAAATAAGGGTCACTACTCCAACGAGTGCCCCAACAAGAAGAATGTCGCAGCCCCCAATGTAAATGCCCCAGCTCAACAGCAGCGTCATGTTCAACCAGGAAGAAGGTTTTCCCCAGGGAATTCACTCAACCACAATGGCCGTCTTTTTCTCATGCATGCTGAAGAAGCTCAGGAAGCGCCAGATGTCGTGTTGGGTATGTTTTCTGTTAATTCAGTACTTGCAAGAGTGTTGTTTGATTCTAGTGCATCGCATTCATTTGTCACCGAAGAATTTTCCTGCACTAGTAAGATTCAACCAACAAAACTGAAGCATGTTATGATTGTTCAACCCGGTTCAACCACCAAGGCTAGGCGAATTTGCAAAGCCGTCCCTATCCGAATCCAAGGCATAGATTTTTATGCTAATCTGATAGTACTCGGAACTAAAGGTTTGGAAGTAGTACTAGGAATGGATTGGATGTCCAAACATAAAGGATTGATTGACTGTGCCAAGAAAGCCATCACCATGACCAGTACAGCCGGAATATCAGTCGAGCATATATCTAAAACCTTACCTCGTCAATTCAAGTGCAACAAGGGTATAGCCCAACCTACCATTGACCAAGTCCGGATAGTCTGTGAATACCCCGATGTATTTCCAGATGTTTTGCCCGGTATGCCCCCAGATCGGGATATCGAGTTTATCATTGAACTAATCCCCGGAACAGGACCCATAGCCCAGAGACCATATAGTATGAACCCGTCTGAACTAGCATAACTGAAGAAGCAACTGGATGCCATGCTAGAAATTGGATTGATTCAACCAAGTGTGTCACCATGGAGATCACCTGTCTTATTTGTGGACAAGAAGGATGGGGGTAACCGTTTGTGTACGGATTATCGGAAGTTGAATGATGTCACCATCAAAAACAAGTACCCCTTGCCCAAGATAGAAGATTTGTTTGATCAGTTGACCGGTGCCAAAGTGTTTTCTAAGATTGATCTTAGGACTGGCTATCATCAACTCAAAATTCGGGCGGAGGATATTCCAAAGACTGCCTTTACCACCAGATATGGATTATGCGAGTATACTGTCATGTCTTTTGGATTGACCAATGCCCCCGCTTATTTCATGAATCTCATGAATAAGATTTTTATGGACTTCCTGGATAAGTTTGTCGTTGTTTTCATTGATGACATTCTGATTTATTCCAAATCGGAAGAAGAACATGAGCTACACCTAAGGACCATTCTTGGAACCCTTAGAGAGCATCAGTTGTATGCCAAGTTTAGCAAATGTGAATCCTGGTTACAGGAGGTAGGATTCCTCGGCCACATTGTATCAGCCGGAGGGATTGCCGTTGACCCTGCAAAAGTGAAAGATGTCGAAGATTGGCAAGCCCCAACCACTCAAACCCAAGTTCGTGCATTTCTCGGATTGGCGGGATACTAGCGCAAGTTCGTAGAAGGATTCTCGAGTATCGCCAGACCCATGACCCAATTGCTGAAGAAGGACAAGAAGTTTGAATAGACCGACAAATGTGAAGCGAGTTTTCAAGAACTCAAGAGAAGATTGATTTCAGCTCCAATCTTAATCATGCCAGATATCACAAAGGCCTTTGACGTGTATTGTGATGCATCCAAGATCGGTATCGGATGTGTGCTAATGCAAGAAGGCAAAGTTATATCTTATCTATCCCAACAACTGAAACAACATGAGCAAAATTACCCAACCCATGACCTCGAACTCGCAGCCGTAGTTCTAGCCCTGAAGACATGGAGGCATTACCTGATGGGAAATCGATGTGAGATTTATTCGGATCACAAGAGCCTGAAGTATATTCACTCAGAAGGAGTTGAATATGAGGCGGAGAAGATGGACTGAGTTAATCAAGGATTACGATCTGGACATTCACTATCACCCTGGTAAAGCCAATGTGGTAGCAGATGCCCTTAGCAGATTGCCGTGCCGCTTGAACTCCATGATTTTGAAGGATCAACCAATCTTGCATAAGGAGATGGAAGATTTTCGAATGGAATTAGTGAGTGAAGGATTTTTGGCTAGCATAGAACTTCAACCCACTTTGATCAGCCAGATCAAAGAGGCGCAGAAAGGAAATGCTAGTATCGACGGAATCAAGCGTCGTATCGGTACAGGCAAAGTACATGGATTCACCGAAGACAAAGAAGGAGTTCTGTGGTACAAAAGACGCCTTTGTGTACCAGCAGATTCTGAGTTGAAAGAAGTTATTTTGAAGGAAGCTCATGATACTCTTTATTCTATCCACCCCGGAGGAACTAAGATGTATCAGGATTTGAAAGAGCAATTTTGGTGGCATAAGATGAAGAGAGAAATCGAAAGCTATATCGCCAAGTGTGATATATGTCAGCGAGTCAAGGCCGGACATCAAAGACCCGATCGATTGTTGCAACCATTGCAGATTCCGGAATGGAAATGGGATTCCGTTGGAATGGACTTTATCACCGGATTGCCTACTTCTAGTAGGGGAAAATGACTCTTATCTGGGTCATAGTGGACAGATTGTCCAAAGTCGCCCATTTCTTACCCGTCAAGACCACATATCAGAGTTCTAAGCTAGCAGAGTTATACATCGCTAGAATCGTCAGTTTGCATGGAGTCCCCAAGAACATCGTATCGGATCGAGGAACTCAGTTTACCTCGAGATTCTGGAAGAAAGTTCAAGAAGGTTTAGGAACCCGCCTAGATTTCAGCACCGCGTATCACCCTCAGACCGATGGACAAACGGAGCGAGTAAATCAAATACTCGAAGATATGCTGAGAGCATGTGTGTTAGAATATGGATCTAAGTGGGAAGACTGTCTGCCGTTTGCAGAATTTTCGTACAACAATAGTTATCAAGCTAGTTTGCAAATGGCCCCATTTGAATTCATGTACGGAAGGAAGTGTTGCACCCCTTTGAACTAGTCGGAAGTAGCAGAGAGTCAGATTTTCGGACCCGATATCCTACGAGAAGCAGAAGAGAAGGTTCACAAGATTCGTGAGCACCTCAAGACAGCCCAGTCCAGACAGAAGAGTTACGCCGACAAAAGACATCGAGACCTCGCCTTCAACATAGGAGATTTTGTATATATGAAAGTGTCGCCATTGAAGGGAATGCAGCGTTTCCAACTCAAAGGAAAGTTAGCCCCCAGATATATCGGACCTTTCAAAATTCTGAACCGTCGAGGAGAAGTGTCGTATCAATTGGAACTACCCAAAGAGATGTCAGCCGTGCACAATGTGTTCCATATCTCATTACTTCGCAAGTGCCTCGAAGTTCCGGAGAAGACGGAAGTGTTCAAGAATATCGATCACCAGACCATAGAGATCAACGATGACCTGACCTATCCCGAAGTACCCATCCGTATTTTAGAAGAAGCTTTCCGAACCACCAGAACCCGAAGCATCAAGTTTCTCAAGATTCAGTGGAGCAACCACACAGAAGAGGAAGCTACCTGGGAGCGCGAAGATCACATCAGGACGGAGTTTCCCGATCTCTTCAAATCCTAGGTAATCTTTTCGTCCTTTTTCAAATCTCGGGACGAGATTTTGTTTAAGGGGGGAAGGTTTGTAACATCCCAAAAATATTAAACTAGAATCATCAAACTCTATGCATCAAAATTAGGGTTAACAAAAACTTTTCTAAATAAAAATATGAAAGCATGCATGTGTGTATGCACCCCATTTTGAATTCTTTTGAATTGCCTTATTTATGTGTTTCTTTGCTTGTAAAAGGATTCTTAGGTGAAATAAACATCATCTAAACAATCCCCACACTTTTCCCAAAGACAAATAAATCAAAACAAACAAAATAAAGGAATGGTCATTTTGACCAATTTAACTCCCATGCCTACTTTGGTTGTCTCTAACTTTCAGAACTTAAAAGAAACTTGTTTGGATCTTTGCACCCCTTGATACTACTCATAACAAAGTATCAAGGCCCACTTTGTGATCATCCAGAAACATTCAAATGCATAGTTTAAATGACAGTTTAAAATTGAATCTTTATCATATGGGAAGATCCCACTTTTTCAAAAACCACTCAAACAAGCTCAACTTTCAAACCCAAGCATCTGCAGACTCACCAGCACCTACCTAGCACACCCACCAAAAATCTTTTCAAAATTCAAAACTTGAATTCATGCGGCCATTTCATCAAACACCTTGCAGATGCAAATCAAATAAAATCCAAACACTATTTGGAGCAGTGATTTGAGCCTAACTTGTTCCCTCTCTGGTTGCAACTAGGCTTTAGTAGATCATCTAGCTCATTTGTAAACATCTAGCACCACTGTAAGCTTGGCAATGTCATCAATGGTGAACAGCCGAAGCCACCCATGCCACCCCAGTGTAGACAGCAAGCTAGGAGAGGAACTAGTCGTGCCAACCTTGTCTGGGAGATCACCCATGCCTCACCGCCCCCTCTCGACCAGCCTTGCCTCGAAGACATTGACCAGAGCACCCAGGAACGCCGCGCCCGTGCCTCTGTCAACCATGTCGAGCGTGCGCCAGAGCGCCACCCTCGACACACGCCCACAGACCGCGCGCCGCCCTCGCCGCGTGCATACGCGATCACCACCGTCCCAGGAGACCGCCAGACATCCCCGTTCGCCGCCCCATGCCTCGCAGCCACCGCTCGCCGTCGAAGACGCCGCCTCGGCCGCGCAGAGCACCGCATGTTCTAGACCGATTGCCACCGCCCCTACACGCGCATTAAAGCCATAGAGCATCGCCAGGATACCACCGATCGATCGCCACCCCCGGCAATGCCTCTAGCAGTCCGTAGCCATGTCGCCACCGTCGCATGCCCATTCCGTTCGGTCTCGTCGTCGAGACTATAAATAGAGGCATCCCCCGCTCAAACTCTTCACACCATCTCACTCCCCTCTCCTCACTTGTCGTTCCACCCCGTTCCCGGAGCAAGGCGAGCAGCGCGTCGCCGGAATTTGGCCGGAGCAGGCCGCCTCTGGAAAAGAAGGGCGCCATCGATTTCGTCCACCCTAGGAGAAGCTGCCGGTACCAGGAGGTTCGCCGTCGTCGACTTCGTCGTTCGCCCGCCTCTGTAACATCCCTAAAGTCATGATTCCAAAGATTGCATATCATACATGCATGCATATAATTTAGGGATCATTTTCCAACTCATTTCAAGAAAACAGAAGCACTTAGTGCTATTATTTTATGTGAGCAAACATTAATCAATTACTACTCTCAATTGAGAGCATAAGTGTTTTAACCAAGTCTTGTTTGCTTCCTTGTTGTTTAGATTGAATGTAGAGTTTGGACAAAAATTTACAAAACAAATATGGTTTCAAAACCATCTTCAAAACATTTCCAAATCAAGTGTTATAGCACTGTTTATTTTGTTTATTCAAAGGGACCAAGCAAGTACAGAGAGACCACATGGTTTTATGCCCAAAAGTATGATGGTTACACTTTACAAAAATCCAGAAAAGGTTTGACATTCAAATGCCTTTGAATTTGATTGAAAATCATTCCAGAAAATCGATTTAGAAAAAGAAAAAGAGATAAGAAAGAGAAAAGGGCCGGCGCCAGCAATTGAGCCCAGCAACAAACGCAGCCCACTAAGCCCACCCGGGTTCCCCCTCTCTCCTTCTCACTCGCAGACGAACCCGCTGAGAGACTAACGCCAGGACCCCACCCCCTCTCTGTTTTATTCGCTGACAGGTAGACCCACTGCCACGTCTAGCTCGTCGTCAATCTCGCGCTGGAGACCTGCTCGCCGTGGCCGTTTCTTCCCCGACGCAAATGCGCTTAATTGGTGTTGATTGCTTGCGAGATTCTTGCCCCTGCTCCGCCTACTTAACCCCCACCTCTCTGCGACCATTTCCCCTCACTTAGCACCACCTCTCCGCCACCAGGCTGCCCGCAATCATCCTCACACCGCCGCAGATAGAGCTCACTCCGGCGATCGATTCCGGTGAGCTCCCTGCGCCCCTTCCCCTCTAGTTCATACGAGCCGCTTCACAGCTTCTTTGCGCACCTTCTGACCCCACTGGTTCCTCCTGTACTTCCCCAGGTCGTCGACTTCGTCCAACGCTGCAAGCCCCCGACGACACCCTCAACTCCGGCGACCAAATTCGGTGAGCCCCTTGTTCCCCTTCGCCTCTGACTCACACGATGATGTTCGCCATCGTCTTGCGTATCACCTGATGCCGTTTGTTCGTGCTAGGGAGACCAGGAGCGTCGCCAACGTCGCCGTCCACCCAAGCCCGACGCCGCCCGCAACTTCGACGAGCTCCAGCGACCAACCCCGTGCGCCCCTTGCCAAACCACCGCCACCTTGAGCATCAGCAGCACACTGCGATTTTGGTAAGCCCCTTCCCCCTTCCCCCCTCTCCCGCGCGACCTAGAAAATCGTATCATTGCATTTTGCATGCATTCATAATTATTTTGTTTGTATATTTATTGTGAATATTGTTGTATGCATTTGTTGTGTAGATTTTGTGGAATTTGGAGAGTGTGATTGTGAGGATTGTGTCTATTCCCCTAACTACGAAGGCAAGTGATACTTCATCTTTTTGTACTACTATTTTATCTATGTACTAGTGATATTTTGAGTGGGATTTGCCTGGTGATTTTCTAAGTATTTGCTATGCTATGGTAAATCCTATAGATATTGTCTTAGTAGTTTTTCCAAAGTTAAGAGACATGTTATGATAGTATGCTTAGCCTAGATAGTAGAATGCAAGGGTGGAATATTCATGTTATGATACTATGCAAAGTTGATGCCTATGGTTTTGATTAATAAAACAACATGTTAATGAATCACCTGGGTGGAATGGGAAGATTGGTTTGTGTTGAGTGGTTACACAAGGCCCATGTATATGGTTTACCTTGTGTATCACAGTTGTGGATGGCCACCCAGGAACAAAGAGATTTGAGATGTTTAGTGTTGAGAAGCTTCTAGTGCAACCACATGGCATATGGGCTCTACCTTGACCAACTAGGTTGCAAGAATTCAGCCAGATGGACAGTTGGTGGTAGGGTTGATAGGATGGAACACGTCCATGGTGGTCTGAAGGAATGCTTCTGAAAATTTTCGTCTCGATGCATGTCGAGTCTTGTGGGGAAAGTGCGCCACCTCTCAAGAGGGTAAAACCTAAGTACTTAGCCATGTCCCCGGTAACGGGCATTTTGAGCATCAAAGACATTGAAATGATCAAGGATCTCCTCATCCCAATTTCTCTAAGTTAAAACTTGTGGTTGAACAAGGGTAAAGGTTCACCAATGTCTATTGGTGGTTCCTAGGGTGTTTTTGTCAAACAAAAACTTAGTGTTTTCAAACTAATAAGACAAACCTTATTTTTTAGCAAAGCCAGCCTAAACTACACTTATCCAAATTCATATAGTTATTAGATGTTACTATGCTACTATGGTATCACTTGCCAATACAATTCCAAATGTATTAACCCTCTGTGGTTGTAACTTATTATGTTGCAGGTTACTCTGATGGTGACTAGGATTATGAGTCTACACTCAACATGTTTGCCTGTGGCACATGAAGATGAGAACTTTATTTATTTACTTTGTGTTGAAAACTCTATGTATTAGCCTTGGGCTAATGAGTTGTAAGAACTAGTGTATATATGGATATTACGATGTAATAATGACCTTTGTATCTGTGTACTTGATCTTAAACTGTGAATGCTAGCAATTCGAACCAGGGACTAGCATTGCAATCACAGGGGCCTTTACCTCAAAAGGGTGAGGTCTTACAACTTCAATAAGGGCAAAGTTGTGCATGAAGTAAAAGAGGTACCAAAGTTCGATGGTGCAACTGATGTCGAGCTACGTTTTCTCGTGCCCGCGGCGCCGATGAATGCGTGCATGAGTCTCGCCCCTGCTCTATCTACATAAACCCCACCCCCTTGCGACCATTTCCCCTCACTTAGCTAGCACCAAGCGCTTCCAGGATCCTCCAATTTCGACTTACACCGCTGCAGAGCAGAGCAACTCCGGCGAACTATTCTGGTCATCGCCCCTGTCGACGTCTGCAAGCAACCGAGGGGCCGGTCAACTCCGGCGAGCAATCTCGGTTGTCGTCTCCGTCTCCGTTCCTGAGCTCCCGATGTTAGTACGAACTCCGATGAGGATTTATTGTCGTGTCCGTGCGCTCCCGTCCAAGCCGCATCCACGTTGAGTCTCCCCGTGTCCTCGCGACCTCGGTAAGCACCAGCACACACCGCATGCCCCTCTGACCTTGTCGGCGTGTCACCGATAGTGGAATCGCCGCCGCCAGAGCCATTGTCGCCGCTAGGTTTTGGTCAGGCGTGTCTGGTCCGTTGCATCTGCATCTAGTGGCCACAATTAGATCATTAAGCGAAACATTATATTTAGATCTGGGTCATGCATCGTCACTTAGATCCTACAGTGTGGAAACGTGATCCAGCCGAACCGGTACGCACCAATCAGATGTTTCCGCGTGGCGAGGGTTTTGATTTAAAATCCAAATTTTGTTCTATTAGTTATTCAAACTTGTAAATTCAATAACTTTTGTTTTGTTCATCCAAAAATTACAAATTTTATATCAGTGGATTCAGAAAAATGAGATCTTTGCAACAATGGCCTTGTTTTGGCCATTTGCTTCTGTACAATTAGGATTTTATGCAGAAGCATTTGTAGGCTTATTTTGGCTATGAAAATTATTTAGAATAATATTTTTAGGTGGTTTTTCTTTTATTTAGACTCTAGAATGTATTATTTGTTTTCAGTACTGTAAAGTTTGTTCAAAAGTGTGAAAAATCGTATCATTGCATTTTGCATGCATTCATAATTATCTTGTTTGTATATTTATTATGAATATTGTTGTATGCATTTGTTGTGTAGATTTTGTGGAATTTGGAGAGTGTGATTGTGAGGATTGTGTCTATTCCCCTAACTACCAAGGAAAGTGATACTTCATCTTTTTGTACTACTATTTTATCTATCTACTAGTGATATTTTGAGTGGGACTTGCCTGGTGATTTTCTAAGTATTTGCTATGCTATGGTAAATCCTATAGATATTCTCTTAGTAGTTTTTCCTAAGTTAAGAGACATGTTATGTAGTATGCTTAGCCTAGATAGTAGAATGCAAGGGTGGAATATTCATGTTATGATACTATGCAAAGTTGATGCCTATGGTTTTGATTAATAAAACAACATGTTAATGAATCACCTGGGTGGAATGGGAAGATTGGTTTGTGTTGAGTGGTTACACAAGGCCCATGTCTATGGTTTACCTTGTGTATCACAGTTGTGGATGGCCACCCAGGAACAAAGAGATTTGAGATGTTTAGTGTTGAGAAGCTTCTAGTGCAACCACATGGCATATGGGCTCTACCTTGACCAACTAGGTTGCAAGAATTCAGCCAGATGGACAGTTGGTGGTAGGCTTGATAGGATGGAACACGTCCATGGTGGTCTGAAGGAATGCGTCTGAAAATTCTCGTATCGATGCATGTCGAGTCTTGTGGGGAAAGTGTACCACCTCTCAAGAGGGTAAAACCTAAGTACTTAGTCGTGTCCCCGGTAACGGGCATTTTGAGCATCAAAGACATTGAAATGATCAAGGATCTCCTCATCTCAATTTCTCTAAGTTAAAACTTGTGGTTGAACAAGGGTAAAGGTTCACCAATGTCTATTGGTGGTTCCTAGGGTGTTTTTGTCAAACAAAAACTTAGTGTTTTCAAACTAATAAGACAAACCTTATTTTTGAGCAAAGCCAGCCTAAACTACACTTATCCAAATTCATATAGTTATTAGATGTTACTATGCTACTATGGTATCACTTGCCAATACAATTCCAAATGTATTAACCCTCTGTGGTTGTAACTTATTATGTTGCAGGTTACTCTGATGGTGACTAGGATTATGAGTCTACACTCAACATGTTTGCCTGTGGCACATGAAGATGAGGACTTTATTTATTTACTTTGTGTTGAAAACTCTATGTATTAGCCTTGGGCTAATGAGTTGTAAGAACTAGTGTATCTATGGATATTACGATGTAATAATGACCTTTGTATCTGTGTACTTGATCTTAAACTGTGGATGCTAGCAATTCGAACCAGGGACTAGCATTGCAATCACAGGGGCCTTTACCTCAAAAGGGTGAGGTCTTACAACTTCAAGAAGGGCAAAGTTGTGCATGAAGTAAAAGAGGTACCAAAGTTCGATGGTGCAACTGATGTCGAGCTACGTTTTCTCGTGCCCGCGGCGCCGATGAATGCGTGCATGAGTCTCGCCCCTGCTCTATCTACATAAACCCCACCCCCTCGCGACCATTTCCCCTCACTTAGCTAGCACCAAGCGCTTCCAGGATCCTCCAATTTCGACTTACACCGCCGCAGAGCAGAGCAACTCCGGCGAACTATTCTGGTCATCGCCCCTGTCGACGTCTGCAAGCAACCGAGGGGCCGGTCAACTCCGGCGAGCAATCTCGGTTGTCGTCTCCGTCTCCGTTCCTGAGCTCCCGATGTCTGTACGAACTCCGATGAGGATTTATTGTCGTGTCCGTGCGCTCCCGTCCAAGCCGCATCCACGTTGAGTCTCCCCGTGTCCTCGCGACCTCGGTAAGCACCAGCACACACCGCATGCCCCTCTGACCTTGTCGGCGTGTCACCGATAGTGGAATCGCCGCCGCCAGAGCCATTGTCGCCGCTAGGTTTTGGTCAGGCGTGTCTGGTCCGTTGGATCTGCATCTAGTGGCCACAATTAGATCACTAAGCGAAACATTATATTTAGATCTGGGTCATGCATCGTCACTTAGATCCTACAGTGTGCATTGTTATGCCTTGCTCAGTCTTGTCAATTGACCTACTGTAATTTGTTTACCCAACATGCTATGTTTGTTTATTTAAGGAGAACACCTCTAGTGAACTATGGACCCCGGTCCAATCTTTACCATTGATACATCTTCCACTGTTACTGTTTATTTGTTGCAAACCACTATTACCTTCCACACCATACAGTTAATCCTTTGTTACAGCAAACTGGTGAGATTGACAACCTCACTGTTCGTTGGGGCAAAGTCTTGAGTTTGTGTTGTGAAGGTCTCCAAGATGCTAGCAATACCTTTGAGTCGTTTCCTTCCTCCTAATGGTTCGATAACCTCGGTTTCTTATTGCGGGAAAACTTGCTGCTGTGCTCATCACACCTTGCTCTTGGGGTCTCCCAACAAAGCGTCATCAACACGCCCATCACTTCCCCATAACATCGATGTGATGCACACCGAAAAGAATGTCGGGGAGTCCCCTTTTCACACAGTCCTAAATATTCCTGGGAAGTCAAAGGATAATGTGAAGGCTAGAGTCGATGTTGAGAAGCTTTGTGATAGGAAGAGATTACACATGCATCCTCCTACAATCCGTCGAAAGAATTGGTTCAAGCCGCATGCCTACTGCCTTGATAGTGTCCAAAAGAAGGAGTCATTCAGGTGGCTCAAATACGTCGTGATGTTCCCTGATGGTTATTGTTCGAATATAAGTAAGGGAGTCAATCTTTAGACGGGACAAGTCAACGGGCTCAAGAGTCACGACTATCATATATGGATTGAGCGGCTGCTGCCAGCGATGGTTCGAGGGTATCTCCCCGAGAAAGTCTGGCGAGTGCTTGCGGAGTTGAGCCATTTCTTTCGCACGCCCTATGCTAAGAAGATATGTCCTCTGGTTATTGAGAAGCTGTAAGTTTAGGTGCCGGAGTTGCTAGGCAATTTGGAGATGATCTTTCTGCCAGGCTTCTTTACTCTGATGGCACATCTCATTGTGAACCTCGCGAACGAGGCACTCTTGGGGTGCTCGGTGCAATTTTGTTGGCAGTTTTGTATTGAGAGAGAGTTTAAGTATATTCGAAAGATAACTGGAAACAAAGCCAAGATTGAAGAATGCATAGCTGAAGCAACATGCCTTCGGGAGATGGCAGACACCGCGACAACCTACTGGCCCGATGATGTTTCCCCTATGCATAACCCGGTCTCTCGTTACAATGTCGACCTGCCCAAGAATGACCCCAAGCTCGAACTATTCCAATTTCCCGGTGGCAAGTCCGGTAAAGGACTAAAATATAGCTTGTTGAAGGAAGAGAAGGATTGCATAATGCTCTATGTGCTTATGAACACGAAGGAAGTGGTCAATTTCATTAGGTAAAACGGTGAACAACTTTGTCTTGGTAAAATGCTCTATACATCTGGTAACTCGGTCTTCGTCTAATGCTTATTTTCTCCTTAGCGAATTCATGGATGAATAGTGGTCGGGACCGACGGATCCCTCTCCCATGGAGTTGGACACTCTACTGAAAGAGGGTGCTCACGGAAATAAAAAAACTTTGTGTCCTGGTTCATGGAAAAAGTAATTTCTAACCTGTCCCTCTTACCTTGCAATATGTGACTTGTCCCTCTTATTCCACGTAACAAATGAACGAAACAAATTTGAACTGTACCTATAGGGAGCTGATCCCAACATTGAGATGTCAGATGAGCTGAAATGTGTTTCCCAAGGTTGTAACCGTGAAGTCATGAAGTATGAGAAGTATGATATGAATGGGTTTCGCTTCCATACAGAGACGCACCAGAAGGGGTGACCGAATGCAAAAACGGTAAATAGATGGGTCTTTACCATAAGATCCGATTCCCTTGATTACTACGGAAGGTTAGAGAATTTATACGAGCTAACCTTCAATCGTACGAACATACAACTCAATCTTGTTGTGTTCAAGTGCCACTGGTTCGACCCAAGGGGTGGACTGAGAAGTACACCTTCCATTGGGTTAGTTGAAGTTAGGCCTTCAACCACCTATAGTGGAGCCGACATCTTTGTTGTTTCTCATAAAGCCAACCAAGTTTATTATTTTCCCTACCCATGCCAGAAAGCGGAACTCCAGGGCTAGGAAGTCATGTTCCAGGTATCGCCACATGGTAACCTACCGATTCCCTCCGAGGATGATTACAACAACATTAACCATGTAACGTACGAGGGAATTTTCTATCAAGAGCAAGAGGACTTCTGGCACTTTGATTTAGAACCGGTTGATCTTGAGGACCTTGGGAATGATGTAGAAACTCGGGGTGAGTCAGTGGTGAATCTACATGACATAGATATGCTCGAGAAGTTCCATACAGAGAATGACAACGATGATGAGCCTCCACCCTTTGATAAGAATCCAGCTTTCTACTCAAAAGATAGAGATAGTGAGAATGAGAATGATAGTGAGTATTTATTTTTCACTGCATTTTTATTATGTCTTTGTGCTTAATTGTTTTCTTAATTGCATTATGCCTTTATTATTTGTGTATACATTTTATTATGTCTTTGTGCTTAACTGTTTTCTCTTACTCAATGCAGGTGATTGAACAATATGAGCAGCGGCAAGGCAAGCTCTTCGTCCTTGCTTAATGCTTTGAAACAGCGCAAGACAAATGCTACACGGAGTGGGAGACAGCCAAATCCCAATCCGCGTTACCCCGATCTTGCTGGTGCTGGAGGAGGACGAGGTCAAGGACAAGGTGGCAGGGGAAGAGGCGTGGACTTTGACCCACCACCCTCCACTTCTGGCGACATGGCTCCTGAGTTGTTCCTGACAGAGCAGCCTTTTGGGGACGAGGCGGAGGCAGAGACCAAGACGGAGTCTAGAGACGAGGCGGAGGCGGAGGCGAACACTAGCCACGAGTTGGTGCCTCCAAAGAAATTGCGGAATCGTGGGGAATCGGGAGTCCCTGAGGAGAGGTTAGAGCCTATGACCCAGGAGGCGAAATCCCTTATAATTCCAGATGGCCTTGAGTAAGTTTACTAATTTTCCAATTTAAAACATGTAATTTCATGTTGGTCATAAATAATTTGGCATGTGTACTAATATTTATTATTGTGCAGCAATTGGACATTTCCTCCGGGGACCAAGCCCCTCCTTCCTAGCAGCCTGGTTGGAGCTCTGATTAGGAAGTTCCGGCCGGGCTATCACATTTCCCCCGAGGGTGTCAGGAGGCTAGCTACTACTTGGGCGGACTACCAGACTACCCGTGTCCCGGGCTTTCCGACAGGTGCTGATGCTGTCATCACCAAGTTTTGGGTAAGGCATATTTCTCAAGTTATATTCATACTTGATGACCCCACCGTGCTAACTCATGACTCTTACAATTGTTTTTTATGCATGATTGAAGTGCTTTTATCGTGTGGCTAAGGAGGACCAGGAGAAGACGGGCAGGACTTTGCTTGGGGATTGTGTGAAGTTGACACCCTAAGTGTGGTATAACCAAAAGGTCACGACCGCTAGTCACTTCTGGGATGATAGGGCGTGAGGATCAAGAAGGAAGACATTGTCGGTAAGAGGCCTAATCCTGAGTACTCGATGACACCGAAAGAGTACATGTCGGTGAGTAAAATGTCAATGAGATTCTACATTGCTTCTAAGTTGCCATTGCATTGTCTGTAGTTGAGTATTGCATTTTCAGGTTGTCCCTGATTGGGCCGAGCCGCATCGACTCGTATGGGAGGAGCTGGTTAGGATGAGGTGCCTTAGAGAAGATGAGGAGTTTGCAGCCTTGTCGAGGCAGAACACGGACAACCGAGGCGATGGTGGAACACACTGCGCGGGAAACCACAACTTTGACCGCTTCAAGGGGAAGGTGGTACGTATATACATGGAACGACCTGCATTTATTTCTCGTCATGTTTGTACTTCATATGAATAATATTTCTTTTCGCGATGCAGGTGGCCAAGGCACAATCTGGGGAGGTGATTCATGACGTCGCCGTCTATGAGATGATGCGGCAAAAGAAGCCCGATTTCTCGCAGCCTCAGCCCTCGTTGCCCGTGTACTTCGGCACTGCCTAGAATGACTTGGGGAACTACAACACGATGGTGAAGGCTCGTCGCCCCCATGTGGATGACCCCATTCATGTGAAGATCGACGAGGAGTCGTTGGTCCTGTCGGGGCACAGATTGCAGCATGGACGTCTCAAGATTCAGAATAAGAAGGTCAAGCCTACCCTCAACACGAGCTCCAGCCGTCTCAAGGCTACCCACCTCGCCGACGGCCAACCGATCCCACCTCGTGGCCAGCCTTGTTGACCCACCTTCAGCTCTGATGTAAGTTTTACTCATTTTCATTATCTTTATGACTTTTCTTCCTGCATGGCTAACTGCTGAAGAGATTCCTTATATTTAAAATTGTAGCCTGAGTTCGATGCGGCCTATGATGCCGCTCATGATGAATATCAGGTGGCCTTTCGGTAGTATCAGGAGGCTAATGCGACCGTAAATGTAAGTTTGAACCTTTATTTTTGCAAAAGATACAAGTCACACTTCCCCTAGTTTGTTGTATTATGGCCTGACATCTACACTATCTTGTAGGCGATGTTGGTGAATATTCAAACTGGACAGAATACATATTTAGGGCATGTTCCTCCCATGCCGGGGCATCCGCCATGAATGCCATCGAGGGACAGTTTTGCTAGGACATACTACGCATCGACACCGGTAACTTCTTTGCTAACCCACTGATTATCGCTTTACTTTGCCTCACAAGTTGCTAACATGTAGGAAACATGTAGGGAACGGGAGCTTCATGGAACCAACACTTTGGACATGCCTCGCCGGATGGGCGTCAGATCACACCGCTTCATGACAATGGTCCTTCTCCTGGCCATTTTGCTGGTGCTTCTTCCAATCCTCACCCCGACACTTTTCCTACTCCATCGCCAGGTGGTTCTTCTGCTGCTTCTACTGGACGCCACCCTCGCCAGAGGTCGCCTCTTTTCACCAGGGGAGATCTCGGGTACACCCCGTCTCCTCCAGAGTTGTAGGGTTTTATTGTATATGCATGTGTGATGATGTTGATACATGTATGAATGATGTGATCATGTTGATACATGTTTGAATGATGTGATCTTGTTTGCTAGTATGAATGATGTGATCTTGTTTGAATTGCTGTGAAATATTGCTGTGAATAATATTGCAAGAAATAAAACTGCAGAGAACTGCAAAAAAAATCTGGGTTGGGCCATGCCGTCGGCGTAGTGCCGCCTCTGTGCCAAATGGTACAGGCTACGCCGAGGGCCAGACCGTCGGTGTATGGATGGGCCTACGCTGAGGGCCGCGGCCATCGGCCCAGCTCCCTTCCTGGGACGGCCAACGCCTGCCACGTGCGAACACAACGCCAAGGGCCAGACCGTCAGCGTATGGGTGGGGCTACGCAGAGGGCCAGACCGTCGGCCCAGCTCCCTGCCTGGGATGGCCAGCGCCTGCCACGTGCCGTCGCTACGCCGAGGGCCTGGCCGTTGGCGTACCGGCCGCGCCGTTAGCCGGCCGTATAATGGCAGCCTCGCCGTTCGCCGACGGCTACTACGCCGACGGGCCCGACACGGCCGTCGATAAAGCCATACGCCGACGACCTTTTTTGCTCTGCCGAGGGAGAGGTCTGCCGAGGAGGCTATGCCGACGGCTTTCGGGGCTACGCCGAGGGCTTTTAGCGGTCGGCCTAGCTGGCGCATCCTGTAGTTCCCCTAAAAACCCATAGAGGAGACGATATATGCCATTGCTGCTAGATCGTATGGCACCGAGGCAATGAGGTGTTGCTGTTGCTTCTCTGAATGTACTGTGCCCTCTACTCTATCCACAGCAGTCGTGGTAGCCGATAGATACAATGGAGCTGTCTTTTCTCCCATTTTTTTCTTCTGCTAGTCTCCACCGATGACAATGCTCTTTTTGGTTTTCTCCTTGAAAAATAAGCAGTAGATATGCATGAAAATCCAAGAGAAGCGCTGGAAAAGTGAGAAGGGAGAAAGTTCGTCCGGCATATGATGAGCTCCAATGATCTGTCAAAGTCTAAAAGTCGACAGAGACCGAGCCGCCGCCTCCGCCTCTCTAAGAAACCTAGTCGTCGACTCCACTTCCTCCCTCCTCCATATTTGGGTTGGGCCACACCGGCATCAGGAGGATCGAGGAACCTGAACTATGAGTTGAGTTTTTAACAAAAGTAGTGGTTTCAAGAGATTATGTTAGAGTTTTTGCAGTTGTCTTCTTTTTGACCTTCGTGTTAATGAAGACGACATTGTCTACAACAGGTGATCTTCGGCCCTTCTTTAAACGACGAGATCTCCTTCACGACATCAATGGCGGTGTTGAAAGATTAGATTTCTCTAAGTATGGTCCTTTAGACATCGCAAGATCAATTTTGGAGTATTGCTCATGGTTGACGCGAGGAGGATGGTCTTTATTTATCCAGACTGCTACGTCATCGACAATGGTGATTCATACTCTCGTCTCCCCGGCAACGTCAACTAGACTGTTTGATTACTTTTTCTAGGAATAGTGGTGTTGTTACTCTTGCCGATGTTGATTGATTACTTTTGTGTACTTAGACTTGACATTGCGGCTCAAAATAAAATTAATTATGAAAGAAACCTCGTAGGTATTTTTATAGATTTGTGGTTTGATATATGTGTCGTTTTTCTTTGTTCGCTTTGAGAGAAGTACAAGATTGTGTCGTGGAAAAAGAAAGAGTTTAAAGACCTCAGAGATTTGCTAATTTATTTTAGACTTTATTTTGTAATCGCTAGAGACACTTTGTCTCTATCACGTATTATTCGCTACTATAAATATATTATGGTATTGATTGTTTAAAAAAGCTCTAGTGATCCCTTTATATTACAAATCATAACTAAAGGGAAAAAATAAAAACAATTTTGGACGTTGTTAGTGTTATATCCTACAAGCATGCACAATCACAATTGAAATTCTTTTTATTACGGGGCTACACAAAAATAACCAAAAATTTTAATTTTTAGAGATTTGAAAATGTGATACTCATATCTTATATAGCTCAAAGTATACATTATTTTGAATCGATAGTTTGCATGATTTTTTTTGGAAATGGATGCCTTTATTAAAATAAAATATTTAATAATTACACCCGGCCTGTCTCTGCATAACTAAGATGCACACAACCACACGAACGACAGAACTAGGGAATAAAAAGTATACGCACATTAAAACAAGCACTAAACATAATTGTCTTCAATCTAAGGTGGATCAATCCTCAAATTACACGGCCATCCATGTCGGGAGAAAATATCCCTCGCTGTGTCCTCCAATCGCGTACATCCCTCCATAAATAGGTCGTGAAACTCCATGCGTTGAAGAATAGTCCATGATCGGAGTATAGCCGTGGCTCGATAAATAACCTGCAGAGGAGAAGACACAATATTATTAAAAATCTTGTCATTTCTACAAAACCATAGCGACCATATAATGGCAAGCGCTCACATCCTAAACAAAGTTCTGTACTTATCTATAATTCCATGCAACCAATTACAAAGACATTGGTTACTGAACGTCGAGGAGATAAATCAGAAGCTATTTGGATGAATAATCATATAGAGCGAGCAAATTTGTAATGGAAGAATAAATGACGAATTATCTCATCGTCATGACAAAAAACGCATTATGTACTTTTATGCCAATTCCTCTTTGCAAGATTAACTTTTGTTAGAATTACACTTTTGTTAGAATTAACTTTTGTTAGAATTACACCTTTAGAATTACACCTTTACAATTCATGTCAACTTGACAAACCAATTGAATTGGTGATTGAGCTAGCAGAAGAGAGACCCAGCAACTCCATTATTGGGCAAATAAAAAAGTGTAGATTCATAGTACGGACCGGTGAAGCGTGACCCTTCGGGGGTGGCTGAAGCTGCTTACCTGCAAAGGTGGATGATTTTTTTTGCGGGTAACAAAGGTAGCTGCTAGCTCTCCTCTCTGGCTCTTCTTCCTCTCTCGCTTGCTCTTATTTTCTCGGCCGTTGCACCGATTTGTAGCCTAGATTTCTATCCAAACTCGCTGCTCTAACACATTAGCAAGCTAGTAGAGTCCCGATCTACTAATGGGATAGCCTGGTGTAGTGATTTGAGGCGTTTTGGTGAAGGGATCTGGTGGTGTTCTTGTTGAGCAATGGCCATGGTGGAGGCTGGTGCTGGGACTTGAGGAAGGTGCATGGTGGAGGTGCTGATCCGTTGACCTGAGGCAGCTGCACGGCAGGACTTCGCACGCTTCAAGGGTAAACCCTAATTTCTTGCGGAGGTGCTGATCCGTATTATGTGTCAATGTACCTGTTTTTGACTATTTTTGGTATTTTTTAGGTCGAAAATCATGTCAAATAATGTAGTGTTTAGGTTCTTGTATGGTCCTGGTTCCGTCAGAATAAACCAGCACGGAGTTGATTTGAGCGAGTTTAGATTTATGGATGAAGTGCTTCAGAATCCTGAAACAGTGCCCATTACTCAGTTAAAGGATTGGTTATGTGTTCGTTTAGGGCTCCCTCCTACCCATACTGTCGGTGTGCATGCTTTATGGACTAAGTCAAGGCAAACCCCTAATTTTTATTTAAGGCCAATAGAAGCGCAACAAAAATGGGTCAAATTTGTGCAAGCTTGCCAGAAAAGAGAAGTTAACCCCAGTCTCTTAGTGTTACCTGTGGCGAAAGAGGCTGGGTATGGTCATGACCATAGTAGTCAGACCGGTCATGCTGGAGGTAGTTATGATCATGGCCAGAGTAGTCAGACCGGTCATGCTGGAGGTAGTTATGATCATGGCCAGAGTAGTCAGGGCCAAGAGGGTGGCGGTGGATATGAATCAGGTCACAGTAGCTATGCACACACCGGGGGTGATGGTTATGTATCAGAGGACGGTGGTGAAGGATTAGGGGAAGACATATTCAGTGGCGAAGCTGATGAGGACGAGATATATGATGGTTTGTTGCAACATCAAATGGAAGCCGAAGACTCAGAAGGCAACAGTGATACGGCTGATGATTCTGGCGAGTCTGATCAAGAAGAGATCGGCCAACCTATTCCGGCATCATGGAATAATGACAACACAGCAGCAATGACTGTGAACGATGGGCATGATTCGGCGTGGTTTTATCACGCAAACAGCATCTCTCTGGGTGCATTATATCCTAGCAAGAGACATCTGTAGGAAGCAATTGTTGAGTGGTCAATGTCCATGCAACGGGTCTTGAAAACGAAGGTGTCATCACAACAATATTTGACATTGGTTTGCGAGGAAGCTGGATGTCCTGCAAGGGTGCATGCCCATGTCCCTAGGTATGACACAAACTGGAAGGTCACAGATGTTGTGATGCACACATGCACACTTAAAAGTGTCCTTCAGGACCATCGTAACCTCACGTCAACCCTCCTGGCTAGACTGTTGTACACAGAGATAGTGGAGGGCAAAGCCATGGGGGTGAAAGCTATCATTAACAAAGTTTTTGTCAGATTCCGCTACAATATTTCATACGGGAAGGCTTGGAGGACTAAGCAAAGGGCACTGGAGGCAAGGTTTGGTTCGTTTCAAGACGGGTATGACTGTGTTGTTAGGATGCTCCAGACACTGCAGGCTAGGAATCCAGGCACCTACGTGGACATCCAACACTTTACATTGCCACATGAACCTAATTTGAGGGTACTTCATCGAGTGTTCTTCTCATTTGCTATATGCATAGAAGCTTTCACTCACTGTCGACCAGTCATCTGTGTGGATGGTACATTTCTCACTGGCAAGTATAGGGGTCAGATATTGACTGCCATAGGCCAAGATGGAAACAATCAAGTTGTTCCACTTGCTTTTGCTTTCGTGGAGAGCGAGAACACCGAGAGTTGGGTATGGTTTTTCAGGCAGCTTAAGATACCAATTATGAGAGATACACCGAATGTATGTGTGCTTCATGATAGGCATCCAGGTATACTAAGCGCGATAAAGAAGCTCACACAGCCCACTCCTGATGAAGTAACTCCATGGCTGGACATACAGAGTATTTGGTGCATGCGGCATCTAGGGGCCAATTTTTTCTCACAGTTCAGGAACAAGGCTCTTATGAACCTATTCAAGAAGCTTTGCAAGCAGAACCAAGAGTGGAAGTATATCAAGTGTCGTGGCTATCTTGATGACTTCACTAAAAAACATGTGACTCAGAGGAGAGCAGCTAGAGCAGCAGCGGTCGCGGCTCATGCAGCGGCGTTAGCTGCACAGGCAACAACAGGAGCAGCACCACCGGAGGAAGAACCCATTGCCCTTTGTGACTTGCCAGGATTTGACCAACCCGGTACTAGGAGAAGGCCTGGCAGAAGGATTAAAAATTTTCAGGAATGGATACAACACGAGCCTGTAGAGAGGTGGTCTCTGCTGCATGACACTCATGGTGCTAGGTTTGGCGTCATGACTACAAATCTGGCTGAAACTTACAACTTTGTCTTGAGAGGAAGTAGGGCTCTACCATTAACAGCCATTGTGGAGTGTATTTTCACTCGAACTCTGAAGTATTTCAGAGACAGACTTCAGATGGCTCAGATGCATATCATGAACAACCCAAACACGAGGTATTGTTCAAAGATCATGCATTACATGGATGCCAAGATGGAGAAGGCTCGGTCCATGCATGTCATCGCCATCGGTAATCAGGAAAGAAGGTTCGAGGTACGCCTCCCTTCCAACCGGATTGGAACAGGAGAAGAGGTAAAGACACAGGAGGTGAGGATAGGCAACGAAGCCTGGCCAACGTGTGAGTGCACGTGCAATAAACCCAAGCTGTTGCATCTGCCTTGCTCTCATGTACTAGCTGCATGCGGGCTGATGGGTATGGATGCGATCTCGTTTGTGTCTCCTTATTTCCTTAAGGATGCGGTGGTCAATACGTGGACAGGCGAGATGATGGGATATAGGGCATGCGGAAATTTCAATAAAGTAAATCCAGGTGAAAGGGTTTACATCCCAGATCCTGAACTTATGCGGACAGGAAGAGGAAGGCGACAATGTGTCCACATCCGTAATGATATGGATGAATCTGAAGCTGGAGGCCCTACTAGGCAATGTTTTATGTGTAATCAATTTGGTCATATAGACACCAGTTGCTACATCTTCGGGACTGGTGGAGCTGATCCTCGTGGACGTGGCAGCCGAGGAAGAAGAGGCAGAGGAAGAAGAGACAGAGGAAGAAGAGGCAGAGGAAGAAACTAGATGTGTGGAACTATGTCTTTAATTTGTAATATGTGTGGAACTATGTCTTAAATTTGTAATATGTGTGGAACTATGTCTTAAATTTGTAATATGTGTGGAACTATGTCTTAAATTTGTAATATGTGTGGAACTATGTCTTAAATTTGTAATATGTGTGGAACTAATGTGCAGATGGCGGGATCTTTGCTGAATGCTGACATAGATAGAAAGCACCGGTCGACTGTACTGGATGCTAACCCGGGGTCCTTGAAGCACCTAGTGACTCGCACTCCCATTTCGAACTGGTGCATACATCCTGATTGGCTTCAGAGGAATGTGACATTTATTTCTCTTGCTGTTGGGATATTTATGGGCCAATGTGACTAAACTGTTCTGCTTTCTTCTTATGTAGATTGAAGTGGGCTGGGCTCTTACCCTTCGTTCGTTTGGTTGAGGCCACTCGTATGGAGGAGATAGAAGGGCGGCCATCACGTGCACCAGCGTCTCAGACGTCGTTCAACACCGAGAAGCACAACGCCCACCGCGTCACTCGGTGGAGGAGCGCGCCCCACGTCGATCCACGCAGCAGCGCCCACCGCGTCACTTGGTGGACGAGCGCGCCCCACGTCGATCCATGGAGCAGCCACCTTCTCCAGACCATGCTGGAGGCTCAGGATGGCACGAGGAGCATATTTCTCCACCACTCCGCCATGAGCCTAGTCCACGACTCTCACAGTAGGCGCCGCCGAGAGCACCACCTCCAAACCAGGCTGGAGGCTCGGGGTGGCAGCAATCACAGTTTACTTCTGACCCGTGGCAGCAATCGCAGTTTACTATCCACCAGTTGCAGCAGAACCAGATTACTTTCGAACAATGGCAGCATCAGCAGCCGATACCCTACATGGACTTCGCTTATCGACCACAATCTCATCCTCATGGTAAGCGTGTCCCTTCCTACTATTGTTAGGTGAAGTATGTCATTGTTCAGTACTTAATTTCTTGTACACTAGCAGGACACTCCATTACATGGGACAGTACTGACGACCGTCATCAGCAGACACATCACGAGCAGGTAGACTGGTTTAGCCAGTATCAGCCAGGTACTCCACCACCTATCCCTACACAGGATACACAGGATCAAGGTGAAGGGTCAACTGCACCTCGTCGTGATGTGATGCCACCCCACAGATATGGATGGAGTACACCGAGGCCTCCTCCACCTCGTCGTCGACACCAGTGATATCTACTTATGTATCAGTCATTTACCTATCTATGTATGAGACATCATTATATTATTTCATGATTTTATTCGACAAACTACTCAACATAACTTGCAACATAGTTCAACATAACTTGCGGTACATAAATTAGAGTCCTATCTATCCCTAGCATGATGCATTTCCCTTTCCCTTCGATGATGCCTCGCCCTTTCCCTTGGACGATCCCTCGCACTTGCTCTTATTGGCCTGCGCTTTCTTCTTCTCCTGCCTCTTGTCCCACTCAGCTCTCGCCTTGCTTCCAACGGGTGGCGGCATGAAGATATTATCCTCATCTTCGCTCTCTTCTATCCAGGGCCTACGTGCCACAACCTGCTCCGTCATGTCAGCTTGACTCTTCTTGGCCTGCTCTTTCTTCTTCTCCTGCCTCTTGTCCCACTCGGCTTTTGCCTTGCTTCCAACGGGTGGCGGCATGAAGATATCATCCTCATCTTCGCTATCTTCTATCCAGGACCAAGGTGCATCCGCCCGCTCAAAACTGCGAGCTTGTCCCAGGACCAAGGTGAGCTTGTTCCACCTTGCCTGGATCCTGACAAGCTCTGCTCGTACCTGATCTGGGGTCTTTAGTTTCCACCCTCTTCGATGAAGTGACTTACCAAGCATAACGAGAGCATCATGGTTCGTTATCAACGTATCCCAGTCGGGATACGTATCGCCTATCACAACAGTTCTGGCTATGAAGAAAAGCCCAATGGACATATCTACAGGCCAGGGAGACGCGTCGGTCATAGTGGAGAGGAGTGGAGGAAAATGCGAGAGCAAGAGGAGAGGAGGGAAATGAGAGAGTAAGAGGAGGAAGAGATGAACTGGGTTAAAGGATACATCCCGTTGCCCGGATTTATAGAGGCACCGAACCGAATAGGCGGGAAAAAGGACGGGAAGTCGTGGCGGGAAAAAAAAGGCGGGAAGTAGTGGCGGGAACAAAGGGCGGGGATTACTGGCGGGGAGTACCGGCAGGAAAAATTGGCGGGGAGTACCGGCGGGAAAAATCGGCGGGAAGGATTGCCGAGGAGCGGACGATTATTTAGCGGCAGTATTGTTGATTATTTAGCGGCGGAAGCACTGGGGCGTCGTCTCCTCAACGGACGACAGCACGTGTCGTCTCCTCAACCGACGATCAACCTGTTCGTCTGCCGAACAGCCGAAGCTCAGGGGCGTCGTCTCCTCAACGGACGACACCACCTGTCGTCTGCTCAACCGACGAATGCGCTCTGGACCGACAGAACTGAAATTTGCCAAATTTGCGTATTATTTGTGAAAATCAATAAAAAAATGTATTATTTAAAAAAAATAGCTGATTAATTTATAGAAAACGTATGTTCCTCCAGGCTTACGTGGATCCATGGTAAGTAAGTCGGTTGATTGCTTGTATTCTATGATGACCATATGCTAATGTCGTTGGTCTTCCTCTGCCTCTACACCCTTGATTTATATGGTTACATTATAGTTTGACCTTTTTTTTTGCGGGTACGTTATTTTTTGACTTGGGAAAGCTATACTCTCTTGTTTTTGAAAAGGATTACCTCGGGCTCATACGCGTTATACTTCCTATATAATAAAATATAGTGCATATTTGTTTACCACCAAGTCAAACTTTGTAAATTCTAACAAAGTTTATAGAAAAAGGTCAACATCAAGAATACCGGATTAATATCGCTATAGACTTATGATGAAATGCTCGTTAATATTTTATTTATTGTACTTGGTGTTGTAGATATTGGTATTTTTCCTATGAATTTTATCAAACTTCACAAATTCTGACGTACGCTAAAGCTAATATGCACTATATTTTGACATGGAGAGAATTAGTTTACATAAATTTTCAGCAAAAGTATTCTACTATTTAAGTGA
Organism: Avena sativa; assembly: GCA_916181665.1. Lineage (NCBI taxonomy): Eukaryota > Viridiplantae > Streptophyta > Magnoliopsida > Poales > Poaceae > Avena > Avena sativa. The sequence continues at coordinate 56,101,722 of OV702284.1, read as the reverse complement.
GAAGATGTTTTGTTATGTGTTCTATCAGATTTCATATTGTAGTTAGCTTAAATTCATGCCCCCTCTCCACGGTGATTCTAGTGTGATCATTGATTGTGTATGAATATGACCATACTAATAATACTAGACTAGGTTTTGTCTCATAATTTGTCGAAAATTAAAGTATCAAGACCTCGGGAACATACGCTGGTTGCAATTTTTGTTTAGTCGTGGAGACACGCTCGAGATACCAACAGTTATGGGACATGAATTTTACCTAGGCAGGGGTGGAGCCAGGATTTCGACATAGGGGGGCGAAGATATGATTATCTCCCTTGAGGTATTGTATATGAAGATATCAAGTGTAAAACAAAATGTGATATACCTAATATATTTTGGCTTACATTAATATAAATAGTCTCAACTTTGCATGGATAAGAAAGATATATATGTTTTGGCAACAAAATGGGGCTATTTTTTCCCAAGTATATTGTTCTACTATCAACAATGATTTTCTCTAAATTTTGCACTGAGCTATATTGAAGATTGATGCAATTTCATGAAAAGGTAATATGTTGCTCTATGTTTATTAGCTAGCTACTTATCGTTAAACTGAAATAGAAGGTATACTTAGATTAGATTAAAAGTACGCATACTGTATATTATGTATGATGTACCTTGGACAAATAAACTGACAGCGGGTCGATTGGACTGAGATTTGTTGCAATCTGTCGGGCAATGACTATCTGCATAGGCCGGTGAGCAAGACAAGGTGCTAATCACTCCTACCTCTAAAATGAAGTCCATGTATAGCGGCTTGCGAATGGAAGCAGCAGGTGGTGGTAGGCAGAATATTGTAGCGGGCGGCGGGAGGCGGCATCTTGCAGTGAGATCGGTCCAGGCAGGTGGGGAGTACAATCATAGGCTTCCATAAGCATTGTTTATTTCCTAAACAAGAGCAGCCGTGGTTTATTGCTTTTCAGTGCTTTGATGTGTGTAGATTACTATGGGCTTTAGGATAAAAGATTAGTAAGGTATTTACATAAGGCCATTAGTACCGCTACTACCTTGAGGACGAGACATTAGGGGGGGGGGTCTAACCCCTGCTAGCCCCCCTTGGATGCGCCCCTGTACCTAGGTCTAGGGCCCCTTGTTCGTAATAACCTTTCTAATGGCTTTGATTGGATTTATATGGAGAACAAAGTACAATGGCGTTTATAAGGATGAAACGGGCCATCAAGTTGGATAGGAAACTCAATGGATATACAAGGATCAAACTAGGTGAAGAGCGCAATATCATATTCGGCTTGTGTTGGTTGAAGGCTTGTGATTCGTTCAATCTAAAGAGCTTGGCCCTCTTGCAGGGTCTTGGGTCATTCTTTTATACACGCACTTAGGTCGGTGGCCTCCTTCCTTCAAACATGAGACTAATGTGTATATGAATAGGACCCGTTGTAACCTTGTTTGTCCCGCAAGGATCTGCAAGCAGGATACATTAGTACAACTACTCGTCATCATAGTTAATCAAACTTAGCATATCTATTATGGAAAAAATACATATTAATTGTACAATTCTTTATTATGGGATTTTACATGCTAAACATAATTTTAAACAACAAGGTGCCAACTTTGAATCAAACTAAGAAATTCAATCGCGCATGCACAAAGCACAAAGCACACGTACGGCATGGCAATAATAAAGATTAACAAGATCTAGCATAATCTTCATTAGCGTGGTTTTTCTTTTTGGTTTTCTATTTCTGGGTCTAGTTTCTGGTTTCATGTTTTTTCTGGTTCATTTTTTGATTGCTTTTTTTAGTGTCTGTTTTCTGTTTTCCAAATTCAAACATGTTTCATATTTGAATAATTTTCAAATTCAAACATTTTTTAATTTGAACAGTTTATAAATTTGAATAGTTCTCAAATCCAGATAATTTTCAAATTTGATTTTTTTTTTTAAAACTAAAAAAATTCAAACTCGAATGTGTTAAAATTTTATTTTTAAAATTTGAACAAATTTCAAGTCCAAACATTGTGAAAATATGAACTTTTTTCAAAACATTTTTAAATCATAAAAATAGAAAAATAGAAAAATAGAAAAAAAAACTACAACATACATGTTACTAGTCCGTGACCCGTAATGGAGACCTGACTAAGATAGTCCACTTATTTGGTATGTTATGTGTGATATCAAAATGATGGACACACCAAACAAGTAGGATTAACGTATGAGTAAAAGTTAAGGTATGATCATGTTAAGGGCATGTTGACTAATGAAACTGTTTAGTGTTTAGTCTCACCTCAGCTACAGGAGGAGGCCACACCCATCTTATAAGTGAGAGATTTCTTTCTCTTATTAGTCTAGGCTTTTGAGATGAAGTGGAGTCTCTGCTGAATGTTGGGCTGTGAGCGCATAAACGTCAAGAACGTGAGCCGAGTGCTGAGCTAGCCTAAGTGCACGCTAAAATCTGGTATCAGAGCCAGCATCGTCGTGCTTTTCTGAGGGGCTTCACACGGGGGTGGGATGTTAGCAGCATGTTGACAGTTAAAGTTGCTCAATGTTTAGTCCGACCTCGCCTACGGGAGGAGGCCAGTCTTTTGAGGTGAAGTGGGCTCTCTGCTGAATGTTGTACCGTGAGCTATAAATATTTAGAACATGAACCGAATGCTGGGCTAGACTAAGTGAACGTATCATGCTAATAGATCTGCTTCTGCCCCACAATTTAGTTAGTTTATGGCCGACTAATTCCAACCCGTGTTATTCCTCCATTCCTTCTAGAAGCACAAAATCGGAGCTGAGAACAACATTGGTTGCAGAGTGTGGATGGTGGGTGTACTCTTAACCAGATCGAATCCCAGATTTAAGACTGTAATGTACTCATATAAGCGGATTATTTTTCTAATATTCTTTCTGACTCATATTAGTTGACTTGAATTTGTCTAGATTTGAATGTATCTAGACATGTTTTAGTGTTAAATACATTTAAATCTAGATAAATTTAAGACAACTAATATGAGTCGGACGGAATAGTGAATTGTCAATTTCAAGGCTCCACGACACCATTAGGCTAGTCCGTGTTGAATGAAAATCCACGCTGTGATGCAAATTCATTCCCTGCATTATGCAAAACTCGAGAGAGAAGGTACTACTACATGTAGTTTTTAAGGCACAGTACGGTTGTCGGAAAATATCCTCTTGGAATTGAAGACCCAAGAGTAGGTAGGTCTCCAGGAGAACTATTTCAGCTAGAGCGGAAGCTGCTAGAAAACGTAATGACCCTTGAGTTTTAGGAGCAGCCAAAGATGACGATTTCCTCTAGAACTCAGGTAAGTGGGAGGCGACATATTCAAGCAAAGAATGAGTGAACTGATTACGGGAACCATCGCAGAAAGAGGAGAACTGATTATGACGGGATTGACAAATTCGAACGGCGTGGCCCACCTATTTATCACCAGAAGCCCATCAACAACTACGCACGGGCCCATCCACAGAACACTCACAACTAGGCAGAAGAAAATCGTGGAAATGACAACTTGGCATGCATCGTCGGCAACAGGGCAAGGATGATGGGTAGTTTAGTCCAGTAGTACGCAGTGACCAACAGCATCTCGACTAGCATTTTCAGTACACCGATCCGGATGTTAAAATTAGATTTGGATGTCGAAATTGGCCCAATCGTGTTTCTAGGAACCGCTTTTCGTCTGAATTTGGGTCAACTTTGGTCCGGACTTTTCAGGCCATTCTCGGGATTGGTCCAGTAGTACATGCTACGGTAGTGACCAACAGCATCTCGACTAGCATTTCCAGTACACCGATCCGGATGTTAAAATTAGATTTGGATGTCGAAATCGGCCCAATCGCGTTTCTAGGAACCGCTTTTCTTCTGAATTTGGGTCAACTTTGGTCCGGACTTTTCAGACCATTCTCGGGATCCCGGGAACGTCCTTGGAACGCCGGACGAAGCGAAGCGGGGTGTGTACCTGCCCAATCAGCGACGAAAGACGAGTCGTCGTCCTCCTCGGAACCACCCACGACCGCTGGGCAATAACTGCCACCGTCGCGCCGGCCACGCGTCGCTGTAATGCCGCGCCACCGCCGCCACCTCGACTCCCCTGACGGACCGGCGAGCACTAACTTCCCGCTGTTTCCGCTTTTCCCGCCCTCGCCGCCCTTCGGCCTATATAATCCGACGACCTAACCTGCTCACTTCACTCACTTCCAACGCTCCTCACTTCCCCCTCCACAGCTCCCCAACTCCGGCACCCCCACACTTCACACCATGGGCAAAAGGTACCCCGACGACGGCACGGCGGTGAATGGCTTCGGCCGCCGCACCCTCCAGCCGTGGGAGGCCCGCATGTTGTACGATGCGGGCTACATGGCGTCGCCGGACATCCGCCTCGTATCCGGCTGGAGGCTCAACGCCGGTGGGATCCCCATTCCGCCGGAGCCGAATCCCGAGGAGCTCGACGACGAGATCCAGGAGGCCATCGCCGCCATGGACGACCCGGACCTCGCCGAGGATCCGGGCAACCACGTGGTCTGGGAACAGTACCTCGTGGACAGGCAGCAGCAGGCGCTCGCCCGGCACGAGGGGCCATCGGGCTCGCCGCCAAAGAGGAACAACGCGGCTGGGCGCCGCCGCTGGTGGAGCGCTCCCCGGCGCATCCTCGCTGCCATGCTGGAGCACATCCACGCCGGCAACGAGCCCCGCCTCGGCTTCTCCCGCAAGCCCACATCGTCGGCAAGGGCGAGGCGCCATCCTCGGGCCAACTGGCTGTCGAGGAGGATGGCCAGCCTCTCCTCTTCGTCCTTCGTTTCAACCTCTCACTCGTCGGGCTTCGTGTCGGTGGCTTCGCCGCTGCTCCGGCCCGTTAAGTGGGAGCCGGAGACGCCGGTCCCGTCGCTGCCGAGGATCGGGTCGTGCGACATCGTCATCAACGAGCCGCGCGCTCCGTCGCCGCCCACCAGCAGTCTCCGTCTTTGCAGGCTGAAGCCAGAGCCGCAGGACTGGGCGGTGCCAGTCGACGAGGATGCGTTCGCCGTCAAGATGGCGATGGAGAAGTCCCTCCGGGAGGCGGCGCCGCAGCCGCCGGTGGATCCGTCCTTGCCAGACATACTCTAATGGTCCAGGACAGACTGGGAGGAGACGGAGTGGCGGCGCGTCCACCGCCTGCAGCAGGAGGCCGAACGCTAGGCCTGGTCTGGCCGTGTTCTCGCCTACCAGGGCGCGCCGCTCGTCGTCCTCGACGACGACAAAGCCGGCCCCTCCTACCAGCTCTGGAGGTGCGGCGACGCCGGCCAGGGGATCTCCTGCCCGCCATAGCCGCCGAGCAACGACGACGACGGCAGCAAGGACGATGGCAGGGCCGATTCCATCTATACGTCCTTGTAAGGCAACTTCGGATATTCACCCATGTTTAATGAAATCCGCCTGAATTTGTCAAACTCGTCTAAAATTTAGTCGAACGCGGAAACTCGTCCTGAAAACGCGAGTGGGAAACTTGGCGTTCCCGGACCGAATCAAGTTTCGTCAGGTTAAAAGTTGGTCCAAATTTCGGCCTGAGATCGCCCAACGAGTGGAGATGCTCTAAGCATGTGTATAGACGGTTTCGCTGATTTTGGCCGGTTTCTGAAAACTGCAAAAAGGTTAGCTGTTTATACGGGTTGGTTTAGATGGAAACTGCCAGTGACACACTCTTCTTGGACTTGAACCACACCAGTCCTGTTGGGTACCCGTAGCCGTTTCAAGAGAAGGAAAGGATCGGACGCATGCCGTGCAACGAAGGTTCTACTAATAAATTGGAAGAAGCTTCTGAAATTTGATTGTGGCCAAGCACAGCCAGGCCGCATCGCTCTTAACGAGAAAGATATGGAGATTAATTGATGTACGGCCCCTTCTGACAGTGCACCCAAGTCTGATTGCGACTGGCAAGCCACTGTTCTTCCAAAAAGATATCGGGTGCCCGCACGTACTGTACGGCCCGTTGTTTGGTTGAGCGCACATATTTCTTGTGCTGCCTCTCCTGGGCAGCACAGCTCAGCCTCTTCATTTACTCCAAAAGTTGACAACGACTGTAAAACTGAAGTACTCAACAAGATTAACGGATCAAACATTATTTTTGCCAAATTTGAGCCATGCGTATACTCTTCTAGTGCACGAGGTGCGAGATGTTTGGTGTGGTGTTGCATTCAACAATAGTTTATTATTCTTGCTTCCGGAGTAGTCTTCACACACCAACCGCGGTTGAAATAAAAAAATAAAAAATAATGTATGTAGATATTTTTTAGTGTGTAGATTCATTTCTAAATAGAGAGAGTAGTCTGCATTTCTAGATAACTACAAACAATGGATATGATTTTACAGTTTGTGTTAATATATTTCGCCACGCTGTTAACTTAATCCTTCCTTCGGCTCTTTGGCAAACAGCAGACACGATTTTACTCTGTTAACTACGTGCAATGTGTCATAACAACAAGCTTGGCTCTAATTAACAACACTACCTGCAGAATCATGAGATGTATCATCACACACCAACCTCAATGGGAAATGGAAAATAATCAAGACGACAAGATGTTGAACTTAGATACTACTCCTTCCGTTTAAAATATAAGATGTTTTAGCTTTGTGAAGCTAATGTATCTAGACTAGTTTTAGTATGTAGGTTCACTCATGTTTGGAGTGAATCTATACACTAAAACAAGTCTAGATATATTTTCTTCGTAAACCTAAAATATCTTATATTTTGATACGGAGGAAGTATGATGCATAGAAGAACTTGTTTGTCTGTTGATCTGTGCTGCCGTGTAAAGAGAGTTCAACAACTACTAGTTCTGTCCCCTTGCTTGATTGTTATATTAATCCAGAGCTCCAGAACCAAGCATAGGTATGCTATTATTACAGAAGACGTGCACACTTCCAAGCTGGAAGGCCTCCGGAGATTCGACCTCATGGAGTTCAACTTTCGTTCTTAACCCATAAACAATATGAGTCCGAAGCTTCTTTGCAATACTCCTACTTTCTTGGCGTGACGTTCAAAACATCTCCAGCCTCTTGGGGTTAGACAAGGGGTGGGGGAAGGATATGGCCTCAATTACCATGCCCATCTCGAAATATGAAAGGAACATGATGCAAGAATCTTTCAACACCATTCGTCTATCGCGGCTATAGTCATTGCCAAAATAAAAGAAGAGGCAAGATGTGGAGTTCCGCCGGTGCAAAAAAATTGGGCTATGTAATAATGGGAGAGTAGACCTCCATACAAATTGTAGGCATGTGTGTAACCTCTAAATTCTTCTTCTTTATTAATGAAAATGGCAAGTCCTTTGTCGTGTTTCAAGAAAAGAAAAAAGAACATTGCACTGGAAAATTGCACATGACATCCATACGTAAGTAATATTTGTGTCTTAGCAATAATAGATAGTTGCACCGTCATGTTGGTTTGAGAACAAAAGATGTGACTCTTTGATTCACATGGTTATCTTAACATGGTGGAATATGATAAACACAAAAATATGATGAGAATAAATGCACAAAATAAATACGGAAGAGTGATGATGATCAAGAGTTGGTATTGGTTCATTTCTTTCTTCGCACATGATGTCCGGACATGGATGAGGCGAATGTAAATAAAACTTGGATCGTAATAATAACACATAGTTGCAGTTTGTTTTTGCATTATTCCAAAAAAAATCCGCTTTTGTCCCATTTTATAAAATACAATCAACATACTCAATAATGATACCTGGACTGTCACTCATGTTTGTTTGAGAATTTTAAAATGAGGCTATTTGATTTGCATGGTTATCGGGCATGGTGAAATTTACGATAAACACACAATTATAGTAATAGTGAGGTGTGCTTCAGTCCCCCCCCCCCCTCCCCCCTAAAAAAAACTTAAGTTTGCAGGGGCCGGTTTTCTTTTGACCCGTCGAAACCCATATCCAGGCTATGTATACCTCCATATAGGTGTACTCGGTCGAGCTGAATATACTCCATGTTCTCACCGACTGATTCCATCTCCTGTTATCGCGATCTACGTCTTTGCATGCCATGTTTTGAAATTTTGTTGTTGTTGTTGTTGTTGCTATATACCTCCCGATTTTCTCCTCCCGTGGGCACGTGAGTATATGTCTAAAAGGACCATACGGATTTTGGTTGAGTTTGTACTTTCTTCGAAACAAATCGGTATCGAGTTTTTTTAGTAAAGTTTGAAGATGAGGAGGGGGGACACTGAAGGAGAAGTTGATAGGGCAAAGGTGTCCGATCTTTCGATGAGATGGTGATAGTTGATATGGTGAAGTTCGGGCTTGACGATCCGATTACACGTGCGAGCACGAGCGCCAATGCAATCGCTAGGCCAATCTCCTCGAGGTTACCGATCCTGCGGGAACACGATCAGCCTGACCAGCGAGGGTCTTAATTCCTACCTAAAATCGAGAACAAGTAAGAGCTAATATTGCAATCAAGATATTGCGGATTAAGATGAAAGCTTTATTGAAAAGGTGGGATCATGTATAGGTGCGAAGTACAAGAGGCCTCTGCGACGCTCGAGCCTTGGCGAAGTTGCTATGATGGCTAACTTAATATCTAAACAAAATCCGAGTCTATGGTGACGACTATGGGGAGTATTTAAGGAGGAAAAGGTGGGGTTTCGGCCAGCCATAGAAGTGGTGGCCGAATCCAACCCTAGAAGTCCTTTTCTCCTTAAATACGGACTCTAAAAAGTGGCTAATTAAAATCCTGCGAAAATTACATGGGCCTGGCCCAAAATAAAGGTGTCGCAGCACCATATTAAGCTATGGACGAATTTGTGAAGTATTAATCTTGAATATTTCATCCAAGCCTTCTTTCTTCATTATGGTGGCCTCAAAGTTCTGAAATCTTCATCCGTGGCCTTCTCTTGAATCATCACATGCTTGCTGCCATCTCCATGCATGACCATGCTCCAATGCTTGTCCCTCTCATCCATGCTTGGTCCATCATTCCTAAGAGTAACAAATACATCTGATTTAGGTAGCATCATTGAAAGTACCGACTTGATACGACTAGAGGGGGGGTGAATAGGCGTCTACCAATTTTAATTTGTTTCTCACTTTTAGGCTCAACGAGAAAGGAAGTTATCTAGAGATGCAACTAAGTGAACAACCTAAATGCAAGAAAACGAACACCAACCACAAAAACAGTAAATAGCAAGGAGTAAAGGAAGGGAACGAAGTAACCGGCGAGGGGACACGGAGATGTAATTCCCGTAGTTCACTCCCAAGGAGCTACGTCTATGTTGGAGAGGTGTCGGGGCCACACAAGGTCCCCCGAGCGCCACAAAGGCCTCACCTTCTTCTCCGGTGAGCTCCCCCACAAAGGAGGCCTCACAACCCACTAACCGGTGACCTTGAAGGCGCCAACCTAAACCTTTACACCAAGGTTGAGGGGGAGGCTCCACAACTCAATTGGAGGCCCTCAACGACACCTCGAAGCTTTACAACACACGCCTCAGCTCCGAGGATGCCCTACACCGTCTAGGGTTCCAAGAAACCCAAGAGCAACAAGATCCACAAAGGATGGGTGGGGGAAATCAATTCTTCTTTGGTGGAAGTGTAGATCTAGGTCACCTCCCTCCCCTCTCAAAAGATCAAGTCATTTGAGTGGCTAGAGAGAGAGATCTAGTGAGGTGAAGCTCAAGCATTAATGGAGGAGAGAGAAAAATTCGAGAGAGGGTGGGAGGAAGAAGAGGGGTGCCTTAAATAGGCCTCCCACGCTGAACCGTTACAGCCTCCCCGTGACCTCACCGGAAGTTCCGGTGAGGGGCCGGAAGTTCCGCCCAGCCTGGCTCCAACGGTCATCAGACCGTTGACGCCCGCTCCAGAAGCGCAACTGGAAGTTCCGGTCAAAATGGACCGGAAGTTCCGGTGAACTTCCGAGCAAGTTCCGATCAAGTTCCGGCAAATAGCACGCTTCAAAACAGAAGGTTACTGAGCCTTCACCGGAACTTGGGGCGGAACAAGGGGCGGAACTTTTGGGTCGCGAAGCGAGTCTGACCGAAAGTTCCGGCCTTCAGGCGGAAGTTCCGCTCAAGAACTTTTGGCAGGACAAGTTCCGATGCAAGTTCCGGCAAATAGCACACTTCAAAACAGAAGGTTATTGAACCGCCACAGGAACTTGGGCGGAACTAGCGTCGGAACAAACTGTAGAAACAGCCCGCAGAAAAATTTTGAGCGGAACTTCCGGTCTATGACCGGAAGTTCCGGTGAGACACAAAAGGCCCCAACAGAACAGGAACACGCTCTCTCTCACGGGATAATGGGATGGCTGTGGTGGTGCATATAGGTTTGTGCAAGAACAAGTGATTTCCCACAGCCTTCCAACATGGACCCCCTCTTAATAGTACGATGACCTAAAAACAACAACCGGAAATAAACTAGGAGAAGACTAAAAGGCCACCGTCTTCAAAAGATCACAAGAGAGCATCCATCACAATAGAATGAGACATCAACGACGTTTCCCCTGAAACTCAAGAGCACAGTTAAAAACACGGTTGGGATTGTCATTTTAACACCAAAAACATCATGGGAAGATATAGTCCTTTCAATCTCCCCCTTTTTGGTGTTAGATGACAATCCCACAGATTTGCATAGAAACAAAGCAATATTTGCAATGGACGGGGCAAGCTCCCCCTGTATGTGTGCAAGGTAGAGAGAAGACCTCTAAGGACAGGACTAGCACACATACACGGAGGCTCCCCCTAACACTTGCAAAGATAGCACAAGTGCAAGGTACAAAAAGGGATAGAGATCATACCAGAACCAACTAAATGTGGTGGAGACAAACGGAGTAATAATAACAATAAGAGCAATGAGGCTCCACCACCATAGCAATAGCTCAAGAGATGACAACAAGATACCACACTCACGGCAAAGTATAAGATACCACATAGTCTCAAACATAACATACCACATGGTCCACAAGCACACATAAGTCCACGGACATAAAACCACAAGCACACAAATAAACTAGAGAGTTCGCGAGTAAGAAAAGATCAAAGGCAAGAACAGGCTCGCGACTCATCCCATGCAAATCCCGTAGACAACCTAATAGACATCTTTCTCCCCCTTTGGCATCGAGACACCAAAAAGGAAGAAGAGATCAATCTACTCGTCCCAGCCACGAGAAGGGGAAGGAGGAGAAGACTCAGGCGGACCAGTGACCTCCTCCTTAGACTCATCTTCGGACCAGTTGAAGTTGTTGCGAACCCAATCCTCCTTGGGAGCAGTGATAGAGCTAGAGACCGGTGAGCAAGGAATGTTGAGGGCTGCCATGATGGCCTTCTGGCGCTGAATATTGTGACGCTGATCAACATAAGCTTGATACTCGCGGTCCTGTAGAAAGCAGAAAGTTTTCTTCACTTTCCCAAGCAGCTTCATTGCCCAAGATGGCTGCCTCTGGAGAGAAGGACCACCAGCACTAGAGCCACCAGGAGCAGAGGAGGGACCACTAGCAACATCTTGAGTCTTCTTGAGAGCAGCTTCCTTTTCTTCCTGAGTACGAGGCTTCTGGTGCTTACTCACACGGAACTTTTTCTCTTCATGAATGGTGATGTTGTCTTGAGGGAAGGGGTTGCCAGTCTTCTCGAGCCACTTGTGATTGATGAGAGTCTGAATGTAGGGAGCATAGATGCAGGAGCGCTTTTCAATGAGAGCCGCCCACATCTCTGAGTAGATGAAGTGCATAACATCCATTGACCTGTCAGTGTCTCGGCGAAGATAAGTCTGATGCATGAGGTCAACCTGATATCCATGAAACGGATCAAAGTTGCCAGCCTTGGGAGAGATGGTGTTCAAGTACACCCTGCGCATGATGTCAAAAACTGGCAGCAGATGATTCACATACCCAACAGACCCCCACCCTTCAATGTAGAGAGGCTCCAGGACCTCAGGATCAGCAGCTGCAGGACCATGAACAGGCCAACCATTTGCCCCGCGGCCAGGCTGAATGGGATAGCCAAGAAGCTCAGCAAACTCAGCCCAAGTAGCGGTAAGAAGCACGTCCCTGCTCATCCACTTCATCACACCTTCAGTAGAGGACTGCATGTGAAGATACAGAGTGGAGTAGAACTGAGCAATAGCAGTCACATCAAAGTTCTAACGGTGCTCCATGAGGGGAATCAGCCCAAACTTCCGACAGATATCAAGAGCCTCTCCAAAGTAGACTTGCTTCTCTTCCATGTGAGGCACATTGATGTACTTCTGAGGAGCGACCACGAACTTCTTCTTTGATGCATAAATTTCTTCATAAATCTGTTCCAGACGGCAGGTGTGAAAATGAGGGTCCAAGCAAAGACGATCACGAGGCACGAGGTAGGGATCCGTAGCCCTGAATGCAGAGTAAGCCTTCTGAGTCCACTTGGAAATCTTGGCTTTGGTCATGTCTGTCCCAGCAGCAGTGGCCTTCTGAGCAAGAGCAGGCCTCTTCCCTGCAGCAGCAGCACGACGAGCAGCAGCAGCCTTCTGGCGAGAAGTCTGAGCGGTCGGACGCACAACCTCAGCATCTTCCTCATCAATCTCAGGAGGAATGTCAGCGGATGGTCGGCGGGCACGCTTGCATTGGCGAGTATATCCTTCCCCTGAGAAGAAAGCACAAGAATAGGAAGGAAGGTGGGATAAGTGCACAAGTTCGGAAGAGGAAACAAAAGAAATAGATTGGAAAAATACAAACAGAAAAAGTTGCATTGTGGCCGGAACTTCCGCTGAATCACCGGAACTTCCGGTGAAAATGGTCCACCGGAAGTTCCAGTCGTGGCTCACCGGAAGTTCCGGTGAGGCCACGAACTGACGGTTCCAAACAGTAGTTCACTAGATGTAGATCTAAAAAACCACAAGTTCACAGATTTTTCTAGGATGTATTGGACCAATCTACTCAAGCATGATACCCTAGACCTACCAAGATCTTCCAAAAAGTTCTAGCCAAAGAACTAGCCTAGACAAGGTGTGCCCTAACTCAAGCCATGGTGAGAGCAAGATCTCCATTAATGGAGGGAGTTGAGGGCAAATACCGGAGTCCATGGCGGGAGATCGAGGTGGGGAAGGATCCCACGGAGCAGATCTGCGGAGGAGAGGTTGGAGACGAAGGGGCCGGAGCTCCTTCGTGGAGAGGTCCTGGCCGGCGGCGCTCCAAATAGAAGATGGGTCTTGGGGGAAAAAAGGAAGAAGATCCCGTTTTCCCCCAGGGCCCACCTTATATAGGACAGGGAGCACCACCGGAAGTTCCGGTGGACCGGAACTTCCGGGTCAGACTGACCGGAAGTTCCACTGACGCCAGGAAGACCATCTCAGGATAGGACAACAAGGAAGAACTTGTGCAGGGAATAGAGAGGGCTTGAGGTAAGGAAAGACTTAGGATAGATAGCTCATACTGTGAAGAACCAAAAACAACAAAAACCAAGAAAAACAAAAAGGTCAAAGGACCAAATAAAAACGAGTCGATGGCCGAAGCCACCTTATATAAGAGTAAATGGCTTGACACCGCGAAGATATATCTTGGGTTCATTACCAACACTCATCATGAAGCTCAAATGGTCTCCTTTAGAGACTATAGAGTATGAAAACTTTAATGTGCACATAATAGGGATAGTGTTTGTTCATAAGAGGAACTACACTCCCCCTAAATCCATGCCTACATCCAAACAAGATACACATTGAGACACGGGTAGGTGTGCAAGGGCTCAAGCAACATTGCTCGAATCAATGATATTTAGCTCATGCCTTAACTCTCGGAACCTTGCTTCATCAAGAGGCTTCGTGAAAAGATCCGCAAGATTTGCCTTGGTGGGAACATACTCCAAAGAAATGTCTCCTCTAGCAACATGGTCCCGAATGAAATGATGACGAATCTCAATGTGCTTGGTCCGGTTGTGTTGCACGGGATTGTGAGCAATAGAAATGGCACTCTAATTGTCGCAAAGAAGAGGCACCTTGTCAAAAGATAGTCCAAGATCCTTCAAGGTTTGCTTCATCCATAGCAATTGAGCACAGCAGCTTGCGGCAGAGATATACTCAGCTTCGGCAGTAGACATAGACACACAGTTTTGCTTCTTCGAGGACCAACAAATCAAAGATCTTCCGAGAAACTGACAAGCTCCGGAGGTTGACTTTCTTCCCACTTTGTCACCAGCCCAGTCCGAGTCCGTGTAACCAATGAGATCAAAGCTGGCTCCCTTGGGGTACCACAACCCAAAGTTTGGGGTATGAACTAAATATCGAAAGATCCTCTTGACAGCCACCATATGACTTTCCTTTGGTGCGGCTTGAAATCTTGCACACATACCCACACTCAACATAATATCCGGTCGGGATGCACAAAGATAGAGCAAAGAACCAATCATCGATCGATAGAGTTTTTGATCCACCTCCTTACCCTTGGGATCGAGATCAAGATTAACCTTAGTTGGCATGGGAGTCTTGGCACCTTTGACTTGATCAAACTTGAACTTCTTGAGCATGTCTTGGATGTACTTGGCTTGGTTGATGAAACTCCCTTTCCTCAATTGTTTGACTTCAAATCCAAGGAAAAACTTCAACTCCCCCATCATGGACATCTCGAAGCGGTCGGTCATGAGCCAAAGATAATGTCATCAACATAGATTTGTCATATGAACAAGTGGCCTCCAACTTTCTTAGTAAAAAGAGTGGGATCAATGAGGCCCACTTCGAAGCCACGGTCTAACAAGAGCTCCCTAAGGCAATCATACCACGCACGTGGGGCTTGCTTGAGGCCATAGAGTGCCTTGTGGAGCTTGTAGACATGGTTCGGAAAAAGTGGATCCTCAAAACCCGGAGGTTGCTTGACGTATACCAACTCTTTCAAAGGACCATTAAGAAAAGCACTCTTAACATCCATTTGATGCAATTTAAAGTTATGATGGGTAGCGAAGGCAAGAAGCATACGAATGGATTCAAGGCGAGCAACGGGGGCGTAAGTCTCACCGTAGTCGATGCCCTCAACTTGTGAGTATCCTTGGGCAACTAACCTTGCCTTGTTGCGCACGACAATTCCATTTGCATCGCACTTGTTCTTGAAGACCCACTTGGTTCCAATGACGTTTTGACAGTCATTAGGCCGCTCAACCAATGTCCAAACATTGTTCCTCTTGAAGTTGTGAAGTTCCTCGTTCATAGCATCAAGCCAATCATCATCTTCAAGAGCTTCGAAGACTTTCTATGGTTCCACAAGAGAGATAAACGCATGGTGAGAGCAAAAGGAAGCTAGTTGCCTCCTAGTAGTGGAACCTTTATTGAAATCTCCATAGACATTATCAAGGATATGGCCATCTCGAACAAGCTTGGCGAGACGATAGGCTTGACGACGGGCTTGTGCTTCAATTCGAGATTCTTGAGCTACCACTTGGTCATTTCCACCAATTGAGCCGCCCCCTTGACTATAAGCACGAACACGAGGGTCATCTTCATCAATTTCCACTTCGGGGGAGTCATCACTTGGAGAGGATCCTTGAGGATCATTGACTTGCTCTTGATCTCGACGAGCTTGACCTTGGGGAGAAACGTGACCTTGAGGAGGATCCCCATCTTGGGGAGGTTGATGAGGTTGATGAAGAGCTTGTCCGTGGGAGGTGCCTTGAGGAGGAGCCCCATCGTGGGGAGGTTGATGTTGTTGATGAAGAGCTTGTTCTTTAGAGCTTGGAGAGTCATGAGCATGGGAAGCTTCGGAAGAGATTGAGGGATCTTGTGCCAAGAAAGTAGGTCCTTGAGGTGCAAGATGATCTTGTGAGAGTGAGGGCTCCACTTGAGTAGAGCTTGGTCCTTCTCCTTCGTCCATAAGGGGATCCTCAATGGGGAGGTGGAAACCCACACCCATTCTTCCTATGGCCTTGGGAGGAATTTCATCACTTGGATCACAAACACCATCTTGCCTAACAAGAGACTCATGATTTTCATCAAACTTCACGTTTCTCGTCTCTTCAACTCTTCCATTGGCTTTGTTGTAGACTCTATAAGCATGGGACTGATTTGAGTAACCAACGAAAATTCCTTCTTGAGCCTTGGATTCAAACTTTGACAACCGAACTCCTTTCTTGAGGATGTAGCACTTGCACCCAAACACCCAAAAGTAGCTAACATTAGGCTTTTTCCCGGTGAGAAGTTCATAGGGGGTCTTGTTCTTGTTCTTGCGGAGATAAAGCCGGTTGGTTGCATGGCAAGCGGTGGAGATGGCCTCGGCCCAAAAGTTGTATGGAGACTTGAACTCATCTAGCATAGACCGAGCCGCATCCATCAAAGGGCGATTCTTCCTTTCAGCAACTCTGTTTTGTTGAGGGGTGTAGGGAGTGGAGTATTGATGCTTGATTCCTTCATCACTGAGAAACTCATCCAAGGTATAGTTTTTGAACTCGATGCCATTGTCACTTCGAATTGAGAGAATAGTTGCATTGTGCTTCCGTTGAACCTCATTAGCAAAGTCAATGACGGTTTGTTGAGTCTCACTCTTGTACTTGAAAAAGAACACCCAAGTGTATCTTGATAAATCATCCACAATAACCAAGCAATACTTCTTGCCTCCAAGGCTACCATGAGAGGGAGGACCAAAGAGATCCATATGTAAGAGCTCCAAACATCTCTCGGTAGTGATTTGATTGAGCGCTTTGTGAGGAGTTTCATGCATCTTCCCTTCAATACAAGCCCTGCAAACACGATCTTTGGCAAAAGAAACATCGTTAATTCCAAGGATGTGGCCCTCGGAGTGAAGTCTTTGCAAAGTCCTCATGTTAACATGGGCTAGGCGGCGATGCCGCAACCAGCCCTTGTCGGCTTTAGCATAGAGACATAGAGCATGAGGAGTAGTGGTCCCTGAAAAGTCCACCACATACAAGTCATGTTCCACATATCCTACAAAAGCCACCTTGAGAGACTTGCTCCACATGAGGACCATGGAATGAGAATTAAAGAAAGAAGAAAGACCCATAAGAGCAAGAGCACGAACTGAGAGTAAGTTGTAACCAAGAGTTTTGACAAGCATGACGTCAACCAGGGATACATCCGGGGTTACCACCACTTTGCCAAAACCCAAAACCCGAGAGCTTGTTTTGTCACCGTAGGAGACCATGGTGTTGGCAATATTGGGTCTCAATTCGGTCATGATAGACTTGCTTCCGGTCATATGACTCGTGGCACCACTATCAAGCACCCATTTTGATCCGCCAGAAGCATAGTCCTACAAGAAAATCAAGCCTTGGTTTTAGGTACCCATTTTGCAATGGGTCCCCTTTTGTTAGTGACAAGAACCTTTGGCACCCAAATGGACCAATGATAATCATGCGTGTAAGATGTCCCCACATATCTAGCATATACATGACCATCATAAGATTTGCAAAGAATATAAGAGGGATTGTTCTTTCCGGCAAAGTTGTCACTTTGCAAGAGGGTTAGGCCATTTGGTACTCCTTGGGCCATGCCCTTGTTCTTTTTCTTCTTCTTGTTCTTCTTCTTCTTCTTCTTCTTAGTCTTGGCAAGTTGATCCTTCAAAACCTTGACCTCCTCTATGATATGCTCATGCTTGCAACAAGGGTTAGGAGAGCTAGACAAGTCTATAATTTGCACAGCGGAAGACTTAGAAAGATCACAAGTTAATTGAGTTTGAAGCTGTTCATGAGCCTCAAAAAGACTTGAGAATTTACTCTCCAAGGCTTTGTGTTCCTCTTTGAGTTTCTCAAGATCCTTTTGAGTCCTATCATGACCACCCACAAACTCAGCATTTTCTTTCTTGAGAACCTTAATCAAAGCAAGAGCATGGTCACATTCTTTAATTGTAGAGGTCAAAGTGTTGTTATGATCATCTACAAGCTTAGACACATTTTCTTCGAGATTAATTCTCATATTTTGTTCATCCTCAAGACTTTGAGTGAGACAGGCAATTTCATCGGCAGCATCTCTTTCATTTTTACTTAGCAAGTCAAGAAGTTCTTCCTTTTCATCTAAGGCATCTCTAGCATTTTCAAGCTGTGCAAGTAAGGACTCAAAGCAGTTTTTAGTTTCTTCATCTAAGGTAGCAACAAATTCACACATGTCAATCATCTCTTTCTTCACCTCTAGACCGACAAGATCAAGAGAGGAAGGCTCACTAGAGATAGGTTGAGGAGTGGGTTTTGGTGATACCTCGGTGGCCTTGGCCATGAAACACTTTTGGTTGGAGGAGATGACATTTTCATTTGGCGAGTCGAAGAGGGATAGACGTGGAGTTGAGGTAGTGGCAATAGCAGCAACCCCCACAATCTCACCACCATGAACTTCATCATCATCATCTTCATCCGTGCCCGAAAGATATTCTTCATGGACCACAATTGCTCGTTCCTTGTTAGTGGCGTTCTTGACGGTGTAGTTCTTGTTTAAGGGATGAGGAGGTCTTGACTTGACCTTGCGAATGAGACGACCACCATTGTCTTCACGGTTCTCAAAGGGACACTTGGCCACGAAGTGACTCTTGTCGCTGCAATTATAGCATGACCTTGCTTTGGGAGACTTGTTGGGTGAGTTGAATCTTGAGTTGTCCCTTGATCTTGACTTGAATCCGGACTTGTTCCAAAAGGCCCTTGAAGCGAGAGCAAGATGTTCGTTGAAGGCACATTTGAGATCTTCTTGAGACCACTCACTTGATGTATCATCATCATCAACTTCAATAGCCTTGGCCTTCAAAGCAAGGTTCACTTTTGTTGATCCAATGGCTCTAGCTCGAGCGGACTCCGCATTCTTCTTAGCAATAGTCATGGCAATTACTTCACTCAACACTTCTTGGGAGGTCATTAAGTGAAAGTTGGTTCTTCCCTTGATAGAGTTGAGCTTTTGTTCTTCAAATGGGAGAAGATCTTGAATGAACTTCCTCTTCATAAACTTGTCATCAACATAGTGAGCCCCAAGGTCCCTCATAGTGGAACAAAGGACCTTAAGGCGCCTATACATGTCTTCAGGGGTCTCATCATCTTGCATTGCGAAACCATCGCACTCATTGTTGATCTCATCAAACTTGGAGCTTTGGATGCTAGCATTCCCAACAAAGAGCTCGGTGAGTTGATCCCAAGCTCCCTTGGCAGTGTCAAATTGGCGAATGTGAGCAAAATCCTTTGGCGTCAAGGCCTTTTGAATCATTCCCAAAGCTGTAGCATTGAGTTGCTTGTCCACCACTTCACCTCGTGTCAACTTCTTTGGGTCAAATGGAGAGAATCCATCCTCCACAATCCTCATTAACTCAATGGATGAGTTGGAAATATGTGAGCGCATTAGATATTGCCAATTGGCGAAATTAGATGTATCTAGCATGGGTGGTGCTCCTTGAGGTATAATGTGTGGCATGGGAATGGGTGGATCCGGAGTGTACTTCGGCGGTGGGGGTACCGCCGAGTAGTCCTTTCCTCCATTCTCCCCTTTTGAAGTTGGGTTCTCGGGCTCCTCAATGTTCTCACTTGGAACCTTGGTAGAGGTTTGAGCAACAAAACCAAGTCCCAAGTGAGTGGTGGCAGCCGCGGGAGTTACCCCGGGGGCGGACACCGTAACGGTGGGAGGAACCTCGTTGGGTTGGGGTGTGTCAATAGCAACCATGGGGTTTGGCTTGAGAGACTGCAAGAGAGTCATCATTTCCTCGAACTTGGACATCATGGATGACTCCAATTGCTTGAGGTCATCCATAGTGTCCAAGTTCTTGGCTTTTTCAATTTCACTACCCCCTTCGTCGGCCATAGTCTCTTAGGCGGTAAAGCCTGAAGTAAGAGCCTTGGCTCTGATACCAATTGAAAGTACCGACTTGATACGACTAGAGGGGGGGTGAATAGGCGTCTACCAATTTTAATTTGTTTCTCACTTTTAGGCTCAACGAGAAAGGAAGTTATCTAGAGATGCAACTAAGTGAACAACCTAAATGCAAGAAAACGAACACCAACCACAAAAACAGTAAATAGCAAGGAGTAAAGGAAGGGAACGAAGTAACCGGCGAGGGGACACGGAGATGTAATTCCCGTAGTTCACTCCCAAGGAGCTACGTCTATGTTGGAGAGGTGTCGGGGCCACACAAGGTCACCCGAGCGCCACAAAGGCCTCACCTTCTTCTCCGGTGAGCTCCCCCACAAAGGAGGCCTCACAACCCACTAACCGGTGACCTTGAAGGCGCCAACCGAAACCTTTACACCAAGGTTGAGGGGGAGGCTCCACAACTCAATTGGAGGCCCTCAACGACACCTCGAAGCTTTACAACACACGCCTTAGCTCCGAGGATGCCCTACACCGTCTAGGGTTCCAAGAAACCCAAGAGCAACAAGATCCACAAAGGATGGGTGGGGGAAATCAATTCTTCTTTGGTGGAAGTGTAGATCTAGGTCACCTCCCTCCCCTCTCAAAAGATCAAGTCATTTGAGTGGCTAGAGAGAGAGATCTAGTGAGGTGAAGCTCAAGCATTAATGGAGGAGAGAGAAAAATTCGAGAGAGGGTGGGAGGAAGAAGAGGGGTGCCTTAAATAGGCCCCCCACGCTGAACCGTTACAGCCTCCCCGCGACCTCACCGGAAGTTCCGGTGAGGGGCCGGAAGTTCCGCCCAGCCTGGCTCCAACGGTCATCAGACCGTTGACGCCCGCTCCAGAAGCGCAACCGGAAGTTCCGGTCAAAACGGACCGGAAGTTCCGGTGAACTTCCGAGCAAGTTCCGATCAAGTTCCGACAAATAGCACGCTTCAAAACAGAAAGTTACTGAGCCTTCACAGGAACTTGGGGCGGGACAAGGGGCGGAACGTTTGGGTCGCGAAGCGAGTCTGACCGGAAGTTCCGGCCTTCAGGCGGAAGTTCCGCTCAAGAACTTTTGGGAGGACAAGTTCCGATGCAAGTTCCGGCCAAGTTCCGGCAAATAGCACACTTCAAAACAGAAGGTTACTGAACCGCCACCGGAATTTGGGCGGAACTAGCGTCGGAACAAACTGTAGAAACAGCCCGCAGAAAAAGTTTGAGCGGAACTTCCGGTCTATGACCGGAAGTTTCGGTGAGACACAAAAGGCCCCAACAGAACATGAACAGGCTCTCTCTCACGGGATAATGGGATGGCTGTGGCGGTGCATATAGGTTTGTGCAAGAACAAGTGATTTCCCACAGCCTTCCAACATGGACCCCCTCTTAATAGTACGGTGACCTAAAAACAACAACCGGAAAGAAACTAGGAGAAGACTAAAAGGCCACCGTCTTCAAAAGATCACAGAGAGCATCCATCACAATAGAATGAGACATCAACGACGTTTCCCCTGAAACTCAAGAGCACAGTTAAAAACACGGTTGGGATTGTCATTTTAACACCAAAAACATCATGGGAAGATATAGTCCTTTCAATCATACTCTCATGTATGTGAGGAATAGTTCCAAGAAACGAAAGTACCTGATAGTTAAGTTGTTTGGCACGAGATATTGTGATAGGGCCTTGTATGTGTGTAGTTGTAGGTACAACGGTTGTATCAATAGATGGGATGTCCACATCATGCTCCCCTTCTTGAATTGAAGTCGTCCTCGACGCAATCTCATCTTCCTCACCAAAGTAAGGCTTCAAATCTGCAAGGTTAAACGTAGGACTAACCGTACCAAAGTCTGCAGGCAACTCAAGTTTATATGCATTATCGTTTATTTTCTCTAACACCTTAAAGGGACCAGCAGCGCGCGGCATTAACTTAGACTTGCGTAAACCAGGAAAACAATCTTTACGCAAATGTAACCAAACAAGATCTCCAACATCAAACACAACATGCTTTCTCCCTTTATCCCTAGCAAGTTTATATTTAGCATTCATGTGGTCTATGTTATCTTTAGTAGTCTTATGCAAGTTTAATATCATTTCAGCGCATTGTGTAGCATCCAAATTAAGGTAAAGGCAATAAATCAATAGGTGCACGAGGAACAAAACCATACACGATCTCAAACGGGCACATCTTTATGGTAGAATGCAGCGAACGATTATAAGAAAATTCTATATGAGGTAAACACTCTTCCCACAATTTTAAGTTCTTCTTTAAAACAGCCCGCAGCATAGTAGACAAAGTTCTATTTACTACTTCAGTTTGTCCATCAGTTTGGGGGTGACATGTAGTACTAAACAGCAATTTAGTCCCCAACTTAGCCCATAAACATCTCCAAAAGTGGCTAAGAAATTTAGTATCACGATCAGAAACAATAGTATTTGGCACACCATGTAAACGAACAATTTCACAAAAGAACAAATCAGCAATATGCGCAGCATCATCCGTTTTATGACAAGGAATAAAGTGTGTCATCTTAGAAAACTGATCCACAACAACAAAAATACTATCCCTCCCCTTCTGTGTACGTGGCAATCCTAAAACAAAGTCCATAGAAATATCCTTCCAAGGAACACTAGGAACAGGAAGATGCATATATAAACCATGTGGATTAAGGCGAGACTTAGCTTTTTGACAAGTAATACAGCGTGCCACAAATCTCTCAACATCTCGACGCATACGTGGCCAAAAGAAGTATGCAGCAAGAACATCCTCCGTTTTCTTGACACCAAAGTGTCCCATCAATCCTCCTCCATGCGCCTCCTGTAACAACAAAAGACGAACAGAACTATCTGGAATGCATAGTTTGTTAGCACAGAACACAAATCCATCGTTGAAGACGAACTTGTTCCATGTTCTATCATCTCTACAATTCTGCAACACATCTTTAAATTCAGCATCATGCACATATTGTTCCTTAATAGTTTCCAATCCAAATATTTTGAAGTCAAGTTGAGATAACAAAGTATAACGGCGCGACAAAGCATCAGCAATAATATTATCTTTACCCTTTTTGTGTTTGATAACATAAGGAAAAGACTCAATAAATTCAACCCACTTTGCATGACGACGATTCAACTTAGCTTGACTATGAATATGCTTCAAAGATTCATGATCAGTATGTATAACAAATTCTTTAGGCCATAAATAATGTTGCCAAGTTTCTAATGTCCGAACCAACGAATTCTTTATCATAAGTAGAATAGTTCAGACTAGCCCCACTCAATTTCTCACTAAAATATGCAACAGGTTTTCCCTCTTGTAATAACACACCTCCCAAACCAATTCCACTAGCATCACATTCAAGCTCAAAAGTCTTATTAAAATCAGGAAGTTGGAGTAAGGGAGCATGTGTTAGCTTATCTTTCAATATGACGAAGGCCTGTTGTTGTGCATCGCCCCAAACAAAGGGCACATCCTTCTTGGTGAGTTCATTCAGCTGCGCGGCAATTGATCCAAAGTCTTTGACAAAGCGCCTATAAAAACCAGCGAGGCCAAGAAAACTCCTTACTTATGTGACCATCTTGGGCTGCAGCCAATTATCAATAGCTTCAATCTTGGCTGGATCCACTTCAATACCCTGTGATGTAACAACATAGCCAAGAAACGCAACTCGATTGGTGCAAAAGGTGCACTTCTCAAGATTACCAAACAAACGTGCATCACGTAAAGCATTGAAAACATCACGTAAATGGTCCAAATGATCCTCTAAAGATTTGCTATAAATCAGAATATCATCAAAGTAGACTACCACAAAACGTCCAATGAAAACACGTAAAACTTCGTTCATTAATCTCATGAAAGTGCTGGGTGCATTAGTTAAACCAAACGGCATCACTAACCACTCATATAAACCGAACTTAGTTTTAAATGTTGTTTTCCATTCATCTCCCAATTTCATACGAATCTGGTGGTAACCACTACGCAAATCAACTTTAGAAAACATGGTAGAGCCACTCAATTCATCAAGCATGTCATCCAAACATGGAATAGGATGACGATATCGAATAGTAATATTATTGATAGCTCTACAATCAGTACACATGCACGAAGAACCATCTTTCTTAGGTACCAAAATAATAGGAACAACACAGGGGCTAAGGGACTCACGAATATGATCTCTGTCGAGTAGTTCCTGAATTTGGCGTTGTATCTCCTTTGTCTCCTCTGGATTGGTTCTATATGGCGCGCGGTTGGGCAACGTAGCACCAGGAATTAGATCAATTTGTTGCTCAATTCCTCTAATAGGAGGTAGTCCTGGTGGCAGCTCAGCGGGAAAGACGTCCTCATATTCCTGCAAAAGGTTAGCAATAGCGGGTGGCCAAGAAGGAGGCATATCCTCAAATGAAAACAAAACCTCTTTACAGATAATTGCATAACATTGAGTATTGTTTACATCTAGTTCAGCAATATCAATTTTATTTGCAAGCATACATGGACTCTTCAAACGAATTTCAGTAGCATGTTTAGAATCAGATTAAGTGTTCTTTGGTGGTACAAAATCTGCAGCAACAATCTGATTCTCACTTTTATTTTTCTCCTCAGTTTTAGCTCTACTAGCTCTAGCAAGATCATCTTTTAAAATCTGTTCGGGAGTCATAGGTTTTAGACCAATTTTGTTTCCATCATGCATAAGAGAATAGTGATTATTTTTGCCATTATGAACAGATTCTCTATCAAATTGCCATGGTCTACCAAGTAACAAAGAACAAGCTTGCATAGGTACAACATCACAATCAACAAAATTAGAATATGTACCAATAGTAAAATGCACGCGTACCGTTCTTGTTAACTTGATCTTGCGAGAACTCTCAAACCATTGGATGTAATATAAATGTGTGTGTTGTCTTGTTGGAAGTGCAAGCTTCTCTACCATGTCAACACTAGCCAGATTATTACAACTCCCTCCATCAATGATGATCCTTATAGCTCTTTCCTTGACAACACCACGTGTTTGGAAAGGTTATGGCGTTGATCTTGCTCAGATTTGCTCAATTGCACACTCAACACACGTTGTGTAATTAAGCTCTTGTATTGATCAGTAGTTTCAGCTCCCATTACCTCTGTCCCGTCATCAGAATCACAATTTTCTCCATCTCGAGCAGAAATAAGGGCTAATATATCTTTATCAAAGTCACTCGCTGAATCGTATTGACCATCATCACGCGCCATCGTAACACGTTGTGTTGTGCACTGTCTCTCAATATGACCAAAACCCCAGCACTTGCGGCATTGTATATCATTTGTTTTACTCGTGGAAGCCATAGAAGACGCACTACGAGCAGGATCATTGGATGACGGCGGAGGAGCATCCGACATAAATCTTGTGGTGGCCTTGGATGTGGTGGTAGCTGGTGGAGAATCATGAGAAGGAGGCGCTGATTGTCGGGATGTCCAAGTGGATGTGCGGCCTGCAGAATTATTAGTCCTCCTCCATGGTGTTTGGCGATCCTGCACTTCACGTTCAGCTTTGCAAGCAAGATGAAACAAACGAGTGATGGAATTATATTCTTTATAGTCTAATATGTGTTGAATGTCCTTGTTTAATCCACCAAAGAAACGTGCAAGCATTTGTTTAGTAGATTCAACAAGACCACACCGAACCATCCCCGTTTGCAATTCCTGATAATACTCTTCTACAGAATTTTTCCCTTGTTCCAAACGTGTTAGATTCTTTAGTAAATCACGTTGATAAGTGGGAGGCACAAAACGAACACGCATAGCAGTTTTTAAAGCAGTCCAAGTACAAGGAATAATAGTAGGATTTAAACGACAATACTCAGACCACCAAAGGGAAGCAAATTTAGTTAGGCGGAAACAATAGCCCGTCTTAGGACCTGTACGTGTTATATTGTACTAACTTTGTTTAGGATTATTAGTCTTAAGAGCCAAGTTGCTAAAACCAAGACACTCCATAACTCTCTTCATTAATTTATGCATGCACCAATAGTTTTACATGCATGCGACAAGTGAGAGAGAAATGAGAACATGCATAGAAGGAGAGAGACTAATAAATAAGATAGCTCTTATAATCTCCAACAAAATAAAAAAGCTCTAAGCTCTTATAATCCCAAACAGAGGTACTATACGAGAAGAGCCCTGGTCGCTGCATATATAAGGGTACAATGTGTCGGTGCAGTACGCGTATATGTATCACTAGTAGAAAAAGGGTCTTCAGTTCGGTCCAGAGTCTAACACTAGTCCTGATTTGTTACGGGCCGGGACTAGTATGAGCACTAGTCCCGGTTTGTATCGTTTTTGGTGGACAGGAGCCCGAGGAAACTCTAGTCCCAGATCGTTTCAGAACTTTAATCCCCGGTTGTGATACGGCCCGAGACTAAAGGGATTCGGGCACGGGCAACACTCTTCGACCTGGGACTAAAGGGGTGTGGGCCGCGGCAGGAAAACTTAAAATGGCTATAACTTTTGCGTACAATGTCGGAAAAAATGTACAACCTATCAAAATATGCGAAGAAAAATAGTGAGTTCGATTTCAACAGCCTTAGGCCGTTTTGGATTATTTTAGATTTTTAAATTCGAAAAGGAAAAAAAGTTATTTAAAAACTTGATTTTTTTGGCAATTTTATTTATTCCATAATTGGATTCCTCACATTTTTCTGATAATTATGGATATATTATTTGTCGAATCGATTTATAGATTTAAAGATATTATTTATGCCATATTAACTGAATAAATGGCAAAAAATGAATAAAATATTATTTTATTTAGTATTTTACTTTCATTGGATTAAAATATTATTATTACTTATTTATATTGTTTACTAAAATAGTTGTTTGTAATTTCAAAAAATAAAGATGTATGGCATATTGATATGGGCTAATAGGATTGATATGGTAGTGTTGACAACAAGATATGGGGTTTCGCGCAAGGACATCCTGATGGAATAGGGAAGTTAAGCGTGCTGATGGTGGAGTAGTGCTAGGATGGGTGACTAGTCGGAAAGTTTGACCACAAGCGTAATTTGATCTAAGATTAAATAAATTTAGTGCTAAAAATGTTCCAAGTGAGAGGATTACAAGTCAAACAACTCAAAAGTTCAAGAAAAAATTCGAAAACAAAATTCGAAAAATAAAATAAAATAATCCTTAGTCCAGGGTCGTATTACGACCCGAGAGTAAAGGTCCTTCGTCCCCCCGCTGCAAACAGCCATGCGGTTTAGAGTTTAGGGTTTAGGGTAGTCCCGATTTTGTAGTCCCGGTGCAAAACCGGGACTAAAGACCCTTACAAACCGGTATATGCCCCTTTTCCACTAGTGTATGTTACAAACTCTAACACAAATAACACATAAATGCAGTTCTTTTTGCATCATGCCATTATTTCCCCTTTTGTCTCATTTTCTAAAATCAATTAACATATACTTCCTCTGTCCTAAAGAATATGTCACAAATATCTAGATTTGCATGTATTTAGATTGTATTTTAGCGCATAAATGCATGTGAATCTATAGAAAACCGCTATATCTTTTTGGGACGGAGGAAGTACTAAATAATTCTACCAGGTCATGTCAGTCATGCTGGTTAGAGAATTTAGAAAAGGTGATTTTCGATTTACATGGTGAAATACGATAAACACAAATACTATTTTATACGAATATGTGTACAAAGAAAATACAGACGAGTGAGGATGATGAAGAGTTGGTATATTGGTTCGGTTTTTCTATATATGCAGCAAAAATAATTGCCAACCACCATTAGGAGTTAATGATCTATTTGTTCTTTTATAATTGATGGTCATCTTTCATTGTTTCTCGAGCATAACAAAGCTTGTGAGGTGTACTTATTTTGTAAAGCAGAGCAAGAGAAGCTTCGAGAATGTATCCTTATTTCAGCTAGTTAGGTCTCAAGTTTCATCAGCAATTAATCTGATGTCTATGTCTATTGACGTTGCTATGCAACCACCCCGATTTTCAATAGGAAGATCGAGTTAGAGAGTGAACTGTACATGAGTATGCAAAAAAGAGTACCTATGTCATTGATCAGATCTGAAGTAGAAATCAGATAAATATTTTAGGTACGACTCCTTCTAGTTCGTGTTGTGAAGACGGTAACATATATGCGATGCAATATAGTCAATGAAACGTAATTTTAGATTTTGTTCATGTTACTTTGGTAATGGAACAACAATCTGAGCAAGCGACTTTGTTATTCTTTGCAATTTCTAGTTAAATTAACTGCACTACATAGGTGTTCCTTCACACGGCAAGGAAAAAAAAGACTGCATTATATGCTACGAAGAGGACACTCCAACAAATGATGTAAGGAAACGTATAATGTTAGAAAAGACATGTCTTCTCTTAACTCTTCACAACATCTAGAGAAGATATAATATATAACTTGTATAATGCATTATCTTTTATTAATATCTCTAGCAACTAATATGAATTTACTATTTTTAGTAAGAAATTGATTGGCTAAGAGAAGACATAAGGTACAATGGAGAAAATAGTCTTCTCTTATTGTTAAAAGATCATCCCTTAGCTTAGGAAAGACAATTTTCTCTTTCTTATTCTCTCTCCTCCAACTAAGCAAAAATCTAACATGACAAGTATAAGAGAATGATGGGGATATGCCTACCGGGGTATACCCAGCAGGACGTTTCCGACTGGCCTAAAGAACTGGCGAGTGGGCCTGCAGAACGGCGACTGGATTGAAACCCAGCGAGGAACCAAGCGACTGGAAGCTGAAGGCCCAGGCGAGTAGATAGGCCCAGTCGGATTAGGTTAAACAAGTATCGAAGCTTTAACTGAATCGGTTGAGATATGTAAACCCTAGGGGAGGTGAGTCTATATAAACCTCCCTACAGGGCGAGTAGAGGTACGTTCCCTCATACACCCAAGCGACTCGCCGCCTAGCCGCCGAGCTCGCCCATTGTACCACCTCCATAATACAATCTAGCAGGAGTAGGTCTTTACCCTCCGGGGGGCTGAACCTGGGTAAACCCTGTGTCTCTGCCCTCATCTCGCACCGCAGATGGCTGGCCGCCCTGGACGGTGTTCTGCGGCGAGATCCAATCTGCCCATCAACGAGACGGTCGCCACCGGCCGCATGATAGCGATCGGCGAGATGCTCCAAATCTTGCCGAGCAGCTACGTCCCGGCGGCGCGACCCGTCACGCACAGCGTGATCCTGCCGATCGGCACGATCAGCCTCTTCGTCGGTCTCACCGACGTCATCGTCTCGGAGGATTCGGCTCGCATCCGCGAGTCGCCGCCACGCGATCGGCTCTCCGAGAGCCAGATCCGCACAATCCATCGCCTCGCCTCCGAGTACAATTCGGCCCACAGCAACGTGGCCGAAAACTCAGCGGCCGCAGAGGACGCGGCCCTCAACGACGACGCCGACTCGGCGACCCCGGCGTCACTCGCCGGATCCATCACCGCGGCTTCATCCGCGGGCTCCATCGCCCAGGTCTCCAACGTGGGAGACTTCAAGGACCCCTCCATCCTCGGGATCTTCGAATTCGACTCCGGGTCGGAGAACTCCGCCGACCTTCGCGACGGAACCGGTCGCCACGCCGCGACCTACATGGCGACCGGCACCGATCCGCCGGAGGATCCATTCTCTACCCCAATCCCTCCTAACGCCACGGCAACGGAGGTCGAGGAACTCCGCCTGAAACTGGCGGAGGCGGTGCGCAAGGAGCAAGCCGAGCGCGAAAAATTTCGCCTCGAGCAGGTGACGGCGCAGGAACTATCACGCTACCACCAGCAGCGGATCAGGTCGCGCCTGAACCCCACCGTTCAGGGGCATGCCCTGAACTTCGATGACGAAAACGACCCGGCCCGCGTGGCCGAGCGCGCAATCTGCAAGAACGCGCCACCAGGAGGAAGCGCCCGGCCCCCGCCAGGATCAACGGCAATGGGTGCCCCACCTCCACCCAACCGCACCCCTCCCAGGGACCAGCCTCGGATAGTAGTCTCCTCACGGGAGCGAGACGCAAACGGCCTCCCACTGTTCTCCACCCCGATGGACAACCTCGTGGCAGGTCGAGCAGCAGCCGACAGCATCACGGCCACCGGCGACGGCGCCCTACAGATCCAATACGTCAGGGCCCTGCTCGCGAAGGCCGTCGAGCAGCAAAGAGCGGGCGCCGACTCGCAAGATCGAGTATACTCGCGTTCCTCGGGAAGCAGAGCGGCCTCCAGCGGCCGCCCAGCAGCGGCAAACACCCTCAACTGCCCGCCACCAGAGCCGCTGCAGCTCCAACACCGACCCGCGAACGCGGCACTCTCCACCAACGACCCCAGGCCGGCAACCAACTTTGTCGCCGCCAACGGGCAACCCATCGATGCCCGTACCCACATCATCAACAACCAAAGTTGGCGCGCACGCCAGCCCGACGACCTGCGACATACCCTAACCAATCGCCGCGACGGCGAGCCCATGGGGTCGCTCAGTCGACTCGGACCCAAGTGCTTCGGACCAATGATCCGAGGCGAGAAGTACCCGCCAAACTTCAAGGCGCCAAAAGAGATAGAAAAGTACAACTCCTTGTACGACCCCGCCATCTGGCTCGACACATACCTCATGGCGATGGGGATCGCAGGCCACACTGACCTGCTAGCCGCCCGTTACCTCCCCCTGATGATGGAGGGTACGTGCAGGCAGTGGATCAACACCCTCCCCCAGGACAGTATCGACTCCTGGGAGGAGATGCGCGACGCCTTCGTCAGGCACTTCGAGTGCTCCTACACCCGCGCCACCACTATCGAGGACCTGGAGCGATGCGTCCAGGGACCCCGCGAGTCGACCCGCAGCTGGGTCCAACGGTGGCAAGAACTTTGGTACAACGCGGTCGGCATCCACCCGGACACCACGATCCATTGCTTCAAGACCTCGTGCCGCTACGAGCCCCTGGTCGCCAAGCTCAAGCGACACTCCCGCACACTCGACAACATCCCCGACCTCCTCGAGATCGCCAAACGGTACGCCGAGGAAGATCCAAACCAGGAAACTGACGACGAGTCAGGAGGTCAACGCCGCACGAGCGGCAACGACAGCGTACGACGGTCCGACCTACGCTACAGCAACACTCGCCTCACCGGCAAGCGCCGCAGTGACGGGCGAGTCGACTTCGTCGCCAACGCCGGGCACGCGCAACGCGAGCCCAAGAGCTTCCGCTGCGACGGAGGACAACGCCGCGACAGCGGCAACTACAAGGATCGACAGACTGAAGAATGAGGAGGCCGACGCACTCTCTCGCATCGGGTCTGCTCGACTCGCACCACCCCCCGGCGTTTTCCTCGACACGATCACCAAGCCATCAGTCTCTCCCCCGAGGGAGATCGACATCGGAGTCCCACTCCAACCAGAGGCAGCCTTGGTCGCACTCGTCAACGAGCCAGACGACTGGACCAAGCCCTACATCGCCTACCTGGAAGCCGGCACCTTGCCGGCAGACGATACGGACGCTCGGATGATCGCTCGTCGATGCAAGTCCTACACCATCATCGACGGCGAGCTCCACAAGCGCAGCGTCACCGGCGTGTTCCAACGCTGCGTCCAACCAGCCGAAGGACGCAAGATCCTCCACGACATCCACTCCGGTGACTGCGTCCACCACGCCGCCGCTCGCTCCCTGGTCGCCAAGGCTATGCGACATGGCTTCTACTGGCCCACCGCACACGCCGATGCTGTCGACATCGTCCAGCGGTGCGCCGGGTGCCAGAAGTACGCCAACCAGACGCACGTGCCGAGCTCGGCGCTCAAAACAATCCCCATCACCTGGCCATTCGCTGTGTGGGGCATGGATATGGTAGGACCCTTCAAGAAGGCCCCCTCCGGCTACACCCACTTGCTAGTCGCCATCGACAAATTCACGAAGTGGGTGGAGGCCAAGACAGTCCAGAAATGCGACGGGAAGACCGCCACTAAATTCCTACGCGAGCTCATATATCGCTACGGGTTCCCAAATAGCATCATCACGGACAATGGCACCAACTTCGCCAAGGGAGCCATGGCCGAATTCTGCGAAGAGCACCATATTCGGCTCGACCTCGCGTCAGTCGCCCACCCGGAATCCAACGGCTAGGCAGAACGGGCCAACCAGAGCATCCTCCACGGCCTGAAGCCGCGACTCCAAGTACCACTCGAGCGCACCGCCGGGTGCTGGGTCGAGGAGTTTCCCTCTGTCATCTGGGGGATTCGCACCTCAGTCAACAGGTCGACAGGGTTCACCCCCTTCTTCATGGTCTATGGCGCCGAGGCAGTAATGCCCACCGACCTCGAGCACGACTCGCCGCGGGTCGTCCACTACACGGAGGCTGCGAACGAGCTTGCCCGCCAAGACGGGGTCGACCAACTCGACGAAGCACGTGACCTCGCTCGGTCACGCACCGCCATCTACCAGCAGGGACTCCGCCGCTACCACATCCGGCGGGTGAAAACTCGCACCTTCAAAGAAGGCGACCTGGTGTTACGCCTCATCCAGGACAAGAAGGGCATGCACAAGCTCTCCCCTCCGTGGGAAGGCCCATTCGCCATCGGGCGCGTACTCGGCAACGACGCCTACTACCTCGTCGACCTCCGCGGGGACGGCGAACTCGATGTCAAGCGACGATGGAATGTAAACCTCCTACGGAAGTTCTACTCCTAGAACCCCACACATGTACTCTCCAGTCGCTATGAAATAAAAAGAAACGGTTACCGCAAATTTCGCCTACTCTCCATGACTTGTGCCACTCGCACTCGCAATAACAGCGTCACGCTAACCGCAGAAGTCAACCTTTGGTACAGCGATCGGCACGGCTAAGTAGTGCGGTGTAAGAGCACTGAATCACCTCAGGTCTTGCATCGTCCATGAAAACGCCTACCCGGAGCCCCATTGGAGTCGCCTAGCTCGACTGGTTCTACAAACCAAGACAACTGCCCTCGCTTCTCACAGCGACCTTGGTCCTCCGCATCCTCGGCATAGCGACTCGAACGGCTAAGTACCACGCTCGGGGACTGAAGACCAGTTCATCGCGAGCGGTCAGGGAAAACGCCAAGTAGGAGAGCATGCCCAGGACTCGCCACGCGACTGACCCCACGGGCTAGGCAGGAGTGACGCGCTCAAACCAACGCGCTAAGTCCTCAACCACCCTCGAGTCGCGCCTAGAACAACCAAGTACCACGCTCGGGGACTCGGCCACCCGACCTCGTTCGCGCAAGGGAAAACGGTAAAGTACAGAGCACTCAAGGGAGTCGCCCAGCGACTGGCTCTCCGAGCCCGGGCGAGTCGACCACAATAATAAGATACATAACATTAACAAATCACATACGAGGTAAACCCCACAAAAGGGCGGACGCGCTTGGGGACTCGTTCAAACATCAATCACAAACACACGACAAATACCAAAATAGACACGATGACTCATTCGATTTCATATTGCATTGTCTCATATTACAAAATATGCCCGCATGGCAGACCTGCTGCTAACGCCACAAGGCAAACTATCCTACTCTGCAGGCTTTGATGACGACTCGCCAACATCCCGGCGATTGCGGATGAACGGCGTGTACGGGTTCGATGGATACGTCGTCAGTTCACCCGCCATTGCCGCACGAAAAGGTTGCTCGACCTTGAAGTCACGATGCGGCGGCTCGGGGTCGTTCGGCATGACGACCATCTCCTGGTACGGAAGGAGGTCACCCATTGCCCAGACACGTTCCGAGTACGTGGCGGCGCGGTCCTGCAACTTGAGAACCTCGGACAGCTCCACCGCACCAGTCGACGATGGGTATCCACTCGTCACATCGTCGATGTCAAAGTCCTCGGGGAAGTGGGCAAGTCCAAGACTAAGTGCCGTCGACGCTCCGCGCCGAAACGCCGACCGCGTCATGAACTCAACGACTGTGGGCGCCTTCTCCAAATACTTCCACACCTCAACGATGTCGCTGGGAATCACCTCCGTGGGCGATATCTCTTGGAGATAGGCGCGGATGCATGTCGCCGACAACGTTGCCGAGTCGACAAGCATGCTTACACACTGCCTCGCGTCGAACGAGCTCGCCTCTTCCTCGCTATCGATGATGCGACCTGCGAGTAGAAGACAATAATGAGTACGACGGACACCAAAAAAGACACAACCACCGGAAGGGGCAGATGCACTTACCAATCAACGGGCGGGCGAGTTCCGTGATGAAGCTTTGAAGCGACGTATGGTCGTCCTGAAGCCCAGCAACAAGGGCATCGGACACTTTGCGATCCTCTTCGGCGGCTGCAATGGCGGCCTTGGCTCGCCCGTCAGCCGAGCTCGCTTCTTCTTTTGCCTCCCGCAGCTCGCGCTCGAGGTCGGCGACCCGCTGTTCAGCCGCACTCAAAGCCGATTGCGCCGCCATCAAATCACCAGCAGGGACAAGCCCCTGGCGAGCTTCCTCTGCCTTCGCGGCAACAGCCTAAAGCCCTTTGTTCGCCTCCTGGACGATGGCCAATTCCTTCTCCGCGCGCTGCTTCGCGGCCAATCGGTCAGCCGATTCAAGCTGTAGACCCTGCATATCATCAAAAAAGGTTAATCAAATCAAAAATTCCTAAGTGCCCACCCGCTGAAATTCAGCGAGTGCGCGCTCGGGGACTGGCGATCACGAAATTCCTAAGTGCCCACCCGCTGAAATTCAGCGAGTGCGCACTCGGGGACTGGTACTCAAAGAAATTCCTAAGTGCCCACCCGCTGAAATTCAGCGAGTGCGCACTGGGGGACTGGCGATCACGAAATTCCTAAGTGCCCACCCGCTGAAATTCAGCGAATGCGCACTCGGGGACTGGTACTCAAAGAAATTTCTAAGTGCCCACCCGCTAAAATTTAGCGCGTGCGCACTCGGGGACTGGATGCGAAAAATAAAGTTAAGATATTATAAGAATCAGGCCGCTGCAGCACCGACCTGATCCTCGGGGACTGGATGTACCTGGATGGCTGCGCCAAGCATGCCGTGGAGTTGTATCGCGTCCACGGACGCGAGGAGAGCCGGCGTATGCCCATGACGTTGGTCGACTTCAGCATCGGCAGTCCCAGGAGCGTGGCTTGAGGGTGAAGTCCCACTCGCCGCGGCCGCCTTGGTCACGAAGCGTGGGAAGGTAGCGATAGAGGCACCCGCTCCAAAGGAGGTCGGCTCGGCTGGTCCAGGCAAGGGAGCGCCCTCCTTCGTAGACGCGGCTGCCTCCATCACGAGTCCGGCTGGCGCACCCGCCGTGTCGCCAGAAATAGTGACGACGTCGTCACCCTTGGCCTTCTTGCTGCCATCCGCAGAGACGACGACCTCGTCCGCCTTCCTTTTGCGGGAAGGATCCTCCTCGCTAACAACGGGCGGCACCTTAGCCACGGTCGGATGGCCCATCCTCTTCACTCCGGTCCTGTGCATCAATCGTATAAGCAAAAATAATTGAAGTGATTATGAAAGACAAAGAAGGGTGAGTGTACTCACTTGGCGACTGGAATAAAGCGTAGCCCTGTACGGAGGCCGGCTGGTTTTTCCAGTTCAGGGCCCAGTCGGCGACTGAGCCCCATCTCCAGGACGTCGCGTGCCCAAGACACGGACGGCTTCTTCGTCGTTGAGGCTGCAGCTGGAGCCTCTGGGATATCTTCGGCAGGAGCCTCCTTGCGAGGCGAAGCCGCTGCAGCCGGAGCATCCCCCAGCCCAGAGACTGGGGTGAATGGCGGAGGCATTGAAGCCAGCGGCACTTCCACGGTCGCCGCGTCCAGCACGGCTGTCACTGGTGGCGCATCGTCACTGGCCGGGCTGGGAGCGTCAGAGCTGCTCGCCGAGTGCGGCGGCGAGGCCGGCTTCGATGGCTTTGTCTTCTTCTTCGGAGGGGCCCTTGCCTCCTTCTCTTTCTTCTTCTTCTTCGACGGAGTGGCCTGACGGCGCGAGGTGGTCTCTGGGAGCTCGTCGTCGTCATCGTGACGCTCGAGGCTTCTGCTTGCTTCGAGCTCGCGCTGTCATTGTCCGCGGGTCTTTCGGACCAGCGGGGCGACCTCCTCCTCGGACTCGTCGTCGTCATCCTCGTCGCCCTTAGCGGGTGGCGACTCGCCTACGTCCTGGATGGACGAGCTCGAGTTCTCGTCGTCCGAAGGTGGGATCCACCCTTCCACCACTTGGAATAGCTGCGATGAATACAAAATGAAATCCGAATTACCGCGACTGCATAAACTGCGACTGCGAGCGAAGTGAAATGATTACCGTTGGAGCTGGACGCTTTGCGGTATAGGGGGCGACCCCAGCCTGCGCATCCAGGTACACCGCCTGGGTAATTTTCTTCAGTGCTGAGAGATAGTCCTCCAGCTTCCACTCGTCGAGACAGGCCTTCGTCGAGTCTCCCCGGCCCGTGTACTGGTACATGTAGTGGTCGCGCTGGGCGAGCGGGACGAGCCGCCGCCCGAGCCAGCAGTTGTACAGGTTTATCGTCTGGAGGCCCTTCTTTTTCAGACCGCGGATGGTCTGGAGCATCTCGTCGACGACCATCCGCTGATCGTTGGGGAGCTTGCCGACTTGGAGATGGCGCGGCTCGGACCGATTGGCGGAATACCGCGGGATCGCCGCCTCGTCCTCCGGGGTCGCCTCGGCCACGTAAAACCACGACTTCTTCCAGTCGCTCGCTGCCTTGGCGGGCAGCATCAGATCGAAGAATGAAGCTTTTGACTTGAGCTGGAACGTCAGGCTGCCCGCGGCTAGCATTGGGCCGCCTGCTTCCTCGCGGCTGATCCGTCCGTGGAACAGATCTTGCCACAAGGGGAAGTAGGGCCGGCAGCCCAAGTAGCATTCGCAGAACGCCACGAAGATGGCGAGCTGCTCGATGCTGTGGGGACCCAGATCTGAAGGCTGGATCCCGTAGTAGGCGCAGAAGCGCCGGAAGAACAGGGACGTAGGAAACCCTAGCCCCCGCTCGAGATGACTGGTGAAACAGATGAATTCCCTCTCTCGCGGATTCGGGGTCGTCTCTCCGGCTGCGGGAATACGCCAACAGCCGGCTCGCAAGATCCCGGCCTCCTCGAAAGAGGCCAGTTGTGCCCTCGTGCACTTGGATCTACCCCACGGTTCGGTGGAAAGGGCCATGGCCGAGAGGTTTGCTGGGGGTCGGCTGGATCGCGATGCGAAGGGAGGCGAAAATGTGTGAAGTCGGAGGAAATGGTGAGAAGGTGGCTCTCCGATCGCCTGCCATTCCCCTTATATAGCGGTTGTTACCCGCCAAATCAGGAATCCGTTACTACGTGGTGATTACGCCAAAAGTTACCGTTGGATTACCCCAACGGCTAGTTTGACCACGGTTAACGGTCCAACTTCGGCCACTCGACTCGCCGACCCAATCACTACGACAGTGTTTCGCCGACTCGACTCGCCAAAGCTGCGATCAGGATGATTAGTTTCCTCCTTTATACAGGAACCCGCCGACGATTCGACTGGATGTCTACTCTGAAGCCGCATACTCCGACTGCCAGCAGCCACCTGCGCCTAATCGACGGCGGCCTCGGGGACTACTGATGGGGATATGCCTACCGGGGTATACCCAGCAGGACGTTTTCGACTGGCCCAAAGAACTGGCGAGTGGGCCTGCAGAACGGCGACTGGATTGAAGCCCAGCGAGGAACCAAGCGACTGGAAGCTGAAGGCCCAGACGAGTAGATAGGCCCAGTCGGATTAGGTTAAACAAGTATCGAAGCTTTAACTGAATCGGTTGAGATATGTAAACCCTAGGGGAGGTGAGCCTATATAAACCTCCCTACAGGGCGAGTAGAGATACGTTCCCTCATACACCCAAGCGACTCGCCGCCGAGCTCGCCCATTGTACCACCTCCATAATACAATCTAGCAGGAGTAGGTCTTTACCCTCCGGGGGGCCGAACCTGGGTAAACCCTGTGTCTCTGCCCTCATCTCGCACCGCAGATGGCTGGCCGCCCTTGCCCCTCGTTCTACTACTCGCTGCCGATTGCAGCATCTGCCGTGACCATTCCTACGACAGAGAAGGATAACGTCACCGTATTGCACGTGCCCTAAAATGAGGCCAGACTTCATGCCGGCTCTGAGAAAGCATTCAAAACCTCTTGACCATATATTTTTCAAGAGCAATTGTCGTAACACATAGGGCGAATTAGTGGGCTTGTGGTGGTAACATGTTCCGGTGAGTGAAATCGAACATCTTAATCCAATCACGTCAGAATTAGTACGTACTTGGCTAGGCATCGATCGGTGCCCTTGAGGCTCTAGTGTTTCAGCATACCTACCACGATGTTGCGCCAATTAATTAATACCATCAGTGCGTCATTATACCGTGACAGATGGCTATGTGTCCATTTCCGTTTGATCAAGCCCGTGAGGCTTATATTTTTCCCATGACAAGTGACAACATGAATGTTATTGGTGAATGTGCCACTCGGTTTGTGCCACGGATCCACGGTAGTTCCCACAAGCCACAAACATGAATATGATATGCTGTTAGATGAGATCAGCAGCGCTGACCTAGCTTGCCCCGGTTCCTGGTATCCTTCTATGTGAAGACTTACACCTAACCGTGTGATGCATCACTTGCATGCAACTCAGCTCTCCAAACGAACTTAATTCTTTCCGTCCTGCGAGAAATGGGCATCGGCCCAACCAAACACGCCTAATGTGTCGGTGTAGTACAACCACATATAGGTATATTACAAACTATAACACCAGTAACACATAAATGGCAGTTTTTTTTGCATCATGCCATTATTTATTTATTTTGTCCCATTTTTTAAAATCAATTAACATATAATTTCTCTGTCTAAAATTGATTTCACAGATGTCTAGATTTGCATGTATTTAGACGTATTTCAGTACATAAATACATATATCCTTCTTGGGATGGAGGAAGTCCTAAATTATGCTACCTGGTCATGTCACTCATGCTGGTTTGAGAATTAAAAAAAAGGGCTCTTTGGTTTACATGGTAAAATACGATAAACACAAATACTATATTATAGGAATATTTGTACAAAGAAAACACATAAGAGTGAGGATGATCAAGAGTTGGTATTGGTTCTTTTTTTTCTATATATGCAGCCGAAATACTTGCCTGCCAGCATTAGGAGTTAATAAACTATTTGTTTTTTATAATTGATGGTCATCTTTCAGTACTGTTTTCCGAACATAACAAAGCTTTTGAGGTGTACTTATTTTGTAAAGCAGAGCAAGAGAGAAGCTTCGAGAATGTATCCTTATTTCAGCTAGTTAGGTCTCAAGTTTCATCAGTAATTAATCTGATGTCTATTGACGTTGCTATCCAACCACCCCGATTTTTCAATAGGAAGATCGAGTTAGAGAGCGAACTGTACATGAGTATGCAAAAAAGAGTACGTATGTCATTGATTAGGTCTCAAGTAGAAATCAGATAAATATTTTAGAGACGATTCGTCCTTACCACTTCGTGTTGTCAAGACCGTAATATATGCAGTCCAATTCAACGAAACATAATTTTAGACTTTGGTAATGGAACAACAATCTGGGCAAGTTAGTGTTTGCAATTTCTGGTTAAGTTCTGCACTATATGCGTTCCTTCACAGGCAAGGAAAAAAAACCTGTAGTACATGCTACGAAGAGAACAGTCGGTGAAGTGCTATAGAACGAGGCCAGACCCCTGAAACAACAGTCTAACTTCCCTTTGCGAGCATTCATCCCGGTTTCGACAGGTGTTCGTTCAAACCTCTTGGCTAAGACTGTTGGGCCATATATATTTTTCAAGAGCAATGGCGTAGCACATAGGGCGAATTGATGGGCTTGTGGTGGTAGTTTGTTTCGGTGGGCGCAATCGACCATCTTAACCCAATCACATCAAAAAAATTAGTCTAGGTAACGGTGCTCCTGAGGCTCTAATGCTTCAACATACCTACCGTGATGCTGCACCAATTAATTAGTACCGTCAGCGGTTTGATCAAGCCCGTGAGGGTTATATTGTCCCATGAGTCCATGACAGGTGACAACATGAATGCTATTGGTGAATGTGCCACGGATCCACGGTAGTAACCATAAACATGAATATGAAAATATGCTGACAGATGAGATCAACCGTGCTGACCTAGCTTGCCCCGGTTCCCGGTATCCAAGACTTACACTTGTTTGAAGCGTAAACATTGCATGGATGAGACAATATTCACACGTGAGATCAGCGAGCCGTACACATGTTTGATGATCAGACTTAATCGGCAAGTCTTTAGCCCGTGTTGAATATATAATAAATTATCATAATATTTAATCCGAAATAAGCAATAATAAAATATGACTATAATTGCAGAAATTAACCTAATTATGTATACAAGCAGAATAAACGAACAAATTATAGTTAACCAGAATAAGCAGATCGGATCTATTCCAAAAGCTAGTACAAGGAACTGCAACAGAAACTGAACTAGATAGGAACAGATTGCATACGGTGCTCGTGCTGGAGGAGGGTTCGGTTCGCGTTCAAGTTGGCATTGAGGTTCGTGTTGACACCAGCATCGTCAGCCATGTCGTCGATGTAGAGGCTGCTAATGTCCGAAAAGAAGTCCTCGTCAGGGAAGAAGTGGTTAGTCGACGTGATGCCGTCAGTAGTCGCGCAGACGCGCAGATGCGCTCCCAAAAAACCTGATCGCCCCTCACCCTTACAGGTTCACGAGAGGCGGTGGTTCCGGAGGCCTATTGTCCGGTGCACGCCGAGAGAGGGGATGGAGAATGTGTAGCGGCGGCACAAGGCTTTGGAGGCAGAGAGAAGGATGTGTCTAACGCGTATTAGGGTTTACGCCTGAGCCGCTTATATAGCGTTGGCCGGGTAAGATGTGGGGCGCAGCCCACGTCCGAGTAGTAACGGCCCACGTTCTGGAAAGACCGAAAACGGCTGATAGAGAATAACCCGTTCCGAGAAGCAAAAATATAAAGATCAACACAATTTCGCAAACCGCGGCATGCGCATGTCGTGACGAGGCGGACGACGGAGGAGGGAAGCGCATGTATGCCACTCCTCTTCACTCTCTTAGGAGCTATTTTTTTAAAATAATACATTTTTTTATTGAATTGCACAAATAATACACAAAACGGATAAATTGCAAATCTGTTGGTCGGTCGGCCGTTCGACAGACGACAGACTCGTTTCGTCCGTTCAACAGACGATACACTGCCTTCGTCCGTTCAACGGACACACTGCCTTAACGGACGAATCACCCTGCAGGCCGACAGCGTTGCCTGCAGGTCGGCCTGCAGGGTGATTCGTCCGTTGAACGGACGAAGGCAGGGTGTCGTCTGTTGAATGGACGAAGGCAGAGTGTCGTCTGTCGAACGGCGACCGACCAACAGATTTGCAATTTGCCCGTTTTATGTATTATTTGTGAAATTCAATAAAAAAATGTATTATTTAAAAAAAATTAGCCTCTTAGGAGGTAGTAAAACACTTCACTTTATATATTGGTCTAACTTCCTCCAAACGAGCAAGGTGAGACTAAACTTTGATATCATTCCTTGCTAGGCATGCATAAATCATGAGAATTAGAATTTGTATTAGACCATTTGCTAAAACTCACAACCAAATTCCAACAGCCCGTCCAGGGTACGGTACGTGGTACGTTCCCGAACGCGCGCGCGATGGAGCGTCATGTTCGGATGACGGACGATGGTAGTGTTGTCTGCTCCGGCCTGAAGGCTGAAGCTGATCAGTGATTACTGCAGGTCTTCGATCTGATATTTAGGCTTGGGCCTAGTGTTGATGTCATGATGTGCCATACGGAACTCTCTCTGACAACGACCTCAATCAGGAGTACGGCAGACCTCACATGCTCCGCCGTTTCCCCCCGCCGGTGCTTGTCCAGTGCACCTAAACGTGAGAATGGTTTGGGATCTAAATCATACCTCAATCAAACCCACACGAGTGAATTTGGCACCTAAACCAAAACCAAACCCATTTGATATGCACGCAAACCAAACCTACCGTAATTTTCACCTGAACCAAACTCAACTGAGCTGATACCTATGGGTTGGAACCATTATCAAAAATGGGTCTAGAACTGTTCGATCAAATGGGTACCACCGCGTGCAAAAGCACCGCACACACGGACAGGGAGCTAGCTAGCTATATGGTGATTCCTTCGGACAAGACAGGGAGCTAGCTAGCTATATGGTGATTCCTTCGGACAAGACAGGGAGCAGCTGGGCATTGGGCGGCGGACTCATGTCCAGCACGCCACGAGTCTTCCGACGTCGTCCTGCATGCCACCAGGACTCGTGTCTGGCACGCCGTTCGTAGTCCTTTGACGACGGGAGTCATGTCCGGCACGCCGCTCAGACGTGCCCGGCATACCGCTGGTATTTCTCCGACGCTGGGAGTCATGTCTGACATGGTGGTTGTTTTCTTCACGGGCTTGGATTCCATGTACGACTGCAGGGCTGGACTGCGCGAGGCACGGTGCATGTAGTCAGACCGCCGCACCGGTGAACAGCGTGCTCTCGGAGTATCTTGGTGTGGAGGCCGGCGAGTCGAGCGCCGCACCGACGAACAGCGTGCTCTCGGAGTATCTCGGCGTGGAGACCGGCGAGTTGAGCGCCGCACCTGCGAACAACTTGCTCTCGGAGTACCTTAACGTAGAGGCCGGTCCACGTGGCAAATATTAGTACAACCAGGGGTTGGGTTGAGGGGAAGAGGAAAAAAAATTCCTAGAGTTGACCATGCTGCCCGTGCACGCGCCTGCCGGAACTCGGCCACCCCGTTGCTGGCCAGTGCTTGCCCGTGCCCGCTCTGCTACTAATCGCCTTCGCGCTGCTTCGCGCAGCTCTCCGAGCCAGGGCCGGAGCTGGTCGGGCCGCTACTGGCCATGCCCTCGCCGTGCACTCCTGCCGATGTGCCCGTCAGGTGGGCCCAAACGGTCAGAAACCGGTTTAACCCTGTTAAACGGAGCGATCAGTGCTATGTGTCAACAAACAACCCTAATGTTGGTAGTGTTTAGACAAAAAAGACAAAGTCGGTAGTTATGTGTCAATGCTGCCGCAAATGTGGTAGTTTTACGTCATTTTCTCCAGCTAAGACGGATCGGCGGCGGTTAAGGGAGAGATGGCCCGGTAGTTGTTGTTTCTCCTCCCGATGCAGGAATAGGCCGTCTCCTTCACGACCTCATCGAACCGATATATGAACAGGTTATAGACTGTAGTTATTAACCATTGGGAACCAAATCGTTTAGGCCCAAACCCAACTATACTTAACCTTTTCCATGGTAAATTAAACCAGACCCAACCGTTAACTAGCTTGACCCATATAAATCTGAACCAATAAAACCCAATACAGAAAACTAAACCATATGGCTCAATTATTGTAAAACTATTTCCAGGTTTAAGTGCACCACGACCATGTTTTTTTCTTGGGCTCTGCCGGTCGTGACCATTATGCTTGATGGCCCAAATGCCGCTAGAGAATTCGTAAGAATTAATTAGGCCGTACTCCCGGAGAATAATTACCTGACCCTGGCCGCTACTAGGTCCAGTTTTTATATGGGCTTTTCCGAAGAATAATTACGGGACCACAACTAGATCCAGGGAGCGTTAATAAAACAGTAATCCTAGACCTACGGAAATTTGTTTACGGGGTATAAACTTACGGGATGATGCGGCAGCAATTGGTTGGTTCAATTTATTCTACATCTACCTCGCAAGATGGATTCCAGGGCCAGCGATTCCTATATGACACTGCATCGGGGGGGAATCTATACGCCGACCAGGTCGGTAGTCACCGTACGCCGCAAATCCTGCGGCAATGTATGTTCAGATATACAAAAGAAAAGGCTCAGATTAAAGGTTTATTACTAATGTTTTTCCTTTTTGTTTTCTTTCTCTTTTTCACATTAAAAAAATGCTAAAATTCGAAAAGGCTCAGATTTAAAAAAATGTTCAGATTCAAAATATGTTCATATTTTTAAAAAGTTTAAATTTAAAAAATCTTAAGAT
Organism: Avena sativa; assembly: GCA_916181665.1. Taxonomy (NCBI): domain Eukaryota; kingdom Viridiplantae; phylum Streptophyta; class Magnoliopsida; order Poales; family Poaceae; genus Avena; species Avena sativa. The sequence continues at coordinate 56,058,007 of OV702284.1, read as the reverse complement.
TTATAAAATGTTCATGTTTAAAAAATGTTCAAATATTTTAAAAGTTCAAACTAAAAATTGTTCGGATTGAAAAATGTTAAAATGACAAAATTGTTTACATTTTCTAAAATGTTCAGACATATCCCAAAACAAAAAAACCAAAGAAATACACAAGAAACCGGCCGCTCTAGAAAACCGACCAGAAACCCGCATGGCGTTATATGGACCTAGCTCAAAAAGGCAATGAGGGTGTGCACTGGTCCGTGTATGAAGTCGACGCCCACTCACTAGTCCAAGGCGGAATAAAATATAATATGTTCTAGTTTTGTAAAATAAATATTTAAACTATTTTTTGTATTTAGGTTTATTTATGTTTAGAGTAAATCTAGATATTAAAATAAGTCTAGATACATTCTATTCATAATCCTAAAATACTTATAATATAAAACGGAGGAAGTATTTCCTAGCATTTCTCATTTATACAAAGCGGCCTTGGGCGGGCGACCCTATTTACCGCTCTCAGCGGGAGCGAGTCCGCTCCGCCTGAAGGTTCGGCATAAAGCGGCCACGGTTAGTGTGGCCCAGTAGTCAGGCACTGTAATGATTCTGAAAATGAATAGATTTGAAAAATATTTTGATTCGAAATTTATTATAATTAAAAATTCTTTGAATTCAAAAAATTTCTGGATTACAAATTTGTTTAAATTTAAAAAAAATAAAAGTTTGAAACTTTTAAATTTAAATTTGTTTGCATTTGAGAAACAGATAATAGAAATAGAAAAAATCCAAGAAAAAACAGAAAAATAAAAAGGACACCCTTACGCGTCCTTTGGGGGATCGATCGTTTTCATCCCCGAGTCCTCAGCCAACCACGTGTCCATTCTTTTCTGGTTTAAACCCGTTTTTTTATAAAACATCCGATTTTACTACAAAATAACTCGTGTTCGGCCCCAAAAATACAAAAATAGAATGGACCCCGGCAGAGATTTCGCTGGAGACCTCATTGGCGACTGTGTAGCAGCAACAAATCTTAAAAACCGACTTCACCGGAGACATCGCCCAAAAAAACATCGTCGAAGGCCTCATAGCAAAAATTTACACTATTGCAGCAAAACCGCAAAATTATGGTAGCAAACAAAATATGCTAATGTAGCAAAAAATAGATTTCGCCAGGAACATCATCGGAGAACTTGTAGCAAAAAAGTTTCTACCTAGCAAAATGACTTCTTCGGAGACTATCGTCGGTCATCTTGTATCAAAAGTTTTACGATATTATAGCAATAAGATATAAAAGTTGGAGCAAAAAATATATATACATATGTAGCAAATCTCGCGGCCGTAGCAAAAAATCCCAACATAATCCTTCGCTCCGTCCATAGCAAATCTATCGGCCATTGGTAGCAACGACAATGGCCGTCGGTAGCTAAATCACCCGAACGTCTATAGCAAAATCTCTTAGTGTAGGTAGCATGCACGGCTGCCACATGAACCAGTGTTCCTCGTTGGAAGTCATAGCAGCGGGGCGATGTCTCACGACGCGTAGCCCGTGTAAGGGAGCAGCAGTGTCATTCCTCTCCTAGTACCGGTGCTTGTCATCGACCTATAGGATGACGTGCTCTGGCCACAAGATGGGAAGACGGTGAACTCCGACGATGCGGCGGCACGGGGCAAGGGAGAGGGCGCGGCAAGCTCCGTGTCAACACCCAGATTTTTAATCCCAGATGTCTGTTATGCCATACATCGCAATCCCAGGATTACCATTTTTGCGAGACATAACAGAATTGGATACCATAGTACATCATCCATTATAAATCGTACATAAGTTCTTACACAAATAGGGATCTCATGATCCAGTTCTTAATACAACTTCAAGCAGCGGAATACGTAATAATAACGGTAGCATAGGCAAAGCTCCATCTTCGGGGTCACAGGCAATGCTGACGATGGGAGATGATCCTAGTTGCCGTAACCTTCCTAGGGTCCATCCTCCAGGTACTCCTCTTCATAGTCTGACCACGGGAATAGCCAGGGACAAAGCCATGAGTACTCTTTAAGTACTCGCAAACTAATACTAACAGGTGAAGGGGTTTTTTGATAATAGGACACTAGGCTCTAGGGTTGTTTTGCAAAAGCCACATTTATTTCTACTAAGCTGAGAAGCAAGAGAAGCTAGTCACAATTCTACAACTCCTAAGTAGGAACTTGTATTTCATATCACAACCCTGTTGTGGTCAAGTCAAAGTCTCAATTCATTTCACAAGTCTTTTGAAAACATCTGACGGGGGAACAGTATGGTCACTCCAACTGTCCATAACCGCGGACGCGGCTATTCGAATAGTTTGACACTCTGCAGAGATTGTACACTTTCACCACAACATTCGATACATCCGTCAGGAACAAATCCTGAATTCACCATACTCAGTATGCGGATAATCAATCCTAACCTTTCAATTACACGCCCTAGTATAAGCACCTCTCCTGTGAGTTTGGCCTCCCAACCATGACCAACTGTCATCTTGGGTACTGCACAGGTGGACAATCTTTACAAGGTAGCCTCAGCTCAGACCTTGGTCGTGAGGGAACTAATACTAAGGTATATAAGTTTCCAGCCAAGCCCTACCCAATCTTCGGGTATTGTGGTTGTACGATAAAATTGGAATAGTATCGCATTCAGACAACCATCAGTTTTATAAAGGGATAAGGCTCATGCCTCAACATTTTCATCACCAAAATCATCTGGTGCTCGGAAACACATGTCAAAAACATTTCAATAGAATGATCCATCATTACAAGGTTTTCATAACCATTTTCACCAAGTATTCCCATCTAAAGTTGATCAAGTTTTATGCTTAGCACTAGCATCTACAATTGGGGGTAAGTACTAATGAGGGGTGGTAAACTAGTGGAGCTTCAACTAAGTTCAATCTCATGCCTTGGGATGACATCAAGATTATCTAGCTTAGGCCAAATTTTATGCTCTTTATGCAACCTTCAATTGTCCTTCTAGTATCTACCATTTATTCTAGTAACCTCTAAGTAAGAGCTTTGATAAAGAAATAAAGTAATAAGCTTGCAAGTAAAACTAGGATTGGGTGTCATCAAATGTATCTAACCAAGAATGCTTAGTGAATTGCATAGGTTATTTAACTCTCATAATTGCAAGTGTTAGCTTGCATTGGTCCACTTAGTTAGTAAAGCTTGCTAAAGTAGAGTATCTTGCAAGTGTTAGCTTGCATTGGTCCACTTAGTTAGTAAAGCTTGCTAAAGTAGAGTATCTTGCAGGTGTTAGCTTGCATTGGTCCACTTAGTTAGTAAAGCTTGCTAAAGTAGAGTATCTTGCAAGTGTTAGCTTGCCTTGTGCAGAGCAGTGGTTGAAGTTCTCCTTGGCTTCTTCTTCGTAGTATCCTTCTTCCTCCTCGTATCCTTGGTCGATACTAGCGTCTATAAATAAATACGATGTACACAATGACCAAACAATACTTAACTACTTGCAATCATCACACAAAAGGGTCCTATAGATGATCTAGCATCATCACTAACATTACAAGATTAAAGCTTGGTTTAATTCCTTTTATTTTTAGAAAAGTAATTTCTACTCATTGAAAAACTACTTAAGATTTAATATTCTCCAAACCAAACATGGTATCATGTTGACACATGTCATCACCATATATTTTAGTCCATGGGAATGTGATTTAAAGTGGTGTCACAATTTAATAAGGTTTTACCCTTTTATTTTAATTAAATAAAGTGACTAGAAATGCCTATGTAGCATTCTTTTATTACTTGAACATTATTTCGGTAAGTAAACCTATATATTTTTATATATTCTGAAAGGTATGGTTAAATGTGATTTTTGAGAGTTGGAATCAACTCAAAAGCTATTATGGTTTAAATTTGAAAAATGTTTGAATGCAGAAAAGCTTCTGCCTTGTTATTTTTACCATGGATGATCTACAGATCCAAATGACTTGAATCCAACGGGTTTGGATTCAGCATTCCCAGACCTTTCGAACAAAATTAGTTTCATTAAATTTGGTTCACTAAATCGACCTGGGTTGATTTTTGAAACTGGATACAGAAGTGTGTTCGAAATAAAATGGAAAAGGTTAAATTCAAATAACTGGGCTGCGCGGGAAGCGATACTGGGCCGGCCTACTAAGCACAGCACTTACGCGGGCTGGTTAAGTGGCTGTCCCCGCGCGTCAGTGAGACCGAGGGGTGCGAAGCGGTATGGGGCGATGTGGTGCGTTCGATCTGATTCTAATCCAACGGCTGAGGGTCATCATCGACGTTGGGCAACGCCGGCGAGACAGAAACCTAGCGCGGCCAGTGGGGGTCGTTGGGGGCTCACAGGGATTCAGGCGAGGGTCGGCGAGGCGGGTGAACGATGAAGTCGACGACGTCGAACCTCCTGGTACCGGCAGCTTCTCCTGGGGCGGCTCCAATCGCTGGCTCCCTTCTTCTCCAGAGGCGGCAGGCTCCGGCGAAATTCCGGCGAAGTGCTGCTCGCCTTGCTCCGGGAACGGGGTGGCACGATCAGTGAGGAGAGGGGAGTGAGATGGTGTGCTCAATTCGGATGGGGGTGGCCTCTATTTATAATTGCGACGACGAGACCGAACGGCATGGGCAGGCGACGGTGGCGACATGGCTACGGGCGGCTAGAGGCATGGCCGGCGGTGGCGATCGCTTGGTGGTCTCCTGGCGATGCTCTACGTCTTTAATGCGTATGTAGGGGCGGTGCGGTTTGGTCTGGAACACGCGACGCTCTGCGCGGCAGAGGCGGCGTCTTCGACGGCGAGCGGTGGCTGTGAGGCATGGGGCGGCGAACGGGGATGTCTGGTGGTCTCCTGGGTCGGTGGTGATCTTGTATGCACGCGGCGCGGGCAGCGCGCGGTCTGTGGGCTTCGGTCGAGGGGGGCGCTCTAGCGCACGCTCGACATGGTTGACAGAGGCACGGGCGCGGCGTTCCTGGGTGCTCTGGTCGGTGTCTTCGAGGCAGGGTTGGTCGAGAGGGGGTGGTGAGGCATGGGCTTGCTCCCAGACAAGGTTGGCGCTAGTTTCTCTCCTAGCTTGCTGTCTACACTGGGGTGGCATGGGTGGCTTTGGTTGTTCACCATTGATGGCATTGCCAAGCTCACAGTGGTGCTAGTGATTAGTTAAGATTGTTAGATGATCTACTAAGGCTAGTGGTGTCCAGAGAGGGAACAAGTTAGGCTCAATTCACTGCTCAAAATAGTGTTTTGATTTTGTTAGATTTGTATCTGCAAGGTGTTTGATGAAATGGCTGCAAGAATTCAAGTTTTGAGTTTTGAAAATATTTTTGGTGGGTGTGCTAGGTTGGTGCTGGTGAGTCTGCAGATGCTTGGGTTTTGAAAGTTGAGCTTGTTTGAGTGGTTTTTGAAAAAGTGGGATCTTCTCATATGATAAAGATTCAATTTTGAACTATCCTTTAAACTATGCATTTGAATGTTTCTGGGTGATCACAAAGTGGGAATTGATACTTTGTTATGAGTACAATAAAGGGGTGCAAAGATCCAGAAAAGTTTCTGTTAAGTTCTGAAAGTTTGAGACATCCAAACTAGGCATGGGAGTTAAATTGGTCAAAATGACCATTCACTCATTTATCTTTGTTTTGATTTATTTGTCTTTGAGAAAAGTTTGGGAATTGTTTAGATGATGTTTATTTCACCTAAGCATCCATTTACAAGCAAAGGAACACACAAACAAGTTGGTTCAAAAGAATTCCAAATGAAATGCATACACCATGCATGCTTTCATATTTTTATTTTAGAAAAGTTTTTGTTAACCCTAATTTTGATGATTAGAGTTTGATGATCCAAGTTTAGTATTTTTGGGATGTTACAAACCTTCCCCCCTTAAACAAAATCTCGTCCCGAGATTTGAAAAAGGACGAAAAAGATTACCTAGGATTTGAAGAGATCGGGAAACTCTGTCCTGATGTGATCTTCGCGCTCCCAGGTAGCTTCCTCTTCTGTGTGGTTGCTCCACTGAATTTTGAGAAACTTGATGCTTCGGGTTCTGGTAGTTCGTAAAGCTTCTTCCAAAATACGGATGGGTACTTTGGGATAGGTCAGGTCATCGTTGATCTCTATGGTCTGGTGGTCGATATTCTTGAACACTTCGGTCTTCTCTGGGACTTCGAGACACTTGCGAAGTAACGAGATATGGAACACATTGTGCACAGCTGACATCTCTTCGGGTAGTTCTAATTGATAAGACACTTCTCCTCGACGGTTCAGAATTTTGAAAGGTCCGATATATCTGGGGGCTAACTTTCCTTTGAGTTGGAAACGCTGCATTCCCTTCAATGGCGACATTTTCAGATATACAAAATCTCCTATGTTGAAGGTGTTGGAATTATGCCCTAGAGGCAATAATAAAGATGTTATTATTATAATTCTTGTTCATGATAAAGTTTATATTCCATGCTAGAATTGCATTAAGCGGAAACTTTAATACTTGTGTGGTTTGTGAACAACACCGTGTCCCTAGTATGCCTCTATGGACTAGCTCATTGATTAATGATGGTTAAGGTTTCCTAACCATAGACATGAGTTGTCGATTAATAATGAGATCATATCATTGGGAGAATGATATGATGGACAGACCCAAACTAAGCGGAGCAATTAGATCGAGTCATCGTGTTCATATTTGCGAAGCTTTTATTATGTCAAATATTGTATTCCTTAGACCATGAGTTAATACAACTCCCTGGTATCGGAAGAAAGCTTTGAGGTCATCAAACGTCATCCTATGAGAGGGTGATCATAAAGGTTTCTCTCAGGTGATCGGAAAGTACCTATTGGGTTGTATGTATCGAGATGGGATTTGTCCCTCCCAAGTCGGAGAGATATACTTCGGGCCCACTCGGTAATCGATATCAACACCGCTTGCAAGCATGTGGTTAAGGAGTTAATCACAAAGTGATATCGGATTACGGAACGATAAAGTACTTGTTGTGAACGAGATTGAACTAGGTATGACGGTACCGACGATCAAATCTCGGGCAAGTAAAATATCGCGAGACGAAGGGAATATATATATGGGATTGATTGAATCCTGGCATCGTGGTTCATCCGATATGATCATCGATGAATGTGTGGGAGTCAATATGGGTTTCCAGACCCCGCTGTTGATTATTGATATAAGATCATGTCTGCATATTCTCGAACCCGAAGGGTCACACACTTAACGTGTCTCGACGCTAGGATAGATTGGATAATTGGTTTATGAGTTTTTGTTCGGAGTCTCGGATGGGATCCAGGACATCACGAGAGGTTCCGAAATGATCCGGAGAATAAGATTCATATAAGGCAATGCAGTTTTTGGAGTTCGGAATTGTTTCGGGTTAATCGGTATTGTACCGGAAGCTTCTAGAACCTTCCGGAGGGGGACCAACGTGGCCCCACCTGCCGGGAGGGGGCATGGGCCTATGAGGGAGTGCCCTGGCCGCATTGGTCCAGGGGCACAAGGCCCCATAGGGCCCAGCCGGCCAATCCCTAGGGAAACCCTAGGGGAGCTTCTAGAAGGGGGGGAACTTGCCCCCCACTCCTCCCTCCTTGGCCGCCGGCCTAAGGCTTGGGGGAGGGGCTAGGGCTGGCCGCCCACCCCTCTATATAAAGAGGGCTGGGGGCGCACCCCTCCCCTACACCTCCTCCACAACCCTAGCCGCACTGCTGCCCCTCCTCTCTCTCTCCCTCCCGACTGCGTGTAGGCGAAGCCCTACTGCAGAAACTCCCCACCACTTGCACCGCGTCGTCGCGTTGTAGATCCAATCCATCTCTCCACCATACTTGCTGGACCTAGGAAGGAGGAGACGTCGAGGTGCCGTACGTGTGCATCTCTCGGAGGCATCGCCACTTGCGGTGTTAGATCGGATCGGATCGCGAGGAGGAGAAGCGAGTACGACTACATCACCCACGTTCCATCGAACGTTCCGCTGTGCGAATCTTCAAGGGTATGAAGATCTCATCTATCCCCCCTCATTGTTTGCATCTCCTAGATTAGATCTTGGATTTTCCGTTCGCATCCGTAGAAATTTTTGATTTACTATGCTGCGAAACCCTTCAGAAGGCGAGGTCTCTACGTCTCTTGTCGGCGTAACTCTTCTGTCTTGACTGGGCTGTCTTGAGGTGCTCACGAATCTTGTGAACCTTATCTTCTGCTTCTCGTAGGATGTCGGGTCCGAAAATCTGACTTTCTCCTACTTCCGACCAGTTCAAAGGGGTGCGACACTTCCTTCCGTACATGAATTCAAATCGGGCCATTTGTAAACTAGCTTGATAACTGTTATTGTATGAGAATTCTGCAAACGACAGACAGTCTTCCCACTTAGATCCATATTCTAACACACATGCTCTCAGCATATCTTCGAGTATTTGGTTTACTCGCTCCGTTTGTCCATCGGTCTGAGGGTGATATGCGGTACTGAAATCTAGGCGGGTTCCTAAACCTTCTTGAACTTTCTTCCAGAATCTCGAGGTAAACTGAGTTCCTCGATCCGATACGATGTTCTTGGGTACTCCATGCAAACTAACTATTTTAGCGATGTACAACTCCGCTAGCTTCGAACTCTGATATGTGGTCTTGACGGGCAAGAAATGGGCGACTTTGGACAATCGGTCCACTATGACCCAGATAGAGTCATTTCCCCTACTAGAAGTAGGTAGTCCAGTGATAAAGTCCATTCCAACGGAATCCCATTTCCATTCCGAAATCTGCAAGGGTTGCAACAATCCAGCGGGTCTTTGATGTCCTGCCTGTACTCGCTGACATATATCACAGTTGGCGATAGCTTCCGATTTCTCTCTTCATCTTATGCCACCAAAATTGCTCTTTTAAATCTTGATACATCTTAGTTCCTCTGGGATGGATAGAATAAAGAGTATCATGAGCCTCTTTTAGAATCACTTCTTTTAACTCAGAATCTGCTGGTACACAAAGGCGTCCTTTGTACCACAGAACTCCTTCTTCGTCTTCGGTGACTCCGGGTAGTTTGCCTGTACCGATACGACGCTTGATTCCGTCAATACTAGCATTTCCCTTCCGCGCCTCTTTAATCTGACTGATCAAAGTGGGCTGAAGTTCTATGCTAGCCAAAAATCCTTCACTTACTAATTCCATTCGAAAATCTTCCATCTCTTTGTGCAAACTTGGTTGCTCCTTCAAAATCATGGAGTTAAAGCGGCACGGCAATCTGCTAAGGGCATCGGCTACCACATTGGCTTTACCAGGGTGATAGTGAATGTCCAGGTCGTAATCCTTGATTAGCTCAATCCATCTTTTCTGTCTCATATTCAGCTCCTTCTGAGTGAATATATTCTTCAGGCTCTTGTGATCCGAATAAATCTCACAACGATTTCCCATCAGATAATGCCTCCATGTCTTTAAGGCTAGAACTACGGCTGCGAGTTCGAGGTCATGGGTTGGGTAATTTTGCTCATGTTGTTTCAGTTGTCGAGATAGATAAGATATAACTTTGCCTTCTTGCATTAGCACACATCCGAGACCGATCTTGGATGCATCACAATACACATCGAAGGGCTTAGTGATATCTAGCATGATTAAGATTGGGGCTGAAATCAATATCCTCTTGAGTTCTTGAAAACTCGCTTCACATTTGTCGTTCCATTCAAACTTCTTGTCCTTCTTCAGCAATTGGGTCATGGGTCTGGCGATACTCGAGAATCCTTCTACGAACTTGCGGTAATATCCCACCAATCCAAGAAATGCACGACCTTGGGTTTGAGTGGTTGGGGCTTGCCAATCCTCGACATCTTTTACTTTTGCAGGGTCAACGGCAATTCCTTCGGCTGATACAATGTGACCGAGGAATCCTACCTCCTGTAACTAGAATTCACATTTGCTAAACTTTGCATACAGTTGATGCTCTCTAAGGGTTCCAAGAATGGTCCTTAGGTGTAGCTCATGTTCTTCTTATGATTTGGAATAAATCAGAATGTCATCGATGAAAACAATGACAAACTTACCCAGGAAGTCTCATGAGATTCATGAAATAAGCGGGGGCATTGGTTAATCCAAAAGACATGACGGTATACTCGTACAATCCATATCTGGTGGTAAAGGCAGTCTTGGGAATATCCTCTGCACGAATCTTGAGTTGTTGATAGCTGGTTCTAAGATCAATCTTAGAAAACACTTTGGCACCGGTCAACTGATCAAACAAATCTTCTATATTGGGCAAGGGGTATTTGTTCTTGATGGTGACATCATTCAACTTCCGATAATCCGTCCACAAACGGTTACCTCCATCCTTCTTGTCCACAAACAAGACAGGTGATCTCCATGATGACACACTTGGTTGAATCAATCCAATTTCCAACATGGCATCTAGTTGCTTCTTCAGTTCTGCTAGTTCAGACGGGTTCATACTATATGGTCTCTGGGCTATGGGTCCTGTTCCGGGGATTAGTTCGATGATAAACTCGATATCCCAATCTGGGGGCATACCGGGCAAAACATCTGGAAATACATCGGGGTATTCACAGACTATCCGGACTTGGTCAATGGTAGGTTGGGCTATACTCTTGTTGCACTTGAATTAGCGAGGTAAGGTTTCAGATATATGCTCGACTGATATTCCGGCTGTACTGGTCATGGTTATGGCTTTCTTGGCACAGTCAATCAATCCTTTATGTTTGGACATCCAATCCATTCCTAGTACTACTTCCAAACCTTTAGTTCCGAGTACTATTAGATTTGCATAAAAATCTATGCCATGGATTCGGATAGGGACGGCATTGCAAATTTGCCTAGCCTTGGTGGTTGATCCGGGAATTTGAACAATCATAACATGCTTCAGTTTGGTTGGTTGAATTTTACTAGTGCATGCAAATTCTTCGGTGACAACTGAGTGCGATGCACCAGAATCAAACAACACTCTTGCAAGTACTGAATTAACAGAAAACATACCCAGCACGACGTCTGGTGCTTCCTGAGCTTCTTCAGCATGCATGAGAAAAACACGGCCATTGCGGTTGAGTGAATTCCCTGGGGCAAACCTTCTTCCTGGCTAAACACGACGTTGTTGCTGAGCTGGGACATTGGCATTGGGGGCTGCGGCATTCTTCTTATTGGGGCACTCGTTGGAGTAGTGAACCTTATTTCCACAGTCATAACAAGTCACCTGCGACTTTTTCTTTGATGCTACAGGCACATCATTGCTTTCAGTCCTCGGGGCAGTGTTGTTGTTGATGGTAGCATTGTTGTTGTTGAACTTGGGTGGGGCATGGTTGAAATTGCTAGCGTTGCCGGGGTTGTTGTGATTCCCTCCGGGCCTAGGGTTTCCACGGTTGGGATAGGTCGGACGGTTCATCGGGGGTCTGTTGGTTCTTGGGGAAAATCCGGGAGATGGGTTAGGGCGATACTTTGGGGTCTGATGGGTTCCTGGCTGATGCATCATGCGACGCTTGCGGTTCTTATTGGCTTGGTTGATCTTTCCTTCCATCTAGATAGCAGAGTCGACAAGGGCTTCAATATCAGCAAAGGGGATATTGACTAACAATGTCTGCATCTCATCGTGCAGACCATTCAGGAATCTTTCTTTCTTCTTGGCTTCAGTGTCGATCTCATCCGGGGCATACCTAGCTAATGACAAGAATTTGTCACGGTATTCCACTACGGTCATCCTTCCTTGCTTCAGCTCTCTGAATTCGTCTCTCATTCTCTTGATCAAACCCGGTGGCACATGGGTTCTGCTGAACTTGACTTTGAATTCCTCCCAGGTCATCATTTGTCCTTCGGTCATGGCATGAACACTGTTCCACCATGCCCAGGCATCTCCGGCTAGATAGTGGGTGGCGAACAGAACTTTCTCGTTGGCTTCCACTCCTGCTACTTCTAGGTTATTTTCCATGGTTTGCAGCCAATCATCAGCGTCTAAGTGCTCTTCCAACTTAGTGAAAACAGGTGGGTTGGTGTTCTGGAAATTCTTGAGCTTAGATCCATGGTTGTCCTGATTTCCGTGGCCTTGGTTGTTGTGGGCTAGCTGGGCTATCTGCTGCAGGCTGGCTAGGTTGGCTTGACGTTCCGCTCTTTCAGCTTCGCGGTCAGAAGTCAACATTTGCAGAATCTGCAACATCGGGTCCGGGGATGAACCACTTCCTCCACGTGGCATCTGAAGATTGAGATAGATCATGAGAAAAGAGGGAAATTTCTAAGGTTTTGGGGCTTTGAAAAGTTTTTGAAGTTTGACTCAGATTTTCTCGTAACTTGCTTTTCATTCATTCATAGCACACGATACAACACACACCACAACAAAGAAAAACAGATGGTTTTAAGAACCATTCTGGAAACTACGATACAGTGGGACCGAATACTACTCACTACGCTAGTGCTCAAGTGCTACTACTCCTCGGAGTATGTGGCTTCATCATCCTCATCATCATCGATGAAGGTGAAATCATCCTCATCGGTGAAGAAATCCATAGCCTGATCCTCCAGAAAATCATCATCATCACTGAGATAGGAGTAGGGGTCTCCACAAAGATCCTCTCCTGCATTCTCCCTTTCTTCCAACTGCATATCTCTCTCGTGGATGGTCTCCTCCAAAGATGAGTGTAATGTCCCGGAAATTATTCCAAAATAAAATTGCGTGTTATTTTCTATTTTGCATCATCATGACATCATCATGCATATTTTTGTTCTAAAATATTTTTGACAAAGCCTATTTTGTTTTCCAATTAGTCCCCTCTTTTATTTCAAATTAAAACCCTGGTCTTTTCTAGATCTTTTATTTGTCTAAAAACTCTTTACAAAAGTCTTTTAAAACTAAAACAAATAAAAATAAAAATATTTTAGGGGAGGCAGCCGGCCGGGCCAAACGGCCCAGCTAGCCACCTACGACCCGTAACAAAACCCTAGCTAATTCTAACCCTAGCCCTGCACACGCACACACCCCGCCGCCGCCAACCACTTTGCTACACAAGCACACATCCACCCTGAACCACACCCACCCTGGTCGCTTCACAAGCACACACACCCCGACCTGACCCTGGACACCACACACACACGCGACTGCACACCACGCACGCACTCAGGAAACGCACGCACGCCTATCGATCCCCACGCAACCCACGCACGGGATCCCCTCGTCCCGTCGCCCTCTTCCTTCCTCGGACCCCAGCGAGCGCCGCCACCTCGTCGACCTCCGCGCCAGGTTCGCCTCTCGTCACCGTCGCCCGACCCTGCTCCTCCCGCTTCCTTCTTCCCGAGCTTCCTCTGCCAGCGACCGCCGTCGCGACATCCCTCCCCTTTCCGCTCGTCGCCAACAACCGCCACTGTCGCCGCCGGACCCCGAGCCCGTCGCTGCCTGGCCAGGAGCCTGACGCTGGCCCTCGCCGCCTTCCCCTCGACCTCCGCCGAGCTCCGCACAGCACCGCCGCCCCGGTCGGCCTCGCCCTCGTGTCCCTGGCCCGCATCTCTCCGACCGCCTCCATGGTCGGCGCCAACGTTGCGCCTTCCGCGAGCGAGCCCGCAAGCGCAGAACGCCGCCAGGAGCTCTGATGCTGCACGCTCCCTCGTCTTCCTCGCCCTGTCGCCTCTGCTCGAGCCTGGCCCGGTCTTCGTAAGCGCGTCGCCGCCGCCTCTCTGCTCGAACCCCCCTGCGGTTCCCTGTTCCTTCGCCCTAGCCGTCATCCTCTGGCGTCGCCGCTGCGCACATCCCCGACAGTCGCCTCCCTCCGAGCAGGCCTGAGGCCGTGCGTCCTTGCCCTCGCTCTGCAGGTTGGTCGACCCTGAGCTCTCCGACTGCTCGCTTTGTTCCTGCCTAAGCATTCTATCAGGTGTCGCCCCTACTGTTATGTTGGGTATTCTGGTGCTGGTGTGAAGCTATTGCTACTGCCTAAAGCCACTGCTACGTCTACAGTTTTTCCAATTCAAGATCCAGCAGTCCAAGCTCGCCCTGATCTGTTTGACGCAGACGCTCTATGTTGTTTCCCTTGGCTTCACATCTACAACCAAGGATATACTGGCATCAAAGAGTACTATCGTGAATGGATCGACTACCGCGACCACGACAACACCAACATCACCGAGAAGTATCCCGAAGGTCTCCGTCACGTAACTACAAGTTCTCCTTCCCGAATCTGAAGCACGAACCAACCCCTCGGAACTTCAAGATCGCCGAAGCCCATGTGCGACCCCTATCCGAGACCCATATTTTGTTATAATATATATAATATAACTTGTTGCATATTAATCCATCCATACTCGCATGCATATTTATTTGTCTGGGGTACTTTACCGATTCACCTCATAATTAAATATGGAGCCCATATGTGGGCAAATCTAGCCTTATATTGGTCCCATTTAAAATTGTGTAGCGAACCAATGTCATGTTTTGCCTTGTTAATTCAACATTTAATTTGAGGGGTAGATAAATAACTTAAACCTACTAATTAAATGTTGGAATCCCGATTCCGCTTAATATTGCTAATTTAGGCCGCATATTGCCATGCCATGCATCATATCATAAACATGCCGGATCTTTCGTCGTATTATTAAATATTGCACCGGTTGCTCTTTCTAGTGTTTGTTTCTTCACCGGATAGGACGATGAGCCGATGTGAGATACGACAAGCCTCCGGTTTTCCGACTTTGTCTCATAGGCGAGCATTCTCCCCCCTTCTACCTATTTTGCGTTTATAGTCTTTTACTTCCTTCCTTTGATCTATTGCTATCCTTATTGTCGATGCTATAGTACCGTTCCTTTATTTACCTGCTCCACTATATTGCCTTGGTTATCCTATTGCCTTGTTTGACTAGCTAGCTTTGTCCTTGCGAGTCGTAGGCATTGCTTAGTACCGCTCTCATACAGGTGGAACATGATACTTGGATATTGGTGGTGATAAGATAATTAAATTGGTGATGTTGGTTATGGTTATGGTTTCACCTAATGATAAGGCCCCGGCAGGGACCACCTTTGGGAACTGCTTGAGCCGACCTAGGACCCGTTCGTTCTACGATACCAGTTCTGAGTTGATCGCGCTAACCAAACGTGGGGCTTCTGGGATCCCCCCTCAACTACCGGCGCTATTCGTATATCCAGAGGGTTACAAAATTGGTTTTCCATTTGGTGCATACGCATAATTTGTCCTCGGACATGGGTGAGTTGATATGTCTTCGGACTTGATATTTTGGTGGATTGCCATGGCTTGCATACATAAATCACGGTACACGGTGGCGGCACCCACGGTGAGTACAGGTTACCCCGCAGGGCCCGATCCACCAGTAGGCGCAAATGCTATGCCTTCCTTGAGAATCGTCGTACCTCTTGGTTGGTTCCCCACAGTAGGTGATGCCTCTGGATATGCGCGTAGTTATGGGACAGTTCTTGTTGTGAGATTCGGAAGGCACGCGTTATATGTTGCCTGAAGGGTTGAGCATGCATTTGGGTACATTAGTGCACCCCTGCAGGGTAAATCTTTTCGAGAAGCCGTGTGTCCACGTTATGGACGCCTCAGGAGTACAGTGTCATGATCATAGACAACGCCACTAATGATTTGCCTCGTTAATAATGTGACTAGTAATTAGCCTTATCAACTAAATACCTGATTAACTAAAATTGTCACCGTGTGTGTTCTGTAAGAGGACTTCCTCGACTGGTCTTCGAGGGGGGAAATCTTCGGATGGGTTATGTTTGGTGTTATATTATTGTTACCCCATAGTGCTCTCTTATCTCACTCTAATAGCCGAAGTTGTAGCGTGTCTCTATAAGTTAGATAGTGCAAGCTTTGCTGCCACTGAGCCCACCATACCTATGTAGGCGAGGACCGCCGAATTCTAGTCTCGCCGTGTACTGGCCTCAGTACTGACCGCTCTCTTTCTGTTTTCCTTTGCCCTTTGTCGGCACCCTCTTGGATTGACAGGTATGTGATTGACGACGTTAGCAAGGTTACCCTTCAGGCTTGGCCTGGGCAGGGTTGGACACCGCTTGGTTATTCTTCAGGACTCTTAGTCCCATTCGGATCTTGTCCGTACTTGGATACTATTTTGCTTTCTTCTTGAGTTGTATCTTCGTATTGTATCTTTTGTATTCTTGACTCGTGGAGTCGTTGTTGTATATGTAAGTTCTTGTGGACTCTGTTGTAAACTGTTGTGATGTAACTACTTGTATTCAAATCCCACCCACACGAAAGTGTCTGGTGGGCGTCTTTGAATCGCTTCTATGCGGATTTTGGCGGGAAATGCTGAGATCTGCATAGACCCGATTCGGGGACGTTACAAGTGGTATCAGAGCAAAGGTTTACGATACCCCACTGGTCCAGCCTGTAGGTTAATCTTGCCAACGGACGATGTCTAGTGTCAAAACTATTTTACTACAAATGCGTTGGATATACCTGATTAGCTCTGATTTTACTCCTTATCTCCATTCTTTCTCTTCTTATCTTTGCGTGTTTTAATCTTCCCTCTTACCTTGTTCAAGTATAGGATTCTCGTGGATGGGTTTTCCGTCGTACCTTTAGGGTTTTGCTTCCCTCCTTTTGTAACGGTGGTGCTACATCTGGATTTCGCTCTATGTAACCTATCTTCCGATGTTTTCCGGTGTTTTGCGACTCCTAAGACGACGACCTCTTTATCTCTGTATCCTTTTTCCGAAGCTTTCCAAACACCACTTGCCAAGATCTCCAATCTGAATTCTGAGAGTTGGTTGCAATGAACCTTCTATTCATGTACAGAGTAATGCTTTGAGTGCGGACTGGAGTCATGACCATACCACTACTCTTATCATTCACTCATGTACGTTGACCGGTGGATCCATGTGACTTTTACTCTTTCCATGAAAGTTAGAGGAGGTTTATCTTTTGATACCTTTACTTTCGTCTTTGCCCATCCGGAGTGTTCCCTCGAAAAATGTGAGCAAGAATCCTTGTTAGTGGTGTCGCGGCCATTAACCCGACTCAAGAATATCCAGTCATCAAACTCTTCCCCGGTGTCTTTTCTAGGATCTCGGGACGCGATCCTTGTTAGTGGTGTCGAGTTGTAATGTCCCGGAAATTATTCCGAAATAAAATTGCGTGTTATTTTTTATTTTGCATCATCATGACATCATCATGCATATTTTTGTTCTAAAATATTTTTGACAAAGCCTATTTTGTTTTCCAATTAGTCCCCTCTTTTATTTCAAATTAAAACCCTGGTCTTTTCTAGATCTTTTATTTGTCTAAAAACTATTTACAAAAGTCTTTTAAACTAAAACAAATAAAAATAAAAATATTTTAGGGGAGGCAGCCGGCCGGGCCAAACGGCCCAGCTAGCCACCTACGACCCGTAACAAAACCCTAGCTAATTCTAACCCTAGCCCTGCACACGCACACACCCCGCCGCCGCCAACCACTTTGCTACACAAGCACACATCCACCCTGAACCACACCCACCCTGGTCGCTTCACAAGCACACACACCCCGACCTGACCCAGGACACCACACACACACGCGACTGCACACCACGCACGCACTCAGGAAACGCACGCACGCCTATCGATCCCCACGCAACCCACGCACGGGATCCCCTCGTCCCGTCGCCCTCTTCCTTCCTCGGACCCCAGCGAGCGCCGCCACCTCGTCGACCTCCGCGCCAGGTCCGCCTCTCGTCACCGTCGCCCGACCCTGCTCCTCCCGCTTCCTTCTTCCCGAGCTTCCTCTGCCAGCAACCGCCGTCGCGACATCCCTTCCCTTTCCGCTTGTCGCCAACAACCGCCACTGTCGCCGCCGGACCCCGAGCCCGTCGCTGCCTGGCCAGGAGCCTGACGCTGGCCCTCGCCGCCTTCCCCTCGACGTCCGCCGAGCTCCGCACAGCACCGCCGCCCCGGTCGGCCTCGCCCTCGTGTCCCTGGCCCGCATCTCTCCGACCGCCTCCATGGTCGGCGCCAACGCTGCGCCTTCCGCGAGCGAGCCCGCAAGCGCAGAACGCCGCCAGGAGCTCTGATGCTGCGCGCTCCCTCGTCTTCCTCGCCCTGTCGCCTCTGCTCGAGCCTGGCCCGGTCTTCGTAAGCGCGTCGCCGCCGCCTCTCTGCTCGAACCCCGCTGCGGTTCCCTGTTCCTTCGCCCTAGCCGTCATCCTCTGGCGTCGCCGCTGCGCACATCCCCGACAGTCGCCTCCCTCCGAGCAGGCCTGAGGCCGTGCGTCCTTGCCCTCGCTCTGCAGGTCGACCCTGAGCTCTCCGACTGCTCGCTTTGTTCCTGCCTAAGCATTCTATCAGGTGTCGCCCGTACTGTTATGTTGGGTATTCTGGTGCTGGTGTGAGGCTATTGCTACTGCCTAAAGCCACTGCTACGTATACAGTTTTTCCAATTCAAGATCCAGCAGTCCAAGCTCGCCCTGATCTGTTTGACGCAGACGCTCTGTGTTGTTTCCCTTGGCTTCACATCTACAACCAAGGATATACTGGCATCAAAGAGTACTATCGTGAATGGATCGACTACCGCGACCACGACAACACCAACATCCCCGAGAAGTATCCCGAAGGTCTCCGTCACGTAACTACAAGTTCTCCTTCCCGAATCTGAAGCACGAACCAACCCCTCGGAACTTCAAGATCGCCGAAGCCCATGTGCGACCCCTATCCGAGACCCATATTTTGTTATAATATATATAATATAACTTGTTGCATATTAATACATCCATACTCGCATGCATATTTATTTGTCTGGGGTACTTTGTCGATTCACCTCATAATTAAATATGGAGCCCATATGCGGGCAAATCTAGCCTTATATTGGTCCCATTTAAAATTGTGTAGCGAACCAATGCCATGTTTTGCCTTGTTAATTCAACATTTAATTTGAGGGGTATATAAATAACTTAAACCTACTAATTAAATGTTGGAATCCCGATTCCGCTTAATATTGCTAATTTAGGCCGCATATTGCCATGCCATGCATCATATCATAAACATGCCGGATCTTTCGCCGTATTATTAAATATTGCACCGGTTGCTCTTTCTAGTGTTTGTTTCTTCACCGGATAGGACGATGAGCCGATGTGAGATACGACAAGCCTCCGGTTTTCCGACTTTGTCTCACAGGCGAGCATTCTCCCCCCTTCTACCTATTTTGCGTTTATAGTCTTTTACTTCCTTCCTTTGATCTATTGCTATCCTTATTGTCGATGCTATAGTACCGTTCCTTTATTTACCTGCTCCACTATATTGCCTTGCTTATCCTATTGCCTTGTTTGACTAGCTAGCTTTGTCCTTGCGAGTCGTAGGCATTGCTTAGTACCGCTCTCATACAGGTGGAACATGATACTTGGATATTGGTGGTGATAAGATAATTAAATTGGTGATGTTGGTTATGGTTATGGTTTCACCTAATGATAAGGCCCCGGCAGGGACCACCTTTGGGAACTGCTTGAGCCGACCTAGGACCCGTTCGTTCTACGATACCAGTTCTGAGTTGATCGCGCTAACCAAACGTGGGGCTTCTGGGATCCCCCTCAACTACCGGCGCTATTCGTATATCCAGAGGGTTACAAAATTGGTTTTCCATTTGGTGCATACGCATAATATGTCCTCGGACATGGGTGAGTTGATATGTCTTCGGACTTGATATTTTGGTGGATTGCCATGGCTTGCATACATAAATCGCGGTACACGGTGGCGGCACCCACGGTGAGTACAGGTTACCCCGCAGGGCCCGATCCACCAGTAGGCGCAAATATTGTGCCTTCCTTGAGAATCGTCGTACCTCTTGGTTGGTTCCCCACAGTAGGTGATGCCTCTGGATATGCACGTAGTTATGGGACAGTTCTTGTTGTGAGATTCGGAAGGCACGCGTTATATGTTGCCTGAAGGGTTGAGCATGCATTTGGGTACAGTAGTGCACCCCTGCAGGGTAAATCTTTTCGAGAAGTCGTGTGTCCACGGTTATGGACGCCTCAGGAGTACAGTGTCATGATCATAGACAACGCCACTAATGATTTGCCTCGTTAATAATGTGACTAGTAATTAGCCTTATCAACTAAATACCTGATTAACTAAAATTGTCACCGTGTGTGTTCTGTAAGAGGACTTCCTCGACTGGTCTTCGAGGGGGAAATCTTCGGATGGGTTATGTTTGGTGTTATATTATTGTTACCCCATAGTGCTCTCTTATCTCACTCTAATAGCCGAAGTTGTAGCGTGTCTCTATAAGTTAGATAGTGCAAGCTTTGCTGCCGCTGAGCCCACCATACCTATGTAGGCGAGGACCGCCGAATTCTAGTCTCGCCGTGTACTGGCCTCAGTACTGACCGCTCTCTTTCTGTTTTCATTTGCCCTTTGTCGGCACCCTCTTGGCTTGACAGGTATGTGATTGACGACGTTAGCAAGGTTACCCTTCAGGCTTGGCCTGGGCAGGGTTGGACACCGCTTGGTTATTCTTCAGGACTCTTAGTCCCATACGGATCTTGTCCGTACTTGGATACTATTTTGCTTTCTTCTTGAGTTGTATCTTCGTATTGTATCTTTTGTATTCTTGACTCGTGGAGTCGTTGTTGTATATGTAAGTTCTTGTGGACTCTGTTGTAAACTGTTGTGATGTAACTACTTGTATTCAAATCCCACCCACACGAAAGTGTCTGGTGGGCGTCTTTGAATCGCTTCTATGCGGATTTTGGCGGGAAATGCTGAGATCTGCATAGACCCGATTCGGGGACGTTACAAGTGGTATCAGAGCAAAGGTTTACGATACCCCACTGGTCCAGCCTGTAGGTTAATCTTGCCAACGGACGATGTCTAGTGTCAAAACTATTTTACTACAAATGCGTTGGATATACCTGATTAGCTCTGATTTTACTCCTTATCTCCATTCTTTCTCTTCTTATATTTGCGTGTTTTAATCTTCCCTCTTACCTTGTTCAAGTATAGGATTCTCGTGGATGGGTTTTCCGTCGTACCTTTAGGGTTTTGCTTCCCTCCTTTTGTAACGGTGGTGCTACATCTGGATTTCGCTCTATGTAACCTATCTTCCGATGTTTTCCGGTGTTTTGCGACTCCTAAGACGACAACCTCTTTATCTCTGTATCCTTTTTCCAAAGCTTTCCAAACACCACTTGCCAAGATCTCCAATCTGAATTCTGAGAGTTGGTTGCAATGAACCTTCTATTCATGTACAGAGTAATGCTTTGAATGCGGACTGGAGTCATGACCATACCACTACTCTTATCATTCACTCATGTACGTTGACTGGTGGATCCATGTGACTTTTACTCTTTCCATGAAAGTTAGAGGAGGTTTATCTTTTGATACCTTTACTTTCGTCTTTGCCCATCCGGAGTGTTCCCTCGAAAAATGTGAGCAAGAATCCTTGTTAGTGGTGTCGCGGCCATTAACCCGACTCAAGAATATCCAGTCATCAAACTCTTCCCCGGTGTCTTTTCTAGGATCTCGGGACGCGATCCTTGTTAGTGGTGTCGAGTTGTAATGTCCCGGAAATTATTCCGAAATAAAATTGCGTGTTATTTTTTATTTTGCATCATCATGACATCATCATGCATATTTTTGTTCTAAAATATTTTTGACAAATCCTATTTTGTTTTCCAATTAGTCCCCTCTTTTATTTCAAATTAAAACCCTGGTCTTTTCTAGATCTTTTATTTGTCTAAAAACTATTTACAAAAGTCTTTTAAAACTAAAACAAATAAAAATAAAAATATTTTAGGGGAGGCAGCCGGCCGGGCCAAACGGCCCAGCTAGCCACCTACGACCCGTAACAAAACCCTAGCTAATTCTAACCCTAGCCCCGCACACGCACACACCCCGCCGCCGCCAACCACTTTGCTACACAAGCACACATCCACCCTGAACCACACCCACCCTGGTCGCTTCACAAGCACACACACCCCGACCTGACCCAGGACACCACACACACACGCGACTGCACACCACGCACGCACTCAGGAAACGCACGCACGCCTATCGATCCCCACGCAACCCACGCACGGGATACCCTCGTCCCGTCGCCCTCTTCCTTCCTCGGACCCCAGCGAGCGCCGCCACCTCGTCGACCTCCGCGCCAGGTCCGCCTCTCGTCACCGTCGCCCGACCCTGCTCCTCCCGCTTCCTTCTTCCCGAGCTTCCTCTGCCAGCGACCGCCGTCGCGACATCCCTTTCCTTTCCGCTTGTCGCCAACAACCGCCACTGTCGCCGCCGGACCCCGAGCCCGTCGCTGCCTGGCCAGGAGCCTGACGCTGGCCCTCGCCGCCTTCCCCTCGACGTCTGCCGAGCTCCGCACAGCACCGCCGCCCCGGTCGGCCTCGCCCTCGTGTCCCTGGCCCGCATCTCTCCGACCGCCTCCATGGTCGGCGCCAACGCTGCGCCTTTCGCGAGCGAGCCCCCAAGCGCAGAACGCCGCCAGGAGCTCTGATGCTGCGCGCTCCCTCGTCTTCCTCGCCCTGTCGCCTCTGCTCGAGCCTGGCCCGGTCTTCGTAAGCGCGTCGCCGCCGCCTCTCTGCTCGAACCCCGCTGCGGTTCCCTGTTCCTTCGCCCTAGCCGTCATCCTCTAGCGTCGCCGCTGCGCACATCCCCGACAGTCGCCTCCCTCCGAGCAGGCCTGAGGCCGTGCGTCCTTGCCCTCGCTCTGCAGGTCGACCCTGAGCTCTCCGACTGGTCGCTTTGTTCCTGCCTAAGCATTCTATCAGGTGTCGCCCCTACTGTTATGTTGGGTATTCTGGTGCTGGTGTGAAGCTATTGCTACTGCCTAAAGCCACTGCTACGTCTACAGTTTTTCCAATTCAAGATCCAGCAGTCCAAGCTCGCCCTGATCTGTTTGACGCAGACGCTCTGTGTTGTTTCCCTTGGCTTCACATCTACAACCAAGGATATACTGGCATCAAAGAGTACTATCGTGAATGGATCGACTACCGCGACCACGACAACACCAACGTCCCCGAGAAGTATCCCGAAGGTCTCCGTCACGTAACTACAAGTTCTCCTTCCCGAATCTGAAGCAGGAACCAACCCCTCGGAACTTCAAGATCGCCGAAGCCCATGTGCAACCCCTATCCGAGACCCATATTTTCTTATAATATATATAATATAACTTGTTGCATATTAATCCATCCATACTCGCATGCATATTTATTTGTCTGGGGTACTTTGTCGATTCACCTCATAATTAAATATGGAGCCCATATGCGGGCAAATCTAGCCTTATATTGGTCCCATTTAAAATTGTGTAGCGAACCAATGCCATGCTTTGCCTTGTTAATTCAACATTTAATTTGAGGGGTAGATAAATAACTTAAACCTACTAATTAAATGTTGGAATCCCGATTCCGCTTAATATTGCTAATTTAGGCCGCATATTGCCATGCCATGCATCATATCATAAACATGCCGGATCTTTCGCCGTATTATTAAATATTGCACCGATTGCTCTTTCTAGTGTTTGTTTCTTCACCGGATAGGACGATGAGCCGATGTGAGATACGACAAGCCTCCGGTTTTCCGACTTTGTCTCACAGGCGAGCATTCTCCCCCCTTCTACCTATTTTGCGTTTATAGTCTTTTACTTCCTTCCTTTGATCTATTGCTATCCTTATTGTCGATGCTATAGTATCGTTCCTTTATTTACCTGCTCCACTATATTGCCTTGGTTATCCTATTGCCTTGTTTGACTAGCTAGCTTTGTCCTTGCGAGTCGTAGGCATTGCTTAGTACCGCTCTCATACAGGTGGAACATGATACTTGGATATTGGTGGTGATAAGATAATTAAATTGGTGATGTTGGTTATGGTTATGGTTTCACCTAATGATAAGGCCCCGGCAGGGACCACCTTTGGGAACTGCTTGAGCCAACCTAGGACCCGTTCGTTCTACGATACCAGTTCTGAGTTGATCGCTCTAACCAAACGTGGGGCTTCTGGGATCCCCCCTCAACTACCGGCGCTATTCGTATATCCAGAGGGTTACAAAATTGGTTTTTCATTTGGTGCATACGCATAATATGTCCTCGGACATGGGTGAGTTGATATGTCTTCGGACTTGATATTTTGGTGGATTTCCATGGCTTGCATACATAAATCGTGGTACACGGTGGCGGCACCTACAGTGAGTACAGGTTACCCCGCAGGGCCCGATCCACCAGTAGGCGCAAATGCTGTGCCTTCCTTGAGAATCGTCGTACCTCTTGGTTGGTTCCCCACAGTAGGTGATGCCTCTGGATATGCGCGTAGTTATGGGACAGTTCTTGTTGTGAGATTCGGAAGGCACGCGTTATATGTTGCCTGAAGGGTTGAGCATGCGTTTGGGTACAGTAGTGCACCCCTGCAGGGTAAATCTTTTCGAGAAGCCGTGTGTCCACGGTTATGGACGCCTCAGGAGTACAGTGTCATGATCATAGACAACGCCACTAATGATTTGCCTCGTTAATAATGTGACTAGTAATTAGCCTTATCAACTAAATACCTGATTAACTAAAATTGTCACCGTGTGTGTTCTGTAAGAGGACTTCCTCGACTGGTCTTCGAGGGGGAAATCTTCGGATGGGTTATGTTTGGTGTTATATTATTGTTACCCCATAGTGCTCTCTTATCTCACTCTAATATCCAAAGTTGTAGCGTGTCTCTATAAGTTAGATAGTGCAAGCTTTGCTGCCGCTGAGCCCACCATACCTATGTAGGCGAGGACCGCCGAATTCTAGTCTCGCCGTGTACTGGCCTCAGTACTGACCGCTCTCTTTCTGTTTTCATTTGCCCTTTGTCGGCACCCTCTTGGCTTGACAGGTATGTGATTGACGACGTTAGCAAGGTTACCCTTCAGGCTTGGCCTGGGCAGGGTTGGACACCGCTTGGTTATTCTTCAGGACTCTTAGTCCCATTCGGATCTTGTCCGTACTTGGATACTATTTTGCTTTCTTCTTGATTTGTATCTTCGTATTGTATCTTTTGTATTCTTGACTCGTGGAGTCGTTGTTGTATATGTAAGTTCTTATGGACTCTGTTGTAAACTGTTGTGATGTAACTACTTGTATTCAAATCCCACCCACACGAAAGTGTCTGGTGGGCGTCTTTGAATCGCTTCTATGCGGATTTTGGCGGGAAATACTGAGATCTGCATAGACCCGATTCGGGGACGTTACAATGAGATACGGTGGCGAAGACGAGCAATGATGCACTCCTTCTTGTCGAGCTGACGGCGGCGAGACTTGCGATCCTTGGCTAGCATGGCGATGGTTTGGTCCTTCGTCTTGATGATGGCAGACTTGTGGTTGGAGTAGTCACGACAGTTATCCAAATCCTGCTGACGATCGTACATCATGAAGCTAAGGTGGTCCAATTGGGTCTTCAGTTCGTGATGGTATGGGGCTTCCGGTGGTTGTCCATTAGCATCACGCCTTGGGCAAAACTCAAAGCGGGTTCCCTTGATCTGATTGATGCTTTGCCCACACAGACGGGAAAGAGCTTCCTGCATGGACCTAGAGAGTCCATCGAGCCAGTTGTTCTCTCTTAAGGTAAACTGAATTCCTTCCGCAGTGGGAGGTTCAATTTTTCCTCGGATACTTGCAACAATTATCCACTGCAGATCTTCTCCTCCTTGATCATTGAGCTGAGCTCCGAAGAACTCGGGGTGAGGACGCTCCAGAAGTTCCGAAAGCTGGTCCAAATCCCTCTCAAAGATAAGGTCTCCTCCATTCCCCAACTGATAAAACTTGCTGTACTTCACGTACATCTATAAGCATATAGGATGAGTAAGTTAGTAGAGTGATCAAGTGTGTCAAAATTTTATGTATTTTGCAAGAGTTTTTGAGGAACATGAATTTTCATGAAAGAATCAAAGGGATAAGAATGATAATAAGTTTTTGTAAATATTTGTTTTCTTTGGTTTTGAAACTAAGTTTTTGATTCAAACGTCCAGTCTAACTAGGGTCTCCTATGGTCAGGATGGCTCTGATACCAACTTGTCAACACCCGGATTTTTAATCCCAGATGCCTATTATGCCATACATCGCAATCCTAGGATCATTTTTGCGAGACATAACAGAATTGGATACCATAGTACATCATCCATTACAAACCGTACATAAGTTCTTACACAAATAGGGATCTCATGATCCAGTTCTTAATACAACTTCAAGCAGCGGAAAACGTAATAATAATGGTAGCGTAGGCGAAGCTCCATCTTCGGGTTCATAGGCAATGCTGACGATGGGAGATGATCCTAGTTGTCGTAACCTTCCTGGGGTCCATCCTCCAGGTACTCCTCTTCATAGTCTGGCCACGGGAATAGCCAGGGACAAAGCCATGAGTACTCGCAAACTAATACTAACAGGTGAAGGGGGTTTTTGATACTAGGACACTAGGCTCTAGGGTTGTTTTGCAAAAGCCAGATTTATTTCTACTAAGCTGAGAAGCAAGAGAAGCTAGTCACAATTCTATAACTCCTAAGTAGGAACTTGTATTTCATATCACAACCCTGTTGTGGTCAAGTCAAAGTCTCAATTCATTTCACAAGTCTTTTGAAAACATCTGACGGGAGAACAGTATGGCCACTCCAACTGTCCATAACCGCGGACGCGGCTATTCGAATAGTTTAACACTCTGCAGAGATTTTACACTTTCACCACAACATTCGATACATCCGCCAAGAACAAATCCTGAATTCACCATACTCAGTATGCGGATAATCAATCCTAACCTTTTAATTACACGCCCTAGTATAAGCACCTCTCCTGTGAGTTTGGCCTCCCAACCATGACCAACTGTCATCTCGGGTACTGCACAGGTGGACAATCTTCACAAGGTAGCCTCAGCTCAGACCTTGGCCGTGAGGGAACTAATACTAAGGTATATAAGTTTCCAGCCAAGCCCTACCCAATCTTCGGGTATTGTGGTTGTACGATAAAATTGCAATGGTATCGCATCCAGACAACCATCAGTTTTATAAAGGGCTAAGGCTCATGCCTCAACATTTTCATCACCAAAATCATCTGGTGCTCGGAAACACATGTCAAAAACATTTCAATAGAATGATCCATCATTCCAAGGTTTTCATAACCATTTTCACCAAGTATTCCCATCTAAAGTTGATCAAGTTTTATGCTTAGCACTAGCATCTACAATTGGGGGTAAGTACTAATGAGGGGTGGTAAACTAGTGGAGTTTCAACTAAGTTCAATCTCATGCCTTGGGATGACATCAAGATTATCTAGCTTAGGCCAAATTTTATGCTCTTTATGCAACCTTCAATTGTCCTTCTAGTATCTACCATTTATTCCAGTAACCTCTAAGTAAGAGCTTTGATAAAGAAATAAAGTAATAAGCTTGCAAGTAAAACTAGGATTGGGTGTCAACAAATGTATCTAACCAAGCATGCTTAGTGCATTGCGTAGGTTATTTAACTCTCATAATTGCAAGTGTTAGCTTGCATTGGTCCACATAGTTAGTAAAGCTTGCTAAAGTAGAGTATCTTGCAAGTGTTAGCTTGCATTGGTCCACTTAGTTAGTAAAGCTTGCTAAAGTAGAGTATCTTGCAAGTGTTAGCTTGCATTGGTCCACTTAGTTAGTAAAGCTTGCTAAAGTAGAGTATCTTGCAAGTGTTAGCTTGCCTTGTGGAGAGCAGTGGTTGAAGTTCTCCTCGGCTTCTTCTTCGTAGTATCCTCCTTCCTCCTTGTATCCTTGGTCGGTACTAGCGTCTATAAATAAATACGATGTACACAATCACCAAACAATACTTAAATACTTGCAATCATCACACAAAAGGGTCCTATAGATGATCTAGCATCATCACTAATATTACAAGATTAAAGCTTGGTTTAATTCCTTTTATTTTTAGAAAAGTAATTTCTACTCATTGAAAAACTAATTAAGATTTAATATTCTCCAAACCAAATATGGGATCATGTTGACACATGTCATCACCACATATTTTAGTCCATGGGAATGTGATTTAAAGTGGTGTCACAATTTAATAAGGTTTTACCCTTTTATTTTAATTAAATAAAGTGACTAGAAATGCCTATGTAGCATTCTTTTATTACTTGAACATTATTTCTGTAAATAAACCTATATATTTTTATATATTCTGAAAGGTATGGTTAAATTTTATTTTTTAGAGTTGGAATCAACTCAAAAGCTATTATGGTTTAAATTTGAAAAATGTTTGAATGCAGAAAAGCTTCTGCCTTGTTATTTTTACCATGGGTGATCTACAGATCCAAATGACTTGAATCCAACGGGCTTGGATTCATCATTCCCAGACCTTTCTAACAAAATTGGTTTCATTCAATTTGGTTCACTGAATCGACCTGGGTTGATTTTTGAAACTGGGTACAGAAGTGTGTTTGAAATAAAATGGAAAAGGTTAAATGCAAATAACTGCGCTGTGCGGGAAGCGATACTGGGCCGGCCTGCTAAGCACAGCGCTTACGCGGGCTGGTTAAGTGGCTGTCCCCACGCGTCAGTGAGACCGGGGGGTGCGAAGCGGTATGGGGCGATGTGGTGCGTTCGATCTGATTCTAATCCAACGGCTGAGGGTCATTGTCGACATGGGGCAACGCCGGCGAGACAGAAACCTAGCGCGGCCAGTGGGGGTCGTTGGGGGCTCACCAGGGTTCAGGCGAGGGTCGGCGAGGCGGGCGAACGACAAAGTCGACGACGACGAACCTCCTGGTACCGGCAGGTTCTCCTGGGGCGGCTCTAATCGCTGGCTCCCTTCTTCTCCAGGGGCGGAAAGCTCCGGCGAAATTCCGGCGAAGTGCTGCTCGCCTTGCTCCGGGAACGGGGAGGCACGATCAGTGCGGAGAGGGGAGTGATATGGTGTGCTCAATTCGGCTGGGGGTGGCCTCTATTTATAGTCGCGACGACGAGACCGAACGGCATGGGCAGGCGACGGTGGCGACATGGCTACGGGCGGCTAGAGGCATGGCCGGCGGTGGCGATCGCTTGGTGGTCTCCTGGCGATGCTCTACGGCTTTAATGCGTATGTAGGGGCGGTGCGGTTTGGTCTGGAACACGCGACGCTCTGCGCGGCAGAGGCGGCGTCTTCGATGGCGAGCGGTGGCTGTGAGGCATGGGGCGGCGAACGGGAATGTCTGGCGGTCTCCCGGGTCGGTGGTGATCGTGTATGCACGCGGCGAGGGCAGCGCGCGGTTTGTGGGCTTCGGTCGAGGGTGAAGCTCTAGCGCACGCTCGGCATGGTTGACAGAGGCACGGGCGCGACGTTCCTGGGTGCTCTGGTCGGTGTCTTCGAGGCAGGGCTGGTCGAGAGGGGGCGGTGAGGCATGGGCTGGCTCCCAGACAAGGTTGGCATGGCTAGTTTCTCTCCTAGCTTGCTGTCTACACTGGGGTGGCATGGGTGGCTTCGGCTGTTCACCATTGATGGCATTGCCAAGCTCACAGTGGTGCTAGTGATTAGTTAAGATTGTTAGATGATCTACTAAGGCTAGTGGTGTCTAGAGAGGGAACAAGTTAGGCTCAATTCACTGCTCAAAATAGTGTTTTGATTTTGTTAGATTTGTATCTGCAAGGTGTTTGATGAAATGTCCGCAAGAATTCAAGTTTTAAATTTTGAAAATATTTTTGGTGGGTGTGCTAGGTTGGTGCTGGTGAGTCTGCAGATGCTTGGGTTTTGAAAGTTGAACTTGTTTTGAGTGGTTTTTGAAAAAGTGGGATCTTCTCATATAATAAAGATTCAATTTTGAACTGTCCTTTAAACTATGCATTTGAATGTTTCTGGGTGATCACAAAGTGGGCCTTGATACTTTGTTATGAGTACAATCAAGGGTGCAAAGATCCAGAAAAGTTTCTGTTAAGTTCTAAAAGTTTGAGACAGCCAAAGTAGGCATGGGAGTTAAATTGGTCAAAATGACCATTCACTCATTTATCTTTGTTTTGATTTATTTGTCTTTGAGAAAAGTTTGGAAATTGTTTAGATGATGTTTATTTCACCTAAGGATCCATTTACAAGCAAAGGAACACACAAACAAGTTGGTTCAAAAGAATTCCAAATGAAATGCATACACCATGCATGCTTTCATATTTTTATTTTAGAAAAGTTTTTGTTAACCCTAATTTTGATGATTAGAGTTTGATGATCCAAGTTTAGTATTTTTGGGATGTTACACTCCGGCGCACAACAAGCTGCAGCCGGCGCACGACGAGATCTGGCGGCGCGGCAGGGCGCGTGGCTTAGGGTGGAAGCGCGCGTGGCAGCGGCGGACGCTCGTGCGTTGCTGCGGGGTGGAGGCGTAGGTGGAGCATCAGGAGGCGAACGACCGGTGCGCAACCTGCCTCCCCCTCCCTCCTCAAGGCTAGCATGGCCGCGGCGAAGTCCAGCGGCGGCGGCACAAGCTCATACAATGGCGCCGACGGGTTTGGTAGCCGCGCGACTGGTTTCAGAGGAGAAACTCAGGAAGGAAAAGAGAGTTCGTAAAGAGATGAGGTGGGCCTCCTACGTCTCGACGTTTCATTCAGATGCGGTGCCTTGCACGCGACCCGGAGGATGGATTCACGGGATCCCCCGGGTGATCCCTATCCTTTTACAAAGAAAAACCATGCAGCAAACCAACAAAAATGCGTAGAAAAACGGACTCCTGCTGTGCTAATGGGTTGTGGCCCAGTTTTCTCCCGCGCGGGCGGAGCGGAAACCCTCACGCTAGGAGCAGAGAATAGGGTTAACCTCCGGGCTGTGTTGCAGCTTACATGCTGAGAACAACGTTTATACTATCAGATTTGCTAGTTCTCAGGCGTCTGAGAACTTCTTAAGTCTCAGTCGTCTCTTTCACCGTTTGATTTACCTCGTGATTCGTGCTACATATAAGTTGTAACTCGGGTGTAACTGAGAATTTAATGAGTTGCAACTAGGTTGTAACTGAGAACTAGTACAAATCTTATGAGTTGCAACTAGGTTGCAACTGAAAATTAGCATAAATATTAGAATGACCACAGCGACTTAGACATAATTAATTCTCAGGCGCCTGAGATCTAGACACTCCCCTTATATAGTATAAGCAAACGGCCCGAGCTTCATCTAAAAGAACAGTCTTAAATTACTAATTGACTGAACCCTGGACTTCACAATTGAGACAAACGCAATAACAGAAATAATGAAGAGACCACTGATAAAACTAAAATTTGAATCAAAATTTCAGAATCGTGTCTCTAGCTTGCCTTTTGCAACTCCGTAATTTCACCTCTAGATAGGAAATGGCGGAAAACCAAAACACGCACAAGCAAACAAGCTTGGCTAACATCAAACAAACATGCGTGCGTACGGATGCGAGATGGGTCCATTTGTACGTACAAAGTACTCGTCTCTTGCTTTTCTCTCCGTCTTGGCGCGGTCACCGATGATGCCACATGAGAACCGGTGACACCATTTCTGTCCTCGAAGACGATATCTTCCGGTCCAGCGGATCGGTTTTGCGTCTCAGGTTAACTTGGTCGAGTTTTTCCACAAGCACTGGTAGATGCCAAGATGCAAACGCCTGAAGATAGTGATTCCAGAGGACGTAACCTTTTTTCTTTATCACGTGTCCTTGTAGCTTAGTTTCGGTTTCTACAGTCTGTTGTACCATGTCTCTTATCCATGGAAAAAAATAGCACGCTATTTCGGCGCTATAGCGGTGCTATAGCGTATTTGGGAGGCAAACGCTACACTATACAAAACCTGCTCACTATGCGCTATTCGCTTTATAGTGACGCTAAATACTCTATAACGTCATAACGCAATAGCAGCGCTAAAAAGACTATGAAAATAACACCATCTCATAAGCTCATTCAGCCCATAGATGTAATTTCTCCATGGATTTTTATGGTGAATACCGTGATATTGATCTTTTCATGTTGAATTTGATGATCGTTGTAACCTGGACTATGTCATTTTGCCACACTAGTTAATTGGTTTTGCATGTATTACTCTAGAAAAAAATTAGTTGCTAAAATCCCTAATAATACATGCTATATCTGTCAATATTAATTTTTTATAAACGCTATTTTGAAAAATAGCAAGCTATTAGCGTGTTATACCTTGCATAGCGTTTAGAGAAGGCCATGCTATTTCTTTTAGCACGCTATTTTTTCCATTGTCTTACCTTGATCGTCGAGCTAGCTTAGTACAGTAGCTGTATTCTAGAAGAATGGACAAATCGCTGGTTCAATACTGAAGCCAGATCCGTGTCATGTCCTCATCGACCCAGCGGGCGTCAGGTCAGGTGGCCGGTGAGAGCTCGTCGGGTTGCAGAAGAACGCCTGGATCAGCACTCTAAAAGCAACATCACCTCGGTATTTTTTTCAACCTGGAACAGTGCAGGCAGATGCGAATGAATGCGAATGCACTCAGAACAGGGACACGGAGACCACGAACGAACGGATGTCGTCATACTAGGATGTCAATGTAGGCCATAGGATTAGTGTTAGTGGGCAGCATCTGCACTGTCTCTTCAGATTTCAGATTTGAGTTGGCCTGTCCTGGCCTGACCCGACCAGGTGCATCAGGCAGGCACACTGGACTCTGCAGATTGCAATGATCACGTTGAGTTTCAGCCACAAATCATGTCCCTTCTGATGCATGCGTGCAAGGAATGCAAACGCCGCGCTGTCTGTAGCTCGTTGGGGCACCGTAGATGGAGTGTGATAACTTGGAGGACTTACGCAGCAAAGGATTTGATTAGACTTGGCTAAGTACATGAATGCCAATGATTAGTCCCAAGTGCCCAACACAACGTCATCTTTATGATCGATGGAGGCAGACCCCTGATCCGTGGCCAAGTATCTACAGCTTCCGACTTGCGATCGGAAAACAGTGCTCAACTGTATACATGTGTGTGATAAGGTTTTCAGGTAGACAACGTTGAGCTGGGCACGTCAGATTCAGATTAGAGCTCTGGCGCTGTAACAGGCAAAGGCCTGATCAGTTGCTGTCATGGAGAGAAAAATGTTGCCCATCCCTAGTTGGGGGACAGCGCGGGAGGACAAGTCAAGAAATGGACGGGGGGCTGATCCAGGACAGTGGCCAGTGGGTTCTCTGTTCGCTAAACCATGGGCAGCACACTTCAATAGGGGCTGTAGAAGGCGACATCAGACTGCAAACCATTTTTGCAGTTCCAAATTCCTCGGCGCAGAGCAAATACCGAATCACATATTGAAAATTCGAAAAAACCCAGTTTGGCGCCAGATCGATCACAGGTTCATACATACGGGGATAGTTTGATCCTACAGATCATCATAGTTTACACATCAAATCGATGCTGCTGCGGCATCGATGCAAACCCTAGCGTAGTCCTAACCCTACCGGCGGTAGCTACTCACCGGAACTCGCTGTCACGGCGCCGTGACTACTCGTTGTCGGAGGAGTCGAAGTCGTCGGAGTAGTCCACGACGAAGAAGCTGAGCCGCGCCTGCTGCTCGCGCAGGGACCGGCGCATCGCACGGGGGACATCGCGCTGCTCCGCGTCACGCTCGTCACGGCAGCACTTGGCGCGCTCCCACACATCGGAGACGATCGTCCTGACGGAATTGAACTTCGCCTCGTGGACGTCGTCGTCCTCTGTGGATGCGTGTCGTCGGAGGAGTCGTTGGAGTCAGAATCGGCGATGACATGGGCGACACGCGGTGGGGACAGCGCGCAGGCGTGCGCGGCAGCCAGAGCTCGCAGCAGGACACAGACGGCGGCCGCGGCCGCGCGAGAGCCGGTCGCCTCCGCATCGTTGCGGCCAGGGCCGAAAAGCCCGAAGCCAGCCCAAGCCAGCGAGGTGGCGCGGCTATGGCCAGAGCTCCGGGAGCACACGCGGCCTCCGAGCGGCGGCGAGCTACCTCCTCCGCGGAGACCGGAGGCGCGGGAGCTCGGCCGCTCGAGCTACCGCCGTGGCGCGGCAAAGCGCTGCCACGACCGACAACATTGCAGCACGATTGGACGACCATGGGTGCGGACAGGGCTGATGCGGCAATAGGCGACGGGGGAATTGGTGTCGGCGGCGTACCCCAGACGGGTTTCTGCATGTGGGGATTGGGAAGAAGAGGATGCGGTTACTGCATCCGTGGCCTTCCATTCCGAATATATGCAGGACGGACGGTCCGTTTTGCAGAAAACAGCAAAAAAAATCCGGTAGGACGGTTTTATGGTATCTAGAAACGCCATTTTAGGCTGCAATATATCGAACGGGGGAAAAATTTATGGGACGGCCATATTGTGGTATCTGCTACAGATGCTGTCATGTCCTATGTAGTAATTTTCTAAAAAAAATAGGACAACACCAACTGTACCCCACGTTTCAGATTCTGCTGGAATCAGTCCTTTTGCGATGATCCACAAACAACTCTGGAGCCCACATCCTCGCTATATCCATTTGGGGTGGCCATAGCTCCCAACGGCGCCCAGCAAAAAAGGACACACTAAACAGGAAAAATAAGAGAAAATATAAACATAACTTACATGTATTAAACACATGTTTAAATAAAAAATAAAAACATTAAAATAAGGAAAAGGATACTATTCCTCCGGGGGGGGGGGGGGGGGGGGGGGGGGATCGTTTCGTTCGATCCCCCGGTTCGTTGCAGCGACGCGGGAGGCCTACCTCCTGTTCCTCTCCTCTGCCTTCTTCCTCCTGCAGACGCGCCACCGTCCTGCAGCTCCGGGCCGCTGCCCGCGCACCAGCCTCTGCAGCTCTCCGCCGCGGCGCCGCCATGGGCCTCCATCCCCCGCCGCTGCAAGGCTCGCCACCATGGGCCGTCCTCCGCCGCTGCGCCGGCTCGGGCAGCTCCGGCCGCCGCGCCACGCACCCGCCCCTGTAGCTCCCCGCCACCGCGGCGCCATGGGGCTCCACCCTCCGCCGGCCACTACTGCCCTAGCACCATAGAGGTCGCCTGCTCCGCCATCTCCCATGGTGTCGCCCATGAATCTGCGCTCCTCCCCCAACGTTGGTAGCATTGCTATGTGCGGACGGCGGAGATGCTACACATCATGACCAAATATGCTACGTACAACTTCTGGTGTTGCTACCTATGGCGACAGTCGTTTCTACCCTGCTGTGAGCGGCGGTGCTACCTTCGGCGAGAGGCCCTGCTACACATGGCAATCGATACTGCTACATACGGCTTCTGGTGTTGCTACGTGCGGCGAGCGGTGCTGCTACATAGCATTTTTTTTCTTACAACTTTTTACTCCGGCGATGTCTCCGACGAAGTCGGCTTTTGCTACATTAGCATAATTATATTGCTACATATGTTTTCTGATTTTTCTACAATAGCACAAACTTCTTGCTACGAGGTATCCGACGAGGTCTCCCGCGAGATCTCCCGGCGATTCTCCGGCGAAGTCGATTTTTCTATATTAGTTCAATTTTTTTGCTACATGGTCTCCGGGGAGGATTCCGGCGAAATCTCCGACGAGGTCCAATCTGTTTTTCTATTTTTGGGCCGAACCGTTTTCTGCTACAGTGTAGCAAAAGCGGGGCGTATGTAGCAAAAGCGGGTCTGAGTGTAGCAAAAGCGGGAATTTATGTGGACACGTGTCAGCACGAGGACCCGGGGGATCAGAAATTTTTATCCCCCGGGGGACGCGTAGTACTGCCCTTAATATAAGCAGTGTGTGCTAGCGGTGGTGGCGGTGGCGGTGGCCGCTGATGCCCTAGTCCTCTTAGATGACGATGAAGATTTGCCGCAGTGGCCTAGACTCCTTCAGCGGACGATGCAGGCGGTAGTAGCGTAGCATGAGAGGTAGCCCATGGTGCAGCCGCTTGCATCGTCGACTACTTGATAGCTTCGTGGAGGTCGTTCCACTTGGCCTCCTCCCCCTGCCAGGAGAGCTCCTCCTTCTCCATCATCTTGTGGTCTACCGGCGGGTAGTTATCCAGAGGGTCCTCAGTTGGCTCATCCTTGATGTAGTGGACGTCAGGAGGCAGCGCATCCACATCCTGCGTGGCCGCGTCATGGTACTACAACTAGTTTGGCCGCCCACGCTCTAGGATGGGGAATACCCACCCCATCCACTCCTCCAACTACTCTACATGTGGCTCCTCCTATGGCGGCGGCGGCGGGGGGGGGGGGGGTAAGGGGTGTCCTCTATCGATTCAAATGCCTTGTAGTCTTTGTCATTGTTGTCGAGGCCCTCCAGGTGGGCCTCGATGGACTGCGCTGAGTGTCATGCTTGGCCTCGAACTACCGCCTCCACAACGAAGAATCGACGGATTAGGCAGGGTCCCACCTTAGATCAGGCGGGAGGAACACCCGACGCTAGGACGGGCCAGTCGCGGGGATGGACGGCACCAGCACGCGAGCCTGGTTGAGATGCCACTCGTGGGCCAGGTGGATATTGGGACATGGCAAGGGCTGGCCTAGCTCCGTGAAATGTCGTGCCACCTCCACCTCCACGTAGACGCGATTAGAGCAGGGCATGTGAGGCAGGCGTGGTGGCCTTGGCACTGCTCAGGGAGGTGGGGACGCGTAAAAATGATGGTCGCCGTCGGGAGGAGGAGAACCTGTCTCGTGCTCGTTGCGGGCTCGGCCGAACCCGCCCTTGTTGTTGCCCTTCTCCATTGCAGGCCTATTGCTTAGCTAGGGTTTCGAATGTGGCGCCGTGGGGATGGAAGCTTCCAGTGGGCGATTGGGGGTGTGTATATGTATGATTGGCATCGCCGGTCCCCATAAAAACGACCAGAGCGGTATGTGGATCACGTTGTTTCCTCTCCCTTTGTCATTGACCCACGGGGACCAGGGGAGGGCAAGCGCGAACGTTCCGGATTGACACAAAGTCTGTCCAAATTTGGGCTGAAAATGGAGGTTAGCAACCGTACATAATCACGGCCTTGGTCATTTTGCGGTGAACCCTTGGGTTTTGCCATCTGTTTGGTCCCAACGGTCACTTTTGGGTTGCCCTAACACAGCTGATGAGTCTAATCTTTTATATCCATCCTTAAAAAAACATATTTTCTCGTGTCCATATTAATGACTTCAATTTTGTCTTCATATAATTATAGTTAATTATTTAGATTAGATGTATTTTAAAGTTGAGGCTATTAATATTAATATGGACCGGAGGAGTAGTTGTCTCGTGTCGTTGCTCATTTCGGCAGTTGTAATGTTGTTTTCAATCTCTCTACTTTCTTTGCTTGTAATTAATTTCGCTACTTACAATGTCGGTACATTGCTACCAGATGCTACTACTGAAATGCTTCGCCACCGCTAAAATATTTCTACATGTTCTAGTTAAGTTGCATACCTAAATATTGCTACAAGAGCACAAATATTTCTACATTACCTAATTACGTTGCATAGCTAAAATATTACTACATGAGCTAAAATATTTCCACACGTTCTAGTTAAGTTGCATAGCTAAAATATTACTACACGAGCACAAATATTTCTACATTACCTAATTACGTTGCTTAAATAAAATATTACTACATGAGCTAAAATATTTCTACACGACCTAATTAAGTTGCATAGCTAAAATATTACTACACGATCTAATTAGGTTACTTAGCTAAAATATTACGACAAGAGCTTAAATATTTCTACACGAGCTAACTAAGTTGCAAAACTAATTGGTAGTTCAAGCATTGCATAGCAAATTATAGCCTAATTAGCTGACTAATATATACAACATGCATAGCTTTCAACCGAAATAACTCACGTTGATCGATGGCTACCCGTTCTCAGCCTCAGAATATTGGCGCAGTCTTCTTTCAGCCTCAGGCAATTACAAAGTGTGTGACTGTGTGAGCAAAGGGATTGAGAGAAGAGGCAGCAAATGGACCGAAAGAAGTTGCCGTGGTTCTGAGAATAGATGCCGCTATATTTAAAAAAACGGAGCTGCAGTATCAGCCAACAAACAAGTTTCGAGGAAATAAAGAGAGCTGCAGCAGCAGTCATCATTTCAAGTCCAGAATGAATAAAGTAAAAAAAAGCAGTCACAAGTTTCAACAAATACTACTTTCGGTGGTTACGTGACCGGTGAGCAACAGAAAACGGTCAATCAGTGCTGGGAATCTTCAGACACACGCATCCCGCCACAGCCTACGTCGGGAAGGACATACCGCCGCCCCCGAGGCGGAAAGATTCCCGCCAGCGTGAAGACCACGTCCCACTGGCCTGCGTGTGGGTCCCACTGCGTCCCGCCTGTCCCCCTGGCGGGAGGATCATCCTGCCTCCGTCGCTGGCGGGAGGACTGACCCGCCACAGGCTGTGGCGGGAGGTGCCACGTGCAACCTTTCTAACCTCCCCCCGGGGCATTTTTGCCTTTTGCTTTGTATGGGGGTACTTTTGGCGATGCAGCGTTGCAGGGGGCATATTTGTAAAAAAATCCTAAGATGATAGCTTCCGGTCCATCTCCGTTTCTGGAAAAAAGATGGAAAATGATACTGTTCCCTCGGGGGATCGAACCAAAACGATCCCCCGGGTAGCTATCGTGCGTGAGTGGAGGCCGCGTCTTCTTCACAAATCACAACTGCCTGCAACGAAAAAAAAGAGAAGCTACCTGCGATACTACTCCGACCCTGAGGCAAGCACCTGTCGTCTCCACCGCGTCGCCGCCGGACCGTAGCCTGCCGCCGTCCTGCCCCACGTCCGCGCCCCATCCTCGGACTTCGAGTTGCCGCAGCCGCCGGACCAGGCTGCCGGCGCAGGCTCCCGCCACCGCCGGATTGTAGCCTGCCGCCGCCCTGCCCCACGTCCGCGCCCCATCCTCGGACTTCGAGTTGCCGCCGCCGCTGGACCTTGCTGCCCTTCTCTCGCCGGGACGCAGTCTTGCCGCGTCGCCGCCTGCGTGCCCCGCTCTCGTCATGGGTACTCAACCTCGTGCCCTGGGAGCACCACAGCAGAGCGGTAGCCAAGAGAGGGCGAGGTGGCGCGCCGCTCGCCACTGCCTTGTGCCGTGGGCCGCCGTTGCCCTTGCTGCTTGGCGCCCTTTCTGCTCTGTCCTCTCCCATGGCGTCCCCCATGGACGACGACATGCTACTACTGTGGCGCTACCTATTGGGTCTTTGTTGTGATTTTTTGCTACATGTGTTTTGTGATTTTGCTATCCTATATATCCGGCGATGCTATCATAGGCATACGCTGAAGCTATCGGTTTTATTGATGGTGCTACAGAGCTGATCTACAACAATGCTACCATGCCCTCGAGCTTGGGTTTTTGCTACCCTAGACATGAGGGGATGCTACCATAGGCATACGATGGTGCTACCAGCTTCAGCTGGCGGACTCCGACAAGATCTCCGATGAGATCTCCGGCGAAGTTGAATTTGCTACAATGGGACATATTTTTTGCTACAACCGTTTTGTGGTTTTGCTACAATAGCACAAAATTTTTGCTACAAGGTCTCCGGCAAGATCTCCGGCGAAATTCTCCGGTGAGGTCTCCGGCGAGTCACCGGTGAGGTCGGGTTTGCTATATTAACACAGCATTTTTGCTATACGGTCGCCGGCAAGATCTCCGGCGAGGTCCAGTCTAATTTTCTATTTTTAGGCCGAACCGTTTTCTGCTACATTGTAGCAAAAGCGGGACTAGTTGTAGCAAAAACGAGACTTTCTGTAGTAAAAACGGTATTTTGATCCAAAAAAGGTGGTTGGCTAGAATCCGGGAATAAAAAACACAAATACCCAGGCTGCCCAAAAAAGGTACCTTCCGGTCCAGCGGATCGCCGTTTCGTGTCTCAACATAACTTTTTTTCGCCACAAGGACTGATACTATATGCCAATGCAAACGCCTGGAAATAGTGATCTGAGAGGGCACCAGACGACCTTTTCTTTGTCAGGTGTCTCTGTTGCTTTATATTGGTTTCGGTTTCTATCGTCTGCTGTACCGTCTGTACGTGGTCTGTCCGGAAATTAAAAAAAACTGTTAAGTCTGGGTCACACCCTTTTTTTCGTGCACATTATAGCTGTTTTCTAGAAGAAGGGACTTAGAGTATCTCCACTCGTCTATCCAGAACGCCGATCCGAACGCTAAATTTAGGTCCGGATGCTCAAAATCGGTCCAGTAGCGTATCCAGAAACCTATTTTCGTTCGGATTTGGGCCAACTTTGGTCCGGACTCCCCAGGCCATACCCAGGATCCCGGGTACGCCCTGGGAACGCAGCGAACTTGGCGAAAAAAAACGAAGCGGTGTGTGGACCCGCCGAGTCAGCGACGGAAGCCGAGTCGTCGTCATCCTCGGAACCACGCGGCGACCGCCGTGCAATAACTGCTCGTCGCTTCGGCCACGCGTCGCCGAACTGCTGCACCACCGCCGCCGCCTCGGCTCATGCGACGGACCAGCAGGCACTAACTTTCCGCTGTTTCCCCTTTTCCCGCTCTCGCCGCTACACCGCTCCCGCCCTCGCTGGCCCTCTCGGCCTATATAATCAGGCGTCATCGCCGGCTCATTTCACTCACCTTCGACGCTCCTCCACTTTCCTTCCTCCACAGCTCCCCAACTCCGGCGAACTTCGAGTTCTCCTTTCCCGCAAACCATGGGCGAAAGGTACCCCGGCGACCCGATCGCGCGAATGGCTTCGGCCGCCGCACCCTCCAGCCTTGGGAGGCGCGCATGTTGTACGAGGCGGGCTACATGGAGCCGCCGGACATCCGCCTCCCAGCCGGCTGGAGGCTCAGCGCCGGTGGGATCCCTATCTCGCCGGAACCGAAGCCCGAGGAGCTCAACGACGAGATAGCGGCGGCCATCGCCGCCATGGACGACCCCGACCTCGCCGGGGATCCGGGCAACCAGGTGTTCTGGAAACAGTACCTCGCCGACCGGCGGCAGCAGGCGCTCGCCCGCCACGAGGGGCCGTCGGGCTCGTCGCCGAAGAGGAAGACCTGTAAATGCAACATCACCTCATTCCTTTGTCAACCTGGAAACAGTGCAGGCAGATGCGAATGCACCCAGAACGTTGGGTTTCAGCCATAAACCATGTGCTCATGACGCAGCCATGCAACGCCGCGCTGTCTTCTGCTCGTTGGGGCAAGGATTTGATTAGACATGGCTAAGTACATGAGTGCCAATGATTAGACATGACTAAGTAGTACTCCCTTCATTTTAAAATATAGGATGTTTTAGCATTGTGAACCAAATATATATAAACTATTTTTAGTTTGTAGGTTTACTCAACTTTAAAGTAAATCTACACTCTAGAATAAGTCTAAATACATTTTCTTCAAAAAATTAAAACATTGCTATTTTTTTTAATAATATATTTTTTTATTAAATTTCACAAATAATACACAAAACGGGAAATTGCAAATCTAACGGACAGTCGTCTGTTGGTGGTTATTCTTTTGAAAAGACGACGCATTCCATCTTTTTTGAAAGGACGAGTGCCCCAGACTGTCGTCTGTTCGAAAGACGAAGGTGTTGTTCGTTTGTTCGAAAGACGAAGGATTGTTTCGTCTTTTGAAATGAAGACGGCGCCATTGATCATGCAAGCTACGTACATGTCCAAATACGTTTTAGGTTTTGGACTATTGTTTCGCGCTGTTTCTCCCGCCGATTTTTCTCGCCACTCCTTCCCGCTGATTTTTTCCGCCAGTCCTTCCCACCGATTTTTCTCGCCACTCCTTCCCGCCGATTTTTCCCGCCAGTACTTCCCGCCCTTTTTTCCGCCTATTCGGTTCGGTGCCTCTATAAATGCAGGCAACGAGATGTATCTTTTCACCCATTTCATATCTTCCTCCTCTTACTCTCTCATTCCCCTCCTCTCCTCTCCTCTTGCTCTCGCATTTCCCTCCACTCCTCTCCACTATGACCGACGCGTTTCCCCGGCCGGCACAGATGTCCGTTGAGCTTTTCCAAGAAGCCAGAAATGTTATGATAGGCGATGAACCAGCCCAATGGGAGACGGTGGTAAGGAACTATGATGCTCTCATTATGCTTGGTAAGGAACTTCATCGGAGAGGGTGGAAACTAAAGACCCCAAATCAGGTATGAGCAGAGCTTATCAGGATCGAGGCAAAGTGGGACAAGCTCAACTTCAAGAGTAAAGCTCGCATGATGGAGCGGGCTGAGGCACCTTGGTCCTGGATAGAAGAGAGCGAAGATGAGGATGATATCTTCATGCCGCCACCCTTTGGAACCAAGGCAAGAGCTGAGTGGGACAAGAGGCAGAAGAAGAAGAAAGCGCAGGCCAAGAAGAGTCAAGCTGACATGATGGAGCAGGTTGTGGCACCTAGGGCCTGGATAGAAGAGAGCGAAGATGAGGATGATATCTTCATGCCGCCACCCGTTGGAAGCAAGGCGAGAGCTGAGTGGGACAAGAGGCAGGAGAAGAAGAAAGCGCAGGCCAAGAAAAACAAGTGCGAGGGATCGTCAAAGGGAAAGGGCGAGACATCATCGAAGGGAAAGGGAAAGGCATTATGCTAGGGATAGATAGGACTCTTATTTATGTACCGCAAGTTATGCTGAACTGTGTTGCAAGCTATGTTGAGTAGTTTGTCGAATAAAATCGTGAAATAATAGAATGATGTCTCATATATAGGTAGATATATGTCTCA
The DNA here is from genome assembly GCA_916181665.1 of Avena sativa. Classification (NCBI taxonomy): domain Eukaryota; kingdom Viridiplantae; phylum Streptophyta; class Magnoliopsida; order Poales; family Poaceae; genus Avena; species Avena sativa. The sequence goes on along the minus strand of OV702284.1, from coordinate 56,015,601 downwards.
TACATAGATAGATAAATGTCTGATACATAAGTAGATATCACTGGTGTCGACGACGAGGTGGCGGAGGCCTCGGTGTACTCCATTCATATCTGTGGGGTGGCATCACATCACGGCGAGGTGCAGTTGACCCTTCACCTTGATCCTGTGTATCCTGTGTGGGGATAGGTGGTGGAGTACCTGGCTAATACTGGACAAACCAGTCTACCTGCTCGTGCTGTGTCTGCTGATCATGGTCATCAGTACTGTCCCATGAAACGGAGTCTCCTGCTAGTGTACAAGAAATTAAGTACTGAACAATGTCATACTGCATCTAACAATAGTAGGAAGGGACAAGCTTACCATGAGGATGAGATTGTGGTCGATAAGCGAAATCCATGTAGGGGATCTGCTGCTGCTGCCATTGTTCGAAAGTAATCTGGTCCTGCTGCCACTGGTCGATATTAAATTGCGATTGCTGCCACGGGTCGGAAGTAAACTGTGATTGCTGCCAACCCGAGCCTCTAGCCTGGGCTGGAGGTGGTGCTCTCAGCGGCGCCTGCTGTGAGAGTCGTGGACGAGGCCCGTGGCGGAGTGGAGGAGAAATATGCTCCTCGTGCCATCTTGAGCCTCCAGCCTGGTCTGGAGAAGGTGGTTACTGCATGGGTGGACGTTGGACGCGCTCCTCCATGGATCGCCGCGGTGGGCGCTGCTGCGTGGAGCGATGTGGGGCGCGCTCCTCCACCGAGTGACGCGGTGGACGCTGTGCTGCTCGGTGTTGAACGATGTATGAGACGCTAGTGCACGTGATGGCCACGTAGATATGCCGCAGCTTCTCCTCGACCCGCCGAGCAAAGGACTGAGCCTGCTGACGGGGCACAAGAGGAACGGTCGAAAGCGATCGTCCGTACCGAGCCACCTCATTATGTATCTCCCACGTCATGTCGGCCTGCATTTGTCTCATAGTTAAGTATGCACTACATAGGCACTCATGTTGATTATGCTCTAAATAAAGTACTTACCGCTGACTGCCTGGACTCCAGTGTTGACTGGCTAGGGTATATCTCATCGTCATGTGCGTGTGGAATGGGACGTAGCCGTGTCATCGACATGTACCTCTATAAGTATCCGTGGAATAGCTCCATATCAAACGGGCCAGCGTGCCACACTTGTGTTGGTGCATTCTGCCACTCGTTGACGTAAATCCCCACCCGTTGGAGCCATTGAGTGGCGGTCTTGTTAGTTTTCCGAGAGTACCTGTCATTAGAATTTGTTAGACCATCATTAAAGAACATAGATGAAGTATAAGACACATTCCTTATGTACATATATTTACTTACGCGTGCACGACATCTGGAAGGGGAACATCCGGACGCGGCGGATCTACCATCTGGCAAAGACCGAACTGCCGCATGACCCTCTGTTGAGACATCTCCTCAACTAGGCAATCGAAGATGATCTTCGATTTAGTCAGCCAATACTCTCGATCTCTAGTGCACATAATAGATAACCCACCGGGATATCGTGCGTGTCGTGTCAGCAGGGTGTACGGCTCCCAAATCACCGACATCCTATTTCAGTGTGTCAAACTTCTCGCTGAACGATGGATAGCATCTAACGACTTGCTTTCCCGTGAAACGACACTGCATGACAAAATAGTTGTTAGTAACTTTCATATTATAGTACCAGAAGTGCAATTTATTAAGACATTACGCTGACCTTACGACGGGTCCAGTGAGTGCCAAATGTAGGCAAGTCAATTTGCTCTTCGTCGAACAACAGGTCGGAGTGGTAGACAATTGTTTCATGTTCCTGATTGCCGACTATTTGGTTGACACTTAATTCTGGACGGCCGATAGGGAACCTCTCCCATGACCACAGTTACAACAATAATGGGCATCCTAGCAAGGCAGAACTGTCCTTGGTTAACTGGCAAGCATTGCACATACCTCGGTACGTAGCTGCTAAGACAGCTGAACCCCAACTCCATTGTGTGCATTCTTCCTGGCACGTCGCCTCCGCGATCCCTCTAGCAAAATGGATGTATCGCGCACTAATGGTCGACACGTGGTTCTCAGTGAACATCACCTTCCCGAGCAGCCACATAATGTATGCCTCCAGGCTGCGTGTAATCTGTGGCGGATTCATCGGAGTGGCTGGGAACCCAAACCTCTGGATCTGCATTGGCAAATAGAACAATTATCAGTACATGATACTGCTCCAACCAAACAGCCGCGACCGCTGCTGCTCTAGCTGCTCTCCTCTGATTCACATGTTTTTTAGTGAAGTCAACAAGATATCCACGACACTTGATGTACTTTCACTCTTGGTTCTTCTTGCAAAGCTTCTTGAATAGATTCATAAGAGCCTTGTTCCTGAACTGTGAGAAAAAGTTGGCCCCTAGATGCCGCATGCACCAACGAATCTGCATGTCCAGCCATGGAGTAACTTCATCAGGAGTGGGCTGTGTGAGCTTCTTTATCGCGCTTAGTATACCCGGATGCCTATCATGAAGGACGCATACATTCGGTGTATCTCTCATAATTGCTATCTTCAGCTGCCTGAAAAACCATACCCAACTCTCGGTGTTCTCGCTCTCCACGAAAGCAAAAGCAAGTGGAACAACTTGATTGTTTCCATCTTGACCTATGGCGGTCAATATCTGACCCCTGTACTTGCTAGTGAGAAATGTACCATCCACACAGATTACTGGTCGACAGTGAGTGAAAGCTTCTATGCATATAGCAAATGAGAAGAACACTCGATGAAGTACCCTCAAATTAGGTTCCTGTGGCAATGTAAAGTGTTGGATGTCCACGTAGGTGCCTGGATTCCTAGCCTGCAGTGTCTGGAGCATCCTAACAACACAGTCGTACCCGTCTTGAAACAAACCAAACCTTGCCTCCAGTGCCCTTTGCTTAGTCCTCCAAGCCTTCCCGTATGAAATATTGTAGCGAAATCTGACAGAAACTTTGTTAATGATAGCTTTCACCCCCATGGCTTTGCCCTCCACTATCTGTGTGTATAACAGTCTAGCCAGGAGGGTTGACGTGAGGTTACGATGGTCCTGAAGGACACTGTCAAGTTCACATGTGTGCATCACAACATCGGTGACCTTCCAGTTTGTGTCATACCTAGGGACATGAGCATGCACCCTTGCAGGACATCCGGCTTCCTCGCAAAGCAATGTCAAATATTGTTGTGATGACACCTTCGTTTTCAAGACCCGTTGCATGGACATTGACCACTCAACAATTGCTTCCTGCAGATGTCTCTTGCTAGGATATAATGCACCCAGTGAAATGTTGTTCGCGTGATACTGCCACACCGAATCATGCCCATCGTTCACAGTCATTGTTGTTGTGTTGTCATTATTTCATGATGCCGGAATAGGTTGGCCGATCTCTTCTTGACCAGACTCGCCAGAATCATCAGTCGTATCACTGTTGCCTTCTGAGTCTTTGGCTTCCATTTGATGTTGCAACAAACCATCATATATCTCGTCCTCATCAGCTTCGCCACTGAATATGTCTTCCCCTAATCCTTCACCACCGTCCTCCGATACATAACCATCACCCCCGGTGTGTGCATAGCTATTGTGACCTGATTCATAACCGTCGCCACCCTCTTGGCCCTGACTACTCTGGCCATGATCATAACCACCTCCAGCATGACCGGTCTGACTACTCTGGCTATGATCATACCCAGCCTCTTTCGCCACAGGTATCACTAAGAGACTGGGGTTAACTACTCTTTTCTGGCAAGCTTGCACAAATTTGACCCATTTATGTTGCGCTTCTATTGGCCTTAAATAAAAAATAGGGGTTTGCCTTGACTTAGTCCATAAAGCATGCACACCGACAGTATGGGTCGGAGGGAGCCCTAAACGAGCACATAACCAATCCTTCAACTGAGTAACGGGCACTGTTTCAGGATTCTGAAGCACTTCATCCATAAAATTAAACTCGCTCAAATCAACTCCGTGCTGGTTTGTTCTGACGAAACCAGCACCATAGAAGAACCTAAACACTACATTATTTGACATGATTTTTGACCTAAAAAAATACCGAAAATAGTCAAATACACGTACATTGACACATAATACTCTACAAATATCTTGCATCTAACAGATCCCATCAAAGGCTACCTATAAACATACACACATGACTGCAATTAGCAAGAAATTAGGGTTTACCCTTAAAGCGTGCGAAGTCCTGCCGTGCAGCCGCCTCAGGTCAACGGATCAGCACCTCCACCATGCACCTTCCTCAAGTCCCAGCACTAGCCTCCACCATGGACATTGCTCAACAAGAGCACCACCAGATCCCTCCACCAAAACGACTCAAATCACTACACCAGGCTATCCCATTAGTAGATCGGGACTCTACTAGCTTGCTAATATGTTAGAGCAGCGAGTTTGAATAGAAATTTAGGCTAAAAATCGGTGCAGTACCTGGTGAAAACGAGAGCAAGCGAGAGAGAAAGAGGAAGAACAACGAGAGAGAGAGAGAGAGAGAGAGAGAGAGAGAGAGAGGGGGGGAGAGGTGAGGACGACGACGGGCCGGCGCTGAGCTATATGCTGGGGCGCGTCGTCCTTTCAACGAACGAAAAAACCTTCGTCCATTCGACGGACAAACCGTGCGGCACCCCCCCCCCCCTCGCCCGACAGCATGATGCTCGGCCGGCTTTTGAGAAAAAGACGGCAAGCTGTCGTCTTTTGGGAAAAAGAAGGCAACGCTATCGTCTTTTGGATAAAAGAAGACCGGGCTGTCATCTTTTGGAATAAAAAAGCAGCCGGCTCGTCTTTTGAACAGACGACAGTCCGTTAAATTTACAACATTTGCAATTCGTGTATTATTTGTGAAATTGAATTAAATAATGTATTATTTAAAAAAATTAGCTAAAACATTCTTATATTTTGAAACAGAGTGAATACATGAGTGTCATCTTGATGATCGATGGAGGGACCCCTGGTCAAGCAACTTGCGGTTCCGTGGCCAAATATCTACAACTTCCGACTTGCGGTTCCGTGGCCAAATATCTACAACTTCCGACTTGCGGTTCCGTGGCCAAATATCTACAGCGATCGGAAAACAGTGCACAACTGTACATGGGTGTGATAAGGTTTTTAGATAGACAAACGTTGAGCTGGACACATCGAACTCAGATTAGAGCTCTGGCTCTGTAACAAGCAAAGGCCGTCAGTTGCTGTCACCGAGAGGAAAATGTTGCCCATCCCTTGTTGGGGGACAGCGGGAAGACAAGCCAAGAACTGGGGGGGCTTGATCCAGGACAGTGGGTTTTCTTTTGTTTATTTGAACACCGGAACGCGCCAGAAGGGGCTAGAGCCTTTTCATTGATCATCTCAGAGGGTGTACAATGAAAATACAGAAGACACCATAAGAACAACAAATAACACTTGAGTTCTTGACATTTGTAGATAGAACCTTGTTAAAATATTGGCAAATGCAATCTAGTCCTATCTCTTCCCCGTTGTGGAGCAGAGGAGAGCGAACGCTGCAGCCGTGGTCGGAGGCGGGGGAGGCGGGGACGAGAACACTTGCCTCCGGCCCAGCAAAGTGCTCAGCGTCCGACTCCGGGAAGGGCCTCCGACTGGAGGTAGACACAGTGTCGGAGCTCACCGGCTTATAATAGGTCGCCTCGGCCATGAGGATCAGCGTCTTCTTGGATGCCATAGTAGTGCTCCAGAGAGGATAGGCTCTTGCGCTCCTAAGCCGGCCTGGCCAGAAGCTAGCTCTACTCTTTTGTTCCCCCATCCCCACCACGGAGATCGAAGAGAAGAGGGGAAGCAGAACAAGCAGCAGAACCAGAGCGGGAGCGGCTCGCCAGCATCGAAGTAGAGAAATCGGCTCACCATCGAACCCATGGAACATGCCACGGACCAGGGGAGGCGGGCATAGATGATGGCGATGATAGCGAACTGGGGCAGAGTACCGCTTATTGAAAGAGGCTTCACCAGATCCGCCATTGAAATCGAGCTCCCACCAAGGAAGCTTCTCAGTCAACAGCAGTGGTGATCGTCTGGCACCACGGCGACGCGTCAGATCGGAAGGCCTCCGAAGGAAGGGGAGGACGGCCTTATTGTCGGAGATGCCATGCTCCAGCCTCCTCCCAAGCGTCTGCTTTTGCCACCGAAGCAGGCCTACGAAGAAGGAGCCATGGACACGCCGAGCTCGGCCGATGAAGCTCAGCGACCTACTCCCAGACGGCACGAGGGCACAAGATCTACAAAAACTAAGTCTAGATCCTACACTATCGAGATCGGCGCCTCTCTTCAGCCTCCACCGGCCGGCATCACCGACGGAGGGAGCTTCAGATCGGCCCGGGAATGGTGTGTCAACTCTCAAGGGGAAGGTTTTGGAAGGCACTGGAGAGTAGGGGTCGCCAGCGTACAACACAGTATTGATGGAGGAAAAAGATTGACCAATTCACTAAACCATGGGCAGCTGTCAACACCCGGATTTTTAATCCCAGATGCCTGTTATGCCATACATCGCAATCCCAGGATTACCATTTTTGCGAGACATAACAGATTTGGATACCACAGTACATCATCCATTACAAACCATACATAAGGTCTTACACAAATAAGGATCTCATGATCCAGTTCTTAATACAACTTCAAGCAGCGGAATACGTAATAATAACGGTAGCGTAGGCGAAGCTCCATCTTCGGGGTCACAGGCAATGCTGACGATGGGAGATGATCCTAGTTGTCGTAACCTTCCTGGGGTCCATCCTCCAGGTACTCCTCTTCATAGTCTGGCCACGGGAATAGCCAGGGACAAAGCCATGAGTACTCTTTAAGTACTCGCAAACTAATACTAACAAGTGAAAGGGGTTTTTGATAATAGGACACTAGGCTCTAAGGTTGTTTTGCAAAAGCCAGATTTATCTCTACTAAGTTTAGAAGCAACGAATGCTAGTTGAAGTTTTATAACACCTAAGTGGGAACTTGTATCTCATGCCACAACCCTGTTGTGGTCAAGTCAAAGTCTCATTTCATTTCACAAGTCATTTTAAAAAGTCTAACGGGGGAACAGTATGGCCACTCCAACTGTCCATAACTGCGGACGCGGCTATTCGAATAGTTTGACACTCTGCAGAGATTGTACACTTTCACCACAACATTCGATACATCCGTCAGGAACAAATCCTGAATTCACCATACTCAGTATGCGGATAATCAATCCTAACCTTTCAATTACATGCCCTAGTATAAGCACCTCTCCTGTGAGTTTGGCCTCCCAACCATGACCAACTGTCATCTTGGGTACTGCACAGGTGGACAATCTTCACAAGGTAGCCTTAGCTCAGACCTTGGCCGTGAGGGAACTAATACTAAGGTATATAAGTTTCCAGTCAAGCCCTACCCAATCTTCGGGTATTGTGGTTGAACGATAAAATTGGAATGGTATCGTATCCAGACAACCATCAGTTTTATAAAGGGCTAAGGCTCATGCCTCAATATTTTCATCACCAAAATCATCAGGTGTTCGGAAACACATGTCCAAAACATTTCAATAGAATGATCCATCATTCCAAGGTTTTCATAACCATTTTTCCACCAAGTATTCCCATCTAAAGTTGATCAAATTTTTATGCTTAGCACTAGCATCTACAAATGGGGGTAAGCACTAATGAGGTGTGGTAAACAAGTGGAGTTTAACTAAGTTCAATCTCATGCCTTAGGATGACATCAAGATTATCTAGCTTAGGCCAAATTTTATGTTCTTTATGCAACCTTCAATTATCTTTCTAATATCTACAATTTACTTAAGTAAGCTCTAAGTACTAGCTTTGATAAGGAAATAAAGTATAAAGCTTGCAAGTAAAACTAGGATTGGTTTATCAAGTGGATATGATCACATAGGCTTAAGGCATATAGTGGCCAGGGTAACAAGCAAGTATTAGCTTGCATTAGTAACAGTATAAGCTTGCATTAGTAGGGTATCTTGCAAGTGTTAGCTTGCACATTCAAATGATAGTATTAGGCTTGCCTTGTGCAGAGCAGTGGTTGAAGTTCTCCTCTGCTTCTTCTTCGTAGTATCCTCCTTCCTCCTCGTATCCTTGGTCGGTACTAGCGTCTATAAATAAATACGATGTACATAATCACCAACCAATACTTAACTACTTGCAATCATCACACAAAAGGGTCCTATAGATGATCTAGCATCATCACTAACATTACAAGATTAAAGTTTGGTTTAATTCCTTTTATCTTTAGAAAAGAAATTTCTACTCATTGAAAACGTACTTAAGATTTAATATTCTCCAAACCAAACATGGGATCATGTTGACACATGTCATCACCACATATTTTAGTCCATGGGAATATGATTTAAAGTGGTGTCACAATTTAATAAGGTTTTACCCTTTTATTTTAATTACATAAAGTGACTAGAAATGTCTATGGGGCATTCTTTTATTACTTGAACATGATTTCTGTAAGTAAACCTATATATTTTTATATATTCTGAAAGGTATGGTTAAATGTGATTTTTGAGAGTTGGAATCAACTCAAAAGCTATTATGGTTTAAATTTGAAAAATGTTTGAATGCAGAAAAGCTTCTGCCTTGTTATTTTTACTATGGATGATCTATAGATCCAAATGACTTGAATCCAACGGGCTTGGATTCAGCACTTCCAGACCTTTCTAACAAAATTGGTTTCATTCAATTTGGTGCACTGAATCGACCAGGGTTGATTTTTGAAACTGGGTACAGAAGTGTGTTTGAAATAAAATGGAAAAGGTTAAATTCAAATAGCTGGGCTGCGCGGGAAACGATACTGGGCCGGCCTGCTAAGCGCAGCGCTTCCACGGGCTGTTTAAGTGGCTGTCCCCACGTGTCAGTGAGACACGGGGTGCGAAGCGGTACGGGGCAACGTGGTGCGTTCGATCTGGTTCTAATCCAACGGCTGAGAGTCATCGTCGACGTTGGGCAACGCCGGCGAGACAGAAACCTAGCGCGGCCAGTGGGGGTCGTTGGGGGCTCACCGGGGCTCATGCGAGGGTCGGCGAGGCGGGCGAACGACGAAGTCGACGACGGCGAACTCAGGGGTGGTCGGGACAGCTCCTGGGGTGGACGAAATCGACGGCGCCCTTCTCCTCCAGAGGCGGCCTGCTCCGGCGCAATTCTGGCGATGCGCTGCTCGCCTTGCTCCGGGACTAAGGTGGGATGGTTCTGGGTGAGAGAGGAGTGGAATGGTGTGAAGAATTCGAGCGGGGAAGGCCTCTATTTATAGTCGCGATGGTGAGACCGAACGGCATGGGCAGGCGACGGTGGCAACACGGCTACGGGCTGCTAGAAGCATGGCCAGTGGTGGCGATCGCTTGGTGGTCTCCTAGCGATGCTCTACGGCTTTAATGCGCGCGTAGGGGCGGTGTGGTTTGGTCTGGAACATGCGACGCTCTGCGCGGTAGAGACGGCGTCTTCGAAGGCGAGCGGTGGCTGTGAGGCATGGGGCGGCGAACGGGAATGTCTGGCGGTCTCCTGGGACGGTGGTGATCGTGTATGCACGCAGCGAGGGCGGCGCGCGGTCTGTGGGCTTCGGTCGAGGGTGGCGCTCTAGCGCATGCTCGGCATGGTTGCTAGCGAGCTGGGCGCGGTCCGTGCGTGTGGTCTAGTAGCTGGCAACGTTCGAGCGCTGGACAGGGAGTGGCGGTGGACGATGGGCTGCCTCCCAGACATGCTGGCTAGGCTTGTTTCTCTTCCTAGCTTGCTGTCGACATGGGGGTGGCAAGAGTGCACTCGGCTGTTCACCATTGATGACAATGCCAAGCTCACGGTGGTGCTAGTGATTAGTTAAGATTGTTAGATGATCTACTAAGGCTAGTGGTGCCCAAGGAGGGAACAAGTTAGGCTCAATTCACTGCTCAAAACAGTGTTTGGATTTTGTTTGATTTGTGTCTGCAATGTGTTTGATGAAATGGCCGCAAGAATTCAAGTTTTGAATTTTGAAAAGATGTTTGGTGGGTGTGCTAGGTTGGTGCTGGTGAGTCTGCAGATGCTTGGGTTTTGAAAGTTGAGCTTGTTTGAGTGGTTTTTGAAAAAGTGGGATCTTCTCATATGATAAAGATTCAATTTTGAACTGTCCTTTAAACTATGCATTTGAATGTTTCTGGGTGATCACAAAGTGGGCCTTGATACTTTGTTATGAGTACAATCAAGGGGTGCAAAGATCCAGAAAAGTTTCTGTTAGGTTCTAAAAGTTTGAGACAGCCAAAGTAGGCATGGGAGTTAAATTGGCCAAAATGACCATTCACTCATTTAGCTTTGTTTTGATTTATTTGTCTTTGGGAAATGTTTAGATGATGTTTATTTCACCTAAGAAACATTTTACAAGCAAAGAAATACACAAACAAGGTGGTCCAAAAGAATTCAAAATGAAATGCATACTCACATGCATGCTTCCATAATTTTATTTAGAAAAGTTTTTGTTAACCCTAATTTTGATGATTAGAGTTTGATGATTCAAGTTTAGTATTTTTGGGATGTTACAGCAGCACATTTCAATAGGAGCTGTAGAAGGCGTCATCATGTCCTACATTATAATTTTATAAAAACAAATGGGGCAACACCAACTGTGCCCTGCATTTTAGACGCCCTAGTCCTCATAGATGACGATGAAGACTTGCGGCGTCCAGACTCCTTCGGCCGATGATGCAGGCGGCAGTGGCACATCAGGAGGGGCAGCCAATGGTGAAGCCGCCTGCATCTCGGACTGCTCGATAGCTTCTTGGAGGCCGTTCCACTTGGCCTCCTCCTCTTGCCGGGAGAGCTCGATGGAGGCAAGGCAAGGAGCTGCTCCTCCTCCATCATCTTATGGTCCACCGGAGGGTCCTCAGTTGGCTCGTCCTTGATGTAGTGCACGTCGGAGGCAGCACGTCCACATCCTGTGTGGCCGTGTCATGGTACTGTGACCAATTTGGCTGCCTGCGCTGTAGGATGGGGAATGCCCACTCCACCCACTCCTCCGACTGCTCCCACCTATCACTCTTCCTTTGAGGGGAGGGGGTCCTCCACCGATTCGAACGCCTCATAGAATTTTTCATCATTGTTGAGGCCCTTCAGATGGGCCTTGATGGACTGCGCCAAGCATCATGCTTGGCCTCAAACTACCGCCTCCATAGTGATGAATCAACGGATTAGGAGCGGTCCCGCCTTAGATCCAGTAGGAGGAACGCCCTTCGCTAGGACGGTCCGGTCGCAGGGATGGCTGGCACTGACATGCGAGCCTGGTTGAGATGGCACCCATGGGCCATGTGGACACTGGGACATGGCAGGGGTTGTCCTATCTCTATGAACTGCCCTGCCACCTCCACCTCCCTGTAGACGCGACACTCTCTTCGGAGCATGGGAGGCTGGTGCGGTGGCCTTGGCACCGTTCGGGGAGCTGCGGACGCATAAAATGGTGGTCGCCGCCGGAGGAGGAGAACCCCATCTCGTGATCGTTGCAGGCTCGGCCGAACCCGCCCTTGTCGCCTTCCTTCTCCATTGGAGGCCTAGGGTTTAGCTAGGGTTTCTAATGTGGCGCCATGGGAATGGAAGCTTCCAGTGGACGATTGGGAGTGTGTAAATCTACGGTGGATGAAGCCGGTCCCCATAAAAACGACCTCCCTTTGTCATTGCCCACGAGGACCATGGGAGAACACGCACGAACGTATCAACACGAAGCCTATCCAAATTTTGGCTGAAAATGAAAGCCAACAGCCGGACATAATCACGGCCTTGGTCATTTTGCGGTGAAGCCTTGGGCTTTGCCCTCTGTTTGCTCCCACATAACTTGATGGTCACTGTTGGGTTGCCCTAACGTTGCTGATGAGTCTAATCTTTTGCGTCCATCTTTTTCAAAAAGAAAAAACATATTTCTCCTAATTCATATTAATGGTCTTAATTTTGTCTAAATTTATATGAATCTAGTTAAGTATTTAGATTAGATGTATTCTAAAGTTGAGGCTTTTTAGTAGGAACTGGAGGGAGTAGTTGTCTTGTGTCGTTGCTCATTTCTGTAGTTGCTATGTTGTTGTCAATCTTTCTATTTTTCCTGCTTGTACTAATTAATTTCGCTACGTACGATCTGGGTGTAATGCTAACCAAATGCTTCGCTGCCGCTCGGACCCAGATCGCCGGCTCAGAGTTGATGCTGGCAAGAAATGATGGTCAGCAGGACAGAGACATTGCGAGAAACTCGAGCGGAAGGTCATTCCAAATGGCCCAATCAGCGGGTGAAAACGTAACTTATCTGACTACGGATTTGAGCTCGCGGACAGATAGGCGTAAAGCAGTCACGGAGAATTCCATTCTCGCAAACAAGAATTCGGAAAAGGCAATCAGTCAAGGAAAATGATTCGGTACCCCCGGGGGATTTTGCCGTTGTCATCCTCCGGATCGATAGACCATGCCCACGTCGCTATCAAAACCAACAGAGGGAGTGGGGCCCACCCATGTTCTTATCCCATCGTCTTCCTCCCATCTTGTCTCTCGTACCTTCACGGCACTCGTCGCCGCGCAGACACGCGCCGGCCTGAAATCCCTCCCGGTCGCGATCTCGGCTGCCCCGTCAAGCTCCTCCTCCGGCCCATGCCGCCGCGACTTGGCCGGCCCTCTTCAAGCACCTGCGCGTCCTCTCCCGTCCCCATCATGCTCCTCCGCCGGCGTCCTCGACGGCTCGCCTGCAGGAAGGGCCGCCGTCGCAAGGTCAAACGGCGCCGCACCGCGACCTCGACCGTCCCCATCAAGCTCCTCCGCCGGCATCCTCCACAACTGCAGCAAGGCCTCTCTCCCTGCCTCTTCCTCCCCTTATGCCCACCTCTGCTCCATGGCTGCTCTGCTCCCCGGCACACCTTCCATTTGCTGCAAGTCGTGGCCTCCCGTGGTGACGTGCAGACGGCCGGCCGCGATGCTACACACGGCGACTGAACCTGCTATATACGGCTTCTCATGTTGCTACCTACGGCCACACTAGTTGCTACCTTCGGCATTCGGATCTGCTACCTGCGGTGAGCGGTCCTGCTACACACGGCGACCAGACCTGCGACATAAGACTTATGGCGTTGCTACATGCGCGAGTGGTGCATATCTATGGCATATTTTTTTGCTATAATTTTTGCTCTGACGATGTCTCCAGCGAAGTTAGGCTTTTGCTACATCAGCATAATCATCTTGCTACATCCGTTTTTTGATTTTGCTACAAAAGCACAATTTTTTTGCTACACAGTATCCGGCGAAAGGCTCCGGCGAGTCTCCGGCGAAATCGGTTTTGCTACATTAGTACTTTTTTTTTGCTACACACGGTCGCCGGCGAGGTCTCCGGCGAACTCTCCGGCGAGATCTAGTATGTTTTTTTATTTTTGTGTTGAACCGTTTTTTGCTCCAATGTAGCAAAAGCGGGGCATATGTAACAAAAACGGGTCTAAATATAGCAAAAGCAGAATTTAGGTGGACACGTGGCAGCACAAGGAACCCGGGATCACAAGTTTTTATCCCCGGAAAACACGTAACACTATCCATACGTCAATGTGAGAAGCCTTTTATGTCGAAACCTTTTTCGTGAAACCTTTTTCGTGCGGACTTCAACTGGACCACGCGGATAAAAAGATGCAGTTGGGAAGACATGGTCAAATTGCTCTGGACGGGTAGAATTACAGCTACGCTGGACTGGCCGTTCAAAACAAAAAAAAAACTACGCAAGACTGGCTGCTGGCAGGGGCGGGCCCAGTTTGTATCAAAGGTATTGAATATCCAAAAGTTTTGTCAAAAATTTTAAATTATATGATAGTATCTTATATTATAGTCTCCTTGTATAGAAAACTGATTGAAATTCTATCACACGTATGCATAGGAGTAGTTGGTTAGTTCATGTTTAGAGCCCAATAAATCACAAAATCAAGTGCTACCCCGCACCATTTTCCCAATATGAAATTACTGAGCCCACCACTGGCTGCTATAGCACGTCAGTCATCTCATCGCTATACTGCTTTACTGCTACTACATGTTTCGTCCTGGCAATGGTTGGTTCGTTTCAGTTGCAGGAGAACGAAATCCCCAGGTCGAAGGAAGTAGGAAGAATCCATTCCTCCCTCCCTAGGCCATAGCTAGCACCGACTAATCTGAAACATGCATACAAATGCAAGATGGGGCCTTGTACAAAGTAATCGCTTCTTGCTTTTTTCTCCATCTTGGTGTAGTCATCGAAGACGACGCATGCGAGCCAGTGATATTTTTGTCCTCGAAGATTATAGCTTCCGGTCCAGCTTCGTTTCCGGAAAAAAGATAGCTTCCGGTCCAGCGGATCGCCGTTTCATGTCTCAACATAACTTCGTCGACTTTTTTTTCCCCATGAGGACTGATACTAGATGCCGATACTTTCTCCAATCCATATTACTTGTCGTAGAAATAAATGTATCTATACATGTTTTAATGATAGATATATCCAATCTAATGACAAGTAATATGGATCGGAGGGTGTAGTAATCTGAGACGGCACCAGACGACCTTTTCTTTGTCAGGTGTCTCTGTTGTTTTATATTGGTTTCGGTTTCTATCGTCTGCTGTACCGTCTGTACGTGGTCTGTCTCTGACCGGAAATAAAAAAGAAACTGTTAAGTCTGGGTCACAGTTTTCTTTTTTTCGTGCACATTATAGCTGTATTCTAGAAGAAGGGTCTTATTGCTGGTTCAACGGTGAAGCCAGATCCGTGTCATGTCCTCATCGACCCAGCGGGCGTCAGGTCAGGTGGCCGGTGAGAGCCAGTTGAGTTTCAGAAGACCGCCTGGATCAGCACTGTAAATGCAACATCACCTCATTCCTTTTTCAACCTGGAAACAGTGCAGGCAGATGCGAATGCACCCAGAACGTTGGGTTTCAGCCATAAACCATGTGCTCATGACGCAGCCGTGCAACGCCGCGCTGTCTTCTGCTCGTTGGGGCAAGGATTTGATTAGACATGGCTAAGTACATGAGTGCCAATGATTAGACATGACTAACTGTATATAGACTATAGCATTTTAAAATATAAGATGTTTTAGCACTGTGAACCAATGTATATAGACTATTTTTAGTTTGTAGGTCGAATCAACTTTGAAGTAAATCTACATACTAAAATAAGTCTAAATACATTTTTTTCATAAAACTAAAATATTTTATATTTTGAAACGGAGAGAATACATGAGTGTCATCTTGATGATCGATGGAGGGACCCCTGGTCGAGCAACTTGCGGTTCCGTGGCCAAATATCTACAGCTTCCGACTTGCGATCGGAAAACAGTACACAACTGTACATGTGTGTGATAAGGTTTTTAGATAGACAAACGTTGAGCTGGACACATCAAACTAAGATTATAGCTCTGGCTCTGTAACAAGCAAAGGCCATCAGTTGCTGTCACCGAGAGGAAAATGTTGTGTTGGGGGACAGCTGGAGGACAAGTCAAGAAATGGACGGGGGACTGATCCACACTACATGAATAACAAGCAACGCCGACAGCCTTTCTGTACGTCGACGGCAAAAGGTCGGGCCCGTCGATGCATCTGCCCGGGCTCGTCATCTAGGCCAGGAGGCCGTCGGCGTATAAATCCCGTTGGCGTAGGCCCAAAATCTCCGACAGCCGCCGTCAGCGTAGACTCAAACCTTCTGACGGTGACCGTCGGCATAACGGAGGCCGTCGGCATAGACGGCCACGTGTCCTGGCTAGACGGCCCACCTGACAGGGTGCGAATATGCCGACGGCCAGGCCGTCGGCCTAGCTAGGGCAGAAAGTATACGCCGACGGCAATGCCGTCGGCCTAGGTTATTTACTTTTCCTTTTTTTCCAAAGTATAAAATTCGGATAGTTGATTAATTTACATCCCATTATAATTTTAACCGTAGATGTAATTTATAAATAACTTGGTGATTGTAAAATAACCACGCGAATCTTCGCGTATCCCGCCACCCGCATTAAGTAACAATGCGAATCTTCCGGAACCCGATGCTAAGCATAAATGTGAAATAGAAAAAACAAAATACACATATAATGCACAACTATAACAAAAATATTAAAGATATATCTCACTTTTTATGGACCACGGGGAACTGAAACCTCTCTATTGGGGCAACCCTATAAACCCCTCTCTTTTGGGGACCCTCACACATCGAACCCAGTGTTTGGAGAAACCATACACCGTGTGATGGCCCTAGCATACATGCACAAGGGTGGTGGATTCCTCCTAGAGGGAAAACTAGCTCCCGGGTGTGACCGTCCACGTTGCATGTGATAACACTTAGAGAAGTGTGCTGGACATGTAGGAGGAGACTCCTGCCGCGGGTCAAACGTAGGTAAACCGGTGGAACCTTGGGCCTATCCTTGGTTTTCCATGTAGATATGACCTAAACAAACCTAAACCACCAAAAAAGTGCATTGGTCAACCCTTGTACGGAGAATGCTACGAGGGTAGACCTGCGGGGCCCTCGGATTAGGGTTTCGTCGGAAAAGGAGTGCCTGAGGGCCGGGATGCCACGGGAACATGCGTGTGGCCAAAGCATACATGCACAAGGGTGGTGGATTGCTCCTAGATGGAAAACCTAGCTCCCGAGTGTAACTGTCAACGTTGCATGCGATAACACTTAGAGAAGTGTGTTGGACATGTAGGAGGAGACTCCCGCCGCGGGTCAAACGTAGGTAAACCGGTGGAACCTTGGGCCTATCCTTGGTTTTCCATGTAGATATGACCTAAACAAACCTAAACCACCAAAAAAGTGCATTGGTCAACCATCGTACGGAGAATGCTACGTGGGTAGACCTGCGGGGCCCTCGGATTAGGGTTTCGTTGGAAAAGGAGCGCTCGAGGGCCAGGATGCCACAGGAACATGCGTGTGGCCCTAGCATACATGCACAAGGGTGGTGGATTGCTCCTAGATGGAAAACCTAGCTCCCGGGTGTGACCGTCCACGTTGCATGCGATAACACTTAGAGAAGTGTGCTGGACATGTAGGAGGAGACTCCCGCCGCGGGTCAAACGTAGGTAAACCGGTGGAACCTTGTTCCTATCCTTGGTTTTCCATGTAGATATGACCTAAAGAAACCTAAAACACCAAAAGTGCATTGGTCAACCCTCGTATGTAGAATTCTACGGGGGTAGACCTGCGGGGCCCTCGAATTATGGTTTCGTCGAAAAGTAGCGCCCGAGGGCCGAGATGCCACGGGAACATGCGTGTGGCCCTAGAATACATGCACAAGGGTGGTCGATTACTCCTAGATGGAAAACCTATCTCCCGGGTGTGACCGTCCATGTTGCATGCGATAACACTTAGAGAAGTGTGTTGGACATGTAGGAGGAGACTCCCGCCGCGGGTCAAACGTAGGTAAACTAGTGGAACCTTGAGCCATTCCTTGGTTTTACATGTAGATATGACCTAAAGAAACCTAAACCACCAAAAAAGTGCATTGGTCAACCCTCGTACGGAGAATGCTACGTGGGTAGACCTACGGGGCCCTCGGATTAGGGTTTCGTTGGAAAAGGACCGCCCGAGGGCTGGGATGCCACGGGAACATGCGTGTGGCTCTAGCTTACATGAAAAAGGGTGGTGGATTGCTCGTAGATGGAAACCCTCGCTCCCGGGTATGACCGTCCACGTTGCATGCAATAACACTTAGAGAAGTGTGCTGGACATGTAGGAGGAGACTCCCGCCGTGGGTCAAACGTAGGTAAACCGGTCGAACCTTGGGACTATCCTTGGTTTTCCATGTACTAATGTTTTACTATTGTGCAGCAATTGGACATTTCCTCCAGGTACCCGTGCGCCTAACACCATGGTTGAAGCTCTGATTAGGAAATTTTGGCCAGACTTTTACACTCATGTCCCCAACGGCGAGAGGAAGCTAGCCACCAGTTGGGTGCACTATGAGGTCATCGAAAACTCGGGCTATGCTGGGAAAGCTTCTGATGCCGTGATCACCAAGTTTTGGGTATGGCAAACTTTTTGAGTTTAGTTCATAGTTGATGACTCCACCATGCTAACTTATGAGCCTCACAATATTTTTTATGTATGATTCCAGAGATTCTTTAGGGTGCTTCCGGAGGACCAGGAAAAGGCAGACAAGACTTTGTGGGGGGATTGTCAGAGGTTGACACGGCAGCAGTTTAAAATCAGAAGCATACCACCACCAGTCTATACATCTCCGAGAAGTTGGGCAAGAGGGTGCCGAAGCATTTGAATTTGAAGAACCAACCAAAAATGACCGAGGAAGATTACGCAAGGGTAAGTAAATTGTCAATCAGATTCTGTGTTGTTGCTAATTGCATTATCCATTCTTCAAATGAGTATTGTTTTTTCAGGTTATGCCCGTGTGGGCCGTTGGTAAGGAGGACGCATGGCGGGGGTTGTCGACGAGGTGGCACAGGGAAGACCTCGAGTTCAATGCCTTGAGCAAGCGGAACAAGGCAAACCGTGGCTCCGGGGGGACACACTGTGCGGGAAACCGTAACCATGGCCGCTTCATGGCCAAGATGGTATACATATATACATGGAACAATCTGTATTTATTTCCTCTCGTGTTCCTACTTGATACACATAACATTTCTTTGGCGATGCAGGAGGCACATCTAGAGAGGCCTTGTTCTAAGTATGAAGTATGGGAGAGGATGAAGCAGAAGAGGCCCGATCTGTCCTAGCCTTAGCCCTCGCTTCCGGAGTTCTTTGGCATTGCCAAAAAGGATGGTGCTAACTACCTCGAGGCATTCAGTGGTTTTCATCCGAAGGTGGAAGACCCTAGAGTAGAGGAGACCGACGAGAGAGCGGTGGTCGTGGCGGGGCGCGGCCGGGAGCACGCCGTTTCAAGATTCTCGATAGGGTGATCCCGTGAACTCCTGCTTTGAGCCTCACGCGGATCAAGGCTACCCTCACCACCGACGACCCCGCTATCCCGCCTCGACGGCCTTCCTGAGCGAACGACGATGTAAGTTCTTCTCATTTCCATCATCTTTCCGAAAATCGTTCATGAGTGGCTAAGTTGACGAGATTCATTGTTTTTGAAATTGTAGCCTGCTTTGGACGCGGCCTACAAGGCCGCTTATGCGGAACACTTGGTGACGCTCGAGACGTGGTCCCAGACCCGAGCGGCCTACGAGGAGTGGGCAGAGTTACGCGATGATGTACGTTTCCACCTTTATTTTTGCAAAATATGACAAGTCTCGCATTCCCTAGTTTGAATCTTTATTTCTGTAATGCCTCACATCTAAACTATCTTGCAGATTTTGGAGAGGTTTTATGGCACTGGACAACGGGAAATTCTACCGCCACGACCACCTAGGCTAGGACCGCAACCAATCTTCCCATCAAAGGACGAATATGCTTTGACCTTATACTCAGGGACCTCGGTAAGTTATTTGCCAAACCAGTTGTTACAACAAACATGTGCCTTGGTGGTTGCTAACTCTACCTCAAACATGTAGGGACCGGGATGCTCCAGCAATGCACACTTTGGTCGTCCTGATGCCTCGCCGACTATCTCACGCGCGATGACACCGGTTCATACTGGTCGTGCTTCTCCTGGTGCTTCCGCTGGTGGTGGTGGTGGCGTGGAGGTGATTCTCCTTCTTCCCATCGTGCTGAGAGTGGCGGTGCTTCTCCTTCTACCGGTGGTGGTGGTCATGGCGGTACTTCTCCTTCTTCCGGTGCTAGTTCGACGATGGCTAGTTGATGTCAACCTTCACCTTTCTTGACGCGGGGAGACATGGGTCTCTCGAGCAGCTCTCCGGAGGTGTAGGGATGTGCATGTGTTGAGATGCACTTAGAGATGTACATATGTGTGGATGTACTAGCTATGTTGTTTGGATGAGGATGTACCTATGTATGGATGATCTAGTTATGTTCCTTTGACGATGATGATCTTATGTTTGTGTCGATGTGCATGTGTTGTATACTGTGTCTGGAAACTGGGAATGAGGGAATGTAAAATTTGCAGGAAACTAATAAAACAAAAATCTAAAAAAGCAAAAACTGGCAGGGCCTACGCCGACGGCAATGCCGTCAGCGTAGACATGACCATATGGCACGGCTGCACTTGGCCCGACAGGGAAGCCGTCGGCGTCGGGATGGCGCATGGCCCAGCTAGCAGAGTTGGGCCGACGGCTCTGTCGTCAGCGTATGGATACTTGCAGGGCATCCACAGGGTGACACATGGCAGCTTGGGCCGACGGCTTTGCCGTCTGTGTATGGATACTCGCAGGGCAGCCATAGGAGGGCACGTTGTAGCTTAGGCCGACGACATAGCCATCGGCGTATAGCTCCCAGAGCTAAGGGCAGTTAGCTGCTCCAAGTGGGCCCCGCGGTGCCTAGGCCGATGGTATGTACGCTGAATGGTCCATATAACCGTCGGGCCAGTCTATACGTCGACGGGAATTTATACGCTGACGGGATTGTGGCATATGCCTACGAGGTACGCCGACGCGCATACGTCGATGGCCACTATCGGGCCAGCTTACGCTGACGGGGACTAGGGCCTATGCCGACGGGCCCTAGCCGTCGGCCCAACGCGCGTTTCCTGTAGTGCCAGGAGAGTGGGTTCTCTGTTCACTAACCATGCTCATGTCATACATTACACTTTTTTAAACATGAAATAATCTACTATACCTTCATCTAGAAATAACTGACTGATGTTTGTCTCGAATGTATCTACTCCATCCGTTTCAAAATATAAGGTGTTTTATGTTTGTGAAGAAAATATCATAGACTTGTTTTATTGTGTAGATTTCACTCTAAACCTAAGTGAATCTACATACTAAAAAAAGTCTAGATACATTTGTTTTACAAAGCTAAAATATCTTATATTTTGAAACAGAGGAAGTATACACTAAAACACGTTTGAATTTAGACAAACCTAAATTAGTTATTTCTAGACGAAGAAGTATTTTTTACAAGACAATATATAAATATCGCGAACATATCAACTACACACCGTCTCTGCACCAAGAAAATATCCAACGACATTTAAGGATGCATGCAGCCCATAACAAAATAAAAACGAGAGAAAAGAAAAAAAAACATAGCGGTGTACAATCTTGCAACAAAATCACTCTAACCACCACCGAAACGACACCCGTACTACAAACTAGACTCTTCAAAAGCAATGCCTACAAGAAGAAAACAATACACAAGTGTTGTCGTCGTCTGATCGAAGATCTTGGATTTTCACCCCGAATAATGTCCAAGTTTCAAAATAATGACTTCAGTAATACCATTACTAGGTACAACCAATAAAAACCAGGTCTTGAGTTTACACCCTGGAAATCATAGCCTGGCACTCATAGAGCACCACCAAAACTGCATTCCACTTGTGTTTCCACTCCCGTTTGCTAAGACTGCTGCTGCAAGTCACAGAACACCTAACACACAGGAAGACTTATGCCGCATTGCCTTCAACCCAACCAAAACCCTCTCTGCCAACACCAACCTTCAGTCCAAGCCACCATAACTTTCTCCATCTCTGTTAGTTCCATAAAAATCTATATGAAGACATGTACCATCGTATCGACCTGAAGATGAAGCTTCACGCCCCGCCCAAAAAAGTGTACCCGGCCGCATCAATTCCACTCTAGATACCCAGTAGCATCTTGTGCCAAAGTGAGAGAATCTTCGAGGGGAAGAACGGAACTCGGCAGCGACCCAATAAAATAGGCAGACTTGGTGGATCGACGATTTGGCATTTGAAGAACAGGAGGACCAAAAACTACCTTTATTCAGGTCGATCCGATAGTGCCCACATCATTGGCCGCCTGCCAGCGATCGGAGCGAGCGGGACGACCTCTGGCTTGCCCGCCTAGCACTCTACCCGCGAACTGCTCTGTCGCAAGTAACCAAACCCAGGCGCCAGGAATCCCTGGTGCTTGGCCACGAGGACACCCCAGACCGCAGAAAGTGCGCCATAGGACCGATAGAAACTGGGAAGATGTGGTTGAGGGAGAAGCGATGTTCTTGCTAATTGCCCAAGATCCCCGCAGTACGGATCACCGCAGTCCTAGGTCACCATTCCATAGATCCTAGACGAGCCCATGGTCCTCCTCCAATGGATGGGATCGGCATGGACAGAGGGAGAGGAGGCGGCCCAATGGGGAGAAGGCGGCGATGGTGTTAGGGTCGCCCCCCGTGTCGCCAGAGGAGGGTGACGCGGCGGTACTGCCACCTAAATTTCAGTTACATGGAAATAGTCTACCTGAAAGACTAACATCGCTGATGGGCTAATCTTGTGCGCCCATTTTTTCTGAGAAATAAACAAACATAGTTGTCCGTGTGTCGTTGCTCATTTCTGCGGTTGCTATGTTGTTGTCAATCTCTCAAAAAATTTCTGCTTGTACTAATTAATTTCGCTACGTACAATATCGGTGCAATGCTACCCAAATATTCCGCCACCCTTCGGACCCAGATTTGCTGCCTCGGAGTTGATGCTACCCATAATTGGTAAAAAATGATCATTAGCAGGATAGAGACATGGCGAGAAACTCAGGCGGAAGATCATTCCAAGCGGCCCAATCAACCAGTGAAAACTTAGCTTATCTAACTACGGATTTGAGCTCGCGAACAAATTAGCAAACGACCGTATCGGCGTAAAGCAGTCACGGAGAATTCCATTCTCGCAAGCAACGAATTCGGCAAAGACAATCACAGACGCCTTCGCCTTTTATGCCGAAACCTTTTTCGTGCGGACTTCAACTGGACCACGCTGATAAAAAGATGCAGTAGAAGACATGGTCAAATTGCTCTCGACGGGTAGAATTACACCTACGCTCGCAGCTACGCTGGACTGGCTGCTGGAGCACATCAGTCGTCTCACCGCTATACTACTTACTCCTTTCGTTTCAAAATATATTAAGATGTTTTAGATCTATGAAAAATATATATCTAGACTTATTTAGTATGTAGATTCACTACAAAGCTGAATGAACCTATGTACTAAATTTTTTTAGATATATTTGCTTCACAAATCTAAAACATCTTAGGAGGCCCTTGGCTCGGTGGCAAAAAGCCTAGTGACATCGCCCCTCTCATACATAATATTTCGACTAGGAAGAAGTGGAATGTCAAGCAAGCCTTGCACAATGATGGATGGATCTCTAAGATCAACATATATGCCTCCTTGTCTATGGATCATATCCGGCAATTCATCTCCCTTTGGACTCTCATTAGGCAAGTGAACCTTAGGCATGAGGTGGAGGACGATATTGTTTGGAACCTCACTGAGAATGGCCTTTACTCTACCAACTCCGCTTACAACCCTCAGTTTTTCGGGGCCACTAGCGCTCCCATAAGCTCTTCGGTTTGGAAAATTTGGGCTCCCCCTAAGGTTAAGTTCTTCGCCTGGCTTGCCATTCAAAATAGGCTTTGGACCGCTGACCGACTTGAGAGAAGAGGATGGTCGAACTGTGGGGCTTGCCCCCTATGCAAAAGTGAGCCGGAGTCGGTGGATCACCTTTTTATTCATTTTCGGTACACCATTAGGCTTTGGACCTCCGTCAAGGCTTGGCTCGGCCTCTACTTCATCGATCCTGACGCTTGGCAAGCACAATCTATTCACTCTTGGTGGGCCAACATGACGAAGCGTAAGGACATGGTTTCGCTAACCCTTCTTGTGTCATGGGAACTATGGAACGAGCGGAATGTCCGAGTCTTCAAAAACAAGCACGCTCCGCCACCGATCCTTTTAGACAAGATTAAGCTAGAGGCACATTTATGGGTGCTTGCGGGCGCTAAGCGCATGAGTAATTTGATGCCGCGAGAGTAGTCAGTTGTTGTACTTGTAAATTTCTATTTGCTTTGTACTCTCTTTGCTTAATTAATTGAAAAGGGCAAAGCTTTTGCCCTCGTTTCAAAAAAATAAAAATAAAACATCTTATATTTTAAAACAAAGGGAGTACATGTTTCGTCCTGGCAATGGTTGGTTCGTTTCAGTTGCAGGAAAACGAATCCCCAGGTCGGAGGAAGGAGGAAGAATCCATTCCTCCCTCCCTAGCCATAGAGAATTCAGTGGGCGCGGCGAAGCACATAGGAAGCGTGTGTGCCCTTTTTCGCAGCACGCTTAGCGTTTCAGCTAACGAAACTGTACCGGCGAGCTTCCCCTTTGGCATTTCAGATCAAGGACCTAGCTAGCACCCACTCCTGGGCACTAGTTATGTCAATATTGGAAGAAAAGTTGGATGGTGATATTGACTAACCTGAAACACGCATACAAATGCGAGATGGGTCTATTTGAACAAAGTAGTAATTGCTTCTTGCTTTTCTCTCCGCCTTGGTTTAGTCATCGAAGACGACGCATGAGAGCCAGTGATATTTTTGTCCTCGAAGATGATAGCTTCCGGTCCAGCCCCGTTTCAGGGAAAAAGATTGCTTCCGGTCCAGCGGATCGCCGTTTCGTGTCTCAGCATAACTTCGTCGACTTTTTTTCCCCACGAGGACTGATACTAGATGCCAATGCAAACGCCTTGAGATAGTAATCTGAGAGGGCAGCAGACGACCTTTTCTTTGTGAGGATTCTCTGTTGCTTTATATTGGTTTCGGTTTCTATCGTCTGCTGTACCGTCTGTACGTGGTCTGTCCGGAAATATAAAAAAACTGTTAAGTCTGGGTCACAGCTTTTGTTTTCGTGCACATTATAGCTGTATTCTAGAAAAAGGGACTTATGCTGGTTCAACAGTGAAGCCAGATCCGTGTGATGTCCTGATCGACCCAGTGGGCGTCAGGTCAGGTGGCCGGTGACAGCCAGTTGTGAGTTTCAGAAGACCGCCTGGATCAGCACTGTAAAAGCAACATGACCTCAGTCTTTTTTCAACCTGGAAACAGTGCAGGCAGATGCGAGAATGCACCCAGAACGTTGGGTTTCAGCCATAAACCATGTGCTCATGACGCAGCCGTGCAACGCCGCGCTGTCTTCAGCTCGTTGGGGGCAAGGATTTGATTAGACATGGCTAAGTACATGAGTGCCAATGATTAGACATGGCCAACTAAGTACATGAGTGTCATCTTGATGATCGATGGAGGGACCCCTGATCTAGAAACTTGCGGTTCCGTGGCCAAATATCTACAGCTCCCCACTTTGCGATCGGAAAACACTGCACAACTGTACATGTGTGTGATAAGGTTTTTAGGTAGACAAACGTTGAGCTGGGCACATCAAACTCAGATTAGAGCTCTGGCTCTCTAACAAGCAAAGGCCTCATCAATTGCTGTCACCCCGAGAAAAATGTTGCCCATCCCTTGTTGGATTGGGACAAGTCCGCGGGTGACCTTGGAGACAACCCTAGCCGCCGGAGTTAGCCCCCCCTCCCGCCTCTCTACCCTCGCCGTCTGGAAAATCCCATGTGGCATCGGCGGCGGCGGGGCCATAGGTTTTCTTGCCTCCGTGAGGTGTGGCGGCGTGGGCCGGCGCGTCTTTGCGGGGGCATCACAGGCAGCGTGGCGGTGTGTGGGCGTCATGGCGACGCTCGGGGCTCTCGGCTTCTGGTGGTTGCGCTCGGGTTGCGTGTTGGGCCACGCTGAGATAAAACAAAAAAATTTCTCTAACGTGGTGATCCCAAGTCTAGCCGAGGTAGAAGGCCACGAGGTTTACCACTAGACGCGCAGTTGCGGATTACTGATGAAGCGCGTCTGTTGATGCAGTGCAGTCCTCACGATTCGATCGTCCTGGTGCTGATCGCACAACACCTCTGCTGGTATTCACACGTACAAGGAGGAGCACCGGCGGCGAACTGCTAGGTTCGTATCGACGGTAGGACTGCTGTGGAGTTAGGGTTTCCAACACATGGAATGATCTAACCGAACAACGATTAACCTTTCTGGGTTACGGTGCTCCACTATATATAGGGAGTGAACGTGGGCTCTGCTCGCGCGACCCATTCACTAAAGTCCATATAACACTAGTCACCGTGAGTCCAACTCACTAACTCAGTCCTAATCCGGTTCAGGTCCAACCCAACCAGATTACAGGTTTAGA
The DNA here is from genome assembly GCA_916181665.1 of Avena sativa. Taxonomy (NCBI): domain Eukaryota; kingdom Viridiplantae; phylum Streptophyta; class Magnoliopsida; order Poales; family Poaceae; genus Avena; species Avena sativa. The sequence continues at coordinate 55,989,640 of OV702284.1, read as the reverse complement.
TCCAATCCGAACTTGCTCCCGCTCTTAAGTGTGTGACCCCGCAGACTCATGGCTACTTGGACACGATTGGAGTCCGACTCTCAATCGATCAGTCGGTAGCGGCTCCTAGCAGAACGTGCCGACTCCCAAGTACCAAAGAGTCACGACGACTTGCCTTTCCAATGTGACTTACGTCCGAGTCCCTTTTGCCTCACGATATACCTTGTCAGACTATAGGCGAATAATTGTCATCCCTTAAATAGTCCGACTCTCTTCTCGATCCAAGATAAGTGATTCACCCGACTAACTCTTAGTCGATCGCCTTGGTTAACACTTAACCGAGTCATGCATGGCCATGCTTTTCGAATCATATCTCACAAGAGGGCCCAGAGAATATCTCTCCAAGTGGAGGGGCAAAATCCCATCTTGGTTATTCACATCACACAGCTTGATTCTCAGTTGACCCGAACTCTGCCTTTATAACTGCCCAGTTACGGATCAGCGTTTGACAGAACCTAAGTCGGTGATCCTCAACTCGGAATATGCAATAACCTTAGGTCTAAGGATTACATTGATTGAGATATACAAATGACAACTTGTTCGTTGTACCTCAATATGGTTCAATCTGACTCGCTAAACTCTTTAGCCGAGTCTGTGTAAGTTGGAATAGTATCTTCATGCCCATGACAAGTGGAACCGAATCATCAAGCCAACTTTCACATTGGTCTAAGTTGTGTGTCCAGCACAACCTCAATGACCAAGGATATTTAGTACAAACAACATGAATGCATAGTTCCACAACCGAATCACATATTCAATGATACACATCAGATGTTTATACAAGGACTACTTAATATCTTTATGAATACAATGGGAAATCTCATCATACATGATTGCCTCTAGGACATATTCCCAACATTGCGGGGGCCATATGGGCCTAGATGGACTCGTGCGGGCCGCGGCTCCGGTGTGTAGGGACGATGCGGGTGGCCTCGCCCGGCCGTGACGGGGCCTTCTGCCTGCGCGGGAGGAAGGTTGGCGCGGCGAAGACATGTCTGTGTGCATGGTCCGAGGGAGGTGGCGCTTGGCGGGCGACGCGTGGTCGGAGGCCTCATCGTGGCGGCGCGGGCTCGTCCGGGGTCTGTTCTGGGCCGCTAGGGAGGTGTTTGGTGGCGGTGATCTTCGGTCCCTTTCGTGGTGGCGGCTGCCCGGGTTTGCTCTGGTTGTTTTTTGCAACTATCTCGCGGGGCAGCGGTGATGATCTGGATGGCAGCTTGCGTCGCGGCGACGGGGAGCCTGGGCGTGGCGGCGAAAGGTTTGCTTGTTGATCGCCGGGAGCTTGGAGGAGGATGGGAGGTGTGGTGGTTGTGCCGGTCCTTGTTGGGAGAGCGTGAGGTTTGGGACTCTTCGCTGGGCGAAAACCTTGTCCTGGCGGCTGGCAGGACCGACGACGGTGACGCCTGTGGGCGCCTCATCCTTCTTGAAGTCGTCGTCGAAGCGGGTATTTTTTGCTCCTCCGTCCGGGCTCTCCGGGGGAAACCCTAGATCCCTCGCGGGATCGGGCGTGGGCGGCACTCTTGTGTCGCTTTGGCTCTTGGGGCCTCACTTTGGACGTCCACCGGACAGAGGGACCTGCGGAGTGTTTTGATGGTTTGGCGGAGGCGGGTTCGTCGTCGGCAAGGAGGGGCGCGGTCCTGGGGCCGGCGCAGTAGTTTTGAGTGGTGACTCCGGTCTTCCGTCTCCGTCTGTTGCGTTGAGGTGTGGTGTCGAACTGGTTGGTAGACGACCCTTGTGAAGTGCAGCCTCGGGGCTGGCATGTGGTGTTGTGTTGTATCGGTTTTCGTCCAGTTTTTCTTATAAACGGGTCAACTCTTTTCTACTATATCAATGAAAGGCAAAGCTTTTGCCTCATTTAAAAAAATGACCGGGGGCTGATCTAGGACCGTGGATTCTCTGTGCGCTAAACCATGGGCAGCATACTTTCAATAGGAGCTATAGAAGGCGCCATCATGTCCTACATTATAATTTTCTAAAAACAAATAGGGAAACACCAACTATGCCCCGCATTTCAATTCTGTTTGAATCGGTATGTTTGCAGTGATCCACGGATAACTCTGGAGCGGCAGAATGGACGAAAATAACCTAAAAAAATAACAATTTCACGAAATGAACTCTGGCCAGAAGAAATTCACGGAACTAACCCTTTTTGCAACGCCATACAACGTGGCGCCGCACCCTGAAGAGCGGCGCCGTTACGCCTGTCGCCGCGCACCTGCTAGCGTGGCACCTCGCGGGCCTCGGTCCTGCTAGTGCGGCGCCTTGAAGCATGGCGCCACACTGTGTAGTGCAGCGCCGTTGCGCCTGGCGTCGCACTTTAGGTCTTGTACCAGCGCGGCGCCAGCCCTCCCCATACCCAGCCCATTTCCTCTCGCAGACAGAACCGCATGGCGGCTAGGGTTTGTCGCCGCTGGTGATTCTCCTCTCAAGAAATCGACAGATCTGAGCAATTTGGCCAAGGATCTTCCTCCTAATCCCTCCCCCAGGTATCTCCTCTCATTCCCATCTGAAAATCCCTTGCTATTTGTCTCCTTTTAGTCAAATTTCGGTGGAACACTAGTTTCAATTGGATTTGGAGGTTGATTTGAAGCATCGATATGTATATTTGATGTTTAGGTTTAGAAATACTTGTAAGATGGATAGTGGTCTCCTAGGTTGCAATTTCTCTTTATATTATGAAGCATTGCCAATATATATTACCAATTGTATGGTTACATATAGGTTTGTTGATATTTGTTCATGTAGGATGAAATGGAACTATAGTTAGAACTATTGCCAATATATATTACCAACTCTAGATGCTAGAACTATAGGTAGAGTAGGATAAAATGCTAGATTAAGATGTAGAACTAATTTTGTTCATGTTACAATTATAGGTAGAGTAGGGTAGGATTTTTGTCATGTTACAATTATAGCTAGAGTAAGATGGAGTATATGTGACAACTATAGTTGGAATAAGATGGACATTTTGTAATTGTTCTTATTCTCTCTATTGTTTTGAATATGTAGGATGTCTCTAAACCCCCTTCTAAACGATGCTCACTATGATGTTCAACACCGTGCCTACAAGATGTCGGAGAAGAGACAGGTACTAAAAACTTCCATGCAAGTCGAACAAGATGCCATGTTTGTTTAGATGGAAATCTAACATTTGCCATTGTATGTTTGCAGGAGCTTCAACCCCTTCGACTTAGGTACCACGAGGTCTCGTCCGGCAAGATGTCTTATGATGCACGGTACACTCCGTACATCCAGCAGCTAGGACTCCTCCCCTTTATCCACATGGTCACTCGGTCCACACCGGCCTTCAACCCTGCTGCGATCACCGCGCTTGTGGACCGATGGAGGCCGGAGACGCACACCTTTCACCTTAGGACCGGTGAGACTACGGTCACTTTGCAGGACATGAGCATGATCCTGGCACTCCCAATCGAGGGAAACCCTGTGTGCATGTGCTCGGATTCAGACGGGTGGCGTCAGCAGATGGTCTCCCTTATAGGGAAGGATCCACCCGAGGCTATAAACAAGAAGGGGGAAAGACTGAGGGTCGCTGCCGGGGCTACTTTTACTTGGATCATCTAGAATTTCAAGATTTGCCCCGAGGATGGCGATGAGGAGACGATCAAGACATACACTCGTGTGTATGTGTGGTACATTATCACGAGGACTATGTTTCCTGACAACAGTGGGGATCGTGCTCAGTGGCATTGGCTCAAGTTGCTGGGTTTTTTCGACTCTACCTTCAGTTGGGGTTCTGCGGCGTTGGCCTGGTTGTACCGTCAGGTAATGAGTTGTTTACAAATGTTGTTGTATATTTCTGCACTATCTCAAAAAAAATTGTTCTTACCAAATGGTTGTTCACTTCATCTGCAGCTAGATGACGCTTGCCTTAGGAGCGCCGCCGATTCAGGGATTGGTGGTTGTTTGCTCCTTCTTTCGGTGTGGAGCTGGGAACGCTTCTCCATTGGACGGCCGAGATTGTTGTCATTCAATCCTTACATTGATAACGGCAACGACTACCTTCTCCCCACGTGGGCTTACAAGTGGGATGTGGTCTCCGAACCGCCAACGGACCCAGTGGAGGCGTACAAGAGGTACACCAACGAGTTTGACATGATCACCATGGATTAGGTAATTTCCGCGGGTACGGTCAATTATATGTCTTGAACTTGTAATCTTTGACCCTGACATGAGTGTGGTATGATGCAGGTGACGTGCGAGCCATACGGTCGAGGGAACCGCTTTGGTGTTCCGGAGGACTATCGCCTTAACCCTATTTGCCTCAGAAAATCTCGTATGTGGCTAATGCGTTGCCCCATGGTGTGCATGTGGGTTGTTGAGTATCACCAGGCTCACCGTGTCATGACCCGGTTTGGGTTATTTCAGATTGTCCCGCCTGAGTGGAAGGACACGGACTTAGGGCTCCATATGTAAGCTATTAACTGCCTTACCATGTGATGTGCTTATCATTCGCGAAATAACGCTTTTTGACTTGTTGTTGTTGTGTGCAGCTTGGACATGAAGAAGCAGAGGAAGGAGAAGGATTGGCCCAAGCTTCATAGGAAGCACCTTGAGAAATTCAGGAGGTGTGTGACCGAGGCTAGGAAAGCAAAAGGAGCACAGGATAGGCCCTTCAATCGGGATGCTTTCAACAACTACATCGCATGGTTCGTTGACAACACGCGGGTGGAGATATACCCATGGGCATTTCGGGATTCGATCTTGGAGGAGCCATTGGTGTTTGATAAGCTTTCAACCGAACAATACAACATCATGGTCAGAGAAGGGCGACAAACCGAGTTTGCTCCCTTGGTCAACTTTGTGGTAAAGTGTGCCGAATAATATTTTTTCCGTCTAGGCGCTTCTCACACCTTGCATGGATAACTTACTAGTTTCTTGTCTATGATAGCGCGATCAGGTAAGGAAGTCGGCCGATGCATGCGAGGACGCTTTGGACACATACCCTCGCGGAGAGAAGGGAGAGGGTCTGTTTCGTGAGTTTGTTAAGAAGCAGGGCCAACGGTTAAGGCGGCTGTCGAACTTGCTAGGTTGCCGTGACCCCGAGGTGGCAACACCGTCCGCGTCACGGTCCAACACGCCCGAAGGTGACAGTTCTGGCGATCATCACTCCACATCCGAAGACGAGTCGAACACACCCGAGGTAGTACAACCATTGCATCCCCTACCCTCCCTTGCATTTCTCCTGAATTTGTCCTTACCAATCTTCTTTTGTTGACAGCCGCAAGATGAGGAAAGCGTCCCCGACGAGATGACATTGGGAAACTACACTCGCTACAAGGTACACGAGCGGTCCGACTACGTGCTCAAGCCAAGGCAACCCAAGAAGCCTTACACACCCAACCCTTCCACGGCCAAGACAAAGAAGCCCAAGAATCCATATCGCTTAGAGGTGGAGGATGAAGAGGAACCGAGGAGGAGTACGAAACGCCCTCCGTGGCCTTTCCTCTTGATCGGCGCAAGGTGGCCTAGCATTGTCCCTCTTCTTCCTCTCTTCCTCTTCCTTCTCCTTTTGCCTCTTCCTCTCTTCCTCTTCCTTCTTCTTCTTCTTCTTCTTCCTATTCCTCTCTTCCTCTTCCTTATTCTTCTTCTTCACCTCGCCCTCTTCGTCCTTCTTTTTTGCCAAGTCACGAGCAAGTTGAACTACCTCTTCGAATGCCTTCCTCCTCTTCTATTCCTCAGCTTCCTTCCTCTTCCTCTCTTCGTCGGCCTCCTTCCTCTTCCTCTCTTCCTCGGCCTCCTTCCTCTTCTCCACCACGTCCATAGCATTCGCCCAGACCTTCGAGTAGCTCACACCTTCCCCATCATTGGCCTTGTTGGGTTGAGTCGCCATACCTATTATAAGAATAAAAGGGGCAAGTTAGTAAAAGATGCATTTAACCCAATAAACATGAATTATAGTAAAATATGCATAAATGTGAACATACCTACGAGCATACGGGTTTGGTCCGGCTAAGTAACCTATCATACTAGCGGGATTAAAACCACCACGCCCTCTTCCTCTTCGTAGCCCAAGTTGTCGACCTCTTTGTTGTCTAGGAGCTTGTTGTTTAAGAAAATTGTGACTAGGAGCTTGTTGGTTAGTCCTTGGTTGGCTACCACTTGGTTGGCTTGGAGCATGTTGGCTAGTCCTTGGTTGGCTACCACTTGGTTGGCTAGTCCATGGTTGGCTACCACTTGGTTGGATAGTCCTTGGTTGGCTTGGAGCTTGTTGGCTACCACTTGGTTGACTTGGAGCTTGTTGGCTACCACTTGGTTGGCTACCACTTGGTTGACTTGGAGCTTTTTGGCTACTACTTGGTTGGCTACTACTTCCTTGATTTCCTTTTGCTCTTTTCCTTTGAGAACACTTTATTGCATTGTGCCCTTCACCATTGCACGTTCCACACCGGGCTCTCTCACGAGACTCTTGGAATTGGTCGTTGCCCGTTTCCCGACCACCACCACGTCCCCATCTGTCCATGTCGCTCCTAAAAGGCTTTGTCTTGCGTCTTCCACGTCCAACAACCTTCCATTTTGGATTGGGCCATAGTTGAATTCCATGGCACTCCGGCCATTGTGATTGGTCCAAGTATGGATGAAATCTAGGAGTCCATGTCTTCTTAGTAGTCTTAATAGAGAACTCAGCCTCTCGCACCGTGAGCGGATTATTGTAATCCAAATGTCGTCTGCGAGACGCCACGAGCAAGTGCGAGCACACAAGATGAAGCAATGATGGCCTTCCACATGTGCACTCACAGGTCTTGAGCGAGACCTTGAAAGCTCGGCCTCCGTGTTGGACACCATCAGTCGTTGTACCTCCGGGCTCCGTAACTTGGTAAATTAGCTCGTCATTGTCATATTCCGTGACAACTTGGGAATCCGCTTTCCTTGTCTGAAATTGCATCCAATCGTCAACCTTCGGAGGGAACTTGTATTTGTACTTGTTCTTGTTGTCCCCCGCAATATGTCGGTCCGTTTCATGTGAGTATTTCAGAAAATACCCATTCATCATGTCGAATGTATATCGAACTATTGCCGTGACGGGCAATGCACGGACACCTTTTAGCAACTTGTTAAATGCCTCTGCCATGTTGCTTGTCATTTGGCCATACCTCCGGCCACCGTCATCAAAAGCTCGTGCCCACTTCCCATATGTTCAATGTTCCTATTGAGAAACTCGCGACCACCGGCATTGAGTTCTTTGTTGACTAGCAATTTGTTGTACAAGTTAGAGAAACGACGTTCCGTGAAAGCGAGGCAACAATCTTGTAGATCATCGGACAAATCCTTGCTCTTGCATACCCTATAGAAGTTTGAACAAAAGTGTCTCATGCACCAACAATGGTGCAATGGAGCATGGCCGGGAATATCAATCATCACAACATTGATAATTCCTTGATGACGGTCAGAGATGACACATATCTCCCTTTGAGGGGTTAATATCTTGGTTCTCAAAAGATAGAAGAACCACTCCCAATTATCATTGCTTTCCGCCTCCACCAAAGCAAACGCCAAAGGAATCAACCGATTGTTCGCGTCATTGGCTATTGCAATCAAGATAGTGCCTTTCAATTGTCCGGTCATAAAGGTGCCATCAACAGAGATGACCGGTCTACAATGTTCAAAAGCCCGAACACATTGCTCAAAACCCCAAAATGCACGGCCAAAAACTCACACGGTTTTCCCATTTACAACCCTTGTCTTGTTCCCATAAGGTTCAACCACATGAACCATGCTGGGGTTAGCATTGGCCATCGCTAACAACAACCTTGGGATTCGGTTATAAGATTCCTCCCAATCATCGTACAACATCTTGAATGCGGCTTGCTTAGCCTTCCATGCCTTCCCGTACTTCACCTCGTAGTGAAAGATGGCTTTCACAAACTCCATGACCTGCTTGATGGTCATTATTGGAAACGACGCGATGTCATTGGAAAGCCTATAAGCGAGGAACTCGGAGGTGAGTTGCCGGTGCTCGTTCTTCGCATCCTTCCCATCCAACACCGGGCCTCGGCACATGTGAGTTGATACGCAACTAGATATGTGCCAATCAGGACCTCCCTTGAATGGTCTTGCACGCACTATCCAAGGACATCCTTCCTCCTCGCACTTCACCGTGTAACGCTTCTTGATGTCCGAGGGCACGACCGTGTAAGGACGATGATGCTTCACCGAGAAGTCCTTTATCCATTGCTTGAATTCCAACAAGGTCCTAAACCTTGATCCTTTGCAAAAGCCACTATTCACTTTATTGCCATCCCGGTAAGAACTTGTCCTTGGTCCAAGCACTATGCCTTTGCCACCATCAACCGTGGCTTCATCCGCGAGACTAAGATCACGAAACAAAGGCACCCGATGGTTTCGACCCAATACGGTATGGTGGATTTCGGCCTCTCTAGCCGTGAACCCCTCCTCGTCAACTTCTTCTTCGGGACCATCATCATCCGAGTCCGATGCATAGCCTCGAGAATACGGGAGGTCATGGTCCATGTCATCTTGTGTGATATATTTCTCTAAAACTCCAATATTGTTGTCGTGGAGTTCAACATCATCATTGTCATCTTCATCTTCACCCCCACAATCATCATCTTGGTGTCTTGAAATCGGGCTCAATGTTTGGGTCAATGGAGGTTCACGCCTTAGCTCTTGGTCTACGGGTGGAGGACTCATGGTACGCAATGGGGATGCCATACGGTTTAAGTCCAAAGACAATGAACTACCAACTTTCTTGGTGGCAAATAGCTCAAGAGCCTTGTCTAGTGATTCGGCCACCACCTCCTTGTATGCAAGCCAACGGGCCTCGGAGAAGATACGCATGGTCTTCCAACGGACATGCATTCCCAAGCCAACATTATGTCTTCCCTCCAACTCAATATCATCCTTTGGGTCCATCCATTTCAATTCAATCCTCAATTGCTCCAAGACCTCGGCATATGTTGGAGTACGCTCAAACACCAAATCGAGCTCGTCCGGGTCCGGTTCTATGTTACCTCTCAAAAAGCATCCTTGTCTACATGGTGAACATGAACAATTCTTGCCATGCCTAACATAATCACAACAACAATACCATGGTCAACACACTCAATAGATACCCATGCTAACATTAACACAATACCAACCCATATGCCAATACAACAACATTCTACCATGCATCTTACAAAACAAACTAGGGTTTGCAAGATATGAACCAAAACAAGAAATTAATGGGTCAAATCAAAGATGAAGGGGAAGAATACCTCAAGGCACTTGGGGGGATCGAACTCCACGGAGAGAGGCTTCCGATTTGGACACTAGGAGGGAGGAGGTGGAGGGGGGAGAAGAGCCACCGCCGCCGCTGCAGCTCGTGTGTGGATGAGAAAGAATGGGCTGGGTCTGGGGAGGGCTGGCGCCGCGCTGGTACAAGACCTAAAGTGCGGCGCCATGCTTCAAGGCGCCGCACTAGCGGGACCGGGGCCCGCGAGGTGCCACGCTGGCAGGTGCGCGGCGCCAGGCGTAACGGCGCCGCTCTTCAGGGTGCGGCACCAGGTTGTATGGCGTTGCAAAAAGGGTTAGTTCCGTGAATTTCTTCTGGCCAGAGTTCATTTCGTGAAATTGTTATTTTTTTAGGTTATTTTCGTCCATTCTGCCCTCTGGAGCCCACGTCCTGGCTATGTCCGTTCGGGGCGGTCACATCTCTCAACGGCACCCAGCAAAAGTGGACACAATAAAAAAAGAAAAATATAAACATAATTTACATGTATTAACAAAAGACACTGTTTAACTAAAAAATAAAAAAGTAAGATAAGTAGGGTGTGCTAGCCGCGGTGATGGTGGAGGTGGCGTCCGACGCCCTAGTCCTCGTAGATGACGATGAAGACTTGCGGCAGCGACCAGACTCCTTCGGCCGATGATGTGGGCGGTAGTGGCACATCAAGAGGGGCAGCCAATGGTGATGCCACCTGCATCTCAGACTGCTCGATAGCTTCTTGGAGGCCGTTCCACTTGGCCTCCTCCTCCTGTCGGGAGAGCTTAATGGAGGCAAGGATCTGCTCCTCCTCCATCATCTTGTGGTCCACCGAAGGGTCCTCAGTTGGCTCGCCCTTGATGTAGTGGACGTCGGGCGGCAGCGCGTCCACATCCTATGTGGCCGTGTCGCGGTACTGCGACAAATTTGGCTGTCAGCGCTCTAGGATGGGGAATGTCCGCCCACTCCTCTGGCTGCTCCCACCTATGGCTCTTCCTTCGAGGGGGGGGGAGGGAGGGGGGGGGGTTCCTCCACCGATTCTAACGCCTCGTAGAATTTTTTATCGTTGTCAAGGCCCTTTAGATGGGCCTCGATGGACTGCACCGAGCATCATGCTCGGCCTTGAACTACCGCCTCCATAGTGATGAATCGACGGATTATGCAGGTCCCGTCTTACATCCGGCGAGAGGAACACCCTTCGCTAGGACGGGCCGGTCGCGGTGATGGCTGGCACCCACACACACGGGCCTGGTTGAGATGGCACCCATGGGCCATGTGGACATTGGGACATGGCAAGGGAATTCCATTCTCGCAAGCAAGAATTCGGGGAAAGGCAATCAGTCAATATCAGAAGCCGCTTTATGCCGAAACCTTTTTCGTGCGGACTTCAACCGGCCAGACCACGCGGATAAAAAGAAGGGCAGTACTACGCGTCCCCCGGGGGATAAAAATTTCTGATCCCCCGGGTCCTCGTGCTGACACGTGTCCACATAAATTCCCGCTTTTGCTACACTCAGACCCGCTTTTGCTACATACGCCCCGCTTTTGCTACACTGTAGCAGAAAACGGTTCGGCCCAAAAATAGAAAAACAGAATGGACCTCGTCGGAGATTTCGCCGGAATCCTCCCCGGAGACCATGTAGCAAAAAAATTGAACTAATGTAGAAAAATCGACTTCGCCGGAGAATCGCCGGGAGATCTCGCCGGAGACCTCGTCGGATACCTCGTAGCAAGAAGTTTGTGCTATTGTAGAAAAATCAGAAAATATATGTAGCAATATAATTATGCTAATGTAGCAAAAGCCGACTTCGTCGGAGACATCGCCGGAGTAAAAAGTTGTAAGAAAAAAAGTGCTATTTAAACTAAAGTAGTAGATAATAAACTAAAAAACATTAAAAAGGCCGCCGTCGTCGTCTTTGTCGATGTCGTCGCCGCTTCTACATGGCAAAGTTATTGTAGAACGTCGTGTAGACGGGATCGGCCCTGCCATCATCCTCGCCGCCGCCGTCGTCGTCGTCGCTCGGCGGCTGTGGCGGGCGGGAGCTCCCCTTGCCGGCGTCCCCGCACCTCCACGGCTGGTAGGAGGGGCCGGCTTCGTCGTCGTCGTCGAGCACGACGAGCGGCGCGCCTGGTAGGCAAGGACGCGGCCAGACTAGGCCTGCACTGTTCCAGGTTGAAAAAAATACCGAGGTGATGTTGCTTTTACACTGCTGATCCAGGCGTTCTTCTGCAACCCGACGAGCTCTCACCGGCCACCTGACCTGACGCCCGCTGGGTCGATGAGGACATGACACGGATCTGGCTTCACCGTTGAACCAGCAATAAGACCCTTCTTCTAGAATACGGCTATAATGTGCACGAAAAAAAGAAAACTGTGACCCAGACTTAACAGTTTCTTTTTTATTTCCGGTCAGAGACAGACCACGTACAGACGGTACAGCAGACGATAGAAACCGAAACCAATATAAAACAACAGAGACACCTGACAAAGAAAAGGTCGTCTGGTGCCGTCTCAGATTACTACACCCTCCGATCCATATTACTTGTCATTAGATTGGATATATCTATCATTAAAACATGTATAGATACATTTATTTCTACGACAAGTAATATGGATTGGAGAAAGTATCGGCATCTAGTATCAGTCCTCATGGGGAAAAAAAAGTCGACGAAGTTATGTTGAGACATGAAACGGCGATCCGCTGGACCGGAAGCTATCTTTTTTCCGGAAACGAAGCTGGACGGGAAGCTATAATCTTCGAGGACAAAAATATCACTGGCTCGCATGCGTCGTCTTCGATGACTACACCAAGATGGAGAAAAAAGCAAGAAGCGATTACTTTGTACAAGGCCCCATCTTGCATTTGTATGCATGTTTCAGATTAGTCGGTGCTAGCTATGGCCTAGGGAGGGAGGAATGGATTCTTCCTACTTCCTTCGACCTGGGGATTTCGTTCTCCTGCAACTGAAACGAACCAACCATTGCCAGGACGAAACATGTAGTAGCAGTAAAGCAGTATAGCGATGAGATGACTGACGTGCTATAGCAGCCAGTGGTGGGCTCAGTAATTTCATATTGGGAAAATGGTGCGGGGTAGCACTTGATTTTGTGATTTATTGGGCTCTAAACATGAACTAACCAACTACTCCTATGCATACGTGTGATAGAATTTCAATCAGTTTTCTATACAAGGAGACTATAATATAAGATACTATCATATAATTTAAAATTTTTGACAAAACTTTTGGATATTCAATACCTTTGATACAAACTGGGCCCGCCCCTGCCAGCAGCCAGTCTTGCGTAGTTTTTTTTTTGTTTTGAACGGCCAGTCCAGCGTAGCTGTAATTCTACCCGTCCAGAGCAATTTGACCATGTCTTCCCAACTGCATCTTTTTATCCGCGTGGTCCAGTTGAAGTCCGCACGAAAAAGGTTTCACGAAAAAGGTTTCGACATAAAAGGCTTCTCACATTGACGGATGGATAGTGTTACGTGTTTTCCGGGGATAAAAACTTGTGATCCCGGGTTCCTTGTGCTGCCACGTGTCCACCTAAATTCTGCTTTTGCTATATTTAGACCCGTTTTTGTTACATATGCCCCGCTTTTGCTACATTGGAGCAAAAAACGGTTCAACACAAAAATAAAAAAACATACTAGATCTCGCCGGAGAGTTCGCCGGAGACCTCGCCGGCGACCGTGTGTAGCAAAAAAAAAGTACTAATGTAGCAAAACCGATTTCGCCGGAGACTCGCCGGAGCCTTTCGCCGGATACTGTGTAGCAAAAAAATTGTGCTTTTGTAGCAAAATCAAAAAACGGATGTAGCAAGATGATTATGCTGATGTAGCAAAAGCCTAACTTCGCTGGAGACATTGTCAGAGCAAAAATTATAGCAAAAAAATATGCCATAGATATGCACCACTCGCGCATGTAGCAACGCCATAAGTCTTATGTCGCAGGTCTGGTCGCCGTGTGTAGCAGGACCGCTCACCGCAGGTAGCAGATCCGAATGCCGAAGGTAGCAACTAGTGTGGCCGTAGGTAGCAACATGAGAAGCCGTATATAGCAGGTTCAGTCGCCGTGTGTAGCATCGCGGCCGGCCGTCTGCACGTCACCACGGGAGGCCACGACTTGCAGCAAATGGAAGGTGTGCCGGGGAGCAGAGCAGCCATGGAGCAGAGGTGGGCATAAGGGGAGGAAGAGGCAGGGAGAGAGGCCTTGCTGCAGTTGTGGAGGATGCCGGCGGAGGAGCTTGATGGGGACGGTCGAGGTCGCGGTGCGGCGCCGTTTGACCTTGCGACGGCGGCCCTTCCTGCAGGCGAGCCGTCGAGGACGCCGGCGGAGGAGCATGATGGGGACGGGAGAGGACGCGCAGGTGCTTGAAGAGGGCCGGCCAAGTCGCGGCGGCATGGGCCGGAGGAGGAGCTTGACGGGGCAGCCGAGATCGCGACCGGGAGGGATTTCAGGCCGGCGCGTGTCTGCGCGGCGACGAGTGCCGTGAAGGTACGAGAGACAAGATGGGAGGAAGACGATGGGATAAGAACATGGGTGGGCCCCACTCCCTCTGTTGGTTTTGATAGCGACGTGGGCATGGTCTATCGATCCGGAGGATGACAACGGCAAAATCCCCCGGGGGTACCGAATCATTTTCCTAAAAAGAAGCCGTAGGGGAAGACATGGTCAAATGACGGGTAGAATTACACCTCGCAGCAACGCTGGACTGGCTGCTGCAGCACATCAGTCATCTCATCGCTATACAACTGCCTTACTGCTACTACATGTTTCGTCCTGGCAATGGTTGGTTCGTTTCAGTTGCAGGAAAACGAAATCCCCAGGTCGAAGGAAGGAGGAAGAATCCATTCCTCCCTCCCTAGCCATGTACCGGAAAACAAATGCAAGATGGGGCCTTGTACAAAGTAATTGCTTCTTGCTTTTCTCTCCGTCTTGGTGTAGTCATCGAAGATGACGCATGAGAGCCAGTGATATTTTTGTCCTCGAAGATGATAGCTTCGGGTCCAGCTTCGTTTCTGGAAAAAAGATAGCTTCCGATCTAGAGGAACGCCGTTTCGTGTCTCAGCATAACTTCCGTCGATTTTCGCACAAGCAGATGCCAATGCAAACGTCTTGAGATAGTGACCGGAGAGGGCATCATACGACCTTTTGTTTGTCAGGTGTGTCTGTTGCTTATATCGGTTTCGGTTTCTACGGTCTGCTGTACCTTCTGTCCGAAACCGGAAATTAATTAAAAGGAAAAAACTGTGAAGTCTGGGTCACAACGTTTGGTGCACATTGGCTGTATTCTAGAAGAAGAGAGAAACGCTGGTTCAACACTGAAGCCAGATCCGTCAGGTCGAGAACCAGGCGGGTTTCAGAAGACCTTGGAGGAGGTCGTAGCAGGATATGTCAATGTAGGCCATAGGACTAGTGGGCAGCAACAGCATACGTCGTACTGCATCTTCAGATTTCATACTTGGAGTTTCAGCCAAAAATCGTGTGTGCTCATGATGCAGGAGTCCAACGCCACGCGCTGTCTTTAGCTCGTTGGGTCACCGTAGATGGAGTGTGATAACTTGCCGAGACAGCAGGACTTACGAGCAAAGGATTTGATTAGACATGGCTAAGTACACATGAGTGCCAATGATTAGGCCCAATAATACAACATCATCTTGATAGATCGATGGAGGGACCCCTGATGGAGGGACCCCTGATCGATGGAGGGACCCCTGATCGGTTCCGTGGCCAACTATATCTACAGCTTCCGGCTTCCGATCGGAAAACAGTGCTCAACTGCACATGTGTGTGATAAGGTTTTTAGGTAGACAAACGTTGAGCTGGGCTTTTACATCAGACTCAGATTAGAGCTCTGGCTCTGTAACAAGCAAGCGCCTCATCAGTTGCTGTCACCGAGAGAAAAATGTTGCCCATCCCTGGTTGCGGGACAGCGGGAGGACAAGCAGTCAAGAAATAGACGGGGGGCTGATCCAGGACTGTGGGTTGTCCACCCCGCTTCAAAGAAGTTGTAGAAGGCGCCATCATGTCCTACATTGCAATTTTCTAAAAAAAAATAGGACAACACCAACTATACCCTACATGTAGGCAAGGAGTTGCTCCTCCTCCATCATCTTGTGGTCCACCGGAAGGTCCTCAGTTGGCTCGCCCTTGATGTAGTGGATGCTCGGGCTGCAGCGCATCCACATCCTATGTGGCCGTGTCGCGGTACTACGACCAATTTGGCTGCATGCGCTCTAGGATGGGGGAATGCCCACTCAACCCACTCCTCTGGCCGCTCCCACCCGAGGCTCTTCCTTCGGGGGGAGGGGGTCCTCCACCCCTCGATGGTCTGCGTCGAGCGTCATGCTCGGCATCGAACTAAGCCTCCATAGTGATGAATCGACGGATTAGGCGGGGTCCCACCTTAGATCTGGTAGGAGGAACGCCCTTCGCTAGGACAGTCCGGTCGCGGGGATGGCTGGCACTAACACGCGAGCCTGGTTGAGATGGCACCCATGGGCCATGTGGACACTGGGACATGGCAGGAGCTGGCCCATCTCTATGAACCGCCCTGCCACCTCCACTTCCATGTAGACGCGGCACTCGCTTCAGAGCATGGGAGGCTGGTGCGGTGGCCTTGGCCCCGCTCGGGGAGGTGCAGACGCATAAAATGGTGGTTGCCGCCGGAGGAGGAGAACCCTGTCTCATGATCGTTGCGGGCTCGGTCGAACCCGCCCTTGTCGCCTTCCTTCTCCATTGGAGGCCTAGGGTTTAGCTAGGGTTTGTAATGTGGCGCCATGGGGATGGAAGCTTCCAGTGGGCGATTGGGAGTGTGTATATCTACGGTGGATGAAGCCGGTCCCCATAAAAGCGACCTCCCTTTGTCATTGCCCGTGAGGACCATGGGAGGACACGCGCGAACGGATCGACACAAAGCTTGTCCAAATTTGGGCTGAAAATAAAGGCCAGCAACCGGACATAATCACGGCCTTGGTCATTTTGCGGTGAACCCTTGGGCTTTGCCCTCTGTTTGGTCCCGCATAACTTGACACTCACTGTTTGGTTGCCCTAGATGAGTCTAATCTTTTGCGTCCATCTTTTTCAAAAAGAAAAAAACATACTCCCTTTGTTTTAAAATATAAGATGTTTTAGGTTGTGAAGGCAATGTATCTAGACATCTTTTAGTGTGTAGATTCATAGCGAGTCTCTCCGAACCTACATACTAAAAGACATCTAGATACATTATCTTTACAAAGCTAAAACATCTTATATTATGAAACGGAGGGAGTATTTCCTTCTGTCTATATTAATAGGCTTAATTTTGTTTAAATTCGTTTGAATCTAGTTAAGTATTTAGATTAGATGTATTCCAAAGTTGAGGCTTTTAGTATGGACTGGAGGGAGTAGTTGTCCGTACGTGGTTGCTCATTTCTGCAGTTGCTATCTTGTTGTCAATCTCTCTATTTTTCCTGCTTGTACTTATTAATTTCGCTAGGTACAATATCGTTGCAATGCTACCCAAATGTTCCGCCACCTTGGACCCAGATTGCTGCCTCAGAGTCGATGCTAGTACTCATAATTGGTAAAAAATGATCATCAGCAGGATAGAGACATGGCGAGAAACTCGGGCGGGAGATCATTCCAAGTGGCCCAATCAACCGGCGAAAACTTAACTTATCTCGCTACGGATTTGAGCTCACGGACAAATTAGCGAACGACCGTATGGGCGTAAAAGGCAGTCACGGAGAATTCCATTCTCGCAAGCAAAGAATTGGACGAAGACAATCACGGACGCCTTTTTGCCGAGACCTTTTTCGTGCGGACTTTCAACCGGACCTCGCTCGCGGATAAAAAGAAGCAGTAGGGTAGGGAAGACATGGTCAAATTGCTTTTGACAGAGAAGAATTACACCTATACTACGAGTACATGTTTCGTACTGGAATTGGTTGGTTCGTTTCAGTTGCAGGAAAACGAAAACCCACAGCGCCAGGTCAGGAGTTCATGTTCAAGCTAGCGGTTCCATTTGAAGAGTATATGAGAGGCGTCACCACGCAGGAAGAATCCATTCCTTCCCGGCCAGCATTTCAGTGGGCGCGGCGAGCCCAAAGGAAGCTCTCCTGCCTGCCTGCCCTTTTCGCAGCACGCGTAGCGTTTCAGCTAACGAAACTGTACTGGCGAGCTTCCTCTTTATTAGCACAAGTTATATCAAGAAGACTGGAAGAAAAGTTGGATAGTGATGTTAACAAAGAAGGCAAGACAGAAGAAAAGTCCATCCTGATCCTGGAGTGTAGCTTAATTAGAAGGCATCGATCGATGGAGTCGGTTCAGTAGCTAGTAATCAGAGAAGAAGAAGAGGGACCAGCTAGCTAGTGTGTACTAGTACCTGATAGCACGCGGTTTATTTACATCGCACACAGCCAAAAAGCTTATACATCGATGTAGCGTCTATATTACATATAGGAAGATGATAGATATATACAATGGTGGTACATGTACGGGGAGGAGAGGACGGATAGATCCAACTGTAGTATGTACAAGGACGACAACACAGACCAACTCCCAGGAGAAGCACCGCTCATACTACAACTGTACATACATACATAGGTCATCATACTACATCACAAATCTCGTCAAAAATCCTACGTACGTACGTACTCGATCGAGAAGAAGGTGAAAGATGAAGTGGAAGAGGGAGCAAGCAGAGACCATCATATCAGGACCAACAACAGCTCGTACCGGCCGGAAGCAGAGCAAGATGGATGGATCGATCAGCAGCCGTGCACCGCGCGGGCGCACTTTCCCTTGATCCACTTGACGCTGCGCCGCATCGACCCCTTCACCTTCCCCTCCACGTCGTACGCCTTGTAGGCCACCAGCCGCTTCTTCCGCTGCAGCTCCGCCTCCGCGTCGTCGCCGGGAGCCGCCGCCACCGCCGCCTTCTTGGTCGGAGCAGGGGCCTGCTCGTCGGCCAATGCGGCGAAGGAGGGGGTGTAGCTCCTCAGGTTCAGGGAGCGCCGGCCGGCGGAGCACCACACGGGGGCGGCGGCGGGGGCGGCGGGCCCTTTCGCCTTTGCGGCGCCGCCGCCGCCGTCGGAGAGAGGGTTGTAGGAGGCGGCGTAGGAGGCGCTGTAGCACCGGAGGTTCAGCCCCGGCGTGGGGCCCGCGCCGCCGCCGGACACGGTCTTCATGCTGCCGCTCCGCTGCACGGCGGGCGGGCGCGACCAAGAAGAGGCGGTGCTCTTGGCGCGCTGCATCTTCTTGTGAGGCACCGGCGCGAAGGACGCGGCGTAGGAGGCGCTGTGGCACCGGAGGTCGTTCGCCGGCGCCGTGGCGGACGTGCTCCGCTCGGCGGCGCAGGACATCGACCTCTCCATTGGCATCTTCTCGCACTCGAACTCACTCTGGTGACTGGCGTGATGACTGGCGCCAAGAAGGCAGGCAGGACCGGGAGGGATGGCTGCGGGGAATCGCTGGTGGAGGAGCCCTTTTATCAAGTGGCCGCCTGGCCCCGAGGGGCTGTGGAGCCGTGCAATTTGGAAGTGTCGATGAGGGGCCAGGGCCGCGCACGGCACGGTGCACGGCGCTACATTATGGTCTTGGAAGGTACTGTAGTCCGGTTCCGAAGGTGGAGACGTGTGAAAGGGGGCCGCTGTTGTAGCTTTCAGCTTTCATAGGGACAGAAGACGGTACTGTACTAGTGATGCTGGGTGGTGGTGTGCTTGGTTGCTTTGTTATCTTGATCTTCTTTTGGCCTACTTACATTCCATCAGGATTAGATTTGCTTTGTATGCGTGTGTAGAAACTATAGGGCAGCGGAAAAGATGAAAATTCAGGGGAGCTTTACCGATGAGTTCAGCTTTATCAGTCTTGCTAGGTGACCATAAAGAACCCCTCCGTTCAAAAATATAAATATAAGACGTTTTAGTTTTATAAATCGAATGTATCTAGATATCTTTTAATGTATAGGTTCATAGAGATTCAGAATGAACATATACATTAAAAAGCGTCTAGATACATTTATTCATAAAATTAAAATGTTTTATATTTCTAAACGGAGGAAGTAACTATTTTTAAGTTGATAGAACCGTTTCGATTTGATCTCCGAGATTCTTGCAAGAGCATATCCCCCAATAGCCCCAATAGCACAGCCCCGGCAGCGTGCTATTGGCCCATCAGCACATGGTGCCAACTATTCGAGCCTTCTTTCAGCACCGGCGAGCCCAATAACCCGTACCCCAAATTTAAGAGAAGTTTGAATTTGAATAAATGGCTAAACTTTGTTCAAATATTCACGATATAATACAAATTTGAATGATATTTAAACTAAATCTAACTCTAAATTTGCTTTGTGTGCGTGTGTACAAACTATGGGGGAGCCCAAAAGATGAACATTCAGATGAGCTTTACCGATGATTTCAGCTTTATCGGTTTTGCCAGGTGACCATAAAGAATTGTTTTGATTAGGATCTCTAACAGACACCATAACCGTGTAGACTGAGAAACATGTTTTTAGGGCACTCAGGACAGCATTCTCTGGTCCAAAATCGTCGCGGCAAAACAGATACGCAAACCGAAACTAGAAAATTTTAAAAAGAGAGAATTCACACGAAATCGATCAAGATCATCGTGGTAGTTCATCATCTCCGGCATGCGTTCATCGTCGATTACATACTATGTACACCAAAATAATTACACAAGGCGCTACCGCACAATCCTACCACTATGGCGACCAAAATGAGCCCTAGGATACCTCACCGGAGCTTACGGAGCGGCGGCGATGCGGGTGGCGACTCCAGTCAAAGTCGAAGAGCTCGACGACCTCCTCCTTCTCCTTCTTGATGCGGGCGAGCTACTCCTGCTGCCTCGACACCATCACCGCGAGCTAGTCGCGGCGGTACATGGAATCGCGCCTTGTGCGAAACTCCTTGCGCTGCTCCTTGTTGACGGCGCCCTCCACCGCGAGAATGGCCCAACAGAGGTCCTTGTCCTTGAGCTTCTCCGTCGCCCTAGCGGCTCACTGAGAGCGTGTCTGGCTTTCTCCAACACGCAGCGCTTCGCGTAGGAGACCGTTGAGTAGTCCCTACCGAGGTTTTGTCATTACCAAATGTCTCAACGATCACCAACACTGGAAAGGAGTGGGTGTTGCACCTACTTGAGGGGAAGGCAGAGATTGACCAGATGAGGATCCTCATGCTACTATGCAGGATATGGCATGTTCGTAATAAAGTGGTGCACTACAAACAAGTGTCACCCATATAGGCCTCTCGACAGTTCCTACTGCCAAGCCTGGAGGAGGGATGCTAAATCAAGTGCATGTTTACGCCGTTTGTTTACTGCTTTACGATTCGTACTACCAAGTTTCAACAAGTTTCATATGTTTTGGAAATATATGTCTAATTTATACGCAATGAAACAGATTAAAACAATATACTTATATAGCATGCATGCTAGAATCACATTTATTTGAAGATAGATCGATCTATACCTACTTGGTGTTGGAGATTAAACGCTTACTGATAGATAGAGAAGGGTCTAAAGTAGAGAAGATATGAAGAGAGCAAAATGTTAGAGAAGGAGGAAGCTGGCCATCATCTTGGATTACTGATGACCCACAAGTGTAGGGGATCGCAACAGTTTTCACGGGTAGTATTACCCAATTTATTGATTCAACACAAGGGGAGCCAAAGAATACTTGCAAGCCTTAACAACTGAGTTGTCAGTTCAGCTGCACCTGGAAATAGTTCTTGCTCACAGAAGTTTATCGGTAGTAACAGTTTGGTAGTAACAATAGAAAAGCAACAACAGTAGTAACAGCAACAGCGAAACAGGAGCAATAGTAACAGTAACGGTAACAGTAGGATTCGAGTACGGTAGGCATAGGAATGGATGGACGGGCGTTGCATGGACGAGTCTAAATATGTAACTTCAAGATCTAGGACATTGCAGATAAATAATAACAACCATCCAAGTAATAAATAATCCGAGGCATGTGCTCTAAATATAGTCATACGTGCTCGCACTGAGAACTTGCACAACATCTTATGTCCAGCCAGCCCATGGCAGCGGGGCCTCTAGGGAACTACTGGCAATTAAGGTGCTCCTTTTAATAAAGCACCGGAGCAAAGCATTAACACTCTATGAACACATGTGATCCTCACACCACAGCCATCTCCTTCGGTTGTCCCATTTATTGTCACTTTGGGGCCTTTGGATCCAGACAATGATATGTGTACACAACTTGCAGATAAGATCACAAACAATACTATCATAATGATTCAATAATAAGTTCAGATCTGAGATCATGGCACTCGGACCCTAGTGACAAGCATTAATAGATATACTAGGCACTATGCCCTAACAGATCTTATTCGATTACATGATAGAACTCATCCAATCCCTACCATCCCCAAGCCTACAGCGGGGGATTACTCACTCATGGATGAGGGAAACATCGGTGGTTGATGGAGATGCGTTGGTGATGACGATGGCGATGATCCTCTCCAAATTTCCCGTCCTGGCAGGGTGCCAGAACGGAGTTTCTGGATCCGAATCTTGGTTTCTGATGGCGGTGGCAGAGCGGAACTCTTTTTGGATAACTATCGACCCCCCCTCGGTTTTTAGGTCGAAAGGCAACTTATAGGCCCAGAGGGAGGCCAAAGAGCTGCCTGGGATGGCCGTACCCCCTCCAGGCGTGGGGTCAGGTGGGCTCGCACCTGGGGTGGGTCTGGGCCCCCAGGCCTCCCCTTTGTCTCCCCTTCTGGCTCCGTGGATCTTCTGGTGAAAAATAGTTTTTGGCATATTTTCCAGGATTTTTCATGATAGTTGATTTTCTGCACAAAAACAAGACACCAAGGTAATTCTGCTGAAAACAGCGTCAGTCCGTGTTAGTTGTATCCAAATCACACAAGTTTAGAGGATAAACAATAGCAAAGTGTTCGAGAAAGTAGATACGTTTTGGATGTATAAATTACACTCCAAGGCACCTAGCTAAATATGATTTCTATACATGTAATGTGTAATTGTATTTGTGTATAATATATTAGGAAGGCCAAGGCATTGCGATCACGCAGCCTAGATTACATCGAATTTTTCATGGTATCGGAGCACCAGCCGATTCCCTCTCTCCTCTAAACCCTAAAAACCCTAGCCCCCACCCTCCTCCCACGACGCCTCCCTAAGCCATTGCCGCCATCACCATGTCGGCCGATGAACTCAAGAAGATCGAACAGGAGCTCAAGTGATTCCCTCCTCTAGACTCGCCAAGAAGAACTCGACCGTCGCGCTGCTGAGATGGGCAAGGGCATCAACAACTCCTCCACCCAAAACCCTAGCCCCACACCCTCCTCCTACATCGCCTCCATCAAAATTCATGTCCCCATGACCCTTGATCTTCAAGAATCCAATTACGCCAAGTGGCATGAACTCTTCCTCGTCGTGCCCGGTCGCTACGGACTCACCAGCCATGTCCTCGGCACCGCTGACACTATGCCATCGAACACATCGCCCAACTCTATATGGGCATGGGATGACTACATGGTCCTCTCCAGGATCTACAACTCGATCTCCTTTGAAATCCTCAGCATCATCATGGCCCCGAGCTCCACGGTGTGGCTGATCTGGGATGCCATCGCCAACATCTTCCACGACAATAAGAAAAGTTGCGCCATCGCCCTCAACACGGAGTTCTGCAACATGCCACAAGGAGACATGAGCGTCCACGACTACTGCGCCAAGATCAAATCCTTCGCCGATGCTCTCACTGATGTTGGCCAACCCAATTTCGACGAAACCCTCATCCACATGGTTCTCCGTGGCCTCAACGAGCAGTTCAGCCATCTCCATTTGTTTCTTCTATTTCAGTTGTCGTTTCCCACCTTCCTCCAGACCCGCTCGACCCTTGTTCTCGAGGAGTCATAGAAGAAGACCACCGCCAAGAACACGGCCGCCTCCGCGGTTTGGGCCAGCGGCAACAGCAACTACCTGCACGCTGGTGGCCAGCGCGCCCCTCCAGTCGGACGTGGCGGTGGCTCAGATAGCAACGACCCCCATCCTCCTTCCCCTACCAGCCTAGCCTCTTCATCCACCCCGGTCGTGGTGGGGAAACGGAGGCAGTCGTATCCACGGTTGCGCTAGCAAATCCCCTTGGATGTTCAATCCTTGGACAGGCCTCCCGACACGCACCGCCCAACAGTAGGAGCATACCCAGCTCGCTCCATGGAAGGCGCGCTAGCGCGCGCCCAATGCCAGTGTTCTACCCCCAACCCCACCTCCTACCAGGCCTACACCGCCACCGGCTACTATAAGTACTCCACTATGCTGACTTGGAACAACGGCTTGATGGTTCCACCTCAACAGGAACACCCGCAGTAGGTCGAACCAGCTCTTCTTATAGCTCTCCAGAACATGCAACTCCCTGATAACCAAGAGTGGTTTATGGATTCAGGCGCCTCATATCACATGGCTTCCGATCGTGGTATACTTTCTTCTCTCCTCCCTTCTTCTCATAACATCATAGTTGGCAACGATGCTTCTATTCCTGTTACTCATGTTGGTTCTTACACATTGCCTCTTCACCCTAAAAATATCTACCTTCGGCATATTCTTGTTGTTCCTCACATTATAATAAATCTTATTTATGTCCGTCAATTCACTATCGATAATATTTGTTCCATTGAATTTGACCCTTCAGTTTTACTGTGAAGGATCTTCTCACCAAGACTGTGATTTCTTTGATGCAATAGTTCTGGACCCCTATAGTCCCTCCGCCCACCATAATCCCAAGCTCTCCTCTCCACCTCCTCCCTCGAGGTTTGGCATTGTCGCCTTGGACACCATGGCCACCATACCATGAAGTGTGTCCACCACCAGCAGCAAATTCCACCCAATAAAGCATCATCATATTTGTGTCATGCTTGTTAGTTGGGTCGCCACATCAAGTTGCCCTTTTATCTATCTAAGTCTACTAGTGTTAAACCTTTTCCAAATTGTTTCATTGTGTTTTTGGACCTCACCTATTCCTAGTACCTCTAGTTTTGGCTATTATCTTATCATTCTGGATGATTATACTCATTATTTTGGGACCTTTCCCCTTCGCAAGAAATCCAATGTTTTTGTTACATTCACTACCATTCATGCTATGCCCGTACTCAATTCGACCTTCCCATTCTTGCCATCCAATGTGAAAATGTCCACGAATTTGATAATAAACAAGTTCACTCTTTCTTCATCCAACACGACACAATTTTTATTTTTTCATGTCCCACACCTCTCAACCAAATGGAAAAGCCAAACGAGCCATGCGTACCACTAACAATGGCATTCACACACTTATTTTTCAAGCCTCCATGCCTCCATCTCTCCGGGCCGAAGCTCTCCATACCGCAACCTTTCTCATTAACATACAACCAACCAACGCCGAAACACTCACCACCCCCTACAAGCTCCTATTCGTCCTAAAACCACCACACAACACCCTTCGCATTTTTGGCTTCCTATGTTACCCAAAAATATCACCTCCACCACGCCTAACAAACTTTCTCCTTGCTCGACCAAATGTGTCTTTCGAGGATACCATTCTCAACACAAAGGATACCGGTGTATCGACCTCGCCTCTCGTCGCATAATTATTTCTCACCATGTCATCTTTGATGAACACACTTTCCCTTATGCACTAGAACCAACATCCCCTCCATCGCCACCCTCTACACCTGAATCATTTGATCCTATAGATCCTCCTCCACTTCCCGCCCCATCCTCTCACCCGGTAGCATCCCCTGTCACGGCAGAGATTGATGGTAGGGGCCGCCATTGATCTACAACATATTTTCAATAGTTTAGACTAATTTTATGATAAATTGAGTTCTAATTAATAGTTAAATTAACCTAGGTGAACTCCCACTCAAAACAACATCCCTCACATTGTTTTAGTGATCACATGAACCAAATCCACTACATCATAACCCATAATCACGAGATATGATGTAGCTTCAAAGGCAAACAATCAACATGTTAATCATATCTGCTATATGACTCATGCTTTACCTTTCGGTGATCTGTGTTCCGAGACCATGTCTATACATGCTAGGCTCGTCAAGATCAAACCTTAGCTTTTGCATGAGAAAATCTGGCTTGCTCCCGTTGTATACACCTGCAGAATCTAACACACCCGATCATCACATGGTGCTTCAAAACAACGAGCTTTGGCAACGGTGCCTACTAAGGATGAACACTTTATAACTTGATATTTTGTGAGAGGGATCATCTTATAATGCTACCGTCACGAACTAAGCAATACAAGATGCATAAAAGGATTAGCATCACATGCAATTCATAATATGTGATATGATATGGCCTTTCTTCTTGTGCTTCCGATCTCCATCTTCAAGCACGAACATGATCTCCATCATCACCGGCATTGTGTCAAGGTCAATGGCGCCGCTCCATGGTTGTCATCCACCAGCATCAACTATTACAACTACTTTGAATAATAGACGCACAAGTCTTAACGGAATTAAAAAACAACCATATGGCTCCTGACGGTTGCCGACTTACAGTAATGAACATTACATACATCATATATAATCACAATCATGGCCATATCACATCACAACACACCCCTGCAAAACAAAGTTAGACGCCTCGATTTTTTTTTGCATATTTTATGTGGTTTGGGGCTTTCAATAAGTGTCGTTCTAACTTACGAACAAGATACACAACGTTGATGCTTGAACTATCAAGTGCCCGATGTAAATTGAATCTATACTATGATGGGAGAGACAGACACCCGCAAAGCCACTTGTGCAATACAATTTGCATGTTAAGCGTGGAGAAAGTCTCATGAACGATGTCATGTAAGGTTAGCCCGGGCCGCTTCATCCCATCATACCGCAAGATGCAAAGTACACAAAAAGTAATTGATAATAAAAGCACCACCGCCCACAATGACCATTGTGTTCTACTCGTGCAATAGATCTACATATAGACACGACTCTGATACCACTGTAGGGGTTCGTAGCATGGAAACAAAAAAATTCTATCGCATGCACACAAACAAGCCAAGATCTATCTACTAGATTGTAGCAATAAGTCAATTAGAATACTCACCCTCGAGGATTCCAAAGCGGTTAACGAGAGCAGATTCTCGTGGGTGATGTAGTCGTATAGTTGCCGATCTCAAGATCGCGTAGATGATCCTTCCGGCACTACGTTCCGGCAGCTCTTCCGCAGTCGGTCGCATGTTCGGTACTCGATGAAGACCTTCCTCTCCCTTGTTCTAGCAGGCAGTGGAGGTTGTAGTTCTCCCCTCGCGATTCCGGTAGCACGACAGCGTGGTGTCAGAAGTAGAGGGAAGATCCCGCAGGGCTTCGCCTAAGCCAGAGCGAGTTATGGTGGAGTATTAGGGTTTCCTCGGCGGTCTAGGTTTTAGAAGCCAAAGAGGAGGAGGTGGAGCCGACGGTGCGGCTGGCGGCGGTGCGGCGACGACGGCTTGGAGGGTGGTGGTTTTGTGCTCTTTGGGAGGCACCCCGTCCCCTCTATTTATGAGAGGGAGGGGCAGCTTGGGAGAGGGGAGTTTGATTCCTACCCCAACTTCCTCTCCTACTAGTCTTGTGGTGGAGGGAGAGAAGGATTCTCTTCTTCCTCCACTAGGAAACATTGTCCCAGTTTGACTTTTCAAACTTGCCTTTTGACTTTCAATTTCGGAGTTAAATTTTTTTCTTTCAAATTTCCAACCAAATTATCTAGGATATGATACAATCATTACACTTAGTTATGACACATTCATGTACCCTTCCCCTTCCGGTCCGGTGAACCTTCTAGGCCCTTCTAGATCATTCCGGTGAACACACCGGAATCATTCCGAAACTCCGGAATTGGACTTTCCTTATATGAATCTTATTCTCCGGACCATTCCGGATCTACTCGTGATACACCGGATCCCATCCGAGACTCCAAACAACATTCGGTCTCCCTACTTACATTCCATATCTACTAAACAACATCGAATCCTTAAGTGTGTCTCCCTACGGTTCGTGAATAATGCAGACATGATCTAGACTCATCTCCGATCAATAACCAATAGCGTAATCTGGAAATTCATATGGCTCCCTCATATTTCTACGATTACTTTGAGATCGAATGAACCATTTACATACGATACCAATTTTCCTTTATCTCGCAATATTTTAATTATCTGAGGTCTAATCGTCGGTATCTCTGCATACCTAGTTCAACCTCGTTACTAATAAGTACTCTTTTCTCGTTCCTGTGATATGTGATCCCTTGTGAGCCAGTCACATGCTTGCAAGCTAATTGGATGACATTCCACCGAGAGGGCCCAGAGTATATCTATCTGTTATATGGATGGACAAATCCCACCCTCGATCCATGTGCCTCAACACATACTTTCCGAACACTCAATGCCACCTTTATAGCCACCCAGTTACGGTGTGGTGTTTGATGTCATCAAAGCATCCATCCGGTGATGGTGATTAGCATGATCTCATGGTCAAAGGAATTTAGGTTACTATGTATCAGAAAGCTTATAGCAAACAAACTAATGAAATGACTTGATCTTTATGCTACGCTTATCTATAGGAGTATGTCCATCACACCATTCTCCTAATGATATGATCTTATTGTTAATAACATCTCAATGTTCATGATCAGGAAACCACGATCATCTATTAACCAACAAGCAAGTATTATAAAGAGGCTATACTAGGGACTCTAACAAGTTTACAAATCACACAAGTATTAATGTTTCCGGTTAATACTATTATAGCATGAATGTAAACATTTATCATAAACACAAAGATATAATAATAACTACTTTTATTATTGCCTCTAGGGCATATATCCAACAACAACAACCACCACCCGTCTCACCTTTTGTGCATCATACTCGATCCACGATAGGCCGTCTCCCTGGTCCACCTGACCGCCTCAATCTCTCTGCCATTGTATCATATACTTTACCATCCACTTATCTCCTGGCGTTACAAAATCCTAATTGGCGTCATGCCATGTAGGAAGAATTCAATGCTCTTACTCTCAACCAAACTTGTACTCTAGTCACTCCTCCTCCTGGTGCTAACATCGTGAGTGGTAAATGGATTTTTTTTCCATAAATATAATTCCGATGGTTCCCTTGCACGTCACAAAGCTCGTTGGGTGGTTTGTGGTTTCTCGCAACAACCTGTCATTGACTTTGATGAAACTTTTAGCCCTGTAGTTAAACGAACCACCATTCACATTGTTCTATCCCTTGTCCTCTCTCACTCTTGGCCGACACATCAGCTTGATGTTAAAAATTTGTTTCTCCATGGTTATCTCGACGATGTGGTCTATAGTCAACAACCCTCTGGCTTTATCGATCCTAAGAATCCAACTCATGTATGTTGCCTCCTAAAATCTCTATACAGCCTCAAACAAGCGCCTCATGCCTGGTTTCAATGCTTCTCCTCGTTTGCACGCATAATCGGTTTCGTCGAATCCAAATCCAATGCCTCTCTCTTCATTCTTTGTCGTGGTCCTGACACAACATATCTTCTTCTCTATGTCGATGACATAATTCTGACAGCCTCTACTGTCTCACTCCTCACTCATGTCAAAGCAGCCCTTAGCCATGAATTTTCTATGAAAGACCTCGGTTCTCTTTATCATTTTCTCGGCATTTCAGTCACTCATTCCTCCCATAGCATTCACCTTTCTTGGCACCAATACATTCTCGATGTTATCTCTCGTGCAGGCATGCGCGATTGTCACCCTGTCATTACTCCTGTCGACACCAAGGCAAACTTTCCTCTATAGTCGGTCCTCCTGTTTCTGACCCTACTCTCTACCGTAGTATCACTGGAGCCCTTCAATATGCCACTCTCACACGTCCGGACATCTCCTGTGCCATCCAACTGTTGGAGATATGCCCTAGAGGCAATAATAAATGTAGTTATTATTATATCTTTGTGTTTATGATAAATGTTTACATTCATGATATAATAGTATTAACAAGGAAACATTGATACTTGTGTGATTTGTAAACTTAATTTGAAGTCCCTAGTATAGCCTCTATACATCACTAGCTTGTTGGTTGATAAGTGATTGTGGTTTCCCTATCATGAACATTGAGATGTTATCAACAACAAGATCATATCGTTAGGAGAATGATATGATGGACATACTCCTATAGATAAGCGTAGCATAAAGATCAAGTCATTTCAATAGTTCAATTGCTATATGCTTTCTGATACATAGTAACCTAATTCCTTCGACCATGAGATCATGCATATCACCTTTACCGGATGGATGCTTTGATGACATCAAACACCACACCGTAACTGGGTGGCAATAAAGGTGGCATTGAGTGTTCGGAAAGTATTGGTTGAGACACATGGATCAAGAGTGGGATTTGTCCATCCATATGACGGATAGATATACTCTGGGCCCTCTCGGTGGAATGTCATCCAATTAGCTTGCAAGCATGTGACTGGCTCACAAGGGATCACATATCACGGGAACGAGAAAAGAGTACTTATCGGTAACGAGGTTGAACTAGGTATGCAGAGATACCGACGATCATAACCTCGGATAAGTAAACTATCGTGAGACAAAGGGAAATTGGTATCATATGTAAGTGGTTCATTCGATCGCAAAGTAATCGTAGAAATATGTGGGAGCCATATGAATTTCCAGATTCCTCTATTGGTTATTGTTCGGAGAAGTGTCTCGATCATGTCCGCATAATTCACGAACCGTAGGGAGACACACTTAAGGATTCGACGTTGTTTGAGTAGTTATGGTATTATGAGAAAGAGACCGAATGTTGTTCGGAGTCTCGGATGGGATCCGGGATATCACGAGGAGATCCGGAATGGTCCGGAGAATAAGATTCATATAAGGAAAGTCCCGTTTCGGAGTTGGGGAATGATTCCGGTGTTTTCATCGGGAATGTTCTAGAAGGTTCCGGAATGTCCGGCACTCCGGAGGGGAAGGGGTACATGAATGTGTCATTGCAAGTTGGAATGATTGCATCATGTACTAAATGTTATCGCTGTTCCAAATAAAGGATTAATTCAAATCCTAGTTTGAAAAGTCAAATAGCTAAATTGAAAAGTCAAACGGCTAAATTTGGAAAGAGGAAAAGAGGAGGAAGTGCGAAACCGAGTTGGGGAGGGAATCCCTCCTCCAACCGGCGGTGCCCCCTCCAAGCCGAGTTGGGGAGGTACTCCCCTCCCTCCCCTTGGCCGCCGGCCCCTCCACCTATATAAGGAGGGGCAGGGCTCCCTCCTAGTACACACAAGTACCTCTCCTCAAACCCTAACTTGGCGCCTACCACCATAGCCGCCGCCGCCCACCTAGGGTTTTGCCCTAGCCGCCGACTTGGGGGTCCCCGGAACCCTAGCCGCCGGCTCTAGCCTCTCCTCCTTGGTGTGTCTAAAACCTAGATCGTCGAGGAGCTCTCTCATACTCCACCATACTCGCTCCGGCTTAAGGCGAAGCCCTGCGAGATCTCCCCTCTACTTCCGGTACCACGCCGTTGTGCTGCCGGAATTGCGAGGAGAGTGCTACAACCTCCGCTGCCTGCTGGAACAAGGGAGAGGAAGGTCTTCGTCGAGTACCGAACGTGTGACCGACTGCGGGAGCGCTGCCGGAACGCAGCGCCGGAAGGATCGTCTACGCGATCTTGAGATCGGGAAGAGTACGACTACATCACCCACGAGAATCCGCTCTCGTTAAACACTTTGGAATCTTCGAGGGTAAGTTATTCCATCGACTCGTTGCTACAATCTAGTAGATAGATCTTGGCTTGTTTGTTTGCATGCGGTAGAAATTTTTTGTTTTCCATGCTACGAAACCCTTCAATGGTATAAGAGCCGTGTCTATATGTAGATCTGTTGCACGAGTAGAACACAATGGTCATTGTGGGCGTTGATGCTTTTATTTTCGATTGCTTCTTGTGTAATTTGCATCTTGCGGTATGTTGGGATGAAGCGGCCCGGGCTAACCTTACATGACATCGTTCATGAGACTTGCTCCACGCTTGACATGCAACTTGTATTGCATAAGTGGCTTTGCGGGTGCCTGTTTCTCCTAGCATAGTTAAGATCCAATTTACAACGGGTGATTAACAATACTAGTATCAATGTTGTGGTTCATGTTCGTAATTTAGAACGACACTTATTGAAAGCCCCAAACCACGTAAAATATGCAAAGAAAGTAGAGGCGTCTAACTTTGTTTTGCAGGGGTGTGCAGTGATGTGATATGGCCATGATTGTGATTATATTTGATGTATGCAATGTTCCTTATTGTAAGTTGGCAACCGGCAGGAGCCATATGGTTGTCTTTAATTTATGTTAAGACCCGCGTGTCTATTCAAAGTAGTTGTAATAGTTGAAGCCGGTGGACGACAACCATGGAGAAGCGTCATTGACCTTGATGCAATGCCGGTGATGATAGAGATCATGTTCGTGCTTGAAGATGGAGATCGGAAGCACAAAGAAGAAAGGCCATATCATATCACATATTTTGAATTGCATGTGATGTTAATCCTTTATGCATCTTGTATTGCTTAGTAGACGACGGTAGCATTATAAGATGATCCCTCATGCACATGAATTTCAAGTCATAAAGTGTTCACCCTTAGTTAGCACCGTTGCTAAAGCTTGTTGTTTCGAAGCACCACGTGATGATCGGGTGTGTTAGATTCTGCAAGTGTATACAACGTGAGCAAGCCAGATTTGCTCATGCGGAAACTAAGGTTTGATCTTGACGAGCCTAGCATGTACAGACATGGTCTCGGAACACGGATCACCGAAAGGTAAAGCATGAATCATATAGTAGATATGATGAACATGACGATTGTTCGCCATTGAAACTATATCAACTCTCGTGATGATCGGTGTTGATGTGGTGGATTTGGTTCGTGTGATCACTAAAACAATGTGAGGGATGTTGTTTTGAGTGGGAGTTCACCTAGATTAACTTTATTATTAATTTGAACTCAATTTGTCATAAACTTAGTCTAAACTATTGCAAATATGTTGTAGATCAATGGCAGCCCCTACCATCAATTTTAATGCGTTCCTAGAGAAAGAAAAGTTGAAAAACAATGGAAGCAACTTCGCGGATTGGTTCCGCAATTTGAGGATTGTCCTCACAGCTGGTAATTTGACCTATGTGCTGGATGCACCGCTGGGTGACCCACCTGCAGCTAATGCTTCCGATGAAGTAAAGAATGTTTACCTCGCTCGGAAGAATCAATACTCCATAGTTCAGTGTGCTATCTTGTATGGTTTGGAATCGGAGCTTCAGAAAAGGTTTGAGAATTCAGAACCATATGATATTGTCGAGGATATCAAATTGATCTTTGAGACTCATGCGGCAATTGAAAGTTATGAGGCTTCTGAAAAGTTCTTTAACTGCAAGATGGAAGAGGGCAGCTCCGTCAGTGAGCATGTGCTTAAGATGTCTGGGCACGCAAACAAACTTCAAAGCTTGGGTATAGTGATTCCTAATGCTTTGGGGATTTACCGTGTCCTCCAATCACTACCACCAAGTTACAAGAACTTTGTGATGAACTACAACATGCAGAACATGAACAAGCAGTTGCCAGAACTGTTTGCTATGTTAAAGTCTGCAGAAGTGGAGATCAAGAAAGAGCACCAAGTGTTGTTGGTCAATAAGACCACCAAATTCAAGAAAGGCAAGTCTAAGCAGAAGGGACACTTCAAGAAGGGTGGTAAGAAAGTTACCACGCCGGCGAAGAAGACCAAGGCTGGACCTAAGCCTGAAACTGAGTGTTTTTACTGCAAGGGAGAAGGTCACTGGAAGCGGAATTGCCCAAAGTACTTGGCGGATTTGAAGAACGGCAACATCAAAAAGAAAGGTATATCTGATATACATGTTATTGATGTGTATCTCACTAGTACTCGTAGTAGTGCCTGGGTATTTGATACTGGTTCGGTTGCTCATATTGGTAACTCGAAACAGGTGCTGCAGAATAAACGGAAGCTAGCGAAGAACGAGGTGACGATGCGCGTGGGAAACGGATCAAAGGTTGATGTGATCGCGGTCGGCACGCTACCCCTTCATCTACCATCGGGATTAGTTTTATACTTAAATAATTTTTATTTGGTGTCTGCGTTGAGCATGAACATTATATCGGGATCTTGTTTATTGCGAGACGGTTACTTGTTTAAGTCCGAGAATAATGGTTGTTCGATTTATATGAGTAATATGTTTTATGCACATGCACCTTTGATAGATGGTCTATTCTTGTTGAATCTCGATAGTGGAAATACACACATTAATAACATTGAGGCTAAACGTTTGAAATCGAGCGTTAACTCGACCTATATGTGGCACTGTCGTCTTGGTCACATTGGAGTGAAGCGTATGAAGAAACTCCATTCCGATGGACTGGAGGGTTTCGCGGCATAGTAAATCAAAATTTTCTACGGATGCGAACAGGGGGAAAGCCAAGATCTAATCTAGGAGATGCAATCAACGAGAGATATTGGATTAGATCTTCATACCCTTGAAGATTCGCACAGCGGAACGTTCGTCGGAACGTGGGTGATGTAGTCGTACTCGCTTCTCCTCCTCGCGATACGATCCGATCTAGCACCACAAGTGGCGGTGCCTCCGTGAGATGCACACGTGCAGAACCTCGACGTCTCCTCCTTCCTCGGACCAGCAAGTATGGTGGAGAGATAGATTGGATCTACAACACGACGGCGTGGTGTATATGGTGGAGAATTTCTGCAGCAGGGCTTCGCCTACAAACAGTCGGGAGGGAGAGAGGAAAGCTAGCAAGGCGGCTAGGGTTTGGAGGAGAGGTGTGTGGGGTTTGTGCGCCCCCACCCCTATTTATATAGAGGGGGGGCGCAGCCCTAGCCCCTCCCCCAAGCCCAAAGGATAAGGAGTGGGGGGCATGGACTCTCCCCTCTTCTAGAAACCCTATCTCTAGTTTAAACGATTTAAACTCTCTAGGATCGGCTGGGCCCTATGGGGCCTTGTGCCCCTGGACCAAAGCGGCCAGGACACTCCCTCATAGGCCCATGCCCCCTCCCGGAAGGTGGGGCCACGTTGGTCCCCTTCCGGAAGGTTCTAGAAGCTTCCGGTACAATACCGATTAACCCAGAACAATTCCGAACTCCAAAAACTGCACTGCCTTATATGAATCTTATTCTCCGGACAATTCCGGAACCTCTCGTGATGTCCCGGATCCCATCCGAGACTCCGAACAAAAATTCATAAACCAATTATCCAATCTATCCTAGCGTCGAGATACGTTAAGTGTGTGACCCTGCGGGTTCGAAAATATGCAGACATGATCTTCTATCAATAATCAACAGCGGGGTATGGGCACCCATATTGACTCCCACACATTCATCGATGATCATATCGGATGAACCACGATGCCAGGATTCAATCAATCCCATATATATATTCCCTTCGTCTCGCGATATTTTACTTGCCCGAGATTTGATCGTCGGTACCGTCATACCTAGTTCAATCTTGTTCACAGCAAGTACTTTACTCGTTCCGTAATCCGATATCACTTTGTGATTAACTCCTTAACCACATGCTTGCAAGCAGTGTTGATATCGATTACCGAGTGGGCCCGAAGTATATCTCTCCGACTTGGGAGGGACAAATTCCATCTCGATACATACAACCCAACAGATACTTTCCGATCACCTGAGAGACACCTTTATGATCACCCTCTCATAGGATGACGTTTGATGACCTCAAAGCTTTCTTCCGGTACCAGGGAGTTGCATTATCTCATGGTCTAAGGAATACAATATTTGACATAGGAAAAGCTTCGCAAAGATGAACACGATGAAACGATCTAATTGCTTCACTTAGTTTGGGTCTGTCCATCATATCATTCTCCCAATGATATGATCTCATTATCAATTGACAACTCATGTCTATGGTTAGGAAACCTTAACCATCATTGATCAATGAGGTAGTCCTTAGAGGCGTACCAGGGACACGGTGTTGTTCACAAAC
Source organism: Avena sativa (assembly GCA_916181665.1). Lineage (NCBI taxonomy): Eukaryota > Viridiplantae > Streptophyta > Magnoliopsida > Poales > Poaceae > Avena > Avena sativa. The sequence goes on along the minus strand of OV702284.1, from coordinate 55,954,373 downwards.
CACACAAGTATTAATGTTTCCGCTTAATACAATTCTAGCATGGAATATAAACTTTATCATGAACAAGAATTATAATAATAACATCTTTATTATTGCCTCTAGGGCATAATTCCAACAGTCTCCCACTTGCACTAGAGTCAATAATCTAGTTTACATCTGGCAACAATCTCACTCCCATGGCACTGAGGTGTTGATCATGTTTTACACGTGGAAGAGGTTTAGTCAATGGATCTGCGACACTCAGATCCGTATGTACTTTGCTAATCTTCAGATCTCCATCTGCTATATAATCTCGGATTATATGAAACTTGCGGTTGATATGCTTGGTCTTTGGATGATATCTTGGTTCCTTAGCGAGTGCTATGGCGCCAGTGTTGTCACACAATATCTCCAGTGGGTCCAATGCACTTGGAACCACGCCAAGCTCAGTGATGAAGTTTCTGATCCAAACTCCTTCACTTGACGCTTCTGCAGCAGCCATGTATTCCGCTTCCACTGTAGATCCCGCGATCACGCTTTGCTTGCAGCTTCTTCAGCTCACAGCTCCTCCATTCAAAATATAAACGTATCCTGTCTGAGATTTGGAATCATCCTTGTCGGTGTCGAAACTAGCATCGACGTAACCTTTTACGACAAGCTGTTCATCACCCCCATAGACTAAGAACATTTCTTTAGTTCTATTTAGGTACTTTAGGATGTTCTTCACGGCTGTCCAGTGTTCCACTCCTGGATCACTTTGATATCTGCTCGTCAAACTAAGAGCATTGGACACATCCGGTCTAGTACACAGCATGGCATACATGATGGAACCTACGACCGAGGCATAAGGCACTTTGCTCATAGCTTCCCTATCATTTACCGTAGCTGGACACTGAGCCTTGCTCAATATCTTACCTGACAACATAGGCACTGAACCTTTCTTTGCCTTATCCATTCTGAACCTTTTCAGAACTTTGTCTAGGTATGTACTCTAGCTTAAAGCTATCAGGCGTCTTTGTCTATCTCTATAGATTTTGATGCCCAATATATAAGCAGCTTCACCTAGGCCTTTCATTAAAAAACACTTGTTCAAATAACTCTTCACATAGTTAAGCATGTTGATGTCATTTCCGATAATCAATATGTCATCCACATACAGTACCAGAAACGTCACCGAGCTCCCACTCACTTTCTTGTAGATACAAGCTTCGTAGAAATTTGGAACAAATCCAAAACTCTTGATCACTTGATCAAAACGAAGGTTCCAACTCCGAGATGCTTGCTTCAGTCCATAAATGGAACGCTGAAGTTTGCATACTTTACTAGCATCCTTAGGATCGACAAAACCTTCGGGTTGCATCATATACAACTCTTCATCAATGTTCCCATTGAGGAAAGCAGTCTTGACATCCATCTGCCATATTTCATAATCATGAAACGCAGCAATTGCTAATAAAATCCGAATGGACTTAAACATCGCTACGGGAGAGAAAGTCTCATCGTAGTCAACACCTTGAACTTGTCGAAAACCTTTTGCGACAAGCCGTGCTTTATAGACGGTAACATTACCATCCGCGTCCGTTTTCTTCTTGAATATCCATTTGCACTCAACGGCCTTTCGGTCGCTTGGAGGATCCACCAAAGTCCATACTTGGTTTTCGCTCATGGATCCCAATTCGGATTTCATGGCTTCCAGCCATTTCTCAGAGTCTGGGCTCATCATCGCTTCCTCATAGTTCGTAGGTTCACTGTCTTCTACCAACAAGACAGTCAAGACAGGGTTGCCGTACCACTCAGGAGGGGCACGCGACCTTGTCGACCTGCGACGTTCAATAGCAGCATCGTCTGAAGCTTCATGATCCTTGTCATTAGCTTCCTCTATTGTTGGTGCAGGCGGCACTGGAACAATTTCAGGTGCTGCGCTACTCTCATTTTCAAGAGAAGGTTCAATAACCTCGTCTAGCTCTACTTTCCTCCCACTCACTTCTTTCGAGAGAAACTCCTTCTCAAGAAAGGAACCGTTCTTTGCGACAAACACTTTGCCTTCGGTTCTGTGATAGAAGGTATACCCAATAGTTTCCTTAGGGTATCCTATGAAGACGCATTTCTCTGCTTTGGGTTCGAGCTTGTCCGGCATCAACTTCTTGATGTAAGCTTCGCATCCCCAAACTTTAAGAAACAACAACTTAGGTTTAGCACCAAACCACAGTTCATACGGTGTCGTCTCAACGGATTTAGATGGAGCCCTATTTAAAGTGAATGCAACAGTTTCTAATGCATAACCCCAAAATGATAACGGCAAATCAGTAAGAGACATCATTGATCGGACCATATCTAATAGGGTTCGATTCCGACGTTCATACACACCATTGCGCTGTGGTGTTCCGGGTGGCGTGAGTTGTGAAACGATTCCACTTGCTTTAAGATGCGTGAGAAAATCATAACTCAAATATTCACCTCCACGATCGGATCGTAGAAACTTAATCTTTCTGTTACGATGGTTCTCCACTTCATTCTGAAATTCCTTGAACTTTTCAAATGTTTCAGATTTATGTTTCATTAAATAGATATACCCATATCTACTTAAGTCATCGGTAAAAGTGAGGAAATAGCGATATCCACCGCGCGTCGAAACACTCATCGGTCCGCATACATCGGTATGTATGATTTCCAACAAGTCCGTTGCTCGCTCCATCATACCGGAGAACGGGGTTTTGATCATCTTGCCCATGAGGCATGGTTCGCATGTGTCAAATGATTCAAAATCAAGAGACACCAAAAGTCCATCAGAATGGAGTTTCTTCATGCGCTTTACACCAATATGACCTAGACGACAGTGCCACAAATAAGTAGTATTATCACTATCTACTTTGCATCTCTTAGCCTCAATGTTATGGATGTGTGTTTCATCCCTTTCGAGATTTAGAAGAAATAAACCATTCACAAGAGGTGCATGACCATAAAAGATGTTACTCATATAAATAGAACAACCATTATTCTCCTATTTAAATGAATAACCGTCTTGCAATAAACACGATCCAGAAATAATGTTCATGCTCAACGCAGGCACATAATAACACTTATTAAGGTTTAAAACTAATCCCGAAGGTAAAACTAAGGAGAGCGTGCCGACGGCCATCACATCAACTCTTGATCCGTTGCCAACGCGCATCGTCACCTCATCCCTCGCAAGCCGCCGTTTATTCCGTAGCTCCTGTTTCGAGTTACAAATATTAGCAACTGAACCGGTATCAAATACCCAGGCACTACAACGAGGGCTAGTAAGGAAAACATCAATAACATGTATATCAAATATACCTTTGATGGTGCCAGCCTTCTTGTCCGCTAAGTACTTCGGACAGTTGCGCTTCCAGTGACCCTTGTCCTTGCAATAGAAGCACTCAGTGTCGGGCTTAGGACCAGACTTGAGCTTCTTCTCAGCAGGGGCATTGCGCTTGCCGCCGCCCTTCTTGAAGGGTTTCTTTGCTCCCTTACCTTTCTTAAAGGAGGGATTGTTGACCATCAACACATGATTATCCTTCTTGATGTCCACCTCTGCAGCCTTCAGCTTTGCGAAGAGCCCGGTGATCGTATCAGTGGAACCAATCTGATTATGAGTCACTACAAAACTTTTGTAGCTGGGAGGGAGTGATTGCAGAACCTTGTCAATCTTGAGCTCCTCTGGAATTGTGCATTCCAGTTGCTCAAGACGTTGAGTGTAGCCCGACATCTTTATGGCGTGCTCACTAACGAAACTCCCTTCCTCCATCTTGCAGTTAAAGAACTTCTCGAAGATCTCATATCTCTCAGAACGGGCCTGAGTCTGAAACATGGTTTTCAGCTCCTCGAGAATCTCGAAGGGCCCGGGATACTCTTCAAAACGATTTTGAAGCTCCGGTTCCATAGCAAACAACATTGTGCTCTTAATCACACCATAATCATCTTTGCACGACTGATAGACAGCTTTCTCATCAGCCGGCGCAGTTGCAGCAGGGAGGTCACCTAACGCTTTCCCAAGGACATAGTCCTTTTGTCCGCCAGACAGAATGATTCTTAGATTGCGGAACCAATTGGTGAAGTTAGACCCATTGTTTCTAAGCTTTTCCTTCTCAGCAAAAACGTTGAAGTTGAAGTTGGACTTGGCCATGTGATCTACAGTATTTGCAAGTACAATTTAGACTATGTTCATGATAAATAGTTCAATTTAATCAAATTACTAGATGAAATCCCACTAAATTCAACATCCCTCAAGTTGTTTAGTGAACACGATCCAAATTCACCACACCTAATCCGATCATCACGAGAAGAGATGTGGTTTCAATGGTGGACAACAAAGTGTCGATCATATCACTCATATGACTCATGCTTAACCTTTCGGTTCTTGTGTTCCGAGGCCATGTCTGTACATGCTAGGCTCGTCAAGCTAGACCCAAGTATTTCTGCGTGTGCAAAACTGGCTTGCACCCGTTGTATGTGAGCGTAGAGTCTATAGCACCTGATCATCACGTGATGCTTGGACACGACAAACTTTCGCAACGGTGCATACTTGGGGAGAACACAGTTTTTATCTTGATCTTTAAGTGAGGAATCATCTTATAATGCTACCGTCGCGATCTAAGCATAATAAGATACATAAAGGGATAAACATCACATGCATATAACTTTATGTGACATGGTATAGCCAATCCTCGCGCAATGATCTCCATCTTGTGCGTTCCGGCATGATCTCCATCACTCCACCATGATTGCCTCCACCACGAATAGCAACTACAACTATTGCTAACTACTTAGCGATAAAGTAAAGCTATTACATGGCGTATAAGAAGTTGACTCGCAGGTCATACACAATTATAAAGACAATCATATGGCTCCTGCCGGTTGTGTACTCATCGACATGCAAGTCGTGAAACATTACAAAACATGATCATCGCATACAATATACACATCACATCTTGGGCCATACCATATCACAGAAAACACTCCCTGCAAAAACAAGTTAGACGCCTCTACTTTGTTGTTGCATGTTTTACGTGGCTTATGGGAGTAGATGCTAAGAACGATTCTTACCTACGGAAAGCCACAACGGTGATATTATGGTTGCCAAACTCCGATGTTAATCCCATGACAACTATAGTGAGAGAAACTGACATCCACCAGCCGCATGTGTGGAACAAGCCACACGTCAAGTGCGGAGCCGGTCTCGCGAACGACGTCGCGTAAGGTTGGCCTGGACCGCTTCAATCTCACTATCCCGCGTCATAAGAAGAACACAAACAAGAGGCTTGCAACAGAAAACATCAACGCCGCAAAAACCATGTTGCGTTCTACTCGTGAAACACATCTACGCATAGATCTAGCTCTGATACCACTGAAGGGTTTCGCGGCATAGTAAATCAAAATTTTCTACGGATGCGAACAGAGGGAAAGCCAAGATCTAATCTAGGAGATGCAATCAACGAGAGAGATTGGATTAGATCTTCATACCCTTGAAGATTCGCACAGCGGAACGTTCGTCGGAACGTGGGTGATGTAGTCGTACTCGCTTCTCCTCCTCGCGATCCGATCCGATCTAGCACCACAAGTGGCGGTGCCTCCGTGAGATGCACACGTGCAGAACCTCGACGTCTCCTCCTTCCTCGGACCAGCAAGTATGGTGGAGAGATAGATTGGATCTACAACACGACGGCGTGGTGTATATGGTGGAGAATTTCTGCAGCAGGGCTTCGCCTACAAACAGTCGGGAGGGAGAGAGGAAAGCTAGCAAGGCGGCTAGGGTTTGGAGGAGAGGTGTGTGGGGTTTGTGCGCCCCCACCCCTCTTTATATAGAGGGGGTGGCGCAGCCCTAGCCCCTCCCCCAAGCCCAAAGGATAAGGAGTGGGGGGCATGGACTCTCCCCTCTTCTAGAAACCCTATCTCTAGTTTAAACGATTTAAACTCTCTAGGATCGGCTGGGCCCTATGGGGCCTTGTGCCCCTGGCCCAAAGCGGCCAGGACACTCCCTCATAGGCCCATGACCCCTCCCGGAAGGTGGGGCCACGTTGGTCCCCTTCCGGAAGGTTCTAGAAGCTTCCGGTACAATACCGATTAACCCGGAACAATTCCGAACTCCAAAAACTGCACTGCCTTATATGAATCTTATTCTCCGGACCATTCCGGAACCTCTCGTGATGTCCCGGATCCCATCCGAGACTCCGAACAAAAATTCATAAACCAATTATCCAATCTATCCTAGCGTCGAGATACGTTAAGTGTGTGACCCTGCGGGTTCGAGAATATGCAGACATGATCTTCTATCAATAATCAACAGCGGGGTCTGGGCACTCATATTGACTCCCACACATTCATCGATGATCATATCGGATGAACCACGAGGCCAGGATTCAATCAATCCCATATATATATTCCCTTCGTCTCGCGATATTTTACTTGCCCGAGATTCGATCGTCGGTACCGTCATACCTAGTTCAATCTCGTTCACAGCAAGTACTTTACTCGTTCCGTAATCCGATATCACTTTGTGATTAACTCCTTAAACACATGCTTGCAAGCGGTGTTGATATCGATTACCGAGTGGGCCCGAAGTATATCTCTCCGACTTGGGAGGGACAAATTCCATCTCGATACATACAACCCAACAGATACTTTCCGATCACCTGACAGACACCTTTATGATCACCCTCTCATAGGATGACGTTTGATGACCTCAAAGCTTTCTTCCGGTACCAGGGAGTTGCATTATCTCATGGTCTAAGGAATACAATATTTGACATAGGAAAAGCTTCGCAAAGATGAACACGATGAAACGATCTAATTGCTTCGCTTAGTTTGGGTCTGTCCCTCATATCATTCTCCCAATGATATGATCTCATTATCAATTGACAACTCATGTCTATGGTTAGGAAACCTTAATCATCATTGATCAATGAGCTAGTCCTTAGAGGCGTACCAGGGACACGGTGTTGTTCACAAACCACACAAGTATTAATGTTTCCGCTTAATACAATTCTAGCATGGAATATAAACTCTATCATGAACAAGAATTATAATAATAACATCTTTATTATTGCCTCTAGGGCATAATTCCAACATGGACTTCTTGAATCACTTGATTTCGAATCACTTGATAGATGCGAAGCATGTCTGATGGGTAAAATGACTAAGACTCCATTTTCTGGTATGATGGAGCGAGCTACAGACTTATTGGAAATCATACATACCGATGTATGTGGTCCAATGAGTGTAGCGTCGCGCGGTGGTTATCGTTATGTTCTTACCTTCACGGATGACTTGAGTAGATATGGGTATATCTATTTCATGAAACATAAGTCCGAAACTTTCGAGAAGTTTAAGGAATTTCAAAGTGAAGTAGAGAATCAACGTAACAAGAAGATTAAATTTCTGCGTTCTGATTGTGGAGGTGAATATCTAAGTTACGAGTTTGGCGAGCATTTGAAGAAATGCGGAATACTATCACAGTTGACACCGCCGGGAAACCACAGCGTAATGGTGTGTCCGAACGTCGTAATCGAACTCTTTTAGATATGGTTCGTTCTATGATGTTACTTACAGATTTATCGCTATCATTTTGGGGTTATGCATTAGAAACAGCCGCATTCACTTTAAATAGGGCACCATCTAAATCCGTTGAAACGACACCGTATGAATTATGGTTTGGGAAGAAACCTAGATTGTCGTTTCTTAAAGTTTGGGGATGCGAAGCCTATGTAAATAAGTTACAGCCGGACAAGCTTGAACCCAAAGCGGAAAAATGCGTCTTCATAGGATACCCAAAGGAAACTATTGGGTATACCTTCTATCATAGATCCGAAGGCAAAATCTTCGTTGCCAAGAATGGATCCTTTCTAGAGAAGGAATTTCTCTCGAAAGAAGTGACTGGAAGGAAAGTAGAACTCGACGAGGTTGTTGAACCTTCTCTCGAAATTGCGAGTAGCGCAGCACCGGAAGAAGTTCCTGTGGTGCCTGCACCAATAAGAGAGGAAGCTAATGATGGTGATCATGAAACTTCGGTTGAAGTTGCTACAGAGCCTCGGAGGTCAATGAGAACTCGTACCACTCCAGATTGGTATGATCCCGTTATAAGTGTCATGTTGGTGGATAACACCGATGACCCCGAGACATATGAGGAAGCAATGATGAGCCCAGATTCCAATAAATGGCAAGAAGCCATGAAATCCGAGATTGGATCCATGTACGAAAACCAAGTATGGACTTTGGTGGACTTACCGGATGGCCGAAAGGCTGTCGAGAACAAATGGAATTTCAAGAAGAAAACAGACGCTGATGGTAATGTTACTGTCTATAAAGCTCGACTTGTCCCAAAAGGGTTTCGACAAATTCAAGGAGTTGACTACGATGAGACTTTCTCACCAGTAGCGAAGCTAAAGTCTGCGAGGATTATGTTAGCAATCGCTGCATATTATGATTATGAGATATGGCAGATGGATGTCAAAACAGCATTCCTCAATGGAGACATTGATGAAGAGTTGTATATGATGCAACCCAAAGGTTTTGTCGATCCTAAAGATGCTAACAAGGTATGCAAACTTCAACGGTCCATCTATGGATTGAAGCAAGCATCCCGAAGTTGGAATCAACGTTTTGATAAGGTGATCAAAAGTTTTGGTTTTATACAAACTTATGGAGAAGCTTGTATTTACAAGAAAGTGAGTGGGAGCTCTGTAGCATTCTTAATACTATATGTAGATGACATATTGTTGATTGGGAATGATGTAGACCTTCTTAATAGTGTCAAGGAATATTTGAATAATAGTTTTTCAATGAAGGATCTTGGTGAAGCAGCTTACATATTAGGCATAAAGATTTATAGAGATAGATCGAAACGCCAAATATCATTGTCACAGAGTACATATTTGGATAAAGTTCTAAAGAGATTTGGAATGGAAGATAGCAAGAAAGGGTTCTTGCCCATGTTGCCCAATACGACCTTGAGTAAAACTCAAAGTCCGACATCGGCAGAAGATAGAGAAAAGATGAGTAAGACTCCCTATGCCTCAGCCATAGGATCTCTAATGTATGCCATTCTATGTACTAGACCCGACATTGCATATGCTGTTAGTTTGACTAGCAGATATCAAAGTGATCTAGGAGTGGATCATTGGAAAGCGGTCAAAAACATCCTTAAGTACTTGAGAAGAACTAAGGATATGGTTATTTCTTATGGAGGTGATGAACAGCTCGTTGTTAATGGTTACACCGATGCTAGTTGGAACACCGATCCGGATGATTCTAAATCACAATCTGGATACGTATTTATTTTGAATGGTGCAGCAGTTAGCTGGAGGAGTGCAAAGCAAAGCGTTGTGGCGAGATCCTCAACTGAATCGGAATACATGGCTGCTTCGGAGGCTTCACAAGAAGCGATATGGATGAAAGAGTTCATTACAGAGCTGGGTGTGGTTCCTAGTGCGCTGGACCCAATGTCTATCTACTGTGATAACATGGGCGCCATAGCCAATGCGCAAGAACCAAGGTCACACAAGAAGCTGAAGCACATCAAGCTACGTTTTCACGCTATTCGAGAACATATCCAAGATGGGGATATAAAGATTTGCAAAGTACACACAGATCTGAATGTGGCGGATCCGTTGACTAAACCTCTCCCGAGGGCAAAACATGACCAACACCAAACTGCCATGGGTGTTCGGTATATTACCATGTAATCTAGATTAGATAACTCTAGTGCAAGTGGGAGACTGTTGGAGATATGCCCTAGAGGCAATAATAAATGTAGTTATTATTATATCTTTGTGTTTATGATAAATGTTTACATTCATGCTATAATAGTATTAACAAGGAAACATTGATACTTGTGTGATTTGTAAACTTAATTTGAAGTCCCTAGTATAGCCTCTATACATCACTAGCTTGTTGGTTGATAAGTGATTATGGTTTCCCTATCATGAACATTGAGATGTTATCAACAACAAGATCATATCCTTAGGAGAATGATATGATGGACATACTCCTATAGATAAGCGTAGCATAAAGATCAAGTCGTTTCAATAGTTCAATTGCTATATGCTTTCTGATACATAGTAACCTAAATCCTTCGACCATGAGATCATGCATATCACCTTTACCGGATGGATGCTTTGATGACATCAAACACCACACTGTAACTGGGTGGCAATAAAGGTGGCATTGAGTGTTCGGAAAGTATTGGTTGAGACACATGGATCAAGAGTGGGATTTGTCCATCCATATGACGGATAGATATACTCTGGGCCCTCTCGGTGGAATGTCATCCAATTAGCTTGCAAGCATGTGACTGGCTCACAAGGGATCACATATCACGGGAACGAGAAAAGAGTACTTATCGGTAACGAGGTTGAACTAGGTATGCAGAGATACCGACGATCATAACCTCGGATAAGTAAACTATCGTGAGACAAAGGGAAATTGGTATCGTATGTAAGTGGTTCATTCGATCGCAAAGTAATCGTAGAAATATGTGGGAGCCATATGAATTTCCAGATTCCTCTATTGGTTATTGTTCGGAGAAGTGTCTCGATCATGTCCGCATAATTCACGAACCGTAGGGAGACACACTTAAGGATTCGACGTTGTTTGAGTAGTTATAGTATTATGAGAAAGAGACCGAATGTTGTTCGGAGTCTCGGATGGGATCCGGGATATCACGAGGAGATCCGGAATGGTCCGGAGAATAAGATTCATATAAGGAAAGTCCCGTTTCGGAGTTGGGGAATGATTCCGGTGTTTTCATCGGGAATGTTCTAGAAGGTTCCGGAATGTCCGGCACTCCGGAGGGGAAGGGTACATGAATGTGTCATTGCAAGTTGGAATGATTGCATCATGTACTAAGTGTTATCGCTGTTCCAAATAAAGGATTAATTCAAATCCTAGTTTGAAAAGTCAAATAGCTAAATTGAAAAGTCAAACGGCTAAATTTGGAAAGAGGAAAAGAGGAGGAAGTGGGAAACCGAGTTGGGGAGGGAATCCCTCCTCCAACCGGCGGCGCCACCTCCAAGCCGAGTTGGGGAGGGACTCCCCTCCCTCCCCTTGGCCGCCGGCCCCTCCACCTATATAAGGAGGGGCAGGGCTCCCTCCTAGTACACACAAGTACCTCTCCTCAAACCCTAGCTTGGCGCCTACCACCATAGCCGCCGCCCACCTAGGGTTTTGCCCTAGCCGCCGACTTGGGGGTCCCCGGAACCCTAGCCGCCGTCTCTAGCCTCTCCTCCTTGGTGTGTCTAAAACCTAGATCGCCGAGGAGCTCTCTCATACTCCACCATACTCGCTCCGGCTTAAGGCGAAGCCCTGCGAGATCTCCCCTCTACTTCCGGTACCACGCCGTTGTGCTGCCGGAATCGCGAGGAGAGTGCTACAACCTCCTTTGCCTGCTGGAACAAGGGAGAGGAAGGTCTTCGTCGAGTACCGAATGTGTGACCGACTGCGGGAGCGCTGCCGGAACGCAGCGCCGGAAGGATCGCGATCTTGAGATCGGGAAGAGTACGACTACATCACCCACGAGAATCCGCTCTCGTTAAACACTTTGGAATCTTCGAGGGTAAGTTATTCCATCGACTCGTTGCTACAATCTAGTAGATAGATCTTGGCTTGTTTGTTTGTATGCGGTAGAAATTTTTTGTTTTCCATGCTACGAAACCCTTCAATGGTATCAGAGCCGTGTCTATATGTAGATCTGTTGCACGAGTAGAACACAATGGTCATTGTGGGCGTTGATGCTTTTATTGTCGATTGCTTCTTGTGTACTTTGCATCTTGCGGTATGTTGGGATGAAGCGGCCCGGGCTAACCTTACATGACATCGTTCATGAGACTTGCTCCACGCTTGACATGCAACTTGTATTGCATAAGTGGCTTTGCGGGTGCCTGTTTCTCCTAGCATAGTTAAGATACAATTTACAACGGGTGATTAACAATACTAGTATCAATGTTGTGGTTCATGTTCGTAAGTTAGAGCGACACTTATTGAAAGCCCCAAACCACGTAAAATATGCAAAGAAAGTAGAGGCGTCTAACTTTGTTTTGCAGGGGTGTGCAGTGATGTGATATGGCCATGATTGTGATTATATTTGATGTATGCAATGTTCCTTATTGTAAGTTGGCAACCGGCAGGAGCCATATGGTTGTCTTTAATTTATGTTAAGACCCGCGTGTCTATTCAAAGTAGTTGTAATAGTTGAAGCCGGTGGACGACAACCATGGAGAAGCGTCATTGACCTTGATGCAATGCCGGTGATGATAGAGATCATGTTCGTGCTTGAAGATGGAGATCGGAAGCACAAAGAAGAAAGGCCATATCATATCACATATTTTGAATTGCATGTGATGTTAATCCTTTATGCATCTTGTATTGCTTAGTAGACGACGGTAGCATTATAAGATGATCCCTCATGCACATGAATTTCAAGTCATAAAGTGTTCACCCTTAGTTAGCACCGTTGCTAAAGCTTGTTGTTTCGAAGCACCACGTGATGACCGGGTGTGTTAGATTCTGCAAGTGTATACAACGTGAGCAAGCCAGATTTGCTCATGCGGAAACTAAGGTTTGATCTTGACGAGCCTAGCATGTACAGACATGGTCTCGGAACACGGATCACCGAAAGGTAAAGCATGAATCATATAGTAGATATGATGAACATGACGATTGTTCGCCATTGAAACTATATCAACTCTCGTGATGATCGGTGTTGATGTGGTGGATTTGGTTCGTGTGATCACTAAAACAATGTGAGGGATGTTGTTTTGAGTGGGAGTTCACCTAGATTAACTTTATTATTAATTTGAACTCAATTTGTCATAAACTTAGTCTAAACTATTGCAAATATGTTGTAGATCAATGGCAGCCCCTACCATCAATTTTAATGCGTTCCTAGAGAAAGAAAAGTTGAAAAACAATGGAAGCAACTTCGCGGATTGGTTCCGCAATTTGAGGATTGTCCTCACAGCTGGTAATTTGACCTATGTGCTGGATGCACCGCTGGGTGACCCACCTGCAGCTGATGCTTCCGATGAAGTAAAGAATGTTTACCTCGCTCGGAAGAATCAGTACTCCATAGTTCAGTGTGCTATCTTGTATGGTCTTCGTGTCGATACTCTCCCTGATTCAGACTACGGGGACGTGTTAGAGAAGGAGATGGTCGGCCATCATTTTGGAGTACACACCAAGTCACCTTGCTAAATGCGCTTTCTACACACATGTAATGTGTAATTGTATTTGTCTATAAATATATGAGAAATCCCGAGGCATTGCGATCACGCAGCAAGATTACATCTTATCTTTCACAGAACTTAGTTATAGCCACGCTAGCTATCGCCAATATGGGTCGAACAGAAGCCAGAACTGATGTCGGGTCCACATCATATACCTAGATTTAATGAGGATTGTAATCCTTGTGATTAAGATATACATATTTCCAGTAAAAAAGATACATGTAGTACTATATCAGAAAACTCACTATGGGAGAGAGGTTCTTTGCCGTGTGGGTGGCGCCCCGAAACATGTGTAAGTCCCAAGTGTGACCCCCTTTGTAGACATGCGTTAACACTTAGTAAAATCCTGGATATATACGTGGAAACTCCCGCCACCAGAGCCTATTTTATGGCAAAGGTGACCCAACCTTTGCTTTCCACGTACATATGTCCTAAACAAAACCAAAACATAAAGAAAAGTCCACTGGGCTAGCCTCGTACGGAGAAAGCTATAGGGGTAGACCACCGGTTCTCCAAGAGTTATAGCACTTGGAAAATCTGTGAGATCATCTTATCTATACTTAAGTTGCACAGATTGAATTATACAATTCTATCATAGCATATAACTACATCTCGCAAGATGGACATTAGACTCTTGAACAGAGTTCCTGGTTCTGTCAACCCTCTTGAGGAGCGGACGATAGTTTCTCTTGTAGATATAGCATGTACCAGCTCTTCATAAGGATTGAGACCATGGAAATATGAACTTTGCACTCGACCATAAGCTTCTGGAGGATGCTGAACTTCATTTCCATTAGGTGGGTGCCTAGTCACAAACTTTAAGAAACAATCCTCAACCAATCGGCAAGAGTAGAATTTCCCCTCACGGTAGAGCTGCTGACCAACAAAAACAAGCAAGCTGTTGGACTACTTTTGAAACAGAAAGGTCACTCTTTGGGTCAATCAAAAGACCAAGATGAGAGGATTTCACGACAAAGTCTGAAATTTGTTGTTTGACATCCTTTAGATTGTTCTCAATTTTGACTACCTCAAGGACCTGCATGCATGTGGCCCTAGCACATGCATGAAAGTGTGGTGCTATGTTGGAACATACAAAAACTACTAGTCTCCGGGTGCTTGCATGTGTCCCCCTCGCATGCATACACTCTAACCTAGAAGCAAAGGTTTTGGACTTGTATAAGGGAAATCTCCCCGTTCCGGTGAAACCAGGTAGATAGTGCCCCACCTTGTGAACCAACATGGTTTTACATCATACTATGAACTAAACAAACACAAAACAAGAGAGAGCTACACCGAGTTACCCCCATCATAAGAATGTCTAGGGGGTAGACGATCCGAGGCCCGTAGATTAGGGTTTCGCCGGAGGAAGACCACGAGAACGTCAGAATCAGATGAAAACTTGCATGTGTCCCTAGCATATGTGTGTGAGTGTGGTGCAAGGTTGGTATAGGTGCTTGCATGTGTCCCTCCTCGCATGCATGCGCTCTAACCTAGAAGCAAAGGTTATGGACTTGTATAAGGGGGAATCTCCCTGTTCCGGTGAAACCGGGTAGGATAGTGCCCCAACTTGTGAACCAATATGGTTTTACATCATCCTATGACCTAATCAAACACAAAACAAGAGAGAGCTATGCCGGGCTACCCCCATCAGAAGAATGTCTAGGGGGTAGACGATTCAAGGCCCGCAGATCAGGGTTTCGCCAGAGGAAGACCACGAGAATGTCGGAATCAGATAAAAACTTGCATGTGTCCCTAGCATATGTGTGTGAGTGTGGTGCAAGGTTAGTATAGGTGCTTGCATGTGTCCCCCTCGCATGCATGCGCTCTAACCTAGAAGCGAAGGTTCTGGACTTGTATAAGGGGTAATCTCCCCGTTCCGGTGAAACCGGGTAGGATAGTGCCCCAACTTGTGAACCAACATGGTTTTACATCATCCTATGACCTAATCAAACACAAAACAAGAGAGAGCTACGCCGGGCTACCCCCATCAGAAGAATGTCTAGGGGGTAGACGATTCGAGGCCCGCATATCAGAGTTTTGCCGGAGGAAGACCACGAGAACGTCGGAATCAGATGAAAACTTGCATGTGTCCCTATCATATGTGTGTGAGTGCGGTGCAAGGTTTGCATAGGTGCTTGCATGTGTCCTCCCTCGCATGCATGCGCTCTAACCTAGAAGCGAAGGTTCTGGACTTGTATAAGGGGGAATCTCCCTGTTCCGGTGAAACCGGATTGTATAAGGAGAGGGGGGGGGTTGCATGTAGTGATCAAGACCACAATAATCTATTAATATATGTGTGCTCATGATCCTATGAAATTATATCACATAACATATATGTAATAAAAGCCTTGATAACTAAATAAAAGAAAAAGGTGAAAACAATGTTTTGCCGTGTATACAGCAGAATACACATGGCAAAGCTGATCTTTGCCGTGTACCTAACGGCGAGGGAACACGGCAAAGATTCTGCCGTCCTCCCCTGCCTGCGGGTGATCCTGCGAGGCTGCGGAGCCCACTTATTTGCCGTGAACATATCTTTGTCATGTGTCTTCAGTGATTTTGTCGTGATAATTTCTTTGTCGTGTGCCTTCGTTTGTGTATTTCCGTGTTCTTTATCTGCAGTTTACCATGATCATTTTCTTTGCCGTGTGCTTCTTGTTGTAGACACGATAAAGATAGTCTTTGCCGTGTTTTGGGTCTTTTGGCACACGGCAAAGGACAGGGGCGACGGGCAACGAACATTTTTCCCGTAGTGACTGCTTTATTTCTCAAGAGCTCGATCGTAGCGGATTCCACACATATCTAGGTCAACACATTACACATGGGCGCATGCATCAACCGTATCAAGCGTAAACGTACGAGATAAGCTCTCTCCGGAGACGATGTGCGCTTTTTCACTCCCGCCGTTGAATGCTAAGATGGACATGTTTCGAGCTTTCGACTCAATCAAAAGGTAAAACAATTTGGCCAAGCTAGAAACGACAACTATCAGAAAAAATTCGGGAAAATATGTCAAAAATCCTATTTCACCAGAAGATCTACGGAGCCAGATTACGAGACGGAGAAGGGGCCTGGGGGGCCCACAACCCTGTCAGGAGCGGGCCCACCTCTGGCCGCGCCTAGGGGGGTGCAGCCACCCCAGGCACCCCCTCGGCCTCCCTCTGTGCCTATAAGTTGCCTCTCGACCTAAAAATATGGGGGTCGATAGTTTTTCAGAAAGAGTTCCGCTACACCGCCGCCACCAGAAACCAAGATTCGGATCCAGAAACTCCGTTCTGGCATCCTGCCGGGACGGGGAATTTAGAGAGGATCATCGCCATCGTCATCACCAACGCATCTTCATCAACCATCCATGTTTCTCTCATTCATGAGTAAGTAATCCCACGCTGTAGGCTTGGGAATGGTAGGGATTGGATGAGTTCTATCATGTAATCGAATAAGATTGTTAGGGCATAGTGCCTAGTATCTCTATTAGTGTTATTTGACTTTTTCGAGAGCTCGTAGCGAATTACAACGACACATGGACACACCAACGGTATCAAGCGTGAGCGTACGAGATAAGCTCTCTTCGGAGACGATGTGCGCTTTTTCACTCCCGCTGTTACTAAGATGGTCATGTTTCGAGCTTTCGACTCAATCAAAAGGTAAAATAATCTGGCCAAGCTAGAAACGGCAACTTCAGCTTGCAAGTTGCATGCACGGATGCACCGCACCGAGAGGTCCGTCGCGCTCGATCGGGTCGAGTCGGAGGTTGAACCATTGAATTTTGCATAAAGAGGTGAGTATATGCATCGATCGAAAGCTACCCGTGCATATAACAATCCTGCCTTGCTCGCCACACGTTTCGCCTTGCGTTCCGGCAAAGCTAATGCATGTGGCGCGCGCTAGGCTCTAGGGACCAAGCAAGGAAGCATGCGCGCGCACTTGAGGTCGGTCGAATGGACAAGCTCGATCGAGGTTCCTTTCCTGCGCGACGTCGACGCGCCACTACTGGTAGTGTATATATTCTGTGAGCGCCAGATCGCCAGTATCTCCAGTTGAAAGTGAGACTGGAATTTATTCTGCCGCTCGTAAATTTATCAGACGGAATTAAATTCTGCTGACGAAACTTACCTTTCTGCTGGACGTCTGGTGGATCTAGCCGAGATCTGCTAGGCAAGGGCGTTTTTGCCGTTTGTGGAGACGACGGATGATCTTTTCTCTTTTGCATCATCTTTGCCATTTTCTGCGAGACCACAAAAAATGGTTCTCCTGCATCCACCCGCGAGAGCCTTCATCCAGTCGTACGTACGTGCAAGCAACACAACAGGAAAAGAAAACAAATGAAATGAAACTCGAGTACCCACACCTGGTGTCTACAATATCTAAGGCTACCTAGTACGCTAGTATCATTCCTTCCAAGATTTTGTACTCGAAAGGATAAGATATGGTCATATGGAATACAATGCATGTACCTTTCATTTGTTCGTGCCTTCCAATTATTTCAACAGGGCATAAGTGCCCGAGATAAGGCACGAAAGCGAACCTAATTTGATTCTCAATTTTCTTCCATGATAACGACTGTTGATCAATGATTGGTGGCCTCTCCATCAGGGTCAGGCCATGGATCCAACGCCCGTTAATTAGGAAGAAATCATGGGCGAGCAGGACACCCGGGATTTAAAGTTTACCTTGTAAAAAAAAGTTTATCATGTACTTCAGTAATTAAGTGGCTGGAGGGTTTGATAGTTTCTTATGAAAAGCCGAGATCAATTTGATCTTACCGACAAGTTTAGTCACTCACAACAAATTTTATATCTAAGAAAGCACAAACTTTGTGTCTAGATGCATTGATAGGAAAAAATTGTATGCACTAGCCCTGAAGAAAGACCACACCCAGAGTACAACACAAACCACTAGGAACTAGGCGTGGACTGCAAGATGGTTGCGAGACCTTTTGCTCCCGCCTTGGCCTAAACATGAACCTTAACCTTGATGATCTCCAGCAGATTGCTAGCGTTTGTTTGTTCATTTGCGAGGACACCGTGTTTAGCTACATCTAGATCCACCATTACTCAACCAAGTCTTCTTGAACAACATGCAATCAGATGGAGAGGATTGAATCTAGGAAAGGACCTCATGCAACATGGTGTGCAAGAACTAAAAACCACTAAGCAGGTTGGACATGGTCTCCTATGGCTCATCAAGGAAGGGTGGGGTAGGCCACGACGTGCTAGATGCTCTACCATCCAACACCGGTCCTAAAATGCAAAAACGAAGGACGTTTACCTTTGCAGTGGCTTATGACTTCAATTTAAGCTTCTAAGACCATGATACAATTGCCCCCTAAAATGAGGGTGTGGGTAGCTACAAGAAATGTGATTATCTATGACACTATGACGCTCAATTTGTGACAATTCAGTAAAAAAAAGTCACATTTTATAAAAGTTGGATGATTCTCTGTCGAATTCGTCATAGATAATCACATTTCTTAGGTTTGGAACCCCTCTCATGATGTATGTGACCTAGTGTATGCCCTCGGCAACTTCTTGAACGGCGTGCTTCTTTCGAATCCGTTCCAAAATTAGCTGAGGAGCTTCAAGGCCAACTCATCAATGGTCTTTCCCTCAAGGCTCAAGCCACAGATCCTCCCATAAGAGAGCCGAGGTTGCGTCACCTACTAGTACCATCTCTGGACTATGTTGGATACAGTCCGCTCATGCATCTTCCTAGAGAATTGCATATATATTGATCCCACACCATTGGTGCTGTGGTTAGACCTAGTTGAGGCTAGTCGTCGTTTTCATGCATGAGTGCGTAGACACCCAACCCGCCCAGCCTCATGGATGGATGGATCGAGACGACACACGTAACCGAGCCGGGCTGACATCCTGACCTTTCCTACAAAAGGCCAGTCGCAGTGCAACCTACTCCATCTCAAATTTTTCAAATGCTAAACGGTCCCCCGTTTTGATTGCTTGGTTATCCGTAGGCTCCGTACATGAAGGTACACACGTTCCGTTTTCTCTGCCAGCTGGTACTGCCATCGACCAGACCATAAAAACTTGTGCTGTCTCGCGATCGTTTACGTACCATCCGTGGGGAATTAAATGCGCGATCGGTGACGAAATAGACCTCCAATCCAACAGCTAGCGCCCATTGCAGCTCCTGCCCAACAACCGCTATGCTAGCTTCAGCTGCTGCTGCTGCAACCGAGTCGCATGCGCCTGGTTGGAATTTTGCGTCCATCTCACCTGCCGGTGGTGTACCGCGCCCATCGATCCGTCACCCGCTGTACCGTGTCATGGCCGGCCGCATGGTCGGTTTGATCGCTGTCGTCCCTTGGTTGGTTACCGCTAGAGCTAGTACCGTGGATATCGAGCACAATTAACCCTCTATCGAGAGAGAGAATCTGTCAAAAAAGACGAAAAAGAAACAGGCAGATAAAACTTTCTGGCCGCCTTAGCCAGTGGCGGTAGAGCCTTCTTGGCATGCATGTCGGTGCCGACACCGAATTCGTCTTATTACATCATAGAGAGCTCTGGTTTTGGCCGTTTTTTATCCATGTAAGTTAAACCGACAGATAGAAAATGACCCCAGCAGCTGGACGAACGCGGCAAGTTGGTACCCTCATTTTCTCTCTACCCGCAGCAAGTTGATCACTAAACCATTGGCGCGGCCGCGATTTTTCCTTCGCTGGACCAACTGACTGGTCTTCAGGTCTGGGACGGCAAGCGTCAAGCGGGGCCAGCGCGATCAGCTCCACGAATCCACCGCTCGATCCCAGATCAGTTCGCGCGTTGTGCCGAAAAGGTCGCGAGCCCGGCTGCGACGTAGCAGTCGGGGCTGCCGGGTGCGACGATTCAACGGGGAGCCAGGCGGAGTGCACGGTCGAGAACGGCGGACAGGGAGTGATGATAGCTAGTGTCGCGTCGTACGGTGGCCTCCGGCGAGCGGGCAGGCGGAGTACGTCTGCGGGTACGGTCGTACTACAGAGAAAGCTAGCTAGATGCAGAACCCTTGCATAAATATCCCCCGTACGTGGCAAGACATATCGATAGGTTCGGGTTAGGACACTTGACGTGCTGATGCCCAGTCATCTTCATCGTCTTTGGAAAGCTGGTGTTTTGTTGTATAGTACTCCCTCGGTCGTATAATACGGAGATTTCATTGCAGATAACATATAAATTTACTCTCTCGATCCGCACAAGTCTCGCCACGCGCTCCTATGTCTCCGAAACGCCTCGTAGCAAGTAACACCTCTAAAAAAAATTACGACAGCAAATTTTTTTTTTTGAAACGGGGACAAAAGCTTTGTCCCAATCTATAATTAAGAAAGAGTTTGATAAACAAAGTGAAAAAAAGAAAGACGAATATTACAATAAACCTACTCTTCCGGTATTATTTCGTCCAAATATTTGGCGCCCGCAATAACCCACAAGCCCCTCATTCTTAATTCTATCTAACACAACAAAAGGCGGTGCGTGCTTGTTGCGAAAGACCCGTGCGTTTCCATATCTCCCACGTGATAAGTAAGGTTAGGGAGGCTAACGCTTTCCGGTTAGGGATTACTCCATTCGTTATCATGCTCCATCAAGTCTTGATTGAAAGGCTCGCACCCCATTGTTGAGGTTCAATGTCGTTTATGCCTATCCAACTCTTCGTGAGATTCCAAACCCGTATGGTATACCGACAAGATAAAAAAAGATAATTAATCGTCTCGATGGTTTGCTTGCAAAGAGGGCACACGCCATAATTTTGTCACCCCCTCTTCTCCAATCGATCCGCCGTACAAATCCTATTTTGAGTAGCAAGCCATGCGAAGAACTTGGCCTTGGGAGGGGCCCAAGCCTTTTAAACCATCTTTTCCATGTTGGATAAGGTGGATCCCAAAAATTGCACCTCATAAGCCGACATTGCCGAGTACTCACCATCGTTCGTGAGCTTCCATAAGATGTCGTCTTCCACATTGTCATCAAGATGGATATGATTGATTAGCCTCCAAAGCTCCACAAATTGCTCCAAATGTTGGAGAGTGAATCGAGGCCCCGACGCAATTTTTCCTATCCAAGCACCTCCATGTAAGGCTTGGAAAACATTCCAATTTTTTCTCTTGGACAATGCAAAGATGCAGGGGGGGGGCAATATCTATAGGTTTTCTTCCTTGTAGCCATGGAGCATGCCAAAATGGCGCTTTGCGCCCATTGCCCACCGAAATAGAGGTTGCCGCATAGAAAATATCCATATCCGCCTCATTGCAAGGATTGCCGGTGCCCACCCAAATTTTTCCGGGCTCCTTCCATTCAAGCCAAGGCCACCGAAGCCTAAGCGTCGTCGCAAACTTGTCAAGATTTAGTATTCTGAGGCCTCCAAGTCTTTTCGGGCGGCAAACTGTTTCCCAATTCACTTTGCATTTGGCACCGGTGGTCTTGTCCTTCGCGGACCAAAGGAAAGCCCTTTCCAGTTTCTTAATGAAGTTGATTGTGCCCGGGGGACGACAAGGGGCGTTAAGTAGTAGAGGGCTTGCGAAGAGAGGACTGAGTTAATAAGGGAGGCTCGACCGGCCGTAGTAATGAATTTTGCATTCCAATTAGGAAGTTTTCCGGCGCATTTGTCCTCTAAATGTTGGACGTCCACCCTCTTTAGCTGCCATATGGATAAAGGTAGTCCAAGATACTTCAAAGGGAAGGATGCCCGCGCGGCCAGAATGCCCTCAAGAATGTCTTCAAGGTTGATTTGCCCACACCTTATTGAAACCACTGAGCTTTTTTGGAAGTTGGTGCATAATCCGGTGACCTCTCCAAAATGTTTGCCAAATTATTGATATCCTCCTTATAGGAAGCAACAAAAAGTGCGGCGTCATCCGCATAGAGAGAGGTCCTCAAGATGGTCCCTCGACCACGGAGCTTGTGGAGGAAACCATGGGTAGTTGCAAGGTCCAAGATTTGCGTGAGCGGGTCTATTGCAAGGACAAAAAGCAGCGGTGGAAGCAGATCGCCTTGTCTAAGGCCACGGCCATGCATGATAGGAGCCCCGACAATCCCGTTGAGAAGAATGCGTGAAGATGAAGTTGATAGCAAGGCCACAATCCAATTGCGAAACCGGGTCGGGAAACCCCGACGTTGGAGGAGGTCAATGATGTATTCCCAACGAATGGAGTCGAAAGCTTTGCGAATGTCAAGCTTGAAAAGCAGCACCGGAGTCTTGTTTCTATGGAACCTTCTAGCAAGATTCCTCACATAAAGAAAATTGTCATGGATGCTTCTTTTCTTGATGAAGGCACTTTGGGCATTGGAGACTAGGTCGTTCATGAGCGGCCCAAGACGGAGGGCAAGCATCTTGGCAATTGCATGAATTAGGCTAATTGGCCTAAAGTTGGAGATGTCTTACGCCCCGTCTTTCTTTGGTAAGAGCACAATGTTAGCGGAGTTAAGCCAATGAAAGTTTGCGACGTGTAGGTTCCCAAATTGGTTCACCACTTTCATGATGTCTTCTTTGATAATAGGCCAACACTTTTTGAAGAAGGCTCCCGTGAACCCATCCGATCCGGGAGCTTTGTCCCCCAACATTTGGTTTATTGCATTAAGGACTTCCTCCTCGGAGAAAGGCTCACCAAGCTCGTGCAAGTCCGGGTCCTCAAAATGCAGATCCTCCCAATTGAAATATTGCCTTTTCCCTCCCCTCGCCCAATGACCGCTTTGAAATGATTGTTGATAATTTCTTCCTTAGCATGATGATCGGTGATCCACCCATTATTGTGCTTGAGTCTATGAATATGGTTTTTTATCCTTCTTGCATTGACCCGTAAGTGGAATTTTTTTGTATTGTCATCCCCTTCCTTGATGTTGGAAATTCGGGCACGTTGCTTTCTTCTAGCCCTTTCAACCACGGATAAAGCAATGACTTTACGTTTCAACCGTGCCCGAAGATCAAATTTGCTGGCGGAAAGGGACCTATTTTCTTGAGCCATGTCGAGGTGGAGAATGACGAGAGGGCGGCATGCACCATGATCTTTGCATTGGAGAACAGACCAAGGCTCCATTTTGAGAGCTCCTTTGCCACATGACGCAATTTATTGAAAATTACTTGACATGGCTCAACATGCGTTGAGGGATCATTCCAAGCTTCTTGCACAATTTGATTAAACTCGGGTAGTCGGAGCCAAAAGTTTTCAAACTTAAAAGATCTCGGTCTTCAGGGGCCAGCATCATCAGATAGGAGGAGTGGGCAGTGGTCTGAAAGCGATGATGAGAAGGCATGGAGCACGTGAGTATCAAAGCGAATATCCCAGTCCGCATTGCAATAGAAGGCGTCAAGCTTGCAGAGGGTGGGGTTGCCCCGCTCATTGCTCCAAGTAAATCGACGGTTTTGTAAATGAATTTCTTTAAGCTCACAAGTGTCGAGGGCAGCCCGGAAGCGCGTAATGCGGCTACGGTTGACGTTGCGTTTATTCTTATCATGGGACCGACGGATTTGGTTGAAGTCGCCAAGGGCCAACCACCGGACACCAGTAGGTGGTTTTGTGTAACAAGCTCGGCAGAAAAATCATCTTTATGGTTAGATCTAGTTGGCCTGTAAACTGTGGTGATCTTGAAATCTCCCTCATGCCCAGAGTTTAAAAAGTGTACGTCAGCCGAGAGACAAAATTCAATAATCAACACGTTAGAAATCTGGATAGCAGAATCATCCCATAGCAGAAGTATGCCACCTCTAGTCCCTGTCGCGGGCCTTTCAGCAAAATTTTTAAGACGATTGCCCCCGATGTAGCAAGCATCAGCAGCAGTTACAGATTCAAGCTTTGTCTCTTGCAGGCAAATATGGCAGGAAGATGCCGTAATGGTTTCATGGACAGTATCCCGACGATCTTGATCGTTCAATCCCCTGACGTTCCAGGCCCAAATACTAAGTAACTCTAACATAAATACTATTTAGTTCCCAACACTGAACCAACGACTCGACAGCTGAGCCGGGCAAAGACACATCACGTTACAGGTGATGCAAACGGGCAAATCTGGGCTTCTGGAACAAGCTCCAGGCAGCCGAGATAGCAACAGCACTTCGATTACAATGACTCCATGATAGTAGCACGATCACAATGGTAGCTAACATGAGGAACCAAGAAGACCCAAACGAGTTGCTAGCATGTTGATCAGACATTGGCTGTTGCTTCCACCTCGTCCATATGATCTAGCGCATCTTGGCCACCAAGGGCTAACAGAGCCCTTTCCATGTCGTCCAGCTTGAACAGCACTCGCATCGCCGCGAGGACTTCCTCCGACACTTGCCCGCTGAAGCGCTTCGCGAACTCTTCCATCGCCCACTCGGGGACCTCCTCGCCATCCTTGATGATTCCCAACGAGCGGCAGACCGCCGCCTCCGCCACCTTTGCCACCAGAGCCGCCTTGCACCTGGCCTTGATGCGGGCGCTGGCGCGCCTGAGCGAGTAGCCTACCGAGCGGCAAATGGACACCCCAACGAGCGTCTTCCTCCTATTGGTGGGACGCACAGAAGGCGGAGACAGCAGCGGCTGCTGGCTGGCATAGAAAAGCGGCGCCAGCAGCGCGGCGCCAACACCAGAGGCGGCAACACTACCGCTCGAGGAATCACCAAGCGACGGAGTGCGAGTGTTCGAGAACGCCAAGACAAATGCGAGCATGGCATGTGATGAAGGAGAGGAGCTGCCAAAGCTAGGAGGGCGCGAGGACGCTGAGAGCAGCAGGGAGGGTGCAAGGATCTCCAGAGCACGACGCGCGTCCAGGTCGGCCGCACCAGCAGCTGGAGAGAGGCTAATGTGCGAGCCACAGCCAGTGGAGGAGTTCATCAGCAATAGCAGAGGACGATGATACGTCGAAAACGTATCTATAATTTTTGATGCTTCATGCTTGTTTAGTATCTACTTTTCTTTGCTTTGTCTATACTTTGAGGTGTTTTTATATCTTTTCTGGAACTAACCTATTAACAAGTTGCCACAGTGCCAGTTGCCTATTTTCTTCTGTTTTTGGTTCCAGAAAGACAGAAAATCAAGATTCTCGGAATTGGACGGGACAAAATTTAAAGTCAATATTTTACCGTGGTGACACGAAGTCCAGAGGGGGACGGAGAGGCGAACCAGGGACACCACACCCCCCTAGGCACGGGTGGGCCCTACCCCGCGCCTAGGTAGGGTGTGGGCCCTCTGTCCGCCTCCCAGCCTCGCCTCCTGCGCCTATAAGAAGCCCCCGGGGAGAAAACCCTAAATCATACATCATACTTCCAGAAAAACCTCCGTAGTGCCGCCGTCACCAAAAGGGAGATTCGGGGGACAGAAAGTCTCTATTCCGGCACCCTGCCAGGATGGGAAAGTGCCCCCGGAGCCTTCTCCATCGATCTCCACCACCATCTTCATCACCGTTGCTGATTCCCATGATGAGGAGTGTAACATCCCAGGATTAGCACCTAGAATTATAGAGGACACATGTTTGTGCATTGCATTCATGCATAAGAAAATCCAGAGAATTTTCGCGCAAAACTAAAGAAACTATAGAGGGATCGATATCTCTCTTGTTCCGATAGAAACATCAGAGCAAGTGCGATGGATTTCGACATGAACTCTACCGTACTTCTGTGTTTAAGGGGAAAGTAATTCAATTTGAATACTCAAAAGATATATTTGAATTATAAAAGAATAGGTAGAAGGAAAAATAAATGAATTACAATAATACAGAAATAATTGAATTCTTATTTATAAATAGGATATAAATATTTACGAGTTCTAAGTTACATTAAGAAAGAAGACATTTACTTTATTATTATTATCATATACATAATCTTACAAGAATAAGAAACAAATACTATTTATAATTATTACCATAAGAATATTCTACAATATTTATTGAATATTAACATGAGTGAAGAATAAAACTTTACTTTAACAAAAATAATACCTTAATACAAAAATATCATTAGTCAATATTACAACATTCTATATTTCACAAAGGAAAGAGAAAATTACAAAAATAATGAAAGGGAGAGTTCTAAACTATATTTCCTAAACTAAACTTTTGGTATCTGCTCATCTTCTTTTGTACCTGCAAAAAAAATAAATAAAAGATAAAAACAAAGAGAGGGGTTAATGTTAGTAATTTTGCTCTCAATATGGCAATGAAATGCATTGCTATTCACATCATTGAGCATATTTAAATAGGGGCAAGTTTCACCAAAAGAATATCTTTTCTTATCAGAATATTTTGCCTCAGAACAACCTCATTGGCAGTGGACAAAAGAGGCAAGTTTCACCTTGGAAGAATAGTAAAGGAATCCATTCCACTTGGCAACACAAAAATAAAGTCAAACTTGAGATAATAACAACCAGCTGAGTTGATCCATCCCAATAAATATCCCACTATTGAAACTTGAACCCTAGGGGTCCCATTTGACAACAGCACAATCACAACATGCAAGTGATGTGCTGTCGACACAAGAAACATTCACATGGAGCACATAAAGGGAGAGCACACTCACCAGTACCACTGGTTAGCGCATCAACAATCTCCTTACCCCTTTTCTGTTCATCACACTCAAGAACAAACTGCTCTCATAAAACCACAAGACTCACCCAGATCACCACCACATCCCTAACTTTGGTTGCTCGGTGGAGCCATCCAGGAGCTAGGACAAGGAGGAGATCAAGATTAGCAATAGCTTGATGAAAAGCATGTTGTGGGTAGCAGGGTAGTTATAGAAACTCAAGAAGATCAAGATCTCCAGCAGCTGATCAAGAGCAAGTAGGAGATCTACAACAGTCCATAAGCCACTCACCAACATCAGGTAAAAATCATCAGAACCAACTACTGGATCATGTAGTAACTATTCTTGTATCTCACACCCAGATCTGGAAATACCAGTCCTTATCAACTCAAGAGAGCTAATCATATAGGGAGAGGAGCTCTCAGTTGGCATAGAATTGCTATGCCAGATCATCCTAGAGCTAAAGATAATCCATCCATACAACTCCATAATTAATCCACCAAACCAACCTCAGCCTTTTACATCCTTGGCAATTGCCCATTACTTTATTTTTGCCAACCAAGCTTTACAGAAATCATGTAGAAGGATCTATATTGGTGTGCATCCTCTAGGGAGGTACCACAACAACATATCCTAGCTACAATAGCCACAAAATTTGTACACAGAGACTAGCCAAATCTATTGCAAGGCAACAATTATATATGATCATGTGCAACACAAGTAAAGCCTCAGACTTGGCATCATTGGCAAGGACATGGACCAACATTCTATAAATAAAAGTATAGCAAATCATAAAAATGATCTATGTTGATGTCTTCACTCTCAAAGAGGTTTCACAACAGCACAGTCATATTACAGAAGCTAACTTTTTAAGCAACAACGGCAATCCAATCAACACATATCATTTTCCTAGTAGAAAAATCTAGGAATCAAATATGTACATTCTTTTACTGTTAATAAGTCATGAAGTCAGATCCTTTTCCCAGGCTCCAAATCAGTATCAAAGTTACAACCATCATTCTAGTGTATCATCAGGCATTGTCCCTAAGAATCAAGCACATATAACTCCACAACCATCTTTAACAATTATAAAGTTTCAGAAACCCAAATTGGTCCTGCAAGGCAGTACCAGACCAAGCCAAGTATGAGTCCCACAAGTTTCTAATGGATGCTCACAGCAGATTGCAGTAGGTGAGATAAGCATGCAACCAAAACCATATGATCCATTGGATCATATCATTAACATGGTGGATAGGAGTAATATCACTACTATTCCTAGATAATTCCACAACAAGTTATAGCACCAATTCCAGCAGTACATAACTTATGATTGTGTAAGCCACACCAGTAGTGCAAACAACACAGGTTAGCTAGCATGGAGCCAATACCAAACAATTCCATAAGCCAACTAGATCAAAACCAATTAATATTGGATCATCTCAACAACCAGCCAAACCTCATATAAGAATAAATTCATTATCCTGTAGTCACAAACCAGCACCATCCACTATCCAATACAAATAGATAAATTTACAAACCAAATTTAGTGAGCAAGCTATGTAGCAAAGCCACTGTAGTGTATCATGAACCAAAGTGAGGAACCCAAAGTAGGGTTCATACTAAGAGAGAGTGGGATAGAGAAAAGCTTACCCGATTGGCCTCGCACAGCAAGAAGAGGAAGTAGACGGTGGTGACATAGAGGTGATGAGAGCTAGGGCGGCGGCACGAGGAGCACCTAAAGGCGCTGCAACCCGCGCCTACGCCGCAATCAAGACAGCCGAGGAGAAGCACGACGGTGCTGGACATCACCACACCGGCAAAACACCTGCTCGTCACCGCAAGCGGCTGTGGCCAACGACCACGAACACACCACCACCAGGCCCTCTCCACATCACCAGGGCACCACCACAAACCAACGAAGGTAACATCAACCTTTAGATCCTTGGGCAGTAAGAACCCTTGAACAAGATAATTGAAGGGGGCGAGATCAATAGGGCGTCATTCAGAAATCGAATTTGAGGGATGAGTATGTCTGATATGGGTGGAGCTAGGGTGGCTGGCGGCGGCGGCCGTAGCAACCGGTGTGTGCCGGGATTTGGCGAGCGGCGGCAGTGGGCGCCGTAGAGGGGAGGCTCGGGTTTGTCCCAGGAGCAAGATGTGAGCGAGAAGGGTGAAGGGGCCGGGGTCGTGTTGACCCCGAGCCAGGGCTGGGCCGGGTTGGGCCGTTCTTGTTACCAACCAAATAGAAAAAAATAAAAAAAGGCATAAGATAAAGCTAGAATAAAGTAATGACCAAAACACCCCTGAACACTATTTTATATCTAGAAAAATGTAGGAAAAATCCTAAAAATATATTTAATACATCTAAATGCTTATAAGAATAATCTCTACCTAATAAAAATATAATCATATTTATTTAAGGTTAATAAAATGTAGATAAACGTTAATAACCTTAAATGACTAAATGAAATTTAATAAATTCAGAAAAAATTCGTAAAATAAATAAAAATCACTTTCATGCATACAAATAAATCTCTTATCTAATAAAAAAATACTAACTTAGAGTTTTACAAATAAAACATAAAGCAAATATTTAAAGACACTTAATTCTTTGATGAATTTTATAAAAATAAAGATAATACTTAAAAATAAATAAAATTCATTTTTAAGGTCTTGAATAAATATATTACACTAGAAAAATATTAAATATATTATTAGGAAAGTCTTTAAAATTTTAAATAATAAATCCTTACCTAATATCTATTTTGTGAATTCTTTAAAAAACAATTCTTAAGTAAGAAATAATCACAATTCTTAGAAAACCTTGAGCAATTAGTGTGTTTGTACTAAATTCCAAACCTATAACTTAAATTCATAATCAAATTTAAGTATAGCCTTTAACTTTAAAATATTCTTTTAAAAATCTTATTAAGAATCCCTTTTAAATAAACATTGGGTATCACCCATTTATATAATATGGTGAATAATCATTATATCTTAACTATTATTAACATAACTTTAAATTTTAACAAATTACTAAGACCATCTAATTATGATTCCCTTAACTAAATACAAAGTATTTTCTTAATAAGCAAAACAAATTTAATCTAAATCATTCACTTAAATATAAAGTGAATAATTCCACACCTTAGTTATATCTATCATAAATCTAAAACTGGGGAATAGTTAAAATATATTACATCTTAAGTTACTTAACCTTTTAAAGTTAACTTTAGTCTCAAAAGCTTATAAACATTATGTCTAATAAACTACTTATGTTTTTATAGTTAACTTTGGTCTATTTAAATTAAGACATAATGCATCTCAAGTCGAAACTATTCAAGCAAGCATAAACAACATCAATCACATTCTATCAATCATATTCTAAAACCTATCAGGGTTGTTTAAACCTTAGGAAGGAAATCTTTTCTTCAAATGTTATTCTTTTTGCCACTTCAAACAATAATCTCATAATAAGTTCTTCAACTCTTAACAACTCAATTCCAAGGACTTTTATCATAGTCACCACATGACAATTCACCATAATCACATCATCTTATACTTTACTTACATATTTTGGATTGTTAACACCTAGGTTCCTTATAAAGGTCATTACTTGTAAAGTAAAATTTGAAAATAAACCAACTCTGAAAAGAATCACTTGAATTCACTTCAGTCAAAGTATTGGGGATTCAGTTTAGGAGTTTTACAAAAATGCATAGCATTACTTATGCATAACTGCATATTGCTTCTTTAAACATTAGTCCTTACCAGACCAATGATGCAGATTTTAGATATTGGATCTTATATTGTCTCGAAGACCGTGAGTGCATAATCTTGCAATCACAAAAGGCAAGTTCACACTTGCTCATGTCCTTTGATTATTTTCTGTATAGTATTTTACAAATCTAGTATTGTCATCACCTGCATTTGAATAAGGTCTAAAAACACTATTTTCATAATAATGTGATTATCGGTTATTTACCATGAGGTAATAACCTACTAAGAAAGTTCCGGTGGTAAAGGAACATATTACCTAGGACTTAACAACCAATGTCGCCAGTGATTCTTGCGCCATATATCACGCGTTAACCATGAGATTTGGAATGGGACGGAGAAGTCAGTTGTATCTTCTTCCTCTCGCATGTAGCCGGATGTGCAGGTCGTGGCTGTTATCACTCGTAGCGTTCATATTAATTGGTAATTCGTAGAGGATATGCAGCATATGGGTGGGAACCCTCAACGTCCCACGATAGTTCTGGCATCTAACGGTCTGTACAAACCATTGCCGTAATTCAATATGTGGGCATGGTGTACACCAAGGAGGCATGCGAGGTCGCGAATGGGGCAGTGATTGGCTTGGACCATCTTCTGGGCCCCACACCATAGGAAGTGTGGACGAGAAAGATCGCCCGGTTGTGCAACAAGGATTTGATCTCTCATGGGTAAAGTGACGCACCTCTGCAGAGTGTAAGAACTGTAACTTGTTACTCCCTGTTCCGGGAAGGAGCTGCGAACGCGGCGGGAAAGGAACCCCATGAAGGTTCTGGTAAACCCGTGAAGGCTAACGGACATAGCTTTTCAGAATAAAAGCAACATTTGAAGAAATGTTTATGAAAACTTGCATTGCCTACGACCTATGGTCTGTGGCTGTAGTTATAGTGCATCAAACACCTCCTTTTCTAGTGGACTTGCTGAGTACGCTCGTACTCAAAGTATCTTCTTAACCCTTGCTAGGTTCTAAAGCCAGTACAGACTACATCAAATCATGCTCCAGGAATCATCATCAAAAGCTAAATCTCTTCAATGAAGTCAAGAAAGTCAACATATACAGCAACTCAAGTGAAGACGAAGTCGCTGATTAGATAAGAATAGAATCTCTAGCCCTAGAACCCATTTCTATAGGGTATTGCAATAGCAGAAAAGCCAGACCATTAGTTGAGATATTAATCTTAATAGTATTATAGTTTTGGAGTTGTTTATTTCTGATTCTTCTTTGTAAGAAGTTTCTTTCTCTCTCCTTAACCTAGAGTGTTCTCTGGATCTTGTGTAAAGAGTTGAGTTGTAACCTATAGTCATATCTTGGACCTGCTGTGTTTCTGTTGTACCACTCTGAGGGATGTAATACTAGTGAACGGTGTTTCATTGGTGTTATGTCTACGACTATAGTGTACTACATCATGCAGTGGTATGCTGGGTCACCGCAAGGAGGGAGTAGTTCTTCCTCGAGGCTAACAGCTCTACCGGTAGCTATGTGTTCATCTCTCTCTCTCTATGCATGATCTTGTTGTGTTCATGATCTTTGTAATCAAGTAGATCTACCTTGCTACTCAAGTGCTTCAATAGATCTCTGCTCTCCCCATGTGTGTGAAAGTGACATCATGCACGCCATGGTGGCACTTAGGTTTGAGTCTACATAAATACTCTTTGTGCTTTAATAGATCTATGCTTTCCCCACATGTGTGAAAGTGACAACGTGCATACCGTGTGTGGCACTTTGGCTAGATTGAATATTTGTTATGAGTTATATTTGAAGCTGGATGTCTCTATAAAATTGTGGTGTTTGTTGGAACCATCTAGTGCTCAAGGTGACAGTGTGGGGTTATCTATATTGGGGAAGGCGGACTTTGAGGAGTGTCGTTATAGCCCTACCGATGATTAGAGTGTCCAACCGGAGAGTAGTTAAGAGTAGTATCATGAAGAGAGGATATTTATATGAGAGAGTGTTCACTAGTGAAAGTATGATCCCTAGGCCTTGTTTCTAAACATTGAAACACCGTTTACTACTAGATCTTTTGAATGTTTGCTTGCTTTAGTCTTTACCTCACCATCAAGCTCTTTTCCGGCACTCACACACGTTCTCCCACGTCAACAACAAGTCAGAAGCTATTTTCTGGCACCTTTACCACTTGTATTTCACTATCTCTTCGCCGAACTAGTGCACCTATACACCTGACAAGTGTATTGGGTGTGTTGGGGACACAAGAGACTTCTTGTATCTTGATTGCAGGATTGCTTGAGAGGGATAGCTTTGACCAGTTCCTCCCTGAGTTCGATAAACCTTGGGTGATCCACTTAAGGAAAACTTGATGCTGTTCTACAAACCTCTGCACTTGGAGGCCCAACAACTGTCTACACGAATAGAAGTACGTAGACATCAAGCTATTTTCTGGAGGTAAGGTAAAAGGTACTCACATCCTCCGGTGTGAGTGCTTGAAGTTATTTCCTTTAGATTCTGCAATTTTGTCTTTTTGTTTCTTGTTTTCACTAGTTAGGCTTAATGGAAAACAACAACAAAATTAGAGAGCTCTATAGTGTTTATCTTGAGTTAGGACATGAAGTGCTTGAAGAGAAAATTAAAAAACCTATGGAACTTTATTTCCATGCTAAAAACAATGTTATTAGTATGAATTCTTTGGACACCATTGTTGCTAATGCTATGGAAAAGTCTAAGCTTGGGGAAGCTAGTTTTTATGAAAATGATCTTTTTAGTTCCCTGACTTTGGAAGATAGCTATTCTATTACTTATGATGATACCAAACCTCCAATATATGATGATTACAATGATGAATATGATATTTTTAGCAAACCTACTACTGAGGAGAAAATTAATTATGATTACAATATGCCTCCTATATTTGATGATTATGGTGATGAGAATATTAATGATAGCAATTTTGTTGAATTTGCATCATTGTATGCATGTGGCTCATGATAAGAATGTTTTATGTGATAGTTATATTGTTAATTTCATTCATGATGCTACTGAAATTTATTATGAGAGAGGAAAACATGGTGTTATGCATCTCAAAAATATTAAGTTTCCCCTCTTTATGTTGAAAATTTTGAAGTTGCATTAGTCTTGCTTCCCTATGCTTATTGCTTTGTGCTTTCATGACTTGTTTCTTTACAAGGTTCCTATGCATAGGAAGTGGGTTAGACTTAAATGTGTTTTGAATTTGCTTTTTGATGCTCTCTTTTACTTCAATTCATATTTCTTATGTGAGCATCTTCTCAAACTATTATGCCTAACTTAAAGACATTAAAGAAAAGTACTTAGTGGGAGATAATACTAGAGTTTTCTTGAGTATTAGAAGTTATTACTTCTGCAATGACCTATCCTTATCCTTTTTATTTGCCTTTTGTGCCAAGAATAACCTCTAATGAGAGGGAAGTAAGATTTGGGGAGTTTTTGTCCCGAAACAGATTTATGTCCTCCACCATAAAATTCGTGAGGAGTCTCTATAAGTCGGATTGAGATGAAACTTTACGAATAAATCCCCCAGTATGTTAGCTAAATTTCGTTAGTTCAACACTTTTTGATTTGAGCAACATAAGTTCTTCGAAAAAATCGGTTTCGACCTACTAGTCTGTTTTGACAGATTTCTGCAATTATTTGCATTTGCTTCTTATTGATTCATTTTTGGGCTCTTTTTGGGAAATTGATCTTTTGAGGGAATTGATACAGTAGCTTGTGTTTTTAGTGAAAGTTTTGCTGTTCTAAACCAAAACCCAAGGGTCTATTATCTTTTGAATGCACTAATGTTGCTAATGAAAATTGTGTGAAATTTTGTATGAAGGAAAATTTTCAGGTGTAGAGGAAGAATGATGTAATGAGATGAAGAATGGACAAAATATCAAGCTTGGGGATGCCAGCCCGTTTCACCCCAAGAAATATTCAAGAGGTACAAGCGTCAAAGCTTGTGGATGCCCAAGGCATCCCCTTCTTCATCAATAAAAATCTCAGGTCTTTCTAGACACTTCGTTTTTATTGTTTCATACACAATTGCGTTGTTCTTGGAGCGTCTTAGTTTTTGTTTTTGATTTTAGTTTGCTTAGTTTGCTTGAGTAAGTTGGTTGATCACAGCACACTTATTTTGGAGAGAGACACACTATATTTTCATTGCCTAGAACACTCTAGTTTTCATTCTTATTATCTGTGAGTGTTCACTTTTGCTAGCACTGTGTTTAGCCTTAGTTTTATTGTGCTTTAAGTTAGAAATTTTTAGTTCTTATTTGTGGATTTTTGAGACAAGCTCACTGATCTTTATTGATTATTATCTTTGTGAGTTGTTTCAAATAAGGTGATTGGTGTTGGAAAAGAGTAGGAAGCTTCATGCTTAAGTGGTACAAAAAGGAGCTTGTTTTGACTGTGATTTAGACTTTATCATGTCATGCTAGATCTTGTTTTGACCTTATGCTTAGTTATTATTGCTGTAGCATGACTTGTTCCAAATAATTAGGATTGCTTAATGTGCCTTGAAGGAATCATGCATTGTTTTAGCATACGAAAGCATAGTATTGTGGTATTCTCCTTTGATGCCTAGTTTGGGTTGACTTGGCACATGCTCACACCATGTTATGACTATGAACAAGTCACCATAGCCTCTATGATCATTTAGTCTTTGACTTGTAGTACCACTCTATGCTTTGATTAGTAATATTTTGTTGCTCTTGCATGATTATGGCCATTATTGATCTCTTAGTTGGTTCCTCCCATTCTTTTGCTAGCCTCCCGAGTAAGCTCTACTCATGCTTCCAGCTCCCAAGAAACCAAGTTATTCCAAAGTGTCCGCTATAAATTCCTATGCATGGTGTGTTACACCATTCCAAGTATATTCTTGTTTCCAGCTATCTTCCAATTAAAAAGTATTTTGTTATGTGAAAACTTAGTGATTAAAGCCCTCACAAACTTTATGGCACACTTTATATTCTTTGCCCCTAATAAACTTGAACCATTGTGTCATTTATGTTGCATATGCTTGCACTTATACGTTGGAATTAGTAGAACCGTGTTGTCACGGGGAACGTTTTCAACATTGCACTTGTACTTTGTACACAGTTGATATCATGCTCTTTTTTCTATGGATGTCACCGGTGTGAAATAAAGAGGGAACTTGTAAGTCCATGGAGTATGTATTTTGTGTTAGAGAAACTCATGGGCCGGTAGCCTAAGCCATGCCTAATCATGGTGGAAACTTGTAGCATCACCATAGTGAGCTATCTATGAAGCATCCTCAATAAAAAGATATGCATATAGTAAATAAAAAAATCGTTGAGATGCTCATTGTCTGCTTGCCTTGTCATTTTGGTTATGGGATAGATCATGTACCATGTGCAAGGGGTACCCCGTTGGCGGTTCTCTATTATATGCATATACTTACAATGACAAGAACTTACCGGTGAATGAATTTGAGTAGCATGAGGTGTGGCCCTCGTATTCAAGGGACTTGAGATTGCCAACTTATACTTCGTCAAGCATATACTCCATATTTGTTCACTTTAACCTTAATCACTTCAAGATGCTTATGATAGGGGCAATGAGGGCTGAAAGCTAACGAGTACCATAATTTTTGGAAGCTCTTTTTAAGACTTGAAATCCCTGCTTCCTTTATAAAAGGCTTTTCTTCCACCATTATTGAGTCTCCACCTTCTACCTTTTAGGCACCATTAAGAGAGCATAGTTTCCATTCTGTGTGCAGTGTCCCAAAACTTATTGATTGATGCATGTTGTGATATTACTTGTTTATAGTCACCCTTGTGAACTTTGAATGTGTCCTATGCATCTATTTGCTACTCTATGAGGGACAAGATGAATGCCACTATGCCATGTTTTCTGTATGTGAAACAAACAAACGTTTTTCAATGCATGTTATTCATGATATTTGTTTGTATCCTTTCATGTTGCATGCATAGTTACTTTGTCTTATTGTTAGAACTCCATCTTTCATGCACATGTTTAGAGTTCTTTGATCCCAGCATTCTATGCTTGCAAATGGTTTGATCTTGGTTTTTATGGTGCATGTCACCTCAAAATTTGTTCTTTTATCACTTACCTACTCGAGGACGAGCAGGAGTTAAGCTTGGGGATGTTTGATACGTCGGAAACATACCTATAATTTTTGATACTCCATGCTTGTTTAGCATCTACTTTGCTTTGCTTTGTTTACACTTTGAGGTGTTTTTATATCTTTTCTGGAACTAACCTATTAACAAGTTGCCACAATGCCAGTTGCCTGTTTTCTTCTGTTTTTGGTTCCAGAAAGGCAGAAAATCAATATTCTCGGGGATGTTTGATACGTCAGAAACATATCTATAATTTTTAATGCTCCATGCTTGTTTAATATATACTTTGCTTTGCTTTGTCTAAACTTTGAGGTGTTTTTATATCTTTTCTGGAACTAACCTATTAACAAGTTGCCACAGTGCCAGTTGCCTGTTTTCTTCTGTTTTTGGTTCCAGAAAGGCAGAAAATCAATATTCTTGGAATTGGACGGGACAAAATCCAAAGTCAATATTTTACTGTGGGCGATACAAAGTCCAGAGGGGAGACGGAGAGGCGAACCAGGGCCACCACACCCCCCTAGGCGTGAGTGGGCCCTACCCCACGTCTGGGTAGGGTGTGGGCCCTCTGGTAGCCTCCTAGCCTCGCCTCCTACACCTATAAGAAGCCCCCGGGGAGAAAACCCTAAATCATCCATCATACTTCCAGAAAAACCTTCGTAGCACCACCGCCACCGAAAGGGAGATTCGGGGGACAGAAAGTCTCTGTTCCGGCACCCTGCCGGGACGGGGAAGTGCCCCGGAGCGTTCTCCATCGATCTCCACCACCATCTTCATCACCGTTGTTGATTCACATGATGAGGAGGGAGTAGTTATTCCTCGAGGTTAACGGCTCTACCGGTAGCTATGTGTTCATCTCTCTCTCTCTATGCATGATCTTGTTGTGGTCATGAGCTTTGTAATCAAGTAGATCTATGTTTCTACTCAAGTGCTTCAATAGATCTCTACTCTTTGTGCTTTAATAGATCTATGCTTTGTTGGATGTCTCTATGAAATTGTGGTGTTTGTTGGAACCATCTAGCGCTCAAGGTAACAGTGTGGGGTTATCTAGATTGGGGAAGGCGGACTTTGAGGAGTGCTGTTATAGCCCTACCGACGATTAGAGTGTCCAACCAGAGAGTAGTTAAAAGTAGTATCATGAAGAGAGGATATTTATATGAGAGAGTGTTCACTAGTGAAAGTATGATCCCTAGGCCTTGTTTCTAAACATTGAAACACCGTTTACTACTAGATCTGTTGCATGTTTGCTTGCTTTAGTCTTTAACTCATCTTCAAGCTCTTTTCTAGCACTGACACACGTTCTCCCACATCAACAACAAGTCAGAAGCTATTTTTTGGCACCGTTACCACTTGTATTTCACTATATCTTTGCCGAACTAGTGCACCTATACACCTGACAAGTGTATTGGGTGTGTTGGGGACACACGAGACTTCTTGTATCTTGATTGCAGGATTGCTTGAGAGGAATAGCTTTGACCACTTCCTCCCTGAGTTCGATAAACCTTGGGTGATCCACTTAAGGGAAACTTGTTGCTGTTCTACAAACCTCTGCACTTGGAGGCCCAACATCTGTCTACAAGAATAGAAGTGCATAGACATCAGACGACGAACCTCGGCAGCGGGGGAAGTAGGGCAGATGGCGGTTGGCGAGGATGGCATGTCGGGAGTGATTGGAGGTAACCGTGCCGCCCGAGAGCGATGCCTGTTGTTGCCTGGGGCATTGTTGCGTGCCCTAGACCTGCCGTGGACTGAGATGCAGCCCTCAATAACGACGTCGACGACACGACGCTTCCCACCATCGCGGTTCCCAGAGCGATCTATGTCCCGCCCTTGCTCCTAGCGGCGATCTTCATCATGCCCGCGGCTGCGCGCAGAGCGCGAGAGGCTGCGCCGGATGGTGTCACGCCAACTGCGCGAGGCATCGCGGCCGCGGCACCCCGAGCAGTGACGGTCGTTGGTGTCGTCATCGTCCCTGCGTCCTCCGTGCCCGCGGCCACCGTCGGTGATTGATGCGTGCACCAAATGTGAAAGAACATGTTGGGCCCCCATGTGTGGTTTTGGTAATTAATGACAATCTTTATGGACTAATGTGTGTATTAAGTTGTACTTGTAGGAATTGTCCATTGGCATCGCTTAGAGCATGTGTTGGATTCAAGGTCGATGAAATGAGAAGAAGATGTGTTGTGCAAGCTCAAAATGCGCCATCTATAGAAGATATCATGTTTGATGCTTGCCATCCTCGGTGATCATGGATTGATGATGAGGAATTAAGAAAGGCGTTCCATCTTGAGAAGGTCAAGTTTGTCTATATCGAGATCAAGTGGAATGCTCAAGGCAATGGTACAATCTTGATAGGTTTTCCCTTTTGTCAGTCTCATGTTGTGTGTGGGAGACCGGGTTTAGGATAGATAACCGTACTATCAAGAGGGGCTCTCGAATGAGTAATTCGGTCACATCGTTCGGAGAGAGCTCAAATCTTTGCATACTTGCATCATCATATTTGGTTGTTATTTGGTCTTAGTCATGTGAGGATATAGGGCTTGTGTTAATCTCCATAACAAGTTCTTGTTCATCAAAATCGGATCTTCCGTTTGTATCTTGTTGCGATTTTGATTTATACGGATTTTCGGTTTCCCACCAAGTGAGGTATCTCACATTATTCTACTTGATACTTTCTCACTTGAGGATATACGGATTTATAGGGTAGCCCATGTCGTCCTCTTTCCAACGCAATTGGAATCGGGTCAATCGGAGCTTCCAGTCAAAAGTTATTGTCATTTGAGTATTGGCTTTTATTCGGTTTAAAAAGAAAAAAGAAAAGTCTGTTTCTGGGCCGAGCGGTAGTACCGCCCGTGCGGGCTGGTACTACCGCCCGCATCTGGCAACGCGCAACTACCTACTGCCTGGCCCGGTACCCGCGGCCGACACTACCGGACCGTCGCGGTACTACCGGCCGGCCCAGTTTGTTTCCCAGATTCATCTGCCCAGATCCCGCGCGTGCGCCGCCGCCTGCCTTGACTCCTGCTCGCACGCCCCGCGCCTGGCCCCACGCGCGTAGTCGCCCTGCCGCGCTCGCTCTCCGCGCGCGCTGCTGCGGCCGCCTCGCCCCCGGCGCTGGCACTGCGCCTGCTGCTGTGCTGGCCCACCTCGCCGCTAGGCCCCGCTCGCTGCGCTGCTACTTGCTGGCCCCGCTTGGCCCCAGCTCGCACGCCCGCATGCGCGCCTGTCGCTGCGCTGCTGCTTGCGCTTGCTGCGTCGCATGCCGCCGCCGCCAGGCCCCACTCAACTGGCCTGCTGGCACCGTTACAGCTGCTGCTTCGCTGCACCCTGACATGCGCCCGTTGACCCGCTGCCCCCTTTTCCTTGCTTGCACGCACGTGGCTGTGCTGTTCTCGCTCGCTATTGGGCTATCGAGCGGTAGTACCGGTCCAAACCGGTACTACCGGTCCAGACAGAAAAATAGCCCCAACGGCTAGATTTTTGGGGCCCCTATTTAAGGCTTTGCCCGTTTTGAGTTTAACTTGCTTCTCTCTTATCTATTAGGCTAAGTTTTGTCCACACTTGCTCTAGATTTTAAATCTTGCCTAATCTCTTACCCTCCGATGATTCTTGCCCAATTTTGAGTGGAAGAGAGAGGAGATCTAGATCCATGTTTTGACCTAACCGATTCATCTCTTTGTGAGTGTATCTTTGGGGATCTAGATTTTGAGGGATTTTGTGTCTCTCTTTGATTCCTCCTCTCTTGTTCCCCCAATAGCTTTAGTAGCTTTGTTGGAACTTGAGAGTGAGGGATTTGGGCACCTTTGTGGTGTTCTTGCCATTTGCATTTGGTGCATCGGTTTGAGTTCTCCTCAGAGGATTTGGTTCGTGTGACTCATTGGAGCTTGCCCCTCTTGGGTTCTTGGAACCCTAGACGGTTTTGTGGCCTTGGTGGCATTGTGGACTTTTGTGGCATTTGTTGGGAGCCTCTAATTAAGTTGTGGAGAAGTGCCCCAACCTTGTGAGAGGTTTCGGTTGCCAACGACAAGTGCACCGATAGTGGAAGCGTGGATCGATCCCATTGGGGTGAGATTCACCGGAGAATAAGGGAGGCCTTTTATGGCGTTGGTGGTTTGATACCACCCCCTCTCCAAACGAGACGTACTCCATGTTGGGAGGAACTCGGTAAAATATCGGTGTCCCCGCGTGCCTCGGTTATCTCTATACCCGAGCTCTTTACTTATGCACTTTACATTGTGATAGCCTTCGTGCTTGAAGTAATATATATCTTGCTATCACTTTGTTGCTTGTATTTCTTAGCATAAGTTGTTGGTGCACATAGGTGAACCTTAGCTGTTCTAGGTTGTGCTTAACAAAGTAAACACTAGTTTTATTTCGCCTTTGTTGAGCCACTCTAGGAAAAGTTTTAATCGCCTATTCACCCCCCCTCTAGGCGACATCCGTATCCTTTCAAAGTGTCAATGTGGAACACTTCATTGGAACACCAAGAGCAAGGTGTGATGGAACACATCAGCAAGTTTCCCTCAGTAGAGACCGAGGTTATTGAACCAGAAGGAGGAAGGTAACGTCACACAGGTGTTGCTGGCAACGTGGAGACGTGCACAACACAAACTCAAGACTTTTCCACAACGAATCAGTGAGGTTGTCAAGCTCACTGTTTTGCTGTAACAAAGGATTAAACGTATGGTGTGGAAGGTAATGGTTTGCAGCAAGTAAACAAGTAACAGTGGAAGATGTATCAATGGTAAAGATTGGACCAGGATCCATAGTTCACTAGAGGTGCTCTCCTTAGATAAACAACATGGCATGAAGGGTAAACAAATTACAGCGGGGGAATTGACAGGAACTGAGCAAGGCATAACAATGCAATTACTAGCTAGCAAGATCCTATGAAGTTGATTGGGAAATACAACATTATACATAGACCGTAATCCAACTACATCCATGACTAGAAGTCCACCTTCAGGTTATCATCCGAACCCCCTCCAGTATTAAGTTCCAAGCAACAGACAACTGCTTTAAGCAAAGTGTGTAAGGTAAACAATCCACATGTTCCATGAACAAGGGACCGTTGTTTTCTCCCTAGTAGCAACAACACATCTACAACCGAAGTGATTTCTGTCACTTCCCTTGGAAACTAGAGGCATGAACCCACTATCGAGCATAAATACTCCCTCTTGGAGTCACTAGAAACTACTTGGCCAAGATAACCACTAGCAACGGAGAGCATGCAAGATCACAGAAAACACATACATGATAGAATCATAAAGATAAAACCATTAATCAAACCAACATAATAATCTCAATATCCATCGGATCCTCGCAAACACACCATGCATGATTACAAATAGATTAGATCTTGATCATGAACGGAGCTCACAAGATCTATACATGAAAGCACAAAGGAGGAGATACAACCATCTAGCTACTACATGGACCCATAGTCCAAGGTGGAACTACTCACAAATCATACGGAAGAGAAGGCCTCCGGGATGATCTCCCCTCCGGCAGGGTGTCGGGAAGAACTTAAGATCCCCCAATCTAGGGACGATGGTGGCGGCGGCTACAGATGGTTTCGTGGATTTCTAATCGGGTGCCGAGAGTTTCTTTATCGGGGGCTTCTTATAGGCGAAGGGGGAGTCCGGTAGGCGACCAGGGTAGGCAAACCCTACCCAGGCACGGGTCCACCTGACCCTGTGCCTGGGGGGGGGGGGTTGGCCTCCCTGGCCCGCTTCTCCATCTCACCTCTGGACTTCTTGTTCCCCACGGAAAGTTATTGACTTTGACGTTCGTCCCGTACAATTCCGAGAATATTTCTTTACTAACTTTTCTGAAACCAAAAACAGTAGAAAACAGGCATCTGGCACTATTGCAACTTGTTAATAGGTTAGTACCAGAAAACATGTAAAAAGCACCTCAAAGTGTAGACAAGTAAAGCAAAGTAGATACTAAACAAGCATGGAGCATAAAAAATTATAGATATGTTTCCAACGTATCAGCATCCCCAAGCTTAACCCCTGCTCGTCCTCGAGTAGGTAAGTGATAAAAGAATAATTTTTGAGGTGAACATGCACCCTCATAATAAATATCCAACCATTTGCAAACATTGAAAGCTAGGATCAAAGAACTCTAAACATGTGCATGAAAGATGGAGTTCTAACAATAGGACATAGTAATTATGCATGCAACATGGCAAGCTACAAACAAAGATCATGAATAATATGCATTGAAAAACGTTTGTATGTTTCACATACAGAAAACATAGCATATTGGCAATCAGCTTGTCCCTCATAGAGTAGCAATAAAATGCAGAGGACATCTGCAAAGTTCACAAGGGTGACTAGAAACAAGTAGAACATGAACACGTAATAACACAATATGCATCAATTAATAAGATTTGGAACATTGCACACAGAATGACAACTATGCTCTCTTAATGGTGCCTAAAGGTAGAAGGCGGGGACTCAAATAATGGTGAAAGAAAGGCCTTTTTGTAAAGGAAGCAGAGATTACAGGTTTCAAAAAGAGCTTCCAAAAATTATGGTACTTATTAGCTTTCAACCCTCATTGCCCCTATCATAAGCATCTTGAAGTGGTTAAGGTTAAAGTGGCAAATCTGGAGTATATGCTTGACAAAGTATAAGTTGGCAATCTCAAGTCCCTTGACTATGAGGTCTACACCTCATGGATACTCAACTTAGGGCCCAGGCAAGTTCTTGTCACTGTAAGTATTTTCATATCATTGAGAACCGCCAACGGGGTACCCCTTGCACATGGTATAGGAGCTTTCCCATAACCAAAATGACAAGGCAAGAAGACAATGAGCATCTCAGTAATCTTTTTATTTATCATATGCATAGCTTTTTATTGAGGATGCTTCATAGATAGCTCACTATGGTGATGCTGCAAGTTTCCACCATGATTAGGCATGGCTTAGGCTAGCGGCCCAGGCGTTTCTCTAACACAGAATACAAACTCCATGGACTTACAAGTTCCCACTTCATT
This sequence comes from Avena sativa, assembly GCA_916181665.1. Lineage (NCBI taxonomy): Eukaryota > Viridiplantae > Streptophyta > Magnoliopsida > Poales > Poaceae > Avena > Avena sativa. The sequence continues at coordinate 55,910,823 of OV702284.1, read as the reverse complement.
TCACATCGGTAACATCCATAGACAAAAGAGCATGATATCAACGAAGTACAAAAAGTACAAGTGCAATGTTGAAAACGTTCCCCGTGACAGCACAGTTCTACTAATCCCAACTTATAAGTGCAAGCATATACATCAAAGTTGCCTCAATGGTTCAAGTTTATTAGGGGCAAAGAATAAAGTGTGCCATCAAGTTCGTGAGGGCTTTAACCACTAAGTTTTGACATAACAAAATAGTTTTTAATTAGAAGATAGTTGAAAACAAGAATATACTTGGAATGGTGTAACACACCATGCATAGGAGTTTATAGTGGACACTTTGGAATAACTTGGTTTCTTGGGAGTTGGAAGCATGAGTAGAACTTACTCATACAAGTGGAGGCTAGCAAAAGACTGGGAGCAACCAACTAAGTGAGCAATAATGGCCATAATTATGCAATGCAACAAACCAAACTAATCAAAGCAAAGAGTGATACTACAAGTCAAGGACTAAATGATCATAGAGGCTAATGGTGACTTGTCATAGTCATAACATGGTGTGAGCATGTGCCAAGTCAACCCAAGCAAAACATCAAAGGAGAATACCACAATATTATGCTTTTACATGCTAAAACAACGCATAATTTCTTCAAGGCACACTAAGCAATCCCAATTGTTTGGAACAAGACATGCTACAACAATAATTACTAAGCATAATGCAAAAACAACACCTAGCATGTCATGCTAAAGTTTTAGTCACAGTCAATGCAAGCTCCTCTTGCACTTCAAGCAAGAACTTACTACTCCTTTCCAAACACCAAGCAAACTTATTTGTAAAACAACACAGCAAGAGCGGGGGTCCAAACTACTAAAGCAAACTAAACAAACTAAACAAAGCAAACAAAAACTAAGACGCTCCAAGAACAACACAACTGTGCATGAAACAATAAAAGTGAACTGTCTAGATAGACCAGAGCTCTTTATTGATGAAGAAGGGGATGACATGGGCATCCCCAAGCTTTGACGCTTGTACCTCTTGGATATTTATTGGGGTGACACCATGGTGTCATCCCCAAGCTTGAGCTTTTGTCCATTCTTCATGTCATTGCATCATTCTCTCTCTACACCTGAAATTTTTCCTTCATACAAAACTTCACACAATCTTCATTAGCAACATTGGCTTATTCAAAAGGTATTAGACCGCGGGCAAAGATTTGGAACAGTAAGGTTTTTTACTAAAAACACAAGCTACTGTAGTAACTCCTTCAAAGAAACTCAATTTATCTAAGGAGAGCTAAAAAAGGAATCAATAAGAAGCAAATGCAAATAATGGCAGAAATCTGTCAAAACATACCACCAAGTAGAAACGATTTTTTTCGAATATCTTATGTTGCTCAAATAAAAAAGTGTTGAACTAGCGAAAGTTAACGAACATACTGGGGGATTTATTCGTAAATTTTGAGATCAATCCGAGTTACATATCCTCCTCACGATTTTTTTTGGTGTAGGACAGAAATCTGTTTCGGGACAGCAACTCCCCAAATCTTAGTTCCCTCTCATTAGAGGTTATTCTTGGCACAAAAAGCAAATAAAAAGGATAAGAAGAGGTCATTACAGTAGTAATAACTTCCAATACTCAAGGAAACTCTTGGATTATCTCCCAACAAGTACTTTTCTTTAACGCCTTTAAGTTAGGCACAAGAAGCAAGAAGAATCAAGTATTTTCAAATGAGGAAGCATTAACATCAAATCTTGTTTCCAAAGGAGGAGCAAAAAGTAACTTCTCTCTACTCATAGGGAAGTGTTCAATACCTTTCTTGAATGGAAAATGATATTTGATGATGCCTTCTTTCATATCAGTGATAGCACCAACTGTTCTAAGAAAAGGTCTTCCCGAAGTAATAGGACAAGAAGCATTGTATTCAACATCCAAAACATAGAAATCAATAGGGACATAAGAATTGTTAACCATAATGAGAACATCATTAACAATCCCCATGAGTTTCTTCTTAGCATTATCATTGAGTGGGACATTCAAATAACAATCTTCTAATGGTGGTAAATCAAGCATTTCATAAATCTTTCTCGGCATAATAGAAACACTAGAACTAAGATCACATGAAGCTTTGAGATCAAAGTCATTCACTTGCATATTAATAATGGGTTCCCAACTATCTTCTACTTTCCTAGGAATAGAAGCTTTGTGTTTTAGCTTTTCTTCCTTAATCTTAACAAGAGCATCTGTAATGTGTTTGGTAAAGGCAACATGCATATCACTAGCATCAGGACTTCTAGCAAGCTTTTGTAGGAACATAATCACTTCAGAAATATTGCAACCATCAATATCAAAATCAAACTTAGCATCACTAGTAGTAGGATCAATAGGCTTAGGCATAGTAGGAGGAGGAATAGGGGCTACTTGTGGTTTAGTGGTGATAGTGCACACACTATTGTTTCTATCAATTTTAGCTTCCCTTTCCCACCTAGCATGAAGTTGAGCTAACAGCCTAACATTTTCATCAATAGTAACTTGTATGGCATGATCAGTGGCAACGGTGTTTCCCATAGTTTCAGGTTTAGCAGCCATTTTATTAACCAAGGAAGTTTGAGCTTCAGACAAAGAGGATATATTTTTCTCAACAGTTAAAAGCTTTTACTCTATAGCCTTATTGAAAGTGGTTTGTTCACTAATAAATTCCTTGAGCATTACTTCAAGTTTAGAGGGGGCACTTCTAGCATTATTGTAAGAGCTTCCATAGGAATTGTCATTAATAGGAGGATAAGGCCTATAATTGTTGTTGCTACCAAAATTATTCCTATAGGCATTGTTGTTGAAATTGTTGTCTCTAATGAAGTTCACATCAACTTGCTCTTCTTGAGCAACCAAATAGGCTAAGGAAACACTATTAGGATCTAGAGGAGCTTTCCCATTAACAAGCATAGCCATAATAACATCAATATTTTCACTCAAAGAGGAAGTTTCCTCAACAGAATTTACCTTCTTACCATGTGGAGTTCTCTTAACGTGCCATTCAGAGTAGTTAACCATCATATTATCAAGGAGCCTTGTTGCAGCACCCAAGGTGAGTCCCATAAAAGTACCTCCAGCAGCAGAATCCAGCAGGTTTCTTGAGGAGAAGTTCAACCTGCATAAAAAGTTTGGATAATCATCCAAGCAGTGAGTCAATGAGTAAGGCAATTTTTAACCAAAAATTTCATTCTTTCCCAAGCAGGAACAACATGTTCACTATCAAGCTGTTTAAATTTCATAATGTCACTTCTCATAGCAATAATCTTAGCAGGAGGATAGTACTTTCCAATTAAAGCATCTTTGCACTTAGTCCAAGAATCAATACTATTTTTAGGTAAAGATAACAACTATTCTTTAGCTTTTCCCCTGAAAGAGAAAGGAAAAGGCCTGAGCTTAATAATATCTCCATCTACGTCATTATACTTTTGCATCTCACAAAGTTCAACAAAGATATTAATATGGGCAGTAGGTTCATCAAAACAAGCACCAGAAAATTGCTCTCTCATCACAAGATTCAACAAAGCAGGCTTAATTTCATAAAAGTTAGCATCAGGAGCAGGTGGAGCAATAGGTGTGCTTAGAAAATCATTGTTGTTGGTGCTAGTAAAGTCACACAACTTGGTGTTCTCAGCAGAATTCATTTTGGCAAAGGTGGACTAGCCAAAAACAGCAGCATCAGCTAGAGCAGGAACTAATTTTTTTGTGTTTTTGAATAAAGCAAGCAAACCAAACTCGACAAAAAAAAATTTGTTTTTTGAAAAGAGGCAAAAAAACAAAGCAAAAGAAACTAATCAAACTAAAAACAAAGTAAAGAGAAAGGAAGTGAAGGACTCCCCTAGTGAAGACGTCCTTAGCCTCCCCGGCAATGGCGCCAGAAATCTTTGATGCGTGCACCAAGTGTCGATGTGGAGCACTTCGTTGGAACCCCAAGAGCAAGGTGTGATGGAGCACAACAGCAAGTTTACCTCAGTAGAGACCGAGGTTATCGAACCAGAAGGAGGAAGGAAACGTCACACAGGTGTTGATGGCAACGTGGAGACCTGCACAACAAAAACTCAAGACTTTGCCCCAACGAATCAGTGAGTTTGTCAAGCTCACCGGTTTGCTGTAACAAAGGATTAAACGTATGGTGTGGAAGGTAATGGTTTGCATCAAGTAAACAAGTAACAGTGGGAGATGTATCAATGGTAAAGATTGGACCGGGGTCCATAGTTCACTAGAGGTGCTCTCCTTAGATAAACAACATGGCATGAAGGGTAAACAAATTACAACGGGGCAATTGACAGGAACTGAGCAAGCCATAACAATGCAATTACTAGCTAGCAAGATTCTATGAAGTTGTTTGGGCAATACAATATTATACATAGACCGTAATCCAACTGCATCTATGACTAGAAATACACCTTCAGGTTATCATCCGAAGCCCCTCCAGTATTAAGTTGCAAGCAACAGACAACTGCTTTAAGCAAAGTGTGTAAGATAAACAATCCACATGTTCCATGAACAAGGGACCGTTGTTTTCTCCCTAGTAGCAACAACACATCTACAACCGAAGTGATTTCTGTCAGTTTCCTTGGAAACTAGAGGCATGAACCCACTATCGAGCATAAATACTCCCTCTTGGAGTCACTAGCAACTACTTGGCCAAGATAACCACTAGCAACAGAGAGCATGAAAGATCATAAACAACACAGACATGATAGAATCATAAAGATAAAACCATTAATCAAACCAACATAATAATCTCAATATCCATCGGATCCCCACAAACACAACATGCATGATTACAAATATATTGGATCTTGATCATGAACGGAGCTCACAAGATCTATACATGAAAGCACAAAGGAGGAGATACAACCATCTAGCTACTACATGGACCCATAGTCCAAGGTGGAACTACTCACAAATCATACTGGAGAGAAGGCCTCCGGAATGATCTCCCCTCCGGCAGGATGCCGGGAAGAACTTCAGATCCCCCCGATCTAGGGACGATGGTGGCGGCGGCTACAGACGGTTTCGTGGATTTCTGATCGGGTGCCGAGAGTTTCTGTATCGGGGGATTCTTATAGGCGAATGGGGGAGTCCGGGAGGCGACCAGGGTAGGAAAACCCTACCCAAGCGTGGGTCCACCTGACCCCGCTCCTGGGGGGGAGGGGTTGGCCTCCCTGACCTGCTTCTCCGTCTCCCCTCTGGACTTCTTGTTCCTCACGGAAAGTTATTGACTTTGACGTTCGTCCCGTCCAATTCCGAGAATATTTCTTTACTAACTTTTCTGAAACCAAAAACAGTAGAAAACAGACATCTGACACTGTTGCAACTTGTTAATAGGTTAGTACCAGAAAACATGTAAAAAACACCTCAAAGTGTAGACAAGTAAAGCAAAATAGATACTAAACAAGCATGGAACATCAATAATTATAGATACGTTTCCAACGTATCAGTGATGCGCTCGGTGCGATCGCGCATGACGCGCTCACCGTCCACAATCCCATACCGCCAAGTGTATGCGTCCGACGGTGGCGACAGCGCGTCTTCCGGCCCAGGCAGGTCCTCATCGATGTCAAGGTGGATTAAGCACCTGCACTATAGCCCTTTGCGCCCACGAGCAGGCCTGCCCGGGATGCCCTTGCGCCCTTGCATCATGACCCAGTTGACGCGAGGCACCAGGCTCGGGCTCGCCGTCCACGCCCAGATGCAGAGCGCCTTGGTGAACTCCTTGCGCGCACAGGCCGGCTCAATGTAGTGAAGCGAGCAAGCACTTCCAATCACCTGTTGGGCGACCTGCTCGTTCCATGCCCACAGCGGAATATTCTCAACGCAGAGCCGCACATGATGTTGCATATCCACTTGCTCAGCATGATCTTCTAGCCGCCATGGCCGCACCTGCACCTTGAGGCCCTCGAAGAGGAAGTCGTGACTGGCCACCGTGGCCTTGCAGTGGTGATGGTAGATGAAGCGGGCGAGGAAGGGCTCGGGGAAGTGCTCGGAGACCGCGATGTCGCTCTGGAGCGCAGTGCAGTGAGCCGCGAGCGCCCTCACCATGAGGCCCCTGGCGTCCCGCGCTGGAGGGCGCTCGAACCAGACGAAGATGTTGTTTGGATTGATTCTAAAATTTCTACTATTACATGAAGGAGAGTGAGAAAATGATACACCTGACGCTCTTTAAGAAGGAGCGGCGACGCTAGTAGATGTCACCACATCGGTGCCAGCCAAGCCGACAATTTCTGCCGACCACAAAAAACCACAACCCATATAATCCGTCGTGCTTCACCAAACTTGCCGTCCAACAAAATGCGCTACCATAATCTTGTAGTCATTATTAAATGTCTCACCATGACAAACGCTGTGAGATTGACCGGACCGAGAAGAAATATACATAGACAAGAGACAATATTATCGCAGCCACCTCCGCCATCGTAAAAGTAGCAGGCCTAGACGCAGCAGGACCACACTAAAAGAACATAGGGCGGCCATACAATTTTTACCACTATGGCTGATCGCAGAGTGACAAACCAGCTGCGTGTAGCAAACCGTTGATCCAGCTGCAACAATACATCTGTCTTTACTATTCACGCTATACTCTACTTTTATATCCCTCCGTGTATCCTTGCATGACACGCAGAAGAATAGCACTGAGTGGATTAGAGAGTACTCCTCCGCCTAGAAATATAAAACATTTTAGTTTTATGAAACAAATATATTTAAATAACTTTTATGTATAGATTCAAAGTATATCTATATACTAAAAGATATTTAAATATATTTATTTTATAATACTAAAATGTTTTATATTTCTAAACGGAAGTAAACAAAGAGAGTACTTCCTTGCCTCTATCTAACTGCTAGTAGCTAGTCCATTAAAAACAATAACTCGTACACCACCGGTGGGCCAAAAGTTACATGGGCATGAGAACTATCCTGACTCGATGTTGCTGGGAAAATGTTATTTATCGCTCAGCTTGCGTGTTTATAGGCTCCGCTCACCGCAGGGCGCATGTCTTGGACCGGCCTATTTAACATTTTTTTCTTATTTTTATTTTCTCCTTTTTCTAGTTATTTTTCTTTTCTGTGTTTTCTAAACATTTTTCAGATCTGAACATTTTTTGAATTTGAACAATTTTAAATTCAAACAAATTTTAAATATGATTTTATCGAATTTGATAGATTTTTTTAATATGAACAGTGTTGGAATTTAAATATTTCAAATAGCAGCGAGAACTGTTCAAATTTGAAAAAAGCTAAAAACAATATACTTATTAGTTTGGGCTGCTTTGGGGCGGCCCATGAAGAGGAAGCTACAACGGAGCTGAGTGTAGTGTGTGCGTCAGACAGAAAATAGCACCTCCCATGCTTGTGCCAGCCGTGAACCTCCCAAATTAGAGTTTACTAGTGGAATGCCCGTGCGTTGCTACGGTTTCTATTTCTGTTGTACTGTCAATACAATACATATAAAAATTTATCGGACCGAATATAACCTCAAGATATTCTATGAACCCATCAGATCCTACCTCGTTTGAAGTATATTTCAACAATCCATATAATTGACATCGTTTGAATATAAAATAAGACACTCGACTATTTTTTTATCAACTAATGTCTACTCCTTGATGTTCCTTAGATATTGCCATACAATGCTAGGGATATTGTCTTTGGCTTCATTCTCACCATACTTGAGCAAGTGTACCAAAAACTTCTTCCGCAACTCGTTACCATTCTGCACAACAATATTTGTTAGTAGCATGTATATTTCATTTGTGAACAATAAATAAGTACAACGTAAAATACCCACCGCACATATTGGATGAACCAATTCTTTGCCATTCCATGAGATCATAATGTAAAAAATAAAATAGCCAGAAGCATTCCTGTGTATGAATGTCAATATGTTGAATAGTAAAGAAAATGAGTAATCTCTTTGAGTTTATGTTTAGAGATAGTCACCTATCTGAACTTTTTGGAATATCAACTGGTGATCTACGTGACCAGAGAAATATATCGGCATCCCAGCCGGGTTGTGCTAATGCTAGTGCATCGCTTAGGTAGAATGCAATTCTTTGTAACTTCAATTGCAAGTTGTGAGATCGAAGCAGTTTGCCCTCCGGCAATGGCAACACAGAAAGAGGATCCAGAATAGATACAGAAGATGCATGCTTATCGATGGAGAACAAGTTAAAGTCCCCCGTAGAAGCATAAGGAAGCAAAACCTTCAAAGTAACAACCATCAGAAACACATATAACATGACAATGTTCGACAAGTGAATTATCTTTACCAATTTGCGTGAAGAGATTTTGTAGTCTATCCCAGGCCAACTATTGAATAACGTTGCCACTGTGTGACTATTTGGCTTTATTCGCCACTTTGGACCCCGTGTGGAATCGACCATCGCCGTCTGAAAAATTGTTTTGTTTAGAAATACAGTTATAACAATGAAAATACGAGATTGCAATTACTTACACAAAAACGTAGATCCATATAGTGCACATCAGTCTCTACCATCTGCAAGATCTCGTCACATGCCACTATGCGTATGCCCAAGTTGAAACAGTCATTGTCCATAGGCCTCTCATTCCTAAGTATATCCTGAATTTTCTTAAGACTCAGACCTATAGGATATGGTTTGGAGCTCCGCACCCATTCCTGCCTATGATACAAATGTTAAGAATAACAAAATTATAGCAATGCATATTATCACAAGTAATCCTTTTAACATGTTTCTTACTCTAATAATTTGGCGTCTTGAATCGACATGATATGTTTGCAAAGCTCGTCAACTAAGTTGCGTGGATCCATGGCCATCATGTGGACCGAAATTGGGCGTGTGTCTTCAGCTTCATTAGTCAAGGCAAGTCGCTCCGGACCATCCATAATCATACAATCAGAATTACACACGTTTTCTTCATTGCTAGGTTGATAGTATATTGGCTTTCCTTTTATCTTATTCAATTCTGACTCTACCAATATAACGACTAATTTTAGACGAAATTCTTTCATATCTTCCTGCAAAATAGTATTCAAAAACATTTCTTGGAAACAATTATTTAAGATGTAAGCGAGTACTAATGTTATCCTAAACAAAAATAATTACCTGAGTGACATGACCAGACAACATATCACCTGTCCAATATTCCATATAATTAAGCATGAATAACCCGCATGATGCGCTACAAGATTACCGGACACTGATTTAGTCTCTCATATAGACAAATCAACATAAATAAATCAGTTGGACGTGTATGAATACACAAGTTTTAAAAATAACAATTTGAGATTTTAAGAAGTGTCCAACATACCCATCAGTTTGTGTTGGTTCTTGAAAATGTTCTACTACTGGCCATTTTGTGACATCGAGATCCTTCCACTTATCATCTATGTTAAAGTCCTTCATCTGGGATGCAATTTTTAGATGCTTCTCAAGTCCCTGTAACTTTTATACGAGAAAGAGGTATTAGATATTGAGGCAAACACAATGTTAAGAGGAAATCAAATTCAGTACACAGTTACTTACCATAAGAGTAAGATCACTCCGATCCATTCCAGCACCAAGCGAGTCCAATACTTGAATCACGCGTTTTTTTGCATTGATGACAGCTAAATACCAATGGGTCTTGCTAATGTTTATTGGAAATAAGACCTGAAGTAAATATTGTATAAGACTAAGAAATACACATGTTTAAAACATATTGAATAAGACCCATAGGTAGTGAGTGAATCCTAACCATGTCATGCTTTACATAAAGATGCACCCGTTTTAGGATGCGGTGACGTTGTGATTGTTTCAATACAGCAGAGGCAAATGTAGTGTCCAGATATACCTTTCCACCCGCTCTATCCCGCAAATGATCACATGCACTTATACAGTAAATATAAGCATTTAAAACCTATAATTAGACACATAAAAATACATTTAAGTTTAAGACAATTGTAAACTTTAAATTAGTAGTTAGTGGTCTCTCTGTTGTTGACTTACACCATCTGGCAAGAAACCATCGCCACGAGTCAGACACTGTAAGTCATCGTTTGATAAGAACGCATCACCAATGTCTACAAACTTCGTATTTTTTGGTGCGGACATGATTAATTTGATAACTTCTATATCTTCGGAAGTGCAGACATAATCTGTCATAACATGTTAGTGCACCAAAAAATAGTTAGGTAATAAATAATGGAGCACAAGCAAGAATGTAATATCCGTAGCTGGAGTACGAACCTTGTGGGTTAACCATTTTGTCTGCTTTTTTCGGTTTCTTATGTTGTGAATTGGCCATCCACCTCTGGTCCTCCTTCAGTGGTGTAAGATCGGACAAATTTTCAGTTTGTTCGAACATCTCCTCGGGGCATATGTCCATGGGTACTTTCATAACATCAATAGAATCCTTAAATTTCCTGCCAGCGATCTGCAAAAGTGAAATAGTATTTATCGAAATAAAATTCAAATATGGGTATATGCTACATGCATAGAGAAAACATCCGTTTGTATGCAACCTCATTTGGTGGCGTAGAGTCAGTAGGGGCATTCAGAACATCGATAGAATCCATGTGGGTTTCCATAATATAAAACAGTGAGACATAATATAATTGCATTAAAATTAGTACATGATAACGTGCGTACATGCCTAGTAACCAAAAAGAAACCAATTACACGTGCACACCTTCATTGGTTGTGTAGAACTTGATGAATCGCCTATCTGTCCCAACATCATGGCCTTGGGGCCTTTATCTGTTAATTTATGTGGATCATCAATAGAATCCATCAGGTTTCTGCTTGTAATCTGTAAAAGAGAAACATAAGTGCTGAGGCTATATTGTTGCGACATGGAGTGGGTCTCATCAGTGTCTTTTTATGTGACTGAATGACAGGCTAAACGGCTTCATTAAATTTGTGGAAAAGATGTAAGTTTGTTGCAGTATAGGTACATCAAGTTTTGGATGTGAAAGAAGTATAAACTCCCTTAAAAAGACAATTTTCTGGGAACATACATCATCATTGTTCCATAAAACATATGAGGCTACTAAAGAGCTGCAACTTGGTTTTGCAACACGTGAAAGAGTCTTTGAGAAACTACTACAGAGCTATGACTCGGTTTTGCAATTTCTTTTAAATGATGTATCTAACATAAGTACAGTCTAACATCAAAGTAGTAGCAGTTCCAAAACAATATTTATTTGTCTTTGACATGTTTATTTACAAATGAAATAGAGAGAAATACATCTGTTTTTTAGGAGGCATCGTGCTACAACAATAAAAGCTGCCCATGGGAAAAAATAAAACCTCAAGGAGACACTAATATAAGCATGGAAAAATAAATTAAAACTAAACAAACTTGTATGCCTGAAAAACAACAATAGCTAGAAGAAATGTCACTTAAAAACACAAACATGTCAGATCTATTTGGAACTATTACATTTTACCATAAGCAAATGGGCCTAAGAAATAGACTAACACGATGGTATGACCAATACACTAACATGATGGTGATATCTAACGAAGAGGAAAATGGTGGTCGGTCTAATCTCTACTATATAATTGCGCACGGTAGGCTCTGGCGCTGATGGTCCCAAGTGGATGGGATCGTGCATTACTTGGGGGAGCATCCTCTTTGTCAGGGATGATCCATAACTCCTCTCCATTTGGCATTAAAGCAATGAGCTCCTCTGGATCTTCTTCCTCATTCTGCATCTCCTGGTCTTGTGGGACTGCTGAGGTCTCCTTAGGCATCAATGCCTTCTTCAGTTGGGCAATCTCGATATCTCTTGCAAGAACCTTGTCATCCGTATCACGGAGCACCATGGTCAACTTCGTGTTAACATGCTTTAGTTTTTCCACGGAACCCTCAATTTCTCATTCCTTCTCATCTCAGCAGTAAGGTTATTCTCTAAGTTGACTATGTGGCACTCCAAGTCCTCCATCTGGATAACCTCATAATCCATCCCTCCACGATCTCCAGCAGTCCTGTTGGCTGTCCCATCCTCAAAGCGCCTTCCTATGGCATAAAAAGCAGAATCTTGAGATATCTCCTGGCGGTAAGTCTGCACAGTGCGGGCTAGTGCGTCCTGCATGGCCATCTCTACGCCAATCTCCCAGTTGGGGCTCTCCTTGTAGAAAACTATGTCTTGTGTATATGGCTTCACATGTCGTCCCCTCACATTGCCCTCAATAAGCCAACGATGATCTCCAGGTGATGTGGGTGGGAGTTGCTTGCCCCTGAACTCTGGTGGTGGAAGTCCAAGCAAAGACGTCAAGGTCGCCAGCTGGTCACCGAAAAGACTGTCATCATCTTCCTCGGGGGTTGACATCACAGTGAACTCTCCAAAGTCTTCCATCTACATTTTGAAATAGAGAAAAGTGAGATATTGAAAATGAGAAGTTACGAGAAAAAAAAGGTGTTGAAACTGGTATTTGTATTGGCTACTACTTAGGCCCCTTTTCCTTCTTATGGATAACCAAAACTGGGAATAAAAGGTTGTTTCAAAAAAAAACTGGGAATAAAAGGCAGTATACATATCCATGCATAAGAAGCACCCAGAAACATTATCCCAATTTTAGAAAGTATTGATTTGATATGTTCTTCACCTTGTATCAGTGCTTCTAATTTGTAGTTAAAGTAAAGGTGCACGTGCACATGCACGTCTTCATTTCAAACACAAAAATCAAATTTGAAAAAACTCAAAAAAGTCCGAAGAACACGTCCTGAATGATATGTCAGAATTCACATGTATCTATATACTAAAATATGTCTAGAACATTTCAGTTTAGACAAACCCAAGTCACTTGTTTCAAGATGGAGGGATTATGTTGAGATCTTGCTGAAGCAACTCAAAGCTAGAATGACATTTCCCAATTCTATTCTTGTCGGCGGTAAAATAGGAAAGCAAGTAAAAACTTCATATAAGTACAATAAAATGACACTGAGAATATCCCTGCCATGACCAAGCACCAACATATGTATCATCATCTATTTATCTTTTGAAACTACTAAGGAAATAAATCATCTGATTTTCATCTGTTGTAGATGTACCACCCCCATCATACCATCACAAACATGTATCCATCCAGAGGATTTTCTCACTTTAACTGATCCAAGACTTATCCTGGTTGTGCTAGATGGGGGACATCAGTGAGTTTTACACCATTTTAAATCACTTTTCTAGAAAGAAATAAGAAAACCCATATATAACTTTCAGACTACTGCAGGCATAGTACTATACGTATTCTTATAATACCGTGCCTACAAGGTCAATGGTATTATATTGGAACCATTCAGACGGCAAGACATGATGAATACTGAAATGATGAATACTGCAATGGAATCCAATAATAAGAGGCTTTCTAGAACTCCATGGTATACAAAATATCAATTTGTTTTTCTTCAAAATCCCCCAATGTAAAAGAAATAGGAATGCATAAATTAGAAATGATGAATACTGAAATGGAATCCAATAATAAGAGGCTTTCTAGAACTCTATGGTATAAAAATATCAATTTGTTTTTCTTCAAAATCCCCCAATGTAAAAGAAATAGGAATGCATAAATTAGAAATGGGCATGTTCTAGAAGATTTAACAACAGCCAAATTTTGATGCACTTGTATGGTTGCAGCTATCCATCAAGCAGTCTAAAATGTTAATCTGCTGAGATCACATGATTAACAATATTGACTACCCAAATATATTTTATTGAATAAAAAAACAAGAGAAGGAATGACATGATCTCTTCACCATCTAGAAAGTGAATAAAGGAGTATCAGATTGTGTAAAGCGAAAGTTTATGTTCAATTCTATACCTGACCCAAAACAATTATATATCTTAATAGGAAAGTAGACGTATGCACACTGTCCGTAAGAACCAAGCTGAACTGTTTTTTCTTACTAATGAACGAAAAGTGGTGATTGGCATGTTCCTGGACAGTTTATGCACTCTATAATGCTAATCGGGTCAATCCAAGTTGAATTTGCATACATACAAACTGACTGAATCGCAAGTATAGAGGAGGCAAACAGCATAGCGCAAACAGCTAGTCGGATTAAAATTGAAGTAGCGGTACTTCTACCCCATACCCAAGTAATTTTAGAATGTACGCAAATCACAAGTCCAACATTTCAGGGATAGTAAAGGATACCATAAATCATAAATCTGTTCATTTCTTTCTCAGATTTTCTCAGGTTACTAACTAAATTATTGTTTGCAGATTTTACTAACAAGACTCAGAAACATCAATGAGATCCATGTGGAGTTACCAGGAGAAGGAAGCGGATTCGAGCAGCAGGTATCCATCGTGTACCTTGGAGTCGCCTCCGCGCGATGGTACAGTGTCCCAGAACCACCTGCACACCACGATTAACAATCATCTTCAAACAGCAACTGGCCAATCAAATCTAAGAGCAAGCACCAACAGTACGGGAGAATTGACTAACGCTTGTGCGTGTGGTCGGTGCTGCGGCGTGTGTGTTGCAGGCGGCGTCGGCAACGCCTCTGCGGTCCGAGGTGCGGGGGCGGCTGGTCCCGTCACCGGATTCAAGAGAGGGGAGTGGAGGTCGGAGAAGAGGAAGTGAGGATCTTTAAGGGCTCGAGGCCTTTTGTAGTGGGCGTGGTTCAAACTATCACGACTTCCATGATCAGCAATCCCCACGTACGTAGCTGACTGACGGTTCCAAAAATAGAGAGATGAGCGGCGGTTACATACTTTGGGAGCTGTCGTGGTTGCCATGGGATGTGAGATGATGCTGGGGGATTGGGGAGGCCACGCCCGTGGACCGTGGACCGTGGCGCGGCGCGGCGGGCGATGGCGACAGCGAGCGCCGGAGCCGGCGTGGCAGGAGGCTAGGAGATAGAGGCGCTACGGAGAGAAGAGGATCCAGGTCGAGGGGATTGAGGCCGGATGGTTGAGCGTTTTCCTTTGTCCTCTCGTTGACCGAAACCACGGTTTTCTTCCTTTTTTTTTCAACGTGAGCATTTACAAGTCTATAAAATGGATCTTATATTTGGCAAACTTATATAACGATGTATATTTCAGTAAATAGCAGTATGAACTTGAAAGCATACTGGCTAGAGCTCCAAATTTTATTTACTTGTTGCATAAAGCATATATTTTCTTCGGCCCATATTAATTGACTCAAATTTGTCTAGATTTGAATGAATCTAGACACTATTTGATATATAGGTTCATCTAAATTTTGACAAATCAAAGTCAATTAATATGAATAGGAGGAAATAGTCCGACCCAAATTAGTTGACTTAGATTTATCAAGATTTGGTTGTATTTATGATTTAGTATTATCTTAGACAAATTTAAATCAACTTATTTGGGTCAGAGGAAGTAGTACTGTATATGAAAAAATCGATCTCATGGGCGAATGAGGAAGCTGCAGTCGATCACATGGCTCACATGGATATTATTAAGCAGCATAGTTTTAAAATCTACCCCTAATCTCTGAAAATACACGAGTAAGAACCAAACCTGATACATTTATACAGTGATACAGGATGCAAGACATGCAGAGGAAGGAAGGCCACTTCTAAGTAACCAATTTTTTTGCTGCTAGAAATTCCAACTTAATAAGCCAGTGCTATCAAATTCAGTTTGGTAGTACACAAAGCTTTTATATTAAATTGTGTGATGGATCGGCTAACAATCTACAAATACAGATTACTATTCACTGTCCACTTTCAGCTGCTTGGTTTTGTCAACATCCTTTGGGCTTTCACTACTGTCATCGCCATATTTCTCAATCCCACGGTCATTGTCATCGCCTTGATGGTCCACCTCATCAAGTTCATCGCATAAAGATGAAGATGAAAATTTCGAATATGTTCCCTCGTCATCCTCATGTTCTCTAAGTGTCCTGAGAACCAAGGTTTTGAGCAAGTTCATGGACTTGAATGGCATGCATCAGAGCAGTAAGAGGGCCTGACCATATAATTGCAAAGCAGACACTATGTTAGCACTTGTGTTAACAATCATATCCAAGTAAGAGAACTACAACAAGAAAAGTAATACCTGGGTCATATTGGGTGCAAAAACCACGGCAATATTCAGAGTGTTCATCTAATTGGAGTCTTCTTCAACTACATTGGCCATGAGCTCTAAACCAGGCCTGATTCAAATTACAGAACATAATTACCATCTATGAGCCAATGTGGACTCACCAAAAGTGTGAAAAATCAAAACAAATACAATTTGAAAACATGGATCAGCTAACTGTATCCTGTAATCTGATAGGACTACTGGAATACATGGTTGGGGCTACATTCACACGGATCTGCTTACCTGTGCTGAAGGGCAGTTGATGTATTTGATGGAAGTAATGTGTTGCATGATGTTTAACTGTAGCAAGTTTCTGGAATTATACAAACCATGTGGTCGTACTGTCTACCATCAACACGCCCCCATCATGTTCATGGGCTGATACGCCCTCGCATTCTCAGCAACCTCCAGAAAATAAACTGCTCCGAGTCTTAGTGCTCACATCTAAAAAATATATATAATGGACATATATATAGTCTGATCTGGTTGATCAATAGGCTAGGTAACTAATGTGCATTACTCCTCAGGTACATGTTGTCATTATGCAACCCCATCTCCTGCAGTTAAAGTAAAAATGTTACTTATCTTAACTTTTTGTTGAGAAAATAAGGAGAATTCCGGTAAGAGAGAAATGCACTACTAAAGTGCTACATTTACACACGATGACCTGGTTATTTAAATAACAAGATCGTGTGTAACCAGATCTGTCAGTCTGAATATCTATAGAATCACAGACCAATAACAATTTATTGTATATCTATGAACTGAGGGTAATATGCTGGTTCAATTAGAACATGGGGAGTAAATCAAGAGAACCATCGTATCCGGTTAGCAAATTAACTACAACAACCACACCATCACATACAATCTTTAAACTCTGTATGTTTGTGCGTACGTGCTTGTGCTAAAGAAATTAAGGAACTCCACACTGAACCTGCTATATGATCAATCAACATGGCCATTTTTTCTCTGATGTGCAAATCCTAACACCTACATGAATCAGATTGAAAACAAATGAGGCGGTTATTTTAGAGCAGAACAATATTTTTGAGGCAACAAATTACCAACCGAGCATTACATTTCGAACGATACAGTAGTCATGGGTGCAATCTTCCTCTACTTATTTTCAGTAAGTGCAAATGCAGACTATCCAACATAATTGCATGTGGTAAATGATCACTGGTAGTATAGTATACCTAACCAGCAACCTGACTGGTGCATTGATGGTATAGAAAACTCATACAAGCTGCACAACAAGTCAACAGTCTAATTCACCCCATCTGAATCCTCTCCGGACTGCACCTTCATGGGATGCATATTCATAATACATTCAGACCTGACCTTGTATCGCTCGCGGCCTTCTCTCCCTTTACAAAATGTTGAAAAACCTTTCTCCAGGTCTGATTGACTCAGGGGCCTTGAACTCTGAGGCAGAAATCACAAGCAAAAAAGTCATAATCAACATGTAAAGAAGACTGTTAATGCTTCATATAACAGGTGCGGGCAAACATACCAAAGGACTGTAAAGGGAAGTACCGAATACTCAAATTGGTCTCAATCCATCTTTCTCGTTGCTCAAAATCTCCCTGATCGGCTACAACAATAAAAGCTACCTGGGTGCTCCACTATTACCAGCATTTACCACAAAAATAAATTAACGCTAAATAAATGACATACACCAAATGCACATATATCAAATAAGTTTTCAACCACTACATTTTTATTTAAAGACACCACTAAGAGGACACCTATGTAGAGATAACAATATAATCTGCTCAAATTTGCCCAATGACATCAAGCGCTAAGGACTTTCTTGTATACTATGTTTTGTGTGGTCGATACACCGGACTCAGATCTTTTCCGCTTCTTTGAATTCTTGGCCTCGTCCTTTCTCTTTTCATTACCGGCGAGGATCTTAATGTTGCTCATTGCGGTGGCTCTGGACAACGCCACGTAGAGCTGACCATGTGAGAATACGGCTTCCGGTAGGTACACGCCAACAACTGGGATGGTCTGCCCTTGCGCCTTGTTGATTGTCATGGCAAAACTGAGTCTAACCGGGAACTGCTTCCTCTTGAATCTGAAAGGGAACATTTCATCGTCAGAGGGGCAGAGTGGTATTCGAGGAAGAAAGACCCTTCGTCCGGCGTGTTGACCCAACACGATTTCTGCATCAATAGCATTCCTCTGGAACCCACGGACCACAAGCCTTGTGCCATTACACAGACCATTTGCTGGGTCGATGTTCCTAAGCAGCATAATGGGTCAGTTTATCTTAAGCTTAAGTGCGTGCGGGGGCAGCCCATTAGGAGTCAGATCATTCAGGAACTCAGGTGCGTAGTAGCCATGTGGATCGTCTTCTGCGCTGTCAAAGCTATGGTAGATATTCTCCTCTCCCTGAAAACGCTCTATCATACGCATGTTTATTACATCGACGTTGTCGTTCTTGGTGGAGAGAATTGCTCGAGACATCATGTAATCTGGATCGGTCATGTGGTGGTCCAGGGCAGGAAACACATGGTCTATTAACTTCTCTATGTCGGCGACCTCGTCGGTGGAAGGCACGCAAATATCTTCGGGGAGCCGGATGTTCCCTTCCTCATCAGTTTCCTCGATGCCATTACCTACCCTCAATAGGTAATCTGCAAACCAACGGTCCTTATGCGCCCTCATGTTGCGGACAAGCTTTAGCTGGCGCATGCCCTGCCAGAGGTACGAACTCCTCAAAGTTGCGTCGACTATTTGACCCCGTGACCCTTTCCTGACTACCGGAAGCACCTGCCTGAAGTCCCCACCAAACACAACGGTCTTCCCCCCGAAAGGTCGGTCCCGTCGGCCCATGATGTCATGCATGCTGTTGTCCAGTGCCTCGACTGCCTGCCGCTTTGTCATGGTGGCCTCGTCCCATAGGATGAGCGAAGCCATCCTCAGGAGCTTGGCTGTCCCACTTTGCTTGGTGAAGTTGCACGATGAGCCATCCTGAATGTTAAGTGGGATCTTGAATCTAGAGTGGGCGGTCCTGCCTCTAGGCATTATGGAAGCGGCGACACCGGAAGTTGATGTGGCCACAACTATCTTCCTCTCGCCTCGAACCCTAGCGAGCAATGCCCTATATAGGAGGGTCTTCCCGGTGCCCCCCGGGCCATCGACAAAAAATACACCCCCATTGTCACTGTCGAGTGCCTCTAATATCTCTTTGTATGCTAGCCTCTGCTCGAGGTTTAGCGACTCAGCTAGAGACTTGTCATCATCGTCAACCTTGATAGTGGTTTCCTCGATGACCTCCCTAGCCTCGCCTTCTGTGTTGTCATACGTCTCGTCGATGTCTGGAAGAGGGAACAACTTTATGTCTTTGCCCATGGACTGTAGCATACCCCTGATGTCAAGCAACACCTTCTGCTCCACCATTATAGGGCACGTGTGATTTCGCCTAAAGTCGTCAGACCTCGCTTCAAGGTGCCTATCCCATAGGCCGCGCACGTCGCCAGGCTCACAGAATACCAAGATCGTTGCGAAGAGCCTCCTGAGCGAGACTGGCATGGCCCACTGCGCTGACTCCGTAAGACACTCGTCAAGTGTGTTGTCGGCCTCAATGAGACCCCTCCTCTCAGCGGCCTCCTGAAAGGTGTCACATAGCACACCATCCACGGTTTTCAGGTCTTCAAAGGACTGTGAGCCTGCTACATGGTTTATAAGCACCCTCAGAAAGTACCTCTCCCCCTCGGCAGGGTTGGCTGACACGATTCTGCCTACTTGGAAACAACCGTTTTTCCTTTTTTGCCAAAATTTTAATCGTTGCCATGTGAAACTTCCTGGAAAGTCCTTGTACAGAATATCTCGAGCCCAAGCATGCTCTTGGTTAGCCACAAAATACTCCGTTAGCATAGACTTCGATGCATTCTCACTTGCAAGAACATCGTTCAGGTCATCCCCTGCTTTGAATGTGACTCTGTGCATGTTCGGGAGATGTAGCGGAAGTTGTAGAACCGGAGGGTAGTTCTCACAGAGGGTGAAGCCAAATATCCTCCACATCGCTTCTGGAGGATTAACCCACCTCGCGTCAACGAATCTCTTGATCTCATCTATGTTACCTTCAGCGTCGGGTTGGTCGATATTGAAAGAAGTCTGATCATGGCCCTTGTATATGTACTTGTATAGGTACTTGACGGCCTTTATGCTAGAGCACACCTCCACATTGATGTGGCAGTTGAACATACGGAGGAGGCAAGGGTTGTATGGCACAACCCATCTATTGTCCAGAATCTGACCACGGACCTTCGCTGAACGACCATCTTTCCGTCTTCGATAAACAGGGTAGGAGTCCTTTCCCTATACGCTGGTCTCGTTGAACTCTCGGGGGTACCTGCACTTGCATGACCCCTCTTGCATGCACACATTGTTGGGCTTCAGGACACCGCATGGGCCATGCATCATATGCTTCACGACCATGGCGTATAGCTCTAGGTACTTATGCTTGTCAGGGAGCTCGGCAGATATGACACGATCATACTGTTCTGGCACAACAAGCTTATATCTAGAATCCATGATCAATAAGAAATGGGCATGCGGAAGACCCCTTTTCTAGAACTCTACCACATAGACATACGCCTTCACAACGCCTAGGATATGATCCTTGGTCAACATCTCTTTCATCTTCTCTAGCTTGGCTCTAAACACTCGAGCCACAAGATCAGGCCGATCCTGCGGAGTCTGGCCGGGAAATAACTCATCCTGTATCTCCTGCCAGTTTGGGTTGCATGTCATCGTTAGGAAGATGTCAGGCTTGCCATACGTGTGGACCAGTGCCATGGCATCCATATGCCTCCGCTTCATGTCTCGGTAGCCCCCTTGGAACGTGTGAGGCAAAACAGTCCTAGTGCCAACAACCAATGGCGGGCTCAGAAATTTCACAATGGGTATTCATAGTAAAAAAAATTGAAGGAAAAATAGCAAAAAATTAAGCAGAAGTAGCACTTGATCTTGTGATCAATTGTCTACCTAACCAACTACTCTTATGCCTACTTGTGATAGAATTTCAATCAGTTTTTTATACAAGCAGACTAAAATATAAGACACTATCATATAATTTAAAAGTTTTAGCAAAACGTTTGGGTATTCAACTGAATACCCATGATACAAGCTGGGCCCGCCCCTGCCAACAACGCTCGCTCGTGTCTCCCCGGCCGTGATGCTATCGACAATGCCTTTATATAAGTCGGCGCGTATCTCCGGCTGGTGGTCCCTGATCCATTTTAACCTGCAGCCCTCGATCTTGATGTACATGTCGACACCCCACTGTTGGAATAGGCGTCCTCCATGCAATATGGGGTTGAATATTACAGGACGCGTCTGTAGCCTGTAACAATAGTAGTCCTTGACGGATATGCATAAACGGCCGCCCCCCTCTGCAAGAAGGATGCAAAAAATGAAGGTTAGATAACGTGAGACAATGATGTGTTCTCCAAATAAATGCACAAGCGTCTAAAATAGGCTAACCTCCACCCGGCATCACGGTTCGCTCTTGGTAGTTGCACAACGTCCCAAGACACCTTAGCTTTGGGGATATTCGGATGCCAGCCGAGTTCCCCCTTGGGGAAGAAGAGGGGGTACGAGAGAGGGTCGTAGCACCCATGTGTGGCATGTATGCTGTACCTCTCGTTGTTGTTCCCGTAGAGGGTAATGCTGCGTTTGAACCTATTCGCCAGGTCGCTCCCCTCGACCCAGATGGCAGCCACCTCGGGCGAGATTGGTAGATTATATGTTCGCTGGTCTAGCTTCTGGTCGGTGTTTAGTTCTATCCGATAATCCTGGAGGTTTTCCCTGTTTGCACCCAAACTCCTTAATTGTTGGGAGTAAGGGTTTGCTCTCATTATGTTCATCAATTTCCGAACAACCTCCTGGTCTAGTTGCTCGGTGGATTCCTTGCGATGAATCAGGCTAGGATCATCGTCGTAGAAGTACAACTGTAGATGATCAGGACGAGAGCCTGGCCCAAACGAATGGACATTATGGTACATTGAGCCGCTTGCCCGAAATCTGTAAACCCCGGACCTCATATTGGTGCAACTGTTGTCAAGGGTTACGCCAAGCGTTGTGAAGGAGAAGTGTCCGTTGAAGAATCGGATGCTGTCCCGAAAATGTCGGCAGTCCGCATCTATGCTCGACCATAACCTCATCAGCTCCGGGATAGGTTCTTGTTCAGACAACTTGATATCCCCATTGAGACAACAGAAAGCAGGGGGCTCACGCTCAAACCTATTGGCATTGCAGAATTTGCAATTTGGGACTTTCTCCAAAATATGTGTGCTTTCTGGGAGGTTTGAGTACACAAAGTCAAAAGGATCAATAGAGCTCGTCCTGGAAAAGTCAGATGGTTCATCTAGTTCCGTGTCGAACGTGTCAGAACCTACATGCATAATGTGTCACAACAGGGTAGACATCTGAACTCGTAACAAAGAGGGCAAGTGGAGAGACTTGTGAACATACATTCAACATCGTATAGGTAGTACTCCTCATCCATCAGGTCATCAGGGATAGCATTCTCGTCCATGAGCCTACTAAGGAGGGACTCCATCTCATCTGTAACGTTTTCGAGCCATGTAAGTAATGGTTTGCTAAATACATTAACAAATGAGGTGGAGTAAAGATGGGAGAATCACCGTTGCTTCCAATGGTGAAGTCCGATGTGCTTCCTGAACAGGGGGCAGTTGGTGAAGCAGCTCCCTCTTTGGCTAGGTTTAACTTTCCCAAAGCAGTTGCATTTGGGCATGGCATTGTGATGGATTCAGTGCAAGGGGTGTTCTGCCTAGCCGCGACGTTTGCCTTGCGCTTAGCTAGCAAAGACTCCCTCTTTTGTCCAGGTATGCTCTGCATGCGTGCGGATCTGTTGGCATTCATCTCTTGCCTCTCTTCGGCAGAGATATTTTGCCTTTTAGCCCTTTGTCGTGCATTCCTCTCATCGAGAGGTTTGTTTTTCCAGGCTTCTCTTCTACTTGCATTAATCTCCTCCTTTTGCTCAGCCGTCAGCACTTTGTTTTTCCGAGCTTCTCTTCTACGTGCACAATTCTCCTTCTTTTGCTCAGTTGTCAAGTTATTTCGTCGAGCTCTATCTCGTTCACGTCTTTCTCGATTTCTTTGTTCTGAAATGCTTGCAATCGGTTGCATTTGGTCTACCATCACCGTAGTTGAACTTCCCATGACATCATTGACATGTTTACTACCTGTATGGTGTACCCCAGTTACAAAAATAATAAGGCATGAAAGTGTCTGATAACATTATATTGTGCTACCAGTAAAAGGGTATACCATTTGAACCTTCGCCCGGTAGTATCATGGTGTTGGTAAGGTTGCTTTGAAATTCAGTTGTGTACGGAGTATGAAATTCAGTGTGCCCCTCTTCTTCATCGGACGATGAAATAACTGAAGTGTTCGAAGGTTCACGTATGTAGAACCCAGTAGGAGGACGTGGCACATAACTGGTGCGGGATTGCTTGGAAGCATGATGCTCATGAACAACTGGTCGATCAATAAGAAAAAAACACAAACCACATTAATGTCAATTAGTTCAATGTGAAGGGGCATATTTTGGTCAAATTAATATTAAAGGGATAGCATATTGTAACCTTCTTTTCCTTTGCGTGATGGTTGGTTTGGATGCGACATCTTTGCAACACTTCTGTAATCTAATCCTCGGCAACAGGAAAAGATATATTGCCTGAAGGCAATGGTTTCACTTACTTGTTGGTTTCCTTATTCTTCCTCTCTTTACATTAGATCCCAATAACCTTCGTTCTTATTTGTCCTGTTGCTTCAAAGTAACCGAGTTTCAGATAATTGAACTTTCTGATAGTTCAATGTTGCTTAACTATACAGATAGGGACAATAGTAAAAAGTACCATCTGAAACTATCTATTTGCAACAATTGCGTAAGCTACTATTACTATAGCATACAAGGGAATTTTTTTCTCAAATAAGTTTACGGAAAAAGATGGAGTGAAACAATTTTGCAAGAATCAATCTGTCTTTTGATTGCATTTGTGCATGTTTAGTTTTCACGGAACAAATATGTTTACTGATTGCTAACTGGATTCACGAACCTGTTTCGCATCTAGTCGAGATCGTGTGTTCAACTATGGTTTTGTTTATACTAAGAAAACTGCCACCGAAATATGAGATCACAGAGTACGACCGTATCCATAATAATCTCTACTACATAGTATATGTAGCAGGGCAAATACAGGAAAGTCAATGTGGAAATCACCGTATTTGCTGGGAAGCTTGAACAAATTTTATGCGCGGAAACCTTTAAGATTTAAGGTTACTATGTTTGTATAGATAAGACCAAGAAATCACATAAACTTCAATGGAACAGTATTGATACATACAAGCCTTCACACAATATGTTCGTTTAAACAAAAAAAATTGAACAGACGGAATACAAAGTACTTTGAAAATTCCGTTTTATCACCGAATTACAGTACACACGGAAATCATATAGCATGTAGCTTGCCTAAATTACAACAGCGAACAGATAATCCAACCACATCTACTTCCTGTAGCGTGCATCTCTTTTAGCCAGCACCATTGATACGAAGGCCCACCTCCTCTCAACAAAACTTTGCACGAAGGTCATGTCAATTGCTCCACTAATTATTTTTTGGCGAATATCTGCATGTTTACATTTGAATTCAATATGCATATATTATACTGACCCCAATAGGTTTATTAAAAAATTTGTAACTTATTGTTTTGTTAAATTAACTCACCATGGAGAGGGCGTGCTGCAGTATGAGCTGGGTTGAATGCAACATTTGTATGGTCTGATGTATTTAGGTCACCTATTGTTATGTTAAAAAAATATAATTACCCCGGTGTATCAATAAAATAAGTTAAAATATAAAGTATGTGGTGATGTAGATAAATCAATTACCAAATTTAATATCTTTCTCCAACATGGTTGCAATGACAATAGGGTTGCCACCTTCAGTAGTAGACCATAGGTATGAGTTCCGAGTCAATTGTAAACCCCAAATGCCAACGGGAATAAGATTTCCCCTACAAATCAAAGTTTTCACAAATTTTTTAAAAGGAAAATATCTTTACAATAAAGATGTCATAAAATAGTTGGTGTTGTTTATATTTACTACTTAACATACCACACATCCATGAAGATAGCTTCCTTATACTTTCCGTACCTCCCAAAATGGTCATGGTCACAACAGTGAACAACTATGCCAACTATATCTATAAAAAAATTCATTGGTCAATTTGGAATGCTGAAATTGTATTGGTCACAGTTGTATAGGCAAAGCATATATGGAACATACCTACAAAGGTTTTGTTTGGACGCTTGGCTACATCCGAAAATGGCATCAGATGCTTTGGGAGTATTGGGAACTCAATAAACAGAGAGGGCTCAACCATTGTTATTCGATTAAAATGGCATTCATACGGGTGTCCAATCGCTCTAAACTTGACAGATTCCGCGTTAGGACTAATTATAACCCTATGGATGGTATATTTGCAACCAGGTTGCAGTATCCGGTTGAATCGCGCTACTTCATCAAATCCCCAAACGCTTGCTTCTATTTTTTCCCCCTTGAATGTGTTTGAGCATAAAAAGTATAAGATTGAGTTAAAACACATGATCACATTTTAGTAAATTTATCAAGAGTTTTTGGAACTTACAGTTTTATCCATAAGAACAAAACGAATGTTGTCACCATATTTATTAGGCGCAAACTTCACTTCTATCCTCACACAAATGCTCCACTTTGAGATGGTATCACCAAACTCAATGTCATCAAAATCCTTAAATCTATAGTAATCAGTATAAGATGGCTAGTACTATATTATATTCATGATGAGAAGGTAATTTAAACTAACCTAGGTGGCCGTGGAGTTTCTGTCAAGGCCGCATATGTCCTCTTATTTATGAGCTTAATGGGTGCCATCTACATAAAAAAGATACTGAAGTTTAAATGGTTGCGCACTGCCATGAGAATCTTATCGTCCCTAGAATCGCATGAAAATTGGACATTAGCACATTACCACAAGTGTGTACCACAACCAAAGACATTCATCTAAGAAGTAGTTAAAAAATTTGTGGAAGGCAAATGAAGAAGAACCGTAGACAGAGAGCACATACAGGAGCAAGATTACCAGGATAAAATGACCAGAAATAGGAACCACATGACTATATGGGAAAGATAATCAACATGAGCTGACCTGCAACTCTCTGTCAAATGGGTAAAAACCTTGGCCCTCTTTATTTTCCAGAAAAAACAGAGTCAAGAGTAATGGTGTGGCCTGCAGACATGAAATAAAAAAACATTCAGGAACATACATACTAACTACATGCTAATTCGATTTAAGGATCCCCATATTATAAAAAGTGCACACATGAACTCCAATCAAACAGATCTCTAAAGGGATACCAACAATATAGTTTCTAGTTACCTAGCTAGTACTATGGTTTTTACTTGAATACAAATTTATTCAGAGCATGTAGTTAGATGCTGACAATAGCATGTCTATCATGGAAAGAAAGAACTAAAAAATCCAATAAAAATATTTATATATTTATTATCAAGAAATTTCCTTCCGAAAGCTAGAAGAAAGATTGTAAGGTCATGTGAAGCAAACTAAGCATTCATGCTCAGTTTAAGGGTATTCTCATCCAACCCTGCTTATATTCAGTACTTATGAGAAAAGATATACGAAGAAGAAACTGTAATAGGAGAAGCTAAAATATAGTCAATATTGATGGGTATGGAATGTGCTATAGAGTCACACTAAGAAAATAAAGCATGAAAACGGGTTTCCGTGAAGTACATATATGTCCTCTTCTTTCTAAGGTGTGTACCACAAATAAAGACATTCATCTTAGCAGCAGTTTAAAAAAATTGTGGGAGGAAAATTAAGAAAAACTATAGGCAGAAAGCATATACAGGAACAAGAAAGCATATACATAAGCATATATAGGAACTACGAGACTATATGTGAAAGGTAATCGGTATGACCTGACCTGCAGCTCTATATCAGTAAAAAGCTTGGCCCTCTTTTACGACAAGCTTTGTCTGGCTCCGGTGATGGAGGGGATAGGATGGAGGCACGCCTTTATAAAGAATTTCGTAGAAGTTTCACAAATGGAGTGCTTGGAAACACTTTTATAAAGAATTAGAATTTGGAATCCATAACCCCAGGCGCCATGCTGAAAAGAAAAGAAGACATTTTAGTAATTGTCCCGTGTACCATGTATCGTGAACATAGGAAATGCAAATCTTGGTTTAGGTGTTTTTTCCCTCTGAAACAATAGGATGTTTCCTTACAAGGAATATGAAATTTCAACTATAATTTTATTACATAAAACTACCATCAGTAGAGATGAACTTCAAGTAATATTGCTTCCTTTGGATCCCTTGATCTGGTGGTTCACCGTGCATGTGAGCCAATGCATTTTCTCAAAGGCAATACACGAGCTATTCACCTCGATGCAACTATAATGCACACTCCCAAATTCCAGGGATGTAATCATGCAAAAACCAAGCAATCAGGAACAAAATCGTTGCACGTGTTTTTTTCCTCTGAACAATTTTGAAACCATACTCACGTATACAATCAGTTAATAGCAAAGATTCGTATGAATTTGTGTTCTGATGAACTGCCACCAAATAATAAATACAAGCAAATTTATATTCATGCCAGAACAATTCAATACCATAGAATAATTGACCTCTACAAGTATAGTTTTTCTGATCTGTTCATGCAAAGGTTGCTTCACTCAAAAATCAAGAAGTACACATCGGAACCTACAAAAAATCTAGGATGAACACAATGCAGGGACAGAAAGAAATGCAATTTAGCTGCATACAATCCGTCCATCTTTTTTTCTCCATGGACAATCCAAAAACAATTAAATAATGGTTTCACGGGCTGCTACTTAATCTGTTTTTTCTTACACCTATGACAGGGTGAAATATGTTTTAGATAACGCTGACAAGATCAGATGAACTGATCAATGCCTAGGTGCAGTTCATCATCTCATGACTCATGAGTTTCTTACCCATCTTTCAAGATCGACAAGCTAAACTGGCTTAAGGCATATGCATTGTCCATGGAGTGAATAGAGGAGATATTAGGATATTAAATACACTGAAATAACCTCATCTAGCAGAGAAGAATAAGAATCGCAAATACACAGGGTTAAATCATGTGGAAAATTACGACTACCAATCAAAAGATCCTTCTGCAACATCATGATAGACTTCTTATGGACTACGATCTAGTGAGATCTAGCCTAATTTTTGTCACAGCACATGAATGCAACTCCTTTGTGTACCTTTGCAGTCGCCACCACGCATGGAACCACCACCTGCACGTAATGAATATCAATCAAATCAAACCAAAAGAGCAAGCAGAAGCAGTGTGTGGGGTAATGCAGGAAGACGATGTCGAGGAGTAAAGCAGACCAACTCTTGTTCGGCCAAAGATGGGGCGTAAGGAGAAGTCTTGTTCACGACCTCCTGAATTGCGGGTGGGGGACGAGCAACATGGACGGCGGGCCGGCGTGGCCACTGTCGGCGAGTCGGACCAGTTCTGCGCTCTGGCCACTGTCGGCGACGTCGAACTGGTTCTGCGCTCGGAGGTATCCCGGAGACGGCAGCTGGTCCGGTCGCCGGATTGGAGAGAGCTGATGGGAGGCGAGAGGAGAACAAGAGTAGGGAGAGAGGCTTTGAGGATTTTGTACTGCTGGAGGTAGCAGGGACCACGACCTCCACGATCGGCAGTTGCCGCGCACGGAGCTGACCGGCGGTTGCCATGGATTGAAACGTGCAGGATTGACCGGCGGTTGTGAGGCGGCATCGGGGGATTTGGCCGGCGTCGCGGTAGGGATTAAGCCGCGATGGCGTCGGGTGTTGCCGGCGGAGCTGCGAGGCGGAGCCGGGGGTCACGGGGCAGATCGACGGGCAGATTGGCGGAGCAGGAGGTCGGACGGCGTACGCCTTGGGTCGGGAGTGCGTGGATTTGTTTCCTTGCGTTCGTGGCTGAGACGATGGATTGCTTTTTTTTTCCTCACGTTCCCTGGCAGTCACAGGAGAGTACGTGTCTAATTCCATTTATTTTTTTATTCTTTTGTTTCTTTTCGTCGTAGGCGTTTTGTGTACGTGTTTTCTTCCAGGTTTTTTTTAGCGGGCGGGGGGACTCGCGGAGCCGGAGGTAGAAGGGCGACGTACCAACGATCGCGTCGTCCTTCGCTTTAATGAATAGTAGAGATAAAACATGACTCCGCAGTTTGTGTTTTATAAAACATAAGTACAAGATTAAAGTTACAGACTAATAGAAGCCTCGGGCCCCTAAAGCTAACTAC
Source organism: Avena sativa (assembly GCA_916181665.1). NCBI lineage: Eukaryota > Viridiplantae > Streptophyta > Magnoliopsida > Poales > Poaceae > Avena > Avena sativa. Next base: position 55,881,422 of record OV702284.1, on the reverse strand, counting down.
AATCACGCCCCTCTGCCATCCATGGACCCAACCCCGATTTTGGGATGGTTGGAGCCAGATATGGACAAGGATGGCTTGGATCCACATGTTCTTTTTTTTTGGACCAAAGAGGGGCAAAGCCCCCTGGTTCCATTAAAATGCAACCAAGAGAGTCACAAGAGAACTAAGCTGTGCACTCGTCAGTGAAGTTTACAGTTCAGATCACTAAACCATTGGTGCGGCTGCGACTTTCTTTGCTGAGCAACTGAGGGCCTGCTTGGAACAAAGGATAGTAAAAATAAAGAAATAGAGAACTCATAGGAATTGAGACATCATGCTCCACCAATCCTATAGGATGTCAAAACACAGGAATAAAAGATAATAGACATTTGGATAGCATTATAGGAAAAACATAGATTTATTTTGTGTTTGAAACAACTACCATTGTTATTCTTCTTGCCTGATAACTAGTCATTTCCTTTCTTTCTTTAAATTAGACGATGATGAAATCTACTTGACATGGTTATACCCTACGGGTAAATAACTTCAGCATACCTAGTCCAGCCCAAGGAAGGCCCACTGCAGGCATACGCTGGCCCATGAAGATTTTCGGGTGACCAAGGCCCAAGACATCTTCGGATCCTTGGAGAACAAGACTAGTTTAGATAGGAAACCCAAAAGGGCAACGCCCTAGAACTTGTAACCGACTAGGACTATGCCCGAGACCTGCCTAAGTCTATATAAAGGCCAGGAGGGCACGTCCTAGGGCAACTCAACCAACCTCGACTCATACTTTCGCACACGCATCCACGCCAGATCGAATCTGCGCACCTTGTAACCTTCGGTTCCGCCGTAATCAAAGAGCAGACAAGCAGGAGTAGGGTTTTCCCTCCGGGGGCCTGAACCTGGGTAAATCTCGTGTCCCCTGGTTGCTTGTCTGTTAACCGTGCCACGATCTCCAGCATCCCCATCTTCTCCAAAACCCAAGTCCATAACAATGGGCATTGACGAGATTAAACCTTGTCAATTGGCGCCGTCTGTGGGAATTTGGGGGCGCTGATTGTGCGATCGTGACGGTCCTATCACCTACGATCTACAACTCATCCATGGAGAAAATCTGCGCCTATGATCAAGATCCTGACAGGATCGTCGTACAGATTGCATCTGGCTCACATCCTTTTTGGCATCATCTTCCATCAGCCTTTGGGTTGGCTGGCGGAATCACCATCTGCGCAGGCTCTTTGAAGATCCGATCTGCATACCTCAGTTGCAGCATGTCCTTGCCATGATTCAACAAAAAAAAAGTGCGCAGGGGCCAGACGGCCGGAGCAATAAAGCTGATGGAATCATCAAGAGCCCTGTTTGATAAAGATTGAATATTTGGCCCGATTTTCCAAGAAGAAAACCAGTTTGACTACGACCAAATCAATCAGGAAGGAAGGAGTACGGCCAGAAAAATAAAAGCAACAGGGAGGAAGTGTGGTTGATTGACCGAATCAATTCCCGAGAAGCTGGATAGCTATGTCGGATTATTCGCGTCAAGTTGCATCCTTCTATATGCTTAATTAAGTTAAGTGCTGAGATTATTACGTACAAACTTTGCGTAAATTTCTTGAAAGAGCAACCAAGCTGCAGAACCTGCATAAATTTCCCGACGGCATACAAGCTGCATCGCGGTTCAATGGCACTACCTCCACCGTCAATGGCGTAAAAACAATTTTTTGACTCTGTTCGCTGCGCAACTCAAAAGAAATCCGTCGCGCCGACTCCGAATGGCAAAAATTCAGATGACCCTGCTGCAACGATTGCGCCCGATAGCGTGGATTCTACACCCGGGGCTGTGGCGACTCCTTCGCGTGACCCGACGAGTCTTCAACACCGACGACCCGCTGCGGTCTTCGACCGCAATCGTATTGGCTCCTTCAGATCCCTCGGCCCTGGCGATGCGCTATGATCTTCGGCTCCGACAACTTGGAGGCTCCCTCGGCATCGGCAACCCGCTGCGGCCTTCGGCTGCGGTAACCCACTGCATCTTTCGGATGTGGCGACCTGACGCGATCTTCGATTGCGGCAACTGGCCGCATCGGCTTTAGTGACCACGGCTCGGGGCTCTTTCGACTTCGGTGACCTGCCACGTCCTTCGACTCCGACGAGTCGATATTGACTTCGACTCCCACGACCCGCAGGGTGCATTGCCGTCCGCGACCCGCCGGTTGCCTTGGCTCCCACGACCCGTTTCACCTCGTCAACAACAAACAGAGCTAAGTTCTCTACTCAGAGTTAATTTCTTTCTTACTTTAATCGCACTCGAAACACTCGGGGGCTGCGCCCTCTTCGAGTAACCTAATGTGCCATCGGCTCCACGCACTCGAGCACCTCGAACGCGACAGCCCGAGTAGCTGATTCTACCTGATCGTCGAATCCTTGAACTCCGAGTGCCTCGGCAAGGTACTGAGACTAAGGGTAATCAGGCTAACGAAAAGGTCTAGCATACAGTGCAAAAGTGTCTGACTCGATCGGCACCAGAATCTTACTATAAAAGCCGACAGACAAATATTTCTTACAAGATACAAGTACTTCATAATTCTTTATGTTTTATGCAGCTTACAAAGACGTCGACTGCGTCGAGCTATTCTATCGGGTCCTCCAACAGGAGTCGACAAAACAACTGGCTACGCCATAAGCTCAAGACCCGAGTCGAGTCACTCCTCGGATGGTTGCATGTCTTGATGCTACAAAGACGCGACGTTGGCCACGTGCCCGACAGACGCGACGTTAGTCGTGCACCCGACAGAAGAAACGGCGTCGACTTCATCCACAACGTCGAGTCCTTCCGGCTAAAATACCGCATCAATCCGCTACGTTGACTCCTGGCTCCTTATGCGTGAGACGCTGACTCGATGCACTTCCGGATCACTGGTTTCTCCTCGCATGAGTCTCCACTCGAGTCTGCGACTCGACTAGACACTCGGGGGCTACTCCTATCAGGAGTGCTGGTCGCGTACCCGATGTACTTCCGGGTCAGCGGTACGCCCACGAGATTTTCGGCTACAACTGCACGATACAAGACTCGAGTCTCTGCCCGAGTCTACGACTCCGCCAGACACTCGAGGGATACTCCAAACTGGAGCGCTGGTCGCGCACACACAAGATCTTCGAGTCCTACGCCGAGTCTACGACTCCACTACGGACTCGGGGGCTACTCCCATAGGGAGGATGGATTTAAGTATCCGAAAATTTTCGAGTCCTGCGGACCTAAAGACTTAAACAATGGTTGAACTAAAAGTCTCCGTTCGAGTCTACGACTCGAACAGACACTTGGGGGCTACTCCCATAGGGAGCGCTGGTCGCGCACCCTATGAAATCTTCGACTGCGATCTTTCGGATTAGCACGCAAAAACTTTTTGGCAACTCTGCTGTAACACCCTCAGAATCGACCCTATGCAAGTTTCAGCGATTCCCGCCAAACCCGCATAGAAACGATTCAAAGGTGCCCACCAGGCACTTTCGTGCGGGTGGAAAACGAAGTAATAACATTACACAACAGTCCTCGATGGGACCCACAGAACAGATATATACAACAACGACTCAAAGAGTCAAGAATGCAGATATACAGTACAAAGATCCAAATCACCTTGAAAATGATACAGCGTCCGACTATGGACAAGATGCAAATGGGGCTAAGAGCCCTGAAGAATAACCAATGGCGTCCATAACCCTGCCCAGGCCAAGCCGGAAGGGTAACCCTGCTAACGACGTCGATCTCAAAACCTGCTTAAACAAAAAGGGGTGCCGACAAAGGGCAAAGGAAAAAGAGAGAGCGATCAGTACTGAGGCCAGTACACGGCGAGGCTAGAATTCGGCGGTCCTCGCCTACATAGGTATGGTGGACTGAAGCGGCAGCGCAGCATGCACTAAACAACCTATAGAGACTCGATTTAACTGTCGGCTATCAGAGAGGGGTAAGAAAGACCTATTCGGAACCAATCTGATACTACCACCAAACATACCCATCCTGGTATTTCCCCCTCGAGACCAAACGAGGAAGTCAACCGAGGAACTCACACAGTTGGCAGTTTTATTTATTCAGTTATCGTTGCAGCAATTACTAGTCAGGTATAGATAGTCATCCTGATAAGGTAAGCAGTGGGCAGTTTTAGTTAACCAGTCCGTTGTAGTTGCAACACTTACTAGTCAGATACAATTAGCATGAGATATCCCAAAACCCAGCAGTTGTTGGTACTTTTATTTAGCCATTCCGTTATAGTTGCAATACTTACTAGTCAGATACAATGGTAGCAAGCGTCAACCCAAACAAGCAATTGTTGGCAATTTTATTTAGCCATTCCCTTATAGTGAAGCTGATTACTAGTCATTATAAAGTCAAATTTATAGCACTACTTTAGTTATAGTTGTCTATGATCGAGATACTGTGCTCCAAGTCGTCCATAACCGCGGACACGGCTTTCAGAAAGTTTTACCCTGCAGGGGTGCACAAATAGCAACACACACTCGATCAACCTCGGAAAAACCAAATCAAAACCCAACGAGGCCTTCACGACAAAGCAATCACCAGATTCAGAAATATTTCAGGGGGCCACCCCATTAAGTATACCCGCAACGAAGCTGGCCGGCTCCGAGACGGACTCAAGGTTTGTGGGGACGGCTGTAAACGACTGGGAACCCGAAAATGTGACTGGGCTTGTCGATACAGCGAAAACGTGTCACGATCCTAAACAGTACAGGTGCTCCTCGCACAATCGTAAATAAAGCAGTAAAGCATGGCATAAGTACAGGATAGTAAATAAAACCTCAAACTAGTTTGTGGCCCCAAGAAATAAGAATGAATCAAGCTCTGGCTCAGGGGGGTCCCATAATCCTCCCGGATGTGGATAGCGCGAATATTCAAGGAACAGGTATCAAGTACTTGGGGTCCTACGGGACACAAGTGGGCGGTTAACAACCAAATAACATCTATTGCCCACCTGTGCCTCTGCATTACCTACTTCAATTTTAGTTATTAAACAGTAATTAAAGGCTTGATCAGCTCCAACATTAAACACACGGCAAAACTCCAACAACTGTGGTACTTGACGACACGCAACAGCACTTGAGCAAGCGACTACGACGCGCAGGTCCAACTATCTACCAAACAACAGGTAATAGGAGGTGTCCAAGGCAATATAAGGCTGCAAGGGATATCACGGGTACGAAAGCTAGAACATCGCAACACAAATAGCAATAGATCAACAGGAGGGAATAAATACTATAAAAGTAAGATAGGTAGAAAGGGGGAGATGCTCGCCTGATAAACATTGCCGAAGGTTCAACCGAAGATCGGGTCGACACTCGCATCAACTCAACGGCCTTATCCGCGAAGAACCAAAACACTAGAATAAACACCGGATGTAATATTTAATACTACGGCAAAAGATCGAGCATGATGCATGTATGATGTATGGCATGGCAAGGGTGCGATGCAATTAGGCAATATTAAGTGGAACCGAAGTCCCGAAAATTAATTAGATGTTTCAAGTTATTTATCTACCCCGCAAATTAATGTTGTCTTAATAAGGCAAAACATAGTATCGGTTTGCTAGGCAATTTAAATGAAGTCCGGAATAAGACAAAGATATCCCGCATATAAACTCCATATTTAATTATGAGATGAATTGGCATAATGCCCCCAAACCACAGACAAGTATGCATGCATGATCAATTTAATATGCATCAGTTGGTAATGTCATATTACAAAAATAATGGGGTCTCGGATAGGGAATCACATTAGGGTCGAAGATCTTGGGCTCCGAGGGGTTCGGGGTCGGGTCTCAGGGTTCGACGGGGAGAACGGTTCGACGGAATCGGTCTCGGACAACGGAAGTAGATCTTGTCGCACGGGCGTCAATGCTTCTGGGAAGGAGAACTTGTCGTTCAGGGTCTCGGTGTCCGGGGTGAAGTACTTGGCGTCCTCGAGGAAGTACTTCACGCATCTATGGATCGGTCCTCGGGGTCGAAGAACTTGGCGCGCCAGGGTTCAGTCTTCGGCAGGGTCGGTCTTCGAACTCCGGGATCGGTCTTCGGGGTCTCGGCCATAGGATCGGTGAAGGAGAACTTGGCGTTCCGCGGCGAAGTGCTTGTCGTACCGGTGGCGATCTTGGAGTCCAAAATGGAAGAGGCGTTCTTCAGATGGCGTGGTTTCTCGGCGATCTCGGTGCCGGTAGATCTTGGTGTTGTAAGCGGGATTCACGAGGGGTACCACGATGAGGCTTCAATAGCTGGGTCAACCACTAACCACACATTCTGTGTAGCCAAGATTGAAAAGCCTCGATCTGGGCTCGCGTTGTAGCACTTGGTCAGGTCGAGGCGGCACCAGGTGAGCCAGAGAGGCACCAGGGTCGAGGACGCAGCTATGACCTGCAGAAGGGGAACGTCGAGCATGCGCGGGCACAGAGGAATGCAGGCTGCCATCGGTGGCGAGTTTGCAGGGGCGTTTGGCGGATGCCGGCGGCGCCATGGCAGGGAGGAGACGTGGTCATCGGGGAGCGGTCACGGCCAGGGCAGGGTCCGGCTCCGGCGTGCAGGCGAGGCTGGGCCACGAGGGTAGGCGACGGCAGGCGCACGCGGCCGAGCGGCTCTGAGGTGAGGCAGAGGAGATCCGGCGGTGCTCGTGATGCGGCCAGAGGGAGGCGGCGCGGGCCCGACGACGTTGGAGAGGGCGCGGCGCCAGGGGGGAAGGCAGAGGATGGTGGCGTCGGGGCGGGGCCGGCGAAGTTCTGCAAGCCAGGGAGGGCTCGGGAGGACGAGGGCGAACTCATGGCAGAGCTGGGCGGACGCGAGCCACTGAGGGGGGGTGCAGGGAACTCGACGGCGGGGCCCAGGGTCGCCGTAGATTGCAGGAGAGGTCGCGGACAGGGCCAGACCGGACGAGGAGAGGCCGACGGAGAGGAGAGAGGGCGGGCGGCGGCCGAGAGAAACCTGGCGGCGGCGGTTGGAATCGGGGATGGGAGGGGAGAGGCGCGTACGCGAGGTGGGAGAGGAGAGGAGCGTGCGGGGCTGGCGGCTAGCGGCAGGTGGGGCCAGGGCGATCGCTCGGGGTGGGGTGCTAGCAGCGTGTAACGTACGTGGGGTGCGTGTGTGTGGAACGGGTCCAGACGGGGGGGGGGGGGGCACACAGCGTGCATGTGTGGTGGGTGGCGGCGGGGTGGAGGAAAGCTATGGGTGGATTAGGGTTTAGGTTAGAGGGTTGGGTAGAATAGGATTTGGTGGTAGGGCTGGGTGGCTTTCATTTGGGCTTACGGGCCTGGCCGGTTGCCTCCGGGGTTCTAAAAATAGTTTTATTTTATTTAGATTGTTGTTTGATAGTATATTTTATAAAAGGCTTTTATAAATAGTTTTTCGACAAACAACATATCTGAAAGAGGCCGGGGTTTGTATTTGAAATAGAGGGGATTATTTTAGAAAGCAACATAGGCTTTAGAAAATAGTTTTGGCAATTAATATGCATGATGATGTCATGATGATGCACAAAGTATTTTTAACATGCGATTTTATACTACTGGTTTTCCGGGGGTGCTACAATTCGACACCACTAACAATGGATCTCGCCCTCGAGATCCGCCGCATGGTACCGGGAAGAAGGGCGGCGATCTGAATCTTGTCGCATCGTGTAGATCCTCGCGACACCACTAACAAGAGGTCGTTGTCCGTGATCGTCGAGGGAACACTCCGGGAATAAAAGGTCGAAGGTAGAGGTATCCACAAATAAAGCCACCTCTAGCTTCGATGGAAGGACGGAACCGATGCATTCTCATCCACTTCAATGTACACAAGCGAATAGAGTGAGTAGTCAGCATGGGGACCAATCCATCACGCACCCAAACTATTACTCTGCACAATCAGTAGAAAAACGTGCAACCATTCTCGGGGTCAGACTGAAGATCTCGACAATCGAGGTTCTGAAACAAAGGAGTGATGCAGACTCTGCATCGGATCTGGCATAGATGATGTCGTCGCGTCAGAAAACAACGGAAGGCACAAACAAGGAACAACGAATGGTACCACAGAAGACGGATTCCTCAGATAGCATGAACACCGGATGGTAGAACACCGTTATCAAAGGAGGAAGCGAAACCCTGAAGGTACGACGGAACCCAACCACGAGAAATCCTGGACTCGAAGAGAGAGAAGAGAGCGGATTCAAAACACGCAGAGGTGAGAGGAGAGCAGCAGAGGGGTAAGGAGTAAAATCAGACCTAATCAGAACTATCCAACCGATTCTGCAAAAAATAGTTTTGACACTCTACTTCGGCCGTTAGCTAGGTTATCCTACAGACTGGACTTGTGGGGTATCGCAACTGCTGAGCTCTGATACCACTCTGTAACACCCTCAGAATCGACCCTATGCAAGTTTCAGCGATTCCCGCCAAACCCGCATAGAAACGATTCAAAGGTGCCCACCAGGCACTTTCGTGCGGGTGGAAAACGAAGTAATAACATTACACAACAGTTCTCGATGGGACCCACAGAACAGATATATACAACAACGACTCAAAGAGTCAAGAATGCAGATATACAGTACAAAGATCCAAATCACCTTGAAAATGATACAGCGTCCGACTACGGACAAGATGCAAATGGGGCTAAGAGCCCTGAAGAATAACCAATGGCGTCCATAACCCTGCCCAGGCCAAGCCGGAAGGGTAACCCTGCTAACGACGTCGATCTCAAAACCTGCTTAAACAAAAAGGGGTGCCGACAAAGGGCAAAGGAAAAAGAGAGAGCGGTCAGTACTGAGGCCAGTACACGGCGAGGCTAGAATTCGGCGGTCCTCGCCTACATAGGTATGGTGGACTGAAGCGGCAGCGCAACATGCACTAAACAACCTATAGAGACTCGATTTAACTATCGGCTATCAGAGAGGGGTAAGAAAGACCTATTCGGAACCAATCTGATACTACCACCAAACATACCCATCCTGGTATTTCCCCCTCGAGACCAAACGAGGAAGTCAACCGAGGAACTCACACAGTTGGCAGTTTTATTTATTCAGTTATCGTTGCAGCAATTACTAGTCAGGTATAGATAGTCATCCTGATAAGGTAAGCAGTGGGCAGTTTTAGTTAACCAGTCCGTTGTAGTTGCAACACTTACTAGTCAGATACAATTAGCATGAGATATCCCAAAACCCAGCAGTTGTTGGTACTTTTATTTAGCCATTCCGTTATAGTTGCAATACTTACTAGTCAGATACAATGGTAGCAAGCGTCAACCCAAACAAGCAATTGTTGGCAATTTTATTTAGCCATTCCCTTATAGTGAAGCTGATTACTAGTCATTATAAAGTCAAATTTATAGCACTACTTTAGTTATAGTTGTCTATGATCGAGATACTGTGCTCCAAGTCGTCCATAACCGCGGACACGGCTTTTAGAAAGTTTTACCCTGCAGGGGTGCACAAATAGCAACACACACTCGATCAACCTCGGAAAAACCAAATCAAAACCCAACGAGGCCTTCACGACAAAGCAATCACCAGATTCAGAAATATTTCAGGGGGCCACCCCATTAAGTATACCCGCAACGAAGCTGGCCGGCTCCGAGACGGACTCAAGGTTTGTGGGGACGACTGTAAACGACTGGGAACCCGAAAATGTGACTGGGCTTGTCGATACAGCGAAAATGTGTCACGATCCTAAACAGTACAGGTGCTCCTCGCACAATCGTAAATAAAGCAGTAAAGCATGGCATAAGTACATGATAGTAAATAAAACCTCAAACTAGTTTGTGGCCCCAAGAAATAAGAATGAATCAAGCTCTGGCTCAGGGGGGTCCCATAATCCTCCCGGATGTGGATAGCGCGAATATTCAAGGAACAGGTATCAAGTACTCGGGGTCCTACGGGACACAAGTGGGCGGTTAACAACCAAATAACATCTATTGCCCACCTGTGCCTCTGCATTACCTACTTCAATTTTAGTTATTAAACAATAATTAAAGTCTTGATCAGCTCCAACATTAAACACACGGCAAAACTCCAACAACTGTGGTACTTGACGACACACAACAGCACTTGAGCAAGCGACTACGACGCGCAGGTCCAACTATCTACCAAACAACAGGTAATAGGAGGTGTCCAAGGCAATATAAGGCTGCAAGGGATATCACGGGTACGAAAGCTAGAACATCGCAACACAGATAGCAATAGATCAACAGGAGGGAATAAATACTATAAAAGTAAGATAGGTAGAAAGGGGGAGATGCTCACCTGATAAACATTGCCGAAGGTTCAACCGAAGATCGGGTCGACACTCGCATCAACTCAACGGCCTTATCCACGAAGAACCAAAACACTAGAATAAACACCGGATGCAATATTTAATACTACGGCAAAAGATCGGGCATGATGCATGTATGATGTATGGCATGGCAAGGGTGCGATGCAATTAGGCAATATTAAGTGGAACCGAAGTCCCGACAATTAATTAGATATTTCAAGTTATTTATCTACCCCGCAAATTAATGTTGTCTTAACAAGGCAAAACATAGTATCGGTTCGCTAGGCAATTTAAATGAAGTCCGGAATAAGACAAAGATATCCCGCATATAGACTCCATATTTAATTATGAGATGAATTGGCATAATGCCCCCAAACCACAGACAAGTATGCATGCATGATCAATTTAATATGCATCAGTTGATAATGTCATATTACAAAAATAATGGGGTCTCGGATAGGGAATCACATTAGGGTCGAAGATCTTGGGCTCCGAGGGGTTCGGGGTCGGGTCTCAGGGTTCGACGGGGAGAACGGTTCGACGGAATCGGTCTCGGACAACGGAAGTAGATCTTGTCGCACGGGCGTCAATGCTTCCGGGAAGGAGAACTTGTCGTTCAGGGTCTCGGTGTCCGGGGTGAAGTACTTGGCGTCCTCGAGGAAGTACTTCACGCATCAATGGATCGGTCCTCGGGGTCGAAGAACTTGGCGCGCCAGGGTTCAGTCTTCGGCAGGGTCGGTCTTCGAACTCCGGGATCGGTCTTCGGGTTCTCGGCCATCGGATCGGTGAAGGAGAACTTGGCGTTCCGCGGCGAAGTGCTTGTCGTACCGGTGGCGATCTTGGAGTCCAAAATGGAAGAGGCGTTCTTCAGATGGCGTGGTTTCTCGGCAATCTCGGTGCCGGTAGATCTTGGTGTTGTAAGCGGGATTCACGAGGGGTACCACGATGAGGCTTCGATAGCTGGGTCAACCACTAACCACACATTCTGTGTAGCCAAGATTGCAAAGCCTCGATCTGGGCTCGCGTTGTAGCACTTGGTCAGGTCGAGGCGGCACCAGGTGAGCCAGAGAGGCACCAGGGTCGAGGACGCAGCTATGACCTGCAGAAGGGGAACGTCGAGCATGCGCGGGCACAGAGGAATGCAGGCTGCCGTCGGTGGCGAGTTTGCAGGGGCGTTTGGCGGATGCCGGCGGCGCCATGGCAGGGAGGAGACGTGGTCATCGGGGAGCGGTCACGGCCAGGGCAGGGTCCGGCTCCGGCGTGCAAGCGAGGCTGGGCCACGAGGGTAGGCGACGGCAGGCGCACGCGGCCGAGCGGCTCTGAGGCGAGGCGGAGGAGATCCGGCGGTGCTCGTGATGCGGCCAGAGGGAGGCGGCACAGGCCCGACGACGTTGGAGAGGGCGCGGCGCCAGGGGGGAAGGCAGAGGATGGTGGCGTCGGGGCAGGGCCAGCGAAGTTCTGCAAGCCAGGGAGGGCTCGGGAGGACGAGGGCGAACTCATGGCAGAGCTGGGCGGAGGCGAGCCACTGAGGGGGGTGCAGGGAACTCGACGGCGGGGCCCGGGGTCGCCGTAGATTGCAGGAGAGGTCGCGGACAGGGCCAGACCGGACGAGGAGAGGCCGACGGAGAGGAGAGAGGGCGGGCGGCGGCCGAGAGAAACCTGGCGGCGGCGGTTGGAATCGGGGATGGGAGGGGAGAGGCGCGTACGCGAGGTGGGAGAGGAGAGGAGCGTGCGGGGCTGGCGGCTAGCGGCAGGTGGGGCCAGGGCGATCGCTCGGGGTGGGGTGCTAGCAGCGTGTAACGTACGCGGGGTGCGTGTGTGTGGAACGGGTCCAGACGGGGGGGGGGGGGGGGGGCACACAGCGTGCATGTGTGGTGGGTGGCGGCGGGGTGGAGGAAAGCTATGGGTGGATTAGGGTTTAGGTTAGAGGGTTGGGTAGAATAGGATTTGGTGGTAGGGCTGGGTGGCTTTCATTTGGGCTTACGCGCCTGGCCGGTTGCCTCCGGGTTCTAAAAATAGTTTTATTTTATTTAGATTGTTGTTTGATAGTATATTTTATAAAAGGCTTTTATAAATAGTTTTTCGACAAACAACATATCGGAAAGAGGCCGGGGTTTGTATTTGAAATAGAGGGGATTATTTTAGAAAGCAACATAGGCTTTAGAAAATAGTTTTGGCAATTAATATGCATGATGATGTCATGATGATGCACAAAGTATTTTTAACATGCGATTTTATATTACTGGTTTTCCCGGGGTGCTACATCTGCCCCAACAAAACGCTGAGTGAGCGACAATCTCCTTGGCCACCCGAAACACCTCCGAGGTGATAAATGTTCGGATGCTGCGTCTGCGACGCAAAGATAAGATCTACAGATATCATCTGATGGCCTGGCAACGCACCTGACTGCGCTCTGCTAGTATGAATCCGTACCAACAGGTACGATGAAAAATCCTGACGGACGCGTTGGGTACACCAATTAAAATCACTGGAATTCCTCTCCTGTAAGTCCTCCGCGGCCTGAGTTGAATTACACCAGCATATGTTCCAGGCCCGGGTTAAGGGACCCGAACCTGAAGAAGATCGTGTTGTTTCGTCCTAAGACAGTTAACTGACCCTGATCTGTCAGGTGAGTCAGGTACGCGTATCAACAATCCCTACACATTTTCTCTTGAAAGACAGAGTTGCACCCGAAGGATTGAAGAGTCCTCAGCCGAATCTACGATTCGACTGATCACTCGGGGGCTACTGACATGGTTATACCCTACGGGTAAATAACTTCAGCATACCTAGTCCAGCCCAAGGAAGGCCCACTGCAGGCATACGCTGGCCCATGAAGATTTTCGGGTGACCAAGACCCAAGACATCTTCGGATCCTTGGAGAACAAGACTAGTTTAGATAGGAAACTCAAAAGGGCAACGCCCTAGAACTTGTAACCGACTAGGACTATGCCCGAGACCTGCCTAAGTCTATATAAAGGCCAGGAGGGCACGTCCTAGGGCAACTCAACCAACCTCGACTCATACTTTCGCACACGCATCCACGCCAGATCGAATCTGCGCACCCTGTAACCTTCGGTTCCGCCGTAATCAAAGAGCAGACAAGCAGGAGTAGGGTTTCCCTCCGGGGGCCTGAACCTGGGTAAATCTCGTGTCCCCTGGTTGCTTGTCTGTTAACCATGCCACGATCTCCAGCATCCCCATCTTCTCCAAAACCCAAGTCCATAACAATGGGCATTGACGAGATTAAACCTCGTCACTACTACTCCCTCTATCTTAAAATAAATGTCTTAAATTTTTAAAATTTGAATGAATCTAGACATTATTTAGCAGTATATAGATTGGTTTAAATTTTGACAGACGTTAAATCTACTTTGAGACGGAGGGAATACTTTGATGAGCCATCCAAAAGAACAGACCAAAATCAAGTTGGCACCTTGAGGAATCAACTTAATCATTGGACCATGAAAGAAATTATGCTAATCACAAGGAATTAGAAAAATCTGAGGAAACAGCAGTACAAATCTGCTTGTCGCCACTGCAGCGTGCCTGCGCTCGCCGGCAGTTGGGCGCTAATTTTTTTTAACATCAAAAGATGGGCTTTATTGAGATATACTGTCTGGTACATGATGCCACAACATAACACCATCCGAGGCTAAGCTAGCATCAGTAGAATCTAAGACGTGAGCCACTGTATTACACTTAGGCTTACAGTACAATACCTTGTAATCTATAAAATTGGTACTCGGTAGGAATTTTGCCTCTCTGAAGAGGACGTGAGCCAACGATGGCAGTAGCGTAGGAAATTTTTCAAGAGGTTCTAGCAGATGTTTTCTTTCATGTGAAACATGAAGAGTAGGAAATTAATCCCGTGAAATTCCTTTTCCTATTCTTATGCTCCAAACGGCACAAAGGAAAGTGTTTTCTTACGAAATTCCCGTGTTCCAAACGACCCCTGACTGGTCTCAGGTCTGGGACGGCGAGCGTCAAGCGGGGCCAGGGCGATCGGTTCCACGAATCCACTGCTCGATCCCAGATCAGTTGGCGCGTCGTGCCGAAATGGTCGCTCGCCCGGCAAGATACGTTCCTGTGCTACAGCCTACCGCTACACAGTACGGAATTCAGTACTGGCACTGCGCCGTAGCAGTCGACCGGTCGGGTGCGACGATTCAAATCATCTAAAAAATGACCGCGTAGCAAGTAACACCTCTAAAAAATGCGACAACAAAGATGCTGCTGCCCAGATTGATTCTATAATTTCTCCTGATACATGGAGAAAAGTGGGGAAATGGTAGACCCGACGCCCTTCCAAAAGGAGCGGCGACGCCTATAGACGTCACTGCGTGGGTGCCGACCAAGTCGACGTGAATTTCTCCAGATCCCAGAAAACCAGAACCTAGATAATCTGTCGTGTTCCAACAAACTTTTCGTCCACCAATATGCGCCATCATGGTCTTGCAGTCATCATCAACATCTCCACATGGCAAACGCTACGCGAGGCCGGGCCAGACCCCAAGAAGAAATATACTTAGACAAGGGACGACAATATCGCAACCGCACGAAAGGAACAACCTTGACAGCCATAGAAGTAGCAGAGCAAACGAAGCAGCAGGAGCACACTAGAAGACTATAGGCTAATTTTTCTTAATAATATGAATTATTTAATCAATATCACGAGTAATACTTAAAATTAGGAATTTTGAAAAATAGTGCGGTCTTGGGGTCTCAAACACCGACTAGTACCCATCGGTAGTTGAAGCACCGACAAGCACTCGTCGGTATAAGCACTCGCCATGCACCACCCTACGTCTGCCTCTGACCAACTGGTGGGGAGTTAAACTCCCGAAAGGTTCTTGTCAGGAGTTCAAACCCAGAGGCCACACTAGATTTGGAATTTATCAAAATTATGTATTATTTATGCAATTTAATAAAAAATTCATATTATTTTTCAAAAATTAGCAGAATATAAAACGGCCATACAATTTTACTGCTAACGGTTGGGGCCGCAGTGTGACCAACCAGCCCCATGTAGCAAACCGTTGATCCAACTGTAACAATACATCCGATCTTTATTTTTCACGCTGTACTCTACTTTTATATCCCTCCGTGCATCCGTATCATGCAAGGGATTTGAGTGGTGGACAAAATGATCCGCGGACCTTGCCTCTATCTAACTGCACGGACCCGTATACCATTGGTGGCCAAAAGTTACATGGGCTTGAGAACTAGCCTAACTCCATTTTGGTGAGCAAATGCTATTTATCGCTCAGTGTGCCCGTTTATAAGCTCCGCTCAGCCGGCCCATTTAACTTTTTTTATCTTATTCTATTTCTTTTTATGTGTTTCATTTCTTTTTTTTCGGTTCTTTTTCTTTCCTGTTGCTTTTGCTTTTCTGTGTTTTCTGAACATTTTTAAAATACAAACAATTTATAGATCTGAACATTGAAATTTAAATGAATTTTAAATACGAATTTGAATAGTTTTTTAATATAAACAGTTTTAGAATTTGAATATTTCAAATAGCTGCGTAAACTGTTCAAATTTCAAAATTGTTTAAATTTGAAAAAAGCTAAAAACAATATACTTGTTAGTTTGGGCTGCTTTGGGGCGGCCTACAAAGAGGAAACTGCGTGCGGAGTGAGCCTAGTGCGAGCATCAGGCGGAAAAAAGCACCCCCCCCCCCCCCCCCAATTCTGGTGCTAGCCGTGAACCTCCCAAATTGGAGTTTATAAAACAGGACTCTATAGTTTTTGTTTTGTAAAACATAAGCACAATGTTAGAGTTACAGACTAATTGAAGCCCCTGCCCCTAAAGCTAACTTCAATCGCGCCGCTCTGCCATCCACGGACCCGGCCCCGTTTTTGGCTGGTTGGAGCCAGATCTGGACATGGAGGGATTGGATCCACATGTTCTTGTGAAGAGCTTTATTTTTTGAATATGTATTTCCTATGAATAAATGCTCAGAACTTTATATGGACATATGCGTTTATTACTCCTAAAAACGCTTTGCACAAATATAGAGTACTTTATAAAGACAACATGGGATTAAAAAAATTGAAGAACTTTATAAAGAAAACACATATCCGTGAACTATTCCCTCCGTCCACAAATAAGTGTACTTATAGGCTTGTCCTGAGTTAAATTTAGTAAAGTTTGACTAATATTATAGAAAAATATTGCAATAATTATGACACTAAATTGATACTATTAGATCCGTTTTAAATTTAGTTTTATAATTAATATATCAATTTGATGTAAAATATGTTACTATATTTATTTATAAAGTTGGTCAAATTTTAATTTATAAAGTTTGACTTAATCAAAAGTTAGAAGTACACTTATTTGGGACGGAGGGAGTAGACAAAGTTGAGAATACATGAACTGAAATATGAAGGACGTTCCTGTGATAAAGTTGAAGGTCGTTTCTAAAAAAAGTCGTCAGCAATCTTGAAGCATTTAAGCATTTGGACGGTGTTGATATGGGCTGGGCGGTGGGCGCCATATTAGCAGGAGAAAATCGAGGTTATTCGTAGACAGACGCCTGCACTTGCACAAGTTACAAGTCGTCGCGACTGGCTCGCGAGTATATGTGCAACTTGCCCAATGCAAAAGTTGACGGATATCAATATCATGCTCCATTCTTCACATACATGTTTAAGTTACAGTAATTTAGGCTGGATCTTAGTTTTATTACGTGCAGTCGTAAATTACATGGGTAAAGAGAGGCAATGGTTTACTAGTGGGGTAGCTAGCATGCGCCATGCACATGCACACGATAAAAGTCGCAGCTCCGTACGTGCGTGCCTCATATATGGGCAACTTGCACCATGCTCGACGTTGACGTGGAGAAAGGTAAAATCATACGATATCTACCGTGACCGGGCTCCATTCGTCGCATACATTTTTAAATATTCATATCACATGCAGCTCTCCTGCATTGCAGCTCTCCTGCATGGTTCGATTTTTTAACCTCGGTATCATCCCGTTCCCACGTAATTACATAGCTATATAGATGGGGGAGGGAAGCAATGGTAACCTGCAAGTCGCCGTATGCGAACAAAGAAAATAACTGAATAGTTTACACAGAACGTAACACGTACCAAGCAACTAGCTAGTAACAAGATTGGGCTCATAGACACAGAACTTCTATAAATATAAGACGTTTTAGCTTTATAAAATAAATACATATATCTAGCCGACTTTTATATATAAATTTGGAATGAATCTATATACTAAAAATCATTAGGATACATTCGTTTCAGCTAAAGTGTCTTATATTTCCGAATGGAAGGAGTACCAAGCAGCTAGTAACAAGATTGGACTCATAAACAGTCTATCCATCTATCTGGATCGCTCCATGCACATGCAAAAGTTAAAAGTCGTCGTGTTGCTCGTCCGATACTTCATTTATGTCATTATGTGAAACTTGCACTATGCAAAAATTTGACTTGGAGACCGGCTCCATTCTTTGCATACATGTTTAAGTTACGATAAAATGTTTTACCGCATGCAATCGTAAGTTACATGGGTGAAGAGAGGCAATGGTTTACTATAATTTACGTACGGCAACTTGCATGTTACCCATGTAATGTGGGGAAGGAGAATAGGCATGGAATTTATCTTAATAAGCAAATATGATAGTAACTATCTTTGGCTGCGTCAAGAAAAAAGAGGCACAGTTTCTCAAAGGAGGCACACTTGGGGTCTGGCGAGGATGAGAAACTTGGAAGGAGTTGCAGGTGCTCGCGGGGTCGGAGGGAGTGGGTGGGTGGGGGTGGGGCAAGGGATGCTCGGGAGAAGGGACCAAACAGAGCCGGCCCATGGGGGACTGGCCAGGCAGGCGCTCTGGGCCCAAAAAAATTATAAATCTAGTATACATATAAAGAATATTTTTTATTGGACTTGTGGGCAACGCTCAACTCCTAGTGGCCAGTCCGAGACATTGATCGATTCATCGATCGCCCCGTTCACTAGCGCGCGAGCGTTTCCTAGTACGATTTCGCTAAAGAAAATTGGTAATGGGCTGGACCTGTTTAGAGCATGTAGCTTCGGGTGTTGTCAGACTATCGATCCCCGTATCCACGCGAAAATTTATCAGCATACCAATCAGAGACATACGAGACAGGTTCTTTTCAACACATCAACCCATATCTCTTTCCTTTATTTTATTTTATTACATAAGTTCCATTACGTATTTTCTTTCTGCTTCATTCCCTTTCACCATTTTTCCTGTTTTTCTTTGGTATATTTCTTTCACGCCTTTTCCTTTCAATTTTATTTTTACTTTACCTTCTATCATGTTTAAATTAGATATATATTTTTTATGACTTTGTTCCTCATGTCTCTAAACATTGTTTCTGCTTATTCTAAAAAATTTATCTCTTGCGATTTTTCTTCCAGACTAAAATTGTGTTTCAGCAGTAATCGTGATCGTTTTCTCATGTTTCTAAACCTTTTCCCGTTTAAGTTCCATTGTAATTTTCGGACTTTGCTTATAGAAATTTTATGAGGAAATTTTAAGTTATCATATAAACATTGTTATTTCTATATGAATATTATAGTTGGAGTATACTTATAATATTTATTTTTCATCATCTCATATGTATGCAAAAAAATTATAATAAGGGGCCCAAAATTTTAGTTTCGCCTTTGACCCCCGAAATCTCAGGACCGGCCGACCAAAGAACGTTTGATCAAATATTGAATATGGGTGAAGAAAAGATTAAATCATGACATACTCACCTGGCTAGACATGAGCGAAGATCTCGAGACATCTAGATGGATTTGGTAGACATGGGCTGTGTAATATCCAATTTAAGCTAGAAAAGTCAAATATGTACCATAAATTTTACTAATGAGTTCAAATAAATATCAAAGAAAATAATGAACTGCCGTCAAAAAAAGGGATATGGTAACATGCATTTTTCTTGAAATTAATGAAAACAAGGCATCACATTGATGTTCAACATCTTATTTCCCGGCGATAAAGTAGAAACCGAAAGGAGACACACATATGTACTCCTATTACAAGGGAAGCTACTTGTTCTCACATACATAAAGATTTGCACTCGGCCTTTCACTGACATCTGGGTCCTCCATGGACCACACATATGTCAGCACCGATCAATCGAATATCAATAATTAGGCGTTGACACAGTTGTTGCTGCAGTAGCCAGAGCAGTTGCCCATGCACTGCTGCATCATACGGGTTTTGCAATCCTGGGCTGAAGGGCAGCAGCTGTTGTTGCACGAGGAGCTGAAGTCGGTGTTGCTGCACGAGTTGCTGCAGTAGCCTGCACAGTAGTAGTAGCATGAATTCCCGCAGCCGTTGGTGCAGTAGCCTCTACACGCGGAGTTGCACTGCGAGGACGCCGAGGACATGCAGTTCTGCACGCACTGCGACGCCGGGCTGCAGATGCCGCTGCAAGAGGGGGCCGTGCCGGAGACGCTGCTGCTGCACGAAGAGTTGCAGTACGTGCCGCAGTCCTTGCATGCTATCGCCGCCGCCGCCGGCCGCACTGAGGAAGACAGGACAACCAGCACGGCGAAGACGGCGAGAATGGCAGCAGAAGCGCTTGAAGCCATTAGCTAGGCAGGGAGAAGATCAAGCACGTACGGAGAATCTATGTATATATGGAGGAAGAAAGAGACGATGTGAACTGGTGTGCTCATTTGGTAGAGCAAGCCTTGCTATTTATAGAACCCTAGCTGAGTAGCGAGCTATTACTTCCGTTCCAAAATGTACTATGTTACTGAGGTATTAGTTGATTACATTCATCGAACATCTATCAATCCAGCTATTGCCATGAACATGCAGACTTTATGAGTCTTTGAGACGTAAATCCTGCATATAGGTGCAACTTGCATCACACACGCATGTTACCCAAAGTTGACTTGGAGAACGGTGACTCCATATGATATTCATGGTGGCCACCCTCCATTCTTTGCCAAGGACTTGACCCCCGGGCCGTTCCAATGTCCCATGGGGTAACTTTAGGCTGCAGGCTCTGCAGCCCCTAAACACCCGCTTGACCATTATCCAGTGGTGGAGCTAGTTCATACAGCTTTGGCTATAGTAAGTGCGAATGCATAGATTTATTGTTTATGAAGAGAATATATTTTTTAAGAAAATATAAATAGAATATATTAACATCCATAATTTACGATAGCAACAAAATGACAAGAACTAGTCTAGACATCGAGGATACACACAACCGAAAAGAGAAAACGAAAAAAAAATACCCCGCCGGAGTTATCAAAGGCTTGCAGCAACATGAACGAGCCACCACCATTGATGACACCTAGACCGCGTATAAGGATTCTCCGAAGTGACACCCCCGAGAACGTCACCCATCTAACCAACAAAATAGATCAAGGGTTTTCACCCTTGAGAGGTCCGAACTCCAGACAAGACAATGCCTTTAACAAGGAACCGACTATAGAGTCGTCATTTCTAGGTAGGGCCAATGAAGGCCAGACCTAGGGCTTTCACCCAGGAGATTGAGACACGAAGTTCAAAGAGAAACTACCAAGAAAGAACTCATCATGTGTCACGACCCCCTCTTGCCGACACTAGTGGAAAACAGCCCTTTCGTCCGGGCCATTAGTCCCGGCTGTGGCTGGGGCCGGGACTAATGATCAGGACCCAACGGCCCGAACCCTCCCAAACCACTAGTCCCGGCCTGTTAGATCCCGTTTGTCCCGGTTTGAGATCCAAACCGGGACTAATGGGTCTGGGGCCTGCTGCGCTCTGCGGGCACCCCCATTAGTCCCGGTTTGTATCTCAAACCGGGACAAATGGCTATATATATATGGCACAACCTTCCCTCACTCCTGTTTTTTTCTGGTGGGATGTGGTATATAGGTTTGTGCTAGTTTTTTTTCCGTATGCACTAGAGGTGTTCGATGAAATGCCTGTTAGAGCGATGCGACTTTAGTTCACACAAGACAAACATGATATGAGGTGTCCGAGCCATACTTAAGTTTTCTCATCTTTGTTTCCAAGTGTCCTAAAAGGTTAGCAACTATTTTCTCGTTTAGACCGCGTGATACTAATTTTAGCATCGTGATTGCGTTTGATATATAGTTGTATGATGTAGATAAGCCATGCATGGATGTACGGTGACCGAAGCTCTATCGCTTATAGAGAAGGTGTGCGTTCTTTTCGCCTTGTGGCCGAGGAGAACAAGCGGCGAGATGGTTTTATGTGTTGTTCATGTGTTGAATGTAGGAATGAGAAGGCTCACACTTCCTCGAGAGTCATTCAGATCCACCTGCTTTGGTCCGGTTTCATGTTCGGCTATAATGTTTGTACCAAGCACGGAGAATGAGGGGTTATGATGGAAGACGACGATGAAGAAGAGAACGATGATGACAACTACCGATCTATGTTCTCTGAATACGCTGATACCACAATGAAAGACAATGAAGACGAAGGAGGTGAATAACAAGAACCAGATGAGCCCGCTGATGATCTTGGTCGGGTCATTTTTGATCCAAAGCGAGATTGCGGAATAGAAAAGGAGAGGTTGTAGTTCAACCAGATGTTACAGGACCACAACAAATTGTTATATCCAAATTGTGAAGATGGCTAGAAGAATCTCGATAGCACAGTGGAATTGCTGAAGTGGAAGGCAGATAATGGTGTGACTGACTCAGCATTTGCAAATTTGTTGATACTAATGAAGAAGATGCTTCCAAGATCGGTACATACGAAGAAAAGAAGCTTGACTGCCCTCTAGGATTAGACGTGCAGAAGATGCATGCATGTCCTAATGACTGCATCCTCTACCATGGTGAGAAGTACGAGAATATGGATAAATGCCCAGTATGTACTGCGTTGTGGTATAAGATCAGAAAAGATGACCCTGATGATATTAATAGCGAGCCACCCAAGAAGAGGGTTCCTGCCAAGGTGATGTGGTATGCTCCTATAATACCACGTTTGAAACGTTTGTTCAGAAACAAGAAGCATGCGAAGTTGTTGCGATGGTACATGGAATACCGTAAGAAATACGGGATGTTGAGACACCCCGCTGATGGTCGGCAGTGGAGAAAAATTGAGAGAGACTTCCCGGACTTTGCTGGTGACGCAAGGAACTAATGGTTTGGTATAAGTACAGATGACATGAATCCTTTTGAGGAGCAAAGTTGCAGTCACAACACCTGGCCCGTGACTCTATGTGTCTACAACCTTCCTCCTTGGTTGTGCATGAAGCGGAAGTTCATTATGATGCTAGTGCTCGTCCAAGGCCCGAAGCAACCCGACAACGACCTTGATGTGTACCTAAGGCCATTAGTTTCCAAACTTTTATAGTTGTGGGCCAAACCTGGTGTACGTGTGTGGGATGAGCACAAACAACAAGAATTTGACCTACGAGCGTTGCTGTTCGTAACCATCAATGATTGGCCTGCTCTTAGTAACATTTCAGGACATACGAACAAGGGATACAATACATACACGCACTGTTTAGATGAGACTGAAAGTATATATCTAGAAATATAAGAAGAATGTGTACCCGTACAATCATCATTTTCTTCCGCCCAGACATCCCTTAAGGAAAAAAAGGCAAGCATTTCGATAGCAAGGCAGAAACCCAGACGAAGCCTGTCCTCCGTACTCGTGGTGATGTATTTGGTATGGTCAAGGATTTAAATGTAATCTTTGGAAAGGGTCCTAGAGGAAAACCTGTTCCGAAAGATGCTGATGGACACACATCCATGTGGAAGAAGAAATCTATATTTTGGGAGCTACCCTATTGGAAAGACCATGAGGTCCGCTCTGCAATCGACATGATGCACCTGACGAAGAATATTTGCGTGAATATTCTAGGCTTCTTGGGCTTCTATGGAAAGTCAAAAGATACCCCGGAAGCACAGGAGGACCAAAAACAACATAAAGAACGAGGCAGCATGCATCTAGGGCAGTTTGAAGGGCCTGCCAGCTACACTCTTACCAAAGAAGAGAAGGAAATCTTTTTTGAAGTCCTTTTTAGTATCAAGGTCCCGTCTGTCTTCTCATCGAATATAAAGGGAATAGTAAATATGAAAGAGAAAAAAATTCCAAAACCTAAAGTCTCATGACTGCCACGTGCTTATGAAGCAATTGCTTCCGGTTGCATTGTGGAGAATTCTATCGGAAAATGTTTGACTGTCCATTGTGAAGGTATGTGCATTCCTCAATGCAATTTCTCAAAAGGTAATCGATCCAGAAAGTCTATCAGGGTTATAGATTGATGTGGTCCAATGTTTGGTCAGCTTTGAGTTGTTGTTCCCACTATCCTTCTTCAATATTATGACGCACCTCCTAGTTCACCTAGTCGAAGAGATTATAATTCTTGGTCCTGTGTTTCTACACAATATGTTCCCCTTCGAGAGGTTCATGGGAGTCTTAAAGAAATATGTTCATAACCATTCTAGGCCAGAAGGAAGCATATCCAAGGGCCATGGAACAGAGGAGGTCATTGAGTTTTGTGTTGACTTTCTTCCTGACCTTAAGCCGATTGGTGTTCCTGAATCTCGGTATGAGGGGAGGCTGGCTGGAAAAGGCACACTAGGAAGGAAAGCAACAGTATGTAGGGACGGGAATTCTTTCAGTCAAGCACACTACACAGTTCTACACAATTCCACCGTGGTGGCTCCGTATATCGAGAAACACAAGAATATTCTACGCTCTAAAAACCCGGGGAAGCCTGACTCCTGGATTAAATTAGAACATGAGACTACTTTCGGCAGTTGGTTGCAGACACATTTCATGAATAACACCACCGTTGGAGATCAGTTGTACTTGTTGGCCACATTATCATCTTCGACTATATGTACTTTCCAAGGGTACAAGATAAATGGGAATACATTTTACACGATCACCAAAGATAAAAAGAGCACCAACCAAAACAGTGGTGTCCGCTTTGATGCAACAGATGACAATGGGCACAAGGACACATATTATGGGTACATAGAGGAAATATGGGAACTTGACTATGGATCTACTTTTAATGTCCCTTTGTTTCAGTACAAATGGGTCAAGCTGACAGGAGGCGGGGTACATGTAGATGAAAAGCATGACAACAGTGGATCTCAACAATCTTGCGTACCTGGATGATCCATTCGTCCTAGCCAACGATGTGGCTCAGGTTTTCTATGTGAAGGACATGTCTACCAAACCGAGAAAAAGAAATCAACAAAAGAATACATCATCCGATGAGCCAAAGCGCCACATAGTTCTCTCAGGTAAAAGAAATATCGTGGGAGTGGATAACAAGACAGACATGTCAGAAGATTATAATAAATTTCATGAAACCCCACCCTTTAAAGTGAAAATTGACCCAAGCATCCTGTTAAATGATGAAGATTATCCATGGCTATGGCGTACAAGAAAACCACAACACTAGATAGGGATGTTGGTGATGAGTAATAATGTATTAAACCTTTTATGTAACATTTTGAAATATATATGAAGCATAAGGATTTACATTGTTCGGACCTTTTTGAATTTCTTATGCCCGTTTCGAATTTTCCCGTTTCAAACTATGGTCAAAGCGGCGGGCATGAAGATAGGGTACGAGACTCGTTAGAACTTGCATTGGATCTCTGAAGAAACAACATATTATGAGCCTAAAAATGTTTTTTTTCAAAAAATCACGAGCATTAGATCATGTACCTATAGTTCAAACCGGACCCACTTTCTACCGATTTGGCAGACATTTGTCTTTTTTACCCGGGAAGGACGGAAAGGTTTGAGAACTCCCGGTTGGGAGATCGTCCACGTAAGGTGGTCTAGTATTTTATAAAAATGGAGTGGTATAATTTTAAAACAACATTTTGGTGGTTGCTTCACAAAACGCTCCGTTTTTTGTGCTCGGAAAATGGAAAATGGCTTTTTCGTGCGACGAAAAGGAAAACTTCCTCCTACAACATTGTTCGCCATCACAAGGTACACATGCATGCATAATATGGGCACAATATCACAAACTATCCCGCGATTCTACACATAACATTGGTCATTTGGACCAAAAGCCATGAAACCTCGAACATGATAGGTCATTTTGTGAAGGTTTTTTCGAGACATAATCAATATACCAAGTTTGGTATTTTTCCTTGCAACTATGTCACATAATATGACACCACGTGAAGGATTTACATTGTTCGGACCGTTTTTGAATTTCTTATGTCTATTTCGAATTTTCCCGTTTCAAACTATGATCAAAACGGCGGACATGAAGATAGGGGATGATACTAGTTAAAATATGGATGAGACTAGTTAAAATATGAAATTTTCCCATTTAGTGAGATTCAAAAATATGCAAAATATAATAGGTAATGCATTTTTAAATTGGTAATTGCAAAATGATTAATAGTCTGAGAAGTTAAAATAATTATTTTATAAAACAGAAAATGGATTTGGATTACTTATTCAAATTCAAGCACTTTTCATGTTGAAAGTTTAGTGAGATTCAAAAATATGCAAAATATAATAGTTAATGCATTTTTAAATTGATAATTGCAAAATGATTAGTTTGACTAGTTAAAATAATTATTTGATATTACTTATTCAAATTCAAGCACTTTTCATGTTGAAAGTTTAGTGAGATTCAAAAATATGCAAAATATAATAGTTAATGCATTTTTAAATTGATAATTGCAAAATGATTAGTTTGACTAGTTAAAATAATTATTTGATAAAACAGAAAATGGATTTGGATTACTTATTCAAATTCAAGCACTTTTCATGTTGAAAGTTTTCTCAAATTCAGAAGTATGCATAAAAACGTATAATTCAAATGTTTAAAAAATATAAATTCAAAATTTTGAAAAAAAACAACACAACGCGCGCGCTGGTTTTGGCCTAGCGCGCGCAAATTTGGGCCTCTAGTCCCGGCCCAACTCACTAGCCGGGAATAAAGGGGTGGACATCACGCGGGTCCTGAAAAGCCAGCCCCTTTAGCCCCGGTGCGTTGCACCAGCCGAGACTAGTGACCCCCTTTAGTCCTGGCTGGTGCGACGCACCGGGACTATAGGGGGGAGGGTATTAAAAGCGGCTTCCTTCCCCGGTCGGTTCCATGTATCGCGACCACAGGAGGCCACTGACGAACTCCTGCCACCAGGCTGTGATGGCTGTGAAATATAGCCATCCACACTCACATTTAAACTGGATATTATTTATATAGTTGATGAAATATCTCTCTAAACCCTACCACTAATGCCTAATGATCAAAGGGGTATGCAATCCTTTCTTGCTATTTTTCCCTGCGCAGATAATGACGAATAATGATGGGAATCATAATATTAAAGTCAAAGATACGAGATTTCAAAAACGTCAAAGAAACACGGAGCCGTGAAGTGGATCGAGTGGCTGATATCTACGCACGCTTCTATTCTTGTAGACAATTGTTGGGCCTCCAAGTGCAGAGGTTTGTAGAACAGCAGCAAGTTTCCCTTAAGTGGATCACCCGAGGTTTATCGAACTCAGGAAGGAAGTGGTCAAAGGTATCCCCCTCAAGCAACCCTGCAATCAAGGTACAAGAAGTCTCCTGTGTCCCCAACACACCCAATACACTTGTCAGGTGTATAGGTGCACTAGTTCGGCGAAGAGATAGCGAAATAAACGTAATATGGATGATTATAAGACAAAGGTGCCAGAAAAAAGCTTGACATGGAGGAAGAGACTAAAGGCAATCTGAAAGAAAGATAGTATCAAGCAAACATGTAGCAGGATTAGTTGTAAACGGTGTTACAATGCTTAGAAACAAGGCCTAGGGATTATACTTTCACTAGTGGACACTCTCATATAAATATCTTCTCTTCATTATACAATTTTGAACTACTGTCCGGTTGGACAAGTCTAATCCATGGTAGGGATACAAAAGCACTCCTTAAAGTTTGTATTACCCATCTAGATAACCCCACACTGTCACCTTGAGCGCTAGATGGTTCCAACAAACACCACAATTTTATAGATACAACCAACTCAAAATATAACTCATGATAAGTATTTATGTAATCTTTAGCCTAAGCACCACACGGTGTGCACACTGTCAACTTCACACATGTGGGGATAACCGAAGATTACAATTAAAGCACTTGAGTAGTAGAGTAGATCTACTTGATTACAAAGCTCATGACCATAATAAGATCACACATAGAGAGAGATGAGCACATAGATACTGGTAGAGACCTTAGCCTCGAGGAAGAACTACTCCATGGGAGTCAGCAACGACGATGGAGATGGTGGTGGAGATCGATGGAAAATGCTTCGGGGGCAATTACCCGTCCCGGTAGGGTGCCGAAACAGAGACTTCTGTCCCCCGAATCTCCTCTTTGGTGGCGGTGGCGCTGTGGGAGTTTTCGTGGATTTCCGCCCGTGTTAGGGTTTACGTATAAGTGAGATGTATATGTAGGCGAAAAGGGCAAGGTCGGTGGAGGGCCAGGGGGCCCACACCATGTGGCCGTGCGGCCAGGGGTCCCCGAGCCACCATATGGAGTGGCCGCCCTGGTGCCCTCCTCCGTCTCTCCTTTGGGTTTCGTGTCGTGTCGGGTAAAATATAGACTTTGGCTTTTTTTCCGTCCAATTCCGAGAATATTTCTTTTCTGGCTTTTTTGAAAGCAAAAACAACAGAAAATAGGCAACTGACACTGCGGCATCTTGTCAATAGGTTAGTTCCAGAAAATATATAAAAATACCTCAAAGTGTAGACAAAGCATAGCAAAGTTGATACTAAACAAGCATGGAACATAAAAAATTATAGATACGTTTACGACGTATCAAGCATCCCCAAGCTTAACTCCTGCTCGTCCTCGAGTAGGTAAGTGATAAAAGGAATAATTTTGTAGGTGACATGCACCATCAAATTTTTTATCAAGGTATTTGTAAAGCATTGGTAGGTGGGATCAAAGTACTCTAAACATGAGCATGAAAGATGTAGTTCTAATAATAAGACATAGCAACTATGTTGTAACATGAAAGGTAACACAAACAAAAGATCATGAATAACAATGCATTGAAAGACGTTTGTTTGTTTCACATATATAAAACATAGCATAGTGGTATTCAGCTTGTCCTTCATGGTGTAGCAAAACATAAATGCATAGTACACCTTCAAAGTTCATAAGGGTGACTAGATACAAATAGTTCAAGAACAAGCAATATCCACATTATGAATCAATCAATAAGTTTTGGGACAATGTACATAAAACTAAGAATGACAACTATGATCTCTTAATTGGTGCATAAAGATAAAAGGTGGATACTCAATATAAAAGTAAAATAAAGGCCCTTCATGAAGGGAAGCAGGGATTTCAAGTTTCATAAAGAGCTTCCAAAAATTATGATACTTATTAGCTTTCAGCTCTCATTGCCCCTATCATAAGAATCTTGAAGTGATTAAGGTTAAAGTAAACAAAGTATGGAGTATATGATTGACAAATCATAAGTTGGCAATATCATGTCCCTTGAGTACGAGGGTCGTTCCTCATGCTACTCAACTTTAGTTACCGGTAAGTTCTTGTCATTGTAAGTATATGTGTATTATAGAGAACCGCCAATGGGGTACCCCTTGTCCCATGACACAGGAGCTATCCCATATCAAAATGACAAGGAAACAGACAGTGAGCATCCCAGCAATCCTTTTATTTACCATGAACATGGTGCATATATATTTTTTATTTTTTTCTCTCTTTTATTTTTATTTTTTCTGAGGATGCTTCATAGATTGCTCACTTCGGTGATGCTGCAAGTTTCCACCATGATTAGACATGTCTTAGGCTAGCGGCCCAGGCGTTTATCTAGCACATATACATAACTCCATGGACTTACATGCTCTCCTTTTATTTCACACTGCCGACATCCATAAACAAAAGATCATGATATCAACTGGGTAGATATTTACAGGTGTTGAAAGCGCTCCCTGTGATAGCACGGTTCTTCTAATTCCCAACTTATAAGTGCAAGCATATACAACATAGATGACACAATGGTTCAAGTTTATTATGGGCAAGAAAAATTAAGTGTGCCATCGAGTTTGTGAGAGCTTTAATCACTAATTTTCACATAACAAGTTTAATTTGGAAGATAGATAAAACAATAATATACTTGGAATGGTGTAATAACACACCATGCATAGGAATTTATAGTGGACACTTTGGAATAACTTGGTTTCTTGGGAGTTAGATGTATGAGTAGAACTTACTCAATACAAGTGGAGGCTAGAAAAAGACTGGGAGCGACCAACTAAGAGAGCAATAATGTCCATAATCATGCAGAGTGACAAAACATTATCAATCAAAGCATAAAGTGGTATCACAAGTCAAAAACTAAATGATCATAGAGGCTAAGGTGACTGGTTCATAGTCATAACATGGTGTGATCATGTGCCAAGTCAACCCAAACAAAGCATCAAAGGAGAATACCACAATATTATGCTTTTGTATGCTAAAACAACGCATGATTCTTTCAAGGCACATTAAGCAATATCAATTGTTTAGAACAAGTCATGCTACAACAATAATCACTAAGCATAAGGTCAAAGAAACATCTAGCATGACATGATAAATCCTAAGCCACAGTCAAAACAAGCTCCTTTTTGTACCACCTGAGCATGAAGCTTCCTACTCTTTTCCAACACCAATTGACTTATTTGAAACAACTCACAAATATAATCATCAATAAAGATCAGTGAGCATGTCTCACAAATCCACAAAGAATAACTAAAAAGTTCTAAGAAAAAATCATAAGAAAACTAAGGCTAAACACAGTTCTAGCAAAAGAGAACACTCACAAAACAATAAGAATGAAAACTAGATTGTTCTAGGCAATGAAAACACAGTGTGTCTCTCTCCAAAAGAAGTGTGCAAGGATCCGGCTAACTTATTGCAGCAAACCAAATAAAATAAAACTAAAAACAAAAAAAAGACGCTCCAAGAACAACATAATAGTGCATGAAGCAATAAAAATAAAGTGTCTAGAAAGAGACCTGAGATTTTTATTGATGAAGAAGGGGATGCCTTGGGCATCCCCAAGCTTTGACAATTGTACCTCTTGAATATTTCTTGGGGTGACATGGGGTGGCATCCCCAAGCTTGATCTTTTGTCCATTCTTCATCTCATCACATTATTCTTCCCCTACACTTGAAAATTTCCTTCATACAAAACTTCACACAATCTTCATTAGCAACATTAGTGTACTAAAGATAATAAGCCTTTGGGTTTAGTTTCAACACAATTAAAACTTCCATCAAAACACAAGATACTGTATCAATTCCTTTTAAAATCTCAAGTGATCAAAGAGAACTCAAAAAGAAACTGATTAAGAGGTAAATGCAAATAATGGCAGAAATCTGTCAAAACAGACCAGCAGGTAAAAACCGATTTTTTGAAGACCTTGTGTTGCTCAAATCAAAAAGTGTTGAACTAACAAAAGTTAGATAACAACCTGGGGCATAATCTCAGAAAATTACAGCTCAATCCGACATACAGAGATTTTTCACAAATTTTTACAGTAAAGTACAAAAATCTGTTTCGGGACAGCAACTTTCTAAATCTTACTTCTCTCTCATTAGAGGTTATTCTTGGCACAAAAACCACACAAAAGGGTAAGTAGATGTTATTACAGAACTAATAACTTCCAAGACTCAAAAAAATAAAAACTTACTGAAATAAAACAATGGGTTATCTCCCATAAGCGCTTTTCTTTAATGCCTTTTAGCTACGCTTGATAGTTTGAAAAGATGCTCACATAAGAAATATGAATTGAAGTAAAAGAGAGCATCAAGAAGAAAATATAATTTTTTTAAGTCTAACCCACTTCCTATGCAAAATAATCTTGTAAAGAAACAAGTCATGAAAGCACAAAGCAACAAGCATAGGAAAGCAAACAAGTGCAACTTCAAAATTTTCAACATAAAGAGGGGAAACTTAATATTGTTGAGATGCATAAAACCATGTTTCCCTCTCTCATAATAACTTTCAGTAGCATCATGAATAAAATTAACAATATAACTATCGCATAAATCATTCTTATCATGAGCCACACGCATATAATAATTATTACTCTCCACACAAGCATAATCATTCTTATTAATTGTAGTGGGAGCAAAGGGTGGTCCACACACGCTTCTATTTTTGTAGATAGTGTTGCACCTCCAAGTGCAGAGGTTTGTAGAATAGCAGCAAGTTTCCCTTAAGTGGATCACCCAAGGTTTATCAAACTTAGGGAAGGAGTGGTCAAAGGTATCCCTCTCAAGCAACCCTGCAATCAAGATACAAGAAGTCTCTTGTGTCCCCAACACACCCAATACACTTGTCAGGTGTATAGGTGCACTAGTTCGGAGAATATATAGTAAAATACAAGTAATATGGATGATTATAAGACAACGGTGCCAGAAAAGAGCTTGATAGGGAGGAAGAGACTAAAGGCAATCTGAAATAAAGATGGCAACAAGCAAATATGTAGCACGACTAGTTGTAAACGGTGTTTCAATGCTTAGAAACAAGGCCTAGGGATCTTACTTTCACTAGTGGACACTCTCATATAAATATCATATCTCCATTATTCTACTCTGAACTAGTCTCTGGTTGGATGACTCTAATCCATGGTACGGCTACAAAAGCACTCCTTAAAGTTCATATTCCCCATCTAGATAACCCCACACTGTCACCTTGAGCGCTAGATGGTTCCAACAAACACCACAATTTCATAGAGACATCCAACTCAAAATATAACTCATGATAAGTATTTATGTAATCTCTAGCCTAAGTGCCACACGGTGTGCACACTGTCACCTTCACACATGTGGGGATAACCGGAGATCTATTAAAGCACTTGAGTAGTAGAGTAGATCTACTTAATTACAAAACTTATGATCACAATAATATCACGCATAGAGAGAGAGAGATGAACACATAGCTACCGGTAGAGCCCTTAGCCTCGATGGAGAACTACTCCCTCCTCATCATGGGAGTCAGCAACGGTGATGGAGATGGTGGTGGAGTCGATGGAGATGGATACGGGGGCAATTCTGTAGGGTTTCGTAGCATGGAAAACAAAAAATTTCTATCGAATACAAACAAACAAGCCAAGATCTATCTACTAGATTGTAGCAACGAGTCAATGGAATAACTTACCCTCGAAGATTCCAAAGTGTTTAACGAGAGCGGATTCTCGTGGGTGATGTAGTCGTACTCTTCCCGATCTCAAGATCGCGTAGACGATCCTTCCGGCGTTGCGTTCCGGCAGCGCTCCCGCAGTCGGTCACACGTTCGGTACTCGACGAAGACCTTCCTCTCCCTTGTTCCAGCAGGCAGCGGAGGTTGTAGCACTCTCCTCGCGATTCCGGCAGCACAACGGCGTGGTACCGGAAGTAGAGGGGAGATCTCGCAGGGCTTCGCCTTAAGCCGGAGCGAGTATGGTGGAGTATGAGAGAGCTCCTTGGCGATCTAGGGTTTAGACACACCAAGGAGGAAGTGCTAGAGCCGGCGGCTAGGGTTCCGGGGACCCCCAAGTCGGCGGCTAGGGCAAAACCCTAGGGGGTGGCGGCGGCTATGGTGGGCTGCAGCTTCTAGGGTTTGAGGTGAGGGATTTGTGTGTGCTAGGAGGGAGCCCTGCCCCTCCTTATATAGGTGGAGGGGCCGGCGGCCAAGGGGGGGGGAGAGGAGTCCCTCCCCAACTCGGCTTGGAGGGGGCGCCGCCGGTTGGAGGAGGGAACTCCTCCCCAACTTGGTTTCCCCCTTCCTCCTCTTTTCCACCTTCCAATTTTAGCCGTTTGACTTTTCAATTTAGCCGTTTGACTTTTCAAACTAGGATTCGATTAATCCTTTATTTGGAACAGCAATGACACTTAGTACATGATGCAATCATTCCAACTTGCAATGACACATTCATGTACCCCTTCCCCTCCGGAGTGCCGGACATTCCGGAACCTTCTAGAACATTCCCGATGAAAACACCGGAATCATTCCATAACTCCGAAACGGGACTTTCCTTATATGAATCTTATTCTCCGGACCATTCCGGATCTCCTCGTGATATCCCGGATCCCATCCGAGACTCCGAACAACATTCGGTCTCTTTCTCATAATACCATAACTACTCAAACAACGTTGAGTCCTTAATTGTGTCTCCCTACGGTTCGTGAATTATGCGGACATGATCGAGACACTTCTCCGAACAATAACCAATAGAGGAATCTGGAAATTCATATGGCTCCCACATATTTCTACGATTACTTTGCGATCGAATGAACCACTTACATACGATACCAATTTCCCTTTGTCTCACGATAGTTTACTTATCCGAGGTTATGATCGTCGGTATCTCTGCATACCTAGTTCAACCTCGTTACCGATAAGTACTCTTTTCTCGTTCCCGTGATATGTGATCCCTTGTGAGCCAGTCACATGCTTGCAAGCTAATTGGATGACATTCCACCGAGAGGGCCCAGAGTATATCTATCCGTCATATGGATGGACAAATCCCACTCTTGATCCATGTGTCTCAACCAATACTTTCCGAACACTCAATGCCACCTTTATAGCCACCCAGTTACGGTGTGGTGTTTGATGTCATCAAAGCATCCATCCAGTAAAGGTGATATGCATGATCTCATGGTCGAAGGAATTAGGTTACTATGTATCAGAAAGCATATAGCAATTGAACTATTGAAATGACTTGATCTTTATGCTACGCTTATCTATAGGAGTATGTCCATCATATCATTCTCCTAACGATATGATCTTGTTGTTGATAACATCTCAATGTTCATGATAGGGAAACCACAATAATTTATCAACCAACAAGCTAGTGATGTATAGAGGCTATACTAGGGACTTCAAATTAAGTTTACAAATCACACAAGTATCAATGTTTCCTTGTTAATACTATTATAGCATGAATGTAAACATTTATCATAAACACAAAGATATAATAATAACTACATTTATTATTGCCTCTAGGGCGTATCTCCAACAGTCTCCCACTTGCACTAGAGTCATCTAATCTAGATTACATGGTAATATACCGAACACCCATGGCAGTTTGGTGCTGGTCATGTTTTGCCCTCGGGAGAGGTTTAGTCAACGGATCCGCCACATTCAGATCTGTGTGTACTTTGCAAATCTTTATATCCCCATCTTGGATATGTTCTCGAATAGCGTGAAAACGCAGCTTGATGTGCTTCAGCTTCTTGTGTGACCTTGGTTCTTGCGCATTGGCTATGGCGCCCATGTTATCACAGTAGATAGACATTGGGTCCAGCGCACTAGGAACCACACCCAGCTCTGTAATGAAATCTTTCATCCATATCGCTTCTTGTGAAGCCTCCGAAGCAGCCATGTATTCCGATTCAGTTAAAGATCTCGCCACAACGCTTTGCTTTGCACTCCTCCAGCTAACTGCTGCACCATTCAAAATAAATACGTATCCAGATTGTGATTTAGAATCATTCGGATCGGTGTTCCAACTAGCATCGGTGTAACCATTAACAACGAGCTGTTCATCACCTCCATAAGAAAGAACCATATCCTTAGTTCTTCTCAAGTACTTAAGGATGTTTTTGACCGCTGTCCAATGATCCACTCCTGGATCACTTTGATATCTGCTAGTCAAACTAACAGCATATGCAATGTCGGGTCTAGTACGTAGCATGGCATACATTAGAGATCCTATGGCTGATGCATAGGGAGTCTTACTCATCCTTTCTCCGTCTTCTGCCGATGTCGGACTTTGAGTTTTACTCAAGGTCGTATTGGGCAACATGGGCAAGAACCCTTTCTTGCTATCTTCCATTCCAAATCTCTTTAGAACTTTGTCCAAATATGTACTCTGTGACAATGATATTTGGCATTTCGATCTATCTCTATAAATATTTATGCCTAATATGTAAGCTGCTTCGCCAAGATCCTTCATTGAAAAACTATTATTCAAATATTCCTTGACACTATTAAGAAGGTCTACATCATTCCCAATCAACAATATGTCATCCACATATAGTATTAAGAATGCTACAGAGCTCCCACTCACTTTCTTGTAAATACAAGCTTCTCCATAAGTTTGTATAAAACCAAAACTTTTGATCACCTTATCAAAACGTTGATTCCAACTTCGGGATGCTTGCTTCAATCCATAGATGGACCTCTGAAGTTTACATACCTTGTTAGCATCTTTAGGATCGACAAAA
This sequence comes from Avena sativa, assembly GCA_916181665.1. Lineage (NCBI taxonomy): Eukaryota > Viridiplantae > Streptophyta > Magnoliopsida > Poales > Poaceae > Avena > Avena sativa. The sequence goes on along the minus strand of OV702284.1, from coordinate 55,846,002 downwards.
CCTTTGGGTTGCATCATATACAACTCTTCATCAATGTCTCCATTGAGGAATGCTGTTTTGACATCCATCTGCCATATCTCATAATCGTAATATGCAGCGATTGCTAACATAATCCTCACAGACTTTAGCTTCGCTACTGGTGAGAAAGTCTCATCGTAGTCAACTCCTTGAATTTTTCGAAACCCTTTTGCGACAAGTCGAGCTTTATAGACAGTAACATTACCATCAGCATCTGTTTTCTTCTTGAAAATCCATTTGTTCTCGACAGCCTTCCGGCCATCCGGTAAGTCCACCAAAGTCCATACTTGGTTTTCGTACATGGATCCAATCTCGGATTTCATGGCTTCTTGCCATTTATTGGAATCTGGGCTCATCATCGCTTCCTCATATGTCTCAGGGTCATCGGTGTTGTCCACCAACATGACACTCATAACGGGATCATACCAATCTGGAGTGGTACGAGTTCTCGTTGACCTCCGAGGCTCTGTAGCAACTTCAACCGAAGTTTCATGATCATCATCATTAGCTTCCTCTCTAATTGGTGCAGGCACCACAGGAACTTCTTCCGGTGCTGCGCTACTCGCAATTTAGAGAGAAGGTTCGACAACCTCGTCGAGTTCTACTTTCCTTCCAGTCACTTCTTTCAAGAGAAATTCCTTCTCTAGAAAGGATCCATTCTTAGCAACGAAGATTTTGCCTTCGGATCTGTGATAGAAGGTATACCCAATAGTTTCCTTTGGGTATCCTATGAAGACGCATTTTTCCGCTTTGGGTTCAAGCTTGTCCGGCTGTAACTTCTTTACATAGGCTTCGCATCCCCAAACTTTAAGGAACGACAATCTAGGTTTCTTACCAAACCATAATTCATACGGTGTCGTTTCAACGGATTTAGACGGTGCCCTATTTAAAGTGAATGCGGCTGTTTCTAATGCATAACCCCAAAATGATAGCGGTAAATCTGTAAGTGACATCATAGAACGAACCATATCTAAGAGAGTTCGATTACGACGTTCGGACACACCATTACGCTGTGGTGTTCCCGGCGGTGTCAATTGTGAAAGTATTCCGCATTTCTTCAAATGCTCACCAAACTCGTAACTTAGATATTCACCTCCACGATCAGAACATAGAAATTTAATCTTCTTGTTACGTTGATTCTCTACCTCACTTTGAAATTCCTTAAACTTCTCGAAAGTTTCGGACTTATGTTTCATGAAATAGATATACCCATATCTACTCAAGTCATCCGTGAAGGTAAGAACATAACGATAACCACCGCGCGATGCTACACTCATTGGACCACACACATCGGTATGTATGATTTCTAATAAGTCCGTAGCTCGCTCCATCATACCAGAAAATGGAGTCTTAGTCATTTTACCCATCAGACATGCTTCGCATCTATCAAGTGATTCGAAATCAAGTGATTCAAGAAGTCCATCGGAATGGAGTTTCTTCATACGCTTCACTCCAATGTGACCAAGACGACAGTGCCACATATAGGTCGAGTTATCGCTCGATTTCAAACGTTTAGCCTCAATGTTGTTGATATGTGTATTTCCACTATCGAGATTCAATAAGAATAGACCATCTATCAAAGGTGCATGTGCATAAAACATATTACTCATATAAATCGAACAACCATTATTCTCGGACTTAAACAAGTAACCGTCTCGCAATAAACAAGATCCCGATATAATGTTCATGTTCAACGCAGGCACCAAATAACAATTATTTAAGTATAAAACTAATCCCGATGGTAGATGAAGGGGTAGTGTGCCTACCGCGATCACATCAACCTTTGATCCGTTTCCCACGCGCATCGTCACCTCGTTCTTCGCTAGCTTCCGTTTATTCTGCAGCACCTGTTTCGAGTTACAAATATGAGCAACCGAACCAGTATCAAATACCCAGGCACTACTACGAGTACTAGTGAGATACACATCAATAACATGTATATCAGATATACCTTTCTTCTTGATGTTGTCGTTCTTCAAATCCGCCAAGTACTTTGGGCAATTCCGCTTCCAGTGACCTTCTCCCTTGCAGTAAAAACACTCAGTATCAGGCTTAGGTCCAGCCTTGGTCTTCTTCGCCGGCGTGGTAACTTTCTTACCACCCTTCTTGAAGTGTCCCTTCTGCTTAGACTTGCCTTTCTTGAATTTGGTGGTCCTATTGACCAACAACACTTGGTGCTCTTTCTTGATCTCCACTTCTGCAGACTTTAACATAGCAAACAGTTCTGGAACTGCTTGTTCATGTTCTGCATGTTGTAGTTCATCACAAAGTTCTTGTAACTTGGTGGTAGTGATTGGAGGACACGGTAAATCCCCAAAGCATTAGGAATCACTATACCCAAGCTTTGAAGTTTGTTTGCGTGCCCAGACATCTTAAGCACATGCTCACTGACGGAGCTGCCCTCTTCCATCTTGCAGTTAAAGAACTTTTCAGAAGCCTCATAACTTTCAATTGCCGCATGAGTCTCAAAGATCAATTTGAGATCCTCGACAATATCATATGGGTCTGAATTCTCAAACCTTTTCTGAAGCTCCGATTCCAAACCATACAAGATAGCACACTGAACTATGGAGTACTGATTCTTCCGAGCGAGGTAAACATTCTTTACTTCATCGGAAGCATCAGCTGCAGGTGGGTCACCCAGCGGTGCATCCAGCACATAGGTCAAATTACCAGCTGTGAGGACAATCCTCAAATTGCGGAACCAATCCGCGAAGTTGCTTCCATTGTTTTTCAACTTTTCTTTCTCTAGGAACGCATTAAAATTGATGGTAGGGGGCTGCCATTGATCTACAACATATTTGCAATAGTTTAGACTAAGTTTAAGACAAATTGAGTTCAAATTAATAATAAAGTTAATCTAGGTGAACTCCCACTCAAAACAATATCCCTCACATTGTTTTAGTGATCACATGAACCAAATCCACCACATCAACACCGATCTTCACGAGAGTTGATATAGTTTCAATGGCGAACAATCGTCATGTTCATCATATCTACTATATGATTCATGCTTTACCTTTCGGTGATCCGTGTTCCGAGACCATGTCTGTACATGCTAGGCTCGTCAAGATTAAACCTTAGTTTCCGCATGAGCAAATCTGGCTTGCTCACATTGTATACACTTGCAGAATCTAACACACCCGATCACCACGTGGTGTTTCGAAACAACAAGCTTTAGCAACGGTGCTAACTAAGGGTGAACACTTTATGACTTGAAATTCATGTGCATGAGGGATCATCTTATAATGCTACCGTCGTCTACTAAGCAATACAAGATGCATAAAGGATTAACATCACATGCAATTCAAAATATGTGATATGATATGGCCTTTCTTCTTTGTGCTTCCGATCTCCATCTTCAAGCACGAACATGATCTCCATCATCACCGACATTGCATCAAGGTCAATGACGCTTTTCCATGGTTGTCGTCCACCGGCTTCAACTATTACAACTACTTTGAATAGACACGCGGGTCTTAACATAAATTAAAGACAACCATATGGCTCCTGCCGGTTGCCAACTTACAATAAGGAACATTGCATACATCAAATATAATCACAATCATGGCCATATCACATCACTGCACACCCCTGCAAAACAAAGTTAGACGCCTCTACTTTCTTTGCATATTTTACGTGGTTTGGGGCTTTCAATAAGTGTCGTTCTAACTTACGAACAAGAACCACAACATTGATACTAGTATTGTTGATCACCCGTTGTAAATTGGATCTTAACTATGCTAGGAGAAACAGGCACCCGCAAAGCCACTTATGCAATACAAGTTGTGTGTCAAGCGTGGAACAAATCTCATGAACGATGTCATGTAAGGTTAGCCCGGGCCGCTTCATCCCAACATACCGCAAGATGCAAAGTACACAAGAAGCAATCGACAATAAAAGCATCAACGTCCACAATGACCATTGTGTTCTACTCGTGCAACAGATCTACATATAGACACGGCTCTGATACCACTGTAGGGTTTCGTAGCATGGAAAACAAAAAATTTCTATCGCATACAAACAAACAAGCCTAGATCTATCTACTAGATTGTAGCAACGAGTCAATGGAATAACTTACCCTCGAAGATTCCAAAGTGTTTAACGAGAGCGGATTCTCGTGGGTGATGTAGTCGTACTCTTCCCGATCTCAAGATCGCGTAGACGATCCTTCCGGCGCTGCGTTCCGGCAGCGCTCCCGCAGTCGGTCACACGTTCGGTACTCGACGAAGACCTTCCTCTCCCTTGTTCCAGCAGGCAACGGAGGTTGTAGCACTCTCCTCGCGATTCCGGCAGCACAACGGCGTGGTACCGGAAGTAGAGGGGAGATCTCGCAGGGCTTCGCCTTAAGCCGGAGCGAGTATGGTGGAGTATGAGAGAGCTCCTCGGCGATCTAGGGTTTAGGCACACCAAGGAGGAAGTGCTAGAGCCGGTGGCTAGGGTTCCGGGGACCCCCAAGTCGGCGGCTAGGGCAAAACCCTAGGGGGTGGCGGCGGCTATGGTGGGCTGCAGCTTCTAGGGTTTGAGGTGAGGGATTTGTGTGTGCTAGGAGGGAGCCCTGCCCCTCCTTATATAGGTGGAGGGGCCGGCGGCCAAGGGGGAGGGAGAGGAGTCCCTCCCCAACTCGGGTTGGAGGGGGCGCCGCCGGTTGGAGGAGGGAACTCCTTCCCAACTTGGTTTCCCCCTTCCTCCTCTTTTCCACCTTCCAATTTTAGCCGTTTGACTTTTCAATTTAGCCGTTTGACTTTTCAAACTAGGATTCGATTAATCCTTTATTTGGAACAGCGATGACACTTAGTACATGATGCAATCATTCCAACTTGCAATGACACATTCATGTACCCCTTCCCCTCCGGAGTGCCGGACATTCCGGAACCTTCTAGAACATTCCCGATGAAAACACCGGAATCATTCCATAACTCCGAAACGGGACTTTCCTTATATGAATCTTATTCTCCGGACCATTCCGGATCTCCTCGTGATATCCCGGATCCCATCCGAGACTCCGAACAACATTCGGTCTCTTTCTCATAATACCATAACTACTCAAACAACGTCGAATCCTTAAGTGTGTCTCCCTACGGTTCGTGAATTATGCGGACATGATCGAGACACTTCTCCGAACAATAACCAATAGAGGAATCTGGAAATTCATATGGCTCCCACATATTTCTACAATTACTTTGCGATCGAATGAACCACTTACATACGATACCAATTTCCCTTTGTCTCACGATAGTTTACTTATCCGAGGTTATGATCGTCGGTATCTCTGCATACCTAGTTCAACCTCGTTACCGATAAGTACTCTTTTCTCGTTCCCGTGATATGTGATCCCTTGTGAGCCAGTCACATGCTTGCAAGCTAATTGGATGACATTCCACCGAGAGGGCCCAGAGTATATCTATCCGTCATATGGATGGACAAATCCCACTCTTGATCCATGTGTCTCAACCAATACTTTCCGAACACTCAATGCCACCTTTATAGCCACCCAGTTACGGTGTGGTGTTTGATGTCATCAAAGCATCCATCCAGTAAAGGTGATATGCATGATCTCATGGTCGAAGGAATTAGGTTACTATGTATCAGAAAGCATATAGCAATTAAACTATTGAAATGACTTGATCTTTATGCTACGCTTATCTATAGGAGTATGTCCATCATATCATTCTCCTAACGATATGATCTTGTTGTTGATAACATCTCAATGTTCATGATAGGGAAACCACAATAATTTATCAACCAACAAGCTAGTGATGTATAGAGGCTATACTAGGGACTTCAAATTAAGTTTACAAATCACACAAGTATCAATGTTTCCTTGTTAATACTATTATAGCATGAATGTAAACATTTATCATAAACACAAAGATATAATAATAACTACATTTATTATTGCCTCTAGGGCATATCTCCAACAAATTCCCCGTCTCGGCAGGGTGCCGGAATAGAGACTTATGTCCCCCGAATCTCCTCTTTGGTGGCGGCGGCACTGCGGACCTTTTCGTGGATTTCTGCCCCTGTTAGGTATTACGTCTCTGGGAGACGTATATGTACGCAAAAGGGCAAGGTCGGTGGAGGGCCAGGGGGCCCACACCATGTGTCCGTGTGGCCAGGGGGTCCCGCGCCACTATATGGTGTGGCCGCCCTGGTGCCCTCCTCCGTCTCTCCTCCAGGCTCCGTGTCGTGTTTGGTAAAATATCGACTTTGGCTTTTGTTCCATCCAATTCCGAGAATATTTCTTTTCTGGCTTTTCTGAAACCAAAAACAACAGAAAACAGGCAACTGGCCCTGCGACATCTTGTCAATAGGTTAGTTCCAGAAAATGTATAAAATACCTTAAAGTGTAGACAAAGCATAGCAAAGTTGATACTAATCAAGCATGGAACATCAAAAATTATAGATACGTTTACGACGTATCAAGTGGTACTAAAATTCCTGCTTTATACATGCTAATGTTGATTGACAATTTAGTTTGTGATTTTTCTGTCAAAACATGATGTTTCGCTAAGTTTCAGTCTAAAAAGTAATTCTTGAAGAAATAGATTTTTTCGATGTATACAGTACCTTTAACGAAGAACTATACAACAGGAATAAAAATTCTAGCCATATAGTTTTGGCCGTATAGTTATTTGAGCCATCGAAATTTTTTCTTCTCCAGATACAGAAGGTTTAACGACCAACTATACGGCGGGACCATTTTGGCCCGGCCGTATAGTTCTGTTCGTATAGTTACAGCCGCCAGAAAATATCCTAGAAATCCTAATTTTTTGCCATCATACCAACTATACGGAGGGAACAAATTGTTCCAACCATATAGTTGCGTCCGACCATTTAAACGCACGGGATGGTACCCAAAACACCAAAACTTCAATCTTTTCTCTCTCTTCTATCTCCAACCTCTCTCAAAACCTCAAGGGATCTTCACCTCTACTCAATTTCGTTCGATTTCCTCGCACACAAGTGATCTACGGTATGTTTCTCCTCCGATCCTACAATTTCTTTTCGTAAATTCATCTCTGATTTATTGTCATTATCAATCTAGGGTGAGACTTACTTTGAACTAGTTGCCATGATTCTCTTGCCTAGATTATTATGAGGAGATTCTTTAGTGTGCTATGATGAGAAATATGCTATTATTATTATTGTTGGATCAAAAAGTTTTATTTTTGTCTTTCTTATTTATTTTTGAACATGAACACAAGGAGCCAACCACATGCTCGTGCCACTGCAAGTTCTTATTAGGCTACTACTGCAGCTCAGGACCACATGAGAATACGGTTCAGGAATGAGATCCAATGTGATCGCTTTAACAAGATCAAAAACCGAGAAGTGAAGGCAACCAAGTGGGCTTGTCCCGTCATATTAAACCAACTTAGTATTTCTAATGACTTTAAGTTATTATGCAATAGAGTTAGCCTGCAAAACTTTGTATTTCATGATGCACCTACCCTATCGCCGGTTAACTATTGAATTTTTAAGTTCGTTGAAAAGCACCGTTAAAACATGGCATGGAGAAGATAGGATTTCTTTCCGACTTATGAACAACAATTATTCATTATCACTAGATGAATGGTGCAATTGTTTTGGTTTACACAAAAATGATCGTAATGCTCTATACGCATATTTTACTGGCATATAACCTTCCCCAGAACTCTACTATAATAGAATGAGCTTCACTTCTAGAGTCAGCAAAGGAAAAAATATTCAACATCCTGCTATTCACTATTTGTTCTATATTATTGCTAACACCTTGCATGTGCGTAATGAGTTTACAAGACTCAATGAGGAGGACATCTTAGTCCTTGCAAAAGCTGCTTTCCACAACAACAACTTGTCACTCCACCTGGACGCAATTCTTGTGCGCTACTTGGAGTACCAATCCCCCCAAAGCCAAGGACCCATCACATGTGGATGCGTAATCGTCGTTCTTGCCAATGCCCTGGGCATCGACCTAGTTGAGTTGCAAACCGTGCTAGGTGAGCGATGTGTTGGTTTTCCTACATTAAAGGCTTGTGGAATGCTCACTAGGAGAGGTGGTGTTTATTACCTGCATATTGCTGGAGCTGGGCGTCTCTACCCCGCTCCTCTGCCTAATGGTCTTTTCTCTATCGAGGAAGGACACATGCTTTATGACTTGCAGGTTGAGAAACACCAACCCGAGGAGGAGATTCCGGATGAGGATGAGGACCAAGAGGAGGATCAAGAAGTTCCTTATCAAGAGGAGCAGCCACCAAACCGGTTCGCTACATATCAAGATTTTCAAGAACTTGGAGGAACTATGGAGGGGATGCATAATCTCGCCGTGAACCTCCGAGAAACAACAAGTAACTTATCAACTCAATTTGCGGACTGGAGTTACAACTTTTTTCCCGCCACCTCAATGATTTAAAGGGCTTGCAAAAGCCTAAGCTTGGGGAGGTTTTCTATCTATTTTTCTTTGGCGTCCATTTTCTTTATTTTATTTTCGAGGTTATGATTTTTATTTGAGTTTATAAGCACTCGTGTTGGTTTTCCCAACACTTTATATTTAGTTATTTTATTTGTTTTCGAGATTTTCAAGCCGAGCTTTGCTGCAAATTTTCTATTCTTTAATTCCTCTTCTCAAAAATCAAAAAAATATTTCTCCATTTATCTTTATTTTCCCTCTTTCTTTTATTTTATCATCGAGGTTCTCATGTATTTGTAGGAGAGTGACCGACTTCGAGTTTCCAAGAAACAAATCAAAAGGGAAGAGAGAAGTGGAACCAAACATGAGAGGTATGCCTTATGACTCCCCACTTTTGAAGTTTGAGAAACCCATGCTAGTTAGTAGTAAATGTTAAGATATTATATCGATGGAGTGAGTCTCTGGATTGTAGTAAAAAAATTGTTTGCATGGGTATTTAGTTGAGTATGTTTTGTTCCAGCTCTTGTAGTTAACCAAGTCTTGCCTGGAAATATGCTAAAAAATTATAATAAGAAAAAGTCTCACAATTGAAGACTTGGGTGTTCTAGTGTTTACTCTTGAAAGCTTATTCCTAAAGACACTCAACACCATAGAAAATAATGATTGACTTGATAGCTCTCTTTGAAAAGATTTGTTCAATTGAATTAATGTTTAGCGGTTTTTGTGAGCATGCCAAAGTTTGACTTGTGAATCATAAGAATGATATAGCTTTATGAGTGTTAAACTTCATGGGATTCCAATGACTCCGCTATCCTACGAATGATCTTCAGGGAGTAAACTCCTAGATTTCGGCTATGAGTTGATTAAACATTTGTAGCAGCAATGCTATAATGGGTAAGATTCTTGGCACTCCTAGGTAGCTCTGTTCATGATGGAATCACTCCTATGGATGATATGAGTAATCATTATGCAAAAGGAATAAAAACCTTGGTGATGCCACGAGTGTCCATCATAGCCCGATAAACTAATGAATTTTTTTGGCATGCTCTCAATTACTTAAGAACTAAAATTCTTGAAGGACAATGAATAGAAAAGTAGTGCTTGAAAAGTCTTGATCTATTGATGTGGGAGAATTGAGATACTTTAGTGTATATGCTTTTCATGACGAACTCTCGCACTCTCAATTTTACATAATTATACTTTATTGTTCAAAGGCAAGCTTATGAGTTGATTACATGACATGGAATAAAATTTACTCATTTGAATCATCCATGCTTATAATAATTTTGTTGCGCTATAAGGATTCATGAAACCCGTATGATATGCTTGCCATTACTCTATCTATGCTGAAGTTTTTCAGATTAATAAAGTGGAGGAAACATGAGACTACCAATCATGAGTAAGATCAACATCTCGTTATTTCAGTTTAAATACTGAGTTCCTTTTCGATTTTGGTTTTCTTGCTCAAGGACGATCAAGTTTAAGCTTGGGGAGGTTGATGGATGTGAAATATAGCCATCCACACTGACATTTAAACTGGATATTATTCATATATTTTAAATATCTCTCTAAACCCTGCCACTAATGCCTAATAATCAAAGGGGTATGCAATCCTTTCTTGCTATTTTCCCTGCGCAGATAATGACGTATAATGATGGGAATCACAACATTAAAGTCAAAGATACGAGATTTCAAACACGTCAAAGAAACCAGGAGCCGTGAAGTGGATCCAGTGCCTTTAACGACCAACTATACAGCCGAAATAAAATTCCCGCCGTATAGTTCCGGCCGTATAGTTGGCACCGACATCGCCAGGTCAAACAGAACAACTTTCGTGAAGGGACCCCTGTATTAAGAGGCTTCAGGCGACAAGAAAACTCTCTCTCTTTTCGACCTCAACTCTCCCTGCCACCAGAAGCCACCACTTCGGAGGAATAGATCTAGATCTAATCTCCAAACCCTTCTTACCACCATAGCCATATTCCACCACTTGTAATAGTAGATCTCTTCTCCAATTGGCGACATTGTAAGACTATTTTCTATCAATCTTATGATCTCTATTATAATGTTTATGATTGTTGATTTCATCTCTATGTGTGAGCAATTATCCTTGGGATAAGGGCTTCGGCCTAGCCATGTAGCTTTTTGTGCATGTTATTTATCATAGATGGGATCATGTATTAGTTTGCATGACATGATGATTATTGTATCCTCTCTTGCCTTAATCTAAGGACTTTCCAGGTACCCAAGACCCAAAGGATTGATCTAGGTATAGGAAGTGTGAGTAATGACTGATCTGCAGGTTGAGAACCCAAGTGACAGAAGGGATAGTACGACTGTATGTAAGAGATTTACTTGGGATTAACAGTGACATCACTATGCATATCATTAGTTCTGTTTCTTCTGTGGATGAGACTAGTAGGTTATTTCTATAAGCGGTTGTAGAGGCAATAGCAATTATGGATGCACCACCCACATATAATTATCTTGCTCTAACAATTACATGCATACTTTATTACTATCTTTTATTCCCATAAGATGTTTTGCACAACTACTGGTGAAACCAAAAGCCCCAGGCCCTCTCTCTCTCCATCGTCAATAACAACAAAAAGATCGCAAACTCTTGGTCTAGTGAAAACACAAAAGGAATTAATAAACTCCCGAAGGTCCGTTTAACTTCACTTTGCTTTCTACTTCCCGAGGATACGATAAACCTAGGTTTACTAGGGAAAGAGAACTATACTACATCCATAATCCAGATTGAAGGTATTAGGCTACCGAAAAAACCGTCGCCGGCCGCCACCGCCATTGTGCCTCCCCCAGCCCTCCGTGCCACCCGCCACCACAACCGCGCCTCCCCACGCCTCTCCCGTGCGCCTCTTCCATGGCGCCAGCCGCCACCTGCTGCGCCCCTCTATAGCCAGCGGCCACCATCGCGTTTTCCACGCCACTGCCACCATCCTGCCACCGCCAGCACGCCACCGCCACCCACTGCCTCGCCTAGGTATAGTTAGTTATAATTTTTAGTTGGTAATTTTTATTAGTTAGGTATTTTAGTTAGTTGATAATTATTAGTTAGGTATATAGTTGATAATTATAGTTATATTGTTTAGAAATAATAGTTTATAGAAATAATATTTTAGAAATAATATTATAGGAATAATATTGTATGGAAATAATATTAGTATAGAAATAATATTGTATGGAAATAATATTGTATAGAAATAATATTGTATATAAATAATATTAGTATAGAAATAATATTGTATAGAAATAATATTATATAGAAATAATATTGTATGGAAATAATATGGTATAAATAATATTGTATGGAAATAATATTGTATGAAAATAATATTGTATAGAAATAATATTGTATGGAAATAAATATTTCATAGAAATAATATTGTATAGAAATAATACTGTATGGAAATAATAATGTATAGAAACAATATTGTATAGAAATAATATTTACATACAATATTATTTCTACACAATATTATAGAAATGTTTGAAGGGAATATGCCCGAGAGGCAATAATAAAGTGGTTATTATCGTATTCCTTATTTATGATAAATGTTTATTTTGCATGCTATAATTATATTAATACGGAAACGTTAATACATGTGTGTTTAATAAACAAAAAGGAAGTTCCTAGTTATGCCTCTCTTATAAACTAGCTCGTTGATTAACAAGATGATCAAAGGTTTCCTGATCATGGACATTGGATGTTGTTAATAACGAGGTCACAATATTAGTGTAATGATGTGATGAACATTCATCCAAAGTATAGAATTACGATCAAAGTCATTGAGTTTATATTGCTATAACAACTTACAAAGTGATCCTAATCCTTAGACCATGAGATCATGTCAATCACTAACACCGGAAGAGTTTCTCGATGACATCAAACGTCACACCGTAACTGGGTGATTATAAAGATGGCTTCAGAACTACTAAAGTGTTATGTTGAGGTTCATGGATCGAGAGTGGAATTTTTTCATCCTAATGACGGATAGATATGCTCTAGGCCCTCTCGGTGATATCACATTGATTAGCTTGCAAGCAAGTGATTTGATCACTAGAATGTTATATCACGGGAACGAGAAAAGAGTGCATGTCGGTAACGAGATCAAACTAGGTATGGAGATACCGATGATCGAATCTCGGACATGTAATATATCGTGAAACAAAGGGATTAAGATACTAGCGTAAAGGGTTAACACGATCACATAAGTCATCGTTGAATGTGTGGGAGTCAGTACGGATCTCTAGGTCCCGCTGCTGATTATTGATCGGAGAGGGGTCTCGATCATGTCTGCATTATTCGCGAACCGTAGGGTGACACACTTAAGGGATACCGACACCATTCGGAGCAAATGATATGTCAGAAAAAGAAAAGGAAAACACAGGAATTTATTTCACTAGACACCGGAACTTTTTCGGTTAAAATTGCTGAAACTTTTTCTCCTTGTGAAATGGAATACTAGCAAGGGGTTTTATGTGAATGTTTGTTAATTAAAGTAATTAACAAAATTACGAATAAATAAAAAGAAGTGTTTTATTTAAATGAGAGCTTGCATTAAATTTGGTGGAAATTTAATGCATGTGAGTGGATTTTTGAGTGGAGGCTCTTTTATGGGAGTGGAGGCTTTTTGTAACACCCTCAGAATCGACCCTATGCAAGTTTCAGCGATTCCCGCCAAACCCGCATAGAAACGATTCAAAGGTGCCCACCAGGCACTTTCGTGCGGGTGGAAAACGAAGTAATAACATTACACAACAGTCCTCGATGGGACCCACGGAACAGATATATATATATATAACAACGACTCAATGAGTCAAGAATACAGATATAATATACAAAGATCCCAATCATCTTGAAAATGATAGAGCGTCCGACTACGGACAAGATGCAAATGGGGCTAAGAGCCCTGAAGAATAACCAATGGCGTCCATAACCCTGCCCAGGCCAAGCCGGAGGGGTAACCCTGCTAACGACGTCGATCTCAAACCTGCTTATACAAAAGGGGTGCCGACGAAGGGCAAAGGAAAAAGAGAGAGCGGTCAGTACTGAGGCCAGTACACGGCGAGGCTAGAATTCGGCGGTCCTCGCCTACATAGGTATGGTGGACTGAAGCGGCAGCGCGGCATGCACTAAGCAACCTATAGAGACTCGATACAACTAGCGGCTATCAGAGAGGGGTAAGAAAGACCTATTCGGAACCACCTTGATACTACCTCCAAACATACCCATCCTGGTATTTCCCCCTCGAGACCAAACGAGGAAGTCAACCGAGGAACTCACACAGTTGGCAGTTTTATTTATTCCGTTATAGTTGCGGCAATTACTAGTCAAATAAAGATGGCATGAGTCATCCTGATATAATAAGCAGTGGGCAGTTTTAGTTAACCATTCCGTTGTAGTTGCGACACTTACTAGTCAAATATATGATTAGCATGAGATATCCCAAAACCCAGCAGTTGTTGGTACTTTTATTTAGCCATTCCGTTGTAGTTGCAATACTTACTAGTCAGATACAATGGTCGCAAGCGAAAACCCAAACAAGCAATTGTTGGCAGTTTTATTTAGCCATTCCATTGTAGTGAAGCTGATTACTAGTCATTATAAAGTCAAATTTATAGCACTACTTTAGTTATAGTTGTCTATGATCGAGATACTGTGATCCAAGTCGTCCATAACCGCGGACACGGCTTTCAGAAAGTTTTACCCTGCAGGGGTGCACAAATAGCAACACACACTCGATCAACCTCGGAAAAACCAAATCAAAACCCAACGAGGCTTTCACGACAAAGCAATCACAGGATTCAGAAATATTTCAGGGGGCCACCCCATTGAGTACACCCGCAACGAAGTTAGCTGACTTCGAGACGGACTCAAGGTTTTCGTCAATGGCTGTAAATGACTGGGAACCCAAAACTGGGCTTGTCGATACCGCGAAAACACTCCGCTTACCTAAACAGTACAGTGTGCAGTACCTCGCACAATTTAAACAAAGCAGTAAAGCATGGCATAAGTACAGGATAGTAAATAAAACCTCAAACTAGTTTGTGGCCCCAAGAAATAAGAATGAATCAAGCTCTGGCTCAGGGGGGTCCCATAATCCTCCCGGATGTGGATAGCGCGAATATTCAAGGAACAGGTATCAAGTACTCGGGGTCCTACGGGATACAAGTGGACGGTTAACAACCAAATAACATCTATTGCCCACCTGTGCCTCTGCATTTTCCTACTTCAATTTTAGTTGTTAAACAGTAATTAAAGTCTTGATCAACTCTAACAATAAACACACGGCAATACTCCAACAACTATGGTACTTGACGACACGCAACAGCACTTGAGCAAGCGACTACGACGCGCAAGTCCAACTATCTACCAAACAACAGGTAATAGGATGTGTCCAAGGCAATATAAGGCTGCAAGGGATATTGCGGGTACGGAAACTAGAGCAACACGACACAGATAGCAATAGATCAACAGGAGGGAATAAATACTATAAAAGTAAGATAGGTAGAAAGAGGGGAGATGCTCGCCTGAAAACATTGCCGAAGGTTCATCCGAAGATTGGGTCGACACTCGCATCAACTCAACGGCCTTATCCGCGAAGAACCAAACACTAGAAGAAACACCGGTTGGACTATTTAATACTACGGCAAAAGATCGGGCATGATGCATGTATGATGTATGGCATGGCAAAGGTGCGAGGCGATTAGGCAAGATTAAGTGGAACCGAAGTCCCGACAATTACTTAAATGGTTCATGTTGTTTAGCTACCCCACAATTAAATGTTGTATTAGCAAGACCAAACATGGTTTCGGTTCGCTATGCCAATTTAAATGTAGTCCGGAATAAGACAAAGATATCCCGCATATAGACTCCATATTTAATTTAGATGAATCGGCATAAGGCCCCCAAACCACATGACAATATGCATGCGAGCATGTATGATTGAATGCAACAAGTTTATATATAGCATTTATAAAATAGGGGCTCGGGAAAGGTTCACACATTAGGGTTCGACGATCTTGGTTCCGGGGGTTCGGGGTTGGTCTCAGGGTTCAGGGTTCGACGGGAACGGTCTCAGCGGGATCGTTCTCGGATAACAGAGTAGATCTTGGCGTTCCGCGAAGAAGGACTTGGTTCGGTGCCGGGACGCATCAGATTCGCCCTGGTCGATGTCGTTCTTGTCGTCGTGAAGACCTTGTCGGTTCCGCGGGTCGGGTCGGACTTGGCGTCCGGGGTGAAGTGCTTGTCGTTCCATGGCGATCTTGGCGGCTTCGGCTCCGGAAAGGAGCACTCGACGTTCCGGGGAGAAGACCTTGGCGTCATATGTTGAGGTTTTCGGGTGTCGGTGCCGGACTCGGGTGTGGCGTCGATGGTCTTACGTGGCCCGATGGTTCCATGTAGGAGATTCCCGGGTACCGCGGCGGAGTTCTCGGGGTTTTGATGAAGATCTTGGCGGGGGTTCCAGGGTTCGGGTTCGGCGAGATCGGCCTTCGGGGACTCGGATGCCGGGATCGGTCTTCGCGGGTCTCGGCGAACTTGGCGTGTCGAGGTCGGTCGGGCCCGGCGCCATGGTTTCTCGAACATCGAATCCTCGTACTGGATATACTGAAACATCAGCAACACCCCTTCACATACTACTCCTTAATCAGCAGTACTCCATCGGCGTTCATGTATTCTCCAGAGGCCACGCACGGAGGAAACAGGTGCCCAGGGGGTCGATGCTGCAGGTCATAGCAGCGAGCGAGAGGAACTCGACCCGGACAGAGGCCGACGGCGGCGACTGAACACAGGCGGGGTCGGGGGAGAGCTTGGCTTAGGAACGACGGAGTGGAGGGGATCGATGGTGGCGTCGAGCCGGCGAGGTTGACGGTGGCCGTGCACGGAGCGGCTCAGCGGAGCGGCGCAGGGCGAGGCCGGGGAGGACGCGACCGGACGGCGGGGAGAGGAAGGCCTGAGGCGGCGCTGGAGACGAGGCTCGCCGGCGGCGCGGCTGCAGGTGGCGGGGCTCCGGTGGCGGCGCAGGAGAACGACGGCCCGGGGTGGCGTCGCGGGCGACGTCAGATGCAGGGAGGCGGTGGGTGACGGTTGCGTCGGGGATGGGGCCCGGTGGCGCCGGCGCAGGCCGGAGAGGCGGCCGACGGAGGAGAGCTCGAGGGACGTGGGGCTGCGCGGCGGCGCCGTCGACGGGCGGCGGACGTCGGCACGGGGAGGCGGGCGGAGGCGGTAGGGGATGGCGGCCGGCGGGCGAGCGGAGGAGGGAGGACGCGGAGGATGCCTAGGTGGCGCCGCGGAGGAGGGAGGGCGAGGTGGCGAGGCGCGACGGGGAGGCCCGGGTGGCGGCGGCGCCTGGGAGAACCGAGGGAGGAGGGAGACGCGGGGAGAGAGGAAGGAGACGGGGGGGGGATCGATGCGGGGTGGTGGGTCCAGGTTGGGGTCGGTTTGACTAGGCGTGGGTGTGTTGTGTGAGTGCGTGTAGGCGTGTCTGGTGGGATGAGTGGATCAGGTCAGGGGAGAGAGAGAGGGGTTTGGTAAGGGTGGCTGTTTGGAAGTTGGGGGTGAGGTGGCAGCGGGTGAGTGGTGGGGGTTGGGGCCAGGGTGAGGTGGCGACCAGCTATTGGGTGGGGTGAGGTGGCTGGGGACTGGGTAGGCTAGGATAGGGTAAGAAAAGAGTTGGGGGGGTAGCTGGGATTTGGTACTGGGGGTGGCCGACTGGGTCGGAGCGGCCCGGTACGGCTGCCCCCTAAAAATAATTAAACAAAATATTTATTCCAAACGGGGCTTTTGCAAATCGTTGGCAGACAAAACAAAATAATCCGGAGACCCGGGTTTTGTGTTTGAACAAAGACGGGGCGTTTAGAAAACAAAATAGGTTTTTCCGAGAATAGTTTTATGCAAGCAAATGCAAGATGATGACGATGCTCAAATGCAATGCGGCATGATGACATGAGCATGTGGTCATGATGATGCAATGCACAAAAACAACGCGATTTTCTAGTAGTGGTTTTGCGGGATGCCACTATTCGACACCACTAACAATGGATCTCGCCCTCGAGATCCGCCTCATGGTACCGGGAAGAAGGTCGGCGATCTGCGTCTTCTCGCTTCGTGTAGATCCTCGCGACACCACTAACAAGAGGTCGTTGTCCGTGATCGTCGAGAGAACACTCCGGGAACAAAAGGTCGAAGGTAGAGGTATCAACATAAAGCCACCTCTAGCTTCGAGGGAAGGAGGGAACCGATGCATTCTCATCCCTTCAATGTACAAAAGCAAATAGAAGGGGTAGTCGGCATGGGGGCCAATCCATCACGCACCCAAACTATTACTCTGCACAATCAGTAGAAAAGCGTGCAACCATTCTCGGAATCAGACTGAAGATCTCGACAATCGAGGTTCAGAAACAAAGGAGTGATGCAGACTCTGCATCGGATCTGGCGTAGATGATGTTGTCGCGTCGGAAAACACCGGAAGACACGAGAAGGAACAAAGAGAAGCCCACCAGACGAAGGATTCCTCGGATAGCATGAAGACCAGATGTAGCAACACCGTTACCAAAGGAGGAAGCGAAACCCTGAAGGTACGATGGAACCCAACCACGAGAAATCCTGGACTCGAAGAGAGAGAAGAGAGCGGAGTCAAAACACGCAGAGGTGAGAGGAGAGCAGCAGAGGGGTAAGGAGTAAAAGCAGACCTAATCAGAACTATCCAACCGATTTTGCAAAACAGTTTTGACACTCTACTTCGGCCGTTAGCTAGGTTATCCTACAGGCTGGACTTGTGGGGTATCGTAACTGCTGAGCTCTGATACCACTCTGTAACACCCTCAGAATCGACCCTATGCAAGTTTCAGCGATTCCCGCCAAACCCGCATAGAAACGATTCAAAGGTGCCCACCATGCACTTTCGTGCGGGTGGAAAACGAAGTAATAACATTACACAACAGTCCTCGATGGGACCCACAGAACAAATATATATATAACAGCGACTCAATGAGTCAAGAATACAGATATAATATACAAAGATCCCAATCATCTTGAAAATGATAGAGCGTCCGACTACGGACAAGATGCAAATGGGGCTAAGAGCCCTGAAGAATAACCAATGGCGTCCATAACCCTGCCCAGGCCAAGCCGGAAGGGTAACCCTGCTAACGACGTCGATCTCAAACCTGTTATACAAAAGGGGTGTCGACGAAGGGCAAAGGAAAAAGAGAGAGTGGTCAGTACTGAGGCCAGTACACGGCGAGGCTAGAATTCGGCGGTCCTCGCCTACATAGGTATGGTGGACTGAAGCGGCAGCGCGGCATGCACTAAACAACCTATAGAGACTCGATACAACTAGCGGCTATCAGAGAGGGGTAAGAAAGACCTATTCGGAACCACCTTGATACTACCTCCAAACATACCCATCCTGGTATTTCCCCCTCGAGACCAAACGAGGAAGTCAACCGAGGAACTCACACGGTTGGCAGTTTTATTTATTCCGTTATAGTTGCGGCAATTACTAGTCAAATAAAGATGGCATGAGTCATCCTGATATAATAAGCAGTGGGCAGTTTTAGTTAACCATTCCGTTGTAGTTGCGACACTTACTAGTCAAATATACGATTAGCATGAGATATCCCAAAACCCAGCAGTTGTTGGTACTTTTATTTAGCCATTCCGTTGTAGTTGCAATACTTACTAGTCAGATACAATGGTCGCAAGCGACAGCCCAAACAAGCAATTGTTGGCAGTTTTATTTAGCCATTCCATTGTAGTGAAGCTAATTACTAGTCATTATAAAGTCAAATTTATAGCACTACTTTAGTTATAGTTGTCTATGATCGAGATACTGTGCTCCAAGTCGTCCATAACCGCGGACACGGCTTTCAGAAAGTTTTACCCTGCAGGGGTGCACAAATAGCAACACACACTCGATCAACCTCGGAAAAACCAAATCAAAACCCAACAAGGCTTTCACGACAAAGCAATCACAGGATTCAGAAATATTTCAGGGGGCCACCCCATTGAGTACACCCGCAACGAAGTTAGCTGACTTCGAGACGGACTCAAGGTTTGCGTCAATGGCTGTAAACGACTGGGAACACAAAACTGGGCTTGTCGATACCGCGAAAACACTCCGCTTACCTAAACAGTACAGTGTGCAGTACCTCGCACAATTTAAACAAAGCAGTAAAGCATGGCATAAGTACAGGATAGTAAATAAAACCTCAAACTAGTTTGTGGCCCCAAGAAATAAGAATGAATCAAGCTCTGGCTCAGGGGGGTCCCATAATCCTCCCGGATGTGGATAGCGCGAATATTCAAGGAACAGGTATCAAGTACTCGGGGTCCTACGGGACACAAGTGGACGGTTAACAACCAAATAACATCTATTGCCCACCTGTGCCTCTGCATTTTCCTACTTCAATTTTAGTTGTTAAACAGTAATTAAAGTCTTGATCAACTCCAACAATAAACACACGGCAATACTCCAACAACTGTGGTACTTGACGACACGCAACAGCACTTGAGCAAGCGACTACGACGCGCAAGTCCAACTATCTACCAAACAACAGGTAATAGGATGTGTCCAAGGCAATATAAGGCTGCAAGGGATATTGCGGGTACGGAAACTAGAGCAACGCGACACAGATAGCAATAGATCAACAGGAGGGAATAAATACTATAAAAGTAAGATAGGTAGAAAGAGGGGAGATGCTCGCCTGAAAACATTGCCGAAGGTTCATCCGAAGATCGGGTCGACACTCGCATCAACTCAACGGCCTTATCCGCGAAGAACCAAACACTAGAAGAAACACCGGTTGGACTATTTAATACTACGGCAAAAGATCGGGCATGATGCATGTATGATGTATGGCATGGCAAAGGTGCGAGGCGATTAGGCAAGATTAAGTGGAACCGAAGTCCCGACAATTACTTAAATGGTTCATGTTGTTTAGCTACCCCACAATTAAATGTTGTATTAGCAAGACCAAACATGGTTTCGGTTCGCTATGCCAATTTAAATGTAGTCCGGAATAAGACAAAGATATCCCGCATATAGACTCCATATTTAATTTAGATGAATCGGCATAAGGCCCCCAAACCACATGACAATATGCATGCGAGCATGTATGATTGAATGCAACAAGTTTATATATAGCATTTATAAAATAGGGGCTCGGGAAAGGTTCACACATTAGGGTTCGGCGATCTTGGTTCCGGGGGTTCGGGGTTGGTCTCAGGGTTCAGGGTTCGATGGTAATGGTCTCGACGGGATCGTTCTTGGATAACAGAGTAGATCTTGGCGTTCCGCGAAGAAGGACTTGGTTCGGTGCCGGGGCGCATCGGATTCGCCCTGGTCGATGTCGTTCTTGTCGTCGTGAAGACCTTGTCGGTTCCGCGGGTCGGGTCGGACTTGGCGTCCGGGGTGAAGTGCTTGTCGTTCCATGGCGATCTTGGCGGCTTCGGCTCCGGAAAGGAGCACTCGACGTTCCGGGGAGAAGACCTTGGCGTCATATGTTGAGGTTGTCGGGTGTCGGTGCCGGACTCGGGTGTGGCGTCGATGGTCTTACGTGGCCCGATGGTTCCATGTAGGAGATTCCCGGGTACCGCGGCGGAGTTCTCGGGGTTTCGATGAAGATCTTGGCGGGGGTTCCAGGGTTCGGGTTCGGCGAGATCGGCCTTCGGGGTCTCGGACGCCGGGATCGGTCTTCGCGGGTCTCGACGAACTTGGCGTGTCGAGGTCGGTTTTCGGGCCCGGCGCCGTGGTTTCTCGAACATCGAATCCTCGTACTGGCTATACTGAAACATCAGCAACACCCCTTCACATACTACTCCTTAATCAGCAGTACTCCATCGGCGTTCATGTATTCTCCAGAGGCCACGCACGGAGGAAACAGGTGCCCAGGGGGTCCATGCTGCAGGTCATAGCAGCGAGCGAGAGGAACTCGACCCGGACAGAGGCCGACGGAGGCGACTGAACACAGGCGGGGTCGGGGGAGAGCTTGGCTTAGGAACGACGGAGTGGAGGGGTCGACGGTGGCGTCGAGCCGGCGAGGTTGACGGTGGCCGTGCACGGAGCGGCTCAGCGGAGCGGCACAGGGCGAGGCCGGGGAGGACGCGGCCGGACGGCGGGGAGAGGAAGGCCCGAGGCGGCGCGGCTGCAGGTGGCGGGGCTCCGGTGGCGGCGTAGGAGAACGACGGCCCGGGGTGGCGTCGCGGGCGACGTCGGATGCAGGGAGGCGGTGGGTGACGGTTGCGTCGGGGATGGGGCCCGGCGGCGCCGGCGCAGGCCGGAGAGGCGGCCGACGGAGGAGAGCTCGGGGGACATGGGGCTGCGCGGCGGCGCCGTCGACGGGCGGCGGACGTCGGCACGGGGAGGCGGGCGGAGGCGGTAGGGGATGGCGGCCGGCGATCGAGCGGAGGAGGGAGGACGCGGAGGATGCCTGGGTGGCGCCCCGGAGGAGGGAGGGCGAGGTGGCGAGGCGCGACGGGGAGGCCCGGGCGGCGGCGGCGCCTGGGAGAACCGAGGGAGGAGGGAGACGCGGGGAGAGAGGAAGGAGACGGGGGGGGGGGGGATCGATGCGGGATGGTGGGTCCAGGTTGGGGTCGATTTGACCAGGCGTGGGTGTGTTGTGTGAGTGCGTGTAGGCGTGTCTGGTGGGATGAGTGGATCAGGTCAGGGGAGAGAGAGAGGGGTTTGGTGAGGGTGGCTGTTTGGAAGTTGGGGGTGAGGTGGCAGCGGGTGAGTGCTGGGGGTTGGGGCCAGGGTGAGGTGGCGACCAACTATTGGGTGGGGTGAGGTGGCTGGGGACTGGGTAGGCTAGGATAGGGTAAGAAAAGAGTTGGGGGGGTAGCTGGGATTTGGTACTGGGGGTGGCCGACTGGGTCGGAGCGGCCCGGTACGGCTGCCCCCTAAAAATAATTAAACAAAATATTTATTCCAAACGGGGCTTTTGAAAATCGTTGGCAGACAAAACAAAATAATCCGGAGACCCGGGTTTTGTGTTTGAACAAAGACGGGGCGTTTAGAAAACAAAATAGGTTTTTCCGAGAATAGTTTTATGCAAGCAAATGCAAGATGATGACGATGCTCAAATGCAATGCGGCATGATGACATGAGCATGCGGTCATGATGATGCAATGCACAAAAACAACGCGATTTTCTAGTAGTGGTTTTGCGGGATGCCACACTTTTCATTTTGAGTGGGAGCTCCACCCACATGAATGTGGAAGAGGTGGGGGCAGCCCAGCAAGGCTGGGCGCATGGCCCCTTGGGTGCCCCCCTCTCCCTATAAAAGGCCCCCCTCTCATCCTCTCAAAACACACCTCCCCGCGAAGGATCTCTCTCCCCCCTTTAGAATTTCCCCATGGTCTCGGATCAACGAGATACATGTTCCCGGTGGCTTTTTCTGAAAGGATCTGTTGCTTCCGCTGCTTTGCTGGAGCGAGGGCGCGGAGGTTGTCGGGTTACCCATACGTGTGTGCAATCACGGATGCACCACTGCTTTGCGGTGCTGGACCGGCTGGACCAGATGGACTTCATTAAGATCTTGAGATCGTCAAGCGTTCGTCTACACCATCCACGAGTAAAACCTCGTTAACGCTATTCGGTCTTCGAGGGTATGTATTCTATGGATGTATATCCACCCGTTGCTTGTATCTAGTAGATAAATCTTGGTACTTAGATGTTCCCATAATAGGAATTTTTTTTGTTTTCTACGCTGCGAACCCAACAGTGGTATCAGAGCCGGATATTGAAGGGAATATGCCCGAGAGGCAATAATAAAGTGGTTATTATCGTATTCCTTGTTTATGATAAATGTTTATTTTGCATGCTATAATTGTATTAATACGGAAGCGTTAATACATGTGTGTTTAATAAACAAAAGGTAGTTCCTAGTTATGCCTCTCTTATAAACTAGCTCGTTGATTAACAAGATGATCATAGGTTTCCTGATCATGGACATTGGATGTTGTTAATAACGAGGTCACAACATTAGTGTAATGGTGTGATGAACATTCATCCGAAGTATAGTTTACGATCAAAATCATTGAGTTTATTTCTGCTATAACAACTTAAGAAGTGATCCTAATCCTTAGACCATGAGATCATGTCAATCACTAACACCGGAAGAGTTTCTTGATAACATCAAACGTCACACCATAACATGGTGATTATAAAGATTTATTCAGAACTAATAAAGTGTTACGTTGAGGCTCATGGATCGAGAGTGGAATTTGTTCATCCCGATGACGGATAGAGATTCTCTAGGCCCTCTCGGTGATATCACATTGATTAGCTTGCAAGCAAGTGATTTGATCACTAGAATGTTATATCACAGAAACGAGAAAAGAGTGCATGTCGGTAACGAGATAAAACTAGGTATGGAGATACCGATGATCGAATCTCGGACATGTAATATATCACGAAACAAAAGGATTAAGATACTAGCGTAAAAGGTTCCGACGATCACAAGAAAGTCATCGTTGAATGTGTGGGAGTCAGTATGGGTCTCCAGATCCCGCTTCTGATTATTGATCCGAGAGGGGTCTCGATCATGTCCGCATTATTCACGAACCATAGGGTGACACACTTAAGAGACACCGACATCCAATTGGAGCAAAAGTTTCATGCCGAAATAATGAACAAGCGCAGGAATTTATTTCACTAGATACCGAAACAGGTTTTCGGGTGAAATTGCATAAAGTGGTTATGCATGTGAAATAGAATTCTAGCAAGGGGTTATTTGTGAATGTTTGTCATTAAATTAATTGACAAAATTCTGAATAAAAAAAGAGTTTTATTTAAGTGAGAGCTTGCATTAAATTTGGTGGAAATTTAATGCATGTGAGTGGATTTTTGAGTGGAGGCTTTTTAATGGGAGTGGAGGCTTTTCATTTTGAGTGGGAGCTTCACCCACATGAATGTGGAAGAGGTGGAGGCAGCCCCCATGGCTGGGCTCCATGCCCCTTGGGTGCCCCCCTCTCCCCTATAAAAGGCCCCCCTCTCCTCCTCTCAAAGCACACCTCCTCGTGAACGATCTCTCTCCCCCTCTAGAATTTATCCCCCATGGTCTCGGACTAGCGAGATACATGTTCCCGATGGCTGTTCGGCAAGAAAGAGTTGCGCTTCCGCTGCATCGCTGGAGCGAGGAGGCGGAGGTTGCTCAGTGCCACGAACGTGTGTGCGAGCACGGATGCGCTGCTGTTTTGCGGCGCTAGGACTTTCTCTTGATCTTGAGATCGGCAAGAGATCAACTACATCAACCACGAGTTTGGACTCGTTAAGCTTTGTCGGTCTTCAAGGGTATGTTCTCTACGGATATACTTCCGCCCGTTGTTTGTATCTAGTAGATAGATCTTGGTACATAGTTGTTCCCATCGTAGGAAATTTTTTGTTTTCTATGCTGCGAACCCTACAGTGGTATCAGAGCCGGATCTATGCGTAGATGCTTTGCACGGGTAGTACACATATGAGTATGTGGGTGATGATGATCATTTTATTTCTTCTTAGTTGTACTTTGGATATTGGTGGCTGTAGGGTTCGCAGCATAGAAAACAAAAATTTTCCTACGATGTGAACTATATACCAAGATCTATCTACTAGATACAAACAACGGGCGGATGTATATCCATAGAAAACATACCCTTGAAGACCGACAAAGCTTAACGAGTTCAACTCGTGGTTGATGTAGACGATCTCTTGCCGATCTCAAGATGAGAGGAAGTCCTAGCGCCGCAAATCAGCAGCGCATCCGTGCTCGCACACACGTTCGAGGCACCGAGCAACCTCCGCCTCCTCGCTCCAGCGATGCAGCGGAAGCACAACTCTTTCTTGCCAAATAGCCACCGGGAACATGTATCTCGCTAGTCCGAGACCATGGGGGATAAATTCTAGAGGGGGAGAGAGATCCTTCACGAGGAGGTGTGAGAGACAAGTGAGGAGAGGGGCTCCTTTTATAGGAGGAGGGGGGGCACCCAAGGGGGTGGCCGCCGGCCATGGGGGCTGCCCCCTCCCCTCCTTCATTCATGTGGGTGGACACTCCACTCACAAAATGCCCTTTAAAATCCCTCCACTCAAAAGTCCACTCAAATTCCCATTAAATTTCCACCAAATTTAATGCAAACTCTTTTATTTTATTCGGAATTTTGTCAATTACTTTAATGACAAACATTCACAAATAACCCCTTGCTAGAATTCTATTTCACATGCATAACCACTTTATGCAATTTCACCCGAAAACCTGTTTCGGTATCTAGTGAAATAAATTCCTGCGCTTGTTCACTCTTTCGGCATGAAACATTTGCTCCAATTGGATGTCGGTGTCTCTTAAGTGTGTCACCCTACGGTTCGTGAATAATGCAGACATGATCGAGACCCCTCTCGGATCAATAATCAGAAGCGGGATCTGGAGACCCATACTGACTCCCACACATTCAACGATGACTTTCTTGTGATCGTCGGAACCTTTTACGCTAGTATCTTAATCCCTTTGTTTCACGATATATTACATGTCCGAGATTCGATCATCGGTATCTCCATACCTAGTTTGATCTTGTTACCGACATGCACTCTTTTCTCGTTCCTGTGATATAACATTCTACTGATCAAATCACTTGCTTGCAAGCTAATCAATGTGATATCACCGAGAGGGCCCAGAGTATATCTATCCGTCATTGGGATGAACAAATTCCACTCTCGATCCATGAGCCTCAACATAACACTTTATTAGTTCTGAATCCATCTTTATAATCACCCTGTTACGGTGTGACGTTTGATGTTATCAAGAAACTCTTCCGGTGTTAGTGATTGACATGATCTCATGGTCTAAGGATTAGGATCACTTCGTAAGTTGTTATAGCAATATAAACTCAATGACTTTGATCGTAATGCTATACTTCGGATGAATGTTCATCACACCATTACACTAATGTTGTGATCCCGTTATTAACAACATCCAATGTCCATGATCAGGAAACCTTGATCATCTTGTTAATCAAGGAGCTAGTTTATGAGAGAGGCATAACTAGGAACTTTCTGTTTGTTTATTAACACACATGTATTAACGTTTCCGTATTAATACAATTATAGCATGCAAAATAAACATCTATCATATACTTGGAATACACATAATAAACACTTTATTATTGCCTCTCAGGGCATATTCCCTTCAGTCTCCCACTTGCACTAGAGACAATAATCTAGTTACATAGTGATAAATCTAACACCCATTGAGTTCTGGTGTTGATCATGTTTTGCTCTAGGGAGAGTTTTAGTCAACAGATCTGCTACATTGAGATTCGTATGTACTTTACAAATCTTTATATCTCCATCCTTGACATGCTCGCGGATGGAGTGAAACCGGCGCTTAATATGCTTGGAATGCTTGTGAGACCTTGGCTCTTTGGCATTGGCAATGTCACCATTGTTGTCACAATAGATCACCATTGGGTCCAACGCGTTTGCCACCACTCCTAGTTCGGATATGAACTCCTTCATCCAAACTGCTTCCTGAGCCGCTTCTGAAGCAGCAACATATTCGGCCTCCGTTGTTGATCCCGCTACCACAGGTTGTTTGGAGCTCCTCCAACTAACCGCTCCGCCATTCATGAGAAATACGTATCCGGATTGAGACTTAGAGTCATCCGGATCGGTGTCAAAGCTAGCGTCGACATAACACTTAGCGACGAGCTCTTCTTCACCTCCGTATACAAGAAACATATCCTTAGTTCTTCGTAAGTACTTAAGGATATTCTTGACCGCTATCCAGTGTTCCGAACCTGGATCCGATTGGTACCTACTAGTCAAACTAATAGCATGTGCCACATCCGGTCTTGTACATAGCATGGCGTACATTATAGAGCCTATGGCTGAAGCATAGGGGACTTTGTCCATTATCTCTCTTTCTTCCGCCGAAGCCGGACTTTGAGTCTTACTCAATGTCTTGCCTTGCAACATAGGTAAGAACCCCTTCTTACTTCCGTCCATTTTAAACTTCTTTAAAATCTTATCAAGGTATGTACTTTGCGATAGCCCTATTAGGCGCCTAGATCTATCTCTATAGATCTTTATGCCTAATATGTATGACGCTTCACCTAGGTCCTTCATTGAAAATTTGCTGTTTAGATAACTTTTAACACTGTTTAAAAGATCTATATCATTTCCGATCAATAATATGTCATCCACATATAATATCAGAAATGCCACATTGCTCCCACTCACTTTCTTGTAAATACAAGCTTCTCCATAAGTTTGGACAAATCCAAACTCTTTGATCACCTCATCAAAGCGGAGATTCCAACTTCGTGATGCTTGCTTCAATCTATAGATGGATCGCTGAAGCTTTCACACCTTGTTAGCATCCTTAGGATCGACAAAAACCCTTTGGTTGTATCATATACAACTCTTCTTCAATATTACCATTGAGAAACGCGGTTTTGACATCCATCTGCCATATCTCATAATCGAAATATGCAGCAATTGCTAACATAATCCTAACTGACTTTAGCATCGCTACGGGAGAGAAACTCTCATCGTAGTCAACTCCTTGAATTTGTCGAAACCCCTTTGCGACAAGTCGAGCTTTATAGACGGTCACATTACCATCAGCATCAGTTTTCCTTTTGAAAATCCATTTGTTCTCCACGGCCTTTCGGTCGTGAGGTAATTCCACCAAGTTCCAAACTTGATTTTCATACATGGATTCCATCTCGGATTTCATGGCTTCTAACCATTCGTTGGAATCCGGGCTCATCATCGCTTCTTCATACGTCGCAGGGTCATCATTTTCATCAACCATGAAATTCATGACAGGATTTCCGTACAGCTCGGGAGCTGCACGCGTCCTGTTTGACCTGCGAGGTTCGGTAGTACTCTCTTTCGGAGTTTCATGATCATTATCATTAGTTCCCTCTTCAACAGGTGGAGCCAACTCCGGAACAACTTCCGGCGCTGCGCTACTCGCCATACTTTGAAGAGAAGGTTCCACAACCTCTTCGATTTCTACCTTCCGACTACTCACACCTTTCGCGAGAAACTCTTTCTCTAGAAAGGATCCATTCTTGGCAACAAAAACCTTGCCCTCGGATCTGCGATAGAAGGAATACCCAATAGTTTCTTTAGGGCATCCTATGAAGACGCATTTTTCCGCTTTGGGTTTGAGTTTATCCGGTTGAAGTTTCTTCACATAAACATCGCATCCCCAAACTTTAAGAAATGACAGCTTAGGTTTGTTTCCAAACCACAATTCATACGGTGTCTTTTCAACGGATTTATATGGTGCCCGATTTAAAGTGAATGCAGCAGTTTCTAGTGCATAACCCCAAAATGACAACGGCAAGTCCGTCAGAGACATCATAGATCGAACCATATCTAATAAAGTATGATTACGACGTTCCGACACACCATTTCGCTGTGGTGTTCCAGCATGTGTGAGTTGTGAAACAATTCCACACTCTTTCATGTGAGTGCTAAACTCGTAACTTAGATACTCACCTCCACGGTCGGACCATAGAAATTTGATCTTTCTATTACGATGATTTTCCACTTCATTCTGAAATTCCTTGAACTTTTCAAAGGTTTCAGACTTGTGTTTCATCAAGTAGATATAACCGTATCTACTCAAATCATCCGTGAAAGTAACAAAATAACGATATCCACCTCGCGCCGACACACTCATTGGACCACATACATCAGAATGTATGATTTCCAATAAATCTGTCGCCCGTTCCATTGAACCGGAAAACGTCGTTCTAGTCATCTTGACCATAAGGCATGGCTCACATGTATCAAATGATTCATAATCAAGTGATTCCAAAAGTCCATCCGAATGGAGCTTCTTCATGCGTTTAACGCCAATATGACCTAGACGGCAGTGCCACATATATGCGGATATATCATCATTAAGTTTAATCCTTTTAGCATCAACATTATGAATATGTGTAACATTATCATCGAGATCTAATAGAAATAAACCATTCATCATCGGTGCATGACCATAAAAGATTTCATTCATATAAATGGAACAACCATTGTTCTCGGATTTAAATGAATAACCACTTCGCATCAAACATGATCCAGATACAATGTTCATGCTCAGTGCAGGCACCAGATAACATTTATTCAAGTTTATAACTAATCCCGACGGCAAGTGGAGAGGCAGCGTTCCGACGGCGATCACATCAACGCTTGATCCATTGCCGACACGCATCTTGACCTCACCCCTTGCTAGCGGTCGCTTGTTCCGCAGCCCCTGATTCGAGTTACAAATATTAGCAACTGAACCGGTATCAAATACCCAGGTGCTACTGCGAGCACTAGTCAAGTACACATCAATAACATGTATATCATATATACCTTTGTTTGCCTTGCCGGCCTTCTTGTCTGCCAGATACTTGGGGCAGTTGCGCTTCCAGTGGCCAGTCCCCTTACAATAGAAGCACTCGGAATCAGACTTAGGTCCAACTCGGGGTTTCTTTTCAGGCGCGGCAACAGGCTTGCCGCCCTTACTTCCCTTCCGTTTTCCCTTCTTGTCTTTCTTGAAACCAGTGTTCCTATTGATCATCAACACTTGATGTTCCTTTTTGATCTCCACTTCTGCAGTTTTAAGCATTGACAGAAGCTCGGGGAGAGACTTCTTCATGCCTTGCATATTATAGTTCATCACGAAGCTCTTATAGCTAGGTGGCAGAGACTGCAGAACACGATGGATGCCTAAGTCAATGGGAATCGATATTCCCAAGGACACAAGCTTATCGGCGTAACCCGACATCTTGAGTACATGCTCACTAACGGAGCTGTGCTCTTCCATCATGCAGCTAAAGAACTTTTCTGAAGCGTTGTAGCTCTCTACAGCAGCATGTGTGTCGAAAATCATTTTCAACTCACCCATTGTATCAAATGCATTGCCGTTTTCGAAATGCTTTCGAAGTTCCAGCTCTAGCCCATACAATATGCCGCAATGAACTAAGTTGTGGTCCTCCTGACGAGTCTGATAGACATTCTTCTCCTCGTCAGGGGCATCATCTAAAGGTGGGGGGCCTAACGGCGCTTCTAGCACATATTGCTTTTGTGCAGCAGAGAGGAGAATCCTCAAATTCATGGCCCATTCGGTAAAGTTGCTACCGTTCGTTGCTAGTTTCTCTTTCTCCATGAACACGTTGAAATTAAAAGCAGGTGGTGCCATCTACAACAGAATTTGTAAAGTTTAGACTAAGTGTATGATAGATTGAGTTCAGCTAATCTATATTACGAATGAACTCCCACTCAAAAACGACATCCCTCGTGCCTTTTTGGTGATTACATGAACCAAATCCACTACACCAAGTCCGATCATCACGTGAGTCGGTATAGCTTCAAAGGCGAGCATCAAATGGGCATCATATCAACTATATGACTCATGCTTAACCTTTCGGTCCGTGTTCCGAGGCCATGTCTGTACATGCTAGGCTCGCCAAGTTAGAACCTTAGTATTCGCGTGTGTAACTGTTTTACACCCGAAATATGGTCGTGGATCCAATAACACCCGATCATCACGTGATGTCTTGGAGCGACGAAAACATAATCGGTGCATACTAAATGAATAACACATTCTTATCTTGATATTTAAATGAGGGATCATCTTATTATGCTAACAAAGCGCTAAACAAGCAATATAAGATGCTATCAAACATCATATGTTTATTAGTGAAATGATATGGTTCCTGCAGATGATCTCTATCATGTGCATCGTGGTATGATCACTATCATACCTATATGTGTAAATCCAAGGTCTATGGATTTTACACGCTATGTGTGTTGTAAGAGTATCATCTCATACTTCTACTTCCAACACTACCATATCATAACACTAGCCCAGCAACAATCTAAACTAGACGCCTCTAATTTATCCATTGCAAGTTTTACGTGGCTTAGGGCTTTCGAGATAGAACCATTCTTACCTACGAACATGAACCACAACGAGGATAATCAAATTGTTGACAACTCGCTTGCAAAATAGATATTGACTATAGTAGGAGAGACAGACACCCGCTAGCCACTTATGCAAACTAGTTGCATGTCAAGCGTGGAACAGGTCTCATGTGCGAGGACATGTAAAGTTTGTCCGGGCCGCTTCATCCCACTATGCCACCAATATCCAAAATTACAACAAAGGAGCAACAACATGATCATCATTGCCCACATACTCATATGTGTACTACCCGTGTAAAGTATCTACGCATAGATCCGACTCTGATACCACTGTAGGGTTCGCAGCATAGAAAACAAAAAATTTCCTACGATGTGAACTATATACCAAGATCTATCTACTAGATACAAACAACAGGCGGATGTATATCCGTAGAGAACATACCCTTGAAGACCGACAAAGCTTAACGAGTTCAACTCGTGGTTGATGTAGACGATCTCTTGCCGATCTCAAGATCGAGAGGAAGTCCTAGCGCCACAAATCAGCAGCGCATCCGTGCTCGCACACACGTTCGAGGCACCGAGCAACCTCCGCCTCCTCGCTCCAGCGATGCAGCGGAAGCACAACTCTTTCTTGCCGAATAGCCACCGGGAACATGTATCTCGCTAGTCCGAGACCATGGGGGATAAATTCTAGAGGGGGAGAGAGATCCTTCACGAGGAGGTGTGAGAGACAAGTGAGGAGGGGGGCTCCTTTTATAGGAGGAGGGAGGGCACCCAAGGGGGTGGCCGCCGGCCATGGGGGCTGCCCCCTCCCCTCCTTCATTCATGTGGGTGGACACTCCACTCACAAAATGCCCTTTAAAATCCCTCCACTCAAAAGTCCACTCAAATTCCCATTAAATTTCCACCAAATTTAATGCAAACTCTCATTAAATAAAACTCTTTTATTTTATTCAGAATTTTGTCAATTACTTTAATGACAAACATTCACAAATAACCCCTTGCTAGAATTCTATTTCACATGCATAACCACTTTATGCAATTTCACCCGAAAACCTGTTTCGGTATCTAGTGAAATAAATTCCTGCGCTTGTTCATTCTTTCGGCATGAAACATTTGCTCCAATTGGATGTCGGTATCCCTTAAGTGTGTCACCCTACGTTTCACGAATAATGCAGACATGATCGAGACCCCTCTCCGATCAATAATCAACAGCGGGACCTGGAGATCCGTACTGACTCCCACACATTCAACGATGACTTCTGTGATCGTGTGAACCTTGTACGCTAGTATCTTAATCCCTTTGTTTCACGATATATTACATGTCCGAGATTCGATCATCGGTATCTCCATACCTAGTTTGATCTCGTTACCGACATGCACTCTTTTCTCGTTTCTGTGATATAATATTCTAGTGATCAAATCACTTGCTTGCAAGCTAATCAATGTGATATCACCGAGAGGGCCCGGAGCATATCTATCCGTCATCGGGATGAACAAATTCCACTCTCGATCCATGAACCTCAACATAACACTTTAGTAGTTCTGAAGCCATCTTTATAATCACCCAGTTACGGTGTGACGTTTGATGTCATCGAGAAACTCTTCCGGTGTTAGTGATTGACATGATCTCATGGTCTAAGGATTAGGATCACTTCGTAAGTTGTTATAGCAATATAAACTCAATGACTTTGATCGTAATGCTATACTTCGGATGAATGTTCATCACACCATTACACTAATGTTGTGATCCCGTTATTAACAACATCCAATGTCCATGATCAGGAAACCTTGATCATCTTGTTAATCAACGAGCTAGTTTATGAGAGGCATAACTAGGAACTTTATGTTTGTTTATTAAACACACATGTATTAACGTTTCCGTATTAATACAATTATAGCATGCAAAATAAACATCTATCATATACTTGGAATACACATAATAAACACTTTATTATTGCCTCTCAGGGCATATTCCCTTCAGTGGCATAGTGGGATGAAGCGGCCCGGACAAACTTTACATGTCCTCGCGCATGAGACCTGTTCCACGCTTGACATGCAACTAGTTTTGCATAAGTGGCTAGCGGGTGTCTGTCTCTCCTACTATAGTCAATATCTAATTTGCAATGAGTTGTCAACAATTTGGTTATCCTCGTTGTGGTTCACGTTCGTAGGTAAGAACGGTTCTATCTTCGAAAGCCCTAAGCCACGTAAAACTTGCAATGGATAAATTAGAGGCGTCTAGTTTAGATTGTTGCTGGGCTAGTGTTATGATATGGTGATATTGTAAGTAGAAGTATGAGATAATACTCTTACAACACACATAACGTGTAAACTTCATAGACCTTGGATTTACACATAAAGGTATGATAGTGATCATACCACGATGCAGATGATAGAGATCATATGCGGGAACCATATCATTCCACTAATTAACATGTGATGTTTGATAGCATATTATATTGCTTGTTTGGCGTTTTATTAGCATAATAAGATGATCCCTCATTTAAATATCAAGATAAGAATGTGTTCTTCCTTAAGTATGCACCGACAATGTTTCGTCGCTTCAAGGCATCACGTGATGATCGGGTGTACTTGAATCCACGAGCATATCTCGGGTGTAAGACAGTTACGCACGCGAATACTAAGGTTCTTACTTGACGAGCCTAGAATGTACAGACATGGCCTCGGAACACGGACCGAAAGGTTAAGCATGGGTCATATGTTTTGATATGTTGACCATATGGATGCTCGCCTTTGAAGCTACGCCGACTCACGTGATGATCGGACTTGGTGTAGTGGATTTGGTTCATGTAATCACCAAAAAGGCACGAGGGATGTCGTTTTTGAGTGGGAGTTCATTTCTAATTTGGATTAGTAGAACTCAATTTATCATAAATTAAATCAAAGTGAATTTGCATAATTTGTTGTAGTCATTGGCATTCGTTCACCACCTTATGCTTAGTTGTAATTGAGATAATAGAACTATAGAATTCTGGATATATACTTTACGAACTGGTATCGTATTGTGTTGAGTGTCAATCTAAAGTTTAAAGTCCTATTGCAAACTTTCAGCAAACTCTATTTACTCCATGAAATTTAATAGTTGGTATTAAATCAAGAGTAATAATTCCAGTGTTAGTATCTTAAGTATCATGTTTGCCTCCATGATTCTTGATTGTTTTAATATCAAGTTTGTCTAGGAGCTGAAAGAATTGTTTCAGAAACCATCATGTGTGGCAGATATACGATATCTGAAACAATGTTTTGGTTGCAATATTATCGAGTATAATATATGTTCTCATATTGGATGAGAATTTATGAAGGTTGGAGATGCTAGACATCCTAATCATCCAAAAGGGTTTTGGAAAGTAATGTTATACTCACGATTCGCCTTTATAAGCTATAGTAGCTTGATCATGAAAGTCGTCATGATAAGGATGAATAGTAGATGTATGTAAAGTGTTCACTACACTAAAAGATTACTAAAGAATGGATTTTGAAAGAATACCGATCATTTTGATGATGGTGATCTACTTC
The DNA here is from genome assembly GCA_916181665.1 of Avena sativa. Classification (NCBI taxonomy): domain Eukaryota; kingdom Viridiplantae; phylum Streptophyta; class Magnoliopsida; order Poales; family Poaceae; genus Avena; species Avena sativa. The sequence goes on along the minus strand of OV702284.1, from coordinate 55,811,127 downwards.
AAAGTGCAAATCCAAAGGTATTATTATTTGAATATACACGCTTTGGACTATGTGTCATGTATATGGCGCCACTTTTGATGTTGATAGATTCTTTTAAAAAGGAAAAGGAAATGCTGAAAGAGAATCTATGAAATATATTTGGCAGAAAAGAAAAGATTGGAAATATCCAATTTATGTATATGGATGATATACATGTTATGGTTATATTCTTTGCTTGTTAAACAATGTGGTTCTTGGGTATTGGATACCGAATTGGTTGGTATGAAATTTCATACGGAGCGACGCAATTCATGAACCACAATGGCCTAAGTAACTAGCAAGAGAATATGTGATGATGTTCATCGAAAACAAACAAATCGTTGTTTGTATTTCTCGTTGGCATCAAAGCTTGACTTCAAGATTTGTTTTAATAATTGTTATTTAAATCAGGTATTATAAGAACAAAGGTTGTTCAAATAATTACCGTATTCCATATAAGATGGATGATTTACAAATCTAGTTGGAGAAATCACATCCATAAAACCTAATGCTAAAATGTCGCAAGACAAATGATTGAAAGATCACTTACAAAGTGACACCATTGTTTAAATTATATTGGAAAGAAAACATGAAGAATCTCCATATTCATGGATTTTTGGAGTCTTTGATTTGATCAAGTGACGCTTGTGAGACTTTCCACGTGATAATTAAAACTTCGTTCAAAGGCCAAAGAAGAACGAACGACTAAATTATTGGAATTTATACATATCAATGTATGTAGTCCATTATGTATAGTCGTAAGCGATGGATTTCAACTTCATATGCTTTCTCCGGAAATTTGAGTGAATGTTCACTTAATGAGAAAGAAGTATGGAATATTTGAAAATGTTTCAAAGACTTTCAAGATGAAGTGCAAAATCATTGTAACAAGAAAATAAATGGTTTATGATTTTATCATAAGGGATTTGTTTGAGTTACAAGTGTAACAAGAAAATAAATGAATTGTGATTTTATCATAAAGGGATTTATTTGAGTTGCAAGTTTAGCAAAACACCTAGATTTACATATCCCGAAACACCATAGGAATATGGAGTGTTTGAGATTTGTAATGAAACCTTGTTTGACATGGTTGGATCAAAGGTGTTATTTATAAAACTGTCATTATGTTTTAAAAGATTAAAGCTTTAGAGACTACCGCTTTTACACTGAAAAGAGCTCCATCTTGATCCGTTGAAATGACATCATGGAAGTTATGGTTTGGGGTAAAACCCAAGTTATCATTTCTTAAATTTTGGTATGCTAAACATAAGTAAGATGTTTACAACCGAAGTCGGATGAGCATGTCTTTGTAGGTTATTTCGAATAACAACTGGTTATTCCTTCATAACACCAAGGACAAAAAGGATTTGTTGCTTGAAACGTGAAGTTTCTTGGAGAAGAAATTTTTCGTAAAAGTTAAGTGGGAGGACAATAGAACTTTGATAAGGTTAACGGACCTTAGCTATATGTGCTGAGTTGCGCAGTGCCGGAAATCATTCCGGAGGCTGCCATAATGCTCATAGCTTATGTGCCTCAAAGGTTGTGGTCACAGAGATCTAAGTTCCTATTGAACCAAGTAGGTCGGTTAAAAAATCAAATGCTAAGATTTGAGAGTAAATCATTATTGTTTGATAATGATGAACCGAATACATACAAAGAAGCGATGATGGGCCCTGACTCCGTCAAATGGCTTGAAACCATAAAATCCGTGATAGTTCCATACACGAGAAATCAAGTTTTGAACTTGGAAGACCCTCCGGAAAGGTGTAAAAACCTATCAGTCGTATTTGGATCTATAAAGAAACAGACATGGATGTTTCACATCTATGAAATAGTCGACATGTCGTAAAGTATTTTACGATAATGTTCAAGGAGTTGACTATGACAAGATTTGATCTTTCATAGCGATATTTAGTCTGGACGGATTAAAGTAGCAACCACTACATATAATTTGTTATATGGTAGATGAATAAACAAAACAAAGTTCTTCTAATAGAATGGTTACCTAGGACGTGTACATGACACGATCCAAAGGGTTTTGTTAATTCAAAGATGCTAAAAAGGGCATGCAAACATCAATGGTTGAAGTAAGCATCGCGGAGTTGGAATCTTCACCGTGATGAAAAAGAGTTTTCATCAGGAGACGATGAAGATGCTTGCATTTGCAAGAAATTAAGTGGGAGCGCTGAGACATATTTCTAATACATTATGTAGAGGACATCTTGTTGATTAGAAATGATGTAATTTTTATTGACAAAGGTTAAATTTTTTCATTTTGATGAAAAACTTAGGCAAAACCCGAATATTTAGCGTGAATGTTTATAGTGGATAGACTGTGACACCAATATGGTTGTGCCAAACGTACACATATGAGATATTGAAGGAGTTCAATATAGAAACGACAAGAAACAGTTCTTGTCGCATGGAAAGGAATTGAATCAAGATTCAAGTGTATCGACACTTGATAAGTGAAACAAGATTCAAGTGCTTTGACACTTGATGAGTGAAATCACGAGAATGTTTTGATCAATCATACCATGATATGTACACATCCAGATATGTCCTATGCTCTAAGTGTTATGAGCAAATATCATAATGAATCATAAAATGATCATTAGACGATAGTAAGGATATTCTTATGATCTTTTGGAAAGAACTAAGAATATATTTGTGTAGAGGTGACAAACAATTACAAAAGTTCATTGTAAAGCGTTACATTGATACTAGTTTTGTCACAAGATACAAATTAAGTTTATCACAATTTAAACTATGGGTGGCACAATGAAATGGAAAGAAAGTTTCCATGATGGATTTGGATGAAATGCAAAGTTAAGACATTGTGACAAATACTACAACAAAAAGGCTAAGTATATGACTGCTATAGTAGCAGCAAAGGAGGGAATTTGTGTCAAGTAGTTTGTTATCAAACTAAGGTGTGGTTCGCAACGGGCTAACACTAAAGATATATTGTATGACAATAGTATCGACATGATTTAACCCCAAGGAACTAAAGGTCTCACCGAAAGACCAAATTTATACAATGCCATCTCATTGGAGAATGAGTGATGCGTGAAGACGCAAAGACATGCAAATACACACGGACCTGAAGCGTCAGATCCGTAGATTATGTTAACCACTTGCAATTGCGTATATGGAACACCAGAAAGCCATAGGTGTTCAATACGCAAAGTTTTCAAACTAGATTATTGTCTCTAGTGCAAGTGGGAGACTGAAGGGAATATGCCCAAGAGGCAATAATAAAGTGGTTATTATCGTATTCCTTGTTTATGATAAATGTTTATTTTGCATGCTATAATTGTATTAATACGGAATCGTTAATACATGTGTGTTTAATAAACAAAAGGTAGTTCCTAGTTATGCCTCTCTTATAAACTAGCTCGTTGATTAACAAGATGATCATAGGTTTCCTGATCATGGACATTGGATGTTGTTAATAACGAGGTCACAACATTAGTGTAATGGTGTGATGAACATTCATCCGAAGTATAGCATTACGATCAAAGTCTTTGAGTTTATATTGCTATAACAACTTACGAAGTGATCCTAATCCTTAGACCATGAGATCATGTCAATCACTAACACCGGAAGAGTTTCTTGATAACATCAAACGTCACACCATAACAGGGTGATTATAAAGATAGATTCAGAACTAATAAAGTGTTATGTTGAGGATCATGGATCGAGAGTGGAATTTGTTCATCCCGATGACGGATAGATATGCTCTGGGCCCTCTCGGTGATATCACATTGATTAGCTTGCAAGCAAGTGATTTGATCACTTGAATGTTATATCACGGGAACGAGAAAAGAGTACAAGTCAGTAACGAGATCAAACTAGGTATGGAGATACCGATGATAGAATCTCGGACATGTAATATATCGCGAAACAAAAAGATTAAGATACTAGCGTAAAAGGTTCCGACGATCACAAGAAAGTCATTGTTGAATGTGTGGGAGTTAGTATGGGTCTCCAAATCCCGCTTCTGATTATTGATCCGAGAGGGGTCTCGATCATGTCCGCATTATTCACGAACCGTAGGGTGACACACTTAAGAGACACCGACATCCAATTGGAGCAAAAGTTTCATGCCGAAAGAATGAACAAGCGCATGAATTTATTTCACTAGATACCGAAACAGGTTTTCGGGTGAAATTGCATAAAGTGGTTATGCATGTGAAATAGAATTCTAGCAAGTGGTTATTTTTGAATGTTTTTCATTAAATTAATTGACAAAATTCTGAATAAATAAAAGAGTTTTATTTAAATGAGAGCTTGCATTAAATTTGGTGGAAATTTAATACATGTGAGTGGATTTTTGAGTGGCGGCTTTTTAATGGGAGTGGAGGCTTTTCATTTTGAGTGGGAGCTCCACCCACATGAATGTGGAATAGGTGGGGGAAGCCCCCATGGCTGGGCGCCATGCCCCTTGGGTGCCTCTCCCCTATAAAAGGCCCCCTCTCCTCCTCTCAAAGCACACCTCCTCGTGAAGGATCTCTCTCCCCCTCTAGAATTTATCCCCCATGGTCTCGGACTAGCGAGATACATGTTCCCGGTGGCTATTCGGCATGAAAGAGTTGTGCTTCCGCTGCATCGCTGGAGCGAGGAGGCGGAGGTTGCTCGGTGCCTCGAACGTGTGTGCGAGCACGGATGCGCTGCTGTTTTGTGGCGCTAGGACTTCCTCTCGATCTTGAGATCGGCAAGAGATCGTCTACATCAACCACGAGTTTGGACTCGTTAAGCTTTGTCGGTCTTCAAGGGTGTGTTCTCTATGGATATACTTCCGCCCGTTGTTTGTATCTAGTAGATAGATCTTGGTACATAGTTTTTCCCATCGTAGGAATTTTTTTGTTTTCTATGCTTCGAACCCTACAGATATATGCGTAGATGCTTTGCACAGGTAGTACACATATGAGTATGTGGGCGATGATGATCATTTTATTGCTTCTTAGTTGTACTTTGGATATTGGTGGCATAGTGGGATGAAGCGGCCCGAACAAACTTTATATGTCCTCGCACATGAGACCTGTTCCACGCTTGACATGCATAAGTGGCTAGCGGGTGTCTGTCTCTCCTACTATAGTCAATATCTAATTTGCAACGAGTTGTCAAATTTTTTGTTATCCTCGGTGTGGTTCATGTTTGTAGGTAAGAATGGTTCTATCTTCGAAAGCCCTAAGCCACGTAAAACTTGCAATGGATAAATTAGAGACGTCTAGTTTAGATTGTTGCTGGGCTAGTGTTATGATATGGTGATGTTGTAAGTAGAAGTATAAGATGATACTCTTACAACACACATAACGTGTAGGTTCCATAGACCTTGGCCTTACACATAGAGGTATGATAGAGATCATACCACGATGCACATGATGGAGATCATATGCGGGAACCATATCATTTCACTTACAAACATGTGATGTTTGATTGCATCTTATATTGCTTGTTTGGCGTTTTATTAGCATAATAAGATGATCCCTCATTTAGATATCAAGATAAGAATGTGTTCTTCCTTTAGTATGCACCGATTATGTTTTTGTCGCTCTAAGACATCACATGATGATCGGGTGTTCTTGGATCCACGACCATATATCTGGTGTAAGACAGTTACACACGCAAATACTAAGGTTCTTACTTGGCGAGCCTAGCATGTACAGACATGGCCTTGGAACACGGACCGAAAGGTTAAGCATGAGTCATATGTTAGATATGATGCCCATTTGATGCTCGCCTTTGAAACTACATCGACTCACGTGATGATCGGACTTGGTGTAGTGGATTTGGTTCATGTAATCACCAAAAAGGCACAAGGGATGTCGTTTTTGAGTGAGAGTTCATTTCTAATTTGGATTAGTATAACTCAATTTATCATAAATTAAATAAAAGTGAATTTTCATAATTTGTTGTAGTCATTGGCATTCGTTCACCACCTTAGTTGTAATTGAGATAATAAAACTATAAAATTCTGAATATTTACTTTACGTACTGGTATCGTATTGTGTTGAGTGTCAATCAAAGATTAAAGTCCTATTGCAAACTTTCAGCAAACTCTTTTTACTTCGTGAAATTTAATAATTAGTATTAAATCGAGAGTAACAATTCCAGTGTTAGTATCTTAAGTATCATGTTTGCCTCCATGATTCTTGATTGTTTTAATATCAAGTTTATCTAGGAGCTGAAAGAATTGTTTTAGAAACCATCATGTGTAGCAGATATAACGATATCTGAAACAATGTTTTGGTTGCAATATGATAGAGTATAATGCATGTTCTCATATTGGATGAGAATTTGCAAAGATTGGAGATGCTAGACATCCTAATCATCCAAAAAGGTTTTGGAAAGTAACGTTATACTCACGATTCGTCTTTATAAGATATATTAGCTTGATCATGAAAGTCGTCATGATAAGGATGAATAGAAGATGTATGTAAAGTGTTTACTACACTAAAATATTACTAAAGAATAGATTTTGAAAGAATGCCGATCATTTTGATGATGGTGATCTACTTCAAAGTGCAAGTCCAAAGGTATTATTATTTAAATATACACGCTTTGGACTATGTGTCATGTATATGGCGCGACTGTTGATGTTGATAGATTCTTTTAAAAGGAAAAGGAAATGTTGAAAGTGAATCTATAAAATATATTTGGCAGAAAATAAAAGATTGCAAATATCCAATTTAGGTATATGGATGATATACATGTTATGGTTGTATTCTTTGCTTGTTAAACAATGTGGTTCTTGGGTATTGGATACCGAATTGGTTGGTATGAAATTTCATACGGAACAACTCAATTCATGAACCACAATGGCCTAAGTAAATAGCAAGAGAATATGTGATGATGTTCATCGAAAACAAACAAAACGTTGTTTGTATTTCTCGTTGACATCAAAGCTTGACTTCAAGATTTGTTTTAATAATTGTTATTTAAATCAGGTATTATGAGAACAAAGGTTGTTCAAATAATTACCGTATTCCATATAATATGGATGATTTACAAATCTAGTTGGAGAAATCACATCCATAAAACCTAATGCTAAAATGTCACAAGACAAATGATTAAAAGATCAGTTATGAAGTGACATCGCCGTTTAAATTATATTGGAAAGAAAACATGAAGAATCTCCATATTTATGGATTTTTGGAGTCCTTGATTTGATCAAGTGACGCTTGTGAGACTTTCCACGAGATAATTAAAACTTCGTTCAAAGGCCAAAGAAGAACGAACAACTAAAATATTGGAATTTATACATATCGATGTATGTAGTCCATTATGTATAGTCGTAAGCGATGGATTTCAAATTCATATGCTTTCTTGGGAAATTTGAGTGAATATTCACTTAATGAGAAAGAAGTATGAAATATTTGAAAATGTTTCAAAGACTTTCAAGATGAAGTGAAAAATCATTGTAACAAGAAAATAAAATGGTTTATGATTTTATCATAAGGTATTTATTTGAGTTACAAGTGTAACAAGAAAAATGAATGAATTATGATTTATCATAAAGGGATTTATTTGAGTTACAAGTTTAGCAAAATACCTAGATTTACATCTCCCGAAACACCATAGGAGTATGGAGTGTTTGAGATTTTTAATGAAACCTTGTGTGACATGGTTGGATCAAAAGTGTTATTTATAAAACTACCGTTATGTTTTAAAAGATTAAAGCTTTAGAGACTACCGCTTTTATACTGAAAAGAGCTTCATCTTGATCCATTGAAATGACACCATATGAGTTATGGTTTGGGGTAAAACCCAAGTTGTCATTTCTTAAATTTTGGTATGCTAAACATAAGTAAGATGTTTACAACCGAAGTCGGATGAGCATGTCTTTGTAGGTTATTTCGAATAACAATTGGGTATTCCTCCATAACACCAAGGACAAAAGGGTTTGTCGCTTGAAATGTGAAGTTTCTTGAAAAAGGATTTTTTCACAAAAGTTAAGTGGGAGGACAATAGAACTTTGATAAGGTTAACGAACCTTAGCTAAATGTGCTGAGTTGCGCAGCGCTGGAAATGGTTCCGGAGGCTTCCATAATGCTCATAGCTTATGTGCCTCCAAGATTGTGGTCACGGAGATCTAAGTTCTTATTGAACCAAGTCGGTCGGATAAACAAATCAAATGCTGAGATTTGAGAGTAAATCATTATTGTTTGACAATGATGAACCAACCACATACAAAGAAGCGATGATGGGCCCTGGCTCCGTCAAATGGCTTGAAGCCATAAAATCCGTGATAGTTCCATACACGAGAAATCAAGTTTTAAACTTGGAAGACCCTCCAGAAAGGTGTAAAAACCTGTCGGTCATATTTGGATCTACAAAGAAACAGACATTGATGTTTCACATCTATGAAATAGTCGAGATGTCGTAAAGTATTTCATGAAAATGTTCAAGGAGTTGACTATGACAAGATTTGATCTTTCATAGTGATATTTAGTCTGGACGGATTAAAGTAGCAACCACTACATATAATTTGGTATATGGTAGATGAATAAAAAAACAAAGTTCTTCTAATAGAATGGTTACCTAGGACGTGTACATGACATGGTCCAAAGGGTTTTGTTAATTAAAAGGATGCTAAAAAGGGCATGCAAACTTCAATGGTTGAAGTAAGCATCGCAGAGTTGGAATCTTCACCATGATGAAAAGGAGTTTTCATCAGGAGACGATGAAGATGCTTGCATTTGCAAGAAATTAAGTAGGAGCGCTGAGACATATTTCTAATACATTATATGTAGGCCATCTTGTTGATTAGAAATGATGTAATTTTTTATTGACAAAGGTTAAGAATTTTATCTCGATGAAAGACTTAGACAAAATCCGAATATTTAGCATAAATGTCTATAGTGGATAGATTGTGACGCTAATATGGTTGTGCCAAACGTACATATATGAGATATTGAAGGATTTCAATATAGAAACAATAAGAAAAGGTTCTTGTCGCATGGAAAGGAATTGAATCAAGATTCAAGTGTATCGACACTTGATAAGTGAAACAAGATTCAAGTGCTTTAACACTTGATGAGTGAAATCCCGAGAATGTTTTGATCAACCATACCATGATATGTACACATCCAGATATGTCCTATGCACTAAGTGTTATGAGCATATACCATAATGAATCATAAAATGATCATTGGATGATAGTGAGGATATTCTTATGATTTTTTGGAAGAACTAAGAATATATTTGTGTAGAGGTGACAAACAATTACAAATAGTTCATTGTAAAGTGTTACATTGATACTAGTTTTGTCACAAGATACAAATTAAGTTTATCTCAATTTAAACTATGGGTGGCACAATGAAATGGAAAGAAAGTTTCCATGTTGGATTTGGATGAATTCCAAAGTTAAGAGATTGTGACGGATACTACAACAAAAGGCTAAGTATATGACTGCCATAGTAGCAACAAATGAGTGTCAAGTAGTTTGTTATCAAACTAAGGTGTGGTTCGCAATAGGGTAACACTAAATATATATTATATGACAATAGTATCGACGTGATTTAACCCCAAGGAACTAAAGGTCTCACCGAAAGACCAAATTTATACAATGTCATCTCATTGGAGAATGAGTGATGCGTGAAGATGCAAAGACATGCAAATACACACAGACCTGAAAGTATCAGATCCGTAGATTATGTTAACCACTTGCAGTTGCGTATATGGAACACCAGAAAGCTATAGGTGTTCAATACGCAAAGTTTTCAAACTAGATTATTGTCTCTAGTGCAAGTGGAAGACTGAAGGGAATATGCCCGAGAGGCAATAATAAAGTGGTTATTATCGTATTCCTTATTTATGATAAATGTTTATTTTGCATGCTATAATTGTATTAATACGGAAACGTTAATACATGTGTGTTTAATAAACAAAAAGGAAGTTCCTAGTTATGCCTCTCTTATAAACTAGCTCGTTGATTAACAAGATGATCAAAGGTTTCCTGATCATGGACATTGGATGTTGTTAATAACAAGGTCACAGCATTAGTGTAATGATGTGATGAACATTCATACAAAGTATAGCATTACGGTCAAAGTCATTTAGTTTATATTGCTATAACAACTTACAAAGTGATCCTAATCCTTAGACCATGAGATCATGTCAATCACTAACACCGGAAGAGTTTCTCGATGACATCAAACGTCACACCGTAACTGGGTGATTATAAAGATGGCTTCAGAACTACTAAAGTGTTATGTTGAGGTTCATGGATCGAGAGTGGAATTTGTTCATCCCGATGACGGATAGATATGCTCCGGGCCCTCTCGGTGATATCACATTGATTAGCTTGCAAGCAAGTGATTTGATCACTAGAATATTATATCACAGAAACGAGAAAAGAGTGCATGTCGGTAACGAGATCAAACTAGGTATGGAGATACCGATGATCGAATCTCGGACATGTAATATATCGTGAAACAAAGGGATTAAGATACTAGCGTACAAGGTTCACACGATCACAGAAGTCATCGTTGAATGTGTGGGAGTCAGTACGGATCTCCAGGTCCCGCTGTTGATTATTGATCGGAGAGGGGTCTCGATCATGTCTGCATTATTCGTGAAACGTAGGGTGACACACTTAAGGGATACCGACACCATTCAGAGCAAATGATATGTCAGAAAAAGAAAAGGAAAGCGCAGGAATTTATTTCACTAGACACCGGAACTGTTTCGGTTGAAATTGCTAAAACTGGTTCTGCATGTGAAATGGAATACTAGAAAGGGGTTTTATGTGAATGTTTGTTAATTAAATTAATTAACAAAATTCTGAATAAATAAATAAAAGTGATTTATTTAAATGAGACCTTGCATTAAATTTGGTGGAAATTTAATGCATGTGAGTGGATTTTTGAGTGGAGGCTCTTTTATGGGAGTGGAGGCTTTTAATTTTGAGGTGGGGGCAGCCCACCATGGCTGGGCGCATGGCCCCTTGGGTGCCCCCCTCTCCCTATAAAAGTCTCCCCTCTCATCCTCTCAAAACACACCTTCTCGCGAAGGATCTCTCTCCCCCCTTTAGAATTTCCCCATGGTCTCGGATCAGCGAGATACATGTTCCCAGTGGCTTTTTCTGGAAGGATTTGTTGCTTCCTCTGCTTCGCTGGAGCGAGGGAGCGGAGGTTGAAGGGTACCCGTACGTGTGTGCGATCACGGATGCACCACTGCTTTGCGGTGCTGGACCGGCTGGACCAGATAGACTTCATCACGATCTTGAGATCGGCAAGCATTTGTCTACATCATCCACGAGTACAACCTCGTTAACGCTATTCGGTCTTCGAGGGTATGTATTCTATGGATATATATCCACCCGTTGCTTGTATCTAGTAGATAAATCTTGGTACTTAGATGTTCCCATCGTAGGAAATTTTTTGTTTTCTATGCTGCAAACCCAACAATGTTAGTATAGAAATATTTGTGAATCATTCTATGGGAAATATTTGTGTATAGAAATATTTTTTGCTATGTTCAAATATTGTGTGCATTTTGCAATAATATTTTGTGCATCTCGCATTTTGCAAAAACTACTGATCCACCTAGTACAATCTGTAGAGACCTAGCACAATAAGAAATTCTCGAGGGTATAATCCACGACGCCGAATCTCCCTCAAGGTATCTGAACCAATCCGGTGAGGGAGACGAGGTTGAACAAATAGAGGGACAAGCCGCCGGCTCCAATGATGGAGGAGCCGACAACTCCAATGATGGAGAACCCCATGGACCCTTAACAAAGACCGACGGGGTATATATCTGATGTCCGGTGATCACTAGATGTCCGGGAGTAGCTGTATGTACCGAGTTGTATATATATTATATTGACAAATGTTTCATATCTTAGGCCTCCACATCGAGCCAAAATTCCAAGCGAGGCCCAGCCAAAAAGTTGGATGCGCGTACTAATTATACAATTATAGCGGTATCAGCACTAGGCAAACCGTTGGAACCCAAAAAGGCTGCAACCATATTTAAACAACAATGCAGAGTTATGGTTAGGGATCACTTCCCGATCAGCATTCGAGAGTGACATAAGCCCAAAGAGGCGGAAGAGAGCGAGTATGTCGCTGAAAGGTACAAAGAGAGTCTTTGGAATGACCTCATGGCACATTTCATGCTGCCAGAATGTGAGAGTGATGCCGAGACAGCTGCATTGAGAAAGAAAGTCAAGCAGTGGGCCCTTAAGAAGATGGACGAACTATTCCGGAACTGGAAGAAATCATTATGGCTAAAGTATCAGAAGGACAAGAAAACTTCAAAATTCAAAGGCTATCTAGCGAAGCAGCAACATTAGTAGGATGCATTTGTGAAGTACAAGAAGTCAGAAGATGCTCGGAATAAGTCCGAAAAAACAAGATAAATACTGCGAAAAATAAATATCACCATCGCTTGGGGCCAGGGGGCTACGCGACTACCATGCCAAAGTGGGAAAAAGAGAAAGAGCCTGCGTGACAAAGGGATTATTCCAGAACCAATTCGCGAAGAATGGGATTTGAGGGAAAAAAATTAGTTCCATGGGAGTGAGTATGACGAACTTACAGGGGACCTTGTTTACAATGACGGAATTAGGGTACCCAGGGAGTCATGGCTAAAAGTGGTGAAAGAAATTAAAGAAGGGAAAACAAAGTTCCATCCTGATAGAGAGAATGACTTGCTGACAAAAGTTCTCGGGAATGACGAACACGAAGGACAAGTACGAGGCCTTGGCCCTAGTTATACGTGGGAGTTGGGTTTCTCAAAGACTAATGTACTTATATAAGCCGAGCGAGAGCAAAGAAGGGATGTGAGGAGGAGGAGGGAGATAGGTTCAACGAGTTGCTAGCAAGAATTGAGAATCAACAGCAGCAGATTCACAAACTTAGAGGAGTAGCATGCCTGCAAGATCTTGCACTCGATATTACTGTCAACCCATCTCAGCGGAGAAGCAGCGTGGCTGAATCGGAGGTCCCAGCTAACGATGCACGGATGATAGATGGCGGTCCCGGCTTCCCCGTGGATGGAATCAAGGAGTAGATATCTTGTGAGCTCCATCAGAAGGTGACGAACGTATCCATGAAGGTGGCAGTCGGATGTGCTTTACCTTGTTCACCTGACGCACATTGGCATGGCCGTGAGATTCCAGCTGGCTATGCTACAGTTGGGGTGGATCAAATTGTAACGTGGTGGGACACAATGGAGCTTGACATCCCTGGGCCTGAAGGTGAAAGGACACTCGGAGAAGTACTGGGTGGTATCATTCTATCGGACAAGAACAACATCAAGATTCCAGGCTCGACACCAAGGATAACACCGCCTCCGAGTCGTTGTAGGTCACCTTCACCTCCAAGAAGCCCACCCCATGACTACTACCACCACAACGCGAGTCCATCTAGATCTCTACCGTAGGGTCAGTCGTCTTTGCCGCAGGGTCAGCCTGCTAAGGACAATAAGCGGAAGCGTTCTCCATCGATGAGTACTAACCGATGCAGCATCCTGAAACAAAAAATGTCGCCCCTCCCAATAATACCTTATAAGAATCTTCCAATCAGACCTTACGATCGCACTGACGAGGAAACCACAACAATCGCAAAGGACGAATGTGATGCGCATTTTGAAAAGAAGAAACCCGAGCCCGCTCCGGTATACACCGAGAAGCAAAAAGTGTATGTACTTGATTTTCAGAACACAAAATCACAATATGAGTTGCACCATAAGCCAAATGACTATCTATGCACACTTTAGAAGGAAGTGGCGAAGAACAAATCAAGCAAAAGTGCAAGCGGGAGAAAATAAAGCAAAAGTGCAAGCGATAAAAGATCAGACGTTCCCCAGCTCGGACAACAGGCCCAACAATTGATCCAAACCCTCAAGGTTTTATCTGAAAACGTTCCCCAGCGATGCTCGGAGCCAATAGATATGGAAGCAGCTGTGGAGTTGGCGGCCGCAATGAATGTGAGTGTTGCTGAATTGTTAGGTTCCCAGGAGGACAAGTTACCCAAGGCTGTTGTAGTCGCTAGATATGTCCTAGGGATGGATTTGGTCAGCAAAGAGGAGTTGCGAGAACTTCCAATACAAATGTGGAATCTCCCTGCATGGTACCTGAAGGTCGTAAAGTAGGACAAAACAATGATCATAGAAAAAAGTCCTACAGGAGTACTACTTCTGACCCGAGCAGATCCATGTTGAGTTTCCAAAACTCTTTCAGTTATATAATTTCTACGACCTCGATAAATCTATCATGAGTTGCTATTGTCTGTAAGTTGTTAAATTCAGTTCTTTCAGTTTGTTCAGTTTATTGCATGCAATTATCCTCATTATATCCTTTTGTACTCTATTATACAGGATGAAGATGTTGGAATGTAAAATAAAAAATGTCTATGGTGTTGGGTTCATTGACCTAGATAAAGTACATATAAAGACGCTAACGAAGAAACCCGAGGAGACGACGAATAGCCTTCTAAAGTTTCTAACGGAGCAACATTTATGCGACCAGATACTGTTTCCTTACAACTTTAAGTGAGGGTCTTACTCTATTATACACACTTATTTTTGCTTACTCGATGTTAAGTGCAATTGATGAGTTACTGACGTATATATATATATATATATATATATATAAACGTGTGCAGGTTTCACTGAATTCTGCTAGACATTTAACTTGATAATGAAATAGTCAAAGTCTTTGACTCATTAAAGAATGACATGGAGGAGTTCCACAGCATGCAAGACATGCTCCAGAGGTAATTTCAATCATTCGCACTATATCGGTCCCTATTCGTTGATTTCTTACATACCAGATAATAATGAATAACTCATTCATTCAATTTTGTTTGTCAGGAAGGGTTTGGAAGAGTTTCAAGACTGCAACATTTGGTTCCTTTAGTAAGAAGTTGACGTTTACTCCGATCTCGGTAAGTAGTATGTGATATGTCCGCGCATCTGTTTACTTCTAGTTTCAATACAATTATGATGCTAGATTATTATTTTGATTGAATTCTATCCTTGTAAAGTGGGCGAGGTAGCCACAGGGGACGAATCTATGTGGGCTCTACGTTTTCGAGTTCATTCGCACGTTTACCTCCGAGCGCAAAGATTTTAGCATCGACGTAAGCCATACATTCACAATTTTATTTTATTACCTTCACGTTTTGTTATCATAATTGATATTGATCTCCTTTTCTTATATAGTTCGAGGCCATGAGGGAAAAAATCCTACCACAGCAACGCCTACTAGGAATTCTAGAGGAGATGGCGGGATTTTTGATGAAAGAGTTGATAGACGACGCCAGAGAATTTAGTGTAAATAGACGCTTCTAATGAACCCCGACCGTGTAATCGAATAGACGAGCTCTAGTCCCGGTAATTGTAATCTCCATGTAACTACCAAAATTGTATATATTTGTATACTCAATGTCCTAAGTCAAGTTATCGTATATATGCAGGAACATGTACAATATGTGGTAGCATAGAAATATTCAAAAACTATGTTAAAATGAAAAAAAGAATACAAAATAAATTCTCTGCCACGGCAGAGAAAATGACCAAAATACTGCCGCAACAGAGAATTAGTTTCCCCGGTCCTTAACACCAGCCGAGACTAGTGGTGGTGCACCCGCGCGTGTCGCGGCGGCCACGTGAAGGAAGATTTGTCCCGGCTAAAGAGCAACGGGCTAGGACTAATGCCTAGACCTCTAGTCCCGCTTGGCTAGTTCCGGTTTGAAAACCGGGAGTAAAGACCCTTACGAGCCTGGAATAGAGGTCTCTTCTCCACTAGTGCGAGTTGTTGCAAATCACGGATGGTCTGGCTCAGAGTCATCACGTGTGCATGTATCTCCAAACAAGCTGCACATAATGAGTAGTGGATCGTCCTCTTTTTCCTATCCCCTGTGGGTATTCCTTGGGACAACCACCGAAACAAGGCGATCTCAAATCAACAGGAGCATGCGATATAATACCTTCATAGCCTCACCGTTCTTAAAACACGTCCGCCTTGAATCCCCACATCAACACCTTGAATTTGGGAATGTGGTTGGCGATGCTGATGTTCCAAAGTGGCAACAAACTTTGAAAGTCACCAAATGCCTGAGAATGCATCCTTCTACGGTGTCGCCGATGCATCCACATTAGTGACATGTGTCGTGGTAGAACAAGAGACTTGAGGCAGAGCCTTACGTGCATAAGCAAGACAGAACCATGAGTCAGCCACATCAAGGTGACACGGCCATGCCCAGTAGATAGGATAGTGCCTCGACAGAACTGCGAGGTCCATTGGCGAGATCTAGCCGGTTTATCTTGGACATGGTTGCCGACGCTATCCAATGCAAGTCGGGTGTGGACTGTGGAGCTGCAAGGATCACCGCTAGCATCGTCTACTGCCACGCCACCACCAACACAACTCACATTGCCATCCTCCACCGACCATCCACAAAGCCACTACCATATATCCTCTGCCCTTAGCCTCTATCACCCCACACGAGGCGGCCTTCCACCTATAGAGATTACCCCGCCACCCTTCAGCAATAGGACCGCCACCACTACAACTCGGGACAACAGAAGCAGTGCCCGAAGTTCGACGAGGGAGGCGCTAGGAGCAGAGTTAAGGGTCGCTCCCGCCGCCTAGGGAGCAACACGAGGAGATATTTTCTCTATATACTATTACATACATTAATGGTTTCCCAAGGAATCAACTAATTTAACAATGATTTATTTACCATTTCAAGAGAGGTTTTATAGGTCAGAGCCTAGGCAGCATGACGTTGGAAAACCAAAACAGGTACCATCGAGAGAGGTACGGAGGATGCAGAGCATAGCAACTTTGGAGAAACCATGGATGAAATAGGTACGCATGATGTAACCAGATTCGGCCCCTCTCTAGAGGTAAGACCTACTTCCTGCTTTGTTGTATTAATTATATGTTAATACAGAGGCTTTGTGCTCAAGAGGCGAGTTCTAAGATCTATGATTGTGATTTGCTTTATTTTCATATATGGACGATCCTAGCAGGCCCTATATATAGGACAGACTTAGGTTTTACAAGTCTCCCGGGTTGGTTCAGCCAGAGTACTAATAAAGCCAACAGAGCCTGGTTACTATCTACACGCCTTGTGAGCCAAGTCTTGGACACCGTGTTTCTCATTTACTCTCATGAACCGACTAAGGTGAGTTAGCTGGCCCAGTTCTTTGTGTAAGCCCAGCAAAAGGCGATCGTCAGTCAGCCACATGCTCCCGTCTATCCCGCTTGACCTATCTTTTATATTAGACCCTAAGCTTATCGAGGATTGTCAGATAGGAGAAGGCGAAAGCAGATGAAGAGGAAGAAGAGCTAGGGGTGTTTATGAAAGATGGAGGAGCGCCGGTGGTGTTCATGAAGGAGTTTCGGTGGTGTGTTTATGAAGAGGGAGGAGCATTGATAGAATATACTAAATTAATAATCACTCTGCACACGCGCACTCCATTTTGGCCGCTAGCGGGTCACGGGATCTGCTCTGCAGACGCGCATTCTTAACGTGTCGCGTCAAGCATTTATCAACGGCGTTAGCATCCGTGCTCGTACCTTCAATCGTGCCACTATTTGCGACGCGGGCAGGTACAACACCCCTATATCTATTTACCGAGGACGCGCAAACTCAGCACCACGCCTCTACTATTTATGGCCAGACAAGCCCATGGGGCCCATCCTTTTGGAGCCATTGCCACCGGTATCCCCACCCCATGGCTCATTGACGGTGCACCCCTGATAGGGTGTCTTCTATAAGCTTCCTAGTATGGTGGGCACGGAAGAAGCTGGGAACATCAGTGCGCGGGGACGGTAAAGGTGATTGTGTTATTGCTACAGGGCACAAGTCAATGTAGCAGCTGGAGATCACCAGCGACGTCCACTCTAGGGAAGGCACATTGGAAGCCGGTAGCATGCACCAAGGGTGACAGTGATATGGCCCGAAGGGGTGACACAGCGACAACCCAATGCTCGATCGGTGGTAGGTGCGTGCTCGGGAACGTGTTTGCCGAAGAGATGCGCGGGTTCGATTGATGAGACCGACGGTGGAACTATACGTGCCATGGTGGGGACGACGAGCTGCCGATCGGAGTTGTCTATGAAGTCCCGAGCGATGGCGACGAAGGCATACCAACAATAGGCACCACGCAGACACTACAAGGAATCTGTCTATATATGACCCTCAATTTTCGTCACAGAATCGTCATAGTAGTCCGTTTATGACGATTCTATGACGATTTTGAGATCGTCGAAAGCTGGGCGTCGCAAATGAACTATAACGACGTTTTTGGTAAAATCGTCATAACCGTCTATGACGATATTGAATCGTCATAACGTCTATGACGTTCCAATATCGTCATGGACCATCTAGCCAGGCCAGCTCAGATCCTACGTGGCTGATCCTACGTGGCAAAATTGTGACGAAATGAAATCGTCTTAAATCAAAATCAGCCCAGTCCATTTTAGTGATCTAAATGGGCTGGCCCAATAATTCTAGCCTTTTATTTGCTAGGCCTTGGCCTTTTTAGGTTTGTCACTTTTGGGCCTTGCCTTCTTACGGTACACTATTTATTTTCAGATTTTTTACAATATATTTTGGGCCACAGCCTTTTTAGAGCCCAAATATATTTCATCCAGTCCAGATTTCTGCTATTTTTTAACTAGAATTTGCATTTTCATTTCTGGAATTGCTTCAGCCATGCAATAAATCGAGAAAATACACCAGAGTTTCCAAATACATCAATAAAATACACCATTTTCAGCAAATACACAGCATGCAGATAATTTATCAGCAAATAGCAGGCTCACAAATGCACATCCAAGATTACAATTCAGTATTTACATTCACTTATTAGCAAATAGCACCAATTGCAACACCTCGGACAAGCTCCTCGGATCGCTGCACGAACAAGCTCCTCCGCTCTCCCGAAGTGGCGCAGCTCCACTCCAGCACGATCAGCTGAAACATGAACAAAGCTTGTAGTTTCAGAATATGGGTAGCAGCAAATTTTACATATAGTTCTAGCAATCCAGAATAGGGGTAGCAGAAAATTTACATAATGTATTAGAATTCATAAACAGTGGTTTCATATCCACAAAAGCTTTCTAATCATTTGATTAAGTTTAAATCAGATTTGAAAAAGTTCTATTCACTCATTCCTATCACTGTAAATACTATGGATCTTGTATAACTCATTTACAAGCACCACTCCAAGAACTCGTTTAATAATTAACATGATATTACATGGAGTAGCTTTGTAAGCCACTGAACTAAAGATAACATTGGCATGGTACATGATATATTACATGGAGTAGCTTTGTAAGCCACTGAACTGAAGCTAACATTGGCATTGTACATGATATTACATGGAGTAGCTTTGTAAGCCACTGAACTGAAGATAACACTGGCATGGTACATGATGAATGATAGCAGAATAATTCCGAGTATGATCAAATGCCCCTGGATCATGTAAGAGTAAGAGTCATAAGACTCAAACTAACCCTATTAAAAGAGCACTCATATTTACACTACCAGACTAGTGATGCTTGCAGTGTGTTCAAATTAAGGACGTCAGGAGTTCTCCCTTAACTACAACTACTGATCTACATGCATACCCAATTTATCCAACTACTAGCAAAACCGAGCTTGACCATTGCCTTATATTTACAAACCTCTACAAGCTCGGTTAATGAATAAAACTTGATAATCTGAACTTTTGGAATGATACCACACAAGAACAGATAAAATTAATTTGATAAACAAAGGGAGAATCGGTTATGTACATACTGTCAGTTGGGATTCAGGTTGCAATCTTCTGCAAATTATCAGCGGGAGCCTCACCAGCAGCCTGACCATGCTTCATATCATGTTGTTTCTCGCTAATTACAGAAACTCGAGACATACATCTAGTACTTCATATCATGTTTTTTCTCGCTACTTATTAAGAAACCTGATTCCAACACTATGCTAAGAAACCTGTGACAATCAGGGAACAAATCACAAATATTGAGACATTGTAGATTACAGCAAGCCAAATTTAGGATCAGGATACCCTTCTTGCGGCTAATACCACCGCAAGAAGTTCAAATCAGAGTTGGGATGCCACCGTCGTCACTGCTGACTAGATAGCTAGATTTGTTTCTTTTAGTTTGGAGAAATACCAAGTACAGTAGTCATATGCATGCACCCACACAGTGACTAACATAGTCATGGAGATTTAAGCATAACAAAAATCAGCACAGCTATCAACCAGCACTGTTTTCTCAAAAACAATTGTGCTAATGAGACATACAAGTGTCAAATCTAAGTCAAGTTCCTTTTAATAAGGGAAAGTCTAGGTTCGGATCCTAGTGGGCTCTGATTCCGTACGTACACCCTAAGCATTTCTGGAAATGGTACTTTTGTCCAAAATAAACTTTCAAATATATTAACTATTCAACCGTGTTGATCAATTTAAGAGCACTAATTCGTGGTAAAGTTAGATGCAACCATGTTGATTTAGAGAAAGGATAATCACATGTCTAGAAGCTCTCCCTGCAGCATGTAAAGAAATAAGTGATGCAACAGTAATGCTCTGCACTTGACCATAGTTTTAATGGGGCGGGAGAAGCTTGTTAAGATTGAAATCCAAGATATTTTTGCTCCAGGAGCAACAGAAGCGAAGGTGTAAGGGAAAATTGCAAAGGAAACATGGTGTAAGAAATGGACAAGCAATGGTCTAATACCTTCCGCCTGCTTGAGTGTTTGAATGCCCAGCTCCAGTCTGTGCATCTACTGGTCCAAAGATCAGACAGAAACAAAAATCTGCACTGTGAATTCCAAAGATGGACCAGTTACCATCAGTTACAACCAAAGGTACAGAAGCTAACTTTATACTTGAGTAGTATTCCTTCTTTCGTTCAAGCAAATAAATCTACAATAAGGGCATATCTTCACCTGAACACCTCATCCATTCCCTGGCAACACCCAGCAGACCAGCACAAATTTCAAACAGAAGATTGAATGCACGGACGTGCGAAGAAAAAAACAAAATACTACTATGTTGACATGTACAGTGGTCCTCAATGTTAAAATATGCCCTTATATTATTTTGAGATTGTGCACATTAACGTATTGATGTCAACATGAACAATGTAAAAGTTTAGAAAACCTCGGACCTGGAGTTATGTATAACAGCACCAAACACGATGACATTTGGTACAGGTCATTGCTAACTACACACTACGTTTCTCCTTACCAAGCTAGAGGTCATTTAGTTTACTGCTACTGCTACTGTTTTATCATCATGTACGAGATGCTCAACACCCACCCAAGATATATACTCTGATGTTCACCATGTCAAAACTAAATAAAATGGGATGCAAACACAGCCACATAAATATAGAGGTGCATAGTGGACTGCAATAGACAAGCATAGTTCATCGGCAACAACATGTACAATTTGGAGCCTACTATGCAACACAAGGACATTCCCACAACACATAAGAGGTTGATCTCAATAGTTTTGGCTCAACTTACAAGTTCCACTAATCTAGTGCTCTAATTAGATTGCTGGTACTACACAGTACAATACACTCTAAATCATCATTAGTGGGTCAGACGTTGTAATGGTGCAGTATGGTTTTGTTTTGAAACGGTAAGCCGAACATGCATGGGACAGACATTGTAACGGTGCAGTATGGTTCATACTTTGTAGACAGTGATATAAGACGGTGACATTATATGGAGATAGACGGTGAGATTATTCAGACAGTATGGCTAAGAATAGACGATGATGTGGATGGCCTACATGCTTAGATAGACAAACAAAAATAACTCTTAGTGGGGTTCTACTTTATAAGAACATATAGATAGCACGAAAAGGTGTATTTGACAGCCTTCTACAGGATAACAGACCACTTCTAAAACATATCCTCCTCAAGAATGAATGCTTTCATATTGCATTGGTTAGAGAACAATATTACGAGAAGTGAGAAACACTGCTTCTGCTTCTAAACATAAGTAAATTTGGCTCTATGCTCTATACAAAATAAAAGGAAATACAAGTTTAACACAAAAAATATTCACTAATTATACATCTATTCTTATTTACTTATAACCATGATATAAGATCTAGGAGAATAATACATTTTTACTGACTTATTATAGCCATGATATCAGCTAGGAAACTTACCAAGACAAGCAAATCTAGCAGCCGAAGAGGCCAAAGCAGCAGCGATTGGGAAGTTATTGTACAATGCTATGTGCACATGCAACTTCTCCCAGTCCTCTTTCTTCATCTCGATCCCCTTTTTTCTCGTCCTCGACATCACGAGCCCACTTCCTGATCTCCCTCAGGCTGTTCTGAAATCTCCCACCGAACAACTCGATCTCCTGCTCAATTCCAAACCAAACATATGATTAACTCATAAAAACCATCCTAAAATATAACAAGTTTGAATGTTATGTTACATCTAGTTGTCCATAATCGCAGCTTGACTGCAATAAACTAGATGCTAGTGCAGACAAAATTAGAAATAGAAAGGTCCCTTCTGGTTTTTGCTAAAAGGAAAATTTTCACTTCAGCAGGTCTTTGTCTCCATTTCACTTCCATGAACTATGTCCGCTCTGCAGCTCTGCCCGACTACAAACCTACAAATCCAATTTATTAATCCACATATCCAAGCAATTCATCAGCAACCACCATGCTCGCTATACAAGAACCAATAAACCAATAGGCAATACCACTAACACGTATAGGCAATACCAACTATTCTAATCCTAGTTATATGTCAGCACCACATGAACCAATAAACCATAGAAAGGACATGTTAATTACAGCTTCTCATACAGGTAGACGAACTACATGTTAAAGGAGACAAAAAGGGCATCAATTGAATGTATTAAAGCAACAACACGGGTTAGGGAGGAGAAATACAAGTTCACTGAAACATGTCAACGGAGTAGCCACCCACGATTTGGACCCCTTTGACATGCGCAGATCTAAGATAGAGAAAGAGCAGGCCTTGGAATGGGGAATAATTAACCAATACAGAGATCAGAACTCGTTGATCGGGGATGATGCGAACCTTTATGCCCCCTCTTCTAGATCCGCATGCAAGTCAGGTACTTGGCTCCTGTGGTGGACATCTCGAGCAAGTTCAAGGTAACCGGAGAGGACCCATCGACCGTGGGAGCCCCTACATTGACAGACCAAGGTTACGGTGTTGGCGGCGTTTCAGACTACAACTGCGCAAGACTGGTGGGCTGGGTGGAGGATATTTCAGGGATGCGCGATTTTCCGGCCGGCCGGCGCTGGAGCAGCGAGCACGAAGAAGCTCATCCGAGCAAGCCCCCAACCCCGCGCGGCATCAATGGAGACCGACCAGACCGACTTCACCACCCCACCCGCCATTAATAAAATAGACAAAAATAAATCTCCCACCCCACACTAGATTCGTGAGACGGGGAGAGGATTTGCTCACACGCACCTGGAGTCAGCGATGGCAGCGTTCGAATAGTGGCAGAGGAGCACGAGCGCGCGGGCTTGCTCGGCAGAGACTACGAGGTCGGGCCAGGGGAGCGACGTCGGAGGCACCGCGCGGCCTAGGGATCAAGATCGAGTGAGGAGAGGTAGGGGAAGTAGTTCTCCGCCCCTCTCCAGTCCTCCTGGCAGAGAGGTGAGGGCGGTGGTGGCCGGAGGTGGGGAGACGGTAGGCTGCGGCGGGTGACGGGGTGGCTGCGGGAGGAAATCAATGATGGCGGCGGCGGAGAGAAGAATAGGGTGGGCGGTGGAGGCAGGGAGAGAACTAGGGTTCTTTGGTGGGACGTAACTGGGCGCGAGGTGCGTGGCAAACGAAAATATTTCCCGGGTCTGCGCGCGATGAATCGGTGCCAGGTCATCGATCCATGGCAACTTTTCATCCATCACTATCTCAACCGTTCATTAGGTTCGTATCGAATGGCCGATATTGCCCAGTCTTATATCTTGTTGGCTATGACGATTTCACATATTAAAACTATGACGTTTTTAAGCCAAATCGTCTTAATTATTCAGGGTTTTTACTCTCTCAAACGGTTTATAACCATCTGGTATGAAATCGTCATAACTTTATGACGATTTTATCTACAGTCACTATCAAAAGGTCATAGGTTAACACATTTCTTGTAATGAGATGAGAGAAGCCGATGGCGACGCATCAAGGCGTCTCTCGGATGTCATGTCCGGCCTTGCCGCGTGGTTGGTGAAGATTAGCCATCATGTGTGGAGTCGACATAGGCAAGTCAGCCATGACAGCCTACTAAGGCAGGCGTATCAGCCGACCGAGTGACCCGATGGCCGGCGTAGGGAAGTCGGCGAGTGCGGAATCGGTGTAACAACCGGGAAGACGAGTTAGACGGTGCGGAGTTGATGCTGATGTCAGACTAGAGGCGGGTGACGAAGACGAGTGATGGGCGACGCAATCCAATCTATGATCGGCAAACCAAAAAAGAAAATAGGACAAGCGATCGGCAGAGAGAAAATCCGATCTAGAGATCAGAAATGACTCACCAGTGCAGTCGATCAAGGATCGATGGACTAACCCTGCTATGGGTCGCACAGTCCCCGGTATAGATCATGGAGATCGACCTCCGGGGGCGGCACGGTGCGATGCGGAAGCGTGTGTGGCGGCTCGGTCAAGAATCTTGCTGCTCCGATACCATGTAGAGTTATAGAGAGGGATTGGTGAAATATGTTGGATATATTATTGATCCTTGTTGGCGAGTATGTATAGACGTATTGTTGACATAATTAGCAGTTTTCGCATTAATTTAATCTAAGTGTAAATTATAACAGAACAATTTCCAAAATAAACTAGCATAGGCATAGTAGACATGCACCATACAGGCAAGTGAAAACCTAGCACATCTACGTATACTGCAATACTAGTAATCATCATAGGAAATAACATGAGGGCAAAGAACACGTACGAGTTCGTCGATGGTATAACCAACAGCACAACAGAAGTGGATCCGCCACCGGTGGCAGCAGCAAGCTTGGTAGCTTCATCAAACATGGCGATGGAGTCGAGGAAGCCGGACATAGAGGAACTTGAGTAGTCGCGTCTAGACGCTCCCCAAAAACCTTATCGCCTCTCTCCCGGTGCAGGATCAAAGAGACGGGGTTCCGGAGGCCCGCTCTCCCGGATGTCCATGCACGCAGCCAATAGGATGGAGTAGCAGAGGGCAGCACAGAGAGGTGGAACGGCGATGCACAGGTAGGCAGATGCAATCTAATTGCTGATGATGGCTATGGTTCGCATCTGCCTGCTTATATAGTGTGGGTTGGGTAGGATGTGGGCAACGACCCACGATCGAGTCAGCACCAGCCCACGATGTGGAAACGACCGGTTGATTAATTCGTCAGTTAATGACGTGTTAATGACTCATAATTAATACACAATTAATTTTCCCAAACCGCAAAATAAAGTTCGGCTCGGCGAGATTCCCACAACCGGCGGCGCGCTCGTCGTGACGAGGCGAGGCGGGCGGCGTCGGAAGAGGAGTGCGCGAGGGCTTCTCTTCTTCTCACACCTTAGTGAGTGGTGCAACACTCTACTATATAAGGTGGTCCAACTCCCCTTCCATTAGCAATATGGGACTAAACTTTGGCTCCACTAGCACACACAAGAGCTGCCATAATAATGGGCCAACGAGAATTTCAGAATTTGTATTTCTTATGGGCCAAAATCCCAACATCAAATATGCCTCAAATTCTAAAAATCCCCCACAAAGTCTCATTAGAACATCACATCATTCTGTTCCAAATTATTGTCTTGATATACCAGCGTTTTTTAGTGGAGACTGTTAAGTTGAACTTCCACCTAGAGCACTAGACTACACTTATCAACAACTGTCAATGGACTAAGCCTTGAATTGCCAGTTTTTTGTAAATGAGTTTCACCTAATGTCATACTGATACTAGGCTGCCAAAGGCCACCCCTCGGGTGGAGCATATAAGTCACACACCTGGCCTTTTTCATGAGCTTCCTAGAGATTACCCTATCTCATAGACTATGACCAGCAGTCGGGATCATATAGGTGCGTTCTTTCAAGACTGCTCTATAGGATAGCATCTAGGCTTATACAATCCTATGAACACATTAAGACTAAGTCAACCCGCCATACAGATCGTGAGAGTAATGCATCTTCAGTGGAGTGAGTTAGTAAAAGTTACTCTCCTCCAGTTAGCCACTGTCTTGTTTCCCCAGGTCCTAATTCACGGGATCTCTGATCACATAGGTTGGGTTACTACCACGGTAACTAATGTGGGTCTCAAACCCATCTCCATTGATGCAATATCTATCATATTTCTTGATAGACCTTTTGTGAAAGGATCTGCTAGATTCTTAGCTGTTTGGATATAATCCAATGCTATTACTCCAGAGTTTCTCATTTTCCTAACAGATGCCAATATTCTCTTTATATGTCTTGATGACTTCATATTATCCTTTGAACTACTCACTTTGATGATCACAGTTTGATTGTCACAGTTCATAAGGATAGCCGGCACAGGTTTATCAACAACCGGCAAGTCAATCAAGAGTTGACTAAGCCAATCTGCTTCGACAGTAGCTGTATCTAGTGCTGTGAGTTCCGCTTCCATTGTTTACCTCGTTAAGTTGGTCTGCTTGCAAGACTTCCATGAAACAGCGCCACCACCATTAGTGAATACATATCCACTTGTGGCCTTCAACTCATCAGCATCAGAGATACAATTTGAGTCACTATACCCTTCAAGTACCGCAGGGTCTCCGGTATAGTGAATACCATAACTCGATGTACCCTTTAGATAGCGCATTACTCAAGAACATTCCAATGATCATCTCCCGGATTGGAAACAAACCGGCTAAGTTTTCTAATAGCAAACACGATGTCAGGCCTTGTTGCGCTAGCTAAATACATTAACGAGCCATTTATCTGAGAGTATCTCAGCTGATCTCTAGTTGTTCTTTTATTCTTTCGAAGCATCTTACTAGGATCATATGTTGTCGGCGAAGTAGTACAATCTGAGTAGCCAAAGCGACTAAACACCTTCTCCACATAGTGAGATTGCAAAAGTGTAATTCCGCTATTCTCATCTATCAGCAGCTTGATGTTTAGAATAACATCAGGTTCTCCAAGGTCTTTCATGTCAAAACTTTGAGACAAGAAACTCTTGACCTGTTTAATGACAATCATATTTGTCCCAAAATTCAGTATGTCATCACATACAAAAAAAGTATGACACATTTGTCGGCTTCATTTACAAAAAAGGCAGCAGATGTCAAAGTTAGACCAAACTTCTCATGCCATTGCCTCGGTGCTTGTTTCAGTCCATACAAAGTTCAATAGCTTGCACACCTTGCCTTCTTGACCATCTACTACAAAATCCATCTGGCTGATCCATATAAATCTCCTCATCCAACTCTCCATTAAGGAAAGATGTCTTGATGTTCATTTGATGAACGATAAGACCATGTGAGGCAGCCAATGAGAGTAGAACTCGAATAGTGGTCAATATAGCCACATGCGAATAAGTATCAAAGAAGTCTTCGCCTTTTTTGGGTATAATCCTTGGGAACAACCGAGCCTTGTACTTTTCAATCGTACCATCAGGCCTAAGCTTCTTTTTGAACACCCACTTACATCCTACAGGTTTGCACCCATAAGGATGATCAGTTATCTCGCAAGTTTCGTTAGCCATGATGGAGTCCATCTCGCTATGAACATCCTCTTTCCAGTAGTCTGCATTAGAAGATTCATAAGCCTCTGAAATAGAGCTGGGAGTATCATCCACGAGATAGACAATGAAGTCATCACCAAAGGATTTTGCAATCTTCTGTCTCTTGTTCCTTACAGGAACTTCATTGTCTACCTCCTCAGGAATTTCATCATGTGCTTGTTCATAATATTCCATGGGAATGGTAGGTTCAAGAGTTTCAACAGATTCCTGTCTAGATGTACTAGGCATATCTATAATCGAAAAAATATCCTCAAAGAATGTAGCATCCTTAGACTCCATAATTGTACCGACCTTCATGCCAGGTACCTCAGATTTGACCACTAAAAATTTGTATCCAACACTATGATGAGCATAGCCAAGAAAGACACAGTCTACGGTCTTTGGTCCAAGTTTACGCTTTTTTGGGAATTGGCAAATTCACCTTTGCCAAACAACCCCAAGTACGTAAGTTCAAGAGTGTTATCTTCATCTTCTTCCATAATTCATAGGGAGGAGTTTCATTGTCTTTTGTGGGCACTTTATTCAGGACATGACATGATGTCAATATCGCCTCCCCCACCATGCCTTGGATAAACTCGAAGTACCTAAAATGGCGTTAACCAAGTCTGTTAGAGTACACTTTTTCCTTTTGGCAACCCTTTTAGACTGGGGAGAATGGGGAGGTGTCCTCTCATTAATAATTCCATATTCCGCACAAAATAAATCAAACTCATTAGAGAAATACTCTCCACCACGATCTGACCGGACTCTCTTAATCTTTCTCTCAAGTTGATTTTCAACTTCTGCCTTATAGTTTTTAAAGTGGTGTAGAGCCTCATCTTTAGTTTTCAAAAGATATACATAGCAAAATCTAGTAGAATCGTCAATCAACGTCATGCAGTATTTCTTTCCACATTTAGTCAACACAGCATTCATCTCACATAGATCTGAATGTATAAGCTCCAGTGGTGCCAAGTTTCTTGCTTCCTGCACAGGCTTGTGAGGCTTGCGCGGTTGCTTAGCTTGAACACACTCTTGACATTTAGAGCCTTTGGCTAAAGTGAAACTCGGAATTAAATCATCTTAGCTAGCCGCGTCATACAACCAAAATTAATGTGACAAAGTCGTGAATGCCAAACATCGGTATCAATCCAGGGGCACAAATATGGTTCACAACCTTATTACAAAAATCTGATAGGGAAAGACGGAACAAACCTCCCCACTCATAACCTTTACCAATAAATTTTCCATACTTAGAAATGACTACTTTATTGGACTCAAATACCAACTTAAAACCTTCTTTGCAAAGAAGGGAACCGCTAATGAGATTCTTATTTATTGAGGGCACATGCTGCATGTTCTTCAGCTGCACGATATTTCCCGAAGTAAACTTCAGATCCACCATGCCAACACCACAAACAGAAGCATGCGATCCGTTTCCCATCAATACGGAGAGATCTCTTGTGACCTGATAAGAAGAAAACAAAGAGATATCAGCACACACATGAATATTAGCACCGGTGTCGATCCACCAATCTGTAGATTGACAAAACAGTAGGTAAATTACCATAACCGGATGCACCCTTATCATTGTTGCTTATAGTCACGTTGACAAACTTAGAGTTCTATCCATTTTGATTCTCCATTCCTTTGCGCTGCTTGCAGTTTGGAGCCCAATGTCCAACCTCGCCGCACACAAAGTAGGGATCCTATGACTTGTCCTTCTTATTCTTTTTGAAGTTGGTAGTATGAATGGCCTTGGTCTTCCCCTTGAACTTGTTGTGGAAGTTGTTCTGCACAACATTGGCGCTTGACTAGGGTGCCTCGGCTCCCTTGGGTGTGCGTCTTTTGCCTTTGCCTTTTCCTCAAGGTCTAGAAACCCAATGATATTATCAACAGACATATCTTACCTCTAGTGTTTGAGGTTAGTGGCAAAACTCCTCCAGGATTGAGGAAGCTTTGCAATAATGCATTCCGCAACAAATTTGTCAGGCAACGCACACTTCATGAGCTCAAATTCTTTTGCAATGCACTGAATCTCATGAGCCTATTCAACAATAGAACGGTTTTCAACCATCCTATAGTCATGAAACTGCTCCATGGCATATAGTTCATTGCCAGCATTAGTAGCACCGAATTTTGCTTTGAGTGCATACCACAGTTCTTTGGCATTGCGCATATGTAAATATGCATCCACCAGTTTGTCCCCAATGATGCTTATGACACAGCCCACAAATAATATGGTGGTCTCCTTGAACGTCTTCTCCTATTCAGGAGTAATCGTTCTGTCGTGGGAATGGCCACGGCAGATGCTGCGATTGGCAGCGAGTAGTAGAATGAGGGGCAAGGGCGGCTAGCCATCTACGGTGCGAGATGAGGGAAAAGACACAGGGTTTTACCTAGGTTCGGCCCCCCGGAGGGTAAAGACCTACTCCTACTAGATTGTATTGATGAGAGAGTACAATGGGCGAGCTCGGCGGCGAGTCGAGGGGGTGTATGATCGAACGTAAGTTCTATGCGTACCCTATGGAGGTTTATATAGAGTCACCTCGCTAGGGTTTATAGATCTACAATCGAGTTGGATAAGGACTCGGAGGGTTCTTGACCTAATCCGACTAGGCCTAGATACGCTTCTGGGCCTCCAGCTTCCAGTCGCCTAGCTTCTTCTTGGGTCGTGATCCAGTCGCTGTCCTACAGGCCCACTCGCTGGCAGTATGAGCCAGTAGGAAACGTCCTGCTGGGTATACCCCACTCAGTATATCCCCATCAGTAGTCCCCGTGTCTGTCGTTGATTCGTCGCAGGTGTTCTTTGGTAGTCGGAGTACTCGGGTCCAATTTGGACGCCCGGTCAAATCGACGGTGGACTCCTTCAATGAAAGAAATAATCTTTAGCATGCTTCATCGGTCGCAATAATGGCGACCAGTCGAATCACCAATTTGACGAGTAGTCGAGTCGCAGCTATGGAGAATGGGTCGGCGAATAGTCGAGTCGCAGCTACACTACAACAAATGTGATAATATATGACGCACATGGGCCGGAGAGTCGAGTAGACGAAGTTGGACCGTCAACTTGGTCAAACTAGCCGTTGGGTAATCCAACGGTAATATCGGCGTAATTACCGCGCGGTAATGGCTCCCCGAAAATGGCTGGTACCAACCTCTATATAAGGAGAGTGACCGGTGAAAAGCGGGCATTCCCCACATTTCCTCCGACTCCGCGCGTCTCCCAATCTTCCATTCCTTCTAGAGCGACCCAGAGCGATCTAGCGATTCCACACCGATCTTGCGATCGCAGACCCTCATATCGATGGCGCCCCCGAAGGATTTGTGGAGGATATCCAAATGTACCATGGTGCTTCTGAAATCCTTCGAAGACACGGGAATTCTTTGTGCCGGGAGATGGCGAATCCCCGCGGCCGGGGAGATGGAGCCGAATCTGCGCACCGGGGAGTTCATCTGCTTCACCAGCCATCTCGAGAGGGGGCTTGACTTCCCCTACTTCGATCTTCTTCCGCCGCTTCTGCACGTACTACGGCATCTAGCCATCGGATCTGGGGCCGCATAGCATTGAGCAACTCGCCATTTTCATGGCATTTTGCGAGTGTTATTTGGGTTGTCGCCCATATTTCCCCCTGTGGCAGGATCTATTCCACTGGCGGATCGGTCGCGAAGGAGCAGGCGACCCGATGCTAGCAGCGGGCAGCCTCACCTTCCAATTGAAGTCCAAGGCCTCCTTCCTCGACCTCATGCTTCCGAAGAAGGCGACAAACGAGTGGAAAAAGCACTGCTTTTACGTCAGCGAGTCAACTCTAGATGTCGAGGTGGATCTTCCGATGTACTCCGCCGAGTGGCCCGAGCCACGCCGGCTCCAATTCGCCAAGCTACCGCATGGCCATCGGATGGTGGTCGACGAAATGTTGATGATGATTTGTCAGCTGAAGAAATACGGGCTTGAGACCATCAATCTGTACAATTACTGGCTCGGGCGGAGACTAGTGCCCCTGGTTAGCCGTGCTCACTGGATGTACGAGTACACCGGCAAGGACGACACGAGCAAGGCCTGCACCGCCGAGTGGATGTCTGATGATTACGCCCTCGCGCTGAAGAAAATTACTGATGCGGAATACCTCGACCCGAATGCCAGGATTCCCCCATACACCATGAAGCGCAAGGCGCCACCAATAAGTCTATCTTTCCTTGTCTACTTCGCAGTCGCAGGAATGTAGTCGCGGCTCAGTAACCATGTATTGTTTGTGCAACTGTTCCAAATGGTGGAAGGTTGCCTTCCTCCTGCCAACGATGAGAGCTCAGACGAGTCCACCAAAGACGAGAGCGAGTCCTCCTCCGACAAGGAGAATTCCGGAGGCGATGATGACGATGACGACGACGATGATGACGATGAAGCCGAGGAGGTCGCCGCACCCGTGGTTTGTAGAACTCGCGGGCAAAGGCAGCGCGAGATCCAGGCCAGCAAGCGCCTCGAGGCTCACGACGGGGGCGAAGATGAAGCCCTTGAACACACTTCACGGCGTGTGTCTATGCCGTCGAAGAAGAAGAAGGAGGCGCCCAAGGCAATATCGCTGCCTCGGCCAGCGACTAGCTCCGAGGCAACTAGCGCAGCT
This sequence comes from Avena sativa, assembly GCA_916181665.1. Taxonomy (NCBI): domain Eukaryota; kingdom Viridiplantae; phylum Streptophyta; class Magnoliopsida; order Poales; family Poaceae; genus Avena; species Avena sativa. Next base: position 55,778,776 of record OV702284.1, on the reverse strand, counting down.
GATGAGGCCGGAGCCGAGGCATCGGCAAAGGCCGCTGAGGCGGCGAGTGTGGCCATGGTGGAAGACGAGGTGTCGTTGGCTTCGCTTCTACCGCTGTTCTCAACAGTCACCGGGCTCGGGGCTGCTCCACCCGCGGGGGCATCAAAATCAAGGGAGGCACCCGCGTCGACCGGAGGAGAGCTTCCTCCTGCAACCTCGTCCTCGAAGAAGGCCTCTGTGACGAGGTTTAATCTCGTCAATACCCATTGTTATGGACTTGGGTTTTGGAGAAGATGCGGATGCTGGAGATCGCGGAACGGTTAGCAAACAAGCAACACGTGGTCACGAGGTTTACCCAGGTTCAGGCCCTCGAAGGGAAAACCCTACTCCTGCTTGTTTGCTCTTGATTACGGTGGAACCGAAAGTTACAGGGGTGCGCAGATGCAATCTGGCGTGGAGGTGTGTATGCGGTGAGAGAGACCCTCCTCGCCGTGCCCTCCTAGCCTTTATATACATAGGTAGGTCCCGGGCATAGGTCGAGTCGGTTACAGATTAGGGTTTGCCCCTTTGAAATTCTAACTACTCTAGTCTTGTTCTCCAAGCATCCGAAGGCGTCATGGGCTTGGGCCACCCGAAACCTCGGCAGGTCGTGTATCTTGCAGTGGGCCTTCTCTTGGGCTGGACTAGGTATGCTGATGTTGTGTACTCGTGGGGTATAACCATGTCAGTAGGCCCCGAGTGCTCAGTTGAATCGCAGATTCGGCCGGGGACTCCTAAATCTTCTGGGTGCAGTTTTATGCCTGTTTATAAGAGAATGGTTTAGTTTGTAGGGATTGCTGATGCGTGTGCCTGACTCTCTTGACAGATCAGGGCCAGTTAATTGTCATAGGATAAAACATCACAATCTTCTTCAGATTCAAGTCCCTAGACTCGAACCTGGAACGAGTGCTGGTGTAATTCGACTCAGGCCGCTGAGGTCTAACAAGAGTCAAATCCCAGTAGTTTTCGAGTGATATACCCAACGCGTCCGTCAGGATTTTCATCGTGTCTGTTGACACGGTATTTTACTGGTAGAGCGCAGTCAGGTGTGTTACCATGCCATCAGATGATATCTGTAGGTCTTATCTTTGTGTCGTAGACACAACATCCGAAATGTTATCACCACGGAGGTGTTTCGGGTGGCTAAGGAAATTTTTTCCCACTTAGCATTTGTTTGGGCGAAGTTGCCAGAATTTTTTTGTATTTTGATCCGAAGGATCGCAGTCGAAGAATTCATAGGGTGCGCGACCAGCGCTCCCTATGGGAGTAGCCCCCGAGTGTCTGTTTGAGTAGTAGACTCGATCAAAGACTTTAGTTCAGTCGTTTTTAGCTTCAGGTCCGAAGGACAGAATTTTTTCGGATGCTTGAATCGATCCTCCCTATGGGAGTAGCCCCTGAGTCCATAGTGGAGTCGTAGAATTGACGTGGGACTCGAAGATAGTGTAGATTTATGGTTCTTCAATCATTCCTCAGGTGCGCGGCCAGCACTCCTGATAGGAGTAGCCCCCGAGTAGTTGCTCGAATCGTATATTCGAGTGAGTACTTTAGTTATCAGCCGAAGATTTCCAACCGTTGCTAGATTGGTTTTTATGACGTCAATGCTGACGATCGGTGACCTCAACCGTCTGCGGCGCCAGAGGTGCGTAACAGGACAAACATGGGTCCCACTTTTCTGACTTGAGGTTGACTAGTCATGGGCGACGTGGCGAGAATTATGGCGTCTCCTCGGTTTCCGTGCGTAGTGGACGGCGTGCGGGCGACGGTTCGCTGTTGTGTTGACACATGGACGGTTGGATCTGTCCCTGGCGTTAGGGATTCTGGATGAACGGTTCCTGTTCGTCATCTTCATCCTTATAATCATGGGGAAAACAGTGATATATTTTTACCCTTTGCCATTTGCTTTCTCCATTGCTTCCATTTTCACGAGCCCTTCCTCGCGCGCACTGGACGTTCTCCGATCCTTTCCTTCTTCCTTCCTTCACGCACATCACTGCCTTCGATGTTCCGCCATGGTTAAGTCGAAGAAGGCGTCTGCCGGAGCGGGCTCGAGCGCCACCGCCGGCGGCAAGAAAGGTGCCACCACCGCTCGTATCACCGATGACAGATGGAGGCGCACGGAGACGCGCGAGGGTGATCTGCGCAAGCTGCATGATGCGGGTTTAATCCCGCAGGACAAGGAGGACGTCAAGATCCCCGGCGATGGGTAATTCCCCATCCACCCGCAGGGTTTCGGCTGATGTTTGTTGCTTTCATTCTTCACGGTTTGTCGCTCCCTGTCCACGACTTTCTTCATGTACTCTTGTTTTTCTATGGCATCCAACTCCACCATCTTTGGACCAATTCTCTTCTTCACATCGCCTGCTTCATTACCTTTTGCGAGTGTTGGCTCGGTATCGAGCCACACTTTGGCCTCTTCCGGAAGCTCTATTCCATGAAGAGGCAGTCCGGCACCAGCGGGGTCTACCCGCTTGGAGGCTGCATCATTTCCATCCGATCTTCTGTTCTCTTATTTTCTTTTTCTATGTGCGAGTCCGTCCAATACTGGCGGAAGAAGTGGTTTGATATCCGCGACTCCACAGTAGACAGGCAAAATTTTGGCCTCTCTCCCTTTGATTCCTCCCAGGAGATCCTTCCAAAGAGATCCTAGAAGAACCATGTCCCGGAGGGCAAGGTGGCGGAGGTAGAGGAGCTCTACCGTCAGGTGGAGGCCCTCCAGATGGTTGCGGAGAAGGAGGTGAATGGTGTGGATATCATCCACACATTCCTCAAATGTCGGGTGCAGCCACTCCGGGCGAGGGAACATCCGATGTTTATTTACTCTGGCCACCACGACCCGACGAGGGTTTTGGCCGAGGAGCTGTCCAGGGGCGACCTCGATAGGGCTCTACGGCCGCTGCTGAAGTTCAAGGCTAAAGAGGACCTCCTGAAGAAGTCCTTGACCGCCCCCTTCAATTCTTCGAATCTAGTTCCTCGGGTTTAGAAACTGCTTCACGCGCGTTGCGCTTTTTTTATGGTTGCTTTTGATTGATTGTACTAATTGCTATCTTTGATGTCTTTGGTGTGCATGAGTGATGTCTACACACTTCTATTCTTGTAGACAGTTGTTGGGACTCCAAGTGCAGAGGTTTGTAGATCAGCAGCAAGTTTCCCTTAAGTGGATTACCCAAGGTTTATCGAACTCAGGGAGGAAGTGGTCAAAGGTATTCCCTCTCAATCAACCCTTCAATCAAAATACAAGAAGTCTCTTGTGTCCCCAACACACCCAATATAGGTGCACTAGTTTGGCGAAGAGATAGTGAAATACAAGTGGTAACGGTGCCAGAAAAGAGCTTCTGACTTGTTGTTGACGTGGGGTAACGGTGCCAGAAAATAGCTGATGGCATGGAGAAACAGACTAAAGGCAAACTGAAGGAATCAAGCAACATGCAACAGATCTAGATGCAAACGGTGTTTCAATGTTTAGAAACAAGGCCTAGGGATCATACTTTCACTAGTGAACACTCTCTCATATAAATATCCTCTCTTCATGATACTACTCTTAACTACTCTCCGGTTGGACACTCTAATCCACGGTAGGGCCTTCCCCAATCTAGATAACCCCACACTGTCACCTTGAGTGCTAGATGGTTCCAACAAACACCACAATTTCATAGAGACATCCAACTCCAAATATAACTCATAACAAATATTCAATCTAGGCAAAGTGCCACACATGGTATGCACGCTGTCACTTTCACACACGTGGGGAAAAGCATAGATCTATTAAAGCACAAAGAGTATTTATGTAGACTCAAGCCTAAGTAACACCATGGCGTGCACGCTGTCACTTTCACACACATGGGGAGAGCGAAGATCTAATGAAGCACTTGAGTAGCAAGGTAGATCTACTTGATTACAAAGCTCATGACCACAACAAGATCATGCATAGAGAGAGAGAGATGAACACATAGCTACCAGTAGAGCCCTTAGCCTCGAGGAATAACTACTCCCTCCTCATCATGGGAATCAGCAACGATGATGAAGATGGTGATGGAGATCGATGGAGATGGCTCTGGGGGAACTTCCCCATCCGGCAGGGTGTCAGAACAGAGACTTTATGTCCCCTGAATCTCCCCTTCGGCGGCGCTACAGAGGTTTTCGTGGATTTCTTCTGTATTATTTAGGGTTTTCTCATCGGAGGCTTCTTATAGGCACAGGAATCAAGGTTGGTGGGGTCTAGGGGGCCCACACCCCCTCCAGGCGCCTCCAGGGCTTCCCCGCGCCTAGGAGGGGTGCGGCCACCCTGTGGCCCCCCTCCGGCTCTGCTTCTTGGTTTCGTGTTGCTCCAAGAAAAATAATAACTTTGGCTTTTGTCCCGTCCAATTCCGAGAATATTAATTTTCGGCCTTTCTGGAACCAAAAAACTGAAGAAAACAGGCAACTGGCACTGTGGCAACTTGTTAATAGGTTAGTTCCAGAAAAGATATAAAAACACCTCAAAGTATAGACAAAGCAAAGCAAAGTAGATACTAAACAAGCATGGAGGATCAAATAGATACGTTTCCGACGTATCAAGCATCCCCAAGATTAACTCCTGCTCGTCCTCGAGTAGGTCAGTGATAAAAAGAATAATTTTTTAGGTGACATGCACCATCAAAACCAAGATCAAACCATTTGAAAGCATTGAAAGCTAGAATAAAAGAACTCTAAACATAAGCATGAAAGATGGAGTTCTAACAGTAAGACAAAGTAACTATGCATGCAACATGAAAGGCTACAAACAAAGATCATGAATAACATGCATTGAAAAACGTTTTTTTGTTTCACATACAGAAAACATAGCATAGTGGCAATCAGCTTGTCCCTCATAGAGTAGCAAATAGATGCATAGGACACCTTCAAACTTCACAAGGGTGACTAGAAACAAATAGCACAAGAACAAGTAATATCACAATATGCATCAATTAATAAGCTTTGGAACACTGCACACAGAATGACAACTATGCTCTCTTAATGGTGCCTAAAGGTAGAAGGTGGAGACTCAATAGTGGTGGAAGAAAGGCCTTTTATAAAGGAATCAGGGATTACAAATTTCAATAAGAGCTTCCAAAAATTATGGTACTTGTTAGCTTTCAGCCCTCATTGCCCCTATCATAAGCATCTTGAAGTGGTTAAGGTTAAAGTGGCAAAGCTGGAGTATATGCTTGAGGAAATATAAGTTGGCAATCTCAAGTCCCTTGAATATGAGGGCTACACCTCATGGATACTCAACTTAAGGCCCATGAAAGTTCTTGTCAGTGTAAGTATTTGCATATCATTGATATGAAGGGAATATGCCCTGAGAGGCAATAATAAAGTGTTTATTATGTGTATTCCAAGTATATGATAGATGTTTATTTTGCATGCTATAATTGTATTAATACGGAAACGTTAATACATGTGTGTTTAATAAACAAACAGAAAGTTCCTAGTTATGCCTCTCTCATAAACTAGCTCGTTGATTAACAAGATGATCAAGGTTTCCTGATCATGGACATTGGATGTTGTTAATAACGGGATCACAACATTAGTGTAATGGTGTGATGAACATTCATCCGAAGTATAGCATTACGATCAAAGTCATTGAGTTTATATTGCTATAACAACTTACGAAGTGATCCTAATCCTTAGACCATGAGATCATGTCAATCACTAACACCGGAAGAGTTTCTTGATAACATCAAACGTCACACCGTAACAGGGTGATTATAAAGATGGATTCAGAACTAATAAAGTGTTATGTTGAGGCTCATGGATCGAGAGTGGAATTTGTTCATCCCGATGACGGATAGATATACTCGGGCCCTCTCGGTGATATCACATTGATTAGCTTGCAAGCAAGTGATTTGATCACTAGAATGTTATATCACAGGAACGAGAAAAGAGTGCATGTCGGTAACGAGATCAAACTAGGTATGGAGATACCGATGATCGAATCTCGGACATGTAATATACCGTGAAACAAAGGGATTAAGATACTAGCGTAAAAGGTTCCGACGATCACAAGAAAGTCATCGTTGAATGTGTGGGAGTCAGTATGGGTCTCCAGATCCCGCTTCTGATTATTGATCCGAGAGGGGTCTCGATCATGTCCGCATTATTCACGAACCGTAGGGTGACACACTTAAGAGACACCGACATCCAATTGGAGCAAATGTTTCATGCCGAAAGAATGAACAAGCGTAGGAATTTATTTCACTAGATACCGAAACAGGTTTTCGGGTGAAATTGCATAAAGTGGTTATGCATGTGAAATAGAATTCTAGCAAGGGGTTATTTGTGAATGTTTGTCATTAAAGTAATTGACAAAATTCTGAATAAAATAAAAGAGTTTTATTTAATGAGAGTTTGCATTAAATTTGGTGGAAATTTAATGGGAATTTGAGTGGACTTTTGAGTGGAGGGAATTTAAAGGAGATTTGTGAGTGGAGTGTCCACCCACATGAAGAGGGGAGGGCAAGGGGGCATCCCCCATGCGCCGGCCACCCCCTTGGGGTTCCCCCCTCCTCCTATAAAAGGAGCCCCCTCCTCACTTGTCTCTCACACCTCCTCGTGAAGGATCTCTCTCCCCCTCTAGAATTTATCCCCCATGGTCTCGGACTAGCGAGATACATCTTCCCGATGGCTATTTGGCAAGAAAGAGTTGTGCTTCCACTGCATCGCTGGAGAGAGGAGGCGGAGGTTGCTCGGTGCCTCGAACGTGTGTGCGAGCACGGATGCGCTGCTGATTTGCGGCGCTAGGACTTCCTCTCGATCTTGAGATCGGCAAGAGATCGTCTACATCAACCACGAGTTGAACTCGTTAAGCTTTGTTGGTCTTCAAGGGTATGTTCTCTACTGATATACATCCGCCCGTTGTTTGTATCTAGTAGATAGATCTTGGTATATAGTTCACATCGTAGGAAAATTTTTGTTTTCTATGCTACGAACCCTACAGTGCTATCAGAGCCAGGTTTATGCGTAGATACTTTACACGGGTAGTACACATATGAGTATGTGGGCGATGATGATCATGTTGTTGCTCCTTTGTTGTAATTTTGGATATTGGTGGCATAGTGGGATTAAGCGGCCCGGACAAACTTTACATGTCCTCGCACATGAGACCTGTTCCACGCTTGACATGCAACTAGTTTGCATAAGTGGCTAGCGGGTGTCTGTCTCTCCTACTATAGTCAATATCTATTTTGCAAGCGAGTTGTCAACAATTTGATTATCCTCGTTGTGGTTCATGTTCGTAGGTAAGAACGGTTCTATCTCGAAAGCCCTAAGCCACGTAAAACTTGCAATGGATAAATTAGAGGTGTCTAGTTTAGATTGTTGCTGGGCCAGTGTTATGATATGGTAGTGTTGTAAGTAGAAGTATGAGATGATACTCTTACAACACACATAGCGTGTAAAATCCATAGACCTTGGATTTACACATATAGGTATGATAGTGATCGTACCACAATGCACATGATAGAGATCATCTGCGGGAACCATATCATTTCACTAATAAACATATGATGTTTGATAGCATCTTATATTGCTTGTTTAGCGCTTTGTTAGCATAATAAGATGATCCCTCATTTAAATATCAAGATAAGAATGTGTTCTTCCTTTAGTATGCACCGATTATGTTTTCATCGCTCCAAGACATCACGTGATGATCGGGTGTTCTTGGATCCACGACCATATTTCGGGTGTAAAACAGTTACACACGCGAATACTAAGGTTCTAACTTGGCGATCCTAGCATGTACAGACATGGCCTCGGAACACGGACCGAAAGGTTAAGCATGAGTCATATAGTTGATATGATGCCCATTTGATGCTCGCCTTTGAAGCTATACCGACTCACGTGATGATCGGACTTGGTATAGTGGATTTGGTTCATGTAATCACCAAAAAGGCATGAGGGATGTCGTTTTTGAGTGGGAGTTCATTCATAATATGGATTATTTGAACTCAATATATCATACACTTAGTCTAAACTTTACAAATTCTGTTGTAGATGGCACCACCTGCTTTTAATTTCAATGTGTTCATGGAGAAAGATAAAATAGCAACGAACGGTAGCAACTTTACCGAATGGGCCATGAATTTGAGGGTTCTCCTCTCTACTGCACAAAAGCAATATGTGCTAGAAGCGCCATTAGGCCCCCCACCTTTAGATGATGCCCCTGACAAGAAGAAGAATGTCTATCAGACTCGTCAGGAGGACCACACCTTAGTTCATTGCGGCATATTGTATGGGCTAGAGCCGGAACTTCGAAAGCGTTTCGAAAAAGGCAATGCATTTGATACAATGGGTGAGTTGAAAATGATTTTCGACACACATGCTGCTGTAGAGAGCTACAACGCTTCAGAAAAGTTCTTTAGCTGCATGATGGAAGAGCACAGCTCCGTTAGTGAGCATGTACTCAAGATGTCGGGTTACGCCGATAAGCTTGTGTCCTTGGGAATATCGATTCCCATTGACTCAGGCATCCATCGTGTTCTGCAGTCTCTGCCACCTAGCTATAAGAGCTTCGTGATGAACTATAATATGCAAGGCATGAAGAAGTCTCTCCCCGAGCTTCTGTCAATGCTTAAAACTGCAGAAGTGGAGATCAAAAAGGAACATCAAGTGTTGATGATCAATAGTAACACTGGTTTCAAGAAAGACAAGAAGGGAAAACGAAAGGGAAGTAAGGGCGGCAAGCCTGTTGCCGCGCCTGAAAAGAAACCCCGAGTTGGACCTAAGTCTGATTCCGAGTGCTACTATTGTAAGGGGACTGGCCACTGGAAGCGCAACTGCCCCAAGTATCTGGCAGACAAGAAGGCCGGCAACGCAAACAAAGGTATATATGATATACATGTTACTGATGTGTACTTGACTAGTGCTCGCAGTAGCACCTGGGTATTTGATACCGGTTCAGTTGCTAATATTTGTAACTCGAATCAGGGGCTGCGGAACAAGCGACCGCTAGCAAGGGGTGAGGTCAAGATGCGTGTCGGCAATGGATCAAGTGTTGATGTGATCGCCGTCGGAACGCTGCCTCTCCACTTGCCATCGGGATTAGTTATAAACTTGAATAAATGTTATCTGGTGCCTGCACTGAGCATGAACATTGTATCTGGATCGTGTTTGATGCGAAGTGGTTATTCATTTAAATCCGAGAACAATGGTTGTTCCATTTATATGAATGAAATCTTTTATGGTCATGCACCGATGATGAATGGTTTATTTCTATTAGATCTCGATGATAATGTTACACATATTCATAATGTTGATGCTAAAAGGATTAAACTTAATGATGATATATCCGCATATATGTGGCACTGCCGTCTAGGTCATATTGGCGTTAAACGCATGAAGAATCTCCATTCGGATGGACTTTTGGAATCACTTGATTGTGAATCATTTGATACATGTGAGCCATGCCTTATGGGCAAGATGACTAGAACGCCATTTTCCGGTTCAATGGAACGGGCGACAGATTTATTGGAAATCATACATTCTGATGTATGTGGTCCAATGAGTGTGTCGGCGCGAGGTGTATATCGTTATTTTGTTACTTTCACGGATGATTTGAGTAGATACGGTTATATCTACTTGATGAAACACAAGTCTGAAACCTTTGAAAAGTTCAAGGAATTTCAGAATGAAGTGGAAAATCATCGTAATAGAAAGATCAAATTTCTACGGTCCGACCATGGAGGTGAGTATCTAAGTTACGAGTTTAGCACTCATATGAAAGAGTGTGGAATTGTTTCACAACTCACACCTGCCGGAACACCACAGCGAAATGGTGTGTCGGAACGTCGTAATCGTACTTTATTAGATATGGTTCGATCTATGATGTCTCTGACGGACTTGCCGTTGTCATTTTGGGGTTATGCACTAGAAACTGCTGCATTCACTTTAAATCGGGCACCATCTAAATCCGTTGAAAAGACACCGTATGAATTGTGGTTTGGAAACAAACCTAAGCTGTCATTTCTTAAAGTTTGGGGATGCGATGTTTATGTGAAGAAACTTCAACCGGATAAACTCGAACCCAAAGCGGAAAAATGCGTCTTCATAGGATACCCTAAAGAAACTATTGGGTATTCCTTCTATCACAGATCCGAGGGCAAGGTTTTTGTTGCCAAGAATGGATCCTTTCTAGAGAAAGAGTTTCTCGCGAAAGGTGTGAGTAGTCGGAAGGTAGAACTCGAAGAGGTTGTGGAACCTTCTCTTCAAAGTATGGCGAGTAGCGCAGCGCCGGAAGTTGTTCCGGAGTTGGATCCACCTGTTGAAGAGGGAACTAATGATAATGATCATGAAACTCCAAAAGAGAGTAATACCGAACCTCGCAGGTCAAACTGGACGCGTGCAGCTCCCGAGCTGTACGGAAATCCTGTCATGAATTTCATGGTTGATGAAAATGATGACCCTGCGACGTATGAAGAAGCGATGATGAGACCGGATTCCAACGAATGGTTAGAAGCCATGAAATCCGAGATGGAATCCATGTATGAAAATCAAGTTTGGAACTTGGTGGAATTACCTCACGACCGAAAGGCCGTGGAGAACAAATGGATTTTCAAAAGGAAAACTGATGCTGATGGTAATGTGACCGTCTATAAAGCTCGACTTGTCGCAAAGGGGTTTCGACAAATTCAAGGAGTTGACTACGATGAGACTTTCTCTCCCGTAGCGATGCTAAAGTCAGTTAGGATTATGTTAGCAATTGCTGCATATTTCGATTATGAGATATGGCAGATGGATGTCAAAACCGCGTTTCTCAATGGTAATATTGAAGAAGAGTTGTATATGATACAACCAAAGGGTTTTGTCGATCCTAAGGATGCTAACAAGGTGTGCAAGCTTCAGCGATCCATCTATGGATTGAAGCAAGCATCACGAAGTTGGAATCTCCGCTTTGATGAGGTGATCAAAGAGTTTGGATTTGTCCAAACTTATGGAGAAGCTTGTATTTACAAGAAAGTGAGTGGGAGCAATGTGGCATTTCTGATACTATATGTGGATGACATATTATTGATCGGAAATGATATAGATCTTTTAAACAGTGTTAAAAGTTATCTAAACAGCAAATTTTCAATGAAGGACCTAGGTGAAGCGTCATACATATTAGGCATAAAGATCTATAGAGATAGATCTAGGCGCCTAATAGGGCTATCGCAAAGTACATACCTTGATAAGATTTTAAAGAAGTTTAAAATGGACGGAAGTAAGAAGGGGTTCTTACCTATGTTGCAAGGCAAGACATTGAGTAAGACTCAAAGTCCGGCTTCGGCGGAAGAAAGAGAGATAATGGACAAAGTCCCCTATGCTTCAGCCATAGGCTCTATAATGTACGCCATGCTATGTACAAGACCGGATGTGGCACATGCTATTAGTTTGACTAGTAGGTACCAATCGGATCCATGTTCGGAACATTGGATAGCGGTCAAGAATATCCTTAAGTACTTACGAAGAACTAAGGATATGTTTCTTGTATACGGAGGTGAAGAAGAGCTCGTCGCTAAGTGTTATGTCGACGCTAGCTTTGACACCGATCCGGATGACTCTAAGTCTCAATCCGGATACGTATTTCTCATGAATGGCGGAGCGGTTAGTTGGAGGAGCTCCAAACAACCTGTGGTAGCGAGATCAACAACGGAGGCCGAATATGTTGCTGCTTCAGAAGCGGCTCAGGAAGCAGTTTGGATGAAGGAGTTCATATCCGAACTAGGAGTGGTGGCAAACGCGTTGGACCCAATGGTGATCTATTGTGACAACAATGGTGCCATTGCCAATGCCAAAGATCCAAGGTCTCACAAGCATTCCAAGCATATTAAGCGCCGGTTTCACTCCATCCGCGAGCATGTCAAGGATGGAGATATAAAGATTTGTAAAGTACATACGGATCTCAATGTAGCAGATCCGTTGACTAAAACTCTCCCTAGAGCAAAACATGATCAACACCAGAACTCAATGGGTGTTAGATTTATCACTATGTAACTAGATTATTGTCTCTAGTGCAAGTGGGAGACTGAAGGGAATATGCCCTGAGAGGCAATAATAAAGTGTTTATTATGTGTATTCCAAGTATATGATAGATGTTTATTTTGCATGCTATAATTGTATTAATACGGAAACGTTAATACATGTGTGTTTAATAAACAAACAGAAAGTTCCTAGTTATGCCTCTCTCATAAACTAGCTCGTTGATTAACAAGATGATCAAGGTTTCCTGATCATGGACATTGGATGTTGTTAATAACGGGATCACAACATTAGTGTAATGGTGTGATGAACATTCATTCGAAGTATAGCATTACGATCAAAGTCATTGAGTTTATATTGCTATAACAACTTACGAAGTGATCCTAATCCTTAGACCATGAGATCATGTCAATCACTAACACCGGAAGAGTTTCTTGATAACATCAAACGTCACACCGTAACAGGGTGATTATAAAGATGGATTCAGAACTAATAAAGTGTTATGTTGAGGCTCATGGATCGAGAGTGGAATTTGTTCATCCCGATGACGGATAGATATACTCGGGCCCTCTCGGTGATATCACATTGATTAGCTTGCAAGCAAGTGATTTGATCACTAGAATGTTATATCACAGGAACGAGAAAAGAGTGCATGTCGGTAACGAGATCAAACTAGGTATGGAGATACCGATGATCGAATCTCGGACATGTAATATATCATGAAACAAAGGGATTAAGATACTAGCGTAAAAGGTTCCGACGATCACAAGAAAGTCATCGTTGAATGTGTGGGAGTCAGTATGGGTCTCCAGATCCCGCTTCTGATTATTGATCTGAGAGGGGTCTCGATCATGTCCGCATTATTCACGAACCGTAGGGTGACACACTTAAGAGACACCGACATCCAATTGGAGCAAATGTTTCATGCCGAAAGAATGAACAAGCGTAGGAATTTATTTCACTAGATACCGAAACAGGTTTTCGGGTGAAATTGCATAAAGTGGTTATGCATGTGAAATAGAATTCTAGCAAGGGGTTATTTGTGAATGTTTGTCATTAAAGTAATTGACAAAATTCTGAATAAAATAAAACAGTTTTATTTAATGAGAGTTTGCATTAAATTTGGTGGAAATTTAATGGGAATTTGAGTGGACTTTTGAGTGGAGGGAATTTAAAGGAGATTTGTGAGTGGAGTGTGCACCCACATGAAGAGGGGAGGGCAAGGGGCAGCCCCCATGCGCCGGCCACCCCCTTGGGGTTCCCCCCCTCCTCCTATAAAAGGAGCCCCCCTCCTCACTTGTCTCTCACACCTCCTCGTGAAGGATCTCTCTCCCCCTCTAGAATTTATCCCCCATGGTCTCGGACTAGCGAGATACATGTTCCCGGTGGCTATTCGGCAAGAAAGAGTTGTGCTTCCGCTGCATCGCTGGAGCGAGGAGGCGGAGGTTGCTCGGTGCCTCGAACGTGTGTGCGAGCACGGATGCGCTGCTGATTTGCGGCGCTAGGACTTCCTCTCGATCTTGCGATCGGCAAGAGATCGTCTACATCAACCACGAGTTGAACTTGTTAAGCTTTTTCGGTCTTCAAGGGTATGTTCTCTACGGATATACATCCGCCCGTTGTTTGTATCTAGTAGATAGATCTTGGTATATAGTTCACATCGTAGGAAATTTTTTGTTTTCTATGCTGCGAACCCTACATGATAACCGCCAACGGGGTACCCCTTGCACATGGTACGGGAGCTTTCCCATAACCAAAATGACAAGGCAAGCAGACAATGAGCATCTCAGCAATCTTTTTATTTACCACATGCATAGCTTTTTTATTGAGGATGCTTCATAGATAGCTCACTATGGTGATGCTGCAAGTTTCCACCATGATTAGGCATGGCTTAGGCTAGCGGCCCAGGCGTTTCTCTAACACAGAATACAAACTCCATGGACTTACAAGTTCCCACTTCATTTCACACCGGTAACATCCATAGACAAAAGAACATGATATCAACGGAGTACAAAGAGTACAAGTGCAATGTTGAAAACATTCCCCGTGACAGCACAGTTCTGCTAATCCCAACATATAATTGTAAGCATATAAAACAAAGTGTTCTCAATGGTTCAAGTTTATTAGGGGCAAAGAATGTAAAGTGTGCCATCAAGTTCGTGAGGGCTTTAATCACTAAGTTTTCACATAACAAAATAGTTTTTAATTGGAAGATAGATGAAAACAAGAATATACTTGGAATGGTGTAACACACCATGCATAGGAGTTTATAGTGGACACTTTGGAATAACTTGGTTTCTTGGGAGTTGGAAGCATAAGTAGAACTTACTCATACAAGTGGAGGCTAGCAAAAGACTGGGAGCAACCAACTAAGAGAGCATAATGGCCATAATCATGCAGAGCAACAAAACATTAATAATCAAAGCATAGAGTGGTACTACAAGTCAAGGACTAAATGATCATAGAGGCTATGGTGGCTTGTCATAGTCATAACATGGTGTGAGCATGTGCCAAGTCAACCCAAACAAAGCATCAAAGGAGAATACCATAATACTATGCTTTTGCATGCTAAAACAACGCATAATTTCTTCAAGGCACACTAAGCAATCCCAATTGTTTGGAACAAGACATGCTACAGCAATAATCACTAAGCATAATGCAAAAACAACACCTAGAATGTCATGCTAAAGTCTAAGTCATAGTCAATGCAAGCTCCCTTTTGTACCACTATAAGGATGAAACTTTCTACTCTTTTCCAACACCAATCAACTTATTTGAAACAACTCACCAAGATAATAATCAATAAAGTTCAGTGAGCTTGTCTCACAAATCCACAAATAAGAACTAAAAAGTTCTAAGCTGAAAGCACAAGAAAACTAAGGCTGGACGCAGTACTAGCAAAAGTGAACACTCAAAAAACAATAAGAGTGAAAACTAGAGTGTTCTAGGCAATGGAAATAGAGTGTCTCTCTCTCCAAAAGAAGTGTGGTGTAACCAACCAACTTACTCAAGCAAACTAAGTAAACGGAAAAAAACGAAAACTAAGACGCTCCAAGAACAACACAACAATGCATGAAACAATAAAAACGAAGTGTCTAGAAAGACCTGAGATTTTTATTGATGAAGAAGGGGATGCCTTGGGCATACCCAAGCTTTGACGCTTGTACCTCTTCAATATTTCTTGGGGTGACACCGGGGTGGCATCCCCAAGCTTGAGCTTTTGTCCATCCTTCATCTCATTACATCATTCTTTCTCTACACCTGCAAATTTTCCTTCATACAAAACTTCACACAATCTTCATTAGCAACATTAGCTTATTCAAAAGATATTAGACCCCTGGCAAAGCTTTGGAACAGCAAGGCTTTTCACTAAAACACAATCTACTTTAGTAAATCCTTCAAAAAGCTCAATTCACCTAAAGAGAACTCAAAAAGGAATAAATAAGAAGCAAATGCAAATAATGGCAGAAATCTGTCAAAACAGACCAGCAGGTAGAAACTGATTTTTTTGAACATCTTAAGTTGATCAAACCAAAAAGTGTTGAACTAACTAAAGTTAGATAACATACTGGGTGATTTATTCGTAAATTTTCATCTCAATCCGAGTTACAGAGACTCCTCACGAATTTTTATGGTGGAAGACAGAAATCTGTTTCGGGACAGCAACTCCCCAAATCTTACTTCCCTCTCATTAGAGTCATTCTTGGCAGAAAAAGCAAAAAAAGGATAAGGAGAGGTCACTACTGAAGTAATAACTTCCAAGACTCAAGAAAACTTTTGGGTTATCTCCCAACAAATACTTTTCTTTAACGCCTTTAAGTTAGGCATGATAGTTTGAGAAGATGCTCACATAAGAAATATGAATTGAAGTAAAAGAGAGCATCAAGAAGAAAATTCAAAACACATTTAAGTCTAACCCACTTCCTATGCATAGGAATCTTGTAAAGAAACAAGTCATGAAAGCACAAAGCAACAAGCATAGGAAAGCAAAACAAGTGCAACTTCAAGATTTTCAACATAAAGAGGGGAAACTTAATATTATTAAGATGCATAAAACCGTGTTTCCCTCTCTCATAATAAATTTCAGTAGCAACATGAATGAAATTAACAATATAACTATCACATAAAACATTCTTATCATGAGCCACATGCATAAAATGATTATTACTCTCCACAGAAGAATAGCCATTCTTATTAATTGTAGTGGGAGCAAATTCAACAAAATAGCTATCATTATTATTCTCATCACCATAATCATCAAATATAGGAGGCATATTATAATCACAATAAATTTTATCCTCAATAGTAGGTGGACTGAAAATATCATACTCATCATTGTAATCATCATATAGTGGAGGTTTGGTATCATCATAAGCAATACAATAGCTATCTTCCAAAGATGGGGAACTAAAAATATCATTTTCATAAAAACTAGCTTCCCCAAGCTTAGACTTTTCCATAGCATTAGCAATAATGGTGTCCAAAGAATTCATACTAATAACATTGCTATTAGCATGCAAATAAAGTTCCATAGATTTTTTAATTTTCTCTTCAAACACTTCATGTCCTAACTCAAGATAAATACTATAAAGCTCTCTAATTTTGTTGTTGTTTTCCATTAAGCCTAACTAGTGAAAACACGAAGCAAAAAGACAAAACTTCAGAATCTAAAGGAAATAACTTCGAGCACTCACACCGGAGGATGTGAGTACCTTTTACCTTACCTCCCCGGCAACGGCGCTAGAAAAGAGCTTGATGTCTACGCACTTCTATTCTTGTAGACAGTTGTTGGGCCTCCAAGTGCAGAGGTTTGTAGAACAGCAGCAAGTTTCCTTAAGTGGATTACCCAAGGTTTATCGAACTCAGGGAGGAAGTGGTCAAAGGTATTCCCTCTCAAGCAACCCTGCAATCAAAATACAAGAAGTCTCTTGTGTCCCCAACACACCCAATATAGGTGCACTAGTTCGGCGAAGAGATAGTGCAATACAAGTGGTAACGGTGCCAGAAAAGAGCTTCTGACTTGTTGTTGATGTGGGGTAACGATGCCAGAAAATAGATGATGTCATGGAGAAACAGACTAAAGGCAAACTGAAGGAAGCAAGCAACATGCAACAGATCTATATGCAAACGGTGTTTCAATGTTTAGAAACAAGGCCTAGGGATCATACTTTCACTAGTGAACACTCTCTCATATAAATATACTCTCTTCATGATACTACTCTTAACTACTCTCCGGTTGGACACTCTAATCCACGGTAGGGACTTCCCCAATCTAGATAACCCCACACGGTCACCTTGAGTGCTAGATGGTTCCAACAAACACCACAATTTCATAGAGACATCCAACTCCAAATATAACTCATAACAAATATTCAATCTAGCCAAAATGCCACACACGGTATGCCCGCTGTCACTTTCACACACGTGGGGAAAAGCATAGATCTATTAAAGCAGAAAGAGTATTTATGTAGACTCAAGCCTAAGTGCCACCATGGCGTGCACGCTGTCACTTTCACACACATGGGGAGAGCAGAGATCTAATGAAGCACTTGAGTAGCAAGGTAGATCTACTTGATTACAAAGCTCATAACCACAACAAGATCATGCATAGAGAGAGAGATGAACACATAGCTACCACTAGAGCCCTTAGCCTCGAGGAAGAACTACTCCCTCCTCATCATGGGAATCAACAACGGTGATGAAGATGGCGATGGAGATGGCTCCGGGGGCACTTCCCCATCCGGCAGGGTGCCGGAACAGAGACTTTATGTCCCCCGAATCTCCCCTTCGGCGGCGATACAAAGTTTTCGTGGATTTATTCTATATTATTTAGGGTTTTCTCATTGGAGGCTTCTTATAGGCGCAGGAATCAAGGTCGGTGGGGGTCCAGGGGCCCACACCCCCTCCAGGCGCCTCCAGGGCTTGCCCGCGCTTAGGGGGGTGCGGCCACCCTGTGGCCCCCCTCCGGCTCTGCTTCGTGGTTCCGTGTTGCTTCTGGAAAATAATAACTTTGGCTTTTGTCCTGTCCAATTCCGAGAATATTGATTTTCGGCCTTTCTGGAACCAAAAACAGAAGAAAACAGGCAACTGGCACTGTAGCAACTTGTTAATAGGTTAGTTCTAGAAAATATATAAAAACACCTCAAAGTATAGACAAAGCAAAGCAAAGTAGATACTAAACAAGGATGGAGCATAAAAAATTATAGATACGTTTCCGATGTATCAAGGAGCTTAAGGTGGCTGGCATGGTGCCCCCACTACCCGAAAAATTTCCGGTTGCGCCGGACAACGAAGTTGTGGACTCCGAGTATGAGCTTCCGCCAGCACAGTCGCCACCTCTTGAAGCCCCCGAGGCGAGCGAGGGGTGGACCCAAAAGCGAGCACGGAGTCTAAGAGAGTCTTCGGATGCCTCGACTCCACCAACGCCTAGGCACCCATCCTTTCTTGTGTGCAACGGCGAGGATGACAGCGCTTCTTCCACACTGTTCCCGGCTGTGCCTCTGTGGGCTGTGGCGCCACAGCCGCCGACTAAGAAGAAGAAGGAGAAGGCGCCGCCCGTCTTCAATTTGAGTGACATTAAATCATAAGTAGCTTCAGATTCTTTTACTCTGTATCGTGCATGTGCAATTGTTCTTTTTGTCTTGATCAATATTTTTCCTTGCAGCCACTCCTTAGAGGGTTCTCTTAGTGGGAGCGCTCAGGAGGCCGTAGGTGAGTCAAAGCCGATGGATCATCCCTCGCAGACGGTGGCCAACTCTGGGGACGATGCTCCGAACCCCTCTCCGCAGGAGGCTCGAGTAGTCATTACTCGGAAGACTGCACCTGGACCTTTGCAGTCTCCGTCTGAGCACGTAAGTAACTTATGCCTATTGGCTTTTTAGGGGGAGCCCCTGAGCCCTTTTCGGGTTGTTTTGTTGAGTGTTTTGCTCTTTTCGGGGCACAGCCCCCGAGCCATTTTTCTGATGCTTTCTTGATTGTTTTCTTCCGCTTCTTTCCACAACCCTTTGTGCACAGCGCGAACCTTCTCATCCAGCAACATCTGGCGCTGGAGGCCAGTATGCAGCAGCTTCGAGGTACGGAGTTTGATCATCTGTTGCTTATTTCGGTTGTCTCTTTGCTTCGGTTGACCCTTTGTTATTGACATGTGCAGATGAGAATAATACGGCCCTTCGTCAGCTGGACGCTCTTGACAAGAGCCTCGGTCGAGCGGAGAAGAGGGCTGCAGATGTTGTTGAGGCGAAGGAGCGCCTGGAGAAGGAGGTTGCTGCTGCCGTCGAGGCTCAGGAGCACATGCGGAAAGAGTCTGCATATTGCGAGGAGGAGCTTGCTGCTGCGGCTGCCGCTCGTGAGAAGGAGATGGCCGACAGGCTGATGGCTGCGGCCAAGGATTTCTCAGGTTAGTGTATTTGGTTCGTCCTCCCTTTTTTTTGCTGCTCCATATCTCGTTCTTATTCGGGAACTTTTCTTCTTTTCTTTGTCTCAGATGCTTCAGGCATCGCATTTGATCGCGGTGTGATGGAGCATGGGAGTGCTCTTGACGACACCACCGCAGCGGTAGAAGATCACTGTGGCACTGCTATTGGCTCCTTGGCGAAGGCCAAGGAGGTTCTTCGATGCTTCTACAAGGAGCTCGTCCCCAAGGGCACTGCTCTTGAGGATGTCGATGCTCTGGCGGATGCTTTGTCGGAGGATGCCCATTCAGCCTACAAGATCAAGCAAAAGGGCATCAGCGCCTCCATGGGGCTGTCCATGGCCATGGCGTCCGGAGCGGAGCTGGATCTTCAGCACGTCACCTCCCAGATGCCAACAGCGCCAGACGGCTCAGAGGTAGCCTTTGCTCTTTTCGCCTCTCGCTATAAGCGCTATGGACCAAAGATCATTGACCTGTTGGCGGACTATTCTGCGAAGCAGCAGGGGGAGGCCAAGAGTCTGGCTCCGAGGCCACTCCGGGTGCTGATGCCTAGGCTCTGGGGCTATAGTTTAGGATAGTTTTATCTTCTTCCTCTTGTTGTAAGATTTTGCTGATGAACAATTTATCCTTGTGCCACGCAGTGTCTTTTGATGTATATAAGTTATATTTCGAGCTGTCACCAAAGATGTGTGTGATTTTCATACCCTTGTTTGATTTCTTTAGGGGCCTTCGGGTGAGGGACCCGTTGGTACTTCGACTGCTCCAGATCCACGACCATCATTGGATGATGCATTGCAGCTTGTTTTCCTTCGTGATAGCGTCCGTAGCTCAGAGAATGAGATCCTTGGCGTTCGAGGCCACGCGGACGTGTGGAAGTAGAAGACTGAGCGAGCTACCGCCAGGGAGGAGTATCTGATGGGGGAGCTATGGCAGTTGAGCAAGCAACTGCAATGCGAGTTTTCTTTGAGCTGCTGCTTGGTTTCAGATGCGCCTTGTTGTCGCGTCACCTCATTCTGAGTTTTCTGTAGGAGCCAACCTTGTTCCGAGGGAGGAGAAGGACCACGTTGCGGTTCGGATCAACTTCTTGACCCAACAGGACATGGAAGATGGAGGCTTTATCTGGATGGACCGTGACCGGGCCACCGTCCTTGCGACGGTGCAGGATCGTGTTCATCAGGTGTCGCGGGTGCTAAGGCAGGTGAAGAATTCCCTTGCGTCGATTCTGTACGTCATGTTCCCTCTAGACGAGGCACCTTCCACCCTTTGGGGTTTGTTGTCGAAATTTCGAGACGTCAGTCACGTGAGGGAGTTGGTGCGGATCAGCTGGTAGCAGGGGTGAAAGATGCCCTTTTGCTCATTCGGCTGCATCGCCCTGATGTCGATCTCGCGGCGGCTGGGCCACCTCTTTGACCGGATGGTGGCCTCTGGTACATGCGCCCGCATTATGCGGCTGTTCGGCAGTATGCCGAAGAGATCGTGGATCTTTTTGAGCATCGGGTACATGTGATTCTTCAGAATAGATAGGCCCTGTAAAAATATAAATGTAAAACTTGTATATATTCGAGTGGGATTGTTATGCCCTTTTCTGTAAAGTTTATTTGTGCTAGCACGTGGTGCTTTTGTTGTGTGCATGTCCTTTTCCTTAGCCTAACGTGGTCAGCTACTCAGGTTACATGCGTTATTCTCAGTCGACAAAGTCGTGAGGTGAGGCGAATCCCCCGAGCGTGTTATAGCGAAAAGTAATGCAGAGAAAGAGAAATTTCAGCCAAGGAACTTAGCTTTTATTCATAGCATAATCGAAGATGTACTTTGTTGGGCTGAATAGCCTTGGCTGAGTAGCCTTATTGAAAGTAAAGAGGTACTACGGGTAGAAGCGTCGCAGACGCGCGACGTTCCAGGGGTTGGAGTATTCGACTCCTGACGCGATGTCGATAAGGCGGTAGGCGCCAACTGGGATGACTTCTGTGACGATGTAGGGTCCTTCCCAGGGTGACTCAAGCTTTTTCGGCCGCTCTTGCTTGAGTCGTAAGACGAGGTCTCCTTCGACGAAGGACCTTGGGCGCATCCATCAGCTATGGTAGTTGTGAAGGCTTTGCTGGTAGACCGCTGAGCGAGCCGCGGCGATGTCGCGTGCCTCGTCGAGTGTGTTGCCGGCGTCTTCAAGTGCGGTCGTCGATTCAGCTTTGCTGTAGGCGACGACCCGTGGGGCCTTGTGGCGTACCTCGGCAGGTAGTATAGCTTCGACTCCGTGCACCATGAAGAAATGTGTGAAGCCAGTTGCGCTGTTCAGCGTTGTGCGTAAGCTCCAGAGGACGGAGGGTAGCTCCTCTGCCCAGGCTCCCGCAAGCCGTTCGAGTGGGCTGAGCAGACGTTTCTTGATGCGTCCGCCTATGGGGCCATTGGCCTTTTCGACCTGCCCGTTGGTCTACGGGTGCGCCACTGAGGCGTATGATATGTTGATTCCAAGGTCCTCACAAAAGTCCTGGAATTCTTTCGAGATGATGTTCGAGTCGTTGTCCGTGATGATGTTGTGTGTGGCACACCGAACCTGTAGACTATGGACTCGAAGAACTTGACGGCAGTTTTGCCGCTTTGGTTGGTGACGGGCATGGCCTCGACCCACTTGGTGAACTTGTCGACTGCGAGCAGGGGGTAGACGTGGCCTCCTTTCGAAGATTTGGGCTGTTTGCCGATCATGTCGAGGTCCCATTGGGAGAAGGGCCAGTCTAGTGGTATGGGCCTGAGCTCCGACCTAGGTGCGTGTGGCTTGTCCGCAAACCTTTGGCAGCCGTTTCATCTTAGGACGATGTCCTTGGCATCGTTCATGGCCGTTGGCCAGTAGAATCCAGCTCATAGAGCTTTGGCGACGAGGGCGCGGCTGCCTGCATGATGACCGCAGCTGCCCTCACGAATGTCTTGGAGGATTGTTTTGCCGTCACCGATGGTGTGGAATATTTGGAGCACACCCGAAATAATGCACTTGTACAGCTCGCCATTGTGGAGGGTGAAAGCTTTGGACCGGCGAGATATGTGCCGGGCATTTGTCGGGTCGTCGGGCAATTCCTTGTTTAGGTACCGAAGGTATGGCTACGTCCATGTCTCCTCGATCACCATGACCTGCATTAGGCTGACAAGTTCGACCTTTGTATCGAGCTTTTCGGGTCCTTCCTGTCCGTCGAGTAGCGCAGCCCCCGAGTGCTCTGCTTCTTCGGGCGATCCCTTGTGGAATTTCCTTTTGATAGAGGGTACGCAGATTTGTTCGAGGAACACACCTGGCGGCACCCGTGCGCATGTGGAGCCAATGTTGGCGAGTCTGTCGGCCCCCTCGTTGCTTTCCCTTCCAACATGCCGAAGCTCGCAGCTGTCGAAATCTCCTTCGAGTGAATCGTAGAGCGCGTGATACGCGATCATGTTGGCAGCGTGGGCGTCGTATTCATTCATCGTCTGCTGGGCGACGAGGTTCGAGTCACCGTAGATGATTAGGCGTGTAGCACCGCAGATCTTGGCCATCCGCATCCCGTGGATAAGGGCTTCGTATTCGGCCTCGTTATTGGAGGCGCGAAATTTCATCTATAGGACATATTTCATCTTGTCGCCCTGGGGGGATGTCAGTATGACACCAGCTCCTGCTCCAGCCTCGCGCTTGGAGCCATCGAAGTGCATCGTCCATGATTGCGTCATGTCCGGAGTATCCGGCAGCTGGAGTTCCATCCAGTGGACGAGGAAGTCAGGGAGGACCTGAGATTTGACTGCCCTGCGCCGCTCGTAGACTATGTCTAGAGGGGATAGCTCGAGGCCCCACAGGGCCACGCGTCTAGTGGCTTCGGGGTTGTTCATGATGTGGGACAATGGTGCCTCGTTAACAACCATTATCTGGTGCTCCTGGAAGTAGTGGCTCAGTCGACGAGCCGTCATGAATACGCCGTAGGAGAGCTTCTGATAGTGAGGGTACCTCTGCTTTTTTG
Source organism: Avena sativa (assembly GCA_916181665.1). Taxonomy (NCBI): domain Eukaryota; kingdom Viridiplantae; phylum Streptophyta; class Magnoliopsida; order Poales; family Poaceae; genus Avena; species Avena sativa. Next base: position 55,755,409 of record OV702284.1, on the reverse strand, counting down.
GTGTCAGTACCTCTCTGAGGTAGTAGATTGGGCGTTAGACCCCGTGGGTATTGCCATCTTCGGGTCGCTCAACCACGAGTACGGTGCTGACTACCTGGTGCATAGCTTCAATGTACAACAGCAGAGGTTCTCGATCCTTCGGCGTGACCAGGACAGGCGAGGTGGAGAGTAGCTGCTTGAGTGCCTCGAATGCGTCGTCTGCTTTAGGTGTCCACTCAAACTTTTCCGCCTTGCGCAGCAGCTGGTAAATGGGCAGGGCCTTCTCACCCATGCGGCTGATGAATCTGCTTAGCGCTGCTATGCGCCCAGCTAGTTGCTGGACACCTTTGAGGTTCTTCGGCTTGTCCAAAGTCAGTATGGCCCGGATTTTCTTCGGGTTCGCCTCGATCCCTCGCTGGGAGATGAAGTAGCCGAGTAGCTGGCTAGATGGGACGCCGAAGGCGCACTTTTCTGGATTCAACTTGATCTTGTAGTGATCAAGGTTATCGAACGTCTTACGGAGATCGTCGATCAACGTCTTGGCTTCCCTGGTCTTGATGAATATGTCGTCGACATAGACTTGGATGTTGCGGCCGATCTGGTTCTTTAGACACGCCTGCATGCACCTCTAGTATGTGGCACCTACGTTCTTCAGCCCGAAAGGCATGGTGTTGTAGCAGAACACTCCGAACGGCGTGATAAACGTTGTTTTCTCCTGGTCTTTGACCTTCAGTCAAATCGGATTGTAGCCTAAGTAGGCGTCAAGGAAGGAGAGTTTCTTGCATCCTGCAGTCGAATCGATGATCTGATCGATCTGAGGGGAGAGAAAAGTGGTCCTTGGGACAGTGCTTGTTGAGGGACGTAAAGTCCATGCACATCCGCAGGATGTCCGTGTCCTTTTGGGGGACCGACACAGTGTTGGCCAGCCACTCGCTCTCCTTGATTTCTCGGATGAAGTTGGCATCGAGCAGTCTATTGACTTCGACTCCAACTGCTTTGGCTCGTGGTTCGGACAGTCATCAGATTGACTGCTTGACTGGCCTTGCATCGGGGAACGCATTGAGTGCGTGCTCGGCGAATTCCCTGGGAACTCCTGGCATGTCCGCAGGACACCAGGCGAAGATTTCCCAGCGCTCACGGAGGAATTCGACGAGCGCGCTTTCCTATGCGGGGCTGAGGTCATTGGCGATCAACGCCGTCTTGGAGGCATCAGTTGGGTGGACCTGCACATTCTTCGTGTTGGCCTTGGAGTCAAACGACATATCAGGTGAGTTTTGTCTGGCAACTGGGGGTGCCTCGTGAGCTCCTCTTGCATACCGAACGACTGGGAGATTCTATTGAAATCTCTATCACAGTGGTCCGATCGGGTGAAGCTTCCCTGGACCGTGATGACGCCCCTTGGTCCTGGCATCTTGAGCAGCAGGTACACGTAGTGCGGTACTGCCAAGAATCTTGCGAACGCCATGCGCCCGAGGATGGCATGCTACTGTGATGGCCAATCCACCACTTCAAACTCTAGCCGCTCGCATCAGAAGTTTTCGGGCTTGCCGAAGATGACGTCGAGCCATATCTTTCCTAGGGGGTAGATGCCTTTACCTGGGACTATGCCGTGGAATGTCGTGTCAGATTGTTCCAGGCTGCACAGCAGGATCCGCATCACTGCGAGGGTGCTGGCGAACATTAGTTTGATGTCGCTGCCGTCGTCCATGAATATGTGGCTCATCTCGAATCTTCCGATATGTGCCTTGAGCACCAGGGCAGCATGACCTGGGTGAGGGATTTGGCGGGGGTGATCCGAGCGATCGAATGTGATGCAGGACTTCGAGCCACTGAGGTACTCAGGGATGGCAGGCGGAGCGATCACAGCAAGGCTGACCTGTCGGGTGATCTTTTTTTGCACCCTATTGGTAGGGCGTCCCTTCTGAATCATCAGGGACCCTTTTGGCGGCGGGTATCCACCTGTGTCGTTGTTTGGCGCAGGTGCTGCTGCTGGATTCGACGGTCCCACGGGTGGTGGTGGAAGAGCTCCATGGGCGATGTCACCCAGTGCGGGCCCGACCCAGGGTTTACGATCTGGTGTCGCATTTGGGTGAAACCCTCGCTGAGTTTCTGGAACTCGCGGTAGTCCTTGAGCATGTGGCTGGCCTTCTTTTTGCCCTCCTGCTTGTCGATGTAGAAGAGGATGGTGCAGGGACCCGATACCTTGTCGTATGCCGAGGGTTCGTCGTCATGGCCGCGGTGCTGCCATGTTTGTGTGGGGTGTCCTACGTCGCGGAAGTTTCCTCCGCGGTATTCTCCGCTGCTGCGGTTGTTGTTGCAGCGGTCGGTGTAGCCATCCGCAACCATATCTGGTCCATCGCGATCGTCGTAGACACGCGTCGTTTGCTACGGCGTTCGCGCCTGCGGCCGTATTCATCCTCATCATCCGAATGTGCTCGGTTGAGGGAATCCTCGCCATCTGCCCACCTGGTGGCGATGTCCATGAGGTGGTCGAGTGTCTTGGGCTTGACGCGCCCAAGTTGTTCCTTGATGTCCGGGCGCTTGAAGCCATCCTTGAAGGCGTAGATCGTTCTCTCCTCGGAGATGTGTCCCGTGGAGTTTTTTATGTTGGACCAGCGAAAGATATACGAGCGAATGGATTCGCCCATACGTTGAGTGCAAGCCCACAGTTCCTCGATTGAGGCTGACCTCTTGCTGGTGCCCTTGAAGTTTCGGATGAAAATGTACGCCAAATCCTCCCAGCTTCAGATGGAGCCTGAGGACAGGCTGCTGAGCCAGATCCGGGCTGCGCCTGTCAGCTGCAGCTGAAGGCATTGCAGGGCGGTGTTCTTGGTACCACCATGCAGTTTGACGAATGAGAGGTGGTCACTGTGCCAGGACTTCGGGTCTTGTGTGCCGTCGAACTTCGGAGTGTCCGAAGGAAGCTTGAAATATTTTGGCATGCGTGTGCGCCGAACAGATCTGCTGAAGCATCATGCTCCACACAGTTCTCCATCGTCATCCTCTTTGGATTCTGTTGAGCACGCACGTTTGGCGCGTGCCTTGTCGACCTTGCGCTGGGCGAGGTCGTTTCGAGCGTCATAGTCGCTACTGCGACGTCTTGGTCTCTTGCAACGTCGAGGTAGATCGTGCTCGTCCTCGTCGGATGATGGTGTGGGGCTGCGGTTGAATCTGACCGCAGCCTTTTTCTTCGGCTCCGTGGGAGCCTCTTCGTGGAGCGCAGCTCCGATGAGTCCGAGTCCAGCTGGCGCGGACTTGTGCATGGCGCTCTTTGGGTCCGCCACCGGAGGTGGATGGGACGCGAGCTACGTGGTGGCCGCCATGATCGCGGCCTGCGGCGTCTTGGGTATAACGTTGTCGTTAGCGTCCATCTCCATAAAGGACGTGTTGAGGGTTTTAGTGAACCCACATCGTGTGGCGGGGTCCATGTGCTCAGTGTGAGAGCGATGCTTGTTGGCATGATTGCCGTGCGAGCTGGATCCACCAACGGCGGAGAGCACAGCTCGCTGCGCGCTAGACTCCGAAGCTGCTTGCTTGCGTTTGTCGATTACCTCTTGTGTCTTCACCTGCCGGTTGTGCTCGCCGATGAGGAGCAGGTGGTATGCCATCAGCAGATCCCGTGAAGCATTCACAGGTAGGATCTTGTTGCCCACCACGGATTCGCGTGCCTGGTGCCATCCTTCCGCATTGAGGTCGATCCTTCGATAGGTGCCAGGGTCGCCTTCGTTGGGCTGGAGGTTAGGGTTTCCTCCATTTCCTCCGTTCACGGTCTACGGGTTGGGCGGTGGATTGGGTGGTGGGTTGGGCACCTTCGATTCACCATGGATAACCATGGTGCATTGGTAGCACCTATGGATTGGATCACTGTTGCCACAGCTTTCGGATCCGAACCGTAGGTTCCTTCATCTGATGGAGGGTCGCACAGATCTGAGTTGCAGTTGCTGCTGTCATAGGACTTATCTATCAGCGTTGATGTGTGTAGCACGTTGATGGGTGGGACCCACGAAGCGGGCCTGATGGATGGTGGCGGCAGCCGCTCTGGGAGGCGGAGGGTGCCAGTCTGCCCCACCTGGAAGCAGAAGCTCCCGAACAGAATCTCGAGCCCATTGCCTACAGGCTCGAAATCCTTCATGGTGGCTGGCGAGTGGGCGGTGAAGTCGAAAGCACCGAAGAGGAGTTGGCTCTCCGTCGCCGATGAGTTGTAGATCGCTTCGGATGGGACCGTCAAGATTGCACTATTAGCGCCCCCAGTTCCCACAGACGGCGCGAATTGACAAGGTTTAATCTCGTCAATGCCCATTGTTACGGACTTGGGTTTTGGAGAAGATGGGGATGCTGGAGATCGCGGAAAGGTTAGCAAACAAGCAACACAGTGACATCAGGTTTACCAAGGTTCAGGCCCCCGGAGGGAAAACCCTACTCCTGCTTGCTGCTCTTGATTACGGCGGAACCGAAAGTTACAGGGGTGCGCAGATGCAATCTGGTGTGGAGGTGTGTATGCGGTGAGAGCGACCCTCCTTGTTGTGCCCTCCTAGACTTTATATACATAGGCAGGTCCCGGGCATAGGTCAAGTTGGTTATAGATTAGGGTTTGCCCCTTTGAAATTCTATCTACTCTAGTCTTGTTCTCCAATCATCCGAAGGCGTCATGGGCTTAGGCCACCCGAAACCTCCGTAGGCCACGTATCTTGCAGTGGGACTTCTCTTGGGCTGGACTAGGTATACTGATGTTGTGTACCCGTGGGGTATAAACATGTCACTCTGTGTCGTGGGCTCCGACCCTGCTCGAGACGGGCATCAGCCGGAAGCTGGGCCCGTAACTGGAGAAGCCGACGCATATCTCCACCGGCCTACGCTTCATCCCAGCCGCTAGGTAAATGTCTTGGTGTATCCTCTTGAACCACTGGTTCGTATTTTTTGGGCCAGCTCGCTAATGATTTCATTTTGTAGGAATGTCGTGAAAAAGATCGGTCAACCCTCGGTGGCCAAAGTGCCAGTAGATGCTGCGGGGGCAGAAGCTAATCCCTTAAAGAAGAGGAAGGGTGATGACGCCAAGGCGCCTGCTGAGGGTGCGAAGAATATGAAGGGCGACGAGGTCGTCACGATCTCAGATGAGCCAGTCGGCGACCCAAGTGGAGCTCCTGTTGGAGCGGATGCAACCATGGAGGCCGTCAAGGACGCGGGGTCGCAGTAGATAGACCCTGCGGCGCTGGTCGAGGCGTCGGGCCCTTCGACGAGTGTTGCGGGGGCGGCGGTGGCGACCTTCCCTCGCTTTATGGCGAGGGCCACCACCGCGAGTGTGTCGGCATAGTCGGCCCAAGCACCCGAGGTTTTGGGCTCGGAAGTCGAGCAGCATCGTGGGCGCACACCTCTTGTGCTGCCGTCGGTGGATGCGGTCGAGCTGCACAACATGCTGGGTGCAACTATTTAGGTATGTCTAGTCCCCGAGGATATGGTCGCTGAATTTCAGCGGGCGGATTCTTATTGATTTTGCTATCCAGTCCCCGAGTGGCTAGTCGCTGAATTTCAACGGCTAGGTACTTAGGAATTTCTTCGACGTCCAGTCCCAGAGTGGCTAGTCGCTGAATTTCAGTGGCTAGGCACATAGGAAATTCTTCAGTAATTGCTCATATTAGCTTCGTCTATGCAGGGGCTCCAGCGTGAATGGGCGGAGCGACTGGCCGCTAGGGAGCATCTGGAGAAGGACCTCCGCTCCGTGTAGGAGGTGAACAAATAGCTGCAAGCAGCTACGGGTAAGTTTTTGAGGTACCCTTCTCCATAGCTGTCTTGTTTGTGATTTTGATCTCACGCTTGCGTTGATGCAGAAGGTCATTCGACAGCGGTGGCGAAGGCTCGCGAGGGTTTGGTCGCTGCTAGCGAGTTGGCGACTGCCCAGTCGTCGTTGTCCATCACAGAGAAGCGAGTGGCCGAGCTGGAGCAAGAGCTCAAGGCCGCGAAGGTGGATGCGATCTTGGCGGAGGAGAGAGCTAGGGCGACTGTCACTGCCACGACGGAAGAGAGGAAGGTATCGGATGATCTCATCATAGGGCTGCAGACTGATCTGTCGGTTCTTCAAGACTTCATTACAGGGTGCTGCCATCCCCTGATTGGTGAGTTTCTTCGTCTTGTTGTTTGATTGTACTGGCGAGTTCCCGAGCGTGCGGCTCGCCATTGTCATTGTGTCCCGAGGGGGTGGATTTGAGTCATGCATCCTTCTGACGATGAGCTACTTGTGCTTTCACAGGGAAAATTCTTGATGACGAGCCCGAGGCGCAGTCGTACAACGCACGTCAGTGTCTCACCATGTTGGTGGATTCTGCCGCCCTTTAGGCGTACCTTCAGGAGATATCGCTGATAGAGGTGATCCCCACCGAACTCACTGAGGTCTGGCGCTACCTGGAGAGGGCTCCAGCGGTTGTGGAGTTCATGTCGCGGTCGGCTTTCCGCCGTGGGGCTGCGACTGCGCTGAGCCTTGGGCTCGCGCACTTCCCTGACGACTTCGACCTTGACGATGTCACCAGTGGGTATCCCTCGTCGATTGGCTCGGTCGAGATCTCCGACATGCTGAAGTTGACGGATCGGGCCGCGGTCTACTCTGATCAGGTGTTGGCGATGGGCGATCTTCTGCCATATCGAGAGACCATCGTCGCCCTGAACGACCTCGAGCCGGCGCATCGCGACTTCAAGGTGGAGCAACCGTTACGATCGGTGATGGCGACGTCTTGACGACGTATCCGTCAAACCCGTGGCGGGCGTCTTGACGACGTATCTGTGTCCACAGTAGCAGTGGTAGCGGTCACGCGTCATCGTCGAAACCTGCAGAGTAGATGACTTTGCTGACTGGCGTCAGTTGTAAGAAGTGTATGCCTGCGCTTGTAAGCGAACAAAATTTGTTGCCATAAGGAATGCATATATGCTTTTTTAGCTTTGATTTGAATTTGGGTTATTTTGTTGTGCGAGTCCCCGAGCGTGTCCGCCCTTTTATGGGGTTTACCTCGTGTATGTGTATGTATGTTTGCTTTTGTACTGTTAGTTAGTTGAGGTCGACTCGCCGTGGCTTGGGAAGCCAGTCACTTGGCGACCCCAAGGGGTTCTCTGTACTTAGCCATTTTCCCGGACGCGAACGGGGTCGGTTAGACAAGTACCCCGAGCGTTGTACTTGGCCGTTCTACTTGCATGCCCGAGGTAGGTGAGGACGAAGCGCGTTGTATTTGGTATGTTGCTCCACCCGACTCGGAGATCCGGTCGCATGGAGAGTCCAGAACGTGCTCTCATACTTTGTGTTTTCCCTGGCCGCGTGGGTTTGGACTCGGGTCAGTCCCCGAGCGCGGTACTTGACCGTTCGAGTCGCTACGTCAAGGATGTGGAGGACTGGGTCGCTGTGAGGGCGAATGCGGTTGTCTTGGCCTGGCGGGCCAGTCGAGCGAGGCGACTCTGATGGGGCTCCGGGTTGGCGTTTTTGTGGAAGACACAAGGCCTGAATTTTATCGATGCCCTTGTATCACACTACTTAACCGTGCCGGTCGCGCGACCAAGGGTTGACTTCCATGATTAGCATAACGATGTTTTTACGAGTGCGAGTGGCACAAGAATTGAAGAGTAGACACAATTTGTGCGAATCAGTCATCTTTATTTCATAGCGGGGGAGTACATGTCGGAGTTCCAGGTGTAGAAGTTCCTTAGGAGGTTTACATTCCACGGCTGCTTGACATCGAGTTGTCCATCGCCTCGGACATTGATGAGGTAGTAGGCGTTGTTGCCCAGGACTCGCCCTATGGCAAATGGTCCCTCCCACGGGGGAGAGAGATTGTGCATGCCCTTCTTGTCCCGGATCAGTCGCAGGACTAGGTCGCCTTCCTGGAAGGTGCGAGTCCAGAGTCGGCGGCTGTGGTAGCGGCAGAGTCCTTGCTGGTAGATGGCGGTGCGGAAGAGAGCTAGGTCGCGTGCTTCGTCAAGCTCGTCGACCCCATCTTGGCGTGCGAGCTCATTGTCTGCCTCCGCGTAGTTGACGACGCGAGGCGAGTCATGTTCAAGGTCAGTCGGCATGACGGCCTCGGCACCGTACACCATGAATAAGGGCGTGAACCCGGTCGACCTATTGACGGAGGTGCGGATGCCCCAGATGATGGAGGGCAGCTCCTCGACCCAGCACCCCGGAGTTCGCTCGAGGGGAACTTGCAGTCGCGGCTTCAGGCCATAGAGGATGCTCTGGTTGGCGCGTTCCACCTGGCCGTTAGACTCCGGGTGGGCGACTGAGGCGAGGTCGAGTCGTATGTTGTGCTCCTCGCAGTACTCGGCCATGGCGCCTTTGGCGAAGTTGGTGCCGTTGTCCGTGATGATGCTGTGCGGGAATCCATAGCGGTAGATGAGCTCTCGTAGGAACTAGGCGGTGGTCTTCCCGTCACACTTGCGTACTTGCTTGACCTCTACCCACTTGGTGAATTTTTCGACTGTGACCAGGAGGTGGGTATAGCCGGAGGAGGCCTTCTTGAAGGGGCCCACCATGTCCATGCCCCACACGAGGAATGTCCAGGTGATGGATATGGTCTTGAGCGTCAAGCTTGGTATGTGCGTTTGATTGGCTTACTTTTGACACCCGACGCAGCGTTGGACGATGTCGACCGCATCGGCGTGTGCGTTGGCCCAGTAGAAGCCATGTCGCATGGCCTTGGCGACCAGGTACCGGGCGCCAGCGTGGTGGCCGCAGTAGCCGACGTGGATGTCTTGGAGGATCTTGCGACCCTCCGTGGGCTGCACGCAGTGTTATAACACGCCGGTCACGCTGCGCTTGTGGAGCTCGCCGTCGATGATGATGAAGGACTTGCAGCGGCGCATAATCATGCGAGCCTCCGTCTCGTCTGCTGGTAGGGTCCCTCCTTTGATGTAGGCGACGTATGGCCTGGTCCAGTCGCTTGGCTGCACGATCATGGCGACCAGGGCTGGTTCTGGTTGCAGCGGTATCCCGAGGTTGATCTTCCTCGGGGGAGAGACAGAATCCTTGGTGATGGTGTCAAGACACCGGCGGGTGGCGCGAGTCGAGCAGATCCGACAAAAGAGAGGGCGTCGGCCTCTTCGTTCTTGCGCCTGTCGATCCACTCAACGGAGTATTCGGCGAAGTGGCATCCCAGCTAGTGGACTGCTTGGCGGTATGCCGCCATGGTGGGGAGACGGCGTCGCATGTACCGGCGACTTGCGCAGCGACGAGGTCGGAGTCGTCGTAGCATCGCATGTGATTCATGTTCATATCCTTGGCAGCTCGCATGCCGTGAAGGAGGGCATCGTATTCGGCCATGTTGTTGGTGCAGGGGGTGAAGTCGAGGTATAACACGTAGCGCAGTTTGTCGCCCTTGGGGGAGGTGAGTATGATCCCTGCCCCTGCGCCGTCTATGTTCTTGGACCCGTCGAAGTGGAGCGAGCGGTAGTGGAGGTGCGGCAGCTTCTCCGGCCACTGCGCCTCCTCCCAATCGGCGAGGAAGTCTGCCAGGGCCTACGACTTGATTGCCTTGCGTGGCTCGTACTTGATATTGTGGACGCCGATCTCGACGGCCCACTTGGCAACTCGCCCGGTCGCCTCGCGGTTGCGGATTATGTACTGCAACAGCGCCGAGGAGATGACCGTGATTGGGTGCTCCTGGAAGTAGTGAGGCAGTCGGCGCTTGGCCTGGAAGACCGCATATAGCAGTTTTTGGTACTGCGGGTCTTGTTGTCGCGACTCGGTGTGGACTTCGCTGATGTAGTAGATGGGGCGCTCATTTCCCTCTTCTGGCCGCTCGACTACCATGACGGCGCTGACGACTCACTCGGACGCTGCGACATAGACGATCATTGGCTCCTTGTCGATGGGGGCGGCGAGCAGCGGGGCTGCGAGTAGCACTTCTTTGAGCGCGTGGAGCGCGTCATCCGCCTCCTTGTCCCACTAGAATGTGGGGTTCTTGCGCATTAGGCGGTAGAGAGGCATTGCCTTCTCGCCTAGCCGGGGGATGAAGCGGCTGAGAGCCGCGACTCGCCCGACCAACTTCTGGACGTCGTGGAGGCACTCAGGTTTTCTGAGCCGGGCGATCGTGTTGATCTTGGTGGGGTTTGCCTCGATGCCTCGCTTGGATACTACATACCCTAGCAGCTGTCCAGTGGGTATACCAAAGGTGCACTTTCCTGGGTTGAGTTTGATCTTGTACCTCCACAGGTTTGCGTAGGTTTCGACCAGGTCGGCGAGTAGATCACTCTGGCGAGTGGATTTAACCACCACGTCATCGATGTAGACGTGGATGTTGCAGCCAATTTGGCTCGCAAGGCACTCCTGCATGCACCTCTGGTAGGTCGCTCCGGCGTTCTTGAGGCCGAACATCATGGAGGTGTAGCAGAAGGCACCGAACGGCGTGATGAATGCCATCTTCTCCTCGTCCTCGACTGCCATTTTGATCTGGTTGTAACCAGAGTAGGCGTCAAGGAAACATAGCGACTCCGAGCCCATGGTTGAGTCGATGATTTGATCGATTCGTGGGAGGACGAACTGCTCCTTTGGGCAGGCACTTTTGAGGTTTTTCTAGTCGATACACATTCTCCAGGTCCCATTCTTCTTTTCGACCAGGACTGGGTTTGCCATCCACTTGGAGTATTTGATGGGCTGTATGAAGCCAGCAGCGAGTAGATGTTGCACCTCTTCGATGATTGATCAGTGGACCTCTTCATTCAAGGGCCACAGCGACTACTTGACAGGTTGCGCTTTGGGGTCGGTGTTGAGTTTGTGCTCAGCAAGTTCCCTCGGGACACCTGGCATGTCGGAGGGCTTCCATGCGAAGATGTCGCGATTCTCATGGAGGAACTCGTTGAGCGAGCTTTCCTATGCGGGGCTCATGCCTATCCCGATCGTCACTGTTTGGCTGGAGTCTCCTGGGACCAGCTCGACGAAGCGTGTGTGCGTTGTGGCCTCGAACACGGTCAAGCCACCGTTCTCTGAGTTGGGCTTCTTTAGTATTGTGGGGTCGTCATTGTCGACCCCGCTCGCATACCTGGCGAGCTCCTCGGCGTGGTTAGCCTCTGTGGCGATGATGGCATCGGCGAGCTCGGCGCCCTTTGCCTCGCACTCCGCGGCCATGTCAGGGTCGCCGTGGACGGTGATGATGCCACACGGCCCCGGGAGCTTCATCACGTTGTACGCGTAGTGTGGCGCCGCCATGAACTTGGCGAACGCTTGCCACCCTAGGACACAGTGGTAGGGGCTGTTGAAGGGCACCGGTTCAAAGACAATCCGCTTGGTGCAGAAGTTTGCTGGTGTGCCGAAGGTGACTGGCAGTGTCACCTTCCTGATTGGGTATGCCTTTCGACCGGGGACGATGCCATGGAAGGTGGTGCAGGTCGTCTCGATCATCGACTGCGGGAGCCGCAACCGCCTGAACGTGTCCAGGTAGAGTATGTTGATGGAGGTCCCGCCATCCATCAATGTCTTGGGGAGCCAGTAGTCACCCACTTTGGGCTTGACCACCAGGGTGACTCTCCCCAGATATTCGATCCGCGGCGAGTGGTCCTCGCGGCTCCACGTGATGTGTTGTTCAGACCAGTTGAGGAAGCGGCGGACGTTGACCTGGGACACCGCGTTGACGGCGATGGCACGGGCGATGACCTTCTTCTCGTGCTTGGTGCTGATCCCGGTGAAGGTGTGGAGAGACCCGACGTCGTTTCCTAATGCCCCGCCGTTTGGCGGGTGGTTGTTGGGGTCCTCCCGTGCGCGCCGTGCCTTCTTGATCTCCTTCAGGGAGTGGCAATCGGCGGTCGTTTGCATGGCGGGTTTCCCCTCCCTGCTGTGGAACACACAGGGCTGGTTAAGGAGAGCCGTGGGGTCGAATTTCGTCATCGCCTTGTAGTTTCCGTTGTCGCGATGTTGGCCTCCGTCACGGCGGAAGCTGTTGGGGTCGCGTGGCGTGTATCCAGCGTTGGCGACGAAGTCGACTCGCCCGTCACCGTGGCGCTTGCCGGTGAGGCGAGTGTTGCTGTAGCGTAGCTCGGGTCGCCTCCCGTTGTCGTGGCCGCTTGGGCGGCGATTTCCGCCTGACTCATCGTAGGTTTCTTGGTTAGGGTCCTCCTCCGCGTATCGCTTGGCAATTTCTAGGAGGTTTGGGATGTTGTTGAGTGCTTTGTACACCCGCTTGAGTTTGGCGATCAGTGGTTCGTAGCGGCAGGAGGTCTTGAAGCAGTGGATCACCGTCTCTGGATGGATACCAGCCGCGTTGAACCACAGATCTTGCCACCTTTGGAGCCAGTTGCCGGTCGACTCGCGGGGCCCCTGGACGCATCGCTCCAGGTCCTCGATGCTGGTTGCATGGGTGTAGGAACCCTCGAAGTTCCTGACGAAGACGTCGCGCATGTCCTCCCAGGAGTCGATGCTATTCGTTGGGAGGGTGTTGATCCATTGCCGAGTCGCTCCCTCCATCATCAGGGGGAGGTAGCGAGCGGAGAGTAGGTCGGTGTGGCCTGCGATTCCCATCGCCATGAGTTATGTGTCCAGCCACACGGACGGATTGTACGAGGGGTCGTACTTTTCGATCTCCCTTGGCGCTTTAAAGTTCGCCGGGTATTTTTCGCCTCTGTTCATTGGTCCGAAGCACTGGGGTCCGACTCGGCTGAGCGAGCCCCTTGGCTCGCCGTCGCGGCGGTTGGTGAGGGTGTGCCTCAGGTCGTTGGTATGGCGTGTGCGCCAGCTTTGGTTGTTGATGATGTGGGTCCGCGCATCGACTGGTATCCGTTGGCAGCGACCATGTTGTACGCCGGTCGCGGGTTGTTGGTGGAGAGTTCCGCGTGCGCGGTTCATGGTTGGAGCTGCAGGGGCTCAGGTGGTGGGCAATTGAAAAGTTAGCCATCGTTGGGCAGTCGCTCGAGGCCGCCCTGCTTCCTGAGGAGCGGGAGTACATGCGCACCCGCGAGTCGGCTCCTACGGCTTGCTGCTCGACGCCCTTGGTGAGTAGGGCTTTGGCATACTAGATCTGAAGCACGCCTTCCCCCGTTACGTTGAGGTTGGTGACCGCGGCTCGACTCACGATGACATTGTCCATCGGAGTGGAGAATAGCGGGAGGCCGTTTGCGTCCCGCTCTTGCGGGGAGATCATGACCCTTGGTTGGTCTGGAGGGGGCGTGCGACCGGGCGGTGGTGGGGGAGCGTCGTTTGCCATTGCGCCTGGCGGTGGCCGGGCACTTTCTCCTGGTGGCGCATTCTCGTAGACCGCACGATCGGCCATGCGGGCCGGGTCATTCTCGTCATCGAAGTTCAGGGCACGACCCTGAATGGTGGGGTTCAGGCGTGACCTGATGCGGTGCTAGTGATAGAGCGAGAGCTCGTGCGCCGTTGCCTGCTCGAGGTGAAACTTTTCGCGCTCGGCTTGCTCCTTGCAAACCGCTCTTCCTGGCGCAGGCGGAGTTCCTCGACCTCTATCACCGTCGCGGTCGGCGGGATCGACATAGAGAAGGGGTCTGGCGGGGCGCTTGTGCCGCTCGCCATGTAGGTCGCAACGAAGCGACTGGATCTGGCGTAGAGGTCATCGGAGTTCTTCGATCCGGAGTTGGAGTCGAAGATCCTGAAGATGTAAGGATCCTCGAAGTCCCCCATGTTGGAGCCCGCAGGTGACTCGGCGACAATGGATCTAGCGACTGACGCTGGGGTCGCCGAGACGGCATCGTCGTTGAGGGCCACGTCGTCCGTGGCCATGCTGGTCTCGGCCACGTTGTTGTTGGCCGAGCCGTACTTGGAGGCGAGGCGATGGATGGTGCGGACCTGACTCTCAGAGAGCCGATCACGCGGTAGCGACTCGCGGATGCAAGCCGAGTCCTCCGAGACGATGACATCGGTGAAGCCGACGAAGAGGCTGATCGTGCCGACCGGCATAATCATGTTGTGCGTGACCGGGCGCGCCGCCGGGACGTAGCTGCTAGGAAAGATCTGGAGGATCTCACCAATTGCGATCATGCTACCAGTGGCGATCATCTGGTTGATCGGCAAGTAGGGTCTTGCCGCATAACACAGGCCTGACTGGCCAGGCCCCACGGTGAGCGCCACTGTCGTGGGAATGGCCACGGCAGATGCTGCGATTGGCAGCGAGTAGTAGAACGAGGGGCAAGGGCGGCCAGCCATATACGGTGCGATATGAGGGCAAAGACACAGAGTTTTACCTAAGTTCGCCCCCGGAGGGTAAAGACAATGGGCGAGCTCGGCAGCTAGGCAGCGAGTCGAGGGGGTGTATGATGGAACGTAAGTTCTATGCGTGCCCTAGGGAGGTTTATATAGATTCACCTCGCTAGGGTTTACAAATCTACAACCGAGTTGGTTAAGGACTCGGAAGGTTCTTGACCTAATCTGACTGGGCCTAGCTACGCTTCTGGGCCTCCAGCTTCCAGTCGCCTAGCTTCTTCTTGGGTCGTGATCCAGTCGCCTTCCTGCAGGCCCACTCGCTGACAGTATGAGCCAATAGGAAACATCGGGTCTCTCCACACCTTCAGATTACTAGCCGATACACAAAAGGTGTCCATAGCCATCAGCCAAAGGGTACACTTGGTTTGCCAGCGCTTAAAGTGTGCACCTGTAAACGGGTTCGGTTTCTAACAAGCGGCAAAGCCTTGACGCGAAAACAGCCTAAAATAAGGTTTTTGGATTGTTGAAATAATTAGTAGTTTTCGCATTAATTTAATCCAAGTGTAAATCATGACAGAACAATTTCCAACATGAACTAGCATACGCATAGTAGACATGAACCATATAGGCAAGTGAAAACATAGCACATCTACCCATATTGTAATACTGGTAATCATCATAGAAAATAAAAGGAGGGCAAAGAACATGTACGAGTTCTTCGATGGTATAAGCAACGGTGCAACAGAAGTGGATCCGCCACCAGCGGCAGCAGTAAGCTTGGTAGCTTTGTCAGACATGGCGATGGAGTCGAGGAAGCCGGACGTATAGTAACTTGAGCAGTCACGCCTAGACACTCCCCAAAAATCTTATCGCCTCTCTCCCAATGCAAGATCAGAGAGACGGGGTTCCAGAGGCCTGCTCTCCCGGACGGCCGTGCACGCGGCCAGCGGGATGGAGTAGCAAAGTGTAGCACAGAGAGGTGGAACGGCGATGCGCAGGTAGGCAGATGCAATCTAATTGCTAGTAATGGCTAGGGTTCGTGTCTGCCTGCTTATATAGTGCGGGTCGGGTAGGACCTGCCAAACTATGATTGCTAGTAAAGGATAATATGAAGTCATCAACCCACGACCGAGTCATCACCAGCCCACGATGTGGAAATTGCCAAATGATTAACGCGTCAGTTAATGACGTGTTAATGACTCATAATTAATTTTCCGAAATAGCAAAATAAAGCTCGGATCGGCGAGATTCTCGCAACCCGCGGTGTGCGCGCGCGTCATGACGAGGCGAGGCAGGCAGCATCGGAGGAGTAGTGTGCGAGGGCTTATCTTCTTCTCACACCTTAGTGAGTGGTGCAACACTCTACTATATAAGGTGGTCCAACTCCCCTTCCACTAGCAATGTGAGACTAAACTTTGGCTCCACTAGCACACACATGAGCTGCCATAATAATGGGCCAAAGAGAATTCAGAATTTTTTTTTCTAATGGGCCAAAAGCCCAACATCAAATATGCCTCAAATTCTAACAATCCCCCACAAAGTCTCATTGGCACATCACATCATTCTGTTCCAAATCACTATTTTGATATACCAGCGTTTTTCAGTGGATACTGTTAAGTTGAACTTCCACCTAGAGCACAAGACTACACTCATCAACAACTATCAATGGACTAAGCCTTGAATTGCCAGTTTTGTGTAAATGATTTTCACCTAATGTCATACTGATACTAGGCTGCCGAAGGCTACCCCTTGGGTGGAGCATATAAGTCACACTCCTGGCCATTTTCATGAGCTTCCTAGAGATTACCCTATCTCATAGACTGTGACCAGCAGTCGGGCTCATATCGGTGCGTCCTTTCAAGACTGCTCTATAGGATAGCATCTTGGCTTATACAAGCCTATGAACACATTAAGACTAAGTCAACCTGCCATACAGATCGTGAGAGTAATGCATCTTAAGTGGAGTGGGTTAGTAAAAGTTACTCTCCTCAAGTTAGCCACTGGCTTGTTTCCCCAGGTCCTAATTCACGGGATCTCCGATCACATAGGTTAGGTTACTACCACGGTAACTCATGTGGGTCTCAAAGCCATCTCTTTTGATGCAATATCTATCACATTTCTTGATAGACTTTTTTTGAAAGGATCTGCTAGATTCTTAGCTCTTTGGATATAATCCAATGCTATTACTCCAGAGTTTCTCAGTTTCCTAACAGATGCCAATCTTCTCTTTATATGTGTTGATGACTTCATATTATCCTTTGAACTACTTACTTTGACAATCATAGTTTGATTGTCGCAGTTCATAAGGATAGCCAGCATAGGTTTATCAACAACCGGCAAGTCAATCAAGAGTTGACGAAGCCAATCTGCTTCGATAGTACCTGTATCGAGTGTTGTGAGTTCTGCTTCCATTGTTGACCTCGTTAAGATGGGCTGCTTGCAATACTTCCATTAAACAGCGCCACCACCATGAGTGAATACATATCCACTTGTGGCCTTCAACTCATCAGCATCAGAGATACAATTTGAGTCACTATACCCTTCAAGTACCGCAGGGTCTCCGGTATAGTGAATACCATAACTCGATGTACCCTTTAGATAGCACATTACTCTCTCAAGAGCATGCCAATGATCATCTCCCGGGTTGGAAACAAACCGGCTATGTTTGCTCACAGCAAACGCGATGTCAGGCCTTGTTGCGCTAGCTAAATACATTAACGAGCCAATTATCTGAGATTATCTCAGCTGATCTCTAGTTGTTCTTTTGTTCTTTTGAAGCATCTTACTAGGATCATATGGTGTCGGCGAAGGAGTACAATCTGAGTAGCCAAAGCAACTCAACACCTTCTCCACATAGTGAGATTGCATAAGTGTAATTCCGCCATTCTCATCTCTCAGCAGCTGGATGTTTAGAATAACATCAGCTTCTCCAAGGTCTTTCATGTCAAAACTTTGAGACAAGAAACTCTTGACCAGTTCGATGACAATCATATTTGTACCAAAAATCAGTATGTCATCAACATACAAACAAAGTATGACTCCTTTGCCCCCACAATGGCGATAGTATACACATTTGTTGGCTTCATTTACAAAAAGCCAACATATGTCAAAGTTTGATCAAACTTCTCATGACATTTCTTAGGTTCTTGTTTTAGTCCATACAAAGACTTCAATAGCTTGCACACCATGCCTTCTTGACCATCTACAAAACCATCTGGCTGATCCATATAAATCTCCTCATCCAACTCTCCATTAAGGAAAGCTGTCTTGACATCCATTTGATGAACGATAAGACCATGTGAGGCAGCCAATGAGAGTAGAACTCGAATAGTGTTCAATCTAGCCACAGGCGAATAAAGTATCAAAGAATTCTTCGCCTTCTTTTTGGGTATAACCCTTGGCAACCAGCCAAGCCTTGTACTTTTCAATCGTACCATCAGGCCTATGCTTCTTTTTGAACACCCATTTACATCCTACAGGTTTGCACCCATAAGGGCGATCAGTTATCTCCCAAGTTTCGTTAGCCATGATGGAGTCCATCTCGCTATGAATAGCCTCTTTCCAGTAGTCTGCATCAAGAGATGCATAAGACTCTGAAATAGAGGTGGGAGTATCATCCACGAGATAGGCAATGAAGTCATCACCAAAGGATTTTGTAGTCCACTGTCTCTTCTTCCTTACGGGAACTTCATTGTCTACCTCCTCAGGAATTTCATCATGTGCTTGTTCATAATATTCCATGGGAATGGCAGGTTCACGAGTTTCAATAGATTCCTGTCTAGATATACTACGCATATCTTTCATCAGAAAAATATCCTCAAAGAATGTAGCATCCTTAGACTCCATAATTGTACCGACCTTCATGTCAGGTACCTCACATTTCACCACTAAAAATTTGTATCCAACGCTATGATGAGCATAGCCAAGAAAGACACAGTCTACGGTCTTTGGTCCAAGTTTACGCTTTTTGGGAATTGGCAAATTCACCTTTGCCAAACAGCCCCAAGTACGTAAGTACGAGAGTGTTAGCTTCCTCTTCTCCCATAATTCATAGGGAGCAGTTTCTTTCTCTTTTGTGAGAACTTTATTCAGGACATGACATGATGTCAATATCGCCTCCCCCCACCATGCCTTGGATAAACCCGAAGTACCATACGAGGCGTTAACCAAGTCTGTTAGAGTACGGTTTTTCCTTTCGGCAACCTGTCAACACCCGGATTTTGAATCCCAGATGCCTGTTATGCCATACATCGCAATCCCAGGATTACCATTTTTGTGAGACATAACAGAATTGGATACCACAGTACATCATCCATTACAAACCATACATAAGGTCTTGCACAAATAAGGATCTCATGATCCAGCTCTTAATACAACTCAAGCAGCGGAATACGTAATAATAACGGTAGCGTAGGCGAAGCTCCATCTTCGGGGTCACAAGCAATGCTGACGATGGGAGATGATCCTAGTTGTCGTAACCTTCCTGGGGTCCATCCTCCAGGTACTCCTCTTCATAGTCTGGCCACGGGAATAGCCAGGGACAAAGCCATGAGTACTCTTTAAGTACCCGCAAACAATACTAACAAGTGAAAGGGGTCTTGATAATAGGACACTAGGCTCTAGGGTTGTTTTGCAAGAAGCCAGATTTTTCTCTACTAAGTTCAGAAGCAAGAGAGCTAGTTGAAGTTATAACACCTAAGTGGGAACTTGTATTTCATATCACAACCATGTTGTGGTCAAGTCAAAGTCTCAATTCATTTCACAAGCCTTTTTGAAAACATCTGAAAGGGGAACCGTATGGCCACTCCAACTGTCCATAACCGCGGACGCGGCTATTCGAATAGTTTGACACTCTGCAGAGATTGTACACTTTCACCACAACATTCGATATATCTGTCAGGAACAAATCCTGAATTCACCATACTCAGTATGCGGATAATCAATCCTAACCTTTCAACTACACGCCCTAGTATAAGCACCTCTCCTCTGAGTTTGGCCTCCCAACCATGACCAACTGTCATCTTGGGTACTGCATAGGTGGACAATCTTCATAAGGTAGCCTCAGCTCAGACCTTGGCCGTGAGGGAACTAATACTAAGGTATATAAGTTTCCAGTCAAACCCTACCCAATCTTCGGGTATTGTGGTTGTACGGTAAAAATTGGAATGGTATCGCATCCAGACAACCATCAGTTTTATAAAGGGCTAAGGCTCATGCCTCAACATTTTCATCACCAAAATCATCTGGTGTTCGAAAACACATGTCAAAACATCTCAGTAGAAGGATCCATCATTCTAAGGTTTTCATAACCTTTTTCACCAAGTATTCCCATCTAAAGTTGATCAAGTTTTATTCTTAGCACTAGTATCTACAAGTGGGGGTGAGTACTAATGAGGGGTGGTGAACAAGTGAAGTTTCAACTAAGTTCAAATCTCATACCTTAGGGTGACATCAAGATTATCTAGCTTAGGCCAAATTTTATGCTCTTTATGCAACCTTCAAATATCTTTCTAGAATCTACAAGTCACTTAAGTAAACTCTAAGGAAGTAGCTTTGATAAAGAATTAAAGTATAAAGCTTGCAAATAAAACTAGGATTGGTCTATCAAGTGGTTATGATCATATATGCTTAAGGCATATAGTTAGCATGGTAACCAGCAAGTATTGGCTTGCATCAATATCAGTATAATCTTTCTAAATTGCAAGTGTTAGCTTGCAAGTATTGGCTTGCCTTGTGCAGAGCAGTGGTTGAAGTTCTCCTCGGCTTCTTCTTCGTAGTATCCTCCTTCCTCCTCGTATCCTTGGTCGGTACTAGCGTCTATAAATAAATACGATGTACACAATCACCAAAAAATACTTAACTACTTGCAATCATCACACAAAAGGGTCCTATAGATGATCTAGCATCATCACTAACATTACAAGATTAAAGCTTGGTTTAATTCCTTTTATTTTTAGAAAAGTAATTTCTACTCATTGAAAAACTACCTAAGATTTAATATTCTCCAAACCAAACATGGGATCATGTTGACACATGTCATCACCACATATTTTAGTCCATGAGAATGTGATTTAAAGTGGTTTCACAATTTAATAAGGTTTTACCCTTTTATTTTAATTAAATAAGTGACTAGAAATGCCTATGTGGCAATCTTTTATTACTTGGTCATTATTTATGTAAGTAAACCTATATATTTTTGTATATTCTGAAAGGTATGGTTAAATGTGATTTTTGAGAGTTGGAATCAACTCAAAAGCTATTATGGTTTAAATTTGAAAAATGTTTGAATGCAGAAAAGCTTCTGCCTTGTTATTTTTATTAAGGGTGATCTATAGATCCAAATGGTTTGAATCCAATGGGCTTGGATTCAGCATTTCAAGTCCTTTCTAACAAAATTGGTTTCATTCCAGTTGGTTCACTGAATCGATCTAGGTTGATTTTTGAAACTGTGTGCAGAAGTGTGTTTGAAATAAAATGGAAAAGGTTAAATTCAAATAACTGGGCTACGCGGGAAGCGATACTGGGCCAGCCTTCTAAGCACAGCGCTTACGCGGGCTGGTTAAGTGGTTGTCCCCATGCGTCAGTGATACGAGGGGGTGCGAAGCGGTATGGGGAGAGGTGGTGTGTTCGATCTAGTTCTAATCCAACGGCTGAGGGTCATCGTCGATGTTGGGCAACGTTGGCGAGACAGAAACCTAACGCGGCATGTGGGGGTCTTTGGGGGCTCACCGGGGCTCAGGCGAGTGTCGGCGAGGCGGGCGAACGACGAAGTCGATGACGGCGAACCTCCTGGTACCGGCAGCTTCTCCTGGGGCGGCTCCAATCGCTGGCCCCCTTCTTCTCTAGCAGCGGCAGGCTCCGGTGAATGTCAACACCCGGATTTTTAATCCCAGATGCCTGTTATGCCATACATCGCAATCCCAGGATTACCATTTTTGCGAGACATAACAGAATTGGATACCATAGTACATCATCCATTACAAACCGTACATAAGTTCTTACACAAATAGGGATCTCATGATCCAGTTCTTAATACAACATCAAGCAGCGGAATACGTAATAATAACGGTAGCGTAGGCTAAGCTCCATCTTCGGGGTCACAGGCAATGCTGACGATGGGAGATGATCCTAGTTGTCGTAACCTTCCTGGGGTCCATCCTCCAGGTACTCCTCTTCATAGTCTGGCCATGGGAATAGCCAGGGACAAAGCCATGAGTACTCGTTAAGTACTCGCAAACTAATACTAACAAGGTAAACTGAATTCCTTCCGTAGTGGGAGGTTCAATCTTTCCTCTGAGACTTGCAACAATTAGCCACTACAGATCTTCTCCTCCTTGATCATTGAGCTGAGCTCCGAAGAAATCAGGGTGCGGATGCTCCAGAAGTTCCGAAAGCTAGTCCAAATCCCTCTCAAAGATAAGGTCTCCTCCATTCCCCAACTGATAAAACTTGCTGTACTTCACGTCCATCTATAAGAATATAGGATGAGTAAGTTAGTAGAGTGATCAAGTGTGTCAAAATTTTATGTATTCTGTAAGGGTTTTTGAAGAACATGAATTTTCATGAAAGAATCAAAGGGATAAGAATGAGAATAAGTTTTTTTAAATATTTGTTTTCTTTGGTTTTGAACCTAAGTTTTTGATTCAAACGTCCAGTCTAAGTAGGGTCTCCTATGGTCAGGATGGCTCTGATACGAACTTGTCAACACCCGGATTTTTAATCCCAGATGCCTGGTATGCCATACATCGCAATCCCAGGATTACCATTTTTGTGAGACATAACAGAATTGGATACCATAGTACATCATCCATTACAAACCGTACATAAGTTCTTACACAAATAGGGATCTCATGATCCAGTTCTTAATACAACATCAAGCAGCGGAATACGTAATAATAACGGTAGCGTAGGCGAAGCTCCATCTTCGGGGTCACAGGCAATGCTGACGATGGGAGATGATCCTAGTTATCGTAAACTTCCTGGGGTCCATCCTCCAGGTACTCCTCTTCATAGTCTGGCCATGGGAATAGCCAGGGACAAAGCCCTCAGTACTCGTTAAGTACTCGCAAACTAATACTAACAAGGGAAAGGGTGTTTTTGATAATAGGACACTAGGCTCTAGGGTTGTTTTGCAAAAGCCAGATTTATCACTACTCAGTTTAGGTGCAAAAATTGCTAGTTGAAGTTTTATAAACACCTAAGTGGAAATTTTTATTTCATCTCACAACCCTGTTATGGTCAAATCAAAGTCTCAATTCATTTCACAAGTCATTTTGAAAAGTCTGACGGGGGAATAGTATGGCCACTCCAACTGTCCATAACCACGGACGCGGCTATTAGAATAGTTTGACACTCTGCAGAGATTGTACACTTTCACCACAACATTCGATACATCCATCTGGAACAAATCCTGAATTTACCATACTCAGTATGCAGAAAATCAATCCTAACCTTTCAATTACACGCCCTAGTATAAGCACCTCTCCTATGAGTTTGGCCTCCCAACCATGACCAACTGTCATCTTGGGTACTGCACAGGTGGACAATCTTCACAAGGTAGCCTCAGCTCAGACCTTGGTCGTGAGGGAACTAATACTAAGGTATATAAGTTTCCAGTCAAGCCCTACCTAATCTTCGGGTATTGTGGTTGTACGATAAAATTGGAATGTTATCGCATCCAGACAACCATCAGTTTTAAAAAGGGCTAAGGCTCATGCCTCAACATTTTCATCACCAAAATCATCAGGTGTTCGGAAACACATGTCAACAACATTTCAATAGAATGATCCATCATTCCAAGGTTTTCATAACCATTTTTCCACCAAGTAGTCCCATTTAAAGTTGATCAGGTTTTATGCTTAGCACTAGCATCTACAGGTGGGGGTAAGCACTGATGAGGGGTGGTAAACTAGTGGAGTTTTAACTAAATTCAATCTCATGCCTTAGGAAGACATCAAGATTATCTAGCTTAGGCCAAATTTTATGCTCTTTATGCAACCTTCAAGTATCCTTCTAGAATCTACAATTCACTTAAGTAAGCTCTAAATACTAGCTTTGATAAAGAAATAAAGTAAGAAGCTTGCAAGTAAAACTAGGATTGGTTTCTCAAGTGGATATGATCACATATGCTTAAGGCATATAGTGGTCATAGTAACCAGCAGGTATTAGCTTGCAAGGTTAATAGCTTGCACATTCAACTAGTAGCATTGGTATTGCATTAGTGTCAATATAAGCTTGCTAAATTGCAAGGGTTAGCTTGCCTTGTGCAGAGCAGTGGTTGAAGTTCTCCTCGGCTTCTTCTTCGTAGTATCCTCCTTCCTCCTCGTATCCTTGGTCGGTACTAGCGTCTATAAATAAATACGATGTACCCAATCACCAAACAATACTTTACTACTTGCAATCATCACACACAAAGGGTCCTATAGATGATCTAACATCATCTCTAACATTACAAGATTAAGGCTTGGTTTAATTCCTTTTATTTTTAGAAAAGTAATTTCTACTCATTGAAAAACTACTTAAGATTTAATATTCTCCAAACCAAACATGGGATCATGTTGACACATGTCATCACCACATATTTTAGTCCATGGGAATATGATTTAAAGTGGTGTCACAATTTAATAAGGTTTTACCCTTTTATTTTAATTAAATAAAGTGACTAGAAATGCCTATGTAGCATTCTTTTATTACTTGAACATTATTTCTGCAAGTAAACCTATATATTTTTATATATTCTGAAAGGTATGGTTAAATGTGATTTTTGAGAGTTGGAATCAACTCAAAATCTATTATGGTTTAAATTTGAAAAATGTTTGAATGCAGAAAAGCTTCTGCCTTGTTATTTTTACCATGGGTGATCTATAGATCCAAATGACTTGAATCCAACGGGCTTGGATTCAGCATTCCCAGACCTTTCTAAAAAATTAGTTTCATTCAATTTGGTGCACTGAATCGATCTGGGTTGATTTTTGAAACTGGGTACAGAAGTGTGTTGCAAATAAAATGGAAAAGTTTTAATTCAAATAACTGGGCTGCGCGGGAAAAGTTAACGGGCCGGCCTGCTAAGCGTAGCGCTTACGCGGGCTTCTTAAGTGGCTGTCCCCACTCGACAGTGAGACAGGAGGGTGCGAAGCGGTATGGGGCGATGTGGGTCGTTCGATCTAGTTCTAATCCAACTGCTGGGAGTCATCGTCGACGTTGGGTAACGCCGGCGAGACAGAAACCTAGCGCGGCCAGTGGGGGTTGCTAGGGGCGCACCGGGGTGCAGGCGGAGGTCGGCAAGGCGGGCGAACGACGAAGTTGACGACGGCGAATCTCCTGGTACCGGTGGCTCCTCCTAGGGCGGCTCCAATCGCTGGCTCCTTTCTTCTCCAAAGGCGGCGGGCTCCGGTGAAATTCCGACGAGGTGTTGCTCGCCTTGCTCCGGGAATGGTGTGGCACGATCAGTGAAGAGAGGGGAGTATAATGGTGTGCTCAATTCGGCTAGGGGTGGCCTCTATTTATAGTCGAGCGAGGGGACCGACGGGGCGCATGATGAGCTCGTCGGGGGCGATGGTATAGACGGCTATTGGCATGGCGAAGGTAGGGGACAGTGCGGTGTTCCCTGGCGATGCTCAACGATACGGTGGCGAGACGTGGGGCGGTGCGGGTTGGTCTGGAACACGCGACGCTCTACACGGCAGAGGCGGCGTCTTCGATGGCGATCAGTGGTTGTGCGGCATGGGGCGGCTAACGGGGATGTCTGGCGTTCTCCTGGGTCGGTGGCGATCGTGTATGCACGCGGCGAGGGCGACACGCGGTCTGTGGGCTTCGGTTGAGGGTGGCGCTCTGGCGCATGCTTGGCACGGTTGGCAGAGGCACGGGCGCGGCTTTCTTGGGTGCTCTGGTCGGTGTCTTCGAGGCAGGGCTGGTCGAGAGGGGGCGGTGAGGCATGGGTGATGTCCCAGACAAGGTTGGCATGGCTAGTTTCCTTCCTAGCTTGCTGTCTACACTGGGGTGGCAAGGTTGCACTCGGCTGTTCACCATTGATGATATTAGCAAGCTCACAGTGGTGCTAGTGCTTGGTTAATCTTGCTAGATGATCTACTGAGATGGTTGTGAGCTAGATAGGGAACCAGTTAGGCTCAAAACACTGCACACTATAGTGTTTTGATTTTTTTATTTGTGTCTTCCAAGTGTTTGATGAAATGGCCGCATGAATTCAAGTTTTGAAT
This sequence comes from Avena sativa, assembly GCA_916181665.1. Taxonomy (NCBI): domain Eukaryota; kingdom Viridiplantae; phylum Streptophyta; class Magnoliopsida; order Poales; family Poaceae; genus Avena; species Avena sativa. Next base: position 55,730,098 of record OV702284.1, on the reverse strand, counting down.
TTTGAAAAGATTTTTGGTGGGTGTGCTAGATTGGTGCTGGTGAGTCTGCAGATGCTTGGGTTTTGAAAGTTGAGCTTGTTTGAGTGGTTTTTGAAAAAGTGCGATCTTCTCATATGATAAAGATTCAATTTTGAATTGCCATTTAAACTATGCATTTGAAAGTTTCTGGATGATCACAAAGTGGGCCTTGATACCTTGTTATGAGTACACTCAAGGGGTGCAAAGATCCAGAAAAGTTTCTGTTAGGTTCTGAAAGTTTGAGACAGCCAAAGTAGGCATGGGAGTTAAATTGGTCAAAATGACCATTCCTTTATTTTATTTGTTTTGATTTACTTGTCTTTGGGAAAAGGGTGGGAAATGTTTTAGATGATGTTTATTTCACCTAAGAAACATTTTACAAGCAAGGAAACACACAAACAAGGTGGTTCAAAAGAATTCCAAATTCAATGCATACTCATATGCATGCATTCATAATTTTATTTAGAAAAGTTTTTGTTAACCCTAATTTTGATGCTTAGAGTTTGATGATTCAAGTTTAGTATTTTTGGGATGTTACAGTGAAATTCCGGCGAAGTGCTGCTCGCCTTGCTCCGGGAACGGGGTGGCACGATCAGTGAGGAGAGGGGAGTGAGATGGTGTGCTCAATTCGGCTGGGGTGGCCTCTATTTATAGTCGCGATGACGAGACCGAACGGGATGGGCAGGCGACGGTGGCGACATGGCTACGGGTGGCTAGAGGCATGGCCGGCGGTGGCGATCGCTTGGTGGTCTCCTGGCGATGCTCTACGGCTTTAATGCACGCGTAGGGGCTGTGGCAATTGGTCTGGAACACGCGATGCTCTGCGTGGCAGAGGCGGCGTCTTCGACGGCGAGCGGTGGCTGTGTGGCATGGGGCGGCTAACGGGGATGTCTGGCGGTCTCCTGGGTCGGTGGTGATCATGTATGCACGCGGCGAGGGCGGCGCGCGGTCTGTGGGCGTCGGTCGAGCGTGGCGCTCTGGCGCATGCTCGGCATGGTTGCTGGCGAGCTGGGCACGGTCTGTGCGTGTGGTCCAGGGGTTGGCAACGCTCGCGGCTGGGACAGGGAGTGGCGGTGGACGGTGGGCTGCCTCCTAGACAAGGTTGGCACGGCTAAATCTCCTCCTAGCTTGCTGTCTCCACTAGGGTGGCATGGTGAGCTTCGGCTGTTCACCATTGATGTCATTGCCCATCTTACAGTGAGGCTAGTGCTTGGTTTAGCTTGCTAGATGATCTACTGAGGTTGTTGTGAGCTAGAGAGGGAACAAGTTAGGCTTCAATCACTGCTCATAATAGTGTTTAGGATTTTGATGATTTGTGTCTGCAAGGTGTTTGATGAAATGGCCGCAAGAATTCAAGTTTTGAATTTTGAAAATATTTTTGGTGGGTGTGCTAGGTTGGTGTTGGTGAGTCTACAGATGCTTGGGTTTTGAAAGTTGAGCTTGTTTGAGTGGTTTTTGAAAAAGTGGGATCTTCTCATATGATAAAGATTCAATTTTGAAGTGCCATTTAAACTATGCATTTGAAAGTTTTTGGATGATCACAAAGTGGGCCTTGATACTTTGTTATGAGTACACTCAAGGGGTGCAAAGATCCAGAAAAGTTTCTGTTAGGTTCTGAAAGTTTGAGACAGCCAAAGTAGGCATGAGAGTTAAATTGGTCAAAATGACCATTCACTCATTTTGGTTTGTTTTGATTTATTTGTCTTTGGGAAAAGTTTGGGAAATGTTTAGATGATGTTTATTTCACCTAAGCAACATTTTACAAGCAAAGAAACACACAAACAAGGTGGTTCAAAAGAATTCAAATTGGAATGCATACACACATGAATGCTTTCCCATTTTATTTTAGAAAAGTTTTTGTTAACCCTAATTTTGATGATTAGAGTTTGATGATCCATGTTTAGTATTTTTGGGCTGTTACACAACCCCGTTAGACTGGGGAGAATGGGGAGGCGTCCTCACATGAATAATTCCATGTTCCGCACAAAATAAATCAAACTAATTAGAGAAATACTCTCCACCACGATTTGACCGGACTCTCTTAATATTTCTCTCAAGTTGATTTTCAACTTCTGCCTTATAGTTTTTAAAGTGGTGTAGAGCCTCATCTTTAGTTTTCAAAAGATATACATAGTAAAATCTAGTAGAATCATCAATCAACGTCATGAAGTATTTCTTTCCACATTTAGTCAACACGCCATTCATCTCACATAGATCTGAATATATAAGCTCCAGTGGTGCCAAGTTTCTTGCTCCCTGCACATGCTTGTGAGGCTTGCGTGTTTGCTTAGCTTGAACACACTCTTGACATTTAGAGCCTTTGGCTAAAGTGAAACTCGGAATTAAATTCATCTTAGCTAGTCGCGTCATACAACCAAAATTAATGTGACAAAGTCGTGAATGCCAAACATCGGTATCATTGCTAGGGGCACAAATATGGTTCATAACCTTATTACAAAAATCTGATAGGGAAAGACGGAACAAACCACCGCACTCATAACCTTTACCAATAAATTGTCCATACTTAGAAATAACTACTTTATTGGACTCAAATACCAACTTAAAACCTTCTTTGCAAAGAAGGGAACCACTAACGAGATTCTTATTTATTGAGGGCACATCCTGCACATTCTCCAGCTGCTCGATCTTTCCTGAAGTAAACTTCAGATCCACCGCGCTAACACCACGAATAGAAGCATGCGATCTGTTTCCCATCAAGACGGAGAGATCTCTTGTGACCTGATAAGAAGAAAACAAAGAGATATCAGCACACACTTGAATATTAGCACCAGTGTCGATCCACCAATCTATAGATTAACAAATTGACAAAACAGTAGGTAAATTACCATACCCGGATGCACCCTTATCATTTTGTTGCTCATATTTTGATTCTTCCTTCCTTTGCCCAATGTCCAACCTCGCCGCACACAAAACAGGGATCCTGTGACTTGTCCTTCTTATTCTTTTTGAAGTTGGTAGTACGAACGGCCTTGGTCTTCCCCTTGAACTTGTTGTGGAAGTTCTTCTGCACCACAGTGGCGCTTGACTGGGGTGCCTCGGCTCCCTTTGGGTGTGTGTATTTTCATTTGCCTTTTCCTCAAGGTCCAGAAACCCAATGAGATTCTCAACAGACATCTCTTACCTCTGGTGTTTGAGGTTAGTGGCAACACTCCTCTAGGATTGAGGAAGCTTTGCAATAATGCATCCCGCAACAAATTTGCCGGGAAATACACACTTCAGGAGCTCAAGTTCTTTTGCAATACACTGAATCTCATGAGCCTGTTCAACGACAGAACAGTTTTCAACCATCCTATAGTCATGAAACTTCTCCATGGCATATAGTTCACTGCCAGCATCAGTAGCACCGACTTTTACTTCGAGTGCATCCCATAGTTCTTTGGCAATGTGCATATGTAAATATGTGTCCACCAGCTTTTCCCCAATCACGCTTATGACACATCCCACAAAGAATATGGTGGTCTCCTTGAACGTCTTCTCATGTTCAGGAGTAATCGTTCCTTCAGGATTACTGGCTGATACCCAGAAGGCGTCCATAGCCATCAGCCAGAGGGTACACTTGGTTTGCTAGCGCTGAAAGTGCGCACCATAAATGGGTTCGGTTTCAGACAAGCAGCAAAGCCTTGACACGAAAATAGCCTAAAATAAGGTTTTTGGATTGTTGAAATAATTAGAACTTTTCGCATTAATTTAATCCAAGTGTAAATCATGATAGAACAATTTCCAAGATGAACTAGCATACGCATAGTAGACATGCACCATACAGGCAAGTGAAAACCTAACACATCTACGTATACTACAATACTAGTAATAATCATAGGAAATAACAGGAGGGCAAAGAACACGTAGGAGTTCGTCGATGGTATAACCAACGGCGCAATAGAAGTGGATCCACCACCGGTGGAAGCAGCAAGCTAGGCAGCTTCGTCAAACATGGCCATGGAGTCGAGGAAGCCAAATGTAGAGGAACTTGAGCAGTCGCGCCTAGACGCTCCCAAAAAACCTTATCACCTCTCTCCCGATGCAGGATCAGAGAGACGGTGTTCCAGAGGCCTGCTCTCCGGCCGACCGTGCATGCAGCCGGCGGGATGGAGTAGCAGAGGGCAGCACAGAGAGGTGGAACGACAATGCGTAGGTAGACAGATGCAATCTGATTGCTGGTGACGTCTAGGGTTCGCATCTGCCTGCTTATATAGTGCGGGCCGGGTAGGACGTCGGCAACAACCCACGATCGAGTCAGCACCAGCCCACGATGTAGAAACGGTCGGTTGATTAACGCGCCCGTTAATGACGTGTTAACAACTCATAATTAATACATAATTAATTTTCCCAAACAACAAAATAAAGCTCGGCTCGGCGAGATTCCCGCAACCCGCGGCGCGTGCGTCATGACGAGGCGAGGCGAGGCGGGCATCGGAGGAGGAGTGAGCGAAGGCAATGTGGGACTAAACTTTGGCTCCACTAGCACACACATGAGCTGCCATAATAATGGGCCAAAGAGAATTTCAGAATTTGTATTTCTTATGGGCCAAAAGCCCAACATCAAATATTCCTCAAATTCTAACAATTCCCCACAAAGTCTCATTGGCACATCACATCATTCTGTTCCAAATCACTGTTTTGACATACCAGCGTTTTTAAGTGGAGACTATTAAGTTGAACTTCCACCTAGAGCACTAGACTACACTCATCAACAACTGTCAATGGACTAAGCCTTGAATTGCCAGTTTTGTGTAAATGAGTTTCACCTAATGTTATACTGATACTAGGCTGCCAAAGGCTACCCCTCGGGTGGAACATATAAGTCACACTCATGGCATTTTTCATGAGCTTCCTAGAGATTACCCTATCTCATAGACTATGACCAGTAGTCGGGCTCATATAGGTGCGTTCTTTCAAGACTGCTCTGTAGGATAGCATCTTGGCTTATACAATCCTATAAACACATTAATACTAAGTCAACCTGTCATACAGATCGTGAGAGTAATGCATGTTCAGCGGAGTGGGTTAGTAAAAGTTACTCTCCTCTAGTTAGCCACTGGCTTGTTTCCCCAGGTCCTAATTCACGGGATCTCTGATCACATAGGTTGGGTTACTACCACGGTAACTCATGTGGGTCTCAAACCCATCTCCTTTGATGCAATATCTATCACATTTCTTGATAGACCTTTTGTGAAAGGATCTGCTAGATTCTTAGTTGTTTGGATATAATCCAATGCTATTACACGGAGTTTCTCATTTTCCTAACAGATGCCAATCTTCTCTTTAAGTATATTGATGACTTCATATTATCCTTTGAACTACTCACTTTGATGATCATAGTTTGATTGTCGTAGTTCATAAGGATAGCCGACACAGGTTTATCAACAACTGGCAAGTCAATCAAGAGTTGACGAAGCCAATCTGCTTCGACAGTAGCTGTATCTAGTGATGTGAGTTCTGCTTCCATTGTTGACCTCTTTAAGATGGTCTGCTTGCAACACTTCCATGAAATAGCGCCACCACCATGAGTGAATACATATCCACTTGTGGCCTTCAACTCATCAGCATTAGAGATCCAATTTGAGTCACCATACCCTTCAAGTACCGCAGGGTCTCCGGTATAGTGAATACCATAACTCGATGTACCCTTTAGATACCGCATTACTCTTTCAAGAGCATGCCAATGATCATCTCCTGGATTGGAAAAAACCCGACTAAGTTTGCTCACAGAAAACGCGATGTCAGGCCTTGTTGCACTAGCTAAATACATCAATGAGCCAATTATTTGAGAGTATCTCAGCTGATCTCTAGTTGTTCATTTGTTCTTTCGAAGCATCTTACTAGGGTCATATGGTGTCGGCGAAGGAGTATAATCTGAGTAGCCAAAGTGACTCAACACCTTCTCCACATAGTAAGATTGTAGAAGTGTAATTCCGCCATTCTCATCTCTCGGCAGCTTGATGTTTAGAATAACATCAGCTTCTCCAAGCTCTTTCGTGTCAAAACTTTGAGACAAGAAACATTTGACATGTCCGATGACAATCATATTTGTCCCAAAAATCAGTATGTCATAAACATACAAACAAAGTATGACTCCTTCACCCCCCACCATGGCGATAGTATAGACATTTTTCGGCTTCAATTACAAAAAATCCAGCAAATGTCAAAGTTTGAACAAACCTCTCATGCCATTGCTTTGGTGCTTGTTTTGGTCCATACAAAGAGTTCAATAGCTTGCACACCTTGCCTTCTTGACCATCTACTACAAAACCATGTGGCTAATCCATATAAATCTCCTCATCCAACTCTCCATTAAGGAAAGCTGTCTTGAAGTCCATTTGATGAACGATAAGACCATGTGAGGCAGCCAATGAGAGTAGAACTCGAATAGTGGTAAATCTATCCACAGGCGAATAAGTATCAAAGAAGTCTTCGCATTCTTTTTGGGTATAACCCTTGGCAACAAGCCGAGCCTTGTACTTTTCAATCGTACCATCAGGCCTAAGCTTATTTTTGAACACCCACTTACATCCTACATATTTGCAACCATAAGGACGATCGGTTATCTCCCAAGTTTCGTTAGCCATGATGGAGTCCATCTTGCTACGAACAGCCTCTTTCCAGTAGTCTGCATCAGGAGATGCATAAGCCTCTGAAATAGAGGTGGGAGTATCATCCACGAGATAGACAATGAAGTCATCACCAAAGGATTTTGCAATCCTCTGTCTCTTGTTCCTTACAGGAACTTCATTCTCTACCTCCTCAGGAATTTCATCATGTGCTTGTTCATAATATTCCATGGGAATGGCAGGTTCAGGAGTTTCAACAGATTCATGTCTAGATGTACTAGGCATATCTTTCATCGGAAAAATATCCTCAAAGAATGTAGCATCCTTAGACTCCATAATTGTACCGACCTTCATTTCAGGTACCTTAGATTTCACCACTAAAAATTTGTATCCAACGCTATGATGAGCATAGCCAAGAAAGACACAGTCTATGGTCTTTGGTCCAAGTTTACGCTTTTTGGGACATGGAAAATTCACCTTTCCCAAACAGCCCCAAGTACGTGAGTACGAGAGTGTTAGCTTCCTCTTCTCCCATAATTCATAGGGAGCAGTTTCATTGTCTTTTGTGGGAAATTTATTCAGGACATGCCATGATGTCAATATCGCCTCCCCCAACCATGCCTTGGATAAACCCGAAGTACCTAACATGGCGTTAACCAAGTCTGTTAGAGTATGATTTTTCCTTTCGGCAACCCCGTTAGACTGGGGAGAATGTGGAGGCGTCCTCTCATGAATAATGCCATGTTCCGCACAAAATAAATCAAACTCATTAGAGAAATACTCTCCACCACGATCTGGCCGGACTCTCTTAATCTTTCTCTCAAGTTGATTTCAAATTCTGCCTTATAGTTTTTAAAGTGGTGTAGAGCCCCATCTTTAGTTTTCAAAAGATATACATATAAAAGTCTAGTAGAATCATCAATCAACGTCATGAAGTATTTCATTCCACATTTAGTCAACACACCATTCATCTCACATAGATCTGAATGTATAAGCTCCACTGGTACCAAGTTTCTTGCTTCTTGCACAGGCTTGTGAGGCTTGCGCGGTTGCTTAGCTTGAACACACTCTTGACATTTAGTGCCTTTGGCTAAAGTGAAACTCGGAATTAAATTCATCTTAACTAGCCACGTCATACAACCAAAATTAATGTGACAAAGTCGTGAATGCCAAACATCGGTATCATAGCCAGGGGCACAAATATGGTTCACAACCTTATTATAAAAAATCTGATTGGGAAAGACGGAACAAACCACCGCACTCATAACCTTTACCAATAAATTATCCATACTTAGAAATGACTACTTTATTGGACTCAAATACCAACTTAAAACCTTCTTTGCAAAGAAGGGAACCACTAACGAGATTCTTATTTATTGAGGGAACATGCTGCACGTTCTTTAGCTGCACGATATTTCCCGAAGTAAACTTTATATCCACTGTGCCAACACCACAAACAGAAGCATGCGATCCGTTTCCCATCAATACGAAGATATCTCTTGTGACCTGATAAGAAGAAAACAAAGAGATATTAGCACCGGTGTCGATCCACCAATCTATAGATTGACAAATTGACAAAAAGTAGGTAAATGACCATACCCGGATGCACCCTTATCATTGTTTCTCATAGTCAAGTTGATAGACTTAGAGTTCTGTCCATTTTGATTCTTCCTTCCTTTGCGCTGCTTGTAGTTTGGAGTCCAATGTCCAACCTCGCCGCACACAAAGCAGGGATCGTGTGACTTGTCGTTCTTATTATTTTTGAAGTTGGTAGTATGAACAGCCTTGGTCTTCCCCTTGAACTTGTTGTGGAAGTTCTTCTGCACCATATTGGCGCTTGACTGGGGTGCCTCGGCTCCCTTTGGGTGTGCGTCTTTTGCCTTTGCCTTTTTATCAAGGTACAGAAACCCAATGAGATTCTCAACAAACATCTCTTGCCTCTCCAATTTTAGGTTAGTGGCAACACTCCTCCAGGATTGAGGAAGCTTTTCAATAATGCATCCCGCAACAAATTTGCCGGGCAACGCACACTTCAAGATCTCAAGTTCTTTTTCAATGCATTGAATCTCATGAGCCTGTTTAACGACAGAATGGTTTTCAACCATCCTATAGTCATGAAACTGCTCCATCGCATATAGTTCACTGCCAGCATCAGTAGCACCAAATTTTGCTTCGAGTGCATCCCACAGTTCTTTGGCATTGCGCATATGTAAATATTCATCCACCATCTTGTTCCCAATGACGCTTATGACACATCCCACAAAGAATATGGTGGTATCCTTGAACGTCTTCTCCTATTCAGGAGTAATTGTTCCTTCAGGATTACCAGCCGATACCTAGAAGATGTCCATAGCCATTAGCCAGAGGGTACACTTGTTTTGCCAGCGCTTAAAGTGCACACCCGTAAACGGGTTCGGTTTCAGACAAGCGACAAAGCCTTGACGCGAAAACAACCTAAAATAAGGTTTTTGGATTGTTGAAATAATTAGCAGTTTTGGCATTAATTTAATCCAAGTGTAAATCATGACAAAACAATTTCCAAGATGAACTATCATACGCATAGTAGACATGCACCATACAGGCAAGTGAAAACCTAGCACATGTACGTATACTACAATACTAGTAATCATCATAGGAAATAACAGGAGGGCAAAGAACATGTATGAGTTCGTCGATAGTATAACCAACGGAGCAACAGAAGTGGATCCACCACCGGCGATAGCAGCAAGCTTGTCAGCTCTGTCAGACATGGCCACTGCTAGGAAACTAGTTATAGACAGACATACCTTCTGTGGCAAATGGTTCTGACCATGCGCCACAAAATTTTTCCAGTGGCGCATCTAGAACAGTGCACCACAGAACCATGAAACTCCTGTGGTGCATGGTAGTCTGAGATGCACCACAGAAGTTTGGTGGGACCCACACCAGGCTTTGGTCTGTAACACCCTCAGAATCGACCCTATGCAAGTTTCAGCGATTCCCGCCAAACCCGCATAGAAATGATTCAAAGGTGCCCACCAGGCACTTTCGTGCGGGTGGAAAACGAAGTAACAACATTACACAACAGTCCTCGATGGGACCCACAGAACAGATATATATACAACAGCGACTCAATGAGTCAAGGATACAGATATAATATACAAAGATCCAAATCACCTTGAAAATGATAGAGCGTCCGACTACGGACAAGACGCAAATGGGTCTAAGAGCCCTGAAGAATAACCAATGGCGTCCATAACCCTGCCCAGGCCAAGCCGGAAGGGTAACCCTGCTAACGACGTCGATCTCAAAACCTGCTTAAACAAAAGGGGTGCCGACAAAGGGCAAAGGAAAAAGAGAGAGCGGTCAGTACTGAGGCCAGTACACGGGGAGTCTAGAATTCGGCGGTCCTCGCCTACATAGGTGTGGTGGACTGAGCGGCAGCGCAGCATGCACTAAACAACCTATAGAGACTCGATACAACTAGCGGCTATCAGAGAGGGGTAAGAAAGACCTATTCGGAACCAACCTGATACTACCTCCAAACATACCCATCCCGGTATTTCCCCCTCGAGACCAAACGAGGAAGTCAACCGAGGAACTCACACAGTTGGCAGTTTTATTTATACAGTTATCGTTGCAGCAATTACTAGTCAGGTATAGATAATCATCCTGATATAATAAGCAGTGGGCAATTTTAGTTAACCATTCCGTTGTAGTTGCGACACTTACTAGTCAAATACAATTAGCATGAGATATCCCCAAAACCCAGCAGTTGTTGGTACTTTTATTTAGCCATTCAGTTATAGTTGCAATACTTACTAGTCAGGTACAATGGTAGCAAGCAACAACCCAAACAAGCAATTGTTGGAAATTTTATTTAGCCATTCCATTATAGTGAAGCTGATTACTAGTCATTATAAAGTCAAATTTATAGCACTACTTTAGTTATAGTTGTCTATGATCGAGATACGGTGCTCCAAGTCGTCCATAACCGCGGACACGGCTTTCAGAAAGTTTTACCCTGCAGGGGTGCACAAATAGCAACACACACTCGATCAACCTCGGAAAAACCAAATCAAAACCCAACGAGGCTTTCACGACAAAGCAATCACAGGATTCAGAAATATTTCAGGGGGCCACCCCATTAAGCTACCTGCAACAAAGTTAGCTGACTCCGAAACGGACTCAAGGTTTGGGTGGACGGCTGTAAACGACTGGGAACCCGAAAGTGTGACTGGGCTTGTCGATACCGCGAAATTGTGTCCCGATCCTAAACAGTACAGGTGCAGTACATCGCATAATTTAAATAAAGCAGTAAAGCATGGCATAAGTACAGGATAGTAAATAAAACCTCAAACTAGTTTGTGGCCCCAAGAAATAAGAATGAATCAAGCTCTGGCTCAGGGGGTCCCATAATCCCCCCGGATGTGGATAGCGCGAATATTCAAGGAACACGTATCAAGTACTCGGGGTCCTACGGGACACAAGTGGACGGTTAACAACCAAATAACATCTATTGCCCACCTGTGCCTCTGCATTACCTACTTTAATTTTAGTTATTAAACAATAATTAAAGTTATGATCATCTCCAACAATAAACACACGGCAATACTCCAACAACTATGGTACTTGACGACACGCACCAGCACTTGAGCAAGAGACTACGACGCGCAGGTCCAACTATCTACCAAACAACAGGTAATAGGAGGTGTCCAAGGCAATATAAGGCTGCAAGGGATATCACGGGTACGAAAGCTAGAGCATCGCAACACAGATAGCAATAGATCAACAGGAGGGAATAAATACTATAAAAGTAAGATAGGTAGAAAGGGGGAGATGCTCGCCTGAAAACATTGCCGAAGATTCACCGGAATCAGGTCGACACTCGCATCAACTCATCGGCCTAGTCCATGAAGAAGCAAAACACTAGCACAAACACCGGATGCACTATTTAATACTACGGCAAAAGATCGGGCATGATGCATGTATGATGTATGACATGGCAAAGATGCGATGCGATTAGGCAATATTAAATGGAACCGGGATTCCGACAAATATTTAGATGGTTCAAGTTATTTAGCTACCCTGCATTTTAAATGTTGTCTTAACATGACAAAAGATAGCACCGGTTCGCTACACCAATTTAAATGGAGTCCGGAATAAGACAAGATATCCCGCATATGGACTCCATATTTAATTATGAGGTGAATCGGCATAAGGCCCCCAAACCACACACAAATATGCATGCGAGATGAATGATTTAATGCAACAAGTTTATATCATATATTATAAAAATACGGGGCTTGGAATAGCATCACACATCTGGGTTCGGCAGATCTTGGGGTTCCGAGGGGTTCGGGGTCGGGTCTCAGGGTTCGGGGTTCGACGGGATCGGTATTCGAAGGTCAGATACAAGAGGAAGAGCTTGGCGTTCCGGGAAGAAGGACTTGGTGTGGCGTCGGGGCGCATTGGACTCGCCCTGGTCGGTGTCGATCTTGTCGGGCCCGCGTATCAGGTCGGTCTTGGCGTTCAGGACGAAGAACTTGGCGTATCCGGGATGGAGAGCTTGCCGTTCCGTGGCGATCTTGGCGGCCTTCGGGTCATCAACTCCGGGAAGGAGATCTTGGAGCGGCGCCGGGTTCGGTTGTCGATGACGATCATGGGAAGTGTCGGCACCGGGTGGTCTTGTCAACAAGAAGGCCCTGGGCGCTCCGGATCGGTCTCGGTTCCGGGAACGGTTCTTGGCGTCTCCCATGAAGGCATCCTCGATGCTCCGTGGTCTTGACGTCCAGTGTCCGGGGATCTTCGGCTCCCTATCGACACACTTGAGGTTCCGGCTTGGTCATCGATGGGGAACTTGGGGCTTCGGGGCTTGATTGTCGGTGTCGGGCTCGGTTCTCGACGCCGGTGGACACTAAAGGACTTGGATTTGAAGTCGTGGTCTTTAGAGTTCACCGAGATGTTCTGAAGAACTTGTCGTGCTTCACGCGATCATAGTGTCAAAAACACAACAGTACACCAACGATCAAAATCGTGGATAACCACTTGTGACTAAAGACATGGTCAACACGCCGAGCAACAGCATCTTCGATAGACACTGCTGCAGGGAGACTTCGAGAGCATATCCCCTTGGTGTACTTGCTATGGGAGGACACAGCAAGGTCGCAGGAGACGTATCGGTGACCAGAGCTGGGCGCTGGCTAGAGGACAGGGGCAAAGACAGCAGGACGCAGGCGGTGGAGGACGGCCGGCGCAAGGAGGAGGTGAGGCAAGGGCGGAAGGAGGACGGCGCCCGCGGAGAAGGGGCGACCCTGGTGGTGTCCGCGGCAAGAGGGTCGGGGTGAGGCGGCTGCAGGCCGGACGGAGGGGTCGCGGCACGCCCGACGCGGCCATGGTGGAGACGAGGGAGGGGCTCGGGGTGAGGCGGCTGCAGGCCGGACGGAGGGGTCGCGGGCGAGGAGGCCACGCGTGGAGAGGACGGGGCCGACGGAGGCGAGGAGGGCGGAAGGGCGCCGGGGCGCGGTGGGGGCGACCGGCGATGCGGAGGCGCGGGCCGGCGACGAGGAGGTCGGGCAGAGGCGGTAGGGTCCCGCGGCGGCGGTGGCTTGGCGACACGGCGTGCTGCAGGGCCTAGGAAGGAGGCGGCAGGGGCCAGGGAGATGGCGAGGAAGGGGGTGTCAAGCGGCCAGCGAGGCGGGAGCCTTGGCGGCGGGATCGGGAGGAAGGAGGAGAGAGGCGGTCGATGGGTTTGGTTACAGGGACGGGGTCACGCGTGCGTGGAGGCGAGAGGAGCGACAGGGGAGGTTGTCGGGGAGTGGGCCAGGGAGAGGAGCCGGGTCCAGGGGGTGTCCAGGGGGTGGCGGCGGCAGTGGGGATTAGGTAGGGTGGGGTGAGGGAGTGGGATCTGGGGATTAGGGTTTGGGTAGAGGGGATCTAGGTTTAGGGTTTGGTCCAACCGGTTGGGCCTTTTGGGCCTGACCAGTTTAGGTCTAGATTTAGGTTTACTATTTATTTATAAAATATTCTATTTGTTTTGTTTTAAATCTTTTTAGCAAATAGTTTTTAGGCAATTAATTTAACAGATAATTATAAGACTTGTTTTGAAATAAGAGAAGAGGTATTGTATCAGACAAAATAGTTTTTAGCTAAAATATTCTGAGAGCCAAAGATGCATGATGCCATGATGATGCACAAAGTTTTATTTAACATGCGATTTTCTAGTAGTGGTTTTGCGGGGCGCCACAATTCGACACCACTAACAATGGATCTCGCCCTCGAGATCCGCCTCATGGTACAGGGAAGAAGGCCGACGATCTGATCCTTCGCACTTTGTGTAGATCTTCGCGACACCACTAACAAGAGGTCGTTGTCCGTAATCGTCAAGAGAACACTCCGGGAACAAAGGGCGAAGGTAGAGGTATCCACAGATAAAGCCACCTCTAACTTCGATAGAAGGAGAGAAAAGGTGCGGCCTAACCCACTTCAATGTACAAGAGAGAATAGAAAGGGTAGTCGGCATGGGGGCCAATCCATCACGCACCCAAACTATTACTCTGCACAATCAGTAGAAAAGCGTGCAACCATTCTCGGAATCAGACTGAAGATCTCGACAATCGAGGTTCAGAAACAAAGGAGTGATGCGGACTCTGCATCGGATCTAGCGTAGATGATGTCGTCGCGTCGGAAAACACCGGAAGGCACAAACAAGGAACAAAGGATGGTACCACAGTAGACGGATTCCTCAGACAGCATGAACACCGGATGGTAGAACACCGTTATCAAAGGAGGAAGCGAAACCCTGAAGGTACGATGGAACCCAACCACGAGAAATCCTGGACTCGAAGAGAGAGAAGAGAGCGGATTCAAAACACGCAGAGGTGAGAGGAGAGCAGCAGAGGGGTAAGGAGTAAAAATCAGACCTAATCAGAACTATCCAACCGATTTTGCAAAAATAGTTTTGACACTCTACTTCGGCCGTTAGCTAGGTTATCCTACAGGCTGGACTTGTGGGGTATCGCAACTGCTGGGCTCTGATACCACTCTGTAACACCCTCAGAATCGACCCTATGCAAGTTTCAGTGATTCCCGCCAAACCCGCATAGAAACGATTCAAAGGTGCCCACCAGGCACTTTCGTGCGGGTGGAAAACGAAGTAATAACATTACACAACAGTCCTCTATGGGACCCATAGAACAGATATATATACAACAGGGACTCAATGAGTCAAGGATACAGATATAATATACAAAGATCCAAATCACCTTGAAAATGATAGAGCGTCCGACTACGGACAAGACGCAAATGGGGCTAAGAGCCCTGAAGAATAACCAATGGCGTCCATAACCCTGCCCAGGCCAAGCCGGAAGGGTAACCCTGCTAACGACGTCGATCTCAAAACCTGCTTAAACAAAAGGGGTGCCGACAAAGGGCAAAGGAAAAAGAGAGAGCGGTCAGTACTGAGGCCAGTACACGGCGAGGCTAGAATTCGGCGGTCCTCGCCTACATAGGTGTGGTGGACTGAGCGGCAGCGCAGCATGCACTAAACAACCTATAGAGACTCGATACAACTAGCGGCTATCAGAGAGGGGTAAGAAAGACCTATTCGGAACCAACCTGATACTACCTCCAAACATACCCATCCCGGTATTTCCCCCTCAAGACCAAACGAGGAAGTCAACCGAGGAACTCACACAGTTGGCAGTTTTATTTATACAGTTATCGTTGCAGCAATTACTAGTCAGGTATAGATAATCATCCTGATATAATAAGCAGTGGGCAATTTTAGTTAACCATTCCGTTGTAGTTGCGACACTTACTAGTCAAATACAATTAGCATGAGATATCCCCAAAACCCAGTAGTTGTTGGTACTTTTATTTAGCCATTCCGTTATAGTTGCAATACTTACTAGTCAGGTACAATGGTAGCAAGCGACAACCCAAACAAGCAATTGTTAACAATTTTATTTAGCCACTCCATTATAGTGAAGCTGATTACTAGTCATGATAAAGTCAAATTTATAGCACTACTTTAGTTATAGTTGTCTATGATCGAGATACGGTGCTCCAAGTCGTCCATAACCGCGGACACGGCTTTCAGAAAGTTTTACCCTGCAGGGGTGCACAAATAGCAACACACACTCGATCAACCTCGGAAAAACCAAATCAAAACCCAACGAGGCTTTCACGACAAAGCAATCACAGGATTCAGAAATATTTCAAGGGGCCAGCCCATTAAGCTACCCGCAACGAAGTTAGCTGACTTCGAAACGGACTCAAGGTTTGGGTGGACGGCTGTAAACGACTGGGAACCCGAAAGTGTGACTGGGCTTGTCGATACCGCGAAATCGTGTCCCGATCCTAAACAGTACAGGTGCAGTACATCGCACAATTTAAATAAAGCAGTAAAGCATGGCATAAGTACAGGATAGTAAATAAAACCTCAAACTAGTTTGTGGCCCCAAGAAATAAGAATGAATCAAGCTCTGGCTCAGGGGGGTCCCATAATCCTCCCGGATGTGGATAGCGCGAATATTCAAGGAACAGGTATCAAGTACTCGGGGTCCTACGGGACACAAGTGGACGGTTAACAACCAAATAACATCTATTGCCCACCTGTGCCTCTGCATTACCTACTTCAATTTTAGTTATTAAACAATAATTAAAGTTATGATCATCTCCAACAATAAACACACGGCAATACTCCAACAACTGTGGTACTTGACGACACGCAACAGCACTTGAGCAAGAGACTACGACGCGCAGGTCCAACTATCTACCAAACAACAGGTAATAGGAGGTGTCCAAGGCAATATAAGGCTGCAAGGGATATCACGGGTACGAAAGCTAGAGCATCGCAACACAGATAGCAATAGATCAACAGGAGGGAATAAATACTATAAAAGTAAGATAGGTAGAAAGGGGGAGATGCTCGCCTGAAAACATTGCCGAAGATTCACCGGAATCAGGTCGACACTCGCATCAACTCATCGGCCTAGTCCGTGAAGAAGCAAAACACTAGCACAAACACCGGATGCACTATTTAATACTACGGCAAAAGATCGGGCATGATGCATGTATGATGTATGACATGGCAAAGATGCGATGCGATTAGGCAATATTAAATGGAACCGGGATTCCGACAAATATTTAGATGGTTCAAGTTATTTAGCTACCCTGCATTTTAAATGTTGTCTTAACATGACAAAAGATAGCACCGGTTCGCTACACCAATTTAAATGGAGTCCGGAATAAGACAAGATATCCCGCATATGGACTCCATATTTAATTATGAGGTGAATCGGCATAAGGCCCCCAAACCACACACAAATATGCATGCGAGATGAATGATTTAATGCAACAAGTTTATATCATATATTATAAAAATACGGGGCTTGGAAAAGCATCACACATCTGGGTTCGGCAGATCTTGGGGTTCCGAGGGGTTCGGGGTCGGGTCTCAGGGTTTGGGGTTCGACGGGATCGGTATTCGAAGGTCGGATACAAGAGGAAGAGCTTGGCGTTCCGGGAAGAAGGACTTGGTGTGGCGTCGGGGCGCATTGGACTCGCCCTGGTCGGTGTCGATCTTGTCGGGCCCGCGTATCAGGTCGGTCTTGGCGTTCAGGACGAAGAACTTGGCGTATCCGGGATGGAGAGCTTGCCGTTCCGTGGCGATCTTGGCGGCCTTCGGGTCATCAACTCCGGGAAGGAGATCTTGGAGCGGCGCCGGGTTCGGTTGTCGATGACGATCATGGGAAGTGTCGGCACCGGGTGGTCTTGTCAACAAGAAGGCCCTGGGCGCTCCGGATCGGTCTCGGTTCCGGGAACGGTTCTTGGCGTCTCCCATGAAGGCATCCTCGGTGCTCCGTGGTCTTGACGTCCAGTGTCCGGGGATCTTCGGCTCCCTATCGACACACTTGAGGTTCCGGCTTGGTCATCGATGGGGAACTTGGGGCTTCGGGGCTTGATTGTCGGTGTCGGGCTCGGTTCTCGACGCCGGTGGACACTAAAGGACTTGGATTTGAAGTCGTGGTCTTCAGAGTTCACCGAGATGTTCTGAAGAACTTGTCGTGCTTCACGCGATCATAGTGTCAAAAACACAACAGTACACCAACGATCAAAATCGTGGATAACCACTTGTGACTAAAGACATGGTCAACACGCCGAGCAACAGCATCTTCGATAGACACTGCTGCAGGGAGACTTCGAGAGCATATCCCCTTGGTGTACTTGCTATGGGAGGCCACGGCAAGGACGCAGGAGACGTATCGGTGACCAGAGCTGGGCGCTGGCTAGAGGACAGGGGCAAAGATAGCAGGACGCAGGCGGTGGAGGACGGCCGGCGCAAGGAGGACGGCGCCTGCGGAGAAGGGGCGACCCTGGTGGTGTCCGCGGCAAGAGGGTCGGGGTGAGGCGGCTGCAGGCCGGACGGAGGGGTCGCGGCACGCCCGACGCGGCCATGGTGGAGACGAGGGAGGGGCTCGGGGTGAGGCGGCTGCAGGCCGGACGGAGGGGTCGCGGGCGAGGAGGCCACGCATGGAGAGGACGGGGCCGACGGAGGCGAGGAGGGCGGAAGGGCGCCGGGGCGCGGTGGGGGCGACCGGCGATGCGGAGGCGCGGGCCGGCGACGAGGAGGTCGGGCAGAGGCGGTAGGGTCCCGCGGCGGCGGTGGCTTGGCGACACGGCGTGATGCAGGGCCTAGGAAGGAGGCGGCAGGGGCCAGGGAGATGGCGAGGAAGGGGGTGTCAAGCGGCCAGCGAGGCGGGAGCCTTGGCGGCGGGATCGGGAGGAAGGAGGAGAGAGGCGGTCGATGGGGTTGGTGACAGGGACGGGGTCACGCGTGCGTGGAGGCGAGAGGAGCGACAGGGGAGGTTGTCGGGGAGTGGGCCAAGGAGAGGAGCCGGGTCCAGGGGGTGTCCAGGGGGTGGCGGCGGCAGTGGGGATTAGGTAGGGTGGGGTGAGGGAGTGGGATCTGGGGATTAGGGTTTGGGTAGAGGGGATCTAGGTTTAGGGTTTGGTCCAACCGGTTGGGACTTTTGGGCCTGACCAGTTTAGGTCTAGATTTAGGTTTACTATTTATTTATAAAATATTCTAATTGTTTTGTTTTAAATCTTTTTAGCAAATAGTTTTTAGGCGATTAATTTAACAGATAATTATAAGACTTGTTTTGAAATAAGAGAAGAGGTATTGTATCAGACAAAATAGTGTTTAGCTAAAATATTCTGAGAGCCAAAGATGCATGATGCCATGATGATGCACAAAGTTTTATTTAACATGCGATTTTCTAGTAGTGGTTTTGCGGGGCGCCACATGGTCCATGAAACTTCTGTGGTGCATCTTACTATATGCGCCACCGAAGTTTTAACTTCTGTGGCGCGTATTGACAGATGCGCCACAGAATTATCAGGTAGGACCCACAGCAGGCGGGCTTTGACCGTGCTCTGACCAAACTTCTGTGGCGCATGTGACTATATGCGCCACAGAATTTTATGTCTTTTGTGGCGCATGTCTCCATATGCGCCACAGAACAACTATGTGGGCCCCACTGTCTGTACACCTATGACCAAGCTTATGTGGCGCATATGTGCATGTGTGCAATATGCGCCACAGAATGGTGCGTGCTACTCAGATTATATTGAGTGTTTCTAGTACACATTTTCCTCTTTCTTTTCCCAACTAAACAAGTACCATTGGCATAGGTAGAATACTAGACAATCTACTAGATAGACATGTGGCATACATCGTTGCAAATGCACATGCGCATAGCCTTGAACAACAAAACAACAATGGCATACATCATTGCAAATACACAAATTACAACATTGCAAATCCCTTCACAGAGCTGGTGGGGGCGATGGCGGTGGAAGATGCCAAACCTCCCTGTTCACGCGCGCCTGCAGCCTGCGGACGTGGTCCTCCATGGACACGTTGGGGTCAAGCACCGGCCGCCACCCGATTGGTTCCGCCATGCGCGCCCTCTCCTCCGAGGACGCGAGCATGGCGTACAACCTCATGGCCTTGTTGTAGAGGGCCTCGTGCGCAGTCTAGCCTCCTCCTCAATTAGGTTGACCTCCGAATCCCGCGGCGGCTGACTCCGAGCACTGCCCCTCGACCTCGCCCCTCCACTGCGAGTAGGCTGCAGGGAACGCGAGCGGGTTGTGCTCTCCAGCGAGTCTTATGACGAGTTGTGGGAAGAAGACATCAGGGGAAGGTATGTTGCTTTGGATAGGGAGTGTGGTATATATATAGAGGGGTGTCATTAAAGCAGCTATCTGCCACCTTTATTTCGTGCAGATCTGCACTCAGTGTTCTGTGGCGCATATGGGTTTTATGCGTCACATAAGTTCAATCTTCTGTGGCGCATATCACCCATATGCGCCACAGAACACTGAGTCTAGGGGCCCACAGTCTGGTCACTGCACCCTATGGCCAAGGTTCTGTGGCGCATATGGGCGATATGCGCCACAGAACTTTGAGTCTTGGGGCCCACAGTCTGGCCGCACTGCACCCTATGGCCAAGGTTCTGTGGTGCATATGGGAGATATGCGCCATAGAAGATTGAACTTCTATGGCGTGTGGCACATATCGCCCATACGCGCCACAGAACCCTGCGACCAGATCTGCACAAAAAGGTGGCAGCTTTGCACCCCTCTATTTACCACCATCCATTTCACATCCTTCTTCCCCCTCCTCCCAGCTCGTCTTCCTCCTCTCTCCCACCCCATTGTGTCCATAATTTTCTACATTTTGTTGTATTTAAACCTACTATAGTTGATAGATTGGTTAGGGAAAGTCTTTCTCCAACTAGTAGATCTAAAACACACTTACTTTTCTCCTCCACATCTCTATTTGTGTACCATTATCTCTCTATAGTTCTATTGTTCCACACTCTCTCACATCACGCTCTCGACTCGGTATTCGATCTATCCGGTGAGTAATTGGTCATGAATATGCATGTTTTGTAGGTGTAAAGCTTGTCGCGCGGTCGGTGTGTACATGCGATGCATGCATGGCACGAAGATGATGTTTGTGCATGAAGCTTGTGTGGTGCATGAATGCTTGCATGGGAAGAAGTTTCTTGTTTTTGCTTGTCTGCCCCGGTGTGGTGCATGGATGTTTGCCGAAATATTGATTTATTTCCATTTCGGCAAATTTTTGCACCACCCATATGTCCTACTTTTAGGAAAGGTCATGCCAAATTTTTCCGACAACCATGCATGTGTGTTTGTGTGTGCATAAGGTATGGTTTCTAATTAACCTACTCTCTGTCTTTTGCTCTATACGTGCATACAGCGCAGGCTAGATGGTCGTCAGCATGAGCGAAGGTTGAGTTACTACGTATAAGAAAGACGCGAAGGCGGACATGATTCGGAACAACAAGACCCAGATAAGATGTCCATGTCAAACATGCAAACTCCAGCGCTGGATCGACCCTGATTCTGGACAATTGGAGGATCACCTGCTCAGGCGCGGTTTCATGCGCGACGACTTAGATGAGAAGCTGGCAGTAAATGGTGGTGGTCATCATGAAGACTTGGGCGGGCGAGAAGACGAATAGTCTCCCGACGGGCATGGTCATGATGACGAACAATATACCGGCGGGCATGATCATCATGACGAAGAAGGAGATGTTGACAGGCATGACCATCATGAAGAAGGAGAAGAAGCGAATACCCATACGCTGCTAACTTCGTTGCTAAGGGACCCTCATGTTCAGGAACTTCTTCTCAAGGAGACGAGCAACACCAAAGTTGCAGCCAGAGAGAAAGCCAAGCTAGTGCAAATGGAGTTAGATGGGATGACTCCATTGTATCCTGGGTTTCGGCCCGAGGATACACGCCTGAGTGTAACGCTCAAGGCACTAAGATGAAGGCGGAACACAAATGGACCGACGTGAGCTACAATGCTAACATGGAATTCTGGCACGATCGTCTTCCTAACGGGAACACATTGCCAACAAGTATAGAGGAGGCCAAGAAAATCGTGTGCCCTCTCGACCTACCGCATGTTAAATACCATGCATGCATCAATGATTGCGCACTTTATTGTAACGAGTATGCGGAGAGAACCACATGTCCGATGTGCGGCCATGGACGGTACAAGAGAGGGAACAAGAAAGTTCCTCGAAAAGTGGTGTGGTACTTTCCTATCACTCCCCGTCTACAGAGATATTTCGTAGATCCTAAGGAAGCAAAGCTAATGCAATGGCACGCGGAAAGGGAGAAACCCGAAGATGATCCAGAGAAGGGCAAGATCCTAACACACCCTTCAGACGCTAGCTAGTGGAATGCATTGGACATCGAGTTCGAAGAGTTCGGGGGCGATGCAAGGAACGTCAGGCTGGGTATGAGCACCGATGGACTCAATCCTTTTGGCAACCAGAGTAGCACGCATAGCACCTGGCCCGTGTTTGTATGGCCGTACAACATCCCCCCGTGGCTCTGCACAAAGCACAGGTATGTACACATGAGCATTCTTATTCAGGGACCAAAACATCTAGGTGTCGATATGCATATTTATCTCGTGCTGTTGAAAGAGGAGTTAGCCACGTTGTTGGAGACGCCAGCCCATATGTGGGACACCTACACTAAAGAATATTTCCCTTTGAGAGCCGCGTTGCTCACGATGGTGCAGGCCTATCCTGGTTACGCATATGTATCATCCCAGGTGAACCACGAACACAATGCATGTGTCAAGTGCATGGATAAGACCCCACATCTCCAGCTATCCAAGGATCTCGGGTCTTTGAAAACCGTGACCCAAGGGACTCGAAACTGGCTTCGCATGGATCACCTGTGGAGAAAACGCGGTGACCTGTTCAATGGTAAAGACGAGCTCGAAAGAGCCTCGCGTACGAGGAGCGGCGAAGAAATCGAGGAGCTTCTGAATAATTGGGATGAGTGCCCAGCGCCAGGAAAGAAGTGACCAAGGACAAATCCGCTTCTGGGTGTATGGAAAGCGAGGTCTGTTTTCTAGGACCTGTCGTACTGGAAGGTCCTCCACATGCCCCATGGCCTCGATGTAATGCACATCATGAAGAACGTTACCGAGAGTCTTCTTGGCACTCTCCTCAACATGCCGGAGAGGACCAAGGATGGGACGAAAACAAGAAACAGCCTGAAATTTCTTGGCATCAAGAAGGGGCTTCAGTACCCTGATAGTGATGATGATGACTATCAAATGGAAGGGACTCAGGGTCGCCGCAAAAGGGTTAAGAATGAGGTGGTTGTGCTTCGCGCTGCCTGCTTCACAAGCAATACACACTCCCAGAGAAGTTCAGAAACCTGGAGAGTAAGAACCTGGTGAACAAACTAGCACTAACAAAGATGAGGAACTCCTTGAGCAGCTGGAAAACCCGGGTAAAGAATAGCATTGACAAAGGTGAAAGCTGGGAGATTATAAGTAGGAAAAATGCAATGCTCGATGAAGAAGAGTTCAAGATATTCAAGGCGGACTTAGATACCTCTTACTCTAAAGCATGGACTGAGTGGGGAAAGAATATGCGAGAGAAGAACATAGGTAACCACCGGCTTGGAAGCGGCGTATACAGAGGGAAACAGCCCATTTGGGACAAGGAGGACGCCGAGCATGAACGCCTGGGTAAAGAGAACCCATGGCATAAAATCACAGACCTGCAGATCCTACAATTTGTTCGGGCCCGCTACTACCTGGACCCTATTACAGGGGAGTTCGTCACCGATGACCCGGATGTGAAGGCCTTTGAGGATGAGCAGGTAAGGAATTTACCGCGGATATCTCATTAAAATAATTAAGCCAAGAATCTAAATGCATGGGTTCACCTCTCCTTGTCTCTCTGCATGAGAAGGAATTGAACGCTACCGAGGACTTGTCGTCCCAGGATTCGGCGGCGGAGCCATGGGACATTGTTTTTAACAGGGCGACAAACACTTACAAGAAGAGGGAGAAGAATTTTCCGCCAAAATCAGCTAGCCGTGTGTCTGGTTTCGGTACAAGCATGAAGTTTACTGAGTACTACAAAGAGGACGCAAAGAAGAGGAGGGAGAGGAAGAACCAGCTGGCGGCTAAAGATAAAGCCGAGGTTGAAGAGCTGAAGTTGAAGGTGAAGACATTAGAGGAAAAAGTGGACGAGAAAGCAATGGACAAGTTATTGGAGGAGAAGCTTAGCGCGATCATCCCCCTCGGTTGATGGAGGGGCTAGCTGTTTGGAATGCGGCAGGTCGACAGGGGCCGATACACGTGCCCAGCTTTAGCGGCAGCAACTCGAGCATCAACGTTAACGCGTCGCCGGACTTGGTGACCCTGCCGGCCACCATTGCGCGGCGCAGCCGCAAGAGCTGGTCATCGTACAACTGCCCCTGCTGCTCCCGCCAAAAATACCAAGCCGCAGCCGGCGGCGGCACCAGTACCGCGGGAGAATGCTGATGATAGGCCTGCCACCGGGACCGGCCGTGTGTCGACATTAGCCGAGCTCAACGCCCTTACCAAGGTAACTAATTAGTTACTCCGCTTCATCTTATTTATGCGCCTTTGGTGACTGCCACCTCGATCATGATGCCCAACACATATGTGTTTTGACTCAGGACGCTGCTTGCGTACTACTCCACAAAGTTGCCGGCGGCGAGTTGACGGATGTTGCCAAGGGCAATATCATACAACCGGCGAACCGCACGATGCACAACAATGCAATGGACGATGTCGTGATGAGGGTCCGGATTGCTCGGGTGTTGCCAGGGTGCGACGACATGGACCCCCCCTTTCAACCTCAGGGAGCCGACGAACACAAGACCCTTGCAGAATGCCATGGTTGGCCCTTAACATGGCCAAAGACTCATATTCGTCTTACGGGGCACAGTAGTGCCACCTCGATCGTACGGCCACCATCTCGGATGCCACCTGTCACCGGCGCCACCTCAATCGTCCGGCCACCACCTCGGATGCCACCTGTCGTCGTCGCCACCACCAGTCACCACCAACAACTGTTGAGAGCGTGTGGGCCGCCCCAAGGTCTAGCCGTTGCAATGCAACCATCGTCGCCCCTGCCACCACCATCACCACATGGCGGCAACAACGATGATGATGAAGAATTTGACAACATCGACGACTACATCAACACCGGCGTCGGCATAGGATTGTACATGCCTGCTGTGGATGAAGAACCCTTTGTCGCTCGTGAGGGTCAAGGTGGGCATCCCACTACATGCATGCAACGCCTGGTCTTCCATGGTTTATCTCAAGAGATGCCTCCAGTGTCCGAGCAACAGGAGAAACCTGTTGGATTCGTCTTTAGCCCTGGCACACTCCAAAAGGCGGTCGTTGAGCACTTAGCATCCCTAGTGGAGCAGCCTGCTCAGAAGACAAAGAAGCATAGGAAGAGAGGTAAGAAAGCCGAGAGCCAACCTCCTCCGAAGAGGATCCCGGGCTAAGGATGACGTCGTACCAGCCCGCGAGGATGGCTTGCCCAGGATACATATAGCCAGTGAAGAGATACTGACTCCGAAGTTGTTTTGCCTTGCTGGTGGACATATGCTCGCTTTGAGTGATAGTATCAAGACACTAGAGGGCATTCTTCTTAAAGACAAAGATCCAAATTACCCAGTTTTCACTGTCAAGGTGTCATCGGACGTGGACTTCGTCCATGAAGCCCCCGCGGACGTGTTCTTCATAGCGTACGAGGACGTCTTCAAGCTATTTCTCTCGAAACAGCTGGACTATAATATGGTCCGCCTTTTCGCGCTCAATCTGGCGATGAAGACCAAGAGAGAGCAAACCCCCTACATCGCGATAGTGGATCCCTACTACATGCGTGATAGCCAGTTGAGGGAAGGATCAGAGACGCATGCCAAGGCGACGGCGTACCTCGAGAAGTTCATGGTGGACCACAAGAGGACGAACACGCTTCTTTTGCCTTTCTTTCCCGAGTAAGTACACCCACACCCTAGCATTGGTAACTTAGGCTTTCTTATAGCTTTCTTCCTTTTCCCTTTTCCAACATCCCGTTTCAATCGTGTTGTGGAGAGAAAAATACTGCACACTCATCGTCATTTCCACAAAGTACTCGATAGCATCGTATTTCGACTCGGCGAGTCAGAAGAAAAAGAAAGACTACACCAGAATAAGGGGTGTTCTGAATGAGGCTATCGAGGGCTATGCTAGAAAGGGATGCCCCTTCGTCAATAAAGGGGAATGTATCAAGGATGACAAGCACATGCTCGAGTTCCCCTGCGTCAAGGAGCCGGCTACTGGCGGCGCCATGGAGGCCTTCTACGTCATGCATCACCTTAAAGGGTTTGTCTGGGATTGCCAGAACCTAACTCTGCCATCTAGCCTCCGAGCATGGGCCGAAAATTTGGCGCGAAGCAACGATGATGATCTTAGAGAAGACTTCCATCGCATCCAGGTTAAGTTGTCGGAAATCATCGTGGAAGATGTCAACACAAGGGGAGGGGTCCTAAAACACAACAGAGGGTTGACTAAGAAGGAGATTGAAAATATTCTCCGTAAGCAGGGTGACAACAGGACGTGGATGACGAAGGATGGCTATCTACCATTCCCGAAGCCGAGCGTTAGCAGTTCTCAACAATGATCGATGTGTGTGCCTAGAATTATCATAGATGTCTGTGTGTAGTGTTGTGTCACAAACTATATACTACCGTGGTTGTATGTTGTAAACTTCACTATTGTGGTTGTTGTCGTCGAAGTTCTATGATTGTGATCGATGTGGTATCTTCTATATGTACTGATCTTTTGCTTTATTTTATGTGAACATATATGCATGTGAACCAATTTAGTTCTTTCGGTTGCATGATTTACTAATATGCCTTATCTGTAGAGATGATGAAGTGGTACGTGGTGTACAAGGGTTGGGTTCCAGGAGTCTACGATGAGTGGGAGGGCTGTCAAAAACAGGTGAACAAGTTTAGCGGCAACAGCTAAAAAGGATACGCGACTCGAGAGGAGGCGGTGGCCAAGTGGAGGAACCACCTGTGGAAGGAGAACCGGATGAAGATATTACTAGTGCTCTTGCTCTTGCTCACCGTTATCACAGATGTATTATGTTTGATTCTAGTGTAGGCAGTGAACACTTCATTTGTAATGTGATGAGATGGTGAACTTTGTACCAAACACTTGTATAAATATTCGCGACCTTTGACTTGTATTGTAATATGATGACCACTTGTCTACCTCGATCGGGCTCTAAGTAGTGTGATGGCACTATATTCGTGTTTGTATTATATTTGTTTCCACATACTAAGTCAAATATATTTTTCATGTATAATACTGTATATTTGGACCAGTTTTTTTAATTCCTGATATACAAACCAGTGGCGCATCTTTTTTACCTTCTGTGGCGCATACCACTTCAGTGGCGCATTTTCCAGAATGCGCCACTAAACATAGTCCTGAGGCGCATCCGCCAAAATGCGCCACAGAAGTATCATTACTTATGTGGCACATTTCGAAATGCGCCACAGAAGTTTTCATCAGTGGCGACATAACAGTGGCGTCTCTGATATGCGCCACAGAAGCCCAATATCGATGCTCCACTGATGAATGATTTCCTAGTAGTGGGCGATGGAGTCGAGGAAGCCGGACATGGAGGAACTTGAGCAGTCGCGCCTAGACGCTCCCCAAAAACCTTATCGCCTCTCTCCCGGTGCAGGATCAGAGAGACGGGGTTCAGGAGGCCTGCTCTCCCCGACGGCCATGCACGCAGCCGGTGGGATGGAGTAACAGAGGGCAGCACAGAGAGGTGGAACGGCGATGCGCAGGTAGGCAGATACAATATGATTGCTGGTGATGGCTAGGGCTCGTGTCTGTCTGCTTATATAGTGCGGGTCGGGTAGGACATGGGCAACAACTCATGACCGAGTCAGCACCAACCCATGATGTGGAAATGGCCGGTTGATTAACGCGTCTGTTAATAACTCATAATTAATACACAATTAATTTTCCCAAACAGCAAAATAAAGCTCGGCTCGGCGAGATTCCCGCAACCCGAGGCGCGCGCGTCGTGGCAAGGCGGGCGGCGTCGAAGGAGGAGTGCGTGAGGGCTTCTCTTCTTCTCACACCTTAGTGAGTGGTGCAACGCTCTACTATATAAGGTGGTCCAACTCTCCTTTCACTAGCAATATGAGACTAAACTTGGGCTCCACTAGCACACACGTAAGCTACCATAATAATGGGTCAAAGAGAATTTCAGAATTTATATTTTATATGGGCCAAAAGGCCAACATCAAATATGCCTCAAATTCTAACACGTATAAGAATCAACTTTGAGTACAAGGCAAGAATCAAATCCTATCTCCAACTAAAATATACTCTAACAGGCATAACTAGGCATTGTAATCATTTTACAATGGGTTAACTCACTAATAGATGACACGTTTTGTGTCACCAGCGATAGAGGATCTATGAATTCTTACAGTATATACATTTCATCTCGCGACTTTAGCATTGTTTCATCTTCTGGAATGATCTTTATATACCAGTGATCATTATAACAGTCAAGGTGAATGTATCTCCGAAATCTAATGTCGTGAGGATACCGGTGTTCGCTAGTTTGCTGCAAGTGAAGGCCGATCGAGTACTCGAATCACTAATTTCATGCAATATTCTCAAATAGCACGATCGAGTCCTTCGACGCTCGCACGGTAACACCATAATTGTTGGCCCTGAAATATAAGAAACACTACAGGAATGGGAAGCTACGCCGACGGCCGGTTGCTACGCCGACGGCCAAACATCGGGGCCGTCGGCGTAGCCATCGTCTAGGCCAGCTCCGCCAAGCAGCCGTCGGCGTAGAATTGC
Organism: Avena sativa; assembly: GCA_916181665.1. Classification (NCBI taxonomy): domain Eukaryota; kingdom Viridiplantae; phylum Streptophyta; class Magnoliopsida; order Poales; family Poaceae; genus Avena; species Avena sativa. The sequence goes on along the minus strand of OV702284.1, from coordinate 55,701,742 downwards.
CCTCGGCATATCCTATGCTACGCCGACGGCTGCCCTCGGCGTAGCATACGCCGACGGCTGCCCTCGGCGTAGCTATTTTTTATTTTATCTCAATAAACTTTGAAAAATCATAACTAAATCATTCTAATTCGGAAAAATACAAATAATATATCAAAATTTGCAGAAAAATAAGACCTATCTATCTACACTCAAATATTACACATTTGTAAATAAGAATTAAGTAAAACATAAAACATTATATATAGTTTAAAACGGGCATAAAAAATTCAAAAAAGATCGCAACAATGCGAAACCTTCGCGTGGTGTTATATTATGTGACATAGTTAGAAGGAAAAATATCAAACTTGGTATATTGATTATGTCTTAAAGAAACCTTCACAAAATGACCTATCTCATTCGAGGTTTCTTGGCTTTCGGGTCAAATGACCAATGTTATGGCTAGAATCAAGACATAGTTTGTGATAATGTGCCCATATTGTGCATACACATGCATCATGGGATGGCGAACAATGTTGCAGGAGGAAGTTTTCTTTCTCGTCGCACCAAAAACCCATTTCCCATTTTCCGAGCACAAAAAACGGACGATTTTGTGAAGCAACCACCAAATGGCTAATTCAAAATGGTACCACCACATTTTACAAAAAATACTATACCACCTTATATAGACAATGTCCCAACAGGGGAATCCGAAACCTTTTCGTCCATCTCTGATGAAAAAGACAAATTTCTGCCGAATCGGTAGGAAGTGGGTCAGATATGAACTACAGGTACATGATCCGATGCTCATATTTTTTTACAAAAATCATTTTTAGGTTCACAATATGCTATTTTATCAAAGATCCAATGCAAGTTTAGAGAGGCTCGGCCCCGAGCTAAGAATCTTCATGCCCGCCGTTCAACAAAGTTTGACGATAGTTTAAAACGGGCATAAAAAATTCAAAAACGATCGAAACAATGCGAAACCTTCGCGTGGTGTTATATTATGTGACATAGTTAGAAGGAAAAATATCAAACTTGGTATATTGATTATGTCTCAAAGAAACCTTCACAAAATGACCTATCTCATTCGAGGTTTCTTGGCTTTCGGGTCAAATGACCAATGTTATGGCTAGAATCAAGGCATAGTTTGTGATAATGTGTCCATATTGTGCATACACATGCATCATGGGATGGCGAACAATGTTGCAAGAGGAAGTTATCTTTTTCGTCGCACCAAAACCCACTTTCCATTTTCCGAGCACAAAAAACGGACGATTTTGTGAAGCAACCACCAAATGGATAATTCAAAATGGTACCACCACATTTTAGAAAAATACTATACCACCTTATATAGACAATGTCCCAACAGGGGGATCTGAAACCTTTCCGTCCACCTCTGGTGAAAAAGACAAATTCCTGCCGAATCGGCAGGAAGTGGATCAGATATGAACTACAGGTGCATGATCCGATGCTCATGTTTTTTTACAAAAATCATTTTTAGGTTCACAATATGCTATTTTATCAAAGATCCAATGCAACTTTAGAGAGGCTCGGCCCCGAGCTAAGAATCTTCATGCCCGCCGTTCAACAAAGTTTGACGATAGTTTAAAACGGGCATAAAAAATTCAAAAACGATCGAAACAATGCGAAACCTTCGCGTGGTGTTATATTATGTGACATATTTATAAGTAAAAATATTAAACTTGATATATTGATTATGTCTCAAAAAAAACCTTCACAAAATGACCTATCTCATTCGAGGTTTTTTGGCTTTCGGGTCAAATGACCAATGTTATGGCTAGAATCAAGGCATAGTTTGTGATAATGTGCCCATATTGTGCATACACATGCATCATGGGATGGCGAACAATGTTGCAGGAGGAAGTTTTCTTTTTCATCGCACCAAAAAACCATTTCCCATTTTACGAGCACAAAAAACGGACGATTTTGTGAAGCAACCACCAAATGGATAATTCAAAATGGTACCACCACACTTTACAAAAATACTATACCACCTTATATAGACAATGTCCTAACAGGGGAATCTGAAACCTTTATGTCTACCTCTGATGAAAAAGACAAATTCCTGCCGAATCGGCAGGAAGTGGGTCAGATATAAACTACAGGTACATGATCCGATGCTCATGTTTTTTTACAAAAATCATTTTTAGGTTCACAATATGCTATTTTATCAAAGATCCAATGCAAGTTTAGAGAGTCTCAGCCCCGAGCTAAGAATCTTCATGCCCGTCGTTCGACAAAGTTTGACGATAGTTTAAAACGGGCATAAAAAATTCAAAAACGATCGAAACAATGTGAAACCTTCGCGTGGTGTCATATTATGTGACATAGTTATAAGTAAAAATATTAAACTTGATATATTGATTATGTCTCAAAAAAACCTTCACAAAATGACCTATCTCATTCGAGGTTTCTTGGTTTTCGGGTCAAATGACCAATATTATGGCTAGAATCAAGGCATAGTTTGTGATAATGTGCCCATATTGTGCATACACATGCATCATGGGATGGCGAACAATGTTGCAGGAGGAAGTTTTCCTTTTCGTCGTACCAAAAAGCCATTTCCCATTTTCCGAGCACAAAAAACGGACGATTTTGTGAAGCAACCACCAAATGGCTAATTCAAAATGCTACCACCACATTTTAATAAAATACTATACCACCTTATATGGACAATGTCTCAACAGGGGGTTCCGAAACCTTTCCATCCACCTTTGGTGAAAAAGACAAATTCCTGCCGAATCGGCAGGAAGTGGGTCAGATATGAACTACATGTACATGATACGATGCTCATGTTTTTTTATAAAAATCATTTTTAGGTTCACAATATGCTATTTTATCAAAGATTCAATGCAAGTTTTTGTTTTCATCGCACCAAAAAGCCATTTTTCATTATCCGAGCGCAAAAAGGGAATTTTCTAAAGCAACCACCAAATAGATAATTCAAAAATGAAGGGTTTGTGATTTGTTGATATGGATATCATATTTGGATTCCTCTCATTTTTCTGATCAATTTAGACATATTATTTGTTAAATTCCGATTTATAGATTTAAAGATATTAATTATTCCATATTAAATAGAAAAATACAAAAAAGTAAAATTATTATATTTTTATTTGAATTCAATAATATTTTTACTTATTTATTAATGTTTATTTAAATAATTGTTTTTAATTTCAAAAAATACAAACATGTGACATGTTGATATAAGGGTTAATAGGATTGATATCATAGTATTGACAACAATGTATGAATTACTTTGTGGAAACAGATTCTGAAGGAACGAGGAAGTTAAGCGTGCTGGAGCTGGAGTAGTATTAGGATGGGTGACCTTCCGGGAAGTTCGACTAAGACTGCAATTTAATTAAATATTAAGTGTAATTAGTGTTAAAAATGTTCAAAGTGAGAGATTAACGAGTCAAACAATTCAAAGATTCAAAAATTGAGAAAAAAATAAAATAAAAAATTTAATTTTTTTTTAAAAAAATATTTTGCAACCTGTCGACAAGCTATGCCGACGACTGCTACGCCGACGGCATTGCCCTCGGCGTAGCATACGCCGACGGCATTTTGATACGCCGACGGCCTCTATGTGTTCCGCCGAGGGAGCCCTTTGCCGAGGAGGCTACGCCGAGGGCAGCCGTCGGCGTAGCATACGCCGAGGGCATTTTAGCCTACGCCGACGGCTTTTTGCCCTCGGCGTAGCGCGCCCGTCCTGTAGTGAAATTTGGTCCACTCCAATATCTCATATAAACCATATAGTAGTTTCAGATCGTAGGCAACAACTATCAGATTGAACAAATTGGCCTGAGGGTGCTATGAGTTATCAGATTGAACAAATTGAACACGATGGAGTCTTTTGCTGGCTTCACCATTTATACAGCCGAAGATAACCTCTCAACCAGAGTACTAGCGATCTCACGCAGTTTTTGCCACGAACTCATGCATATGTTGACCAGTCACACATTTAATTCGTGAATCCTCTCTTCAGCAACCATTTTCTGCGAGAAGGAAGTTTATTTTTCATGAGAGTTCTCGACTAGCACAGATCCAGTTTTTGCAATTAGAAGTGTCTTAGTCCAAGCGTCTCAGGCGACTAAGAAATAACTATTTCTCAGTCGGCTGACGTAGCTGGCTCAATCGAATGGAAACATGTATGATTTACAAACAAAAACCTGCACCGAGAATATATGAAACTTGGAACCAAAATCCAACGGTGAACAAGATGACTGAGAAATAACCGCATGAGAAATAGCAAAACCGAAAATATATACCGAGCAGGGCGAGCACACGCCTTGCTATATGAAACCACCCAGCGTAGATTAGAGGAAGTCTAACTAGCTACATATGTTAGTACTTTGGCTACAAAATATTGAAGAACCCTAGCAAAGTAGCAAGCTAGACGATATAAATCATAGAAAATCTATCCATCTATGTAATAATACGTGGCACCATGCATGCACACGTTGCGTTGAAAGTAGTCGTGACGTATTTACCTACTACTTCATATTTGTGCAATGCACCATATTCCATGCATATGCATGTTACATAAGTTGACGTGAAGAAGAATAAAGTATGCGATATTCATTCTAACTAGACTCCATTCTTTGCATACATGTTTAAATAGTCAAAATTGGTGGATCTCATTATCGTATCATTCACTCGTAATACCATGGATGGGAGAAGGTGGAGTGATAACATGCAAGTCCCACCACGCGAACAAGGATTGTACTCATGGACGGTTTATACATCAATCTCCATGCATATACACAAGTTAGGCTAGTCATAGTGAGAGTAACTTGAGTGGTACTCCCTCCGTTTAGAAATATAAGATGTTTTAGGTTTATGAAGGAGATGTATCTAGACACCTTTTAGTGTATAGATTCAAATGAATCTAGACACTAAAAGGTGTCTAGCTACATCTCATTCACAAACCTAAAACATCTTATATTTTCAAACGGAGGGAGTAATATACATGCCAACTAGGGAAAAAAGATGATGTGGCAAGTAATTACAAGTCGTCGCCAGACATACGTATTTCATTTATGTGCAACTTGCACTATGCAAAAGTTGACTTGGATACCGGGCTCCATTAATCACATACATGTTTAATAAGTTATGATAATTTCTGGTTGATCTCAGTTTTAGTGAATGCACTTGTAACTGCAATGTTCTTCATATACTATGTGCAACATGCATGATGCATATGCATGTTACAAAGGTTGACTTGGAGAAGAGTAACTAATATGATATTAATCGCGACCGGTCTCCATTCTTCGCATACATGTTTAAGTAGTTACCAACTTACCATATATAGCGACGGATCCAAGTTTCACTGCATGAACTCACAATTACATGAAACTTGGCTTTTTTTTGGAAAGGAGCATGTGTTAATACCAAAAGATACCAATTACACACACCCTCTGCAACAACGCATTGCCCTAGCGGCCATACGGATGCACATCGCCAAAAAAGAAATAAGAATTACAAAAAAAAAGTCCCGCTGCAGTTACCCATTCATTGGAACAGCAGTAGTACCACCACCAAGACAACACCAGAAATTCAGCTTCTCCAAAAAACGACGCCTCCAAGAAGGAAACAGTGCACAAACACCGTCATCGCCCGATCAAAGATCTTAGGTTTTCACCCTAAAGAAAGTCCACACTCTCAAAACAATGCCTTCAACAAAGGCCATTGCCAAGCATAACCAATTAAGGCCAATCCCTAGGTTTTCACCCTGAAAGATAGAATCGTGAACCTCTCATGTGCAGTCATCCCCACTTGCATGCCACTGCTCCAAGTCACAAATCACCAAGCCAATTCCTCATCACCACCCAGACTCGAACCGCCATTGTCATTCCACAGATCTTGGTTTCCATGACATGCTCCATCAGCACCATGGAACGAGAACATGCCCCATGATCTTAACAGCCAAAAAAGCTTCGAAGCACACTCTCTGAAACCAAACGGTTAGAGTAAAATATGGATGTGCACGACTGAATCCCATTTGATCTAGCAATCTCTTGGCATGATCGCACTTATGGAGTACGCCGGTGGAGACTTTCGGAACATGACACAGTTACCAGATCAATGTAGAGAAACATCAGGAAAATCTTTGTCTTGGCTTGAGAGGGATCAAGGATCGCTACCTTTATGAGGCATATCGTCGGCCCCGTGCCGCCGCCCAATTCCCCACCAGCTAGGCCGGCAGAGGAGTAGGCAGTCCAGTCCTCCATGACCGCAACCTGGCGCCAAGAGACCTGCAGAGATCCTCCGAAATCCAAAGATCGGATGCGGGGCAGGCGCATCTGGGCCAAGGGCCAGGCGACCACATCCATCAGAGCTCCACCGGTCATCCCATCGCCTCCGTCCGCCATGGCGCCCACCACCAGCCTCCACCTACGCCTGCCACGCCAGCGCCATCCCACACTCCCGACGACAATGGCCCGTGCCGCACCACCAGCTAGGGGAGAGGGATCCCTGCCGCCACCCTCCTTGGTGCGCATGGACTTTCCCCACCGGCCCCTCCGACAGCAGAGAGAAAGGGGAAGAGGCGGTGGCGGCTCCTAGGGTTAGGGGAGAGGGGTCAAGCATTCCACATGGGATCATTCCATGAAACTTGGTTGGATGCGCGTGAACAAATAAAATAAAATAAATGAAATACATTCGACATAATATAATGTACTAAGATGTTTGGCCAAACCACTATTAGCATGCTGCAATCTTGCCCACCATGTATAGTGTATTACTCCCTCCATAAAAATTAAGCATGCATATTTGTTTTGATTTGAAGTCAAACTTTCTTAAGTTTGACCAGGTTTATAGAAAAAATATTTACATCTATTACCAATAGATACATCGATCTTGAAACCGTTAATTATAAAATGAGATCGAATAACGTAGGGGACTCCTCTATGATTTTAATGGTAAAAAATGAGATCAATAAAAGATTGTCTCTTATATAATGTTTAATCATATCCAGCGAGTAACTTATTTCACTTACATTTTATCCCCTGTCTTTTCCTTGATTAGAGAAAGGCCTAGAATGATTGAGGAAATAGGATAGCTATCTTTGGACGCGGCAAGAAAGAAGAGGCATGTTACCAGAATTTTTTCTCAATAGGAGGAGCACCAGGGTCTCGCGAGGATGAGACGGTACTTGGAAGGTGATGTAGGTGCTAGAGAGGAGAGGGATGCTCCGGAGAAGGGGGATAGAGTAGTTGGTGGAAAGGTATCATTTTCCCTTGAAATATTGATGGGTTCATAATTTGGGTAAAAATTTATAGAACTTAGTTTGAGTCATGACATACTCATTAGCTGGACAAGAGAGATGATCTCCAGATATGTATATTGATTTGGTAGCCATGTACTATTTAATATCCTATTTAAGCTAGAAAATTTAAATTTGAACCATAAACTAAAATAATAAAATCTACATATCATAGGAAATAAAATACTCCCTCTTTGCCATAATATAGTTTAAAAAGTCAAATATCATCAACTTTGACCAAGTTTATTGAGAAAACTATCCATATTTATAATACCAAATATATACCATATGAAAGTGTATATCATGATGGATCTAATGGTATTCAGTTGGTGTTCTAGATGTTTGTATCTTTTCCTACATGCTTTGGTCAAACTTTACATAGTTGGGCTTCTCAAAAAAATTATATGCACTACATTTTGGCAAGGAGGGAGTACAGCCATAGAAAAGGACAATACATTGTCTTGATAACATGCATTTTTCTTGATATTCAACATCTTATTTCTGAACATTAAAGTAGTACTCCCCCGTTTCAAAATAGTGTTTCAGATTTATTAAAATTTAATGAATCTAGACATTATTTAGTATATTGATTTATCTAAATTTTAACAAACCTAATACATCTAGTTGGAGGCGGAGGGAGTATTAGAAAACTGAAGGATTTGCGCTCGGCCTTTCACTCACATGCATGCATGTCTGTCCTCCATGGAGTACATGTCAGTGAGAAATCGATCTCGAGTATCAGCCTGATCTAGCGCTAATTAAACACAGTTGTTGCTGCAGTAGTCAGTGCAGCCGCCCACGCACGACTGCATCATGCGGTCATGGCATTCCTGGGGCGAAGGGCAGCATCTGCTCTTGCACTGGCTGCTGTAGTCGACGTTGCGGCTGCAGTAGTTGCTGCAGGCAGCTTCGCAGCCGCAGGACGGCCCGCAGCCGCTGGTGCAGCCGGCTGTGCACGAGGAGTTGCACTCCGCGAGGCCCGCCGACGTGCAGTTCTGCATGCACTGCGCCGCCGGGCTACAGATGCCGCTGCAGGCGTAGGCCCCGCCGGAGTTGACGCTGCTGCTGCACGACGAGTTGCAGTAGGTGGTGCAGTCGCCGCATGCCGTCGCCGCTGCCGACCGCGCCGAGGACGAGACGAGGACGATCAGTACTGCGAAGACGGCGAAAATGGCGGCAGCGCTTGAAGCCATTGCGAGGTTGTAGCTAGGCAGGGAGAAGAGCAAGAGGGAGACACGTTGTGAATTTGGTGCTCATATGGTAGAGCATGCCTTGCTATTTATAGCTACCCAACGGACGAGCTCTGCATTTGATCACAGGTACTCCCTCCTTTTTAAAATATAAAATATTTTAAATTTGTGAAGAAATTATATCTAGACTTCTTCTAGTATGTAGGTTCAGTTGGATTTGAAACAAATCTATACACCAAAAAAAGATTAGATATTTTTTTTAACAAACCTCGAACATCTTATATTTTGAAATGGAGGAAATACATGCCTAGCAAAGTAGAACCTTCGCTGAGGCGGGTGGTAACATGCTGACTTTACGAGTCGTTGAGACGTGCGATCCTTCTGTCCTTCACATATCTACAACCTGTACAATGCATGTTACTGAAGTTGACTTTGGAGTTGCCAGCCTCCATACTTTGCGTTGGATTTGACCCCGCCGCTACGAGAACAAATCAAGACGCAGATGTCTACTCCCTCCTTTTGAAAATATAAGATGTTTTAGGTTAGTGAAACAAATGTATCTAGACATTTTTCAAATGAATCTACACAGTAAACGGTGTCTAGATACATTTGATTCACAAATCTAAAACATCTTATATTTATAAACGGAGGGAGTATATGTGAGGGCCGTTGGCATAGACACCAAGGCGAACAACCAAGCAAATCGGCTATCGGCTTAGGTTGGCTGTCGGCGTAGGATGGAATAGGCCGATGGCAGCCGTCAGCATAGACCGGGCCGTCGGCGTAGTTGATTGGTCATGACGGCGATGCGACGGCATTAAGGCTACGCCGACAGCTTCGATGGCTAAGCCGTCGGCTTAGGTTTCACAACTACGCTGTCGACATATAGCTATTTCCCCCTTTTGCCTCATTAATCCTAGAAAAATTATAACTAAATCATTCTAATTCAGAAAAATACATATTATACAAGATCTATCTAACTAAACACAAATATTACGTATTTTTGTTAAATAAAATATAAAAACATTACATATACTTTCATGTAACATATTTTCCATTTTCCGATGCCAAAAAGGGGATGTTTTGTGAAGCAATCACCAAATAAAAGTTTCAAAATGGTACCATCCCATTTTTCAAAAATAATAAGCCACTTGCATGGACAATGTCCCAATCGAGGTATTTTAAACCTTTCCGACCACCCCTCGTGAAAAAGATAAATACCCGTTGAATCTATAGGAAATTGGTTAGATTTGAACTACATGTACATGATTTCATGCTCATGATTTTTTGGAAAAATCATTTTTAGATTCATAATATGCTATTTCATTAGAGATCCACTACAAGTTTAGCGAGGCTTAGCCCCGAGCTAAGAATCTTTATGCTCGGCGTTTTGACCATAGTTTGAAACAGGCATAAAAAATTCAAAAACGATGACCCAAACAATGTAAAACCTTCACGTGGTGTCATATTATATGGCATAGTTATGAGTAAAATAATCAAACTTGGTATATTGATTGCAATTAAAAGAATCTTCTTAGAAATTAGCTATCATGTTCGAGGTTTCATAGTTTTTATGCTAAATGACCAATGTTATGGCTAGAATCGCAGCATATTTTGTGATAATATGCCTATATTATGCACACAAGTGCATCATGGGATGAAGAACAATGTTGCAGGAGAAAAAAAATTGTCGCACCAAAATGTTATTTTCCAATTTCTGAGTGTCAAAAACGAGGTGTTTTGTGAAGCAACCACCAAATAGAAGTTTCAAAATGGTACCATACAAAAATACTAGGCCATCTTTAATGGACAATGTCCCAACCGGGGTATCTTAAACATTTCCTTTCATCCATCGCGAAAGAGACAAATTTTTGCCGAATCAGTAGGAAATGGGCCAGATTTGAACTACAGGTACATGATCTGATGCTCATGATTTTTTAGAAAAAATATTTTTAGGTTCACAATATGCTATTTTCTCAAAGATCCACTACAAGTTTAGCGAGCCTCAGCCCCGAGCTAAGAATCCTCATGTCCGCTATTTTGACCATATTTTGAAACACGCATAAGAAATTCAAAAATGATCCAAACAATATAAAACCTTCGCGTGGTGTCATATTATGTCATATAGTTATAATAAAAAAATATCAAACTTGATATATTGATTGCATCTCAAAAAAACTTCTTATAAATGAGCTATCATGTTCGAGGTTTTATGGCTTCTAAGTCAAATGACCAATGTTATGGCCAGAATCACGACATAGTTTGCGATAATATGCCCATATTATGCACGCATATGTATAATGGTACAACGAACAATGTTGTAGGAGGAAGTTTTCCTTTTTGTTGCACCAAAAAGCAATTTTCTATTTTTCGAGTCCCAAAAAGGGGTGTTTTCTGAAGCAACCACCAAATGAAAATTTCAAAATGGTATCACCCTATTTTTCATAAATATTTGGTCACCTTGGATGGACAATGTCCCAAACGAGGTATCTTAAACCTTTTCTTCCACCCCTCATGAAAAAGACAAATTCATGCTGAATCGGTAGAAAGTGGGTCAGATTTAAACTACAGGTACATGATCCAGTGCTCATATTTTTTTGAAAAAATCATTTTTAGGTTCATAATATAATATTTCATCAAATATCCACTACAAGTTTAGCGAGGCTCAGCCCTGAGCTAAGGATTTTTTAGAATCCTCAAATTCAAAAGGAAATTATAATATGATTTTTTGAAGATTTGAACACTATTAAATGAATTTTATTTAAAAATACATGATGCATGATTAAAAAGATGATATGAATGTCATGTTTGGATTCTTCTCATTTTTCTGATCAATTTGGACATATTATTTGTCGAATTCCGATTTACGGATTTAAATATATGAATTATTCCATATTAAATACAAAAAGGCAAAACAAGTTCATTTTATTATTATTTAAATTCAAGATTATTATTAATTAAATAATTGTTGAAATTTAAAAAATAACACGTATGACACCATGATCCAAGGGTAAATAGGATTGATATGATAGTATATTCAATAAGGTCTAATTTCCTTATTAGCTCATCCGGAAGGAACATAGATACTCGTGAGATTAACGAGTCAAACAATTCAAAAAAAAATAGAAACATTTTGAAAATAAATTGATTTTTTTAAAAATTTGTAGCTACCATCATACTAAACGGCCGTCAATCTAGGCCAACGATACCATACCAAATGGCTGGCACCTTTGATGTGGGCCTGCAGGCGCTAGGCCGACAGTTTTTCTTACGTCGACAACCACATGGTCTATACCTACGGGGCAAAACGCCGACGGCAATCGTGGGCTACGCCAACGGCTGGCCGTCGACACCTAGCTCGTTTCCTGTAGCGAAAGTATAACTGCTACCATGTAGATTAGTGTTTTTGCCCAAGAAATAATAACTAATTTAACATCTAGTTTAAGATGATTTACGATACATCAATGCAACCTAGACCGTCTAATTGGCTCGATACTACTATTCAAATCTGATACACTACCTTAAATTTCATACTCGCTTTGATCCAAATTAATTGACTTGATTTTGTCAAAATTTAAATGTATCTAATATATTAAAACATGTCTAAATATATCCAAATTTAGATAAATCTGAATCAAGTAATTTGAATCGAAGGGAATAGTATATTTCATCGCGAGTAGCATTTTCAGTATAACACTGTTTAAATCATGCGTCCAGTTTTCCGATTGAAAGGTGAGATTGTATTTTCATCTATAAGTAAAACTATAAAACTGTAATTTGAACCCAGAAAATTCTGACAGAAATTAGCAAATTAACTAATGGCAATGGGTAGGGTATAATGTGACACCTCCGGGATCAGGGCTAAACAAATCCCAGACCTCCGTCTAAAATAAGCTTAACCTTGAGCTTGAGAATATCCAGTAAAGAATCGGTAACACATCAGTGACCCTACGATACAAAAATTATTACAGCAAACCCATATCTAAGAGAAAAAACAAAATATTACAAGAACAGGTCACTAACCAGAAACATCAAACAACGGAAGGCAAAATTATGCTATTAAGTATAGCAAACTTAACAAATGGCCTAAGAGGCCTGAAGCATAACGATGACGTCGCATTCCATAGATTCCAGGCTATTGACCGGGAACTTCAAACTACTCGTCGATGTCGATGTTGTAAAGAACTCATCTTCTATGGTAACACTTACTCTGCTGCAAAAATATCAACAAAGCAAGGGTGAGTACAGGGTGTACTCCGCAAGAATTATGGCTGGTGGAGTTGTTTTGCATAAAGCCATCTTTGTTTTGTGAGACAAGAGGGAGAGGAAACTCGTCTAATCAGGGTGTTTTAAAAGGGGATAAGAGAGCGACATCTCCAAAGTATTGATCATCATTTTTTTGATATCCACCGAATCATTATCATCGAACCTCAGCTAGGATCACCCCCTCGTACCCAAGAGGAAGCATCCTTAAGCACACTTTACTTTGCCAGGTTTTACGATTAGCTTATTCTTCTCTATGATCCCATGTCTATTCCCAAGTCGTCCATAACCGTGGACACGGCTTTTTGAAAAGATTTAACCCTGCAGGGGTGTACAACTTTACCCACACGCGCCGACCGACTCTTAGCGTCACTTGACACACTTCCTTGGTGTGCTGACAGAGGGTGGTTCGACCGAAACCTTTCCCTTACTTTTGCCTAATCCATGAGTCACCAGAAGGGCTCCCGGCTGCGGTAGTTGGCCGTACTCCCAGGCGGTCCTCGACTCTATGTACCGGGATCCAGTTCAATGTCGAGCATCCTTCACCCGGCCACGTCATAAATGCTTGCACCATTTTCCAAAACCTTTTTCCATGCGGGTGCCGAATAAATCCTCAAACTACGGACTCATGGATCAGACTAGGCAAGTTGTGGTCAAGGGGGTCCCCATAAACCCCCGTGTGGCTGTACACTCGTCTTGGTTCAAGAGGCAAGAACCTCAGGTCCTAAGGGTGGCAAGTATGAGACTGCAAAAACCACAAACTGCGTGGCCTCCCATACAAGCCTTATCATGTTTACTTCACATCACCTGTCATACCACGTTCTCCTGTCCAACTAGGTTCATTCGGAACTTGGATCCATCAACCAAGTGAATCAACGGAACAACTAAGCATGGCTAAGCACAAAAGATAAAGTAGCTCTAGCAGTGCTCACAAAGCCAAACCCTAGTTATGCTAGGAGCAGTGGATCAGGGGATATAGGTTCAAAGGGAACATGCATCAGATTCGATAACTCTATCTATCGATAAAAGACTTTAGAATCGCATGCACATGGCAATAATTTAAAATGCTTTGAAAGCATAGGATTCATATGTACGTGTGGGGTTTCGCTTGCCTTTGCCTGTTGATACCCAATATAGATCTTCAGAGTCATCATCTTGACTTGTTCGACAACCACAAGGATATAGCTCTCCAAGGTTCATCTTGTTGGCATTGTTCGTCGATGACCTTCGATGGTATTGATCTCGATCTTCAGTCTTGGACTCGATCTCGATTCCGATATCGCATTCTACCGGAGAAGAACCAAACACCGGAAAGGAAGGGAAACAATCAACACATGGCATTGATGCAATGCTCAAACAAGGATGATGATATGACAAGTTGAATTGTAGTGAAATTAAAACCCTAAACATGCTTGGTCATTTTAATCGGGGTCCGAGGGGTCCAAACCCTAATTCGGAGAAACCCCGGATGCATATGAGAGGGTTCATTATGTTCTTCTAATTAAAGTTGATTAACAATGCATGATTATAGCTTAAATATATAGGTATAATTTTTCTGAACATTTTGATATATTATTTGTATTTTTCTGAATTAATATGAATTAGTTATTGAATTTACAAGTTTTAACCAATTTCTGGAATTTAAAACAAAAATGGGAATTACTTTTTACACCCGGGCTACAGCTAGCCAGAGAGACTGATGGAGTGGCCCTAGTGCCAACTCAACCTCCACGTGGACAGAGCGGGTCCCATGGCTTTTGACTGGGTTGACTGCGTGCTGACGCCGGGGTGACGTCACCGTGATGTCATCGACGCCGGTGAGCCACAGAACGACAGGGGGATGGCGGTGGAGGGCGCGTGCGTGCGCGCGTTAGAGAGAGGAGGCCGAGGGAGAGAGAGAGGATAAGACTGAGGGGAGAGAGGCGTGCTTGGGGTCTCCTTTGCTGGTCATCGGGTCCAGGGGCGGCCATGGCGACGTGGTCGTTGGCGAACAGGAGCACAACACGCAGCTGCTTGTCCTCGGGGAGGAAGACGACGAAGGGAGTGGTGAAACGGTATGGTCCAGGCGTGGGCTACTGCTGGGCCACAGGAGTGATGCGCGGGAGGCAGAGAGAGAAGGGAAAGGGAATGGGATGACCTGGGCTGCGGCCTGACTATTTTTTTTCTGCCAAAAACTTTTTTCCTTTTTGTGTTTTCATTTCTTCTTTGGCAATTTCAAATCTATTTTGATACATTTCAAAATACCAGAAAGTTTACAAATATTCAAAATATTGCAGGGACCCTTGTAAACAATTTGGGTTCCATATTTTTTTGTAGTTTTCAAAACTCAAAACCACTTTGAATATGTTTCAAATAGGAAGGGGAAGATAGGGTTTTGGGTTTTTACTTTAATTTTTCTTTAGCAAAGATAAAGATTCTCATGCTATGCACATACAAACCCTAATTACTATTAGTAAAAATAGGGGTGTTACAATTCTATCCCCCTTAAAAGAATATCGACCCGAGATTCCTAGGTAGAAAGATAGAAGGAACAGGGTCACACTAAACTTCGACAATCTTCTCGAAGAGGTTGATCCATGCCACCATCACGAGTGGATGAAGCGCTTCATAATCTTCGAGGTGTCTGCTCACACTAAGGAAGAGAGGGAATGACACATAACCTCAAACTGAGTATCTCATGGTCAACTCATGGATAGATGCTTCGTGAACATCTATAAAGCCAACAAACATGAAACACGCCAAGGTAACGGAGGAAACAAAAGGAGAAGGTTTCAAGGTGTCAGATATCTGGTCTTCATAAGGATTGAGACCATGGAGCTTGCAGAAGAGTTTTGAATTCTGAGTGAAGGAAACTTCCAACAGAAAGAACATGACCATAGACTTCGAGAGATAAACCTCTACGAAACAACTTAATAGAGCTTTACAGGTGGAAGAGATAGATACTAACAAAACCAAGTTGTTGAACTACTTTTGAAACAGAAGGGTCACTCTTTTGTTCAACAGAAGGTTAAGAAAGAAAGGTGTTTTGGTGGAGAGGACTTGTAAGAGTCACAAGGAACATGTAACAAGAGAAACTGTTGATTACCAAAATCATGGTCTCTCTTCGAACATGTTTAAAAAAATGGGAAGGAAACTCTTCATTCATCCAGGACTATCAAAATCTTTGCCAGTGATTTTGATAGCACTTTACACCACCAGATGAATAGCTAAGAAGATTCCTGATGACACGAGAAGAAAGAAACTTCATTCTCAGACTTCAAGTACCTGGCATAACATGATGCTTGCCAATGTAAAAGGGTCTGGAGGATCAACCGAGAGACATTTAGCAACTCTACTTTAAATGTTCTCCTTGATGTTTGAAACACCAATATCAGACTACTGACAAGCCTTTAATCAGTCATCAAGTAAAGGTTGGACTTCAGATACAAAGGAAACCATAAGCACAACTCCTATAATATATCATAGAACATGCCTTATGAAGAGTGGTTGTTATTGGTGAATCAAGGGTATATGGAAAAAGTTCTTTTCGGCTAATTGTGCCAACCATTACATCAATATTACCGGGTGTACAGAGAGACCTATGTAAAAACCTTGCGGAACACCAACCATTATTGCTGCTTGAGATTCAGCTTTGGTTAGGTAGGACGATACTTCAGACTCAGCATGTCCGAATACAAAGTTTGCAACATTTACACAAAGGTAAAGTTACTAGATTCTCAAGACACGGACTACAGCGTCAAGCTCCAAAAGATGAGCTAGATTGCGAAACGCATGTATTAGCAAGTTATCAAAAGATAATTGCATCTACATGAATTGTTTGCAACGAAACACAACTGAATCCTTGTTGGAAAACATTTAGGAGGATATCGAAGTTTTGTTGGACTTCTTATATTCCGTGACAAATCAATCAGTAGCTTGGTGTGCTTGGAGGATCTTCTCAAGATGTGGAGGTATCAACCTACCATATCAAGAATACCTCGCACATGCTTGCCTAATTTGAAATGATTCCCGAGGAAGCAAAGATAACTCTACTCGAATCCATGGTGACATCTTTCAACATTTACACGTGAACCAGAGAAGGTTACTTCTAACATCCAGAACACATACTTTGGGGTAACATGAAGATGGTTTTCAAAAGTTTTCCAACATTAATGCCAATTTTTCCATGTGAATCTTTTCTAGCATGGAGAAGTTGAATGTCATTCTTGGGCTCAATAACAAACTTATCTGTACACTCCAAGAAGATGGACTCACATGTTTTATGAACAAGGCAAACTATTGGTCAGACCAAAGACATGAAGATGCACCCAAGTGAAACATCATGGATGGATATACCATCAGGATAGTCCTTGGGACTGGGTTTGATTTGACGATAACCCAAATCAAATCAAAGGCGGGGAAACATAACATATCCACAAAGGAGATACTATCTTGCTTCAACACGAACGAAACTAAACATCCCTTTATGGAGGAACGAATTTTAATGGAACTCTTGTCTTACAACTCTCCAAGTTGTTGTTTAAGCTCAACCAACTTGTTCAGGGGTATCTAGTATAGATCCTTGGAGAAAGGATCAGTTCAAAGAACTTGCTTGCTCAAGAACTTGACAACACGGTCATATGGCAACATGGCGATACTTCTAGAAGACATCGAGAATATCACGTACCACCGATATGTCACTTAGTTCGAGAGGAAAACTTGCTTGGTAAGGCAAGAAGACATAGTCTCAGAGTGTTGGTACGAACCTAACTCTTTGACCGAAGAGGGTGTACCAGAATATCGGACTTGGTAGCTCAATCAAACTTTGCTTAGTGGTAGGTTTAACCATCACTCTAAGAGTGATACAAATGTCCTTTGAGTTCAAAGCAATAAGAATTGCTAAGAATCTTAGATGGCCACATCGTTACGCACATGCATCACCCACGAGAGTGAAAGCTCGAGGAAGGATGGGTAAATATGTGTAAAAGCATCACTTCATTAAGGGCTCATGAAACTCATCACGACCTCTTAGTATATAAAGGGTGTGATACTTTAAGGTAGAACAGAACATAAGCTAATCAATGCTTATTGATCTGTGGATTACAACACTTTGACCTGGTCTTAGAAGTGACGAGGTGCTGGAGTTTGTTTCTCCTGACATCCTAAACTGGTTTGTCATGACGAACCACAAGAGTAGCTTGCATCGGAAGACACCAACGCATATCGACTACATGGCTACCAACTGGTAGACAAGGGTCGAAAAACAACAAAGAAGGAAGAACATGCTCAGAATAGGATCCCAAGATGCGGATGCATAAGTCAACAATCTTCTGAAAACCAATGCATAGAAATGGGAGGTGTGGCAGAGTCACGAGTATAGAAGTGGGACTCATGAGGAGCACCCTTGTCGTGATCTATTTGGTTTCATTAAAGAACATCGGCCATAGCTAGTGGTAGGAAAAGTCATGTATCATCACTATTCAATAGCGACAATATCCACAAGATTGAAGGCTACACTAGAAGGTATTAGCAATCTTGGGGTAATGTGTGAACATCAACCACAGGGGTCAAAAGATGGATCTTGGGTTAAAGGTTAGCTTCATGTACAAGATTAACAACACCGGAATCCAGCACAATTAGGGATCTTCGGTTCAAGTCCAAGGGTTAAAACCCGAAAAAGTAGTAACTACTACTTGAGTGATAGAGGGTACACTACAAGATAGTAATCACGAGGTAACTTCCAAAAGAAGACACAACTTATGAAGTACCAAAACAAATGAAAAAGGAGGCACACGAGGCGAAAGGAAACCTCGAGACCTAGAATAGATCACTGTGGAACCATCAACACGATGTTGTGGACCCTTAGGGTAGAGAGATCATGATAGAAAGAAATCTCTCAGAAGAAACAGAACAAGGGAAATAAGGAACACACACAACTGACTCTAGAGAACTCAACACTAGGTCAACTGGTTGAGAACCGACATGCCTGAAGTGGCACCTAACTTTGAAGCAGGAGACGAGATAGCAAAACTTTTCCAAATCAACACAAGATAAGATGACCCAGAATTAGAGCGAAACTGGATAAGAAGAAAAAGAAGCATACCAGAGTATTCACATATAATTTTCATCTTTGAAAATAGTTTTCACAAGCACTAGACTCAACATCGACCAATAGAAAGGGTTTCCTAAAGTCGATACTGCTCTGATACCAAAACCTGTGACACCCCCGGGATCAGGGCTAAACAAATCCCAGACCTCCGTCTGAAATAAGCGTAACCTTGAGCTCGAGAATATCCAGTGAAGAATCGGTAACACATCAGTGACCCTACGACACAAAAATTATTACAGCAAGCCCATATCTGAGCGAAAAAACAAAATATTACAAGTAGAGGTCACTAACCACAAACATCAAACAACGAAAGGCAAAATTATGCTATTAAGTATAGCAAACTTAACAAATGGCCTAAGAGGCCTGAAGCATAATGATGACGTCCCATTCCATAGATTCCAGGCTGCCGACCTGGAACTCCAAACTACTCGTCGATGTCGATGCTGTAAAGAACTCATCTTATATGGTAACACTTACTCTGCTGCAAAAGTATCAACAAAGCAAGGGTGAGTACAGGGTGTACTCCGCAAGAATTATGGCTGGTGGAGTTGTTTTGCATAAAGCCATCTTTGTTTTGTAAGACAAGAGGGAGAGGAAACTCGTCTAATCAGAGTGTTTTAAAAGGGGATAAGAGAGCGACATCTCCAAAGTATTGATCATCATTTTTTTGATATTCACCGAATCATTATCATCGAACCTCAGCTAGGATCACCCCCTCGTACCCAAGAGGAAGCATCCTTAAGCACACTTTACTTTGCCAGGTTTTACGATTAGGTTATTCTTCTCTATGATCCCATGTCCATTCCCAAGTCATCAATAATCGTGGACACGGCTTTTTGAAAAGATTTAACCCTGCAGGGGTGTACAACTTTACGCACACGTGCCGACCGACTCTTAGCGTCACTTGACACACTTCCTTGGTGTGCTGACAGAGGGTGGTCGACCGAAACCTTTCCCTTACTTTTGCCTAATCCATGAGTCACTAGAAGGGCTCCCGGCTGCGGTAGTTGGCCATACTCCCAGGCGGTCCTCGACTCTGTGTACCGGGATCCATTTCAATGCCGAGCATCCTTCACCCGGCCACGTCCTATATGCTTGCACCATTTTCCAAAACCTTTTTCCATGCGGGTGTCGAATAAATCCTCAAACTACAGACTCATGGATCAGACTAGACAAGTTGTGGTCAAGGGGGTCCCCATAAACCCCCGTATGGCTGCAATATCCCAAAAATATAAAACAAGGATCATCAAACTCTAATCACTAAAATTAGGGTTAACAAAAACTTTGATCAATTAAAATCATATGAATGCATGTGTAGATGAAATGATTTGAAAAATGCATGAATGGACTTGTGTGATTAGTCTAAATAGCAAGAAATGGTTTAAAGGTTAAAACAACATCATATAAAACATTTCCATGCAGAAACAAAACAAAAGAAAATCAAAAATAAAGCAAATAAAGCAAATGGTCATTTTTGCCAATCTTGCTCACTGGGTCACTTTGAGTGTTTCTAGTCCAAGATTTCAAACAGAAACTTTCCCAATTCTTTTCACCCCTTGATAGAACTAGTAAAAGTGAATCAAGGCCCACCTTTCAAACTTGCAGAAACATTTGGCAACCCCATTTAAATCACAATTCAAAATTGAATGTTATTCATATGTGAAGATCATCCATTTTCAAAACCCAACCAAACCAATGCCCCTTGACTAATCCAACCAACCAGATACTCCCTAGCATGTGCCTAGCAAACCCACAAAGTTTGAATTCGAAATTTAAATTTAAAGTTCTTGCGGCCATTTCATCAAACACCTTGCAGATTCAAATCAAATAAACAACAAACACTATAGTGTGTAGTAAAATTGGCCTAACTTGTTCCCTCTCTGGTTGCAACTAGCCCTTAGTAGATCATCTAGCCCCTTTAACTATCCTTAGCACCACTGTAAGCAAGCCTAGCCATCAATGTTGAGCATGTCGAGAGCAAACTTGCCACCCCATTGTCGCCAGCAAGCTAGAGGCCGCACTAGCCTCGCCAACCTTGTTTGGAACATGCAGCACCGTCCATCGCCTCTCTCTGTCCTAGCCCCAAGCGTAGATAGCCCCTGGACCACACGCCACGCCCATGCCAAACCTCTCTGCGACCATGCCGAGAGCGTGCCCGTGCGCCACGCTCGACCGGCACCCACAGACCGCGTGCCGCCCTCGCTGCTTGCAGGGATGATCACCAGCACCCCAACACCCCGCTAGACATGCCCGTTCGCCGCCCACGGACCACGCGTGCCGTGCGACATTAAAACCGCCGTCGGACCCGCTTAGAGAATCGTGACGTTTCGACCGATCAGCACCACCCCACGCCTCGCCACCATGCCGTTAGGATTCACCAGGGAGCATAGCACCACCTCCTACCGTCGCCCATGCCAATAGCAGCCTGTGCCGTCGACCATGACGAGCTCAGCCCGCGCCCGTCAGTCCCCTCTAGCCACTATAAATAGAGGCATCCACCGCACGTTTTCACCACACCAGTTCACTCCCCTCTCACCCAGAACCACCCCACCTCACTCCCAAAGCAAGGCGAGCAGCGCATCGCCAGAATTTGGCCGGAGCCCGCCGCTGCTGGAGAAGAAGGGAGCCGTCGACTGGAGCCGCCCCAGGAGGAGCTGCCAGTACCAGGAGAACCGCCGTCGTCGACTTTGTCGTTCGCCCCCGTCGCCGACCCTCGCCTGATCCCCAGTGATCCTCACACGACCCCCACCTGCCGCCTTAGGGTTCTGTCTCGCCGACACTGCCCGGCGTGGACGATGAACCGTAGCCGTTCGATTAGATTTAGATCGTGCGGTGCACACTGCCCCGTACCGCTTCGCCCCTCCCCGTCTCACTGACGCATGGGGACAGTCACTTAACCAGCCCGTGTACACGCTGTGTGTAATGGGCCGGCTCAGTAAAACATCCCGCGCGACCCAACAATTCAAAAATTAAGCTTTATTCTTTTAATTTCAAACATAGTTCTATACCTATATTCAAAAATCAACCCAACTCGATTCACTGAACCAAAATGCATGAAACTAATTTTGTTAGAAAGGTAATGAAATGCTTAATCCAAGACCGTTGGATTCAAATCATTTGGATATGTGGATCAACCATGGTAAAAATACTAAGGCAGAAGATTTTCTGCATTCAAACATTTTTCAAAATTCAACCATAAAAGATTTTGAGTTGATTCCAACTCTCAAAAATCACATTTGATCATACCTTTCAGAATATATAAAAACATATAGGTTCACTTACAGAAATAATGTTCAAGTAATAAAAGAATGCCACATAGGCATTTCTAGTCACTTTAGTTAATTAAAATAAAAAGGTTAAACCTTATTCAATCGTGACACCACTTTAAATCACATTCCCATGTACTGAAATATGTGGTGGTGACATGTGTCAACATGATCCCATGTTTGAGTTGGAGAATATTAAATCTTAAGTAGTTTTTCAATGAGTAGAAATTACTTTTCTCAAATAAAATAAATAAAACCAATGCTTTAATCTGGTAATGATAGTGATGATGCTAGATCATCTATAGTGCACCCTTGTGTGATGATTGAAAATAGCTAAGTATTGTTTGGTGATTGTGTACCTCATATTTATTTATAGACGCTAGTACCAACCAAGGATACGAGGAGGAAGGAGGATACTACGAGGAGGAAGCCGAGGAGAACTTCAATCGCTACTCTGCACAAGGCAAGCTAACACTTGCAAGATATTTTACCTATGCAAGCTTATACCAACATCCTAGCAAGCTAATACTTGCTTGTCACCATGATAACCATATGCCTTAAGCATATGTGATCATACCCACTTGATAACCCAATCCTAGTTTTACTTGCAAGCTTTATACTTTGTTTTTTTATCAAAGCTTTCTCTTCAAGTTTACATAGTGAATGGTAGATTCTAGAAAGATAACTAAAGGTAGCATAAAGAGCATAAAATTTGGCCTAAGTTAGATAATCTTGATGTCATCCTAAGGCATGAGATTGAACTTAGCAAATCTCCACTTGTTTACCATCCCTCTTTAGTAGTTACCACCACTTGTAGATGCTAGTGCTAAGCATAAAACTTGATCAACTTTAGATGGGAATACTTGGTGAAAATGGTTATGAAAACCTTAGAATGATGAGTCATTCTACTGAAATGTTTTGACATGTGTTCTCGAACACCAGATGATTTTGATGATGAAAATGTTGAGGCATGAGCCTTAACCCTTTATAAAACTGATGGTTGTCTGGATGCGACACCATTCCAATTTTACCCTCACCCACAATACCCAAAATTTGGGTAGGGCTTGACTGGAAATTTATATATCTTAGTATGGGTTCCCTCGCGGCCAAGGTCTGAGCTGAGGCTACCTTGTGAAGATTGTCCACATGTGCAGTACCCAAGATGACAGTTGGTCATGGTTGGGAGACCAAACTCACAGGAGAGGTGCCTATACTAGGGCGTGTAATTGAAAAGTTAGGATTGATTATCCGCATACTGAGTATGGTAAATTCAGGATTTGTTCCTGACGGATGTATCGAATGTTGTGGTGAAAGTGTACAATCTCTGCAGAGTGTCAAACTATTCGAATAGCCGCGTCCGCGGTTATGGACAGTTGGAGTGGCCATACTGTTCCCCCGTCAGATTTTTTCCAAATGACTTGTGAAATGAATTGTGACTTTGACTTGACCACAACAGAGTTGTGATATGAAATTCAAGTTCCCACTTAGGTGTTATAAAACTTTCAACTAGATTTCTTTGCTTCTGAACTTAGTAGAGGTAAATCTGGCTTTTTGCAAAACAACCCTAGAGCTTAGTATACTACTACCAAAAACCCCCCTTAACTTATTAGTATTAGTTTGCGAGTACTTAAAGAGTACTCATGGCTTTGTCCCTGGCTATTCCCGTGGCCAGACTATGAAGAGGAGTACCAGGATGACGGACCACAGGAAGGTTACGACAACTAGGATCATCTCCCATCGTCAGCATTGCCTGTGACCCCGAAGATGGAGCTTCTCCCCCGCTATCGTTACTATTATGTTATTCCACTACTTGAGTTGTATTAATAACTGGATCATGAGATCCTTATTTGTGTAAGACCTTATGTATGGTTTGTAATGGATGATGTACTATGATATCCAAATTTGTTATGTCTCGCAAAAATGGTAATCCTGGGATTGTGATGTATGCCATAACAGGCATCTGGGATTAAAAATCCGGGTGTTGACAGTTGGTATTAGAGCCATCCTGAACATAGGAGACCCTAGTTAGAATGGACATTTGAACCAAAAACTTAGTTTCAAAAACCGAAGGAAGTGAGTATTTACAAAAACTTATTCCCATTCTTATCACTTGGACTCTTTCCTCAAAATGTCATGTTCCTCAAAAATTCTTGCAAAATAAATAAAATTTGACACACTTGATCACTATACTAACTTACTCATCCTATATTATTATAGATGGACGTGAAGTACAACAAGTTTTATCAGTTGGGGAATGGAGGAGACCTCATCTTTGAGCGTGACTTTGACCAGCTTTTGGAACTTCTGGAGCGTCCGCACCCCGAGTTGTTCAGAGCTCAGCTCAATTATCAGGAAGGACAAGATCTGCAATGGCTAGTTGTTGCAAGTCTCCGAGGAAAGATTGAACCTTCCACTGCCGAGGGAATTCAATTCACCTTAAGAGAAAACAACTGGCTCGATGGACTGGCCAGGGTAATGCAGGAAGCTCTTGCCCGTTTGTGTGGGCAGAGTATCAATCAGATCAAGGGTACCCGCTTTGATTTCTACCCAAGGCGTGATGTTATGGGACAGCCACTGGAGGCCCCACATCATCTCGAGCTGAAGAGTCAAGTGGACCACCTCAGCTTCATAATGTACGATCGTCAGAAGGAATTGGACAATGCCCGTGCATACGCCAACCACAAGTACGCCATCGCCAAGAAGAAGGATCAGACCCTCGCCATGCTAGTGAAGGATCGCAAGTCCGCTGTCAGCTCGACAAGAAGGAGCGCATCATTGCCCGTCTTCGCCACCGGATCACAGATTTGGAGGAGACCATCCACGAGAGAGACATGCAGTTGGAGGAAAGGGAGAATGCCAGAGAAGACCTTTGTGGAGATCCCTACTCCTATCTCAGCGATGATGATGACTTTCTCGAGGATCGGGCCATGGACTTCTTCACCGATGAGGATGATTTCGCCTTCATCGATGACGATGATGATGAGGATGATGAGTACACCGACTCCGAGGAGTAGTAGCACCTGAGCACTAGCGTTAGTAAACTGTATTTGGTCCCACTGTATTGTAGTTTCCAGAATGGTTCTTAAAACCATCTGTTTTTCTTTGTTGTGGTGTGTGTTTGTATCGTGTGCTATGAATGAATGAATGAAAAGCAAGTTGCAAGAAAATCTGAGTCAAACTTTAACAACTTTTCAACAACCTCTGAACCTTAGAAATTTCCCTCTTTTCTAATGATGTATCTCAATCTTCAGATGCCTTGTGGAGGAAGCGGTTCATCCCCGGACCCAATGTTGCAGATCTTGCAAATGTTGGTTTCTGACCGCGAAGCTGAAAGAGCCGAACGTCAAGCCAACCTAGCCACCCTTCAACACATAGCTCAGATGGCCAACAACAATCAAGGCCAAGGAAATCAGGACAACCATGGATCTAATCTCAAGAATTTCCAGAACACCAATCCACCCATTTTCACTAAGTCGGAAGAGCCCTTAGATGCAGATGATTGGCTGCAAACAATGGAGAACAATCTGGAAGTCACAGGAGTGGAAGCTAACGAGAAATTTATGTTTGCCACCCACTATCTAGCCAGAGATGTGTAACACCCTCAGAATCGGCCCTATGCAAGTTTTAGCGAAACCCGCCAAACCCGCATAGAAACGATTCAAAGGTGCCCACCAGGCACTTTCGTGCGGGTGGAAAACGAAGTAATATCATTACACAATAGTCCTCGATAGAACCCATAAAACATTTATATACAACAGCGACTCAAAGAGTCAAGAATACAGATATACAATACAAAGATCCAAATCACCTTTAAAACGATATAGCGTCCGAGTACGGACAAGATGCAAATTGAGCTAAGAGCCCTGAAGAATAACCACTGGCGTTCATAACCCTGCCCAGGCCAATACAGAAGGGTAACCCTGCTAACGACGTCGATCTCAAAACCTGCTTAAACAAAGGGGTGCCGACAAAGGGCAAAGGAAAAAAGAGGAGCGTCAGTACTGAGGCCAGTACACGGCGAGGCTAGAATTCGGCGGCTCTCGCCTACATAGGTATGGTGGACTGAAGCGGCAGCGCGGCATGCACTAAACAACCTATAGAGACTCGAGATAACTGTCGGCTATCAGAGAGGGATAAGAAAGACCTATTTGGAACCAACCTGATGCTACACCAAACATACCCATCCTGGTGTTTCCCCCTCGAGACCAAACGAGGAAGTCAACCGAGGAACTCACACCGTTGGCAGTTTTATTCATTCCGTTATGGTGGCGGCAATTACTAGTCAAATATAGATAGCATGAATCATCCTGATATAATAAGCAGTGGGCACTTTTAATTAACCATTCCATTGTAGTTGCATCACTTACTAGTCAGATACAATTAGCATGAGATATCCCAAACCCAGCAGTTGTTGGTACTTTTATTTAGCCATTCCGTTGCAGTGAAGCTGATTACTAGTCATATCGGATACAAGTCAATTTATAACAGTAAACTTTAGTTATAGTTGTCTATGATCGAGACCTGTGCTCCAAGTCGTCCATAACCGCGGACACGGCTTCTCGAAAAGATTTAACCCTGCAGGGGTGCACCAAAGTATCCACATGCACTTCGACCCTTTTTGCCAGATCAGTTAACATACACCCATCGGTATGTCGGCGGGGCCTAAGTCATGACGTTTCCCAGACCCAAAGCAAGTACATGGGGGGCCACCCCACTAAGCTACCGGCAATGAAGTCGGCCGGTCTCCGAGACGGACTCAGGGTTTGTGGAGACGGCTGTAAACGACTGGGAACCCGAAAAGATGACTGGGCTTGTCGATACAGCGAAAACGTGTCACGATCCTAAACAGTACAGGTGCAGTACCTCGCACAATTTAAATTAAGCAGTAAAGCATGGCATAAGTACAGAATAGTAATAAAGCCCCAAACTAATTGTGGCCCCCGGTACAATACTTTGAAATCAGGTACTAATCGATGGGGGTGCCCATACACCCCACCTGTGGTTAGCGCGCTCGATCTCGGAACAGGTGTCAAGAACTCGGGGTCCTACGGGACACTAGTGGGCGGTTAACAACCAAATAACATCTATTGTCCACCGGTGCCTCTGCATTTACCTACTTCAATTTTAGTTATTAAACAGTAATTAAAGCCATGATCATCTCCAACATTAGACATGCGGCAATACTCCAACAACTGTGGTACTGTACGACACGCGACAGCACTTGAGCAAGCGACTACGACGCGCAAGTCCAACTATCTACCAAACAACAGGTAATAGGATGTGTCCAAGGCAATATAAGGCTGCAAGGGATATCACGGGTACGGAAACTAGAGCATCACAACACAGATAGCAATAGATCAACAGGAGGGAATAAATACTATAAAAGTAAGATAGGTAGAAAGGGGGAGATGCTCGCCTGAAAACATTGCCGAAGATTTATCCGAATATCGGGGCGACACTCGCATCAACTCATCGGCCTAGTCCGTGAAGAAGCAAAGCACTAAAAGAAACACCGGATGCACTATTTAAGACTACGGCAAAAGATCGGGCATGATGCATGTATGGTGTATGACATGGCAAAGATGCGATGCAATTAGGCAATATTAAGCGGAACCGGGGTCCCGACAATTATTAAGTTCATGTTGTTTAGATACCCCGCAATTTTAAATGTTGTCTTAACATGGCAAAATATATATCACCGGTTCGATGCACAAATTTAAATGGGGCCAATATTAGGCTAGATTTGCCCGCGGATGGATCCCATATTTAATTATAAGGTGAATCGGCATAAGGCCCCCAACCCACATGACAATATGTATGCAAGAATGGCAATTTTATATGCAACAAGTAATATTATATATAAAATATA
This sequence comes from Avena sativa, assembly GCA_916181665.1. Classification (NCBI taxonomy): domain Eukaryota; kingdom Viridiplantae; phylum Streptophyta; class Magnoliopsida; order Poales; family Poaceae; genus Avena; species Avena sativa. Next base: position 55,673,796 of record OV702284.1, on the reverse strand, counting down.
GGTCACGGAAAAGAGGGTCACACATTGGGGTTCGGCGAACATGGGTGGCTTGGAAGGTTCGCCTCCGGGGGTTTGGCTTGACCGGATGGGCCTTCGGGTATGGGGTCTCAGTCTCATGCCGATGATCTTGTCATCCGAGTCCGGGGTTCTTGACGTACCATGTAGAAGATCTTGTTGTCCACAAAGGAGAACTTGGGTTGTGTCGATGAAAATGTTGAATTACGGCTTCGGGTTCACATGTCCGACTTGGCGTTGATCCATTGTCGCAGCCCCTGGTGAAGGTCGTGTCAACAGAAAGTGCAGTGACGAACTTGCCACAGGGCACATGTGGCTTTGGGTCGGTTTTGCAACTCAGACGGCTGAACGGAGGCGTCGACGTCCACACGGTCCACCACAACTGCAGGACACCGGGAGCGGCAGCGGGTGGTTACTAGGATAGAAACACGGTTCAGCCTGCGAGTACAACATGGAGAGGAACCTGATCTTGCAAACCAGGCCATGAACACAACCAATCGATGTGGAAAACGAGAACCGGCGAGCAGGTCGCAGACAAACTCACGACCGGATGGTGCCTGCGTGGGGAAGGACGAGCAGGAGGTCGCGTACGGGAGCGAGGACGCGGGAGAAGTTGGGGACAAGCGGGGTTCGGGCGGTGTGGCGCGATGGAGGAGCACCAGGGGGAGGCGGCGCACAGGGGACGGTGAGGAGGACGCGCAGGCTAGGGACGGGCGAGGCCGATGGCGTGGTCGCGTTCAGGGCGGCGCTCAGGGGCGGAGAGGCACGGGTCGCAGTGCAGGAGAGGGCCGACGGGGTGCTGATGGCGTCAGTTGTCCTTGACGGGGAGGGAGAGGGGTCGAGGACGGCGGGGAGCTCGTCGAGGAGCCGCAGAGGGGTGTCGGCAGGGCTCCTGCAGGGAGGAGGCGAGGAAGGAGAGGATGGTGGCGAGAGGAAGCGTCAGAGAGAGGAGTTGCTGGCGGCGGAGGCGAGCGACACGGGGAGAGAGAGGGGATCGCGAGCGGGGACGCGAGGTGGGTCGGGAACGTGGGACGGGCGGATGTCGCTGGTGGGTCCAGGAGCGAGCGTGTCTGGTCTCTGGGGTGTGGGCTGGGTCCGGTCGGGTGGCGTTGTGTGTGCCAGGGAGGTGAGTGGCGGCGGGTGTGGGGAGGAAGGGGTTGGGTGGGAGTTGGCTAGGAGGAAGTGTTAGGGTTAGGGTTTCTGGTGGATGTGGGGCTAGGATTAGCTAGGGTTTGGGGTTGTAGGTGGTCTGGCTAGCCGGCCTTTGGGCCTGGCGGGCTGGACTGCCTCTCCCAAAAAAAATATTTATATTATTTATTTTCTTTTCTTTTAAAATAAAACACTTGCAAAAAACGTTTTAGCAAATAAAAGATCTGAACGGATCTAGGGTTTCGATTTGAACAAAGAGGGGAAATCTCTAGAAAACAAAATAGGTTTTTAGGAAATTGTTTTTAGGTTAAAAGATGCATGATGATGCACATAATAAAATACTAGCGATTTTCTAGTTGCGGTTTTACCGGGGTGCTACAATTCGACACCACTAACAATGGATCTCGCCCTCGAGATCCGCCTCATGGTACCGGAAAGAAGGTCGGTGATCTGCATCTTCTCGCTTCGTGTAGATCTTCGCGACACCACTAACAAGAGGTTGTTGTTCGTGATCGTCGAGGGAACACTCCGGGAACAAAAGGTCGAAGGTAGAGGTATCAACAAATAAAGCCACCCCTAGCTTCGATAGAAAGAGGGAACCGATGCATTATCATCCACTTCAATGTACAAAAGAGAATAGAAGGGGTAGTCGGCATGGGGGCCAATCCATCATGCACCCAAACTATTACTCTGCACAATCAGTAGGATAGCGTGCAACCATTCCCGGAATCAGACTGAAGATCTCGACAATCGAGGTTCAGAAACAAAGGAGTGATGCAGACTCTGCATCGGATCTGGCGTAGATGATGTCGTCGCGTCGAAAAACACCGGAAGGCACGAGAAGGAACAAAGAGAAGTCCTCCAGACGAAGGATCCCTCGGATAGCATGAAGACCAGATGTAGCAACACCGTTACCAAAGGAGGAAGCGAAACCCTGAAGGTACGATGGAACCCAACCACGAGAAATCCTGGACTCGGAGAGGGAGAAGAGAGCGGATTCAAAACACGCAGAGGTGAGAGGAGAGCAGCAGAGGGGTAAGGAGTAAAATCAGACCTAATCAGAACTATCCAACCGATTTTGCAAAAATAGTTTTGACACTCTACTTCGGCCGTTAGCTAGGTTATCCTACAGGCTGGACTTGTGGGGTATCGCAACTGCTGAGCTCTGATACCACTCTGTAACACCCTCAGAATCGGCCCTATGCAAGTTTTAGCGAAACCCGCCAAACCCGCATAGAAACGATTCAAAGGTGCCCACCAGGCACTTTCGTGCGGGTGGAAAACGAAGTAATATCATTACACAATAGTCCTCGATAGAACCCACAAAACATATATATACAACAGCGACTCAAAGAGTCAAGAATACAGATATACAATACAAAGATCCAAATCACCTTTAAAACGATATAGCGTCCGAGTACGGACAAGATGCAAATTGATCTAAGAGCCCTGAAGAATAACCACTGGCGTCCATAACCCTGCCCAGGCCAAGCCAGAAGGGTAACCCTGCTAACGACGTTGATCTCAAAACCTGCTTAAACAAACGGGTGACGACAAAGGCCAAAGGAAAAAGAGGAGCGTCAGTACTGAGGCCAGTACACGGCGAGGCTAGAATTCGGCGGCTCTCGCCTACATAGGTATGGTGGACTGAAGCGGCAGCGCGGCATGCACTAAACAACCTATAGAGACTCGAGATAACTGTCGGCTATCAGAGAGGGATAAGAAAGACCTATTCGGAACCAACCTGATGCTACACCAAACATACCCATCCTGGTGTTTCCCCCTCGAGACCAAACGAGGAAGTCAACCGAGGAACTCACACCGTTGGCAGTTTTATTCATTCCGTTATGGTGGCGGCAATTACTAGTCAAATATAGATAGCATGAATCATCCTGATATAATAAGCAGTGGGCACTTTTAATTAACCATTCCATTGTAGTTGCATCACTTACTAGTCAGATACAATTAGCATGAGATATCCCAAACCCAGCAGTTGTTGGTACTTTTATTTAGCCATTCCATTGCAGTGAAGCTGATTACTAGTCATATCGGATACAAGTCAATTTATAACAGTAAACTTTAGTTATAGTTGTCTATGATCGAGACCTGTGCTCCAAGTCGTCCATAACCGCGGACACGGCTTCTCGAAAAGATTTAACCCTGCAGGGGTGCACCAAAGTATCCACACGCACTTCGACCCTTTTTGCCAGATCAGTTAACATACACCCATCGGTGTGTCGGCGGGGCCTAAGTAATGACGTTTCCCAGACCCAAAGCAAGTACATGGGGGGCCACCCCACTAAGCTACCGGCAATGAAGTCGGCCGGTCTCCGAGACGGACTCAGGGTTTATGGAGACGGCTATAAACGACTGGGAACCCGAAAAGATGACTGGGCTTGTCGATACAGCGAAAACGTGTCACGATCCTAAACAGTACAGGTGCAGTACCTCGCACAATTTAAATTAAGCAGTAAAGCATGGCATAAGTACAGAATAGTAATAAAGCCCCAAACTAATTGTGGCCCCCGGTACAATACTTTGAAATCAGGTACTAATCGATGGGGGTGCCCATACACCCCACCTGTGGTTAGCGCGCTCGATCTCGGAACAGGTGTCAAGAACTCGGGGTCCTACGGGACACTAGTGGGCGGTTAACAACCAAATAACATCTATTGCCCACCGGTGCCTCTGCATTTACCTACTTCAATTTTAGTTATTAAACAGTAATTAAAGCCATGATCATCTCCAACATTAGACATGCGGCAATACTCCAACAACTGTGGTACTGGACGACACGCGACAGCACTTGAGCAAGCGACTACGACGCGCAAGTCCAACTATCTACCAAACAACAGGTAATAGGATGTGTCCAAGGCAATATAAGGCTGCAAGGGATATCACGGGTACGGAAACTAGAGCATCGCAACACAGATAGCAATAGATCAACAGGAGGGAATAAATACTATAAAAGTAAGATAGGTAGAAAGGGGGAGATGCTCGCCTGAAAACATTGCCGAAGATTTATCCGAAGATCGGGGCGACACTCGCATCAACTCATCGGCCTAGTCCGTGAAGAAGCAAAGCACTAAAAGAAACACCGGATGCACTATTTAAGACTACGGCAAAAGATCGGGCATGATGCATGTATGGTGTATGACATGGCAAAGATGCAATGCAATTAGGCAATATTAAGCGGAACCGGGGTCCCGACAATTATTAAGTTCATGTTGTTTAGATACCCCGCAATTTTAAATGTTGTCTTAACATGGCAAAATATATATCACCGGTTCGATGCACAAATTTAAATAGGGCCAATATTAGGCTAGATTTGCCCGCGGATGGATCCCATATTTAATTATAAGGTGAATCGGCATAAGGCCCCCAACCCACATGACAATATGTATGCAAGCATGGCAATTTTATATGCAACAAGTAATATTATATATAAAATATAGGTCACGGAAAAGAGGGTCACACATTGGGGTTCGGCGAACTTGGGTGGCTTGGAAGGTTCGCCTCCGGGGGTTTGGCTTGACCGGATGGGCCTTCGGGTATGGGGTCTCGGTCTCATGCCGATGATCTTGTCATCCGAGTCCAGGGTTCTTGACGTACCATGTACAAGATCTTGTTGTCCACGAAGGAGAACTTGGGTTGTGTCGATGAAAATGTTGAATTACGGCTTCGGGTTCACATGTCCGACTTGGCGTTGATCCATTGTCGCAGCCCTGGTGAAGGTCGTGTCAACAGAAAGTGCAGTGACGAACTTGCCACAGGGCACATGTGGCTTTGGGTCGGTTTTGCAACTCAGACGGCTGAACGGAGGCGTCGACGTCCACACGGTCCACCACAACTGCAGGACACCGGGAGCGGCAGCGGGTGATTACCAGGATAGAAACACGGTTCAGCCTGCGAGTACAACATGGAGAGGAACCTGATCTTGCAAACCAGGCCATGAACACAACCAATCGATGTGGCTAACGAGAACCGGCGAGCAGGTCGCAGACAAACTCATGGCCGGATGGTGCCTGCGTGGGGAAGGACGAGCAGGAGGTCGCGTACGGGAGCGAGGACGCGGGAGAAGTTGGGGACAAGCGGGGTTCGGGCGGTCTGGCGCGATGGAGGAGCACCAGGGGGAGGCGGCGCACAGGGGACGGTGAGGAGGACACGCAGGCTAGGGACGGGCGAGGCCGACGGCGTGGTCGCGTTCAGGGCGGCGCTCAGGGGCGGAGAGGCACGGGTCGCAGTGCAGGAGAGGGCCGACGGGGTGCTGATGGCGTCAGTTGTCCTTGACGGGGAGGGAGAGGGGTCGAGGACGGCGGGGAGCTCGTCGAGGAGCCGCAGAGGGTTGTCGGCAGGGCTCCTGCAGGGAGGAGGCGAGGAAGGAGAGGATGGTGGCGAGGGGAAGCGTCAGAGAGAGGAGTGGCTGGCGGCGGAGGCGAGCGACACGGGGAGAGAGAGGGGATCGCGAGCGGGGACGCGAGGTGGGTCGGGAACGTGGGACGGGCGGATGTCGCTAGTGGGTCCAGGAGCGAGCGTGTCTGGTCTCTGGGGTGTGGGCTGGGTCCGGTCGGGTGGCATTGTGTGTGCCAGGGAGGTGAGTGGCGGCGGGTGTGGGGTGGAAGGGGTTGGGTGGGAGTTGGCTAGGAGGAAGTGTTAGGGTTAGGGTTTCTGGTGGATGTGGGGCTAGGATTAGCTAGGGTTTGGGGTTGTAGGTGGTCTGGCTAGCCGGCCTTTGGGCCTGGCGGGCTGGACTGCCTCCCCCAAAAAAATATTTATATTATTTATTTTCTTTTCTTTTAAAATAAAACACTTGCAAAAAACATTTTAGCAAATAAAAGATCCGAATGGATCTAGGGTTTCGATTTGAACAAAGAGGGGAAATCTCTAGAAAACAAAATAGGTTTTTAGGAAATTGTTTTTAGGTTAAAAGATGCATGATGATGCACATAATAAAAATACTAGCGATTTTCTAGTTGCGGTTTTACCGGGGTGCTACAAGATGCAAGAGCATGGTGGAACAGTGTTCATGCAATGATTAGAGGTCAGATGATGACCTGGGATGAATTCAAGGTTAAGTTCAGCAGAACCCATTGAAGGGATTCGCGGCATAGTAAATCAAAATTTTCTACGGATGCGAACAGAGGGAAGCCAAGACCTAATCTAGGAGATGCAAACAACGAGAGAGATTGGATTAGATCTTCATACCCTTGAAGATTCGCACAGCGGAACATTCGTCAGAACGTGGGTGATGTAGTCATACTCGCTTCTCCTCCTCGCGATCCGATCCGATCTAGCACCACAAGTGGCGATGCCTCCGTGAGATGCACACTGTAGCACCTCGACGTCTCCTCCTTCCTTGGTCCAGCAAGTATGGTGGAGAGATGGGTTGGATCTACAACGCGACGGCGCGGTGCAATTGGTGGAGACTTTCTGCAGCAGGGCTTCGCCTACACGCAGTCGGGAGGGAGAGAGAGAGAGGAGGGCAGCAGGGCGACTAGGCTTGAGGGGAAGGTGTGGGGAGGTGGTGCGCCCCAGCCCTCTATATATAGAGGGGTGGGCGCCAGCCCTAGCCCCTCCCCCAAGCCTAGGCCGGCGGCCAAAGGAGGGAGGAGTGGGGGGCAAGGAAACCCCCCCCCCCCTTCTAGAAACTCCAAACTAGGGTTTCCCCTTGTTTCGCCGGCTGGGCCCTATGGGGCCTTGTGCCCCTGGCCCAATGCAGCCAGGGCACTCCCTCATAGGCCCATGCCCCCTCCCGATAGGTGGGACCACGTTGGCCCCCTTCCGGAAGGTTCTAGAAGCTTCCGGTACAAAACCGATTAACCCGGAACAATTCCGAACTCCAAAAATTGCACTGCCTTATATGAATCTTATTCTCCGGACCATTCCGGAACCTCTCGTGATGTCTCAGATCCCATCCGAGACTCCGAACAAAAACTCATAAGCCAATTATCCAATCTATTCTAGCATCGAGACACGTTAAGTGTGTGACCCTTCGGGTTCAAGAATATGCAGACATGATCTTCTATCAATAATCAACAGCGGGGTCTGGAAACCCATATTGACTCCCACACATTCATCGATGATCATATCGGATGAACCAAGATGCCAGGATTCAATCAATCCCATATATATATTCCCTTCGTCTCGCGATATTTTACTTGCCCGAGATTTGATCGTCGGTACCGTCATACCTAGTTCAATCTCGTTCACATCAAGTACTTTACTCGTTCCGTAATCCGATATCACTTTGTGCTTAACTCCTTAACCACATGCTTGCAAGCGGTGTTGATATCGATTACCGAGTGGGTCCGAAGTATATCAATCCGACTTGGGAGGGACAAATCCCATCTCGATACATACAACCCAACAGGTACTTTCCGATCACCTGAGAGACACCTTTATGATCACCCTCTCATAGGATGACATTTGATGACCTCAAAGCTTTCTTCCGATACCAGGGAGTTGTATTATCTCATGGTCTAAGGAATACAATATATGACATAAGAAAATCTTCGCAAATATGAACACGATGACACGATCTAATTGCTTTGCTTAGTTTGGGTCTGTCCATCATATCATTCTCCCAATGATATGATCTCATTATTAATCGACAACTCATGTCCATGGTTAGGAAACCTTAACCATCATTAACCAATGAGCTAGTCCATAGAGGCGTAGTAGGGACACGGTGTTGTTCACAAACCACACAAGTATTAAAGTTTCCGCTTAATACAATTCTAGCATGGAATATAAACATTATCATGAACAAGAATTATAATAATAACATCTTTATTATTGCCTCTAGGGAATAATTCCAACAGTCTCCCACTTGCACTAGAGTCAATAATCTAGTTTACATTTGGCAACAATCTCACACCCATGGCACTGAGGTGCTGATCATGTTTTACACGTGGAAGAGGTTTAGTCAATGGATCTGCGACATTCAGATCTGTATGTACTTTGCTAATCTTCAGATCTCGATCTGCTATATAATCTCGGATTATATGAAACTTGCGGTTGATATGCTTGGTCTTTGGATGATATCTTGGTTCCTTAGCGAGTTCTATGGCGCCAGTGTTGTCACACAATATCTCCAGTGGGTCCAATGCACTTGGAACCACGCCAAGCTCAGTGATGAAGTTCCTGATCCAAACTCCTTCACTTGACGCTTCTGCAGCAGCCATGTATTCCACTTCTACTGTAGATCCCGCGATCACGCTTTGCTTGCAGCTTCTCCAGCTCACAGCTCCTCCATTCAAAATATACACGTATCCTGTCTGAGATTTAGAAACATCCTTGTCGGTGTCGAAACTAGCGTCGACGTAACCTTTTACGACGAGCTGTTCATCACCCCCATATACTAAGAACATTTCTTTAGTCATATTTAGGTACTTTAGGATGTTCTTCACAGCTGTCCAGTGTTCCACTCCTGGATCACTTTGATATCTGCTCGTCAAACTAAGAGCATTGGACACATCCGGTCTAGTACACAGCATGGCATACATGATAGAACCTATGGCCGAGGCATAAGGCACTTTGCTCATAGCTTCCCTATCATTTACCGTAGCTGGACACTGAGCCTTGCTCAATATCTTACCTGACAACATAGGCACTGAACCTTTCTTTGCCTTATCCATTCTGAACCTTTTCAGAACTTTGTCTAGGTATGTACTCTGGCTTAAAGCTATCAGGCGTCTTTGTCTATCTCTATATATTTTGATGCCCAATATATAAGCAGCTTCACCTAGGTCTTTCATTGAAAAACACTTGTTCAAATAACTCTTCACATCGTTAAGCATGTTAATGTCATTTCCAATAATCAATATGTCATCCACATATAGTACCAGAAATGTCACCGAGCTCCCACTCACTTTCTTGTAGATACAAGCTTCGTAGCAATTTGGAACAAATCCAAAGCTCTTGATCACTTGATCAAAACGAAGGTTCCAACTCCAAGATGCTTGCTTCAGTCCATAAATGGAACGCTGAAGTTTGCATACTTTATCAGCATCCTTAGGATCGACAAAACCTTCGGGTTGCATCATATACAACTCTTCATCAATGTTGCCATTGAGGAACGCAGTCTTGACATCCATCTGCCATATTTCATAATCATGAAACGCAGCAATTGCTAATAAAATCCGAATGGACTTAAACATCGCTACGGGAGAGAAAGTCTCATCGTAGTCAACTCCTTGAACTTGTCGAAAACCTTTTACGACAAGTCGTGCTTTATAGATGGTAACATTACCATCCGCGTCCGTTTTCTTCTTGAAAATCCATTTGCAATCAACGGCCTTTCGGTCGCTAGGAGGGTCCACCAAAGTCCATATTTGGTTTTCGCTCATGGATCCCAATTCGGATTTCATGGCTTCTAGCCATTTCTCAGAGTCTGGGCTCATCATCACTTCCTCATAGTTCGTAGGTTCACTGTCTTCTAGCAACAAGACAATCAAGACAGGGTTGCCGCACCACTCAGGAGGGGCACGCGACCTTGTCGACCTGCGACGTTCAGTAGCAGCATCGTCCGAAGCTTCATGATCCTTGTCATTAGCTTCCTCTATTGATGGTGCAGGCGGCACTGGAACAATTTCAGGTGCTGCGCTACTCTCCAATTCAAGAGAAGGTTCAATAACCTCGTCCAGCTCTACTTTCCTCCCACTCACTTCTTTCGAGAGAAACTCCTTCTCAAGAAAGGAACCGTTCTTTGCAACAAACACTTTGCCTTCGGTTCTGTGATAGAAGGTATAACCAATAGTTTCCTTAGGGTATCCTATGAAGACGCATTTCTCCGCTTTGGGTTCGAGCTTGTCCGGCATCAACTTCTTGACGTAAGCTTCGCATCCCCAAACTTTAAGAAACGACAACTTAGGTTTAGCACCAAACCACAGTTCATACGGTGTCGTCTCAACGGATTTAGATGGTTCCCTATTTAAAGTGAATGTAGCGGTTTCTAATGCATAACCCCAAAATGATAACGGCAAATCAGTAAGAGACATCATCGATCGGACCATATCTAATAGGGTTCGATTTCGGCGTTCAGACACACCATTGCGCTGTGGTGTTCCGGGTGGCGTGAGTTGCGAAACGATTCCGCTTGCTTTAAGATGTGTGAGAAAATCATAACTCAAATATTCACCTCCACGATCGGATCGTAGAAACTTAATCTTTCTGTTACGATGGTCTCCACTTCATTCTGAAATTCCTTGAACTTTTCAAATGTTTCAGATTTATGTTTCATTAAATAGATATACCCATATCTACTTAAGTCATCGGTAAAAGTGAGAAAATAGTGATATCCACCGCGCGTCGAAACACTCATCGGTCCGCATACATCGGTATGTATGATTTCCAACAAGTCCGTTGCTCGCTCCATCATACCGGAGAACGGGGTTTTGATCATCTTGCCCATGAGGCATGGTTCGCATGTGTCAAATGATTCAAAATCAAGAGACTCCAAAAGTCCATCAGAATGGAGTTTCTTCATGCGTTTTACACCAATATGACCTAGACGACAGTGCCACAAATAAGTAGTATTATCACTATCTACTTTGCATCTCTTAGCCTCAATGTTATGGATGTGTGTTTCATCCCTTTCAAGATTTAGAATAAATAAACCATTCACAATAGGTGCATGACCATAAAAGATATTACTCATATAAATAGAACAACCATTATTCTCCGATTTAAATGAATAACCGTCTTGCAATAAACAAGATCCAGAAATAATGTTCATGCTCAACGCAGGCACATAATAACATTTATTGAGGTTTAAAACTAATCCTGAAGGTAAAACTAAGGAGAGCGTGCCGACGGCCATCACATCAACTCTTGATCCGTTGCCAACGCGCATCGTCACCTCATCCCTCGCAAGCCGCCGTCTATTCCGTAGCTCCTGTTTCGAGTTACAAATATTAGCAACTGAACCAGTATCAAATACCCAGGCACTACAACGAGGGCTAGTAAGGAAAACATCAATAACATGTATATCAAATATACCTTTGATGGTGACAGCCTTCTTGTCCGCTAAGTACTTCGGACAGTTGCGCTTCCAGTGACCCTTGTCCTTGCAATAGAAGCACTCAGTGTCCGGCTTAGGACCAGACCTGAGCTTCTTCTCAGCAGGGGCAACGCGCTTGCCGCCGCCTTTCTTGAAGGGCTTCTTTGCACCCTTACCTTTCTTGAAGGTGGGGGGCTTGTTGACCATCAACACATGATTATCCTTTTTGATGTCCACCTCCGCAGCCTTCAGCTTTGCGAAGAGCTCGGTGATTGTATCAGTGGAACCAATCTGATTGTGAGTCACTACAAAACTTTTGTAGCTGGGAGGGAGTGATTGCAGAACCCTGTCAATCTTGAGCTCCTCTGGAATCTTGCAGTCCAGTTGCTCAAGGCGTTGAGTGTAGCCCGACATCTTAATGGCGTGCTCACTAACGGAACTCCCTTCCTCCATCTTGTAGTTAAAGAACTTCTCAGAGATCTCATATCTCTCAGAACGGGCCTGAGTCTGAAACATGGTTTTCAGCTCCTCGAGAATCTCAAAGGGCCCGGGATAGTCTTCAAAACGATTCTGAAGGTCCGATTCCATAGCAAACAACATGGTGCTCTTAATCACACCATAATCATCTTTGCGCGACTGATAGACAGCTTTCTCATCAGCCGGCGCAGTAGCATCAGGGGCGTCACCTAACGCATTCTCAAGAACATAGTCCTTTTGACCGCCAGAGAGAATGATTCTCAGATTGCGGAACCAGTTGGTGAAGTTAGACCCATTGTTTTTAAGCTTTTCCTTCTCAGCAAAAACATTGAAGTTGAAGTTGGACTTAGCCATTTGATCTACAATGTTTGCAAGTACAAATTAGACTATGTTCATGATAACTAGTTCGACTTTTAATCAAATTACTAGATGAACTCCCACTAAATTCAATATCCCTCAAGTTGTTTAGTGAACACGATCCAAATTCACCATACCTAATCCGATCTTCACGAGAAGAGATGTGGTTTCAATGGTGGACAAACGAAGTGTCGATCATATCATTCATATGACTCATGCTTAACCGTTCGGTTCACGTGTTCAGATGCCATGTCTGTACATGCTAGGCTCGTCAAGTTAGACCCAAGTATTTCCGCGTGTGCAAAACTGGCTTGCACCCGTTGTATGTGAACGTAGAGTATATAGCACCCGATCATCACGTGATGCTTGGACATGACGAACTTTCGCAACGGTGCATACTTGGGGAGAACACAGTTTTTATCTTGATCTTTAAGTGAGGAATCATATTATAATGCTATTGTCGCGATCTAAGCATAATAAGATACATAAAAGGATAAACATCACATGCATATAACTTTATGTGACATGGTATAGCCAATCTTCGCGCAATGATCTCCATCTTGTGCGTGCCGACATGATCTCCATCACTCCACCATGATTGCCTCCACCACGAATAGCAACTACAACTATTGCTAACTACTTAGCGATAAAGTGAAACTATTACATGGCGTATAAGAAGTTGACACACAGGTCATACACAATTATAAAGACAACCATATGGCTCCTGCCGGTTGTGTACTCATCAACATGCAAGTCGTGAAACATTACAAAACATGATCATCGCATACATTATACACATCACATCTTGGGCCATACCATATCATAGAAAACACTCCCTGCAAAAACAAGTTAGACGCCTCTACTTTGTTGTTGCATGTTTTACGTGGCTTATGGGAGTAGCATGCTAAGAACGATTCTTACCTACGAAAAGCCACAACGGTGATATTATGGTTGCCAAACTCCGGTGTAAATCCCATGACAACTATAGTGAGAGAAACTGGCATCCACCAGCCGCATGTGTGGAACAAGCCACACGTCAAGTGCGGAGCCGGTCTCGCGAACGACATTGCGTAAGGTTGGCCTGGACCGCTTCAATCTCACTATCCCGCGTCATAAGAAGAACACAAACAAGAGGCTTGCAACAGAAAACATCAACTCCCGCAACAACCATGTTGCGTTCTACTCGTGAAACACATCTACGCATAGATCTAGCTCTGATACCACTGAAGGGATTCGCGGCATAGTAAATCAAAATTTTCTACGGATGCGAACAGAGGGAAGCCAAGATCTAATCTAGGAGATGCAAACAACAAGAGAGATTGGATTAGATCTTCATACCCTTGAATATTCGCACAGCGGAACATTCGTCGGAACGTGGGTGATGTAGTCGTACTCGCTTCTCCTCCTCGCGATCCGATCCGATCTAGCACCACAAGTGGCGATGCCTCCGTGAGATGCACATGTGCAGCACCTCGACGTCTCCTCCTTCCTTGGTCCAGCAAGTATGGTGGAGAGATGGGTTGGATCTACAACGTGACGGCGCGGTGCAATTGGTGGAGAGTTTCTGCAGCAGGGCTTCGCCTACACGCAGTCGGGAGGGAGAGAGAGGAGGGCAGCAGGGCGACTAGGCTTGAGGGGAAGGTGTGGGGGGTGGTGCGCCCCAGCCCTCTATATATAGAGGGGTGGACGCCAGCCCTATCCCCTCCCCCAAGCCTAGGCCGGCGGCCAAAGGAGGGAGGAGTGGGGGGCAAGGAAACCCCCCCCCCCCTTCTAGAAACTCCAAACTAGGGTTTCCCCTTGTTTGGCCGGCTGGGCCCTATGGGGCCTTGTGCCCCTGGCCCAATGCGGCCAGGGCACTCCCTCATAGGCCCATGCCCCCTCCTGATAGGTGGGACCACGTTGGCCCCCTTCCAGAAGGTTCTAGAAGCTTCCGGTACAAAACCGATTAACCCGAAACAATTCCGAACTCCAAAAACTGCACTGCCTTATATGAATCTTATTCTCCGGACCATTCCGGAACCTCTCGTGATGTCTCGGATCCCATCCGAGACTCCGAACAAAAACTCATAAGCCAATTATCCAATCTATCCTAGCGTCGAGACACGTTAAGTGTGTGACCCTTCGGGTTCGAGAATATGCAGACATGATCTTCTATCAATAATCAACAGCGGGGTCTGGAAACCCATATTGACTCCCACACATTCATCGATGATCATATCGGATGAACCACGATGCCAGGATTCAATCAATCCCATATATATATTCCCTTCGTCTCGCGATATTTTACTTTCCCGAGATTTGATCGTCGGTACCGTCATACCTAGTTCAATCTCGTTCACAGCAAGTACTTTACTCGTTCTGTAATCCGATATCACTTTGTGATTAACTCCTTAACCACATGCTTGCAAGCGGTGTTGATATCGATTACCAGTGGGCCCGAAGTATATCTCTCCGACTTGGGAGGGACAAATCCCATCTCGATACATACAACCCAACAGGTACTTTCCGATCACCTGAGAGACACCTTTATGATCACCCTCTCATAGGATGACGTTTGATGACCTCAAAGCTTTCTTCCGATACCAGGGAGTTGTATTATCTCATGGTCTAAGGAATACAATATATGACATAAGAAAAGCTTCGAAAAGATGAACACGATGACACGATCTAATTGCTTCGCTTAGTTTGGGTCTGTCCATCATATCATTCTCCCAATGATATGATCTCATTATTAATCGACAACTCATGTCCATGGTTAGGAAACCTTAACCATCATTAATTAATGAGCTAGTCCATAGAGGCGTACTAGGGACACGGTGTTGTTCACAAACCACACAAGTATTAAAGTTTCCGCTTAATACAATTCTAGCATGGAATATAAACATTATCATGAACAAGAATTATAATAATAACATCTTTATTATTGCCTCTAGGGCATAATTCCAACACCCATGTGCCACCGGGTTTGATCAAGAGGATGCGAGATGAATTCAGAGAACTGAAGCAAGGGAGGATGACTGTAGTGGAATACCGTGACAAATTCTTGTCATTAGCTAGGTATGCCCCGGATGAGATCGACACTGAAGCCAAGAAGAAGGAGAGATTCCTGAATGGTCTGCACGATGAGATGCAGACAGTATTAGTCAATATCCCCTTTGCTGATATTGAAGCCCTAGTCGACTCTGCCATTCAGATGGAAGGAAAGATCAACCAAGCCAATGAGAACCGCAAGCGTCGCATGATGCATCAACCAGGAACCCACGAGACACCAAAGTATTGCCCCAACCCATCTCCAGGATTTGCCTCGAGAACCAACAGACCCCCGATGAACCGTCCGACCTATCCCAACCGTGGAAACCCAAGGCCCGGAGGAAATCACAAAAAAACTGGCAAGTCTAGCACTTTCAACCGTGCACCACCCAAGTTCAACAACAACAATTCCGCCACCAACGCTAACACTTCCCCAAGGACTGGAAGCAATGTTGTGCCTGTTGCAGCAAAGGACAAGTCGCAAGTGACTTGTTATGAATGTGGAACCAAGGGTCACTACTCCAATGAGTGCCCCAAGAAGAATGCCACAGACCCAATGCAAATGCCCGAGCTCAGCAGCAGCGTCGTGTTCAGCCCAGAAGAAGGTTTTCCCCAGGGAATTCACTCAACCGCAACGGCCATCTTTTTCTCATGCCTGAAGAAGCCCAGGAAGCGCCAGACGTCGTGCTGGGAATGTTTTCTGTTAACTCAATACTTGCAAGAGTGTTGTTTGATTCTGGAGCATCGCACTCATTTGTCACTGAATAATTTGCATGCACTAGTAAGATTCAACCAACCAAACTGAAGCATGTTATGATTGTTCAAATCCCCGGTTCAACCACCAAAGCTAGGCAAATTTGCAAAGTCGTCCCTATCTGAATCCATGGCATAGATTTTTATGCTAATCTAATAGTACTCAGAACTAAAGGTTTGGAAGTAGTACTAGGAATGGACTGGATGTCCAAACACAAAGGATTAATTGACTGTGCCAAGAAAGCCATAACCATGACCAGTACAGCCGGAGTGTTAGTCGAGCATGTATCTGAAACCTTACCTTGTCAATTCAAGTGCAACAAGAGTATATCCCAACCTACCATTGACCAAGTCCGGATAGTTTGTGAATACCCCGATGTATTTCCAGATGTTTTGCCCGGTATGCCCCCAGATTGGGATATCGAGTTTATAATTGAACTAATCCCTGGAACCGGACCCATAGCCCAGATACCATATAGTATGAACCCGTCGGAACTAGCAGAATTGAAGAAGCAACTGGACGCCATGCTGGAAATTGGATTGATTCAACCAAGTGTGTCACCATGGAGATCACCTGTTTTGTTCGTGGACAAGAAAGATGGAGGTAACCGTTTGTGTACGGATTATCGGAAGTTGAATGATGTCACTATCAAGAACAAGTACCCGTTGCCGAAGATCGAAGATTTGTTTGACCAGTTGACTGGTGCCAAGGTGTTTTCTAAGATTGATCTTAGAACTGGCTATCATCAACTCAAGATTAGCGCAGAGGATATTCCAAAGACTGCCTTTACCACCAGATATGGATTATATGAGTATACTGTCATGTCTTTTGGATTAACCAATGCCCCCGCTTATTTCATGAATCTCATGAATAAGATTTTTATGGACTTCCTAGATAAGTTTGTCGTTGTTTTCATCGATGACATTCCAAATCAGAAGAAGAACATGAGCTACACATAAGGACCATTCTTGGAACCCTTAGAGAGCATCAGCTATATGCCAAGTTTAGCAAATGTGAATTCTGGTTACAGGAAGTAGGATTCCTCGGCCGCATTGTATCAGCCGGAGGAATTGTCGTTGACCCTGCAAAGGTGAAGGATGTTGAAGATTGGCAAGCCCCAACCACTCAAACCCAAGTTCGTGCCTTTCTCGGATTAGCGGGATACTAACGCAAGTTCGTAGAAGGATTCTCGAGTATCGCCAGACCCATGACCCAATTGCTGAAGAAGGACAAGAAGTTTGAATGGACGGACAAATGTGAAGAGAGTTTTCAAGACTCAAGAGGAGATTGATTTCAGCCCCAATCTTGATCATGCCGGATATCACGAAGCCCTTCGATGTGTATTGTGACGCATGCAAGATCGGCCTAGGATGTGTGCTAATGCAAGAAGGAAAAGTTATAGCTTATCTATCTCGACAACTGAAGCAGCATGAACAGAATTACCCAACCCATGACCTCGAGATCGCAGCCGTAGTTCTAGCCCTGAAGACATGGAGGCATTATCTCATGGGAAACCGTTGTGAGATTTATTCGGACCACAAGAGCCTAAAGTATATATTTACTCAGAAGGAGCTGAATATGAGACAGAGAAGATGGATTGAGCTAATCAAGGATTACGACCTGGACATTCACTATCACACCGGTAAAGCCAATGTGGTAGCAGATGCCCTTAGCAGATTTCCGTGCCTCTTGAACTGCATGATTTTGAAGGAGCAACCAAGTTTGCACAAAGAGATGGAAGATTTCCGAATGGAATTAGTGAGTGAAGGATTTTTGGCTAGCAAAGAACTTCAACCCACTTTGATCAGCCAGATCAAATAGGCATAGAAAGGAAATGCTAGTATCGACGGAATCAAGCGTCGTATTGGTACAAGCAAAGTACCCCGGATTCACGAAAGATGAAGAAGGAGTTCTGTGGTAGGACGCCTTTGTGTACCAGCAGATTCGGAATTGAAAGAAGTGATTTTGAAAGAGGCCCATGATACTCTTTATTCTATCCACCCCGGAGGAACAAAGATGTATCAGGATTTGAAGGAACAATTCTGGTGGCATAAGATGAAGAGAGAAATCGGAAGCTATATCGCCAAGTGTGATATATGTCAGAGAGTCAAGGCGGGACATCAAAGACCCGCAGGACTGTTGCAGCCCTTACAGATTCCGGAATGGAAATGGGATTCAGTTGGAATGGACTTTATCTCTAGATTGCGTACTTCTAGTAGGGGAAATGACTCTATATGGGTCATAGTTGATAGATTGTCCAAAGTAGCCCATTTCTTACCAGTTAAGACCACTTACCAGAGTTCGAAGCTAGCGGAGTTATACATCGCTAGAATCGTCAGTTTGCACGAAGTCCCCAAGAACATCGTATCGGATCGAGGAACTCAGTTTACCTCGAGATTCTGGAAGAAAGTACAAGAAGGTTTAGGAACCCGACTAGATTTCAGCACAACGTACCACCCTCAGACTGATGGACAAATAGAACGAGTAAATCAAATACTCGAAGATATGTTGAGAGCATGTGTGCTAGAGTATGGATCTAAATGGGAAGACTGTCTGCCCTTCGCGAATTTTCTTACAACAACATTTACCAAGCAAGTCTACAAATGGCCCCATTTGAATTCATGTATGGAAGGAAGTGTCGCACCCCTTTGAATTGGTCGGAAGTAGGAGAGAGTCAGATTTTCGGACCCGACATCCTACGAGAAGAAGAAGAGAAAGTTCACAAGATTCTTGAGCACCTCAAGACCGCCCAGTCAAGACAGAAGAGTTACGCCGACAAGAGACGTCGAGACCTCGCTTTCAATATCGGAGATTTCGTGTACCTTAAAGTGTCGCCCTTGAAAGGAATGCAAAGTTTCTAGCTCAAAGGAAAGTTAGCCCCCAGATATATCAGACCTTTCAAGATTCTGAATCGTCGAGGAGAAGTATCATATCAATTAGAACTGCCAGAAGAAATGTCAGACATGCACAATGTGTTCCATATCTCGTTACTTCGCAAATGCCTCGAAGTTCCTGAGAAGACTGAAGTTTTCAAGCATATTGATCACCGGACCATAGAAATCAATGATGATCTGACCTATCCCGAAGTACCCATCCGTATTTTGGAAGAAGCTTTCAGGACCACCAGGACCCGAAGCATCAAGTTTTTCAAGATTTATTGGAGCAACCACACCGAAGAAGAAGCTACCTGGGAACGCGAAGATCACATCAGGACGGAGTTCCTCGATCTCTTTAAATCCTAGGTAATATTTTTCATCCTTTTTCAAATCTCGGGACGAGATTTTGTTTAAGGGGGGAAGGTTTGTAACATCCCAAAAATATAAAACAAGGATCATCAAACTCTAATCACTAAAATTAGGGTTAACAAAAACTTTGATTAATTAAAATCATATGAATGCATGTGTAAATGAAATGATTTGACAAATGCATGAATGGACTTGTGTGATTAGTCTAAATAGCAAGAAATGGTTTAAAGGTGAAAACAACATCCTATAAAACATTTCCATGCAGAAACAAAAACAAAATAAAATAAAAAACAAAGCAAATAAAGAAAATGGTCATTTTTGCCAATCTTGCTCACTAGGTCACTTTGAGTGTTTATAGTCTAAGATTTCAAACAGAAACTTTCTCAATTCTTTTCACCCCTTGATAGAACTAGTAAAAGTGAATCAAGGCCCACCTTTCAAACTTGCAGAAACATTTGGCAACCCCATTTAAATCACAATTCAAAATTGAATGTTATTCAAATGTGAAGATCATCCATTTTCAAAACCCAACCAAACCTATGCCCCTTGACTAATCCAACCAACCAGATACTCCCTAGCATGTGCCTAGCAAACCCACAAAGTTTGAATTCAAAATTTAAATTTAAAGTTCTTGCGGCCATTTCATCAAACACCTTGCAGATTCAAATCAAACAAACAACAAACACTATAGTGTGTAGTAAAATTGGCCTAACTTGTTCCCTCTCTGGTTGCAACCAGCCCTTAGTAGATCATCTAGCCCCTTTAACTATCCTTAGCACCACTGTAAGAAAGCCTAGCCATCAATGGTGAGCATGCCGAGAGCAAACTTGCCACCCCATTGTCGCCAGCAATCTAGAGGCCGCACTAGCCTCGCCAACCTTGTCTGGGACATGCAGCACCGTCCACCACCTCTCTCTGTCGTAGCCCCGAGAACAGATAGCCCCTGGACCACACGCCACGCCCATGCCAAACCTCTCTGCGACCATGCCGAGAGCTCGCTCGTGCGCCACGCTCGACCAGCACCCACAGACCGCGCGCCGCCCCTTGCCGCTTGCAGGGATGATCACCAGCACCCCAGCACCCTGCCAGACAAGCCCGTTCGCCGCCGCGCGGACCACGCGCGCTGTGCGACATTAAAACTCCCGTCGGACCCGCTCAGAGCACCACGATGTTCCGACCGATCAGCACCGCCCCACGCCTCGCCACCATGCCATTGAGCTTCGCCAGGGAGCATAGCACCGCCCCCTACCGTCGCCCATGCCAATAGCTGCCTGTGGCGTCGACCCCGACGAGCTCAGCCCGCGTCCGTCGGTCCCCTCTCGCCACTATAAATAGAGGCCTCCACCGCTCGTTTTCGCCACACTAGTTCACTCACCCAGAACCACCCACCTCACTCCCGAAGCAAGACGAGCAGCGCATCGCCGGAATTTGGCCGGAGCCCCCCCCCCCCTGCTGGAGAAGAAGGGATGCCGATTGGAGCCGCCCCAGGAGGAGCTGCCGGTACCAGGAGAACTGTCGTCGTCGACTTCGTCGTTCGCCCCCATCGCCGACCCTCGCCTGAGCCCTGGTGAGCCTCACATGACCTCCACCTGCCGCGTTAGGGTTCTGTCTCGCCGGCGATGCCCGACATGGACGATGAACCGTAGCCGTTCGATTAGATTTAGATCATACGGTGCACACTGCCTCGTACCGCTTCGCCCCTCCCCGTCTCACTGACGCATGGGGATAGTCACTTAACCAGCCCGCGTACACGCTGTGTGTAAAGGGCCGGCTCAGTAAAACATCCTGCGCGACCCAACAATTCAAATTAAGCTTTATTCTTTTAATTTCAAACATAGTTCTATACCTATATTCAAAAATCAGCCCAGGTTGATTCACTAAACCAAAATGCATGAAACTAATTTTGTTAGGAAGGTAATGAAATGCTTAATCCAAGCCCGTTGGATTCAAATCATTTGGATCTGTGGATCAACCATGGTAAAAATACTAAGGCAGAAGCTTTTCTGCATTCAAACATTTTTCAAAATTCAACCATAAAAGATTTTGAGTTGATTCCAACTCTCAAAAATCACATTTGATCATACCTTTCAAAATATATAAAAACATATAGGTTCACTTACAGAAATAATGTTCTAGTAATAAAAGAATGCCACATAGGCATTTCTAGTCACTTTAGTTAATTAAAATAAAAAGGTTAAACCTTATTAAATTGTGACACCACTTTAAATCACATTCCCATGTACTGAAATATGTGGTGGTGACATGTGTCAACATGATCCCATTTTTGAGTTGGAGAATATTAAATCTTAAGTAGTTTTTCAATGAGTAGAAATTAATTTTCTCAAATTAAAATAAATAAAACCAATGCTTTAATCTGGTAATGATAGTGATGATGCTAGATCATCTATAGTGCACCCTTGTGTGATGATTGAAAATAGTTAAGTATTGTTTGGTGATTGTGTACCTCGTATTTATTTATAGACGCTAGTACCGACCAAGGATACGAGGAGGAAGGAGGATACTACGAGGAGGAAGCCGAGGAGAACTTCAATCACTGCTCTGCACAAGGCAAGCTAACACTTGCAAGATATTTTATTTATGCAAGCTTATACCAACATCCTAGCAAGCTAATACTTGCTTGTCACCATGATAACCATATGCCTTAAGCATATGTGATCATACCCACTTGATAACCCAATCCTAGTTTTACTTGCAAGCTTTGTACTTTATTTCTTTATCAAAGCTTTCTCTTCAAGTTTACATAGATTCTAGAAAGATAACTAAAGGTAGCATAAAGAGCATAAAACTTGGCCTAAGTTAGATAATCTTGATGTTATCCTAAGTCATGAGATTGAACTTAGCAAATCTCCACTTGTTTACCATCCCTCTTTAGTAGTTACCACCACTTGTAGATGCTAGTGCTAAGCATAAAACTTGATCAACTTTAGATGGGAATACTTGGTGAAAATGGTTATGAAAACCTTAGAATGATGAGTCATTCTAATGAAATGTTTTGACATGTGTTCCCGAACACAAGATGATTTTGATGATGAAAATGTTGAGGCATGAGCCTTATCCCTTTATAAAACAGATGGTTATCTGGATGCGACACCATTCCAATTTTACCGTACAACCACAATACCCGAAATTTGGGTAGGGCTTGACTGGAAATTTATATACCTTAGTATGGGTTCCCTCACGACCAAGGTCTGAGCTGAGGCTACCTTGTGAAGATTGTCCACCTGTGCAGTACCCAAGATGACAGTTGGTCATGGTTGGGCGGCCAAACTCACATGAGAGGTGCCTATTCTAGGGCGTGTAATTGAAAAGTTAGGATTGATTATCCGCATACTGAGTATGGTAAATTCAGGATTTGTTCCTGACGAATGTATTGAATGTTGTGGTGAAAGTGTACAATCTCTGCAGAGTGTCAAACTATTCGAATAGCCGCGTCCGCGGTTATGGACAGTTGGAGTGGCCATACTGTTCCCCCGTCAGATGATTTCCAAATGACTTGTGAAATGAATTGTGACTTTGACTTGACCACAACAGAGTTGTGATATGAAATTCAAGTTCCCACTTAGGTGTTATAAAACTTTCAACTAGATTTCTTTGCTTCTGAACTTAGTAGAGGTAAATCTAGCTTTTTGCAAAACAACCCTAGACCTTAGTATCCTACTACCAAAAACCCCCCTTAACTTATTAGTATTAGTTTCCGAGTACTTAAAGAGTACTTATGGATTTGTCCCTGGCTAATCCCGTGGCCAGACTATGAAGAGCAGTACCAGGATGACGGACCGCAGGAATGTTACGACAACTAGGATCATCTCCCACCGTCAGCATTGCCTGTGACCCCAAAGATGGAGCTTCTCCCCCGCTATCATTACTATTACGTTATTCCGCTGCTTGAGTTGTATTAAGAACTGGATCATGAGATCCTTATTTGTGTAAGACATTATGTATGGTTTGTAATGGCTGATGTACTGTGATATCCAAATCTGTTATGTCTCGCAAAAATGGTAATCCTGGGATTGCGATGTATGGCATAACAGGCATCTGGGATTAAAAATCCGGGTGTTGACAGTGGATGTACGCTCGTCTTGGTTCAAGAGTCAAGAACCTTAGGTCCTAAGGGTGGCAAGTATGGGACTGCAAAAACCACAAACCGCGTGGCCTCACATACAAGCCTTATCATGTTTACTTCACATCACCTGTCATACCACGTTCTCCTGTCCAACTAGGTTCATTCGGAACTTGGATCCATCAACCAAGTGAATCAACGGAACAACTAAGCATGGTTGAGCACAAAAGATAAAGTAGCTCTCGCAGTGCTCACAAAGCCAAACCCTAGTTATGCTAGGAGCAGTGGATTAGGGAATATAGGTTCAAAGGGAACATGCAGCAGATAGGATAACTCTATCTATTGATAAAATACTTTAGAATCGCATGCACATGGCAATAATTTAAAATGCTTTGAAAGCATAGGATTCATATGTATGTGTGGGGTTTCGCTTGCCTTTGCCTGTTGATACCCAATACACATCTTCAGAGTCATCAGCTTGACTTGTTCGACAACCACAAGGATATATCTCTCCAAGGTTCATCTTGTTGGCATTGTTCGTCGATGACCTTCGATGGTCTTGATCTTGATCTTCAGTCTTGGACTCGATCTCGATTCCGATATCGCATTCTACCGGAGAAGAACCAAACACCGCAAAGGAAGGGAAACAATCAACAGATGGCATTGATGCAATGCTCAAACAAGGATCATGATATGAAAAGTTGAATTGTATTGAAATTAAAACCCTAAACATGCTTGGTCATTTTAATCGGGGTCCGAGGGGTCCAAACCGTAATTCGGAGAAACCACGGATGCATATGAGAGGGTTCATTATGTTATTCGAATTAAACTTGTTACTAAAGTTGATTAACAATGCATGATTATAGCTTAAATAGATAGGTCTCATTTTTCTGAACATTTTGATATATTATATGTATTTTTCTAAATTAATATGAATTATTTATTGAATTTACAAGTTTTAAACAATTTCTAGAATTTAAAACAAAAATGGGAATTACTTTTTACACCCGGGCTACAGCTAGCCAGAGAGACTGACAGAGTGGCCCCAGTGCCAACTCAACCTCCACATGGACAGAGCGGGTCCCATGGCTTTTGACTGGGTTGACTGCGCGCTGACGCCGGGGTGACGTCACCGTGACGTCATCGACACCGGTGAGCCAGGGAACGACAAGGGGATGGCAGTGGAGGGCGTGTGCGTGCGCGCGTTAGAGAGAGGAGGCCTAGGGGGAGAGAGAGGATAAGACTGAGGGGAGAGAGGCGTGCTTGGGGTCTCCTCTGCTGGTCATCGGGTGCAGGGGCGGCTGTGGCGACGTGGCCGTCGGCGAACAGGAGGACAGCACGTAGCTGCTTGTCCTCGGGAAGGAAGACGACGAAGGGAGTGGTGAAATGGTATGGGCCAGGCGTGGGCTGCTGCTGAGCCGCGGGAGTGATGTGCGGGCGGCAGAGAGAGAAGGAAAAGGAAATGGGCTGACCTAGGCTATAGCCTGACTATTTTTTTCTGTCAAAAAGTTTTTTCCTTTTTCTGTTTTCATTTCTTCTTTGGAAATTTCAAATCTATTTTGATACATTTCAAAATACCAGAAACTTTACAAATATTCAAAATATTGCAGGGACGTTTGTAAATAATTTGGGTCCCATATTTTTTTGTAGTTTTCAAAACTCAAAACCACTTTGAATATGTTTCAAATAGGAAGGGGAGATAGGGTTTAGGGTTTTTACTTTAATTTTTCTTTAGCAAAGATAAACATGCTCATTCTATGCACATACGAACCCTAATTATTATTAGTAAAAATAGGGGTGTTACATATAGACAGGGTAGAGCAATATCATACCCATACCCATGTAGTCAATGGACAGAAAACTTTACTCATACATGTACTCATGGGGATAAATCTTTACTCATGCTCATATACCCGACCAGGTAGATCCTATAGTACACAAGTTATTTCCAATTTTATATTAATCAATATTATATTTGACAAAAAATAAGTATCTCTACTCAATGACAGGTAGAGTACATACCATTTATCGAAGTTTAGATATCAAAATCACATACTTGACCCTAGGCTATTCGGCCACATAGATTAAAACTCTACATGTAAGTTTTACAAATCAGTTTAAATGGGCAGGATATGGTATACCCACGAGTATAACCCTATACCATACCCGTATCGTGACATAACGGACAGGATACGAGTATTACCCATGCGTATAAAAGTATGCTCATACCTAATGTAAAATTGTCATCCTTACTCCCTTCATGGCAACTTACTCACGCATGTTACGAGAGTCGAGTTGACTTGACTTTTTTTTTACTTGAGTTGACTTGACTTGCATAAGGGTAACTCTGATAATCACCGTGATCGGGCTACACTCTTGGCTACTCACGTTTCTTTATGTAAGATGTTTTCGAAAACTATATGTCTCACAAAACGTATTCGGAAGTACATGTTTGGTACTCTTTTCATTTAAAAATAACTAACTTGAGTTTGTCTAGATATAAATGTATCTATATACTAATATGTGTTTAGATTTTTAAACGGAGGGAGTACGACTTATAGTATCCGTAGCGGATCTTGCACAACGCAGTGACCCTTAAATAATCGGGCTGATATGCGGTTTTAGGGCATCTCTAACCGATCTCCTAAAATCGGTTAGAGGAGTAAAAATACACAGCGGCGGCACCTAATCGAACTCCTAAGCGGTTAGAGGAGTAAAATTATACTCATCGGACGAGTAAAGTGGCGGAAGACTTCCAAATTTACTCCTCCGAGGCCACATCTAAGAAAACCTCCCGCCTCCTGACCCGCCGCACCCATTCCCGCCGGCGACCCCCATACCCCGTCGCACGCACCCCGGTCCCTCCATCGTCCTTTGGCCTACCTATATCTCGCTCGCCGCCTCTCGCCATCGCCAGAATCGACGGGGCGAGCTCGTTTTCGCCGGTCGCCGCCCCGATTTGGAGCAAATCGGGCTCCGTCGTCA
Organism: Avena sativa; assembly: GCA_916181665.1. NCBI lineage: Eukaryota > Viridiplantae > Streptophyta > Magnoliopsida > Poales > Poaceae > Avena > Avena sativa. The sequence continues at coordinate 55,647,703 of OV702284.1, read as the reverse complement.
TTGATTTGCCGCAACTTCGAGCCGTCAGAGGCTGAGAAGGCTGCAGAAGGCAGGCACCGTCGCCCTCGACGCCTCCTCTGCCCTACCCAACGACCGCCTGGCCAACCTCATCACCTCCTCCGCCCGTGAGGTGTTCAACCGAATAGCAAGGTGAGGTTTTTTAGCCAAATTTGTTTGTTTTGTTTTTCAAATTTGACCGGCACCGTCGACGTGTAGATGAAGAGGTTGAGGGAGTACATCTTGGACAACTCATCGTCGGAGAAAGAGGAGGAGGTGCATGAACAGCAGCAGGAGGACCTTGTTGAGCATCAGTGGGCTCTCCATGGTGCTACCTAGTTGAGTTTGAACTATTCTAATGATTTGTTGAATTTGAACTCTGCCATGTGTTTGGATTTAAATTTATTTGGTTTGTAAATTAATATTTATTCATTCGTAAACATTTTATTTGATTGTATGTGAACTATGCCCTCTAAAGTTTACTCCTTCGTTAACTCCTCTAACCGATTGGGATGCCATTAGGGTGTGAGGGATGCGACGGGGGTGGACTTTCTTTGGTGGGGGCGACGACGCCTCCCGATTCTCCTGAAATTGGTGGAGAATCTCACTTCTCGGCCTCTACACCAACTAGTGATGGATACAACATTTTAACCAACTAGTGATGCATACAACATTTTAATCATGACTTCATGAGTAACATTATTTTTAGTCTTGGTTAAGCACTAAACACCAGTTGAATAACCACCATCCCATAGAACGTATGAATGGGTGCTCACAAAGGTTGCATCATACTAGTGAAGTAACAAGATTGGTGAAGTACAAAAAATAGCACATGCAATTTTTTTTATTTTTTTGTGAAAAAGCACATACAAGATATTATTATAGAGTCAAAGGGGCATGTCTTTAGACCACAAGGAGCCTTGAGATATTCTCGTGCATGGGATCAGTGATCCCAGGTGGCAATTTGACCAGCACTTTGGGACGACAAAGATGGGGTAATTTGGCCCTCATGTTATCTACACCATTCTTGTAATGATGGTAATTCTCCCAAGCCTGTTCGTTGGTACGATATGTCAAATCCGCTTCACCAAGTCGTTGGGTTCATTTTGTCACTCACCTGAAATCTATAATTCACAAATAGTGTTTACTCAGCAATCAGCATACGCAGGTGCATTTTTTTATTTTTGAAGCGCGGAGCGCCCCAAAAAGGACTAGAACCTTTCATTGATATTGGGGTACAAGATTATTACAAAGGATCCCATAAAATGAGAAAATAACACATAGATCCTTACATTTGTAGAAAAGACCTTGCTAAAAGATTGGAAATTACACTTTGGCCCTTTCTCTTCCCCACTGTGGAGCAGAGAGCCCAGGATGCTGCAGCCATGCACTGCGGCGGGGACGACACCACTTGCCACTGACCCGGCAAAGCACTCAGCATCAGAGCTCGAAGAGGGCCTCCCAATGGAGGTTGAAGCGTTGTCGGAGCATACCGACTTGGATAGGGCCTTCTTGGCCGATGATTTCAGCGCCTTCCAAACAGACGCACAGAGTAAGCTCCCAGGAACAAAGGTTCTTGGACCCCAAATCCGCTCCAGATGAGCCTCTTCTCTATGAGCCACTTCCCTCATCTCCACCATGGAGCTCAAGAAGAAGAGGAGAGACAGATGGGAAGCCAACGCCAGAGCAGAAGATGCACACCAACACCACTCAGTGAGAAATCGGCTCACCATCAAAACCGAAGAACATGCCATGGACTCGGTGAGGTGGGCGTAGAAGATGGCGGTGCTGACGAGCAGGAGCGACCTCGATCCACTTATTGAAGAAGGCTTCACCGGCTTCGACGTCAACGTCCAGATTCCACCTCGGAATCTTGACGGGCGGCATCACCGGCGACCGTATGGCGCCGTGGAGGAGCGTCAGGACGGAAGACCTCCAGGGAAAGGGGAAGACGGCCTTATTCTTGGAGATGCCAAGCTTCCAGCTCCGATCTTGCCATCGCCCTTGCCACCGGAGCAGTGCCTCGAGGGAGAGAGAGCTACGGACGCGCCAGATCCGGCCGATGAGATCCGGCGACCTACTCCAAATCGCCATTGAGGGACAACATCCACTAGATCTAAGCCTAAATCCTAAGCTACTGAGTCCGGCTCCGCTCCTTAGCTTTCTCCAGCCGGCATCACCGTGGAGAGAAGCCTCGGATTGGCCCGGGTCAGGCGAGGCGGGTCTCAAGGGGAGGGAGGTGGGGGATCGCGCAGAGGAGGAGGGAGAAGAATCACTCCCGAAGCCATACATAGCGCAGGTGCATTTTATGTTGTCAAAACTTGAAGTTAGTCTGAAAAACAACCTTGATGCCAAGGGGTAGCAGCACCTCCGTACACCCTCAACATGAGCACCAACGAGGTGAGGAGTGGGTTCGCAGACCCAGACCACGTGAGCAGAGCTATCGTAGAAACGGACATCCGTCTAGTCCCGACGGGTCAGAGCTTGCTATAGGGTAGGAGCAGGCACTCTCGACAGGTCCAGAATTCAGCAGTCGGCATAACCTGGTGTCCAGTGTTAGCCCAGCTGCAGACATGAAGCCAAGGGCTCTTCTCGTTGAATGCATCCCCGTTGATGTTGTCCCCTCAGTAGCTTGGCAGCTTCACTCCGTTCCTTATACCTCTTCTTTGCGAATTGGCGCTGAAATGTAAGAAATTTGTTCTACTCCAATCTCTCATATCAAGCCTATACTTGTATCATATCGTAACAACCGTCAGACTAAACAAACAATTTACATAAATGGCCTGAGGGTGCCATGAACTATATATCTCCATTTCTGCACACGTCTTTAGCTGGCGTCGCCGTTTATATAGCCGAAGATGACTCTTCCATTTTAGCCATCTCATGCGGTTTATGCTACGTAGTCATGTGTTACCTAGTCTCATGTTTGGTTCATGAATCCTCTCTTTAATAGCCATTTTCTGCATGAAAGGAGTTGATTCTTCATGAGTTCTGGACTGACAGATTCAGTTTTCACAATGTAGAAGTATCTTGAGCTAATAATCTCTGTAAGCAGCAAACTTGGAAGTGTCTTGGGCCAAACAGTGTTAAGGAGCAACGCGCAGATGGAAAATAACCCCAGATGTCCAAGCGCGCATTAACATAGTCTACAAAGGATTCAGAATGCAGTCTTCAGCATTGGCATGTATATTATTGGTGCAAATTCACCACCGTAAGAACTAATGGTGGCATTGGTGCAAGGTTTACCTCCCTAGGTTCCCTTTGTTTCCTTTGAATACCTAACACAGATTTTTTTTTTTTGCTTTTGAAGGATTAGTTTGATACGATTTTCCTCCTGAGTTGGCACTATGTAAGTATAATAAGACGAGCTGAGTACAAGTCTACTCCAGAACTATGGATGTGTGTGAATGTATCTATTATAAAAAATGTATTTTATATAAATTTCAAAATATTAAAAAAATTCTGGAACAAAATCTCGGGTGTGCATCCGGACATGCTATGTCCTCACACAAAGTTTTGTAGTCAGAAGACATTTTTTGTGGTCTGTATAAAAAAGATAAAAAAATGTCTTCGAAAAACTATTTTGCAACACCAAAAATTATCTTTTTTACACAATCAACATGAAATGTCTTTTTTTCATGAAACTTGGTGTACGAACATATAATGTTAACGTCTACATCCGAATATTTTTTTTCAAAATTTTCAATATTTTAAAGTATGTCTTTTTAACAATGGATGCATCTACACCTAGGAGCCAAAGTGGATTTCCGCTGTCTTTGCATATAAGTTTGTCGGTAGAGTTTATGGACTGATAAGTTTGTTGACTAAAGGAAATGAATTTTTTAGTATCAAATGCTATATGCTCTGAATATTTGTGGGAAACTTCACCGCTAGCTGGAGAGAAGAGAAGATAGTAAATACTACTCCTTTTAGCACAGCCAGCTGCAAGGCTTTCGTTTTCATTAATATTAAAACTTTGGTTTGTTAAGACTACTACTAATGTGAACACTTTTGTTAGATATTTCTGATTTTTTTTAGAGTAAATTCCAGTTTTTACCCCTAATTTGATAATTTTGATACCAATTGCCCCATTTAGTATGTTTTCATTCTAATTATCCTATTTAGTAAAAGTTGTGCCAAATTTTATCTCAGCTAACATTTTAGCGATTAGTGACTCGATGGGCGAGTCCAGGCTTCCAGGCACGTGTATTGTGTCACATACACCGTTTGTGAAGGCATATCTAGTCAAGTTCAGAAATTTCTTAGCAATTTGATAGGCCGCAGAACATGTGCGGTAGCTTGTTTGCTGCACTTGACGTGGGTGAATGCGGTGGAGATGCCCTTGCGGCGCAGTGAGGCGTGCCCCTTGAACAGGTTCATCGTGAAGCGCATGTAATGTGTGCTGCTCTGAATGGGAAATGATGATGACGCGTAGCATGACGAGAGGCAGGACCTCTTATGGTTCGAACAGGAAGCCTTACGGTCAAAACGTTGTTGTAACTATCAAATGGACCTTAATGTGACCAATGGAGAAACATACAATAAAACTATGGTTTAGCTAGAGCTGGATGCATCGTGAGATGATTGAGAGCCTTGAGAAAATGCAAACGGGAGACCATGAGTACTAAAAAGGCTCAGGCCCGTTGTATATGGTGATTATAGTGATGGTACTTTGATCTGGACTATGTATGTCTTTTAAAATGTCCACTTCGGGATAATGGAAGCACATGTGTTGAATCGTTTAAAAATGGTAAAGAGAGTAAAAATCGGCACAATTTTTCCTAAATAGGGTAATCTTGATAAAAATTATTAAATGGGGTAATTAGTGTCAAAATTGTGAAACTGGGAGGTAAATAAGGTGACTTTTATGGTACCCTGATACTCTCAAATGAGAGTTGGGAGTACCAACCAAATCTTCCGCATGATAGACTGCGATTCATCAATGGATATCTTGACGCCCTGATCAACGCACCCAGCGTCTCGCCCATTTCCTTCATCGCCTACCGATCGAATTGGATCTTGATACCAAATGTTACGGTCGATCTCCTCAATTTACTCATGTTACTCTCCGATCCAAATTATAGTACCAGGGAAGGATACAAGTTTAGGAAGGAGTAGTTTGGAGAGAAGAGTACAGGGTTGAGAGAAAAGAGGAGTTCCAGTAGTTCATCTTCGATGCCTTCTTTCTGAAGCCTCTTGCCGATAAGGCCCACTCCTGCGGGTTGAGCTGACAGCTAGGACGACGTAGTCGATGTGGTCGCTCCACTGGTGGGTCGCCATGTGTGTCTTTCTTCTCCCCGTGGACCCATGTGGCTGATGACGAGGCAGTCGTATCCACGTCATCAGGGGTACCAGGTACAGTCTCGTCAGGGGACGTGACAGAAGTACTTTGTTTTCTGATGTAGTTTGAATGGCAGCGTTCATTGTTCTGTTTGTGTTACTTCTCTCTAGACATAATGGACCATGGTTGTGCCTTGAACAAACCACACATGCCCCAGATTCTAGAGGTAGCTGAACTTAGCAATCGGCCCTGGAAATTGACTTCTCTACAATGTAAATTAGTAGTTATTTTTTGCTCCCAGATAAAGATATTTTGGTGTATGACAGATTTTTCTTTGAGGTAAAATATTTTCTTGAGAAAGTATGATGTGCCTATCTTGCACTAACTCTCAGAGGCTGGAATTGTATTGACATGTGCCTATCTTGCTGATGTGGCCGCGGTACGGTACGGATCGTCGAAGACCTAGGTTTCCACCGATATATAAACCCCTTGTAAGCCGCCGGTTGGGATGAGTTGCATCTGTGAAATCCCCGGCGTTTGTAAACACTCCTCGATATAGTGAAGTTTCGCTGGCTGGCGCCCGTGGTTTTTTCCTCTCTTTGTTGGAGAGGTTTTTCCACGTTAAATCTGTGTCCCCTTGCTGTGTTTTTTATTTTCGTTCTTTGTTATCTTCTTGTCGCAATTGTAACAAGTGGTATCAGAGCCCCAGGTTCTAATCTAGGGTTTGCGACATGTCGTCATTGAAGTTCGATCTACCACAGCTGGACTACACCACAAGATTCTCCTTGTGGCAGGTGAAGATGCGGGCGATTTTCGCCCAAACTTCTGATCTGGATGAAGCGCTGGATGGATTCGGTGAAAAGGATGCTAAGACCTGGTCCGCCGAAGAGAAGCGGAAGGACCGTAAGGCTTTGTCTTTGATTCAACTTCATCTGTCCAATAATATTTTGTAGGAAGTACTGGAGATGAAATTTGCTGCGTCTCTATGAAAAAAACTGAAAACGATCTGTGTGTCAAAGGATCTAACCAGTAAGATGAACGTGAAGATGAAGTTGTTCTTGCACAGGCTACAAGAAGGTGGATCGGTCATGAATCACATATCTATTTTTAAAGAGATTGTTTCAGACTTGCAGCCTATGGAGGTAAAATATGATGATGAGGATTTAGCTCTTCTACTCTTATGCTCGTTGCCTAGTTCCTATACACATTTTCGTGATACAATATTGTTGAGCCGTGATGAACTAACCCTTGCTGAAGTACATGACGCCCTCAAACAGAGGGAAAAGATGAAAACTATGGTAGGGTCAGATGGGACGTCATCCAAGGCTGAGGCTCTGCAGGTTGGTGGCAGGACCGAGCAGAGATACAACAACTATGGCAACAGAGATAAGAGCAAGGACGGTAGAAGTCGTTCAAAGTCCAAGGGAAAGGATAAATTCTGCAGGTATTGTAAGAAATCTAATCATGTTATTGATGATTGTTGGAAGTTGTAGAATAAGGAGAAAAGAATGGAACTTACCAACCGAAAGATAGGTCTGAAGGTTCTGGTAAGGCTGCTGTTGTTTCTGATAGTTCTGATGGTGAACGCTTAGCTATTTTTGCTGCTTGTGCTTCTCGTGATGATGAATGGATACTTGATATTGCATGTTCATTTCATATTTGCTGTAACAAAGATTGGTTCAGTTCATATGAGTCTGTGCAGACTGAAGATTTTGTGCGTGTGGGGAATGACAATCCATGCCATATCGTTGGTGTTGGATCTGTTAAGATTAGGACACATGATGGCGTGACACGCACGTTGAGTGAGGTGAAGCACATACCAAGCATGGCTAGAAATTTGATCTCCCCGAGTACCATGGACGTTGATGGATACAAGTATGCCGGTGGGCATCGAGTTCTGAAGGTATCAAAAGGTTCTCTTATTCACATGATAGGTGATATGAATTCTGCTAAATTATATGTTCTTAGAGGTAGCACTTTGCCTGGTATTGATGCTGCTGTTACTTCTAATGATTCTGATGATTGTGGTAAAACACATCTATGGCATATGCGCCTTGGGCATATGAGCGAACAAGGCATGGCAGAGTTGGTCAAGAGAGAGCTGATTGATGGTTGCAACTTGAGTAAGTTTGAGTTCTATGAGCACTGCATCTTTGTTAAGCATAAAAGAGTTAAATTCAATGCTTCCGTTCATACCATCCAACACAGCGTGTTACCTCATCAACAGGTCACCTTCTATTCCATTTGAGAAGAAAACTCCCATTGAGGTATGGTCAGGTTCGCTTGTTGATTATTCACAGTTGAGAGTTTTTGGCTGCACTGCATATGCTCATGTTGATAATGGAAAGTTAGAGCCTAGGGCTGTTAAGTGCATATTCCTTGGTATGGTTCAGGAGTCAAAGCATATAAACTATGGAATCCTGAAACTAAAAAGATTTTGCTAAGTAGAAACGTTGTTTTCAATGAGTCTGTTATGTATCATGATAGCTTGCCATCAGATACCTCTCCTGTTGCTGTTGGAGAGGAGAGAGTTAATGTGCAGGTGGAGAACCTGCAGAAAACTGTTGATAATGATGCTATCGTTGAAGATACACATGAGGAAAACATTGATGATATTGTTGTTCAGCACTCACCTACTGTTTTGCAGCAGCCACATGAGTCCATTGTTGCTGATAGACCGAGGCGTAACTGTGGTCCTCGTCCTCGTTTAATTGAAGAGTGTAATCTTATACATTATGCTTTGAGTTGTGCTAAACAGGTGGAGAATGATTCTGAACCTGCTACATATAATGAAGCCATTGCATCCGTTGACCGCGAGAAGTGGGTTTCTGCTATGCAAGAAGAGATGCAATCGCTTGAGAAAAATGGCACATGGGATGTTGTGCGCTTGCCTAAACAAAATAAGGCGGTCCGCTGCAAGTGGATCTTCAAGAAAAAGGAAGGTCTATCTCCCAAAGAGCCTTCAAGGTACAAGGCAAGGTTAGTAGCAAAAGGGTTCAGCCAGATTCCAGGTATTGATTACAATGATGTGTTCTCTCCAGTTGTGAAGCATAGTTCCATTCGTACTTTCTTTAGTATTGTGGCTATGCGTGATCTTGAGCTTGAGCAGTTAGATGTCAAGACTGCTTTTCTGCATGGAGAGCTTGATGAGGAAATATACATGGACCAACCAGAAGGGTTCATAGTGCCTGGTAAAGAGGATTTTGTGTGCAAATTAAAGAAGTATCTTTATGGCTTAAAGCAATATCCAAGACTGTGGTATAAAAGGTTTGATTCATTTATGATCTCACATGGTTTTGAGAGGTCTAAATATGATAGTTGTGTTTATATCAAGTTTATTGATGGGTCACCTATATACTTGCTGCTATATGTTGATGATATGTTAATTGCTGCCAAGGGCATGAAAGAAATCACTACTTTGAAGGCACACCTAAGTAGTGAGTTTGAGATGAAGGATCTTGGTGCTGCTAAGAACATCTTAGGTATGGAGATTACCCGAGATAGAAAATCTGGTTTGTTATTTCTTAGTCAGCAAAGTTACATTAAGAAAGTTCTTCATCGTTTTAATATGGATGGTGCCAACTCAGTTAGTACTCCTATTGCTCCTCATTTTAAATTGTCAGTTTCTCAATGTCCTACTACTGATGAAGAGTTTGAGTACATGTCAAAGGTGCCATATTCTAGTGCTGTTGGTTCTTTGATGTATGTCATGATTTGTTCTCGTCCTGATTTATCATATGCTATGAGTTTGATAAGTAGATACATGGCTAATCCTGGTAAAGAACATTGGAAGGTTGTTCAGTGGGTTTTCAGGTACCTTCTTGGCACTTCCAATGCTTGTTTGAAGTTTGGCAGGACCGGTGAGGAACTCGTTGGCTATGTGGATTCAGATTTTGCTGCCGATTTGGATAAGAGAAGATCCCTCACAAGTTATGTGTTTAATGTTGGTGGTTGTGCTGTTAGCTGGAAGGCTACATTGCAGGCTGTTGTTGCACAATCTACTACTGAAGCTGAATACATGGCTATTGCTGAAGCTTGCAAAGAATCTGTTTGGTTGAAAGGTTTGTTTGCTGAGCTTTGTGAAGATGATTCTTGCATTACTTTGTTTTGTGATAGTCAAAGTGCCATATACCTTACAAAAGATAAGATGTTCCATGAGAGAACTAAGCACATTGATGTCAAGTACCATTTTGTTAGAGACATTGTTGCTCAAGGTAAATTAAAGGTATGCAAGATCAGCACTCATGATAATCCTGCTGATATGATGACTAAACCTGTTCCTGTTGCTAAGTTTGAGCTTTGAGTTTTGCTCGAACTTAGTTGGTTTAACTGATTAGCCCAAGTGGCTATTGGCGCCAAAAGTATTTTCTTTGTTTGTTCAGGGAGATGGTTGCTGTTGATGCTACAAGGAGGAATTTGTCTCAAGGTGGAGTTTGTTATATGTTGATCCAAATTCTACAAAGTATAAGCCAACTTCTGACGAGTGGAGCGAGGCCCGTCACCGGAGGCTTGGGCCGAGTGTAACGAGTCTAAAGTTGGCCCACACCGTGCCCAACAGGGACGCCTGTGGGGGGTGCGGGGGCGATAGCCCCCGCGGTACGGTACGGATCGTCGAAGACCTAGGTTTTCACCGATATATAAACCCCTTGTAAGCCGCCGGTTGGGATGAGTTGCATCTGTGAAATCCCCGACGTTTGTAAACACTCCTCCATATAGCGAAGTTTTGTTGGCTGGCGCCCGTGGTTTTTTCCTCTCTTTGTTGGAGAGGTTTTTCCACGTTAAATCTGTGTCCGCTTGCTGTGTTTTTCGTTTTCGTTCTTCGTTATCTTCTTGTCGCAATTGTAACAAGTTCAGTGCTTTCCCTAAATGATTAGTCTTCTCCTTAGTGAATTTTATTTTCACCATCCTGCTATTTTGCAAGAGTAAGAATGGTGATTTGATTGTTTGTCCATACAAACAAAGCTGGGCTTACTAAGAGTCTAGCGGGCGTTTTTACATGTGCGCTATCTAGAGTGCGTGTTTTTACCATTGATTCGGTGCTCCAAGATTCATGACGAGATGTTTCAGCAAGTTTCATCACGTTTAAAAAAACTACAAGAAAACTGCAATAACTGACACGGAAAGAAACATGGTGAAACAATGGATGCTAGATTGATAGAAAGACATTTCTCATGCTTCCATACAAACATATTTTTTCTCTCTTCCATTTCGATTTATCAGAGGTACACTGTATTTGCTGATGTGCCTGCTGAAAAGATATCTCGATCTTATCATATCCACTTATGTTGGGTTGTCTTGTATAATTTAGGAAAGGTGTGCTGTTGGAGCTGGCGAACACGAGAGTTTGGTGATAAACCTCGATCAATTGATGGATGTCATTACATCAAAGATGCTAATTAAGCCTTTATATTTTACATAATATACTTTTATATGCAGAAATAAATACGTAGTAGTTTCTCTCTACTTATGTATTTTGAAAGAACTCCACTCGCATATATGTTACAATTAAAGTTGCTAGCCCTTGAGAAGAAGCACAGATGACTCATTGACCTAATTACAATTCAGTTTACAAGCGATGCGTAACACCTCTAGTGGTTACGATCTTGTTCAGGCTAGACTAACTAATGAACTATTGACTGAAAACGTATACATCGTGTTATATTCGTACAGTGGACTCCGGCGAGCTGGAAACCAGAGTACGAAAGCTCGATGCCCGATGGAGTTAGCCGCCTGGGACGATACCTGAGTCACCTATCTCACTCGATACTCCCAAACAACATGGTACCGTCTGCGGTGGTGTCCATACTAATGTGATGATTGTTGACGCTGAAATATAACACATTTGTTCCACTCCAATGTCTCATATCAACCGTATACTAGCTTGAGATTGAAACACCCAACCAAACAAAAAACAACATACTCGAACACATCACAGTAAGTGGCCCGAAGGTGCTATGAAGTATCTCCATCTAAGCATACTAGATTTAGGGGTGCGCCTTGGCGCACCATCCCGGTATACTCATATTTGTTTGCCGCTAACCTTGGCGCACCATCCAGTTGAATTTAAGTTAATTTTGCGATTATAGGTGAGCAAAAAATAATAATATATTTCTTAGATTTTACGTAATTCATGACCATAGCTCAAGACTCAAATTTGATATACAATTTCAAATAAAATTATAATTTGTGATATGAAAAAATTCAAAAAGATGTGTTGATACAAAGAGAATGACAACTGAAAGGCAAACACTTCAAATGAATAGTGGCTGAAGTTATATAAGGCAGATCTATATCTTATGGCTGATCTGTGTCGGGTTACACAAATCAATAGATAGGGTGCACCTTGGTATACATCACGTGGCTCTTGCACTTATTTGAATTTTATATAACGGCAATACATGAGCTGAGTAGCAAATCCTTATATACAACCGGTGAAATAGGAAAATATATTACAGTAACTAACAATATGGTTTCAATACTTAAGAGGGCTTCCACTTGAGGGTGATGCTAAAGCAACAAACAGCTGAACTCTGGAGTGGAAAGAATCAACATGTCATTACACATAGACTAATCTAACCTATTAAGATCAAGGGTGATAACACATGGCGTGTCAAAGCGACAAAATAGCTGAATCAAAGAGGCTTCCAGAGATGCATAGAAATTTTAAAAGATACAATCTTGGTTTAGGATTAGGACCAGGATCCCAACCTCATTCTCTCCAAACGCCTCTCCAAAACTTTGCATGCATATTTAATAAGTCTAAACCTCATATCCTGAAAGCTAACCAAAAGAGTGTTTTAGACCCTTTCTACATGGTCGTTTTCCATTGATTGGTTAAGATACATAATGTTTAGGATTTCCTGAGAGAAGGAAAATATATTCAAAACAGCAATAAACCAGCCTATCGCAAGCTTCCTGTATTCATTTGGTCGTCTGAGTTGACGTGGCAGGAATTTTTTCTGGTCTTCCACTCTTTCAAATGAGTGTAGATGAAATCATTGATGACTATGTTGGTTGCCAATTTAATGTACGTAGGAGCGCACACACACAATCTTCTGCTATTTCATAATCTTTAGATTAGATTCCAGACACCTTAGGTGTAGACATTAGTACCTTCCAGGGACAATTTAGAGCTAGAGATATTAAAGAGCACAGTTACCCAAATTTTGCTATCTTTGCATAGTCCAAGATGGTATTCAGCCTTTGAAAGAGAAACCTTTTGTAGCATGATATCAAGCAATATCCTACAACAATAAACATGAGTACAAGTGTTAGAACTGATTTTAAGTTTTTTCAAAGGTCTATAAACCCAAGGCGGTGCATGCCCGTATAAATTTTACATGCCTAGTGTATGGGAACAAACAAGAAAACATTGGTTAGATACCACAAATTAGAAACTACTAAGGTCTAACAGGCACGTAACCTGGCCCAAAACACTATCTTTCCAAATTTATATTCTGAATATTTTATATATTTACAGTTGGTGCTCAGTTCATGTGGCACCATTTCTAAATGCTATATCTAAATCAGGGGAGAAGTCTATCCTCACCAAACTCTGTTTGAATGACTTACACCATGCTTAGCAGGCACAAATATGGAAAAATCAAGTGACCATGCATATAGAGTGCAACAGACTGGAAATTTAGCATGGCAATTACTTGAATGACAAGAGAAATTGCGAAACTGAGGTGATCTAATACATGTTGAATTTTATCCATGTATGGAAAGATGAAAATTCTATGGGCACTTTATCTTCTAATATTCAAACCTCACTTTGACAAATAATAGAGAACATAGTTCATTAGGAATTAGCACTTACCGAGCAAGAGCCCATAGCTGATTATCGGTTGAAGTCACCGAACCCGGTGATCCGTCGGCATACAGTTCGTCGTCGTCCAATCATCGATTCAGTAAAGACAGAGAAACAGAGGAACAATGAACCTTGGCAATGACCAAATGGATGTTGAAGCGAACCACGGTGTGATCCACCGGTACGAGCAAAGAAACCATGTGACATGATTTTGAGAGATCCACGCAGTGAGCACACCATGAAACTGATAAACAAAAGTCGAGGCAAATAAATCACCATTGAGAGCCTAACCATCTGTGTAGTTTGCCAATATCAACAAAATGGCAAAAATGAAGAACTAAACCAGAACTTATTTCAGATCACAACCCAAGAAAAAACATCGAAATCATACAGAATTTCTAAACATAAATAAAAGCTATTTATTTCATTCTGTAGTCTAAACCATCAGCTGGTTAAAAAAATGTTCAAGGAGATCACCTGAGTATGAAAAAGTTGAAGTTGAAAACAACAATTTAGGATAATAATACGATCAAATTAACCATCTTTTACCTCTCAAATATGGAGAACCTTTTCTTCTTTTTGGGCTGGCATGTGTATATTTTCTTTCATCCTAGATCTTCTTTTTGGGCTGGCATGTGTATATTAAGAGCTGATCTTGTATAGGTCTAGAAAATATCTTCTTTTAGAATATCAGTGAGAACACATTATAGATAAATGTAGAATGAATAATAAACTGAAAAAGTAACACACTTGAAGCTAGTTTCATATAGTAAAGTTTCTCCCTGATACGCCAACATGGTGGCATGGCCATCTTGCTATTAGCCAAAGACAAATAGAATTCAAAACTCTTGGGATGACAGACTTTCTTATCAACGTACAGTCCCTACGGAATGACACTAATTAACACTTTCATTTTACCATCATCTCATAGAAAATTCAATTCACGTCACATGGGTGATGTTTCGGTCCAAAATAAAAGAGGGAACCTTGTCGATAGATCGAAGAAAAGCTTACCAAAAGGAACATTTTATGGAGACCCAGTCTGGAAAAACTTGGTATGGTGTTTTTTCTGGGCAATGAACACTATCAACTTAGGCTCCCACTTCTCGTCGAGAAACTTGCATGCCTGTGTTGATTAAAAGTAGATAAAGTAGTAGTGTTGATAATTACTTCTTCGCATAAGTATCAGTACTGGATCTGCAAAAGGCATAGATTGAAATCAGATGAATACACTACCTCGATGATCTAATCAAGCTCGATTCTTATGACCAGAGTAAATTGGTTTTCACTTGACTCCGTCCCTGAAATTAGTAAGATGGTGGTTAAGACATCACCAAACAGTACATTTTCATTAAAAGAATATTTCCATAGTTTAACTATAAAATCAACTATAGTAGCAAATAGTAATTTCAGAACTTGATATCTCAAAAACCGGAACAAAGCTCCACGGGTGAATTCGTCGGACGCCTTGGCGTCCCACATTGATACATGGAGATCATCAAAATACCGGAGTTCTATGCCTATATGCACCCTGAAGTAACCAGAGACTATTTTTTCAACAGTATTAGCATCTCCATTGGCCTAGTAGACATGCCAATCAGAACGCAATCAATAAATAGCAGTAAAATATGCAGAAAAATAAACTGTGGACAATCTATATATATAGTGGCATCCTTTCCAAATTATTTATTAACTTAAGCACTGGTAAAAATGAAAAAAGGGTAATGATGAATTCTCACGTCTGCTCGTCGCATATTCTGCCAGTCAAACCAATAATCTTAAACTTTAAATTTGGAGGAGCGGATTTTATCCTCAAGTTCTTGAGAGCACTCTTAGCCTGTCATTGGGCAAACATCTAAATTAGAGTCGTCAAAAATAAATATGGTTGGGCGACATTTCACGTGATATTTTCAAGAGCACTAAGGATGCAGCTTACCATCTGCTAGTCAATTCTGTTACGGTGTTTGACTTTCAGCAAGTACACACAGTTGATCTTGAACTCTAAACTCTGAATTTGCAGATAATCTTGAATTTTCTGGAGCACTAAACATCCAATAACATTTAACTCTGAATTTGCAGATAGGCAGCTAAAAACACATGCAGACTTGCAACAAACAACCATGGTCAGAGCGGGGATTAGGAAATGTACCTTGCTGGGCAGTGGCGAGGCGCACGGCGGCGGAGAGGCGACTCCACACAGCGACGGCCGATAGCGGCGGAGAGGCGACTCCACACAGCAGCAGCCGACAGCGGCGGTCGGCAGTGACGTCGATGCAGACATCGTCGTGGACAGCCATATAATCCTTGCCTATTGAACAATTATTTCATCCGAAATAGAAGGAAAGGAGAACCTGGAAAGCACATATATTAGATAACATGCAGAATTGTAAATATCTCAACGAATCAAAGGTTGCAAGCCTGAACCTGATAATTCAACTCTTATGTATTGGCTTTATTACATGGATCGACAGATAGCCACCGTCATGGTTTAGGCTTGTGTGGAAAATTATTTGTTCCAAATAGTGTCTACACTTTAAATAAATCATCCTTGGAAGGTCCATCTCTGTATCATCACGCAAGCCTGGTATTAGCTTCTAGTATAACTAAGTTTGGGTTCAGACATTATCAAATTTTCCTTCACAACATCTTAGTACCATTATCCACATCGAATACACAAATTTCAGACACGCAATGGCAATAAAATAATTCAAGCTAATTACATGGCTAATATATTCTAGATAATGACCTGGTGATAGTTGACTTTTCACGCAGCTGTTGGATAACCATTGTATCTGCCTTTAAACAGCCGCAAGGGGCACAGGATAGGGCATATGGAAAACAGTAGAGCTATAATTTCAGGGTCTACTATTAAAATAGTGCAAATGAAAAAAAAGACTAAGATACCATAGCCTACTATATCCTCTTACATGTTCTCCAATGGACTAAATGGTTTTGCATACAGATGAAGTTTTACATCTAGAACAACCTGGGGAAACAGCCTATATGGAAAGATACATAGCACATGACTAATAGGGATGCCCTAAATCATAATAGATGAGCTCAGGTTACTGTAAGATATAGAAGTAAAAGAAAGTCACATATTTTAGCTAAATTTCAGAAAATAGACCTATTGAGCAGGATGAATATTACATAGCTCAATCTCCCTCTGCAACACAATTGTCTTTTCATCAAACAACCTGTAGGCATAAATAAAAAAGGATATGGAGATCAAAGATGAAAAATTAGGGGATTTAACCAAAAGGGGTAGTGGAAGAGACAAATTTGTAGGAACAAATTTCACAACTTCCTACCATGGTGATGCCCAATTGGACATGGCCAATCCACGTGAATGGTAGAGCCAAGTATGTGCAAAATCAACACCTTCCTGACGAGAGAGAGAGAGAGAGAGAGAGAGAGGAGAGAGAGAGAGAGAGAGAGAGAGAGAGAGAGAGAGAGAGAGACCAGTGCAGTCAGAATCACCATTCTTTTTCCATACACGACACTTACGGGTCAAGGAGGAGGGGCGTAGACCAGCCGTCGTAGATTTGGCAGCCGGCCTCAACTCACCGCAGTGCTGCCGACTCCTTCTCTGACGGCCCATATCGGTCCACAAAGGGTCCTTTGCTCCTTCTCATGTAGAGTGGGCGCGAGGAGGTGGACGAGGTGGGCGGACACGTGTGTGTCAGGGGTAGCGACGTGAGCCTATGGAGAGGGAGAGAGAAGCGGAGGGCAGCAGCGGCGCCATGGCTAGAGGAGGTGGAGCTCAATGGGGATGGACGGGGAAGGGTGCGCGAGGAAGGGCGAGAGGCGGCTGGTGGCTGTCGGCAAGGATTGATGGGAGGTAGGGTTTTACCTGGGCAAAGGATGGAGACGAGCGTGGGTGGGGACTGGGCCACTGCGGAAGGGCAGCGCCGGCCTCTGCAAACCTCGTGTACCCCACTGAAATCAAGGAAAATCAATTCATATGACGCCGACATGGGGACCTGAAGAACTTGCTTGAAAAAAATAACAAGGCTTCGCTTTAGAGAACTCACTTACGGGGACAAAGCTGAGTACGTGCAGCCAAAACGCGCGTAGCTGTATATGAGGGTAAAAAAGACTTACCATAAACTGACGGCCTAGATGCCCTCTGGAGGTTCGATCCAACGGTCCTCAACATCTAACCAGCCTATGAGCTCCATGGGGTAGCACTAATAACACCTTTAGATGTCTTTAGCTGGATTTACCATTTATATAGCCAAAGGGAACTCTTCAACCGCAGTACTTAGCCATCTCATGCAGGTTTTGCTGCGTAGTCATACATATGTTGATCAGATTTAGTTTTCGAGTCTGCTCGTTACCAGAAAATTTCTGCAGGAAGAAAGAGGCTTCCTTCACGAGTTCTGCACTAACAGATCCAGTTTTCACAAGACAATGTACAAGTGCCTTCAGTTTAGCAGTGTACAGCAGCAACACACGGATGGAACATACAACACGGATGGAATATGACCTCAGTTTTTTTTCGAGAGTACATATAACCTCAGATTTTACTCACAAGAAGATGCATTCACTCTATCTTCCTAACCGTTACGTGCAAGTTCATGAAAGTATTTGGAATAAAAAATAATACATTCAGGTGTTTGGCAACTGAAAAAAAAACATAACGCCTCTGAATTTAACGTGGATTCCATGCCAATACCATAGATGTATTGGTCTGTCAGGCATATTTAAGTTTTTCATGCGAGCACCGTGCAGATGATCCTTTAGCTTGTGATCAAATTGCAAAATAAAGTGTGGCAAATTGTCAAATTCCCCTCACAAAGCATACAGTAATCATTGGTTATGGTTAGAACTTAAAAGTCAAAAAACTAAACGTTCCAAGCTCGTGTCCAGGCGTCGGCTGACGGGCCTATCTGTAAGTGGCACATTAATTCCATAAACTTTCCTCATTAATTGATATCCGGTTACATGAAGAACTATGTCAGCACGGGAGTTTCCGGTCGTGGGCGAGAAACGGGCACGACACACGCGGGAAACATAAGTCAGCGAGGACAGGAACACTGTGGCATCCCGCAAAACCACTACTAGAAAATCGCGTTGTTTTTGTGCATTGCATCATCATGACCGCATGCTCATGTCATCATGCCACATTGCATTTGAGCATCGTCATCATCTTGTATATGCTTGCATAAAACTATTTGCGGAAAAACCTGTTTTTGTTTTTAAAACGCCCCGTCTTGTTTTCAAAATTCAAAACCCGGGTCTCCGGAATATTTGTTTTGTCTACCCGCGGGTTTGCAAAAGCCCGGTTTTAATAAATACATTGTTTAATTATTTTTAGGGGGCAGTCGAATGGGCCGATTCGACCCGGACGACCACCCCCAGAATAAAACGGTTCGCCCGAAATCCCTAACCTACCCAAATCTATCCTACACACCCTATCTCCACCTCACCCCCACCAATCTCTGGATGCCACCTCACCTCCCTGTCCTCACTCCACCACTCCCAGCTCGCCACGTCAGACTCTCTCCCCCAGCCCCACTCCCTCTTCCACCTCCCCCAGACCGGCCCCACACAGCCACCCGCGCGGCCCCGCTGCCCACTTCCTCCCTCCACCCACTCAACTCAACCCCACCTGGCCCCACCCCTGGACCCGCGGCATTCCCCACACGCGCCCCCCCCACGCGCTCCCTCACCCGCTCCCGCAATCGCCACGCCACCGACGCGCCCCACCCCTTCTCCCTCCTCGCCGGCACCCGCCGCGGCACCTCTGTCCTCCGGCCCGAGCCCCTCCGCTCTCCTCGCCTTCCTCCTCCTTCGCCTCCCCGGCCGGCCTCGGTCCGCCCCCGCGCCTTCGAGCTCCTCGCCGCCCTGAGCTCCACCCCGCCGCCTCCGGCCCGCGCCCAGCCCGCTCGCCGCCTCCCTCCACCGTCCTCTCCGCCACCGGCCCTCCGTCCTTCCGCCGCCTCCGCTTGGTCTCGCCAGGCCCCCTCCTCCGTGCTCGTCGCCGGCCACCCCTCCTCTGTGTCGCCCTCTCTCCTCCCGCATGCAGCCTCCTCTGCGTCGCGGACGCCGGCGTCTTCCCGAGCTCCATCCTCGCCGGCGCCCCTCCACCACCTCGAGACCATCCGATCCCCTGCAAGCTCCCTCAACAAGATCGCCACCGCTCTTCCCCGCCGGCGTCGACCTCGGACCCCACGGCCATGGCAGCGCCCTCTTCCACCTCCGGCCTCCTGCGCGTCCCCGGCAGCGACCGTCGAGCAGAGCCGCTGGACCCCGCGCGTCCCAGACCCGGCAGCACCCGCGCGTCCCCACCTCTGGCCACGTGTGTTTTGTGTGTTTGTGCGATGTTCTCCAAAACGCCCGAGTCCAACGACAAGATCGGCATCGGCAAAACCAAGAGGGAACCCGAGATCTTCGGGAGAAAACTCGACTTAGACCAAGTGCGCCAACCACACCGAGAAACCACGGTACCGGGAGATCGACACAGGACTGAAGCACCAAGGCCCCCTTCATGGAATCGCCAAGATCCACCGGCGCCAAACCCAAGACCGACATCGTCATCCAAGAACTCCGACAAGGACGCCAAGCTCGTCGGAACCCAGCCGCCAAGTACTCCCTCGAGGACGCCGAGTACTTCACCCCGGACACCGAGACCCTGGACGACAAGTTCTCTTTTCCGGACGCCGAGCTCGCCGAGAACCCGGATGCGACAAGATCTGCCCCGTTGTTCGAGAATGTTCCTGCCGAGACCGATCCCGTCGAACCCTGAACCCTGAGACCCGACCCCGAACCCCGGAACCTCAAGTTCGTCGAGGCCCTGTAATGTGTGAACCCCTTCCCGAAACCCTATTTTATAATATAATACAACTTGTTGCATATTAATTGAGCATGCTCGCATATATCTCATGTGGTTTGGGGGCCTTATGCCGATTCACTGCATAAGTAAATATGGGGCCCATATGCGGACAAATCTAGTCTTATATTGGCCCCATTTAAATTTGTGCATCGAACCGATGATATATTTTGCCTTGCTAATACAACATTTAATTTGCGGGGTAGATAAATAACTTGAACCGTTTAATTAAATGTCGGGACCCCGGTTCCGCTTAATATGACCTAATTGCATCGCATCTTTGCCATGTCATACATCACACATGCATCATGCCCGATCTTTTGCCGTAGTATTAAATATTGCATCCGGTGTTTATTCTAGTGTTTTGCTTCTTCGCGGGTAAGGCCGTTGAGTTGATGTGAGTTTCGCCCCGATCTTCGGGTAAACCTTCGGCAATGTTTTCAGGCGAGCATCTCCCCCTTTCTACCTATCTTACTTTTATAGTATTTATTTCCCTCCTGTTGATCTATTGCTATCTGTGTTGCGATGCTCTAGTTTTCGTACCCATGATATCCCTTGCAGCCTTATATTGCCTTGGACACATCCTATTACCTGTTGTTTGGTAGATAGATGGACTTACGCGTCGTAGTCGCTTGCTCAAGTGCTGTTGCGTGTCGTTCGATACCACAGTTGTTGGAGTGTGGCCGCATGTTGGATGTTGGAGATGATCATGGCTTTATTTATTGTTCACTTTAATTACTGTTTAACAACTAAAATTGAAGTAGGTAAGCAGAGGCACAGGTGGGCAATAGATGTTATTTGGTTGTTTCCCGTCCACTTGTGTCCCGTAGGACCCCGAATTCTTGACACCTGTTCCGAGATCGAGCGCGCTAACCACAGGTGGGGAGATATGGGCCCCCCATTGATTAGTACCTGATTTCAAAGTATTGTACTGGGGGCCACAAACTAGTTTGGGGTTTTATTACTATCCTGTACTTATGCCATGCTTTACTGCTTTATTTACGATTGTGCGATGGATAGCACACTGTACTGTTTAGGATCGGGACACGTTTTCGCGGTGTCGACACCCCGAGTTTTCGGGTTCCCAGTCGTTCACAGCCGTCTACCCAAACCCTGAGTCCGTCTCGGAGACCGGCCGACTTCGTTGCGGGTGTACTTAGTGGGGTGGCCCCCCGTGCTTGCTTTGGGTCTGGAAACGTCATGACTTAGGCCCCGCCGACATACCGATGGGTGTATGTTAACTGATCTGGCAAAAAGGGTCGAAGTGCTTGTGGATACTTTGGTGCACCCCTGCAGGGTTAAATCTTTTCGAGAAGCCGTGTCCGCGGTTATGGACGACTTGGAGCACAGTGCTTGATCATAGACAACTAGAACTAAAGTTTACTGTTATAAATTGACTTGTATCCGATATGATTAGTAATCAGCTTCACTACAACGGAATGGCTAAATATAAGTACCAACAACTGCTGGGTTTGGGATATCTCATGCTAATTGTATTTGACTAGTAAGTGTCGCAATTACAACGGAATGGTTAGCTAAAACGGCCCACTGTTTATTTTATCAGGACGATTATCTACACCTGACTAGTAATTGCTGCAACAATAACTGAATAAATAAAACTGTCAACTGTGTGAGTTCCTCGGTTGACTTCCTCGTTTGGTCTCGAGGGGGAATACCAGGATGGGATTGTTTGGTGTTAGTATCAGGTTGGTTCCGGATAGGTCTTCCTTACCCCTCTCTGATAGCCGCCTATTTTATCGAGTCTCTATAGGTTGTTTAGTGCATGCTGCGCTGCCGCTGCAGTCCACCATACCTATGTAGGCGAGGACCGCCGAATTCTAGTCTCGCCGTGTACTGGCCTCAGTACTGACGCTCCTCTTTTTACTTTGCCCTTTTGTCGGCACCCCTTTTGTTTAAGCAGGTTTTGAGATCGAAGTCGTTAGCAGGGTTACCCTTCCGGCTTGGCCTGGGCAGGGTTATGGACGCCATTGGTTATTCTTCAGGGCTCTTAGCCCCATTTGCATCTTGCCCGTAGTCGGACGCTCTATCATTTTCAAGGTGATTTGGATCTTTGTATATTATATCTGTATTTTTGACTCATTGAGTCGCTGTTGTATATATATCTGTTCTGTGGGTCCCATCGAGGACTGTTGT
Source organism: Avena sativa (assembly GCA_916181665.1). Lineage (NCBI taxonomy): Eukaryota > Viridiplantae > Streptophyta > Magnoliopsida > Poales > Poaceae > Avena > Avena sativa. The sequence goes on along the minus strand of OV702284.1, from coordinate 55,625,626 downwards.
GTAATGTTATTACTTCGTTTTCCACCCGCACGAAAGTGCCTGGTGGGCACCTTCGAATCGTTTCTATGCGGGTTTGGCGGGAATCGCTGAAACTTGCATAGGGCCGATTCTGAGGGTGTTACAGAGTGGTATCAGAGCCAGGTTGTTGCGATACCCCACAAGTCCAGCCTGTAGGATAACCTAGCTAACGGCCGAAGTAGAGTGTCAAACCTATTTTCGCAAAATCGGTTGGATAGTTCTGATTAGGTCTGATTTTACTCCTTACCCCTCTGCTATTCTCCTCTTACCTCCGCGTGTTTTAAATCCACTCTCTTTCCTTCTGCTAGTCCAGGATTTCTCGTGGTTGGGTTTTCCGTCGTACCTTCAGGGTTTCGCTTCCTCCTTTGGTTATGGTGTTGCTACATCTGGTCTTCATGCTATCCGAGGAATCCTTCGTCTGATGGACTTCTCTTTGTTCCTTCTCGTGCCTTCTGGTGTTTACCGACGCGACGACATCATCTACGCTAGATCTGATGCAGAGTCTGCATCACTCCTTTGTTTCCGAACCTCGCTTGTCGAGATCTTCAGTCTGAATTCTGAGAGTTGGTTGCATAATCTGTTATTCGTGTACATAGTAATGCTTTGAGTGCGGGATGGAGTCGCGACCATACCACTACTCATACCATTCACTTTTGTACATTGAATGGTGGATCGATGCAACTCTTCCTCCTTCCATGGAAGTTAGTGGTGGCCTTACCTTTAACTTCGTCTGTTGTTTAACCGGAGTGTTCCCTTGACGAACGTGAACAACGACCCTTTGTTGGTGGTGTCGCCCATTTCAAGACGGACAACGACCTCTTGTTAGTGGTGTCGCGAGGATCTACACGAAGCGAGAAGATTCAGATCGCCGACCTTCTTTCCGGTACCATGAGGTGGATCTCGAGGGAGAGATCCATTGTTAGTGGTGTCGAATTGTGGCATCCCGCAAAACCACTACTAGAAAATCGCGTTGTTTTTGTGCATTGCATCATCATGACCGCATGCTCATGTCATCATGCCACATTGCATTTGAGCATCGTCATCATCTTGCATATGCTTGCATAAAACTATTTGCGGAAAAACCTGTTTTTGTTTTCTAAAACGCCCCGTCTTGTTTTCAAAATTCAAAACCCGGGTCTCCGGAATATTTGTTTTGTCTACCCGCGGGTTTGCAAAAGCCCGGTTTTAATAAATACATTGTTTAATTATTTTTAGGGGGGCAGTCGAACGGGCCGATTCGACCCGGACGACCACCCCCAGAATAAAACGGTTCGCCCGAAATCCCTAACCTACCCAAATCTATCCTACACACCCTACCTCCACCTCACCCCCACCAATCTCTGGATGCCACCTCACCTCCCTGTCCTCACTCCACCACTCCCAGCTCGCCACGTCAGACTCTCTCCCCCAGCCCCACTCCCTCTTCCACCTCCCCCAGACCGGCCCCACACAGCCACCCGCGCGGCCCCGCTGCCCACTTCCTCCCTCCACTCACTCAACTCAACCCCACCTGGCCCCACCCCTGGACCCGCGGCATTCCCCACACGCGCCCCCCCACGCGCTCCCTCACCCGCTCCCGCAATCGCCACGCCACCGACGCGCCCCACCCCTTCTCCCTCCTCGCCGGCACCCGCCGCGGCACCTCTGTCCTCCGGCCCGAGCCCCTCCGCTCTCCTCGCCTTCCTCCTCCTTCGCCTCCCCGGCCGGCCTCGGTCCGCCCCCGCGCCTTCGAGCTCCTCGCCGCCCTGAGCTCCACCCCGCCGCCTCCGGCCCGCGCCCGGCCTGCTCACCGCCTCCCTCCACCGTCCTCTCCGCCACCGGCCCTCCGTCCTTCCGCCGCCTCCGCTTGGTCTCGCCAGGCCCCCTCCTCCGTGCTCGTCGCCGGCCACCCCTCCTCTGTGTCGCCCTCTCTCCTCCCGCATGCAGCCTCCTCTACGTCGCGGACGCCGGCGTCTTCCCGAGCTCCATCCTCGCCGGCGCCCCTCCACCACCTCGAGACCATCCGATCCCCTGCAAGCTCCCTCAACAAGATCGCCACCGCTCTTCCCCGCCGGCGTCGACCTCGGACCCCACGGCCATGGCAGCGCCCTCTTCCACCTCCGGCCTCCTGCGCGTCCCCGGCAGCGACCGTCGAGCAGAGCCGCTGGACCCCGCGCGTCCCAGACCCGGCAGCACCCGCGCGTCCCCACCTCTGGCCACGTGTGTTTTGTGTGTTTGTGCGATGTTCTCCAAAACGCCCGAGTCCAACGACAAGATCGGCATCGGCAAAACCAAGAGGGAACCCGAGATCTTCGGGAGAAAACTCGACTTAGACCAAGTGCGCCAACCACACCGAGAAACCACGGTACCGGGAGATCGACACAGGACTGAAGCACCAAGGCCCCCTTCATGGAATCGCCAAGATCCACCGGAGCCAAACCCAAGACCGACATCGTCATCCAAGAACTCCGACAAGGACGCCAAGCTCGTCGGAACCCAGCCGCCAAGTACTCCCTCGAGGACGCCGAGTACTTCACCCCGGACACCGAGACCCTGGACGACAAGTTCTCTTTTCCGGACGCCGAGCTCGCCGAGAACCCGGATGCGACAAGATCTGCCCCGTTGTTCGAGAATGTTCCTGCCGAGACCGATCCCGTCGAACCCTGAACCCTGAGACCCGACCCCGAACCCCGGAACCTCAAGTTCGTCGAGGCCCTGTAATGTGTGAACCCCTTCCCGAAACCCTATTTTATAATATAATACAACTTGTTGCATATTAATTGAGCATGCTCGCATATATCTCATGTGGTTTGGGGGCCTTATGCCGATTCACTGCATAAGTAAATATGGGGCCCATATGCGGACAAATCTAGTCTTATATTGGCCCCATTTAAATTTGTGCATCGAACCGATGATATATTTTGCCTTGCTAATACAACATTTAATTTGCGGGGTAGATAAATAACTTGAACCGTTTAATTAAATGTCGGGACCCCGGTTCCGCTTAATATGACCTAATTGCATCGCATCTTTGCCATGTCATACATCACACATGCATCATGCCCGATCTTTTGCCGTAGTATTAAATATTGCATCCGGTGTTTATTCTAGTGTTTTGCTTCTTCGCGGATAAGGCCGTTGAGTTGATGTGAGTTTCGCCCCGATCTTCGGGTAAACCTTCGGCAATGTTTTCAGGCGAGCATCTCCCCCTTTCTACCTATCTTACTTTTATAGTATTTATTTCCCTCCTGTTGATCTATTGCTATCTGTGTTGCGATGCTCTAGTTTTCGTACCCATGATATCCCTTGCAGCCTTATATTGCCTTGGACACATCCTATTACCTGTTGTTTGGTAGATAGATGGACTTACGCGTCGTAGTCGCTTGCTCAAGTGCTGTTGCGTGTCGTTCGGTACCACAGTTGTTGGAGTGTGGCCGCATGTTGGATGTTGGAGATGATCATGGCTTTATTTATTGTTCACTTTAATTACTGTTTAACAACTAAAATTGAAGTAGGTAAGCAGAGGCACAGGTGGGCAATAGATGTTATTTGGTTGTTTCCCGTCCACTTGTGTCCCGTAGGACCCCGAATTCTTGACACCTGTTCCGAGATCGAGCGCGCTAACCACAGGTGGGGAGATATGGGCCCCCCATTGATTAGTACCTGATTTCAAAGTATTGTACTGGGGGCCACAAACTAGTTTGGGGTTTTATTACTATCCTGTACTTATGCCATGCTTTACTGCTTTATTTACGATTGTGCGATGGATAGCACACTGTACTGTTTAGGATCGGGACACGTTTTCGCGGTATCGACACCCCGAGTTTTCGGGTTCCCAGTCGTTCACAGCCGTCTACCCAAACCCTGAGTCCGTCTCGGAGACCGGCCGACTTCGTTGCGGGTGTACTTAGTGGGGTGGCCCCCCGTGCTTGCTTTGGGTCTGGAAACGTCATGACTTAGGCCCCGCCGACATACCGATGGGTGTATGTTAACTGATCTGGCAAAAAGGGTCGAAGTTCTTGTGGATACTTTGGTGCACCCCTGCAGGGTTAAATCTTTTCGAGAAGCCGTGTCCGCGGTTATGGACGACTTGGAGCACAGTGCTTGATCATAGACAACTATAACTAAAGTTTACTGTTATAAATTGACTTGTATCCGATATGATTAGTAATCAGCTTCACTACAACGGAATGGCTAAATATAAGTACCAACAACTGCTGGGTTTGGGATATCTCATGCTAATTGTATTTGACTAGTAAGTGTCGCAATTACAACGGAATGGTTAGCTAAAACGGCCCACTGTTTATTTTATCAGGACGATTATCTACACCTGACTAGTAATTGCTGCAACAATAACTGAATAAATAAAACTGCCAACTGTGTGAGTTCCTCGGTTGACTTCCTCGTTTGGTCTCGAGGGGGAATACCAGGATGGGATTGTTTGGTGTTAGTATCAGGTTGGTTCCGGATAGGTCTTCCTTACCCCTCTCTGATAGCCGCCTGTTTTATCGAGTCTCTATAGGTTGTTTAGTGCATGCTGCGCTGCCGCTGCAGTCCACCATACCTATGTAGGCGAGGACCGCCGAATTCTAGTCTCGCCGTGTACTGGCCTCAGTACTGACGCTCCTCTTTTTCCTTTGCCCTTTTGTCGGCACCCCTTTTGTTTAAGCAGGTTTTGAGATCGACGTCGTTAGCAGGGTTACCCTTCCGGCTTGGCCTGGGCAGGGTTATGGACGCCATTGGTTATTCTTCAGGGCTCTTAGCCCCATTTGCATCTTGCCCGTAGTCGGACGCTCTATCATTTTCAAGGTGATTTGGATCTTTGTATATTATATCTGTATTTTTGACTCATTGAGTCGCTGTTGTATATATATCTGTTCTGTGGGTCCCATCGAGGACTGTTGTGTAATGTTATTACTTCGTTTTCCACCCGCACGAAAGTGCCTGGTGGGCACCTTCGAATCGTTTCTATGCGGGTTTGGCGGGAATCGCTGAAACTTGCATAGGGCCAATTCTGAGGGTGTTACAGAGTGGTATCAGAGCCAGGTTGTTGCGATACCCCACAAGTCCAGCCTGTAGGATAACCTAGCTAACGGCCGAAGTAGAGTGTCAAACCTATTTTCGCAAAATCGGTTGGATAGTTCTGATTAGGTCTGATTTTACTCCTTACCCCTCTGCTATTCTCCTCTTACCTCCGCGTGTTTTGAATCCACTCTCTTTCCTTCTGCTAGTCCAGGATTTCTCGTGGTTGGGTTTTCCGTCGTACCTTCAGGGTTTCGCTTCCTCCTTTGGTTACGGTGTTGCTACATCTGGTCTTCATGCTATCCGAGGAATCCTTCGTCTGATGGACTTCTCTTTGTTCCTTCTCGTGCCTTCTGGTGTTTACCGACGCGACGACATCATCTACGCTAGATCCGATGCAGAGTCTGCATCACTCCTTTGTTTCCGAACCTCGCTTGTCGAGATCTTCAGTCTGAATTCTGAGAGTTGGTTGCATAATCTGTTATTCGTGTACATAGTAATGCTTTGAGTGCGGGATGGAGTCGCGACCATACCACTACTCATACCATTCACTTTTGTACATTGAATGGTGGATCGATGCAACTCTTCCTCCTTCCATGGAAGTTAGTGGTGGCCTTACCTTTAACTTCGTCTGTTGTTTAACCGGAGTGTTCCCTTGACGAACGTGAACAACGACCCTTTGTTGGTGGTGTCGCCCATTTCAAGACGGACAACGACCTCTTGTTAGTGGTGTCGCGAGGATCTACACGAAGCGAGAAGATTCAGATCGCCGACCTTCTTTCCGGTACCATGAGGTGGATCTCGAGGGAGAGATCCATTGTTAGTGGTGTCGAATTGTGGCATCCCGCAAAACGACTACTAGAAAATCGTGTTGTTTTTGTGCATTGCATCATCATGACCGCATGCTCATGTCATCATGCCACATTGCATTTGAGCATCGTCATCATCTTGCATATGCTTGCATAAAACTATTTGCGGAGAAACCTGTTTTTGTTTTCTAAAACGCCCCGTCTTGTTTTCAAAATTCAAAACCCGGGTCTCCGGAATATTTGTTTTGTCTACCCGCGGGTTTGCAAAAGCCCGGTTTTAATAAATACATTGTTTAATTATTTTTAGGGGGGCAGTCGAACGGGCCGATTCGACCCGGACGACCACCCCCAGAATAAAACGGTTCGCCCGAAATCCCTAACCTACCCAAATCTATCCTACCCACCCTACCTCCACCTCACCCCCACCAATCTCTGGATGCCACCTCACCTCCCTGTCCTCACTCCACCACTCCCAGCTCGCCACGTCAGACTCTCTCCCCCAGCCCCACTCCCTCTTCCACCTCCCCCAGACCGGCCCCACACAGCCACCCGCGCGGCCCCGCTGCCCACTTCCTCCCTCCACCCACTCAACTCAACCCCACCTGGCCCCACCCCTGGACCCGCAGCATTCCCCACACGCGCCCCCCCACGCGCTCCCTCACCCGCTCCCGCAATCGCCACGCCACCGACGCGCCCCACCCCTTCTCCCTCCTCGCCGGCGCCCGCCGCGGCACCTCTGTCCTCCGGCCCGAGCCCCGCCGCTCTCCTCGCCTTCCTCCTCCTTCGCCTCCCTGGCCGGCCTTGGTCCGCCCCCACGCCTTCGAGCTCCTCGCCGCCCTGAGCTCCACCCCGCCGCCTCCGGCCCGCGCCCGGCCCGCTCGCCGCCTCCCTCCACCGTCCTCTCCGCCACCGGCCCTCCGTTCTTCCGTCGCCTCAGCTTGGTCTCGCCAGGCCCCCTCCTCCGCGCTCGTCGCCGGCCACCCCTCCTCTGTGTCGCCCTCTCTCCTCCCGCCTGCAGCCTCCTCTGCGTCGCGGACGCCGGCGTCTTCCCGAGCTCCATCCTCGCCGGCGCCCCTCCACCACCTCGAGACCATCCGATCCCCTGCAAGCTCCCTCGACAAGATCGCCACCGCTCTTCCCCGCCGGCGTCGACCTCGGACCCCACGGCCATGGCAGCGCCCTCTTCCACCTCCGGCCTCCTGCGCGTCCCCGGCAGCGACCGTCGAGCAGAGCCGCTGGACCCCGCGCGTCCCAGACCCGGCAGCACCCGCGCGTCCCCACCTCTGGCCACGTGTGTTTTGTGTGTTTGTGCGATGTTCTCCAAAACGCCCGAGTCCAACGACAAGATCGGCATCGGCAAAACCAAGAGGGAACCCGAGATCTTCGGGAGAAAACTCGACTTAGACCAAGTGCGCCAACCACACCGAGAAACCACGGTACCGGGAGATCGACACAGGACTGAAGCACCAAGGCCCCCTTCATGGAATCGCCAAGATCCACCAGCGCCAAACCCAAGACCGACATCGTCATCCGAGAACTCCGACAAGGACGCCAAGCTCGTCGGAACCCAGCCGCCAAGTACTCCCTCGAGGACGCCGAGTACTTCACCCCGGACACCGAGACCCTGGACGACAAGTTCTCTTTTCCGGACGCCGAGCTCGCCGAGAACCCGAATGCGACAAGATCTACCCCGTTGTTTGAGAATGTTCCTGCCGAGACCGATCCCGTCGAACCCTGAACCCTGAGACCCGACCCCGAACCCCGGAACCTCAAGTTCGTCGAGGCCCTCTAATGTGTGAACCCCTTCCCGAAACCCTATTTTATAATATAATACAACTTGTTGCATATTAATTGAGCATGCTCGCATACATCTCATGTGGTTTGGGGGCCTTATGCCGATTCACTGCATAAGTAAATATGGGGCCCATATGCGGACAAATCTAGTCTTATATTGACCCCATTTAAATTTGTGCATCGAACCGATGATATATTTTGCCTTGCTAATACAACATTTAATTTGCGGGGTAGATAAATAACTTGAACCGTTTAATTAAATGTCGGGACCCCGATTCCGCTTAATATGACTAATTGCATCGCATCTTTGCCATGTCATACATCACACATGCATCATGCCCGATCTTTTGCCGTAGTATTAAATATTGCATCCGGTGTTTATTCTAGTGTTTTGCTTCTTCGCGGATAAGGCCGTTGAGTTGATATGAGTTTCGCCCCGATCTTCGGGTAAACCTTCGGCAATGTTTTCAGGCGAGCATCTCCCCCTTTATACCTATCTTACTTTTATAGTATTTATTTCCCTCCTGTTGATCTATTGCTATCTGTGTTGCGATGCTCTAGTTTTCGTACCCGTGATATCCCTTGCAGCCTTATATTTCCTTGGACACATCCTATTACCTGTTGTTTGGTAGATAGATGGACTTGCGCGTCGTAGTCGCTTGCTCAAGTGTTGTTGCGTGTCGTTCGGTACCACAGTTGTTGGAGTGTGGCCGCATGTTGGATGTTGGAGATGATCATGGCTTTATTTATTGTTCACTTTAATTACTGTTTAACAACTAAAATTGAAGTAGGTAAGCAGAGGCACAGGTGGGCAATAGATGTTATTTGGTTGTTGCCCGTCCACTTGTGTCCCGTAGGACCCCGAGTTCTTGACACCTGTTCCGAGATCGAGCGCGCTAACCACAGGTGGGGAGATATGGGCCCCCCATTGATTAGTACCTGATTTCAAAGTATTGTACTGGGGGCCACAAACTACTTTGGGGTTTTATTACTATCCTGTACTTATGCCATGCTTTACTGCTTTATTTACGATTGTGCGATGGATAGCACACTGTACTGTTTAGGATCGGGACACGTTTTCGCGGTGTCGACACCCCGAGTTTTCGGGTTCTCAGTCGTTCACAGACGTCTACCCAAACCCTGAGTCCGTCTCGGAGACCGGCCGACTTTGTTGCGGGTGTACTTAGTGGGGTGGCCCCCCGTGCTTGCTTTGGGTCTGGAAACGTCATGACTTAGGCCCCGCCGACATACCGATGGGTGTATGTTAACTGATCTGGCAAAAAGGGTCGAAGTGCTTGTGGATACTTTGGTGCACCCCTGCAGGGTTAAATCTTTTCGAGAAGCCGTGTCCGCGGTTATGGACGACTTGGAGCACAGTGCTTGATCATAGACAACTATAACTAAAGTTTACTGTTATAAATTGACTTATATCCGATATGATTAGTAATCAGCTTCACTACAACGGAATGGCTAAATATAAGTACCAACAACTGCTGGGTTTTTGATATCTCATGCTAATTGTATTTGACTAGTAAGTGTCGCAATTACAACGGAATGGTTAGCTAAAACGGCCCACTGTTTATTTTATCAGGACGATTATCTACACCTGACTAGTAATTGCTGCAACAATAACTGAATAAATAAAACTGCCAACTGTGTGAGTTTCTCGGTTGACTTCCTCGTTTGGTCTCGAGGGGGAATACCAGGATGGGATTGTTTGGTGTTAGTATCAGGTTGGTTCCGGATAGGTCTTCCTTACCCCTCTCTGATAGCCGCCTGTTTTATCGAGTCTCTATAGGTTGTTTAGTGCATGCTGCGTTGCCGCTGCAGTCCACCATACCTATGTAGGCGAGGACCGCCGAATTCTAGTCTCGCCGTGTACTGGCCTCAGTACTGACGCTCCTCTTTTTCCTTTGCCCTTTTGTCGGCACCCCTTTTGTTTAAGCAGGTTTTGAGATCGACGTCGTTAGCAGGGTTACCCTTCCGGCTTGGCCTGGGCAGGGTTATGGACGCCATTGGTTATTCTTCAGGGCTCTTAGCCCTATTTGCATCTTGTCCGTAGTCGGACGCTCTATCATTTTCAAGGTGATTTGGATCTTTGTATATTATATCTGTATTTTTGACTCATTGAGTCGCTGTTGTATATATATCTGTTCTGTGGGTCCCATCGAGGACTGTTGTGTAATGTTATTACTTCGTTTTTCACCCGCACGAAAGTGCCTGGTGGGCACCTTCGAATCGTTTCTATGCGGGTTTGGCGGGAATCGCTGAAACTTGCATAGGGCCGATTCTGAGGGTGTTACAAACACCAGCTGCACGGGGATTAGATCGTTTGCATCGTTGGTTTGAGTCCGCCTGCTGGGATGCCCTTACTTGTAAGTTTTGCTTCGTGCCAGGACAGAGTGACCGGACATGTTCGTCGATGTGCACGTTCGTTCCCAACGCGCTTCCTGTCTAGCCAAATTGCGGTTGAACTGTCCGGCTGCTCACAGTGCCTCATGGCCGGCTAGCACCGCTTTGCCGCTCCTCCCGCCCGTCGTCCACGACCGCCACCGAGTGGAAGAGCCACCGCCAATGAGGACTTACCTACATACTCATATCTTTACATATACTACATATTCGTACAATTTAGTTGGGTCATACAGATTTTGTATAGGACTATGTCTCGTTTAATATTAATAACGAAGGATATTGAGTGATTTCACAACTACACTGTCGGCATATAGCTATTTTCCATTTTGCCTCATTAATCCTAGAAAAATTATAACTAAATCATTCAAATTCAGAATAATACATATTATATATATCAAAATTTGCAGAAAAATAATATCTATCTAGCTAAACTCAAATATTACGTATTTTTGTTGAATAAAATATAAAAACATTACATATACTTTCGTATAACACATTTTTCTATTATCTGATGCCAAAAACGGGGTGTTTTGTAAAGCAACAACCAACAAAAGTTTCAAAATGGTACCATCTCATTTAAAAAAAATACTAAGTGTCCTTGCATGGACAATGTCCCAATCCAGATATTTTAAACCTTTTCGTCCACCCCTCGTGAAAAGGATAAATTCCTGCCGGATCGATAGGAAATTGGTTACATTTGAACTACTAGTACATGATTTGATGCTCATAATTTTTTGGAAAAAACATTTTTAGATTCACAATATACTATTTCATCAAAGATCCACTACAAGTTTAGCGAGGCTCGGACCCGAGCTAACAATCTTCATGCTCGGCGTTTTAAGCATATATAGTTTAAAACAGGCATAAGAAATTCAAAAACGATGATCCAAACAATGTAAAACCTTCGTGTCGTGTCATATTATATGACATAGTTATAAGTAAAAATATCAAACTTGGTATATTGATTCCATATCAAAAAAAAACTTCTCATAAATGAGCTATCATGTTTGAGGTTTCATGGTTTTTAAGCCAAATGACCAATGTTATGGCTAGAATAGCGGAATTTTGTGATAATGTGCATATATTGTGCACACAAGTACATCATGGGATGGCGAACAATGTTCCATGAGGAATTTTTTTCCCACCAAAATGCCTTTTTCCATTTTCTAAATGTCAAAAACGGGGTATTTTGTGAAGCAACCACCAAATAAAAGTTTCAAAATGGTACCATCCAGTTTTACAAAAATACTAGGTCACCTTTAATGGATAATGTCCCAACCGGGGTATCTTAAACATTTTCTTCCACCCCTCGTAAAAAGACAAATTCTTGCCGAATCGGTAGGAAGTGAGTCAGATTTGAACTACAGGTACATGATCTGATGCTCATGATTTTTTGGAAAAAAGTATTTTTAGGTTCACAATATGCTATTTCATCAAAGATCCACTCCAAGTTTAGCGAGGCTCGGCTTCGAGCTAAGAATCTTCATATCCGCTGTTTTGACCATAGTTTGAAACAGGCACGAGAAATTCAAAAACGATCCAAACAATGTAAAACATTCGCGTCGTGTCATATTATGTCACATAGATGTAAGAAAAAATATCAAACTTGATATATTGATTGCATCTCAAAAAAACCTTCATAAGCTATCATGTTCGAGGTTTTATGGCTTCTAGGCCAAACGACTAATGTTATGGCCAGAATTGCGACATAGTTTCCAATAATGTGTCCATATTGTGCACACATGTGCATCATGGGACAACGAAAACAACGTTGTAGGTGGAAGTTTTCCTTTTTATCGCACCAAAAAGCAATTTTCTATTTTTTGAGTGTCAAAAAGAGGATGTTTTGTGAAGCAACCACCAGATAAAAATTTCAAAATGGTACCACCTATTTTTCAAAAATACTAGGCCACCTTGGATGGACAATGTCCCAACCGAGATATCCTAAACCTTCCCTTCCACCCATCGTGAAAAAGACAAATAACTGCCAAATCGGTAGGAAGTGGGTCAGATTTAAACTACAGATACATGATTTGGTTCTTATTTTTTTTTTAAAAAAATCATTTTTAGGTTCACAACATGATATTTCATCATAGATCCATTACAAGTTTAGCGAGGCTCAGCAAGAGCTAAGAATTTTTTAGAATCATCAAATTTAAAAGGGAAATTTTAATATGATTTTTTGAAGATTTGAACACTATTCAATGAATTTTATTTTTAAAAAGACATGATGCATGATTAAAATGATGATAGGGATGTCATGTTTGGATTTTTTTTCTCATTTTTCTGATTGATTTGGACATATTATTTGTCAAATTCCGATTTACGAATTTAAAGATATAAATTATTCCATATTAAATAGAAAAAGACAAAACAAATTCATTTTACTATTAATTAAATTCAAGATTATTATTACTTAAATAATTATTAAATTTAAAAAATAAACGTGTGTGACACCATGGTCCAAGGGTTAATAGGATTGATACGGTAGTATAATCAATAAGGTCTAAATTTTTTATCGGAAGCTCATTCGGAAGAAACGGAGACGCTTTTGAGATTAACGAGTCAAACAATTAAAAAAAATTGAAAAAATTTGAAAAAAAAATGATTTTCTTTAAAAAAAAAAACTAGGTCAACGATATTGCAGTTGGCGTAGCTACCGCCATACTAAACGGCCGTCAATCTAGGCCGACGACAAATGCTGTAGGCGTAGCTACCGCCGTACCAAACGGTCGCCAACCGCCAATGTGGGCCCCGCAGGCGCTACGCTGACGGTTTTTCTTACACCGACGGCCATATGGTCTATGCCTACGGGAAAAACACCGACGGCAGCCGTTAGCGTTCGCCAACGGCAAGCTCATTTCCTGTAGCGAAAGTATAACTGGTACCACGTAGATTAGTGTTTTTGCCCAAGAAATAATAACTAATTTAACATCTACTTTGGGATGATTTATGGTACATCAATGCAGCCTAGACCGTCTAATTGGCTCGATCCTACGATTCAAATCTGATACACTACCTTAAATTTCATAGTATATTTCGTCCCGAGCAGCATTTTTGGTATAACACTGTTTAAATCATGCATCCGGTTTTCAGATTGAAAGGTAATGTTGTATTTTCATCTATATAAGTAAAACTATAGAACTATAATTTGAACCCCAGAAAATTCTGACAGAAATTAGCAAATTAACTAATGGCTCAAAACTGGCCTAATTATGCTGGACCATTCGATCGGTGCATATACTACAGGTGTAGTACGATGCACCGGTGGTTGAGACGTACACCCTTCATACATGGGCAACTTACTTCACGCATGTTACGAGAGTCGAGTTGACTTGACTTGCAGGGGGAGTGAGCCTAGCTCAATTGGTTGGGGAGTGGATGTACAAACCCAACACCTGAGTTCAAATCCTCATGGAAGCGAATTAAGGTTCCTATTTATACTTGAGGACCAGGCTCTCCTGGTACTCATGCAATTTATCTTGAGGACCAAGCTTGGTTCTTAACTAAGTTTAAAAATCCTGGTACTCATGCTTAATGGCTGTGTGCATCCCTAGTTGGTGCAGAAGCCGGGGAAGTGAAATCCTCCCTCCATTTTAGGGGGAGTGATCCTAGCTCAACTGGTTGGGGGAGTGGATGTACAAACCCAACACCTGAGTTCAAATCCTCACGGAAGCGAATTAAGGTTCCTATTTATACTTGAGGACCAGGCTCTCCTGGTACTCATGCAATTTATCTTGAGGACCAGGCTTGGTGCTTAACTAAGTTTAAAAATCCTAGTACTCATGGTACTCATGCTTAATGGTTGTGTGCATCCCTAGTTGGTGCAGAGGCCGGGGAAGTGAAATCTTCCCTCCATTTTAGGAGGAGTGAGCCTAGCTCAACTGGTTGGGGGAGTGGATGTACAAAACCAACACCTGAGTTCAAATCCTCACGGAAGCAAATTAAGGTTCTTATTTATACTTGAGGACCAGGCTCTCCTGGTACTCATGCAATTTATCTTGAGGACCAGGCTTGGTGCTTAACCAAGTTTAAAAATCCTGGTACTCATGCTTAATGGTTGTGTGCATCCCTAGTTGGTGTAGAGGCTGAGGAAGTGAAATCCTCCCTCCATTTGGGGGGAGTGAGCCTAGCTCAACTGGTTGGGGGAGTGGATGTACAAACCCAACACCTGAGTTCAAATCCTCATGGAAGCGAATTAAGGTTCATATTTATACTTGAGGACCAGGATCTCCTGGTACTCATGCAATTTATCTTGAGGACCAGGCTTGGTGCTTAACCAAGTTTAAAAATCCTAGTACTCATGCTTAATGGCTGTGTGCATCCCTAGTTGGTGCAGAGGCCGGGGAAGTGAAATCCTCCCTCCATTTTAAGGGGGAGTGAGCCTAGCTCAATTGGTTGGGGGAGTGGATGTACAAACCCAACACCTGAGTTCAAATCCTCACGGAAGCGAATTAAGGTTTCTATTTATACTTGAGGACCAGGCTCTCCTGGTACTCATGCAATTTATCTTGAGGGCCAGGCTTGGTGCCTAACCAAGTTTAAAAATCCTGGTACTCATGCTTAATGGCTGTGTGCATCCCTATTTGGTGTAGAGGCCGGGGAAGTGAAATCCTCCCTCCATTTTAGGGGAGTGAGCCTAGCTCAACTAGTTGGAGGAGTGGATGTACAAACCCGACACCTGAGTTCAAATCCTCACGGAAGCGAATTAAGGTTCCTATGTATACTTGAGGACCAGGCTCTCCTGGTACTCATGCAATTTATCTTGAGGACCAGGCTTGGTGCTTAACCAAGTTTAAAAATCCTGGTACTCATGCTTAATGGCTGTGTGCATCCCTAGTTGATGCAGAGGCCGGGGAAGTGAAATCCTCCCTCTATTTTAAGAGGCTTAGGATTCTGTCATGTTAAAATCCCCGAGACTAATCGAAATCTCGTTTCGCTCTGATCAGCTCCGAAAAAATAGGAGAGCCGTTGTGGCGACCTGGTGGGCAATTCTGGCCGCTCAAACATGAATCCGCCGACGAGGAGGAACCCCTTTCTCCGACGCTGGCAGGTGCATCACCTGAGATAACATCGTGATCGTTGTCTTATCTGTGTAAGACTCCGGTTGAGATGCGTTGCTATCTGAGTGCTGAGTCTATGGCGATGATTCGGCGGAAAGAGGAGAAGAAGAGAAGACAGCGGCAGTTGGCTATCGATCTGCAGGATGATCTTCCAAGTGCGGGGGTTCATGATCGATGCCCAAATCTTGTGTATGCGGGTCAAGGTAGGAGGAATACGACGCTGGTGCTGACTCCATCTACGTTCGTCCTCGAAAATTTTGACGCCAAGGAATGGATCATGGTTCATCGGAGAAGACGAGTCACGGAGACATCGAGATGTACACATGCTCGTCGGCGATGGAATCTCGCGCAATCTCCGGTGATGCCTAAGGTATTTTTTTCGAATTTCAAACGGACAATGAGTCTTGTTCCTTTCTCTCGAGCTGATTAAACGGGCCATGTGGGCTCTATTTTGAATATGGCTTGTTCGACCCTGACTCATGGCAATGATGCTATGGGCCAGAGGCGCAGAGCCCAGATCCCGAAACCCTCTAGACTTACGGCTGGTGGCATGCGTCGCCTCCTAGGTCATCTCTGGAATAACTCTGGAAAGGCGGAGGTGGTCGTTGCTGGCAATCACGCTGCTCCGTCTGAGATGGCGAACAACGGAGGAGGGAACAACCCTGGTAGGGGTCGGGGCGGGGATGGAGGTGGTCGTGGCAATGGTCGCTGGGATCCAATCTCAAACCGGAATTTCTTCCAGGGAGGACCGAGTGGCACGGCTGGTGATGAGGCCGCAGATGGTTTCCAGGGAAATTTCAATGGTGCTGGGAACCAGGGCTTCGATGGGGGCCGAGGTGGTTTCAATGTTGGCGCTGGTTTCGATAGGGACAGAGGGCGTTTCAATGGAGGCGCCGGCTACTAGAGAGGGAACCAGAGATGGATGAATGGAGGCGGGGGTAGAAACCCTCGTAGGTATGAAAATAGGAATAACTCTGGTTTCCGTGCTGGCTATGGTGGTCACGGGTCGGGAGGAAGATCAAACTATGATGTCCAAAATACTGATCTTTTATCAATGCAAGAGGAGTTTGTCAAGAATGCTGTAGCTGCCATTGCAAAGCAGTTCGCGGAGCAGGTGGGTGTAGGGTTTCGCGGCATAGTAAATCAAAATTTTCTACGGATGCGAACAGAGGGAAAGCCAAGATCTAATCTAGGAGATGCAAACAACGAGAGAGATTGGATTAGATCTTCATACCCTTGAAGATTCGCACAGCGGAACGTTCGTCGGAACGTGGGTGATGTAGTCGTACTCGCTTCTCCTCCTCGCGATCCGATTCGATCTAGCACCACAAGTGGCGGGGCCTCCGTGAGATGCACACGTGCAGCACCTCGACGTCTCCTCCTTCCTTGGTCCAGCAAGTATGGTGGAGAGATGGATTGGATCTACAACACGACGGCGTGGTGTATATGGTGGAGAATTTCTGCAGCAGGGCTTCACCTACAAACAGTCGGGAGGGAGAGAGTAAGGCAGCAGGACGGCTAGATCTTGGAGGGGAAGGTGTGTGGGGGGGGTGGTGCGCCCATAGCCCTCTTTATATAGAGGGGTGGGGCGCAGCCCTAGACCCTCCCCCAAGCCCAAACCGGCGGCCCCAAAGGAGGAGGAGTGGGGGGCAAGGAAACCCCCCCCCCTTCTAGAAGGTCTATCTCGAGTTTAAAACCCCCTTGGCCGGCTAGGCCCTATGGGGCCTTGTGCCCCTGGCCCAATGCGGCCAGGGCACTCCCTCATAGGACCATGCCCCCTCCCGGAAGGTGGGGCCACGTTGGTCCCCTTCGGAAGGTTCTAGAAGCTTCCGGTACAATACCGATTAACTCGGAACAATTCCGAACTCCAAAAACTGCACTGCCTTATATGAATCTTATTCTCCGGACCACTCCGGAACCTCTCGTGATGTCCCGGATCCCATCCGAGACTCCGAACAAAAACTCATAAACCAATTATCCAATCTATCCTAGCGTCGAGACACGTTAAGTGTGTGACCCTGCGGGTTCGAGAATATGCAGACATGATCTTCTATCAATAATCAACAGCGGGGTCTGGAAACCCATATTGACTCCCACACATTCATCGATGATCATATCGGATGAACCACGATGCCAGGATTCAATCAATCCCATATATATATTCCCTTCGTCTCGCGATATTTTACTTGCCCGAGATTCGATCGTCGGTACCGTCATACCTAGTTCAATCTCGTTCACAGCAAGTACTTTACTCGTTCCGTAATCCGATATCACTTTGTGATTAACTCCTTAACCACATGCTTGCAAGCGGTGTTGATATCGATTACCGAGTGGGCCCGAAGTATATCTCTCCGACTTGGGAGGGACAAATCCCATCTCGATACATACAACCCAATAGATACTTTCCGATCACCTAAGAGACACCTTTATGATCACCCTCTCATAGGATGACGTTTGATGACCTCAAAGCTTTCTTCCGATACCAGGGAGTTGTATTATCTCATGGTCTAAGGAATACAATATTTGATATAAGAAAAGCTTCGCAAAGACGAACACGATGACACGATCTAATTGCTTCGCTTAGTTTGGGTTTGTCCATCATATCATTCTCCCAATGATGCGATCTCATTATCAATTGAAAACTCATGTCTATGGTTAGGAAACCTTAACCATCATTGATCAATGAGCTAGTCCATAGAGGCGTACTAGGCACACGGTGTTGTTCACAAACCGCACAAGTATTAAAGTTTCCGCTTAATACAATTCTAGCATGGAATATAAACATTATCATGAACAAGAATTATAATAATAACATCTTTATTATTGCCTCTAGGGAATAATTCCAATAGTCTCCCACTTGCACTAGAGTCAATAATCTAGTTTACATTTGGCAACAATCTCACACCCATGGCACTGAGGTGCTTATCATGTTTTGCACGCGGAAGAGGTTTAGTCAACGGATCTGCGACATTCAGATCTGTATGTACTTTGCTAATCTTCAGATCTCCATCTGCTATATAATCTCGGATTATATGAAACTTGCGGTTGCTATGCTTGGTCTTTGGATGATATCTTGGTTCCTTAGCGAGTGCTATGGCGCCAGTGTTGTCACACAATATCTTCAGTGGGTCCAATGCACTTGGAACCACGCCAAGCTCAGTGATGAAGTTCCTGATCCAAACTCCTTCACTTGACGCTTCTGCAGCAGCCATGTATTCCGCTTCTACTGTAGATCCCGCGATCACGCTTTGCTTGCAGCTTCCCCAGCTCACAGCTCCTCCATTCAAAATATACATGTATCCTGTCTGAGATTTAGAATCATCCTTGTCGGTGTCAAAACTAGCGTCGACATAACCTTTTACAACGAGTTGTTCATCACCCCCATAGACTAAGAACATTTCTTTAGTCCTATTTAGGTACTTTAGGATGTTCTTCACGGCTGTCCAGTGTTCCACTCCTGGATCACTCTGATATCTGCTCGTCAAACTAAGAGCATTGGACACATCCGGTCTAGTACACAGCATGGCATACATGATCGAACCTATGGCCGAGGCATAAGGCACTTTGCTCATAGCTTCCCTATCATTTACCGTAGCTGGACACTGAGCCTTGCTCAATATCTTACCTGACAACATAGGCACTGAACCTTTCTTTGCCTTATCCATTCTGAACCTTTTCAGAACTTTGTCTAGGTATGTACTCTGGCTTAAAGCTATCAGGCGTCTTTGTCTATCTCTATAGATTTTGATGCCCAATATATAAGTAGCTTCACCTAGGTCTTTCATTGAAAAACACTTGTTCAAATAACTCTTCACATCATTAAGCATGTTGATGTCATTTCCGATAATCAATATGTCATCCACATATAGTACCAGAAACGTCACCGAGCTCCCACTCACTTTCTTGTAGATACAAGCTTCGTAGCAATTTGGAACAAATCCAAAGCTCTTGATCACTTGATCAAAACGAAGGTTCCAACTCCGAGATGCTTGCTTCAGTCCATAAATGGAACGCTGAAGTTTGCATACTTTACTAGCATCCTTAGGATCGACAAAACCTTCGGGTTGCATCATATACAACTCTTCATCAATGTTGCCATTGAGGAAAGCAGTCTTGACATCCATCTGCCATATTTCATAATCATGAAACGCAGCAATTGCTAATAAAATCCAAATGGACTTAAACATCGCTACGGGAGAGAAAGTCTCATCATAGTCAACACCTTGAACTTGTCGAAAACCTTTCGCGACAAGCCGTGCTTTATAGACGGTAACATTACCATCCGTGTCCGTTTTCTTCTTGAAGATCCATTTGCACTCAACGGCCTTTCGGTCGCTAGGAGGGTCCACCAAAGTCCATACTTGGTTTTCGCTCATGGGTCCCAATTTGGATTTCATGGCTTCTAGCCATTTCTCAGAGTCTGGGCTCATCATCGCTTCCTCATAGTTCGTAGGTTCACTGTCTTCTACTAACAAGACAGTCAAGACAGGGTTGCCGTACCACTCACGAGGGGCACGCGACCTTGTCGACCTGCGACGTTCAGTAGCAGCATCGTCCGAAGCTTCATGATCCTTGTCATTAGCTTCCTCTATTGTTGGCGCAGGCGGCACTGGAACAATTTCAGGTGCTGCGCTACTCTCCAACTCAAGAGAAGGTTCAATAACCTCGTATAGCTCTACTTTCCTCCCACTCAGTTCTTTCGAGAGAAACTCCTTCTCAAGAAAGGAACTGTTCTTAGCGACAAACACTTTGCCTTCGGTTCTGTGATAGAAGGTATACCCAATAGTTTCCTTAGGGTATCCTATGAAGACGCATTTCTCCGCTTTGGGTTCGAGCTTGTCCGGCATCAACTTCTTAACGTAAGCTTCACATCCCCAAACTTTAAGAAACGACAACTTAGGTTTAGCACCAAACCACAGTTCATACGGTGTCGTCTCAACAGATTTAGATGGAGCCCTATTTAAAGTGAATACAGCGGTTTCTAATGCATAACCCCAAAATGATAACGGCAAATCAGTAAGAGACATCATTGATCGGACCATATCTAATAGGGTTCGATTCCGGCGTTCAGACACACCATTGCGCTGTGGTGTTCCGGGTGGCGTGAGTTGCGAAACGATTCCGCTTGCTTTAAGATGCGTGAGAAAATCATAACTCAAATATTCACCTCCACGATCGGATCGTAGAAACTTAATCTTTCTGTTACGATGGTTCTCCACTTCATTCTGAAATTCTTTGAACTTTTCAAACGTTTCATATTTATGTTCCATTAAATAGATATACCCATATCTACTTAAGTCATCGGTAAAAGTGAGAAAATAGCGATATCCACCGCGCGTCGAAACACTCATCGGTCCGCATACATCGGTATGTATGATTTCCAACAAGTCCGTTGCTCGCTCCATCATACCAGAGAACGGGGTTTTGATCATCTTGCCCATGAGGCATGGTTCGCATGTGTCAAATGATTCAAAATCAAGAGACTCCAAAAGTCCATCAGAATGGAGTTTCTTCTTGCGCTTTACACCAATATGACCTAGACGACAGTGCCACAAATAAGTAGTATTATCACTATCTACTTTGCATCTCTTAGCCTCAATGTTATGGATGTGTGTTTCATCCCTTTCGAGATTTAGAAGAAATAAACCATTCACAAGAGGTGCATGACAATAAAAGATGTTACTCATATAAATAGAACCACCATTATTCTCCGATTTAAATGAATAACCGTCTTGCAATAAACACGATCCAGAAATAATGTTCATGCTCAACGCAGGAACATAATAACATTTATTAAGGTTTAAAACTAATCCCGAAGGTAAAACTAAGGAGAGCGTGCCAACGGCCATCACATCAACTCTTGATCCGTTGCCAACGCGCATCGTCACCTCATCCCTCGCAAGCCGCCGTCTATTCCGTAGCTCCTGTTTCGAGTTACAAATGTTAGCAACTAAACCGGTATCAAATACCCAGGCACTACAACGAGGGCTAGTAAGGAAAACATCAATAACATGTATATCAAATATACCTTTGATGGTGCCAGCCTTCTTGTCCGCTAAGTACTTCGGACAGTTGCGCTTCCAGTGACCCTTGTCCTTGCAATAGAAGCACTCAGTGTCCGGCTTAGGACCAGACTTGAGCTTCTTCTCAGCAGGGGCAGTGCGCTTGCCGCCGCCCTTCTTGAAGGGCTTCTTTGCTCCCTTACCTTTCTTAAAGGTGGGCTTGTTGACCATCAACACATGATTATCCTTTTTGATGTCCACTTCCGCGGCCTTCAGTTTAGCGAAGAGCTCGGTGATCGTATCAGTGGAACCAATCTGATTATGAGTCACTACAAAACTTTTGTAGCTGGGAGGGAGTGATTGCAGAACCCTGTCAATCTTGAGCTCCTCTGGAATCATGCATTCCAGTTGCTCAAGGCGTTGAGTGTAGCCCGTCATCTTAATGGCGTGCTCACTAACGGAACTCCCTTCCTCCATCTTGCAGTTAAAGAACTTCTCAGAGATCTCATATCTCTCAGAACGGGCCTGAGTCTGAAACATGGTTTTCAGCTCTTCGAGAATCTCAAAGGGCCCGGGATAGTCTTCAAAACGATTTTGAAGTTCCGGTTCCATAGCAAACAACATGGTGCTCTTAATCACACCATAATCATCTTTGCGCGACTGATAGACAGCTTTCTCATCAGCCGACGCAGTTGCAGCAGGGGGGTCACCTAACACTTTCCCAAGGACATAGTCCTTTTGACCGCCAGAGAGAATGATTCTTAGATTGCGGAACCAATTGGTGAAGTTAGACCCATTGTTTCTAAGCTTTTCCTTCTCAACAAAAACGTTGAAGTTGAAGTTGGACTTAGCCATTTATTCTACAATATTTGCAAGTACAAATTAGACTATGTTCATGATAACTAGTTCAACTTTTAATCAAATTACTAGATGAACTCCCACTAAATTCAACATCCCTCAAGTTGTTTAGTGAACACGATCCAAATTCACCACACCTAATCCGATCTTCACGAGAAGAGATGTGGTTTCAATGGTGAACAACGAAGTGTCGATCATACCATTCATATGACTCATGCTTAACCTTTCGGTTCATGTGTTCCGAGGCCATGTCTGTACATGCTAGGCTCGTCAAGTTAGACCCAAGTATTTCCGCGTGTGCAAAACTGGCTTGCACCCGTTGTATGTGAGCGTAGAGTCTATAGCACCCGATCATCACGTGATGCTTGGACACGACGAACTTTCGCAACAGTGCATACTTGGGGAGAACACAGTTTTTATCTTGATCTTTAAGTGAGGAATCATCTTATAATGCTACCGTCGCGATCTAAGCATAATAAGATACATAAAAGGATAAACATCACATGCATAACTTTATGTGACATGGTATATCCAATCTTCGCGCAATGATCTCCATCTTGTGCGTTCCGGCATGATCTCCATCACTCCACCATGATTGCCTCCACCACGAATAGCAGCTACAACTATTGCTAACTACTTAGCGATAAAGTGAAACTATTACATGGCACATAAGAAGTTGACACACAGGTCATACACAATTATAAAGACAACCATATGGCTCCTGCCGGTTGTGTACTCATCGACATTCAAGTCGTGAAACATTACAAAACATGATCATCGCATACATTATACACATCACATCTTGGGCCATACCATATCACAGAAAACACTCCCTGCAAAAACAAGTTAGATGCCTCTACTTTGTTGTTGCATGTTTTACGTGGCTTATGGGAGTAGATGCTAAGAACGATTCTTACCTACGGAAAGCCACAACGGTGATATTATGGTTGCCAAACTCCGGTGTTAATCCCATGACAACTATAGTGAGAGAAACTGACATCCACCAGCCGCATGTGTGGAACAAGCCACACGTCAAGTGCGGAGCCGGTCTCGCGAACGACGTCGCGTAAGGTTGGCCTGGACCACTTCAATCTCACTATCCCGCGTCATAAGAAGAACACAAACAAGAGGCTTGCAACAGAAAACATCAACGCCCGCAACAACCATGTTGCGTTCTACTCGTGAAACACATCTACGCATAGATCTAGCTCTGATACCACTGAAGGGTTTCGCGGCATAGTAAATCAAAATTTTCTACGGATGCGAACAGAGGGAAAGCCAAGATCTAATCTAGGAGATGCAAACAACGAGAGAGATTGGATTAGATCTTCATACCCTTGAAGATTCGCACAGCGGAACGTTCGTCGGAACGTGGGTGATGTAGTCGTACTCGCTTCTCCTCCTCGCGATCTGATCCGATCTAGCACCACAAGTGGCGGTGCCTCCGTGAGATGCACACGTGCAGAACCTCGACGTCTCCTACTTCCTTGGTCCAGCAAGTATGGTGGAGAGATGGATTGTATCTACAACACGACGGCGTGGTGTATATGGTGGAGAATTTCTGCAGCAGGGCTTCGCCTACAAACAGTCGGGAGGGAGAGAGGAAGGCAGCAGGACGACTAGCTCTTGGAGGGGAAGGTGTGGGGGGTGGTGCTACCCCATCCCTCTTTATATAGAGGGGTGGGGCGCAGCCCTAGCCCCTCCCCCAAGCCCAAACCGGCGGCCCCAAAGGAGGAGGAGTGGGGGGCAAGGAAACCCCCCCCCCCTTCTAGAAGGTCTATCTCGAGTTTAAAACCCCCTTGGCCGGCTGGGCCCTATGGGGCCTTGTGCCCCTGGCCCAATGCGTCCAGGGCACTCCCTCATAGGCCCATGCCCCCTCCCGGAAGGTGGGGCCACGTTGGTCCCCTTCCGGAAGGTTCTAGAAGCTTCCGGTACAATACCGATTAACTCGGAACAATTCCGAACTCCAAAAACTGCACTGCCTTATATGAATCTTATTCTCCGGAACCTCTCGTGATGTCCCGGATCCCATCCGAGACTCCGAACAAAAACTCATAAACCAATTATCCAATCTATCCTAGCGTCGAGACACGTTAAGTGTGTGACCCTGCGGGTTCGAGAATATGCAAACATGATCTTCTATCAATAATCAACAGCGGGGTCTGGAAACCCATATTGACTCCCACACATTTATCGATGATCATATCGGATGAACCACGATGCCAGGATTCAATCAATCCCATATATATATTCCCTTCGTCTCGCGATATTTTACTTGCCCGAGATTCGATCGTCGGTACCGTCATACCTAGTTCAATCTCGTTCACAGCAAGTACTTTACTCGTTCCGTAATCCGATATCACTTTGTGATTAACTCCTTAACCACATGCTTGCAAGCGGTGTTGATATCGATTACCGAGTGGGCCCGAAATATATCTCTTCGACTTGGGAGGGACAAATCCCATCTCGATACATACAACCCTACAGATACTTTCCGATCACCTGAGAGACACCTTTATGATCACCCTCTCATAGGATGACGTTTGATGACCTCAAAGCTTTCTTCCGATACCAGGGAGTTGTATTATCTCATGGTCTAAGGAATACAATATTTGACATAAGAAAAGCTTCGCAAAGACGAACACGATGACACGATCTAATTGCTTCGCTTAGTTTGGGTCTGTTCATCATATCATTCTCCCAATGATACGATCTCATTATCAATTGACAACTCATGTCTATGGTTAGGAAACCTTAACCATCATTGATCAATGAGCTAGTCCATAGAGGCGTACTAGGGACACGGTGTTGTTCACAAACCACACAAGTATTAAAGTTTCTGCTTAATACAATTCTAGCATGGAATATAAACATTATCATGAATAAGAATTATAATAATAACATCTTTATTATTGCCTCTAGGGCATAATTCCAACAGTGGGAGCCATGAACTCGATGTTGGGGACGACACCTTCGCAGCAGGTGCCTATACTGCCATAGGCGCTGCCAAGACAGCCTGCAGTAACCTAGCGGCAACCTGCCTTGCCCCCAAGACAGTCTACTGAGGTACCGCGGCAGGCTATCGTTCCTACGCGTCAGCCTGATGTGCAGGGAGCTGCTGCCAACGCGGCGACAAGAAATGGTGTGCAGCCTTTGCTAACCAAAATAATGATTTCAGAGAGGCTAATGGGGATGCTGGTTCTGATGGTGGGCAAAATGCTAGAGCCAAGAAGCACATGTTGGAGATATGCCCAAGAGGCAATAATAAAGTGGTTATTATCATATCTTCATACTTATGATAAATGTTTACATACCATGCTATAATTGTATTAACAGGAAACGTTAATACTTGTGTGATTTGTAAACATAAAATAGTCCCTAGTAAAGCCTCTTGTTAAACTAGCTTGTTGGTTAATATATGATCATGGTTTCCTGATCATGAACATAGAGATGTTATTAACAACAGGGTCATATCATTAGGAGAATGATGTGATGGACATACTCCTATAGTTAAGCGTAGCATAAAGATCAAGTCATTTAATATAGTTCATTTGTTATAAGCTTTCTGATACATAGTAACCTAATTCCTTCGACCATGAGATCATGTTAATCACCATCACCGGAAGGATGCTTTGATGACATCAAACACCACACCGTAACTGGGTGGCTATAAAGGTGGCATTGAGAGTTCGGAAAGTATGGGTTGAGGCACATGGATCAAGAGTGGGATTTGTCCATCCATATGACGGATAGATATACTCTGGGCCCTCTCGGTGGAATGTCATCCAATTAGCTTGCAAGCATGTTACTGGATCACAAGGGATCACATATCACGGGAACGAGAAAAGAGTACTTATCGATAACGAGGTTGAACTAGGTATGCAGAGATACCGACGATCAAAACCTCGGATAAGTAAACTATCGTGAGACAAAGGGAAATTGGTATCGTATGTAAGTGGTTCATTCGATCGCAAAGTAATCGTAGAAATATGTGGGAGCCATATGAATTTCCAGATTCCTCTATTGGTTATTGATCGTAGAAGTGTCTCGGTCATGTCCACATAATTCACGAACCGTAGGGAGACACACTTAAGGATTCGATGTTATTGAGTAGTTATGGAATGATGAGTAAGAGACCGAATGTTGTTCGGAGTCTCGGATGGGATCCGGGATATCACGAGGAGATCCGGAATGGTCCGGAGAATAAGATTCATATAAGGAAAGTCCTGTTTCGTAGTTCGGGAATGGTTCCGGTGTTTTCATCGGGAATGTTCTAGAAGGTTCCGGAATGTCCGGCACTCCGGAGGGGAAGGGTACATGAATGTGTCATAACAAGTTGGAATGATTGCATCATGTACTAGGTGTCATCGCTGAACAAAATAAAGGGTTTAATCAAATCCTAGTTTTAAAAGTCAAACGCCAATTTGAAAAGTCAAACGGCTATTTTGGGAAGTGGAAGGAGAGAAGGAAACCTGGGAAGAGAAGGTTTCCCTTCTCTCCTCCAAACCTCCGGCCAGCAAGGGAGTTGGGGGAGGACTCGGCTAGCCCTAGCCTACGCTCCCACCTATAAAAGAAAGGGAGGGGGTGCCCCCTCTCCACACACCTTGCCCCTCTAAACCTAACCCTAGCCGCCGCCGGCCACCATAGCCGCCGCCGCCCTAGGGTTTGCCCAAGTCGCCGACTTGGGGCAATCCCATTGCCCTTGCTGCTGGCCTGGCTCCCTCTCCTTGGTGCCTCTAAACCCTAGATCGCCAAGGCCTCTCTCATAGTCCACCATACTCGCTCCGGCTTAAGGCGAAGCCCTGCAAGATCTCCCCTCTACTTCCGGTACCACGCCGTCGTGCTGCCATAATCGCGAGGAGAGTGCTACAACCGCTGCCTGCTGGAACAAGGGAGAGGAAGGTCTTCATCGAGTACCGAACGTGTGACCGACTGCGGAAGCGCTGCCGGAACGCAGCGCCGGAAGGATCGTCTACGCGATCTTGAGATCGGCAAGAGTACGACTACATCACCCACGAGAATCTGCTCTCGTTAACCGCTTTGGAATCTTCGAGGGTGAGTTCCTCTATCGACTCGTTGCTACAATCTAGTAGATAGATCTTGGCTTGTTTGTTTGCATGCGGTAGAATTTTTTTGTTTTCCATGCTACGAACCCCTACAGTGGTATCAGAGCCGTATCTATATGTAGATCTGTTGCACGAGTAGAACACAATGGTCATTGTGGGCGTTGATGCTTTTATTGTCGATTGCTTCTTGTGTACTTTGCATCTTGCAGGATGTTGGGATGAAGCGGCCCGGGCTAACCTTACATGACATCGTTCATGAGACTTGCTCCACGCTTGACATGCAACTTGTATTGCATAAGTGGCTTTGCGGGTGTCTGTTTCTCCTAGCATAGTTAAGATTCAATTTACAACGGGTGATTAACAATACTAGTATCAATGTTGTGGTTCTTGTTCGTAAGTTAGAACGACACTTATTGAAAGCCCCAAACCACGTAAAACATGCAAAGAAAGTAGAGGCGTCTAACTTTGTTTTGCAGGGGTGTGCAGTGATGTGATATGGCCATGATTGTGATTATATTTGATGTATGCAATGTTCCTTATTGTAAGTTGGCAACCGGCAGGAGCCATATGGTTGTCTTTAATTTCTGTTAAGACCCGCGTGTCTATTCAAAGTAGTTGTAATAGTTGAAGCTGGTGGACAACAACCATGGAGCAGCGTCATTGACCTTGATGCAATGCCGGTGATGATGGAGATCATGTTCGTGCTTGAAGATGGAGATCGGAAGCACAAGAAGAAAGGCCATATCATATCACATATTATGAATTGCATGTGATGTTAATCCTTTTATGAATCTTGTATTGCTTAGTTTACGACTGTAGCATTATAAGATGATCCCTCAAGCACACAATTTCAAGTTTTAAAGTGTTCATCCTTAGTAAGCACCGTTGCTAAAGCTCGTTGTTTCGAAGCACCACGTGATGATCGGGTGTGTTAGATTCTACGAGTGTATACAACGTGAGCAAGCCAGATTTGCTCATGCGGAAGCTAAGGTTTGATCTTGACGAGCCTAGCATGTACAGACATGGTCTCGGAACACGGATCACCGAAAGATAAAGCATGAGTCATATAGTAGATATGATGAACATGTTGATTGTTCGCCATTGAAGCTACATCAACTCTCGTGATGATCGGTTTTGATGTGGTGGATTTGGTTCGTGTGATCACTAAAACAATGTGAGGGATATTGTTTTGAGTGGGAGTTCAACAGCAATATAATTAAAAGTTGAACACTATTTATCATAAATTAAATCAAAAAAGTGAATTTGCATAGTTGTTGTAGTCATTGGCATCCGTTTACCACCTTGCGCTTAGTTTTAATTGAGATGATAGAACTATAGAATTCTAGTTAGTTACTTTACGAACTGGTATCGTATTGTTTTTGAAGTGTTAATCTAAAGTTTAAAAGTCCTATTGCAAACTTTCAGTAAGTTCCGGTTACTCCATGAAGTTTAATAATTGGTATTAAATCAAGAGTGACAATTCCAAGTGTTTGTGTATGAGTATCATGTTTGTCTCCATGATTCTTGATATTCAAAGGATTGTCTTAATATCAAGGTTATCTAGGATTTGAAAGAGTTGTTTCAGAAACCATGATGTGTGGAAGATATTGTGATATCTGAAACGAAGTTTTGGTTGCAACATGATAGAGTATAATATGGCAAAAGTCATGTTCTCATATTTGATGAGAATTTGCGAAGGGTTGGAGACACTAGTTTTCCTAATCCACCAAAAGGTTTTGGAGAGCAACATTATACTCGCGATTCATCTTTATAAGCTAAAAGTAGCTAGATCATGAATAATTCCATGATAAGGGTGAATATTTGATGTAGGTAGAATATTTACCACACCAAGAGATTACTAAAGAATGGAATTTGAAAGCACACCAAACATTTGATGATGGTGATCTACTTCAAAGTGCAAGTCCAAAGACATTGGTATTTAATTATACACGCTTTGGACTATGTGTCATATGTATGACTCCACTATTGATGTTAATAGATTCTTTCAAACAGAAAAGGAAATACTGAAAGAGAATCTCATAAATATATGGCAGAAAAGAAAATACTAGAATTGTTCAGTTTAAGTATATAGATGATATACATGTTATGGCTATATTTTTTGCTTATTAAACAATGTGGTTCTTAAGTATTTGATACTGAATTTGCTGGTATGAAACGTCATACGAAAACAACAGAATTCATGAACTACAATGGCCTAAGTAACTAACAAAAGAATATGTGATGATGTTCATCGAGAACAAATAAAGGGTTATTGTGTTGCTCGTTAAACATCAAAGCTTGCCTTCAAGATTTGTTTTATCAGGCATTATGAGACCAAAAGGGTTGTTCAAATAATTGCCGTAATCCATAAAAGATGGATGATTCACAAATCTCGTTGGAGAAATCACATCCATAAAACTAGTGCTAAAAATGTCGAAAGACAAATTGATTGAAAGATCACTTGGGAAGTGACATCGCCGTTTAAATTATATTGGAAAGAAAACATGAAGAAACTCCATGTGGATGGAATTTTGAAGTCTTTTTGATATTTGATCAAATGACACTTGTTAAACTTTCCTAAGAGATAATTAAAACTTCGTTCATAGGCCAAAAGGGAACGAATGACTAGCTTATTGGAACTTGTACATATTGTTGTATGAAATCCATTATGTGTAGTCAAGAGCGATGGATTTCAACTTCATATGCTTTCTCCGAAAATTTGAGTGAATATATGAATATTTACTTAATAAGTATGAAGTATGAAACATTTGAAAAGTTCAATAACTTTCAAGATGAAGTGCAAAATCATTGTAACAAGAATATAAATAGTTTATGATAAGATCATAAAGGAAGATATTTGAGTTACAAGTTTAGCATAATACCTAAGATTTAAGGAATCGTTCCATGGATTTGCATTTCACGAAACACCATAAGAGTATGGAGAGTTCGAGATATGTAATTAAACCTTGTTTGACATGGTAAGATCAAAGGTGTAATTCATAAAATTGCCATTATATTTTAAAGATTAAAAGCTTGAGAGACTACCGTTTTTCCACTGAAAAGAGCTCCATCATAATCCGTTGAAATGACACCATATAAAGTTATGGTTTGGGATAAAACCCAAGTTGTCCTTTCTTAAACATTGGTATGCTATGCATAAGAAAAATGTTTGCAACCAAAGTCGGATGAACGTGTCTTTGTATGTTATTTCGAATAACTGTTAAGTAATCCTCCATATCGGAGACAAAAGTGTTTGTCACTTAGAACATCAAGTTTCTTTGAGAAGGAATTTGTCGTGAAAAGATAAGTGGGAGGACAATAGAACTTTGATAAGGTTAAAAGAACCTTAGCTATATGTGCAAAGTTGCGCAGCGCCGAAAAGTGTTCCGGAGGCAGCAACAATGCTCATGGCTCACGTGCCTCAAAGGTTGTGGTTACGAAGGTCAAAGTTTCTATTGAACCAAGTAGGTCGAGTAAACAATCAAATACCAAGATTTGAGGGTTGAATCATTATTTGAGAATAATGAACGTACTACATGCAAAGAAGCGATGATGGGCTCTGAATCCATAAAATGGCTTGAAGCCATAAAATCCGTGATAGTTCCATACACGAGAAGTCAAGTTTTGAACTTGAAGGACCCTCGAGAAAGGTGTAAGACCTTACAATTGTGTTTGGATCTATAAAGAAATAGACATGGATGTTGCACATCTATGAAATAGTCGACATGATTGGGAAAGAGTTCACAACAATGTTCAAAGGTTGACTATGACAAGATTTGATCTTTCATAGCGATATTTAGTCTAGAAGGATTAATGTAGCAACCACTACATATAATTTTGTTATGTGATAGTTGAATAAACAAAACAAGTTCTTTTAATAGAATGGTTACCAAGGACGTGTGCATGACACGGTCCAAAGGGTTTTGTTAATTCAAAGGATGCTAAAAGCATATGCAAACTTCAATGGTTGAAGTAAGCATCGCGGAGTTGGAATCTTCACTATGATGAAACTGTTAAAAGAGTTTAATTTCATTGGAGACGATGAAGATGCTTGCACTTGCAAGAAATTAAGTGGGAGCGCTAAGACATATTTCTAATACATTATGTAGAAGACATATTGTTGATTGGAAGTGATGTATCTTTTTAGTAACACAGGATAAGAATTTCATCTCGATGAAAGACTTAGGCAAAACCCAAATATTTGGCATCAATAGACGCCAATATGGTTGTGCCAGAAGTACATAGATGAGATATTGAATTAGTTCAATATAGAAACTACAAGAAAGGTTCTTTTCGCATAGAAAGGATTGAATGAGTTCAATATTGATGATATATTCAAGTGTATTGACACTTGGTAAGTGAAACAAATATTCAAGTATAAATTGATACTTTATGTATGAAATCACAAAGAGTATTTATATCAATCATACTATGATATGTACAAATCCAGATATGTCCTATGCTCTAATTGTTATGAGCATATACCAGAATGATTCATAAGATGATCATTGGACAATAGTAAGGATATTCTTATGATCTTTTGGAAGAACTAAGAGTATATTATTTGTAGAAGTGACAAATAGATGGTTAGTTCATTGTAAAGGCACTACATTGATACTAGTTTTGTCACAAAGTACAAATTAAGTTTATCTCAATCTAAACTAAGGGTGGCACAATATAATGGAAAGTAAGTTCCATAATGGATTTGGATGAGTTCCAAAATTAAGACATTGTGACAGATACTACAACAAAAGGCTAAGTATATGACTGCTACTATAGCAGTTAAAGAGGACATTTGTGTCAAGTAGTTTCTTATCAAACTAGGTGTAGTTCACAGCGGGATAATACTATGAAGATATATTGTACGTCAATATTATCAACATGTTTTAACCCCAAAGAACTAAAGGTCTCACCAAAGGACCAAATTTTTACAAAGCCATCTCATTAGAGAATAAGTGATGCGTAGAGACGCAAAGACATGCAATTACACACGGATCTGGAAGTGTCAGATCCGGAGATTAGTTGACCACTTGCAAACGTGTACATACAACACCGGAAAGCCATTGGTGTTGAATACACAAAGGTTTGAAACTAGATTATTGATTCTAGTGCAAGTGGGAGACTGTTGGAGATATGCCCAAGAGGCAATAATAAAGTGGTTATTATCATATCTTCATACTTATGATAAATGTTTACATACCATGCTATAATTGTATTAACAGGAAACATTAATACCTGTGTGATTTGTAAACATAAAATAGTCCCTAGTAAAGCCTCACGTTAAACTAGCTTGTTGGTTAATATATGATCATGGTTTCCTGATCATGAACATAGAGATGTTATTAACAACAGGGTCATATCATTAGGAGAATGATGTGATGGACATACTCCTATAGTTAAGCGTAGCATAAAGATCAAGTCATTTAATATAGTTCATTTGCTATAAGCTTTCTGATACATAGTAACCTAATTCCTTCGACCATGAGATCATGTTAATCACCATCACCGGAAGGATGCTTTGATGACATCAAACACCACACCGTAACTGGGTGGCTATAAAGGTGGCATTGAGTGTTCGGAAAGTATGGGTTGAGGCACATGGATCAAGAGTGGGATTTGTCCATCCATATGACGGATAGATATACTCTGGGCCCTCTCGGTGGAATGTCATCCAATTAGCTTGCAAGCATGTGACTGGCTCACAAGGGATCACATATCACGGAAACGAGAAAAGAGTACTTATCGATAACAAGGTTGAACTAGGTATGCAGAGATACCGACGATCAAAACCTCGGATAAGTAAACTATCGTGAGACAAAGGGAAATTGGTATCGTATGTAAGTGGTTCATTCGATCGCAAAGTAATCGTAGAAATATGTGGGAGCCATATGAATTTCCAGATTCCTCTATTGGTTATTGATCGGAGAAGTGTCTCGGTCATGTCCGCATAATTCACGAACCGTAGGGAGACACACTTAAGGATTCGATGTTGTTGAGTAGTTATGGAATGATGAGTAAGAGACCGAATGTTGTTCGGAGTATCCGATGGGATCCGGGATATCACGAGCAGATCCGGAATGGTCCGGAGAATAAGATTCATATAAGGAAAGTCCTGTTTCGGAGTTCGGGAATGGTTCCGGTGTTTTCATCGGGAATGTTCTAGAAGGTTCCGGAATGTCCGGCACTCCGGAGGGGAAGGGTACATGAATGTGTCATAACAAGTTGGAATGATTGCATCATGTACTAGGTGTCATCGCTGAACAAAATAAAGGGTTTAATAAAATCCTAGTTTGAAAAGTCAAACGCCAATTTGAAAAGTCAAACGGCTATTTTGGGAAGTGGAAGGAGAGAAGGAAACCTGGGAAGAGAAGGTTTCCCTTCTCTCCTCCAAACCTCCGGCCAGCAAGGGAGTTGGGGGAGGACTCGGCTAGCCCTAGCCGCCGCTCCCACCTATAAAATAAAGGGAGGGGGCGCCCCCTCTCCACACACCTTTCCCCTCTAAACCTAACCCTAGCCGCCGCCGGCCACCATAGCCGCCGCCGCCCTAGGGTTTGCCCAAGCCGCCGACTTGGGGCAATCCCATTGACCTTGCTGCTGGCCTGGCTCCCTCTCCTTGGTGCCTCTAAACCCTAGATCGCCAAGGCCTCTCTCATAGTCCACCATACTCGCTCCGGCTTAAGGCGAAGCCCTGCGAGATCTCCCCTCTACTTCCGGTACCACGCCGTCGTGCTGCCAGAATCGCGAGGAGAGTGCTACAACCTCTGCTGCCTGCTGGAACAAGGGAGAGGAAGGTCTTCATCGAGTACCGAACGTGTGACCGACTGCGGAAGCGCTGCCGGAACGCAGCGCCGGAAGGATCGTCTACGCGATCTTGAGATCGGCAAGAGTACGACTACATCACCCACGAGAATCTGCTCTCGTTAACCGCTTTGGAATCTTCGAGGGTGAGTTCCTCTATCGACTCGTTGCTACGATCTAGTAGATAGATCTTGGCTTGTTTGTTTGCATGCGGTAGAATTTTTTTGTTTTCCATGCTACGAACCCCTGCAGCACAAGGGCCCTAAATGTTTTCGTTGTGATCAACCTGGACACCATTTAAATGATTGTAACACCCCTTTGTGCGACATTTGTCGGTCTATAGCTCATCCTTCTAATGCTTGCCCTATTTTGCTGGCGCCTAAGCCTACTATGGTGATGTATGGTTTTGCTCGCGAGCAGCTGATGTTCTTTGAGGCACCATTGACTGGGGTATTCGTTCGACTATGGAAAACACTCGTATGGCTAGGGTGACTATTCAAGGAGGTGTAATGACAATCCCTAAAATTATATCGCAGCTACAATGGGTTGTGCCAGATGATCGTTATCAGTGGAATGTAAGGGAGATTGAAGGTAATGTATACCAGGTGACTTTCCCTAGCAAAAAGGATTTACTCAGTGCCTAGCATTTTGGTACTCTCAGAATTCCAAATAGTACTTGCAGTATGACTTTTGATTTCTGGAAAGTGGCGGTGCAGCCTGCCTGGACGATAGATAATGTGTGGATAAGAGTGCATGATTTACCCTCAGAGGCTCTTGATGACTATTTAGCTTTATGGGCAATTGGGACTTTTTTGGTAAAACAATGGACATTGATATGGAGTACACACGTAGGAATAATGTTCTGCGTATCCAGGTTGCTTGTGTTGATCACTCTTTAGTTCCTGAGAGGATGGATATACTGATAAAGGGAGCATTTTATGAACTCCGTTTTCACGTGGAAGGAACTCCTTTACCACCGCTTATGCAGGATACAACAATGGATGATGCCGCAAACAATGGTGATGATAATGATGGTGGTAATTCAAATGTTGAGAGGAATATTTTTGAAAACGCTCCTACTTTTGGGGCTAAGAATGATGTTAAGGAGGGTCATGGTGGCACTGAGATGCAACATGATGGATCTGTTCCGCCTCGGCAACAAGCTTGCACTGAACCAACAATTATTTTCGGTTCATTCTCTACATCGTTTTCCTCTAAATCGGCTAATCATAATGATGATAGATCTGTTCCTGCGTTGCTTGTGTCAACTCCTAGGACAATCTCGAATTTACCAAATGGTACGTATGATTTATTTGCCTCATCATCTCATAAATTTTTTCTGCACCAGCAGCTTGTACATACGTTGAGGAACCTATTCCTAATTCAATCATAGTGGCAGACAATGTCACTAGGGTGCAGATGGATGTGGCTACTAGTATGCAACAACAACTTTTGTCTAAGCCTTGCTCCACCAAAAACAATGGTGCGTTGGGGAGCAGGGATCTTGGGGAGGTCCCACTGATGCGTTCTTTAGAGAGGGCTGAGGCGGCAGCCGTGATGCAGGTCCCATTGATGCCCAGCGATGAGATGGTTAGGGGGACACCCACACGTTCATCGGCTGCGTCCACGGCTTCAGCAGTGATTGTGACAATGTTGATATCAGGTGTGAGTATGGATGCGAAGAATATTGCTGCTCCAATCATGAGGAGCAAACCGACGGAGGCAAAGATCATCCGTTTTGGTGGTGTGCAATCACCAATGGGGATTCGGTCAAGTGGTCGTATTCAAGCTCAGTCAAATGCCGATGCTACACAACTTGAGAGGGCTATGCTGCTTGCTCAACACCGTGACAATCTACAAGGCCAAGGTAAGAACCTTATTAATAAATTTTCGTTAGCTTCGTTTTCTGAAAATGAAATCATTCATAAGGCTGATAGAGTGGGTGTGTCTATGGGAAAGAATGTTGTGGAAAAGGGTGTGGCGGCTAAGTTGATTCTGGATACAGAGATGAATAGATCTTTAACTTTTCTTAAAAAAATAAAGAACTTGTCGACGCTAAACACAACTTTTTGGTATCTCATGCATCTAACCTATGTGAGGATTTGGTGGATGAGCATAGCCATGTTAGTGAACACATTCCTGAACTTGATGTTCAGTGGGCAGATGTATCACGTCCGCGTCGACGAAAGTCTAATGATAAGACTAACTTACGTAGAAGTACAAGAGTTAGATTTAAATCAAATAGGTTGTGATGGCTGGTCTAAAGGGTATGACTTGGAACAGTGATGGTTTTGGAGATCCCGCTAAACATTTATTTTTTATTGACACGATTAGAGAGCATCGCTTAGATTTTATTGCATTGTTGAAAACGGGTAAATCAAATTTTACGATGCCTTTCTTTAGATATATCGCGGCGGGTAGGGATTTTATATGGTTCTGTTTACCTCCCATGGGAGGTCTGGTGGAATTTTGGTAGGCGTAAACTCAGAAACTCTGCAAGTCAAGAATGTTGAGACTGGGGATTTCTGTGTTAAATTACACTTCCGATCTAAATATGATGGCTTTGAATGGATCTTTTTGCCGGTATATGGTACTGCACAAGATGTCCATAAGCCCTTTTTTCTATCTGAGCTTGTTCGGATGTGTGAGACTGAATCACTACCAATGTTGTTAGGGGGTGATTTTAATATCTTACGCAAACGAGAAGAAAAAAGTAATGTTAATTTTAATCCTCGATGGCCTTTTATGTTTAATGCGATCATTGAGAATTTGAACTTGAGAGAAATTGTTCTCTCAGGTATACAATTTACTTGGGCTAATAGAAGAGAAAAACCAACTTATGAAAAGTTGGATCGTATTCTTGCTAGTGTTGAATGGGAACAAAAAATTTTGTTAGTGTCAGTGAGAGCATTGACACGGTCTAGCTCTGACCATACACCTTTATTAATTGACTGTGGCCATCAAGCTCATTTAGGAAACAATGCTAAATTTTCTTTTGAATTGTCTTGGTTATGCCAAGATGGATTCTTTGAGATGATTAAACATGAATGGGAATCAGTATCTATGGTTGAGACTCCTATTCAAAGGTGGCAAAATAAGATTAGGCATTTGCGCCGTTTTTTGAGAGGATGGGCGAAGAATTTGAGTGGAAAATATAAAAAAGGAAAAGATCGCTTATTGTCCATTATTGATGAGTTGGACATTAAGGCTGAATCGGACCCTTTGACTGGTTCAGAAAATGAAAGACTTAGAGATGCGAATGATCGGGTTAATAAACTTAGGCGCGATGAAGATATCAAATGGGCTCAACGTGCTAAGGTAAAACATGTTCAAGAAGGTGGAAATAATACTAAATATTTTCACTTAATTGCTAATGGAAAGCATAGGAAAAAAAAGATATTCCAATTAGAACAGGATGAAGGAACCATTGTTGGAGAGAATAATTTGAAGGTCTATATTACTGAATATTATAAAAAACTTTTTGGTGAACCGGAACATAATAATGTTACTTTGGTTGAAGAACGGATTGATGACATTCCTCAACTTTCAGCGGAAGAAAATGCCATTCTTACTGCTGATTTCGCTGAGAAGGAAGTTTTTGAGGCTATCTCTCAGATGGAACATAATAAAGCTCTGGGACCAGATGGGATACCTGCTGAATTTTATCAGACTTTTTGGGATGTTATCAAATTGGATTTAATGGCTCTTTTTGATCAATTGAAAAAGGGGGAATTGCCTCTCTTTAAATTGAACTTTGGGGTAATTACATTACTTCAAAAAAAGAAAATGCTGTCCAAATACAACAGTATATACCGATTTGTTTACTTAATGTTAGCTTCAAAATATTCACTAAGGTAGCTACTAATCGCATTACTGAGTTGGCTCATAAGGTGATTATACCTACTCAATCTGCATTTATGCCAGAATGACATATCCTTGAAGGGGTTGTTGTTTTGCATGAGACTATCCATGAATTGAATCGAAAGAAAATGGATGGTATGATTTTCAAAATTGATTTTGAAAAGGCGTATGATAAGGTGCAATGGCCTTTTTTGCAACAAGTGCTACGCATGAAGGGTTTTGATCCATAATGGTGTGAATGGATCAAACAATTTTTGAAGGGTGGTAGTGTGGGAATAAGGGTTAATAATGATATTGGCCATTATTTTCAAAGTAGAAAAGGTTTGAGGCAGGGGATCCTCTGTCTCCAATTCTTGTCAACATTGTTGCTGACATGCTTGCCATTCTCATTGCTCGTGCAAAAGATGATGGCCAAGTTGGAAGCCTCATACCACATTTGGTGGACGGTGGGGTTTCTATTCTTCAATATGCGGATGATACCATACTTTTTTTGGAGCATGATTTTGAAAACGCCGTTAATATGAAGATAATTCTCTCAACTTTTGAACAGTTGTCGGGCTTAAAAATTAATTTCTACAAGAGTGAAATATTCTGTTTTGGTAAAGCTATAGAGAGGGAATCGGAGTATAGGCAGATTTTTGGCTGTGAGGATGGTTCTCTTCCTTTTCGGTATCTGGGAGTACCTATCCACTATAGAAAATTAAAGAATTCAGAATGGAATCCCATGGAGAGTCATTTTATATCCAAGCTAGGATGCTGGCAAGGAAAATGTTATCATATGGGGATCGACTGATTTTGATTAACTCGGTTTTGACAAGCCTACCGATGTTTATGCTATCTTTCTTAGAAATACCCAAGGGGGTTAGAAAACGCATAGATTATTTTAGGTCAAGAATTTTTTGGCAAAGTACTGATAATAAGAAGTATATGCTGTCAAAGTGGAATATTGTGTGTCGCCCAAAAGATCAAGGGGGACTAGGCATCGAAGTTCTTGAGATAAAAAATAAGTGTTTACTTAGCAAATGGCTTTTTAAACTACTAACGGAGGAGGGAATGTGGCAACAATTATTGCATAACAAATACCTCCATGATAAAACTTTATCTCAAGTAGAAGGAAAACCTATGAATTCTCCCTTTTGGAAAGGCCTTATGCGAGTGAAGGAAATGTTCTTTGCTAATGGCTTTTTTAAAATAGGAAATGGTGAAAATGTTCGCTTTTGGGAGGATATTTGGTTGGTCCATACATCATTAGCACAACAATATCCCTTGTTATATAATATTGTTGTTAGGAAAACGTCTTAGTGGCAGACGTCCTCTCTCAGATACCTCTTAATATTGCTTTTAGGAGAGCTTTGACTGGTAATAAATGGACAAGATGGTTACATCTATGCCAACGCCTAATGATGGTTCATCTTACTGATCATCATGATCATTTTGTGTGGAAATTAACTACCACAGGAATGTTTTTTGTCAAGTCGATGTATTTAGATCATATGAATGGCCACACCAGATTCTTGCACAAGTACTTGTGGAAGCTAAAAGTCCCTCTTAAAATAAAAATATTCATGTGGTTCCTTAAGAACAAAATGTTGTTAACTAAAGATAACTTGGCAAAGCGCAAATAGAATGGATGTCAGAAGTGTTGTTTTGTGATTCGGTGGAGTCTCTAGAACATTTATTTCTTACATGTCCTTTTGCTAAAATTATTTGGAGAATTATTTATTTTACGTATAATATACCTCCACCATCCAATATTACAAATATGTTTGGAAATTGGCTGAACGGGGTTGACAAGAAAAACAAAGCTAGATTGCTTATTGGAGTATCTGCTTTATGTTGGGCCTTATGGACGTCCAGAAATAATATTGTCTTTAACAAAAAAACGGGTACTAACTTTTTGTAGGTTATACGATTGGCGGTGCATTGGATTCATCTTTGGTCTTTCTTACTTCCGGTGGATCAGCGGGAGCCAATGGATACTGGATGCAACCGGTTGCTGATGGTTGCTCAGGACTTCTATTTTCTGGCCACTGGGTGGCGGCACACTAGTAGACTCTCGAATGGATAGCTTCTTGTTGTTTATCATTTTTAGATGGTTGATACATGTATCGACCCTATCTGATCCCTGAATGTAAGACTTTGATACTTCTCAAATAATATAATAAAGGGCTGTGTGCATCACTCGATGCAGAGGCCGGGGCGTAGCTCCCTTTTCGGAAAAAAAACTCTGATAATCACCGTTATTAGGCTACACTCTTGGCTACTCCTTATGTTTTCTAATATAAGATATTTTCAAAAACTATTTTAGTCTGCAAAACGTCTTGTTTAGAAAACAGAGGAAGTACATGTTTAGTAGGACTTATAGCATCCGTAGCGAATCCCACATAACTCCGCGACCCCTAAATAATCGGGCTGATATGCTGTTTTAGGGGGTGAGGGATGCGATGGGGGTGGACCTCCTTTTGGTGGCGGCGGTGATGCCTCCGGAGTCTCCTGAAATTGGTGGAGAATCTTACTTCCCGACCTCTACATCACCAACTAGAGACGTATACAACATTTTAATAATGAGTAATATTATTTTTAGTCTTGGTTAAGCACTAAACACCAGTTCAACAACCACCATCCCATGGAACGTATGAATGGTGCTCACAAAGGATGCATCATACTAGTGAAGCAACAAGATGGGTGAAGTACAAAAAACACCACATGCATTTTTTTTATTGTTTTGCGAGAAAGCACATACGAGATATTATTATAGAGTCAAAGGGGTGTGTATTTCACTACAGGAATAGGAAGCTACGCCGACGGCCGGTCGCTACACCGATGGCCAAACATTGGGGCCGTCGGCGTAGCCATCGTCCAGGCTAGCCCCGCCAAGCAGTCGTCGATATAGAATTTTCCTCGGCATATCCTATGCTACGCTGACGGCTGCCCTCGGCGTAGCATACGTCGATGGCTGCCCTCGGCGTAGCTATTTTTTTATTTTACCTCATTAAACTTTGAAAAATCATAACTAAATCATTCTAATTTAAAAAAATACAAATAATATATCAAAATATGTAGAAAAATAAGATCTATCTATCTACACTCAAATATTACACATTTGTAAATAAAAATTAAGTGAAACATAAAATATTATATACAGTTTAAAACGGGCATAAAAAATTCAAAAACGATCGAAACAATGCGAAACCTTCGAGTGGTGTCATATTATGTGACATAGTTATAAGGAAAAATATCAAACTTGGTATATTGATTATGTCTCAAAAAAACCTTCACAAAATAACATATCTCATTCGAGGTTTCTTGGTTTTTGGGTCAAATAACCAATGTTATGGCTAAAATCAAGGCATAGTTTGTGATAATATGCCCATATTGTGCATACATGTGCATCATGGGATGGAGAACAATGTTGCAGGAGGAATTTTTCCTTTTCGTCGCACCAAAAAGGCATTTTTCATTTTTCCGAGCAAAAAAACGGAAGGTTTTGTGAAGCAACCACCAAATGGCTAATTCGAAATACTACCACCACATTTTACAAAAATACCAGACCATCTTATATGGACAATGTCCCAACAGGGGGATCTGAAACCTTTTCGTCTACCTCTAGTGAAAAAGACAAATTCCTGCTGAATCGGTAGGAAGTGGGTCAGATATGAATTACAGGTACATGATTCGATGCCCATGTTTTTTTACAAAAATCATTTTTAGGTTCACAA
Organism: Avena sativa; assembly: GCA_916181665.1. Classification (NCBI taxonomy): domain Eukaryota; kingdom Viridiplantae; phylum Streptophyta; class Magnoliopsida; order Poales; family Poaceae; genus Avena; species Avena sativa. The sequence goes on along the minus strand of OV702284.1, from coordinate 55,584,225 downwards.
TATGCTATTTTATCAAACATCCAATGCAAGTTTAGAAAGGCTCGACTCCGAGCTAAGAATCTTTATGCCCGTCGTTCGACAAAGTTTGATGATAGTTTAAAACTGGCATAAAAAATTCAAAAACGATCCAAACAATGCGAGACCTTCGCGTGGTGTCGTATAATGTGACATAGTTATAAAGAAAAATATCAAACTTTGTATATTGATTATGTCTCAAAAAACCTTCACAAAATGACCTTTCTCATTCGAGGTTTCTTGGTTTTCGGATCAAATGATCAATGTTATGGCTAGAATTAAGGCATAGTTTGTGATAATGTTCCCATATTGTGCATACATGTGCATCATAGGATGGAGAACAATGTTGCAGGAGGAAGTTTTCCTTTTCGTCGCACCAAAAAGCCATTTTTCATTTTTTGAGCATAAAAAATGGACGGTTTTGTGAAGCAACCACCAAATGGCTAATTCAAAATACTACCACCATATTTTACAAAAATACTAGACCACCTTATATGGACAATGTCCCAATAGGGGGATCTGAAACCTTTCCGTCTACCTTTGGTGAAAAAGATAAATTCCTACCGAATCTGTAGAAAGTGGGTCAGATATGAACTACAGGTACATGATCCGATGCCCATATTTTTTTACAAAAATCATTTTTAGGTTCACAATATGCTATTTTATCAAGGATTTGATGCAAGTTTAGCAAGAATCGACCCAGAGCTAAGAATCCTTATGCCCGTCGTTCGACAAAGTTTGACGATAGTTTAAAACTGGCTAAAAAATTCAAAAACAATCGAAACAATGCGAAACCTTCGCGTGGTGTCATATTATGTGACATAGTTATAAGGAAAAATATCAAACTTATTATATTGATTATGTCTCAAAAAACCTTCACAAAATGACCTATCTCATTCGAGGTTTCTTGGTTTTCGGATCAAATGATCAATGTTATGGCTAGAATAAAGGCATAATTTGTGATAATGTGACCATATTGTGCATACATGTGCATCATGGGATGGCGAACAATGTTGAAGGAGGAAGTTTTCCTTTTCGTCGCACCAAAAAGACATTTTTCATTTTCCGAGCACAAAAAATGGACGGTTTTGTGAAGCAACCACCAAATGGCTAATTCAAAATACTACCACCATATTTTACAAAAATACTAGACCACCTTATATGGACAATGTCCCAATAGGGGGATCTAAAACCTTTCTGTCTATCTCTGGTGAAAAAAGACAAATTCCTGCCGAATCGGTAGGAAGTGGGTCAGATATGAACTATATGTACATGATCCGATGCCCATATTTTTTACAAAAATAATTTTTAGGTTCACAATATGCTATTTTATCAAAAATCCAATACAAGTTTAGCAAGGCTCGGCCCCGAGCTAAGAATCTTTATGTCTGTCGTTTGACAAAGTTTGACAATAGTTTAAAACTGGCATAAAAAATTTAAAAACGATCGAAACAATGCAAAACCTTCGCGTGATGTCATATTATGTGAAATAGATATAAGGAAAAATATAAAAATTGGTATATTGATTATGTATCAAAAAACCTTCACAAAATGACCTATCTCATTCGAGGTTTCTTGGTTTTCGGGTCAAATGACCAATGTTATGGCTAGAATCAAGGCATAGTTTGTGATAATATGCCCATATTGTGCATACATGTGCATCATGGGATGGCGAACAATGTTGCAGGAGGAAGTTTTCCTTTTCGTCGCACCAAAAAACCATTTTTTATTTTTCGAGCACAAAAAATGGACGGTTTTGTAAAGCAACCACCAAATGGCTAATTCAAAATACTACCACCACATTTTACAAAAAATACTAGACCACCTTATATGGACATTGTCCCAATAGGAGAATCTGAAACCTTTCCGTCTACCTCTGGTGAAAAAGGTAAATTCCTACCGAATCTGTAGGAAGTGGGTCAGATATGAACTACAGGTACATGATCTGATGCTCATGTTTTTTTAAATCATTTTTAGATTCACAATATGCTATTTTATCAAAGATCCAATGCAAGTTTTCCTTTTCATCGCACACCATAGCCATTTTTCATTTTCCGAGCGCAAAAAAGGGATTTTCTGAAGCAACCACCAAATAGCTAATTCAAAAACGGAGGGTTTGTGATTAGTTGATATGGATATCATATTTAGATTCCTCTCATTTTTCTGATCAATTTAGACATATTATTTGTCAAATTCCGATTTACGGATTTAAAGATATTAATTATTCCATATTAAATAGAAAAATACAAAAAAGTAAAATTATTATATTTTTATTTGAATTCAATAATATTTTTACTTATTCATTAATGTTTACTTAAATGATTGTTTGTAATTTTAAAAAATACAAACATGTGACTTGATGATATAAGAGTTAATAGGATTGATATCATAGTATTGATAATAATGTATAAATTACTTTGCGGAAACAGATTATAAAGGAACGAGGAAGTTAAGCGTGCTGGAGCTGGAGTAGTATTAGGATGGGTGACCGGCCGAGAAGTTTGACCAAGACTGCAATTTAATTAAATATTAAGTATAATTAGTGTTAAAAATGTTCAAAGTGAGAGATTAACGAGTCAAACTATTCAAAGATTAAAAAATTGAGAAAACAAATTAATTTTTTTAAAAAAAATGTTTTTGCAACATGTCGACAGGCTATGCCGACAGCCGCTACGCCGAGGACAATTTTGATACGCCGACGGCCTCTATGTGCTCCGCCGAGGGAGGCCTTTGCCAAGGAGAGGCTACGCCGAGGGCACCCGTCGGCGTATCATACGCCAAGGGCATTTTGGCATACGCCGACGGCTTTTTGCCCTCGGCATAGCGCGCGCGTCCTGTAGTGTTTAGACCACAAGGAGCCTTGATGGTGTTCCCGTTCATGAGATCAGTGATCCAGTTGGCAGTTTGACCAACATTTTGGGACAAAGATGGGGTAATTTGGCCCTCATGTTATCTACCCCATTCTTGTAATGATGGTAATTCTCCCAAGCCCGTTCATTCGTCCGATATGTCAAATCAGCTTCACCAAGTCGCCGGGTTCATTTTGTCACTCACCTGAAATCCACAATTCACAAATGGTGTTTACTCAGCAATCAGCATACGACGGATGCATTTTATGTTGTCAAAACTTGAAGTTAGTCTAAAAAACAACCTTCATGCCAAGGGGGTAGCAGCACCTCCGTACAAACTCAACATGAGCACCAACGAGGTGAGGAGTGGGTTCGCAGACCCAGACCACGTGAGCAGAGCTATCGTAGAAACGGACATCCGTCTAGTCCTGACGGGTCAGAGCTTGCTATAGGGTAGGAGCAGGCACTCTCAACAGGTCCAGAATTCAGCAGTCGGCATAACCTGGTGTCCAGTGTTAGCCCAGCTGCAGACATGAAGCCAGGGGCTCTTCTCGTTGAATGCATCCCCGTTGATGTTGTCCCCTTGATAGCTTGGCAGCTTCACTCCGCCCTGTTGAAGGATAGAGGGAGAGAGAGATTGCGGAATATGATGGTTGTATTATTGAGCCTCTCGGGCGAGTATATATAGACGTACAGGGGATCATCTTGGAGTACAAGACAAGTTAGGCTAGAGTCCTAACTATCCTACACTACCTCAATTACCGCGTATACGTATACTCTAACATCCCCCCGCAGTCGTAGCGGTAGCAACGTGAACAACTGGAACGTCGCGAACGGTCAGACTGGAGAGCCGAAGTAGACCAGTGCGCTGACATCCCCCCGCAGTGGTAGCGGGAACGTCATGGACGGTGTCACGTCGCAGAAGCTTGGACCGTAGAGGATGCTGTGAGGAGCTCAGGCGAGGTGGTAGCCCTTGTGCCGGTGTCGAGTGAGCCGAGAGCGGTGGGTGCTGCAACCTTGGTCGAGGTAGCCGCGCAAGGGGTCGCCGTGGTCGATGTCGTGGTCGGGGTTGCCGGTGTCGAGGTAGCCGCATATTAAGCCGCGTGCGCATAGTGCAGCCAGGAGAAGGACGGAGACGCGTCAGGGCAGTCGTCGGAGAGAGCGATGCCGAAGCCGATGCAGTCCGAGCCGTCGAGGACGAGGTGCGGCCATGGCTTTGCCAAAACCAGGCGCACGTCGGGGACGAAGGCATACTCTGGTTGTGCCAAAACCGAGTATGCGAAGATGAAGTCGGTGTGACGCAGTCGAGGCAGACGTAGAGGAGGTAGTCGATGCCGATGAAGACCTTGTTGAAGCCGATGAAGACGAGGCGCTACAACCGAGCTTGCCAGACTCGGGAACGCGTCGGGGACGAAGGCACGCACCGGTGTTGCCAGTACCGGGCATGCGAAGAACGGGACCAGCAGAAACAACTTCACGCCATGTCGGAGAGGAGACTAGCAGAGGAGGACTCTACGACGGTTGCGTTGCGCAGATCGGCAAGGTGCCGATGCAGGCCGCGGTTGTCGGAGTAGACGAGTAGTTGTGGTCGAGGACGAGGCGAGGACAATGGCGACGAAGTCGTGCTGGACGAAGACGTAGAAGGCGGCGAACCAGCGACGACCAGGAGTGGTCATACTGGATGCCTAGACGAAGGGGTGGCGGTGGGAGATGCTGCGGCGGCGGCGGCCAAGAGGCGGCGGCGGCGACAGAGGGTAGGAGCGGCAGCGGCGGTGCTCGAAGTAGGCGAAGAAGAACCCGACGACGAAGACCATGCGCGGACGGCGGCGACCCGCGCCGAGAGAGGGGGCGCGGTGGAAGCCTGCGACGTCCTTGCGGGGTGACGGCGATGACCGCGTGCAGCGGCGTGAGAACCACCAGCGACGGACACGCCTGAGAAGGCGCGTTGGTAGCCGGCGGCGGGGACCAAAGGCGGCGACGCTACGGCCCGAAGGGGCGACGCAGCGGCAGCCCGATGCTCGATCGGTGGTAGGCGCGTGCTCGGGGACGTACTCGGCGGAGACGAGCGCCAGATCGGTTGATCAGACCGACGGCGGCGCGCGTACGCGCTAAGTCCGTGACGACGGCAGATCGGAATCCGCGGCGTCGTTGTCGGTGCGATCCCGGACGATGACGGCGAAGACAATCCGAGGGGGGGTCGGCCGCGACAGCCTTCCGAGGAAGCCGCAGCAGCCGGCCACGGTGCGCGGCAGCCTGTCATGAGGCCGCGATGGCCTACCGAGGAAGGCACAGCGGCGCAGGTGACAGGCGCACGGGCGCGGTGTAGATTGTCGATGCCGATGGTCGGAGTAGAGGCGCGGTGATGACGACGGCGATGGGCGACGCAATCCGATCTAAGATCGGTAAACCAAAAAAGAAAACCGATCAAGAGATCGGAAAAAAAGACTTGCAGGGCAGCCGATCACGGATCGGCGGACGAACCCTGCGTACGGGTTGCGCGGCCCCCGGCGGAGATCATGGAGATCGACCTCCCCGGGGGCGGCGCGGCGCGGAAGCGGAGGCGGCGGCTAGGTCAAAGGCCGTGCCGCTCTGATACCATGTTGAAGGATAGAGGGAGAGAGAGATTGCGGAATATGATGGTTGTATTATTGAGCCTCTCGGGCGAGTATATATAGACGTACAGGGGATCATCTTGGAGTACAAGACAAGTTAGGCTAGAGTCCTAACTATCCTACACTACCTCAATTACCGCGTATACGTATACTCTAACACGCCCCTTATACCTCTTCTTTGCGAATTGGCGCTGAAATGTAAGAAATTTGTTCTACTCCAATCTCTCATATCAAGCCTATACTTGTATCAGATCGTAACAACCGTCAGATTAAACAAACAATTTACATATATGGCCTGAGGGTGCCATGAACTATATATCTCCATTTCTGCACACGTCTTTAGCTGGCTTCGTCGTTTATATAGCCAAAGATGACTCTTCCATTTTAGCCATCTCATGCGGTTTATGCTACGTAGTCATGCATTACCTAGTCTCATGTTTGGTTCATGAATCCTCTCTTTAATAGCCATTTTCTGCATGAAAGGGAGCTGATTCTTCATGAGTTCTGGACTGACAGATTCAGTGTTCACAATGTAGAAGTATCTTGAGCTAATAAGCTGTCTAAGCAGCAAGCTTGAAAGTGTCTTCAGATAAGCAGTAGTATTAAGGAGCCACACAGATGGAAAATAAACCCAGATGTCCAAGCGCGCATTAACTTAGTCTACAAGGATACATAATGCAGTCTTCAGAATGTCCATTTGTTTCCTTTGAATACCTAACACAGATTTTTTTTTGCTTTTGAAGGATTAGTTTTATATGATTTTCCTCCTGAGTTGGCACTATGTAAGTATAATAAGACAAGCTGAGTACAAGTCTACTCCAGAACTATGGATGTGTGTGACTGTATTGCCTGTCTTTGCATATAAGTTTGTCGATAGAGTTTATGGACTGATAACAAAAATTATCTTAGGGTTGACTAAAGGAAATGAATTTTTTAGTATCAAATGCTATATGCTCTGAATATTTGTGGGAAACTTCACCTCTAGCTGGAGAGAAGAGGAGATAGTAAATACTACTCCTTTTAGCACAGCCAGCTGCAAGGCTTTCGTTTTCATTAATATTAAAACTTTGGTTTGTTAAGACTGCTACTGATGTGAACACTTTTTGTTAGATATTTCTGATTTTTTGAAACACGAAAACATATGTATATAAACATTGGTTATCTTTTCGAGCCTCCATGTTAATTCTAGAGATGCTGCAAATTATTTTGTTGGCACTTCATTCCAGCCGTTATATTTTCTTTTGAGGAAATTGTATCGTTGGCACTTCATTGCACATAATCTCTTCGTTTGAACAACGCGCCAACCTCCGGCACCATATCCAACAGTACCCCTTCCCTGCACTCTTGCGGTCTGATGGCATATAAAAGAACAACGGCAACACTGCAGAATCAGGCTGGAGCCCGGCACTGCCTCCCTTTGGACACTCCAACGAGGCAACGACCACATCTTTGAGGAGGCCACAAGATTTGAGCCAGCTAACTGAATTTTTGGTTTTAGTTAGCAATGGCTGAAGTAAGTCCTTTATTTTCTGATGTGGTCTGAATGGCAGCGTTCATATCCTGTTTGTGTTAGTTCTCTCTGGACATATGGAACCATGGTTGTGCCTTGAACAAACTGCACATGCCCCAGATTTTAGTGGTAACTGAACTTAGCAATCAGCCCTGGAAATTGATTTCTCTACAATGTAAATTAGTTATTTTTAGCTCCCAGATGCATAAAATGGTGTATGCCAGATTTTTCTTTGAGGAAAAAGATTGTCTTGATAAAGTATGGTGTGCCTATTTGACGGGCAAGTTAATTGCACTGACTCTCAGAGGCTGCACTTGTAATGACATGTTACTTCAGTGCTTAAATGATTAGTCTTCTACTTAGTAAATTTTATTTTCACCATGGTGATTTGCTTGTTTGTCCATACAAACCAAGTTGGGCTTCTAAGAGTCTAGCGGCGTTTTTACATGCGCGCTACCTAGAGTGTATGTTTTTACCAAGGAAAAAATAGTGCGCTATTTAATTTAGCGTGATCTTTCTCCAGACGCTACGAAAGTTATAGTGTGCTAATAGCGTGCTATTTTACAAAATAGCGTTTTGCAAAAAGATTAAAAGTATAACAGGTGTATCATGAATACTAAGGATTTTGGCATCTAATGAATTGGCCATAGGAACACTTGTATATGCATAACCAATTCCGACGCTATCCAAGTTGGAGGAGAACCGATAGGGCTGAAGCTAGGCGCGGTGTCAGGTGCTGCGGCAGGAGGCGGCGGCTTGACGCGATCACTTAAGTTTCACAATCAAAATTTCCATCATATGTTTGCTCACTCCACACCCTCATCATATGCTCGCTTACTCCACACCCACCAACAAAAAAATAATGTCTTATACTTGAAATAGCGCTAATGCTATGATGTTTTAGTGCGATATAGCAAGCTATTTAGAATAAGTTAAAATAGATTTTGAAAAGGCATATGATAAGATAAAATGGCCGTTCTTACACCAAGTGCTCCGAATGAAAGGTTTCGATCCTTTATGGTGTCAATGGATAGATAAGTTTGTTCGAGATGGGAGTGTGGCCATTCGTGTCAATGATGATATTGGCCAATACTTCCAAACTAGAAAGGGGCTTCGACAAGGGGATCCGCTATCCCCTATGCTTTTTAATGTGGTAGCTGATATGCTTGCCATTCTTATTGCTAGAGCAAAGGAGAATGGCAGGTAGCTGGGTTGATACCGCATCTGGTCGAGGGGGGAGTGTCTATCTTACAATACGATGATGATACAATCTTGTTCATGGAACATGATCTTCAAAAAGCAGTCAACATGAAGCTAATACTCTGTATTTTTGAATAATTATCTGGATTGAAAATTAACTTCCATAAAAATGAGATTTATTGCTTTGGAGAGGCTGCTAGTCACGAGCAAAGTTATAAGGAAGTTTTTGGTTGCGAAACAGGATCCTTACCGTTTAGATATCTTGGGATACCTATACATCATAGGAAGTTACGGAATTTAGAATGGAATCCAGTTGAAAACAGATTTGAAGGTAAATTAGGTTGTTGGCAAGGGAAACTATTATCATACAGGGACAGATTGGTTCTGATTAATTCTGTCTTATCTAGTATGCCTATATTTATGTTATATTTTCTTCAAATACCAAAGGGTGTGAGGAAAAGGCTAGACTTCTTTCGTTCATGATTCTTTTGGCAAAGTGATGAACATAAGAAGAAATATAGATTAACTAAGTGGAATATTATTTGCAGACCCAAAGATCAGGGGGGGCTTAGGCATAGAGGTGCTAGAACTGAAAAATTTATGTTTGCTTAGCAAGTGGTTGCATAAGCTGCTGTCAGAGCAAGGGGTGTGGCAAGAATTACTACATAATAAATACTTGAAAACGAAAACGTTAGCACAAGTGGAAGCTAAACCGACGGATTCACCATTTTGGAAGGGACTAATGGGAGTAAAAAATGAGTTCTTTGCCCGCGGTATTTTTAAAACTGGTAATGAAACAAACATTAGGTTCTGGGAAGATACTTGGCTAGGAGCGACGCCGCTCGCACAACAATATCCTTCTCTTTACAATATTGCGCATAGGAAGAATGTACTCAGGTCCCATGTTCTATCCCACAATTCGATTAATGTTATTATTTTTAGATGTAATTTAATAGGCAACAAATGGGATGCATGGCTGCATCTATGTGAGAGATTAATAGAAATAACTTTGACAAATGAGCCTGATAAATTTCTATGGAGGTTAACCGAGGATATAATCTTCACTGTTAAATCGATGTATGAGGATCTTATGAATGGTCATCCAAGTTTCCCCACTAGATATCTATGGAAACTAAATATACCGACGAAAATAAAAAAATTCATGTGGTTTCTCAATAAGAAAGTGTTATTAACAAAAGACAATCTTGCAAAGAGAAACTGGAATGGATGCAAAAAATATTGCTTTTGTGACGCTGACGAAACAATAGAACATTTATTTTTATCATGCTCTTTTGCTAAGATTTTGTGGCGTATGGTACTTTTAACCTACCGCCTCCAACCAATATCATCAATATGTTTGGGAATTGGATAAACGAGATAGACAGAGAAAGTAAAGCAAGAATAGGTATAGGCATTTCGGCCATGTGTTGGTCAATTTGGAAATGCAGAAACAACTGTATTTTTAACATTACTGGAGTTTCATCTTTTTTGCAGGTTATTCTTATGGCGGCTTACTGGATTCAGCTCTAGGCACTTATGTCGCCCGAACACCTGCGGCAATCCATGGTTTCTGGACGTATCCGTCTTGTGGCGGTTACTATGGATTTTTTTCAACCAATCTTCGTGGCGTCATTCTAGTAGATTGACTCATATCTAGCTACTCCCTTAGAGTCCGATCTTGTGTGAGAATTTTTTTTCCAAGGGTTGATGTTTGTATCAACCTCGTATGCTCTTTGAGATGTAATACTATTGGCTACATATTGTGACTTTCTTCAATAAATAGCTGTGTGCATCCTAGGATGCGGAGGCTTGGGAATCCCCCATTTCGAAAAAAAAAATTATTTAGAAAATAGCGCCATAGCGAGCAAAATCGTAAAAAAATAGCGTGAACTCTCTAAATACGCTATAGCGCGCTAAATAGCGTGAAATATCACGCTATTTTTTTCCATGGTTTTTACCTTTGATTTGGTGCTCCAAGATTCATGATGAGATGTTTCGGCAAGTTTCGTCACGTTTAAAAAAACTGCAAGAAAACTGCAATAATTGGCACGCAAAGAAACATGATAAAACTTGCCGATGTGCCTGCTAAAAAAAAAAAGAAACATGGTAAAACAATGGACGTTAGATTGGTATAGAAAGACGTTTCTCATGCTTCCATACAAACATACCTTTTTTCTCTTCCACTTCGCTTTATCAGAGGTACACTGTATTTGCTGATGTGCCTGCTCAAAAGATATCTCTATCTTCTACTGTGTGAATCATATCCACTTATGTTGGGTTGTCTTGTATAATTTAGGACAGGTGTGCTGTTGGAGCGAGCGAACACGAGAGTTGGATGATAAGCATCGAGCAATTGATGGATGTCATTACATCTAAGATGCTAATTAAGCCTTTATATTTTACATAATATACTTTTATATGCAGAAATAAATACTTATTAGTTTCTCTCTACTTATGTTTTTTGAAAGAACTCCACTCGCATATATGTTGCAAAATAAAGTTGCTAGCCCTTGAGAAGAAGCACAGATGACTCATTTGTCAAGCTTTATGCACTAGCCAACGCAACCAAAAGTCCGAACTGATGGAAAGAGTAGTGCTATCCACTTATACACTTCAACATCATTGACCTAATTATAATTCGGTTTACAAGCGATACGTAACACCTCTAGTGGTTATTACTATCTTGTTCGGGTTAGACTAACTAATAAACTATTGACTGAAAACTTATACATAGTGCTATATTTGTACAGTGGACTCTGGCGAGCTGGAAGCCAGAGTACGAAAGCTCCCGATGGTCGATGGAGTTAGCCGCCTGGGACGATACCTGAGTCACCTATCTCACTCGATACTCCCAAACAACATGATACCGTCTGCGGTGGTGTCCATACTAATGTGATGATTGTTGACTCTGAAATATAACACATTTGTTCCACTCCAATGTCTCATATAAACCATATACTAGCTTCAGATTGCAACACCCAACCAAACAAACAAACAACATACTCAACACATCAGAATAAATGAACTGAAGGTGCTATGAAGTATCTCCATCTAAGCACACGTCTTCAGCTGGCTTCACCATTTATATAGCCAAAAGGAACTCTTCCACCACAATACTAGCTAGCCATGTCATGCAGGTTTTGCTGCATAGTCATACATATGTTGATCGCTTGATGTAGTCCCAGATTTAATTTCACGAGTCTTCTCTTTACCATCAAATTTCTGCAGGAAGAAAGGGGACTCCTTCACGATTTCTGCACTAACAGATCCAGTTTTCACAAGACAATGTACAAGTGTCTTCAGTTTAGCAGTGTAAGCAGCAGCAACACACGGATGGAACATACAACACGGATGGAATATGACCTCAGTTTTTTTCGAGAGTACATATAACCTCAGATTTTACTCACAAGAAGATGCATTCACTCTATCTTCCTAACCGATACGTGCAAGTTTATGAAAGCATTTGGAATAAAAAAATACTTTCAGGTGTTTGGCAACTGAAAAAAACATAACGCCTCTGAATTTGACGTGGATTTCATGCCAATGCCATAGATGTATCGGTCTGTCAGACATATTTAAGTTTTTCATGCGAGCACTATGCAGATGATCCTTTAGCTTGTGATCAAATTGCAAAATAAAGTGTGGCAAATTGTCAAATTCCCCTCACAAAGCATACAGTAATCATCAGTCATGGTTAGAACTCAAAAGTCAAAAAACCAAAAGTACCAAGCTCGTGTTCGGGCGTCAGCTGACGGGGCCGTCTGTAAGTGGCACATTAATTCCATAAAGGCGTGGGAGTTTTTGGTCGTGGGCGAGAAACGAGCACGACACACGCGGGAAACATGAGGCAGCGAGGAAAGGAAACACCAGTCGCACGAGGAAGCCGATGGTGGTGATTGGAGACTTCTTGTTGCCATTAGAGAGAGGTCGAGCGTTGATAATGGGCGGGACGGTCAAAATGTGTTAGGCTGCTGGGCACACCCCTCGACCTGGCCGGGCTGCGACACATTTTATATCCGTGGTCCGACTCATATGGACAAAATCAGACCGTTTGCATTGTTGGTTTGAGTCGGCCCTCTGGGATTCCCTTTACTTGCATTTTCTGCTTGGTGCCAGGACAGAGTGACCGGACATGTCCGTCGATGTGCGTTTTCGTTCCCAACGCCTGCTTGTCTAGCCAAATTGCGGTTGAACTGTCCGGTTGCTCACAGTGCCTCATGGCCGGCTAGCACCGCTTTGCCGTTTCTCCCGCCCGTCGGCCACGACTGCCATCACGTGGAAGAGTCACCGTCGATGAGCCGACTTACCTACATACTCATATCTTTACGTATACTACATATTCTTACAATTTAGTTGGGTCATACAGATTTTGTATAGGGCTATGTCTCATTTAGTATTAATAACGAAGGGATATCCAGTGATCTCAGTCGTCTTTCTATTTAAGTTTGCCTGAATTTGGTGGGAGGAGTTTGTACCGGAGCAAAGGCATATACAGAAAAGAATTACTTAGTATTTTCTCTCTATTTATGTGTTTCTAAAAAACTTCGCTCATACATGTTACAAATAAAGTTGTGGGAGAACAAAATCGAACTGCAGATTGCATGTCTCATTCGGTTTCATTGATTCGGTATTTATACAGGGTACAACTTGGATTACAAGTTAGCTAAGTCGGTTTTAATCTATACATGCATGAAAACCGACAATACCATTTGATTTTGTTCTCGTGACTGACCTGAACACAATGTGGTGGATACACTATAGGAATAGGAAGCTACGCCGACGGCCAAACGTCGGGACCGTTGACGTAGCCATCGTCCAGACCAGCCCCGCCAAGCAGCCGTCGGCGTATAATTGCTCTCGGTGTATCCTATGCTACGCCGACGATTGCCCTCGGCGTAGCATACGCCGACGGCTGTCTTCAGCGTAGCTATTTTTTCTTTTATCTCATTAAACTTTGAAAAATCATAACTAAATCATTCTAATTTAGAAAAATACAAATAATATATTAAAATTTGCAGAAAAATAAGACCTATCTATCTACACTCAAATATTATACATTTGTAAATAAAAATTAAGTGAAACATAAAATATTATATATAGTTTAAATGGGCATAAAAAATCAAAAACGATCGAAATAATGCGAAACCTTCGCGTGGTGTCATATTATATGACATAGTTACAAGGAAAAATATTGAACTTGGTATATTGATTATGTCTGAAAAAACTTCACAAAATGACCTATCTCATTCGAGGTTTCTTGGCTTTCGGATCAAATGACCAATGTTATGGTTAGAATCAAGGCATAGTTTGTGATAATGTGATCATATTGTGCATACATGTGCATCATGGGATGGCGAACAATGTTGCAGGAGAAAGTTTTCCTTTTCGTCGCACCAAAAATCCATTTCCATTTTCTGAGCACAAAAAACAGACGGTTTTGTGAAGCAACCACCAAATGTCTAATTCAAAATGCTACCACCACATTTTACAAAAATACTAGACCACCTTATATGGATAGTGTCCCAACAGGAGGATCTTAAACCTTTCCGTCCACCCCTGGTGAAAAAGACAAATTCATACCGAATCAGTAGGAAGTGGGTCAGATATGAACTACAGGTATATGATCTGATGCTCATGTTTTTTTACAAAAATCATTTTTAGGTTCACAATATGCTATTTTATCAAAGATCCAATGCAAGTTTAGAGAGGCTCGGCCCCGAGCTAAGAATCTTCATGCACGTCATTCGATAAAGTTTGACGATAGTTTAAAACGGGCATAAAAATTCAAAAACGATCGAAACAATGCGAAACCTTCACGTGTTGTCATATTATATGACATAGTTACAAGGAAAAATATTGAACTTGGTATATTGATTATGTCTGAAAAAAACCTTCACAAAATGACCTGTCTCATTCGAGGTTTCTTGGCTTTCGGGTCAAATGGTCAATATTATGGCTAGAATCAAGACATAGTTTGTGATAATGTGATCATATTGTGCATACATGTGCATCATGGGATGGCGAACAATGTTGCAGGAGAAAGTTTTCCTTTTCGTCGCACTAAAAATCCATTTCCATTTTCTGAGCACAAAAAACAGACGGTTTTGTGAAGCAACCACCAAATGTCTAATTCAAAATGCTACCACCATATTTTACAAAAATACTAGACCACCTTATATGGATAGTGTCCCAACAGAAGGATCTTAAACCTTTCCGTCCACCCCTGGTGAAAAAGACAAATTCCTGCCGAATCAGTAGGAAGTGGGTCAGATATGAACTACAGGTATATGATCTGATGCTCATGTTTTTTTACAAAAATCATTTTTAGGTTCACAATATGCTATTTTATCAAAGATCCAATGCAAGTTTAGAGAGGCTCGGCCCCGAGCTAAGAATCTTCATGCACGTCATTCGATAAAGTTTGACGATAGTTTAAAACTGGCATAAAAAATTCAAAAACGATCGAAACAATGCGAAACCTTCGCGTGGTGTCATATTATATGACATAGTTACAAGAAAAAATATCAAACTTGGTATATTGATTATGTCTGAAAAAACCTTCACAAAATGAGCTATCTTATTCAAGGTTTCTTGGCTTTCGGGTCAAATGACCAATGTTATGGCTAGAATCAAGGCATAGTTTGTGATAATGCGTCCATATTGTGCATACATGTGCATCATGGGATGGCGAACAATGTTACAGGAGGAAGTTTTCCTTTTTGTCGCACCAAAAAGCCATTTTCCATTTTCCAAGCACAAAAAACAGATGGTTTTGTGAAGCAACCACCAAATGGCTAATTCAAAATGCTACCACCATATTTTACAAAAAATACTAGACCACCTTGTATGGACAATGCCCCAACAGGGGGATCCTAAACCTTTCCGTCCACCCTTAGTGAAAAAGATAAATTCCTGCCGAATCAGTAGGAAGTGGGTCAGATATGAACTACAGGTACATGATCAGATGCTCATGTTTTTTTATAAAAATCATTTTTAGGTTCACAATATGCTATTTTATCAGAGATCCAATGCAAGTTTAGCTAGGCTCAGTGCGGTAACCCAGCATACCACTGCATGTGTAGTACACTATAGTCGTTGACATGACACTCACAGAACACCGTTCCGTAAATATCACATCCCTCAGAGTGGTACAACATAAACATTGCGGGTCCATATTACAAACATTCACACATTATTATTATTACAATACCAGAAGTTCAAGACTTTAACTTACAAACCAAAATATAAAGTGTTCAGCGTAATTTAACAGTAACAACTCCGACTAGGAGTTGAGCTCAGCATCTTATTCTATAGAGTTCATGCTGCTCGGCTCCGTTGGTTACTAATAACTAGGGATACTTAGTTGGACTCGTTATCCTCGACACCATAGCGGATGTCGTAATCCACTCCTTCAACTCCTCCGGATAGATCGGGTTCCTCGTAGAACACATCTTCTTGGCATTCGGCTGCATACATTGGCACGTCTTCGGAATCCTTAGAGTCTAAGCAAGGGATCAAAGGAAAGAATGAGTAACAACGTTACCCAACAAATTCATTATATGCAAGGTGGGAAGTTTGATGCTCTAAGTGTAGCACCTCGGATTATAAATCCTTGGCACTATGCAGTTTTTGTAAATCTTTCTTCAAAGATTGATTTTATTCTGAAAAACTATGACAATCAGCCTTCACAGGTTGACCAGAACTTTCATGGAGTTCCTTTCCTGCCGCGTTCGTAGCTCCTTCCCGGAACAGGGAGTAACAAGTTACAATTCTTACACTCTGCAGAGGTGCGTTACTTTACCCATGGGAGATCAACTCCTTGTTGCACAACCGGGCGTACTTTCCCGTCCACAATTCCATGATGTGGGGCCCAGTAGTTGGTCCAAGCCAATCACTGCCCCCTTCGCGACCCCGCATGCCTCCTTGGTGTACATCATGCCCACATAATTAATTACGGCAATGGTTTGTACAAACCGTTAGATGCCAGAACTATCGTGGGACGATGAGGGTTCCCACCCA
Source organism: Avena sativa (assembly GCA_916181665.1). Classification (NCBI taxonomy): domain Eukaryota; kingdom Viridiplantae; phylum Streptophyta; class Magnoliopsida; order Poales; family Poaceae; genus Avena; species Avena sativa. The sequence continues at coordinate 55,568,020 of OV702284.1, read as the reverse complement.
TATGATGCATATCCTCTACGAATTACCAATTAATATGCACGCTAAGAGGATAACAGCCACGACCTGCACATCCGGCTTCATGCGAGAGGAAGAAGATACAGTTGACTTCTCTGTCCCATTCCAAATCTCATGGCTAACGCGTAATATACGGCGCTAGAATCACTGATGTCAGGGGTTATTAAGTCCCTACTTGATTATCATTGTTGCAATTAGAACACTAAGTTCTGTTGCTCCATTATATCACCACTTACGATGATATCCATAATTTCTTTATTTGTGAAAATAATAGTTTCTTTCTTTTATAGCATATATGATAACACACAATTTGCAAATACTTTGATAAAGACTCTTCAAAGGACATGAGCAAGTGATGAACTTGCCTTGTGATGGCAAGGTAGTGAAGTCTGATGCTTGCACTGGACCTTGAGCTTCTAGTTATACAAAAACATCATTATTGTTCGGTAAGGACAATATTTAAAAAAGCAAAATGATTATGCAAGTAATGTAATGCATTATTTAATTTTACATGCATTTACCCCAAAAAAATTCCTTTTTAGTAATAAAGGATTTATAAATATTATCTTTTAATATTTATAACATATATTGAATTATTTTATTTTATTTCCCTTTTATTTGAATTTTATTGATTTAATAAATTAAACATTAAAAATTGTGATTAAATATAGTATTTTTAAAAAATACTACAATATTAATACATAATGAAAGTGAATTTTAATTAATTTTATCACCTTTCAATTATTTTGTAAAATTCCATAAGGAATATATGATTTACAAAATTCCTAATAAAATTTAAATGTATAAAGTTTTATATTTTAATTTATTTGGGTAGTTTGGATTTTTGTGAATCCAAAAATATTTTATTTATAATTTTTGGACTTTCATTTTATTTTCTAGAATTTTATTAATTCTAGGGGTATTTTGGTCTTTTCCTTTTTATTTAAACAGGCCTGAAAGATTTTCTGGGCTGGTTTGGATTATTGGGCCCTAGTGGCCCATTAGTCATTGACAAAAGAACCACCCCGAAGGGTTTGGCCCAGCTCGGCCCACTCCTCACTGCCTCTCTCTCTCCCTCGAGCTTATCCTCTCCTCCTCTGACCCCGACCCTGTGGCCGGCGATTCCCGCCGCCGTATGTCGTCCTGGTCGCCGTCGTGGTGTGATTGGGGGTTGTCGATGACGCTCATTCATTCTATCCAATTGGATTCGAGCCTAGGGCTCCCCAGTAATGGATCAATGCCGTCCCGAACCCTAGGGTTTGGGGTTTGGCTTGGATTCAAGTGTTGTCGTGTGTCGAGGTGATGCTCTGCACCTCCAGGCGTGATCAGGGTCACTGCCGTGGCGCCGTGTGGGTTGCAGCGCCCCCTCTTGGGTGCTTCTCGTGCCGCCATGGTCGTCGGCCCCTCTGCTTCCTCTTCTAATCTTCAACGAGGACTTACGATGAGTTTGATTCTTCTCCCCTGGTGTTCTCTGTGCTTGTTGATCCGATGCTAGTTGCTGGCAGTGATCTTTCTGGCTACTGTCTGATTCAGATTAGGATGATTGTCCATTTAGGATTCCTATCATGTGATTGATCATGTACTGGATGAATTAGTTCATGTTTGGATGGTCTGTGCACATGCTAAATGATTATTGGCCTGAGGCTTGTTTCTTAAAATGATCTATGATGTCTCTAGTGGCTTATTAGATGATTTTTATGATTGGACTACATCTGATTCAGATGATATAGTTGCTTGGTAATCATGTTTGATTAAGTCAGTGACTGGATAAGTTTTCACTATTACTTGATTTATGGTCATGATTATGATATGATGAAATCATTGTCCTGATGTTGTTGGCTTAGAACTATTGTGTGGTTTCATGATCTCAAACAGTGAAGTTTTATATAGGAATATCCTAGTTATGATTCATGTGTTAACAGGAAAATGATTAGTAAGTTGATTGTCTGAATTTATGATGATCAAATGCCTATTCTGATTCATATAAAATTGTTCTTGTGACACCATCATGTATGGCACACAAGTTTGATTATAGTCCATTGATTGGGTTGATCTATGATTTAGAAAAACTTGGCTTTATAAGATAAATAGAGATGCTCTTATCTGAATTCCCGAAGACCAATGATGTTAGTCTGAGTCTTAGGGATTCATACCTTATCTAATTGGTTCATATAGATAGTCCTGGTACTGGTACCAACTATTGTTTTTGAATCAGAGTTTGGAAAAAAAATGATAGTGAGCTTGATCATGATCTGGATCCAAAGGTTTTGTTTCTAAGGTGCTACCCTGCTTTAGGGATGTGCCTAGAAATAGATCCTAGATATATGTATGCTTGAATATAGTTTGACAACCAGAGCAAGGATGTTGCTCTAAGCTCTGACTGAGTCCTGATAGTTTGCTGTTTGCTTTTAGAGTTCAAAAATCCCTATGATGGATTCACCCCACTTGCGTGCTTTCTGAGGATTTGTTTTATAAAACAACACATGCTTCTTTCTAAATAAGATGACTAGATCATGTGAAGGTTTTATGAAACTCACCACAAAATCTGATGTTTGTGGAGTAAGTTGGTGATGATCTTGATCTGGTTTTGCTGGACCCTTGTGCTTGATCTTGAGCTAGACTGCTCCTCCTAGCTCCTGGACTTGTCCTTGTTGTTCACATGATCCTTCCCCCTCCTTATGTCACCATCCTGGTGAGGTTTGGTTGATCCTTGGTGGTTTGGTTTGGATGATGTGCTTGGTAAGCTGCTGTCTAGTATGGTTGTTCCTGTGTGCAAACTGTGGAGTGATGCACTAGTGTACCACTCCACGGCAGTTCTTGTGGTTTTGTGAGTTTGGGCTATTCTGTGGGATCGACAACACACCACATGCATGTTGGTGTGTGTCCTGCCTGTGTGCCTGCTGTGCACTTGTGGATATGTTCAGAATTTTGAAACTTACTATCACCTAGTTACTTTCACCTGGCTGGTGAATTTGCCCCTCTTGGTTGTCATTTGACTTCTGGCTTTGAATTTATGAAAGATGGATTCTTTCATATTGGTGAAACTTGCCCCTTTTATATAAATTTCTCAATGATGAATTTGTCTAGTGCACTTCACTGACATATCTGAGAGAAATAGTACTAACACTAACCTTCTTTTGTTTTTTATTTAGTCTTTGTTTCGCAGGTACAGATATACAGATAAAGATTTAGTTTAGGTTTAGTTATAGAATAGTTATAGGATAATCCAATGTAATTTTATTATTCTTTTGTAATTTTCTTTTTATTCCATTGTAATAAGGATTATATTATTATTAATAAAGAATATTCTTATTCTTTATTCCATTGTAATAAGGATTATATTATTATTAATAAAGAACATTATTTGTAACTTGTTTATATTTTGATAATATGAAATAAGTTTTCATATTCATAATTGTTTTATTTAGATAATGTTTGGAGTTAAAATCATTAACTCATAATTAAATCAAGATTCAAACCTTTTTTATGATTCATTTGAATTATAATTCAAACACTTAAGTTTAAAATTCAAATTCATTTTAAAACACATAATTTCTTAAAGATCATATCAAAGTTTATAGCAATCACCCTCTAAGACTAAACCTAATCTCAAGGTATGAAAGAAACATTGATCACTTAAGGTTTTAATTTGGTGAAAAAATTTCCCACATTTTCACAAATGAATGCATGCAACATTCCATATTCCTAAATCTACCCTTCGTTAGTTCCTAAATGCTGGGATGTTAGAGACTTCCCCCCTTAAATTAAACTCCGTCCCAAAGTTTGTGGAGATGTACCTAAATAGTTCTGGATAGGCTTTTCTTAAATCCTCTTCTTTCTCCCATGTGACTTCCCTTTCAGGGTGATGTTCCCATTGTACCTTGCAATATTTGATTGCTCTGTTCCTTAATCTTTTCCAGTTTTCTTCTAGAATCTTACAGGGTTTTTCAATATAGGTTAGGTCTGCTTGTAGTTCTATCTCTTGATGTGCGATTGCATAGTCTGGAACTTTCAAACATTTACGAAGTTGTGACACATGGAAAACATTATGCACCTGAGCCAATCTTGATGGTAACTCTAAAGCATAGGTTATAGTTCAGTTTTGACTCAGTATCTTGAATGGTCCGATGTATCTCGGACTCAATTTTCCTTTAACTCCGAACCTTTTTACTCCTTTCATTGGACTTACTTTCAGATATACCATATCTCCTACTTCTGGATGCCATGATCTTCGACTCTGATCCGCATAACTTTTCTGCCTGCTCTGGGCTATTTCAGTCTATCCCTGATCTTATCAATGATATCTTGTCTTTCCTTGATATAATCCGGCGCAAATTCTTTGCTACTTCCAGGCTCATACCAACATATTGGTGATCTACACTTCCTTCCATACAAAACTTGGTATGGAGCTGCCTTCAGACTACTCTGATAGCTATTGTTATAAGAAAATTCTGCCAATGGTAGATGATCTTCCCATGTTCCTCCAAAATCTAATGCACAAGCCCTTAACATGTCTTCTAGTATTTGATTTGTTCTTTCAGTTTGACCTCCCGTCTCAGGATGATATGCCATGCTGAAATCTAACTTTGAACCAAGTGCTTCATGCAATTGCTTCCAAAATGCTGAAGTAAACACCGATCCCCTATGAGTTACGATCTTTTTGGGTACTCCATGCTTACTTACTATCTCTTTGACATATACTTCAACTAACTTCTCGGCATTATCCTTTTGATTCACTGGAATAAAATGTGCACTCTTAGTGAGTCTATCCACAATTACCCATATCATATCCTTCCTTTTTGGTGTCATGGGCAATCCTGTGATGAAGTCCATACCTATTTCCTCCCACTTCCATTCAGGAATTTCCAAGGGTTGTAACAGTCATGCTGGACTTTGATGTTCAGCCTTCATCCTTTGACAAGTATGGCATTCCGATACATATTTAGCAATATCTCTTTTCATGTTATTCCACCAGAATAGTTCTTTCAAATCCATATACATCTTAGTACTCCCTACATGTATAGAATATGGTGTTTCATGTCCTTCTCTGAGTATAACATCTCTAATCTCAGTCACATCTGGAACACAAAGACGGTCTTGAAACCATAAAGACCCATAATCTCCAAGGCAAAAAAACTGATTTTTTCCCTTGAGATATTCTCCGAATTTCCTCAGCAATAAAAGGATCTTTTTCTTGATGTCTAAAAATTTCTTGCTTAAGATCACTGTCTTGCTCTGCAACTACCTGCATAGTAGCTAATCCTCTAAGAACCTCTGTCCTGATGAATTGAAGTTCTAATCTTTCCAAGTCCATTTGTAACTCTTTTGGTAGCTCCCTATTGCTAGGCTGAATATCTGCACTCTTTCTTCTTAAAGCATCTGCTACAACATTTGCTTTCCTTGGAGTGTAGTTGATTGTTAAATCATAATCCTTGATTAATTCCAACCAACGCTTCTGTCTCATATTCAATTCCTTTTGAGTGAAGAAATATTTGAGACTTTTATGGTCAGTATATAACTCACATCTGGCTCCATAAAGAAAATGCCTCCATCCTTTTAGCGCAAAAACTACTGCTGCTAACTCTAAATCATGAGTTGGATAGTTGACTTCATGTGGTTTCAGTTGTCTTCAACCATAAGCAATCACTTTCCGATGTTGCATTAGTACACAACCCAAACCTTCTTTAGATGCATCACAGTATACCGTGAAGTCCTTCCCTGTTTCAGGAACTGCTAAGATTGGAGTTGTGGTTAATCTAGTCTTCAACTCTTGAAAACTTGCTTCACATTTTTCATCCCACTTGAATGGGGTATTCTTTCTTAATAATTTGGTCATTGGTCCAGCTATTTTGGAGAAACCTTCAACGAATCTCCGATAATAACCAACCATTCCTAAGAAACCTCGAATTTGCTTTACATTGGTCGGTGCAGTCCATTCTACTACTGACTAAACTTTAGATGGATTCACAGCAATTCCATCTTTACTGATCACATGACCGAGGAATTCCACCTCATCTAGCCAAAATTCACACTTGCTGAATTTAGCATAAAGTTTGTGTTCTCTTAAAGTATGCAATGCTATCCTTAAATGATCAGCATGCTCTTCCTTATCCTTGGAATATATCACAATATCATCAATAAAGACTATGACAAACTTGTCCAAATATGGCATGAAGATCTTGTTCATCAGATTCATGAATATTGCCGGTGCATTGGTCAAACCAAATGGTACTACCAGATACTCATGGTGTCCATATCTTGAGACAAATGTTGTCTTTGGAACATCTTCCGGTTTGATTTTTATTTGATGGTATCCAGATCTTAAATCGATCTTTGAAAATACTCCATCTCCTTTCACTTGATCAAACAAATCTTGAATTCTTGGTAAAGGATACTTATTCTTGATAGTAACGTTGTTTAGATTTCTATAATCTCCACACATTCTTCTTCCACCATCTCTCTTATCCACAAAGATTACTGGTGTTCCCCATGGGGATACACTTTCCTGTATAAATCGTTTTCTAGCTAACTCATCAATTTTCTCTTTGAGTTCTTTCAACTCTTTGGGTCCCATCTTATATGGTGCTTGAGCTATTGGTGGTGTTCCAGGAATTAGGTCAATGGTGAACTCTATCTCCCGGTCTGGTGGCATTCCCGGTAGCTCTGCTGGAAAGACATCTTGAAATTCATTTACTACAGGAATCTCCTCCAATTTGACCTCATTCATTGAGTTCAACTGCAGATCCACCATGATATGACTGTGCATATCTGCTTGGTAAACTATCCTTGCTCCACTTGGAGTTTTGATTGAGACAGTTTTATCCTCACAATTTATCTGATCTCCGTGTTCCATCATCCAATCCATCCCCAGTACTACTGCAATTCCCTTCAAAGGAATCACATAAAGGTCTGCGAAATATGTACAACGACAGATCGAGATAACTTGATCTTGTTTTATGTGGCGTACAATCACATTCCCTCCTGTCGTAACTACGGTCATAGGACTTCCTAACGTTGCCCTTCTAATCCCGAACTTATCACAAAATTCTTCAAAAATGAATGAAGTAGTTGCACCAGTATCAAATAGAACCTTGCCGGGATTGGTAAGGATATTGAGCGTACCTATCACTGCATGCTCCGAATTATCCACCTCCTCGAGGGTTGCACAGTTCAGTTTTCCAGTAGGTCGGTTCCTCTTGCCATTGTTGTTTCTGCCATAATTTCCTCCTTTATTGGGCTGTCCATTTCCTCCACTGGCTTGTCCTCCTCCCTTGGTATGCCATCCTCCAGGTGGTTTGCTCGGACAATCTGGCTTAATATGCCCCTTCTGACCACAACCGTAACAGATCACTATAGGCTTTTTGCATTCCCTCTGGAAATGCCCTGGAATTCCAAAATTGTTAACAATAACATTTCTTCTCTGATCGGATTGATTTCCACCACTGCCCTTGTTATTGTTATTGTTGTCATAATTCCTATTCCGAGGTTTGAACTCCAGGTTGGGTTTAGGTTTGCTTGCCTGAACTCTCTTGGTTTCCTTCTTGGCTCTCTTCCTCCAGTCCTCTTGGACATTCTTATAATCATCTTCAAAAGTAATGGCTGCATCCAATAACTGTTGATAAGTTTGCTTATTGGCTAACCTTAGCCGCATCTTCACAAACGGTTTTAATCCACGCAGGAAACACTTCTTCTGCTTCTCTTCCGTGTTGACATCCTCCTCAGCATAGCGAGATAGTTGACTAAAGTCCCGGATGTACTTCATGACACTTGTATATCCTTGCTGAAGCTCCTCAAACTCTCTCCGCTTCAACTCCATAACACTTTCCGGAACATGATATTCACGGAATCTCTGCTTAAACTCTTCCCATGTAAACTCCCTTCCTCGTGGTTGCATGGCTAACTGATTCTCCCACCATGATGCTGCAGGTCCAGTCAGAAGATGAGTTGCATACCTCAATTTCTCCTCATCATTGCAACCTACAGTTTTCAGCTTCCTTTCAGTATCTGCTAGCCAGTTTTCTGCATGCATTGGTTCAGGAGCTGATGCAAAAGGTAACGGTCTTGCATTCTAAAAATCAGATAGACTCACTCCTCCACCTTCAGGTGCCCTCTGATTTGCTCGTCCCAGCAGCTCTTCCATGAACTTGTTTTGGGTCTCTTGCATCATTTGCATGCATTGCATAAAATTCTGCTCCATTAACGGCCTCATTGGTGGTGGTAATGTTTCTTGGTTTGCTGCATCTGCATCGGCCTTCTCCTTGGCCTCTCGCTCCATCCGCTGCTGCTCAGTTTCCATTCCTACACCCGTATCCATGACCCTCTAGTCCTGCAACATAAAGCGAATACTCATAATTACATCATGCACATGTGTTCTAAGCTCGACTTTACGCATAGAACTAGTCACACAATGAAGATCCAAAGAAAATCCAAATATGCATTTCACATATTTTACATAATATCGTAATGATACAAAGTCATTACAACATATACCATATAGGTATAATCACCAAAATACCTTATTACTTGGGGTACAATACACGGTACTTGATACTACTAACTAATTGCCTCCTTCTAGTAGAAACTACGCTCATCATACATGCCTGATGTCCAACCGTGATGACGTGTTGTTCGTCGCACAGTTTGTGGAACATATGGCCTCCCAGAAGGAACATACTATGTATCTGAAGTGTCAGGACTTGAGTCATTACTCAACCTGAGCGCATTGACTCCCTCCAGCTCAGTTGAAAAGTCTTCAGAAACATATTCAACATTATCTCCAGTCTGCATCTCCTGAGCTTCATTTCTTGAGTTGTCAACAGGATACGCAGATCCTGCTGCTTCCCAGGTGCTCTCGTGGGCAAGATAATTAAACACTGGATAATGTATATTCCCCGGGTTTTGAGAAGATGTTGATGATTCAAACACTCTCTCCTGAGGATCTTCTTCTTCATCCTGATTATCTACTGACATGGTATTTCTACTACTGTTATTAGGGTTCATTCTTGCACCCATCCAACTAGATTGTCCAACATTCCCGTCAGAACCATCTGTGGACATTTGGTGTTCATGAGATCCATTATATGATCCCATTCTCCAACCATCTGAATTCTCAATAGGAAGTTCTGAGTCAGAACCATCCTCTGAGCCCTGTGGTACTGCATATCGCATATCCATAGTAGGACCATGTATAGGTTCGGGTCTTGGTGAATAAGGATATGGTACAAAAGATTCAGGATCTATGGGTATATCCTTAAAGATAGGTGTTGCACTACTACTTGCTTCTTTCTCTAGCTGGAATGCTAACTGCTTCCTTCTTTCCGGATCAGTTAGATCCTCTAACATGTCATTTTTGTCTTCAACTATCACTTGATGGGTCTTATAAAAATACGCAACGAGTGTTCGATATCTATCCATAAACTTGGAAGCTAACTTAGGATGCTTCTTAACCAAAGTAAGATGATCCGGTATAGGCTCCGACTCTATAGAATCATGGGGTATCAAAGAGAATGTGCTACCTTCTAGCTCCTTTGTTTTCTGCTCCCGGATATTAGCTATCGCCTCCACAACAACAACATGATATGCTGCTAAATGACTCCTACCTTCTCCTATAGGTAGATCGTGATATAATCCAAGCTTCTCTGGAAGTTGGATACTCACACGATACTTGGATAACATTCGCCCATCAAGGTAAGTGATAGTGTTCACTGGAATTCTAGTTGGACAACTAAAGAGCTTTAAAAGTTGACGAAGTTGATCAGTGAATGATCCTTGATAATCATCAAGAGTCTCCTCTTTCTTTACCAAAGTCTGTTTTAGGAACTTTGGTGCCATATCTCTGTATATCAGAAAAATATTTTTCATTAGTATCAAATAATATATTGCATCATAACAAAGAATTATCGCACTAAAATATATAACGGAATATTCTCATTTGAATACCCATTATATTACTTTTAGAGAATTATTTATCGTTGCTAATTTTTCCTACAGGTAATACCCTTTACTAGGTTTCCAACCTAAGGTCAAAGCAATTTGCTCTGATACCAACTGCGGTGACCCAGCATACCACTGCATGTGTAGTACACTATAGTCGTTGTCATTTTTGTCTTCAACTATCACTTGATGGGTCTTATAAAAAGACGCAACGAGTGTTCGATATCTATCCATAAACTTGGAAGCTAACTTAGGATGCTTCTTAACCAAAGTAAGATGATCCGGTATAGGCTCCGAGTCTATAGAATCATGAGGTATCACAGAAAATGTGCTACCTTCTAACTCCTTGGCTTTATGCTCCCGGATATTAGCTATCGCCTCCACAACAGCAACATGATATGCTGCTAAGTGACTCCTACCTTCACCTAAAGGTAGATCGGGATATAATCCAAGCTCCTCAGGGAGTTGAATACTCACACGATACTTGGATAACATCCGACCATCATGGTAAGTTATAGTATTCACTGGAATTCTAGTTGGACAACTAAAAATCTTTAAAAGTTGACGAAGTTGGTCTGTGAATGATCCTTGATAATCATCAAGAGTCTCCTCTTTCCTTACCAAAGTTTGTTGTAGGAACTTTTGTGCCATATCTCTGTATATCAGAAAAATAATTTTGATTAGTATCAAATAATATATTGCATCATAACAAAGAATTATCGCACTAAAATATATAACGGAATATTCTCATTTGAATACCCATTATATTACTTTTAGAGAATTCTTTATCGTTGCTAAATTTTCCTACAGGTAATACCCTTTACTAGGTTTCCAACCTAAGGTCAAAGCAATTTGCTCTCTGCGGTGACCCAGCATACCACTTCATGTGTAGTACACTATAGTCGTTGACATGACACTCACAGAACACCGTTCCGTAAATATCACATCCCTCAGAGTGGTACAACAGTAACATTGCGGGTCCATATTACAAACATTAACATATTATTATTATTACAATACCAGAAGTTCAAGACTTCAAAAGATTCAACTTACAAACCAAAATATAAAGTGTTCAGCGGAATTTAACAGTAACAACTCCGACTAGGAGTTGAGCTCAGCAGCTTATTCTATAGAGTTCATGCTGCTCGGCTCCGTTGGTTACTACTAACTAGGGATACTTAGTTGCACTCGTTATCCTCGACACCATAGCGGATCTCGTAATCCACTCCTTCAACTCCTCCGGATAGATCGGGTTCCTCGTAGAACACATCTTCTTGGCATTCGGCTGCATACATTGGCAGGTCTTCGGAATCCTCAGAGTCTAAGCAAGGGATCAAAGGAAAGAATGAGTAACAGCGTTACCCAACAAGTTCATTATATGCAAGGTGGGAAGTTTGATGCTCTAACTACCACCTCAGATTATAAATCCTTGGCACTATATAATTTTTGTAAATCTTTCTTCAAAGATTGATTTTATTCTGAAAAACTATGACAATCAACCTTCATAGTTTGACCAGAACTTTCATGGAGTTCCTTTCCTGCCGCGTTCGTAGCTCCTTCCCGGAACAGGGAGTAACAAGTTACAATTCTTACACTCTACAGAGGTGCGTTACTTTACCCGTGAGAGATCAACTCCTTGTTGCACAACCAGGCGTACTTTCCCGTCCACAATTCCATGATGTGGGGCCCAGTAGTTGGTCCAAGCCAATCACTGCCCCCTTCGCGACCCCGCATGCCTCCTTGGTGTACACCATGCCCACATAATGAATTACGACAATGGTTTGTATAAACTGTTAGATGCCAGAACTATCGTGGGACGATAAGGGTTCCCACCCATATGCTACATATCCTCTACGAATTACCAATTAATATGCACGCTACGAGGATAACAGCCACGACCTGCACATCCGGCTTCATGCGAGAGGAAGAAGATACAACTGACTTCTCTGTCCCATTCCAAATCTCATGGCTAACGCGTAATATACGACGCTAGAATCACTGATGTCATGGGTTATTAAGTCCCTACTTGATTATCATTGTTGCAATTAGAACACTAAGTTCTATTGCTCGATTATATCACCACTTAGGATGATATCTATAATTTCTTTATTTGTGAAAATAATAGTTCCTTTCTTTTATAGCATATATGATAACACACATTTTGCAAATACTTTGATAAAGACTCTTCAAAGGACATGAGCAAGTGATGAACTTGCCTTGTGATGGCAAGGTAGTGAAGTCTGATGCTTGCACTGGAACTTGAGCTTCTAGTTCTACAAAAACATCATTATTGCCCGGTAAGGACAATATTTAAAGAAGAAAATGATTATGCAAGTAATGTAATACATTATTTAATTTTATATGCATTTACCCCCAAAAAATCCTTTTTAGTAATAAAGGATTTATAAATATTATCTTTTAATATTTATAACATATATTGAATTATTTTATTTTATTTCCCTTTTATTTGACTTTTATTGATTTAATAATTCTTTTAGGAATTATTAATTAAACATTAAAAATTGTGATTAAATATAGTATTTTGTATTTTTCAAAAATATTAAAATAGTAATACATAATGAAAGTGAATTTTAATTAATTTTATCACCTTTCAATTATTTTGTAAAATTCCATAAGGAATATATGATTTACAAAATTCCTAATAAAATTTAAATGTCTAAAATTCTATATTTTAATTTATTTGGGTAGTTTGGATTTTTGTGAATCCAAAAATATTTTGTTTATAATTTTCAGAATTTTATTTTAGTTTCTAGAATTTTATTAATTCTAGGGGTATTTTGGTATTTTCCTTTTTATTTAAACAGGCCTGAAAGAATTTCTGGGCTGGTTTAGATTATTGGACCCTAGTGGGCCATTAGTCATTAACAAAAGAACCACCCCGAAAGGTTTGGCCCAGCTCGGCCCACTCCTCACTGCCTCTCTCTCTCCCTCGAGCTTATCCTCTCCTTCTCTGACCCCGACCCTATGGCCGGCGATGCCTCCACCGGCTATTCCCGCCGCCGTGGTGTGATATGGGGTTGTCAACGACGCTCGTTCGTTCTATCCAATTGGATTCAAGCCTGGGGCTCCCCAGCAATGGATCGATGTCCTCCCGAACCCTAGGGTTTGGGGGTTGACATGGATTCAAGTGCTGTCGTGGTTGTCGTGTGTCGAGGTGATGCTCTGCACCTCCAGGCGTGATCAGGGTCGCTGTCGTGGCACCGTGTGGGTTGCAGCGCCCCCTCTTGGGTGCTCCTCGTGCCGACATGGTCGTCGGCCCCTCTGCTTCCTCTTCTAATCTTCAGCGAGGACTTACGGTGAGTTTGATTCTTCTCCCCTGGTGTTCTCTGTGCTTGTTGATCCGATGCTAGTTGCTGGCAGTGTTCTTTCTGGCTACTGTCTGACTCAGATTAGGATGATTGTCCATTTAGGGTTCCTATCATGTGATTGATCATGTACTGGATGAATTAGTTCATGTTTGGATGGTCTGTGCACATGCTAAATGATTATTGGCCTGAGGCTTGTTGCTTAAAATGATCTATGATGTCTCTGGTGGCTTATTAGATGATTTTTATGATTGGACTGCATCTGATTTAGATGATATAGTTGCTTGGGAATCATGTTTGATTAAGTCAGTGACTGGATAAGTTTTTACTATTACTTGATTTATGGTCATGATTATGATATGATGAAATCATTGTCCTGATGCTGTTGGATTAGAACTATTGTGTGGTTTGAGATCATCATGATCTCAAACAGTGAAGTTTTATATAGGAATATCCTAGTTATGATTCCTGTGTCAACAGGAAAATGATTAGTAAGTTGATTTTCTGAATTTATGATGATCAAATGCCTATTCTGATTCATATAAAATTGTTCTTGTGACACCATCATGTATGGCACACAAGTTTGATTATAGTCCATTGATTGGGTTGATCTATGCTTCAGAAAAACTTGGCTTTATAAGATAAATAGAAATGCTCTTATCTGAATTCCCTAAGACCAATGATGTTGGTCTGAGGCTTAGGGATTCAGACCTTATCTAATCGGTTCATATAGATAGTCCTGGTAGTGGTACCAGCTATTGTTTTTGAATCAAAGTTTGGAAAAAACTGATAGTGAGCTTGATCATGATCTGGATCCAAAGGTTTTGTTTCTAAGGTGCTACCCTGCTTTAGGGATGTGCCTAGAAATAGATCCTAGATATATGTATGCTTGAATATAGTTTGACAACCAGAGCAAGGATGTTGCTCTAAGCTCTGACTGAGTCCTGATAGTTTGCTGTTTGCTTTTAGAGTTCAAAAATCCCTATGATGGATTCACCCCACTTGGATGCTTTCTGAGGATTTGTTTTATAAAACAACACATGCTTCTTTCTAAATAAGATGGTTAGATCATGTGAAGGTTTTATGAAACTCACCACAAAATCTAATGTTTGTGGAGTAAGTTGGTGATGATCTTGATCTGGTTTTGCTGGACTCATGTGCTTGATCTTGAGCTAGACTACTCCTCCTAGCTCCTGGACTTGTCCTTGTTGTTCACCTGATCCTTCCCCCTCCTTATGTCACCATCCTGGTGAGGTTTGGTTGATCCTTGGTGGTTTGGTTTGGATGATGTGCTTGGTAAGCTATTGTCTAGTCTGGTTGTTCTTGTGTGCAAACTGTGGAGTGATGCACTAGTGTGCCACTCCACGACAGTGCTTGTGGTTTTGTGAGTTTGGGCTGTTCTGTGGGATCGACAACACACCACATGCATGATGGTTTGTGTCCTGCCTGTGTGCCTGCTGTGCACTTGTGGATATGTTCAGAATTTTGAAACTTACTATCACCTAGTTACTTTCACCTGGCTGGTGAATTTTCCCCTCTTGGTTTTCATTTGACTTCTGGCTTTGAATTTATGAAAGATGGATTCTTTCATATTGGTGAAACTTGCCCCTTTTATATAAATTTCTCAATGATGAATTTGTCTAGTGCACTTCACTGACATATCTGAGAGAAATAATACTAACACTAACCTTCTTTTGTTTTTTATTTAGTCTTTGTTTTGCAGGTACAGATATACAGATGAAGATTTAGTTATAGAATAGTTATAGGATAATCAGATGTAATTTTCTTATTCTTTTGTAATTTTCTTTTTATTCCATTGTAACAAGGATTATATTATTATTAATAAAGAATATTCTTATTCTTTATTCTTTTATAATTGTGAAGTTTGAAAATGGTTTCAGTAAGTTACATTCTTTGTAACTTGTTTATATTTTGATAATATGAAATAAGTTTTCATATTCATAATTGTTTTATTTAGATAATGTTTGGAGTTAAAATCATTAACTCATAATTAAATCAAGATTCAAACATTTTTTATGATTCATTTGAATTATAATTCAAACACTTAAGTTTAAAATTCAAATTCATTTTAAAACACATAATTTCTTAAAGATCATATCAAAGTTTATAGCAATCACCCTTTAAGACTAAACCTAATCTCAAGGTATGAAAGAAACATTGATCACTTAAGGTTTTAATTTGGCGAATTTTTTTCCCACATTTTCACAAATGAATGCATGCAACATTCCATATTCCTAAATCTACCCTTCGTTAGTTCCTAAATGCTGGGATGTTACAGACTTCCCCCTTAAATTAAACTTCGTCCCGAAGTTTGTGGAGATGTACCTGAATAGTTCTGGATATGCTTTTCTTAAATCCTCTTCTTTCTCCCATGTGGCTTCCCTTCCAGGGTGATGTTCCCATTGTACCTTGCAATATTTGATTGCTCTGTTCCTTAATCTTTTCTAGTTTTCTTCTAGAATCTTATAGGGTTTTTCAATATAGGTCAGGTATGCTTGTAGTTCTATCTCTTGATGTGTGATTGCATCGTCTGGAACTTTCAAACATTTACGAAGTTGTGACACATGGAAAACATTATGCACCTGAGCCAATCTTGATGGTAACTCTAAAGCATAGGCTAAAGTTATGTTTTGACTCAGTATCTTGAATGGTCCGATGTATCTCAGACTCAATTTTCCTTTAACTCCGAACCTTTTTACTCCTTTCATTGGACTTACTTTCAGATAGACCATATCTCCTACTTCTGGATGCCATGATCTTTGACTCTGATCCGCATAACTTTTCTGCCTGCTCTGGGCTATTTTCAGTCTATCCCTGATCTTATCAATGACCATATCTCCTACTCAGTTCTGTACCTAGTTTCGAAAATCAACCCAGCTCGATTCCGGGAACCAAATTGCATGAAACCAATTTTGTTAGAAAGGTACTGAAATGCTTAATCCAAGCCCGTTGGATTCAAATCATTTGGATCTGTAGATCAACCTTGGTAAAAATAACAAGTCAGAAGCTTTTCTTGTAGGGTTCGTAGCATAGAAAACAAAAAATTTCCTACGATGTGAACTATATACCAAGATCTATCTACTAGACACAAACAATGGGCGGATGTATATCCGTAGAGAACATACCCTTGAAGACCGACAAAGCTTAACGAGTTCAACTCGTGGTTGATGTAGACGATCTCTTGCCGATCTCAAGATCGAGAGGAAGTCCTTGCGCCGCAAATCAGCAGCGCATCTGTGCTCGCACACACGTTCAAGGCACCGAGCAACCTCCGCCTCCTCGCTCCAGCGATGCAGCGGAAGCACAACTCTTTCTTGCCGAAGAGCCACCGGGAACATGTATCTCGCTAGTCCGAGACCATGGGGGATAAATTCTAGAGGGAGAGAGATCCTTCACAAGGAGGTGTGAGAGAAGTGAGGAGAGGGGCTTCTTTTATAGGAGGAGGGGGGGCACCCAAGGGGGTGGCCGCCGGCCATGGGGGATGCCCCCTCCCCTCCTTCATTCATGTGGGTGGACACTCCACTCACAAAATGCCCTTTAAAATCCCTCCACTCAAAAGTCCACTCAAATTCCCATTAAATTTCCACCAAATTTAATGCAAACTCTCATTAAATAAAACTCTTTTATTTTATTAAGAATTTTGTCAATTACTTTAATGACAAACATTCACAAATAACCCCTTGCTAGAATTCTATTTCACATGCATAACCACTTTATGCAATTTAACCCGAAAACCTATTTCGGTATCTAGTGAAATAAATTCCTGCGCTTGTTCATTCTTTCGGCATGAAACATTTGCTCCAATTGGATGTCGGTGTCTCTTAAGTGTGTCACCCTACGGTTCGTGAATAATGCGGACATGATCGAGACCCCTCTCGGATCAATAATCAGAAGCGGGATCTGGAGACCCATACTGACTCCCACACATTCAACGATGACTTTCTTGTGATCGTCGGAACCTTTTATGCTAGTATCTTAATCCCTTTGTTTCACGATATATTACATGTCCGAGATTCGATCATCAGTATCTCCATACCAAGTTTGATCTCGTTACCGACATGCACTCTTTTCTTGTTCCTGTGATATAACATTCTAGTGATCAAATCACTTGCTTGCAAGCTAATCAATGTGATATCACCGAGAGGGCCCAGAGTATATCTATCCGTCATCGGGATGAACAAATTCCACTCTCGATCCATGAGCCTCAACATAACACTTTATTAGTTCTGAATCCATCTTTATAATCACCCTGTTACGGTGTGACGTTTGATGTTATCAAGAAACTCTTCCGGTGTTAGTGATTGACATGATCTCATGGTCTAAGGATTAGGATCACTTCGTAAGTTGTTATAGCAATATAAACTCAATGACTTTGATCGTAATGCTATACTTCGTGTGGCATCCCGCAAAACCACTACTAGAAAATCGCGTTGTTTTTGTGCATTGCATCATCATGACCACATGCTCATGTCATCATGCCACATTGCATTTGAGCATCGTCATCATCATGCATTTGTTTGCATAAAACTAATTTCGCAAAGCCTGTTTTGTTTTCTAAACGCCCCGTCGTGATTTTAAATTAAACCCGGGTCTCCGGATTATTTTGTTTTGCCTGCCAACGGATTTCAAACGCCCTGTTTTAAATAAATAAAATGTTTAAATATTTTTAGGGGGCAGCCGAACCAGGCCGATCCGACCCAGTCGGCCACCCCCAGTACAAAACCAGCCCCCCCTAAACCCTTTTCCTACCCAGTCCTATTCTACCCAACCTTCAGCCACCTCACCCCCTCCAATCCCTTGGTGACACCTCACCCCTCCACATCACTCCCTCCAATCCCAGCCCGCCACCTCATCCTACCCCACCTCTCTCACCCCCTCTCCCCTCCACCTCACCCGCTGGCCCCACCCACACCACAGCACTCACACACCACTCAGCCTGGCCTCCACACTGATCCACCCACCCGCCGCCACCACTCTGGCGCATAGCACGCTAGCGTGCCCCTGATCCCGCACGCACGCTCCCTCCCCCCTGGTCAAAGCCCGCGGGTCCCACCTGGCGCGCCCCACACCCCTCCCCCGACCGCCTCGTGCTCCACCCCGCGGAACCTACCCCGGCCCCACCATCCTCCTTCTCCTCTCTCCCCGCGACCCATCTTCCTCCCTCCACGCACCAGGGAGCCGCCGCTGGCAGGCCTCCCTGCTGCGTCTTCCCCGGCGCCGCCTCCGGTGCCTCACCTCGCCCGGCTTCCTCCCTGACCCTGGCCGCGACCTCCCTGGGCCTCATCGCCGAGCACCGTCCGCCCATGAGCTCGACCTTCGCGCCTCTCCTCCCCGACCCGCGCCATCGCTGCGAGTCCGGGTTTCCTGCGTCGCCCCTGTGCTCCGTCCTCCCCCATCTGCGGCCATGACCGCCGCCCCGGTGCTTTCCCGGCATCGAACCGCGTCCCCTCTGCGGGACCGCGTCGGCCCTGTGACCCCCGGCCTCCCCGGCCCTGAGCTGCGTCACCGCCGGTCGAGCTCGCCGCCCAGGTCTGCGTGACCGCCTCCACCTTCCAGAGCGCGGCCGACATCCCCATCTCCCGCGTCCCCTTGCCTCCAGCGAGCACGCCTTCATCGTCATCTGCGTCGCCCTCGTCCTCCTGCCATCGAACGAGTCCCTCCCTGCTGCAAACCGACGCAAGCATCTTCCAGGTCCTCTGCCGCGAGCCCCATGCTCGGATGGTGTTCTGCTTCATCTCCGGCTGCCTCTACCGTATGCTTTTGTGCTACTGCTCAAGATTCAGTCGGAATGTACCCATGTGTGCCATGGGGTTCTGCGTGTGTTCCCTATGGCCAGTCTTGATGCACCCCAAGTTCGCCAACGACTATCGGCGCCGAACCCGATGACCGCCAAGCTCGCCACAAAACGACAAGCACTTCACCGCGGGACACCGAGAATGCCGACATGGAACCTGGGACCGACAAGATCTACCTCACGAAACACCATGATCTCCAACCCGGAACACCGAGTGCACCGACACGGATCCGAAGGCCGATCCCTTGACACACCAAGGTCTTCTCCCCGAAACGCCGAGTTCTCCATCGGAACGCCAAGCCCTTCTTCCGAACCCGAGTTCTTCGTCACAGGCGTCAAGATCTTCTTCCCGGACTCGAAGACCCCGGTACCCGATCCACTCAAGTCCGCCATCGACGACAAGATCGGCACCGACCCGGGCGAATCCAATGCGTCCCCGACACCAAAACCAAGTTCTTCTTCTCGGAACGACAAGACCTCCTTCCCGTACCAATCCCGATCTCGTCGAGCCGTTCTCCCGTCGAACCCTGAGACCGAACCCCGAACCCCCGGAACCCCAAGATCGCCGATACCCAAATGTGTGACCCTAAGCCCCTATTTTTATAATAATATATACTTGTTGCATATTAAATTGTCATACTCGCATGCATATTGTGTGGTTTGGGGGCATTTGGCCGATTCACTGCATAATTAAATATGGGGCCATATGCGGGCTTATCTAGTCTAATATTGGCTCCATTTAAATTTGTGCATCGAACCGATGATATATTTTGCCATGTTAAGACAACATTTAAAATGCAGGGTAGCTAAACAACTTGAACCACTTGAATATTTGCCGGGACCCGGTTCCGCTTAATATGATCTAATTGCACTGCACCTTTGCCATGTCATACATCATACATGCATCATGCCCGATCTTCTGCCGTAATCTTAAATAGTGCATCCGGTGTTTCTTCTAGTGCTTTGCTTCTTTGCGGATTAGGCCGATGAGTTGATGCGAGTATCGACCCGACCTTCGGATGAACCTTCGGCAATGTTTTCAGGCGAGCATCTCCCCCTTTCTACCTATCTTACTTTTATAGTATTTATTCCCTCCTGTTGATCTATTGCTTTCTGTGTTGCGATGCTCTAGTTTTCGTACCCGTGATATCCCTTGCCGCCTTATATTGCCTTGGACACCTCCTATTACCTGTTGTTTGGTAGATAGTTGGACCTGCGCGTCGTAGTCGCTTGCTCAAGTGCTGTTGCGTGTCGTCAAGTACCACAGTTGTTGGAGTATTGCCGTGTGTTTATTGTTGGAGATGATCATAACTTTAATTATTGTTTAATAACTAAAATTGAAGTAGGTAAATGCAGAGGCACAGGTGGGCAATAGATGTTATTTGGTTGTTAACCGTCCACTTGTGTCCCGTAGGACCCCGAGTACTTGATACCTGTTCCTTGAATATTCGCGCTATCCACATCCGGGAGGATTATGGGACCCCCCTGAGCCAGAGCTTGATTCATTCTTATTTCTTGGGGCCACAAACTAGTTTGAGGTTTTATTTACTATCCTATACTTATGCCATGCTTTACTGCTTTATTTACGATTGTGCGAGGAGCACCTGTACTGTTTAGGATCGTGACCCGTTTTCGCGGTATCGACAAGCCCAGTCACATTTTCGGGTTCCCAGTCGTTTACAGCCGGCCCCACAAACCTTGAGTCCGTCTCGAAGTCAGCTAACTTCGTTGCGGGTATACTTAATGGGGTGGCCCCCTGAAATATTTCTGAATCTTGTGATTGCTTTGTCGTGACTGCCTCGTTGGGTTTTGATTTGGTTTTTCCAAGGTTGATCGAGTGTGTGTTGCTATTTGTGCACCCCTGCAGGGTAAAACTTTCTGAAAGCCGTGTCTGCGGTTATGGACGACTTGGAGCACAGTATCTCGATCATAGACAACTATAACTAAAGTAGTGCTATAAATTTGACTTTATAATGACTAGTAATCAGCTTCACTATAATGGAATGGCTAAATAAAATTGCCAACAATTGCTTGTTTGGGTTGTCGCTTGCTACCGTTGTATCTGACTAGTAAGTATTGCAACTATAACGGAATGGCTAAATAAAAGTACCAACAACTGCTGGGTTTTGGGATATCTCATGCTAAATGTATCTGACTAGTAAGTGTCGCAACTACAACGGAATGGTTAACTAAAACTGCCCACTGCTTATTTTACCAGGATGACTATCTATATTTGACTAGTAATTGCCGCAACTACAACGGAATAAATAAAACTGCCAACTGTGTGAGTTCCTCGGTTGACTTTCCCGGTTGGTATCGAGGGGGAATACCAGGATGGGTTTGTTTGGTGGTAGTATCAGGTTGGTTCCGAATAGGTCTTTCTTATCCCTCTCTGATAGCCGACAGTTATATCGAGTCTCTATAGGTTGTTTAGTGCATGCTGCGCTGCCGCTTCAGTCCACCATACCTATGTAGGCGAGGACCGCCGAATTCTAGCCTCGCCGTGTACTGGCCTCAGTACTGACCGCTCTCTCTTTTTCCTTTGCCCTTTGTCGGCACCCCTTTTGTTTAAGCAGGTTTTGAGATCGACGTCGTTAGCAGGGTTACCCTTCCAGCTTGGCCTGGGCAGGGTTATGGATGCCATTGGTTATTCTTCAGGGCTCTTAGCTCAATTTGCATCTTGTCCGTACTCGGACGCTGTATCATTCTCAAGGTGATTTGGATCTTTGTACTGTAAATCTGCATTCTTGACTCTTTGAGTCGTTGTTGTATATTTCTGTTTTGTGGGTCCCATCAAGGACTGTTGTGTAATGTTATTACTTCGTTTTCCACCCGCACGAAAGTGCCTGGTGGGCACCTTTGAATCGTTTCTATGCAGGTTTGGCGGGGAGCGCTAAAACTTGCATAGGGTCGATTCTGAGGGTGTTACACTTCGGATGAATGTTCATCACACCATTACACTAATGTTGTGATCCCGTTATTAACAACATCCAATGTCCATGATCAGGAAACCTTGATCATCTTGTTAATCAACGAGCTAGTTTATGAGAGAGGCATAACTAGGAACTTTCTGTTTGTTTATTAAACACACATGTATTAACGTTTCCGTATTAATACAATTATAGCATGCAAAATAAACATCTATCATATACTTGGAATACACATAATAAACACTTTATTATTGCCTCTTAGGGCATATTCCCTTCAGTCTCCCACTTGCACTAGAGACAATAATCTAGTTACATAGTGATAAATCTAACACCCATTGAGTTCTGGTGTTGATCATGTTTTGCTCTAGGGAGAGTTTTAGTCAACGGATCTGCTACATTGAGATCCGTATGTACTTTACAAATCTTTATATCTCCATCCTTGACATGCTCGCGGATGGAGTGAAACCGGCGCTTAATATGCTTGGAATGCTTGTGAGACCTTGGATCTTTGGCATTGGCAATGGCACCATTGTTGTCACAATAGATCACCATTGGGTCCAACGCGTTTGCCACCACTCCTAGTTCGGATATGAACTCCTTCATCCAAACTGCTTCCTGAGACGCTTCTGAAGCAGCAACATATTCGGCCTCCGTTGTTGATCCCGCTACCACAGGTTGTTTGGAGCTCCTCCAACTAACCGCTCCGCCATTCATGAGAAATACGTACCCGGATTGAGACTTAGAGTCATCCGGATCGGTGTCAAAGCTAGCGTCGACATAACACTTAGCGACGAGCTCTTCTTCACCTCCGTATACAAGAAACATATCCTTAGTTCTTCGTAAGTACTTAAGGATATTCTTGACCGCTATCCAGTGTTCCGAACCTGGATCCGATTGGTACCTACTAGTCAAACTAATAGCATGTGCCACATCCGGTCTTGTACATAGCATGGCGTACATTATAGAGCCTATGGCTGAAGCATAGGGGACTTTGTCCATTATCTCTCTTTCTTCCGCCGAAGCCGGACTTTGAGTCTTACTCAATGTCTTGCCTTGCAACATAGGTAAGAACCCCTTCTTACTTCCGTCCATTTTAAACTTCTTTAAAATCTTATCAAGGTATGTACTTTGCGATAGCCCTATTAGGCGCCTAGATCTATCTCTATAGATCTTTATGCCTAATATGTATGACGCTTCACCTAGGTCCTTCATTGAAAATTTGCTGTTTAGATAACTTTTAACACTGTTTAAAAGATCTATATCATTTCCGATCAATAATATGTCATCCACATATAATATCAGAAATGCCACATTGCTACCACTCACTTTCTTGTAAATACAAGCTTCTCCATAAGTTTGGACAAATCCAAACTCTTTGATCACCTCATCAAAGCGGAGATTCCAACTTCGTGATGCTTGCTTCAATCCATAGATGGATCGCTGAAGCTTGCACACCTTGTTAGCATCCTTAGGATCGACAAAACCCTTTGGTTGTATCATATACAACTCTTCTTCAATATTACCATTGAGAAAAACGCGGTTTTGACATCCATCTGCCATATCTCATAATCGAAATATGCAGCAATTGCTAACATAATCCTAACTGACTTTAGCATCGCTACGGGAGAGAAAGTCTCATCGTAGTCAACTCCTTGAATTTGTCGAAACCCCTTTGCGACAAGTCGAGCTTTATAGACGGTCACATTACCATCAGCATCAGTTTTCCTTTTGAAAATCCATTTGTTCTCCACGGCCTTTCGGTCGTGAGGTAATTCCACCAAGTTCCAAACTTGATTTTCATACATGGATTCCATCTCGGATTTCATGGCTTCTAACCATTCGTTGGAATCCGGTCTCATCATCGCTTCTTCATACGTCGCAGGGTCATCATTTTCATCAACCATGAAATTCATGACAGGATTTCCGTACAGATCGGGAGCTGCACGCGTCCTGTTTGACCTGCGAGGTTTGGTAGTACTCTCTTTCGGAGTTTCATGATCATTATCATTAGTTCCCTCTTCAACAGGTGGATCCAACTCCGGAACAACTTCCGGCGCTGCGCTACTCGCCATACTTTGAAGAGAAGGTTCCACAACCTCTTCGAGTTCTACCTTCCGACTACTCACACCTTTCGCGAGAAACTCTTTCTCTAGAAAGGATCCATTCTTGGCAACAAAAACCTTGCCCTCGGATCTGTGATAGAAGGAATACCCAATAGTTTCTTTAGGGTATCCTATGAAGACGCATTTTTCCGCTTTGGGTTCGAGTTTATCCGGTTGAAGTTTCTTCACATAAACATCGCATCCCCAAACTTTAAGAAATGACAGCTTAGGTTTGTTTCCAAACCACAATTCATACGGTGTCTTTTCAACGGATTTAGATGGTGCCCGATTTAAAGTGAATGCAGCAGTTTCTAGTGCATAACCCCAAAATGACAACGGCAAGTCCGTCAGAGACATCATAGATCGAACCATATCTAATAAAGTACGATTACGACATTCCGACACACCATTTCGCTGTGGTGTTCCGGCAGGTGTGAGTTGTGAAACAATTCCACACTCTTTCATGTGAGTGCTAAACTCGTAACTTAGATACTCACCTCCACGGTCGGACCGTAGAAATTTGATCTTTCTATTACGATGATTTTCCACTTCATTCTGAAATTCCTTGAACTTTTCAAAGGTTTCAGACTTGTGTTTCATCAAGTAGATATAACCGTATCTACTCAAATCATCCGTGAAAGTAACAAAATAACGATATCCACCTCGTGCCGACACACTCATTGGACCACATACATCAGAATGTATGATTTCCAATAAATCTGTCGCCCGTTCCATTGAACCGGAAAACGGCGTTCTAGTCATCTTGCCCATAAGGCATGGGTCACATGTATCAAATGATTCATAATCAAGTGATTCCAAAAGTCCATCCGAATGGAGCTTCTTCATGCGTTTAACGCCAATATGACCTAGACGGCAGTGCCACATATATGCGGATATATCATCATTAAGTTTAACCTTTTTAGCATCAACATTATGAATATGTGTAACATTATCATCGAGATCTAATAGAAATAAACCATTCATCATCGGTGCATGACCATAAAAGATTTCATTCATATAAATGGAAAAACCATTGTTCTCGGATTTAAATGAATAACCACTTCGCATCAAACATGATCCAGATACAATGTTCATGCTCAGTGCAGGCACCAGATAACATTTATTCAAGTTTATAACTAATCCCGACGGCAAGTGGAGAGGCAATGTTCCGACGGCGATCACATCAACGCTTGATCCATTGCCGACACGCATCTTGACCTCACCCCTTGCTAGCGGTCGCTTGTTCCGCAACCCCTGATTCGAGTTACAAATATTAGCAACGGAACCGGTATCAAATACCCAGGTGCTACTGCGAGCACTAGTCAAGTACACATCAATAACATGTATATCATATATACCTTTGTTTGCCTTGCCGGCCTTCTTATCTGCCAGATACTTGGGGCAGTTGCGCTTCCAGTGGCCAGTCCTGTTACAATAGTAGCACTCGGAATCAGACTTAGGTCCAACTCGGGGTTTCTTTTCAGGCGCGGCAACAGGCTTGCCGCCCTTACTTCCCTTCCGTTTTCCCTTCTTGTCTTTCTTGAAACCAGTGTTCCTATTGATCATCAACACTTGATGTTCCTTTTTGATCTCCACTTCTGCAGTTTTAAGCATTGACAGAAGCTCGGGGAGAGACTTCTTCATGCCTTGCATATTATAGTTCATCACGAAGCTCTTATAGCTAGGTGGCAGAGACTGCAGAACACGATGGATGCCTAAGTCAATGGGAATCGATATTCCCAAGGACACAAGCTTATCGGCGTAACCCGACATCTTGAGTACATGCTCACTAACGGAGTTGTGCTCTTCCATCATGCAGCTAAAGAAATTTTCTCAAGCGTTGTAGCTCTCTACAGTGGCATGTGTGTCGAAAATCATTTTCAACTCACCCATTGTATCAAATGCATTGCAGTTTTCGAAACGCTTTCGAAGTTCCGGCTCTAGCCCATACAATATGCCGCAATGAACTAAGTTGTGGTCCTCCTGACGAGTCTGATAGACATTCTTCTCCTCGTCAGGGGCATCATCTAAAGGTGGGGGGCCTAACGGCGCTTCTAGCACATATTGCTTTTGTGCAGCAGAGCGGAGAATCCTCAAATTCATGGCCCATTCGGTAAAGTTGCTACCGTTCGTTGCTAGTTTCTCTTTCTCCATGAACACATTGAAATTAAAAGCAGGTGGTGCCATCTACAACAGAATTTGTAAAGTTTAGACTAAGTGTATGATAGATTGAGTTCAACTAATCTATATTACGAATGAACTCCCACTCAAAAACGACATCCCTCGTGCCTTTTTGGTGATTACATGAACCAAATCCACTACACCAAGTCCGATCATCACGTGAGTCGGTATAGCTTCAAAGGCGAGCATCAAATGGGCATCATATCAACTATATGACTCATGCTTAACCTTTCGGTCCGTGTTCCGAGGCCATGTCTGTACATGCTAGGCTCGCCAAGTTAGAACCTTAGTATTCGCGTGTGTAACTGTTTTACACCCGAAATATGGTCGTGGATCCAAGAACACCCGATCATCACGTGATGTCTTGGAGCGACGAAAACATAATCGGTGCATACTAAAGGAAGAACACATTCTTATCTTGATATTTAAATGAGGGATCATCTTATTATGCTAACAAAGCGCTAAACAAGCAATATAAGATGCTATCAAACATCATATGTTTATTAGTGAAATGATATGGTTCCCGCAGATGATCTCTATCATGTGCATCGTGGTATGATCACTATCATACCTATATGTTTAAATCCAAGGTCTATGGATTTTACACGCTATGTGTGTTGTAAGAGTATCATCTCATACTTCTACTTACAACACTACCATATCATAACACTAGCCCAGCAACAATCTAAACTAGACGCCTCTAATTTATCCATTGCAAGTTTTACGTGGCTTAGGGCTTTCGAGATAGAACCGTTCTTACCTACGAACATGAACCACAACGAGGATAATCAAATTGTTGACAACTCGCTTGCAAAATAGATATTGACTATAGTAGGAGAGACAGACACCCGCTAGCCACTTATGCAAACTAGTTGCATGTCAAGCGTGGAACAGGTCTCATGTGCGAGGACATGTAAAGTTTGTCCGGGCCGCTTCATTCCACTATGCCACCAATATCCAAAATTACAACAAAGGAGCAACAACATGATCATCATCGCCCACATACTCATATGTGTACTACCCGTGTAAAGTATCTACGCATAGATCCGGCTCTGATACCACTGTAGGGTTTGCAGCATAGAAAACAAAAATTTTCCTACGATGTGAACTATATACCAAGATCTATCTACTAGATACAAACAACGGGCGGATGTATATCCGTAGAGAACATACCCTTGAAGACCGACAAAGCTTAACGAGTTCAACTCGTGGTTGATGTAGACGATCTCTTGCCGATCTCAAGATCGAGAGGAAGTCCTAGCGCCGCAAATCAGCAGCGCATCCGTGCTCGCACACACGTTCGAGGCACCGAGAAACCTCTGCCTCCTCGCTCCAGCGATGCAGCGGAAGCACAACTCTTTCTTGCCGAATAGCCACCGGGAACATGTATCTCGCTAGTCCGAGACCATGGGGGATAAATTCTAGAGGGGGAGAGAGATCCTTCACGAGGAGGTGTGAGAGACAAGTGGGGAGGGGGGCTCCTTTTATAGGAGGAGGGGGGGCACCCAAGGGGGTGGCCGCCGGCCATGGGGGCTGCCCCCTCCCCTCCTTCATTCATGTGGGTGGACACTCCACTCACAAAATGCCCTTTAAAATCCCTCCACTCAAAAGTCCACTCAAATTCCCATTAAATTTCCACCAAATTTAATGCAAACTCTCATTAAATAAAAATCTTTTATTTTATTCAGAATTTTGTCAATTACTTTAATTACAAACATTCACAAATAACCCCTTGCTAGAATTCTATTTCACATGCATAACCACTTTATGCAATTTCACCCGAAAACCTGTTTCGGTATCTAGTGAAATAAATTCCTGCGCTTGTTCATTCTTTCGGCATGAAACATTTGCTCCAATTGGATGTCGGTGTCTCTTAAGTGTGTCACCCTACGGTTCGTGAATAATGCGGACATGATCGAGACCCCTCTCGGATCAATAATCAGAAGCGGGATCTAGAGACCCATACTGACTCCCACACATTCAACGATGACTTTCTTGTGATCGTCGGAACCTTTTACGCTAGTATCTTAATCCCTTTGTTTCACGATATATTACATGTCCGAGATTCGATCATTGGTATCTCCATACCTAGTTTGATATCGTTACCGACATGCACTCTTTTCTCGTTCCTGTGATATAACATTCTAGTGATCAAATCACTTGCTTGCAAGCTAATCAATGTGATATCACCGAGAGGGCCCAGAGTATATCTATCCGTCATCGGGATGAACAAATTCCACTCTCGATCCATGAGCCTCAACATAACACTTTATTAGTTCTGAATCCATCTTTATAATCACCCTGTTACGGTGTGATGTTTGATGTTATCAAGAAACTCTTCCGGTGTTAGTGATTGACATGATCTCATGGTCTAAGGATTAGGATCACTTCGTAAGTTGTTATAGCAATATAAACTCAATGACTTTGATCGTAATGCTATACTTCGGATGAATGTTCATCACACCATTACACTAATGTTGTGATCCCGTTATTAACAACATCCAATGTCCATGATCAGGAAACCTTGATCATCTTGTTAATCAACGAGCTAGTTTATGAGAGAGGCATAACTAGGAACTTTCTGTTTGTTTATTAAACACACATGTATTAACGTTTCTGTATTAATACAATTATAGCATGCAAAATAAACATCTATCATATACTTGGAATACACATAATAAACACTTTATTATTGCCTCTCAGGGCATATTCCCTTCATTTCTATATTCAAACATTTTTCAAATTTCAACCATAATAGCTTTTGAGTTGATTCCAACTCTCAAAATCACATTTGATCATACCTTTAAGAATATATAAAAACATATGGGTTTACTTACAGAAATAATGTTCAAGTAATAAAAGAATGCCACATAGGTATTTCTAGTCACTTTAATTATTTAAAATAAAAAGGTTAAACCTTATTAAATTGTGACACCACTTTAAATCACATTCCCATGTACTGAAATATGTGTTGATGACATGTGTCAACATGATCCCATGTTTGAGTTGGAGAATATTAAATCTTAAGTAGTTTTTCAATGAGTAGAAATTACTTTTCTCAAATTAAAATAAATAAGGAAAATGCTTTAATATTGTAATATAGGTGATGATGCTAGATCATCTATAGTGCACCTTTGTGTGATGATTGAAAATAGTTAAGTATTGTTTGGTGATTGTGTACCTTGTATTTATTTATAGACGCTAGTACCGGATACGAGGAGGAAGGAGGATACTACGAGGAAGAAGCCGAGGAGAACTTCAACCACTGCTCTGCTCAAGGCAAGCTTATACTGATACTTATGCAAGCCTAATACTACTATTTGATTTGGCAAGCTAACCCTTGCAAGATACCCTTCTTATGCAAGTAATACTTGCTTGTTACCATGCCAACTATATGCCTTAAGCATATGTGATCCTACCCACTTGATAACCTAATCCTAGTTTTACTTGCAAGCTTTATACTTTATTTCTTTATCAAAGCTTTCTCTTAGAGTTTACTTAAGTGACTTGTAGATTCTAGGAAGATAATTGAAGGTTACATAAAGAGCATTAAATTTGGTCTAAGCTAGATAATCTTGATGTCATCCTAAGGCATGAGATTGAACTCAATTAATCTCCACTTAATTGCCACCCCTCATTAGTACTTACCCCACTTGTATATGCTAGTGCTAAGCATAAAACTTGATCAACTTTAGATGAGAATACTTGGTGAAAATGGTTATGAAAACCTTGGAATGATGAGTCATTCTACTGAGATGTTTTGACATGTGTTTCCGAACACCAGATGATTTTGATGATGAAAATGTTGAGGCATGAGCCTTACCCCTTTATAAAACTGATGGTTGTCTGGATGCGATACCATTCCAATTTTTACCGTACAACCACAATACCCGAAAATTGGGTAGGGCTTGACTGGAAACTTATATACCTTAGTATGGGTTCCCTCACGGCCAAGGTCTAAGCTGAGGCTACCTTGTGAAGATTGTCCACCTGTGCAGTACCCAAGATGACAGTTGGTCATGATTGGGAGGCCAAACTCACAGGAGAGGTGCTTATACTAGGGCGTGTAATGGAAAGGTTAGGATTGATTATCTGTATACCGAGTATGGTGAATTCAGGATTTGTTCCTGACGGATGTATCGAATGTTGTGGTGAAAGTGTACAATCTCTACAGAGTGCCAAACTATTCGAATAGCCGCGTCCGTGGTTATGGACAATTGGAGTGGCCATACTGTTTCCCGTCAGATGTTTTAAAAATGACTTGTGAAATGAATTGAGATTTTGACTTGACCACAACAGAGTTGTGATATGAATTCAAGTTCCCACTTAGGTGTTATAAAACTTCAACTAGTTTTTCTTGCTTCTGAACTTAGTAGAGGTAAATCTGGCTTTTGCAAAACAACCCTAGAGCTTAGTGTCCTACTACAAAAAAATCCCTTTCACTTGTTATTATTAGTTTGCGAGTACTTAAAGAGTACTCATGGCTTTGTCCCTGGCTATTCCCGTGGCCATACTATGAAGAGGAGTACCAGGATGATGGACCCCAGGAAGGTTACGACAACTAGGATCATCTCCCATCGTCAGCATTGCCTATGACCCCGAAGATGGAGCTTCGCCTACGCTACCTTTAATATTACGTTATTCCACTGCTTGAGTTGTATTAAGAACTGGATCATGAGATCCTTATTTGTGTAAGACCTTATGTATGGTTTGTAATAGATGATGTACTATGATATCCAAATCTGTTATGTCTCGCAAAAATGATAATCTTGAGATTGCGATGTATGGCATAACAGGCATCTGGGATTAAAAATCCGTATGTTGACAAAGGCTATGCCGACGGCCGCTACGCCAACGGCTTTGCCCTCGGCGTAGCTTACGCCGACGGTATTTCGATACGCCGACGGCTTGTGTGTGCTCCGCCGAGGGAGACCTTCGCCGAGGGTAGCCGTCGACGTATGCCGTCGGCTTAGCATACGCCAACGGTTTTTTGCCCTCGGCGTAGCAAGCACGTCCTGTAGTGATATATCTAACAAAAGTTGCTAGGTTCCGTGGATGCAAGGGTTGATGACTAGTTGACATAATTACAATTCAGTTTACAAGTGATACTATGCCGTCGGCGTAGCAAGCGCGTCCTGTAGTCATATATCTAACAAAAGTTGCTAGGTTCCGCGGATGCAAGGGTTGATGACTAGTTGACACAATTACAATTCAGTTTACAAGTGATACTAACACCCCAGGTGGTTATAGATCATGTGTTCTATCAGTGTGATGGACCCCGTTGAGCTGGAGTTCAGAGTATGAAAGATCAATGTCCGCAGCAAGTAGCAGGGAGAGACGATAACTGAGTCATTTATTTCACTTGATACTCTCAAAAAGCACGATGCCGCCCGCCGCGGTGCCCGTTCTAATGTGATGATTGTTGGCGCTGAAATATAACACATTTGTTTCACTCCAATGTATCACATCAACCGTATACTGCTTCGGATTGCAACAACCAAACAAAACAAACTACATACTCAACACATCGGAATAAAAATGGCCTGAGGGTGCTATGAACTATTGTAACTACCTCGGTGAATTACGCTCCTAGATACAAGCCTGGATAAACGGTAGTGGTTGAAATAGTACGGTGGGGCCCCAAAAGCCACTCACGGGTAGACCTTTCGGCCGTCCCAACCACTTCCAATTCATCGGGACCTGTACGGGCGGCGTAATCGGCAGGCGAAGGGATCAACTACATACACAAATGAGTATGTATGCAAGCCACCATACAAAAGTACATCAGAGCCATTCCATCTAGAAAGAAAGGAAATATAGCAACGCCATACGGCAAGATTCAAATGACCTAGATAGATATAATATTTTAGGATAATTCCTCATACATCACACATCAGAGTATCAAGCGGAAGCGGCAAAACAAAGTCCGAGTATGGATAAGAAGCAAATCGGCATAAGATGCCATAGAAATAAGCACATCCCGCCCACAGATCTCACGGATCCCCGTTCCCGGAATCTCTACACCGAACGATCGTTGCCCACATCATCAGCCTCTTCCACCCAGTATCCGTCCTGCGAGTGTACCTGTTCATCTGAACCAAATAATTTATCGTGTGAGACCCTAAGGGTACTCAGCAAGTCTTTATGTCTCTAAAGGGGACACAACCTGGGGTGACGCAATTGCAGCAAAAGATAAACCCTAACAGTTCTATAGATACTCGCTAACCATCCGCCTAACCAATAATAGACGGATGTCCGTGAATTAATGACAACAGTTATAACAGTAATATCACCAGATCCATCCTCCTCCTCGCTTACCGACGAGGAAGCGGACGAACAACCCCCCCCCCATCCGTTGGCAGTTTTATTAACCATTCCATGAGTGTTGCACTATTTACTAGTCAGGTATTTAGTCATGTTAAAAGCGGTACTTTAATTATGCTTGTCTATGATCTAGAAACTGTGCTCCAAGTCGTCCATAACCGCGGACACGGCTTTCAGAAAGTTTTACCCTGCAGGGGTGCACAAATAGCAACACACACTCGATCAACCTCGGAAAAACCAAATCAAAACCCAACGAGGCCTTCACGACAAAGCAATCACAGGATTCAGAAATATTTCAGGGGGCCACCCCATTGAGTAGACCCGCAACGAAGCTAGTTGACTCCGAGACGGACTCAAGGTGTGCGACAATGGCTGTAAACGACTGGGAACCCAAAACTGGGATTATCGATACCGCGAAAACATTCCGCTTACCTAAACAGTACAGTGTGCTCCTCGCACAATCGTAAATAAAGCAGTAAAGCAGGGCATAAGTACAGGATCGTAAATAAAACCTCAAACTAGTTTGTGGCCCCAAGAAATAAGAATGAATCAAGCTCTGGCTCAGGGGGGTCCCATAAGCCTCCCGTATGTGGATAGCGCGAATATTCAAGGAACAGGTTTCAAGTACTCGGGGTCCTACGGGACACAAGTGAGCAGGAAAAACCAAATAGCAGATATTGCCCACCGGTGCCAATTTCATTAGTTATCCCATTACTACTCAGGTTAAGTTGTTTAGGTACCTCGTTATCCATCAGACTCTCACATACCCTACACATGCTGTTCTACGACTCGCATGGCTCAAACAACTCCTGTAGTAATGGCTCATGGGATGGAGGAACAAGTTTGGTGGGGTTTACAAGTAAAGGCTATGCAATACTTGGGATTCAGATTAATGCAATCACGACTCAATGATGCAAGAATAAGATAGAGGCAGTAGGTACTGTATGTATGCAAGCATGTGGTAGTGCTTGCCTGGCAACTCATTTGAAGCGAGAGATGGATCTGGGTAGTGCTCCTGGTTCTCTTGATATATCCCCTGCTCAGCGTCTATTCGAAGAAGAACCAAACAAACAAGGGCCAACATAAATAAAGTGCATAAGCATAGAAATAAAATGCGTCAAGCAAACAATCATGCCATGATGAATGATGCACAAGTTGCATGGCAATGATGTAGCATGGCATGGGTGAGGTGTGGTATACAAGAATAAGTCATTTTATTAAGGTTTGGCCACATTTTATTGTCATATTAGTTGCTGTATACTATATATTTATATGATGCATGCTGCAATTGAAGCCATGGATAGCATAAACAGAAAGGTCTCGTCGAGCTGATCATTTTAGACATATCATTTGTTAAATTCGGAGTTATAAATCAAAAGTTATTAATTTATTAAGTTCCAGTGGCATTTTGTTGTAATTTAATTCAACTTGAAATTTAATGTGTCCAAATAATATTTTGAATGGCATATTTGAATTCCTCACATTTTTCTGATTCAAAAACATATATTATTTGTGTTATTTGGAATTATGAATTTAAATTTATTAAAAGTCGAAATTATTAATTAGGGTCAAAGTCAAAGGTTTGACTAGATAGAGTCAAACTTGGTCAAATTCGAAAACATGGTTGAATTCATATTTGGAAAACATTTACTTTTCATTTTGAAAGTTTTTACAAATTCGAATTATTTCAAAAGATATGAATTATTTGGTATATTAGCATTTTCTGAAATTTTTGTTTGTATTGAAAAGTTTGGCAAACTTTTGTTACTCAGATGAAAGCTACCCACGGTTAATGACAGGTGGGGCAGAGTGCATAAGGGGGCCACGGCAGCGCTGGGCGACGTCTGCTACCGCGGCTTAGCCAGCCCAGTCGCTGACGTGCGGGCCCAACGGTGCAGCCGGTCCCACGTGACAGCGAGGGCCTGGGTGACCACGACGCGCAGCGAGGAAGGGGGGTGCGGGGTGAGGGCCTGGAATGCTGGGGGGGTTTTCGGTCAAAGTACCGGGCGGCTGACAGGTGGGGCACTGGGCTGCTAGGGATCTGGGCGTGAGCGACCGAAACTTGGGGGGTTTTCGCAAAAACTACACGCGAGCCCTGACTGACGAACGCTGCTCTCTGAATCTCGTCGACGCCTGGCGACGGCGAGATTTTCCGGCGAGGATGGCGTCGCGTCCGCGGCGAGGTGGCCCTGGCTGCCAAAACGGAAAGTGTAGAGGGAGGCTCCGGCTACCGATCTCACAAGGAAGGGTCGACGGCGGCGTGCTGTGCTGGACGGGGCACGCCGGGGAACAGAGGGGGAGCGTCGGGCTGGGTCTGCGCGTCGGCGGGGCGGCTCGTCGGCGGGGGTCACAAACAGGCGGCGCTAGGCAAGCAGAGGGGGGGGGGTAAACGGTAGAGGGTTTAGGGAGGAGCTCACCTCGGTCGATTCCCACCGGAATCGAGGCAGGAGGTGGTCGGAGCGGAGGGGAACGGCGGCTGCGCGGCTCCGGTACTTGGTCAGGAAGGAGGGGAAGCAGGGCTCCTGGGCGTGCAGCTCCTCTCGATGTACCCCCACAGCGGCGCGGACGAAGCGTGCGATCCCGGCTTCAGCGGCGCTCACCGGCGACCATGGCGTCCACTGCGGCTCCGCTTGCTGCTGCTGCGGGAGGAAGGAGGACATGGAAACAGGGGATGGCGGCGGAGAGGAGGGGGAGGAAAGCTAGGGTTCGAGGGGGCCTTCGTGGCTTGGGGATAAGAAGGGGGCGGTGGATGACGAGGCTGACGGAGGTCGACGCCCACCTGCTCCGTCTGCTTTCCGTCCTCTGTCGCAAGAGAGAGGAAGCAGGGGAACAGCGTCAGTCGCCAGGAAGAAGAACAGGAACGAGGCGGGGTGGAGGGGTACTGGGCCGGGGTGGGCTGGTTGCTGCTGTTGCACCTGGGCTGCTGCGGCTGGTTGAGGCCCAGGTGTGCTGCCAGGTTTGCTTCTCTCCTCTTTATTTATTCTTCTTTTTATTTCTATTTGTTTTGTTTGTTTCAAATCCCAACAACCTTTATATTTCAAAACTTTTTGAACCTAGCAGATAATTTTGAGCAGAGAAAAGGGAAGGCCAAGGATAGAAAAGGGGAACAAAAGAAGTGGAGATGTTTGATGCATACATACATAATTTATGAATGAGCCAAGTGGGGCATTTTGCAAGCATATGAAGATATGGGATTTTGCAATTTAGATGGAAAACATTTGTAAAATTAGGGAACCTTCACATGGATCTAAGGCTTGTCAAAAACAAAACAGAGGTAGAGATATGAGGTGGTTCTTGCATGGCCCATGCAATTAATAAATGCCATGTATTCATATTGTGAAAACAACATAAGATCACATGGCATTATTTCCTGCATTCCCAAAAGGTGGAAAAGGCCAAGCAAAGAAAAGGGACAAGCATTGGATCCACCCAACCCACATGAGCTAGGTAAACTCAAATAAATGCCAGCTCATATTAATTGGATGGTGGAATTATAAGGTGGTGAAGACAAGGTGGTGGAGTCAATGAGAGATATGCCCCCAACTCAACTTGGGCATTTAAGCAATATATCAAGAACCAAATACAATATCAAGAGGCAAATACAATTTACAATGCATATGAGAGAAGAACCAAAACAAAAGGTTTTTATATGATGCTCAAATGCAAGGTGGCATGATGACATGAACATGACATGATGATGATGCAACAATTATATGTAGGAAGTGGCCCTTTTATTACTAGATCCAGTAGCATTACAGATGTTAGACAACTGGGATGCTACAACTCTCCCCCACTAAACAGGAATCTCGCCCCGAGATTCTAGGAAGAAGAAGAAGACACAAAGAGGGTAGGATAGTTGGCACGGAGTTCATCTTCACGCTCCCAAGTGGCTTCATCAACAGAATGGTGTGACCACTGCACCTTGCAGAACTTGATGGACTTGTTGCGAGTCCTTCTTTCTGCGGTCTCAAGGATTTTCGTGGGGTGTTCTTGATAAGACAGGTCTTCTTGGAGATCGATTAGCTCATGATCCACGGTCCTGCCGGGATCTTTGAAGCACTTCTTGAGCTAAGAGATGTGGAAAACATCATGGACTTTGAGTTTTTCCGGGAGCTCAAGGGCATAAGCAACTTCTCCTCTTCTACCACGAATCTTGAAAGGACCGATGTATCTAGGAGCCAGCTTTCCTTTGATGCTAAAGCGGTGTGTGCCTCTCATGGGAGTGACACGAAGGTAAACGAGATCACCAGGGGCATACACCATGTCCGTGTGCTTCCTGTCATAATTGCTCTTCTGAGTACTTTGAGCAATCTTCAGGTTCTCAAGAATGATATGCACCTTCTCCTCCGCTTGAGTTACAATGTCAGGGCCAAACCAGATTCTTTCTCCTGCACCTGACCAACCAATCGGAGTTCTGCACTTGCGACCATAGAGAGCCTCAAATGGTGCCATCTTCAGACTCTTCTGGAAGTTGTTGTTGTAAGAGAATTCAGCATAAGGAAGACATTCCTCCCACTTCATGCCAAAAGAGATGACGCAAGCACGAAGCATATCCTCCAGAATCTGATTGATCCTTTCAACTTGTCCTTGCGACTGAGGGTGGTAAGCAGTGCTGAAGTTCAACTTTGTTCCCAGAGCATTTTGGAAACTTTCCCAGAACTTTGAAGTGAAGATGCTTCCACGGTCTGAACTGATCTCAAGCAGAACCCCATACAGAGAGACAATTCTGTTGATATAGAGCTCAGCCAACTGAATTCCAGAAATTGTTTCCTTGACGGGGAAGAAATGAGCCACTTTAGAAAGCCTGTCGATGACAACAAAGATTGCATTGTTGCCCTTCTGCGACCTTGGAAAACCAGTGATGAAATCCATCTCTACTTTCTCCCATTTCCATTCCGGAGGTTTCAATGGCTGTAGAAGACCGAAAGGTTTCTGATGGACAGCTTTCACTCTGCGGCAGACATCACACTCCGAGACATACTTTGCACAATATCGTTTCAAACCAGGCCACCAATACTGTGTTTTCAAGTCCATGTACATCTTTGTGCTGCCAGGGTGGATAGATAGAACAGAATCATGCGCCTCCTTGAGAACTTGCTCTCTCAAACCCGGGTAGTTTGGAACAAACATCCGGTGTTCAAAGAAAAGCGTGCCTTGATCATCTACGTGGAAGGACTCATACTTCGGAAGCTGAAGCTGGGAGGTGATCTTTCTGGTGTGCGGATCACCATGCTGACGAAAACGAATCTTTTCTTCCAAGAGAGGAGTAGCCAGAAGGTTCAGGAGATGCCCTTGTTCCACAATTTCCAGGTTGAGCTGACGGAATTCCTTGCACAAAAGAGGTTGCTGTTCTTCCATCATGAGGTTGTTGACATAAGCTTTGCGGCTGAGAGCATCGGCCATGACATTAGCTTTGCCCGGTGTGTAGTTGATGGTCAAATCAAAATCATTGATTGCTTCAATCTATCTCCTCTGCCGAAGGTTGAGATCAGGTTGAGTGAAGATATACTTCAAACTCTTGTGATCAGAAAAGATCTCACATCGGTTGCCAAGCAAGTAGTGCCTCCATAGCTTCAAAGCAAAGACAACTGCTACGAGCTCGAGGTCATGTGTGGGATAGTTGATCTCATGCGTCTTCAACTGTCGAGAGGCATAAGCAACAACTTGTCTTTCTTGCATAAGGACCGCACCCAATCCTTGCAAAGAGGCGTCACAGAATATCTGGAAAGGCTTGGATGTATCCGGAGGAACCAAGACTGGTGTGGAAGTGAGCTTCTCTTTGAGTGTCTCAAAGCTTGCTTGACATGCAGGAGTCCAAAGGTATTTCTTGCCTTTCTTGAGGAGATCGGTAAGAGGCTTCGCTATCTTCGAGAAGTTCTGAACGAAGCGACGGCAATAACTAGCCAAACCGAGGAAACTCCGCACTTCTTTGACATTAACAGGAGGAAGCCATTCAACAATTGTCTTTACCGTTTCCGGGTTTACTGCAATGCCCTTGGCAGAGATGACGTGACCAAGATAGGTTACTTGAGGCAGCCAAAACTCACACTTTGAGAACTTGGCATACAAGCGGTTCTCGCGCAGCTTGTTTAGGACACAACGAAGGTGTTCTTCATGCTCTTCCTTGGACTTAGAATAGACCAGGATGTCATCCAGATAGACCACAACGAACTTATCCAGGTACTCCATGAAGACCGATTTCATAAGCCTCGAGAAGGTAGCAGGTGCGTTGGTGAGACCGAAATACATGACCGTGTACTCATACAGGCCATAGCAGGTGGTGAAAGCTGTTTTAGGCACATCTTCCTTGCGAATCTTGATTTGGTGATACCCACTTCTCAAGTCAAGCTTAGAGAACACCACAGCTCCAGCTAGCTGATCGAAGAGATCATTAATCCGCGGAAGGGGATATTTGTTCTTGATGGTTTTAGCATTGAGAGCCCGATAGTCAACACAAAGTCTATCAGTCCTGTCCCGCTTCTTCACAAAGATTGTTGGGCTACCCCAAGAAGAAGTACTGTGTTGAATGAAACCCAACTTCTCTTGTTCATCAAGCTGTCGTTTGAGTTCAGCCAACTCAGAAGGACCCATTTTATAAGGCCGCTTGGAGATAGGAGCCGTTCCAGGTTCAAGCTCAATTACAAACTCAACCTCACGATCCGGAGGCATACCCAGCAAATCTTCAGGAAAGACATCTGGGAACTCACAGACCACTGGGACTCTCTGAATAGCTTCCACAGCATCATCATTCAGAGCCGCCAAAGAGAAAAGCTGGACAGCAGGAGTCAGACTTGGAGAAAAGACTATATGGCCTTCAGGAATCTTCAGAGAAACCGAGCGTTCAGCACAATCAATCACAGCTGCATTTGCCGTCAACCAATCCATGCCCAAGATGACATCAATGTCAGAATTGCCCAGGAGAATTAAGGAAGCCGAGAACGAAGAGCCACCAATCTCAATTTGATTGCCATGGCTGACTTTAGAAGCTACCATATTTGCTCCAGGAGAAAGGACCATTAACTTCTTAAGAAGAGGATCCGCCGCTAACCCATTGTCACTTGCAAACTTGAAAGAAACAAAAGAGTGCGATGCCCCAGAATCAAACAAAACTCGTGCAGGGACTGAGTTAACGGATAGCATACCCATCACAACTCCAGGTGCATGCTCAGCTTGAGCGGCGTTGACACAGTTGGCACGAGCAACAGTAGACCCGGGCTTAGTGTTGATGTTGAGAGCCCGAGGTGGTGGTGCACGAACCATAGGAGAGCTTGCCGCAGATCTTGGAGGGGGTGGAGGAAGAGCTTTGTTCTTCAACGGACAGTTCCAGTTCAGATGTCCAGGATCTCCACATGTGAAACAAGCACCAGGTGGACGTGGAGCAACGTAGCCAGGGACTCCGCCAGGCGCTCCAGGGTAGTTGTAGGTGTAGCCCCTGGGAGCAGCAGTGATGAAGTTTGGTGGCCTTGACGCGTAGCTTGCAGGTCTTGGTGAAGCCGGGAGCGACGGTGGGGTGTTAGGAACCCAGACACGCCGCTTAGAAGGAGCTGACATAGCTGAAGAGCTTGGTGCATCACGGTTGTGTTTCTTGGACTCCTCAAACACTTGCCTACTTGCTTCCTCCTGCAGAGCTGTATGCTGAAGTTCCAGGAAAGATGCCGGCCTTGCATGTGTGATTGCATATTTGATCGATGCATTGAGCCCTTGCCTGAACCTCTTTTGCTTCTTCTTGTCATCAGATACCTCATCGCCACCATAACGAGAAAGGTTCATGAAGTTCCTGATGTAGGTGTTGACATTATCATTTCCTTGCTTTAGGTTGAGAAATGCTTCCTTCATCCTTTCCATGACAATTTCTGACAGAAACTGCTCTTTGAAAGCTGCAGTGAACCTTTCCCAAGTAGGCTGAAAACCAGTGCAGCTTGCCTTCAAGTAATTCTCCCACCAGAGAGTTGCATCTCCCTTTAGAAGGTGAGTAGCACACTTTACCC
This sequence comes from Avena sativa, assembly GCA_916181665.1. NCBI lineage: Eukaryota > Viridiplantae > Streptophyta > Magnoliopsida > Poales > Poaceae > Avena > Avena sativa. The sequence continues at coordinate 55,527,406 of OV702284.1, read as the reverse complement.
ACTCCTGCTCAGGAACATCAGCAGTCTCGAGTAACCTTGACATCTCACGCAGCCAATCATCCGCGTCTAGTGGTCGATCGGAAACATCAAACTGGCGAGGGTTGAATTTCAGGAAGCTTTTGATGTCGCCCCGCTTGGGAGGTGGAGGGAGTGGAGCAAACTCATTTCTCCTGACACTTTCTTCCAAACGCTGCTGGTTCTGCTGCATTGCTGCCAAGGCATTGGCTATGTTTGACAACGCGGCCCCCAATTCCGGTGGTATGTCCTCATCTGAACGGCGTGGTGGAGCCATCCTGAGATTGATATAAAACACAAGTCAGTACTATAATGGAGGATAATAATAATCCAAAATAGTACCAAGATGGAATTAACCAAGATTAAAGGATACAATTTACTAAGATGATATTAAAATATCAACAAAGTTCAAAGCACCTAAAAGATATTAAGCATATCGCACACGACTGAAAAGGAGTGTGGTACACAAATATATCAAAGAAAAAATTTTCCACAAATTTCGGCATTAAAATACCAATAGATGCGCAAAATTACTTAACGAATCAAGATTAGTGACTCTACCAATTCAATATACAAAAGCGAATGATAAGAGTAGTGGTATGGTCGCGACTCCATCCCGCACTCAAATCATTACTCCGCACATGAACAAGTGGAACACATATCCTAACCCCTTCTTCTCACGTTGAACCTAAAGATTAGTAACTACGGAAACGAACACCCCAAACAAGATAACGTCGGGTACAAAGAGTAAGACAGATTGCGTCGGTTTGCAAAAGCCTGTCGGTATGGAATGTACCAACAGTTGATAACCAAAAGGCTGATTAGATAACAACTTGGATGCAACAGATAGACAAGGAATTACACACACACACACACAACCTATGGTACTACGGAAACCCAGAACACGTGAATCCTAGTTTGAATTTTAAGAAGAGGATTAAAAACGTTGCACTTCCTTACCAGAAAAGGATGGGTGGGTGGGTAAGAAGAAAAGTGGAAGCAGTCCTACTCTCTCGTTTTGTTTTTCCCTAGTATACATAACTACCAAAATATTTGCTAGACTGACAACGACCGTTTGGCTGAGACCCTGAAGGTCGGGATGGCTCTGATACCAATTGTAACTACCTCGGTGAATTACGCTCCTAGATACAAGCTTGGATTAACGGTAGTGGTTGAAATAGTACGGTGGGGCCCCAAAAGCCACTCACGGGTAGACCTTTCGGCCGTCCCAACCACTTCCAATTCATCGGGACCTGTACGGGCGGCGTAATCGGCAGGCGAAGGGATCAACTACATACACAAATGAGTATGTATGCAAGCCACCATACAAAAGTACATCATAGCCATTCCATCTAGAAAGAAAGGAAATATAGCAACGCCATACGACAAGATTCAAATGACCTAGATAGATATAATATTTTAGGATAATTCCTCATACATCACACATCAGAGTATCAAGCGGAAGCGGCAAAACAAAGTCCGAGTACGGATAAGAAGCAAATCGGCATAAGATGCCATAGAAATAAGCACATCCCGCCCACAGATCTCGCGGATCCCCGTTCCCGGAATCTCTACACCGAACGATCGTTGCCCACATCATCAGCCTCTTCCACCCAGTATCCGTCCTGCGAGTGTACCTGTTCATCTGAACCAAATAATTTATCGTGTGAGACCCTAAGGGTACTCAGCAAGTCTTTATGCCTCTAAAGGGGACACAACCTGGGGTGACGCAATTGCAGCAAAAGATAAACCCTAACAGTTCTATAGATACTCGCTAACCATCCGCCTAACCAATGATAGACGGATGTCCGTGAATTAATGACAACAGTTATAACAATAATATCACCAGATCCATCCTCCTCCTCGCTTACCGACGAGGAAGCGGACGAACAACCCCCCCATCCGTTGGCAGTTTTATTAACCATTCCATGAGTGTTGCACTATTTACTAGTCAGGTATTTAGTCATGTTAAAAGCGGTACTTTAATTATGCTTGTCTATGATCGAGAAACTGTGCTCCAAGTCGTCCATAACCGCGGACACGGCTTTCAGAAAGTTTTACCCTGCAGGGGTGCACAAATAGCAACACACACTCGATCAACCTCGGAAAAACCAAATCAAAACCCAACGAGGCCTTCACGACAAAGCAATCACAGGATTCAGAAATATTTCAGGGGGCCACCCCATTGAGTAGACCCGCAACGAAGCTAGCTGACTCCGAGACGGACTCAAGGTGTGCGACAATGGCTGTAAACGACTGGGAACCCAAAACTGGGATTGTCGATACCGTGAAAACATTCCGCTTACCTAAACAGTACAGTGTGCTCCTCGCACAATCGTAAATAAAGCAGTAAAGCAGGGCATAAGTACAGGATCGTAAATAAAACCTCAAACTAGTTTGTGGCCCCAAAAAATAAGAATGAATCAAGCTCTGGCTCAGGGGGGTCCCATAAGCCTCCCGGATGTGGATAGCGCGAATATTCAAGGAACAGGTTTCAAGTACTCGGGGTCCTACGGGACACAAGTGAGCAGGAAAAACCAAATAGCAGATATTGCCCACCGGTGCCACTTTCATTAGTTATCCCATTACTACTCAGGTTAAGTTGTTTAGGTACCTCGTTATCCATCAGACTCTCACATACCCTACACATGCTGTTCTACGACTCGCATGGCTCAAACAACTCCTGTAGTAATGGCTCATGGGATGGAGGAACAAGTTTGGTGGGGTTTATAAGTAAAGGCTATGCAATACTTGGGATTCAGATTAATGCAACCGCGACTCAATGATGCAAGAATAAGATAGAGGCAGTAGGTACTGTATGTATGCAAGCATGTGGTAGTGCTTGCCTGGCAACTCAGTTGAAGCGAGAGATGGATCTGGGTAGTGCTCCTGGTTCTCTTGATATATCCCCTGCTCAGCGTCTATTCGAAGAAGAACCAAACAAACAAGGGCCAACATAAATAAAGTGCACAAGCATAAAAATAAAATGCATCAAGCAAACAATCATGCCATGATGAATGATGCACAAGTTGCATGGCAATAATGTAGCATGGCATGGGTGAGGTGTGGTATACAAGAATAAGTCATTTTATTAAGGTTTGGCCACATTTTATTGTCATATTAGTTGCTGTATACTATATATTTATATGATGCATGCTGCAATTGAAGCCATGGATAGCATAAACAGAAAGGTCTCGTCGAGCTGATCATTTTAGACATATCATTTGTTAAATTCGGAGTTATAAATCAAAAGTTATTAATTTATTAAGTTCCAGTGGCATTTTGTTGTAATTTAATTCAACTTGAAATTTAATGTGTCCAAATAATATTTTGAATGGCATATTTGAATTCCTCACATTTTTCTGATTCAAAAACATATATTATTTGTGTTATTTGGAATTATGAATTTAAATTTATTAAAAGTCGAAATTATTAATTAGGGTCAAAGTCAAAGGTTTGACTAGATAGAGTCAAACTTGGTCAAATTCGAAAACATGGTTGAATTCATATTTGGAAAACATTTACTTTTCATTTTGAAAGTTTTTACAAATTCGAATTATTTCAAAAGATATGAATTATTTGGTATATTAGCATTTTCTGAAATTTTTGTTTGTATTGAAAAGTTTGGCAAACTTTTGTTACTCAGATGAAAGCTACCCACGGTTAATGACAGGTGGGGCAGAGGGCATAAGGGGGCCACGGCAGCGCTGGGCGACGTTTGCTACCGCGGCTTAGCCAGCCCAGTCGCTGACGTGCGGGCCCAACGGTGCAGCCGGTCCCACGTGACAGCGAGGGCCTGGGTGACCACGACGCGCAGCGAGGAAGGGGGGGGTGCGGGGTGAGGGCCTAGAATGCTGGGGGGTTTTCGGTCAAAGTACCGGGCGGCTGACAGGTGGGGCACTGGGCTGCTAGGGATCTGGGCGTGAGCGACCGAAACTTGGGGGTTTTTCGCAAAAACTACACGCGAGCCCTGACTGACGAACGCCGCTCTCTGAATCTCGTCGACGCCTGGCGACGGCGAGATTTTCCGGCGAGGATGGCGTCGCGTCCGCGGCGAGGTGGCCCTGGCTGCCAAAACGAAAAGTGTAGAGGGAGGCTCCGGCTACCGATCTCACAAGGAAGGGTCGACGGCGGCGTGCTGTGCTGGACGGGGCATGCCGGGGAACAGAGGGGGAGCGTCAGGCTGGGTCTGCGCGTCGGCGGGGCGGCTCGTCGGCGGGGGTCACAAACAGGCGGCGCTAAGCAAGCAGAGGGGGGGGGTAAACGGTAGAGGGTTTAGGGAGGAGCTCACCTCGGTCGATTCCCACCGGAATCGAGGTAGGAGGTGGTCGGAGCGGAGGGGAACGGTGGCTGCGCGGCTCCGGTACTTGGTCAGGAAGGAGGGGAAGCAGGGCTCCTGGGCGTGCAGCTCCTCTCGATGTACCCCCACAGCGGCGCGGACGAAGCATGCGATCCCGGCTTCAGCGGCGCTCACCGGCGACCATGGCGTCCACAGCGGCTCCGCTTGCTGCTGCTGCGGGAGGAAGGAGGACAGGGAAACAGGGGATGGCGGCGGAGAGGAGGGGGAGGAAAGCTAGGGTTCGAGGGGGCCTTCGTGGCTTGGGGATAAGAAGGGGGCGGTGGATGACGAGGCTGACGGAGGTCGACGCCCACCTGCTCCGTCTGCTTTCCGTCCTCTGTCGCGAGAGAGAGGAAGCAGTGGAACGGCGTCAGTCGCCAGGAAGAAGAACAGGAACGAGGCGGGGTGGAGGGGTACTGGGCCGGGGTGGGCTGGTTGCTGCTGTTGCACCTGGGCTGCTGCGGCTGGTTGAGGCCCAGGTGTGCTGCCAGGTTTGCTTCTCTCCTCTTTATTTATTCTTCTTTTTATTTCTATTTGTTTTGTTTGTTTCAAATCCCAACAACCTTTATATTTCAAAACTTTTTGAACCTAGCAGATAATTTTGAACAGAGAAAAGGGAAGGCTAAGGATAGAAAAGGGGAACAAAAGAAGTGGAGATGTTTGATGCATACATACATAATTTATGAATGAGCCAAGTGGGGCATTTTGCAAGCATATGAAGATATGGGATTTTGCAATTTAGATGGAAAACATTTGTAAAATTAGGGAACCTTCACATGGATCTAAGGCTTGTCAAAAACAAAACAGATGTAGAGATATGAGGTGGTTCTTGCATGGCCCATGCAATTAATAAATGCCATGTATTCATATTGTGAAAACAACATAAGATCACATGGCATTATTTCCTGCATTCCCAAAAGGTGAAAAAGGCCAAGCAAAGAAAAGGGACAAGCATTGGATCCACCCAACCCACATGAGCTAGGTAAACTCAAATAAATGCCAGCTCATATTAATTGGATGGTGGAATTATAAGGTGGTGAAGACAAGGTGGTGGAGTTAATGAGAGATATGCCCCCAACTCAACTTGGACATTTAAGCAATATATCAAGAACCAAATACAATATCAAGAGGCAAATACAATTTACAATGCATATGAGAGAAGAACCAAAACAAAAGGTTTTTATATGATGCTCAAATGCAAGGTGGCATGATGACATGAACATGACATGATGATGATGCAACAATTATATGTAGGAAGTGGCCCTTTTATTACTAGATCCAGTAGCATTACAGATGTTAGACAACTGGGATGCTACAAGTATCTCCATTTAAACACACGTCTTTAGCCGGCTTCACCATTTATATAGCCAAAGGGAACTCTTACACCGCAGTACTAGCCATCTCATGCAGTTTTTGCTGCGTAGTCATACTTATATTGATGTAGTCTCAGATTTAACCCCAGATGTAGCCATCTCATGCAGCAGCAACACACGGATGGGACATAACCCCAGATTTAACTAACAAGTCACAAGACACGGATGGAACATTTTTAACCTCAGATTGGAATCACAAGAAGAAGTGCTCACTCTATTTGCCGAACTTCCTAACGGTTACTGAAGCACTGGGTAGATGATCCTTGAGATTAGAATCACAAGAAGAAGCTCTGTCTGGCATATTTCAGTTTTTCATGCGAGCACTGGGTAGATGATCCTTCAGAAAGCATACATCAATCCTCTTCAGTTTGTGACAGTCCAACCAGTGAGCTGCAAAGCACAGAATTGGTACTCAAAAGTCAAAAGCTAAACATACCGGCAAATTACAAAAAATTACACCTGATACTACTACATGGTTAGAACAGATTCTGAACATTTATCATCTGCTTGGGTTGTGGCCAGCCAGAAGAAAACAGACAAAAAAAAATCTGAATGTGAGGCGTCAAGCAAGCAGCGGAGGCGGAGGCGCAGGCGGCGATTCGCCGCCGGTCGAGGAGTTGCCGCGGGCGGTTAAGGAATCTGCGTCCAGTGCAAGGGTCCGGACTCCACCGCCCAATTCCCTTCTCCTCCGACTGGACTCATCCACCTCCGCCGCCGGAGATAAGGAGATCTCCTCCGTTTCCCCATCTGCGTCAGTCGTCACCCCTCGCCCCTTCGTTCTAAATCAGCAAGTAAGCCCCTGGAACTCCACTCGTTCTGCTGCAATGCCAGATTAAATCGCACCCTCAGCAAAATGTTGGATAAAATCATCAAAACTTGTGTTTGGATGCATATGGAGGGTCAGTTTTTAGGAGTCCTATGGAATACTCTTTTTGGTTGTGATGAACTATGAAATTCCAAGGCAGTTTTCCTCAAAGAAAGTTCTGAGTCAATTCAGACTAATTTTATTGTGATACAGAACGGGAGGTTTAATGGGCATACGTTCTGGCTAGAATGTTAGATTTTTTTTCTCAAAAGACAGCTTTTGAAGATTTGACTTCGTTCATGATAATGTGGTTATCTCCATCCACCCACTTTGTTCAGTATGAGCCATCTAGGAAAGCTCGCTGTTGCACACACACGCTCTGACAAAAAATCCATGTAATTTCATAATCTAACATCCATATCTTGTACTCCCTCTGTTTGAAAATATAAGATGTTTTAGTTTTGTGAATGAGATGTATCTAGACACCTTTTAGTATCTAGATTCGTTTGAACCTATACACTAAAAGGTGTCTAGATACATCTCCTTTACAAACCTAAAACATCTTATATTTCTAAACGGAGGGAGTACAAGCCAAACAGAAAATCACCTACACCATTTGCACCCAGAAATTCTCATGATAGATCATACTCCATCTGGAGTATCGTTATTCCTGTACTTCTTCAGTTAGTCTAGGATTCAAGAAGTGCTGTTTCTTCGGAGACAGCATGCTGTGGGCTCCTTTCCAGGGATTTGTGTTCAAATCGGAGAAGAGCGTGCAGCACATCCTTCATTGATGGCCGCATTGAAGGTTGTCCCCCTGTGCATATCATACCTAGCGTAAACACTGCGAATGTGTCTTCCATGTAGGCTGGATCTCGAATGCCCTCATCAAGAAGATCGATTGACAGGCCATACTCTTGATATTGTCTCCATGCCCATTCTGCCAAGCAGTACTCTAAGCCAGCATCATTTGCCACCCGCCCAGTTGTGAGCTCCAACATGACCACTCCGAAACTGTAGACATCGACCTTCTCATTCACCTTACGCTGATATCCATACTCTGTGAACAAATTAGCCTCTGATCAGCACATGAACAACCTACATCTATACTCCCTCCGATCCATAATAAGTGAAGTGTACTTATTATGGATCGGAGGGAGTACTACTTTGAGTTTGCATTTCTAGATCTTACCTGGTGCCATGTAGCCAAAGGTACCACCTACGGCAGATACTGACCCAAGATCTCCGGCTTTCAGAAGAATCCGAGCAAGCCCAAAATCGGCTATCTTTGCTCTGAAATCAGGGTCCAGAAGGATATTGGAAGATTTTACATCACAATGCACTATGGTGGGTGAACTACCATGGTGCATGTAGCAGAGACCTCTTGCCGAGTCGATGGCAATTTGCAATCTAGTGGGCCAATCCAAAGGTGTGAGTGAACCAATTCTATCCCTCTGATGCAGCCATCGGTCTAAGCTACCATTTTCCATGTACTCATAGACAAGAAGCTTTGCCTCTGAGCTTGAGATGCAGCAGAGCAACTTGACAATATTTGTGTGTCGGATCTCACCCAGTATCTGGACCTCTGCAAGGAAGTCCTTTTCCAGCTTCTTGTCAAGGTTCTGCATGTTCCATATCTTTTTGACAGCCACCATCCTACTACCACCTTCTCCATCCACAACACAAACTCGGTATACCTTGCCGGACCTGCCACTTCCAATACAGTTCTGCTCACAGAGCCCAGAAAGAACATCATACTCTGTGAAATGCAGTCCATGGAACTGGGTTAGCTTCCATGTTAGAGGATCTTGGCTATTCTTTTGCCTCTTTAATAGCAAGAAACCACCAACAGCCGAACCCACAAGCATTATACTGGCAAGAGCAAAGAAGAGGGCTATAAGCCTCCTGGAGATATCATTGCTACTGTTCGCTCTTGCCCTGCAAATCGGTAAATTAAGGATAGAATTATTCGATGAGACACAGAGGGCTGGATTCAAGAGGAAGCTCTGCCCATATGCTTCGTTCTGCAATGATGTTGGAATTTCCCCTATGAGGTTATTCATGGAGTGGTTTAAAAGGTTCAGTCTCAACTTATTGAAATCTTTTGGGATCTCACCAGATAACGCATTTGAGGAGAGGTCAAGGATGGTTAGTACTGACATAAACCCAAACGCTGCAGGTATAGTACCAGATATCTGATTTCCACTTAGATTAAATGTGTTGAGCTTCAGCACTCCAATTGCCATGGGTATTGATCCAGTAATTTGATTCCCAGAAAGGTCAAGTTCTATTACCTGTGAAATGCCCGTCAAATCCCAGGGAATTTCGCCAGAAAGCAAGTTGTTTGCTGCCCTGAATACTTTCATTTTGCCTGCTAAAGTTGGAATTGGACCAGAAAATCTGTTGTTGCTGATCTCAAGACGTGTAAAGTTCCATGGTAGCTGGGTAGGAAATGTTCCAGAGAAATTGTTGTTTTGGATCATAACTGACGTCAACTGATTCGTCACCACTGACCAAATGCTCTTCGGGAACTCTCCAGTGAAATGATTATTGTACAGCATTAAATTGTTCAACATATAGCATCCATCTAGCGATTCTGGAAGCTTTCCAGAAAAGCTATTATTGAACACAACGATGTCAAATAGCTTCCTGTTGGAGCAAAGATCGGCTGGAAGTTCGCCCGAGAGGTTATTGTTGCAGACCTCAAGATTGCCTAGTGGCGAGTGCTTACCAAGGTCTGGTGGAAGAGGACCAGATAACATGTTCTCGAATAGCCGGATGTCCCTTAGATTTGGTAGCAACCCAATGCTTGACGGTATTGACCCATGCAGTTGATTCGTGTAGAGAAACAGAAATTTAAGATCGATGAGATTACCGAAATCATCTGGTATTTTCCCTGTTAGCATGTTTGAGGACACATCAAGGTCCACCAAGTTTACAGCAGTGACATTGGATGAAATCTCACCGGTGAAACTGTTGCTAAACAGGTACAAGTACTGAAGCTTCTTATGCTGCCATACCCATGTCGGAATTGTGCCTTGCAGCATATTATTGTTCATAGCTAAGAGACTGAGCTCTGTGAGGCTCGACAGGCTCTCAGGGATCTCACCTGTCATGTTCATACCTGACACCCACAAGTATGTGAGTCGTGTCAACTTGCCAAACTCAACTGGCACTGGAGCTGGCAGAAATGGATTTTCGGCCAGAGTCAGCACCTCGAGGCTGGCCAGATTGCTTATGTTCTGTGCTGGATAACTTCCATCAAACTGATTGTTGTCGAGAACCAGTGACTTGAGCATTGGAAACTGCCCAATGGATGCTGGAATTTTGCCCGTGATATGATTGGCTGATAAGTTGAGATGCTCGAGCTTTGCTGATAAACTGTTTATGTCAGCTGTGAGTTGCCCAGCAAAGGCGTTGTTGGAAAGGTCTAGGTACTTCAGATTGGAGCAACTGTAGACCACCGTAGGGAATGAAGTGGAGAAGTTATTGTAGGAGAGGTCCAAGTACGTAAGGTTCTTGAGGTGGCAAAGAGAGGGAGGGATTGGTTTGCTAAATGTTTGGTTTGGAAGGAAGATGGCAGTGACCATACCGTTTGTGCATGTAACGCCTCCCCAGGTGCAGTGATCAGAAGAATTGGTGTTCCATCTGCCAAGTACAGCTGAGCTCCCCCAATATCTCTTGATTCCCAGGAGAATTTGTTGTTCAGCACCAGATCGGTTTGTCGACTGCAGGCAAGATCTTGGCAGGAGAAATGCCAATGTTGTAAAGAATAGGAAGAAGCTAACACAGTAGTTGTTGGCCATGTCTGCTGAAGCTTTTTGGTTGGAAATATGTTGCTAAGGAAGAGGAACTCATGGGGCTTTGGTTAGGGGAGGGCAATGCGTGGTGGACAGACACACCTTTAATTTGGAGTACTCTCTTGACAAGTAAGTCTCCTGCTGATTTTGAGTACTCTCTTGACCAGCAAGTCTCTTACTGACTAGTTGGACAGACACACCTGTAATTTGGAGTACTCTCTTGACCTGCAAGTCTCCTGCTGACTAGTCAAGATGTCTTCCTTCATAAAATAAGACCCTTCAAATGAACTAGTAGTAAATATTTATTTAATTTTTTATGGAAACTTTGTTAGTAGTATGTGTATAAGTGATCCCAACCCTGGAACTAATTAATGTTGCTGCATCATGTATTTATTATCAGTTACTCCCCGCCCTCCCTCTTAGAGATGCTCGTTAATAGAAAATTGAGGGATTGGGTCCCCCATGATGATCAACCCATTATGTGATGAGGTGATTCTTCTAACAACAACAACAAAAACAAAGTCTTTTGTCCCAAGCAAGTTATGATAGGCTATATATAAATCCAATAAAAACATAAGGATATCAAACGTGAGAGAGATAAATAACAAAGAATGAGTGACCCGGGTGGCTGACCTAACTATTTACCCCTTCCCCATGAAAATTGGAGGAGAATCTCTCTTCCCGACCTCTACACCAACTAGGGATGCATACAAACTTCTAATCATTAGTAACAATATTTTTAATCTTTGTTAAGCACTAAACCTCACGTGTAAACCTGGTACTCAGGATAATTGCATGAGTACCAGAAAATCCTATCCTGGATCTCTGGTCGCACAAGCTATTGCCAATGCCCCTCCTTCTCCTCTAGTGTTGGGTGACCCCCTTCGCTCCAAGCCAAAACATATCTTCTACAGGATGTTCTTGGGTTTCTTTGACATTGTCGTGATAGGGGCTTTGGGTGAGAGTGCCTTCTACCATGTGCCAATGCGCAAATTCTCCCTTGATCCTAGCTGCCACGGCCTTCAAGTTATCAACCTAGCTTCTGCCTCTATTGGCCTCATTGACTCCATTGCTAGGGTGGGGCCGCTGCGCCGCCCTACGCTCATTGCTGACATCCTCGTTCACGGCCTGCATCCGAGCCCTGAGGTTACCGTTTCCCTATCCTTTGCCGAGGATCTGGTCATGGGCCTCTCTTCTGAGGTTCTTCCTGGCCTGGCCCCGCCCCACCTGGGCCTGTGCTGCTTGAGCCTCCCCCGCTGCTACCTGATGAGTCTTCGACCCATGCTCCTGATGCCCAGCCCCTTCCCCCTCTTGGTCTTCCGGGGACAGGCCTGATGGACCCGCCTGTGCGTGCGGGAGTCTGGCCCTCTCGCTCTCCTCCCCCTGAGCTACGCCGCAGCTCTTGCCTTGCCATGACCGAGACGGCTAATTTCGTCTCTGTCATTGATCGTGCCGCTGAGCGCAAGATACAGCTGTTAGAGGGTCCGACGGCAGGGGTTAGCCGCAACAAATCAAGGGATGGTGGCCGTGCCGGTGAGCTTAGTGTTGATGATCTTTTTGCGGTGCTGGTGGAGGACGGTCAACCTCTTCTGGACAGAGATGTTCAGTCCCTTGCTGTTGCTTGTGACATTGACCCTTCTGAGCTAGCTGGGGTTGGTGCCCCCCCTTTGCTGATAGATGGGTCACCATGATTGGGCTCAATCCCTTGCACTGGGCCTGTGGGCCTTTTCTCGCTGTCCTCCATCCTTGTTGCCTGGCCTGTGGCGGCTGCCTTCTGGACACTGCTTCTTCTGGAGACCTATCTGGCTTTGGGACTCCTGGACTTGGGCTGCCAAAGTTGGTTCGCTCTGTCACCAGTGTCTCTAGGCTTGTTTTTTTCCAATTCTGTATTTCCTTTATTTGGGCTGCTTCTTTCGCCCGTGTACCCTTGTGTTGTTCTGAACCTAAATTTATGATTCGGAGGCAGCTTATGTGTTCCTCTCGCTCTTGCATTACTTTTTTGTTGTCCCGCAGTTCTTATGCGGATTAAATTTATTTTCACGTGTTGGAACGTTCGTGGCCTTGGTCGACGCAGTAAACGTGATGATGTTAGGGCTGTGATTGAATCCCACCCCCCTTCCATTCTTTGCTTGCAAGAAACTAAACTTGCGGACATTTCTTCCTTTCTAGCTTCCTCCTTTCTCCCTGCCAACTTACGCTCTTTCTTATTCAAACCTCCTGAGGGATCCTCCGGCGGAATCCTCACTGCTTGGGATGATAGCATCTTTGAGCTTATAAACCACTCTATTGACGATTTCTCTCTAACTGCTATCTTTGCTCACCGTGCGGATAATTTAGTGTTCTCGGTCGTTAATGTTTACGGGCCTTGTGTGCACGCTCTCAAGCTTCCTTTCCTTGCTTCTCTAAGCTCTCGTATTTCTAGTTTGGCTTCACCCTACATTCTCTTAGGTGATTTCAATCTTATCCGGAAGCCACGGGAAAAATCTTCCGACAATTTCAACTCTCTTGAGGCATCCTTTTTCAACGACTTCATCAACAATTCTGAGCTTGCTGAGCTTCCTCTCCTGGACCGGCAATTCACGTGGTCTAACCAACAGGACCCTCCGATCCTTGTGAGGCTTGATCGGGCGCTTGTCAATTCTGCGTGGTGCTTAGCTCTTCCGGACTCTACTCTCACCTCCTCCGATCGGCCGACCTCCGATCACGTCCCTCTTCACATTGAGGCTTCCTCTAAGGCCCCTCGTAGCCAGGTTTTCCGACTAGAAAACTCATGGCTCGCTCATCACTCCTTTCCTGCTCTCGTCTCCTCTAACTGGCTTAGTGTGGGAACTGCTCACTCGAACCTCTCTAGTATTGGCCAACTAAGTCTTCGGCTTAAGCGGGTGCGCTCTGCCGCCCGCTTGTGGGCTCGTTCCCGCCGTCTCCCCTCTGTTTATTTAGCCAACTGTAAAACGGTCATCTGCCTTTTTGACCGTCTAGAGGAGAAACGTCTTCTTTCCCCTTCGGAACACCGGCTGCGCTCCTTGGCTAAGATCCACCTAGGCAAGTCTACTGCTTCCCATGCCACCTACTGGCGACAACGTGCAAAAATTCGGCATTGTGTGCTCGGCGATGAAAATTCTCGCTATTTTCATCTGTGTGCTTCGGGTCGGCTTCGAAAGAATCAAATTAAAGTTCTTAATGATGAGGATGGAGAACCTACCTTCTCTCATGATGCGAAGGCCGGCATTCTTCACCAATTATTCAAAACCCTCCTTGGCCATCCTGCTCCTGTCTCTGACATTCTCAACCTCCCCCAGCTCGTCTCCTCTACCTCTCTCACTCCCTCTCAAGCTTCTTCCCTCATTCGCCCTTTTTCTATTGATGAGCTGAAGGCAGCGGTCCTTTCTATGAATGACAACTAAAGCCCGGGCCCGGACGGCTTTGGGCCTGCTTTTTATAAAAAGAATTGGGACTTAATAAAAAACAATCTGATGGACTCCCTCCATGATTTCTATTCAACCACGGTTGACCTTAAACCCATCAACAAATCCTATATCGTCCTCCTTCCTAAAAAGGAGGGGGCAAACCAGCCTGATAATTTTAGGCCAATCTCCCTCCAAAACGGATGCCTAAAATTCTACTCTAAATGCCTAACCCTTCGCCTTCAGGAACTCATTCCCTACCTTGTTCATCCGGATCAAACTGGCTTCATCTCAGGTCGATCTATTGCGGAAAACTTTGTCTATGCGGTAGACATTGTTCAATCTTGCCACAAAAGGTCTGCCCCGGCTGCGGTTTTCAAACTGGACTTCCGCAAGGCGTTCGACTCCATAAGTTGGGATGCTCTGGATCGGATCCTTGAGGCTAAAGGGTTCCTAGACCTTTGGAGAACCTGGATCCGCATGCTCAACATCTCTAGCCAAACTGCGGTCCTTCTTAATGGGGTCCCGGGACGATGGATCCAATGCAGGCGTGGCCTTCGCCAAGGCAACCCCTTATCTCCCTTCCTTTTCAATATTGTGGCGGATGTGCTCCAACAGCTCCTGCTCCAAGCTTCTCGTGATGGGCTCCTCCTTCACCCTCTCGTCGATGACCTCCCTTGCCCTATTATTCAGTATGCGGATGATACTCTTATCATTATCCGCGCTATCCCTGGTCATGTGGCTCACCTAAAACACCTTCTTGACAGTTTTTCTGCGGCCACGGGTCTCGCGATAAATTTCCAAAAAAGTACGTTTGTTCCTATAAAAACTCCCTCTGACATTGCCGAGGATATGGCTAACTCTTTTGGTTGCGCCGTCTCCTCCTTCCCGCAAACTTACTTGGGTCTTCCCCTCTCTACTCATAAACTTCGTCTCTCCGACTTTGGTCCTATCATTACCAAGAGCGACATGCGTATTTCAGGCTGGCGTGGTCGCTCCCTTCCCATTGGCGGGCGCCTTATTCTTGTTAACTCTGTCCTCTCGGCTATGCTCTCTCATGCTATGAGCGCGGGCTCTCTTCCTGCGGGGGTTATCGAAGCGATCGATAAACGCCGTAGAGCGTTCTTCTGGGTTGGGGAGGACACCTGTTCCGGGGGGCAATGTAAAGTTGCTTGGGTTGATGTTTGCACTCCTAAAAACCTAGGCGGCCTCGGTGTTCTCTCTATCTCTGCCCAAAACTCGGCTTTGCTTGCAAAATTCCTCTCTAAGATTCACTCAAATACGACTGCTCCATGGGCCTGCTGATTCCGTCGCCAATATGGCTGGTCTCCTGGACGTGATCTCGGAGACAGTCACTTCCTTGACACTCCCATCTGGAAAAGTATCATTTCCGGTCTTCCTACCTTCCGTTCGATTTCCTCTACCACTGTGGGCTCGGGGTCCTCCACCTCCTTCTGGTTTGATTTTTGGCATGGGACGTCTACTATGTGTGATCGATTCCCAGCCCTCTTCTCACATGTCACCCATACCAACACCTCTGTTCTGTTCGTCTCTGAACATGGCCTGCATACCACCCTTATCCCGCGTCTCTCTCGCACGGCCGCTGCGGAGCTAACCACCCTCATGGTCGATATTTCCTCGGTCCACCTCAGTCCTGAGTCTCCGGATACCCGCTTATGCCGTTTTACTAACAAAGAGCTTTCGAACAAGAGTTTCTATGCCCATGCTTTTAGGCACTTGCAGATTGATGAGCAGGCTTCTTGGGTGTGGGGCAACGCCGCCCCCTTGCAATGCAAGATCTTCTGCTGGCTGGCCTGCCGTCATCGTCTGTCTACAAATGAGCGCCGCTTTCGCCATCAACTCTCCCCCTCGGCGGCCTGCCCTTCGTGTGCCATGGATGAAGACTCTGATCACCTTCTGATCAACTGCCACCGGGCCTACGACATTTGGAGTTTCTTCTTCCCTCCTGCAGGTGGCACTATTCCATGTACCCTTGGAGAGATCTCGATGGCCTACTGCCGAAGCTTTGAGGAAACAACAATCTGCATTGCGATTTTGTAGTAACATTTGGAAGCGTCGCAATACGCTGGTGTTCAATGGTGTGGACGAACCACCGCTGGCAGCAATAAAGCGGTGTACAGAGGATGTCCTCTTATGGGCTCACCGATGTAAACGGGCAAGCTTTGCGTCCCAGCTTAATATATGGTGTAATCAGTTTGATCCCCCATAAGCCGATCTGTAATCTAATCTCTCTCTCTCTGCCCTCTAAAACATTGTAAGGAACAAATTGGTTGCTGTTATAAAAGTGTTCAGGCCGGCGTAAGCCCGCCGCAGTCCCGGTCAAAAAAAAAAAATCATCGCAACGACTATGTGTGTGAGAGAACTCAGCCGTCGATCCAAACCCTGGTGGACAAGTTTAAGGAGGAAACATCAGCTGGATCCTTGGAGGTGCAAAAGGGCTGAGAGACTTAGTGCCAATATAACTGGGATATACACTAATTACCACACCTATATTCTTGATGTCAACCTCCTTGGAGGCGTGTAACAACTCTTCTATCTTTTCAATATAATGAAACGCAAAATAATTTTAGTACATCCACTGATCCACTTCCACCGTAATCATTAGGCCTACTTTGCTAAAATCATTTAAGTGACATGTACCACCGTGTGACCATCCATGATGCCGGCTACATCTCCGTACCAGTCGAACAACCACCATCCCACGGAACGTATGAATGGGTGCTCACAAAGGATGCATCATACTAGTAGCAATATAGAAAAAATAGCACATGAAGAATATAGTCTATTTAAGTAATAAAGCGCCCTTTATCGAAAAAAAGAAGAATATAGAGTTAAAGGGCGTGTCTTTAGACCACAAGGAGCCTTGATGGTGTTCCCGTGCATTGGATAAGTGATCCAGGTGGCAATTTGATCAGCACTTTGGGACAAAGATCAAAGATGGGATAATTTGGCCCTCATGTTATCTATCCTATTCTTGTAATAATGGTAATTCTTCCAAGCTTGTTTGTTGGGTTCAATATATCAATCAAGTTCACCAAGTCACTGGGTTAATTTCGTCACTAACCTGAAATCCACAATTCACAAATGGTGTTTACTCAGCATATCGCAGGTGCATTTTATTTTCTCAACTTGAAGTTAGTCTGAAATATAACCTTGATGCGAAGAGGGGTAGCAACACCCCTGAGGAACTCAACATGAGCACCAAAGAGGTGAGGAGTGCGTTCGCTGACCCAGAGCATGTGAGCAGAGCAATCATCGAAACGAACAGAGGATGAGTCCTGACGGGTCAGAGCTTGCTATAGGGTAGGAGCAGGCACTCTCCACAGGTCCAGAATTCAGCAGTCGACATAACCGGGTGTCCAGTGTTAGCCCAGCTGCAGACATGAAGCCAAGGGCTCTTTTCGTTGAATGCATCCCCGTTGATGTTTTCCCCTGGGTAGCTCGGCAGCTTCACTCCGTCCCTTACACCTCTTCTTTGCGAATTGGCATTGAAACGTAAGAAATTTGTTCCATCCAATCTCTCATATCAAGCCTATACTTGTATCATATCGCAACAACCGTCAGATTAAACAAACAATTTACATATATGGCCTGATGGTGCTATGAACTATATATGTCCATTTCTGCACACGTCTTTAGCTGGGTTCACCGTTTATATAGCCAAAGATGACTCTTCCATTTTAGCCATCTCATGCGGTTTATGCTATGTAGTCATGCATTACCTAGTCTCATGTTTGGTTCATGGATCCTCTCTTTAATAGCCATTTTCTGCATGAAGGGAGCTGATTCTTCATGAGTTCTGGACTGACAGATTCAGTGTTCACAATGTAGAAGTATCTTGAGCTAATAAGCTGTGTAAGCGGCAAACTTGAAAGTGTCTTCAGATAAGCAGTGTTAAGGAGCACACAGATGGAAAATTACCCCGG
Organism: Avena sativa; assembly: GCA_916181665.1. Taxonomy (NCBI): domain Eukaryota; kingdom Viridiplantae; phylum Streptophyta; class Magnoliopsida; order Poales; family Poaceae; genus Avena; species Avena sativa. The sequence goes on along the minus strand of OV702284.1, from coordinate 55,509,723 downwards.
ATGTCCAAGTGCGCATTAATTTAGTCTACAAGGATTCAGAATGTAGTCTTCAGCATTGGCATGTATATTATTGGTGCAAATTCACCACCGTAAGAACTAATGGTGACATTGGTGTGCATGGTATACCTCCCTAGGTTCCCTTTGTTTCCTTTGAATGCCTAACACAATTTTTTTTTTCTTTTGAAGGATTAGTTTGATTTGATTTTCCTCCTGAGTTGGCACTATGTAAATATAATAAGACAAGCTGAGTACAAGTCTACCGAGAACTATGGATGTGTGTGACTGTATTGCCTGTCTTTGCATATAAGTTTGTCGGTAGAGTTTATGGACTGATAACAAAAATTATCTTAGGGTTGACTAAAGGAAATGAATTTTTTAGTATCAAATGCTATATGCTCTGAATATTTGTGGCAAACTTCACCGCTAGCTGGAGAGAAGAGGAGATAATAAATACTAAATACTACTCCTTTTAGCACAGCCAGCTGCAAGGCTTTCGTTTTCATTAATATTAAAACTTTGGTTTGTTAAGACTGCTACTGATGTGAACACTTTTTGTTAGATACTTATGATTTTTTTAAACACGAAAACATATTATGTATATAAACATTGGTTATCTTTTCGAGCCTCCATGTTAATTCTAGAGAGGCTGCACATTATTTTGTTGGCACTTCATTCCAGCCGTTATATTTTCTTTTGAGGAAATTGTATCGTTGGCCCTTCATTGCAGTTTGACCAACATTTTGGGACAAAGATGGGGTAATTTGGCCCTCATGTTATCTACCCCATTCTTGTAATGATGGTAATTCTCCCAAGCCCGTTCATTCGTCCGATATGTCAAATCAGCTTCACCAAGTCGCCGGGTTCATTTTGTCACTCACCTGAAATCCACAATTCACAAATGGTGTTTACTCAGCAATCAGCATACGACGGATGCATTTTATGTTGTCAAAACTTGAAGTTAGTCTAAAAAACAACCTTCATGCCAAGGGGGTAGCAGCACCTCCGTACAAACTCAACATGAGCACCAACGAGGTGAGGAGTGGGTTCGCAGACCCAGACCACGTGAGCAGAGCTATCGTAGAAACGGACATCCGTCTAGTCCTGACGGGTCAGAGCTTGCTATAGGGTAGGAGCAGGCACTCTCAACAGGTCCAGAATTCAGCAGTCGGCATAACCTGGTGTCCAGTGTTAGCCCAGCTGCAGACATGAAGCCAGGGGCTCTTCTCGTTGAATGCATCCCCGTTGATGTTGTCCCCTTGATAGCTTGGCAGCTTCACTCCGCCCCTTATACCTCTTCTTTGCGAATTGGCGCTGAAATGTAAGAAATTTGTTCTACTCCAATCTCTCATATCAAGCCTATACTTGTATCAGATTGTAACAACCGTCAGATTAAACAAACAATTTACATATATGGCCTGAGGGTGCCATGAACTATATATCTCCATTTCTGCACACGTCTTTAGCTGGCTTCGTCGTTTATATAGCCAAAGATGACTCTTCCATTTTAGCCATCTCATGCGGTTTATGCTACGTAGTCATGCATTACCTAGTCTCATGTTTGGTTCATGAATCCTCTCTTTAATAGCCATTTTCTGCATGAAAGGGAGCTGATTCTTCATGAGTTCTGGACTGACAGATTCAGTGTTCACAATGTAGAAGTATCTTGAGCTAATAAGCTGTCTAAGCAGCAAGCTTGAAAGTGTCTTCAGATAAGCAGTAGTATTAAGGAGCCACACAGATGGAAAATAAACCCAGATGTCCAAGCGCGCATTAACTTAGTCTACAAGGATACATAATGCAGTCTTCAGAATGTCCATTTGTTTCCTTTGAATACCTAACACAGATTTTTTTTTGCTTTTGAAGGATTAGTTTTATATGATTTTCCTCCTGAGTTGGCACTATGTAAGTATAATAAGACAAGCTGAGTACAAGTCTACTCCAGAACTATGGATGTGTGTGACTGTATTGCCTGTCTTTGCATATAAGTTTGTCGATAGAGTTTATGGACTGATAACAAAAATTATCTTAGGGTTGACTAAAGGAAATGAATTTTTTAGTATCAAATGCTATATGCTCTGAATATTTGTGGGAAACTTCACCTCTAGCTGGAGAGAAGAGGAGATAGTAAATACTACTCCTTTTAGCACAGCCAGCTGCAAGGCTTTCGTTTTCATTAATATTAAAACTTTGGTTTGTTAAGACTGCTACTGATGTGAACACTTTTTGTTAGATATTTCTGATTTTTTGAAACACGAAAACATATGTATATAAACATTGGTTATCTTTTCGAGCCTCCATGTTAATTCTAGAGATGCTGCAAATTATTTTGTTGGCACTTCATTCCAGCCGTTATATTTTCTTTTGAGGAAATTGTATCGTTGGCACTTCATTGCACATAATCTCTTCGTTTGAACAACGCGCCAACCTCCGGCACCATATCCAACAGTACCCCTTCCCTGCACTCTTGCGGTCTGATGGCATATAAAAGAACAACGGCAACACTGCAGAATCAGGCTGGAGCCCGGCACTGCCTCCCTTTGGACACTCCAACGAGGCAACGACCACATCTTTGAGGAGGCCACAAGATTTGAGCCAGCTAACTGAATTTTTGGTTTTAGTTAGCAATGGCTGAAGTAAGTCCTTTATTTTCTGATGTGGTCTGAATGGCAGCGTTCATATCCTGTTTGTGTTAGTTCTCTCTGGACATATGGAACCATGGTTGTGCCTTGAACAAACTGCACATGCCCCAGATTTTAGTGGTAACTGAACTTAGCAATCAGCCCTGGAAATTGATTTCTCTACAATGTAAATTAGTTATTTTTAGCTCCCAGATGCATAAAATGGTGTATGCCAGATTTTTCTTTGAGGAAAAAGATTGTCTTGATAAAGTATGGTGTGCCTATTTGACGGGCAAGTTAATTGCACTGACTCTCAGAGGCTGCACTTGTAATGACATGTTACTTCAGTGCTTAAATGATTAGTCTTCTACTTAGTAAATTTTATTTTCACCATGGTGATTTGCTTGTTTGTCCATACAAACCAAGTTGGGCTTGCTAGAGTCTAGCGGCGTTTTTACATGCGCGCTACCTAGAGTGCATGTTTTTACCAAGGAAAAAATAGGGCGCTATTTAATTTAGCGTGATCTTTCTCCAGACGCTACGAAAGTTATAGTGTGCTATTTTATAAAACTAGCAGCGTGGCCCTCGCATTTGCGAGGGCATGATTGTTAGGGCATCATTAGTAATTGTTAATAAGTTTAGAACTGTAGATACCCAAATTACAACTTAATCTACATGGCAAGGGTTGAAAGATTGTTTCGTAATCAAATTTGAAGTCTTTCACTATGCTACAATTTGGGCTACCAATATTAGTACTACTTTAGATTGGATATTCCAAAACAATGTTTATATTGATCACAAAAAAACTGCCGAACACATTACTTTTTAGCTTTTACACTTGTAGTAGATTTTTTGCTAAAATTTGAAATTTCAAAGATTTTAGGGGACTCGAGGGATTGGATGCGGCAAGTAACTTTACACATAATTAGATCGAGTAAAGAACACTTATGTAGACATAGTAGTATTATTTAAGTACGGTTAAATAAATGTAAAAAAACCTTTTAGATCCTATTCTCAAAGTAGGTCGTTTTGTTGTTGAAAATCATATAGAATACCAATAGATGTATAGTATGTACAACTAAGAGTACTATTACGGTATCCTAGTACTCCGGAAGAGTACCGGAGTACCAACAAAATCTAACCCTTCATTTGAATAGACTTTTCATGTTGCAGCTTATGGCTCATCATCCAACCGTTCTGATTTGAGCGCACCCGTTAGTTTGTCAGTCTTATCCCGATGCATCCTGCTCTGTGGAATAGAGGCGGGAAAAAATTAGGTTATGAATTTATGCAATACTTTGATTTCTGATACAATGCGAAACAATGAGAAGTTAGGAAAGGTTCAGGTCTCCATGATGATATTCAGGCACCGCATCCGCGATGATGGCCAACGTTGCGCTGTTAGTACTACACATAGATCACCAATATCGTTCCTTATTAATAGTCAAATTGGTTGTTCATTCTAATTTGATACTTTCTCACACAAAGGTTGCTTTCATGCCCATGGCTTCTCAGTCCTCATATTAATAAGCTATGTGAGTGGATTCGATTTGTTCTAGGAGCTAACCGGCAGATGAATCCTTTTTTTGAGTCACTGCTATGACTCCCATTGTGTCATCTGACCCATTTGTGCCAACTCTCCATGCTCATCGGGCCTGTCCCTCCCTCTCCTACACTTGCATATGCGATGGCTCATGGCTCGTCATTCACAGCAGGGCAATGTGCCCTGGCCTAGCGACAATCTCTTTCTATTGGAGAAAACATATCAATAACCAATTTCGTAAAGAACATTAACGATGTAAATATCTTGATTACAATTTTATGCCAAGTAAAGGTACTCCTAAGTTTTCTGAGGTGGTACTCCTGTGTGTCTGCATTGCGGTATCGGGCTGTGTTATCCGTTGGATTCAAACAAATGGATGGGTCATATATATTTCAGGATATTGTAAAAGTTCTTAAAACCATTTTTCCATTGTAGTACTGGTTGCCATTTAGATATTGATTTTACACAAAAATGCTATTTTAGCATTTAATTTATTCGTAATACTTCTAATATAATTGTTCAGAGAAATCCATGTGCATGATTTCTTTTTATAATTCTTTTTAACCTTTTTTTTCTAATTCTTAGTATTATACTTACAATTAAATAGTGAAAGATTGACTCCATGTAGAATAAAAAACAAAGAGTTGTATGCAGGGTCCTGACAGATGAGATAATTATTATATTATGGATAACAAAGTTTTAGGGATGAACACAAATGGATAGCATGAATAAACTCGCAATTGAAAAAAAATATTCATTACACCAACGTTATTAACACAAAAGTTGCATGCAGAAGTGTTTCATGTGTCAATACATACCTGATTTGATTTCTTAATCTTGTTCTACATGGTTGGTTGGGCGTTTCTAGCAATTCAATTTCATCCAGCTGCTTGCCCTCGATCAGTGCACTGAAAATTTCATGTTTATGAATGGATCTAAATCTACGCCATTGTTGCTGCTCCTTTTATTTGAGAGAGCCATCAAACTTGCCAATGATTCTAGTCATAGCGGTGGAGACAGGAACGTGGTGCATATTTAGCACATGAAGAAACTGTTTTGATTCACAACTTCCAGCGCCCCTACGGCAGGCGGCCGCTGCCATTGCTGCTTCTTTTACTTGATGGAGTCAACAAATCATGCCAACGATTAATTCTGGATATTATAGCAGATCAAGGAACACTTTTGATTCACGGTGTCCGCTCCAGCCGCACGCCGATGCTGCTTCTTTTATTTGATCTGAGTCATGGTATGTTGCCAACAATTTTGGTACATGAGCAAGGATATACAGTACCGTGATGAAAGCAGGCCAAGAAGACGTATATTCATCGGACATAGCTAGAGTCCCTACCAACTTATCTGGCCTTATATGATGCCGTACGGTGGTTCCCTTTCATAACCTGTACATACTTGAACGTGTCAAAAGGGATTCTAGAGGTACGTGACTATTAGTTTTTTATTAAATCCTAACCACAAACTTTAGATCTAACCGTCAGAAAAAATTAAGATGATGTGGATCAACCTAACGCCTCGAAAACAAACCTTATATTGCTTTTGGTATATAATAGATAGATAGCGTTTTGTAAAAAAATTAAAAGTATAACAGGTATATCATGAATACTAAGGATTTTGGCATCTAATGAATTGGCCATAGTAACACTTGTATATGCATAACCAATTCCGACGCTATCCAAGTTGGAGGAGAACCGATAGGGCTGAAGCTAGGCGCAGTGTCAGGTGCTACGGCAGGAGGCGGCGGCTTGATGCGATCACTTAAGTTTCACAATCAAAATTTTCATCATATGTTTGCTTACTCCACACCCTCATCATATGCTCGCTTACTCCACACCCCAACAAAAAAAATAATGTCCTATACTTGAAATAGCGCTAATGCTATGGTGTTTTAGTGCGATATAGCAAGCTATTTAGAAATAGCGCCATAGCGAGCAAAATCGTGAAAAAATAGCGTGGACTCTTCAAATAGGCTATAGCGCGCTAAATAGCGTGAAATAGCACGCTATTTTTTCCATGGTTTTTACCTTTGATTTGGTGCTCCAAGATTCATGATGAGATGTTTCGGCAAGTTTCGTCACGTTTAAAAAAAACTGTAATAATTGGCACGCAAAGAAACATGGTAAAACTTGCCCGATGTGCCTGCTCAAAAAAAAGAAACATGGTAAAACAATGGACGTTAGATTGGTATAGAATAACGTTTCTCATGCTTCCATACAAACATACCTTTTTTCTCTTCCACTTCGCTTTATCATAGGTACACTGTATTTGCTGATGTGCCTGCTCAAAAGATATCTCGATTTTCTACTGTGTGAATTATATCCACTTATGTTGGGTTGTCTTGTATAATTTAGGACAGGTGTGCTGTTGGAGTGGGCGAACACGAGAGTTTGATGATAAACATCGAGCAATTGATGGATGTCATTACATCGAAGATGCTAATTAAGCCTTTATATTTTACATAATATACTTTTATATGCAGAAATAAATACGTAATAGTTTCTCTCTACTTATGTATTTTGAAAGAACTCCACTCGCATATATGTTACAAAATAAAGTTGCTAGCCCTTGAGAAGAAGCACAGATGACTCATTGATCAAATTACAATTTTACGTAGCACCTCTAGTGGTTACTATCTTGTTCGGTTAGACTAACTAATGAACTATTGACTGAAAACATATACATTGTGTTATATTCGTACAGTGGACTCGGGCGAGCTGGAAGCCAGAGTACGAAAGCTCGATGCCCGATGGAGTTAGCTGCCTAAGACGATACCTGAGTCATTTGTTTCACTCGATACTCTCAAACATCACGATTCCATTTGCCACGTTGTCCATCCTAATGTGATGATTGTTGGCGCTGAAATATAACACATTTGTTCCACTCCAATGTCTCATATCAACCGTGTACTAGCTTCAGATCGCAACACCCAACCAAATAAATGAACAACATACTCGAACACATCAGAGTAAGTGGCCTGAAGGGGCTATGAAGTACCTCCATCTAAGCACACGTCTTCAGCTGGCTTCACCATTTATATAGCCAAAGGGAACTCTTCCACCGCAGTACTTAGCCATCTCATGCAGGTTTTGCTGCGTAGTCATACATATGTTGATCAGTTGAATGTAGTCTCAGATTTAGAGCATCTTCACTCGTTGGCCGAACACAGGGCGAAATTTGGTCTGTTTTTCGGCCGGACTGAACTTGTTTTCGGCCTGGGTACGCCCATTCTCCCACCCTGTACCCAGGCCGAGTCCCCAAGTTCGGCTAAAATTCATCAAATTTAGACGATTTTCATTAAGTTGGGCGAATATAGGCGGATTACATCAAATTTAAACGAAACTAGTACATAAATAAACTTAAAAAGGCCGCCGCCGGTGCCTTCTCCTCGCCGTCCTACATGTCGAACTTGCCGTAGAACGACGTGTAGCAGGGATCGGCTCGGCCGTCATCCTCGCCGCCGTCGTCGTCGTCGTCGCTCGGCGGCTGGTTTTGGCAGGAGCTGCCTGGCCAGGGTCGTCGTACCTCCATGGCTGGTAGGACGGGCCTGCGTCCTCCTCGTCGTCGTCGTCCAGGACGTAGAGCTGGGCGCCTTGGTAGGCGAGCTCACGCCCAGAGAGAGCCCGACGCCGTGCGGCCTGCTCCTCGACCTGCTGCTGTAGGCCGAGGATACGCTGATGCTCCGCATTCTCCCAGTCCCTACTGGACCATTCGAGGATGTCCGGCGAGGAGGGATCGACCAGCGGCATCGTCGGTGTCAGCGGCAGCGTCGGCGTAAGCGGCGGTGCTTCGCGGAGCGACTGCTCCAGCGCCATCTTCAAGGCGGCGTCCTCGGCCGGCGCCGAGCCTTCTGTCTTGGGGCGGCGTAGGCGCAGGTGGCCTCTTGGCGGCGTGGGCGCAGACGGCTCGGTGATGACGATACCGCGCGCGCGTGTGCGCGGCGGTGAGCGCGCCGGCGAGACAGCTTCACGCTTCACGGCTGTCGGCGTGCGAAGCGGCGCGCTGCCGGAAGAGTGGGACGCCGAAGCGGAGGAGGACGAGCTCATGCTCGCCATCCTCCTCGGCGCCCAGTTCGCCGGAGCACGCCGACCCGTCCTGGCCGCCGGCGTCGGGTTGCGCGGGAAGCCGAGCCGCGGAGTGTTCCCGCGGTTGATGTGGTCCAGCATGGCGGCGAGCGTACGCCCTGGTGCGCTCCACCAACGCCGGCGCCCCGCCGAGTTTTTGCGCGCCGACGGGGACTCGTTCAACGGCCCCTCGTGGCGGGCGAGCTCCTGTTAGTGCCGCTCGTCGAAGAAGTGCGCCCAGTAGACGAGGTCGTCGGCGCTCACCGCTTCGGCGGGGTTGTCCATGCCGGCGATGTACTCATGTACATCGTACGAAAGCTCCTCCGGCGTTGGCCCCGGCGGGATTGGGATGCCGCCGGCGCTTAGCGTCCAGCCCGGAGGCATCCGCGTGTCCGGCGGCGCCATGTACCCCGCCTCGTACAGCATGCGCGTCTCCCAAGTTTGGAGGGTGCGCCAGCCGAAGCCGTTCGCCGCAGCGCCGTCGCCGGGGTAGCGTTCGCCCATGGTGAGAGAAGGGGGAAGGGGAGAGCTCGCCGGAGTTGGGCTTGTGGGTCGGGGGAGATGTGAGAGAGTGTGAAGATCTCCGGCGAGGGGTACGGCTTATAAAGGCCGAGGCTGGCGGCGAGGGCGGGAGGGGTGTAGCGGCGAGGGCGGGAAAAGTGGAAACGGCGGAAACTTAGTGACCGCCGATCCGTCGCGGGAGCCGAGGCGGCGACGGTGGCGCCATAATTCGGCGACGCGTGGCCGACGCGACGGGCAGTTATTGCCCGGCGATCGCCACGTGGTTTCGAGGATGACGACGACTCGCTTCCGTCACTGACACGGCGGGTCCACGCGCCGCTTTGTTTGTTTTCGCCGATATCGCTGAGTCCGGCGCCCCCAGGGCGTACCCGGAAACCTGGGTTCGGCCTAGGTAGCCCGGACCAAAACTGGGCGAAATCCGGCCGAAAACAAGTCCTTGGATACGCGACTGGGCCGATTTTCGCGTTCGGACCAAAATTCGGCGTCCGGATCGGCCTCCTGGATAGGCGAGTGGATATGCTCTTAGTTCTCGAGTCTTCTCTTTACCAACAAATTTCTGCAGGAAGAAAGGGGTTCCTTCACGAGTTCTGCACTAACAGATCCAGTTTTCACAAGACAATGTACACGTGTCTTCAGTTTAGCAGTGTAAGCAGCAGCAACACACGGATGGAACATACAACACGGATGAAACATGCCCTTAGTTTTTTTCTAGAGTACACGTAACCTCAGATTTGACTCACAAGAAGATGCATTCACTCTATCTTCCTAACTGTTACGTGCAAGCTCATGAAAGCATTTGGAATAAAAAGAATACTTTCAGGTGTTTGGCAACTGACAAAAACATAACGCCTCTGAATTTGACGTGGATTTCATGCCAATGCCATAGATGTATCGGTCTGTCAGACATATTTAAGTTTTTCATGCGAGCACTATGCAGATGATCCTTTAGCTTGTGATCAAATTGCAAAATAAAGTGTGGCAAATTGTCATATTCCCCTCACAAAGCATACAGTAATCATCAGTCATGGTTAGAACTCAAAAGTCAAAAAACCAAACGTACCAAGCTCGTGTTCGGGCGTCAGCTGACGGGGCCGTCTGTAAGTGGCACATTAATTCCATAAAGGCGTGGGAGTTTTCGGTCGTGGGCGAGAAACGAGCACGACACACGCGGGAAACATGAGGCAGCGAGGAAAGGAAACACCAGTCGCACGAGGAAGCCGATGGTGGTGATTGGAGACTTCTTGTTGCCATTAGAGAGAGGTCGAGCGTTGATAATGGGCGGGACGGTCAAAATGTGTTAGGCTGCTGGGCACACCCCTCGACCTGGCCGGGCTGCGACACATTTTATATCCGTGGTCCGACTCATATGGACAAAATCAGACCGTTTGCATCGTTGGTTTGAGTCGGCCCGCTGGGATTCCCTTTACTTGCATTTTTTGCTTGGTGCCAGGACAGAGTGACCGGACATGTTCGTCGATGTGCGTTTTCGTTCCCAACGCCTGCTTGAACACCTGCTTGTCTAGCCAAATTGCGGTTGAACTGTCCGGTTGCTCACAGTGCCTCATGGCCGGCTAGCAACGCTTTGCCGCTTCTCCCGCCCGTCGGCCACGACCGCCATCGCGTGGAAGAGTCACCGCCGATGAGCCGACTTACCTACATACTCATATCTTTACGTATACTACATATTCTTACAATTTAGTTGGGTCATACATATTTTGTATAGGGCTATGTCTCGTTTAGTATTAATAACGAAGGGATATCCAGTGATCTCAGTCGTCTTTCTATTTAAGTTTGCCTGAATTTGGTGGGAGGGGTTTGTACCGGAGCAAAGACATATACAGAAAAGAATTACTTAGTATTTTCTCTCTATTTATGTGTTTCTAAAAAACTTCGCTCATACATGTTACAAATAAAGTTGTGGGAGAACAAAATCGGACTGCAGATTGCATGTCTCATTCGGTTTCATTGATTCGGTATTTATACAGGGTACAACTTGGATTACAAGTTAGCTAAGTCGGTTTTAATATATACATGCATGGAAACCGACAATACCATTTGATCTTGTTTCTCGTGACTGACTTGAACATAATGTGGTGGATACACTATAGAAATAGGAAGCTACGCCGACGGCCAAATGTTGGGACCGTCGGCGTAGCCATCGTCCAGATCAGTCCCGCCAAGCAGTCGTTGGCGTATAATTGCTTTTGGTGTATCATATGCTACGCCGACGGTTGCCCTCGGCGTAGCTATTTTTTTTTTACCTCATTAAACTTTGAAAAATCATAACTAAATTATTCTAATTTAGAAAAATACAAATAATATATCAAAATTTGCAGAAAATTAAGACCTATCTATCTACACTCAAATATTATACATTTGTAAATAAAAATTAAGTGAAACATAAAATATTATATATAGTTTAAACGGGCATAAAAAATCAAAAACGATCGAAACAATGCGAAACCTTCGCGTGGTGTCATATTATATGGCATAGTTACAAGGAAAAATATTAAACTTGGTATATTGATTATGTCTGAAAAAACCTTCACAAAATGACCTGTCTCATTCGAGGTTTCTTGGCTTTCGGGTCAAATGACCAATGTTATGGCTAGAATCAAGGCATAGTTTGTGATAATATGCTCATATTGTGCATACATGTGCATCATGGGATGGCGAACAATGTTGCAGGAGAAAGTTTTCCTTTTCGTCGCACCAAAAAGGCATTTCCATTTTCTGAGCACAAAAAATAGACGGTTTTGTGAAGCAACCACCAAATGTCTAATTCAAAATGATACCACCACATTTCACAAAAATACTAGACCACCTTATATGTATAATGTCCCAACAGGAGGATCTTAAACCTTTCCGTCCACCCCTGGTGAAAAAGACAAATTCCTGCCGAATCAGTAGGAAGTGGGTCAGATATGAACTACAGTTATATGATCCGATGCTCATGTTTTTTTACAAAAATCATTTTTAGGTTCACAATATGCTATTTTATAAAATATCCAATGCAAGTTTAGAGAGGCTCGACCCCGAGCTAAGAATCTTCATGCACGTCATTCGATAAAGTTTGACGATAGTTTAAAATGGGCATAAAAAATTCAAAAACGATCGAAACAATGCGAAACCTTCGCGTGGTGTCATATTATATGACATAGTTACAAGGAAAAAATACCAAACTTGGTATATTGATTATGTCTGAAAAAACCTTCACAAAATGAGCTATCTTATTCGAGGTTTCTTGGCTTTCGGGTCAAATGACCAATATTATGGCTAGAATCAAGGCATAGTTTGTGATAATATGTCCATATTGTGCATACATGTGCATCATGTGATGACGAACAATGTTGCAGGAGAAAGTTTTCCTATTCGTCGCACCAAAAAGCCATTTTTCATTTTCCAAGCACAAAAAACAGATGGTTTTGTGAAGCAACCACCAAATGGCTAATTCAAAATGCTACCACCATATTTTACAAAAAATACTAGACCACCTTGTATGGACAATGTCCCAACAGGGGGATCCTAAACCTTTCCGTCCACCCTTAGTGAAAAAGATAAATTCCTGCCAAATCAGTAGGAAGTGGGTCAGATATGGACTACAGGTACATGATCCGATGCTCATGTTTTTTTACAAAAATCATTTTTAGGTTCACAATATGCTATTTTATCAGAGATCCAATGCAAGTTTAGCGAGGCTCAGTGCGGTGACCCAGCATACCACTGCATGTGTAGTACACTATAGTCGTTGACATGACACTCACAGAACACCGTTCCGTAAATATCACATCCCTCAGAGTGGTACAACAGAAACATTGCGGGGCCATATTACAAACATTCACACATTATTATTATTACAATACCAGAAGTTCAAGACTTCAAAAGATTCAACTTACAAACCAAAATATAAAGTGTTCAGCGGAATTTAACAGTAACAACTCCGACTAGGAGTTGAGCTCAACAGCTTATTCTATAGAGTTCATGCTGCTCGGCTCCGTTGGTTACTACTAACTAGGGATACTTAGTTGGACTCGTTATCCTCGACACCATAGCGGATCTCGTAATCCACTCCTTCAACTCCTCCGGATAGATCGGGTTCCTCGTAGAACACATCTTCTTGGCATTCGGCTGCATACATTGGCACGTCTTCGGAATCCTTAGAGTCTAAGCAAGGGATCAAAGGAAAGAATGAGTAACAGCGTTACCCAACAAGTTCATTATATGCAAGGTGGAAAGTTTGATGCTCTAAGTGTAGCACCTCGGATTATAAATCCTTGGCACTATGCAGTTTTTGTAAATCTTTCTTCAAAGATTGATTTTATTCTGAAAAACTATGACAATCAGCATTCACAGGTTGACCAGAGGTTTCATGGAGTTCCTTTCCTGCCGCATTCGTAGCTCCTTCCTGGAACAGGGAGTAACAAGTTATAATTCTTACACTCTGCAGAGGTGCGTTACTTTACCCATGAGAGATCAACTCCTTGTTGCACAACCGGGCATACTTTCCCGTCCACAATTCCATGATGTGGGGCCTAGTAGTTGGTCCAAGCCAATCATTGCCCCCTTCGCGACCCCACATGCCTCCTTGGTGTACACCATGCCCACATAATGAATTACGGCAATGGTTTGTACAAACCGTTAGATGCCAGAACTATCGTGGGACGATGAGGGTTCCCACCCATATGCTGCATATCCTCTACGAATTACCAATTAATATGCACGCTACGAGGATAACAGCCACGACCTGCACATCCGGCTTCATGCGAGAGGAAGAAGATACAGTTGACTTCTCTGTCCCATTCCAAATCTCATGGCTAACGCGTAATATACGGCGCTAGAATCACTTATGTCAGGGGTTATTAAGTCCCTACTTGATTATCATTGTTGCAATTAGAACACTAAGTTCCGTTGCTCCATTATATCACCACTTACGATGATATCTATAATTTCTTTATTTGTGAAAATAATAGTTTCTTTCTTTTATAGCATATATGATAACACACAATTTGCAAATACTTTGATAAAGACTCTTCAAAGGACATGAGCAAGTGATGACCTTGCCTTGTGATGGCAAGGTAGTGAAGTCTGATGCTTGCACTGGACCTTGAGCTTCTAGTTCTACAAAAACATCATTATTGCCCGGTAAGGACAATATTTAAAGAAGCAAAATGATTATGCAAGTAATGTAATGCATTATTTAATTTTATATGCATTTACCCCAAAAAAATCCTTTTTAGTAATAAAGGATTTATAAATATTATCTTTTAATATTTATAACATATATTGAATTATTTTATTTTATTTCCCTTTTATTTGATTTTTATTGATTAGTAGTTCTTTTAGGAATTATTAATTAAACATTAAAAATTGTGATTAAATATAGTATTTTTCAAAAATACTACAATATTAATACATAATGAAAGTGAATTTTAATTAATTTTATCACCTTTCAATTATTTTGTAAAATTCCATAAGGAATATATGATTTACAAAATTCCTAATAAAATTTAAATGTCTAAAACTTTATATTTTAATTTATTTGGATAGTTTGGATTTTTGTGAATCCAAAAATATTTTATTTATAATTTTTGGACTTTCATTTTATTTTCTAGATTTTTATTAATTCTAGGGGTATTTTGGTCTTTTCCTTTTTATTTAAACAGGCCTGAAAGAATTTCTGGGCTGGTTTAGATTATTGGGCCCTAGTGGCCCATTAGTCATTGACAAAAGAACCACCCCGAAGGGTTTGGCCCAGCTCGGCCCACTCCTTACTGCCTCTCTCTCTCCCTCGAGCTTATCCTCTCCTCCTCTGACCCCGACCCTGTGGCCGGCGATGCCGCCACCGGCGATTCCCGCCGTCGTAGGCCGTCCTGGTCGCTGCCGTGGTGTGATTGGGGGTTGTCGATGACGCTCATTCGTTCTATCCAACTGGATTCGAGCCTGGGGCTCCCCAGTAATGGATCGATGCTGTCCCGAACCCTAGGGTTTGGGGTTGGCATGGATTCAAGTGTAGTCGTGGTTGTCGTGTGTCGATGTGATGCTCTGCACCTCCAGGCGTGATCAGGGTCACTGTCGTGGCGCCGTGTGGGTTGCAGCGCCCCCTCTTGGGTGCTCCTCGTGCCGCCATGGTCGTCGGCCCCTCTGCTTCCTCTTCTAATCTTCAGCGAGGACTTATGGTGAGTTTGATTCTTCTCCCCTGGTGTTCTCTGTGCTTGTTGATCTGATGCTAGTTCCTGGCAGTGATCTTTCTGGCTACTGTCTGATTTAGATTAGGATGATTGTCCATTTAGGGTTCCTATCATGTGATTGATCATGTACTGGATGAATTAGTTCATGTTTGGATGGTCTGCGCACATGCTAAATGATTATTGGCCTCAGGCTTGTTGCTTAAAATGATCTATGATGTCTCTAGTGGCTTATTAGATGATTTTTATGATTGGGCTGCATCTGATTCAGATGATATAGTTGCTTGGGAATCATGTTTGATTAAGTCAGTGACTGGATAAGTTTTCACTATTACTTGATTTATGGTCATGATTATGATATGATGAAATCATTGTCCTGATGCTGTTGGCTTAGAACTATTGTGTGGTTTGAGATCATCAATCTCAAACAGTGAAGTTTTATATAGGAATATCCTAGTTATGATTCATGTGTTAACAGGAAAATGATTAGTAAGTTGATTGTCTGAATTTATGATGATCAAATGCCTATTACGATCCATATAAAATTGTTCTTGTGACACCATCATGTATGGCACACAAGTTTGATTATAGTCCATTGATTGGGTTGATCTATGCTTCAGAAAAACTTGGCTTTATAAGATAAATAGAGATGCTCTTATCTGAATTCCCTAAGACCAATGATGTTGGTCTGAGGCTTAGGGATTCAGACCTTATCTAATTGGTTCATATAGATAGTCCTGGTAGTGGTACCAGCTATTGTTTTTGAATCAAATTTGGAAAAAAATGATAGTGAGCTTGATCATGATCTGGATCCAAAGGTTTTGTTTCTAAGGTGCTACGCTGCTTTAGGGATGTGCCTAGAAATAGATCCTAGATATATGTATGCTTGAATATAGTTTGACAACCAGAGCAAGGATGTTGCTCTAAGCTCTGACTGAGTCCTGATACATTGCTGTTTGCTTTTAGAGTTAAAAAATCCCTATGATGGATTCACCCCACTTGGGTGCTTTCTGAGGATTTGTTTTATAAAACAACACATGCTTCTTTCTAAATAAGATGATTAGATCGTGTGAAGGTTTTATGAAACTCACCACAAAATCTGATGTTTGTGGAGTAAGTTGGTGATGATCTTGAAGGGTTTCGCGGCATAGTAAATCAAAATTTTCTACGGATGCGAACAGAGGGAAAGCCAAGATCTAATCTAGGAGATGCAATCAACGAGAGAGATTGGATTAGATCTTCATACCCTTGAAGATTCGCACAGCGGAACGTTCGTCGGAACATGGGTGATGTAGTCGTACTCGCTTCTCCTCCTCGCGATCCGATCTGATCTAGCACCACAAGTGGCGGTGCCTCCGTGAGATGCACACGTGCAGCACCTCGACGTATCCTCCTTCCTCGGACCAGCAAGTATGGTGGAGAGATAGATTGGATCTACAACACGACGGCGTGGTGTATATGGTGGAGAATTTCTGCAGCAGGGCTTTGCCTACAAACAGTCGGGAGGGAGAGAGGAAGGCTAGCAAGGCGGCTAGGGTTTGGAGGAGAGGTGTGGGGGTTTGGTGCGCCCCCACCCCTATTTATATAGAGGGGGGGCGCAGCCCTAGCCCCTCCCCCAAGCCCAAAGGATAAGGAGTGGGGGGCATGGACTCTCCCCTCTTCTAGAAACCCTATCTCTAGTTTAAACGATTTAAACTCTCTAGGATCGGCTGGGCCCTATGGGGCCTTGTGCCCCTGGCCCAATGTGGCCAGGACACTCCCTCATAGGCCCATGCCCCCTCCCGGAAGGTGGGGCCACGTTGGCCCCCTTCCGGAAGGTTCTAGAAGCTTCCGGTACAATACCGATTAACCCGAAACAATTCTGAACTCCAAAAAACTGCATTGCCTTATATGAATCTTATTCTCCGGACCATTCCGGAACCTCTCGTGATATCCCGGATCCCATCCAAGACTCCGAACAAAAATTCATAAACCAATTATCCAATCTATCCTAGCGTCGAGATACGTTAAGTGTGTGACCCTGTGGGTTCGAGAATATGCAGACATGATCTTCTATCAATAATCAACAGCGGGGTCTGGGCACCATATTGACTCCCACACATTCATCGATGATCATATCGGATGAACCACGATGTCAGGATTCAATCAATCCCATATATATATTCCCTTCGTCTCGCGATATTTTACTTGCCCGAGATTCGATCGTCGGTACCGTCATACCTAGTTCAATCTCGTTCACAGCAAGTACTTTACTCGTTCCGTAATCCGATATCATTTTGTGATTAACTCCTTAACCACATGCTTGCAAGCGGTGTTGATATCGATTACCGAGTGGGCCCGAAGTATATCTCTCCGACTTGGGAGGGACAAATTCCATCTCGATACATACAACCCAACAGATACTTTCCGATCACCTGAGAGACACCTTTATGATCACCCTCTCATAGGATGACGTTTGATGACCTCAAAGCTTTCTTCCGGTACCAGGGAGTTGCATTATCTCATGGTCTAAGGAATACAATATTTGACATAGGAAAAGCTTCGCAAAGATGAACACGATGAAACGATCTAATTGCTTCGCTTAGTTTGGGTATGTCCATCATATCATTCTCCCAATGATATGATCTCATTATAAATTGACAACTCATGTCTATGGTTAGGAAACCTTAACCATCATTGATCAATGAGCTAGTCCTTAGAGGCGTACCAGGGACACGGTGTTGTTCACAAACCACACAAGTATTAATGTTTCCGCTTAATACAATTCTAGCATGGAATATAAACTTTATCATGAACAAGAATTATAATAATAACATCTTTATTATTGCCTCTAGGGCATAATTCCAACAGTCTCCCACTTGCACTAGAGTCAATAATCTAGTTTACATCTGGCAACAATCTCACACCCATGGCACTGAGGTGTTGATCATGTTTTACACGTGGAAGAGGTTTAGTCAATGGATTTGCGACATTCAGATCCGTATGTACTTTGCTAATCTTCAGATCTCCATCTGCTATATAATCTCGGATTATATGAAACTTGCGGTTGATATGCTTGGTCTTTGGATGATATCTTGGTTCCTTAGCGAGTGCTATGGCGCCAGTGTTGTCACACAATATCTCCAGTGGGTCCAATGCACTTGGAACCACGCCAAGCTCAGTGATGAAGTTTCTGATCCAAACTCCTTCACTTGACGCTTCTGCAGCAGCCATGTATTCCGCTTCCACTGTAGATCCCGCGATCACGCTTTGCTTGCAGCTTCTCCAGCTCACAGCTCCTCCATTCAAAATATAAACGTATCCTGTCTGAGATTTGGAATCATCCTTGTCGGTGTCGAAACTAGCATCGACGTAACCTTTTACGACAAGCTGTTCTTCACCCCCATAGACTAAGAACATTTCTTTAGTTCTATTTAGGTACTTTAGGATGTTCTTCACGGCTGTCCAGTGTTCCACTCCTAGATCACTTTGATATCTGCTCGTCAAACTAAGAGCAGTGGACACATCCGGTCTAGTACACAGCATGGCATACATGATGGAACCTATGGCCGAGGCATAAGGCACTTTGCTCATAGCTTCCCTATCATTTACCGTAGCTGGACACTGAGCCTTGCTCAATATCTTACCTGACAACATAGGCACTGAACCTTTCTTTGCCTTATCCATTCTGAACCTTTTCAGAACTTTGTCTAGGTATGTACTCTGGCTTAAAGCTATCAGGCGTCTTTGTCTATCTCTATAGATTTTGATGCCCAATATATAAGCAGCTTCACCTAGGTCTTTCATTGAAAAACACTTGTTCAAATAACTCTTCACATCGTTAAGCATGTTGATGTCATTTCCGATAATCAATATGTCATCCACATATAGTACCAGAAACGTCACCGAGCTCCCACTCACTTTCTTGTAGATACAAGCTTCGTAGCAATTTGGAACAAATCCAAAACTCTTGATCACTTGATCAAAACGAAGGTTCCAACTCCGAGATGCTTGCTTCAGTCCATAAATGGAACGCTGAAGTTTGCATACTTTACTAGCATCCTTAGGATCGACAAAACCTTCGGGTTGCATCATATACAACTCTTCATCAATGTTCCCATTGAGGAAAGCAGTCTTGACATCCATCTGCCATATTTCATAATCATGAAACGCAGCAATTGCTAATAAAATCCGAATGGACTTAAACATCGCTACGGGAGAGAAAGTCTCATCGTAGTCAACACCTTGAACTTGTCGAAAACCTTTTGCGACAAGTCGTGCTTTATAGACGGTAACATTACCATCCGCGTCCGTTTTCTTCTTGAATATCCATTTGCACTCAACGGCCTTTCGGTCGCTAGGAGGATCCACCAAAGTCCATGCTTGGTTTTCGCTCATGGATCCCAATTCGGATTTCATGGCTTCCAGCCATTTCTCAGACTCTGGGCTCATCATCGCTTCCTCATAGTTCGTAGGTTCACTGTCTTCTACCAACAAGACAGTCAAGACAGGGTTGCCGTACCACTCAGGAGGGGCACGCGACCTTGTCGACCTGCGACGTTCAGTAGCAGCATCATCCGAAGCTTCATGATCCTTGTCATTAGCTTCCTCTATTGTTGGTGCAGGCGGCACTGGAACAATTTCAGGTGCTGCGCTACTCTCCAATTCAAGAGAAGGTTCAATAACCTCGTCTAGCTCTACTTTCCTCCCACTCACTTCTTTCGAGAGAAACTCCTTCTCAAGAAAGGAACCGTTCTTTGCGACAAACACTTTGCCTTCGGTTCTATGATAGAAGGTATACCCAATAGTTTCCTTAGGGTATCCTATGAAGATGCATTTCTCCGCTTTGGGCTCGAACTTGTCCGGCATCAACTTCTTGACGTAAGCTTCGCATCCCCAAACTTTAAGAAACGACAACTTAGGTTTAGCACCAAACCACAGTTCATACGGTGTCGTCTCAATGGATTTAGATGGAGCCCTATTTAAAGTGAATACAGCGGTTTCTAATGCATAACCCCAAAATGATAACGGCAAATCAGTAAGAGACATCATTGATCGGACCATATCTAATAGGGTTCGATTCCGGCGTTCAGACACACCATTGCGCTGTGGTATTCCGGGTGGCGTGAGTTGTGAAACGATTCCACTTGCTTTAATATGCGTGAGAAAATCATAACTCAAATATTCACCTCCACGATCGGATCGTAGAAACTTAATCTTTCTGTTACGATGGTTCTCCACTTCATTCTGAAATTCCTTGAACTTTTCAAATGTTTCAGATTTATGTTTCATTAAATAGATATACCCATATCTACTTAAGTCATCGGTAAAAGTGAGGAAATAGCGATATCCACCGCGCGTCGAAACACTCATCGGTCCGCATACATCGGTATGTATGATTTCCAACAAGTCCGTTGCTCGCTCCATCATACGGGAGAACGGGGTTTTGATCATCTTGCCCATGAGGCATGGTTCGCATGTGTCAAATGATTCAAAATCAAGAGACTTCAAAAGTCCATCAGAATGGAGTTTCTTCATGCGCTTTACACCAATATGACCTAGACGACAGTGCCACAAATAAGTAGTATTATCACTATCTACTTTGCATCTCTTAACCTCAATGTTATGGATGTGTGTTTCATCCCTTTCGAGATTTAGAAGAAATAAACCATTCACAAGAGGTGCATGACCATAAAAGATGTTACTCATATAAATAGAACAACCATTATTCTCCGATTTAAATGAATAACCGTCTTGCAATAAACACGATCCAGAAATAATGTTCATGCTCAACGCAGGCACATAATAACATTTATTAAGGTTTAAAACTAATCCCGAAGGTAAAACTAAGGAGAGCGTGCCGACGGCCATCACATAAACTCTTGATCCGTTGCCAACGCGCATCGTCACCTCATCCCTCGCAAGCCGCCGTCTATTCCGTAGCTCCTGTTTCGAGTTACAAATATTAGCAACTGAACCGGTATCAAATACCCAGGCACTACAACGAGGGCTAGTAAGAAAAACATCAATAACATGTATATCAAATATACCTTTGATGGTGCCAGCCTTCTTGTCCGCTAAGTACTTCGGACAGTTGCGCTTCCAGTGACCCTTGTCCTTGCAGTAGAAGCACTCAGTGTCCGGCTTAGGACCATACTTGAGCTTCTTCTCAGCAGGAGCATTGCGCTTGCCGCCGCCCTTCTTGAAGGGTTTCTTTGCTCCCTTACCTTTCTTAAAGGAGGGCTTGTTGACCATCAACACATGATTATCCTTCTTGATGTCCACTTCCGCAGCCTTCAGCTTTGCGAAGAGCTCGGTGATCGTATCAGTGGAACCAATCTGATTATGAGTCACTACAAAACTTTTGTAGCTGGGAGGGAGTGATTGTAGAACCCTGTCAATCTTGAGCTCCTCTGGAATCATGCATTCCAGTTGCTCAAGGCGTTGAGTGTAGCCCGACATCTTTATGGCGTGCTCACTAACGGAACTCCCTTCCTCCATCTTGCAGTTAAAGAACTTCTCGGAGATCTCATATCTCTCAGAACGGGCCTGAGTCTGAAACATGGTTTTCAGCTCCTCGAGAATCTCGAAGGGCCCGGGATACTCTTCAAAACGATTTTGAAGCTCCGGTTCCATAGCAAACAACATGGTGCTCTTAATCACACCATAATCATCTTTGCGCGACTGATAGACAGCTTTCTCATCAGCCGGCGTAGTTGCAGCAGGGGGGTCACCTAACGCTTTCCCAAGGACATAGTCCTTTTGTCCGCCAGACAGAATGATTCTTAGATTGCGGAACCAATTGGTGAAGTTAGACCCATTGTTTCTAAGCTTTTCCTTCTCAGCAAAAACGTTGAAGTTGAAGTTGGACTTGGCCATGTGATCTACAGTATTTGCAAGTACAATTTAGACTATGTTCATGATAAATAGTTCAATTTAATCAAATTACTAGATGAACTCCCACTAAATTCAACATCCCTCAAGTTGTTTAGTGAACACGATCCAAATTCACCACACCTAATCCGATCATCACGAGAAGAGATGTGGTTTCAATGGTGGACAACAAAGTGTCGATCATATCACTCATATGACTCATGCTTAACCTTTCGGTTCTTGTGTTCCGAGGCCATGTCTGTACATGCTAGGCTCGTCAAGCTAGACCCAAGTATTTCTGCGTGTGCAAAACTGGCTTGCACCCGTTGTATGTGAGCGTAGAGTCTATAGCACCCGATCATCACGTGATGCTTGGACACGACGAACTTTCGCAACGGTGCATACTTGGGGAGAACACAGTTTGTATCTTGATCTTTAAGTGAGGAATCATCTTATAATGCTACCGTCGCAATCTAAGCATAATAAGATACATAAAGGGATAAACATCACATGCATATAACTTTATGTGACATGGTATAGCCAATCCTTGCGCAATGATCTCCATCTTGTGCGTTCCGGCATGATCTCCATCACTCCACCATGATTGCCTCCACCACGAATAGCAACTACAACTATTGCTAACTACTTAGCGATAAAGTAAAGCTATTACATGGCGTATAAGAAGTTGACTCGCAGGTCATACACAATTATAAAGACAACCATATGGCTCCTGCCGGTTGTGTACTCATCGACATGCAAGTCGTGAAACATTACAAAACATGATCATCGCATACAATATACACATCACATCTTGGGCCATACCATATCATAGAAAACACTCCCTGCAAAAACAAGTTAGACGCCTCTACTTTGTTGTTGCATGTTTTACGTGGCTTATGGGAGTAGATGCTAAGAACGATTCTTACCTACGGAAAGCCACAACATTGATATTATGGTTGCCAAACTCCGGTGTTAATCCCATGACAACTATAGTGAGAGAAACTGACATCCACCAGCCGCATGTGTGGAACAAGCCACACGTCAAGTGCGGAGCCGGTCTCGCGAACGACGTCACGTAAGGTTGGCCTGGACCGCTTCAATCTCACTATCCCGCGTCATAAGAAGAACACAAACAAGAGGCTTGCAACAGAAAACATCAACGCCCGCAACAACCATGTTGCGTTCTACTCGTGAAACACATCTACGCATAGATCTAGCTCTGATACCACTGAAGGGTTTCGCGGCATAGTAAATCAAAATTTTCTACGGATGCGAACAGAGGGAAAGCCAATATCTAATCTAGGAGATGCAATCAACGAGAGAGATTGGATTAGATCTTCATACCCTTGAAGATTCGCACAGCGGAACGTTCGTCGGAACGTGGGTGATGTAGTCGTACTCGCTTCTCCTCCTCGCGATCTGATCCGATCTAGCACCACAAGTGGCGGTGCCTCCGTGAGATGCACACGTGCATCACCTCGACGTCTCCTCCTTCCTCGGACCAGCAAGTATGGTGGAGAGATAGATTGGATCTACAACACGACGGCGTGGTGTATATGGTGGAGAATTTCTGCAGCAGGGCTTCGCCTACATACAGTCGGGAGGGAGAGAGGAAGGCTAGCAAGGCGGCTAGGGTTTTGAGGAGAGGTGTGGGGGTTTTGTGCGCCCCCACCCCTCTTTATATAGAGGGGGGGCGCAGCCCTAGCCCCTCCCCCAAGCCCAAAGGATAAGGAGTGGGGGGCATGGACTCTCCCCTCTTCTAGAAACCCTATCTCTAGTTTAAACGATTTAAACTCTCTAGGATCGGCTGGGCCCTATGGGGCCTTGTGCCCCTGGCCCAATGCGGCCAGGACACTCCCTCATAGGCCCATGCCCCCTCCCGGAAGGTGGGGCCACGTTGGCCCCCTTCCGGAAGGTTCTAGAAGCTTCCGGTACAATACCGATTAACCCGGAACAATTCCGAACTCCAAAAAACTGCATTGCCTTATATGAATCTTATTCTCCGGACCATTCCGGAACCTCTCGTGATATCCCGAATCCCATCCGAGACTCCGAACAAAAATTCATAAAGCAATTTTCCAATCTATCCTAGCGTCGAGATACGTTAAGTGTGTGACCCTGCGGGTTCGAGAATATGCAGACATGATCTTCTATCAATAATCAACAGCGGGGTCTGGGCACCCATATTGACTCCCACACATTCATCGATGATCATATCGGATGAATCACGATGCCAGGATTTAATCAATCCCATATATATATTCCCTTCGTCTCGCGATATTTTACTTGCCCGAGATTCGATCGTCGGTACCGTCATACCTAGTTCAATCTCGTTCACAGCAAGTACTTTACTCGTTCCGTAATCCGATATCACTTTGTGATTAACTCCTTAACCACATGCTTGCAAGCGGTGTTGATATAGATTACCGAGTGGGCCCGAAGTATATCTCTCCGACTTGGGAGGGACAAATTCCATCTCGATACATACAACCCAACAGATACTTTTCGATCACCTGAGAGACACCTTTATGATCACCCTCTCATAGGATGACGTTTGATGACCTCAAAGCTTTCTTCCGGTACCAGGGAGTTGCATTATCTCATGGTCTAAGGAATACAATATTTGACATAGGAAAAGCTTCGCAAAGATGAACACGATGAAACGATCTAATTGCTTCGCTTAGTTTGGGTCTGTCCATCATATCATTCTCCCAATGATATGATCTCATTATCAATTGACAACTCATGTCTATGGTTAGGAAACCTTAACCATCATTGATCAATGAGCTAGTCCTTAGAGGCGTACCAGGGACACGGTGTTATTCACAAACCACACAAGTATTAATGTTTCCGCTTAATACAATTCTAGCATGGAATATAAACTTTATCATGAACAAGAATTATAATAATAACATCTTTATTATTGCCTCTAGGGCATAATTCCAACAGATCTTGATCTGGTTTTGCTGGACTCCTGTTCTTGATCTTGAGCTAGACTGCTCCTCCTAGCTCCTGGACTTGTCCTTGCTGTTCACATGATCCTTCCCCCTCCTTATGTCACCATCCTGGTGAGGTTTGGTTGATCCTTGGTGGTTTGGTTTGGATGATGTCTTTGTAAGCTGCTGTCTAGTATGGTTGTTCTTATGTGAAAACTGTGGAGTGATGCACTAGTGTGCCACTCCACGACAGTGCTTGTGGCTTTGTGAGTTTGGGCTATTCTGTGGGATCGACAACACACCACATGCATGTTGGTGTGTGTCCTGCCTGTGTGCCTGCTGTGCACTTGTGGATATGTTCAGAATTTTGAAACTTACTATCACCTAGTTACTTTCACCTGGCTGGTGAATTTGCCCCTCTTGGTTGTCATTTGACTTCTGGCTTTGAATTTATGAAAGATGGATTCTTTCATATTGGTGAAACTTGCCCCTTTTATATAAATTTATCAATGATGAATTTGTCTAGTGCACTTCACTGACATATCTGAGAGAAATAATACTAACACTAACCTTCTTTTGTTTTTTATTTAGTCTTTGTTTTGTAGGTACAGATATACAGATAAAGATTTAGTTTAGGTTTAGTTATAGAATAGTTATAGGATAATCCAATGTAATTTTCTTATTCTTTTGTAATTTTCTTTTTATTCCATTGTAATAAGGATTATATTATTATTAATAAAGAATGTTCTTATTCTTTATTATTTTATAATTGTGAAGTTCGAAAATGGTTTCAGTAAGTTACATTCTTTGTAACTTGTTTATATTTTGATAATATGAAATAAGTTTTCATATTCATAATTGTTTTATTTAGATAATGTTTGGAGTTAAAATCATTAACTCATAATTAAATCAAGATTCAAACCTTTTTTCTTATTCATTTGAATTATAATTCAAACACTTAAGTTTAAAATTCAAATTCATTTTAAAACACATAATTTCTTAAAGATCATATCAAAGTTTATAGCAATCACCCTTTAAGACTAAACCTAATCTCAAGGTATGAAAGAAACATTGATCACTTAAGGTTTTAATTTGGTGAAATTTTTTCCCACATTTTCACAAATGAATGCATGCAACATTCCATATTCCAAAATCTACCCTTCGTTAGTTCCTAAATGCTAGGATGTTACAGACTTCCCCCCTTAAATTAAAATTCGTCCCGAAGTTTGTGGAGATGTACCTAAATAGTTCTGGATAGGCTTTTCTTAAATCCTCTTCTTTCTCCCATGTGGCTTCCCTTTCAGGGTGATGTTCCCATTGTACCTTGCAATATTTGATTGCTCTGTTTCTTAATCTTTTCCAATTTTCTTCTAGAATCTTACAGGGTTTTTCAATATAGGTCAGGTCTGCTTGTAGTTCTATCTCTTGATGTGTGATTGCATCGTCTGGAACTTTTAAACATTTACGAAGTTGTGACACCGGGAAAACATTATGCACCTGAGCCAATCTTGATGGTAACTCTAAAGCATAGGCTATAGTTCTGTTTTGACTCAGTATCTTGAATGGTCTGATGTATCTCGGACTCAATTTTCCTTTAACTCCGAACCTTTTTACTCCTTTCATTGGACTTACTTACAGATAGACCATATCTCCTACTTCTGGATGCCATGATCTTCGACTCTGATCCGCATAACTTTTCTGCCTGCTCTGGGCTATTTCAGTCTATCCCTGATCTTATCAATGATATCTTGTCTTTCCTTGATATAATCTGGCGCAAATTCTTTGCTACTTCCAAGCTCATACCAACATATTGGTGATCTACACTTCCTTCCATACAAAACTTGGTATGGAGCAGCCTTCAGACTACTCTGATAGCTATTGTTATAAGAAAATTCTGCCAATGGTAGATGATCTTCCCATGTTCCTCCAAAATCTAATGCACAAGCCCTTAACATGTCTTCTAGTATTTGATTTGTTCTTTCAGTTTGACCTCCCGTCTCAGGATGATATGCCATGCTGAAATCTAACTTTGAACCAAGTGCTTCATGCAATTGCTTCCAAAATGCTGAAGTAAACACCGATCCCCTATGAGTTACGATCTTTTTGGGTACTCCATGCTTACTTACTATCTCTTTGACATATACTTCAACTAACTTCTCGGCATTATCCTTTTGATTCACTGGAATAAAATGTGCACTCTTAGTGAGTCTATCCACAATTACCCATATCATATCCTTCCTTTTTGGTGTCATGGGCAATCCTGTGATGAAGTCCATACCTATTTCCTCCCACTTCCATTCAGGAATTTCCAAGGGTTGTAACAGTCCTGCTGGACTTTGATGTTCAGCCTTCATCCTTTGACAAGTATGGCACTCCGATACATATTTAGCAATATCTATTTTCATGTTATTCCACCAGAATAGTTCTTTCAAATCCATATACATCTTAGTACTCCCTGGATGTATAGAATATGGTGTTTCATGTGCTTCTCTGAGTATAACATCTCTAATCTCAGTCACATCTGGAACACAAAGACGGTCTTGAAACCATAAAGACCCATAATCTCCAAGGCGAAAAACTGATTTTTTTTCCTTGAGATATTCTCCGAATTTCCTCAGCAATAAAAGGATCTTTTTCTTGATGTCTAAAAATTTCTTGCTTAAGATCACTGTCTTGCTCTGCAACTACCTGCATAGTAGCTAATCCTCTAAGAACCTCTGTCCTGATGAATTGAAGTTCTAATATTTCCAAGTCCATTTGTAACTCTTTTGGTAGCTCCCTATTGCTAGGCTGAATATCTACACTCTTTCTGCTTAAAGCATCTGCTACAACATTTGCTTTCCCTGGAGTGTAGTTGATTGTTAAATCATAATCCTTGATTAATTCCAACCAACGCTACTGTCTCATATTCAATTCCTTTTGAGTGAAGAAATATTTGAGACTTTTATGGTCAGTATATAACTCACATCTGGCTCCATAAAGAAAATGCCTCCATCCTTTCAGCGCAAAAACTACTGCTGCTAACTCTAAATCATGAGTTGGATAGTTGACTTCATGTGGTTTCAGTTGTCTTGAACCATAAGCAATCACTTTCCGATCTTGCATTAGTACACAACCCAAACCTTCTTTAGATGCATCACAGTATACCGTGAAGTCCTTCCATGTTTCAGGAACTGCTAAGATTGGAGTTGTGGTTAATCTAGTCTTCAACTCTTGAAAACTTGCTTCACATTTTTTATCTCACTTGAATCGGGTATTCTTTCTTAATAATTTGGTCATTGGTCCAGCTATTTTGGAGAAACCTTCAATGAATCTCCGATAATAACCAGCCATTCCTAAGAAACCTCAAATTTGCTTCACATTGGTCGGTGCAGTCCATTCTAGTACTGACTAAACTTTAGATGGATTCACAGCAATTCCATCTTTACTGATCACATGACCGAGGAATTCCACCTCATCTAGCCAAAATTCACACTTGCTGAATTTAGCATAAAGTGTGTGTTCTCTTAAAGTCTGCAATGCTATCCTTAAATGATCAGCATGCTCTTCCTTATCCTTGGAATATATAAAAATATCATCAATAAAGACTATGACGAACTTGTCCAAATATGGAATGAAGATCTTGTTCATCAGATTCATGAATATTGCTGGTGCATTGGTCAAACCAAATGGTACTACCAGATACTCATGGTGTCCATATCTTGAGATGAATGCTGTCTTTGGAACATCTTCTGGTTTGATTTTTATTTGATGGTATCCAGATCTTAAATCGATCTTTGAAAATACTCCAGCTCCTTTCACTTGATCAAACAAATCTTGAATTCTTGGTAAAGGATACTTATTCTTGATAGTAACGTTGTTTAGATTTCTATAATCTCCACACATTCTTCTTCCACCATCTCTCTTGTCCACAAAGATTACTGGTGTTCCCCATGGGGATACACTTTCCTGTATAAATCTTTTTCTAGCTAACTCATCAATTTTCTCTTTGAGTTCTTTCAACTCTTTGGGTCCCATCTTATATGGTGCTTGAGCTATTGGTGCTGTTCCAGGAATTAGGTCAATGGTGAACTCTATCTCTCGGTCTGGTGGCATTCCCGGTAGCTCTGCTGGAAAAACATCTTGAAATTCATTTACTACAGGAATATCCTCCAATTTGACCTCATTCATTGAGTTCAACTGCAGATCCACCATGATATGACTATGCTTATCTGCTTGGTAAACTATCCTTGCTCCACTTGGAGTTTTGATTGAGACAATTTTCTCCTCACAATTTATCTGAGCTCCGTGTTCCATCATCCAATCCATCCCCAGTACTACTGCAATTCCCTTCAAAGGAATCACATAAAGGTCTGCGAAATATGTACAACGACAGATCGAGATAACCTGATCTTGTTTTATGTGGCGTACAATCACATTCCCTCCTGTCGTAACTACGGTCATAGGACTTCCTAATGTTGCCCTTCTAATCTCAAACTTATCACAAAATTCTTCACAAATGAATGAATTAGTTGCACCAGTATCAAATAGAACCTTGCCGGGATTGGTAAGGATATTGAGCGTACCTATCACTGCATGCTCCGAATTATCCACCTCCTCGAGGGTTGCACAGTTCAGTTTTCCAGTAGGTCGGTTCCTCTTGCCATTGTTGTTTTTGCCATAATTTCCTCCTTTATTGGGCTGTCCATTTCCTCCACTGGCTTGTCCTCCTCCCTTGGTAGGCCATCCTCCAGGTGGTTTGCTCGGACAATCTGGCTTAATATGCCCCTTATGACCACAACCGTAACAGATCACTACAGCCTTTTTGCATTCCCTCTGGAAATGCCCTGGAATTCCACAATTGTTACAAATAACATTTCTTCTCGGATCGGATTGATTTCCACCACTGCCCTTGTTATTGTTATTGTTGTTGTTATTGTTGCCATAATTCCTATTCCGAGGTTTGAACTCCAGGTTGGGTTTAGGTTTGCTTGCCTGAACTCTCTTGGTTTCCTTCTTGGCTCTCTTCCTCCAGTCCTCTTGGACATTCTTATAATCATCTTCAAAAGTAATGGCTGCATCCAATAACTGCTGATAAGTTTGCTTATTGGCTAACCTTAGCTGCATCTTCACAAACGGATTTAATCCACGCAGGAAACGCTTCTTCTGCTTCTTTTCCGTGTTGACATCCTCCTCAGCATAGCGAGACAGTTGACTAAAGTCCCGGATGTACTTCATGACACTTGTATATCCTTGTTGAAGCTCCTCAAACTCTCTCCGCTTCAACTCCATAACACTTTCTGGAACATGATATTCACGGAATCTCTGCATAAACTCTTCCCAGGTAAACTCCCTTCCTGGTGGTTGCATGGCTAACTGATTCTCCCACCATGATGCTGCAGGTCCAGTCAGAAGATGAGTTGCATACCTCAATTTCTCCTCATCATTGCAACCTACAGTTTTCAGCTTCCTTTTAGTATCTGCTAGCCAGTTTTCTGCATCCATTGGTTCAGGAGCTGATGCAAAAGGTAACGGTCTTGCATTCTGAAAATCAGATAGACTCACTCCTCCACCTTCAGGTGCCCTCTGATTTGCTCGTCCCAGCAGCTCTTCCATGAACTTGTTCTGGGTCTCTTGCATCATTTGCATGCATTGCATAAAATTCTGCTCCATTAACGGCCTCATTGGTGGTGGTGGTAATGTTTCTTGGTTTGCTGCATCTGCATCGGCCTTCTCCTTGGCCTCTCGCTCCATCCGCTGCTGCTCAGTTTCCATTCCTACACCCGTATCCATGACCCTCTAGTCCTGCAACATAAAGCGAATACTCATAATTACATCATGCACATGTGTTCTGAGCTCGACTTTACGCATAGAACTAGTCACACAATGAAGATCCAAAGAAAATCCAAATATGCATTTCACATATTTTACATAATATCATAATGATACAAAGTCATTACAACATATACCATATAGGTATAATCACCAAACTACCTTATTACTTGGGGTACAATACACGGTACTTGATACTACTAACTAATTGCCTCCTTCTAGTAGAAACTACGCTCATCATACATGCCTGATGTCCAACCGTGATGACGTGTTGTTCGTCGCACAGTTTGTGGAACATATGGCCTTCCAGAAGGA
The DNA here is from genome assembly GCA_916181665.1 of Avena sativa. Taxonomy (NCBI): domain Eukaryota; kingdom Viridiplantae; phylum Streptophyta; class Magnoliopsida; order Poales; family Poaceae; genus Avena; species Avena sativa. The sequence goes on along the minus strand of OV702284.1, from coordinate 55,478,868 downwards.
ACATACTCTGTATCTGAAGTGTCAGGACTTGAGTCATTACTCAACCTGAGCGCATTGACCCCCTCCAGCTCAGCTGAAAAGTCTTCAGAAACATATTCAACATTATCTCCAGTCTGCATCTCCTGAGCTTCATTTCTTGAGTTGTCAACAGGATACGCAGATCCTGCTGCTTCCCAGGTGATCTCGTGGGCAAGATAATTAAACACTGGATAATGTATATTCCCCGGGTTTTGAGAAGATGTTGATGATTCAAACACTCTCTCCTCAGGATCTTCTTCTTCATCCTGATTATCTACTGACATGGTATTTCTACTACTGTTATTAGGGTTCATTCTTGCACCCATCCAACTAGATTGTCCAACATTCCTGTCAGAACCATCTGTGGACATTTGGTGTTCATGAGATCCATTATATGATCCCATTCTCTAACCATCTGAATTCTCAATAGGAAGTTCTGAGTCAGAACCATCCTCTGAGCCATGTGGTACTGCATATCGCATATCCATAGTAGGATCATGTATAGGTTCAGGTCTTGGTGAATAAGGATATGGTACAAAAGATTCAGGATCTATGGGTATATCCTTAAAGATAGGTGTTGCACTACTACTTGCTTCTTTCTCTAGCAGGAATGCTAACTGCTTCCTTCTTTCCGGATCAGTTAGATCCTCTAACATGTCATTTTTGTCTTCAACTATCACTTGATGGGTCTTATAAAAAGATGCAACGAGTGTTCGATATCTATCCATAAACTTGGAAGCTAACTTAGGATGCTTCTTAACCAAATTAAGATGATCCGGTATAGGCTCCGAGTCTATAGAATCATGGGGTATCACAGAGAATGTGCTACCTTCTAGCTCCTTTGTTTTCTGCTCCCGGATATTACCTATCGCCTCCACAACAACAACATGATATGCTGCTAAATGACTCCTACCTTCTCCTATAGGTAGATCGTGATATAATCCAAGCTTCTCTGGAAGTTGGATACTCACACGATACTTGGATAACATTTGCCCATCAAGGTAAGTGGTAGTGTTCACTGGAATTCTAGTTGGACAACTAAAGAGCTTTAAAAGTTGACGAAGTTGATCAGTGAATGATCCTTGATAATCATCAAGAGTCTCCTCTTTCCTTTCCAAAGTCTATTTTAGGAACTTTGGTGCCATATCTCTGTATATCAGAAAAATAATTTTGATTAGTATAAAATAATATATTGCATCATAACAAAGAATTATCGCACTAAAATATATAACGAAATATTCTCATTTGAATACCCATTATATTAGTTTTAGAGAATTCTTTATCGTTGCTAAATTTTCCTATAGGTACTACCCTTTACTAGGTTTCCAACCTAAGGTGAAAGCAATTTGCTCTGATACCAACTGCGGTGACCCTCATACCACTGCATGTGTAGTACACTATAGTCGTTGACATGACACTCACAGAACACCGTTCCGTAAATATCACATCCCTCAGAGTGGTACAACAGAAACATTGCGGGTCCATCTTACAAACATTAACACATTATTATTATTACAATACCAGAAGTTCAAGACTTCAAAATATTCAACTTACAAACCAAAATATAAAGTGTTCAGCGGAATTTAACAGTAACAACTCTGACTAGGAGTTGAGCTCAGCAACTTATTCTATAGAGTTCGTGTTGCTCGGCTCCGTTGGTTACTACTAACTAGGGATACTTAGTTGGACTCGTTATCCTCGACACCATAGCGGATCTCGTAATCCACTCCTTCAACTCCTCCGGATAGATCGGGTTCCTCGTAGAACACCTTCTCGGCATTCGGCTGCATACATTGGCACGTCTTCGTAATCCTCAGAGTCTAAGCAAGGGATCAAAGGAAAGAATGAGTAACAACATTACCAAACAAGTTCATTATATGCAAGGTGGGAAGTTTGATGCTCTAAGTGTAGCACCTCGGATTATAAATCCTTGGCACTATGCAGTTTTTGTAAATCTTTCTTCAAAGATTGATTTTATTCTGAAAAACTATGACAATCAGCCTTCATAGTTTGACCAGAACTTTCATGGAGTTCCTTTCCTGCCGCGTTCGTAGCTCCTTCCCGGAACAGGGAGTAAGAAGTTACAATTCTTACACTCTACAGAGGTGCATTACTTTACCCATGAGAGATCAACTCCTTGTTGCACAACCAGGCGTACTTTCCCGTCCACAATTCCATGATGTGGGGCCTAGTAGTTGGTCCAAGCCAATCACTGCCCCCTTCGCGACCCCACATGCCTCCTTGGTGTACACCATGCCCACATAATGAATTACGGCAATGGTTTGTACAAACCGTTAGATGCCAGAACTATCGTGGGACGATAAGGGTTCCCACCCATATGCTGCATATCCTCTACGAATTACCAATTAATATGCACGCTACGAGGATAACAGCCACGACCTGCACATCCGGCTTCATGCGAGAGGAAGAAAATACAAATGACTTCTCTGTCCCATTCCAAATCTCATGGCTAACGCGTAATATACGGCGCTAGAATCACTTATGTCAGGGGTTATTAAGTCCCTACTTGATTATCATTGTTGCAATTAGAACACTAAGTTCGATTGCTCCATTATATCACCACTTAGGATGATATCTATAATTTCTTTATTTGTGAAAATAATAGTTCCTTTCTTTTATAGCATATATGATAACACACAATTTGCAAATACTTTGATAAAGACTCTTCAAAGGACATGAGCAAGTGATGAACTTGCCTTGTGATGGCAAGGTAGTGAAGTCTGATGCTTGCACTGGACCTTGAGCTTCTAGTTCTACAAAAACATCATTATTGCCCGGTAAGGAAATTTAAAGAAGCAAAATGATTATGCAAGTAATGTAATGCATTATTTAATTTTATATGCATTTACCCCAAAAAAATTCCTATTTAGTAATAAAGGATTTATAAATATTATCTTTTAATATTTATAACATATATTGAATTATTTTATTTTATTTGACTTTTAAAAATTGTGATTAAATATAGTATTTTGTATCTTTCAAAAATACTACAATATTAATACATAATGAAAGTGAATTTTAATTAATTTTATCACCTTTCAATTATTTTGTAAAATTCCATAAGGAATATATGATTTACAAAATTCCTAATAAAATTTAAATGTCTAAAATTTTATATTTTAATTTATTTGGGTAGTTTGGATTTTTGTGAATCCAAAAATATTTTATTTATAATTTTTGGACTTTTATTTTATTTTCTAGAATTTTATTAATTCTAGGGGTATTTTGGTATTTTCCTTTTTATTTAAACAGTTCTGAAAGAATTTCTGGGCTGGTTTAGATTATTGGACCCTAGTGGCCCATTAGTCATTAACAAAAGAACCACCCCGAAAGGTTTGGCCCAGCTCGGCCCACTCCTCACTGCCTCTCTCTCTCCCTCGAGCTTATCCTCTCCTCCTCTGACCTCGACCCTGTTGCCGGCGATGCCGCCACCGGCGATTCCCACCGCCGTAGGCCGTCCTCGTCGCCGTTGTGGTGTGATTAGGGGTTGTCGACGAAGCTCGTTCGTTCTATCCAATTGGATTCGAGCCTGGGGCTCCCTAGCAATGGATCGATGTCCTCCCGAACCCTAGGGTTTGGGGGTTGGCATGGATTCAAGTGCTGCCGTGGTTGTCGTGTGTCGAGGTGATGCTCTGCACCTCCAGGCTTGATCAGGGTCGCTGCCGTGGCGCCGTGTGGGTTGCAGCACCCCCTCTGGGGTGCTCCCCGTGCCGCCATGGTCCGTCGGCCCCTCTGCTTCCTGTTCTAATCTTCAGCGAGGACTTACGGTGAGTTTGATTCTTCTCCCCTGGTATTCTCTGTGCTTGTTGATCCGATGCTAGTTGCTGGCAGTGTTCTTTCTGGCTACTATCTGATTCAGATTAGGATGATTGTCCATTTAGGGTTCCTATCATGTGATTGATCATGTACTGGATGAATTAGTTCATGTTTGGATGGTCTGTGCACATGCTAAATGATTATTGGCCTGAGGCTTGTTGCTTAAAATGATCTATGATGTCTCTGGTGGCTTATTAGATGATTTTTATGATTGTACTGCATCTGATTCAGATGATATAGTTGCTTGGGAATCATGTTTGATTAAGTCAGTGACTGGATAAGTTTTCACTATTACTTGATTTATGGTCATGATTATGATATGATGAAATCATTGTCCTGATGCTGTTGGCTTAGAACTATTGTGTGGTTTGAGATCATCATGATCTCAAACAGTGAAGTTTTATATAGGAATATCCTAGTTATGATTCCTGTGTTAACAGGAAAATGATTAGTAAGTTGATTGTCTGAATTTATGATGATCAAATGCCTATTCTGATTCATATAAAATTGTTCTTGTGACACCATCATGTATGGCACACAAGTTTGATTATAGTCCATTGATTGGGTTGATCTATGCTTCAGAAAAACTTGGCTTTATAAGATAAATAGAGATGCTCTTATCTGAATTCCCTAAGACCAATTATGTTGGTCTAAGGCTTAGGGATTCAGACCTTATCTAATTGGTTCATATAAATAGTCCTGGTAGTGGTACCAGCTATTGTTTTTGAATCAAAGTTTGGAAAAAATGATAGTGAGCTTGATCATGATCTGGATGCAAAGGTTTTGTTTCTAAGGTGCTACCCTGATTTAGGGATGTGCCTAGAAATAGATCCTAGATATATGTATGCTTGAATATAGTTTGACAACCAGAGCAAGGATGTTGCTCTAAGCTCTGACTAAGTCCTGATACATTGCTGTTTGCTTTTAGAGTTAAAAAATCCCTATGATGGATTCACCCCACTTCGGTGCTTTCTGAGGATTTTTTTATAAAACAACACATGCTTCTTTCTAAATAAGATGATTAGATCGTGTGAAGGTTTTATGAAACTCACCACAAAATCTGATGTTTGTGGAGTAAGTTGGTGATGATCTTGATCTGGTTTTGTTGGACTCCTGTGCTTGATCTTGAGCTAGACTGCTCCTCCTAGCTCCTGGACTTGTCCTTGATGTTCACATGATCCTCCCCCCTCCTTATGTCTCCATCCTGGTGAGGTTTGGTTGATCCTTGGTGGTTTGGTTTGGATGATGTGCTTGGTAAGCTGCTGTCTAGTATGGTTGTTCTTGTGTGCAAACTGTGGAGTGATGCACTAGTGTGCCACTCCACGGCAGTGCTTGTGGTTTTGTGAGTTTAGGCTATTCTGTGGGATCGATAACACACCGCATGCATGTTGGTCCAGACCGGAGACCAAAGCCCGGGACAGCCAGAAGCCCCCTCCGGAGACGGGTCCGGAGATTGACCGGAGTCTCCGGTCCAGACCGGAGTCTCTGGATCCCAGATCGGAGTCTCCGGACCCAGACCGGAGTCTCCGGACTGATCGTCGCCAGGCATGTTAAAGCCTTTTGGGCCTGGCCCATGTAACCCCCAAATTCGCCCAAACTTCCAGTTTTATTCCAGAACTACCCCTGTTTATGTGGCTAGCCTATATATAGCCCCACCCCTCATATGTAAACCCTAGACTTGGATAATAATAGATTAAGGACACCCTTTGAGGATCTTTCAATCTATTGGTCTCATGCTCCTACCAAGGAGCACCTATTGTCCACCCTCCTCTTGGATCTTGCCTAGTGCGTTCAAGTTGTACAAGGCCTTGGGTTCTCGGTTTCTCGCCCCCAAGTCGTCAAGGTCTCACCAAGCACCTCGTCCCCCGTTGTTGGCGTGGAGAGAGAGCTTCACCCAACACCGATCCTAGAGATTATGTTGGACCGATTGCCACCGGCGTGAGATATCGGCGTGTATCGTGATTTGTGTGCGTGTGTTCGCGGTTTTCATCCCTTCTTCCCCCGTCCACCGCTTTCACCTCGCTTCCCGTGGAAATTCGTGAAATATCGGGCCACCCCAAGGGGTTACCCCATAACATCTTGGTATCAAGAGCAAGGTTGATCACGAATTTCCCCCCAATTTTTCTTCTATCCACCATAAATTCGAAATTTTTCCAAAAAACAGCCCCAATTTTCCTTTGGATCGATCTGTCATTTTGGAGTGTTATTTGTGGTTTTGATCCGACCAAATCTTGTCTAAGGTGTTGGTTCAGCTTTTACCTGCGTTTTCCAGCCCAATTTTGGCCAAATTTTCGCGGATTTGAGGACTCTAGGCGTGGATTTCCGCTCAGGAACATGAGCAGACCTCCCACACTGGAGTCTCCGGCCCTGTGCACCGGAGTCTCCGGTGTACACCGGAGTCTCCGGCCCTGGACGCCAGTTTTGCCCATTTTTCCTCTTTTCTGCATTGGCTCATCTGTAAACTTGTTGTTTGTGTTCCGTGTGCGTGTCACCAACTAACAGACAGCTTCTGCAACATCGCCGCGCTCTTCGACACAACGGACCCCAAACTCTCCCCCGCTCCATCGACACAAGATCATCACCATCAACTAAGGTATAACTTGTGTCAACCCTTGTAGCCATATCTTCCTTTGTGTGTACCTATCCTATGAGAGCAACTCATTTTGTGTTTGTCTAAGCATTGTGCACTTGCCATTGGAAAGTGAGAGTGTGAGGGCAAATACAAAAGTTAACAAAGTAGCATAGCAAGGGAGAAAAAGAAAAAGAATCAAAAAAGATAAAAAGAAAAAGAAAAATAGAAAGATACATAGTCTCCCAATACAAAGAGAGCATCAAGCTTGTAAGCAAAAGAGAGAGGAAGCGCGCCAAGGCAAGTGCACAAATCCGTTGCTTACCCTCTTTTGGCAAACGAGTTGTGGTCTCTCCTTGTGTTGGCACGACACCCGAGCGTAGTCTTCGTTGGGCCATTTCGTGCTCACTTTCATAGTCGTGCTAACCCCATTTTTCTCCACGCTTGTGTGTAGTCGTAGGTTCTCGTCACCTTTTGAGTTGACCATTTCCTTTTGACTTGAGTTGTTGGATTTTCTCCACTTTTGACTATCCTTTGCGTTCGATTGGTTCTTTGGCTTTCCCACAATCCTACCCATCCACCAAAAGCTTTTGAGAGTTGTAGCTCCTTTGTTTGTGAGTTTCTTTGCCATTTCACTTTGCACGCTGTTCGCTCCTTTGTGTGGCAATTGGTTTGATATAATCTCCAAGGTGAGGTAAAGGGCTAACTCTACGTCCCCTCTTTCTCCATATACAACCCTTGTCGGCTTTGCATCATGGACAGGAATGGCGAGCCGTCCCAACCACCACCACCCCCGGAGGACGAACCACAATACATGACAAGATGGGACCATTGGAAGGTCCGAGGATAATTCAACTACCGTTGTGACGCACTTGAGCGGCGCCAAAATGAACAATTTAGCGAAGCCCGAGTGGAGTTCAAGAACATCGACAACCGCTTCGAGGAAGTCCGAGGCCAAATGCATGCCATGCAACACAACCTCGGTCATCAAAATGAAGCTCTTGGTCGTGCCCTCGCCTCAACGGATGAGAAGCTTCAACGCCTCATTGATGGGTTGGCAAGGCCACGCTCGCGAGACTCAAGATCATCATGGCCCTCCTCAAGTGAATCAAGTGCACCTCGCCGTCACGCTTCAAGGCACCAGGATGGACCCGTCCTTCAATCCATGAGATCTTCTCAAGCAGTACCATCTCCGCGACACGCCGCAACGTCAAGCTATGATGGTGACCTCTCCGCAAGACCTCCAAGACATGAAGCGGACCGGCCACAACAAAGGGCACTTGTGCTTCAACAAGAACAACCTCACATGGACCACCAAGCCCATCGCCATCGACATGTTCTTTCCACAACAAGTGAAGCATCCGAAGCGGAAGAACAAGTTCGCCGGCGGCGTGAAGCACTCGAAGATCCACCAAGGCGTCCCCCTCGACATGAACGTCAACGTCGTCAACATGATATTCATGACGAGCCTCCTCCACATCAAGAAGAAAGAGATCAGCCCATTGTGCATGCGGCTTGACGTCCTCCTCGCGACATGGCGCAAGATAATGCTCCTCGGCATCAACCACGACAAGAACAAGAGCAAGCTCCCCAAGCTCGCCGTGAGGACCAACAACCTCCTCCTCGTCCTCAACCGCGCCAACAAAACGAGCAAGCTCCCCAAGCTCGTCGTCCAAACCAAGTTCCACCACCAAACGCGGCACCTCAACAACCGCAATAGCAACGCCACCATCAACAAGAAAGACATGAGAGCTCGGATGATGAAGATGGCCGCCACAATCATGGCAACCGTCGAAACCGGAACCGCAATGAGGAAGAAACTTTTGGCAAGCTCAAGTTCACCATGCCCAAGTTCACCGGTTCTAATGATCCCGAAGAATACCTATCATGGGAACTCAAGGTTTACAAGATCTTCCGCATGCACAACTTTAGCAATGAGAAGATGATGGCCATGGCATCCCTCGAGTTCGATGAATATGCCAACCTTTGGTGGGAACAAGTCCAACTCGCTCGTGAATCAAAAGAAGAGCCCCCAATCTCAACTTGGAAAGATATGAAGGCTCATATGAGATCCCGCTTTGTTCCTTCACACTACACGCGTGACCTCTTCAACAAGCTTCAAACGCTTAGTCAAGGAACAAAGACCGTGGAAGAGTACTTCAAGCAAATGGAGCTCAACATGATCCGTGCCAACATTGAAGAGCGAGATGAACAAACAATGGCACGTTTCCTCAATGGCTTGAACCATCCTATCAAGCGCATCACCGAGTTCCAAAGGTACAACAACATGGTTGAGCTTGTGCACATTGCATCAAAGGCCGAACGTCAAGTGCAAGAGGACATCAAGTTCAACAAGCCAAAGACATACTTCACATACAAGCAAGCTCCAACCACTACTCCGACAACACCAAGTGGAAGCTCCTCAAATACCACCAAGCTTCCCTTCAAGCCAACACTTCCTCAAGGAAAACCGCCCCCAAGTGGCAAGTACACAAGAGATGAACAACCATTCAATGGTGAGTGCTACAAGTGTGGAGGCAAAGGACACAAGTCGGCCGCATGTGGGAACAAGAAAGTTTTGTTCATCCATGACAACGACGATGAAGAATACTTGAGTGAAGATGAATTTGATGCAAGGGTCAAGGAAGCCATGGCAAGGCAACATTTGGAAGAGGACCAAGAGCTACTCGTGTGTGAGCATGACGCAAGTCCATCGCTTGTGGTCACAAGGGTCTTATCTACTCAAATCAATGAGAATGAAGACCAACGATCAAACATCTTCCAAACTCGTGCCGGTATCAATGGGAGATCCATTAAAGTTGTCATCGATGGAGGGAGTTGCCACAATCTTGCAAGCACGGAATTGTGTGAGAAACTCAACCTCACCCTACATCCACACAAGCACCCCTACCATATTCAATGGATAAGTGACCAAGGGTCCGTCAAGATCAAGCACACCGTCTCGGTAACGTTCTCAATTGGACCATACAAAGACACGGTGGAATGTGACGTGGTCCCCATGACGGTGTGCCATATGTTGCTAGGAAGGTCGTGGCAATTTGACAAGCGTGTTTTGCATAATGGTCACTCAAACACTTATACCTTCAAATGGCTTTACAAAACTTGTGTGTTGCAACCAATGACTCCTAGCCAAATAATTGCGGATAATGCAAAGGCTTTAGCGAGGGCGCAATACACAAAAACATCTTGTGAGAAGAGTGGTGAGCGAGAGAACCACACTATAGTGAGTGAGTGCCACAAGCCAAACTCGAGTGGAAAAACTAAGAGTGTTCTTCTTGCCACCAAAAGTGAGATGAGAGAAGTGCGGAACAACCCATCCATTTTGCACTATGTCCTTGTATGCAAGGGACTAGCGCAAGGAACTAATGACTTGAAAAATGTTCCTCCTTCTTTGATGGCTGTTTTGCAGGAATTCCAAGATGTATTTACCGAAGAGCTTCCTCATGGACTACCTCCTCTTCGTGGAATCGAGCACCACATCGACCTCATACCCGACGCCCCACTCCCAAACCGCGCCGCGTACCGCACGAACCCGGAAGAGACGAAGGAGATAGAACGACAAATCAACCAACTCGTCTCCAAAGGTTTGATACAAGTAAGCACTAGCCCAAGCGCGGTCCCCGTGATTCTAGTTCCGGATGATACGTTGCGGTTATGCATGGACTGCCATCCAATCAATGCTATCACCGTGCGTTATCGACATCCTATACCGCGTCTTGATGACATGCTTGATGAGTTATGTGGAGCCACTATATTTTCGAAAATTGATCTTCGTAGTGGTTACCATCAAATTCGCATGGCCGAAGGTGATGAGTGGAAAACCTCCTTCAAGACCAAGCTTGGTCTCTATGAATGGTTGGTTATGCCTTTTGGCTTATCAAATGCTCCATCTACCTTCATGCACCTCATGAACCATATTTTGAGATCTCTCATTGGGAAGAGTGTCGTTGTTTACTTTGATGACATCCTTGTCTATAGCAAGTCACTAGAGGAGCATGTTACTCATGTTAAGGAGGTCCTTCAAATCCTTCGTCATGAAAAGCTTTATGCTAATCTCCCAAAGTGCACTTTTGCAAAAGACAAGCTCATTTTCCTTGGTTTTGTTGTGTCTTCTAATGGCATTGAAGTTGATGTCTCAAAAGTTAAGGACATACGAGATTGGCCCATACCCACCAATGTTAGTGAACTTCGTAGTTTTCATGGGTTGGCTGGCTTTTACCGTCGCTTTGTGAAAGACTTTTCTACCATTGCTTGCCCCCTCAACGAATTGACCAAGAAAAATGTCATGTTCGTTTGGGGAAAAGCACAACAAAAGGCTTTTGATGAGCTCAAAAATAGGCTCGCCAAAGCACCACTCCTTGCATTACCAGATTTCACAAAAACTTTTGAGATTGAATGTGACGCTAGTGGAATTGGCATTGGCGGCGTCCTTATGCAAAATGGGCGTCCCATTGCATAACATAGTGCGAAACTCGATGGCGCACGCCTTAACTATCCCATTTACGACAAAGAGCTTTTTGCCTTGGTTCGTGTCCTTCAAGTGTGGCAACACTACCTTTGGCCCAAAGAATTTATCATCCATTTCTACCATGAGTCGTTGAAATATCTTAAGGGCCAAGCCAATTTGAGTAAAAGACACGCCAAATGGGTTGAGTTTATGGAATCTTTTCCTTACATTGTCAAGTACAAGAAGGGCAAAGAAAATGTGGTAGCGGACGCTTTGTCTCACAAAAACACAAACCTTCTTACGCGACTCGAAGTAAATGTCTTGGGTCTTGATGACATCAAATATTTGTACGCGTCCGACACTTTCTTTGGACCAATTTTTGCAAAATGTTCAATAGACAAAGGGATTGATGATTTCTATTTGCATAAGGGTTTTATTTTCAAAGAAAACAAACTTTGCATTCCGAAGTCGTCTCTCCAACTTTTGCTTCTTCAAGAGTCCCATGGTGGAGGCCTTATGGGTCACTTTGGCCGTGACAAGACATACGACATGCTCTCCACTCACTACTTTTGGCCAAACATGAAACGCGACATGGAGCGCCACGTCAAACGATGCACTACATGTATCCAAGCTAAGTCTAAGTCTAATCCCTTTGGTCTTTATATGCCATTGCCTATTCCTCATGCACCCTGGTCGGACATTAGCATGGACTTTGTGTTAGGCTTGCCTAGATCTAAACATGGACATGATTCTATATTTGTGGTAGTGGATCGCTTTTCCAAAATGGCACACTTCATTCCGTGCCATAAGACCGATGATGCTTCACATGTAGCAAATTTGTTTTTCAGGGAAATAATTCGGCTACACGGTGTACCAAGAACAATCGTCTCCGACTGCGACGTCAAATTCATGAGCTACTTCTGGAAGACTCTCATGGCCAAGCTCGGCATCAAGCTCCTCTTCTCGTCCGCATCGCATCCTCAAACCGATGGACAAACCGAGGTCGTCAATCGAAGTCTTGGAACACTACTACGTGTGTTGATCAAGAAGAACCTTAAAGACTGGGAGGAATGTATTCCACACGCTGAGTTCGCCTGCAACCGCGCCAAGCACTCCACCACCATGAGGAGCCCGTTCATGATCGTCTATGGTTTTGAGCCTCTCACCGCGCTCGATATCCTTCCACTTCCGCTTCATGAACGTGCCAATATGGACGTGGTCAAGCGTGCCCAAACAATTAAGAAACTCCATGAAGACATAAGAGCTACGATCGAGAAACAAGTCCTTCGCCAAGCATCAAGGCTAAACAGGAACAAGAAAGAGATGATCTTCGAAGAAGGCGACCTTGTGTGGATACACTTGAGTAAAGACCGCTTCCCCAAGGACCGCGACTCCAAACTCAAGCCAAGAGGTGATGGACCGTTCAAAGTGCTAAAGAGGATCAACAACAACGCCTACATCATCGATATGCCTACATCCAAGTATCTTGTGAGCCCGACATTCAATGTCAAGGACCTATCACCCTACCATGGTGAAGATGAATTTGAGAAGGTTGAAGAGTCGAGGACGACTCTTTCCCAAGGGGGGGAGATGATGCAGCCCATCCTACGGACGCACCTCCATCTACAACACCTACTCCCCCAAGTGGACCAATGACTCGCGCCCGAGCCAAGCTCCTACAAGCCAAGGTTAACTCACTCCTTTCCTCGTGTGATTTTGGTCTACCTTTGGACAGCTTGCTACTTCATGCAACTACGTTGTGTATCCTCAGATATGAAGCAACACCACCACACCAAGCCACCAAGGAAGCAGGACCAGGAGAAGAAGATGCTGGAGCGCTGCACACCGGAGTCTCCGGTGTAGACCGGAGTCTCCGGTCTCCTACACCGGAGTCTCCGGACCTTCCTCCGGTCCAGACCGGAGACCCAAGCCCGGGACAGCCAGAAGCCCCCTCCGGAGACGGGTCCGGAGATTGACCGGAGTCTCCGGACCCCAGACCGGAGTCTCCGGACTGATCGTCGCCAGGCATGTTAAAGCCTTTTGGGCCTGGCCCATGTAACCCCCAAATTCGCCCAAACTTCCAGTTTTATTCCAGAACTACCCATGTTTATGTGGCTGGCCTATATATAGCCCCACCCCTCATATGTAAACCCTAGACTTGGATAATAATAGATTAAGGACACCCTTTGAGGATCTTTTAATCTATTGGTCTCATGCTCCTACCAAGGAGCACCTATTGTCCACCCTCCTCTTGGATCTTGCCTAGTGTGTTCAAGTTGTACAAGGCCTTGGGTTCTCGGTTTCTCGCCCCCAAGTCGTCAAGGTCTCACCAAGCACCTCGTCCCCCGTTGTTGGCGTGGAGAGAGAGCTTCGCCCAACACCGATCCTAGAGATTATGTTGGACCGGTTGCCACCGGCGTGAGATATCGGCGTGTATCGTGATTTGTGTGCGTGTGTTCGCGGTTTTCATCCCTTCTTCCCCCGTCCACCGCTTTCCCCTCGCTTCCCGTGGAAATTCGTGAAAGATCGGGCCACCCCAAAGGGTTACCCCATAACACCTACTCAGTTCTGTACCTAGTTTCGAACATCAACCCAGCTCGATTCAGGGAACCAAATTGCATGAAACCAATTTTGTTAGAAAGGTACTGAAATGCTTAATCCGAGCCTGTTGGATTCAAATCATTTGGATCTGTAGATCAACCTTGGTAAAAATAACAAGTCAGAAGCTTTTCTGCATTCAAACATTTTTCAAATTTCAACCATAATAGCTTTTGAGTTGATTCCAACTCTCAAAAATCACATTTGATCATACCTTCCAGAATATATAAAAACATATGGGTTTACTTACAGAAATAATGTTCAAGTAATAAAAGAATGCCACACAGGTATTTCTAGTCACTTTAATTATTTAAAATAAAAGTTTAAACCTTATTAAATTGTGACACCACTTTAAATCACATTCCCATGTACTAAAATATGTGTTGATGACATGTGTCAACGTGATCCCATGTTTGAGTTGGAGAATATTAAATCTTAAGTAGTTTTTCAATGAGTAGAAATTACTTTTCTCAAATTAAAATAAATAAGGCAAATGCTTTAATCTTGTAATATAGGTGATGATGCTAGATCATCTATAGTGCACCTTTGTGTGATGATTGAAAATAGTTAAGTATTGTTTGGTGATTGTGTACCTCGTATTTATTTATAGACGCTAGTACCGGATACGAGGAGGAAGGAGGATACTACGAGGAAGAAGCCGAGGAGAACTTCAACCACTGCTCTGCTCAAGGCAAGCTTATACTGATACTTATGCAAGCCTAATACTACTAGTTGATTTGGCAAGCTAACCCTTGCAAGATACCCTACTTATGCAAGTAATACTTGCTTGTTACCATGCCAACTATATGCCTTAAGCATATGTGATCCTATCCACTTGATAACCCAATCCTAGTTTTACTTGCAAGCTTTATACTTTATTTCTTTATCAAAGCTTTCTCTTAGAGTTTACTTAAGTGACTTGTAGATTCTAGGAAGATAATTGAAGGTTGCATAAAGAGCATTAAATTTGGCCTAAGCTAGATAATCTTGATGTCATCCTAAGGCATGAGATTGAACTCAATTAATCTCCCCTTAACTACCACCCCTCATTAGTACTTACCCCACTTGTAGATGCTAGTGCTAAGCATAAAACTTGATCAACTTTAGATGGGAATACTTGGTGAAAATGGTTATGAAAACCTTGGAATGATGAGTCATTCTACTGAGATGTTTTGACATGTGTTTCCGAACACCAGATGATTTTGATGATGAAAATGTTGAGGCATGAGCCTTACCCCTTTATAAAACTGATGGTTGTCTGGATGCGATACCATTCCAATTTTTACCGTACAACCACAATACCCGAAAATTGGGCAGGGCTTGACTAGAAACTTAGATACCTTAGTATGGGTTCCCTCACGGCCAAGGTCTGAGCTGAGGCTACCTTGTGAAGATTGTCCACCTGTGCAGTACCCAAGATGACAGTTGTTCATGGTTGGGAGGCCAAACTCACAGGAGAGGTGCTTATACTAGGGCGTGTAATGGAAAGGTTAGGATTGATTATCCGCATACTGAGTATGGTGAATTCAGGATTTGTTCCTGACGGATGTATGGAATGTTGTGGTGAAAGTGTACAATCTCTGCAGAGTGTCAAACTATTCGAATAGCCGTGTCCGCGGTTATGGACAGTTGGAGTGGCCATACTGTTCCCCCGTCAGATGTTTTAAAAATGACTTGTGAAATGAATTGAGATTTTGACTTGACCATAACAGAGTTGTGATATGAATTCAAGTTCCCACTTAGGTGTTACAAAACTTCAACTAGTTTTTCTTGCTTCTGAACTTAGTAGAGGTAAATATGGCTTTTGCAAAAATAACCCTAGAGCTTAGTGTCCTACTACAAAACCCCCCTTCACTTGTTAGTATTAGTTTACGAGTACTTAAAGAGTACTCATGGCTTTGTCCCTGGCTATTCCCGTGGCCAGACTATGAAGAGGAGTACCAGGATGATGGACCCCAGGAAGGTTACGACAACTAGGATCATCTCCCATCATCAGCATTGCCTGTGACCCCGAAGATGGAGCTTCGCCTATGTTGCCTTTAATATTACGTTATTCCGCTGCTTGAGTTATATTAAGAACTGGATCATGAGATCCTTATTTGTGTAAGACCTTCTGTATGGTTTGTAATGGATGATGTACTCTGATATCCAAATCTGTTATGTCTCGCAAAAATGGTAATCCTAGGATTGCGATGTATGGCATAACAGGCATCTAGGATTAAAAATCCGGGTGTTGACAAGTTGGTATCAGTGCCAGCCTGACCATAGGAGACCCTAGTTAGAATGGACGTTTGAATCAAAAACTTAGTTTCACAACCAAAGGAAGAAAATATTTACAAAAACTTATTCCCATTCTTATCACTTTGATTCTTTCATGAAAATTCATGTTCCTCAAAAACTCTTGCAAAAGACATAAAATTTGACACATTTGATCACTCTACTAACTTACTCATCCTATATTCTTATAGATGGACGTGAGGTACATCAAGTTTTATCAGTTGGGGAATGGAGGAGACCTCATCTTTGAGCGGGATTTGGACCAGCTTTCGGAACCTCTGGAGCGTCCGCACCCCGAGTTCTTCGGAGCTCAGATCAATGATTAGGAAGGAGAAGATCGGCAATGGCTAGTTGTTGCAAGTCTCTGAGGAAAGATTGAACCTCCCACTGCCGAGGGAATTCAATTCACCTTAAGAGAGAACAACTGGCTCGATGGACTTGCCAGGGCCATGCAGGAAGCTCTTGCCCGTCTGTGTGAGCAGAGTATCAACCAGATCAAGGGTACCCGCTTTGAGTTTTGTCCAAGGCGTGATGCTATGGGACAACCACTGGAAGCCTCATACCACCCCGAGCTGAAGACTCAATTGGACCACCTTAGCTTCATGATGTATGATCATCAGCAGGAACTGGACAATGACCGTGACTACTCCAACCACAAGTCCGCCATCATCAGGATGAAGGATCAGACCATCGCCATGCTACCGAAGGACCGCAAGTCTCGTCGCCGTCAGCTCGACAAGAAGGAGCGCATCATTGCCCGTCTTCGCCACCGTATCTTGGATTTGGAGGAGACCATCCACGAGACAGACATGTAGTTGGAGGAAAGGGAGAATGCCAGAGAAGATCTTCGTGGAGACCCCTACTCCTATCTCAGTGATGATGATGATTTTCGGGAGGATCAGACCATGGACTTCTTCACCGATGAGGATGATTTTGCCTTCATCGATGACGATGAGGATGATGAGGATGACGATTACACCGACTCCGAGGAGTAGTATCACTTGAGCACTAGCGTAGTGAGTTGTATTCGGTCCCACTGTATCGTAGTTTCCAGAATTGTTCTTAAAACCATCTGTTTTTCCTTTGTTGTGGTGTGTGTTGTATCGTGTGCTATGAATGAATGAATGAAAAACAAGTTGCTAGAAAATCTAAGTCAAACTTTAAAAACTTTTCAAAGTCCCTGAACCTTAGAAATTTCCCTCTTTTCTCATGATCTATCTCAATCTTCAGATGCCTCGCGGAGGAAGTGGTTCATCCCCGGACCCGATGTTGCATATCCTACAAATGTTGGTTTCTGACCGCGAAGCTGAAAGAGCAGAACGTCAAGCCAACCTATCCACCCTTCAGCAGATAGCTCAGCTGGCCCACAACAATCAAGGCCAAGGAAATCAAGACAACCATGGATCTAAGCTCAAGAATTTTCAGAACACCAACCCACCTGTTTTCACTAAGTCGGAAGAGCCCCTAGATGCAGATGATTGGCTGCAAACCATGAAAAACAACCTGAAAGTAGCCGGAGTGGAAGCTAATGAGAAAGTTCTGTTCGCCACCCACTATCTAGCCGGAGACGCCAGAGCATGGTGGAACAGCGTTCATGCAATGACCGGAGGACATATGATGACCTGGGAGGAATTCAAGGTCAAGTTCAGCAGAACCCATGTGCCACCGGGTTTGGTCAAGAGAATGAGAGATGAGTTCAGAGAACTGAAGCAAGGAAGGATGACCGTAGTGGAATACCGTGACAAATTTTTGTCATTATCTAGGTATGCCCCGGATGAGATCGACACTGAAGCCAAGAAGAAAGAAAGATTCTTGAATGGTCTGCACGATGAGATGCATACGGTGTTGGTCAATATCCCCTTTGCTGATATTGAAGCCCTTGTCGACTCTGCCATCCATATGGAAGGAAAGATCAACCAAGCCAATGAGAACCGCAAACGTCGCATGATGCATCAGCCAGGAACCCATCATACCCCAAAGTATCACCCTAACCCATCTCCAGGATTTGCCCCGAGAAACAACAGACCCCCGATGAACCGTCTGACCTATTCCAACCGTGGAAACCCAAGGCCCGGAGGAAATCACAACAACTCCGGCAACTCTGGCAATTTCAACCGTGCACCACCCAAGTTCAACAAAAACAATGTTGCCGCCAACACCAACACTGCCCCGAGGACTGGAAGCAATGTTGTGCCTGTTGCAGCAAAGGACAAGTCACAAGCGACTTGTTATGACTGTGGAAATAAGGGTCACTACTCCAATGAGAGCCCCAAGAAGAATGCTGCAGCCCCCAATGCAAATGCCCCAGCTCAGCAGCAGTGTCGTGTTCAGCCTGGAAGAAGGTTTGCCCCAGGGAATTCGCTCAACCGCAACGGCCATCTTTTTCTCATGCATGCTGAAGAAGCCCAGTAAGCGTCAGACGTCGTGCTGGGTATGTTTTCTGTTAATTCAGTACTTGCTAGAGTGTTGTTTGATTCTGGTGCATCACACTCATTTGTCACCGAAGAATTTGCATGCAATAGTAAGATTCAACCAACCAAACTGAAGCATGTGATGGTTGTTCAAATCCTCGGTTCAACCAGCAAGGCTAGGCAAATTTGCAAAACCGTCCCTATCCGAATCCATGGCATAGAGTTTTATGCTAATCTGATAGTACTCGGAACTAATGGTTTGGAAGTAGTACTAGGAAAGGATTGGATGTCCAAACATAAAGGATTAATTGATTGTGCCAAGAAAGCCATAACCATGACCAGTACAGCCAGAATATCAGTCGACCATGTATCTGAAACCTTACCTCGTCAATTCAAGTGCAACAAGAGTATAGCCCAACCTACCATTGACCAAGTCCGAATAGTCTGTGAATACCCCGATGTATTTCAGATGTTTTGCCCGATATGCCCCCAGATCGGGATATCGAGTTTATCATCGAACTAATCCCCGGAACAGGACCCATAGCCCAGAGACCATATAGTTTGAACCCGTCTGAACTAGCAGAACTGAAGAAGCAACTAGATGCCATGTTGGAAATTGGATTGATTCAACCAAGTGCGTCACCATGGAGATCACCTGTCTTGTTTGTGGACAAGAAGGATGGAGGTAACCATTTGTGTACAGATTATCGGAAGTTGAATGATGTCACCATCAAGAACAAGTACCCATTACCCAAGATAGAAGATTTGTTTGATCAGTTGACCGGTGCCAAAGTGTTTTCTAAGATTGATCTTAGAACCGGCTATCATCAACTCAAGATCCGCGCAGAGGATATTCCAAAGACTGCATTTACCACCAGATATGGATTATACGAGTATACTGTCATGTCTTTTGGATTAACCAATGCCCCCGCTTATTTCATGAATCTCATGAATAAGATTTTTATGGACTTCCTAGATAAGTTTGTCGTTGTTTTCATCGATGACATTCTAATTTATTCCAAATCAGAAGAAGAACATGAGCTACACCTAAGGACCATTCTTGGAACCCTTAGAGAGCATCAGTTGTATGACAAGTTTAGCAAATGTGAATTCTGGTTACAGGAGGTAGGATTCCTCGGACATATCGTATCAGCCGGAGGAATTGCCGTTGACCCTGCAAAGGTGAAAGATGTCGAAGATTGGCAAGCCCCAACTACTCAAACCCAAGTTCGTGCATTTCTCGGATTGGCGGGATACTACCGCAAGTTCGTAGAAGGATTCTCGAGTATCGCCTGACCTATGACCCAATTGCTGAATAAGGAAAAGAAGTTTGAATGGACGGACAAATGTGAAGTGATTTTTCAAGAACTCAAGAGGAGATTGATTTCAGCCCCAATCTTAATCATGTCGGATATCACAAATCCCTTTGACGTGTATTGTGACGCATCCAAGATCGGTCTCGGATGTGTGCTAATGCAAGAAGGCAAAGTTATATCTTATCTATCCCGAAAACTGAAACAACATGAGCAGAACTATCCAACCCATGACCTTGAGCTCGTAGCCGTAGTTCTAGCCCTGGAGACATGGAGGCATTACCTGATGGGAAACCGTTGTGATATTTATTCGGATCACAAGAGCCTAAAGTATATATTCACTCAGAAGGAGCTAAATATGAGACAGAGAAGATGGATTGAGATAATCAAGGATTACGACCTGGACATTCACTATCACCTCGGTAAAGCCAACGTGGTAGCAGATTGCCGTGCCGCTTAAACTCCATGATTTTGAAGGAGCAACCAAGCTTGCACAAGGAGATGGAAGATTTCCGAATGGAATTAGTAAGTGAAGGATTTTTGGCTAGCATAGAACTTCAACCCACTTTGATCAGCCAGATCAAGGAGACACAGAAAGGAAATGCTAGTATCGACGGAATCAAACGTCATATCGATACAGGCAAAGTACCCGGATTCACCGAAGACGAAGAAGGAGTTCTGTGGTACAAAGGACGCCTTTGTGTACCAGCAGATTCTGAGTTGAAAGAAGTTATTCTGAAGGAAGCTCATGATACTCTTTATTCTATCCACCCCGGAGGAACGAAGATGTATCAAGATTTGAAAGAACAATTTTGGTGGCATAAGATTAAGATAGAAATCGGAAGCTATATCGCCAAGTGTCATATATGTCAGAGAGTGAAGGCGGGACATCAAAGACCCGCTGGATTGTTGCAACCATTGCAGATTCCGGAATGGAAATGGGATTCCATTGGAATGGACTTTATCACCGGATTACCTACTTCTAGTAGGGGAAATGACTCTATCTGGGTCATAGTGGACAGGTTGTCCAAAGTTGCCCATTTCTTACCAGTCAAGACCACATATCAGAGTTTGAAGCTAGCGGAGTTATACATCGCTAGAATCGTCAGTTTGCATGGAGTCCCCAAGAACATCGTATCAGATCGAGGAACTCAGTTTACCTCGATATTCTGGAAGAAAGTCCAAGAAGGTTTAGGAACTCGACTAGATTTCAGCATAGCTTATCACCCTCAGACCGACGGACAAACTGAGCGAGTAAATCAAATACTCGAAGACATGTTGAGAGCATGTGTGTTAGAATATGTATCTAAATGGGAAGATTGTCTGCCGTTCGCAGAATTTTCATACAACAACAGTTACCAAGCTAGTTTGCAAATGGCCCCATTTGAGTTCATGTACGGAAGGAAGTGTCGCACCCTTTTGAACTAGTCGGAAGTAGGAGAGAGTCAGATTTTCGGACCTGACATCCTACGAGAAGCAGAAGAGAAGGTTCACAAGATTCGTGAGTACCTCAAGACCGCCCAGTCCAGACAGAAGAGTTACGCCGACAAGATACGTCGAGACCTCGCCTTCAACATAGGAGATTTTGTGTATCTGAAAGTGTCGCCATTGAAGGGAATGCAGCGTTTCCAACTGAAAGGAAAGTTAGCCCCTAGATATATCGGCCCCTTCAAGATTCTGAACCATCGAGGAGAAGTGTCGTATCAATTGGAACTGCCCGAAGAAATGTCAGTCGTGCACAATGTGTTCCATATCTCATTACTTCGCAAGTGCCTCGAAGTTCCGGAGAAGACTGAAGTGTTCAAGAACATTGATCATCAGACCATAGAGATCAACTATGACCTAACCTATCCCGAAGTACCCATCCGTATTTTGGAAGAAGATTTCAGAATTACCAGAACCTGAAGCATCAAGTTTCTCAAGATTCAATGGATCAACCACACTGAAGAAGAAGCTACCTAGGAGCGCGAAGATCACATCAGGACAGAGTTTCCCGATCTCTTTAAATCCTAGGTAATCTTTTTCGTCCTTTTTCAAATCTCGGGACGAGATTTTGTTTAAGGGGGGAAGGTTTGTAACATCCCAAAAATATTAAACTTGGATCATCAAACTCTAATCATCAAAATTAGGGTTAACAAAAACTTTTCCAACTAAAAATATGAAAGCATTCATATGTGTGTGTATTAAAATTTGGATTCTTTTAAATTGCCATGGTTCTGAGTTTATTTGCTTGTAAAATGATTCTTAGGTGAAATAAACATCATCTAAACAATCCCCAAACTTTTCCCAAAGACAAACAACTCAAAATGAATAAATTAAGTGAATGGTCACTTTTGCCAAATTAACGCCCATGCCTACTTTGGCTATCTCTAATTTTCAAAACTCAACAGAAACATGCATGGATCTTTGCACCCCTTGTTAGTACTCATAATAAGGTACCAAGGCCCACTTTGTGATCATCCAAAAACATTCAAATGCTAAGTTTAAATGACAGTTTAAAATTGAATCTATCTCATATGGGAAGATCCCACTATTTCAAAAACCACTCAAACAAGCTCAATTTTCAAAACCCAAGCACCCATAGAATCCTCAACACATGCCTAGCACACCCACCAAAAATCTTTTCAAAATTCAAAAATAAATTTCTTGCGGCCATTTCATCAAACACTTGGAGACAGAAAATCAAATTGGCTAAACTTCATTGTTTTGAGCAGTAATTTGGCTAAGCATTGTTCACCATTGATCACACTTGTCTCCCCTAGTGCCAACCAGTGCCTTGACCACCCCTAGCCTCTACCCATTGCACCATGCCATGCCAACCCGAAGGAACCCTTGCCAGCCGACCATGGCTAGCTAGCCAGAGCAAGCACCAAGCCTAAACACCATGTCTATGACGCACGCCACCGTCCACCGCCACCCCTGACCAACGCTTGAACCCTGCCAGCCATTGGACCACACGCCCAAGCCATGCCAAACTTCTCTGAGAGCATGCCGAGAGCGTGCCAGAGCGCCAGCCTCGACACACGCCCACAGACCGTGCGGTGACCCAGCATACCACTGCATGATGTAGTACACTATAGTCGTTGACATAACACCAATGAAACACCGTTCACTAGTATTACATCCCTTAGAATGGCACAACAGAAACACGGCGGGTCCAATACATGTCTTAAAGGTTACAACGCACTCTTCACATAAGATCCAGAGAACACTCTAGGTTAAAGAGAGAAAGAGAACTTCTTTTACTAAGAAGAATCAAAGATAAATAACGCAAAATTATTATACTATTAAAATTAGTATTTAACTAAGGAATTGGCATTGCCGCTATTGCAATGTACTATAGAGGTAGGTTCTTTGGCTAGAGATTGTATTCCTATCTAGTCAGTAACTTCGTCTTCACTTGAGTTAGAATTATGTTGTCTTCCTGGTCTTCATCGAAGAATCTTTAGCTGAGCAAGATAAGTCCTGTAGCATAAATTGTTGGGGTTGTTGTCTACTCCGGCTTCAGAATCTAGCAAGGGTTAAGAGGATACTTTGAGTATGAGCGTACTCAGCAAATTTACTAGAAAAGGAGTGTTTGATGTACTATAACTACAGCCACAGACCATAGGTCGTAGGCAATGCAAGTTTTCATAAACATTTCTTCCAAGGTGGCTTTTATTCTGAAAAACTATGTCCGACAGCCTTCACGGGTTTACTAGAACCTTCATGGGGTTCCTTTCCCGCCGCGTTCGCAGCTCCTTCCCGGAACAGGGAGTAACAAGTTACAGTTTTTACACTCTGCATAGGTGCGTTTACTTTACCCATGAGAGATCAACTCTTTGTTGCACAACGGGGCAGCTTATTCCCGTCCACAATTCCATGATATGGGGCCCAGAAGATGATCCAAGCCAATCACTGCCCCCTTCGCGACCCCGCATGCCTCCTTGGTGTACACCATGCCCACATAATGAATTACGACAATGGTTTGTACAAACCGTTAGATGCCAGAACTATCGTGGGACGTTGAGGGTTCCCACCCATATGCTGCATATCCTCTACGAATTACCAATTAATATGAATGCTACGAGTGATAACAGCCACGACCTGCACATCCGGCTTCATGCGAGAGGAAGAAGATACAGCCGACTTCTCCGTCCCATTCCAAATATCATGGTTAACGCGTGATATACGGCGCAAGAATCACTGACCACATTGGTTGTTAAGTCCTAGGTAATATGTTCCTTTAACACCGAAACTTTTATGGTAGGTTATTACCTCATGGTAATAAACCTATAATCATATTATTATGAAAATAGTGTTTTCAGACCTTTTTCAAATGCAGGTGATGACAACACTGGATTTGTAAAATACTTTACAGAAAATAATCAAAGGACATGAGCAAGTGTGAACTTGCCTTTTGTGATTGCAAGATTATGCACTCACGGTCTTCAAGTCAATGTATAAGATCCAAAATATGAAATCAACATCATTGGTTCGGTAAGGACTAACGTTTAAAGAAGCAATATGCTTTTATGCATAAGTAGTGTGATGCACGTTCTAAGCGCAATTCCCGGGAATAACGTTGTCCTAGGGTTTGGATTCCGAAAATGGTTACTTTGGAATGTGTGGTCCTTTTAGATAAGTTTCATCGTTGTACTTTTATTAGAGGTTTTGAGTGGTTGCAAACATCACATATGTAGGAATAAAGTGTACATACTTACGGCATACTAGGATTACTTATATAAGGTTTCTTATTTAAAGTGGCAAAAAGGACAACCTTCGAAGAAAAGGTTCGCTTCTAAGGTCTAAACAAACTTTGTGATTAGTTAGTGGTGGTTGATGTCATTTGTTTGCTCAAATGATTTGGCTTGAGTTGCGTTATAGTTTGACTACTTCAGACCAAAGTTAACTATAAAACATATAATAATGCTTATAGTGTTATATTAAGATTTTGTAGACTAAAGCTAACTTTAAAGTATAGATAGTTTTGATAGTATATTTGTATCTTGTATATCTTAACTATGTTCTTTAAGTTACTTAGGAATGTTTATTCTGTTACTTGAGTAATGATTTCCTGATTTGAGTATGGAGGAATATCATTTATCTTTTATAGATAAGTGAGTATAGTTTTGTAAGCCCAACATAATGTTATTTAATTACTTTTGGATTAATTTGGTGTTATAGTACTTTTGGATTAATTTGGTGTTATAGTAGTTTTTATAGATAAGTGAGTAATTAATATGGTTTAGAAAAGATTTGATTGTTTTCATGTTGTTCTTGAAGAATTTATTATTAGTGGAATTCTTCTTAGAGATAATCTTCATTTAAAGTTGTAGATTCTTCTAAGATAAAAACATTCATCATGTTTGAAATTATTATGGTATTATATTATTAATATTTAAGACTAATACTAGTTATTAGACTTAT
This sequence comes from Avena sativa, assembly GCA_916181665.1. NCBI lineage: Eukaryota > Viridiplantae > Streptophyta > Magnoliopsida > Poales > Poaceae > Avena > Avena sativa. The sequence goes on along the minus strand of OV702284.1, from coordinate 55,453,968 downwards.
TTGACTCATTTCAGGAATATTAATAAATATTATTTATCTTTATAAGAATTATTAATGAAGTAAATAAGTTTAAATTTGAGTTATTAAACTGTTTAATTTTTCTATTTATCTCCAAAAGGAGATTATTAGATTTTTAACATGTAAACAATATTTTTGTGATCATTTTGACATATCATATTTATTTTTTTATGATTTATAAGTAATAAGATAGAGTTTTTATAATTCTTATTACTTTATAATTACTTAATGATAAATATTTGATTAAGTGAAATAATAATACATGATTATAGTTTTATATTAGAATTCTTATTTTTCTAAAAAAAAATTGGTATTTTATTTCTATTATTAATATTTATTATTATAAAATATGAATTATCAAAGTTTTATTACTTATAAAACTTTTATTAAATAATATTTATTTAAATCATCATAATAATAATATTTGATAATAAGTTTAAGTTGTAGATTTTATTTTTCTGAAAATTTTCATATATTATACATATTTTTCTGAATTGTAAATCAAAAGTTATTAATTAAACAAGATTTAATCATTTATTGATTTTCTGGAATAATATTAATTGGATTATAATGGTTTATTTATTTCTGAACAGAAAATACTTTTTATACCACGACCAGAGCTAGCTCCAGTCACTGATTAGTGGTTCATTGTCCACCTCAGCTCTCAGGTGAAAGAATTACATTTGTTACGATTGGTTATCTACCTCAGTCAATGACATATGGGCCCTGGGCCACGTCACTTGCCACGTTAGCAAAGACTAGTCAAACTAGATGACGTGGTGCGATCATGACGCAAGGATGGCGTCAGCACCACCACCGCCATCGGTGAGTGGTCACCGGCAATGATAACGGCGCCCTAGCAAACGAAATAGGTCTAGTCCGAATCAGCGCGACTCACTGGACCCAATAGTGGCAGCGCCGCTCGGAAATGGTCATCGGAAGGTCATCGGCGACGAGCTACTGCGGCGGCCGGCGGCGGTGCTCAACAAAACTAGACCTACGATGCGAATCCGCAAACGAAACTAGGGTCCAGAGATGCGTATGCTTACCCTGATGACGATAGAGTGGTCGACGAGGACATGCGCGGTCAGAATCGAGCTCCCCGACGAGGATTCCGACGAACTGTCGTGAAGGAAATCGACCAAATTCACCCGCTCCAGTGCTCCCCTTGATGCACGCTTCTACCCAGAGGATCTACGGAGGTTGGCGCTTCACCATGACGGCTCAGAATGTTGTGGGGAGGCGTGGTTCGACGGCGAGGAGTGGCTCCGGCGAGCTAGGGTTCGGTCTCGCTCGTATCTGAGAGGATAAGGAGGGATTGGGGATAGGGATTGAGACGATGCATCGTGGTGGCCTTCTTATCCCCTCTTGGCAACAGCGACGAGTATCTTGACGCAATGACGGCGATGACGACATCGGGCGGCGACGAGCTCCGCCAGCGAGCTGCCTGTGTGCGTGACGGTGACGACGATGACCGTTTTGCAGATAACCCCCTGATATTTTCTTTAGCTCAACCGGTGGTCCGTTCCTGACCCCACTTGTCAGTCACAGACATAAAAGAACCTGGGCTGGTACTGGGCCGTTGAGGGCTGCACAGGGCATCAGGTAAGCATAAGTGTGTTAGGCTGCAGCCAGGTTTAGTTTTTTATTTGCTTTCTCTTTTTCTATTTTCTATTTTCTAATTCAGATTTAAATTTTAATTAGATTTTTGAACCTTTCTTTGTATGTTTAATTTGCTGGATATCGGCAGTAATATTAAAATATATTTGGCAACCTTTGTAACCTTCATTATGCCTTCTTTTTATATTTCTTTTATTTTCTTAATAAGAACTCTTCTTTAATATTTGGAAGAAACTTCTTATTTTTCTCTTCTATCTTTACTTAGAGATTTATTGAATGATATGTTCTTATTTGCTTATAAATTTAATTTTAATGAGCTCATAGTTTGAATAGAAACTTTATATAAGTTTAATGCTTTTATACCATTATTTGATGCATGAAATATAAAGACATTAATATGGTAACTATTACTTCCATTAATTTGGAAAATAGCAATGTATGTGAATAACAAAGAAGTTTAGGGTGTTGAATCTTGGAATATTACCCTTGGTTTTAAGATTTTATATAGGTTTAGATTTGCTTTAAGATTCAGGATTTATCAACTAAGTGTATTGCCTTTTGTGTATTGTATTGGATGAAATATCCCTTTTAAATTGGAAAATTTTAATTAGAGTGTTTTATAGAAGTGAATACACTTAAGCACATATAGTGAGGATGGTTGAAATTAATAGAGATATGCTTATGTAATTTGCTATAGGAAACTATCTCTATAGAGTGTTATAAACATCAGATGATGAATCAATGGTATATGATAGATAGTATGTTTGATTGAATGCTTACCATGTTTAAAATAAGACAATGATTTATACATATAACTATATTTCTCCACCTTGGGTTTCTAATTAAGGAACTCCTTTCCTAGATATAATACCTTTTTCAATCCATTACCATGGTTAGTTTGAGGGATTTACTTATTAAAATCTTATTATTCAATATATCATTCTTCTAAACTTTGGAATGAATCCAATGAGTTTGATATAAATATACTTCATAGCTTTCTCAATTCTTGCTTGGTTGAATCTACTATTTTTTTTACTGTTGACAATCTTCCATCCCACCAGTAGTTCTTTCAAACTCTACTCCAAACCTTCCTTAATCCCCAATATTATTCTTTCTCTAAAGTAAACTATCCTTAAAGATGAATACATCACTTTTAATGTCCCTATGCTCTACTGGCTTTAGTTGAATAACACCATCTTATAATTACATAACTCTTATGACTTACACTTCAATCCCTGAATTATATTTATGTGGGTTGCAAAGGCTTCTCTAGAATCACTTATCTTTACTAAGATTCCACTCATGTTCTACCCATCAGTATTACCTTACTAAATATAAGCATTTCATGTTGGTGGCCCAAACATTACCATTATAATACTTTAATCCTTTATTACTGAAGTTCTTAGTTGACTAAACATGGCTTTATCAATCCTACCTTTTATGGTCTGAAAATTATCTTCTTAGTATCTTACATTGGATTAAGGTTATTAATGTACTATGCCCTTATTAGAAGATTTGAGTAGATGTTCTGATAAGATCAAATAATAGATCAAGAACTAATAATTAAAGAAGTTGTGAATCAATGGGGAATTATCCAACATTGATGAACAACAGATTTTGAAATAAGTTCTATAAAGATTCTATAGAAAGGAAGATATACCTATATATAGTGGATGATCTTGACTTAACCTCTTTCCAATTCCAACTCATCAAAAGAGTTTGTAAGATTAGGTGTTACCATGATTCTCAGAATGTATGCAATTAGAATTTTAAGATATACTGGTTACATTCTTATTATTTATTTTATATTCTTAACTAAGTATTTATGAATGGTTATAATGAATACTATATTATGATAACCTAATGATCAATATATTTCACACTATATTAGGGTTTAACTTATAGTACATTTGATATACCCTTAGATCAGTTTCTCTTACCCAAAATGAGATTTTAACAAAGGTCTGATTGAAACTTATCGCAGTCAACTTGATGATCTACTTCAATTCCACCAAGCTAAGAGAAGCTTCAATCATGTTGACAAGTTTTTTATTTAAAAGCGCGAAAATTACACGGATTTTCTATGCATGAATGCAATGCACACATCTGGGTTCAACTTATCTCTAGACTCTAATGTTGGGATGTTACAGACCGCGCGCCGCCCTCGCCGCGTGCACGCGTGATCACCACCACCCCAGCAACCCCGCAGACACGCCCGTTCGCCGCCGCGCGGACCACGCGCGCAGTGTGCCATCAAAACCTCCGTCGGACCCGCTCGGAGCGTCGAAGCGTTCCGACCGATCAGCACCGCCCCACGCCTCGCCACCACGCTGTTGAGCTTCGCCAGGGAACATAGAACTGCCTCCTACTGTCACCCACGCCAATAGCTGCATGTGCCGTCGACCACGACGAGCTCATCTCGCGCTCGTCGGTCCCCTCTCGCCACTATAAATAGAGGCCTCCCCCGCTCGATTTCTTCACACCGGTTCGTTCCCCTCTCTCTCAGAAACATCCCACACCCTTCCTCGGAGCAAGGCGAGCACCAAGTGGCCGGAATTTTACCGGAGTTCGCCGCTGCAGAGGAGGAGAGGCGCCGTCGATTGGAGCCGCCCCAGGAGGAGCTGCCGGTGACAGGAGAATCGCCGTCATCGACTTCGTCGTTCGCCCCATCGCCAACCCTCGCCTGCCCCCCGGTGAGCCTCCCACGACCCCCACTGAGCCGCTAGGGTTCGAGCTCGCCGGTGACATGTTCATCGTCGACGACGACCCTCAGCCGTTGATCGCCCTTCAAATCCAACGAACCACATCGACCTGTACCGCTTCGCGTGTTATGAGCCACTGACGGGTGGAACCCCCTGTCAGCTGAGCCCCACGCTGCGGAGTGACACTGGGCCGGCCCATTAACCTCTCCCGCGCAGACCAGTCGTTTGAATTTAGAATTTTCCTTTTTAATTCAAACTCAGTTTTGTACCTAGTTTCAAACACCAACCCAGCTCGATTCAGGGAACCAAATTGCATGAAACCAATTTTGTTAGAAAGGTACTGAAATGCTTAATCCAAGCCCGTTGGATTCAAATCATTTGGATCTGTAGATCAACCTTGGTAAAAATAACAAGTCAGAAGCTTTTCTGCATTCAAACATTTTTTTAATTTCAATCATAATAGCTTTTGAGTTGATTCCAACTCTCAAAAATCACATTTGATCATACCTTCTAGAATATATAAAAACATATGAGTTTACTTACAGAAATAATGTTCAAGTAATAAAAGAATGCCACATAGGTATTTCTAGTCACTTTAATTATTTAAAATAAAAAGTTTAAACCTTATTAAATTATGACACCACTTTAAATCACATTCCCATGTACTGAAATATGTGTTGATGACATGTGTCAACATGATCCCATGTTTGAGTTGGAGAATATTAAATCTTAAGTAGTTTTTCAATGAGTAGAAATTACTTTTCTCAAATTAAAATAAATAAGGCAAATGCTTTAATCTTGTAATATAGGTGATGATGCTAGATCATCTATAGTGCACCTTTTTGTGATGATTGAAAATAGTTAAGTATTGTTTGGTGATTGTGTACCTCGTATTTATTTATAGACGCTAGTACCGGATACGAGGAGGAAGGAGGATACTACGAGGAAGAAGCCGAGGAGAACTTCAACCACTGCTCTGCTCAAGGCAAGCTTATACTGATACTTATGCAAGCCTAATACTACTAGTTGAAGTGGCAAGCTAACCCTTGCAAGATACCCTACTTATGCAAGTAATACTTGCTTGTTACCATGCCAACTATATGCCTTAAGCATATGTGATCCTATCCACTTGATAACCCAATCCTAGTTTTACTTGCAAGCTTTATACTTTATTTCTTTATCAAAGCTTTCTCTTAGAGTTTACTTAAGTGACTTGTAGATTCTAGGAAGATAATTGAAGGTTGCATAAAGAGCATTAAATTTGGCCTAAGCTAGATAATCTTGATGTCATCCTAAGGCATGAGATTGAACTCAATTAATCTCCCCTTAATTACCACCCCTCATTAGTACTTACCCCACTTGTAGATGCTAGTGCTAAGCATAAAACTTGATCAACTTTAGATGGGAATACTTGGTGAAAATGGTTATGAAAACCTTGGAATGATGAGTCATTCTACTGAGATGTTTTAACATGTGTTTCCGAACACCAGATGATTTTGATGATGAAAATGTTGAGGCATGAGCCTTACCCCTTTATAAAACTGATGGTTGTCTGGATGCGATACCATTCCAATTTTTACCGTACAACCACAATACCCGAAAATTGGGCAGGGCTTGACTAGAAACTTAGATACCTTAGTATGGGTTCCCTCACGGCCAAGGTCTGAGCTGAGGCTACCTTATGAAGATTGTCCACCTGTGCAGTACCCAAGATGACAGTTGTTCATGGTTGGGAGGCCAAACTCACAGGAGAGGTGCTTATACTAGGGCGTGTAATGGAAAGGTTAGGATTGATTATCCGCATACTGAGTATGGTGAATTCAGGATTTGTTCCTCACGGATGTATGGAATGTTGTGGTGAAAGTGTACAATCTCTACAGAGTGTCAAACTATTCGAATAGCCGCGTCCGCGGTTATGGATAGTTGGAGTGGCCATACTGTTTCCCCGTTAGATGTTTAAAAATGACTTGTGAAATGAATTGAGATTTTGACTTGACCACAACAGAGTTGTGATATGAATTCAAGTTCCCACTTAGGTGTTATAAAACTTCAACTAGTTTTTCTTGCTTCTGAACTTAGTAGAGGTAAATCTGGCTTTTGCAAAACAACCCTAGAGCTTAGTGTCCTACTACAAAAAAAACCCTTTCACTTGTTATTATTAGTTTGCGAGTACTTAAAGAGTACTCATGGCTTTGTCCCTGGCTATTCCCGTGGCCAGACTATGAAGAGGAGTACCAGGATGATGGACCCCAGGAAGATTACGACAACTAGGATCATCTCCCATCGTCAGCATTGTCTGTGATCCCGAAGATGGAGCTTCGCCTACGCTACCTTTAATATTACGTTATTCCGCTGCTTGAGTTGTATTAAGAACTGGATCATGAGATCCTTATTTGTGTAAGACCTTATGTATGGTTTGTAATGGATGATGTACTGCGATATCCAAATCTGTTATGTCTCGCAAAAATGATAATCCTAGGATTGCGATGTATGGCATAACGGGCATCTGGGATTAAAAATCCGGGTGTTGACAAAGGCTATGCCGACGGCCGCTACACCAACGGCTTTGCCCTCCGCGTAGCTTACGCCGACGGTATTTCGATATGCCGACGGCTTGTGTGTGCTCCGCCGAGGGAGACCTTCGCCGAGGAAGCTACGCCGAGGGCAACCGTCGGCGTATGCCGTCGGCTTAGCATACACCAACGGTTTTTTTCCCTCGGCGTAGCAAGCGCGTCCTGTAGTGATATATCTAACAAAAGTTGCTAGGTTCCGCGGATGCAAGGGTTGATGACTAGTTGACATAATTACAATTCAGTTTACAAGTGATACTATGCCGTCGGCGTAGCAAGCGCGTCCTGTAGTGATATATCTAACAAAAGTTGCTAGGTTCCGCGGATGCAAGGATTGATGACTAGTTGACATAATTATAATTCAGTTTACAGGTGATACTAACACCCAGGTGGTTATAGATCATGTGTTCTATCAGTATGATGGACCCCACTGAGCTGGAATTCAGAGTACGAAAGCTCAATGTCCGCAGCAAGGAGCCGGCCGAGACGATAACTGAGTCATTTATTTCACTTGATACTCTCAGAAAGCACGAAGACGCCCTCCGCGGTGCCCGTTCTAATGTGATGATTGTTGGCGCTGAAATATAAAACATTTGTTTCACTCCGGTGTCTCATATCAACCGAATACTGCTTCAGATTGCAACAACCAAACAAAACAAACTACATACTCATCACATCGGAATAAATGGCCTGAGGGTGCTATGAAGTATCTCCATCGCAAGACATGTCTTTAGCTGGTTTTAGACCGTTTATATAGCCAAAGGTGACTCATGCAGTTTTTGCCGTGTAGTCATAGATATGTTGATGTAGTCTCAGATTTAATTCATGAGTCTTCTCTGGCTCTACCACTCAGCAATATTCTGTTGGCCATATTTCTATATCCCATAGACGTGTCGGTCTATCTGCCATATTTCTGTTTTTCACGCGAGCACTCGTGTAGATGATCCTTCGGTTTTCACAGTCGAACCAGTCAGTGTGCCGCAAAGCACAGAATCGGTACTATGACCATTTACAAAAAGTTACACCTGATACTAGTACATGGTTAGAACAGATTCTGAACATTTAGACTGGTCCTAGCGAAGGTATCATATCTATTATCATGCATGCCATGTTAATAAAAATCTGATGTGGCACAATAATTAATAAAGAAAAAGATGGTTAGAGTATCATAGATAGATACCGTATTATAGCATGTAAAACAAAAAAATTCTCATACAAATAAATCTTGTACACAATTTTATATTGAGATTCTACAAATTATTAAATATAGTATATCGTATGCACGATACTATGCTATGATGTAATGATACTATGACCAGCCTTTATCGTATGCTTGGATTGTGGCCAGCCAGAAGAAAACGGGCTTATAGCTCCTATGCGACGTCTTTACACGGAATTGGAAGGAAAGCGACATCGTTGAAAAGAATAGCTCGCATGCGACGGTTGTGAGGCAGCTAATATCCCAGGGCCACACGGGCCTTAAAACGGTCGTAAGGACACATTTAACTTTGTTCCAATATTAGGGTTAAGCCAAACCGGTTGGTTGGGACAGCCAGTCAAACCAACCGCTTCCGACCGAGAGCGCGCGTAACACTGACTGTAGCTTCCCCGACGGCGGCGGCGGACCTCACCCATCGTTCTCGGCGCCGGCAGCGGCGGCACGGCAATTAATTTAGGCGGCGGTGCTTTCGTTCGACGACGAAGGTGGTGAGTGCCATTTGAAAGCTAATTCCTCTCCCATTCTTCTCAATTCGAGATCTGAGCGTGCCCATTGATGCTAGATTGTGGAGGCGAGGGTGTGCTGAACGGGGCGAGGGGGAACGATATGGATCATGGAGAGGGGACTTCTAATCGGTATATCCCGTATCTCTGCACTTAATTTCTCTAAGGTTGAGCTCTTTGTTCGCTTCCGCTAGCTCACAGTGCCCGCCAAAAACAGGGGAGACGATGTTGCGCGCCAAACCTTCGAATTTCGCATCAATTTCTTTCCCTCTAGGGCTGTTTTAGTTGATGGCAGCATGCAGATCATTGAGAGAGACACGGTTGTTAAATGGGAGGTGGAATTAGAACATGTTGATCCCCAAGAGCTAATAAACATGGGAGAGGAGGCAGTAAGGAAAATGGTGGAAAAAATTGGGGATAGTGTGGTTTGGGGGCCAGAGCAAGAAGTTTCTTTGTTACGATTTGATGATTGCAAATGTGACTATGTTAGGGTTGAGACAGGGGAACATATAGTTGATGAAATCGATGAGCGAAACGGTTGGACAAGCAAAACTGTTCTGTTTTTAGCAGAGCTCATTGATCTGAAACCTGATTCGAGGGTTGGATATGTGGCCTCGAAGCTGGCTGCTCAGATGGTCGAGGATGATTGGGCTGCACAAAGGCAAGTAATGCCTATACTTACTGAGTTGGAAGTGTTAACAGTGGAGGATGATGATGCTAATGCACAAGGGGAGGCTGCAGATGGTAATGCACAAAGGATTGTAACTGTTGATTGGAATTCAGTTGAGATACATGACCGCACTGATTTGGTCATTGCACCAATAGATGACATTGAAATGGCAAAGCTTTTTGGCATTCCTATAGATGACAGAGACAAGGAGAAGAAGAGGGATGAAGCTGCAAATGATGGTGACAACCATTTAAGAGATGAAGAGGCAGATATAGATCTAGAGTTGTTGGAAAATGCTGCAGTTCATGTAGATGATGCACATGATGATGAGCTAGTAACAGTTTATGACAAAGAGGACCCAGTTATTGAAGTTGGGAGATTGTTTCCAAGCATGGATGAATTCAGGATGTGTTTCAGGACATATGCAGTCAAACGTGAGTTTGCTACCAAGACTATGTGGACTGATAAAAAGAAGTTCTATGCAAAATGCATAGGTTATGATGGTGGTGCCAAGCCTTGCAAGTGGTATATATCTGCTAGACGCCAACCTGATGGAAGGACAATAAGAGTGAATCAAATTCCAAAACCTCATACTTGCATTACAAGTTCTCAAACAGTTACAAAGATGACATCACAATTATGGGTTGCAGAAAAGATCAAGCCCATTTTAGCCACAACACCAAACAGCACTGCAAAGAGACTGAAAATAGACTTGGAAAATCAGTACCCCATTAAGCTGAATTATACTACAGTGTGGAAGGCAAAGCAAAGGGCAATGAAAGAGCTATATGGTGATTGGGCAAATACCTTTCGAATGCTTTATAACTTCAAAGCAGAAGTAGAGAAGAGGTCACCTGGCAGTGTTGTGGAGATAGATACTGAGGTAACAGCTGATGGGAAAGTCTTCTTCTCTAAATTCTTCATGGCTTTAAAGCCTTGCATCGATGGCTTCAAAGCATTTTGCCGTCCATATTTGAGTATAGACTCATCTTTCTTGACTGGAAAGTGGAATGGTCAACTAGCAGCATGCAATGCTTTAGATGGACACAATTGGATGTTCCCTGTAGCTATTGGCATGTTTCAGTCTGAGACAGAGGCATCATGGACATGGTTCATGATGCAGTTGAAAAGATGCATAGGGCCAGTCTCTCCATTGGCAGTGCACACAGATGCATGTAAAGGTTTAGAAAATGCAGTGAAGATTGTTTTCCCTCATGCTGAGCAGAGGGAGTGCTTCGGACATATGTGGATGAATTTGATCAAAAAATTCAGAGGAGATGATTTTGGACGCATGTGGCCAGCAGCAAGATCTTACACCAGGCAGACACATTCATATCACCTTGAGAAGATTAAGGCGGCATGCTCTGAGGAGGATAGGGTCAAGTTTTGTACATGGTTGGAAACCTACCATTCTCTTTTATGGTACAGGTCTGTTTTTAACACTGCCATCAAATGTGATCATATCAACAATAATTTGGCAGAAAGTTTCAACAACAAAGTGAAGGAGTTAAAAGACTTGCCTGTCCATGACATGGTTGACCAGATCAGGATCATGATCATGAGGTTGTGGGAATTGAGAAGAAGGCTTGGTGATGTTCTTCAAGGAGATAAGCTTCCTGATGTTGTGCAGCAGGTGGTCAACAGGAGCAGAAATCTTGCACATTTGTGTGTTGAGAAATCCTCATTGTGGGGTGCTGAAGTCAGAGATACAAAGACTGGCAGGAGGCATGTTGTTGACACTCAATTGCATGAATGCACATGCCTTGAGTGGCAACACACTGGGAAGCCTTGTGAGCATGCCATACTTTTCTTGGCCTCCAAACACAAGCTAAATATGCACCCATATTTGCATGAGTATTATTCTGTAGCAAAATTCAAGGCTGCATATGGAACACCAATTCCAGCACTTACAGATCAGTCTCAGTGGCCTGAAGTGGACATTCAGTTCTCCTTGTGTCCTCCTTTGATGAAAAGAAAGGCTGGCAGGCCCAAGCAGAGTAGATTCAAGGCTTGGTTTGAGAAAGGTGGGAGCAGCAAGAAGGGAAAGAAAGATGAAAAGAAAGATGCCAAGCCAAAAAGGGCCCAAAAAGGTAACAAGAATAGATGCAAACTCTGTGAAGAACTTGGACACCGAGCTGGCTCTACCAAGTGCAGATACACTACTGAAAAGCCAAAGTATGTTCATCCAAAATCTATCCCATTTCTTGTTGATGATTTTTCTCCCCCAGCTAACTTGCTTGTTTTCAGGAGGAAGCGTGGAGAAAAAGGCCCACCTCTTGTTGTTGACGAATGCTGGCCAGTGAAAAGGGCAAGAATCAATGGCCAAAGAAAGAAGAGAACTAACCAGATCATGTTTGGTGCTGCTGAGGTGCAATCTGAACTTGTTTTGGAGGATGATGTGCAAACTGTTGAGGCTTTAGGGCACACCGTTTCTGATTTGGAAGCTCTGGTGCAAAATGAGGGGCAAAATGAGCCTGTTGTTGAGGCTCTAGTGCAAAATGAGCCTGTTGTTGAGGCTCTGGTGCAAAATGGGCCTGTTGTTGAGGCTCTGGTGCAAAATGAGCCTGTTGTTGAAGCTCTGGTGCAAACTGACCAAGTTGTTGAGGCTCTGGTGCAAAGTGACCATGTTGTTGAGGCTCTGGTGCAAAGTGACCATGTTGATGAGGCTCTGGATCATGATCATGAGGTTGTTGAGGAGGTGCAGGAGGTGAAGGAGACTCTTGGACGTGCTGTGGGGAGGCCAGATGGTAATGGTAAGAAAAAGAAGAGCATAAACCTATTGTGTGGTGTGAAACTTGTGAAGGAGAAGAAAACGAGGGGTAAGAAGAGCCAAAAGAAATAGACATTTGTTATTGTTGTAAACATTTGACACTTGTTGTTGTAATAATTTGGCACTTGTTGTTGTAAACATTTGTTACTATAATAATTTGTCACTTGTTGATAATTTGGACAAAATTCAAATATGATGGTAAATTTGAATTTCAACATATGTAGCTATGTCACTTTTGTATGTTTGTATGAGCTTCCAACGTTTTTCTCATATGTACAATACAACTCATCCTCACCCTGATCCCTTTTGTGAAGTACAACTCACCCTCACCCAAAATGGGGTAGAAATGGGCTCCAAAGCTAGGGTAAACCACCCCATTTCTAAGCAAGTTTTTTTTCGACCATTTCTAAAACCAAGTTTGATATTTTTCCTCACAACTATGTCACATAACATGACACCATGCGAAGGTTTTATATTTTTTTGATTTTTTTTGAATTAGTTATGCACATTTGAATGTCTGGTCAAACTTGAAGGGTTTTCATAAATATTCTTAGCTAGGGGCTGAGGCTCGCAAAACTAGCATTGGATCTCTGATGAAATAGCATGTTGTGAACCTAAAAATTATTTTTACAAAAAATCATCAGCATGGAATCATGTACCTGTAGTTCATATCTTACCCACTTCCAACCGATTCGGCAGGATTTGTCTTTTTCACCAGGGATGGAATAAAAGGTTTGAGATACTCAGGTTGGGAAATTGTACATTCTAGGTGGTCTAGTATTTTTGAAAAATAGGATGTTACCATTTTGAAACTTCAATTTGGTGGTTGCTTCACAAATCCCCCCCTCTTTCGGCACTCAGAAAATAGAAAATGATTTTTTTGTGCGTCGAAAAGGAAAACTTTGTGCTACAACATTGTTAGTCATCCCATTATAGACATGCATGCCAAATATGGGCACATTATCACAAACTATGCCTTGATTCTAGCCATATCATTGGTCATTTGACCCGAAAGCCAGAAAACCTCGGAGGAGATAGGTCATTTTGTGAAGGGTTTTTTGAAATATGATAAATAGACCAAGTTTGATATTTTTCCTCACAACTATGTCACATAACATGACACCATGCGAAGGTTTTATATTTTTTTGATTTTTTTTGAATTAGTTATGCACATTTGAATGTTTGGTCAAACTTGTGAAACCCCGTTGACTGCATCCTAAACCCCGCTAACCCTAAGGCCGAATGAGGACCGTAGATCTAACCCTAGCGCGACACTGTGGCCGTCCGATCGCGTCTTCTAGAAGGATTCCGCGGGTGGCTCTGGGCGATCCGTGGAAGGGCTTGTTCTGCAACCTGATTGGTTGGCGTCTCTTAGAAGGATTTCGTTGCTAGCTCTTGGCGATCCGTGGGATGGATGATTCTGGAATCTGATTGGCTTCATCATTTTTACGTGCAACAGCGTGGCATGCGAGCGTGGCATGCGAGGGCGCTGGGCGGGGCGGGCTGCACCATGCGGGCATGCAGCTGTCCCTAGCGTCGCAGTCTAGCTATTTTACGTCCAACAGCGCTGCAGCGTATTTACTCCCTCCGTCGCATTAAATAAGTTTACGTGTAACAACTTTCTCCAGTCAAACTTACTCCCCTCAGGTTCATTGTAATAAATGAGACTTTGCATGATACCACATCTATGTTATTTTGCACTATGTAGTAGTAACTTAGACTAGTAACATATGCATGATACCACATCTATGTTTATTGCTTGTGGGCAACCCATAAGCTTGTAGGTCACCTTTAAGGAAAATCTTCTAAAGTAAATCTCCACTATGTATTTGGATAGTCATATGGACTACTTTTTGGCTTGTGGATAGCCTTATGGACTACATAGTGGATGCCCAAGTGCATTGGAAAGGTAGAAGTACATTTTTTGTGGACAAATTTTGAAGCCAAACGTACACTTATTTGTGGACAGAGGGAGTATGCATGTCACTATGACCAGCAGAAAAAATATCAAAATCTAAAATATGTAATAAATATAACGTACAGCGTTGGCACACTCCAGACCGTTGGACCGAGCGTGGCATGCGAGGGCGCTGGGCGGGGCGGGCTACACCATGCATGCAGCATGCAGGGTCGGGGGCGGCGGTGCAGGGGTTACAGTACGTCGCATCCTAGCTATTTTTTTCTCTCTTTCGCATTGATCACGCCCGCTTCCCACACGCAACGCAGCGCACGCGTCTCGTCTCGGCGTCTAGGCGGGCTGCACCATGCATGCAGCAGCTGCCCCTAGCGTCGCAGTCTAGCTATTTTGCGTGCAACAGCGCTGCCCCATTAAATAAGTGTACGTCGAACAACTTTCTTCAGTCAAATTTACTTCCATCTGGTTTATGCGCCATACAAAAATTCAATATTACTCCCACCGATTTTTCTTGCGTGTGTAAAAACGAACGAGTACCTTGGTACTAGATTCCTGCATTTATTATCGAAGTAAATCAAGGCCAAATTATATTTTCCCTTTTATTTTTCACTGCCAATGAACAACTACCTTGGACGTTTTTTTCTCTCTTTCGCATTAATGCACATGCATGCATGCAGGGGCGGGGGCGTCGCATCCTAGCTATTTTTTTTTCTCTTTCGCATTGATCACGCCCGCTCCGCCCCGCTTCCCGTCTCTTTCGCATTGATCATGCATGCAGGGGCAACGCAGCGCACGCGTCTCGTCTCGGCGTCTGCGCCAACGCGACGCTGGATTCCCACGCCGCCCTTCACGCCCCGCCCTCAATAAATAGGCAAAACGCCTTTGCCTCCTCATCTCATCTTGCCCCTCATCTCTTCAACCTCGAGCCCGTCCCTTTGCCTCCTCCCAGCCGCCCCCCAAACACTCCGACCATGGCGACCTCCCCCTTCCGCCTCCCTTCCGACACCGAATTAAGCGACGAGGACAACCACTCGGACCACAAGCAGTGGTGGGAGCAGCGGGCGCCCACGCGCCCCAAGCGTGGCAAGAAGAAGGAGAAGAAGTCCCCGCCCTGCCCCTGGGGAGACCAGGGCCCCATCGTCCACAACCCAGTCCCCAACCTCCCCGGCGGCGGCGACCTCCCCTCCGAAGCCTACTGGGCTAAGGCGGCGAAGGAGGAGGCAAAGCAGGAGGCTGCTATCGCCAGGTGGGAGGAGAAGGAGGCCCAGCGCTCCTTGAAGAAAAGGCGCAGACGGCAGGAGGAGGAGCAACGGGAGGCCAATGGCCGGGCCTTCCGGGAGGAGCAACGGAAGCGGGACCAGCGGGAGAGGCTGGCGGCGTGGAATGCGGCTGCACCGGCACCGCCTCCACCGCCGATGGAGTAGGGGGTTAGGGTTTAGGGGCTAGCCCAGGGTTTAGGCGGGGCGCCTATTCCGCCCCTTCTATATTATTGTACTTTTTTATTTTTATTGTAATGTTATCGATCCCCCTATCTAATATAAGTAATGTGCCCAATGTTATCCCAATATTATCTATCCCTTGTTTCATTGTAATCTGTGTTTTATTGTATTGTCATTTGTCAAAACACCCAAAACAACAAGTGTATAAAACAAAAGACACAAAAACAAGTTTATATAATACTCATGCAATATTTATATATTTACAAGTGTATAAAACAAAAGACACAAAAACAAGTTCATATAATACTCGTGCAATATTTATATATTTACAAGTGTATAAAACAAAAGACACAAAAACAAGTTCATACAACACATGGTTCATTTTCAAATAAGACATTTACATATTTACATAAGTTAAAGGAGCGCCCAAGTTATGTTAGTTAAATGGATGTCCTTGGACTTCATTTATATATTTACTTTTGCAAAAAAAAAGATTGCAACCTGAGCACGAGTATCTGCAGATCCACACGTTCCTATTTAGATTGTAATGTGAGTACCATTTTTTTTTGCCCAATCAACATATAGTTACTATTGGGCCTGGATACGTCCATTTTGGCATGGCTAAGTTATATTTGGGCCTGGCCTTTTTCAATTCTCGTCAATTGTTTTTTTACTTTTCAACCCCTCCCCCTCCCCTGCACACGGGCGCCCCCTGCACACTGATAAAAGGAACACTGACGAAACTGACGAAACTGAAGAAACACTGATTTCGAAAACAGAGCAGCTCAAAATTAGCCCGAATTTGTGTTGCATTTTATTCAAGCCAAAGACATAGACCATTACATCCATTACAAAGCATCACTCGAACACTGACTGCGCTGTCTAATGACTAACGATGAGGAGATAAACTAATCCGAGAGAAATTACACAAAAATAAAAAAACCGGCCATCAGATTGTCCTGCTTCTTCAATTCGATGATTTGCCTTAGCTGCTTGTTCATCTTCTTTAGCTCGGCCTTCACTTCCGCATCCACCGTAGTACCAGCGGAAATGGGGTTGCCACATCCCAATTGCTCCACCACGGACGGGTTTTCGAGCTCCCGGGATGCTACCTCCACCCCAATTCGCTCGATGTACTCATCAAGCCACTCAAAATGCCCACATTTTGGCAGTTCCTGAAATCGCAGAGTTGAACCCTAAATCCCAAATTCGATGAAATGCATGAAATTTCGAAAGAAAAGCGAGAAATTGGCGCTCGGAACACTCAGATCTCACCTTTCCCGGCTCGGGCTTGCTATCACACTTCACAAATTCCCGACCAATGTTGCCGTTCTTGTCGGTGGATGTGACAAGCCGCTTCAGGGGCGCGGTACGGGGGCAATCGGGGCACCTCCTCATCGGCACCGCACCATACCGAGGCCATGAGCGGTGGGAGAAAGCAGAGCTCGACATCCCTCGCCGGCGTTGCCGCACTTGCTCGCCGGAGAAGAAAACAGAAGGGGATGAGATGCTGGAACGGTGGCGGGAGTGCTCATGTACGGGGACGGATCGGGGCCAACGGCTCTCTTCGACCACAGGTGGGTCCCACGATATGAGGTGGACATCACGTGAGTTCCGCCGTGACGTGGAGAGGCTATGGGTCCTACTGTACTCAGCTGATTCGAATTCGTTGACGGTCTCGTGGGGTTAAGTAGAAGTGTCGCACGGGAGCTATTTGCCGCCTCACAACCGTCGCATGCCAGCTATTGTTTGCAACGATATCGCTTTACTTCCAATTCCTTGTAAAGACGTCGCATAGGAGCTATAAGCCCGAAGAAAACAGACAAAAAATTCAGAATGTGAGGCGTCAAGCAAGCAGCGGAGGCGGAGGCGGCGCTTCGCCGCCGGTGGAGGAGTTGCCGCGGGCGGTTAAGGGATCTGCGTCCAGTGCAAGGGTCCGGACTCCACCGCCCAATGCCCTTCTCCTCCGATTGGACTCATCCACCTCCGCCGCCGGAGATAAGGAGATCTCCTCCGTTTCCACATCTGCGTCACCCCTCGCCCCTCCGTTCTAAATCAGCAAGTAAGCCCCTGGAACTCCACTCGTTCTGCTGCAATTTCAGATCAAATCGCACCCTCAGCAAAATGTTGGATAAAATCATCAAAACTTGTGTTCGGATGCATATGTAGGGTCAGTTTTTCGGAGTGCTATGCAATACTCTTTTTCGGTTGTGATATACTATGAAATTCCAAGACAGTTTTCCTCGAAGAAAGTTCTGAGTCAATTCAGACTAATTTTATTGTGATACAGAACGGGAGTTTTAATGGGCATACGTTCTAGCTAGAATGTTAGATTTTTTTTTCCCAAAAGACAGCTTTTGATGATTTGACTTCGTTCATGATAATGTGGTTTTCTCCACCCACCCACTTTGTTCAGTATGAGCCATCGAGGAAAGCTCGCTGTTGCACACACACGCTCTGACAAAAAATCCATGTAATTTCATCATCCAACATCCATATCTTGTACTCCCTCTGTTTGGAAATATAAGATGTTTTAGTTTTGTGAATGAGATGTATTTAGACACCTTTTAGTATCTAGATTCGTTTGAACCTATACACTAAAAGGTGTCTAGATACATCTCCTTTACAAACCTAAAACATCTTATATTTCTAAACGGAGGGAGTATGTACTTATTTATCAAGTATCTGGTATGTTGTAGTAGTAGAATAATAACTACGTGCATTTTCAGCATTTAGCCTGAAAAAAAGTTTCCACAGTTTGTGGCTGCAATACTTCTTGTACAATTCACAAGCTTTATGTCGACACAGGAAAAAGTAGCCTGTGAAAGAGCATCAGCTAGTTGTTACAAACCAAACAGAAAATCACCTACACCATTTGCACCCAGAAATTCTCATGATAGATCATACTCCATCTGGAGTATCGTTATTCCTGTACTTCTTCAGTTAGTCTAGGATTCAAGAAGTGCTGTTTCTTTGGAGACAGCATGCTGCGGGCTCCTTTCCAGGGATTTGTGTTCAAAACAGAGAAGAGCATGCAGCACATCCTTCATTGATGGCCGCAGTGAAGGCTGTTCTCCGGTGCATATCATACCTAGCCTAAACACTGCGAATGTGTCTTCCATGTAGGCTGGATCTCGAATGCCCTCATCAAGAAGATCAATTGACAGGCCATACTCTTGATACTGTCTCCATGCCCATTCTGCCAAGCAGTACTCCAAGCCAGCATCATTTGCCACCCGCCCAGTTGTGAGCTCCAACAGGACCACTCCGAAGCTGTAGACATCGACCTTCTCATTCACCTTACACTGATATCCATACTCTGTGAACAAATTAGCCTCTGATCAGCACATGAACAACCTACATTTATACTCCCTCTGATCCATAATAAGTTAAGTACTAGTTTGAGTTTGCATTTCTAGCTCTTACCTGGTGCCATGTAGCCAAAGGTACCACCTACGGCAGATACTGACCCAAGATCTCCGGCTTTCAAAAGAATCCGAGCAAGCCCAAAATCGGCTATCTTTGCTCGAAAATCAGGGTCCAGAAGGATATTGGAAGACTTTACATCGCAATGCACTATGGTGGGTGAACTACCATGGTGCATGTAGCAGAGACCTCTTGCCGAGTCGATGGCAATTTGCAATCTAGTGGGCCAATCCAAAGGTGTGAGTGCACCAATTCTATCCCTCTGATGCAGCCATCGGTCTAAGCTACCATTTTCCATGTACTCATAGACAAGAAGCTTTGCCTCTGAGCTTGAGATGCAGCAGAGCAACTTGACAATATTTGTGTGTCGGATCTCGCCCAGTATCTGGACCTCTGCAAGGAAGTCCTTTTCCAGCTTCTTGTCAAGGTTCTGCATGTTCCATATCTTTTTGACAGCCACCATCCTACTAACACCTTCTCCATCCACAACACAAACTCGGTATACCTTGCCGGACCTGCCACTTCCAATACAGTTCTGCTCACAGAGCCCAGAAAGAACATCATACTCTGTGAAATGCAGTGCATGGAACTGGGTCAGCTTCCATGATAGAGGATCTTGGCTATTCTTTTGCCCCTTTAATAGCAAAAAACCACCAACAGCCGAACCCACAAGCATTATACTGCCAAGAGCAAAGAAGAGGGCTATAAGCCCCCTAGAGATATCATTGCTACTGTTTGCTCTTGCCCTGCAAATTGGTAAATTCGGGATAGAATTATTCGATGAGACACAGAGGGCTGGATTGAAGAGGAAACTCTGCCCATATGCTTCGTTCTGCAATGATGTTGGAATTTCCCCTGTGAGGTTATTCATGGAGAAGTTTAAAAAGTCCAAGCTCAACTTATTGAAATCCTTTGGGATCTCACCAGATAGCACATTTGAGGAGAGGTCAAGGATGGTTAGTTCTGACATAAACCCAAACGCTGCCGGTATAGTACCAGATATCTGATTTCCACTTAGATTAAGTTCGTTGAGGTGGTTCAGCACTCCAATTGTCATGGGTATTGATCCAGTAATTTGATTCCCAGAAAGGTCAAGTTCTATTACCTGTGAAATGCCCGTCAAATCCCAGGGAATTTCGCCAGAAATCAAGTTGTTTGCTGCCCTGAATACTTTCATTTTGCCTGCTAAAGTTGGAATGGGACCAGAAAATCTATTATTGCTGATCTCAAGACGGGTAAAATTCCATGGTAGCTGCGTAGGAAATGTTCCAGAGAAATTGTTGTTTTGGATCATAACTGTCGTGAGCTGATTCGTCACCACTGACCAAATGCTCTTGGGGAACTCTCCAGTGAAATGATTATCGTACAGCATTAAATTGTTCAACATATAACATCCATCTAGCGATTCTGGAAGCTTCCCAGAAAAACTATTATTGAACACAACGATGTCAAATAGCTTCCTGTTGGAGCAAAGATCGGCTGGCAGTTCGCCCGAGAGGTTATTGTTGCAGACCTCAAGATTGCCTAGTGGGGAGTGTTTACCAAGCTCTGGTGGAAGAGGACCAGATAACATGTTCTCGAATAGCCGGATGTCGGTGAGATTTGGCAGCAACCCAATGCTTGGCGGTGTTGATCCATGCAGTTGATTCGTGTAGAGAAACAACAAGGTAAGATTAATGAGCTTACCGAAATCATCTGGTATTGTCCCTGTTAGTTTGTTTGTGGACACATCAAGTTCCACCAAGTTTACAGCAGTCACACTGGATGAGATCTCACCGGTGAAACTGTTGCTAAACAGGTACAAGTACTGAAGCTTCTTATGCTGCCATACCCATGTCGGAATTGCGCCTTGCAGCATATTGTCTGACATATCCAAGAGACCGAGCTCTGTGAGGCTTGACAGGCTCTCAGGGATCTCACCTGTCATGTTCATACCCGACAGCCACAAGTATGTGAGGCGTGTCAACTTGCCAAACTCAACTGGCACTGGAGCGGGCAGAAATGGGTTTTCGGCTAGAGTCAGCACCTCGAGGTTGGCCAGATTGCTTATGTTCTGTGCTGGGTAACTTCCATCAAACTGATTGGTGTCGAGAACCAGTGACTTGAGCATTGGAAACTGCCCAATGGATGCTGGAATTTTGCCCGTGATATGATTGGCTGATAAGTTGAGATGCTCGAGCTTTGCTGATAAACTGTTTATGTCAGCTGTGAGTTGCCCAGCAAAGGCATTGTTGGAAAGGTCTAGGTACTTCAGATTGGAGCAATTGTAGACCACCGTAGGGAATGAAGTGGAGAAGTTATTGTAGGAGAGGTCCAAGTACGTAAGGTTCTTGAGGTGGCAAAGAGAGGGAGGGATTGGTTTGCTAAATGTTTGGTTTCGAAGGAATATGGCAGTGACCATACCATTTTTGCATGTAACTCCTCCCCAGCTGCAGTGATCAGAAGAAGTGGGGTTCCATCTGCCAAGTACAGGTGAGCTCCCCCAATATCTCTTGAGTCCCAGGAGGAGTTGGTGTTCATCACCAGATTGGTTTGTGGACTGTGGGCAAGATCTTGGCAGGAGAAATACTAGTGTTGTAAAGAATAGGAAGAAGCTAGCGCAGTAGCTGTTAGCCATGTCTGCTGAAGCTCTTTGGTTGGAAATCTCTTGCTAAGGAAGAGGAACAAATAGGGCTTTGGTTAGGGAGGGGCAATGCACGGTGGATAAAAAAACCCTTTAATTTGGAGTAACTCTCTTGACCAGCAAGTCTCCTGCTGACTAGTCAAGATATCCTCCTTCACAAAAAACCCTTCAAAAGAAGTGATCAATATTTATTTATTTTAAATATCTGATGGAAACTTTAGTAGTAGTATCTGTAAGTGATCCCAATCCTGGAACTACTTAATCATGCTACATAATATATTTAACAGTTACTCCCCACCCACCCTCTTACATGCTTATGTTTTCATACCATGGGAAAAAGTACCAAGAAATTTAACCGAATCTCTTGATGAATTTGGTTTGTTTTCTACAATTTTCGTTTATTCATTTTTTTTCATATCAGCATTACGGCAATTATTAAGTATTGGAAGTTTGGCTAGACCATTCGATTCTTGGTCTGGATGTAACTACTATGAGGAATGAAACCGGCTGGTCTATTCACCACCTCAGAAGGGAATAAGGCTACTAGAAAATTGAGGGATTGGGTCACCCCGTGATGGGTCACCCCTGTGTTGAGGTAATTCCTCCAACAAATATCTTCTGTAACCTGCAAATGTAAGTACTTATGTTGCTAGTGTATTCTGTTTCATCTCTTAATAAAACAAATTCTGGCAACTGAGTAACTGAAACAGCCAGTTATTATAAGCCAGAGTAAGATAACACTACACTTCTGGATCACCCCTACGCTGTCATTTGCCTCGAGCTGAACATCAGAAGGTCCTGTTGATGTTGACACACTCTTCCCTCACCTGTGCAAAGAGCTCTGTGTTCAGATACCTCTCTGCGCCACTTGAAAACATTGTCACAATCATCTTGCCCTTGTTCTCCTCTCTTGATGCAACCTATCAGGAAGTACATAAATCAGAGACAGCATAATAACCAGATTTATGTAACCTTCACTGTCCTATTTGAAACGAAAGAACATCCTAGAATCTTGAAAAAAAAAACTTGCCTTTAAGCAGGCAGCTGCATTTGCCCCTGAAGATATGCCAACAAGCAATCCTTCTTCCCTCGCCAACCTCCTAGCCATGTCCATAGCTTCTTGAGTAGTTACTGTTACAATTTCATCTATTTGGGACCTGTCCAATATTTCTGGGACAAAACCTGGCCCTATACCTAGGATGTTGTGAAAGGCTGGTTCTCCACCTACGAATCATAGACAAGCAAGATTCTACTCGTTTACAAGCCAAGAAAGGAAGCAAGGTTACTGATGAGTGTAATCGTGCATGCCTATTATCATTTATCCACTGTGTTTCACATAGTATATTAGATTGAAAATATCATTTTTTGGTGGTCAAAGTTTCTTACCTGAAATTACTGGACTTTCAGCTGGTTCAACGCAGATTAATTTTACGGACGGGTTCATTATCTTGAGATACTTGCCCGCGCCTGTTATGGTGCCTCCTGAACCAGACGCAGCTATAAATATATCCACTTTGCCTGCTGTATCTTTCCATATCTCAGGCCCTGCAGACATATTTAGTTCAATACATTGCTGCTGAGGTTCATTTGTTAGTCAAGAATCGGTAAGAGTAGAGACATTGCATGGAAGTAAGATCCTGCAATGACCAACACAATGTGGACCACATAAAAACATATATTTCACACCATCTATTAATTTATTTCAACATTTAATTGTTCAGTTCATAGTCTTCAGTTGGGTACAGGACGTCATGATGCTTATATCGGCCTTGTTCGAGAAGAATCTAAAGTTACTCTGACACTACTTCTCTTGCGTCCTATTTACATCAAAGAAATAGTGTTACCGGTCCATCTGAAGTGCGCATCAGGATTTGCAGAATTGGCGAACTGATCTAGAACATGCACATTACCCAAATCCTTCTTCAGCTGTTCTACCCTATCAAGTAATGCTTTGAATCCATGTTGTGCAGGATCTGTAGGACAGAAGCATGTTACCATCTGACATGTGATATGTGGATCATGGTATTTAGCTTCTTACCAACTAATAACACTTCAGAGCCAAGGTATCGCAACAGCATCTGCTTATCAAGTGACAGTTTGGCAGGCATGACCGCAATGAACTTGTATCCTTTCTGTGCAGCAATGAATGCCACACCGATGCCAAGATTACCACTCGTGACCCCCACCAGCGTTGTCATGCCAGGTGTAATCAAGCCTTTCTCCTCGGCATCTTCGATCAGTCTGCAAATTTTGGCATTGATTAACTCATATGGTAGATTTCAGGCGAAGCAATCCTTCCTCATAAGGAAAGAAAACGAACAGCCACCTGAGAGCACTCCGATCCTTCACAGAGGAAAGGGGCTGGTATGGCTCAATTTTCCCGATCAGCCGAGCACCTATGCCATCTTTCTCCGCAATATTTTTCAGTTCTATCAGTGGTGTCCAACCAATGAGCTGGAAGGCACATAATTTACTTGGAGATTAAACATTACAAGCAGTGCACACTAAAGGAATAAGGGCACCCAAGGAATAATGACAATATACAGAGAAAGTAGGCACCTGTGTGATGTTGGATGCAATACACTCTCCCTGCGAGGACAGCAGAGATGGTATCCCTTTCCTCCCTTCCTGCAGCTCCATTTTTCTGGTCTTATTTCGCTACAGAAAAAACTAGAAACTAAACAAGCTCGAATGTTTTGAACAAATGGATGAGTACAAATAGGAGGTGCTCCGTTGTCCAATGATGTTCTGTGTATATATAGCTGATAAGTTCCAGTCTGATGGTGCACTACATGGATAAATTAATACCGAGTTTAGGAGGAAGGCTACCAAAGCTGTGAACCGAGACCAGGGAAGTATCCCTGAAACTTCTCCAGGCATTTTTTAAATCAAAGTTTCTTCACATATGACACTACGTCAGTGTGCAGGTGCAGCATGCCCCACATGATATGAAATACAAAAGCTACCGGTTGGTTGGAAGCCTGAAACTTGGACCACAAGTTTCCCTGCCTAGAGTGCAAGATAGTCAACCATTATGCAGAGGGCGAGAAGGAACATTGTGGCAAGTGCACCAAAATACTGATTGTTTTCTGAACTCCGACCTATCTGTAGTACATTTCCTTTTCTCCTGATAGCATGATAAACTTATCACCTTTTAATAAAGTATTTTTCTAACAGGCGTACATTGACCTTTTAACATTTAAGTAAATGATTTATATTTTTATTATGTTTTACTTTTATATATCCACACAAACTATTTTTGGTATTTTCTGTCGTAACATCCTCTTGCACTAACTTTGTTGGCTGAAAAAAGCTAGCTTGCGAATAGATGTTGTCGGCTATTTAAAAACCAATTTTGAAACATTAAAAAGTCTCTGCTATCAAAATTGAGTGTCCTAATCGAAATCTGTTTTCACCAAAATATAATAGTAATATCTACTATGTTTTACATTCAATTACTTTATTTTTTGGAGTCTACCGCAGTTTGCTTCTAATACTACTTCCGTCCCAAAATAAGTGACGCAGCTTTGTCTAGATACGCATGTATCTAGAGGTGTTTTAGTGTCTAGATACATTCGTCACTTATTTCGTCACTTATTTTAGGACGGAGGGAGTACTAGTTTCCATTGCACTTTGTTGGATTATGTTGCATTTTCTAGTGCACTTTTAAAGTAGTTTATACTGTGATTTACACTTTGTAGAGTATTTTACCCTAGTTTCTACCACTCCCTCCGATCCATAATAAGTGTCGCTCATTTTATACTAAGCTAGTACAAACTTTGTACTAAGTGGGCGACATTTATTATGGATCGGAGAGAGTACATCTTTGGACGGAGTGTGTTGCAATTTTTGTCCAAATCTACTGCATCCACTACGAAGAAAGAAAGAAACTACTACTAGAAAAAGAAAGAATGGAATTAGTAGCAGTAACTAGTGTCTTTTCTCGAACACAGCATCTAAATGCATGTTATTTTGTATTAACTAGTATTCTTATAGGGTGTTTAACAGTTAAGAAACTCTTATACGTTTACAGGGGAGACAACCTCTCTTTTTTCTGCAAATCACTTGTATTACTCAAAAACATCAGGAATTACTGCAGGTCCAGAGGATAACCATACTGCCGCACGTCTACTAGATCTAGCATAATTTGCCATAAAATGGCTACTAGTATTCTGACATCTTCTAACATGAGTAATACAAGTTTGTCTAACCTTAAGCAAGGTTTTAATCTCTTGAACTATCATGGCTGATCGGTCTAGCTCCACTTTATTCAGCATATTGACTAACTCGAGGCAATCCACATCAACAATCGGCGGTTGGTTGCATCAACGCAAGGCTATCTCCAAAAGGCGCCGCAGGATTAGGACTGTGGCGGCAGGGTCGAGGCGAATAGCTGGGCGCGGGACATTCAGGGCGTGGTGGGCATGCACGAGATTGGTCAGTACCTATACCTATGGCATGCCATCACACATACCACGCTCACCGCCGACTGTGACCGCCTCGTCTGGAAGTGGACGCCCAACGGCGTATACACCGCCCAGTCATGCTACAAGGCTCTCTTCCACGGATCGATGCTGTCCCATAGCTGCAGGCTGATCTGGCGGACCTGGGCACCGCCACGCGTCAAGGTATATCACTGGTTGGCGATGCAGAACCGGTGTTGAACTGCTGACTGCCTCGCGAGTCGAGGGCTGCAGCACCACCCCAAATGTCTGCTCTGTGACCAACTCCCCGAGACGATGCACCACCTCACCGTCGCTTGCCCCTTCGCTAGGCAAGTGTGGCACGAGGTCCTGTCCTGGCTCAGGTTGCCTTGCTAACCGCCCAGCGTCAATGATGCCAGCCTCACAGACTGGTGGAGTGACACAAATGCTGCCATGCCGAAGCCCATGCGTAAAGGCTTGGCCTCCATCACCCTGCTCACGCCCTGGATGATTTGGAAGCATCGCAACGACTGCACATTCAACAACATGCAGCCCTCAGTGCCTGACCTGTTAGCCAAGATCAAGGAGGAGGCGTCGATGTGGGTCATGGCTGGTGCCAAGGGCTTACGGGACGTGTGGCCCACGACTTGGGATGTCCATTGCTGTATTTTTTTGGTGTTTTTGCGCCTTGGAATCCCCTAGGGGATTTGTAACTCTGAACTCTTCCTATTCAATGAAATGAAACACAATAGTCTATTGCGTTTTCTTGAAAAGGAAAGGCCCTCCAACACTGCAAGCAATTCTGCATGCAAAGCATCTCCGCAAGATAAAATCTGGCAACACGAAGACAGCAAAGTTTCCCCATTGTGGTCTCTGACAACAATCCCTGCACCAGCATCACCTTCAGATCCAAAGGATCCATCATTATTTGCCTTGCACCAGCCAGCTGGGAGCGGAGTCCAATTCAGATTAAGTTCAGTGTGAGTAGCTCCACCAATGATCTGCTGGAAACGCTCGGGTCGTTCCCCCTCGTCGCTCCCGTGGGCGACGGGAGGGAACCCTAGCCGCCACCTGCTCAGGCCCCTCCCCTGCTCCTCCCTCTCCTCGCCGCCGCCGGAGGGCGTCTCTGGGCAAAGCCCGGGCGCTGGCGGCGGCGGGGACTCCTCTCCCCCTCACGCGGAAGACTTGGCGCGGGCCGACAGGGCCGGTGAGGGCGGCGCGCTTGACGAGGGGCGTGGCGGCGTGGCTGCCTCGGCAGCGGCGTGGCGGCTTCGTGGTGTGGTGGTGTGCCCGTGCTGGAGGCGGAGGCTGCTCTCGGGCGGACACCAAGCCCAGGTGGTTCTCCGGGTGGCCAGCGGCAGCGACGACGCTGCGGATGGCGGGGACGGCGCTGGGATGACGGCGGCAGCGCTGGCGACAGGTGGTGCTGGGCGGCCGGAGATGGCGCCTTGGCGGCGCGGGCTTGCCGGCTCTGGTCTGGGCCCGTAGGGCCCCGATCTGGGTCTGGTGGGCCCCTGGCGTTCTGCCCCCTCCCCTGCGCCTGGGTGCGGCCAGGCAGCACCTCCTCCTTGTCCGTCCTCCTCGGTTCCGAGCGCATGGTGCTGCTGCTCTGGCCGGGTTGAGCAAATCCCAACGCCATCTTGGCTTGGCGGCTTGAGGCGTCCGTGCGGCGCTGGCGGCAAGGTGGGTGGGGCTGAGTGGCCGGCGATGCTCTCTGAGGTGGATGTGTGCAGGCCTGCAGCGACTCATCCCATGGTGGCACTTGCGCCGCTTGCGGCTCGGTGGTACCCCTCTCAGGCGGCCTGTCCCCTTTGTGGGCATGGCTGCCCCCGACCTGGCGCGCTGGACGTGCTGCCGGCGGGTTGCCCTAGCAAGGCTAGTGCTTTCGGAGGAAAGGGTCAGCGCTGGAGCTCTAGGTGAAGAACAGGCAGTGCCTGCAGTGGTGAGGTACCATGCTTTGGGCGAAAGCCCTGCCTTTCGGGGCCGGTGACGGCGACGCCTGTGGGCGCCGTTTCCTCTGTGGCGTCATCGAGGAGTTTCGGCACCTCCCTTGCCTAGGGTCTCATATTCCGGGTGAAAACCCCAGATTTGGCTTGCCAAATCGGGTGACGACGGCGTCTTTGACGTCGTACCCTCTCTGGAGGCGTCGTCTTGGGAACTTGAGTTCGGGCCATAGTTCTTCCTCGTGGATCTCTGCGCTGACCACATGGGAGGTATCTTGCGATGCAGGTAGCGTGCCGGCCTCTCGAGGGGTATCGCGGTGGCTTGCGCGACGAGGATCTTCCTCGAACAGCGCGAGCAGGCCTCTGGATGAGCAGTGGTGGGCTGGCCTCTGGGTTTGTTGGCGGGCTGTTGAAGACTGCACGCTTGCACGTCTGTCGAGGTTGCCGGGAGCTAGCCGGTGCGCCTATGGCGCTCCTTGGATTTGGGCTGAGGCCGGAGCAGCAATGCTCCCAGCTGAGCCATGGTGGGCTAGCGGGATTCGGGTGGTACGCGTCTTGGCTGTGGCTGGCAGGTTCTTGGTAATTTCGATGATGCACAAGCACTGCGACTTTCATCGGCAAGGGTTCTGTCTTGCGGAGGAGCTTACTCTGCAGCGTCCTGGAGGAGCACTCGACGGATTTCGGCCTTTTTGTCGTAGTCTTGTTTTGAGTGTTGGGTGTGTGTTGTGGGTGTCTGGCCTTTTCTTGGGCTTGTATTATAAACTCCTTTTTCTATCAATGAATCGAAACGCAAAGCTTTTGCGTTTTCGCGAAAAAAGATTAAGTTCAGTGTGTTGCACACTAACTGAAGACAGCCCCTTTGCATATGTGAGTTTATGTAGATAACATGTTAGCACATAATGATCAAGAAAAGGTGAACAAATATAGTTTACATAGTCCAACATCCATATAACAAGTATCTATTTGTTAGGAAGTCAGCTAATTATTCGTGTGCCAGTGGCATGATTTGCTCCTACTGTAAATACTTCTTCTATCAATGCACCAAGGTCCAAAGTCTGCCTTTTTTCCTCAAAAACATTTGCAATTGCATCCATATTTAACAAGGTTCACCTTGTACAAGATTGTTCGTATGAAAGCTAGTTGCTACAAATGGAAGGGAGAATCACCAAGACCATCTGCAGATATATATTCTCATCACCATCAGTCTTGCTTCTTTCTGAATATAGCTTCTCCCCTGGGACTGGGAGTTGAGAGATCACAAGTCACACGTTTAAGAATATGAGAAGGAAGAAGCAAGTAATATTAATCTGGGCTGAACTGTTGATCATCATGATGTATACGTTGTGAAATACTCAAGACAAAAATTGATAGATTATTTCGCAATTTAGCAGGTTACAAAGTGCCAATGGTAGTCGTTGTTAGACTTGTGAACCGTGATTTTGCTGCAACTGAGATGTCTGGTTACATGTTCATGAATCAGAGATGCAAATCAACAGTGATTGGGGAAGCTTCCCTGCTCTCTTATAAGAAAACTAGTTAAGGACTTAAGGTACATGCTCTAAAAGAACTAGTTAAGGACTTAAGGACTTAAGGTACATGCTCTCTTACATGTTCATGCTGTTATTTTCTTCACGCCCTTAGTATCAGACATCCACTGTTTTAGTCATATTAATGAAAGAAATGCTTGTTTCTCACCTTCAAGGTGTATTACGAGAGTTTTCTATCTTTCTCCTAAATTATTGTTCTTCCAAGCAGGCTTGATACTTGGATTTCTAACATACTGCACATAAAGTTTCTAATTTATATCTAAGAAATCAAAGAACGACTAACCACTATAGTCAAATCAACCATTTGACATGCTTGCCAGAGTAGCGTAAGCATGAAAATCACATTATGATGATATCACAAGCATATTTTACCTAATGGGCGATTACTCCTGTGTTTGTCAATGCCTGTCACACCCAAAGTAGCCGGAATAATTAGGCCAAGGCAAATTCGAAGGATAGGAGCCGCTTCTCTCCAAAACCTCACTGGCAAGGAGTCTGCGGCCTGTTCAGTATTCAGTAGATTTTACGTTATCGAGAAGGCTAGGAAACTTTAGATTTATGTTTTTCTAAGCCGTACGAGAAGATCAAACAGGATAAGTCGTACTAACCACGGGTCATAATAAGCTATTTGAGCTTGTTCCACTTTTCTGAAATCATATCCCTAGAATCTGATTACTTCATGGCTAAACAGCCACTAGCCGTTTCACAAGCTGCTATGCTCTTTGAGCCCTTTTTCTTGCTTATCTTTCCCTCCTTTCGGCAGTCAGGTTAGGCTCTAGCTCTTTTGCGTTTCATTAGTCCACTTTTCACTTCCTAGTATCCAATTAGGGCACTATCTTCTCACCTAGTTTCTCATTAGAAGTCCCCTAGACAACCAATTAGAAAGTACGGTATCACAGTTTTAATTGAAATTTGGAGGGTATTTTATGTTCTCTGTGAAACTCGTGTTCCAAACAGGCTCTAGACAATTTTGAAACTTCAGATGGCACGATGGCATCACAGTGCCATAGTATTTACCTTCCAAAATCCAAATCTCAAAACAAACTTCGTAGCTGAAGTCGATGGGAAATGCCATCACATAATCTGATGAACGTTTCACTTTCAGCTATGAGGCCTCAGCCCATGGCATCCACATGAGGTTGTACCTGGCTACATGCCTACTGAGATACATCCACTGCCCTAGCCTACAAAGGCTGAGCCTCCCCAGCAACCACCTCCAAACACTGAGCCATCAGGCTGCACGTCCAGAAATGAGGGTTTTTACTCTCTACACATCATTTTCTCGAAAGAAAGAAGTTGCAGAAGTTCAGCGTACAAATGCACATCATAGATCACAAGTCAGAAAGTCATGCAGAAAGATAATAGTTTGAGATTCCCTTGGTGGCCAGGTGCAATAGTTGTCCAGCTACTCCTACAGCAGCATCAACCCCTAATCTTGGAAGGAAAGTCTATAAATTGCTGAACAAAGAGACTGCGCTATAGTACCTTTTGGGTGAGACCCGATCACAATCGTTTAGTTGAAAGGTCGATACTATGTTGAAACTTAACATTAGAACAGAAAAATGGTATGTATCTAGACAAAGTTGAGTCAACTAATATGGGTCGGAGGGAGTATTTCAATTTACTTTTTACTCCTGTGGCCATGGAAGAACTTCATGGCAACATAACGACATCAATTCTGTTAACTAACCGTGAAGCACCCACTCCGCTCATATTTTGGGGCCCAATTTTTGCATCAGGACACCTGTAGACTTGTAGCACATCATCAAGAGGTTGTTCACAAGAGAATGCTCTAGTTGGATTTTCTAACTGTGATGATCATCCATCGATCTAGTGTGGTAGGGATGCGCATCAGGTCAAAAGGTGGCATGTTTTTAAGTCACCTTTGGTAGTTCATGTATCATCTCATCAAAATTTCTAATGGAAAATAATTTACAGTAGGGGCATGTTTCCGCTTTTTGTGGGTGCCCAAGAATATTGGAGGTTCTTGGTAGAGCCTATCAACCTATATAATATCTTCAGGAACGCTTCCAGTTTAACTATTCCTGATTTGTTGTTTGTCAAGGATCTAGTCCATCTATGCATACCGCTTCTGATAGAGCTTATCAGGGGAACAGTGGCATGTGAGTAGCTATGATATTCTCCATTTGATTCACTTCATGGGTTCCTTTTCAAGTTTCTGGAGTTGATCATTACCTCTGGAAAGGGGAGGAAGGCTAAAGCAGGATATTTTTCTCTCTGCTAGCTTTATCTTTCACTTCCTCCTCTTCTCCTATTCATTTTTGACGAAACTCCTCTCATGTTATTGATCAGACAGTTCTGCACTTAGCCCCAATTTTTCGTAGTCCCTAACACCCTATATTTATGTAAACCATACCCTATATTTATGTAAACCATATTTCTGTAAAGAAAATTAAGGTTGTGAAACATTGCTGTGCTGCAAACTCGTCAAGCAGAGAGGAGTTATGGCATGAAATAAATCATGGATTTTGAATTTTATTGTACTAATGCCTGCATATAGTAAAAAGAAACTATTTTCATCCTTTTTTTAAACTGAAATCTTGAATTAGATGGCTCTGCAACTCGTTAACTAGGCTGGATAGATGAAAGAAAACAAGGGCCGTGATAATGGTTAAACATCCCATAGAAAAAGTTACATATAAACCAAATCGAAAGACAAGCATCCATATAGAATGGAGAAGCGTGTACATATAAAATACAAGCCCAATCATCTTTGATTGGTAAAGAACAGGGATGGAGTCCATACCATCACCTTCAAAAGAGTCCATACCATCACTGTAAGATTGGCATAGCTTGATCTGGCTAACAGCCTTGGAGAAAAGGTGCCTGATTGGAGAGAATCTTTCCTGAAGGGGATGGCAACTGGAGAAACCATGCCAACCCTCCAACCAATATCCAGAGAACATGAACCATCCTTTTCCATTTTGTAGGTCATGCTGGGTGGAATTGGATTTTCGAATCACCTACAACATCAGTGCTACGGTAACATCACCGTCAGAGATGGTACGAACCAAGTGGTAGCTGCTGTTTTTCAGATTTCCTTGTAAGGCCTGAATTTATCTGAATGGACTAAATATCCTGCAGGATTGAACTGGTTTATGTAATGTTGGGTTCGATTATTTCTAGTTTAGAGGCGTTCTTTAATGGAAACGTGAAATTTTAATCATAAAATTTTCGAGCTCAACACATGTGTTCGTGTGGTTTTTGGTTCAACCGGTCGTTGTGCTCGCCATTGCCGTTGTGCTGGTGTGTTCAGGCGGTGCTCCAGAGTCCAGACCTGGTTCAGCTAGGTACCGTGGCCATGTGTAGGGTTTTCGCCTGATTTTCCTAGAAAAACTGTCCCATGTGATTTTCGCTCCGGTTTTTCCTACTAAACCGAACAAGAATGTGTCGAGTTTGTATCAGTTTTTGGCTAGTTTCCCTTATAAACTGAACAATTCTATTCTACTTGATGAAGTGGCAGAGGTCATGGTACAAGCTTGCACATGCAGACATGGGTAGGTTAGATCACCGCGTCGAGCTAGAGCTCCGTGGCATTCCTGCCCATGCCTGGCACGCCTCCACCACCGAGCACATCCTCGGGTCGGGGTGTTGGATCGAGCAACAGCACCCGAGCACGCGCGCGCGGACCGACCTCGCCACGTTCCGCTTGACGGCGCGAACGGGTGACGCTGCGCGCATCCGCCGCCGTGCGATCCTAGAAATCGTCCCGGGCGCGCCACCGCATAGACCCGCCGTCCGTTCGCACGCTCAAGTATCCCATTGAGGTCTTGTTGGTGAGCCAAATCGCTGTACGGGTCACCGCTCCAACAGCCAGCCCCCCACCCGATGATGGCGACGCTGGGGGCAGCGATGGTGCTGCTGACCGCGGCAACCACCCGCAGCCCCGCACCGGAAGGCAGAGGCGTCGTGGCCGTGGCAGGAAAAGGCGGCGCTCCGCCTAAGCATAGGCAGGTCGCGCCGGTGGTGCGGCCGTCGATGCTGCTTTCGGGTTGCTTGCCACCGCCTACCCGCACCGTGCTGACGGGGTCGCCATTGATGCCTAGGAACCGCGTCTTGGCTGCCATGGCCGAGCCATGTCCAGGACGATGGACCCATGGCCTGGTCAGCGTGGGCCCCGCCGACGTTCGCCGAGCCAAAAGAGGCAAAAGCAGGTTGCGCAAAGCGCGAGCCAGGACAAAGATGGGACGGACAAAGCTGGAAACGCTCTAGGACCCACCCCGACAAGGTTTGCATCAGCCCTACCAGTTGGGATTCGATCGACGCCTGACACAACCCCATTGGCCTCCCCTGCTTCTGCCTCCCTGATGGGGCCTCGGGATCAGGCCTCACCTGCCTCGCCACTGGACAGCGAAGTTGTTGATTCCACGCTGGGCGTGGACGGCGTCACCCCCGAGGCGGATCGCATGTCGGTCCTAGCCAGTGCATCGCCAGCTTCGCCACATGGAGTAAATTGCAGGAAGCTACCACAACTCGGGCTGTCAGAACGAGTCAGTACCAACATTCTTAATTTTTGCTTGTCAGTACCAGTTTTCGGACGGGCCAACGCAAATCCCGCTGATCCCTGTCTAATGCCGTTTTTGATAGTGCGGCCCCACTGTTAGGGTCCACGTGTGCAAACGGCCATTGCGGCGCCGTTTGGACCGCATTGTCTAAGACAGGAGACGGTCCATGCTCCTCGGACACTCGTCCCAGCTCGCTTTCTCTTCTCCTACTACCGTTCTCGCTCGACCAGGAGGCGATGGAGGAGCCGGCGAGTCCTGGAGGCGGCGGCAGCAACGAGGGCGGCATTTGGAGCTCTAGTGCTGTCGGCGGAGACAGCACACGCGACAGACGTAGAGTGGCGGAGCAGGATGGATTTGATGAGCTATGGCCGTCTCGGCCATCGACGGCGGCAGTGATGCTGGCGCAGCTCTGGGTGGACAATCCAGCGCAAAGCGAAAGGTGGACCAGCGGGCTCGGCGGAGTAGAGTACGTGTTCACTTTTCCCCCAATTTCCTATCTGAAAATTTCTGTCTAGGGTTAGGGTTTGCTGAATTTTGCCATTTTCTCTTGATTTCTATAGTCTGGATCCTAACATATGGGAAGTCAGAATTCAGTTGGATGGTGTAGACAATCTAGAGAGGAGAATAGCCAGATAAGACATTACTTATATGAATATAGTTGTAGTGATTGAGGAAAAATGGTTTAGTTTTCAGGATTCCATTTACTGCATAATGTTAGGTGTACATGAATTGGTTCAGAACAACTGCAAGATCTATGAACTATTGAATCATTTTGATTCAAGTAGGGCGCTGTCTTTGTTTGTGAAGAGGGGCAAGTCTGTTGTAGTTAGAAAGAAGAATAAATCTCCAGACAAGTCTAGTGAACCCACTGCATCTTCTATTGTGCTGCTTGAAGAACATGTTCCTTATGATTGGAGTGAGCGTGATGTCTATGTTGTTGATGGAGAAGGTTGCATTTTTACAAGTCAGAGTGGTAGCACTGTCTTAGGTGATGAATATGCACCTTCTAGTAGAAACCATGATGTTCCAACTCAAGAGAGTCAGATTGTGGAGAAGGGTAAAGCAATACAAAATGAAGACAGTGATACTGATGATGATGGCAGCAATGGTTCAGACCATGAACTTGATTCCTGGTGGAACATTGACATTGGACAAGTTGATGTTGCACATTTGGAAGAAATGAGGAAGAAGGAACTAAGAGAAATGGCTGAGAGGATTGAGGAGAGGAGGAGGGAGAGAGAGGATCCCCTGCTGCATTGTGAATGGGACACAAATATTGAAGATTTGTTTGTGACTACAGGAGAAGAAGTTGCACATGAGTTGGAACCAGCACCTGTTTCAGTCAATAAGAAGAAATTGCCTATAAAAAGAGACCCCACTTTGAGGTGTCATTCAGAAGTGGAGATACAAGAGGAACCAGATTACATACCATCATCCGATGAAGACAAGGACACTGGTTTACTTGAGGAGGAGGAATCGGACAATGAATTTCAGCCATTGTCAATGGTGCCACCAAAAGGCAGAAAGAGTAGAGCAAAGAAAAGGCCAGAGAGGAAGTGGCATGATGATAGAAGGCTGCAGCCACATAAGCAACTTTGCTTTAAGATGTGCTTTGTCAATGTTCAACAATTCAGGGATGCTTTGATAGATTTTCACATTGCTCAAAGTAGGAATTTCCAGTATTGGAGAAACTCTAATATTAGAGTCATTGTTCATTGCATCAAGAAGGGTTGTCCCTTCCGTATGGTGGCATCTGAGATAAAAGGTGAGAAAACCTTTGTCATTAGGAATATGAGACTACAACATACTTGTAATACTATAAATGAAAGTACCAGGGTCAGTGCTAAATGGTTAGCTCACACATATGTAGGTCAGATCCAAATACAGGAATTCAGTCACTCATAGATGCAGCAAGGCAACATCATGGTGTGGAAGTCAGCAAGGATATGGCCTACATGGCAAAAAAATTGGCTCTAGATGCTGTGTTGGGTGATCACAGGGAGCAGTATGTAAGGCTTAGAGATTTTGCTCAAGCTATCATTGATACTAACCCTGGTAGCAGGATGGTTGTGACAACTGTAACACCAACACCTATAACAGAAAATCCCTGCCCTGGCCCAACATTCCATGGTTTCTTCTTTTGTATCAATGGAGCCAGAGAGGGTTTTCTAAATGGTTGTAGGCCATTCATAGATGATTATAGTCTCATATTATTTTTATAGTGTGCCTCCTTTTCCCTGTGTGTTATCTTATTTGTCTACAGGGCTTGATGGTTGCTTTGTGAAGCTGTGCACTGGTGCTCAAATTTTGGCTGCAACAGGAAGGGATGGCAATAACAACATGTACCCTATTGCCTTTGTTGTTATACCCAAAGAGGACAAAGCCAATTGGTGTTGGTTTCTAACTCAGCTTAAATATGCCCTTGGTGGAGAAGAGGGGCAGTTTGGTAGATACACATTCATGTCTGATAGACAAAAGGTTTGTCTTATCAACTAGTTCTTATCTTGTGCTTGTCTTGCAATAGTTAACTAGTTTATCTTGTGTTTATCTTGTGCTTGTCTTGCAATAGTTAACTAGTTTATCGTGTGCTTGTCTTGCAATAGTTAACTAGTTTGTCTTATCAACATAGGGACTTATTTCAGCCATCAACATAGTTTTCCCTAATATCCCACAAAGATTTTGCTTAAGGCACATATATGCCAATTTCCAAACTGCTGGATTTAGGGGTGAAGATCTGAAAAAGATAATGGATTCTGCTGCCTATGCTTACCAAAAGCACCACCATGAGCTTGCCATGGAGAATCTGAGAAAGGAGAGTGAGGCAGCTTGGAAGTGGCTAAGTGAAATCCATGTGCACACATGGGCCAGGCATGCATTTGACACCACCTGCAAGACTGACCTTGTGGTAAACAACCTGAGTGAGGTATTCAATAGATACATACTTGATGTTAGGAGGAAACCAATAAGAACAATGATAGAAGGAATAAAAGACAAGATGATGGTGAGGAATCATGAGAAGAGGACAGGTGCTGGTATTGCTAGGTGGGAAATCATTCCCCACTTCAGTGAGCAACTTGAAATATTTAAGAAGAACTCTAGATTCTGCACACCAAGGATTGCAGATGTAGGTTTGTGGCAAGTGACTAATGCTAGGGGTGATGCAACCCATGCTGTCAACCTGGTGGACAAGACATGTGGATGTAGGAAGTGGGATGTCACAGGCCTGACTTGCAGTCATGCATGTAGTGCTATCATCAAATCAAAGAAAAGACCAGAGGACTATGTTAGCCACTTTTTCAAAAAAGAGATGTATGTTAAAGCATTCAAGCCCATAATTTACCCAGTCCCTGGGTAGCATGGCTGACCCAAGACAGGGATAGCTGACATCATTCCACATGTCTTCCATATCAAGAAAGGGAGAACGCAAGAGAAGAGGAGAAAGGGGAAGTTGTGGTGCCAAAACCTAAACAGACATCAAGAATGGGAACCATAACATGCTCTAATTGTAAACTGCAGGGCCATAGATACACTAGCTGTGCACAGCCTTTGAGGCCTGATTTGGTGATTAGAAAGAATAAGCATGTGGTGAGTTTCTGTCTAGCCTACACCACCTGATACGTTGGAAACGTATCTATAATTTTTGATGCTCCATGCTTGTTTAGTATCTACTTTGCTTTACTTGTCTACACTCTGAGGTGCTTTTTACATGTTCTCTGGTACTAACCTATTAACAAGTTGCAACAGTGCCAGATACCTGTTTTCTGTTGTTTTTGGTTTCAGAAAAGTTAGTAAAGAAATATTCTCGGAATTGGACGGGACAAACGTCAAAGTCAATTACTTTCCGTGGGGAACAAGAAGTCTAGAGGAGAGACGGAGAAGCGGCCCAGGGAGGCCAACCCCCCCCCCCTAGGCGCGGGTGGGCCCTAACCCACGCCTGGGTAGGGTTTGCCCCTCCTGGCCGCCTCCCGTTCTTGCCCCTTCGCCTATAAGAAGCCCTCGATGCAGAAACTCTCAGTACCC
The DNA here is from genome assembly GCA_916181665.1 of Avena sativa. Lineage (NCBI taxonomy): Eukaryota > Viridiplantae > Streptophyta > Magnoliopsida > Poales > Poaceae > Avena > Avena sativa. Next base: position 55,416,033 of record OV702284.1, on the reverse strand, counting down.
GATTAAAAATCCAAGAAACCGTCTGTAGCCGCCGCCTCCATTGTCCCTAGATCGGGGGGATCTGAAGCTCTTCCCGGCACCATGCCGGAGGGGAGATCATCCCGGAGGCCTTCTCTCCGGTATGATTCGTGAGTAGTTCCACCTTGGACTATGGGTCTATGTAGTAGCTAGATGGTTGTATCTCCTCCTTTGTGCTTTCATGTATAGATCTTGTGAGCTCCATTCATGATCAAGATCTAATCTATTTGTAATCATGCATGTTGTGTTTGCGGGGATCCGACGAATATTGAGATTATTATGTTAGTTTGATTAATGGTTCTATCTTTATAATTCTATCATGTCTGTGTTGTTTGTGATCTTGCATGCTCTCCGTTGCTAGTGGTTATCTTGGCCAAGTAGTTGCTAGTGACTCCAAGAGGGAGTATTTATGCTCGATAGTGGGTTCATGCCTCTAGTTTCCAAGGGAAGTGATAATAATCTCTTAGGTTGTAGATGCGATGTTGCTACTAGGGAGAAAACAACGGTCTCTTGTTAATGGAACATGTGGACTATTTACCTTACACACTTTGCTTAAAGCAGTTTTCTGTTAGTTGCAACTTAATACTAGAGGGGGTTCGGATGATAATCTGAAGGTGGATTTCTAGTCATAGATGCAGTTGGATTACGGTCTATGTACATTGTTGTATTGCCCAATCAACCTCATAGGATCTTTCTGGCTAGTAATTGCATTGTTATGCCTTGCTCAGTTCCTATCAATTGCCTCGTTGTAATTTGTTTACCCTTCATGCCATGTTGTTTATCTAAGAAGGGCACCTCTAGTGAACTATGGACCCCGGTCCAATCTTTACCATTGATACATCTTCCACTGTTACTTGTTTACTTGCTGCAAACCATTACCTTCCACATCATATGTTTAATCCTTTGTTACAGCAAACCGGTGAGCTTGACAACCTCACTGATTCGTTGGGACAGAGTCTTGAGTTTGTGTTGTGCAGGTCTCCACATTGCTTCCAACACCTATGTAACGTTTCCTTCCTCCTTCTGGTTCGATAACCTCGGTTTCTACTAAGGGAAATCTTGCTGCTGTACTCTTCATACCTTGCTCTTAGGATTTCCAACTAAGCACTCTTCCTCCCTGTTGAGTGTAGCATCAAGTAATTTCTGGCGCCGTTGCCGGGGAGGCTAAGGACGTCTTCATTAGGGGAGTCCTTCACTTCCTTTATCTTTACTTTGTTTTTAGTTTGCTTTGTTTCTTTTGCTTGGTTTTGTTTGCCTCTTTCCAAAAAAAAACCCCAAAAAATTAGTCTAGCTTGGTTTGCTTTCTTTATTCAAAAACATAAAAAATTAGTCCCTGCTCTAGTTGCTGCTGCTGCTGCTGTTTTTGGCTTGCCCACCTTTGCCAAAATGAACTCTGCTGAGAACACCAAGTTGTGTGACTTCACTACCACCACCAACAATGATTTCCTAAGCACACCTATTGCTCCACCTGCTCTTGATGCTATCTTTTATGAAATTAAGCCTGCTTTATTGAATCTTGTGATGAGAGAGCAATTTTCTGGTACTGGTTCTGATGATCCTGCTGCCCATCTTAATAGCTTTGTTGGACTTTGTGAGATACAAAAGTATAAGGATGTAGATGGAGATATTATTAAGCTCAGGCTTTTTTCTTTCTCCTTGAGGGGAAAAGCTAAAGAATGGTTGCTATCTTTGCCTAAAAATAGTATTGATTCTTGGACTAAGTGCAAAGATGCTTTTATTGGAAAATACTACCCTCCTACTAAGATTATTGCTATGAGAAGTGATATTATGAAATTTAAACAACTTGATAGTGAACATGTTGCTCCTTCTTGGGAAAGAATGAAATCTTTGGTTAAAAATTTCCCTACTCATGGACTTACTTCTTGGATGATTATCCAAACTTTTTATGCATGTTTGAACTTCTCCTCAAGAAACCTGTTGGATTCTGCTGTTGGAGGTACTTTTATGGGACTCACCTTGGGTGCTGCAACAAGGCTCCTTGATAATATGATGGTTAACTACTCTGAATGGCATGTTGAGAGAGCTCCACATGGTAAGAAGGTAAATTCTGTTGAGGAAGCTTCCTCTTTGAGTGAAAAGATTGATGTTATTATGGATATGCTTGTTAATGGGAAAGCTCCTCTAGATCCTAATAGTGTTACCTTAGCCTCTTTGGTTGCTCAAGAAGAGCAAGTTGATGTGAACTTCATTAGAAACAACAATTTCAACAACAATGCCTATAGGAATAATTTTGGTAGCAACAACAATTATAGGCCTTATCCTCCCAGTGGAAATGTTTATCATGATAGATCTGGAATGCCTAGCGAAGAGAGGATTCTAGAAGTAGAGAGATCCACTAAGAATTTTATGCAAATGCAATATGAGAAAAATAAGATTTTCACTAGAACTATGGAGGAACAATCTATCATCTTGAAAAACATTAGCCATCAGCTTGAGAATCTGAATAGAGAAATTCCTGGTTTACAGTCAAAAAATTTGAGTACTGAGAAAAATATATCCTCTTTGTCTGAAGCTCAAACTTCCTTAGTTAATAAAATGGCTGCTAAACCTGAAACTATGGAAAACACTTTTGCTACTGCTCATGCCATACAAGTTACTATTGATGAAAATGTTAGGTTGTTAGCTCAACTTCATGCTAGATGGGAAAGGGAAGATGAAATTGATAGAAACAATAGTGTGTGCACAATCACCACTAAACCACAAGTAGCCCCTATTCCTCCTCCTACTATGCCTAAGCCTATTGATCCTACTACTAGTGATTCTAAGTTTGATTTTGATATTGATGGTTGCAATATTTCTGAAGTGATTATGTTCCTACAAAATCTTGCAAGAAGTCCTGATGATAGTGATATGCATGTTGCCTTTACCAAACACATTACAGATGCTCTTGTTAAGATTAAGGAAGAGAATCTAAAACACAAAGCTTCTATTTCTAGGAAAGTAGAAGATAGTTGGAAACCCATTATTAATATGCAAGTGAATGACTTTGATCTCAAAGCTTCATGTGCTCTTGGTTCTAGTATCTCTATTATGCCTAGGAAGATTTATGAAATGCTTGATTTACCACCATTAGAAGATTGTTATTTGAATGTCCCACTCAATGATAATGCTAAGAAGAAACTCATGGGGAGTATTAATGATGTTCTCATTATGGTTAAGAATGCTTATGTCCCTGTGGATTTCTATGTTTTGGATGTTGAATACAATGCTTCTTGTCCTATTACTTTGGGAAGAACTTTTCTTAGAACAGTTGGTTCCATCATTGATATGAAAGAAGGCACCATCAAATATCAATTTCCATTCAAGAAAGGTATTGAACACTTTCCTATGAGGAGAGAGAAGTTGCTTTTTGCTCCTCCTTTGAAAGCAAGATTTGATGTCAATGCTTCTTCATTTGAAAATACTTGATTCTTCTTGCTTCTTGTGCCTAACTTAAAGGCGTTAAAGAAAAGTACTTGTTGGGAGATAAACCAAGAGTTTCCTTGAGTCTTGGAAGTTATTACTACTGTAATGACCTCTCCTTAACCTTTTTGTTTGCTTTTTGTGCCAAGAATGACCTCTAATGAGAGGAAAGTAAGATTTGGGGAGTTGTTGTCCCGAAACAGATTTCTGTCCTCCACCAAAATAATTCGTGAGGATGCTCTGTAACTCGGATTGAGCTCAAAATTTACAAATACATCCCCCAGTATGTTGGATAACTTTAGTTAGTTCAACACTTTTTGATTTGAGCAGCAAAAGATGTTCGAAAAAATTTATTTCTACCTGTTGGTCTGTTTTGACAGATTTCTACCATTATGTGCATTTGCTTCTTATTGATTCCTTTTTGAGCTCTCTTCAGGTAAATTGAGTTTCTTTGAAGGAGTTACTTCGGTATCTTGTGTTTTTAGTGAAAAGCCTTGCTGTTCCAAAGCTTTGCCAGCGGTCTAATATCTTTTGAATAAGCTAATGTTGCTAATGAAGATTGTGTGAAGTTTTTTATGAAGGAAAAAATTCAGGTGTAGAGAGAAAATGATGCAATGAGATGAAGAATGGACAAAATCAATCTTGGGGATGCCACCATGATGTCACCCCAAGAAATATCCAAGAGGTACAAGCGTCAAAGCTTGGGGATGCCCAAGGCATCCCCTTCTTCATCAATAAAAAGCTCAGGTCTGTCTAGACACTTCACTTTTATTGTTTCATGCACAGTTGTGTTGTTCTTGGAGCGTCTTAGTTTTCGTTTGCTTTGCTTAGTTTGTTTAGGTTGCTTTAGTAGTTTGGACCCCCGTTCTCGCTGTGTTGTTTTGCAAATAAGTTTGCTTGGTGTTTGGAAAGGAGTAGTAAGTTCTTGCTTGAAGTACAAGAGGAGCTTGCATTGACTGTGACTTAGACTTTAGCATGACAAGCTAGGTGTTGTTTTAGCAGTATGCTTAGTGATTATTGCTGTAGCATGTCTTGTTCCAAACAATTGGGATTGCTTAGTGTGCCTTGAAGAAATTATGCGTTATTTTAGCATGCAAAAGCATAGTATTATGGTATTCTCCTTTGATGTTTTGCTTGGGTTGACTTGGCACATGCTTACACCATGTTATGACTATGACAAGTCACCATTAGCCTCTATGATCATTTAGTCCTTAACTTGTAGTACCACTCTTTGCTTTGATTAGTTTGCTTTGTTGCATTGCATAATTATGGCCATTATTGCTCTCTTAATTGGTTGCTCCCAGTCTTTTGCTATCCTCCACTTGTATGAGTAAGTTCTACTCATGCTTCCAACTCCCAAGAAACCAAGTTATTCCAAAGTGTCCACTATAAACTCCTATGCATGGTGTGTTACACCATTCCAAGTATATTCTTGTTTTCAACTATCTTCCAATTAAAAACTATTTTGTTATGTGAAAACTTAGTGATTAAAGCCCTCACAAACTTGATGGCACATTTTATTTTTTGCCCCTAATAAACTTGAACCATTGAGGCAACTTTGTTGTATATGCTTGCACTTATAAGTTGGGATTAGCAGAACCGTGCTGTCACGGGGAACGTTTTCAACATTGCACTTGTACTTTTGTACTCCGTTGATGTCATGCTCTTTTGTCTATGGATGTTACCGGTGTAAAATGAAATGGGAACTTATAAGTCCATGGAGTTTGTATTCTGTGTTAGAGAAACGCCTGGGCCGCTAGCCTAAGTCATGCCTAATCACTATAGTGAGCTATCTATGAAGCATCCTCAATAAAAAGCTATGCATATGGTAAATAAAAAGATTGCTGAGATGCTCATTGTCTGCTTGCCTTGTCATTTTGGTTATGGGAAAGTTCATGTACCATGTGCAAGGGGTACCCCGTTGGCGGTTCTCAATGATATGCAAATACTTATAGTGACAAGAACTTACCTGGGCCCAAAGTTGAGTATGCATGATGTGTGGCCCTCGTATTCAAGGGACTTGAGATTGCCAACTTATACTTCGTCAAGCATATACTCTAGCTTTGCCACTTTAACCTTAACCACTTCAAGATGCTTATGATAGGGGCAATGAGGGCTGAAAGCTAATAAGTACCATAATTTTTGGAAGCTCTTTTTGAAACTTGTAATCCCTGCTTCCTTTACAAAAAGGCCTTTCTTCTATAATTATTGAGTCTCCACCTTCTACCTTTAGGCACCATTAAGAGAGCATAGTTGTCATTCTGTGTGCAGTGTTCCAAAGCTTATAATTGATGCATATTGTGTTATTACTTGTTCATATGCTACCTGTTTCTAGTCACCCTTGTGAACTTTGCAGGTGTCCTATGCATCTATATTGCTACTCTATGAGGGACACGCTGATTGCCACTATGCTATGTTTTCTGCATGTGAAACAAACAAACGTTTTTCAATGCATATTATTCATGATCTTTGTTTGTAGCTTATCATGTTGCATGCATAATTACTATGTCCTATTGTTAGAACTCCATCTTTCATGCACATGTTTATAGTTCTTTGACCCCAGCTTTCAATGTTTGCAAATGGTTAGATCTTTATTGTTAAGGTGCATGTCACCTCAAAAATTATTCTTTTATCACTTACCTACTCGAGGACGAGCAGGAGTTAAGCTTGGGGATGCTAATACATTGGAAATGTATCTATAATTTTTGATGCTCCATGCTTGTTTAGTATCTACTTTGCTTTACTTGTCTACACTTTGAGGTAATGTTTACATGTTTTCTGGTACTAACCTATTAACAAGTTGCAATAGTGACAGATGCCTGTTTTCTGTTGTTTTTGGTTTCAGAAAAGTTAGTAAAGAAATATTCTTAGAATTGGACGGGACAAATGTCAAAGTCAATTACTTTCCGTGGGGAACAAGAAGTCCAGAGGGGAGACGGAGAAGCGGGCCAGCGAGGCCACCCCCCCCTAGGCGTGGGTGGGCCCTACCCCGCGCCTGGGTAGGGTTTGCCCCTCCTGGCCGCCTCCCGGTCTCGCCCCTTCGCCTATAAGAAGCCCCCGATTCAGAAACTCTCAGTACCCGATCAGAAATCCACCGTCTGTAGCCGCCGCCACCATCATCCCTAGATCGGGGGGATCTGAAGCTCTTCCCGGCACCTTGCTGGAGGGGAGATCATCCCGTAGGCCTTCTCTCCGGTATGATTCGTGAGTAGTTCCACCTTGGACTATGGGTCAATGTAGTAGCTAGATGGTTGTATCTCCTCCTTTGTGCTTTCATGTATAGATCTTGTGAGCTCCGTTCATGATCAAGATCTAATCTATTTGTAATCATGCATGTTGTGTTTGCGAGGATCCGATGGATATTGAGATTATTATGTTAGTATGATTATTGGTTCTATCTTTATGATTCTATCGTGTCTGTGTTGTTTGTGATCTTGCATGCTCTCCGTTGCTAGTGGTTATCTTGGCCAAGTAGTTGCTAGTGACTCCAAGAGGGAGTATTTATGCTCGATAGTGGGTTCATGCCTCTAGTTTCCAAGGGAAGTGACAATAATCTCTTCGGTTGTAGATGTGATGTTACTACTAGGGAGAAAACAATGGTCTCTTGTTCATGGAACATGTGGACTGTTTACCTTACACACTTTGCTTAAAGCAGTTGTCTGTTGCTTGCAACTTAATACTGGAGGGGGTTCAGATGATAACCTGAAGGTGGACTTGTAGTCATAGATGCAGTTGGATTACAGTCTATGTATATTGTTGTATTGCTCAATCAACCTCATAGGATCTTTCTAGCTAGTAATTGCATTGTTATGCCTTGCTCAGTTCCTGTCAATTGTCTCGCTGTAATTTGTTTACCCTTCATGCCATGTTGTTTATCTAAGGAGAGCACCTCTAGTGAACTATGGACCCCGGTCCAATCTTTACCATTGATACATCTTCCACTATTACTTGTTTACTTGCTGCAAACCATTACCTTCCACACCATACGTTTAATCCTTTGTTACAGCAAACCGGTGAGCTTGACAACCTTACTGATTCATTGGGACAGAGTCTTGAGTTTGTGTTGTGCAGGTCTCCACGTTGCTTCCAACACCTGTGTGACGTTTCCTTCCTCCTTCTGGTTCGATAACCTCGGTTTCTACTGAGGGAAATCTTGCTGATGTACTCTTCATACCTTTCTCTTGGGGTTTACAATGAAGCACTCTTCCTCCCTGTTGAGTGTAGCATCACCACCTTATGTTTATCTGTTATTATGTGATCTGCTATATGTTATCCATAACATGATCATCTTATGTTGTTTCATGTTGTTTTTTTCCAGCCTACACCACCTCCAGCAGAAGATGCCCCTACATCAGTAGGTCCTAGAAGGGCACCCCCAGCAGCTACTACAAGGGCACACCTAGCAGGTCCTACAAGGGCTCCCCCAGCAGCTACTTCCTTTGTTGCTCCAATAAGAACACCAAGACAGAGAGAAGATAATGGTGGATTTGTTCCTGTATACAAGAAGAGCAATACCTAGGGATATTTCAACTGTGGTTATGTTGGAGGTGATGGTGATGGAGGAGATGGGTCATAAAACCATTGACATGGACATGTACTAGCCTTATGCTGTTTGCAAAAGCTGTTGTAATGGACATGTAGTACTTATTGCCTTACTCCAGTTGTTTGCCTCTTTTGCTGATGTTCTATGAAAGTACTAAAACAATGAATGTCTTTGGCTGTTGTAATGGACATGTAGTACTTGTTGTTCTGTGAAAGTACTAATGACAATGAATGTCTGATGTTGTTCTATGGAATGTTGTCAACAATGACATGTGTTACTGTTCTATGTTGTTGATGTACTAAAACTATTCAAGATAGCACACACTACTGCAGATACTCCAGCTTTTTCAACATACTGCAGATAGCACAAATTGGTTCAACATAGCACAAATTGGTTCAACATACCACATTTTACCAACACACATAGTTCAACACAGCTAACACACTACTGCAGACACTCCAGCTTTTTCTTCATCTCACTCAGCACAGATTGCAGCAATCTTCTTCGGTATATCCTTGTTGTCAGTATTTGCTTTAAAAAGTTCAAAAAGCAAATACTCCAGCCTTTTCTTTTCTGCCTTGAGGACATCTTTTTCTTCCTGCAGAGCCTCCTTTTGTGCCTTCATAGCCTGCCTTTCTTCCTCCCATTCCTTCTGCCAAACCCTAAGCACATCATCTTGCGTAATCTGAACCTGTTTAAGCATGCCAACTTCATTCTTTAAATCCTCCACTTCTTTCTTCAGCAAATTCATCTCCATCTCACTTTATTCCATCACCTCCTTCTTTGCCTTCTTCCCGGCATTCATGTTAGCCAAATTATCCACCATGGCCTTCTTCTCAGTGCTCTCCATAATTTTTTTGACATCGGCAAGGAGGGTGGCATGCTTCTTCTCTATCTTGGATTTTTCTTCAGCAAGCAGAGCAAGCACCTTACCATTTTCCACCTTCTCATCTATTCTGGCATCATTACTTTCATGCAACAAACCCACAGTTCAACACTTGCTATTACAAATAAATAAAACCATATGAGGATTCAAGACATGGATTATACTAACAACAAATACTAATATATGTAACTAAGATAGTGAACAGAGCAACTAGCAACTAGGATTCAACAAAGATAAAATCTATTGTAATTAGAAACTAGGCAGAGCAAAGCAACTAGGCAGAGCAACTAGCAACTAAAACTATTGTAATTGGGAATAGAACTCACATTTTCCATAGGGCAAAGATAAAATCTACGCCCAGTGTTGCTCCCTTCAAAAGCCATGCACTGTTGCGGTGCCATCTTGTGGTTGCGACAAACCAGGGTGCAATCCTGTGCTATCCCGCTGAAATTTGGATCCTCAACAAATGCAGGAGCATAATCTAGGTCCATCAGGTCCTAGTCAAGCAGAAATAGCAAAGACAAATGAGGTTAATAAGGAGGAATGAACAATTCCTAAATCGCCAAATTCAACCCTAACCCTAGATAATGAGCTTACCCCAAGAATGTTTGAGCTCGAACTCTCCCCATCGTCCCATCTAGGCATGCTGGCGACGGCTAGCGGTCTCGGACGGCGGCGACGACCCAGAGGTGGTGGCGGCGGCAATGGAGCTGCGCGGTAGTGACAAGAACAGGTGGAGTAGGAGAAGTGAGCTGGGACCGGGGTGTGTTTACCGAGCGGGGACCTTCTCCTGTCTTAGACGATGCGGTCCAAACGGCACCGCAACGGCCGTTTGCACATGTGGACCCTGACAGTGGGTCCGCGCTATAAAAAACGGCATCAGACAGGGATCAGCGGGATTTGCGTTGGACCGTCCAAAAACTGGTACTGACAAGCAAAAATTAAGAATGTTGGTACTGAGTGGTTCTGACCGCCTAAATTGTGGTAGCTTCCTACAAACTACTCTCTCCACACGCCACATTCTTGTCTGTTGGTGGTGACCGGTCGCCGCTGACGCAGGGAGTGGAAGCGATTCGAACTGACGCCCAGGTCGATGAGCAGGAGCCCCAAACCCCGCTGCAACATCCAATGCCAGCTGGCATGGCCAGCCCGACCCCAGGTGCCCCCGGCCCACCTCCTTCGTGGCCCCAGCCCACCTCTATTGAGGATGTAACGCCCACGTCGGGCCGCAACCCTGCCCGGTTCGCCTCGCCACCCATCACGCTCTGTCGACCAGGCCGTGTTGCAGCGCACACATGGACCTTGGGCTAATTTCTAGCGGAAGCCAACAAGGGCCTTAGCGCTGCGTTGCCCACCCCTGGGCGTCACACGCGGAGAGCTGCGCTGAAATTCTCGCCACGATGCGGGTGATCGGCCTCTTCCAGCTGTACAAAGACCGTGGCGCCGCCCATAACCGAGCGGCGCGCAGATGCATATCATGCGCACGCTAGGGCTGATCGTGGCAAGTCAGAAGATCACGCCTGTGGAGATGAAGACGTACAACGTCCTCTTCGCCATGCCTATCCCGCACTCTGTGCTCTACGCGATCGTGGCACTCGTGGACCGCGAGCTACCGCAGACAGTGGATGCACCCACGGTGGACATGGCAGCACAGGCTGGTGAGGCGGCAGTTTAGCCTATCGCCTGTGCCCTTTCGTCGACTTAGTTCCTATGGATATTGGTCTTAAGATCATTTGTTGGAACATGCATGGGATTAATGCTCGTGCATGTAGATTGGCCATTCGTACACTTGTAGATTTGTTTGGTGATGTGATTGTGTGCTTCCAGGAAACTAATATGGAGTTGATCTATTCGTCGGTTGTCCTGGAGATGCTTGGGCCTGCGTTCAGCGAGTACGTGTACCTTACGGCGCAAGGCACCAGCGGCGGCATCCTTCTTGCGTGGCAAAGCCAGGAAGTGTCGATCACCGACCCCAAGTTCTCTGTGAACACGCTCTCTGCGAAGGTTTTCGCGAGTGCTAGAACCCCTTGGTGGCTGACGGTGGTGTATGGGCTGCAAGGCGACGCTGAGAAAATCGCGTTCCTCCAGGAGTTGCGCCTCGTGCGAGTAGCCTGCCTAGGCCCTGACATGGTTATACCCTACGTGTACATAATATTAGCATATCTGGTCCAGCACAAGGAAGGCCCACAATAATATACGCGACCTGTGGAGATTTTCGGGTGTCCCAAGCCCATGGCGTCTTCGGATCCTTGGAGAGCAAGACTAGAATAGATAGAATATTCAAAGGGGCAAACCCTAACTAGTAACCGACTCAATCTGTGCCCGAGACCTGCCTATCTCTATATAAAGGCTAGGAGGGCATGACGAGGACAACAACTTCTCACCGCATACACACCTCCACGCCAGATTACATCTGCGCACCCCTGTACTTTTCGGTTCTGCCGTAATCAAGAACAGACAAGCAGGAGTAGGGTTTTCCCTCCGTGGGCCTGAACCTGGTAAATCTCGTGTCCCCTGGTTGCTTGTCTGTTAAGTGTTCCGCGATCTCCAGTACCCCCATCTTCTCCAAAACCCAAGCTCATAACAATGGGCAATGACGAGATTGAACCTTGTCAATTGGCGCCTTCTGTGGGAATCGAGGGTGCTGATTGTGCGATCATGACGGTCCCAACTAAAGCAATCTACAACTCCTCGGCGACAGAGAGCCACCTCCTCTTCAGCGCTTTCGACTTCACCGCCCACTCGCCAGCCACCATGAAGGATTTCGAGCCTGTAGGCGACGGGCTCGAGATTCTGTTCGGGGGCTTCTGCTTCCAGGTGGGACAGACCGGCACTCTCCGCCTCCCAGAGCGGGTGCCACTGCCATCCACCAGGCCCACCTCATGGGCCCCGCATCCCAGTGTGCTACGCACATCAACGCTGACAGATGAGTCGAATGACAGCAGCAGCTGCAACTCAGATCTGTGCGGCCTCCCATCGGATGAGGGAACCTACGGTTCCGGATCCGAAAGCTGCGGCAGCAGCGATCCAATCCGCGGATGCTACCAGTGCGCCGTGGTCATCCAAAGCGATGTGGAACAACAACCACTAGGTTCAGGTGCGCACGTACCACCACCCAACCCGCCGGGTGTAAATGGGAGACAACCGTCCCTCTCGCCCAACGAGGGCGATGCCAACGCCTATCATAAAATCAACTTCAACGAGGATGGATGGAACCAGGCACGCGAAGCAGTGGAGGGCAACAAGATCCTGCCTATGAATGCTTCACGGGATTTGTTGATGGCATAACACCTGCTCCTCATCGGAGAACACAATCGGCAGGTGAAGATGCAGGAGGACCTCGACAAGCACAAGCAAGCGGCCTCGGAGTCCAGCGCGCGGCGATCTGCGCTCTCCGCCGCTGGAGGCTCCGGCTCGCACGGCAACAATGCCAACAAACATCGCTCTCGCACAGAGCACATGGACCCCGCCGCACGTCGCGAGGTCACCCAAACCCTCAACACGTGCTTCATGGAGATGGACGTCAACGACAACGTCATACCGAAGACGCCGCAAGCTGCGATCATGGCAGCCACCACATATCTCGCATCCCATCCACCTTCGGTGGGGGGCCCGAAGAGAGCCATGCATAAGTCCGCACTAGCCGGACTCGGACTCGTCGGAGCTGCGCTCCACAATGAGGCTCATGCGGAGCCAAAAAAGAAAGCTACGGTCGGATTCAACCGCAGCCCCACGCCCTCATCCGACGAGAAGGAAGACGAGCACGATCTACCTCGACGACGCAAGAGTTCAAGACATCATAGTCGCGACTACGACGCTCGAAGCGACCTAGCTCAGCGCAAGGTCGACAAAGCACGCGCCAAACGCGCGTGCTCAACCAAATCCGAAGATGACGACGGAGAACTCTACGGAGCTCGATGCTTCAGCAGATCTGTTCGGTGAACACGGATGCCGAGAAATTTCAAGCTTCCTTCAAACACTCTGAAGTTCGACGGGACACATGACCCAAAAACCTGGCTCAGCGACCACCTATCGTCCGTCAAGCTGCACGGTGGTAACAAAAACACCGCCCTACAATGCCTTCAGCTGCAACTGACAGGCACAACTTGAATCTGGCTTAGCAGCCTGTCTTCAGGCTCAATCTGAAACTGGGAGGAGCTGGCATACAGTTTCATCCGAAACTTCAAGGGCACCAGCAAAAGGCCAGCCTCGATTGAGGAGCTACGAGCCTGCACCCAATGAACGGGCGAATCCATTCGCTCGTACATCTTGCGCTGATCCAACATCAAGAACTCCGCGGCACACATCTCCGAGGAGAGAATGATCGACGCCTTCAAGGACGGTGTCAAGCGCCCTGACTTCAAGGAGGAGCTTGGGCGTGTCAATCCCAAGACACTCGACCACTTCATGGACATCGCCAACAGGTGGGTAGATGGCGAGAATTCCCTCCACCGAGCACACTCGGAAGAGGAGGATGAATACGCCTGTAGACGCGAACGCCGTAGCAAGCGAAGGTCGCGCGTCTATGATGACCGTGACGGACCCGACATGGTTGCGGCTGGCTACACCGACCGTCGCAACGACAACAACCGCAGCACCGGAGGATACCGTGGAGGCACTTTCCGCGACGGAGGGCGCCCGACGCAAACATGGCAGCGTCGCGGTCATGACGACAAACCCTCTACATACGACAAGTTGTCGGGTCCCTGTACCATCCACTTCTACATTGACAAGCAAGATGGCAAAAACAAAGCCATCCACATGCTCAAGGACTGCCGCGAGTTCCAGAAACTCAGCGAGAGCCTCACCCAAATGCGACGCCATATCATGAACCCTGGGTTCGGACCCGCACCTGCACCAGGTAACATCGCACACGGAGCACCTCCACCACCACAAGTGGTACCTTCGAATCAAGCAATCGCACCTGTGCAAAACAACGGCGTAAACGGGTACCCAGCGCCAAAAGGGTCCCTGATGATCCAAAAAGGTCGCCCAACAAATAGGGTGCAAAAGAAGAGCACCCGCCAAGTCAGCATGGCTGTGACCGCTCCACCTGCCATCCCTGAGTACCTCAGCGGCTCGGAGTCTTGCATCACATTCAGTCATTCGGACCACCCCCGCCAGATCCCTCGCCTAGGCCATGCTGCCCTGGTGCTTGAGGCATAGATCGGAGGGTTCGAGATGATCCGCGTCTTCATGGACGGCGGCAGCAGCATCAACCTGATGTTCGCTAGCACCCTAGCAGCAATGTGGTCCCGCTGTGCAGCCTGGAACAATCTGACACAACGTTCCACGGCATCGTCCCAGGGAAGGGCATATACCCCCTGGGAAAGATATGGCTCGACGTCATCTTTGGCAAACCTGACAACTTCCGATGCGAGCGGCTGGAGTTCGAAGTGGTGGACTGGCCATCACAATACCACACCATCCTCGGGCGTGTGGCATTCGCAAGGTTCCTGGCAGTACCGCACTATGCGTACCTGCTACTCAAGATGCCAGGGCCTTGGGGCGTCATCATGGTCCAGGGCAGCTTCACCCGATCCGACCACTGCGACAGAGACTTCAACATAATCTCCCAGTCGTTCGGTTTGCAGGAGGAGCTCACGAGGCTTCGAGAGGTGACAGACAACGGGACACCCCCAGTCTCCAGGCAAAACGCACCCGACATGTCGTTCGACTCAACAGTCAACACGAAAAAGGTGCAGGTCCACCCGACGGACATCTCCAAGATGGCACTGATCGCCAATGACCTCAGCCTCGCATAGGAAATCGCACTCGTCGAATTCCTCCGTGAGCGCTGGGAAATCTTCGCCTGGTGTCCTGTGGACATGCCAGGAGTTCCCAGGGAATTCTCCGAGCATGCACTCAATGTGTTTCCAGACGCCAAGCCCGTCAAACAGTCTATCCGACGATTGTCCGAACCGCGAGCCGAAGCCGTCGGAGTCGAAGTCAACAGACTGCTCGACGCCGACTTCATCCGGGAGATCAAAGAGGGCGAGTGGCTAGCCAACACTGTGATGGTCCCTAAAAAATACACAGACATCCTGCAATGCGAAAAACTCTCCTTCCTCGATGCCTACTCAGGCTACAATCATATTCGACTGAAGGTCGAAGATCAGAAGAAAACAGTGTTCATCACGCTGCTCGGAGTGTTCTGCTACAACACCATGCCCTTCGGGCTGAAGAACGCAGGCGCCATGTACCAGCGGTGCATGCAGGCGTGCCTGAAGAGCCAGATCGGCCGCAACATACAGGTATATATCGACAATATAGTCATCAAGACAAGGAAAGCCAAGACATTGATCGACGATCTCCGTGATACGTTCGACAACCTCGATCACTACAGGATCAAGTTGAACCTAGAAAAGTGCGCTTTTAGCGTCCCCTCTGGCCAGCTACTTGGTTACTTCATCTCCCAGCGAGGAATCGAGGCGAACCCGAAGAAAAGCCGGTCCATACTGACCATGGACAAGCCAAAGAACATTAAAGGCGTCCAGCAGCTAGCTGGGCGCATCGCGGGGCTGAGCAGATTCATCAGCCGTATGGGTGAGAAGGCTCTGCCTTTCTACCAGCTGCTACGCAAAGCAGACAAATTCAAGTGGACACCCGAAGCAGACGACGCATTCAAAGATCTGAAGCGACTACTCTCCACCTCACCTGTCCTGGTCACGCCAAAGGAGCGTGAGCCTCTACTGCTATACATATCAGCCACGCATCAGGTAGTAAGCACCGTACTCGTGGTCGAACGACCCAAAGAAGGCAAGACCCATGGGGTCCAACGCCCAATCTACTACCTCAGCGAGGTACTGACGCCAACAAAACAGAGGTGCCCTCACTACCAGAAACTCGCCTACGGCGTGTTCATGACAGCTCGACGGCTGAGCCACTACTTCTAGGAGCACCAGATAATGGTCGTCAATGAGGCTCCACTCTCCAACATCCTGAACAACCCCGAAGCCACGGGACGCGTAGCCCTGTGGGGCATCAATCTATCACCTCTAGACATAGTCTACGAGTGGCGCAAGGCGATAAAATCTCAGGTCCTCCCTAACTTTCTGGTTCACTGGATGGAACTCCAGCTACCGGACACTGCGGACATGACCCAGTCATGGACGATGCACTTCGACGGCTCCAAGCGCGAGGCTAGAGCAGGAGCTGGCGTCATACTAACGTCCCCGCAGGGCGATAAGATGAAAAACGTCCTTCGGATGAAATTCTGTGCCTCCAACAACGAGGCCGAATACGAGGCCCTCATCCACGGCATGTGGATGGCCAAGATCTAAGGCACAACGCGCCTAGTCATCTACGGTGACTCAAACCTCGTCGTCCAGCAGACAATGAACGAGTGCGACGCACACACCGCCAACATGATCGCGTACCGAATGCTCTACAACTCACTCGAAGGAGACTTCGACGGCTACGATCTTCGCCACGTTGGAAGGGAAAGCAACAAGGAGGCCGATAGACTCGCCAACATCGGCTCCACCTTCGTACGGGTGCCACCAGGTGTGTTCCTCGAACAAATCTTCTCCAAAACCCAAGCTTATAACAATGGGCATTGACAACGTCGAACCTCGTCAGGCCCCTGGCTCCTATGCGGCGGTTTCAACATCATCTACCATGACGAGGACAAGAATAATAGCAACCTGAATAGAAGGATGATGGGGCGGTTTCGGCGGCTCCTGAACGACCTTGCGCTCAAGGAGGTGTACCTCAACGGTTACAGGTACACGTGGTCGAACGGCCAAACGCCTCCCACGCTGGTGCTCCTGGACCGCTTCTTCTGCACGTTGGATTGGGAGGATAGCCACGCGGACTGCCACCTGCGCTACCTTGCCTCGGTGGTCTCGGATCACTGCCCGCTGCTGCTTGATTGCGCCTCACTACCGCAAGCACGTCGCCGCCTCCGGTTCGAAGAATTTTGGCTACGGCTCGATGGCTTCCACGATGTCGTTTCTGAAGCATGGCTCTCCGTCCACGACACGCACCCTTTCCGTAGGCTTGTGCTTCGCCTTCGGGCCACGACAAGCAAGCCCACGAGCTGGGGCGCCAAATCAGTGGGAAGCATCAAGCTTAAGCTTGCGATCGCGCGAGAGCTCATCCTCAAGTTTGATGTGGCGCAGGACAACCGGCACCTCACGCCCCATGAGTCGTGGCTCCACAAGCATCTCAAGGTCACATATCTTGGGCTTGCTTCGTTCGAGCGCACCATGGCACGCCAGCGTTCGAGGATCAGCTGGCTAAAGGACGGTGACGCGAACACCGCGTCCTTTCATCAGCAGTGAAACTACAGGCGCCACAAGAACAGGATCCACATGCTGCAACATGGGAAGAACACGCACTCTGACTAGGCCGACATGGCGGAGGCTGCGTTCGAGCACTTCGATAACTTGCTGGGCACGGTGGCGGATCGCTCCCTCACGCTCAACCTCGAGCAGTTGATCGTGCCCGATGATGCGCTGCTAGACCTGGATGCTCCCTTCTCGCCCGACGAGATTTGGGACACGATCAAGCAGCTCCCGGCACACAAGGCGCCCGGCCCCGATGGGTTCACGACAGAGTTCTTGCGCGGCTGCTGGAGCATCGTCAAGCAGGACGTTATCGATGTTTTCCAGCAGTTGTATGAGCTCCACGGGCGAGGATTTCACCGCCTCACCCAGGCCTTGCTCATCTTGATGCCTAAGCACGCAGACGCGAGCACGCTGAATGACTACCGGCCCATTAGCCTCGTCCATCTGATCTCCAAGGTGTTCATGAAGATGTTATCCCTGCACCTTGCCCCGAAGCTCGACCGCCTGGTGAGCACCAACCAGAATGCATTCATATCGGGAAGGTGCCTTCATGACAACTTCATGTTGGTGGAGCAATCGGTGCGCCTTCATAAGCTTCACAAACCGTGCCTCCTCCTCAAGATCGACCTCGCCCACGCCTTTGACACGGTGTATTGGGCGTTCCTCTTCGAGGTGCTGCGACGGTATGGATTCAGAGACCAGTTCCTTGATTGGCTCGGCGCCCTACTATCGTCGTCGAGCACTAGAGTGTTGATCAATGGTGAGCCCGGCCTGACCATCTGCCATCGCCGCTGACTACGCCAGGGCGACCCTCTCTCGCCACAGCTGTTTGTCCTTGTTGTCGACGCCCTTGGACGCCTCATCCAGCGTGTAGTCGACCTAGGCATCCTCCAGCAGCTCCACCCGCGCTGCCCCATCCCTGTGTTCTCGCTCGACGACGTTGTCCTCTTCCATCCTACGGCTAGCGAGGATCTTGCAGTCAAGGAAATCATGCAGCTCTTCGGCCATGCCTCCGTGCTGCTGGTCAATTTCAGCAAGAGCTCGGCTTCCCTCCTAAACTACGACGGCGACACCGCCGCGCCTGCCATCGCCATCCTGGGTTGCCCGGTTGTTGATCTCCCCATCACTTGCTTGGGGATCCCGCTCACGATTCGTCGCCCGACCGCGGCACAACTCCAGTCCTTGGTGGACAGAGTGGCTGCCGGCCTTCCCACTTGGAAGGCCAAGCTTATGACCAAGGTTGGGCGCCTCACCTACATCAAGGTGGTGCTCAGCGCAATCTCGCTCCACCAGTTGCTCGTCCTAGACCCGCCAAAAAGATCATCAAGCAGCTTCACAGGATTGAGCAAGGGTTTCTGTGGGAGGGACGAAAGGAGGCAAAGGGCGGTAGCTGCCACGTCAATTGGGATCGGGTCTATCGTCCAACCTCCCTTGGTGTCCTAGGTGTGCCAGACCTAGCGCGCACTGGCCTCGCACTGAGGTTGTGTTGGCAGTGGTTCTCTCGCACGGATGACAACCGCCCATGGATGGGCCTTGACCTGCAATTCTCGGCGGCGGAGCGTGCCATTTTCTTCGCGTCGACTACGGCCATCAGTGACGGGCAGTCTGTCCTGTTCTGGGAGGACAGATGGATTGCTTTTGGCATGCCATTGAGCACACGGAGCTTGGGGCCGAGAACGACCAGCTAATCTGGAAGTGGACGTCGACCGGCACCTACTCGGCGCAATCCTGCTACAAGGCCCTGTTCCACGGCTCGATGATCTCCCAGAGCTGCAAGCTCATATGGCGCACTTGGGCACCACCGCGGGTCAAGTTCTTCCTATGGCTCGCCACCTAGGACCGTTGTTGGACCGCCGAGCGCCTCGCGCGGCGCGGGCTACAACACCACGACAAGTGCGTGCTCTGCGACCAGGAGCCTTAGACTATGTTGCACCTCACAATTGGTTGCTCCTTCTCTCGCCAAATCTGGCACGACGTCCTGGCATGGCTGAGGCTACCTTGCCAGCCACCGAGCGACGAGGCATCGCTGACGGACTGGTGGTCCGACACTCACCCGAGCCTGCCGAAGCCCATGCGCAAAGGATTGGCCACCGCCACGCTGCTCACTGCCTGGATGATCTGGAAGCACCGGAATACTGTGTGTTCGACAGAGCCCAACCCTCCGCGCAGTCCCTCCTGTCCAAGATCAAGGCAGAAGCTCAGTTGTGGATCTCCACGGGAGCCAGACGGCTGAGAGACATCATGCCGACGATGTGGGACGTGCACTGAGTTGTTTTTTCCTGTTTTATTGTGTCTCCTAGGAGGATTGTACATCTGAACTCTACCTTTTCAATGCAATGAAACACAATAGTCTATTGCTTTTCTCAAAAAAAAAAAGTGGCAGAGGTCCTGCCAGTTGCTTGAAAAAAAACACATGCGCTATGAAATCTGGAGTTTTGGACAGTTGCCAAAAAAACTTGTCTGGTGTCTTTTACGCACATTCTGGTCGATTAAGTGCCAGGTGACGATGCCCTTGATCGCAGTGGGCTGAGACAGTGGGGATCTCTTGTCTCCAATGGTGTTCGGCATCGCCAAAGGAGGCTCTGAATAAGCTCATGTATGTGGTGGCTACTCAGCTGATGGATAGGTGACCCACTGCCATTCTGACAAGTAAATTACTGGGAAGTGAAACGCATGAAACCCTACACCAAAGGAGTGGAAATACCGGTTGCTTAAGTATCCTGATGCCTGTTCAAAAAAAAAGTATCCTGATGCGATACGGACCATGTCAGAATTAATCAAATTTTCAACGGCATCCTACTTGGGATCTTAAGATGCTTGCAAAGTTTATTCCAATCATACCGCGGAAAATTGACGACCATTTTGACTGCCATTGGCCAAGATTGCGGGATTGAAACGGATGATGTGAATTTACTGACCGCATTACTATGCTGGAATTGGTGCATCTGTCTAGTCAATTAGATTCCACCTTCCGCCCTGTTTTGTCGTTGTCGTCAACGAAATTATCGCCATTGTCGGTGCTTTAAGATTTATGTGACGACAATCGATACCCAGACAATTACCGGAACCAATTTTCATGGGAAAAGGATGTGTGAGGACTGAGAAAGAACCTCACATTCTCTGCTCTCTTCCGTTTGTGATGTCGTATCAACTCGTGCTGTAGGTTGGTAACTTGGTATGTTTGAGTGGAGCTCAACTTGTTTTGTTCTAGATAGGTCAGCTGATGCTACTGTAGATGTTGAGTCTATTTTGGACTACTGATTTTTTTAAAATTTTCTTTCAAAAACCTTTTTCACAATTACTCTGCGAAAATTTAGTAGCAATGGTTACGAGAAGTTCCCGTGGAGATGGAAACCTGCTTGCAAGATGTCATGGCACAATGCTCGGATGACAAAATTCTCAAGCCATACCATAACCGTCATAGTACACAACGACATGCTTTTGGAGGGAACATGATGTACCCTGGACGAGAAAAGCAAAAGAAAACGATACTATTACCTTGGGGGATCCGGTGATTTTATCCCCCGGGTCGCGTGAGACGTGTGCGTGGTGGGCCTATACCTTATCTTTCTCCATTTTATTTTCGCGGTCCTCCTGCGGACTTGCTGCTCCCCGCCGTCCTAAATCTCCGTCGCTGCTGCCCTAGCTCTTGCGGCCACCCTCCCGCGACCTCGCTGCTCCCGCCGCCATGGCTCCCTCACCTCCACAGCTCTAGAGCCATGGAGGAAGCCCAGCGCCGCGCCCGCACCTGTCCGTGAGGCCTTCCTACACCACCGCCCTCTCCCATCCTCGCTGGAATCGCCTCCCTACCACCTCCCCCACCCTCGTCGGAATCTGCTCCATGCACCATCCGCCTCCCCCACCCTCGCTGGAATCGCGTCCATGCACGCCTGCAGCGAGCGCCCTAAATTTATGGCAACATGGAGTCCACAGTGGACGTGCTCCTCTGGGAGAGGAGCGGCCATGCCTTCTGCAACCACGACACCGGATTTCGCAGCCATGGCCTTCAGCGACGTCTATGATATCTAAGGTGTACGTACGGGCTTGCTACAACTGTCTCTAGCATTTGCTACTTATGTTAACCGGTCTTGCTACATATGTTGTCTATCGGTGCTACAAGCATTTGCTCTTTTAGTATAATATTTATGTTGCATATTCATTTTTGTGTTGCTACTTTTGTACAATACTTTTGCTACAACCGTTCTATAATTTTGCTGCGAGGTATCTTGCGAGAGATCTCCGACGAAGTCTCCGATGATATCGGATTTGCTACAATAGGATTTGTTTTGCTACATATGTTCTATGCTTTTGCAACAAATAGCATAAAGGTTTTGCTACAAGATCTCCGGCGAAGTCTCCGGCGAGGTCTCCGGCGAAAATCTCCGGCTGGGTCGGTTTTGCTATATTAGCACAAATATTTTGCTACACGGTCATTGGCGGGATCTCCGGTGAAATCTCCGGCGAGGTCCAGTCTATTTTTCTATTTTTGGGTTCGAACCGTTTTTTGCTACATGTAGCAAAAACGGGTTATTTTATAGAAAAATTGGACGTTTTATAACAAAAGCGGGTTTAAGACAGAAAAAGTTGGACACGTGGGTTGGCTGAGGACCTGAGGGATGAAAACGATCGCAACTCTGAAAGCGAAGGTATGTCACGCTGTTTCATGTCCTCAGAAGCTAGCAGAGCCACCTTAAGCCTCAAGGTAAGTCAGGCATGGTGCCATTGAAGATGAAAGCATGGTATGTCACGCTGCTTAATATACGAAAGTCTCTCTGGATCAAGAAGCACGTGTGACTAAAAAAACCCTCCCAGGTCACTGCGCGTGGCGACTCCGGAGGGTCCAAAAAACCCTAGGCCTAGCCGCCGGCCGATTCCTCTGGCTGCTGTTGGACTCCTGCGCGCGGTAGGTCGGCTTATGGACGGACTCTGTGGCGCCTGCGTCAGCGACCGAGACGGTGGGGCGGCAGCGCCTTTTTCGGCGGGGTGGCGGCTCGCAGTGACGCACGGCGGGGAGACGGGGAGGAGGACAGAGAATGTTGCAGAGATGGTCAGGGGCTGCGGCGGTCCTGGCTTGATCTGCGATCCAGATCTAGGAATTTCTTGGGCTCGTCTGGGATCCGGTCGACAGTGTGGGCACTATTGTGCTGGTTTGGCTTGAATAAAGGTGGTCGTCCTTGGATTTTTCTCTTGCCGTGATGAAGAACTATCTGTCACCAGTCGTCATTGATCTTGGGTAGACTACCGAGTTGCGGAAGACTCCATCGGCGCATTCCAAATGGACAACATGCCTGGAGATCGCCGATGTGAATGGTGTTTCGGTCACGCGCAATCATGTTTTTTGCTAGCCGTTTGGTTTCAGAGGTGACGTTGTGAAGCTCTGCGGTCTGTTGCCATTATGGGACATACTTGGTTCCACGATAAAGTGAGATGCGGAGAATGGCACAAAAGCCGGGAACTGAAGACTGGCAATAAAAGTTTTGAGTCCTAGGGATAAAGGGTTTCTGGCTTGGTGTTTTGTGATTTAGAGAAGCGGAATTGGCAAGTGAGGGCGACAACAGTAGCACGAGAGGAATTCAGTGTCTACACCTGCATGTTGAAAACTCAAAGTGACCCCGTTGAAGGGTTTAGGCATTGTTTTGTTGTGCGAACTTTCTCCAAGATGAAAACATATGGTCTTGGATCAGAACAATGACGGCGCTTGAGCACGGTTACCTTCTTGGAGGCATCGCTTTTGGAGTTGTTGGATTTCTCGTGTTGTTTTGTCCGCTGTTTTAAGGATCTGATCACTGTAGCGGGATTTTTCTTTTTTGTAATTTTTCTTTCTTTTGTTGGTTGTGTGCATCCGTAATACCAATATGGTATTGTGATACATCGTAAACGTATCTATAATTTTTTATACTCCATGCTTATTTTATATCATTTGTCTTATGTTTTGTCTACACTTTGAGGTATTTTTATACACTTTTTCTGGAACTAACCTATTGGCAAGATGTCACAGTGCCAGTTGCCTGTTTTCTGCTATTTTTTGGTTTCAGAAAGCTAAAAAAATGAATATTCTCGGAATTGGACGAGACAAAAGCCAAAGTTCATATTTTTTCCTGAACGATACGGAAAATCAAAGACGAGACGGAGGAGGACACCAGGGTGGCCACACCCTAGATGGGCGCGGGCCTACCCTGGGCGCGCCCACAGGGGATGTGGGCCCCTGGCCCTCCATCGACCTTGCCTCCTTCGCCTATAATAAGCCTCCGACCCAAAAACCCTAAATAATCTAGGAGAAAGCCACGAAAACCTCTGTGGCGTCGCCGCCACCGAAGAGGAGATTCGGGGGACAGAAGTCTCTGTTCCGGCACCCTGCCGGGACGGGAAAGTGCCCCCGGAGCCATCTCCATCGATCTCCACCACCATCTTCATCATCGTTGTTGATTCCCATAATAAGGAGGGAGTAGTTCTTCCTCAAGGCTAAGGGCTCTACCAGTAGCTATGTGTTCATCTCTCTCTATGCATGATCATATTGTGATCATGAGCTTTGTAATCAAGTAGATCTACTATCTTACTCAAGTGCTTTAATAAATCTCTGGCTCTCCCCACGTGTATGAAAGTGATAGCATGCATACCGTGGTGGCACTTAGGCTAGAGTTTATATAAATACTGAAGTGATTCAATAGATCTCTACTTTTCCCCAAGTGTGTGAAAGTGACAGCGTGCACGCCGTGGTGGCACTTAGGCTAGAGTTTCATAAATATTTATCATGAGTATATTTGGAGTTGGATGTCTTTATAAAATTGTGGTGTTTGTTGGAACCATCTAGCGCTCAAGGTGACAGTGTGGGGTTATCTAGATGGGGAAGGCGGACTTTGAGGAGTGTTGTTATCGCCCTACCATGAATTAGAGTGTTCAACCTAAGAGTAGTTCAGGGTAGTATCATGAAGAGAATATATTTATTGAGAGTGTTCACTAGTGAAAGTATGATCCCTAGGCCTTGTTTCTAAGCATTGAAACATCATTTGCATGCTTCCATCTTTATTTCTTTTTGCCTTTAGACTTTTCCTCCCCGCCAGAAGCTCTTTTTTGGCACCGTTGCCACTTATAATCATCCATACCACTTGTATTTCACTATCTCTTCGCCGAACTAGTGCACATATACATCTGACAAGTGTATTGGGTGTGTTGGGGACACAAGAGACTTCTTGTATCTTGATTGCAGGATTGCTTGAGAGGGATACCTTTGACCACTTCCTCCCTGAGTTCAATAAACCTTGGGTAATCCACTTAAGGGAAACTTGCTGCTGTTCTACAAACCTATGCACTTAGAGGCCCAACAATTGTCTACAAGAATAGAAGTGCGTAGACATCATATTGCGCTGTTACAGAGGCTGTGTGTAATTGGTATCTCATGATATTAATATATAATCCTTTCAAAAAAATGTCATGTCTCTGCCAGAAGATAACATTTTATCTCAAGTATAGAGACCGGAAGGACTAGCGGTTTTGGGAGAGGTCATGAGAATCCTTCTGTGTCGACCAAACCGTGTGTTGTTGTGAACTTAGGGAAACTCAGACACGGCGACTCATATCGCCCACGGGTGTCCATTTGTATATGTGTGGTCCGACACGGAGATGCAAATGCACTGTTGTCCGGGACCATTTCCAACATAAATTTTGGTTGGATGTGCGTCCTAAGAAGACATGACGCGGATGTGTCTACATTGTCCTCCCTTGTTCTCCCATACCCGCAAGTCGGTCACACAGGCCACTATTTCCATCGACTCTCTCATTCAACAGGCCTGAGGAAAACAAAGACAGAGCACAGACGCTTTGGACCCTACAATTTTGAGATCGATCATAGTGAAACCTTCCTTCGAAAGAGGTGGGGATTTATCCAAGTGGGGTGCAACAAGTTTTGTGGTGTGTATAACCATGTCAAGGACCGGCCCGTGAGTGGTATTGACGTCAAAGACATGGTACATTCTATTCTAAATATGTGAATATGCCTTGCTGCGTACATATGTGATTCTATCTTATTGATTTTCGTCTATATGTGTAGGTGTGTCAAGCTTTGGATTTCTTCAAGGAATAGTATGGCGGCAAACCTTTTACATTGACTCATTGTTGGAGGATGATCAAAGAATGTCCCGAGTGGTAAGATCTCTATGCAATCACTCAAAAAAGGTGGAGCTAAGGATTCCAAAGGAAATAGACATGGCAATGATTCATTGTTCATCGATTTGATGATGCCACCCCAAATGTGGGCACTCTTGTGGTTCGGCCGAGGGGAAGGACCAATTCCAAACTAGATGCAAAGTGTGCGGCTTCCACACTCACATTGAAGGATAAATTGAAGAGGTTGATAGCCGACAAGGAGGTGTCAAGTGAAAAGAGGGGAGAGAGAAAACACCGGGAGAAAAAGGAACAAATGAATTAACTTCCCTGATGTAAAAAAAAGTAACTCGAAATTCAAGAGACCAATGCCATGTCAAGATCCATGGAAATAGGGCTCAAACAATACGAGGTTGAACTCAATGCATTGTCTACATCCAGGGAAGTTGAGCTCAATGCATTGGAAAGATCTAAGGAAGTAGAGCTCAAGATACTCACCGAGGAGACGATGATGATAGCTGACATGAGCCGTATGGACCCAATGAGAAGGGCTTGGTTTCAGAAGAAGCAAAAGATGGTCCACGATCAATTTGAGTGATCGCTTCATATTTTTATCGCACTTATTGTGTGTTTGTATGAACTTTGTACTAAAGTCTCGATTATTTTGGTACTATTTTGTACATCACCGTGGATAATTGATTTGCCAAATAATTGGTAATTTGTTTGATATTTTCATATCATTTATTTTCTATCATTTGAAAAAATGTTAAAATGATGGAAAATTGGGGAAAGGGGGACAACCCGGACACAACGCCTAGAATTTATTGATACTTTCAAGCTTTGGCAGGTGATGCGAACACAATGCCTAGAGTTGAGGTTGGGGTAGTCTAGGTCCCTGCTGAGCCATCTTCTTAGATTCTGATGAGTGAGACTCCGCATTATCATGTCTTGGCAATGTAGGGGAAAGGGGCTTATTTTTCACCCATTCTCGAGTGCCATCGGTTCTCTTAGCAACAGTGAGATCTGGGAGCATAAATGGTCCACCTTCCCCAGCATATGTTTCTTGAAAATGAGCTTCCTTATCTTGACTGAGTTGAGTATTAACCTTCATACCTGATGAGTGTCAAGCCAAGGTTGGCCATCAAAAAAAAATTCTTACTTTCCATAAGCTCCATAAGACAAAAAAAACAAGCTAAATTTAAAACTACAGGTTTTTTATTAGTGAAAGGATACGGATGTCGCCTAGAGGGGGGGTGAATAGGCGATTAAAACTTTTCCTAGAGTGGCTCAACAAAGGCGGAATAAAACTAGTGTTTACTTTGTAAAGCACAACCTAGAAACAACTAAGGTTTACCTATGTGCACCAACAACTTATGCTAAGCAATACAAGCAACAAAGTGATAGCAAGATATAAATTACTTCAAGCACGAAGGCTATCACAATGTAAAGTGCATAAGTAAAGAGCTCGGGTATAGAGATAACCGAGGCATGCGGGGACACCAATATTTTACCGAGTTCCTCCCAACATGGAGTACGTCTCGTTTGGAGAGGGGGTGGTATCAAACCACCAACGCCACAAAAGGCCTCCCTTATTCTCGGTGAATCTCACCCCAATGGGATCGATCCACGCTTCCACTATCGGTGCACTTGCCGGTGGCAACCGGAACCTCTCACAAGGTTGGGGCACTTCTCCACAACTTAATTGGAGGCTCCCAACAAACGCCACAAAAGGCCTCAACAAATGCCACCAAGGCTACAATGCCACCAAGGCCACAAAACCGTCTAGGGTTCCAAGAACCCAAGAGGGACAAGCTCCAATGAGCAATTCAAACCAAATCCTCCGAGGAGAACCCAAACCGATGCAACAAATGCAAATGGCAAGAACACCACAAAGATGCTCAAATCCCTCACTCTCAAGTTCCAACAAAGCTACCAAAGCTATTGGGAGAACAAGAGAGGAGAAATCAAAGAGAGACACAAAATCCCCCAAAATCTAGATCCCCAAAGATACACTCACAAAGAAATGTTTTGGTTTGGTCAAAACGTAGATCTAGATCTCCTCCAATCCGATACTATCGGTCAGTCCAGAAAAATCACCCCAACGGTCAGATTTTGCCCATCTCTTTAAATAGCTTTGCCCCCTTGTCTTTTAGGGTTACTTCTTCCTCCTTTTCTTGCCCAAGCTTTGCCCCCATTCGCTCTACTCTTTAAGCTTGATTTCTACACACCCCTCCATTGATTCTTGCAAATATTTGAGGGGTTGACAGCGAGCGAGCCAGAGAGAGAAAGCAGCAGCAGTTGCATGCGCGCGCGTGCAGCAAGCGAGGCAGCGTGGCCGGGCAGCGAGCAGCGTTGCATGCAGCTGGCAGGCGAGCAGCATGCAGCGCGGCAGCAGGAGCGGGCCAGCGCGCGCAGTAGCATCGCATGCAGCGGGTGCATGCAGCGGGGCCCGCGCAGCAACAGCAGCTGGCAGGCAACAGCAGCAGTGCATGCAGCTAGCTGCCAGGCAGCGGGGCCCGCGCGGGCCAGCCAGCACGCGCAGATGCAGGAACAGGTCAACGCGGGCGCGCGCGTGCGAGCGGTCGCAGTTGGTCAACGCAGCGGGCAGATTTGGATCTAGAATAATTATCTGGGAAAACATCTGGGCCGAACGGTACTACCGGCCCACCCGGGCGGTACTACCGGGCCGGCCGGTAGTACCGGATTTAGGTACCTAGCGAGGCAGAAAGAAAACGGGACGTGTTTAGGCCCGAGCGGTAGTACCGGGCCGTCCGGGCGGTACTACGCTTGGTCCAGAAAACAGCCTGCCATGCAAATATTCAAATGGCAATAACTTTTGACTGGAAGCTTCGATTGACCCGATTCAAATTGCGTTGGATAGAGGACGACAAGGGCTTTCCAATAAAAAGTGGAAATATTGATTATCACCAAGTGAGAAAGTATCAAGTAGAATAATGTGATATACCTCACTTGGTGAGAAACTGAAAAGCCGCATAAATCAAAATCGCAACAAGATACAAATGAAAGATCCGATTTTGATGAACAAGAGCTTGTTATGGAGATTACCACAAGCTCTATATCCTCACATGGATAAGACCAAATAACAACCAAATATGATGATGCAAGTATGCAAAGGTTTGAGCTCTCTCCGAACGATGTGACCGAATTACTCATACGAGAGCCCCTCTTGATAGTACGGTTATCTATCCTAAACCCGGTCTCACACACACAACGTGAGACCGGCAAAAGGGAAAACCTATCAATATTATACCTTTGCCTTGAGTATTCCACTTGAGCTTGATGTAGACGATCTTGCACTTCTCAAGATGGAATGCCTTCCTTAATTCCTCATCATCGACCTCGCATATTGAGCTTGCCCAACAAATCTTCTTTGCATTTCATCGACCTTGAAGCCAACACATGCTCCATGCGATGCCAATGGACAAATCCTACAAGTATAACTTAATACACACATTAGTCCATAAAGATTGTCATTAATTACCAAAACCACACATGGGGGCCCAACATGTTCTTTCAATTAGCTACCAAAAATTTAGCCACAAAAGACAACTACAACATTCCAAATTTGTTTAGCTACACTACATTAGAAAAAAGGTGATCAATAGATTCCTACTCAGCATAGAAAATGTACTCTTCAGGTTTATTCCGATGCCTTTTTTTAGATTATCTCTAGTCATGAGTTTATTCTGAGAAAGAAGCCAAAGGAAAATATGAATTCTAGGTGACACATGAAATTTATACATCTGTCGCTCCTCCAAAATTGTTAACAGCATACAAAGAATAGGTGGTGCATTCCCCCCTTGGATTCAAATTGCCATAAGAGACTATCTACCTTAGTAGATTAAGTAATAGAAGACGATATTTCCTTCATTTCATACCATTTATGCATCATGGAGGATGTAAAATTTCTTCTAAAGGTAAGCTTGAGTTCTAAACCATCCCAAACTTGTGGAATGGTTCTCCGTTGATCATTATAAAGGACATAAAGGTCAAAAAATGCATGACAAAGGGGGATGTCCAATTCAACATTGCAGAAAACTTTTTCAATGTTGGACATAATGATATTTTCCTGATTTTTTCCCCCAAGTAAACTTATTTCCACTAAGTTGAACTTCTAGGAGACTCCAAATATCTACCCATTCATTAAATCTATCACTCCAATAATTTAGTTAGTTTGAAAGAAAGGAAAAAGATTTTCCTTAATTCATTAATAGAGAAGGATTTCACAAAGGTCTTAAGTTACAAACCACCAAAATAAAAAAAGGTCTAATATCCTTGTAATAAATGACCCAAATTCTTTGCCCCGGCAAAACCCCAAGCCCGAGCCTCCAACACAATTCTCGCAAAAACGACATTGGGCATAGTAAACTTCTTCTTGAAAATTCTCGTGTTTCGCTCATTCCATAATTCCCACGAGGCAAGCATAACAAGATAGGACATCGCCTTTTCTGCCCTCGATGGAAGAGAACAAGATGGTTCCACCAAGACTTTCCATCGTTGAACACTATACAACTTGAGGGGTCAAAAGCATGAAGCTTAAGGTGAACCTTGATCAAGTTCCAAATGTGGGTGGAGTAATGGCAATGGAGAAGAAGGTGGAAGGCCATCTCATTAACTTGACGACATGGGCCATCGCCCTCTCTAAAGCCAGTCCACTGTCCACAAACTATTTTAGAGAATGAGCCAAGAGAAGAACTTACATTTGGGTGGCGCACAATTTTTCCATACAAGCGAGTCCATCGGTGAATGAATAGAGCCTTCAAATTGAGCTTTGTAGGCCGAGAAACAAGAGTACTCGCCGGAGTTGGTAAGCTTCCAAGTTATAGTGTCCATAGCATTGTCATTAAGAACAAGTTGAGAAGTGTGGTTCCAAAGCTTGAAAATTCTTGGAGGTGAGGCCTCCAGAAGTGTCAAGTTGATGAATCCAAGCATCATCGGTGGCTTGGTCGAACGGTCCAAGTTTTCCTTTTCGAGAATCACTCCACTTATGATCTATGACATCATTACTCTTTTTTCCGAAAATTCCACTGATCATCAAAAACATTACAAAAAGGGCTAAAAATAATCAAAATTATAAATAGGTCCATGGACTAGTAGCGATGACTACAAAGTACAAACACTAGCGCGAGCCGAAAGCGCGCCACCGTCCTCGCCCCTCCATCAGCGGGAGTGGGTCCGATCTTGGCCTAGATGGGTATAGGCCGGCTACGATCTGTTGTCCGCTCGTCGCCCTATGCCGAATCCCAGGTTCTCCAGGCCATGTTCGTGACATGAGGAAGCTTGGGGCATCTGTCTCCGGCATGGTGGTTGTGACCTCCTTCTCCGTCGAAGTTGTCGGCCGGGTGGTCTCGTTGTCGTGCGGTAAATCCTGCTAGTTGCCGGTGAATGGGGTGGGGGCTGCTGTAGGGGTTCATAGAATGGAAAACAAAAAAATTCTACCGCATGCACACAAACAAGCCAAGATATATCTACTAGATTGTAGCAACGAGTCGATAGAAGCACTCACCCTCGAAGATTCCAAAGCGGTTAACGAGAGCAGATTCTCGTGGGTGATGTAGTCGTACACTTGCCGATCTCAAGATCGCGTAGACGATCCTTCCGGCATTGCGTTCCGGCAGTGCTTCCGCAATCGGTCACACGTTCGGTACTTGATGAAGACCTTCCTCTCCCTTGTTCCAGCAGGCAGCGGAGGTTGTAGTTCTCCCCTCGCGATTCCGGCGGCACGACGGCGTGGTGTCGGAGGTAGAGGGAAGATCCCGCAGGGCTTCGCCTAAACCGGTGCGAATTATGGTGGATCTAGGGTTTCCCGGTGATCTACGATTTAGAATACCGGGAGGAGGAGGAGGTGTCGGTGGCGGCTAGGGCGGCGGCGACGGACCGGCGGCGGCGTGAGGCGGCGACGGCTTGGCGCTGCGGGGGCGGCTTGCGGGTGTGGGGAGGGCTAGGGCTTGGTGTTTGGGGCAGCCCTCCCCCTCTATTTATGAGAGGGGGGCGGCCTTGGAAGGGGTGGGTTTGAATCCAAACCCAAACCCAAGTTGGATTGAGAGAAGGACTCTTTCCTTCTTCCACTAGAAAACCATTGTTCCAGTTTGACTTTTCAAACTTCCCGTTTGACTTTCAATTTAGAGCTTTAATTCTTTCTTGCAAATGTCCACACCAAGTGACCTAAGATATGATCCAATCATTCCACTTACCCATGACACATTCATGGACCATTCCCCTTCCGGACCGGTGAACCTTCTAGACCCTTCTAGAACCTCTCCGATGAAAACATCGGAATCATTCCCGAACTCCGGAATCGGACTTCCTTATATGAATCTTATTATCCGGACCATTCCGGATCTCCTCGTGATATCCCGGATCCCATCCGAGACTCCTAACAACATTCGGTATCCCTACTAACATTCAATATCTACTAAACAACATTGAATCCTTAAGTGTGTCTCCCTACGGTTCGTGAATTATGCGGACATGACCGAGACACTTCTCCAATCAATAACCAATAGAGGAATCTGGAAATTCATATGGCTCCCACATATTTCTACGATTACTTTGCGATCGAATGAACCACTTACATATGATACCAATTTCCCTTTGTCTCGCGATAGTTTACTTATCCGAGGTTTTGATCGTCGGTATCTCCGCATACCTAGTTCAACCTCGTTACTGATAAGTACTCTTTTCTCGTTCCCGTGATATGTGATCCCTTGTGAGCCAGTCACATGCTTGCAAGCCAATTGGATGACATTCCACCGAGAGGGCCCAGAGTATATCTATCCATCATATGGATGGACAAATCCCACTCTTGATCCATGTGCCTCAACACATACTTTACGAACACTCAATGCCACCTTTATAGCCACCCAGTTACGGTGTGGTGTTTGATGTCATCAAAGCATCCTTCCGATGATGGTGATTAGCATGATCTCATGGTCGAAGTAATTAGGTTACTATGTATCAGAAAGCTTATAGCAAATGAACTATTGAAATGACTTGATCTTAATGCTACGCTTATCTATAGGAGTATGTCTATCATACCATTCTCCTAATGATATGATCTCGTTGTTAACAACATCTCAATGTTCATGATCGGAAAACCACGATCATCTATTAACCAACAAGCTAGTATTACAAAGAGGCTTTACTAGGGACTCTAATTTAGTTTACAAATCACACAAGTATTAATGTTTCTGGTTAATACTATTATAGCATGAATGTAAATATTTTATCATAAACACAAAGATATAATAATAACCACTTTTATTATTGCCTCTAGGGCATATATCCAACAGCTGCTGACTCAGTTTCAGTAAAGGTGGCAGTCCTTGATCCCTCTCAAGCCAAGATGATGATCTGCCTGATGTTTATTTACATTGATCTGGTTCCTGTGTCGTGTTTCGGAAGGCTCCGTTAGTGCGATCATGTCGAGAGATTGCTGGATCGGATGGGATTCGGTCATACGCACCCATGTTTTACTCTGACTGTTTAGTTTTAGAGGATGCGCTTCGAAGCTTTGTTGGCTGTTAATATCATGGGGCATGTCCTCGTTCCATGGTGCTGACGAAGAATGTCATGGAGACCAAGATTTGTAGACTCACAATGGTGGTTCGAGTCTGGGTGATAATGAGGAATTGGCTTGGTGATTCGTGACTTGGAGCAATGGCATGCAAGTGGGGGGCGACTGTACAGGAGAGGTTCATGGTCCTACCTTTCAGGGTGAAAACCCAGGGTCTAGTCTTAATTGGTTGTGACTGGCAATGGTCTTGTTGAAGATATTGTTTTGAGAGTGTAGAATTTCTTCAAGGTGAAAACCTAAATCTTTGATTGGGCGATGACGGTGTTTGTGCACTGTTTCCTTCTTGGAGACGTCGTTTTTGGAGAAGCTGGACTTCTAGTGCTGTCTTGGTGGTGGTAGTGCTGTTGTTTCAATGAATGGGTCACCGTAGCAGGACTTTTCTTTTTTATAATTCTTCTTTCTTTTTTAGCTGTGTGCATCCGTATTGCCGCTAGGGCAGTGCGTTGTTGTAGAGGCTAGGTGTAATTGGTATCTTCTGATCTTAATATATGCTCCTTTCCAAAAAATTAAAGACCTTGTTGAAGTAAAAAGACGGAAAGTCGTTATGCTAAGACCCTAAGACCAGCGCACTAGAGTAGATCGAAAGAGACCGGCCAGCAATCATACCAACGAGTACGAAAAACGACTAGATGGATTTTAGTGATGAATTAGAATAGAAATAGATTTCTGGGTCCAAAAATAACGGGAGTGTCTACATCTCAGGCGCCTGAGAAATAGCTATTTCTTAGTCGCTGACGTCGTTGTCAATTATAAGAAAGTTACAACTGGGACCCGTCAGAGCTTAATTACAAGTAAGTTGCAACTGCACCCCCTCCATACTGATGGGTGCTCAGTTACAAGGAAGTTGCAACTGGACTCAGCAGAGCTCAGTTACAACCAAGTTGCAACTAGCCCTCCGGCGGGGCCCCAGTTATAAGCAAGTTGCAACTGGCCCGCCGATGGAAATCAAGTCCCCCCCCCAAGTTACAAGGGTTTAGGGGTTAGTCACAACATACTTGCGACTAGCTCGGTACATTCCCAATTACAAAATGATTCAAATCCAAGTATATGTAGTCGCGACACAGTTGCAACTAGGGTTTCAGTCACACCATCCTTGCGACTGGCTCAATACATTCCCGGTTACAAAACAAGTTGCAAATGACTCAAATCCAAAAGTATATCCAGTCACGACATGGATGCAACTAGGGTTTCAGTCACACCATGCTTCCGACTGGCTCAAAACATTTTCAGTTACAAAGCAAGTTGCAAAAATGACTCCCCGCGATGAGGTCTCGTCGATGAGGTCCCCCTCCCTGCCAGTTGCAATCAAGTTGTAACCGTCCCCCTTGGCGGTGGCCTAGTTATAAGCAAGTTGCAACTGGGACCCGTCAGAGCTCAGTTACAAGTAAGTTGCAACTGCACCCTCTCCACACCGATGGGTGCTCAGTTACAAGGAAGTTGCAATTGGGACCCAACAGAGCTCAGTTACAACCAAGTTGCAACTGGCCCTTCGGCGGGGCCCCAATTACAAGCAAGTTGCAACTGGCCCGCCGATGGAAATCAAGTCCCTCCCCAAGTTACAAAGGTTTAGGGGTTAGTCACAACATACTTGCGACTAGCTCGGTACATTCCCGATTACAAAGCAAATTACAAAATAATTCAAATCCAAGTATATTTAGTCGCGACACAGTTGCAATTAGGGTTTCGGTCACATCATGCTTGCGACTGGCTCAATACATTCCCGATTACAAAACAAGTTGCAAATGACTCAAAATCTAAAAAACAATATCAACATGATTGCAACTAGGGTTATGGTTCAGTTGCAAACATACGTACGATCGGCTCGGCGCGTCCTCGCTTACAAGCAAGATGCAAATGACTCAATCCAAAAATCCTAGTCACAACATACTTGTGACTGGCTCAGGGCGTTCTGGTTACAAGCAAAATTGCAAAATGATTCAAATCCAAAAATCCTAGTCGATACATAATTGCAACTGGCTCGAGGCGTTCTCGCTACAAGCAAAACATAAAATTCCAAAAACATAAAAACGGATTTTCGAAAAAAAACAACAGACTAATAAAAAACCAAAAAAAGAAAAGCAGAGAAAAAACCGAACATTAGAAAAAAAATAGCAGAAAACTAATTACAAAAAAGTTCATTCATGACCAAAATAGAAGAGAAAATTTTTTGAAGGGGGTTTGAAATAGTTCATTCACGACATAAAACAAAAACATACCAAAAAAAGTGAACAAAAAACCTTAAAAAAGGAAAATTGAATTTTTGAAAAATCATAAACATCAAAAAAAAACATCCAGAAAAAGAAAATGCACTCCTAATTACAACAGAAACAAAATAACAGAAATAAAACAGCAAAGTAAAAAAACAGACGGGCCGCCGGCCCATAGACAGACAACCTCATCCAGCACGAGCGGCACATAGTAGATTCCTGGAGTTTTCTGTGCACAGCTAGCGACAGCGCATAGTAAATTCGTACAGCTCACTTGAGCTTCCCGTTAAAAAGGTAAAAGATACAGCCCACACGTCATAGAGTACCATAAAAAACAGACCAAATCGCGAAGCAAATCGTACGACGGGACACGCGACGACTCAGGCGCCTGAGAAATAGCAATTCCGAAAAATAACACAAACCATCCAAGAATATACCGCGAAGCTGCCTTGCATTGCATGAGCTGTGCATTGTTCTATCGGAGCCCGTAAACTCACGAATTGTAAATCGCGTTTACGGGTCATGGAAACCCACTTTCACCGTCCCATAAGAGCATGTATCCTCACACACTGTAAAAAGACCCGGATGCAACGTCATCTCCATGATGCAACGTCCATGGTGACGCAGAGAGAGAGCCAGAGACGCCTCTAATGTCTGCCACAGCCATCATCTGACCAAGACGGCGCTGACGACAGTCACGTCGCCGGATGGTCCTCTATAAATTGGCACGAGCAACACACCTACCAATGCAGAGACCAGATCGAACACTGTGATAAGCATACTAGCTGACATCTTCTTCCATGGAAGCCACAAACTGTTCCATTGCACTGGAAACTGCAGGCAATGCTGCACACGGCGCAAACGTACTCGCTCTGCTGCCCTTATCTTCGCTGTCTCTGATTGGCGCGTTCCTGGTGTACTTCTACGCGCCATTCTGGGCCGTGAGGAGGGTGCCGGGACCTCCAACGAGGTTCCCTCTCGGCCATCTCCATCTTCTCGCCAAGAACGGCCCCGACGTCCTTCGTGCCATTGCCAAGGAGCACGGCCCCATCTTCAGGTTATCC
Source organism: Avena sativa (assembly GCA_916181665.1). Taxonomy (NCBI): domain Eukaryota; kingdom Viridiplantae; phylum Streptophyta; class Magnoliopsida; order Poales; family Poaceae; genus Avena; species Avena sativa. Next base: position 55,379,904 of record OV702284.1, on the reverse strand, counting down.
ATCTTCGTCTTCTTCTTCTTCAGGTTTCTTCAGTTTTGGACAGTGTTTTCTGTTACTACTAGTATAATGGAAGGCATGGATGAATTAATGGTGGGTGCAGGTTCCACATGGGGAGGCAGCCGCTGGTGATGGTGGCGAATGCGGAGCTGTGCAAGGAGGTGGGGATCAAGAAGTTCAAGGACATCCGGAACCGGAGCACCCCGCCGCCCACGGTGGGGTCGCTGCACCAGGACGCGCTCTTCCTCACCAGGGACTCCACCTGGTCGTCCATGAGGAACACGGTCATCCCGCTATACCAGCCGGCGAGGCTCGCGGGGCTCGTCCCCACGATGCAGTCCTACGTCGAGGCACTGGCGGACAGCGTCGCCGCATGCCCGGACCAGGACTGCGTCCCCTTCTGCCAGCTCTCCCTGCGCATGGCCATCGACATCATCGGCAAGACGGCCTTCGGCATCGAGTTCGGCCTGATCCGCAAAAACAAGGCCCAGAACGAAGGTGGCAGCGCCGACGACGACGACGACGACGTGAGGGAGCTGCTGGAGGAGTACAAGAGGTCCATGGAGTTCATCAAGATGGACCTGTCCAGCTCGCTCTCCACCATCCTCGGACTCTTCCTCCCGTGCGCCCAGACGCCCTGCAAGCGGCTGCTGCGGCGGGTGCCCGGCACGGCGGACTACAAGATGGAGGAGAACGAGCGCCGGCTGTGCCGCCGCATCGACGCCATCATCAACGGCCGGCGCAGGGACCGCGACCGCGGACAGAGAAGCGCGCCCTTGGACTTCATCGCGGCGCTGCTGGACGCGAGGGAGAGCGGCGCCAGGGACCTGGTCCTGGAGGACAGGCACGTGCGCGCGCTGGCGTACGAGCACCTGATCGCCGGGACCAAGACGACGGCGTTCACGGTGTCGTCGGTGGTGTACCTGCTGGCGTGCCACCCGCGCGTGGAGGAGAACCTGCTTGCCGAGGTGGACGCCTTCGGCGTCGACGGCGGACGCGCACCCGACGCCGACGACCTACAGAGCAGGTTCCCCTACCTGGACCTGGTGATCAAGGAGGCCATGAGGTACCACCTCGTCTCGCCGCTCATCGCCAGGGAGACCTCGGAGCAGGTGGAGATCGGAGGGTACCTCCTCCCGAAGGGCACGTGCGTGTGGCTGGCGCCGGGGGTGCTGGCCCGCGACGCGCGGCAGTTCCCGGAGCCCGAGGAGTTCCGGCCGGAGCGGTTCGCGGCAGACGGGGAGGAGGAGCGGGCGCGGCACCCCTACGCGCACATCCCCTTCGGCATAGGCCCGAGGTCGTGCGTCGGGCACAGGTTCGCGCTGCAGCAGGTGAAGCTCGCCGTGGTGCACCTCTACCGCCGGTACGTCTTCCGCCACTCGCAGGCCATGGAGTCGCCCATCCAGTTCGACTTCGACCTCGTCCTCGGCTTCCGACACGGCGTCAAGCTCAGGGCCATCAGGAGGACGAGGGACTGATTCACCTACCCTCCTTTCAACGTGAATCATTAATATCTCAAATGTTATGCTATGACTGCTTGTGTGGTGTGTGAGCTAGTTACATGATGTTTAGCTAACTGAAGGAAATGTCGGTGTGGTTATTAAGCTATCCATACAAAAAATTATTATTCCCAAGTTCCTTAAGAATAATGTAATTTTAAATGCTGGACTTGCTAATTTGCGTTACATAAGAGATCAACTTTTATAGAAATATATAAAAGTTTCTTGGTTCAGACTTTGACAGTTCATATGTTATCAAGTCTCCCTCCCTCAAAAAAAAAGTCAAGACACTTGCTTCGCCAAAACAATATGCTTCAGCCTTCAGGTGCTAGATATTCTCCTTTCATTTTGACTGCACAGCCAAAAAGAAAAAGGAGTACCAATTCTGGCAAAATCAACTGAAAATGCATGGGCGCCAAAATGTCGCACATGAACGATGAGAAAAAGAATCTCTTTCATTGAAGGGAACTGCACAAACTTTACAGACAGGGTTCAGGAATGTTGATACATACATAAGCCTACTACAACTGCACTTTTTCTGATTTCATAGATTACAAGTGTGTGATCAATAGAAGAACCAATGCTACCTCCCCGTGTACAAGACGAAAATTAATCCAATATATAAACCCTTAATGGTACAGAAGCCCTGCTGCTACTGCTAAAACACGCTTGTGTAATACGTGGAAATCACCTGACAAAGAACATGAAGTAAAAAATAGTAAATGCCCCTAATTAATGCTTTAGTGCAAAGGAGAATGATAAGAACCGATAAGGTACTTCCATAGATATACCTTGGAACGAGCTTGGCAAGGCAGTACATGGGGATGACAGTTCATGAAGATATACATTCGCGATAATGTCTAACCAAGCGTTTGGGAGGTGGTGACTCCCAAGTACTACCTACTGCTGAACATTCAAACCCATTGATTATTGGACGTTAGCCACTAATAATGCACATGAAGCCCGAACCACAACCCGCGTACCTTGAAGTAACTACCGGAGCTCGTCATGAGACCCCTCATCATCCTCCGTGAATAAAGCACTGTAAAATACGTAAGGGTTCTCAATCATCTCATTCAAGCTCAGCTGCCCATCTTTGTTTGTGTCAGCCTACATTAAAAGAGGCTATCAGATAGTTACTCATTCAACTTGTTTGAAGTGGAAAGAATATTAAAAAGCCAAGGCTACAAGATCTGACAACATCAGATAGAAAGGCAAGCCCAAATATCCCAGTAGAAAAAAATGAGATGCCTTCAGCTCGTTACCTGTGATATTACATAGTCAGCTTGTTGCTTGGCATAGAAGTTTTCTGCTGGATGGAGTTTTCCGATTATAGGTTTTAGCTCGTCTGCTGACAAAAGCCTACAAAAGCGGGGAGCCTCCAAACTCAACTAACAATTATATTCTTCAATAAATATGAAAGAAAAACTATTAGCTGTTAAATTTACCCATCATTATCCAGATCAAGCTGTGAAAATGATTTTCTAGCTGGTGCATCAGAGCCATTTGAGTCATCTGTTGAAGTTTCATTGTCATAATGTCGAATCGAGTAAAACAATCCATTATAGAACTCTTGGAAATTGAGCTTCCCGTCAGCGTCTTTGTCTCTTTCCCTGAATAGACAACCAAAATAGGACTTACAATGTTGATTGTGAAAGACGGTCACAGATATGCCATTGTGGCTGAGTTCCTGGAACAATTTTAGTTTGGACCGCCCGTTTGGTACTGGTGTAAATAATATGGACAATCCATAAACTGAATGAAGTAACTCTTTTTAAAAGGTTTGCAGTGTAAATGGGTAGAGGAGTGGGGTTAATTCTTCAATAAAATCAACTATTTTCCTAGAAATATTATACTATCATGTTTACCTGCACAAATGGTTTGGGACTCAACAGAATCAGCATAATTATACATAAAATAACCAAATTCATAGTTCGGCTCGCTGTTCTCATACCCTTGACTCCTTGATACCTAAGTGCCTTACCAAAAATGGCGAATTGGAACTAATTTGGTAACCATTTGATTTTATGACGAAATTTTGGTGGTAGTGTGTTCGATATGGCTCTCCACTTCAGGCATAAGAAGCAAAATATGGCAAAAACCTGGCTGGTTAATTAGCCCAAAGATTTCAGTGACGCCAATTAAAAGAATAGCTCAGTCTCCATGTGCTACTTTGGGCTCAAAGTCGATCAGACGATCAGGCACTAATCCTTCCATTAAATCCACAAAATTTAGTACTTAAAACAGCTTGATCCAAGTACCAACAAATTTCGAACAAGTATTTGTGACATTAGGCATGCAGCTGTTTGATGTGGTTCAGAAATCAAGTATCAACATTTCCAGAAAATTCATTAGTATAATACCAAATATGTAGTTAGAAAATGCCCCAGACTTCGGTTAGAACCACACGAAGAACAAGATCATATGTCATATACTGGTATCATGTACTAACATCATAGTTGACAAATAATGCGATAAGCCGATAAGTTTAAGAAAACAGGGATGAGGAATCTAAAATACCCCTTTACTATATATATGCACTGCAGACTATGGTCCATTATATTCGATTAACCAAGAATAGCATTGAAATTTCGAAATGAATTGTCCCTGATAACCGAGTATGATCAGAAGTTCCACAAAGAATCTTGTTTCATTACAAGAAAAAGGTTATATTTTCATTATTTTTCTGCAGAACTGAATATAATAAGACCAAAAGGGTGTTGTTGAAACCGAAAGGCAAATGTGCAAGGAAAAAAATTGGACAAAAGAAGCACCTGACTTCTTCGTTGCACAACCAGTGTATTAGCTTTGGGTTGGTAGAATCAGCTGGATGTAAGAAGCTGCATACAGTGAAACAGAGTAAATACTACGCAAAAACATGGAACTTCAGAAGTTAAAGGAGGTCAGATAGAATGTTGTACTCGTTAAACTCTGTAAGATTTAGAAAGCCGTCACCATCCATATCTGCAGCATTGAAGTGCTCCTCCTTCCACCATCCCATTCCGTCATTGGTTGAGTTATTATCTGGACAATATGAGATTTAGTGCTCAGCTCGTTAAGGGACACATGTAATCGTTCGGTAGTGGAAGAGCATGTTTTGTTAAAGGATGCTTAACTAGTTATCATGATCTTGGTAGGCACACACGAATGTTTTTCGTCCTTTCCATGTGGCATACAACTTTATTAATTGACATGAGAACTATCAAGCTGGATCCATATGCAGGACTTTTTTTCAATAGGTCAAAAAATGATGCTAAGTTTACAGTTGACCCAGGAGACACAATGAAAACTGCACAAAGAAAACCTTCGCAAGATGCATAAGAACAGTTATTTAGTATGATCACAAACATTACAAAAGTGTTATGAATGCAAATTTATGACATGCCACTACTTGTAGTCATTAGAATAACATTCAATCGCTAAAATATGAATTGAAATATGGTCGATTTGAGAATATATTCTTAGACGATGGCACTACTTCCTCTGCTTACTAGAATTTTTCCTCTGACCACTTACGACATGCCACTACTTGGCAGTCATTAGGAATAACATTCAATCGCTAAAATATGAATTGAAATATGGTCAATTTGAGGATATATTCTTAGACGATGGCATACTGCCCAGTTTACACTGAATGCACAAAAGAGAACAGTGAGCCTAGAATCTATCACAGGAATACTGGAAGGTTCCCCACAAGTGTAACTGTGAAAGGTCGGCTAAATGAACAAGTCAGGTATGGATACTCTATACAAATGACTTCAGATATCTTAGGGGAACAGGCAAGAGCCGGAATCATTATTCTTCCTTTTCAAAGGCTGCATTCATTTTCAACAGCAACTCTGCATGAAATGTATTAGCGCACCAAAATCCAAAGCTTCTTTTCTTTGCGGGGACCAAAATCCAGAGCTTCCTCAGCTACATTCGCACGAGTCTAATTATCTCCCGTCAAACTAACTTCTTTTTCTAAGTAGGCATTGCAGCCCAGATCCAAAATGCGAGTCATGAGATCAGATCATACATAAGTAAGTACGTACCGTCGAACCGCCAGGCCCAGCTGGGCCTCTCGTACTCGGAGAAGGCAACGCGGCCGTCGTGGTCGCGGTCATGCAGTTCAAGCTCCCGTGCGGTGCGGTGCAGCACCTCCCGCCGTGCGGACGCGAGATTCCACGCGGCCAGCTCGGCGCCCGTAACGGCGCCGTCGGCGGGGTCCACGTCGATCTTGGGGAACAGAGCCGCGACGCGCAGCGTCATGTTGAACCGCGCGGCGTCATTGATGTACTCGTCCTCGTAGTCCGCGATGTCCTCCGGGACGGGGGCAGCCTCCATGCCCGGCGCGTGCAGCCCCGCGGCCGCCAGGCGCTCCCACTCGCGGTCGTCGAGGCGGCGCTCGAGGTCCGCGATGACGGGGTCGAACGGGATCTGGTGCGGGGCGGCACCGCCGCCCCCGGGGCGGGGGCCGCGGAGGCGGAGGCGGCGATGGGGGTGCGGGTGCGCGGATGGCGACGAAGGGGAGAGGTGGACTAGGAGGAAGAGGAGGCCCGCGGAGGCGAGAGCCAGGACCAGTGTCAGGACAACGGTGGGCGCCGCCGAGGGCTTCCTCGCCGCCGCCGACTGCGCCATGGCCGACGAGTCACGACTCGGGCAGTTCTTCTCGTTATCTTTTTCGGGTGCTCTATTTTCTCTTTGCTGGCGATCGGGAGATGGTCTACTGCACGTCGGCAGTTCGGCACCATTCTGTTCTCTGCTCATATCGAAGTTTTTTTTAAAGAACTGGCGCTGTATTGATTAACCCAAAACGTTACAAAATGTTTGCCGGATACAAACTGGAACAAAATAAAAAATACAAGAAGAATCAACTAACAAACTTGACTAGCTAAGATATGCGCCGCCTCATTCATATTTCGCTTCACGTGGCAGACACCAAAGTCTTGATATCAGCCACCAGAATACCGACATTGGACCTGTCTTTTGTCGTAGAAGATAGGCGTTACACCAACGATAAGTAGCCTGAAGCAAAAACCACTCGATCAAACCCTTCCTCTTTAGCCAAAACAACAACACGACGAAGGGCTAACACCTCAGCGTACTCAAATTCAGTGATCCAATTCAGATGCTCGTGACAGGCTATAAGAAAATCACCATGATGATTACGAATTACCACACCTGCCCCATACAACATGTAGCCTCGGAGATAGCAGCATCAGAGTTAACTAGAATCGTGCCTTGCGGCGGTGGGGTCCAACAGTCTGACCTTGGTTCGCACCTTTGCTTTGACTCCGGTTTAGACAGATGGTTTCTGATCAAATCAACATAGGCTAAGACTTTACCTCCGGTACGACTTCGATTTGGTTTTACTTCCTCATTCCGCGACTCATTGCGTGCTTCCCATATGTGCCAAAAACCAACAGCCAACGTCGTAGCTTGGATATCAGAAGCTTGGCCAAAGAAATCAAACAACCATTGCTTGCAAGAAGCGAAAATTTTCTTGGTAAGATGCATGGGCACATTTTGTTTAATTTCCCGCCAAGTAGCACGTGCAAACTGACAAAAGAGCATCGCATGTTCAATGCTTTTCTTCCAGCCACAGAAAATACAGGAGCCATCCGCTGGTATATGTCGCCGAACAAGTTGAACCCCGCTCGTTAACAAGTCATGTACGAAAAGCTATAGGTGTATCTTCATCTTCCCCGGCGCCTGGATGCTCCAAATTGCTCTCCAATCCTTCTCATTCTCTGCCCAACACGAGTTAAGACCCTTGCCAGTCACACTATGATTTTTGAAGAACTTGGACGAGCGGGCAAAATTATAAGCCGACCGCACACTATATATTCCGTGACGTGTGAACGGACGAGAAGCAAAATCACCATCATCATGACGTGCAATTGGAACCTGAAGGATCTGTTCGGCCGCTTTCTCGGTGAAGAAGGCATGGACCGACTCCTGGTTCCAAGTGTTAGACGTTTCGTCGATCAGGCAGTGGATCGTGGCAGAAGCCGGAATGGGTGACGTTGGTTTCAACAAACCAGGGGAAATTTAGGCACCCAGTTGTCACCTATGATCTTCACACTCCTGTCATCACCAATGCCACACCTGATCCCTTGCTTAAGAAGATCACGGCCATGCAGAATACTTCTCCATATAAATGAAGAAGATCGAGGTTTAGGGGCATTCCAGAATTCTATGCTAGGAAAATATCTCCCCTTCAAGACACGCGCACAAAGAGAGTCTGGTTCAGTTATGAGGCGCCATCCTTGTAGCTAGCATCGCTTGATTGAAGAGGACAAGGTCACGAAAACCCATACCCCCAAAGCTTTAGGAGTAGACAACCAGTCTCAAGATCTCCAGTGCATCTTCCTCTTTCTATCTTCCAACCCCCACCATCGGTTTGCAATGATGGATTTAATTCTATCACAAGTAGCAATCGGAAGTTGGAAACAACTCATAACAAAGGTTGGAATAGCCTGGATTACCGCCTTCAGCAAGGTTTCATTGACCGCACATGACATCGGACGGTCAGATAATCCAACTAGATATTTCCATATCTTGTTATAGAGAAAACTAAAGGTTGCAGTCAGAGAACGCTTAACTGATGTAGGCATACCTAGGTAAAAATTATTGAGAACTTCACTTTGAACTCCCAACCTCCCTTTCACATCATTCTTTATTTGGTCCTGACAATGATTTCCAAAAAAGACCGAAGACTTCTCAAGGTTAATCTTCCGGCCAGAGACTTCACAATAAACCTTAAGAGTATCTTTTAGAGCATCCACACTCCTACTATCTCTCCTTGCAAAGAAGATGTTGTCATCTGCAAGCAGTAAATAAGAGATAGGGGACCGAGTCGACCATTGCAAATACCATAGAGCAAACCTCGATCCTCCCGTTTTTGCATTAAACATGACAGACCCTCCGTACACAAGAGAAACAAATATGGACTGATTGGATCTCCTTGCCGAATACCCCTAGATGGAACAACCGGTGTTGTTAGCTCTCCATTAACACGAATAGCATAGCAAACATAAGTCACACACCGCATGACAGACTGAATCCATGTAGGGTCAAAACCAAGCTTGCTTAAGCAACCATGGAGATAATCCCACTCTACTCTGTCATACTCCTTCATCATATCAATTTTCAAGGCGAAGAACGGTCGCTTCGACCGCTGGTTGCGAATGGCGTACAAGCACTCATAGGCAATCAAGGAATTGCCCATGATAAATCTTCTAGGAACAAAAGCACTCTGCTTCTCTGAAATTACCTCGGGAAGGAACACTTTCAACCTATTTGCCAGAACCTTGGAAGCTATCTTGTAAAGGACGTTGCATAAACTAATAGGGTGGAAATTCTTCAAGTGTTTTTGTTTTGCAACCTTGGGAATCAGCACAACCACTGAATCACATAGTCCTTCAGGGATCTCACCTCCACATAGGAAACTTCTCACCGCATTACAAATTTCATCTTTGATAAAATTCCAGTGAGTTTGGTAGAATAATGTCGGAAATCCATTCGGTCCGGGCGCCTTAGTAGGCCCCATCTGGAACAATGACTCTTCTATCTCACTGTCAGTATAAGGTTTACATAGATCGGCATTCATTTCCGCTGTCACTTTGACATGAATATAATCTAGCACTGCATCAGTTGAAGCACACGGTTCAGATGTAAACAGATTTTCATAAAACTCATGCATCATACCTTTAATCTCCCCTTGAGCTTCACATTTAGAGTCATCCTCACGTACCAAAAGGTCAATTTTATTAGTACGCTTGCGTGCAGATGCTCTAGCGTGAAAGAACGACGTGTTGCGGTCTCCTTCTTTGAGCCACTCCACTCTCGAGCGTTGCCGAGCCATGATCTCCTCACATTCAAACAGCTCACATAGCTTACGCTCAACGTCACGTTCCTCCATAATGGCCGCATCAGATGGATCTTGATCCCGCAAGTGGACCAACTGTCTCTCCAATAGCCGAATCTGCTTACGAACCGAGCCAAAGGTCATACGGCTCCAGTCCTTCAGCGTTGACGCCATCTGGCCCAGCTGAAAGTACAAAGGAAGTCGCCTAGAGGGGGGGTGAATAGGCTTTTAAAAATATTACGGTTTAGGCTCAAGTAAATGCGGAATAAAACTAACGTTTAATTTATTGAGCACAAAACCTAGCCACTAAGTTTACCTAGGTGCACCAACAACCTATGCTAAGCAATACAAGCAACAAGGTGATAGCAAGGTATAAATACTTCAAGCACGATGGCTATCACAATGTAAAGTGCATAAGTAAAGGGTTCGGTTGAGAGATAACCGATGGACGCGGAGACGAAGATTTGTTTCCCGAAGTTCACTTCCAAAGAAGCTACGTCTCCGTTGGAGAGGTGCGATGGCGCAATGCTCTCCGAACGCCACAAATGTCTCACCTCGAGGTGTGGTGGCTCGATGCTCACCCAACGCCACACAAGGCCTCACCCCGGATGCGGAAGCACGCAACTCACCGACGCCACAAAAGGCTCACCCTATTCTCCCAAGTGCGCACCACAAAAGGCGGGCACTTGCTCCACTATGGGACGCTTGAGGGCGGTCACCGAACCCGTACAAGATTGGGGATAACTCCACAACTCAATTGGAGGCTCCCAACAACAAAGACACAAAAGGCCAACAATACCACAAAAGGCCAACAACGCCACAAAAGGCTAACAACGCCACAAAAGGCTACAAGACCACAAAAGGTCAACAATCCAACCACACAACCGTCTAGGATCCAAGGAACCCAAGAGAAACAAGCTCACAAGCTTGAACTCGTCGAATCTCCGAGGAGAACTCAAACCTATGCACCAAATGCAAGGGCAAGTCCTTCTCTCCCAAATTCCAACAAAGCTACAAAAGCTATTGGGGGAATAAGGGAGGAAGAACACAAGAGGAGAACTCAAACCTATGCATCAAATGCAAGGGCAAGTCCTTCTCTCCCAAATTCCAACAAAGCTACAAAAGCTATTGGGGGAATAAGGGAGGAAGAACACAAGACTCTCCAAGATCTAGATCCCAATGATTCCTTCACAAAGAAGGGATTTGACTTGGGGGATTGTAGATCTAGATCTCCTCTCTCAAATCCCTCAAAAAGATGCAAGAATCATAGGAGGCGGAAGGGAGAGGGAAAGCTTCCTCAAGGTTGACAATGGAGGAGAGAGAGAAAGCCAAGAACCAAGAAGAAAAGCTAGTACCCACGAAGGGGAAGAGGAGCCCCTTTTAAAGGGCTCCCAGATCTGCCCGTTATGGGCATTCGCGACACCTGGCCGGAACTTCCGGTGGGAGGCCGGAAGTTCCGGTGGCACCCAGCCAACAGTCGAAAACTGCGGAGCGAGAAACTGAAAAAACGAATCATGGCCGGAACTTCCGGCTCTTGGGCGGAAATTCCGCCCAGCCTGGCTCCGACGGTCATCAAACCGTTGACGCCCGCTCCAGAAGCGCAACCGGAAGTTCCGGTCAAGACAGACCGGAAGTTCCGGTGAACTTCCGAGCAAGTTCCGGCAAATAGAACGCTTCAAAACAGAAGGTTACTGATCGTGAGCGGAAGAAGACCCGGAACTTCCACCGGAACTTTCGGCGGCAAAGATGCCCTAGCGGAACTTCCGGTGGGAAGCCGGAACTTCCGGTCTGGGAAATTTCAGAAACCAGAAAACCAGAAACGCAATAACTTTTGCATCCGAACTCCAAACGGGATGAAACCAATTTTGTTCGAAATATTGGGTATCACCTTGGGATAAAATATCATGAATATATATGTGATCTATCCCCCAAGGTGTGGAGCCGGAAAGCTCGCAAGATCAAAAACCGCAATAAGATATGCTAGTGAAATCCTTAGGTGATGAGCTAGAGCTTGTTGTGATGGTGACCACAAGCTCTAGATCCTCTCATGGACAAGAACCAAATAATAACCAAGAAAGATGATGATATGAATGCAAAGGTTTGAGCTCTCTCCGAACGATGCAAACGAGACACCCGCTTGAGAGCCCCTCTTGATAGTACGGCTATCTATCCTAAACCCGGTCTCCCAACTAACAACACGAGACCGGCAAAAGAGAAGCCCTATCAACATACCTTTGCCTTGAGCGTCCCACTTGAACTTGATGTAGACCGTCTTGTTCTTCTATAGTGGGAACACCTTTGTTGTTTGCTCTTGCTTGATGAAGACTTGCAAAATGCTCCCCCATACTCCATGGGGAAACCTCTTCTTTGAACATGTATTCATCATTCCATGAGCACGAGGATGGCAAGATTCAAGCATGAGAACTTCTAGAGATGGCGCATCTTGAGCTCGTCCTTCTTCATCCTTACTTGAGGTTGATCCGTCTTGATTCAACTCTTTGCACATGCTTTGATCGACCTTCAAGCACCTTCTTTCTTCATGATTCCAATGGGCACAAAGCCCTTGGACATTTCTTCATCTTCCAACCTTGAGACCAACACATGGCCCAAGCGATGCCAATGGACAAACCTATAAGTGAAACTCAATTTACACATTAGTCCATAGAGATTTTCATTAATTACCAAAACCACACATGGGGGCATACATGCCCTTTCACCAGCTTAGACCACGTCGATTGTAGGGACGGAGATCCCATGCTCTCCGATACCCAAGCGGACTCCAACATCTCCTTATAGTCAGGCGCACGTCGCCACATCTCCTCATACTTGAAACTCTGGCCACAGGCTGATACACATCTCTTCTTTGATCATGAATCAACGAGATTGACACTGCATAGTGATCTGACGAGGTAGTAATAATGTTGTCCATAGTACAATCTCAAACAGACGAGAAAACTCAGCATTGTCCACTGCCATGTCCAACTGTACCTTGACATGATGATCAGCGCCAGTGGCGGAGCTAGGGGGACCAGCAGGTGCCCCCCCCCATGCATGGCACTGCAAGCTATTTTTTAAGCATATAAAGCTAGATTAGACATGATTGAGCTGAAAATTATATGTTTGGCCCCCTCTAACAAAAGATTAAATATGTTCACCCCCCCCCCCCCTTAATGCACAATCCTGCCTCCGTCGTTGATCAGCGTCTTGTCGGTTTGACCAGATAAATTTGGGCCTTGAAAATCCCAGATCAAGCAGTCCACATTCCAACAAACAGTCCTGGAAAGTCACGATTTGTGCCTCCGTACAATCTCTGATGCCTACGTGCTCATCTTGGCTCAAAACTTCATTAAAATCGCCACAACAGAGCCACATACCATTCCACGACCAGCGGATGGAGCGGAGAATGTCACAAAAGACATGTCTAAGCTCACATTTGGGTTCTCCATAAACGTCCTCTCTTTATCGAAGTTACGACTGGAACATGTCGGCCATATTAGAGCAAGATCAATAGAGAGGACGGCGTTCTCGCAATGTTTTTTCCTCACAAAGCCAAATTTCTTCCGGTGGCATTTTTAAGATCGAATTGCGTTAGATTTGGCCCAATTTTTGTCAGCATTCTTAGGCCGAATCCGGGACGCTGGAAACCGCCTGGGAACGCCGGATGCAGCGAAAAAATGGGTGGACCAACCCTGTCGACGACTCGAGGCCGAGCTCCCGCCTTTTCTTTCCCGCTCCTGCCTTTCTTCTCCATTCCCCGCCATATCTCCCGCTAGTTCCCCAAGCTCCTGCCCACCATGCTGTCCAAGGTTTTCGTCAAACCCGGATCCACCATCGGCGAACCAAAGGTGAAAAAGTCGAGGAAGCTGACGCCAAGGCCGGAGGGCTTGACCGACGCCGAGGCCGAAGGGCTTGACCGACGCCGAGTGGTTGAAAGAAGTCCAACGTAGAAAGGTCGAAACGGAGAGCCGCAAGGATAGAAAGACAAGGCCAAAGGAGGCGAAGGAGATCGTGGAGGCATAGGCGATAAGGGAAGCGTAGGTGGCTTCGGAGCACGTGGCGTGTACGGCGATGTCACGCCCGATGTCGATCGTTCCCGCGTTGTACGTCACGCATTGGGGGAGCCAACCAAGCGTCGGATCACTGGCCAGGTTCTCGCCGATCTCGTCGGCCATGTTTCAGGAGAGCCAGGCGAACCCGCAGCAGAGGTACTCCTCCTCCCCCGAGTTTGACGGTGGGATCAACCCGAACGTACTATTGAAAGGTATGCCCAAGAGGCAATAATAAAGTGGTTATTATGATATTCCAGATTTATAATAAATGTTTATTTTTCATGCTAGAATTGTATTAATAAGGAAGCATTAATACATGTGTGATTTATAAACATAAATGGTTCCTATTAAAGCCTCTCTTTATACTAGCTTGTTGATTAACGGGTGATCAAAGGTTTCCTGATCATAACATTGGATGTTGTTAATAATAGGGTTATATCATTGGAGAATGATATGATGAACAGTCACCCGAAGTAGATGTAGCAATACGATCATGTCATCAAGTTTAAATTGCTATCGCATTCGTAGTAACTCAATGTCCTTAGACCATGAGATCACGTCAATCACTTTCACCGGAAGAGTATTTTAATTACATTAAACGTCACACCATAACAGGGTGATTATAAAGGTATTGTCGAGTATTTGGAAAGTGTCAGTTGAGGCTCGTGGATCAACATTGGAATTTGTACATCTGAATGACGGAGAGATATACATAGGGCCCTCTCGGTGATATCATATTGATATAGCCTTGCAAACAAGTGATTTGATCACTAGAATGTCATATCACAGGAACGAGAAAACGTGTACTTGTCGGGAACGAGATTAAACAAGGTATAGATGATACTGAGTGATCGAATCTTGGACAAGTAATATATCGCGAGACAAAAGGAATTTGATTGCAGCGAAAGAGGTTTGGATGATCATGAGATCTTCGAGGAACTAGTGGGAGTCATTATGGATCTCCAGGTCCCGCTAATGGTTATTGACCGGAGAAAGTCTCGATCATATCTACATAGTTCTCGAACTCGTATGGAGACACACTTAAGGTTAATCGACGCGTTTGAGCGGATAGGGACACATAGAAAGTTAATGGACATCGCAGAAAATTGTACTGTTGTAGAAAATTGTTCTGCCGAATCTATTGAAATAGTTTCGGGGATTAAAACAAAGCAAGAGATCAAAATGTTAATGTGTTCATTAAATGAAGTGTTTATTAAATTGAGCTGCATTAAAATGAAATTGAAGTGTTTTAATGGATAGACCTTTAAGGGAATTAAAGTGTTTTAATGAAAATACCTTTAAGGGAATTAAAGTGTTTTAATATACCTTTAAGGTAGCTAGAGTGTTTTAATGGAGATTGAATGAGAGGAGGGGAGGGGGCAGCCCCATGGCGCCTATAAAAGGAGGTGGCCTCCTCCTCCTCTACACACGCTCTCTCACAAGCTCTCTCATATGCCCCAAGGTTGGCATCTTCTCCCCTTGCTTGCCTTGTCCATTGCCACTAGAAAATGTGCTTGGCGAATCCCTGCTCTAAACCTTCCCCTCCACCAACACTACCATGGCATAGCGCTATTGGAGTTTCCGGGAATCCGCTACTTCTGTTGCTCGGCTAGAGCAAGGAAAGTTGTCAGCACACCGAACATGTGACCGATTACGGAGGTGTTGCCCATCTGTGGTGTTGATCATATGCACGTCCTTGAGGAAGATCGTGTACCATCTACATCAACCACGTTTGTTTCCTTCGTACATACTGCGTTGGTCCGTCGTCAAGAACTCTGCCGCAAACATCTCTGAGGAGAGGGCAATCGATACCTTCAAGGACGGCATCAAGCGTCGTGAGTTCAAGGAGGAGCTCGGGCGCGTCAAGCCCAAAACCCTCGACCACCTAATGGATATCGCCAATCATTGGGCAGATGGCGAGGATGTCTTCAATCGAACACATTCAGATGACGAAAATGACTTCGGCCGTAGGCGCGATTGCCGCAGAAAGAGAAGATCGCGCATCCACGACGATTGCGAGGAGGTCGACATGGTTGCGGTTGGCTACGCCGATCACCGCGATGACGGCAACTGCAATAGCGGATACCGCAATAGTGGGTACCGTGATGGTGGACGACCCACCCAGACGTGGCAGGGTCGCAACCGCGACGACAAGCCTTCGACATACGACAAGCTATCAGGTCTCTGCACCATCCACTTCTACATCGACAAGCAAGATGGTAAGAAAAAGGCCATCCACATGCTCAAGGACTACCGTGAGTTCCAAAAACTCAGTGAGGGCCTCACCCAGATGCGACGCCAGGCGGTGAACCTAGGATTCGCACCGGCCCCAGGAGTCGTAGCTCACGGGGCTCCATCACCGCCACCTGGAGGACCCTCGCAGCCTGCGGCTGCACCAGCGCAGAATAATGGTGCAGACGGATACCCGCCACCAATAGGGTCTATGATGATTTAGAAGGGGCGCCCAACCAACAGGGTGCAGAAGAAGATCACCCGCCAAGTAAACCTGTATGTGACCTCCCCACCAGCCATACCTGAGTACCTCAGCGGCTCGAATCCTGCATCACGTTCGATCGCTCGGATCACCCACGCCAGATACCTCGCCTAGGTCACTCTGCACTCGTGCTCGAGGCCCCAGATCGGAGGGTTTGAGATGAGCCGCGTCTTCATGGACGGTGGCAGCGACATCACCTAATGTTCGCCAGCACACTCGCAGCAATGCGGATCTCGCTCTGCAGCCTAGAGCCTTCAGACACAACGTTCCACAACATCGTCCCAGGGAAGGGCATATACCCCTTGGGCAAGAAATGGCTCGACGTCATCGTCGGCAAGCCCAAAAACTTCAGGCGCAAGCGGCTAGAGTTTGAAGTGGTGGACTGGCCCTCACAGTACCACACCATCCTCGGGCGTGTGGCATTTGCAAGATTCCTGGCAGTACCGCACTATGCGTACCTGATGGTGCGTGGAAGCTTCGTTGGGAGACCCCAAGAGGAAGGTATGATGAGCACAGCAGCAAGTTTTCCCTCAGTAAGAAACCAAGGTTATCGAACCAGTAGGAGGAAGGAAATGACTCAAAGGTGTTGATAGCAACGTGGAAACCTGCACAACACAAACTCAAGACTTTTCCCCAACGAATAGTGAGGTTGTCAATCTCACCGGTTTGCTGAAAACAAAGGGTTAATTGTATGGTGTGGAAGGTAATAGTGGTTTTACAGAAAGTGAACAGTAATAGTGGAAGATGTATTAATGGTAAAGGTTGGACCGGGGTCCATAGTTCACTAGAGGTGTTCTCCTTAAGATAAACAAACATGGCATGCTGGGTAAACAAATTACAGCAGGGCAATTGACAGGACTGAGCAAGGCATAACAATGCAATACTAGACATTCATGATACTATGAGATTCGATTGGGCAATACAACAAGATACATAGACCGCCATCCAACTGCATGTATGACTAGTAATCCACCTTCAGGTTATCATCCGAACCCCCTCCAATATTAAGTTGCAAGCAACGGATAACTGCTTTAAGCAAAGTATGTAAGGTAAACAATCCACTTGTTCCATGAACAAGAGACCGTTGTTTTCTCCCTAGTGGCAAAAACATATCTACAACCTTAGATATTTCTATCACTTACCTTAGATTAAATAGAGGCATGAACCCACTATCGAGCATAAATACCCCCTCTTGGAGTCACTAGCATCTACTCGGCCAAGATAGCTACTAGAAACGGAGAGCATGCAAGATCACAAACAACACAGACATGATAGAATCAATAAGACAAAACCATTAACCAATCTGACATAGTAATCTCAATATCCATCGGATCCCCACAAACACAACATGAAAGATTACAAATAGATGATCTTGATCATGAACAGAGCTCACAAGATCTAAACATGGTAGCACAAAGGAGGAGATACAACCATCTAGCTACTATATGGACCCGTAGTCCAAGGTGGAACTACTCACACTTTGTACCGGAGGCTGGAATGATGAAGAAGAAGGCCTCCAGGATGATCTCCCCTCCGGCAGGGTGCCGGGAAGAGCTTTAGATCCCCATATCTAGGGACGATGGTGGCGGCGGCTACAGACGGTTTCATGGAATATTGATCGGGCACTTAGGGTTTCTACATCGGGGGGTCTTTATAGGCGAAGAGGCGAGGCAGGGGAAGCCAGGGCGGCCGCACCCCCCAAGCGCGGACTGGGTCCAGCCGTGCGGCCAGGGGTGTGGCCCCCTGGTGGTTCTCCTCCGTCTCGTACTCTGGCTTCGTGTTCCCCACGGTAACTTTGGCTTTTGTCCCGTCCAATTCGGAGAATATTGATTTTCTGTCTTTCTGGAACCAAAAACAGAAGAAAATGGGCAACTGGCACTGTGGCATCTTGTTAATAGGTTAGTACTAGAAAACATATAAAAACACCTCCAAGTGTAAACAAAGCAAAGCAAAGCAAAGTAGATAGTAAACAAGCATGGAACATCAAAAATTATAGAAACGTTTCCGACGTATCAGTACCTTCTACTGAAGATGCCAGGACCCAGGGGCGTCATCACCGTTCCAGGAAGATTCACCAGGTCGGACAGCTGCGACAGAGACTTCAACAGAATCTCCGAGTTATTCGGCATGCAGGAGGATCTCACAAGGCTCAAGGAGGTCACAGACAACGGGGCACCCCTAGTCACCAGGAAAAACGCACCTGATATGTCGTTCGACTCCACAGTCAACACAAAGAAGGTGTAGGTTCACCCAACGGACGCCTCCAAGATGGCGTTGATCGTCAATGACCTGAGTCCCGCATAGGAAAGCGCGCTCGTCGAATTCCTCTGTGAGCACTGGGAAATTTTCGCCTAGTGTCCTATGGACATGCTAGGAGTTCCCAGAGAATTCACTGAGCATGCACTCAATGTGTTTCCAGATGCGAAGCCAGTCAAGCAATCGATGCACCGACTATTCGAGCCAAGAGCCGAAGCCGTTGGTATTGAAGTCAACAGACTCCTCTACGCCAACTTCATCAGGGAGATCAAGGAAAGCGAGTGGCTGGTCAACCCCGTGCTGGTCCCCAAGAAGGACACAGACATCCTGCGGATGTGTGTGGACTTCACATCGCTTAACAAGCACTATCCCAAGGACCACTTTCATCTCCCACGGATCGATCAAATCATCGACTCCACTGCAGGATGCGAGAAACTCTCCTTCCTCGATGCCTACTCAAGCTACAACCAAATTCGGCTGAAGGCCGAAGATTAGGAGAAA
This sequence comes from Avena sativa, assembly GCA_916181665.1. Lineage (NCBI taxonomy): Eukaryota > Viridiplantae > Streptophyta > Magnoliopsida > Poales > Poaceae > Avena > Avena sativa. The sequence continues at coordinate 55,361,256 of OV702284.1, read as the reverse complement.
ATGGCGTTCATCATGCCGTTCGGGGTTTTCTGCTAAAACACAATGCCTTTTGGGCTGAAGAACGCAGGCACCACTTACCAGAGATGCATGCAGGCATGTCTGAAGGACCAGATTGGTCGCAACGTCCAGGTCTATGTCGATGACATAGTGATCAAGACCAAGAAGGCCAGGACGCTCATCGACGACCTCCGCGAGACATTCAACAACCTTGATCGCTATAAGATAAAGTTGAACCTAGACAAGTGCGCTTCCGGCGTCCTGTCTGGCCAACTACTCGGGTACTTCATCTCTCAGCGTGGCATCGAGGAAAACCCGAAGAAAATCAGGGCTATACTAGCCATGGAAAAGCCCAAGAACCTCAAAGGGGTCCAACAGCTCACTAGGGGAATCGCGGCACTTAGCAGGTTCATCAGCCGCATGAGCGAGAAGGCTCTCCCTTTCTATTAGCTACTGCGCAAGGCTGAAAAAATCCAGTGGACGGCCAAGGCAGACGACGCATTCGAGGACCTCAAACGTTTGCTCTCCACATCACCTGTCCTGGTGACACCGAAGGAGAGGGAGCCTATGCTGCTATACATAGCAGCCACACATTAGGTGGTCAGCACCGCACTTGTGGTCGAGCGACCCAAAGATGGCAAGACCCACGGGGTCCAACATCCAATCTACTACCTCAGCGAGGTACTGACCCCAACAAAGCAGAGGTACCCCTATTACCAAAAGCTCGCCTACGACGTATTCATGACGGCGCGTCGGTTGAGCCATTACTTCTAGGAGCACCAGATCGTGGTCGTCAATGACGTCCCGCTGTCGAACATCCTAAACAACCCCGAAGCCACGGTGCGAGTAGCCCTGTGGGGCATCGAGTTGTCTCCTCGAGACATCATCTATGAGCGGTGCACCGCCATCAAGTCTCAGATCCTCCCTGATATCCTTGTCTGTTGCATGGAACTCCAGCTGCCGGACACTCTAGAAATGTCGCAGTCCTGGACAATGCACTTCGACGGCTCCAAGCGCGAGGCTGGAGCAGGAGCCGGCGTCATACTAACGTCCCCTCAAGGGAACAAGATGAGGTATGTACTTCAGATGAAATTCCGTGCATCCAACAACGAGGCCGAATAAGAGGCACTCATACACGGCATGAGGATGGCCAAAGTATGTGGCGCCACACGCCTAGTCATTTACGATGACTCCAACCTCGTCATCTAGCAGACGATGAACGAGTGCGAAGCCCATAGCGCCAACATGATCGCACACCGTGCGCTCTACAACTCACTCGAAGGGGACTTTGACGACTGCAAACTTCGGCATGTTGGCAGAGAAAGCAACAAAGAAGCCAACAAGCTCGCCAACATCGGCTCCACCTACACCTGGGTACCACTAGGTGTGTTCCTAAAACAAATTTGCGTACCCTCCATCAAGCGGAAATTTCCAAAGGGTACAGCCGAAGCCGCATGACACTCGGGGGCTACGCCACCCGAAGGACAAGAAGGACCCGAAAAGCTCGACATGGAGGTCTAAATGGTAAGCCTTATGCAGGTCATGGCGGTTGAGGAAACATGGACCCAGCCGTACCTCTGCTACATGATGAGCAAGCAGCTGCCTTAGGACCCGAAAGACGCCCGACGCATATCTCGCCGATCAAAGGCCTTCACCATCATCAAAGGCGAGCTATACAAGCACAACATTTCGGGTATGCTCCAACGATGCGTCACCATCAACGATGGCAAAAGAATCCTCCTAGACATCCATGAGGGTATTTGTGGCCACCATGCAGGCAGCCGCGCTCTGGTCGCCAAAGCTCTACGAGCTAGCTTTTACTGGCCAACCGCAATGAACGATGCCAAGGAGATAGTCCAGAGGTGCAACGCCTGTCAGTGGTACGCCGACAAGCCATATGCGTCCGGATCGGATCTTCGGCCCATACCGCTAGCATGGCCTTTCGCCCAATGGGGCTCGACATGATCGTCAAACTTCCGAAGTCCGGCAGTCGACAAATTCTCGAAGTGGATCGAGGCCATGCTTGTTACTAACCAAAGCGGCGCCACTGTCGTCAAGTTTTTCGAGTCCATTGTTTACAGGTTCAGAGTACCCCATAGCATCATAACGTACAATGGCTCGAACTTCATCTTGAAGGAGTTCTGAGGCTTCTGTGAAAACTCGGAATCAACATGTCATACGCCTCTGTGGCGCATCCGCAGACCAATGGACTGGTCGAAAAGTCCAACGGTCCCATCGGCAATGACATCAAGAAGCGTCTGCTTCGCCCACTCGAAAGGCTTCCGGGAGCCTGGGCGGATGAGCTACCCTCTATTCTATGGAGCCTACGCACAACACCAAACGGCTCAACTGGCTACATGCCCTTCTTCATGGTGCACGGAGCCAAAGTTATGTTACCTGCTGAGGTATGCTACATGGCCACACGGGTCGTCGCCTACAGCGAAGCCGAATCATCGGCCGCACTCGAAGACACCGTCGACATGCTGGATGAGGCATGCGACATCGCCGCGGTTTGCTCAGCGGTGTATCAGCAGAGCCTCCACAACTACCATAGCCGCCGGTTGCGTCCAAAGTCCTTCGTCGAAGGAGACCTCGTTCTACGACTCAAGAAAGAAGGTCACAAGAAGCTCGAGTCACCCTGGGAAGGACCCTACATCATCACCGAAGTTATCCCAGGTGGCGCCTACCGCCTCATGGACGTCAAATCAGGAGTCGAATACTTGATACGTCCAATTTGCATCACCATTCTAGATCATAATTTGCCTCTATTCATTGATATATTTCATATTAAGAGGTGTTACTTATGTATTTTCATCCATTTTTGCATGTTGGATGATTCTTGGAGGATGGACTGCCGGAGTCATGATTCTGATGGAAACAAAGGTGTTTTGATGCAATTCCGCGAAGATCAGAAAACTGCCAGAAAAATTATGGAAAATCATATTTTCCTAGAAGACGAAGAATGCCAGAAGGGGGGCGAATATGGGCCACAGGGGGCCCACCCCCCAGGCGCGGGCCACCCCTAGGCCGCGCCTACAGGGGGTGTGGCCCACCTGGCCCACCTCTGGCTCTGCCCTCTCGCCTATATCTTCTCCTTGGAACCCTAATACACGGGGAGCAACCACAAAAAGATTTCGCCGCCTCTACGGGGCGGAAAACACCGAGAGAGAAAGAGCTCTCCGGTAGACAAATTTATTTCAGGGAAATTCCTTCCCGGAGAGGGGAGATCATCACCATCAACACCATCGTCAAGCTAGACTTCATCGAGATCATGATCATCATCCACACCATCATCTCCACCAGCACCATCATCACCACTCCATCACGCTGTAACAATTGTGTTGAATACTTGCATAGTTCTTAGGGGAAACTTTCCTGGTGTTTATTACTATTGTAGTTGATGCTTGTGAGTGGAACCATTGGGTTATTGTTTATGTTCAAATTGTTATTCATCACCATATCATATTTGATCTTGATCCATATGATGTCTTATGAGTAGTTCGTTTAGTTCTTGGGGACATGGGAGAAGTCATGTTGTTAGTAGTATTTGTGTTGAGATATCATTCAATGGTTTATTATTTAAGTTGTGGTGCTATTCTTCTAGTGGTGTCATGTGAACGTCGACTACATGATACTTCACCATTTATGGGCCTAGGGGAATGCATTGTGTATTTGGCTACTAATTGTGGGGTTGCCGGAGTGACAAAAACCTGAACCCCCGTTAGGACACCTTTGCACAAGGGAGCGTAGGATCTTAGAGTTTAAGGTTGTGGTTAGGTTTATATCTTAATTGATTTCTTGTAGTTGCATATGCTTGCAGGGGGTTAATCACAAGTATGTATTAGTCCAAGTAAGTTCGGTACATTAGCACAGGTTCACCCACACAACACTTACAACACCAAAGAAGGGTACTCAACTATTTGAAGCGAAAGCACTTGACAGAATTCCCAAGCGTCCTCGAGAACGTTTGGTCCTTATAAGTATTTCCACCAGCTTGTCCTTTGCTAAGAAAGTATTGGGCCACTTGATGCATTTGTTCGTTGTATTTATTACTTGCACTTTATTTCTTTTATTTATCAGAAAACCCCTAAAAATTTGTTTGCTAAGTATTTACAGAGATTTCCTGCTCCATACCACTAGTCAACACCTTCTGCTCCTCGTTGGGATCGACACTCCTATTTATCGAAAGTACTACGATACACCCCCTATACTTGTGGGCCATAAATACTCCAACCCCTAGAACGTCGTGCGACTGCGACGCTTCTACCCTAGTTACCTTTTACTTTCAATAAGGCTATTCAGACAGGCTATTCAGCCGAACATTGTACCTCCTACATTACGATGAATAAAAGCTAAGTTCCTTGGCCCAAATCTTTCTCCCTTATATTATTTTTCGCTAAAACACGCTCGGGGACTGCACTCCACCTTACGACTTTGTCGATTGATAACAACGCATATAACCTGAGTAGCTGACCATGTCAGGCTAATAAAAGGACATGCATACTCTATAATCATACAACACACTATGTGCCAATACATACAACTTTACAAGGGCATTACAAGCCCACTCAAAAATATATAGGCTTTACATTATCTCGTTTTTTGTTTGCAGGACTCAAGTATGCTGGAGCGGAATGTTTGTTCGCTCCTCAAACACATCTACAATTTCTTCAGCATATTGCGCCACAGCCATGTAGTGTGGACGCATATCCCACGCCATACCATCTGGAGGAGGAGGTGGCCCAGCCGCTATCTCCGCAAGATTGACATCGCAACGATGCAGTCTAACAAGAGACAGGGCTGCCTTCACGCCCGCAACTAGTTGATGGCGCATCAGCTCCTTCACGTGACCTGCATCTCAAAACTTCCTAAGCAAGCCTAGAAAGCTAGAAGGTGTAGAGTCTAAGGTAAACATGGTGGCCCAAATCGCTGCGAGCAACGAACTTGCTCGCCTTAGCACTCGAAGTACTTGATGGTCGTGATCTTGCACCGTCGCAAGGACGATTGCTTGATCACAGTCCATCCAGAAAAAGATGCCGGCCTCTAAATCTTGTTGCGTTAGGCAATTCATTTGAACTGCAACACGCTCCTTCTCTTCCTTTGGAAGAAGATTCACAACTGCACAGTACAATGGGTTAGATGACATGAAAACAACCGACACACTCGAAAGAGATAAAGGGTCAAGATGACTTACATTGGAGTTGCTCGCCCACTTGCCGCAATCCCTCCAGTAGAAACTCTTATCTGGCAACGGCTCGATAGGCCTTGGACTTCCACACGTCCGCGTGACCTCGGATGCTGAGGATGTCCTTCTCCAAGCTTCGGACGCGATCATGCAAAAATGACAATTGCGACGACTCGCTCAACGACGGGCGAGAGACAGGTGCAGGAGAAGGTGTAACCACTAGAACCGCACCCGAAGGACTAGAAGGGTGCACAGAAAAACATCAATATCACAATATTTGACAATAGTCAAAAGATGCATTCATATATACACAAATAAGGCCACTACATGGCAGAGTGACACTTGTTCATCCAAAAGACGTTACACATGCAACAGAGAAAGAAAGCTACACTAGCTACAAGGCAGAAGGGACTAAGCGCCAGCACCCGGAGTAGCTTCCGATCCAGACTTTCTACTCTTGGCCGCTCGTTGTTACTGTAGCAAGTAGTCAGCCAGAAGATCTATCAGCTTAGGCCCAAAATGCTTGCAGCGGGAGGCGAAGGTGGCAAACACTACCTTGGTGCCATCCGCCGCTGTCGGCATCCTAGACGTGACCTGCAGTAGATCGAGCTAGGCTCCGGACGTCATTGCCATTGCTAGCCCCATCACAGAGCCGACCCCCCCATTCGTAGCATGGAAAACAAAAAATTTCTATCGCATACAAACAAACAAGCCAAGATCTATCTACTAGATTGTAGCAACGAGTCGATGGAATAACTCACCCTCGAAGATTCCAAAGTGTTTAACGAGAGCGGATTCTCGTGGGTGATGTAGTCGTACTCTTCCCGATCTCAAGATCGCGTAGACGATCCTTCCGGCGCTGCGTTCCGGCAGCGCTCTCGCAGTCGGTCACACGTTCGGTACTCGACGAAGACCTTCCTCTCCCTTGTTCCAGCAGGCAGCGGAGGTTGTAGCACTCTCCTCGTGATTCCGGCAGCACAACGGCGTGGTACCGAAAGTAGAGGGGAGATCTCGCAGGGCTTCGCCTTAAGCCGGAGCGAGTATGGTGGAGTATGAGAGAGCTCCTCGGCGATCTAGGGTTTAGACACACCAAGGAGGAGGTGCTAGAGCCGGCGGCTAGGGCTTGGGGCAGCCCAAGTCGGGGCACGGGCAACCCTAGGAGGCGGCGGCAGCTGCAGGAGGTGGTGGCGCCAAGCTAGGGTTTGGGGCAGGGAACTTGTGTGCTAGGAGGGGCAGCCCTGCCCCTCCCTTTATAGGTGGGAGGTGCGGCCAAGGGGAGGGGAGTCCCTCCCCAAGGTGGGCCGCCAGTTGGAGGAGGGAACTCCTCCCCAACTCGGTTTCCACCTCTCCTCCTCTTTCCAAAAACTGTCGTTTGACTTTCAAACTAGCCGTTTGACTTTTCAAACTAGGATTTGAATAAACCCTTTATTTTGGACAGCGATGACACCTAGTACATGATGCAATCATTCCAACTTGTAATGACACATTCATGTACCCCTTCCCCTCCGGAGTGCCGGACATTCCGGAACCTTCTAGAACATTCCCGATGAAAACACCGGAATCATTCCCCAACTCCGAAACGAGACTTTCCTTATATGAATCTTATTCTCCGGACCATTCCGGATCTCCTCGTGATATCCCGGATCCCATCCGAGACTCTGAACAACATTCGGTCTCTTTCTCATCATACCATAGCTACTCAAACAACGTCGAATCCTTAAGTGTGTCTCCCTACGGTTCGTGAATTATGCGGACATGATCGAGACACTTCTCCGAACAATAACCAATAGAGGAATCTGGAAATTCATATGGCTCCCACATATTTCTACGATTACTTTGCGATCGAATGAACCACTTACATACGATACCAATCTCCCTTTGTCTCACGATAGTTTACTTATCCGAGGTTATGATCGTCGGTATCTCTGCATACCTAGTTCAACCTCGTTACCGATAAGTACTCTTTTCTCGTTCCCGTGATATGTGATCCCTTGTGAGCCAGTCACATGCTTGCAAGCTAATTTGATGACATTCCACCGAGAGGGCCCAGAGTATATCTATCCATCATATGGATGGACAAATCCCACTCTTGATCCATGTGTCTCAACCAATACTTTCCGAACACTCAATGCCACCTTTATAGCCACCCAGTTACGGTGTGGTGTTTGATGTCATCAAAGCATCCATCCAGTAAAGGTGATATGCATGATCTCATGGTCGAAGGAATTAGGTTACTATGTATCAGAAAGCATATAGCAATTGAACTATTGAAATGACTTGATCTTTATGCTACGCTTATCTATAGGAGTATGTCCATCATATCATTCTCCTAACGATATGATCTTGTTGTTAATAACATCTCAATGTTCATGATATGGAAACCATAATCATTCATTAACCAACAAGCTAGTGATGTATAGAGGCTTTACTAGGGACTTCAAATTAAGTTTACAAATCACACAAGTATTAATGTTTCCTTATTAATACTATTATAGCATGAATGTAAACATTTATCATAAACACAAAGATATAATAATAACTATATTTATTATTGCCTCTAGGGCATATCTCCAACAGTCTCCCACTTGCACTAGAGTCATCTAATCTAGATTACATGGTAATATACCGAACACCCATGGCAGTTTGGTGTTGGTCATGTTTTGCCCTCGGGAGAGGTTTAGTCAACGGATCCGCCACATTCAGATCTGTGTGTACTTTGCAAATCTTTATGTCCCCATCTTGGACATGTTCTCGAATAGCGTGAAAATGCAGCTTGATGTGCTTCAGCTTCTTGTGTGACCTTGGTTCTTGCGCATTTGCTATGGCGCCCATGTTATCACAGTAGATAGACATTGGGTCCAGCGCACTAGGAACCACACCCAGCTCTGTAATGAACTCTTTCATCCATATCGCTTCTTGTGAAGCCTCCGAAGCAGCCATGTATTCCGATTCAGTTGAAGATCTCGCCACAACGCTTTGCTTTGCACTCCTCCAGCTAACTGCTGCACCATTCAAAATAAATACGCATAGGGAGTCTTACTCATCCTTTCTCTATCTTCTGCCGATGTTGGACTTTGAGTTTTACTCAAGGTCGTATTGGGCAACATGGTCAAGAACCCTTTCTTGCTATCTTCCATTCCAAACCTCTTTAGAACTTTGTCCAAATATGTACTTTGTGACAATGATATTTGGCGTTTTGATCTATCTCTATAAATCTTTATGCCTAATATGTAAGCTGCTTCGCCAAGATCCTTCATTGAAAAACTATTATTCAAATATTCCTTGACACTATTTAGAAGGTCTACATCATTCCCAATCAACAATATGTCATCCACATATAGTATTAAGAATGCTACAGAGCTCCCACTCACTTTCTTGTAAATACAAGCTTCTCCATAAGTTTGTATAAAACCAAAACTTTTGATCACCTAATCAAAACGTTGATTCCAACTTCGGGATGCTTGCTTCAATCCATAGATGGACCGTTGAAGTTTGCATACCTTGTTAGCATCTTTAGGATCGACAAAACCTTTGGGTTGCATCATATACAACTCTTCAGCAATGTCTCCATTGAGGAATGCTGTTTTGACATCCATCTGCCATATCTCATAATCATAATATGCAGCGATCGCTAACATAATCCTCACAGACTTTAGCTTCGCTACTGGTGAGAAGGTCTCATCGTAGTCAACTCCTTGAATTTGTCGAAACCCTTTTGCGACAAGTCGAGCTTTATAGACAGTAACATTACCATCAGCATCTGTTTTCTTCTTGAAAATCCATTTGTTCTCGACAGCCTTCCGGCCATCCGGTAAGTCCACCAAAGTCCACACTTGGTTTTCGTACATGGATCCAATCTCGGATTTCATGGCTTCTTGCCATTTATTGGAATCTGGGCTCATCATCGCTTCCTCATATGTCTCGGGGTCATCGGTGTTATCCACCAACATGACACTCATAACGGGATCATACCAATCTGGAGTGGTACGAGTTCTCGTTGACCTGCGAGGCTCTGTAGCAACTTCAACCGAAGTTTCATGATCATCATCATTAGCTTCCTCTCTAATTGGTGCAAGCACCGCTGGAACTTCTTCCGGTGCTACACTACTCGCAATTTCGAGAGAAGGTTCGACAACCTCGTCGAGTTCTACTTTCCTTCCAGTCACTTCCTTCGAGAGAAATTCCTTCTCTAGAAAGGATCCATTCTTGGCAACGAAGATTTTGCCTTCGGATCTATGATAGAAGGTATACCCAATAGTTTCCTTTGGGTATCCTATGAAGACGCATTTTTCCGCTTTGGGTTCAAGCTTGTCCGGCTGTAACTTCTATAGATAGGCTTCGCAACCCCAAACTTTAAGGAACGACAATTTAGGTTTCTTCCCAAACCATAATTCATACGGTGTCGTTTCAACGGATTTAGATGGTGCCCTATTTAAAGTGAATGCGGCTGTTTCTAATGCATAACCCCAAAATGATAGCGGTAAATCTGTAAGTGACATCATAGAACGAACCATATCTAAGAGAGTTCGATTACGACGTTCGGACACACCATTACGCTGTGGTGTTCCCGGCGGTGTCAATTGTGAAAGTATTCCGCATTTCTTCAAATGCTCGCCAAACTCGTAACTTAGATATTCACCTCCACGATCAGAACGTAGAAATTTAATCTTCTTGTTACGTTGATTCTCTACCTCACTTTGAAACTCCTTAAACTTCTCGAAAGTTTCGGACTTATGTTTCATGAAATAGATATACCCATATCTACTCAAGTCATCCGTGAAGGTAAGAACATAACGATAACCACCGCGCGATGCTACACTCATTGGACCACACACATCGGTATGTATGATTTCCAATAAGTCCGTAGCTCGCTCCATCATACCAGAAAATGGAGTCTTAGTCATTTTACCCATCAGACATGCTTCGCATCTATCAAGTGATTCGAAATCAAGTGATTCAAGAAGTCCATCGGAATGGAGTTTCTTCATACGCTTCACTCCAATGTGACCAAGACGACAGTGCCACATATAGGTCGAGTTATCGCTCGATTTCAAACGTTTAGCCTCAATGTTATTAATATGTGTATTTCCACTATCGAGATTCAACAAGAATAGACCATCTATCAAAGGTGCATGTGCATAAAACATATTACTCATATAAATCAAACAGCCATTATTCTCAGACTTAAACAAGTAACCGTCTCGCAATAAACAAGATCCCGATAGAATGTTCATGCTCAACGCAGGCACCAAATAACAATTATTTAAGTATAAAACTAATCCCGATGGTAGATGAAGGGGTAGCGTGCCGACCGCGATCACATCAACCTTTGATCCGTTTCCCACATGCATCGTCACCTCGTTCTTCGCTAGCTTCCGTTTATTCTGCAGCACCTATTTCGAGTTACAAATATGAGCAACCGAACCAGTATCAAATACCCAGGCACTACTACGAGTACTAGTGAGATACACATCAATAACATGTATATCAGATATACCTTTCTTCTTGATGTTGCCGTTCTTCAAATCCGCCAAGTACTTTGGGCAATTCCGCTTCCAGTGACCTTCTCCCTTGCAGTAAAAGCACCCAGTATCAGGCTTAGGTCCAGCCTTGGTCTTCTTCGTTGGCGCGGTAACTTTCTTACCACCCTTCTTGAAGTGTCCCTTCTACTTAGACTTGCCTTTCTTGAATTTGGTGGTCTTATTGACCAACAACACTTGGTGCTCTTTCTTGATCTCCACTTCTGCAGAGTTTAACATAGCAAACAGTTCTGGCAACTGCTTGTTCATGTTCTGCATGTTGTAGTTCATCACAAAGTTCTTGTAACTTGGTGGTAGTGATTGGAGGACACGGTAAATCCCCAAAGCATTAGGAATCACTATACCCAAGCTTTGAAGTTTGTTTGCGTGCCCAGACATCTTAAGCACATGCTCACTGACGGAGCTGCCCTCTTCCATCTTGCAGTTAAAGAACTTTTCAGAAGCCTCATAACTTTCAATTGCCGCGTGAGTCTCAAAAATCAATTTGAGATCTTCGACAATATCATATGGGTCTGAATTCTCAAACCTTTTCTGAAGCTCCGATTCTAAACCATACAAGATAGCACACTGAACTATGGAGTACTGATTCTTCCGAGCGAGGTAAACATTCTTTACTTCATCGGTAGCATCAGCTGCAGGTGGGTCACCCAGCGGTGCATCCAGCACATAGGTCAAATTACCAGCTGTGAGGACAATCCTCAAATTGCGGAACCAATCCGCGAAGTTGCTTCCATTGTTTTTCAACTTTTCTTTCTCTAGGAACGCATTAAAATTGATGGTAGGGGCTGCCATTGATCTACAACATATTTGCAATAGTTTAGACTAAGTTTATGACAAACTGAGTTCAAATTAATAATAAAATTAAACTAGGTGAACTCCCACTCAAAAAAACATCCCTCACATTGTTTTAGTGATCACACGAACCAAATCCACTACATCAACACCGATCATCAGGAGAGTTGATATAGTTTCAATGGCGACCAATCGACATGTTCATCATATCTACTATATGATTCATGCTTTACCTTTCGGTGATCCGTGTTCCGAGACCATGTCTGTACATGCTAGGCTCGTCAAGATCAAACCTTAGTTTCCGCATGAGCAAATCTGGCTTGCTCACGTTGTATACACTTGCGGAATCTAACACACCCGATCATCACGTGGTGCTTCGAAACAACAAGCTTTAGCAACGGTGCTAACTAAGGGTGAACACTTTATGACTTGATATTCATGTGCATGAGGGATCATCTTATAATGCTACCGTCGTCTACTAAGCAATACAAGATGCATAAAGGATTAACATCACATGCAATTCATAATATGTGATATGATATGGCCTTTCTTCTTTGTGCTTCCGATCTCCATCTTCAAGCACGAACATGATCTCCATCATCACCGGCATTGCATCAAGGTCAATGACGCATCTCCATGGTTGTCGTCCACCAGCTTCAACTATTACAACTACTTTGAATAGACACGCGGGTCTTAACAGAAATTAAAGACAACCATATGGCTCCTGCCGGTTGCCAACTTACAATAAGGATCATTGCATACATCAAATATAATCACAATCATGGCCATATCACATCACTGCACACCCCTGCAAAACAAAGTTAGACGCCTCTACTTTCTTTGCATGTTTTACGTGGTTTGGGGATTTCAATAAGTGTCGTTCTAACTTACGAACAAGAACCACAACATTGATACTAGTATTGTTAATCACCCGTTGTAAATTGGATCTTAACTATGCTAGGAGAAACAGGCACCCGCAAAGCCACTTATGCAATACAAGTTGCATGTCAAGCGTGGAGCAAGTCTCATGAACGATGTCATGTAAGGTTAGCCCGGGCCGCTTCATCCCAACATACCGCAAGATGCAAAGTACACAAGAAGCAATCGACAATAAAAGCATTAATGCCCACAATGACCATTGTGTTCTACTCGTGCAACAGATCTACATATAGACACGGCTCTGATACCACTGTAGGGTTTCGTAGCATGGAAAACAAAAAATTTCTATCGCATACAAACAAACAAGCCAAGATCTATCTACTAGATTGTAGCAACGAGTCGATGGAATAACTCACCCTCGAAGATTCCAAAGTGTTTAACGAGAGCGGATTCTCGTGGGTGATGTAGTCGTACTCTTCCCGATCTCAAGATCGCGTAGACGATCCTTCCGGCGCTGCGTTCCGGCAGCGCTCCCGCAGTCGGTCACACGTTCGGTACTCGACGAAGACCTTCCTCTCCCTTGTTCCAGCAGGCAGCGGAGGTTGTAGCACTCTCCTCGTGATTCCGGCAGCACAACGGCGTGGTACCGGAAGTAGAGGGGAGATCTCGCAGGGCTTCGCCTTAAGCCGGAGCGAGTATGGTGGAGTATGAGAGAGCTCCTCGGCGATCTAGGGTTTAGACACACCAAGGAGGAGGTGCTAGAGCCGGCGGCTAGGGCTTGGGGCAGCCCAAGTCGGCGGCTAGGGCAACCCTAGGAGGCGGCGGGAGCTGCAGGAGGTGGTGGCGCCAAGCTAGGGTTTGGGGCAGGGAACTTGTGTGCTAGGAGGGGCAGCCCTGCCCATCCCTTTATAGGTGGGAGGTGCGGCCAAGGGGAGGGGAGTCCCTCCCCAACTCGGCTTGGAGGTGGGCCGCCGATTGGAGGAGGTAACTCCTCCCCAACTCGGTTTCCACCTCTCCTCCTCTTTCCAAAAACTGCCGTTTGACTTTCAAACTAGCCGTTTGACTTTTCAAACTAGGATTTGAATAAACCCTTTATTTTGGACAGCGATGACACCTAGTACATGATGCAATCATTCCAACTTGTAATGACACATTCATGTACCCCTTCCCCTCCGGAGTGCCGGACATTCCGGAACCTTCTAGAACATTCCCGATGAAAACACCGGAATCATTCCCCAACTCCGAAACGAGACTTTCCTTATATGAATCTTATTCTCCGGACCATTCCGGATCTCCTCGTGATATCCCGGATCCCATCCGAGACTCCGAACAACATTCGGTCTCTTTATCATCATACCATAACTACTCAAACAACGTCGAATCCTTAAGTGTGTCTCCCTACGGTTCGTGAATTATGCGGACATGATCGAGACAATTCTCCGAACAATAACCAATAGAGGAATATGGAAATTCATATGGCTCCCACATATTTCTACGATTACTTTGCGATCGAATGAACCACTTACATACGATACCAATCTCCCTTTGTCTCACGATAGTTTACTTATCCGAGGTTATGATCGTCGGTATCTCTGCATACCTAGTTCAACCTCGTTACCGATAAGTACTCTTTTCTCTTTCCCGTGATATGTGATCCCTTGTGAGCCAGTCACATGCTTGCAAGCTAATTGGATGACATTCCACCGAGAGGGCCCAGAGTATATCTATCCGTCATATGGATGGACAAATCCCACTCTTGATCCATGTGTCTCAACCAATACTTTCCGAACACTCAATGCCACCTTTATAGCCACCCAGTTACGGTGTGGTGTTTGATGTCATCAAAGCATCCATCCGGTAAAGGTGATATGCATGATCTCATGGTCGAAGGAATTAGGTTACTATGTATCAGAAAGCATATAGCAATTGAACTATTGAAATGACTTGATCTTTATGCTACGCTTATCTATAGGAGTATGTCCATCATATCATTCTCCTAACGATATGATCTTGTTGTTAATAACATCTCAATGTTCATGATATGGAAACCACAATCATTCATTAACCAACAAGCTAGTGATGTATAGAGGCTTTACTAGGGACTTCAAATTAAGTTTACAAATCACACAAGTATTAATGTTTCCTTGTTAATACTATTATAGCATGAATGTAAACATTTATCATAAACACAAAGATATAATAATAACTATATTTATTATTGCCTCTAGGGCATATCTCCAACAATTATAGCAATCACTTAGGGCTTATAAAGAAAGAAGTAAGAAGAGGTAAATAGTGATGCTAGTTTAAGATGTCATCTATAGGATGGGAGTGATTGGAGGAAATCAAATCAATATGGTAACAAAGAAGATTACAAGAATGAAGTCTGAAGATAGTTACCAGGAGTAGTCCTATTGGATCAAGTAGGTATAGTCAATTAATTATATCTCTTAATCCAATAGAGCTAAACAGAAGATAATTATAATACAACTGTAATGTTGTATTGATGAAGCCTTGATTATCCAACTGGAAACCTAAACCATAAGGGATCAAAGGATTATAATGATCATGCCTCATTCACCAATATTGAATGCTTATACCAAGTATAAGTGACATTGGTGGATAAAACATGATTGAACCATAATATAGATATAATATCCTAGATTAGCCATTAGAGGTCACATTAATATAATGTGAGGTTGGAGTATTGGTTACTAGAGTTAAATAGAGACAAGATAGTATGATTAAAATAATGTTAGAGCAACATTGGATTAAAGAAGTAGTATTTTCCTCTTTAGAAATACTAAGCACTTGAGGTGAGTAGGATTTGATGTATACATCTATTGAAGTGATATTAGTGAAGGATGATTAAGGAAGAGTATGATTAGAGTTGAAGTAACCACTTGTTGGATTGGGGATTATCAACAATAGAGTAGTTGATATAGCCAGGTATAGATATAAATGATTATTAAAGGCTTTAATGATAAGCTCATTGGATTTATAAATGGCTTTAGAAGCATAAAAGGTGGATAAGGATATTCTTGTGAAGCAAAGCTCATCATGTTAACACATGATGATGGATATAGAGAAGTAGTATATCTAGGAAAGGAATTCCTTAGTTAGAAATCCAGGGTTGGGAATTATGGAATATAGAAATTCTTGGTAAACACTAAAACCTAATTCTACAACCAAACCTATTATCCATTTCATCTGATTGATCTATTATCTTACTTACACAAAGCTTCATAAAAATATTTACTATATCAAATCACCTGAGCACATCTATGTCATCTTTCGATCATCATCATCATAGATGCTTAGGAACCATCTTTATTAATTATGTCTCATAAGATAGCCTAGAAAACAATTCCACTATTTTAATTAAAAGGTAATATTCATATTGACCACAAACATAACGACTATATGTTTAGCCATCCATCTTTATTCACTTCAATAAAAGATTACAAGTAAATCCAGAACCCTAAACTTATTAATGAGTTTTTTATCAACATCTCATAAATATTCTATTAATATTCATTGAACACAATCTTTGATCCATCTCTAACCATTTATTCCATATGAGTATGGAATAAGTAGGAACACCATAATTATAAACCACCCTATATTTTACTAAGTGATTAAATACATAAAAATAAACCCTATGACTATTACTAGACATTTTAAATCTTCATTACTCCAAATCAAAGTAAAAATAATGTTATAGTTAATTTTTAAGATCTTAAATAAATCCTAAAGCTTTAAACCCTACTTACTCTATTCCATAAAAGAATATCTCTATAATTATAAAGTTAGAAAATAATAAATAAAGCACGCTATCAAATGATAAATTCATACCAGAATTTGAAATACATTTTAGTATTCCTACAATTATCCAGTAAATTAATTCTACAAACAAAATTCGAATCAAATGTAGAAATATTAATCTGAAAAGCAAAACAGAAATAGATAAAGAAAACAGAAAGAAAAGAAAAAAAGGGACCAGGCCCGAGTAGCAGGCCGGCCCAGATCTTCTCCCTACCTATCCACCGCTCAGTAGCAGCACCCCTCTTCCCCCACTCATTTTGCCACGACACAACAGAAGCCCGGCCCAAATAACGTTTTGTTCCTCCTATCCGTCGTCTTCCTCCCCTGCGGCAAGCAGCTCGGTGGCGCCGCCATCGCCGTTCGCTAGCTTCGCGATGCCCGCCATCACCCGCCATCTTCTGGAGAGGAGATAAGGACGCCGTGGTGCAATGCTTCAATCCTATCTTCATTTCCCCTTCCTAGCAACCTTCCTCTCTTCGGTTCCTCAAACCCGAAACCCTAAGCCAATGAATCGCCAGCGTTCCAAGCTTCGCCGGGGCAATACAAGCATGCTGTGAGCACCGCCTTGCTCCCCTGAGTCGATTAACCGGAGGAATTGAGCCGAAGCTCTCGAAATCGAACTCCCAGATCATTTCTTCCTGAACTCCGACCAAGCTCCGCCGTGGATCCATCGCCGTTACAGGCCACCACAAGCCTCGCCATCAACCTCTTCTGCTTCCTGGTGAGCTCACGAATTCCCAGCACCTTTTATCTCGTCTTCCCGTGATCTCTGAGCATGTTCGTCTCATTGGCTTCGGTGCGCCGCCGCCAACCGTCGTTGTACTTCCCGCTCCGATGACCATCAGTGGGCGGTGCCACCCCATACGGGTTCTGCATCCTCCACTGCATCGAAACGCTTGAACTACACCTCCTAGGAATCCATGTGTCGCCATTCTTGAGCGCAACTCCGGTGAGGCTCCGACGTGCACAGGTGGCAGATGATATGGCCACGGGACCATCTGTCTGTCTCTGTGTCTAGAATAGCTAGAGGTGTAAAAAGTATTACTGGTCCACGCCAGCGTGGCGCACCAACGTGGCCTAAGCCCCACCTGTCTGTGACCGTGGGTAGATCCCTGTGAGTATAAAAAGCTTCATGTGTGTTTAGAAAATAAGTAAAACAAATAGAAATAACATGGCAATAGGCCCCACCAGTCAGTGACTGTGGGTAATTTAGGTTCTGGTGAGAAAAACGTTTAGTCTATGTTGACATCAGCATTACCTAATAAATACATTTAGTTATTTAATTAAGAAATTCATAAAATGATTAAATCTTGTAAGTTTAATATCTTTTGTTTTATAAATCAGAAAAATACATATAATATATGAAAATGTTTAGAAAAATAAAATCTACAACTTAAAAATATTATTAAATATTATTATGATGATTAATTAATTAAATATTATTTAATTAATACTTTACAAAGTTTTAATACTTTGATAATTAATATGTTAATAATGGTAAATGTTTAAAATATAAATAAAATACTAAAAATCTTAGAAAAATAAGAATTAAAGTTCAAAACTATATTATACATTATTAAAATACTTAATTAAATATTTAATATTTATTAAGTATTTTTAAAGTAATAAACCTTATTAAAATCATATCTTATTATTTATAAATCACAAAAATAAATGTAAGATACCAAAATAATCACAAAAATAATACCTATATGTTAAAAATGTGGTATTCCACTTTTGAGTTAAATAAAAAGTTAAACAACTTTAAGAACTTAAATATTAACTTATTTCCTTAATAGATAATTCATATAAAGGTAAATAAAATTTGTTAATATTCCTAAAATAGCCAATTGAGATTTAATAAGTAATACAAGTCTTCAATATTGATATTATGTAGTCAAAATGATTTAACACCATTTAAATGCAATCTTATTGAATGATCCTTCAACCATAAGTATAAATTATTTTATAAAAGAATCTTTATATAGCATAAAATCTCCAAGAATAATTGTAATCAGATAAAAACCATTCTTTATATTGACCACAAGTTGTTAATCAAATCAAAACACTCTAAATGAGTTCATAAGTAATAAATAATATTGTTTACTTATTCAGAAACATTAACCACACCCTTATTGGGAAATAAATCCTTTTATACCATTATGATGTATAAGAAACCACTACTCCAATAGAAGCAATGTCATTCTTAAGTAACTCTAAGGAAACAATATAAAATGAACAAGATACAAGTATCATAAGTAATACACCCTAAGTATACCTACATTCTTAAAAGTTACTTATAGCTACCAAACTTTAGGTATAATGCTAAAGACTTTATTATATACTTTATAGTTAACTTTGGTCTGTTATAATTAAGTTATAAGGCATCCTAATATCAAACCAACCCAGTTAAAAAACAAGATAGATAAGTCTCAAATACTACTAATATCATTATTCCAGTAAAAGCAATTCTTTCTGACTTAAAGACTATAATTAGAAAGAACATCTCATAAGGTTAACTTAAATGCTTCTGCTTAGTTGAGTAAGATTTTCTTCAAAAGTTATTCATTTTGCCACTTCAATTAACATATGACAATTAATAGTAAACACCTTACTTTATACTTTACTTGTATAATAAGATTGTTCATACTTAAATTCTTTATAAGTGACATTACTTGTAAAGTAAAACTTGAAGATAAATAATTAAGATGGAATAAACCTTGAGTAACATTCCATACTATGTATTTTATTGTTGTATAAATACATGTTGTATTCCACACACTCACAAGCCTAAATAAGAAGCACATGCGTGAAACCCAATCTAAAAGGGCAACACATTCCAAGGAAAACCTTTCCAGTATTCAAACCATAGAACAACATTATTCTCGGGATTCGCGTTTATCAACTTGCATTACATTACTTATGCATAAAAGCATCTTGCTTCTTTAAACATTAGTCCTTACCGGACCAATGATGCAGATTTCCGTTATTGGATCTTATATTTTCTTGAAGATCGTGAGTGCATAATCTTGCAATCACAAAAGGCAAGTTCACACTTTCTCATGTCCTTTGATTATTTTCTGTAAAGTATTTTGCAAATCCAGTGTTGTCATCACCTGCATTTGAAAAAGGACAGAAAACACTATTTTCATAATAATGTGATTATAGGTTTATTACCATAAGGTAATAACCTACTATTAGAGTTCCGGTGGTAAAGGAACATATTATCTAGGACATAACAACCAATGTCGCCAGTGATTCTTGCGCCGTATATTACGCGTTGACCATGAGATTTGGAATGGGACGGAGAAGTCAGCTGTATCTTTTACCTCTCGCATGGAGCTGGATGTGCGGGTCGTGGCTGTTATCACTCGTAGCGTGCATATTATTTATGGTAATTCGTAGAGGATACGCAACATATGGGTGGGAGCCCTCAACGTCCCACGATAGTTCCGGCATCTGAACGGTCTGTACTGCCATTGCCGTAATTCAATAGGTGGGATGGCGTACACCAAGGAGACATGCGGGGTCGCGAAGATGGCAGTGATTGGCTTGGGTCTTAGTCTGGGCCTCACACCAAGGAAGTGTGAATGGGTTCGCGGCCCGGATGTGCAACAAAGCTAAGATCTCTCATGGGTAAAGTGACACACCTCTGCAGAGTGTCAGAACTGTAACTTGTTACTCCCTGTTCCGGGAAGGAACTGCGAACGCGGCGGGAAAGGAACCCCATGAAGGTTCTAGTAAACCCGTGAAGGCTGACGGACATAGATTTTCAGAATAAAAGCAACCTTTGAAGAAATGTTTACGAAAACTTGCATTTCCTACGACCTACGGTCTGTGGTTGTAGCTATAGTGCATCAAACACTCCCTTTCTAGTGGACTTGCTGAGTATGCTCGTACTCAAAGTATCTTCTTAACCCTTGCTAGGTTCTAAAGCCAGTACAGACGATGTCTACATCAAGTTATGCTCCAGGAATCATCATCAAAAGCTAACGCTCTTCAATGAAGTCAAGAAAGTCAACATATACATCAACTTAAGTGAAGACGAAATTGCTGATTAGATAAGAATAGAATTTCTAACCATAGAACCTACTTCTGTAGAGTATTGCAATAGCAACAATGCAAGCTAGTAGTCCAGCTACTAGTTTTATAAGTAGGGTAGATATGAGTTATTTATTCTTGATTCTTCTTCCTAAGAAGTTTCTTTCTCTCTTTTTAACCTAGAGTGTTCTCTGGATCTTGTGTAAAGAGTTGAGTTGTAACCTATAGTCATGTCTTGGACCTGCTATGTTTCTGTTCTACTACTCTGAGGGATGTAATACTAGTGAACGGTGTTTCATTGATGTTATGTCAACGACTATAGTGTACTACATCATGCAGTGGTATGCTGGGTCACCGCAGACATCTGCTAGAGGATCACCATGCACCAAGGCGTCACGATCAAACGTAACACCTGAGGCATCTGCAAAAGAAAAATGGCAAACCCTTTGGATGAGGAACAAGGAATCGCAGTCGAAGCATCTAACACTCAAAGGAAGGGCAAGGTGGCTTACTGGATATAGCCTTGGTAGCAACCATAAGCTTTTCAGCTATGGCTTTCTCTCGGGTCATTGTGACGACCGCGAGCTACTGCTCACGGTCTTCAGCCTCTTTCTGTTGATGCTGGAGGGCCCCTGCAGCATCCTTTGCCTGCTTCTCCGCTTTGCCGAGACTCTTTTCGAGTGCGTTCAGGTTGCAGAAGGCATCGTTGTTCTCAACTGCAGCATTGGGCAATAAAGGATGAGGACAATAAAAAATTCTAGAGCACTCAAAATCAAGCAAGAAGAAACCTACGCACCTCAGTGCTGCTTGATATCGCCTTCCAACGAAATATGCTGCTGGATCAGGCGGTTGGCATCATGGACAAAAGGCTGCGAAGAATTCAGCAAATCTGATGAGTAAAGGGCTCGGGGGCTTGCCCCACGCAATAAAAGAATAACACTTACATGGTCTGCTATGGACCCTGAAGGTTTTATTATCGTCTTCTGCATAACGAGAGCACGAGCCTCCCGCCTCGCGGAGTTCGAGTCCTTATCGTCGGAGTTGGCCACCATCTCGGGGAACGAAGAGGCAGGCTTCGATTCCGCAAACATTTCTTCGGGTTCCTCATCGAGGGACTCCTCTGAATGATTACTACTAGCACTTACGAGGAGCAAAATCAGCAACAAGTTAAAACTTAGCATACCCACAAAATAACAAGACTCAATCAATAGCAACTTACGATGGTATGTCTGACAGGTTGAGGATAGGAGCCTCCTTTTTCTCCTTATTCTTTTTCTTCTTGGCCGGCGGTTGCGGGGCCATCGCTCGAATAGGCATAGCCGCGATGGGGGAGGAGGTTGTACCCTCATCCTCGTCGTGCTGCTTGAGGAAGGAGGGACCCTTCAGCGTTGGTGGCCTAGCCCCATCCGAATTCTTGCTCTAGGACCTCTTTCGAGTCCGCCCTTCGCTCGGCTCAAGGGCTTCCAAGGGAGGCAACTGCGCAGGGTGAGCTTGTAATCAGACTACGCCTCCTCGTTGTCCGATGCAACCAAGTTCTTTTCGGGTAGAGGGGCACCATCCCCGCTACCTTGTAGCCCTGCAAATAGAAGACACAAGATGAAACAAGATAAGTAATAATAATAAGCAATAAGCACTCAAAAGCGTTACACGCAACTACAGGTTTCACCTGAGGGACTGCCTTCTTGGCACTGAACGGAGAAGTCAGGGACTTCCCCGGAAGATCCTCGTCGGCTTTGTGCTTCAGGAGAGGCCGAAGCGCCCTATCAAGGTCAGCCGAAGACATCTCCTCCGGCAGAACCCTTTTTGGGTCACTGGCGCCAGCATACAAGAACATCGGGTGCGCCCTCGCTTGGAGCGACTGCACCCAATGCTTGAGGAAGGTGTGAATGATGTCGACACTGTTGACCTCTTTGCCTGGCACCAGCTGAAGGGCCTCCACCCGCTTGTAGAGCTTCTCCACCTCTTCGGACTCACTCTCCAAAATGTCGTTCGACCACGAACTCTTTCGAATGATCTTTTGGGCGGAGTCGAAGGGAGGGAGCCCATAATGCCGACCGTCCAGCTTGACATCGCGGATGTAAAACCACTTCCTCCACCACTGCTGGACGGTCTCGCAAATATGAAAAGAGAAGAACTGGACTGAGGAGCGGATGGAAATCCCGCACCCTCCTAGTGGATAAGCACCACCGGTGGCATATTGCCTCTTTACGGAGTAGAGTCTCCGGAAGAGGCCAAAGTGAGGCTCGATACCGAGCCAGCACTCATAGAGGGTAATGAAGCAGGTGATGTGGAGAAGAGAATTGGGGGATAGGTGGTGAAGCTGAATCCCATAAAGAAAAAGGAGCCCACGAAGAAATTCGTGGGCGGGCAAAGAGAGACCACGGATGACGAATGCGAAGAACATAACCTGAAACCCTTTGGGTGGGCACGGGATTACCTCTTGACCCGATAGGATGGCGTCATCCTTGGTCTTCGAAATCAAGCCGGCCTCATGCAATTTGCGCAAGTCCGACTCGCGCATCTCCGTGCGCTGCCACCCACCATCGGTGGTATAGCTCGGAGCAGCAACTTTCTTGGCGGCGCCGGCGGTGATCGAGCCCCCCGCGGCGGATGAGCTTCTATTCGGCTTTCCCATTGAGGAGAAGCGAGCGTGGTGGTGCGCGCGGATAAAGGAGGAAGGAAATACATGGAGAATGTCCAGTGCGCGAAGAAAGCAAGAGCTTAAGAAATGGTGGCAATGGTGACAGAGCAATGCAAATGGCGAAAGGGGTGAAAATCCTCTTTTTCCCTCACAGTATAAAAGGACGGGGACGACGAAGCAGAACCGTCGATATAGAAACCCTAACACGTGCCCCAGATCTCACCGTTCACATGTCAGCATTAGCCTGAACCATCGTGAACACGCCGTCCACTACGCACAGAAATCGAGGAGACGCCGTAATTTTCGCCACGATTATGCGTGGCTAGTCAAATCCAAGTCAGGTGGTGGGACCCACGATCGTCCCGTCACATCGTCTCTACTGCCGTAGACGGTTGAGCTCACCAATCGTAAGCAATGACGTCATCAAATCAAAGCCAGCAACGACTCAAAGATTTCGACTGAGCATAAAGTACTTACTCGAGTCTATGACTCAACCAACTACTCGGGGATACTCCTATCAGGAGTGATGGCCGCGCACCTAAGAAGTTACAATGGCAACATTACCTCGAAAAAGATCTTCGAGTTCTACGTTGAGTCAGAGACTCTACTATGGACTCGAGGGCTACTTTCATAGGGAGCGCTGGTTGCGCATTCGAAAAAATACGTCATTTGGACAGATAACTGGAGCAAACACAAATGACTGAACTAAAGTCTCCATTCGAGTCTACGACTCGAACAGACACTCAGGGGCTACTCCCATAGGGAGCACTGGCCGCGCACCCTATGAACTATTCGAGTGAGATCCTTCTGTTCAAATACGATGAAAATCTTTTTGGCAACTTTGCCCAAATTAACGCTAAGTGAGGAACAGTCTCCTTGGTCACTCAAAACACCTCTGTGGTGATAAAACTTCGGATGTTGTGTCTACGATGCAAAGATAAGCCCTACAAATATCATCTGATGGCCTGGTAATGCACCCAACTGTGCTCTGCCAGTAAACTCCCGTGTCAACAGGCACGATGAAAATCTCGACGGACGAGTTGGGTACATCACTTGAAAAACAGTGGGATTCGACTCCTATAAGACCTCAATGGTTTGAGTCGAATTACACCAGCATTTGTTCCGGATTCGAGTCCGGGGACTCGAATCTGAAGAAGATAGTGTTGTTTTGTCCTATGACAGTTAACTGGTGTGAGACCTTGGCGCATGGCTCAATAGGATTGATAGGAAACCCATACCAACAAGTTGCAACTTCTTTTCCGGAAGCTCATTCGAAAAGAACTATAAGGTTAAGCATGCTTGGCCTAGAGCAATTCTAGGATGGGTGACCGACCGGGAAGTGGGTACCAGGTGCGTACGAGTGAGGACAAAGTGCGTAGAAAAGACTAGTGTTGGTCTATGGGGTTAGTCTAGCAATCCTATTGAGCTGCCAGAAGTGGCAGCTGTCAACACCTGGATTTTTAATCTCAGATGGTTGTTATGCCATACATCGCAATCTCATGATTACCATTTTTACGAGACATAATAAATTGGTACCATAGTTCATCATCCATTACAAACCATAATAAAGGTCTTACAAATAAAGGATCTCATGATCCAGTCTAAATATAATCAACGCAGTGGAATAATATAATAACGGTAGCATGGGCGAAGCTCCATCTTTAGGGTCACAGGCGATGCCGATGATGGGAGACGATCCTAGTTGTCGTAGACTTCCTGCTGTCCATCATCCTAATAGTCCTCCTCATAGTTTGGCCATAGGAATAGCTAGGGACAAAGCCATGAGTACTCTTTAAGTACTCGCAAACTATCACTAATAGGTAAAGAGGTTTAAACTAGGAATCCTAAGCTCTAGGTTGTTTTGCAAAAAGTCAGGTTTATCTCTAACTAAGTTTAGAAGCAAAGAATACTAGTTTAAGGTTTTATAACACCTAAATTAGGAACTTAAGTTTCATATCACAACCCTGTTGTGGTCAAGTCAAAGTCATGATTCATTTCACAAGTCATTTTGAAAACATCTGACGATGGAACAGTATGGCACTCCAATTGTCCATAACCGCGGACGCGACTATTCGAATAGTTTGACACTCTACAGAGGTGGTACACTTTCACCACAACATTCGATACATCCTTCAGGAACAATCCTGAATCACCATACTTAGTATGCGGATAATCAATCCTAACCTTTTAATTACACACCCTAGTATAGGCACCTCCCATATGAGTTTGGCCTCACAACCATGACCATCTGTCATCTTGGGAACTGCACAGGTGGTCAATCATCACGAGGTAGCCTCAGCTCAAACCTCGGCCGCAAGGGAACCCATACTAAGATATATAAACTTCCAGTCAAGCCCTACCCAAATTTGGGTATTGTGGTTGTACGGTAAAATTGGAATGGTATCGCATCCGAACACAACCATCAGTTTTATAAAGGGCTAAGGCTCATGCCTCAACATTTTCATCATCAAAATCATCTGGTGTTCAAAAACACATGTCAAAACATTTCATTAGAATTACTCATCATTCTAAGGTTTTCATAATCCTTTTCACCAAGTATTCCCATCTAAAGTGATCGAGTTTTATGCTTAGCACTAGCAACTAAAATTGGGGGTAATCACTAATGAGGGGTGCTAATCAAGTGTGACTTATCTAAGTCTAATCTCATGCCTTAGGATGACATCTAATTCTATCTAACTTAGGCCAAGTTTTATGCTATTTATGCTACCTATAATATCTTTCCAAAATTCACAAGTCACTAAGTAAACATAAATAAAGAGCTTTGATAAAGAAATAAAATAAAGCTTGCAAGTAAAACTGGGATTTGGTATAATCAAGTGGTATAACCAAAGCATGCCTAATGCATCTTGCATAGGTTAATTGGTATTATGGGGCTTGCAAGTATTATCTTGCCTTGAGTAGTGTAGTGGTTGAAGTTCTCCTCTGCTTCCTCCTCGCAGTAGTCTCCTTCCTCTTCGTATCCTTGGTCGGTACTAGCATCTATAAATAAATACAAGGTACACAATCACCAAAAAATACTTAACTACTTCTATTTGGCAAGGTTCACACTAGATGATCTACCGTCATCACAATCATCACATGAATTAAAGACTTAGTCTTATTTATTTTATTTTAGAAAAGTAATTTCTACTCATTGAAAAACTACTTAAGATTTAATATTATCCAAATAAAATATGGGATCATGTTGACACATGTCATCACCACATATTCTAATACTTAGGAATGTGATTTAAAGTGGTGTCACAATTTAATAATGTTTAACATTATTATTTTAATTAACTAAAGAGACTAGAAATGCCTATGGGGCATTCCTTTATTAATTGTCCATTATTACTGCAAGTCAACCTAGATATTTTTATATATTCAGAAAGGTCTTGTCAAATGTGATTTTTGAGAGTTGGAATCAACTCAAAAGCATTTATGGTTGAATTTTAAAAAATGTTTGAATGCAGAAAAGTCTCTGCCTTGTTATTTTTACTATAGGTGATATATAAATCAAAATGGTTTGAATCCAACGGGCTTGGATTAACAATTCTAATACCTTTCTAACAAAATTAGTTTCACACAATTTGATTCAGTGAATCTCTCTGAATTGATTTTTGAATCAACAGACAAAACAAGGTTTGAAACTACAATGAAAAATCTAAATTTAAACTAGCTGGGTCGCACGAGAGAGTTATTGGGCCGGCCCACTACGCACAATGCGCGCGGGCGGGTTTAAGTGGTGTCCCCACTCGTCAGTGAGACAGGGGTGGCGAATGGGTATGGGGCGATTATGACCGTAGGATTAGATGCAAGATCAACGGCTCACGACCGTCGTCCTCATCGGAACAGGACACGGCGGGGACTAACCCTAGAACGGTCAGTGGGGGTCTGGGGAGGCTCACCGGGGCTCAGGCGAGGGTCGGCGATGGGGCGAATGAGGTTGTCGATGATGGCGGTTCTTCTGGTACTGGCGGCGTCTCCTAGGGTGGCCACAATCGACGACGCCCTTATCCTCCAGCAGCGGTAGGCTCTGGCGAAATTCCGGCGAGAGAGAGCTCGCCTTGCTCCAGGAAGAGGTGGGAAGGATCAGTGAGAGGTGGGGAGTGAGATGGTGTGGAGAAATTGAGCTGGGGAGGCCTCCTTTTATAGGCGAGCGAGAGAGGCAGCACGACATGGGCAGAGGTCATCGGAATTGGTGCCACAACGAGCTAACGGCATGGCTGAGGCTAGGGGATGGTGCGCGGTCTCCTGGCGATGCTAAACGGCTTGATGACGCGGCAAGGGGCGATGCATTTTTGTCTAGAACGTGCGGTGCTCTGAGCGGCACCGACAACGTTTTTGACGACACACAGGTGCTCCTGGTCGCGCGGCGGAGAACGAGCATGTCTGGTGGTCTCCTGGGACGGTGGTGATCGCAGGCACGAGCGACGAAGGCGAGACGCGGCGTGTGCGAGCGTGTCGGACGCGACACTCTGGCGCGCTCTCGGCATGGCAGGGACAAACTGGGCGCGACGTGTTCTCTATGGTCCACGACTTGGCAGGGCTCGAGGGCTGGACAGGGGGTGGCGGTGGACGGTGGCCTGCCTCCTGGACATGGTGGCTAGGCGCGGCGAAGGCTCCTGCTAGTTTGCCATGGTCGGCTAGCAAGGGGTGGCTCGGGAATGCACGACATGGTGCAATGGTAGCTCGCTCGGTTGATTCAACGATGGTGTGCTCACTGGGGGAGACAAGGGGTGATATTAGGATGCAAAGAGGGAACAAAGCATTGATCAAACACGGTGTTAGTTAGGCAGGTTTACTGTGCTCACTAAGTGTTTGATGAAATGGCCAAAAGAAAATTATATTTGAATTTTTGGATGAAACTTGGTGAGTGTACTGGGCACATACTTGGTAGTCTCTGGTTGTTTGGATTTGTCAAGGTGAACTGGTTTGGTTGGGTTTTGAGAAATGGTGATCTTACCATATGAACTAGATTCAATTTTGAATTGTCCTTGGCATAGATTTGTAAATTGTTTCTGTGTGTTTGCAAGGTGGTCTTGGGTTCACTTTTACTTGGTATAGCAAGGGGTGAAAAGAACTGGATTTGTTTCTGTTAGAAATCTTGGACTAGAAACACTCAAAGTGGTCTAGTGAACAAGTTGGGCAAAAATGACCATTTGCTCATATAGTTTATATTTGAAATTCTCTTGATTTGATTCTGCTTGGAAATGATTTAGAAGATGTTGTTTTCATATGTAAACCAATCCTTGCCATTCATAATCATCAAATAAGTCATTTCAAGCATTCATGCATTCATCACATACACACATGCATTCATATTGATCTGATTAACAAAAGTTTTTGTTAACCCTAATTTTGGGTGATTAGAACTTGATAACCTTGATTAATATTTTTGGGATGTTACATCAGCCGTCGGTCCGGAGTGACCGGGGGTGTTACAAGTGGTATCAGAGCCGACCCTCGTGGTTATAGGGGCGTGTGCGGGGTCAGTGGTGGACATGTGGCGCATGGCGCGTGTGGCCCGGAGTGGACACGACATGGCACATGTGCCGGCACTGGACGCACAGATGTATGCCAAGAAGGGGCGTTCCTGTCTTTTGGTTGATCGACGAGGACGTCGATCTTCTAAGGGTGGGTGTATGTGAGACCCTGGCGCATGGCTCAATAGGATTGATAGGAAACCGATACCAACAAGTTGCAACTTCTTTTTCGGAAGCTCATTCAAAAAGAACTCTAAGGTTAAGCATGCTTGGCCTAGACCAATTTTAGGATGGGTGACCGATCGGGAAGTGGATACCGGGTGCACACAAGTGAGGACAAAGTGTGTAGAAAAGACTAGTGCTGGTCTATGGGGTTAGTCTAGCAATCCTATTGAGCTGCCAGAAGTGTCAGCCATCAGTCCGGAGTGACCGGGGGTGTTACAACTGGCCCTAATCCGTCGGGCGAGTCAGGCACACGCATCAACAATCCCTATAAACTAACATGTTTATTCCTAAAGACAGGTTCAAATGCAAAGCACCCGAAATATTATATAGTCTCCAGTCGAATCTACGATTCGACTGAACACTCAGAGGCTACTGACAAGGATATACCCTACGGGTGCCTTACATTGGTATACCCGGTCCATCCCAGGGAAGGCCCATGTAAAGACTCGCTGCCCAAGAAGATTCCGGGTGGGCCAAGCCCACTACAAGTTCGACTCCTTGGAGGACAAGTCTAGCTGTAGATAGAATTTCAAAGGGTTCAACCCTAATTTGTAACCGACTCGACCTGTCCCGTGACCTAGCCTGTCTATATAAGGGCCAGGAGGGAACGGCGAGAAGGATCTCTTCACCTCATATACACACCTCACGCCATATTGCATCTGCGCACCCATGAACCTTTCAATTCCGCCGTAATAAAGAACATACAAGCAGGAGTAGGGTTTTCCTCCGGGGGCCTGAACCTGGATAAACCTCGTGTCCCCGTGTTGCTTGCATGTTAACCGTCTCGTGACTTCCAGCATCCCCATCTTCTCCAAAACCCAAGTCTATAACAATGGGCATTGACGAGTCGAACCCTCGCCAGTGAGCGTTGATAAGTCTTGTTATTGCAAATCTCTTGTATTTTGGATATTTGTGGCATAGTGGGATGAAGCAGCCCGGACAAACTTTATATGTCCTCTCAATATAAGACTTGTTCCACGCTTGACATACACCTCGTTTTGCATAAGTGGCTAGCGGGTGTCTGTCTGTCCCACTATAGCTGATATATGATTTACAACTTTCTGCTTAATAACTTGGTTATCACTTTTGTGGCCGAAGTTCATAGGTAGAACGGTTCTATCCTAGAAAGCCTATAGTCGTGTAAAATATGCAAAAATGAATTAGAGGTATTTAACTTGTTTTTGTAGGGCATGTGATGTGATACAGTCTGTGATATAAATGTTTTTTCTAGTAGTAGAGATTATACCACTATTTTTCTAGTAATTAAAGCAAGATATTGCTTTATGCGTGTCATTACAAGAATGTCGTGTTGCATGGGGAACTATTAACTCCGCTGGCCAACGAATGATCTAAATGTGGGAAACCACTTGATTTCGGCTATTGAGTTATGTAGGCGTCTGTAGCTGCAATGCTATGACAAGTAAATTTTTCAGTCTCCCCATGGTCTCGCGTTCCAAGTAAAGTTGTAGTACTCCTCTGGCCTA
Source organism: Avena sativa (assembly GCA_916181665.1). Classification (NCBI taxonomy): domain Eukaryota; kingdom Viridiplantae; phylum Streptophyta; class Magnoliopsida; order Poales; family Poaceae; genus Avena; species Avena sativa. Next base: position 55,331,161 of record OV702284.1, on the reverse strand, counting down.
TTACTATTCAACAGTTTTCTATTGGCATGGTCACGAGTACGCAACACAGTCCCAATTAACATGTTAAAAACAGTGGCATGGTTTCTCTATGGAAGAGTTGAAATTTTTGAAAAGCAAGGAAAGGAAAAAAGGTGCTTTGAGGGTCTTGAAATTTTGACATAGGAGTAGATGAGTTGTTCTTAATTTGAATATTTCTGGTGCCAACTTGAGTACTCTTAATTGATTAAAGAAACAAGAGCAAAAAGTATTTCATCTCTCAACAAAGAGAGAAACCAAAAGAATGTGTTTCACTTTCCTAGCTAATCTATTGACACTTGCTCGGGCATATAATTTATTTGCTAGGAAGATATACGTGGTTAGGAAGTGGACTTAGTGCAATCTTGTGAATACTTGTATGATCATGTTTAAGATTGCACGAATTGTGAAGAAAGGATTTTTTCACCAATTTGAGCTTGTAAGTCCTTTTATTTCAGTTTCGGATCTCCGCTATTCTTCTCTATTTTATTGTCACTCAAGGGTGAGCAACATCTAAGCTCGGGGGAGTTGATAGCTGTGAGATTTGATATATTTTAATGGTTTTCTTGATGGTTTCATCTTGATTTGATGGTTTTCTAGCTTTACCTAACGCTAATACTTCGGTCGCGAAGAAAACTTGGTTTTCAATGTGTGTTTCAGGTGCTGAACATCAACAAAAGGTTTCAACAACAGAAACACAATATTTAGGCGAAAACAAGCAAGTCTCTTTTTGGAAGCAACCGAGGAAGGCAACCAATAGGTTTAACGACCAACTATATGTCAGAATATTTTTTTTGGCCATATAGTTACCGCCGCCTTCGTCCTGTCAAAAGGAACAACTTTCGTGATGGAGGCAAACGCGAAAACACAACACAATAGCCGTTGTTCCATCCAAAAGGGAGAAAGAAGAGATTCAGAGAAGAAGGGGAAGACGCTCTTCATCTCGCTCCACGATCTTCAATCTCCAAGCCATCACACCCCCATAACCATTACTTGTACTTGAGAGAGAGAGATTTTCACCTTGCAAGATTAGTGTTTGAGATTGTTTCTTCCTATCTTGAATTGTTTTGGATTGATTTTCTATTCTTATTGTGAATCTCCATGGTAATATTGACAAGAACTCCCTTTATTTTAATTATATCGATGATACTTTATTCTCTCGTGTGTGAGTAAGTTCCTTTGGGCGTGGGAGATGTAAGAGATTAGTGAGATGTGATGTGCATATATAATTTCCATTAGTTTGTAATTGATTTTAATTACTATATTATGTATGCTTGACTATCTGTGGTATGTCTAATTCTTGTTGTCCAATTAAGAGCCCAGACAACATGATATTTTATTCTACATAGATAAGATCTTGTTTGCTAGCAAATCTGCGAACCTCGAGTGACACGGGGATATCAATGGAAAACTAGTTGAACTCGAGGAGCACGAGGAGCCACTGTTCCTATTGCATTATTCCAATCAAAGGAGCTTAATTGGTAAGCAACCAGAATGATATTAATCGCCTAGTGACTGACCATGATTTTGGTAACAGACTAGTAGGATTATTTAAGTTGGGATGAAATCTACCAAGAGGAGTTCTGGGTAATTATGGGTTGCTCGCCTACACACGTACTTATAAGGTTATAATTGTTACATTTATCACTCATCCACTTGGCACAGTCATTATCATCATGACTGTATCTCCCCACGCATGCTTTTCATATGCGGAAAACAACAAACAATCAAATCGTTCTTTACCTTTATGCTTTTTTATTTCTGAGTTTACATTTTAGTTTTATTTAAATATATTAATCTAATCCAAAATTTTATTCTTATTTCAACACTTGCAATCAATTCACTCGAAGACCCGTGACAACTTTTAGTGTGACAGAGACTTCATTCATAAACACTTTCCTTTGGGCTTCCTGTGGGATCAATATCTTAGCTTTTAAACTAGCTACAAACGATCTGTGCACGTGTAGACATCAACAACGAGGACGACACTGTGTCAAGGAGAGATCAAGAACTCACTGCCGAAGTGGGAACATGTTTATGAAGATCCGGCAGCAGTCCGTCGTCTGTCAAGATTAGATCTAAATGGGGTAGAAGGAGCCATTGTGGGCGTTGGTGAAGATCTCCTCCACGCGCCGAAGTCAATGATGTGAGGAGGAGGAAGGGGACCGGGCCGAGGCGACGACAATAGTGGCATACCGGTGGTGCCTTGGGCTAGGGCGTGGATTAGTGTGTCTTGCCCTTGGCCCTCTCCCCTCAATATATAGGCATATTCCCTCCTCCACAGAGGATAGTAGGACTAGGATTTGTATCCTACAAGGACTTCTCCTTTTCCTTTCTTCCACCAGTATAAGACAGAGAAAGCCCGTATCCAATTCAGAGTCCGCATCAAATACAGAGTTCTCCCCAAAACCAACTTGGGGGGCGAGTTTGAGATCGGGGATGACTCCTCCCCCCCGCATGGCCTCGCCCCACCCCGCCTCCTCCACCCGCCGGCAGCCCCACGCGCGTGTGGCCCAGTGGGCCCATGCGTCCCTCCAGCCCATGGGACCCACTAGGATATTAATAATAATTTCTTATTTATTATTAATATACATATTTATACCGAAGCTTTTCGAATTAACTTTCAGATACCTTCGAATTAATTTGAAACCTTCCCAAAATATTCTCAACGTCCTCTTGAATGTTCGGAACCATTCCGTCCACTCTCGGCGATATCCTAGACTCGAATATTCCAAGACGCTCGGAGACACCCTTTCGGAATTACTTTATCCAGTGGCGGAGGACGGATAAAATATGAGGTAGGGCGAACTCTAATAAAAGTAAATATCAAACTAGGTCTTGATGATCTTTGTAATCGAAAAAATCTTTTCAATTGTTGTTGTTGCTATGAGTAAACGCAATGCTAACTCAATGAGACGATAAACGATATGAAGCATGATGTATCATTCAAATATTAACATAATCTCCGAAGTATTTAATTCTCCGCATATGAATAACGAATATCTTAAGGTTATTTTATATAGGCTCATGCTCATAATAAGATAAATCTCCATAAACTATGAAATCTTATTCACATTAAAACTATAAAATGAGTCACTTGAGTCAAGACAAGAAGTTCTAAAACAAATCTAACAATAACTCATCGAAGAAATGATCAAAATTAGTTATAATAGATTCTATAGAATTATAGAAAGTGTACATACTCTAAAATAATCAATAGTGACCTAGTGTCTTCTCACTTTTAATGACTTCTCACTCTTATTACCAATACGTCCATACATAGGATTGTGATATTATTTTTACACAAATTCAGCTCTTTCGGGATGGGTCTGAACCAGCATTTCTCCAATTGAACCAGAATGTCAATTATAATTTTATATCAATAGTATATAAAAGCCAAATTGAAGCATAAAACATAAACCATTATATAATTAGAGTTGGTTCTGGCTACATGCCATAAGGTGGCTAAATTACTCTCAGGTTCTCCTTAGATACCACATCTAGGATATTGTTTAGAGTCTAGTTTTTATTAAATTGAGAATTAGATGTTGCACAGAGAAAGAGTTGGTTTAAAACTAGACAATACCAAAACCTTATTTCGCTTCAGAATCAGTTTTCGCAATGTTTACTAAAACAAGCATAGTTCTCTCATACAAAGTCCGTTCTCAGCGTATGACCACTCAAAATGTTCAGAAAAAACATATGCATCTAAAGGTTCTTGCCAAAAATTAAGGTAGGGCGGGCGCCCTACCTTGCCCTACTGGTAGCTTCGCCCCTGACTTTATCTAACTATCTCATTCGCACTCACATTCTAAAATGCCGTAAACGTGTTAAGTATGTGACCTGGTAGGTTCGGATATTTGCAGACATGTCCGGAACTTATTTCGATGACAATGATTACTATCAGTGTCTTGATACAAGTAGCAACCCCCGCAAATAGCACGAAGTTCTTTATCGTGCGAACCATATTATTGAGTCCGATACATATCGTATTGATTCATCGATACTTTAAATTGTCCGAAATGAAACACTAGGTTATTCCTGGCATGTACTCTTTACTCATCCCGTACTATCGATGTTCTGTTCAACAACTTGATCACGTGTCTGGCCAGACGATGACGAACATTATAGTACATGAGCGGACCCAGAGTGTATCTCTCTATCATCAGGAGTATCAATTCTCACAAGCACCCTATATGAATGATTGGCGAACCATCCGGTACGAACAAGCATCAACTTTATAATCACTCCGCTTATGAGCAACGTTTGGAGAATTTTGCCATGTTCATATTGTTCCCAAGTTCACATGTGTCTTGTGGTCAAACGATTTCTAGTAAAAGCAATACAATGTTTTATGAGATTAAACTATATTAATATACGTTTCACGTTATCTCATGTTTGGGTCTATGCATCGTCGGTTTTTTTCAACAACTCCGAACACATATGACACTGATAACACCATAATCACATTGTCACTTTGCCCATAGTTAGAAAACCGAAACTATCATTGACATACATACTAGTCATAGAGGCATGACTAAGGATATCTTTATATTGTGTTTATCATTCCACATATATATTAGGGTTTTCCTCCAAATATACTTTATTCAAAACTAATACAATTATACTACAGAACAATAAACTTAATTATAAAACAGAAATATAAATAATAACATATTTAGCTAGGGCATATTTCTATCACCACGGTGATCATTACTAGTGATGGTTGCTACTCTAGTGTGCCGATTTTTTAGGGTGTTAGAATGATAATTTCCTGTATGTCTAGTACAACAAGATCTACTACCACAAGCTTCGTCCGACTCCGATGTTAGAGAGATAAGTACGGCGGCACGCCTTTGGCTCGCGCTGGTCTGTGTAGTCGCCGCTAAATGGTCTAAGATTTTTTATAATTTTTAGTTATTACTTCTAAAACAATTTTACTATTGTTAATGATTATCGGTGATTTTTTTGCAAAAATATACACAAACTCTATATTTTTAAAGATGTGCAGAAGATATTCACAAGGTCGAGTAGGCCCTCCGAGTAGTGTACCTATTGGATTTGGACGAAGAGAGAAAAGAAAAAAAATTTGGATTGAAAGGAAAAGAAAGAAAGAAAACCTCTTCATTGCTCTACGCGACTTTATAAGGCCCCCCCGAGCCAGTTCCGCGTTGGACTTGACCTCGCGCCGCCTCCTTTTTTCCTCCCTCCCCAATCTCTCTAAACCCGCATCAGACGCAGCGCTTCTAGGGTTTGCTTCATCCCCAAACCCTACCTCCAGATTGCCCCGATTACGACCGAGGTAATCCACAAGCTCCTCGCGCCCTCTCCCGTGGCCGCGCCCTAGGATTTGTTTCCGCATCGTGTGGTTCCTCAGATTCCGCTTGTTTCTGCAGGCGGCGGCTGCGAGCTAGCTGCATGGCGGGGTACCCGGAGGACAACCAGCACGCCATGAACGGGTATGAGGAGGTTGAAGAAGTGGAGGAGGTTGACGAGGAGGAGGGCCACCAGGGGAGGAGGGGACGGCGAGATGGGGGCGATGGCGGTTACGGTGACGCCGGCGGGGACGACGGCAGGGCGGGGGGTGGTGACTCGTCGGGGTAAGTGATTTGGACTACAGAGTTTTTGTTTGTTTTGGATTCGGAGCCTGTTGGGGGTCCTGATGTTTGGGGGGGTCCTTGCAGGAAGATCTTCGTTGGAGGCGTTGCTTGGGAGACAACTGAAGGTATAGGACGGTTCTTATTATTTTTCTACTTCATAGTTGCAGATGTCTAGGATACTTGTTAAGTTAGTTCAAATGCCAATCTTATTTTTACAGCTCACCGCCTTTGAGTGAAATATAAACTGATAGATGCAGCTTCTTGATAGTAAATCTTAAGAAGTGTATTTAGCTTAAACATGTCATATAGCACAGTAATAGCTGCAATATAAATATTTCATTGTGAGAAGTATTGTTCTTTTAATGTTCTGCTGTAAACTTTCTCATAAGAGATGTTATGCATATAGAAGTGAACAATTCCTGTTTTCTTGTTTGATGATTTTTGGTAGATTGATCTTATTCAGTTTTGTATGTTATGACTTCTATGACGTGTGGCCAGAATATGTATCTATCCATCTTTTTCTTCAGTCAGCTATTAGGGAAAGGATGATATCTGGGGTACATGGGTTGTAAAAGTTCTTGTGCATAATGTTTGATTTGTTTGTATTTCAAAACAGTTTTGGTTCTTATGCCAAAGGATTGTTGTTTGTACATTGTTTTGAACTGTTGGGCTCATATCTGGTATATTTGGTTATTGCATTTGTTTTTAGTCTCATCCAAACAGAAAGTTCTGTTATTCGTCTTTTTTTTCATATATTTATGTTTTTTGATGACCATGGATGATTTTTTCTTGAGGGTTTGTTAAACATAGCCATTAGCTCACACTCTTTTTTGGTAATTAATTTATTGAACCATTTATTACATCATTGGTATCAGATTTTTTACTTATGTTCATTATCAGAGTATGGGTACATTACACAGAAGATCAACAAATATGTGATCAGCGCACTTGACAGTATCAATCTGCATTCTGCATTAAGCTTATGTTGTTGATAGCATAAATATTTTTAGTTTCCTTGCATGCTGTAACATGCAGCTGGTAAATGCAATAAGATTCTGATAGTTTCTTCTAAAATTAAAGTACGTTTTTGGAGAATGGATTACTTAGTGTTGCTGTGTGTATCTGTTGGTGTTCTTGGTTTCTGAGTGGGTTAGCTATGCTGGCTTCTTTTATGTGAAATGTTTCTAGCTTAACTTGTTACAAACACTGCAATTTCTTCAATACTCCCTGGATTCCAGTCTGATTCTGTTTAGCAATCTAGTTAATTCTTCTTTCCCCGATTGACGATTGTGTATGGTTTATTTGTTTGTATGTAGAATCATTCTCCAAGCATTTTGGGAAGTATGGGGCTATAACTGATTCTGTAATTATGAAGGACAAGCATACTAAGATGCCTCGTGGATTTGGATTTGTTACATTTTCCGATCCATCTGTAATAGACAAGGTTTTGGAGGATGAACACCATATAGATGGAAGAACGGTAGGATATCTTAATTTAGATTGGCCGTTACGTGTGACCTCAGTGTACAGTTTACTCTAGTTGCAATGTTGCATAATTAAATTGAACAGTTCAGCTTCTCTGTAAATCTCTCAACTTATGAGCTATTCAGGTTGAAGTAAAAAGGACGGTCCCGAGGGAGGAAATGTCCTCAAAAGAAGGCCCCAAGACAAGGAAGATCTTTGTTGGCGGGCTACCGGCAACACTAACTGAAGGTAACTAGTGGTTACAAATAACTATCCCTGAACTTACTTTGGTTATGATATAAACTGAGAAGCAATGGAATTTCAGATGATTTGAGGGACCACTTCTCCTCATACGGTAAGGTGGCTGAACACCAGATAATGGTGGATCACAGCACTGGACGTTCAAGAGGTTTTGGCTTTGTCACTTTTGAAAGTGAGGATTCTGTTGAAAGGGTCATATCAGAGGGAAGAATGCGTGATCTTGGTGGGAAGCAGGTCTGAATCTTTTCCTGTCTTGAACTTCTTTGATCTGTAGTTATTACAGACTTTATCATTCTATAGTCCTTTACGAACATGGATAACCTGGCAACAAATATCGAAGCTAAGGATGGTAAATATTATTAGATCCTCATTGGTTCAATAGATGGGAACTGGTGAAATTATATAGCAAATGAGGATTTCTGCATCCAACTGTTCAATTATGAGGTGCTTTGAAATTACAAATGGAGCTTAGGATCTGTTCTTCAAGCTGCTGATTGTGGCTCGTGGTGATTGCTGCCACTGTATTGCATGTGTTCTAACATTTGGAGTTTTTTATGCATTAATAAGATTTCTTGCTGTACTTTCAAGCTTGACGATGATGTTGACATTTGAAGTAATTTTCTTTACAGGTTGAAATAAAGAAGGCCGAACCAAAGAAACATGGAAGCGATCACAGTAGTAATGCGAGATCTAGTCACTCAGGTGGTGGTTACCGTAGTTCTTACCGTAGTGGTGGAGCTGCTGCTGGGGGTGGTAGTAGCGGCGGTGGCAGTGGCAGTGGCAGCGCCTATGGCTATGGTGGTGGTCCCCATCGATCTGCTGCTGCAGGAAGTTACTACGATAGCACCGGATATGGTTATGGTAGAGGCTATGGTGCTGCCTATGGCGGCAATGCTGGATTTGGGTCTGGCTATGGTGGCGGCTACGGTGGCTCTATGTACGGAGGTGCTTATGGTGCATACGGAGCATATGGTGCTGGTGCCTATGGTGGTGGCGCTTACGGAGGTGGTGCCTATGGTGGTGGTGCATATGGAGGTGGTGCTTATGGTGGTGCCCCAGGTGGCTATGGTGCCGCTGGTGGGTATGGTAGTTATGGGGGAGCTGGCGGTGCTGCTGGTGGGAGTGCAGGTGGTGGTCGTGGTTCTAGCAGGTACCATCCCTACGGGAAATAAGTGGCAACTCACCCAAGTTTTTTCTAGGATGCAATAAGCGTGCGCGTCATCATCAGATCTCCTAGAAGTTTGGTGTTCATCTTGGGTCACCTAATCAGAGGCATCAGAACATTTTTGGTTTTCCTCAATTAAGTCGTAACCAGGGACAAGTGTAATCTGTGTTGCTGAGCCTGCCTGTAGTTCGGTGTAGAAGCTACACATTCAAGCTGTGTTGTATTCTTTAGTTTCTATACGCAGAGCGTTAGAAAACCTTCAAACAAGCCTTTCGTGGTAGTGACAGTATTGGTGTGATAGAACTATATTTGTGCTGTAAGAGATTGTCTACACATTTATGCTGCTGCCAGTTTGATTGTTGATCCCCTTGCCGTATTTTTACATGGTAGGCTATGTATATGTAGTCATTGCTCCTGGAATTCTGGAATGCTGTCTGAAAAGACTGGTGTAAAAGAACATGATTTAACATCTTGTCGTGCACTGAGTTTTCTGTTACTAATCTTTGTGAATTTAAACATGGTTATGTCATGCCATGTACAGTCACTTCCACACGGTCTGGAAACTGCTTATTCCGTGGCCAACAGCCGGCTGTGTGAACCCTTCAAATAGCGCAGGTGCCGGGGCTGAGCTAGTGTGCGTCCTGTCCTCACAGCTTTCATTCTACCTTTGTGTGCACCTGGTCTTGACAGGCGAACTATGCCCAGGCTTGGAGACAATCTCACCTTTGAAATTCATTCTACCTTTGTGTGCACCTGGTCTTGACAGGCGAACTATGCCCAGGCTTGGAGACAATCTCACCTTTGAAATTCATTCTACCTTTGTGTGCACCTGGTCTTGACAGGCGAACTATGCCCAGGCCTGGAGACAATCTCACCTTTGAAATTCATTCTACCTTTGTGTGCACCTGGTCTTGACAGGCGAACTATGCCCAGGCTTGGAGACAATCTCACCTTTGAAATTCAACTCATGTATGAGTTTGAAGTACTCCTAAGGGCAACAGGTTGCCTCCAAAGAGTGAGGCTCTTCCAAACTCTAATGGAAGATGCTCTTACCCACTCATTTATTTGGGAGATAATAAGAACAGGGAAAATGATGTCATATTTATTTGGGAGATATTAAGAACATGGAAAATGATACATATCCCCTAGGGGATCGTGTCCTCTTGGTCACGCGCAGTCGGATCGTCTGTGATCGGACCATCCATAGATCACCGCGTAACCCCGTCCCTAGTGCACACTCTTTGGTTGCTACATGTTCTCGGTATTCGCACACGTTCGCTTCGCTTGACTCGTTTGGCAGTTCCGCGGAGAGGGAGAGGGACGCGACTGCGGATCGACGCCTGTGCTGCCGCCGACTGCTACATCCGTGACCGCCGACGACCGTGGCTCCTCCTCCGGTTTGTGCATCTTCCTTCTCCTACTCTGGTCCCGCGTGTTTTCTCCCTCCTCTTTGATCTGATCACGGTTCAAAACCCTAGGCCACTAGGAGGATGGAACCGCCGCCACCGACCGATGCGGCGGGAGGGAGCACCTCCGGCACCGGAAATATTGCCGTGAGTACTAATTCATGATTGTCCCTTCCATTTACGATGATGCCTGCATGTAGTTTCTCTCTAGATGTGTGGGGACTAGATACTACTGTTTCCAGTAGTTGCTATTGTATTTTTCTGCTAATATTTGCTAGGTTATGATGTTTAATAGAACTTGCTAGTTGTGCCTTTTCAGTAGGGTTTGCTACATGTGCTAATTGCTACGATTTGCTACATAGTTGTTAGATAATTGCTACGATTTGCTACATGTGTCCTTTCAGTAGGATTTTGCTACTTTATGCTTGGATCTGGTACCATGTTCACTAGAATTTAAGAGATTTTATTGGCATGCTACATGTAGATTTTTTGGTTGGCTTGCTAAATTTAGTTGGCATGCTACATTTAGCTTTTTTGGTTGGCTTGTCTTTTGTTTGCATGCTAAATTTGGTTGGCATGCTACATGTAGCTTTTTTGGAGGTGCAGCTGCCATGTTCACCCGAATTTAATGGATTCTAATATTGTGCAGCAGGTTGCTCCAGATGGTAAGAGTAAGGTTCCTAGGGGCAAGAAGATTGTTGTGAGCCGCAAGAAAAAGGATGAGGGTGTGAAGAAGGTCAAGCATGATATGCGGATGTCAAAGGACCGGTTCAGTGCCAAGTGGTTGCATACCATTGCAGTCAACCTTTCTCCAGCGAAGACATATATTTGCGAGGTCAAACGGATTTCTCATTTTGGTCTATGTGACGCCTTTACTTCCTCCTTTTACTATTTTGGAGAGCTCATTTGCCCTCTTTAGTCGGAAGGAGACTGAGGGGTGGGGCGTCGGCGTTTGTAGTATATGTATTAGGTTTAGGTTTACCTTAGTGCAATCTAGAAGTAGGTTATTAGAGTTCTTCGGTTGGCTCCAATGCATCATGGGGCTCACTTTCGCCAGGGCGAAGCTCTGGTTGTAGGGGCGTTCGTCTTTGGGGGAGCTGATCCCAGGGATCTCCGCCAATAAAGTTGAATCCTGGAGTTCATTACCGCTGGTGGTTTCGCGTGCTGCTGGTGGGTCATCAGCGACCTTCTTCCACTTGTTTCCATGGCATAAGGTAGAGGAGGACTCAAGTATGGGCTCCTTTGATAAGTGATACGTCGGAAATGTATCTATAATTTTATGTTCGATGCTTGTTTAGCATCTATTTTGCTTTGCTTTGTCTACACTTTGAGGTGTTTTTATATATTTTATGGTACTAACCTATTAACAAGATGCCACATTGCTAGTTGCCTGTTTTCTTCTGTTTTTGGTTCCAAAAAATATAGAAAATCAATATTCTCGGAATTGGACGGGACAAAAGCCAAAGTCAATATTTTACCGTGAGGAACACGAAGCCAGAGTACGAGACGAAGAAGAGCCACCAGGGCCACACCCCCTGTCCACGCGGCTTGGGTGGGCCCGTGCCTGGGGGTGCGGCCACCCTGGGTGCCCCCTTGCCTCGCCTCTTCGCCTATAAAGAGCCCCCGATATCAAAACCCTAAGTACCCAATCAATCTTCCACGAAACAGTCCGTAGCCGCCGCCACCATCGTCCCTAGATCGGGGGATCTGAAGTTCTTTTCGGCACCCTGCCGGAGGGGAGAACATCCCGGAGGCCTTCTTCTTCATCATGCCAGCCTCCGGTATGAAGCGTGAGTAGTTCCACCTTGGACTACGGATCCATGTAGTAGCTAGATGGTTGTATCTCCTCCTTTGTGCTACCATGTTTAGATCTTATGAGCTCCGTTCATGATCAAGATCATCTATTTGTAATCATGCATGTTGTGTTTGCAGGGATCCGATGGATATTGAGATTACTATGTCAGATTGATTAATGGTTTTGTCTTATTGATTCTATCATGTCTGTGTTATTTGTGATCTTGCATGCTCTCTGTTTCTAGTAGCTATCTTGGCCAAGTAGATGCTAGTGACTCCAAGATGGGGTATTTATGCTCGATAGTGGGGGGATGATAATACTATAGGGGGGTCGGATGATAACCTGAAGGTGGATTACTAGTCAAAGATGCAGTTGGATGACGGTCTATGTATCTTGTTGTATTGTCCAATCGAATCTCATAGGATCATGAATGTCTAGTATTGCATTATTATGCCTTGTTCAGTCCTGCCAATTGCCCTGTTGTAATTTGTTTACCCAGCATGCCATGTTTGTTTATCTTAAGGAGAACATCTCTAGTGAACTATAGACACCGGTAAAATCATTACCATTGATACACTTTCCATTGTTACTGTTTACCTTTCTGCAAACCACTATTACCTTCCACACCATACAGTTAATCCTTTGTTTTCAGCAAACCAGTGAGATTGACAACCTCACTGTTCGTTGGGACAAAGTCTTGAGTTTGTGTTGTGCAGGTTTCCAAGTTGCTAGCAACACCTTTGAGTCGTTTTCTTCCTTCTACTGGTTCGATAACCTTGGTTTCTTACTGAGGGAAGACTTACTGCTGTGCTCATCACACCTTACTCTTGGGGACTCCCAATGAAGCTCTACATTGATATGAGCCACCATCAAGATTTTCTGGCACCGTTGCCAGGGAGGCTAAGGACGTCTTCACAAGGGGAGTCCTTTACAACCTTTCTCTTTACTTTGTTTTTGTTTTTCTTAGTTTTTTTTCCTTAGTTTTTTTGCTTGGTTTTTTTGCCTCTTTTTATCAAAAACTCCAAAAATAATTAGTGTGGTTTGGTTTGCTTCCTCTTATCAAAAACACAAAAAAATTAGGTCCTCCTCTAGTTGCTACCATGTCTGGTTTTGGTCCAATCCCTGTGTCACCTATGGAAAGGATCTTTAATTTCAAGCAAGAAAGTGAAGAGAGTTTCAAAGAAGCTTGGTCTAGAATCTTTGATTTACAAAGAAAAACTAAGCCTAAGATGAGTATTAACTTGGTTATTAATAGTTTCTACCATGGTCTTGCTCTTTGTTATAGATATGTTTTGGATGCTGTAGCTGAGAAAGATATTTTTCGATGTACTGAGGATGAAGCTTTGGATTCCATAAAAAAGTTGATTATAATTTATAATATGCCTAGCAAGTCTGATTCTTCCTTTATAAACATCTATGCTAGGTTGAACACTCTTGAGACCCGTACAGTAGCTTTGAAAGATTGCTATAACATGATTAGAGAGCACCATGATTATGTTCCAATAAATTCTAAGCCTTCAAAATTGTTTCCTACAATAAAAGTTGCTATAAATAGTGAAACTTTTGATGCTCGTTGTGATATCATGTCTGAGTTTTGCCTTATGCCTAAAGATATCTACGAGTCTTTGAATCTTTGGAGACTTTCTAAAGGAGGAGAAGAAATATCTCTTACCAATAATGCAACTTTATTACCCATTGGAATAGCTGAAGTGTGTTTACAAAAATCTCAGGGAAAGTGTTGTCTACTGATTATCTTGTTATAGAATGTGTAGGAAAAGGACAGATTACACTTGAAAGATTCCTGCTGAAACACCTTGGAGCAATAATAGATGTGGGAAAAAGCATTATGCATTTTGCTTCTCCAATAAGCAATCATATATTCCCTAAAGATAAGAAGAGAGGTAAGAAAGGTAGAAGCAAGAAAGTTGATGTTAATGCTTCTTCATTTGAAAATATTTGATTCTTACTTCTTGTGCCTAATTTAAATGCGTTAAAAAAAGTACTTATTGAAAGATAACCCAAAAGTTTTCTTGAGTCTTGGAAGTTATTACTTCGGTAATGACCTCTCCTTATCCTTTTTATTTGCTTTTTGTGCCAAGAATAACCTCTAATGAGAGGGAGGTAAGATTTGGAGAGTTGCTGTCCCGAAACAGATTTTTGTGCTCCACCCTAATTGTTTTGTAAAATCTCTGTAAGTCGGATTGAGATGATATTTTCTGAATAAATCCCCCAGTATGTTAGATAACTTTCCTTAGTTCAACACTTTTTATTTGAATGATAGAAGGTCTTCGAAAAAATCGGTTTCTACCTACTGGTCTGTTTTGACAGATTTATGTCATTATTTGCATTTGCTTTTTATTGATTCCTTTTTGTTTTTTTTTGGGAAATTGAGCTTTTTGAGGGAATTTCTACAGTAGCTTGTGTTTTTAGTGAAATTTTTTCTGTTCTAAAACCAAAACCAAAGGGTCTATTATCTTTTGAATACAGTAATGTTGCTAATGAAGATTGTGTGAAGTTTTGTATGAAGGAAAATTTTCAGGTGTAGAGAAAAAATGATGTAATGAGATGAAGAATGGACAAAATCTCAAGCTTGGGAATGCCACCCGGTCTCACCCCAAGAAATATTTAAGAGGTACAAGCTTCAAAGCTTGGGGATGTCCAAGGCATCCCCTTCTTCATCAATAAAACGCTCAGGTCTTTCTAGACACTTTGTTTTTATTGTTTCATGCACTGTTGTGTTGTTCTTAGAGCGTCTTAGTTTTTGTTTGCTTAAATAAAGTAGTTTGGACCCCCGTTCTCGCTGTGTTGTTGCAAATAAGTTGATTGGTGTTGGAGAGGAGTAGAAAATCCTTTCTTGAATAGTACAAGAGGATCTTGCTTTGACTGTGACTTAAACTTTAGCATGTCATGCTAAATGTTGTTTTGACTTTATGCTTAGTGATTATTGTTGTAGCATGACTTGTTCCAAACAATTGGGATTGCTTAATGTGCGTTGAAGGAATCATGCGTTGTTTTAGCATACAAAAGCATAATATTGTGGTTTTCTCCTTTGATGCTTTGTTTGGGTTGACTTGGCACATGCTCACACCATGTTATGACTATGAGCAAGTCACTATAACCTCTATGACCATTTAGTTCTTGACTTGTACTACCACTTTATGCTTTGATTTGTAATGTTTTGTCGCTTTGCATGATTATGGCCATTATTGCTCTCTTAGTTGGTCGCTCCCAATATTTTGCTAGCCTCCACTTGTATGAGTAAGCTCTACTCATGCATCCAACTCCCAAGAAACCAAGTTATTCCAAAGTGTCCACTATAAATTCCTATGTCATGTGTTACACCATTCCAAGTATATTCTTGTTTTCATCTATCTTCTAATTAAAAAGTCTTTTTGTTATGTGAAAACTTAGTGATTAAAGCTCTCACGAACTTGATGGCACACTTTATTTTTCTTGCCCCTAATAAACTTGAACCATTGTGTCATCTATGTTGTATAGGCTTTCACTTATACGTTAGGATTAGCAGAACCGTGTTGTCACGGGGAACACTTTCAACATTGCACTTGTACTTTGTACACAGTTGATATCATGCTCTTTTGTCTATGGATGTCGTGTGTGTGAAATAAAAGGAGAGCTTGTAAGTCCATAGAGTTATGTATGTGTGTTAGAGAAACACCTGGGCCGCTAGCCTAAGCCATGTCTAATCATGGTGGAAACTTGCAGCATCACCAAAGTGAGCAATCTATAAAGTTTTCTTCTTATAAAAAAAGAGAGACATATTGAAAAGAGGAAAGAGAGAAAAAAAGCATCATTTTCCCATGGTAAATAAGAAGATTGCTGAGATGCTCATTGTCTGCTTGCCTTGTCATTTTGATTATGGGATAGCTCATGTATCATGTGCAAGGGGTACTCCGTTGGCGGTTCTTTATGATACACATGTACTTACTATAACAAGAACTTACAGGTGACTAAAGTTGAGTAGCATGAGAAGCGGCCCTCGTATTCAAGGGACATGAGATTGCCAACTTATACTTTGTCAAGCATATACTCTATAGTTTGTTCACTTTAACCTTAATCACTTCAAGATGCTTATGAAAGGAGAAATGAGAGCTAAAAACTAACAAGTGCCATAATTTTTGGAAGCTCTTTTTGAGACTTGAAATCCCAGCTTCCATTTTGTGAAGGGCCTTTCTTCCACCATTATATTGAGTCTCCACCTTCTATCCTTAGGCACCAGTTAAGAGAGGATAGTTGCCATTCTTAGTTCTATGTGCATTGTTCCAAAACTTATTGATTGATTCATATTGTTCATATTGCTTGTT
This sequence comes from Avena sativa, assembly GCA_916181665.1. Lineage (NCBI taxonomy): Eukaryota > Viridiplantae > Streptophyta > Magnoliopsida > Poales > Poaceae > Avena > Avena sativa. The sequence goes on along the minus strand of OV702284.1, from coordinate 55,315,133 downwards.
CTTGAAATATTTGTATCTCGTAACTCTTATGAACTTTGGAGGTGTCCTATGCATCTATTTGCTACTCCATGAGGGACAAGCTGAATGCTACTATGCTATGTTTTCTATATGTGAAACAAACAAACATCTTTCAATGCATTGTTATTCATGATCTTTGTTTGTAACCTTTCAAGGTGCATGCATAGTTACTTTATCTTACTGTTAGAACTCCATCTTTCATGCTCATGTTTAGAGTTCTTTGATCCCAACTTTCAATGCTTGCAAATGGTTTGATCTTGATTTTGATGGTGCATGTCACCTCAAAAAATATTCTTTTTATCGCTTACCTACTTGAGGACGAGAAGGAGTTAAGCTTGGGGATGCTTGATACGTCGGAAATGTATCTATAATTTTTGATGTTTCATGCTTGTTTAGTATCTACTTTGCTTTGCTTTGTATACACTTTGAGGTGTTTTTATATGTTTTCTGGTACTAACCTATTAACAAGATGCCACAGTGCTAGTTGCCTGTTTTCTTCTGTTTTTTGTTCCAGAAAAGGCAGAAAATCAATATTATCGGAATTGGACGGGACAAAGCCAAAGTCAATATTTTACCGTGGGGAACACGAAGCGAGAGTACGAGACGGAGAAGAGCCACACCCCCTGGCCGCGCGGCCTGTGTGGGCCCACGCCTGGGGGGTGCGGCCACCCTGGGTGCCCCCCTGCCTCGCCTCTTCGCCTATAAAGAGCCCCTGATACCGAAACCCTAAGTATCCGATCAATCTTCCATAAAACAGTCCGTAGCCGCCGCCACCATCGTCCCTAGATCGGGAGGGATCTGAAGTTCTTCCCGGCACCCTGCCGGAGGGGAGATCATCCCGGAGGCCTTCTTCTTCATCATGTCAGCCTCCGGTATGAAGTGTGAGTAGTTCCACCTTGGACTACGGGTCCATGTAGTAGCTATATGGTTGTATCTCCTCCTTTGTGCTACCATGTTTAGATCTTGTGAGCTCCGTTCATGATTAAGATCATCTATTTGTAATCATGCATGTTGTGTTTGCGGGGATTCAATGGATATTGAGATTACTATGTCAGATTGATTAATGGTTTTGTCTTATTGAATCTATCACGTATGTGTTGTTTGTGATCTTGCATGCTCTCCATTTCTAGTAGCTATCTTGGCCAAGTAGATGCTAGTGACTCCAAGAGGGGGTATTTATGCTTGATAGTGGGTTTATGCCTCTATTTAATCTAAGAGAAGTGACAGAAATCTCTAAGGTTGTAGATGTGTTATTGCTACTAGGGAGAAAACAACGGTCTATTGTGTAGGGGTTCGTAGCAAGGAAAACAAAAAATTTCTATCGCATACAAACAAACAAGCCAAGATCTATCTACTAGATTGTAGCAACGAGTCGATGGTATAACTTACCCTCGAATATTCCAAAGCGTTTAACGAGAGCGGATTCTCGTGGGTGATGTAGTCGTACTCTTTCCGATCTCAAGATCGCGTAGACGATCCTTCCGGCGCCACGTTCCGGCAGCGCTCCCGTAGTCGGTCACACGTTCGGTACTCGACGAAGACCTTCCTCTCCCTTGTTCCCACAGGCAGCGGAGGTTGTAGCACTCTCCTCGCGATTCCGGCAGCACAACGGCGTGGTACCGGAAGTAGAGGGGAAATCCCGCAGGGCTTCGCCTTAAGCCGGTGCGAGTATGGTGGAGCTTATGAGAGAGGCTATTAGTGGTCTAGTAATTAGACACACCAATTAGAAGGCTCTAAACCAATTAGAAGGCTCTAAACCGCTGGCTAAAGCAATTAGAAGCTCTAAACCAAAACGGCTCTAAACCGGAGATTTAGAGGTGGAAACTTGTGTGTCTAGGAGGGGAGCCCTGCCCCTCCTTTTATAGATGGGGAGGCGCGGCCAGGGGAGGGGAGTCCCTCCCCAAGTAGGCCTAGGGCTGGCCACCGGCTTGGAGGAGAGAAACTCCTCCTCCAAGTCGGTTCCAACTCCTCTTTCTTGTTTCCCACAGTTTCTTGTTTTAGCCGTTTGACTTTCAAACTGGACATTTGACTTTTCTGTTTTAGGATTCAATTTAATCCTTTATTTGGGACAGCAAGAACACTTAGTACATGATGCAATCATTCCAATATGTAATGACACATTCATGTACCCTTCCCCCCCCCCGGAGTGCCGGACAATCCGGAACCTTCTAGAACATTCCCGATGAAAACACCGGAATCATTCCGCTACTCCGAAATGGGACTTTCCTTATATGAATCTTATTCTCCGGACCATTCCGGATCACCTCGTGATATCCCGGATCCCATCCGAGACTCCGAACAACATTCGGTCTCTTTCTCATAATACCATAACTACTCAAAACAACGTCGAATCCTTAAGTGTGTCTCCCTACGGTTCGTGAATTATGCGGACATGATCGAGACACTTCTCCGAACAATAACCAATAGAGGAATCTGGAAATTCATATGGCTCCCACATATTTCTACGATTACTTTGCGATCGAATGAACCACTTACATACGATACCAATTTCCCTTTGTCTTACGATATGTTACTTATCCGAGGTTATGATCGTCGGTATCTCCGCATACCTAGTTCAACCTTGTTACTGATAAGTACTCTTTTCTCGTTCCCGTGATATGTGATCCCTTGTGACCAAGTCACATGCTTGCAAGCTAATTGGATGACATTCCACCGAGAGGGCCCAGAGTATATCTATCCGTCATGTGGATGGACAAATCCCACTCTTGATCCATGTGTCTCAACCAATACTTTCCAAACACTCAATGCCACCTTTATAACCACCCAGTTACGGTGTGGTGTTTGATGTCATCAAAGCATCCATCCGGTAAAGGTGATATGCATGATCTCATGGTCGAAGGAATCAGGTTACTATGTATCAGAAAGCATATAGCAATTGAACTATTGAAATGACTTGATCTTTATGCTACGATTGTGTATAGGAGTATGTCCACCATATCATTCTCCTAACGATATGATCTTGTTGTTGATAACATCTCAATGTTCATGACAGGGAAACCACAATCATTAATCAACCAACAAGCTAGTGAAGTATAGAGGCTATACTAGGGACTTCAAATTAAGTTTACAAATCACACAAGTATTAATGGTTTCCTTGTTAATACTATTATAGCATGAATGTAAACATTTATCATAAACACAAAGATATAATAATAACTACATTTATTATTGCCTCTAGGGCATATCTCCAACAGTCTCCCACTTGCACTAGAGTCATCTAATCTAGATTACATGGTAATATACCGAACACCCATGGCAGTTTGGTGTTGGTCATGTTTTGCCCTCGGGAGAGGTTTAGTCAATGGATCCGCCACATTCAGATCTGTGTGTACTTTGCAAATCTTTATATCCCCATCCTGGATATGTTCTCGAATAGCGTGAAAACGTAGCTTGATATGCTTCAGCTTCTTGTGTGACCTTGGTTCTTGCGCATTGGCTATGGCGCCCATGTTATCACAGTAGATAGACATTGGGTCCAGCGCACTAGGAACCACACCCAGCTCTGTAATGAACTCTTTCATCCATATCGCTTCTTGTGAAGCCTCCGAAGCAGCCATGTATTCCGATTCAGTTGAAGATCTCGCCACAACGCTTTGCTTTGCACTCCTCCAGCTAACTGCTGCACCATTCAAAATAAATACGTATCCGGATTGTGATTTAGAATCATCTGGATCGGTGTTCCAACTAGCATCGGTGTAACCATTAACAACGAGCTGTTCATCACCTCCATAAGAAAGAACCATATCCTTAGTTCTTCTCAAGTACTTAAGGATGTTTTTGACCGCTGTCCAATGATCCACTCCTGGATCACTTTGATATCTGCTAGTTAGACTAACAGCATATGCGATGTCGGGTCTAGTACATAGCATAGCATACATTAGAGATCCTATGGCTGAGGCATAGGGAGTCTTACTCATCCTTTCTCTATCTTCTGCCGATGTCGGACTTTGAGTTTTACTCAAGGTTGTATTGGGCAACATGGGCAAGAACCCTTTCTTGCTTTCTTCCATTCCAAACCTCTTTAGAACTTTGTCCAAATATGTACTCTGTGACAATGATATTTGGCGTTTCGATCTATCTCTATAAATCTTTATGCCTAATATGTAAGCTGCTTCGCCAAGATCCTTCATTGAAAAACTATTATTCAAATATTCCTTGACACTATTAAGAAGGTCTACATCATTCCCAATCAACAATATGTCATCCACATACAGTATTAAGAATGCTACAGAGCTCCCACTCACTTTCTTGTAAATACAAGCTTCTCCATAAGTTTGTATAAAACCAAAACTTTTGATTACCTTATCAAAACGTTGATTCCAACTTCGGGATGCTTGCTTCAATCCATAGATGGACCGTTGAAGTTTGCATACCTTGTTAGCATCTTTAGGATCGACAAAACCTTTGGGTTGCATCATATACAACTCTTCATCAATGTCTCCATTGAGGAATGCTGTTTTGACATCCATCTGCCATATCTCATAATCATAATATGCAGCGATTGCTAACATAATCCTCACAGACTTTAGCTTCGCTACCGGTGAGAAAGTCTCATCGTAGTCAACTCCTTGAATTTGTCGAAACCCTTTTGCGACAAGTCGAGCTTTATAGACAGTAACATTACCATCAGCATCTGTTTTCTTCTTGAAAATCCATTTGTTCTCGACAGCCTTCCGGCCATCCGGTAAGTCCACCAAAGTCCATACTTGGTTTTCGTACATGGATCCAATCTCGGATTTCATGGCTTCTTGCCATTTATTGGAATCTGGGCTCATTATCGCTTCCTCATATGTCTCGGGGTCATCGGTGTTGTCCACTACCATGACATTCATAACGGAATCATACCAATCTGGAGTGGTACGAGTTCACGTTGACCTCCGAGGCTCTGTAGCAACTTCAACCGAAGTTTCATGATCACCATCATTAGCTTCCTCTCTTATTGGTGCAGGCACCACAGGAACTTCTTCCGGTGCTGCGCTACTCGCAATTTCGAGAGAAGGTTCGACAACCTCGTCGAGTTCTACTTTCCTTCCAGTCACTTCTTTCGAGAGAAATTCCTTCTCCAGAAAGGATCCATTCTTGGCAACGAATGTTTTGCCTTCGGATCTATGATAGAAGGTATACCCAATAGTTTCCTTCGGGTATCCTATGAAGACGCATTTTTCCGCTTTGGGTTCAAGCTTGTCCGGCTGTAACTTCTTTACATAGGCTTCGCATCCCCAAACTTTAAGGAACGACAATTTAGGTTTCTTCCCAAACCATAATTCATACGGTGCCGTTTCAACGGATTTAGACGGTGCCCTATTTAAAGTGAACGCGGCTGTTTCTAATGCATAACCCCAAAATGATAGCGGTAAATCTGTAAGTGACATCATAGAACGAACCATATCTAAGAGAGTTCGATTACGACGTTCGGACACACCATTACGCTGTGGTGTTCCCGGCGGTGTCAATTGTGAAAGTATTCCGCATTTCTTCAAATGCTCGCCAAACTCGTAACTTAGATATTCACCTCCACGATCAGAACGTAGAAATTTAATCTTCTTGTTACGTTGATTCTCTACCTCACTTTGAAACTCCTTAAACTTCTCGAAAGTTTCGGACTTATGTTTCATGAAATAGATATACCCATATCTACTCAAGTCATCCGTGAAGGTAAGAACATAACGATAACCACCGCGCGATGCTACACTCATTGGACCACACACATCGGTATGTATGATTTCCAATAAGTCCGTAGCTCGCTCCATCATACCAGAAAATGGAGTCTTAGTCATTTTACCCATCAGACATGCTTCGCATCTTTCAAGTGATTCAAAATCAAGTGATTCAAGAAGTCCATCGGAATGGAGTTTCTTCATACGTTTCACTCCGATGTCACCAAGACGACAGTGCCACATATAGGTCGAATTATCGCTTGATTTCAAACGTTTAGCCTCAATGTTGTTGATATGTGTATTTCCACTATCGAGATTCAATAAGAATAGACCATCTATCAAAGGTGCATGTGCATAAAACATATTACTCATATAAATAGAACAACCATTATTCTCGGATTTAAACAAGTAACCGTCTCGCAATAAACAAGATCCTGATATAATGTTCATGCTCAACGCAGGCACCAAATAACAATTATTTAAGTATAAAACTAATCCCGATGGTAGATGAAGGGGTAGCGTGCCGACCGCGATCACATCAACCTTTGATCCGTTTCCTACGCGCATCGTCACCTCGTTCTTCGCTAGCTTCCGTTTATTCTGCAGCACCTGTTTCGAGTTACAAATATGAGCAACCGAACCAGTATCAAATACCCAGGCACTACTACGAGTACTAGTGAGATACACATCAATAACATGTATATCAGATATACCTTTCTTCTTGATGTTGCCGTTCTTCAAATCCGCCAAGTACTTTGGGCAATTCCGCTTCCAGTGACCTACTCCCTTGCAGTAAAAGCACTCAGTATCAGGCTTAGGTCCAGCCCTGGTCTTCTTCGTCGGCGTGGTAGCTTTCTTACCACCCTTCTTGAAGTGTCCCTTTTGCTTAGACTTGCCTTTCTTGAATTTGGTGGTCTTATTGACCAACAACACTTGGTGCTCTTTCTTGATCTCCACTTCTGCAGATTTTAACATGGCAAAGAGTTCTGGCAACGTCTTGTTCATGTTCTGCATGTTGTAGTTCATCACAAAGTTCTTGTAACTTGGTGGTAGTGATTGGAGGACACGGTAAATCCCCAAAGCATTAGGAATCACAATACCCAAGCTTTGAAGTTTGTTTGCGTGCCCAGACATCTTAAGCACATGCTCACTGACGGAGCTGCCCTCTTCCATCTTGCAGTTAAAGAACTTTTCAGAAGCTTCATAACTTTCAATTGCCGCATGAGTCTCAAAAATTAATTTGAGATCTTCGACAATATCATATGGGTCTGAATCCTCAAACCTTTTCTGAAGCTCCGATTCCAAACCATACAAGATAGCACACTGAACTATGGAGTACTGATTCTTCCGAGCAAGGTAAACATTCTTTACTTCATCGGGAGCATCAGCTGCAGGTGGGTCACCCAGCGGTGCATCCAGCACATAGGTCAAATTACCAGCTGTGAGGACAATCCTCAAATTCTGGAACCAATCCGCGAAGTTGCTTCCATTGTTTTTCAACTTTTCTTTCTCTAGGAACGCATTAAAATTGATGGTATGGGCTGCCATTGATCTACAACATATTTGCAATAGTTTAGACTAAGTTTATGACAAATTGAGTTCAAATTAATAATAAAATTAAACTAGGTGAACTCCCACTCAAAACAATATCCCTCACATTGTTTTAGTGATCACATGAACCAAATCCACCATATCAACACCGATCATCACGAGAGTTGACATAGTTTCAATGGCGAACAATCGACATGTTCATCACATCTACTATATGATTCATGCTTTACCTTTCGGTGATCCGTGTTCCGAGACCATGTCTGTACATGCTAGGCTCGTCAAGATCAAACCTTAGTTTCTGCATGAGCAAATCTGGCTTGCTCACGTTGTATACACTTGCAGAATCTAACACACCCGATCATCACGTGGTGCTTCGAAACAACAAGCTTTAGCAACGGTGCTAACTAAGGGTGAACACTTTATGATTTGAAATTGATGTGCATGAGGGATCATCTTATAATGCTACCGTCGTCTACTAAGCAAAACAAGATGCATAAAGGATTAACATCACATGCAATTCAATATATATGTGATATGATATGGCCTTTCTTCTTTGTGCTTCCGATCTCCATCTTCAAGCACGAACATGATCTCCATCATCACCGGCATTGCATCAAGGTCAATGACGCTTCTCCATGGTTGTCGTCCACCGGCTTCAACTATTACAACTACTTTTAATAGACACGCGGGTCTTAACATAAATTAAAGACAACCATATGGCTCCTGCCGGTTGCCGACTTACAATAAGGAACATTGCATACATCAAATATAATCACAATCATGGCCATATCACATCACTGCACACCCCTGCAAAACAAAGTTAGACGCCTCTACTTTCTTTGCATATTTTACGTGGTTTGGGGCTTTCAATAAGTGTCGTTCTAACTTACGAACAAGAACCACAACATTGATACTAGCATTGTTGATCACCCATTGTAAATTGGATCTTAACTATGCTAGGAGAAACAGGCACCCGCAAAGCCACTTATGCAATACAAGTTGCATGTCAAGCGTGGAGCAAGTTTCATGAACGATGTCATGTAAGGTTAGCCCGGGCCGCTTCATCCCAACATACCGCAAGATGCAAAGTACACAAGAAGCAATCGACAATAAAAGCATCAACGCCCACAATGACCATTGTGTTCTACTCGTGCAACAGATCTACATATAGACACGGCTCTGATACCACTGTAGGGGTTCGTAGCAAGGAAAACAAAAATTTTCTATCGCATACAAACAAACAAGCCAAGATCTATCTACTAGATTGTAGCAACGAGTCGATGGTATAACTTACCCTCGAAGATTCCAAAGCGTTTAACGAGAGCGGATTCTCGTGGGTGATGTAGTCGTACTCTTTCCGATCTCAAGATCGCGTAGACGATCCTTCCGGCGCCACGTTCCGGCAGCGCTCCCGCAGTCGGTCACACGTTCGGTACTCGACGAAGACCTTCCTCTCCCTTGTTCCAGCAGGCAGCGGAGGTTGTAGCACTCTCCTCGCGATTCCGGCAGCACAACGGCGTGGTACCGGAAGTAGAGGGGAAATCCCGCAGGGCTTCGCCTTAAGCCGGTGCGAGTATGGTGGAGCTTATGAGAGAGGCTATTAGTGGTCTAGTAATTAGACACACCAATTAGAAGGCTCTAAACCAATTAGAAGGCTCTAAACCGCTGGCTAAAGCAATTAGAAGCTCTAAACCAAAACGGCTCTAAACCGGAGATTTAGAGGTGGAAACTTGTGTGTCTAGGAGGGGAGCCCTGCCCCTCCTTTTATAGATGGGGAGGCGCGGCCAGGGGAGGGGAGTCCCTCCCCAAGTCGGCCTTGGGTGGCGCGCCGGCTTGGGGAGGAGACTCCTCCCTCAAGTCGGTTCCCAACTCCTCTTTCTTGTTTCCCACAGTTTCTTGTTTTAGCCGTTTGACTTTCAAACTGGACATTTGACTTTTCTGTTTTAGGATTCAATTTAATCCTTTATTTGGGACATCAAGAACACTTAGTACATGATGCAATCATTCCAATATGTAATGACACATTCATGTACCCTTCCCCCCCCCCCCCCCCGGAGTGCCGGACAATCCGGAACCTTCTAGAACATTCCCGATGAAAACACCGGAATCATTCCGCTACTCCGAAATGGGACTTTCCTTATATGAATCTTATTCTCCGGACCATTCCGGATCACCTCGTGATATCCCGGATCCCATCCGAGACTCCGAACAACATTCGGTCTCTTTCTCATAATACCATAACTACTCAAAACAACGTCGAATCCTTAAGTGTGTCTCCCTACGGTTCGTGAATTATGCGGACATGATCGAGACACTTCTCCGAACAATAACCAATAGAGGAATCTGGAAATTCATATGGCTCCCACATATTTCTACGATTACTTTGCGATCGAATGAACCACTTACATACGATACCAATTTCCCTTTGTCTTACGATATGTTACTTATCCGAGGTTATGATCGTCGGTATCTCCGCATACCTAGTTCAACCTCGTTACTGATAAGTACTCTTTTCTCGTTCCCGTGATATGTGATCCCTTGTGACCAAGTCACATGCTTGCAAGCTAATTGGATGACATTCCACCGAGAGGGCCCAGAGTATATCTATCCGTCATGTGGATGGACAAATCCCACTCTTGATCCATGTGTCTCAACCAATACTTTCCAAACACTCAATGCCACCTTTATAACCACCCAGTTACGGTGTGGTGTTTGATGTCATCAAAGCATCCATCCGGTAAAGGTGATATTGTAGGGGTTCGTAGCATGGAAAACAAAAAATTTCTATCGCATACAAACAAACAAGCCAAGATCTATCTACTAGATTGTAGCATCGAGTCGATGGAATAACTTACCCTCGAAGATTCCAAAGCGGTTAACGAGAGCAGATTCTCGTGGGTGATGTAGTCGTACTCTTTCCGATCTCAAGATCGCGTAGACGATCCTTCCGGCGCCACGTTCCGGCAGCGCTCCCGCAGTCGGTCACACATTCGGTACTCGACGAATGACCTTCCTCTCCCTTGTTCCAGCAGACAGCGGAGGTTGTAGCACTCTCCTCGCGATTCCGGCAGCACGACGGCGTGGTACCGGAAGTAGAGGGGAAATCCCGCAGGGCTTCGCCTTAAGCCGGTGCGAGTATGGTGGAGCTTATGAGAGAGGCTATTAGTGGTCTAGTAATTAGACACACCAATTAGAAGGCTCTAAACCAATTAGAAGGCTCTAAACCGCTGGCTAAAGCAATTATAAGCTCTAAACCAAAACGGCTCTAAACCGGAGGTAGAAGATAGGAACTTGTGTGTGTTAGGAGGGAAGCCCTGCCCCTCCTTATATAGATGGGAGGGGGCTGGCGCGCCAGGGGAGGGAGGGAGTCCCTCCCCAACTCGGCCTAGGGCTGGCCACCGGCTTGGAGGAGAGAAACTCCTCCTCCAAGTCGGTTCCAACTCCTCTTTCTTGTTTCCCACAGTTTCTTGTTTTAGCCGTTTGACTTTCAAACTGGACATTTGACTTTTCTGTTTTAGGATTCAATTTAATCCTTTATTTGGGACAGCAAGAACACTTAGTACATGATGCAATCATTCCAATATGTAATGACACATTCATGTACCCTTCCCCCCCCCCCCCCCCCGGAGTGCCGGACAATCCGGAACCTTCTAGAACATTCCCGATGAAAACACCGGAATCATTCCGCTACTCCGAAATGGGACTTTCCTTATATGAATCTTATTCCCCGGACCATTCCGGATCACCTCGTGATATCCCGGATCCCATCCGAGACTCCGAACAACATTCGGTCTCTTTCTCATAATACCATAACTACTCAAAACAACGTCGAATCCTTAAGTGTGTCTCCCTACTGTTCGTGAATTATGCGGACATGATCGAGACACTTCTCCGAACAATAACCAATAGAGGAATCTGGAAATTCATATGGCTCCCACATATTTCTACGATTACTTTGCGATCGAATGAACCACTTACATACGATACCAATTTCCCTTTGTCTTACGATATGTTACTTATCCGAGGTTATGATCGTCGGTATCTCCGCATACCTAGTTCAACCTCGTTACTGATAAGTACTCTTTTCTCGTTCCCGTGATATGTGATCCCTTGTGACCAAGTCACATGCTTGCAAGCTAATTGGATGACATTCCACCGAGAGGGCCCAGAGTATATCTATCCGTCATGTGGATGGACAAATCCCACTCTTGATCCATGTGTCTCAACCAATACTTTCCAAACACTCAATGCCACCTTTATAACCACCCAGTTACGGTGTGGTGTTTGATGTCATCAAAGCATCCATCCGGTAAAGGTGATATTGTAGGGGTTCGTAGCATGGAAAACAAAAATTTTCTATCGCATACAAACAAACAAGCCAAGATCTATCTATTAGATTGTAGCAACGAGTCGATGGAATAACTTACCCTCGAAGATTCCAAAGCGGTTAACGAGAGCAGATTCTCGTGGGTGATGTAGTCGTACTCTTTCCGATCTCAAGATCGCGTAGACGATCCTTCCGGCGCCACGTTCCGGCAGCGCTCCCGCAGTCGGTCACACGTTCGGTACTCGACGAATGACCTTCCTCTCCCTTGTTCCAGCAGGCAGCGGAGGTTGTAGCACTCTCCTCGCGATTCCGGCAGCACAACGGCGTGGTACCGGAAGTAGAGGGGAAATCCCGCAGGGCTTCGCCTTAAGCCGGTGCGAGTATGGTGGAGCTTATGAGAGAGTCTATTAGTGGTCTAGTAATTAGACACACCAATTAGAAGGCTCTAAACCAATTAGAAGGCTCTAAACCGCTGGCTAAAGCAATTAGAAGCTCTAAACCAAAACGGCTCTAAACCGGAGGTAGAAGATAGGAACTTGTGTGTGTTAGGAGGGAAGCCCTGCCCCTCCTTATATAGATGGGAGGGGGCTGGCGCGCCAGGGGAGGGAGGGAGTCCCTCCCCAACTCGGCCTAGGGCTGGCCGCCGGCTTGGAGGAGAGAAACTCCTCCTCCAAGTCGGTTCCAACTCCTCTTGCTTGTTTCCCACAGTTTCTTGTTTTAGCCGTTTGACTTTCAAACTGGACATTTGACTTTTCTGTTTTAGGATTCAATTTAATCCTTTATTTGGGACAGCAAGAACACTTAGTACATGATGCAATCATTCCAATATATAATGACACATTCATGTACCCCTTCCCCCCCGGAGTGCCGGACAATCCGGACCCTTCTAGAACATTCCCGATGAAAACACCGGAATCATTCCCGAACTCCGAAACGGGACTTTCCTTATATGAATCTTATTCTCCGGACCATTCCGGATCACCTCGTGATATCCCGGATCCCATCCGAGACTCCGAACAACATTCGGTCTCTTTCTCATAATACCATAACTACTCAAACAACGTCGAATCCTTAAGTGTGTCTCCCTACGGTTCGTGAATTATGCGGACATGATCGAGACACTTCTCCGAACAATAACCAATAGAGGAATCTGGAAATTCATATGGCTCCCACATATTTCTACGATTACTTTGCGATCGAATGAACCACTTACATACGATACCAATTTCCCTTTGTCTCACGATAGTTTACTTATCCAAGGTTATGATCGTCGGTATCTCTGCATACCTAGTTCAACCTCGTTACCGATAAGTACTCTTTTCTCGTTCCCGTGATATGTGATCCCTTGTGAGCCAGTCACATGCTTGCAAGCTAATTGGATGACATTTCACCGAGAGGGCCCAGAGTATATCTATCCGTCATATGGATGGACAAATCCCACTCTTGATCCATGTGTTTCAACCAATACTTTCCGAACACTTAATGCCACCTTTATAGCCACCCAGTTACGGTGTGGTGTTTGATGTCATCAAAGCATCCATCCGGTAAAGGTGATATGCATGATCTCATGGTCGAAGGAATTAGGTTACTATGTATCAGAAAGCATATAGCAATTGAACTATTGAAATGACTTGATCTTTATGCTACGCTTATCTATAGGAGTGTGTCCATCACATCATTCTCCTAATGATATGATCCTGTTGTTAATAACATCTTTATGTTCATGATCAGGAAACCATGATCATATATCAACCAACAAGCTAGTTTAACAAGAGGCTTTACTAGGGACTCTTATTTTAGTTTACAAATCACACAAGTATTAATGTTTCCGGTTAATACAATTATAGCATGGTATGTAAACATTTATCATAAGTGTGAAGATATGATAATAACCACTTTATTATTGCCTCTTGGGCATATCTCCAACAGATATGCATGATCTCATGGTCGAAGGAATCAGGTTACTATGTATCAGAAAGCATATAGCAATTGAACTATTGAAATGACTTGATCTTTATGCTACGCTTGTCTATAGGAGTATGTCCACCATATCATTCTCCTAACGATATGATCTTGTTGTTGATAACATCTCAATGTTCATGACAGGGAAACCACAATCATTAATCAACCAACAAGCTAGTGAAGTATAGAGGCTATACTAGGGACTTCAAATTAAGTTTACAAATCACACAAGTATTAATGGTTTCCTTGTTAATACTATTATAGCATGAATGTAAACATTTATCATAAACACAAAGATATAATAATAACTACATTTATTATTGCCTCTAGGGCATATCTCCAACATATTGTTCATGGAACAAGTGGATTGTTTACCTTACACACTTTGTTTAAAGCAGTTATCCGTTGCTTGCAACTTAATACTGTAGGGGGTTCGGATGATAACCTGAAGGTGGATTGCTAGTCATAGATGCAGTTGGATGGCGGTCTCTATATCTTGTTATATTGTCCAATCGAATCTCATAGGATCATGAATGTCTAGTATTGCATTGTTATGTCTTGTTCAGTCATGTCAATTGCCCTGCTGTAATTTGTTTAACCAGCATGTCATGTTTGTTTATCTTAAGGAGAACACTTCTAGTGAACTATGTACCTTGGTCCAATCTTTACCATTGATACACTTTCCACTGTTACTATTTACCTTTCTACAAACCACTATTACTTTCCACACCATACAGTTAATCCTTTGTTTTCAGCAAACCGACAACCTCACTGTTCGTTGGGGCAAAGTCTTGAGTTTGTGTTGTGCAGGTTTCCAAGTTGCTAGCAACACCTTTGAGTCGTTTCTTTCCTCCTACGGGTTCGATAACCTTGGTTTCTTACTGAGGAAAGACTTGCCGTTGTGCTCATCACACCTTCCTCTTGGGGACTCCCAACGAAGCTCTGCATTGATCTGAGCCACCATCAATAAGCGTGGTCATCGACAGATTGATTGCTCTCACACTAAAAACGTTGCTGGGGTTTTAGTGTTGTATAGTGGTGAGCTTTCACACAGTGGTCTCGTCAAGGCCACTTATTCGAGTCGGCAAACGGCAGCTGACGACACTAATGTGGTGTATTTTCAACCTCCAGGCGAGGCTCTGCTCCGATGGCTCGATGACGACGTGGTTCATTGCCCCCTCCCAAGTGGCATGTTTCCTGATGAAGGAGGGGATGGTCGGCGTGCGAGTTCACCTCACGGGATCTTTGGAGAGGTCTAGGGACTGACACTATCCGCCAACATGAAGCACAAGGAAACAACAATGTTCAGAACAAAAATTTCCAGGTTGATGGTCTCTACAATAAATATTCACAAGCAAATTTGAGTAAAAAAAGTTGCCACATATGAACACTGCACCTTCAGGAAAGATCTTGATTTTTGTTGAATGGGAATTAGGGCCTCGAAGGATCTCGAAGGCTGCATTAATATAATTTCGGTGGGTACAAATTACATCCAAGACCTAGAAGAGAGGAAATACAACATAGGTCTAGAAAATTACACAAAGGACCCTAAAATCAATAATAAAAACACGATCCCATCCCCGATCCTTTCGCCGGAGTTGAGATGTCCTTAACGTCCTTGTGGCCATCATCGTTAAGCCCTCTCTCTCTATCATTTCCTTGGATGAGACGATGCCAAATGTTCACTCTATATGATTACAAACCAAAAATTTTGTGGGGGTATATTTAACCATACTTTTTTTATTTGAGATCTAACGGCCATTCCCAATAAAAGATCACAGCGATATTATAAGACGATATTTTATGGAAAATATCTAGAATAAGTCTAAGTTGTTGGTCTCTCTTTACTTTTCCATGTGTCACATGATGTCCTTCTTGTATGATTTCAAATATGGGGAGGCATATTAGAAAAAAATTATCCAATATTTTCAAGTTTCAATCCTTATACAAGGAAACATCTCATGACAACATTTATGATGAGATGATGGGTAATATATGAAATGAAAAACATGATATTGAGTTACGTGCCTAGTCATAGTATCTGATGTAGTGTGAAGATAAGTTTTAGTCTTACTATATAAAGATGGAGAGTAGATCGCCGACAAGAAAACAACAAAGAGGGAGGTCTGTGTGGGCATGATCAAGACGGCGTGGAACCTCGACTTGGCATCCACGGAGGCTAGAACTAGACAAGGAGTAAGGGCTTCGTTGATTCAAAAGGTTATTGGATGATTTCATCCTTAGGTATTTTTCCTACAGGGGTTGTTTGATTTGCACGATTGCAATCAATAGGAGTTTTTCCACATGATCCATATGTACTGGATTTCAAGTTTCGGTCAACTCCAACCTCTCTGGAAGAATGCTACTTCCTATGACTGAATCAAACAAAGAAAATCATGTAGGATTCAAATGGCACGATGGTGCAATCCTGCACTTTTTCCTATTCCTATGTTTTTAGAATCCTACAAATCAAATAAGACCTATGGAGACAACAAAGGAGTAGAAAGGTCTTTTGGAATATGGATATGCTTCCGAGGTCAAGGCTGCGACACTCTCACACTGCATCCAACAATTATCACTTTTTTGCGAGTATAACACTGCTCTGAGAAACTGCAAAAAAAGAGAGTTGATTCTAACTAGTATCTCAAGGAACTACATGGCAAGACACAACCCGAGGTATTCAATTCCGTGTAAACAGAAAAGTCAAAACAGGTAATAAGCAAATCACAAGAGCATATATTATATGACATTATCTGACAACACAGAACATTGAACTAAAGCTCAGGCATCATCCGACGTCCACATCTCCCATGTTCATTTATTTTTAACATGTAAAGGTCATCGCAGTAAGATCATGCCAAGAGCTGAGCCAAGACGCAGGGGAATATTGGCCATACATGCCAAGAGCTGAGCCAAGACCCTAATCAATAATCACTGTCTGTGCTATCTCCATCTGAACAAGGGAGATCAATAAAGGTAGTACTACCACCGCCGTATGCTTGGCTACTTGGGTGAACAACAGGCTGGTAGTCTTCGCAGCCATGGCAGTGCCCTAGAAAAAATAGATTAAAGAGTTAGCCACATACTAACACAAGGAAGCAATAAGAGGTGGCGATGAAAGAAATGATGCAAAAGGAAACATGGGAATAATCAGGAACCAATAAGAAAACGGTAATTGATAAACCCCAGTGCCCAAGTTTGTACCTGCATCATTTTCCCCAACTATACAGCACAGCATCACATCATCCTCATTCCGGCACCTGTGGTCAAGTTCGGAGAAGAATAGCTTGGGAACGCCGGCATCATCAGCAGGATTATGATCTTCAGGCTGCTTAGCTGTGAAGTTATAATGGATGCAGCCCGCTCCACACTCGAAAAATATCGAGATAACTTTCACCTCGACCAGCTCAAACTGAAAAAAAAGGAAAAATACAGTTAAAATGGATCATCAGGTTGTAAACCTTACAATACTTAGTTAAATGGATGAAAAATCTGTGCACAACGGAGAAAGAGAGAGAGAGAGAGAGGAATACCTTGGTGTTGTTCGTTCTGTTGTATTTACGCAGGGCAACCTCGGCGTGGCGACGTGCAGCCTTTTGCCTTAACGCGAGTTTTATTTGGCGGCGCGCATTCCTGACCTCTAGAGGTTTCCTCTCCCTGAGTACAACCGGGGTGTCCCAATCTGAATCGGAGCTGCTCTCGTGATCATACTTGGGTGTGGGCAAACGCTGCTCAAACCTCCAACCATGCTCCTCCATGTTGATGCCTTCGGGAGTGCTCCTTTCCTTGGAAAACCAACCGGCTCGACTCCTGGTACATTCAACAGATCATTATGTCAGTAAAAGTTGTCAGGCCATGCACCAAACGTTTACTAGTATCATTCACCCAATAGCTTTTCTGTTATGATGATGAAGTCCATGCAGATTAAATAGGCAGATGTTGGCTTTTGAAAAGGAGATTTGATGGTTACGTTTACAGGACAACTGAAGCAGCCATGGTCTTTGCAATATCTATTTCCCGAGAAGGTGCATTTCAGGTATGCTATTGCTAGTAAACATAAAAAACGTACAGCTTTAATACTGGAAACAGAGCATTCGAGTTACGCAATCACATTTCAACACTTAACGAAGACAGCAATCCAAAGGAGAAGAGGTTAGGAGTTCTTACCTTGCATACCTCCCCTTGAGAGCAGCAGCAGCAGCAGCAACTTGAGGAGGGTGCTGCTTTGTCTCCTCCGGCAAATTCTCCTTATACCTGAACCAGAACATATGGTATGTTCAGAAAGAAAGAGTAGGCCAAGTTTTCAACATATAACCTCTGATCATCATTCTAACTTCACAATAAACTGTAAGAAGAAATAGTCCTCGGAACCCTAGCAGCCTAGTTGGGAACCGAATCGGACAGAATTAGCTGGGCGGAACAGGAACCGTCGCCGGATATGACGTACAGGGATGGCGATCCAGCCGGGAGCTTAGGTAGCGGGCCAAGGGGACGTGGGAGGCGCCTTAGTGGGACGGCGATGGGACGGTTCAGGATCTGCAGAGTGCGCCTGCTGACGCCTTCCTGCTCGCCTTGCTTGGAGCCTTCTTCCCCACGCACCTTGGCAGTGGCTGCGGAGGACTCGTCCAGATCTAGCTGAGACAAGCAGGGGTGGGAGCCCTTACACAAGCGGTCATAGGGGGCTGGCTCACGGAGAGGATAGTGGAACGGGATGAAGCAGTCGTCCATGGACATGGTCGGACGGCGTGACGGCGACGCCGGACGACCGAGGCGGAAGGAGAAGGCCGAGAATATGAGTGTGTCTGGGGAAATCGTGGGGAAAGCACGTGTTTGGTTGCGCCTCCTCCTTTTCTTTTCTTTTCTTTCAGCCACGTCGTTTTGTATTTTTGTTTATATTTTTTAAAAGGCAAGGGGCAAAAGAGTCAAATATTAGTAGTTTCTGTAGTGACATACTAATGTGCACGTTTGGCTTCCTATTGAAGGGTGAACGTCGATGCCACATTTTTGTTTTGAAATTTTATACTGAATGTATAACGTTATTTATTTTGTTCGTTTTGCTAGTTCTCGGGCGCGAACTTCTTATGCCTTAGTCACATGGCAGCCGACTAATAAGACATAAGAAGTTCTTAAGCGCCTCCTTATTTTGTTATCAAAGACAAATGAATATCTCATGAGGGATGATATTATGTTTTGACGAATCTTGTAGGAGCCGACGTCGTGACGACCAGGGAGCCATGGCGGAGAAGACGATGGCGAACCAAGAGCAAGGCGGCCATAAGCAAAGCATTTAGGGGGACAAGGGTATTGTTTGCCAGCTAGAAAAAACCTCAAGGTGGATGGGGTTAGAGGATGGGCCATGGTAGCAACGACTAGCATAGGAAGTGATTTGAGGAACATATAGGGCGACTATGGGTGCGGTGGAGGAAGAGTAGGCCGTGCTACATCGAAAATGGCGAAGGAGACTAGAATTAGGGTTTGGAGCCAATGGCGTCTTGTCACGTAGTGGTCAGATAAGTATCTTCTTCTTTCTTTTGCAAAAAAAAAAAGTTTTATCAGAGACGACATAAACCAAATACAATCAAGAAGACCGACGTGATCGTGATTTGGGATGAGAGAGAGAGAGAGAGTAATCAAGATACGCGTGCACATTCAGAAGGGGGCTCAAGCGAAGGAGGAAGGCAGAGACTTACGAAGAATTCTCCTCTTGGTGAGCAAGGGAGGGATCCGCCATGGAAGAATCCGAAGATCGACTGCAGCGTTCACGCACGGCACCAACTCGATCGGTTGCAGCTCGATCAATCTGCAGCTCTCTTGCCTAGTAGTAGTGCAAACTGCAAAGACGTGAGATTGTGCGTCGTGTACGGCACCTAATATAGGCCCGATCGCTGCCGGCCACATCGAAACGGTTTCCGACTCCTCATCAGATTCGACCCCGGCCAGGTCTCTCCCGCCTTCACCGCGTGACCGGACTATCGTTCCATCGGATTTGCTTTTGGCCGCGCGATCCGGCCTCGTATCCGTTTTCATTCAAACGTGATCTCCTATTTTTATTTTTTTATTACATACTCCCTCCTCCGTTTCAAAATATAAGATATTTTTAGGTTTGTAAAGAGAATGTATCTAGATTTATTTTAGTATGTAGGTTCACTCATGTTTGAAATGAATCTAGACACTAAAACAAGTCTAGATACATTTGTTTCACAAAGCTAAAACATCTTATATTTTGAAACGGAGGGAGTATTAGTTAATTTGGATTTATCAAATTTGGATGAACCTATATACTAAATAGTATTTAGATTCATTCAAATCTACATAAATTTGAGTCAACTAATATGGGTCGGAGGGAATATTAAAAGTAAAGTTGTGGTGTTACATTTCAATATATAATTACTAAAAAATGCCCACCGACAAAACCTTTTTTTTTTATCTACTCAACCTTATAACTAATTCCCTAATAAACTTTTCTTATCCCAATATATCCCTAGTATCTCTACTATAGAATTCGTTCGCATTGGTTATTTCGTACTCCCTCCGTTTCAAAATATAAGATGTTTTAGGTTTGTGAAAAAAATGGATCTAGACTTCTTTTAGTGTATAGATTCATCCTAAAGTTGAGTGAACTTATATACTAAAACAAGTCTAAATACATTTGTTTCACAAAGCTAAAACGTCTTATATTTTAGAACGGAGGGAGTACGTGTTAAAGATCGGGCCGCACAACCCGCACCAAAAATCCCGGATGGAAAAATATATCCGTGTCAGTTTTAGACTTTTAGTTTCAAACACCTGGCTCACCTGAGGAGATCAAAACGGATCGCATATATGCCTTCTTCCTACCACCCATATAGAGCTAGGGAACAAACTAGGCCAGGCCTCCTCCTCTCGATAACAGAACGAATCACATCAAACGAATCCGTCCGACACCTCAATTTCCCAACAAAAACCCTATCGTAGGAGAGTTTCTACACCTCCGCTCTCTTGATGCACGCCGAGGATGCTTATCACCGCTGCTACTTGAAGGACATCACCAAGCGGCTCTTTGTCTTCATCTGTTGTCCGTTAAGTTCAACAAAAAAAGGCAATCATCAAGTGCGGTAGAAAGAGTGCAGTCGCCCCGGCCCCTAGGGCTTCTCTGTGTGCTACTCGCTGGCCATCGGGCACCATGGCTCACGAACTTCGATCAGCTCTTCGAGGTGTCCTGGGAGGGCGGCAACAGATACAGTCCAACATGGCGGCACACTGCCGAGTACTGGGAGTGGCGGCCGGAGAATGAGCTCTTTCACGGATACGAGGGGATCCTGCATGACCCGACGGAGAACGTCTGGAAGCTGGCAGGATTCTGAAAACCAACACTTTGCCATGCATATGATGCGGTCAACGTCTGTTGTTCTGTGGATTAAATCAAGCATAATTAATGAAAGGGCGTCACGTACTGATCGGTAAATAGAGGGCATCTGGGATGGATTGATTGACCACTAAGCATGAACCTTTATGAAGTATTGTTACTTGCCGCTGTTTTTTGATGCTACATGGAAGAAGAAAGAAAGAAGCGGAGGTGAAGAAAATAGATGTGATAGCACTACCGTCTATCTGAATATTTTAAAACAAGCCCTTGTCTTGTGGACATGGAGTACTACATCTCCATTGTCAAAGCATAGATTTGCTTCATGAGCGGCGACTGCAATTTGAACCACATGTTCACCAAGGTCTGTTTATACTTAGTTGTCAATCCAGTCCAGGGCGGAGGCAGGAATGCAGATTAAGGGGGGCCAACCATGGTAATCAGCCATTAGGAGGGGCAACCATGGTAATTATTTCTTAAAAAATGTTTTTTGACCAAGCTTAGGTATAAAAATTAGCTTGCTGCAGCATGCATAGGGGGGCCTGCTCGTCCCCCCTAGCTCCGCCACTGATCCAGTCTCCGATTATATGTGAGACGGGGGATATTGTCGCACCCCACTAGATATATGGCAAAGCCCCGGTCGCGGTGGAAGTTTATGGGCAAGCCTTTTTTTTGTGAGATTCGGGCAAGCCTAGCTCAGCGAGACTATGTGATTTTTTTACAATCTAACCAAACACACTATAGATGATAAGGGATCCACTCGATGATCATATAGTTTTGTCCCGATCTTTCACAGCGAGTCAACCAGGTAGGTAATCTCTCAATTACGCGATGAACGCAACCTGAAGAAGAGGAATGAATCCACCAAACAACACGGGGAAGATCACCACGCCTCAAACCTGAGCCTGATAATTCTTGATGAACATAAGAGCCTTCACAACAATCTTTATTGGATAACACGGCAGCGCCGTTTTCCCGGAGGGATGATACACGGTGGAACACCACGCGATAGTTTTAGACTAAACAACTAAATTCAAAGCTAACCTAAACCCTGGATGGACTGACTCTTTCTATAACCGGTTGGACAAACCCAAACCGCAACCTAACCTAGTCGGACTCGAACTGGATACATAACTAGATGGATCTGATTCGTCGGGGGGCGGATTATCCGCCCTTAAGGGGGTCGGATTATCCGTCTGCCATACAGTGCGACGCGCCCAAAGTCCTTAGCCGAATTTATGAAGTAGGGCCGGATTATCCGGGGTGTGGGGGGCGGATTATCCGGGGTCTGGAGACGTGTGAGTACTCGTTGGAAAGCTCTCGGAATTATATTTCCAACAAGTACTTATTTGCTTGATTCAGAGTTGGTATGTAGAATCCATCTCTGTTTCAATTTCAGAGCTTCTGTTTGTCTAAACCGACCCTTCCTTCTTGATGATCTTCTCTTGCATCTACCTCCCGCTCCTCCCTCGCGCATGTCGTGCCCATATCATCCTCCCCCTTCAAAAAGCGATGTCCCCAACGCGTGAGGGTCTTTTCTAAAGGGTGACGTGATATCAACAAAATCATCACGTGTCTTCGCCATCTTCAAGTCTTGATTGCCTACCTCACCACATCCTCACGCTTGGCCCGCTCGACTTGATACAGCCCTGGGTGGCTGCACCTATTTTCTTCGCCAAATGAACTTATACTTAGGCGCCTCCACCTTCTTCTTCTCAACTCTTGTTGGAACATTGCGGTGTTGAACATGAACCTGCTTTGCACGACCCTGCAAAATATTAGTAATGCCCAGGCCACACAATCGACGAACACGCCCATCTTTGCATGTGTGCACCCGCACTGCTGCTCCAACAAAATGCCTCAATGGTGCGCTGACATAACGGTGACGATCAGAAACCCATGGCACCATATACACCGAGACTGGATCGGCACAACTATCATCGGTCTAAACACATATGTCAACACAAACTATAGGACATGCTGCAATATCCTTCTTCTCATAAATCAGAGGCTTGATTTCAACCGGCTTGTCACCAACAAGAACATCTGGCTTATCATCTATAAGCATACCTGAAACAATGTCAATCCTGACCCTCCTGGCATCATTCTCCTCATGCTGTGGCGTAGCTAGCCTAGATTTTGGCTTAGCCTTGCGTAACTTCTCCTTGTGTACAACCAACTCAACGTCAGACTTTATTTGATCATCATGTATAGGTTTCAAAGTCTGTTGTTTGTTATCATGCACAAAAAAATATGTATTTGCTCTCCCAGCATGAGTAACATTGTGATCATACTACCATGGACGTTGATGAGGGTTCGACTCGTCAATGCCCATTGTTATGGACTTGGGTTTTGGAAAAGATGGGGATGCTAGAAGTCGTGAAACGGTTAACAGGCAAGCAACACGGGGACACGAGGTTTACCCAGGTTCAGGCCCCCGGAGAAAAAACCCTACTCCTGCTTGTCTGTTCTTGATTACGGCAGAATCGAAAGGTTACATGGGTGCGCAGATGCAATCTGGTGTGGAGGTGTGTGTATGAGGTGTTGAGATCCTTCTCGTCGTACCATCCTGGCCTTTATATAGATAGACCAAGTCTCGGGATAGGTCGAGTCGGTTATAGATTAGGGTTGATACCCTTTGAAATTCTATCTAATCTAGACTTGTCCTCTTATACGTCGTAAACGTATCTATAATTTTTTATGTTTCATGCTTGTTTATTATCTACTTTGCTTTGCTTTGTTTACACTTTGAGGTATTTTTATACACTTTCCGGAACTAACCTATTGACAAGATGCCACAGTGCCAGTTGCTTGTTTTCTGCTGTTTTTGGTTTCAGACAGCTAAAAAATGAATTTTCTCGGAATTGTACGGGACAAAAGCCAAAGTTCATATATTTCCCGAAGCGATACAGAGAATCAAAGACGAGACGGAGGAGGACACCAGGGTGGCCACACCCTAGGGTGGCGCGGGTCCACCCTGGCCACACCACTAGGGGTGTGGGCCCACTGGGCTTCCACCGACCTTGCCTCCTTCGCCTATAAGAAGCCCCCGACTCAGAAACCCTAAATAATCTGGCGAAAATCCACGAAAACCTCCACAACGCCGCCGCCACCGAAGGGGAGATTTGGGGGACAGAAAGTCTCTGTTCCGGCACACTGTCGGGATGTGGAAGTGCCCCCGGAGCCATCTCCATCGATCTCCACCACCATCTCCATCATCGTTGCTGATTCCCATGACAAGAAGGGAGTAGTTCTTCCTCGAGGCTAAGGGCTCTACCGGTAGCTATGTTTTCATCTCTCTCTCTCTCTCTCTCTATGTGTGTGTGATCATATTATGGTCATGAGCTTTGTAATTAAGTAGATCTACTCTATTACTCAAGTGCTTAAACTAATCTCTGCTCTTCCCACGTGTGTAAAAGTGACAGCGTGCGCACCATGGTGGCACTTAGGCTAGAGGTTGCATAAATACTCAATTGCTTTAATAGATCTATATGATGGTAACTCGACTTATATTCATTGTTAGCACTAAGTTAGATACATAATAGTATTACTTGTTTGCATAACTACATTGTTTTTTCAGGGCAAATTGTAAAGGGTACGTACAACTTCACCTCTATCTCTGAGTCATCACAAATTGATGAAGAAAAAGAAGAAGTACAGAGTGCGGATACAAATGATGATAATGATTGATATGTTGGAAACGTATCTATAATTTTTGATGCTCCATGCTAGTTTAGTATCTACTTTGCTTTACTTGTCCACACTTTGAGGTTCTTTTTACATGTTTTCTGGTACTAACCTACTAACAAGTTGCAACAGTGCCAGATGCCTATTTTCTGCTATTTTTGTTTACAGAAAAGTTAGTAAAGAAATATTCTCGGAATTGGACGGGACAAAGGACAAAGTCAATTACTTTTTGTAGGGAACAAGAAGTCCAGAGGAGAGCCGGAGGGGCCGGCCAAAAGGGCCAGACCCACCCCAGGCGCGAGGGCAGGTGGGCCCGCGCCTGGCTAGGGTTTGGTGGCCCTGGCCGCCTCCCGGTCTCGCCCCTTCGCCTATAAGAAGCCCCCGATGTAGAAACCCTGAGTACCCGATCAGAAATCCATGAAACAGTCTGTAGCCGCTGCCACCATTGTCCCTAGATCGGGAGGGATCTGAAGTTCTTCCCGGCACCCTGCCAGAGGGGAGATCATATCGGAGGTCTTCTCTCCGGTATGATTTGTGAGTAGTTCCACCTTGGACTATGGGTCCATGTAGTAGCTAGATGGTTGTATCTCCTCCTTTGTTCTTTCATGTATAGATCTTGTGAGCTCCGTTCATGATCAAGATTATCGTGGTATTGCCGACGAGTAGGCCATGGAGGGGTACTCACAGTGCGTGTTTAGAGACGTGGGGTAAGGAGGACGGTTGACGGGTACGAGGTAACACAACTTATCCAGGTTCAGATCCCACAACGGTGGCGGAATCCTACTCCTGCTATAAATCACTATAAGGGCAATATGCAGAGTTATAGAGATAGGTTCGCTGTGCGAGGTTGCGTGAATCGATACTAGGTTGTGCCCTAAAGGATCCCATAGGCCCGACTTATATAGTCACCAGGTCCTAGGGTTTACAGGGAAAAGTCCTAGCCGGACAGGTTACAGTGTCCTACATTGTCTATTACTAGTCTTGTGTATCTTGTACTCCAAGGCTCCGGGTATGTTGGTGACTCCACCGTAGCCTTCCTTTATCCGGCATGGGCATCCCTTCTGGATCCATCTTACTGGGCCGCCCAGCAGGCCATAGGCCATGCTACCGACTATGGGCCACCCGGGTTAGACGGATAAGAGACATGCTATAAGGATACCCATATAGCATATCCCCAACAAAATGTACTTCCACCACACAAGTAAACTTTAACCTAAAAGTAAGTGGTAAAATCTAAACGAATTTTGCCAAAGCACCCCCCCTAGTGTAAGCTTCTCATATTCTGACATTGTCTATTTATCTGTCTTGCTCCTGTACTTATGCATTTTACACGTTTCAGGAAGAAAGCCACGACCAGCCTCAAGAAGACCTCCGAAACTTTGGGGGATTCTAGAAATATCAAAGACATGCTGCATCGCGACACCTCCCCCGCCATCGCCCCTGCTACCCCTACCGTCAAGCCCTCGTCTGCCCCGACAAGCTCACAAGCTAAGGAGGCACCAGGCCCTTCCGTCATGGAAGTTGATTCTGGCGCCTCTACCGAACTCGTTGTTGTCGGAAAGCAGGCGACACAGGAGAGCACCGCTCAACAAATGGCTGAAGCTCCGGCTAAGGATGCCATCGGTGGCGACAAGGTGGTGGTGGAAGCTGGTACTTCTGCCAAACGCGGCGCCCTTGCTCCCCAGAAACCCTTTGAGTTCCCAAAGATAGTCTACCTGGCGCTCACGCCGAGTAACACAACCCTGGTTCCTGGAGGAGTACCGACATCTCCGACATGCGGTCTTGAGGAGCTCCTCCGACAAGCAGAAATATTGCGAGGAAATAGCATTTCCTTTGGCAAGCTGCTAGCCGAGAGCGCTACAAACCTCAAGATCATCGCACTTGTAAGTTTACTTTGCCTTTTGCATTTCATACGAGTATCCCACTGTAGCCCCCGAGGATGTAGACGAAAACCATAGGTTTTGCATCTATATGCTCTAAGAGTGACTAAGTTAGAAAAAACTCTCACTGTAGCCTCCAAGCATTTAGATGGAATGAAATATTCCGACTAGATACTTTAAGAGTAGCATACGCAATGTTTATAATTTTCAATACTGTAGCCCCCAAGCCTCTAGTTGTAACTGAATTAGTTCCGACTAGATGCTTAAAGAAAAGCTAAGCAGATTCCGAGTTAAAAACTTTATACTGTAGCCCCCAAGCTTCTAATCGAGAACTGAATTAGTTCCGACTAGATGCTTTAAAGAAAAGCTAAGCATATTGCTAAGTTAAAAACACTCGCTGTAGCCCCCGAGCGTCTAAGTGGAAAATTTTCCGACTAGTTGCTTCAAGCAGACTAAACAACGGTTTAACTTTTTTTTCCTTTTTTCCACATAACGAGAATGCTCGGAGGGGCATGGCCAACGACAAGTACCAAAAGATGCGCGCAGATCTTGAAGCCGAAAAGGGTAAAACTGCCATCTTGAAGGAACAGATCATCAAAAACAAGAGTTTGTTTTCTTTTTTGCGCATTCCGTCTTGGTTTTGTGCCTTCATTATCCGAGTACTCACCATGTACTTTGTTTTTCTCCGACTTTGCAGAACATGTCGCCAAGGCCAAGGACGTTGTCGAGCAGTCCAAGCACATCCAGCAACTGGACAGCGAGAATAAGATCCTTAAGGAGGAGAGGAAAGAAATGTTGAAAATGCATGAGGATTCCATGAAGGCCCTGCAGGACTCCGCCTCCGCAGAAATCAATCGCTTGAAGGAGGAGCTTGCGATCTTAAAAGATCAGAAGTGAGCTGCTGATGAGCAGAACCAATGCCACAGCGAGGCGTTTAAGCTCCTCCAACAAGAGAAAGAATCCCTGACGGACACCCTCTAGCAGGCTAAGGCCAACATCTTCAGTAAGTTTCCTCTGCCTTGTATTTCTGTAGTCTGGATACTTAGAATTTATTGAACTCATGCACTTCTTTGTCGGAAATTGCAGCTCCTATGGGTTTAACCCGATCGCCTCCTTCGGACAAGGAATGCATGATTCTTGCCGGCAACTTCATCAACACCGCCATCACCCAAGCCAAAGACATTGCCAAGCCCCTCCAGATACACATCAAGGCCTCGGATTCCGTGGCGAAGTACTCGGAGATTCTACGCCGAGCCCCCGAGCGCGTCACAAGCTGGAAAGCTTCATGTGCATGGGCTGGCGCAAGGATGGCGCTGTCAATGGTGAAGGCACACTACGAAGGTGCCGACATCGACATGGTGACCTCTGGTATTCCCGACGTTGACGATGACGGCAAAGAGATTGATCACGAAGCCATCTTGTCGTCACTCGTGGGTTATGACACCAGAGTTGCCGAGTTGGTGGACATCGACGTCTTCGTGCCCATGAATACCATCGACAACGTCAACCAAGACTCCTCTGAGTCCCACCACGGTGCCGACGTTGAGGGTGATTCTCTGGCTGGTGATGATGCCGCTTCCAAGTCTCCCGCGCCAAAGGAATGAAAAACAACTTTGTAATATTTGCTTTACCTTTGGTGTATGCGCGGAAAAAACTTGGTGATGTAACTTAAGGCGGAAAACAATGGTTGTTATTTCCTGCCACTTAAGAACTAGTTTTCAGCATGTATATATTTTAAGGAAGTGCTGGCTTATCCATTACTTTGGTTCTTATGCTTGACTTTTCGTGAGTCGGAAGACTCGTTGTCGAAACCATGCGCTTAGGTGATGATGCCCAATGACACCGTCAATAACCTGAGCACAAAATCACCGACAATAAGTGCCGAAAGTCACTACTCCAGAATCCACATAAAAACAACAAAGAATGTGTAGACCAGAAAACTTAAGCTAACGCCCGTAGGCGGAATTTTGACAAGTGCAAACGCAATACTTGTGCATAAAGGTTTTACATGATCAAAAAATGAACACTAAAGGAGGTAAAAGACTCAGAAATATGAGTGAACCAAAGAGCTTTATTTCATTGATCATATAAGAGATATACAATTAGATAAAAAATGCTAAGTGTAAAAAGGATGTAGCTGTGCTATGTTCCATGGCCGATCAAGCTCCGGGTAGTCATCATCCGGGTCACGTCGCTTACGCTTATGATCCTCGTTGGGTCTATCCTTTAGTTCACGATTGTCAACAAGGTAGTAAGACCCATTGAGTAGCGCCTTGCTTATGATGAACGGTCCTTCCCATGGCGGAGATAATTTGTGTGACTTCTTCTGTAGGGTTTCGTAGCATGGAAAACAAAAATTTTCTACCGCATACAAACAAACAAGCCAAGATCTATCTACTAGATTGTAGCAACGAGTCGATGGAATAACTTACCCTCGAAGATTCCAAAGTGTTTAACGAGAGCGGATTCTCGTGGGTGATGTAGTCGTACTCTTCTCGATCTCAAGATCACGTAGACGATCCTTCCGGCGCTGCGTTTCGGCAGCGCTCCCGCAGCCGGCCACACGTTCGGTACTCGACGAAGACCTTCCTCTCCCTTGTTCCAGCAGGCAGCGAAGGTTGTAGCACTCTCCTCGCGATTCCGGCAGCACAACGACGTGGTACCGGAAGTAGAGGGGAGATCTCGCAGGGCTTCGCCTTAAGCCGGAGCGAGTATGGTGGAGTATGAGAGAGCTCATCGGCGATCTAGGTTTTAGACACACCAAGGAGGAGGGGCTAGAGCCGGCGGCTAGGGTTCCGGGGACCCCAAGTCGGCGGCTAGGGCAAAACCTTAGAGGGGCGGCGGCTATGGTGGTAGGCGCCAAACTAGGGTTTGAGGAGAGGTACTTGTGTGTCCTAGGAGGGAGCCCTGCCCCTCCTTATATAGGTGGAGGGGCCGGCGGCCAAGGGGAGGGAGGGGAGTCCCTCCCCAACTCGGCTTGGAGGGGGCGCCGCCGGTTGGAGGAGGGATTCCCTCCCCAACTCGGTTTCCCTCTTCCTCCTCTTTTCCACTTTCCAATTTTAGCCGTTTGACTTTTCAAACTAGCTATTTGACTTTTCAAACTAGGATTCGATTAATCCTTTATTTGGAACAACGATGACACTTAGTACATGATGCAATCATACCAAGTTTGATACAACACATTCATGTACCCTTCCCCTCCGGAGTGCCGGACATTCCGGAACCTTCTAGAACATTCCCGATGAAAACACCGGAATCATTCCCGAACTCCGAAATGGGACTTTACTTATATGAACCTTATTCTCCGGACCATTACGGATCTCCTCGTGATATCCCGGATCCCATCCGAGACTCCGAACAACATTCGGTCTCTTTCTCATAATACCATAACTACTCAAAC
This sequence comes from Avena sativa, assembly GCA_916181665.1. Classification (NCBI taxonomy): domain Eukaryota; kingdom Viridiplantae; phylum Streptophyta; class Magnoliopsida; order Poales; family Poaceae; genus Avena; species Avena sativa. The sequence continues at coordinate 55,285,288 of OV702284.1, read as the reverse complement.
AACGTCGAATCCTTAAGTGTGTCTCCCTACGGTTCGTGAATTATGCGGACATGATCGAGACACTTCTCCGAACAATAACCAATAGAGGAATCTGGAAATTCATATGGCTCCCACATATTTCTACGATTACTTTGCGATCGAATGAACCACTTACATACGATACCAATTTCCCTTTGTCTCACGATAGTTTACTTATCCGAGGTTATGATCGTCGGTATCTCTGCATACCTAGTTCAACCTCGTTACCGATAAGTACACTTTTCTCGTTCCCATGATATGTGATCCCTTGTGAGGCAGTCACATGCTTGCAAGCTAATTGGATGACATTCCACCGAGAGGGCCCAGAGTATATCTATCTGTCATATGGATGGACAAATCCCACTCTTGATCCATGTGTCTCAACCAATACTTTCCGAACACTCAATGCCACCTTTATAGCCACCCAGTTATGGTGTGGTGTTTGATGTCATCAAAGCATCCATCCGGTAAAGGTGATATGCATGATCTCATGGTCGAAGGAATTAGGTTACTATGTATCAGAAAGCATATAGCAATTGAACTATTGAAATGACTTGATCTTTATGCTACGCTTATCTATAGGAGTATGTCCATCATATCATTCTCCTAACGATATGATCTTGTTGTTGATAACATCTCAATGTTCATGATAGGGAAACCACAATCATTTATCAACCAACAAGCTAGTGATGCATAGAGGCTATACTAGTGTAACACCCTTAGAATCGGACCTATGCAAGTTTCAGCGATTCCCGCCAAAACCCGCATAGAAACGATTCAAAGGTGCCCACCAGGCACTTTCGTGCGGGTGGAAAACGAAGTAATAACATTACACAACAGTCCTCGATGGGACCCACAGAACAGATATATATAACACCGACTCAATGAGTCAAGAATGCAGATATAATATATACAAAGATCCAAATCACCTTGAAAAATGATAGAGCGTCCGACTAGGACAAGATGCAAATGGGGCTAAGAGCCCTGAAGAATAACCAATGGCGTCCATAACCCTGCCCAGGCCAAGCTGGAAGGGTAACCCTGCTAACGACGTCGATCTCAAAACCTGCTTAAACAAAAGGGGTGCCGACAAAGGCAAAGGAAAAAGAGGAGCGTCAGTACTGAGGCCAGTACACGGCGAGACTAGAATTTGGCGGTCCTCGCCTACATAGGTATGGTGGACTGAGCGGCAGCGGCAGCAAGCACTGAACAACCTATAGAGACTCGATACAACTGACGGTTATCAGAGAGGGATAAGAATGACCTATCCGGATCCGACCTGAAGCTAACACCAAACAAACCCATCCTGGTGTTTCCCCCTCGAGACCAAACGAGGAAGTCAACCGAGGAACTCACACGGTTGGCAGTTTTATTTATTCAGTTATCGTTGCAGCAATTACTAGTCAGGTATAGATAATCATCCTGATAAAATAAGCAGTGGGCACTTTTAGTTAACCATTCCGTTATAGTTACAACACTTACTAGTCAGATATAGATAGCATGAGATAACCCAAAACCCAGCAGTTGTCGGTACTTTTATTTAGCCATTCCGTTGTAGTTGCAATACTTACTAGTCAGGTACAATGGTCGCAAGCGACACTCCAAACAAGCAATTGTGGCAGTATTAATTAGCAATTCCATTATAGTGAAGCTGATTACTAGTCATTATAAAGTCAAATTTATAGCAATAAACTTTAGTTATGCTTGTCTATGGTCGAGATACTGTGCTCCAAGTCGTCCATAACCGCGGACACGGCTTTCAGAAAGTTTTACCCGGCCGGGGTGCACAAATAGCAACACACACTAGATCAACCTCGGAAAAACCAAATCAAAACCCAACGAGGCTTTCACTACAAAGCAATCACAGGATTCAGAAATATTTCAGGGGGCCACCCCATTGAGTAGACCCGCAACGAAGTAAGCTAGCTCCGAGACGGACTCAAGGTCTGCGACAATGGCTGTAAACGACTGGGAACCCCAAACGGGGCTTGTCGATACCGCGTAAACATTCCGCTTACCTAAACAGTACAGTGTGCTATCCATCGCACAATCGTAAATAAAGCAGTAAAGCATGGCATAAGTACAGGATCGTAAATAAAACCTCAAACTAGTTTGTGGCCCCAAGAAATAAGACTGAATCAAGCTCTGGCTAAGGGGGGTCCCATATACCTCCCGGATGTGGATAGCGCGATAAATCAAGGAACAGGTATCAAGTACTCGGGGTCCTACGAGACACAAGTGGGCGTTCGGAAACCAAATATTATCTATCACCCACCGATGCCTCTGCTTATTTCAATTTTAGTTGTTAAACAGGAATTAAAGTGAGCGATAAGTAAAACTATGATCATATCCAACATCAACATGCGGCAATACATCAACAACTGTGGCACTTGATGACACGCAACAGCACTTGAGCAAGCGACTACGACGCGCAAGTCCAACTATCTACCAAATAACAAGTAATAGGATGTGTCCAAGGCAATATATGGCTGCAAGGGATATTAAGGGTACGGAAACTAGAGCATCACAACACAGATAGCAATAGATCAACAGGAGGGAATAAATACTATAAAAGTAAGATAGGTAGAAAGGGGGAGATGCTCGCCTGAAAACATTGCCGAAGGTCAACCGGAGATCGGGGCGAAGCTCACATCAACTCAACGGCCTTATCCGCGAAGAAGCAAACACTAGAAGAAACACCGGATGCACTATTTAATACTACGGCAAAAGATCGGGCATGATGCATGTATGATGTATGACATGGCAAGATGCGCTGCAAAAAGGTCATATTAAGCGGAACCGGGGTCCCGACAATTAATTATATGGTTCAAGTCGTTTAGCTACCCCGCAATTTAAATGTTGTCTTGACATGGCAAAAGTTAGCACCGGTTCGCTACACAAGTTTCGATGAGGCCAATATGAGACTAGATTTGCCCGCATATGGGCCCCATATTTAATTAAGGGGTGAATCGGCATAAGGCCCCCAACCACACAAAATGCACGCGAGATGAACAATTAATATGCAACAAGTCATATTATGTTATAAAATAGGGTTTCGGGAAGGGGTTCACACATTAGGGTCTCGACGAACTTGGTGTTCTGGGGGGCGGGGTTCGACAGGGTCCAGGGTCCGGTCTCGGGGTTCAGGGTTTGACGGGGTCGTCGGGATTGGGATCGAACAACTGAGGTAGATCTTGGCGCCTCCGTGATCTTCGGGTCATGTCGACGGTCATGGCGTTCCGAGGGGGAGGTCTTGGCGTGCCGATGAAGAACTTGGCGTCCGTGAAGGAGACCATGTCGGCCCACAGGGTTCGGTCTTCGGGGTTCGACGGGTGTCTTGGCGTCCCATGGAGGAGAGCTTGGCGTTTAGGCGGTAGATCTTGAGGGGGTTTCGGGGTTCCATGTGGGCGACCTTGGCATCCAGGAATCTTCAGGACCACGGTGTCGTTCCATGTCGAAGTCTTCGGTTTGAGTAGGAGATCTTGCGTCGTACAAGCCGGAGTACTTGGGATTCATGTCGAGGTGTCAAGAATCAGCGACACTGATTCCACCGGCCTTGGAACAACAGACAAAGCGCAGGGTGTTGCCTCCTCGGACGTTCTTGTCTGACAAAACCACAAGATGGTCTTCTGAGGCCAAGAAACATACACAAGGCCTACACGGACGCATGCCCATCACAGGCGCCCAGGACAGGCAAGGCCGGCGGCCGCGGGATGACAGCGACGAGCAGGAGCTTGCTGGGACTCGCACTGTAGAGAAAAAAACAAAACAGATCAAGGGAAAGGTCGGGGCACACGCCGGCTCGGCGGCGAGGGCGGGGCGATGCTCGCGCGCACGGCGGAGGTCGACGGTGAAGCGGCCGAGGCGGGACTCGGGCCGGCGGAAGGCAGACCCTTGACGGCGAGCACGGGGTCGGGCGCTTGGCGGCGAGCCTGGCGAGGACGTGCAGGGGGAGCGGCCGGAGGGGGCTGGCGCGGGGCGAGCGACCCGAGGCGGCGGTGGTTGGTGGCGTGGTCGCGGCGGCGGAGAGGAGGCGGGGAAGCGATCGCCGGCGGGAGGAGGTTGCAGGGAGCGGCGGCCAGGCGCCGGAGGGAAGGGCGGTGGGGCGTGCCGGCAGAGAGGAAGAGAGGGTGGCGGGGCGGCGTCGGGCGCCAGGGGGAGCGGGGAAGGGAGCCGGGGAGGGAGGGTGGAGCGGGCGAGCGCGCGCGAGGCGGCCGGGTGGCGCTGCCGGAGAGAGGCGGCGGCGGAGGAGCTTGGCGACGGAGGGGAGGCCGAGGCCGGCGGGAGCGGAGGTTGAGGAAGAGGGAGCGCGAGAGCGGGGAGGGAGAGGTGCGCGCTGGGGTGGGGGACGCGACCCGCGAGCGCCAGGGAGAGAGAGAGAACGGGGGGGGGAGGGGAGAGAGGCAGGTGGGGCCGGGCGAGTGGGGCCTGGGGAACAGGGAGAGGGGGTCGGGGTGGGGCAGGTACAGGAGGGCCAGGGTGAGGGTGAGTGGAAGGTGGGCTGGCTGCGCGCGTGGGTGTGTTTGGGTGGGAGTGGGGCCAACCAGGGATAGGGAGGAGAGAGGGTGCGGTTTGAGTGGGGAGTGGATGGTGATGTGTCAGCTAGGGAGTGGAGGAGGGAGGGAGAGAGGGTGAGGTGGTGAGAGATGATAGGCTGGGGTGAGGTGGAGGGGGGTGTGTGGGTAGATAGGTTGGTAGAAAAAGGTTTCGGGTTGGACCGTTTGTATTTTCCTGGGGTGGTCGTTCGGGTCATTCGGCCCGTTCGACTGCCCCACTAAAATAAAATAATATAATAGTTTATTTACTTTAAGTGGACCGTTTGCAAACCGATAGTGGACAACAAATTATTCCGGCGACCCGGGTTTTGATATTTGAATAAAGATGGGGCGTTTTAGAAAACAAACGGGCTTTGCGAAAATAGTTTTAGACAAACAACATATGATGATGATGATGCAATGCACAAATTCAACGCGATTTTCTAGTAGTGGTTTTGCGGGATGCCACAACTAGGGACTTCGAATTAAGTTTACAAATCACACAAGTATAAATTTTTCCTTGTTAATACTATTATAGCATAATAATAACTACATTTATTATTGCCTCTAGGGCATATCTCCAACAGTCTCCCACTTGCACTAGAGTCATCTAATCTAGATTACATGGTAATATACCGAACACCCATGGCAGTTTGGTGTTGGTCATGTTTTGCCCTCGGGAGAGGTTTAGTCAATGGATCCGCCACATTCAGATCTGTGTGTACTTTGCAAATCTTTATATCCCCATCTTGGATATGTTCTCGAATAGCGTGAAAACGTAGCTTGATGTGCTTTAGCTTCTTGTGTGACCTTGGTTCTTGCGCATTGGCTATGGCGCCCATGTTATCACAGTAGATAGACATTGGGTCCAGCGCACTAGGAACCACACCCAGCTCTGTAATGAACTCTTTCATCCATATCGCTTCTTGTGAAGCCTCCGAAGCAGCCATGTATTCCGATTCAGTTGAAGATCTCGCCACAACGCTTTGCTTTGCACTCCTCCAGCTAACTGCTGCACCATTCAAAATAAATACGTATCCAGATTGTGATTTAGAATCATCCGGATCGGTGTTCCAACTAGCATCGGTGTAACCATTAACAACGAGCTGTTCATCACCTCCATAAGAAAGAACCATATCCTTAGTTCTTCTCAAGTACTTAAGGATGTTTTTGACCGCTGTCCAATGATCCACTCCTGGATCACTTTGATATCTGCTAGTCAAACTAACAGCATATGAAATGTCGGGTCTAGTACATAGCATGGCATACATTAGAGATCCTATGGCTGAGGCATAGGGAGTCTTACTCATCCTTTATCTATCTTCTCCCGATGTCGGACTTTGAGTTTTACTCAAGGTCGTATTGGGCAACATGGGCAAGAACCCTTTCTTGCTATCTTCCATTCCAAATCTCTTTAGAACTTTGTCCAAATATGTACTCTGTGACAATGATATTTGGCGTTTCGATCTATCTCTATAAATCTTTATGCCTAATATGTAAGCTGCTTCGCCAAGATCCTTCATTGAAAAACTATTATTCAAATATTCCTTGACACTATTAAGAAGGTCTACATCATTCCCAATCAATAATATGTCATCCACATATAGTATTAAGAATGCTACAGAGCTCCCACTCACTTTCTTGTAAATACAAGCTTCTCCATAAGTTTGTATAAAACCAAAACTTTTGATCACCTTATCAAAACGTTGATTCCAACTTCGGGATGCTTGCTTCAATCCATAGATGGACCGTTGAAGTTTGCATACCTTGTTAGCATCTTTAGGATCGACAAAACCTTTGGGTTGCATCATATACAACTCTTCATCAATGTCTCCATTGAGGAATGCTGTTTTGACATCCATCTGCCATATCTCATAATCATAATATGCAGCGATTGCTAACATAATCCTCACAGACTTTAGCTTCGCTACTGGTGAGAAAGTCTCATCGTAGTCAACTCCTTGAATTTGTCGAAACCCTTTTGCGACAAGTCGAGCTTTATAGACAGTAACATTACCATCAGCATCTGTTTTCTTCTTGAAGATCCATTTGTTCTCGACAGCCTTCCGGCCATCCGGTAAGTCCACCAAAGTCCATACTTGGTTTTCGTACATGGATCCAATCTCGGATTTCATGGCTTCTTGCCATTTATTGGAATCTGGGCTCATCATCGCTTCCTCATATGTCTCGGGGTCATCGGTGTTATCCACCAACATGACACTCATAATGGGATCATAACAATCTGGAGTGGTACGAGTTCTCGTTGACCTCCGAGGCTCTGTAGCAACTTCAACCGAAATTTCATGATCACCATCATTAGCTTCCTCTCTTATGGTGCAGGCACCACAGGAACTTCTTCCGGTGCTGCGCTACTCGCAATTTCGAGAGAAGGTTCGACAACCTCGTCGAGTTCTACTTTCCTTCCAGTCACTTCTTTCGAGAGAAATTCCTTCTCTAGAAAGGATCCATTCTTGGCAACGAAGATTTTGCCTTCGGATCTATGATAGAAGGTATACCCAATAGTTTCCTTTGGGTATCCTATGAAGACGCATTTTTCCGCTTTGGGTTCAAGCTTGTCCGGCTGTAACTTCTTTACATAGGCTTCGCATCCCCAAACTTTAAGGAACGACAATCTAGGTTTCTTCCCAAACCATAATTCATACGGTGTCGTTTCAACGGATTTAGATGGTGCCCTATTTAAAGTGAATGCGGCTGTTTCTAATGCATAACCCCAAAATGATAGCGGTAAATCTGTAAGTGACATCATAGAACGAACCATATCTAAGAGCGTTCGATTACGACGTTCGGACACACCATTACGCTGTGGTGTTCCCGGTGGTGTCAACTGTGAAAGTATTCCGCATTTCTTCAAATGCTCGCCAAACTCGTAACTTAGATATTCACCTCCACGATCAGAACGCAGAAATTTAATCTTCTTGTTACGTTGATTCTCTACCTCACTTTGAAACTCCTTAAACTTCTCGAAAGTTTCGGACTTATGTTTCATGAAATAGATATACCCATATCTACTCAAGTCATCCGTGAAGGTAAGAACATAACGATAACCACCGCGCGATGCTACACTCATTGGACCACACACATCGGTATGTATGATTTCCAATAAGTTCGTAGCTCGCTCCATCATACCAGAAAATGGAGTCTTAGTCATTTTTCCCATCAGACATGCTTCGCATCTTTCAAGTGATTCGAAATCAAGTGATTCAAGAAGTCCATCGGAATGGAGTTTCTTCATACGCTTCACTCCAATGTGACCAAGACGACAGTGCCACATATAGGTCGAGTTATCGCTCGATTTCAAACGTTTAGCCTCAATGTTGTTGATATGTGTATTTCCACTATCGAGATTCAATAAGAATAGACCATCTATCAAAGGTGCATGTGCATAAAACATATTACTCATATAAATCGAACAACCATTATTCTCGGATTTAAACAAGTAACTGTCTCGCAATAAACAAGATCCCGATATAATGTTCATGCTCAACGCAGGCACCAAATAACAATTATTTAAGTATAAAACTAATCCCGATGGTAGATGAAGGGGTAGCGTGCTGACCGCGATCACATCAACCTTTGATCCGTTTCCCACGCACATCGTCACCTCGTTCTTCGCTAGCTTCTGTTTATTCTGCAGCACCTGTTTCGAGTTACAAATATGAGCAACCGAACCAGTATCAAATACCCAGGCACTACTACGAGTACTAGTGAGATACACATCAATAACATGTATATCAGATATACCTTTCTTCTTGATGTTGCCGTTCTTCAAATCCGCCAAGTACTTTGGGCAATTCTGCTTCCAGTGACCTTCTCCCTTGCAGTAAAAGCACTCAGTTTCAGGCTTAGGTCCAGCCTTGGTCTTCTTCGCCGGCGTGGTAACTTTCTTACCACCCTTCTTGAAGTGTCCCTTCTGCTTAGACTTGTCTTTCTTGAATTTGGTGGTCTTATTGACCAACAACACTTGGTGCTCTTTCTTGATCTCCACTTCTGCAGACTTTAACATAGCAAACAGTTCTGGCAACTGCTTGTTCATGTTCTGCATGTTGTAGTTCATCACAAAGTTCTTGTAACTTGGTGGTAGTGATTGGAGGACACGGTAAATCCCCAAAGCATTAGGAATCACTATACCCAAGCTTTGAAGTTTGTTTGCGTGCCCAGACATCTTAAGCACATGCTCACTGACGGAGCTGCCCTCTTCCATCTTGCAGTTAAAGAACTTTTCAGAAGCCTCATAACTTTCAATTGCCGCATGAGTCTCAATGATAAATTTGAGATCCTCGACAATATCATATGGGTCTGAATTCTCAAACCTTTTCTGAAGCTCCGATTCCAAACCATACAAGATAGCACATTGAACTATGGAGTACTGATTCTTCCGAGCGAGGTAACACTCTTTACTTCATCGGAAGCATCAGCTGCAGGTGGGTCACCCAGCGGTGCATCCAGCACATAGGTCAAATTACCAGCTGTGAGGACAATCCTCAAATTGCGGAACCAATCCGCGAAGTTGCTTCCATTGTTTTTCAACTTTTCTTTCTCTAGGAACGCATTAAAATTGATGGTAGGGGCTGCCATTGATCTACAACATATTTGCAATAGTTTAGACTAAGTTTATGACAAACTGAGTTCAAATTAATAATAAAGTTGATCTAGGTGAACTCCCACTCAAAACAACATCCCTCACATTGTTTTAGTGATCACATGAACCAAATCCACCACATCAACACCGATCATCACGAGAGTTGATATAATTTCAATGGCGAACAATCGTCATGTTCATCATATCTACTATATGATTCATGCTTTACCTTTCGGTGATCCGTGTTCCGAGACCATGTCTGTACATGCTAGGCTCGTCAAGATCAAACCTTAGTTTCTGCATGAGCAAATCTGGCTTGCTCACGTTGTATACACTTGCAGAATCTAACACACCCGATCATCACGTGGTGCTTCGAAACAACAAGCTTTAGCAACGGTGCTAACTAAGGGTGAACACTTTATGACTTGAAATTCATGTGCATGAGGGATCATCTATAATGCTACCGTCGTCTACTAAGCAATACAAGATGCATAAAGGATTAACATCACATGCAATTCATAATATGTGATATGATATGGCCTTTCTTCTTTGTTCTTCCGATCTCCATCTTCAAGCACGAACATGATCTCCATCATCACCGGCATTGCATCAAGGTCAATGACGCTTCTCCATGGTTGTCGTCCACCGGCTTCAACTATTACAACTACTTTGAATAGACACGCGGGTCTTAACATAAATTAAAGACAACCATATGGCTCCTGCCGGTTGCCAACTTACAATAAGGAACATTGCATACATCAAATATAATCACAATCCATATCACATCACTGCACACCCCTGCAAAACAAAGTTAGATGCCTCTACTTTCTTTGCATATTTTACGTGGTTTTGGGCTTTCAATAAGTGTCGTTCTAACTTACGAACAAGAACCACAACATTGATACTAGTATTGTTGATCACCCGTTGTAAATTGGATCTTAACTATGCTAGGAGAAACAGGCACCCGCAAAGCCACTTATGCAATACAAGTTGCATGTCAAGCGTGGAGCAAGTCTCATGAACGATGTCATGTAAGGTTAGCCCGGGCCGCTTCATCCCAACATACCGCAAGATGCAAAGTACACAAGAAGCAATCGACAATAAAAGCATCAACGCCCACAATGACCATTGTGTTCTACTCGTGCAACAGATCTACATATAGACACGGCTCTGATACCACTATAGGGTTTCGTAGCATGGAAAACAAAAATTTTCTACCGCATACAAACAAACAAGCCAAGATCTATCTACTAGATTGTAGCAACGAGTCGATGGAATAACTTACCCTCGAAGATTCCAAAGTGTTTAACAAGAGCGGATTCTCGTGGGTGATGTAGTCGTACTCTTCTCGATCTCAAGATCGCGTAGACGATCCTTCCGGCGCTGCGTTTCGGCAGCGCTCCCGCAGTCGGTCACACGTTCGGTACTCGACGAAGACCTTCCTCTCCCTTGTTCCAGCAGGCAGCGGAGGTTGTAGCACTCTCCTCGCGATTCCGGCAGCACAACGGCGTGGTACCGGAAGTAGAGGGGAGATCTCGCAGGGCTTCGCCTTAAGCCGGAGCGAGTATGGTGGAGTATGAGAGAGCTCCTCGGCGATCTAGGTTTTAGACACACCAAGGAGGAGGGGCTAGAGCCGGCGGCTAGGGTTCCGGGGACCCCAAGTCGGCGGCTAGGGCAATACCCTAGAGGGGCGGCGGCGGCTATGGTGGTAGGCGCCAAACTAGGGTTTGAGGAGAGGTACTTGTGTGTCCTAGGAGGGAGCCCTGCCCCTCCTTATATAGGTGGAGGGGCCGGCGGCCAAGGGGAGGGAGGGGAGTCCCTCCCCAACTCGGCTTGGAGGGGGCGCCGCCGGTTGGAGGAGGGATTCCCTCCCCAACTCGGTTTCCCTCTTCCTCCTCTTTTCCACTTTCCAATTTTAGCCGTTTGACTTTTCAAACTAGCTATTTGACTTTTCAAACTAGGATTCGATTAATCCTTTATTTGGAACAGCGATGACACTTAGTACGTGATGCAATCATACCAAGTTTGATACAACACATTCATGTACCCTTCCCCTCCGGAGTGCTGGACATTCCGGAACCTTCTAGAACATTCCCGATGAAAACACCGGAATCATTCCCGAACTCCGAAACGGGACTTTCCTTATATGAATCTTATTCTCCGGACCATTCTGGATCTCCTCGTGATATCCCGGATCCCATCCGAGACTCCGAACAACATTCGGTCTCTTTCTCATAATACCATAACTACTCAAACAACGTCGAATCCTTAAGTGTGTCTCCCTACGATTTGTGAATTATGCGGACATGATCGAGACACTTCTCCGAACAATAACCAATAGAGGAATCTGGAAATTCATATGGCTCCCACATATTTCTACGATTACTTTGTGATCGAATGAACCACTTACATACGATACCAATTTCCCTTTGTCTCACGATAGTTTACTTATCCGAGGTTATGATCGTCGGTATCTCTGCATACCTAGTTCAACCTCGTTACCGATAAGTACTCTTTTCTCATTCCCGTGATATGTGATCCCTTGTGAGCCAGTCACATGCTTGCAAGCTAATTGGATGACATTCCACCGAGAGGGCCCAGAGTATATCTATCCGTCATATGGATGGACAAATCCCACTCTTGATCCATGTGTCTCAACCAATACTTTCCTAACACTCAATGCCACCTTTATAGCCACCCAGTTACGGTGTGGTGTTTGATGTCATCAAAGCATCCATCCGGTAAAGGTGATATGCATGATCTCATGGTCAAAGGAATTAGGTTACTATGTATCTGAAAGCATATATCAATTGAACTATTGAAATGACTTGATCTTTATGCTACGCTTATCTATAGGAGTATGTCCATCATATCATTCTCCTAACGATATGATCTTGTTGTTGATAACATCTCAATGTTCATGGTAGGGAAACCACAATCATTTATCAACCAACAAGCTAGTGATGTATAGAGGCTATACTAGGGACTTCAAATTAAGTTTACAAATCACACAAGTATCAATGTTTCCTTGTTAATACTATTATAGCATGAATGTAAACATTTATCATAAACACAAAGATATAATAATAACTACATTTATTATTGCCTCTAGGGCATATCTCCAACATCTTCTGCTTAAGTCGAAGCACCAAATCCCCCTCTTTAAACGAGCGATGCCGAACGCGGCGACTATGGTAGTTGCGTAGCTTCTGCTGGTAGATGGCGGATCTTTGGCATGCCAAAACGCGCTCCTCCTCGAGAAGGTACACATCTAGGCGTCTGGATACTTCAGCATCATCTTCGTCGTAGGCGGCAACTCTTGGTGCATCATGGAGGATGTCGGAGGGCAGGATGGCTTCTGCTCCATATACCATGAAGTAAGGGGTGTAGCCGGTAGATCTGTTGGGTGTAGTTCGTAAACTCCACAACACAGATGGCAATTCTTCCGCCCAGGCTCCAGCTGCTCTATGTAGCGGTGCCTCAATACGTGGCTTGATTCCCTGCAGAATTAATCCATTGGCTCGCTCGACCTGACCATTGGATTGTGGGTGTGCCACAGATACAAGGTCAAGTCGGATGCCTTTCTCCCAGCAATAAGCCTCCACTTCTCCGAGTGATAAATTGCTGCCGTTGTCGGTGATAATGCTGTGTGGGAGACCAAATCTCACCACTAGATCTCGGACGAACCTGAGGGCAGTTGCCCCATCAAGCTTTCTAATGGGTTTAGCTTCTATCCATTTAGTGAATTTTTCAACTGCTACAAGCAGATGCGTAAACCCACAAGGTGCCGTTTGTAACGGTCCCACCATGTCTAGCCCCCAGACTGCAAACGGCCAAGTTATTGGTATTGTTCGCAGTTCTTCAGCAGGAACATGTGGTTGTCGGGCATAATATTGGCATCCCATGCATGTGTCAACCAGCTTGTCGGTGTCCGCCTTCGCGGTCAGCCAGTAGAATCCTTGCCGGAAGGCTTTCGCGACCAACGATCGAGGAGCGGCGTGATGCCCGCAATCTCCGAGATGGATTTCACGCAGGATTTCCATACCTTCTAGCTGGGAAACACACTTTAGGTATACACCAGTAGTGCTCCTTTTGTAGAGTTGCCCATTGATTATGGTATAACCCTTTGCTCGTTGTACTATTTGCCGTTTTTCGACTTCGTCGTCGGGCAAAGTTTCGTGTTCGAGGTATTCTATGAACGGTTTTGTCCAAGCCGGAGGGACCTTGGTTACCATGTTGACGAAAGAGTCAGCTCTATCCGGGTTGTCGATGTCGGCTCCCTTCACGGATGGTGTGCGCAGGTGCTCTAGGAAAACTCTTGGTGGAATCCGCTTGCGCCCTGATCCTAGCTTAGAGAGCAGATCAGCTGCCTCGTTTTGTTCCCTAGGCACATACTTGATTTCGTAGTCCAAGAAGCTCTTGGCTATCTCGTCCACTTTGTCTCGATATGCTGACATCATAGGGTTCCGCGCATTTCAGGTGCCAGCCACCTGCTGGGCAACCAAGTCGGAATCTCCACAGCAAACTATGCGCTTGATGCCAATATCCTTGGCTACACGTAGTCCGTGAATGAGTGCTTCATACTCCGCCATGTTGTTTGTAGCCTCGAAGTGGATCTGCAGAACATAGTGTAGCTTGTCTCATGTTGGTGACTATAGCAATACACCAGCTCTTGAGCCGTTGAGCAGCTTTGATCCGTCAAAGTGCATCACCCAGTACTCTGGTTCTGGCAACGGAGTAGCGTCTGGCATCTCCGTCCAATTTGCAACAAAATCCGCCAAGGCTTGTGACTTGATAGCGTCGCGTCTCTTGTAGGTGATCTCGAAGGCGGCAAGTTCAATGCCCCACTTCGCGACCCTTCCTGTAGCGTCACTGTTATTGATAATGTCGGACAGTGGGGTCTTGCTCACCATTGTGATTGGGTGCTCCTGAAAGTAATGCCTTAGTTTCCGAGAAGTAAGGAATACTCCATAAGCTATCTTTTGGTAGTGCGGGTAACGCTGCTTGGAATCCGTCAAGACCTCGCTCACATAGTAAACTGGTCGTTGAACTCCGTGCTCATAGCCTGGTTCCTTCCGTTCTACCACGACGACGATGCTGATAACCCGGTTGGTTGCCGCCATGTAAATTAACAGGGGCTCACCAGGCTCGGGTGTTGCAAGGATGGGCGCTGAGGAAAGAATCTCCTTGAGCTGATTCAATGCTGCATCTGCCTCGTCCGTCCATGTGAATTTTTTCGCCTTCTTCAGCAACTTGTACAGCGGCAGAGCCTTCTCTCCAAGTCGGCTGACGAACCGACTAACTGCTGCGACACAACCTGTTAGTCGTTGAATGTCCTTTAGGCATGTCAGACGGTTTATGTTTAAGATGGCCTTGATTTTCTCTGGGTTGACCTCGATTCCACGTTGGGAAACGATGAATCCCAACAATTTGTCGACTAGAACCCTGAAGACGCACTTCTTAGGGTTGAGCATCATGTTGCATTTCCGGAGATTATCAAAGGTTTCTTTTAAGTCAGAGATTAAGTCATTTGACTTTTTAGACATCACCGCGATATCGTCCACATAGGCGTGAACGTTCCGACCAATTTGGTCGTGAAGGCAACGTTGCATTGTCCGCTGGTAGGTAGCACCTGCGTTTTTCAGCCCAAAGGGCATCGTGACATAACAAAACGTGTCGTATGGGGTAGTGAACGAAGTGGCCAATTGGTCCGACTTCCTCATCTTGATCTGGTGGTATCCTGAGTATGCATCAAGAAAACACAAAAGTTCCGAGCCAGCCTTCGAGTCAATGACTTGGTCAATGCGAGGCAAAGCAAACGGATCTTTGGTACATGCTTTGTTCAAGCCGGTGTAATCAACGCACATTCTTAATTCATTGGTTCCCTTTTTGGGGAAAAGTACAGGATTGTCCACCCATTGGGTGTGAAGGACTTCTCGGATAAATCTAGCCTTAAGTAACCTAGCTATCTCTTTGCCAATGGCGCGTCTCTTCTCATCTCCAAAACGTCCTAGAGGTTGTGTCACTGGTTTGTATTTTGGATCAATGTTTAAGCTGTTCTCGGCAAGTTCCCTAGGTACACCTTTCATGTCGGCAGGTTGCCAGGCAAAGATGTCCCTATTCTCATGGAGGAACTCGACGAGCGTGCTTTCCTATTTGGGATCCAGGTTCGTCCAAATGGCGACGGTCTTGGAGGCATCGCCTACCACAAGTTCCACCGGCTTGGTCTCGATGGCGGCCTTGAACGCAGGAGCGGAGTTGGAGATCTGCTTCTTCGACGCGGGCATCTCTGCGTCATTGACCTTTCTCTGGATCTCTTTGAATTCTTCGCTGTAGAGGACAGCTTCTGCAACGGCTGCTTCATTGATCTCGCAATCCCTTGCCTTGGTAAAGCTTCCAGATACGATGATGATACCGTTTGGTCCGGGTATCTTGAGTTTGTTGTAGATGAAGCATGGCTTGGCCATGAACGTGTGGAATATGTCGCGGCCGAATATGACGTGGTACACGCTCTTGAAGGGGACCACCTCGAAGGTCATGCACTCTTGGCGGTAATTATTAACATCGCCAAAGGCAACCTGAAGTGTAATGCACCCAAGGGACCGAGCCTCCCGACCAGGAACTACGCCGTGGAAGATGGTGTTGGTCCGCCTTAGGTTTGCCTCCGTCAAGTTCATCTTCTGCAGTGTATCCAGGTACATGATGTTGATGTTGCTTCCACTATCCACCATACATTTGGTGAACTCCACGCTGTCAATCAAGGGGTTGATGACCATGGCGTACTGGTTCTCCGTGGGCACAAGGTTTGGGTGGTCCGTCCTGTCCCAAGTTATTGGAACCTCCGACCAGCGCAGGTACTGGGGAACTGGGGGGAGAGTGGCCATCAGGATCCTCAGAGAGGTCTTATGTTGTTGGACGGTGGGGGTGCCAAGGAAAGTGTGGTAGACTGGAGCCTTCTTTGCGAAGGGGTTCTTGCCCTTGTCGTCTCTCTTGGCGGCGTGCTTGGGGTCAACGTCTTCGTCCATGTCACTTGAATCCTTGGACTCCTCCTCCTTCTTCTTCCCCTTGCCCTTGCCTCGCGGTCTGTTCTTCCGACTTTGCTTGTAGCCGGACTCCGGGTCTTTCTTGAGGTCGTTGACGAACTTGCAGTGTCGATTGGTATGGGTGGCCTTGCCGTTGGCGCCGAGGTGTAAGAGGCACGGCATATCGCGGTACTCCTCGTAGGTTTGGGGAACGCGGAGCGGCGCCGAAGTGATTTCACTTCCTCGCTGTTGCCCACGGCCAGCTCCCCTTCCTCGGCCACGCTGTCCGCCTTCTCCTCGTCCTGCAAAAGTCATAGCGACCATGTCGGTAGATTGCTTTTCTTCTGGAGCGGTTTTCCGCTTTGTACTGCTGTTCCTCCGAGCTTGAGTTGGAACGGCCGTTGCCGGCAAGGAGCCACGAGCATCATCGTCGGCAGCTGCGAACTCACTAGCCAGCTGAATCATCTGGTTCAAGTCAAGCTAGTGATTGTCCTGCAAGCGCTTCAGCTTATGTCGGAGCAGCGTGCCCCTTTCCAACCCATCGATGAAGGCGGCCATGGCGGTTTGAGCGTGCACTCCTGCGCAGGAATTATTCATATCCAGCCAGAGGGAGAGGTAGGCGCGAGATGTCTCGTCTTTCTCTTGCACGCACCGCTGTAGATCGCCTACGGTGCAGGGACGCTTGTATGTACCCTCAAAGTTCTTGGTGAACGCTTCTTGCATGTCCAGCCAGTTGTAGATAGATTTTTCCGGCAAGTCATCGATCTATTGACGGGCCGTGCCTGCCAACATTAATGGGAGGTACTTGACGACGACGTTGGGGTTGCCTCCTGCAATCTCCACCGTATTGCCGTAGTCCTGCAACCATGTGGCTGGTTTGGCGGTGCCGTCATAGGGCTTGATGGTCTTGTCAATCCGGAAACCTTTGGGGTAAGTTGCGGACCGTATTGCAGGTCCAAAGCAAGGTCCCAGGTATGGTCCTTCCCGGGCCTCGTGGATCTTATCGATCCGCGAACGTGCATCCTATGGCTCCGGGTTCTTCTTCTTATTGTCAACAGGGGATGGGCTGCGTGAACGACGCGGCCTCCTCCGCCATGGTGACTGCTTGGTGGTGACGGAGGCGGAGGTGGCGGTTGGTTAGCCTTCTTGATGTTACCCTCCTGCGACACCTCACGCCTGTCACGGTTGCTTGTCGGACGCGGAGGGTCATGGAGTGACCTGCTCTTGTGTCCTTGGTTGCACTCTCCGTCATGACGGGTCTGCTTCGCGTTGTCGCGGATGACGATGCCGCACTGCTTTGGTGGGGGAATATCCGTACGATGGTGAGCCTTGTAATCTTCGTGATGTCGGGGAGATCGGGGCGGTGGAGATGGGCGACGAGGTCGGGCCTTTTCTCCGTGGTCGGAGGATATGGGGATGGCATCCTTCCTGTTGCGCGCATCCCTCCGTCTTCGTTATGATGAACCCGTCTGGGATCCGACATCAAGAGGAGATCTGTACCTTGGCGGCTTATTTAGTGACGTGAAGTCCACGCACATCCGCAGGATGTCCGTGTCCTTCTTCGGGACCATCGCCGTGTTTGCAAGCCACTCGCTTTCTTTGATTTCCCTGATGAAGTCTGCAGCGAGCAGTCTATTGATTTCCTTGCCGATAGCTTCGGCTCGTGGCTCCGACAGTCTTCGGATGGACTGCTTGACTGGCTTGGTGTCTGGAAATACATTGAGTGCGTGCTCGGCGAATTCCCTGGGAACTCCTGGCATGTCCGCAGGACACCAGGCGAAGATTTCCCAGCGCTCACGGAGGAATTCGACGAGCGCGCCTTCCTATGCGGTGCTGAGGTCATTGGCGATCAAGGCCGTCTTGGAGGCATCCGTCGGATGGACCTATAAATTTTTGGTGTTGACGGTGGAGTCGAAGGACATGTCAGGTGCGTTCTGCCTTGTGACTGGGGGTAGCCCGTTGTCTGTCACCTCGCGGAGCCTTACGAGCTCGTCTTGCATGCCGAAAGACTGGGAGATTTTATTGAAGTCCCTGTCGCATTGGTCCGATCGGGTGAAGCTCCCATGGACTGTGATGACGCCCCTTGGTCCTGGCATCTTGAGTAGTAGGTATCCGTAGTGTGGGACAGCCAGGAACCTTGCGAATGCTACACGCCCCAGGATGGCGTGGTATTGTGATGGCCAGTCCACCACTTCAAATTCTAGTCGCTCCTGCCGAAAGTTGTCCGGCTTCCCGAAGATGACGTCGAGCCCTATTTTGCCCAGGGGGAATATGCCCTTTCCTGGTAAGATGCCGTGGAACGTTGTGTCTGATTGTTACAGGCTGCATTGCGGGATCCGCATAGCTGCTAGGGTGCTTGCGAACATTAGGTTGATGCCGCTGCCACCGTCCATGAAGACGCGACTCATCTCGAAGCCTCCGATCTGCGCCTCCAGCACCAGAGCAGCATGACCTGGGCGGGGGATCTAGCAAGGGTGATCCGCGCGAGTGAACATGATGCAGGACTCCGATCCGCTGAGGTACTCAGGGATTGCAGGCGGAGTTGCCACGGCCAAGTTGATTTGTCGGGTGATTTTCTTCTGCACCCTGTTTGTGGGGCGTCCCTTTTGGATCATATTTAGTGCTCCCTTTGGTGGGGGGTATACGACCCCGGCGTTGTTTTGCGCTGGTGCGACTGGTTGGTTTGGGCCTCCAATAGGTGGCGGTGGAGGAGCTCCGTGTGCTATTTCTCCTGGCGCGGGTGCGTTTCCGAACGCAGGGATTGGGGCTTGTTGCCTCATCTGCGTCATGCTTTCGCTGAGTTTCTGGAACTCGCGGCAGTCCTTGAGCATGTGACTGGCTTTCTTTTTGCCATCTTGTTTGTCGATGTAGAAGTGGATGATGCATGGACCCGAAAGTTTTCGAATGCTGAGGGTCCGTTGTCGCGATCGCGGCGCTGCCATGATTGTGATGATCGTCCGTTGTCTTGGAGATTTCCTCCGCGGTAACCTCCGTTGTTGCGGCTGTTGTCGTTGCGGCGGTCGGCGTAGCCAGCCGCGACCATGTCGGGTCCGTCGCGGTCTTCGTAGACACGCGATCTCCTCTTGCTGCGGCGTTCTCGCCTTCGGCCGTAGTCGTCCTCTTCATCTGATTGCGCTCGCTGGATGCAATCTTCGCCGTCTGCCCAACTGTTGGCAATTTCCATGAGGTGGTCAAGTGTCTTGGGCTTGACATGCCCAAGTTCTTCCTTGAAATCTTGGCGTTTGACGCCGTCTCTGAAGGCGTCGATGGCCCTCTCCTCGGAGATATGCGCTGCGAAGTTCTTGGTGGTAGACCAGCGTAGTATGTACGAGCGAATAGATTCCACCGTTCTCTGAGTGCAGGCTCGCAACTCTTCGATTGAGGCGGGCCTCTTGCTGGTGCCCTTGAAATTTCGGATGAAGCTGTAAGCTAGCTCCTCCCAACTTCGAATGGATCCTGATGATAGGCTGCTGAGCCAGACCCGCGTCGCGCCTGTCAGCTGCAGCTAGAGGCATTGCATGGCGGTTTCTTTGTTACCGCCGTGCAGCTTGACGGATGACAGATGATCGCTGAGCCAAGATTTTGGATCTTGTGTGCCGTTGAACTTCGGAGTATCCGAAGGAAGCTTGAAATTGCGTGGCATCTTTGTTCGCCGAACAGATCTGCTGAAGCATCGAGCTCCACAGAGTTCTCCTTCATCTTCATCCATCTCGGACTCGGACGAGCATGCGCGTTTGGCTCGCGCTTTGTCGATTTTGCGCTGTGTAAGCGCGTCTCTGGCGTCGTAGTCGCGTTTATGGCGATGTGAGCTCTTCTTCCTTCGAGGAAGGTCGTGCTCCTCCTCCTCTTCGGATGAAGGGGTGGGGCTACGGTCGCACCTGACCAGAGCTTTCTTCTTCGGCTCCACAGGAGCGTCTTCGTGGAGCGCAGCTCCGACGAGTCCGAGTCCGGTGAGTGCGGACTTATGCATGGCTCTTTTCGGGTCCCTTTCCGGAGGTTGGTGGGCCGCGAGATACGCGGTGGCTGCTAGGATCGCAGCTTGTGGTGTCTTCGGGATGATGTTGCCGTCGGCATCCATATCCATGAACGACGTGTGGAGGGTTCGGGTCACCTCACGACGTTCCTTGGGATCCATGTTCTCCACCTGCGAGCGATGCTTGTTTCCCTGATTTCCATTCGTGCTAGAGCCGGGTGCCATGGCGGAGAGCGCAGCTCATCGCGCGCTGGACTCGGAGGCTGCTTGCTTGCGTTTATCGAGCGTCTCATGTATCTTGACTTGCTTCTTGTGCTCCTCGATGAGGAGGTAGTGGTACGCCATCAGTAGGTCGCGTGGTGCATCCACAGGCAGGACTATGTCGCCTGCGACGGCACGGCGTGCCTGGACCCATCCTTCTTTGCTAAGTTGGATGACGTGGCCGTTGTTCTCCCCTTCGGGTGGGGGGATTGGCTTCTTCTGTTCCCGCCGTTTCCGTCGTTTCCGTCCTGCGGGTTGGGGTTCGTGTTGGGCGGCGGGTTGGGCGTTTGTTGATCCTGGATGACCGCGGCGCATAGGTAGCGCTCGTAGATCGGTTCGCTGCTACCGCAGCTTTCAGATCCGGAACCGTAGGTCCCTTCATCCGAAGGTGGATCGCACAGATCGGAGTTGCAGCAGATGCTGCTGCTGTAGAACTCATCTGTCGATGGTGACGTGCGTAGCACGGGGTGTGGAGCCCATGAGGCGGGCCAGATTGATGGCACGGCCACCCGCTCAGGAAGGCGGAGGGTGCCAGTTTGTCCCACCTGGAAGCAGAAGCTCCCGAACAAAATCTCGAGTCCGTCGCCTACGGGCTCGAAATCTTTCATGGTGGCCGGCGAGTGGGCGCTGAAGTCGAAGGTCCCGAAGAGGAGGTGATTCTCCGTCGCCGCGGAGTTGTAGATCGATCGGGTTGGAACCGTCACGATCGCACAATCAGCAGCCCTGATTCCCACAGACGGCGCCAATTGGCGAGGTTTAATCTCGTCAATGCCCATTGTTATGGACTTGGGTTTTGGAGAAGGCGGGGATGCTGGAGATCGTGGCATGGTTAACAGAAAAGAACCAGGGGACACAAGATTTACCCAGGTTCAGGCCCCGGGAGGGAAAACCCTACTCCTGCTTGTCTGCTCTTGAATACGACGGAATCGAAGGTTACAGGGTGCGCATATTCGATCGGGCGTGGAGGTGTGTGCGAAAGTATGAGTCGAGAGATCTAGGACGTGCCCTCCCGGCCTTTATATAGACTTAGGCAGGTCCCGGGCATAGTCCTAGTCGGTTACAAGTTCTAGGGTTTTACCCCTTTGAATTTCCTATCTACGCTAGTCTTGCTCTCCAAGGATCCGAAGGCGTCATGGGCCTTGGCCACCCGAAAATCTTCATGGGCCAGCGTATATCTGCTGTGGGCCTTCCTTGGGCTGTACCAGGTATGCTGAAGTTACGTACCCGTAGGGTATAACCATGTCAATAGGCGGAGCTCGTCCGGGTTGATCTTCATCCATCGTCGTCCCGATGGTGACGAACACCTCTCGGGACATGATGACATTGTTGGCTTGCTCGTCACGCGTGTACTCCTCCTCCATCTCCTGCATGGCGGAGTCTAGTTCCTCTGGACTGAAATCTATCTCCTCTGAATCTACACTGAAATCAGCATAAAGCCCGTCAATGACAGAGTCGGAGGGTGCCAGAACTTCCTCGATGATGGGTGGTGGAGGTGCAACGGCCTCGATGATGACTGGAGGTGGTGTTGCAGCTGCGACGATGGCGGCCGGAGGCGGTGGTCGCGGTGGCTGAATCGGAGGGGCTTCGTCAATGAGCGCAAGCGCTGTCTGAGCTGCTGCTTCGGCCTCTGCGTAGTTGTTGACGGTGTTCACCATGCCTTCGAAGGTAAGGCATCCTGACGCCTATTGTCGTCTTAGAGAATGTCGGAGAAGCGTGACATGGTCCAGTCCTTCCACAAAGTGATACATAGCATCCTCATTGGGGTAGTGGGCCAGATCGGCTCGTATACGGAGCCACCTGGCCAAGTAATCGCGGGGGTTTTCGCCCTCTCTCTGAACGCAGCGCGCCAGATCGAAGATAGTAACTGGCCAGACGAACTTGGATCTCTGTTGTCCAGACGCGCGGACGAAGCCAGCGGATTTGCAGTGATCTTCCACCTTTATATCCTGCACAGGGGCGGTTTGGGTGGGCCTTGAATTTTTCCGATCTTTGCCGGCGAACTCCGAGGAGAGATCCGACATTGATCCTTCCGCGAACATATCCTGCCCGTAGGCGGTCCGTGCGGGCCTTGGTGCTTTCCGATCTTTGCCAGAAAACTTCGAAGAGAGATCCGACATCGATCCTTCCGCGAACGTATCCTGCCCGTAGGCGGTCCGTGCGGGTCTTGATGCTCCTCCGACTCCCAGGGAACTAGTGCCCGAGTCGGTTTCTCTGATGAAGAGGTGGATGTCTCCGATGGGAACGATCGAACACCGCATAGGGTTTGTCTTCGCCGGGATCTAGAACTCATCAGGAGGCACGATCGGAACATTGCCGGAGAAAAGAACGCGATCGATGGCTACGATTTCGCCGATTCTCGCGAATATCTTGGTCCTCACCCGCTGAAGAGCCTGAAGCGCCTCTTGCCCCACGGTGGGCGCCAACTGTCGTGGTATTGCCGACGAGTACGCCATGGAGGGGTCCTCACAGTGCGTGTTTAGAGACGTGGGGTAAGGCGGACGGTTGACGGGTACGAGGTAACACAGCTTACCCAGGTTCAGATCCCACAACGGTAGCGGAATCCTACTCCTGCTATAAATCACTATAAGGGCAATACGCCGAGTTACAGAGATAGGATCGCTGTGCGAGGTTGTGTGAATCGATACTAGGTTGTGCCCTAAAGGCTCCCATAGGCCCAACTTATATAGTTGCCAGGTCCTAGGGTTTACAGGGAAAAGTCCTAGCCAGACAGGTTACAGAGTCCTACACTGTCTATTACTAGCCGTAGCCTTCCTTTATCCGGCATGGGCCTCCCTTCTGGATCCATCTAACTGGGCCGCCCAGCAGGCCATAGGCCATGCTACCAACTATGGGCCACCCGGGTTAGCCGGATAAGCGACATGCTATAAGGATACCCATATAGCATATCCCCAACAAAGATCTAATCTATTTGTAATCATGCATATTGTGTTTGCGGGGATCCGATGGATATTGAGATTATTATGTTTGTTTGATTAATGGTTTTATCTTTATGATTCTATCATGTCTGTGTTGTTTGTGATCTTGCATGCTCTCCGTTGCTAGTGGTTATCTTGGCCAAGTAGTTGCTAGTGACTCCAAGAGGGAGTGTTTATGCTCGATAGTGGGTTCATGACTCTAGTTTCCAAGGGAAGTGACAATAATCTCTTTGGTTGTAGATGTGATGTTGCTACTAGGGAGAAAACAACGGTCTCTTGTTCATGGAACATGTGGACTGTTTACCTTACACACTTTGCTTAAAGCAGTTGTCTGTTGCTTGCAACTTAATACTGGAGGGGGTTCGGATGATAACCTGAAGGTGGATTTCTAGTCATAGATGCAGTTGGATGACGGTCTATGTATATTGTTGTATTGCCCATCAACCTCATAGGATCTTTATGGCTAGTAATTGCATTGTTATGCCTTGCTCAGTTCCTGTCAATTGCCCTGCTATAATTTGTTTACCCTTCATGCCATGTTGTTTATCTAAGAAGAGCACCTCTAGTGAACTATGGACCCCAGTCAATCTTTACCATTGATACATCTTCCACTGTTACATGTTTATTTGTTGCAAATCATTACCTTCCACACCATACGTTTAATACTTTGTTATAGCAAACCAGTGAGCTTGACAACCTCACTGATTCGTTGGGGAAAAGTCTTGAGTTTGTTTTGTGCAGGTATCCGCGTTGCTTGCAACACCTGTGTGACGTTTCCTTCCTCCTACTGGTTCGATAACCTTGGTTTCTTACTGAGGGAAACTTGCTGCTGTGCTGCTTCATACCTTGCTTTTGGGGTTTCCAACGAAGCGTCCCACAACAAGTAGTGGGCGCCATCAAGCTATTTTCTAGCACCGTTGCTGGGGAGGCTAAGGACGTCTTCACTAGGGGAGTCCTTTACTTCCTTTCTCTTTACTTTATTTTTAGTTTTCTTTGTTTGTTTTGCTTGGTTTTGTTTGCCTATTTTCAAAAAACAAAAACAAAAAAAAAATAGTCTAGCTTGGTTTGCTTGCCTTATTCAAAAAACACAAAAAAAATTAGTTCCTGCTCTAGCTGCTGCTGTTTTTAGCTTGCCCACCTTTGCCAAAATGAACTCTGCTGAGAACACCAAGTTGTGTGACTTCACTAGCACCAACAACAATGATTTCCTAAGCACACATATTGCTCCACCTGCTCCTGATGCTATCTTTTATGAAATTAAGCCTGCTTTGTTGAATCTTGTGATGAGAGAGCAATTTTCTGGTGCTGGTTCTGATGATCATGCTGCCCATCTTAATAGCTTTGTTGAACTTTGTGAGATGCAGAAGTATAAGGATGTAGATGGAGATATTATTAAGCTCAGGCTTTTTCCTTTCTCCTTGAGGGGAAAAGCTAAAGAATGGTTGCTATCTTTGCCTAAAAATAGTATTGATTCTTGGACTAAGTGCAAAGATGCTTTTATTGGAAAGTACTATCCTCCTACTAAGATTATTGATATGAGAAGTGACATTATGAAATTTAAACAACTTGATAGTGAACATGTTGCTCCTGCTTGGGAAAGAATGAAATCTTTGGTTAAAAATTGCCCTACTCATGGACTCACTGCTTGGATGATTATCCAGACTTTTTATGCAGGTTTGAACTTCTCCTTAAGAAACCTGTTGGATTCTGCTGCTAGAGGTACTTTATGGGACTCACCTTGGGTGCTGCAACAAGGCTCCTTGATAATATGATGATTAACTACTCTGAATGGCATGTTGAGAGAGCTCCACATGGTAAGAAGGTAAATTCTGTTGAGGAAACTTCCTCTTTGAGTGAAAATGTTGATGTTATTATGGCTATGCTTGTTAATGGGAAAGCTTCTCTAGATCCTAATAGTGTTCCCTTAGCCTCTTTGGTTGCTCAAGAAGAACAAGTTGATGTGAACTTCATTAAAAACAAAAAAAATAACAACAATGCCTACAGGAATAATTTTGGTAGTAACAACAATTATAGGCCTTATCCTCCTAGTGGAAATGTTTATCATGGTAGATCTAAAATGCCTAGTGAAGAAAGGATTCTATAAGTAGAGAGATCCACTAAGAATTTTATGCAGATGCAATATGAGAAAAATAAGATTTTCACTAAAACTATGGAGGAATAGTCTATCATCTTGAAAAACATTAGTCATCAGCTTGAGAATCTGAATAGGGAAATTCCTAGTCTACAGTCAAAAAATTTGAGTGCTGAGAAAAATATATTCTCTTTGTCTGAAGCTCAAACTTTCTTAGTTAATAAAATGGCCGCTAAACCTGAAACTATGGAAAACATATTTGCTACTGCTCATGCCATATAAGTTACTATTGATAAAAATGTTAGGTTGTTAGCTCAACTTCATGCTAGGTGAGAAAGGGAAGCTGAAATTGATAGAAACAATAGTGTGTGCACTATCACCACTAAACCACAAGTAGCCCCTATTCCTCCTCCTACTATGCCTACCACTAGTGATGCTAAGTTTGACTTTGATATTGATGGTTGCAATATTTCTGAAGTGATTATGTTCCTGCAAAAGCTTGCTAGAAGTCCTGATGCTAGTGATATGCATGTTGCCTTTACCAAACACATTACAGATGCTCTTGTTAAGATTAAGGAAGAGAAATTAAAACACAAAGCTTCTATTCCTACAAAAGTAGAAGATAATTGGGAACCCATTATTAATATGCAAGTGAATGACTTTGATCTCAAAGCTTCATGTGATCTTGGTTATAGTGTCTCTATTATGCCTAGGAAGATTTATGAAACGCTTGATTTGCCACCATTAGAAGATTGTTAATTGAATGTCCCACTCAATGATAATGCTAAGAAGAAACTCATAGGGAGTATTAATGATGTTCTCATTATGGTTAACAATGCTTATGTCCCTATTGATTTCTATGTTTTGGATGTTGAATACAATGCTTCTTGTCCTATTACTTTGGGAAGACCTTTTCTTAGAATAGTTGGTGTCATCATTGATATGAAAGAAGGCACCATTAAATATAATTTTCCATTAAAGAAAGGTATTGAAAACTTCCCTATAAGAAGAGAGAAGTTACTTTTTGCTCCTCCTTTGAAAGCAAGGTTTGATGTTAATGCTTCTTCATTTGAAAATACTTGATTCTTCTAGCTTATTGTGCCTAACTTAAAGGCGTTAAAGAAAAATACTTGTTGGGAGATAATCCAAGAGTTTCCTTGAGTCTTGGAAGTTATTACTTCTGTAATGACCTCTGCTTATCCTTTTTGTTTGTTTTTTGTGCCAATAATGACCTCTAATGAGAGGGAAATAAGATTTGGGGAGTTATTGTATCGAAACAGATTTCTATCCTCCACCAAAAAAACTCGTGAGGAGGCTCTGTAACTCGGATTGAGCTCAACATTTTCAAATAAATCCCCCAATATGTTAGCTAACTTTCATTAGTTTAACACTTTTTTATTTGAGCAACATAAGATGTTCGAAAAAATTTGTTTCTACCTACTAGTCTGTTTTGACAGATTTCTGCCATTATTTGTATTTGCTTCTTATTGATTCCTTTTTGAGCTCTCTTCGGGTAAATTGAGTTTATTTGAAGGAGTTACTACAGTAGCTTGTGTTTTTAGTGAAAATCCTTGTTGTTCCAAAGCTTTGCCAGGGGTATAATATCTTTTGAATAAGCTAATGTTGCTAATGAAGATTGTGTGAAGTTTTGTATGAAGGAAAAAATTTAGGTGTAGAGAGAGAATGATGCAATAAGATGAAGAATGGAAAAAAGCTAAAGCTTGGGGATGCTACCATGGTGTCACCACAAGAAATATCCAAGAGGTACAAGCGTTAAACCTTGGGGATGCCTTGGGCATCCCCTTCTTCATCAATAAAAAGCTCAGGTCTGTCTAGACACTTCGTTTTTATTGTTTCATGCACAGTTGTGTTGTTCTTGGAGCGTCTTAGTTTTCATTTGCTTTGCTTAGTTTGTTTAGTTTGATTTAGTAGTTTGGACCCCCGTTCTCGCTGTGTTGTTTTGAAAATAAGTTTGCTTGGTGTTTGGAAAGGAGTAGTAAGTTCTTGCTTGAAGTGCAAGAGGAGCTTGCATTGACTGTGACTTAGACTTTAGCATGACATGCTAGGTGTTGTTTTGGCATTATGCTTAGTGATTATTGTTGTAGCATGTCTTGTTCCAAACAATTGGGATTGCTTAGTGTGCCTTAAAGAAATTATGCGTTGTATTAGCATGCAAAAGCATAGTATTGTGGTTTTCTCCTTTAATGTTTTGCTTGGGTTGACTTGGCACATGATCACACCATGCTATGACTATGACAAGTCACCATTATCCTATATGATCATTTAGTCCTTGACTTGTAGTACCACTCTTTGCTTTGATTAGTTTGCTTTGTTGCATTGTATAATTATGGCCATTATTGCTCTCTTAGTTGGTTGCTCCCAGTCTTTTGCTAGCCTCCACTTGTATGAGTAAATCCTACTCATGCTGCCAACTCCCAAGAAACCAAGTTATTTTAAAGTGTCCACTATAAACTCCTATGCATGGTGTGTTACACCATTCCAAAGTATATTCTTGTTTTCACCTATCTTCCAATTAAAAACTATTTTATTATGTGAAAACTTAGTGATTGATACGTTGGAAACGTATCTATAATTTTTGATGCTCCATGCTTATTTAGTATCTACTTTTCTTTACTTGTCCACACTTTGAGGTGATTTTTACATGTTTTCTTGTACTAACATATTAACAAGTTGCAACAGTGCCAAATGCCTGTTTTCTGCTCTTTTTGGTTTCAGAAAATTTAGTAAAGAAATATTCTTGGAATTGGACGGGACGAAGAACAAAGTCAATAACTTTCCGTGGGGAACAAGAAGTTGAGAGGGGAGCCCGGAATCTGTTAGACCCCTCCTTTATAAAGGTAAGGATCCCTGTGATTGCAATGCTAGTCCCTGGATCATTGCTAGCATCCACAGTTTAAGATGAAGTACACAGATACAATGGTCGTTTATTACATTCATTCCAGAGATGAAACATAGTCTTTTACAACTCAGGGCCATAGGCCTAATACAAGAGTATAATGAATAAGTAAATAAACATAAGTATTCATCTTCATGTGCCACAGGCAAGCATGTTGAGTGTAGACTCATGACTCCTATTCATCATCGGAGTAACCTGCAACATCACAAGTTACAGCCACAGAGGGTCAATACTTTGGAATAGTATTGGCAAGTGATACCTTAGTATATTTTTAGTGGACTATATTACTATATGCATTTTGGCTAAGTGTAGCTTGGCTTGCTTTGCTTGAAAAATAGGTTTTACCTATTAGTTGAAATCACCAAGTTTTTCTTTATCAAAAACTTCCCAAGAAACCACCAATAGACATTGGGGTCCTTCACCCTTGTTCACCCACAAGTTTTATTTTAGAAGTTGGAGTGATGAGATTCTTGTAGCTTCCATGTTTTGATGCTCAAGTTGTCCATTGCCTTGGACTAGGCTAAGTACTTAGGTTTTTCCATCTGTAGAGGTTGTGCACTTTCCCCACCAGACTTGGTTTCCCAAGACAGGACCTTTTAGAAGCTTTTCCTTAGTCAAATGGACGCGTTCCATCCTATCAATCCCTTCTACCACCAACTGTCCAAAAGACTAAGTTCTAGCTACCTATATGATCAAGGCAGAGCCCATTTTGCCAAGTGGTTGCACTGAAAGCTTTCTCAACACTTGGCCTCCAAATCTCTTTGTGCCTGGGTGGCATACCACAAGTGAGATACACAACCCAAGTCCATGGCCTTGTGTAACCACTCAACATAACCCAATCCTTCCATTCCACCCAGGAGGTTCATTTGACTTGGTTGTTTTATTAGGAAAGCATAAGTCTCATGACTTAGAAATATTTTCATCATAGTGAGTATAGATTTTTACCAACCCTTGTTTGCTAAATAGCTAGGCTAAGCATGGTATGATAACTTAACTTAGGAATATTTCCTAGCAATTCTACAATTCTACACTACTTAGGATTCCCCAACTTGGCATTAGGCAAAATATAGCATGCAAGACTTAGCAAAAATATCTAATGCTAGTACAAAACATAGGATAGAAATATTCATGAAAATATCACTTGCCTTGGTAGTGGGGAGAGTAGCACTCTTCACAATCACAATCACTAGCAAAATCTACACAAAAATTATAGCATACAATTACACACAATTATATTCCATCAAAAATAATATGAATGCATGCATGCAATAATTTTACCAAGTGGTGATTTTGAAACTTCTACCAAGCATGCACATGTTTACAGAAACTTAACAAGTCACAAGTTTGCCAACTAAAATTATTTGGTACTAATATAATTTACCAAAATAAATCTATACTTAAAATAGCCTTAAACATGTTTCTACAAATAAAGTAATTTTAACTGTTACTATTTTTTAAACACATTGGATATTCAGAAAGGTCTTGTTTCACTAAATCCAACGGTATAAAGTTTGCAAAAATCCAACGTGGCAATCAAAAGTTATAAGCATTTGAAATTTGAATCAAATTCTGGTTTTAATTCTGTTTTTAGTTCTAACACTTGCCACGCGTCGCGTCCCTATTGGCGCGTACCGCTTCGGTTGGATCGGGTCCTGCGGACCGCATGATCTAAGTGATATCTGGCGGCTCAGACGCGCGCGTACCTCTTCGTCCTCTTTCTAATCTACGCCACAGGATCTAGATCCAACGTTCCTAATCAACCTAACCATACTCGGGCGGCGCTAGCGGCGTCAACTGGCGGCGGCGCGTCTGACTATGGCGGTGTCGGCGTTCTACATCGCCCCAGGAAGCAAGAAGGTGCTTACCAGATCCGCAAAGGCATGCTGAAGCTCGACGTGGTACTGGTTTGCGGAGGGGCGCTCGGATGTGGCTGAGAGAGCTCGTCGGAGTCGTGCACGGCGTCGGGTGGTTGTTGTCGGAGTCGTTGCCGAGGTTCTGCGTCGCCCTAACACCAACTAGAGGGTTTAGGAGATGCGCAAAAACGTGGCGAACAATCTCGTGTGAGTCAGAAGTGAAGGGGCGCACGGGACTTACGGAATTTGGTCGCCGGAGTCGAGATGGTCGTCAGATGCTTGCGGCGTCGAACGGGAACGGCGACCTGGGGCAGTACAGGATGAACTGGTGGGGTCAGGAGGTGCACAAGAAGATTGCGAAGTGGTTCGAATGAATCAGAGAGGAAGGGGCGCACGGGGCTCACCGGAATCGATCGCCGGAGTGAGCTCTGTCTGCGGCGGTGTTGTGTGAGTCGTGGGCAGCCTGGTGGCGTGAAGGCAGAATTGACTGGGGAAAAATGGTCGCTAGGAGGTGGGGATCTTATAGCCGGAGCCTCGACAGGAAACGCTCGCGGATTAATGCCCAATTATGCCGCGCCATTACCGGCCATGACTACAGTTGCGACGTGGTCGCGGGCGCGGTTTGGGGAAGACGAGAACAGCGTGGGCAGGGCCCGCTCGTCAGCGATGTGCGCGAGGTGAGGGTGGGGTCTGGTCGTCAGTGACCGTCTGGGTGCGCTGGCGCGTGCGAGAGGAAAAGAAAACTCCCGGGTGGGCTTGTTGGGCTCGATTCGAGGCTGGGCCAAAAACCTGGCGCGTGGCCTTTCCTTTGTTTATTTCTTTTTCCTTTTCTATTTTGATTTTCTGGGTAGATTTTCAAATGAAATCGAGTTCAATTTGAATTCAAATTTTCCTGGAATTTTTGCAGTGAGCAGCAGTCTCAAAAATGGTCATATAACCATGGGGTTGCTTTGTAAGGGATTGGTCAAGCTTGGAGATCAAAATATCAGAGGCTAGGCACTCGGTTAAAATTTGAAAGATGGTTTTTGGAACTCATTTCCATTTGAAAAACTTGGTTTTAAATCTACACTTAAATCCTATGCTCATAGAAGGCAACCTTCCTGGTTCACAACAATCAAACTTACAAGTGGTGCTAGCTATTTAAATTAAGTATGTCCACATAAAATCATGATACCGTATGTTTCTGTTTTTCTGAAATGATTTGAGAAAGCCCTAAATGATGATGGATGCAAGGATGATATGAATGAGTTTGAAATATGAATTTAGGGATGTTACACAGACCCACCCTAGGGGCGGGTGGGCCCAGCCCCGCGCCTGGCTAGGGTTTGGTGGACCTGGACGCCTCCCGGTATCGCCGCTTCACCTATAAGAAGCCCCCGATGCAGAAACCCGAAGGACCCGATCAGAAATCCACGAAACCGTCTGTAGCCGCCGCCACCATCGTCCCTAGATCGGGGGGATCTGAAGTTCTCGGCACCCTGGTGGAGGGGAGATCATCCCGGAGGCCTTCTCTCCGGTATGATTCGTGAGTAGTTCCACCTTGGACTATGGGTCCATGTAGTAGCTAGATGGTTGTATCTCCTCATTTGTGCTTTCATGTATAGATCCTATGAGCTCTGTTCATGATTAAGATCTAATCTAATTGTAATCATGCATGTTGTGTTTGCGAGGATCCGATCGATATTGAGATTATTATGTTGGTTTGATTAATGGTTTTATCTTTATGATTCTATCATGTGTGTTTTGTTTGTGATCTTGCATGCTCTCCGTTGCTAGTGGTTATCTTGGCCAAGTAGTTGCTAGTGACTCCAAGAGGGAGTATTTATGCTCGATAGTGGGTTCATGCCTCTAGTTTCCAAGGGAAGTGACAATAATCTCTTCGGTTGTAGATGTGATGTTGCTACTAGGGAGAAAACAACGGTCTCTTGTTCATGGAACATGTGGACTGTTTACCTTACACACTTTGCTTAAAGCAGTTGAAAGGATCGTATGGGCACCTGGAGGGGGGTGAATAGATTCTACTTCAAATTTTCTTCTTTTTCAGTTTAGGGTTTGACAATGAGGTAAATTCTCTAGATAATGCAACTAAGGTGAATTTACCTATATGATAAATGAGCACAAGCTAACACAACACTAAGCAAGAACAAGTAAGTAAAGTGCGGTAAAGGATACAAGTAACCAAAGTGGTGGACGCGGAGACACAAGGATTTGTTTCCCGTAGTTCCTTCCTTTTGAGGGGAAGTACGTCTACGTTTGGAGAGGGGGTGGTTTAAAACCACCAACGCCACGAGAGGCCTCCCTTGTTCTCCGATGAATCTCACCCCAACGGGATCGATCCACCTTCCACTATATTGGCAACCTTCGAGGTGGAAGCCGGCACCTTTACAACAAGTTCGGGGCACATATCCACAACTTAATTGGAGGCTCCCAAATACAGGCAAACTGTCAAGACAAATCAAAGACAAGCTTGTAAGAACCAAATCAAAGTTAGGGTTTCCAAAGAAACACTAGAGCTTGGGGGCCTCAAGTGAATGAGGGGGAAATGAAGATCTGTCTTGGTGAAGATGTAGATCAAGGACTCCTCCTTCAATTCTCCAAAGATCAATGACTTTGGATGGTTGGATGAAGAGATCTTGTAGATTTGGTGGCTCTAATGGAGTTGGTGTTCTTGAGGAGCTCGGGCAACTGAAGGAAGAAGATAAGGGTCCCTTTTTATAGGCAGCTCCCTCCACGAACCATTTCCTGACAGTTGTAGAAAAGTCAGACCGGAGACTCTGGTCTGTAGACCGGAGATTCCGGCCAATCTCCGGACCAGCCTCGAGACCGCGCATCTAAATGACTCAGGCCATCCATGACCCAGCAAGACCGGAGACTTCGGACTGAGCTACCACCGGAGACTCCAGGGTAACCTCCGGGGTGGGCTCCGAACCCCCAAACAGAATGTCTCAGCCCAGATCCTGAAGTCACCACCGGAGACAGATCCGGAAACTCAGGACCACACCGGAGACTCCGGTCTTGGCAGACCGGAGACTCCGGTCTGGAGTTTCCAGAATTGTGTCACATGAGTAGGGACTTTTCCCATGTGTGAGGGTGCTTTTCACATATCATAATACCAACCTGTGGACAGTGACAAACTGTAAAGTCATCTACTTGTTGTTAACGAACACCAAAAGTGATTATGACAATAAATGCCCTTTCAATCTCCCCCTTTTTGGTGTTCGATGACAACAAGTGATTTGCATGGAATAAAAATATATATGGGGATCCCCTTTACTATATGAAATAAGATAATTAAGTAAATCATGCAAGGTAGATGGTATCAATGATAACACACATAAGTCTCACATGAGTTACAACAGATAGTGCACACAAGCACATAGTCATGCACATGAATAGCAAATAACACACATGAAGTTCAAAGTTCGAATATGGCAAATAAAAGCATATAGTAGTAGCAAATCCAAAGCCCCAAATCCATGCAAAACGATGAGAATGTCTTCTCCCCCTTTGGCATCGGAACACCGAAAAAGGGAAAAAGTCCTAAGCTAGCGCCCCAATAACTCAGTAATCATCGTCATCCTCGGCATCCTCATCCTGGTGATTACCACCCTCATCATAGTCATCATCATCGTCTTCAGGAACAACAGGCCCTTTGCCATGAGGGCGAGAAGAGGAGGTACCCTGGTACCCAAAACCGGAGGTGACATCAGCAAATGTTTTCCAATCCACCAGCCTATCCTGTTGGGCATTCCATGCCCCAAATGAGAGTGTGTGATTAGACTCTGTGGACTGCTGAGCCCCATTCTCATCATTGTATTCATCCTCACCTTCCTCGTTATCCCCTTCACCTTGTTCCTTGATCTCCTTGAGGAGCTTCTCAATGCGTCGGTTGTTTTGGTAGGATGCATGCAGCTGCTTACGGATGTCAACGTTCATGCAACAAAGGGTCCTCTCCCAAAAGCTGGCCTTCTTGACCCTCTCATGCACATAGTCGCGAGTCATAGTAGGCATAGGGGCATTGGAGGCATTCTTCCTTTGAACTCTAGGCGGGGAGGGATCCCTCTCAGTCTCAATCTCCTCATCATCATCCCCATAGCGACGCCTCGGGGCAGGCCCCATACGCCCCTTCTGCTGCAGTGAGACCATGGCGTGATCAGTGAGGTCTGGTGGTATGCCAAGTGGAGAATCATGCTCCTGGGAGTTGATGAGCCTCATAACCAAGGGTGCATATGGAGGATATTTCTTGTAAAGAATAGCACGGAACATCTCCTCGAAAATAAAATCCATCACATCAATAGGTGCAGCATCTGCCTCTGGTCCAGCATTGTAGATCCGGTGAGTGTGGTATAGAAGGTTGACAAGCCCACCCCTAATCGCATCATTATTACCAGCACTAGGTGCAATGGTATGACGGAAAATTGTTAGCATAAGGTTGTAGAGAGTCTTGAGTCCCTTGGACCCTCCCACAACACCCTCGTCATACAGAGGCACCAGCTTCAACTTGTTCTCACCCAGAGCTGCTGAGTGCATACGCAGCCCAACAGGAGTGGATACTCCATGAAAGATCTCAAAAATGACGTTGGCAAAGTCATGGAATGTAGCTGTGCAGCGAGTGGTACCAGACATCCAAACCATAGTCCTGTCTTGATCAGACCCAAACACAACCGTGGCATAGAACTGTTGTACAAGGTGTACATTGTAGTCTTCACGCAGCTCCATCAAGTTATACAGTCCCAGCTTCTCACAGATCCACAAAGCATCATTGAAGTAGGGGCTGAGGCGCATCTGCTCAACACTCATGAACTTCTGAGGGCAGACCGGTGATTTGGTGAGCACACCATACACGTCCTTCATGAACACAACCTGTTCCTTCCTCCAGAAACGAGGGTCATCACTAGTACGAGGCAGCGTATAGAAATCTGTCTTTCTCAGCTCACGGTACTCCTCTTTTGACATTTTGGCCAAGGTCTGAAGGTTGTCATATTTGGCCTTCTTGGCACGGTCCTCTCGTTCAGCCCTCTCTTGGTCCCTCTTCAAATAGGTTGCATCATGTGCCAGCTGTTTGCGGTTGGAAGGAGGCACAATAAACTGACCCTAAGCTTCATCATAGCGAGGATCGCCCCTTTGGGACTTGGCCTTGGTACGACGAGGACGACTAGAGCCATCACTTGTGAACAACAGTGAGAGAGATAGCATGGAGATGAGTATATATGTCCCAACAATGTAGTACAAGGACTTTGATGCATTTCTGGTCTGTTTGATTCATCCACCACCGGAGTCTCTGCACCTCATACCAGAGTCTCCGGCTTAGACCGGAGTCTCCGGTCCTGGAGACCGGAGTCTCCGGCCTGGACCGGAGTCTCCGGCCCTAAGTCCAGAATCTCCGGTCGGGAGGCTCAGGCATGAGATGGGGAGATGCTGGTGGGGATGAATCTAGCAGATCGGGCAATGCAACAAGGCTAAAGTACTAGAGTGCACGCAAACAAGTGATTCCAATGGATAAATCAGCACCAATCCTCAAAAACACATCTAGAGATGAACCCTAGGAGAAAAAGTAGAGGGGAAGTACCAGATCTGTCCATGGGATCAATTCCTCTGGTGGGAATGACCCAATGGAGGAGAGGGGAAGGTTGTCCGGCGGCACGGCGGATCCCGGGGGCTTCTTGACCTCCGGGGAGGAGTTTTGGAAGAGGAGGCGACGGGTTTGGAGTTAGGGGACGGGGTAAAGAATGAGGAACTGTTGTACCAGTTCACCCCGCCCCCTACTTTAAGTGGCAGAAACCGTCTGGACTGGAGACTCCGGTCTACACCGGACACTCCGGTCTTCCTCGACCAAAAGTTCTAGGATAGGTGTTTTGGGGACATATATGAGAGATAGACAGTTTTAAGATAGGGAAAGGGCTTGGGTTGAGACATCAAACTGTGAAGAACCAATAAGAGCCATAGGAATTCACAAAAGCATTCAGAAAAGCTCCAAGAGACTAGAATCAAGCAAATGACAAGCATGAGTAAGTACCAACCTCTCGAATGAGAGAGGGCGGTGGCCTAGGCCACCATATTTGAGTATACTCGGCTTGGCACCACGAAGATATATCTTGGGTCCATTACCGAAACTCATCATTAAGCTCACATATCACAAAATGATATTAAGAGGAATGATTTTGATTGCTTTGGGCATAATGGGAGGAGGGATGGTCCAATCAATTAGGACCGCACTCCCCCTATATCCATGCCTACACCTAAACCAAATATGGGTCGAAGCATAGATGAGAATGCAAGAAAATCAAGTCAAGCTCCTTGAATCTACGACATTTAGTTCATTCCTCAAATAGCAAAACCTTGCTTCATCAAGTGGCTTCATGAAGATATCGGCAAGTTGATCTTTGGTTGACACATATGATAGATCAATATCACCTCGAGCAACATGATATCTAATGAAGTGATGGCGAATCTCAATATGCTTTTTCCTTGTGTGATCCACCGGTTTGTAGGCAATCTTGATGGCACTTTCATTGTCACATAGAAGAGGCACTTTGTCACAATGGACACCGTATTCCTTTAAAGTTTGCCTCATCTGTAGCAATTGGGTGCAAGCACTAGCAGCTGCCACATACTCGGCTTCGGCGGTGAAGAGAGATATACAATTTTTCTTCTAAGAAGACCAACATACCAAGGACCTACCAAGGAATTTGCAAGCCCCAGATGTTGATTTTCTATCATCCTTATCACCCGCCCAATCCGAATCCGTGTATCCAGAAAGAGCAAATGTTGAGCCTCGAGGATACCAAAGACCATAAAATAGGGTATGAACTAAGTATCGAAAGATTCTCTTGACCGCCATTAAATGGCTTTCTTTAGAAGCCGCTTGATATCTTGCACACACACCTACACTCAACACAATATCGGGTCTAGATGCACAAAGGTAAAGCAAAGAACCAATCATAGACCGGTATACCTTTTGATCCACATCTTTACCATTTGGATTTTGTTCTAGGCGAGTCTTTGTAGCCACGGGAGTAGGATCTCCATTTAAATCTTGCATTTTGAATCTCTTGAGCATATCTTGAGTATACTTGGCTTGATTGAAGAATGTCCCTCCTCTAACTTGCTTGATCTCAAAACCAAGAAATACTCTCAACTACCCCATCAAAGACATCAGGAACCTACTAGTCATAAGCTTTGAGAATTCATCATTAAAAGCTTTGTTAGATGAGCCAAAGATAATATCATCAACATATATTTGGCATACAAAAAGCTCCCCATTGACTTTCTTAGTAAAAAGAGTGGGATCGATTTTCCCAACCTCAAATCCACGGTCAAACAATAGCTCTCTAAGGTGCTCATACCACGTGCGTGGGGCTTGCTTGAGCCCATAGAGCGCCTTATCAAGTTTGTAGACATGGTTTGGGAAGTTAGGGTCCTCAAATCCTGGGGTTTGCTTAACATATACCAACTCATTTAGTGGACCATAAAGAAATGCACTTTCTACATCCATTTGTTGCAACTTGAAGTTATGATGTGCCGCATAAGCAAGAAGGATATGGATGGACTCAAGGCAAGCCACGAGAGCATAAGTCTCTCCATAGTTAATGCCTTCAATTTGAGAGAACCCTTGTGCAACCAATCTAGCCTTGGTCCTTACTATAATTCCATGCTCATCTTGCTTGTTCTTGAATATCCACCTTGTTCCAATAACATTGCGGCAGTCCTTTGGCTTCTCTACTAACTTCCATACTTTGTTTCTCTCAAAGTTGTTAAGCTCTTTGTGCATAGCTTCTAGCCAATCCGAATCTTCAAGAGATTCCCACACTTTCTTTGGTTCAATCATGGAGATGTGTGCTTGGTGTTCACTAAACCTCTTCAATTGTTCTCTTGTGGAAATGCCTTTCCTTAGGTCACCAACTACATTTTGTAGAGAGTGGTCTCTTAATTCCAACATTGTTTCCTTTCTAGCTTCGCGAAGAGCGTGGATCTCCGTGTTGTTTCTTGGGGGACCCTCTTCATCATTTTAATCCTCGTCTTAACCATCAACTCGACCTTGATCATCATCGGAATCATTCTCTTCATTTAGAGGCAAAGATTGGCCTTGTTCTTGATCAAGTGCTCTTCTAGCATCAATTTGAGCTTGTCTCAAAGCATTTTGTACGGATCTTCCTTGAGTAATTGCCTTGGCACCACTTGACATCCTGGAGAATGAATCAAGCTCCCCTTGACTAGAGTTGTCGCTATGATCATCATGTGGAGGGTCCACATCTTGTCTTTGGCTTGATTCATTGCCCTCCTTGGTGGATGGAGCTTGTTGATGTTGTGAAGATGAGGGCTCCACTTGAGTGGAGCATAGTTCTTCTCGATCCGCCATAAGGGGTTCCTCAACAGGGCGGATATATCCCACACCCATTCTTCCTATGGCATCCTGAGGCATTTCATCATCTGCATCACAAGCATCAACACGCCCCCCTTGGGGACCATCATATTCTTCAAAGGTCACACTACAAGATTCTATGACGGCTCCGGAGAGCTTATCATAGATTCTATAAGTGTGAGATTCAAGACCATAGCCAACAAAAATACCCTCTAATGCTTTAGACTCGAATTTGGACAAACGAACACCTTTTATGAGATAGAAACACTTACAATGGAAAACCCGAAAGTAAGATATGTTGGGCTTGTTACCGGTAAGTATTTCATATGGAGTCTTGTTGATTTCTTTGTGGAGGTAGAGCCGGTTTGAAGCATGGAAAGCGGTGGAGATGGCTTCGACCCAAAAGTTGTATGGAGATTTAAACTCCGCCAACATGGTCCTAGCCATCTCAATAAGAGTCCGGTTCTTCCTTTCGGCCACACCATTTTGTTGAGGGGTGTATGCAGCGGAATACTGATGTTTTATCCCCTCATCACTAAGGAAATCATTCAAGGTGTAGTTCTTGAACTCGGTGCCATTGTCGCTTATTATAATCAACACGAGAACATTATATTGTCGTTGAACCAAGTTGATGCAGTCGATGAAGGTCTTTTGGGTCTCACTCTTCAACTTGAAGAAATAAACCCAAGAGTATCTTGAAAAGTCATCAACAATCACCAAGCAATATTTCTTCCCACCAAGACTTGCATGAGATGGAGGACCAAAGAGGTCCACATGGAGGAGCTCCAAAATCTTGGTTGACTTGATGCGGTTCTTAGGCTTGTGAGAAGCATCATGCATCTTCCCTAGAACACATGCCCTGCAAACACGATCTTTGGCAAAGGAAACATTTTATTTTAGTCCAACAATATGGCCCTCCTTATGGAGACTTTGCAAAGTTCTCATATTGACATGGGCTAGTCGGCGATGCCATAGCCAACCCACATCAGCCTTTCCGAATAAGCACATCGCACTTGTAGTGGCTTGCCCCGAAAAGTCCACCACATACAAGTCATGTTCGACGTACCCAACGAAAGCGACTTTGAGAGACTTGCTCCACATGAGGACCACAATATAATCATCTATAAATACGGCAAAGCCCATCTTTCCAAGAGCACAGACTGAAAGTAAATTGTAACCAAGGGTCTCAACGAGCATGACGTTCACGAGTGTAATGTCGTGAGCAACCACTACCTTGCCAAAACCCATTATCTTAGACTTTGACTTGTCGGCATATGTAACAGATATTTGATCGTCATTTGGCCTTAGATCTTGGACAATAGAAGAGCTTCCGGTCATATGACTTGTGTAACCACTATCAAGCACCCACTTTGACCCTCCGGAAGCATACGTTTACAAAAGATCAAGCTAATTTTTAGGTACCCATTTTTCAATGGGTCCTCTTTTGTTATCAACAAGGGTCTTGGGAACCCAAATGGACCAAGCAATATAACCATCATATGGGCCAACATATTGTGCATACACATCACCATAATAATCACGCATTAGAACATAGTGAGGGTTAGCACTTCCCGCAAAGTCATCATGAGACATAGTTTTACCACTTGTGGTCTTACTATCCACAATGGCCTTGTTTGTCTCTTGTGTGGGATTGGCCTTCTTCTTGTTGTTGTTCTTATTCTTCTTAGTTTTGGAGACAAAACCAATGCCCCCTTTATCACCACTAGTCCTTTGCTTACTCAAAATATCATCAATAGACTTGTTGCCTTGTGGAAATGTGGCCTTAGCAAGCTCCCCTTCAACCTAGCATTCTCTTCAAGAATAGTTGTACTACTAGATGGAATGAAGTTACTAGGTGAAGGAATATTGGGCAATTGAGTTTGAAGCATTTCATGGGACTTTGTGAGTGACAAGAGTTCACTTTCCAAAACCTTATGGGCCTTGTTAAGCAAACTAAAGTCCTCGGCAAGTTTTTCATGAACCACACCAAACTCAATCTTGTCCTTTTTAGCCCTTTTGTATTTAGCAATAGCATGATCACGCTCTTTGATGAGTTTATTCACAATAATGTCATTGGCATCATCAAGCCCTTCAAGTTTTAATTCAAGTGACATCCTAGTTTCTTGTTCGTCTTCTCGAGCATTGTTAAAGCCTCTAGCTCAATCATGTGTTCATGCCTAAGTTTACATCTTACATCTAGGATCTCTTGTGTGTGGGAAAGTTGATCTAAGATGTTACCAAAATGTATCTTAGCATCCCCTTGTAGGTTAGTCATAAACTCATCGAAAGCAATTAATTCCCTTTTAACACCAAGCGACATCTCATCATCAATTTCATCATTAGCTAAAGGAGTGGAGTGAGATGATGAGGATACCTCCGTTCCTCTTGCCATAAGGCAAGTGACGTTCTTGACAGGAGAATTCTCATTTGGAGAATCGAAGAGTGAGAATGTCGGAGTAGAAGTAGTGGCTAGAGCCGCCACACCATTAGGAGTTTCCTCTTCCTCACCTTCATTGTCGAAGGAGTATTCTTCATGAGTGATCAAGACAATTTCTCCCGACTTCTTGTTGATGGGATTCTTCTTGATGAAGGGTTTCTTGTAAGGTGCTTTGAGAGTCTTCTTCAACACAAGCTTACCCCCATGATCTTCCCTCTTCTCATATGGGCAACTTGCCACAAAGTGATAGCGGTCACCACAATTGAAGCAAGTTCTCAATCTAGTAGTGTTTTCTCTTTTCCCATTTGGGTTGCTTCTTCATTGCATTTCCATATTGGCCTTGGCGGGATTCTTCCAAAAGTTCTTTGCATAGAAGGCCATATACTGACTATGAGCAATCTTGACTTCATCGGGGTGGTCCATGGAGAGGCCTTCATCACTATCATCTTCATCCCCATGGTCCACAACTTTGGCCTTCAAAGCAACATTGACAACATTGCTCATACCAAGGGCACGAGCACGGGCATCTTTGGCATTCTTGGCGGCAACTTTGAAAGCGGCCATCTCTTGCATAACTTCATTGGAGGTCATGAGATAGTAGTTGTGTCTTCCTTGAAGGCTCTTCAAGTCGGTGGGCTCAAAGGGCATGAGTGCAATCACATATTTCCTTTTTATCCACGCATCATCCATATGTGAGGCACCCACGTTTCTAAAAGCGGTGGCGGTGGTCTTGAGCCTTTGGCACATGTCCTCATGATCTTCACCTTCCATCATGTAGAAGCCTTTGGCTTCATTGCTTAGAGCATCATACCGATTCCTCCTCATACTCTCATTTCCAACAAACAATACAGTGAGGGCATCCCAAGCTTTCTTGGCAATGCTAAAGTGCTCAACGTGTGGATAATCCTTTGTACCAAATCCTTGTTGAATCATATGCAAGGCAGTGGCATTGAGTTGACTATTGACAACCTCTCTTCTTGTCAAGTTGTTTGGATCCCCAATAAAGAGTTCGTGCTTGATGATGTTCCATAGTTCAATGCAAGAGCTGCGCATATGAGTTCTCATTAGTGATTGCCATTGAGCAAAAGTAGAAGATTCTTCAAGCTTAGGTGGGTCACCTCTATTGTAAACATGAGGGTGAGGGATAGGAGGGTCGGGAGAGTACCATGTATCACGATGCTCACCCTTCCCCCCATCATTTTGTGTGGAGGAATTAGTGTTGTCTTGTTTACCCCTTACCATCATATCCTCGGGGGATACCGGAGTATTCCCTTTAGGTAAAGCGGATGGAGGATCCTCTTGAGGAGAGGGGGATGATGATCCACCTTTGTCTTTAAGAAGTTGCTCAAGCATATTCTTGACTTTGTTGACCAAGGAAGAGCTCAATATTGTTTCCAAGTTTTTGAGATCTTCCATGGTCACCGTGGTAGGCTCACCATCACCATCCCCATCACGGCTACCCATATTATTGTTGGAATTATGCCCTAGAGGCAATAATAAAGATGTTATTATTATAATTCTTGTTCATGATAAAGTTTATATTCCATTCTAGAATTGTATTAAGCGGAAACATTAATACTTGTGTGGTTTGTGAACAACACCGTGTCCCTGGTACGCCTCTAAGGACTAGCTCATTGATCAATGATGGTTAAGGTTTCCTAACCATAGACATGAGTTGTCAATTGATAATGAGATCATATCATTGGGAGAATGATATGATGGACAGACCCAAACTAAGCGAAGCAATTAGATCGTTTCATCGTGTTCATCTTTGCGAAGCTTTTCCTATGTCAAATATTGTA
Organism: Avena sativa; assembly: GCA_916181665.1. Classification (NCBI taxonomy): domain Eukaryota; kingdom Viridiplantae; phylum Streptophyta; class Magnoliopsida; order Poales; family Poaceae; genus Avena; species Avena sativa. The sequence continues at coordinate 55,242,480 of OV702284.1, read as the reverse complement.
TTCCTTAGACCATGAGATAATGCAACTCCCTATTACCGGAAGAAAGCTTTGAGGTCATCAAACGTCATCCTATGAGAGGGTGATCATAAAGGTGTCTCTCAGGTGATCGGAAAGTATCTGTTGGGTTGTATGTATCGAGATGGAATTTGTCCCTCCCAAGTCGGAGAGATATACTTCGGGCCCACTCGGCAATCGATATCAACACCGCTTGCAAGCATGTGGTTAAGGAGTTAATCACAAAGTGATATCGGATTACGGAACGAGTAAAGTACTTGCTGTGAACGAGATTGAACTAGGTATGACGGTACCGACGATCGAATCTCGGGCAAGTAAAATATCGCGAGACGAAGGGAATATATATATGGGATTGATTGAATCCTGGCATCGTGGTTCATCCGATATGATCATCGATGAATGTGTGGGAGTCAATATGGGTGCCCAGACCCCGCTGTTGATTGTTGATAGAAGATCATGTCTGCATATTCTCGAACCCGCAGGGTCACACACTTAACGTATCTCGACGCTAGGATAGATTGGATAATTGGTTTATGAATTTTTGTTCGGAGTCTCGGATGGGATCCGGGACATCACGAGAGGTTCCGGAATGGTCCGGAGAATAAGATTCATATAAGGCAGTGCAGTTTTTGGAGTTCGGAATTGTTCCGGGTTAATCGGTATTGTACCGGAAGCTTCTAGAACCTTCCGGAAGGGGACCAACGTGGCCCCACCTTCCGGGAGGGGGCATGGGCCTATGAGGGAGTGTCCTGGCCGCATTGGGCCAGGGGCACAAGGCCCCATAGGGCCCAGCCGATCCTAGAGAGTTTAAATCGTTTAAACTAGAGATAGGGTTTCTAGAAGAGGGGAGAGTCCATGCCCCCCACTCCTTATCCTTTGGGCTTGGGGGAGGGGCTAGGGCTGCGCCCCCCCTCTATATAAAGAGGGGTGGGGGCGCACCAACCCCCCACACCTCTCCTCCAAACCCTAGCCGCCTTGCTAGCTTTCCTCTCTCCCTCCCGACTGTTTGTAGGCGAAGCCCTGCTGCAGAAATTCTCCACCATATACACCACGCCGTCGTGTTGTAGATCCAATCTATCTCTCCACCATACTTGCTGGTCCGAGGAAGGAGGAGACGTCGAGGTGCTGCACGTGTGCATCTCACGGAGGCACCGCCACTTGTGGTGCTAGATCGGATCGGATCGCGAGGAGGAGAAGCGAGTACGACTACATCACCCACGTTCCGACGAACGTTCCGCTGTGCGAATCTTCAAGGGTATGAAGATCTAATCCAATATCTCTCGTTGATTGCATCTCCTAGATTAGATCTTGGCTTTCCCTCTGTTCGCATCCGTATAAAACTTTGATTTACTATGCCGCGAAACCCTTCAGTGGTATCAGAGCTAGATCTATGCGTAGATGTGTTTCACGAGTAGAACGCAACATGGTTGTTGCGAGCGTTGATGTTTTCTGTTGCAAGCCTCTTATTTGTGTTCTTCTTATGACGCGGGATAGTGAGATTGAAGCGGTCCAGGCCAACCTTACGCGACGTCGTTCGCGAGACCGGCTCCGCACTTGACGTGTGGCTTGTTCCACACATGCGGCTGGTGGATGTCAGTTTCTCTCACTATAGTTGTCATGGGGTTAACACCGGAGTTTGGTAACCATAATATCACCGTTGTGGCTTTCCGTAGGTAAGAATCGTTCTTAGCATCTACTCCCATAAGCCACGTAAAACATGCAACAACAAAGTAGAGGCGTCTAACTTGTTTTTGCAGGGAGTGTTTTCTGTGATATGGTATGGCCCAAGATGTGATGTGTATATTGTATGCGATGATCATGTTTTGTAATGTTTCACAACTTGCATGTCGATGAGTACACAACCGGAAGGAGCCATATGGTTGTCTTTATAATTGTGTATGACCTGCGAGTCAACTTCTTATACGCCATGTAATAGCTTTACTTTATCGCTAAGTAGTTAGCAATAGTTGTAGTTGCTATTCGTGGTGGAGGCAATCATGGTGGAGTGATGGAGATCATGCCGGAACGCACAAGATGGAGATCATTGCGCGAAGATTGGCTATACCATGTCACATAAAGGTATATGCATGTGATGTTTATCCCTTTATGTATCTTATTATGCTTAGATCGCGACGGTAGCATTATAAGATGATTCCTCACTTAAAGATCAAGATAAAAACTGTGTTCTCCCCAAGTATGCACCGTTGCGAAAGTTCGTCGTTTCCAAGCATCACGTGATGATCGGGTGCTATAGACTCTACGCTCACATACAACGGGTGCAAGCCAGTTTTGCACACGCGGAAATACTTGGGTCTAACTTGACGAGCCTAGCATGTACAAACATGGCCTCGGAACACAAGAACCGAAAGGTTAAGCATGAGTCATATGAATGATATGGTCGACACTTCGTTGTCCACCATTGAAACCACATCTCTTCTCGTGATGATCGGATTAGGTGTGGTGAATTTGGATCGTGTTCACTAAACAACTTGAGGGATGTTGAATTTAGTGGGAGTTCATCTAGTAATTTGATTAAGTTGAACTATTTATCATGAACATAGTCTAAATTGTACTTGCCAATACTGTAGATCACATGGCCAAGTCCAACTTCAACTTCAACGTTTTTGCTGAGAAGGAAAAGCTTAGAAACAATGCGTCTAACATTACCAATTGGTTCCGCAATCTAAGAATCATTCTGTCTGGCGGACAAAAGGACTATGTCCTTGGGAAAGTGTTAGGTGACCCCCCTGCTGCAACTGCGCCGGCTGATGAGAAAGCTGTCTATCAGTCGCGCAAAGATGATTATGGTGTGATTAAGAGCACCATGTTGTTTGCTATGGAACCGGAGCTTCAAAATTGTTTTGAAGAGTATCCCGGGCCCTTCGAGATTCTCGAGGAGCTGAAAACCATGTTTCAGACTCAGGCCCGTTCTGAGAGATATGAGATCTCCGAGAAGTTCTTTAACTGCAAGATGGAGGAAGGGAGTTCCGTTAGTGAGCACGCCATAAAGATGACGGGCTACACTCAACGCCTTGAGCAACTGGAATGCACGATTCCAGGGGAGCTCAAGATTGACAGGGTTCTGCAATCACTCCCTCCCAGCTACAAAAGTTTTGTAGTGACTCATAATCAGATTGGTTCCACTGATACGATCACCGAGCTCTTCGCAAAGCTGAAGGCTGCAGAGGTGGACATCAAGAAGGATAATCATGTGTTGATGGTCAACAAGCCCTCCTTTAAGAAAGGTAAGGGAGCAAAGAAACCCTTCAAGAAGGGCGGCGGCAAGTGCAATGCCCCTGCCGATAAGAAGCTCAAGTCTGGTCCTAAGCCCGACACTGAGTGCTTCTATTGCAAGGACAAGGGTCACTGGAAGCGCAACTATCCGAAGTACTTAGCGGACAAGAAGGCTGGCACCATCAAAGGTATATTTGATATACATGTTATTGATGTTTTCCTTACTAGCCCTCGTTGTAGTTCCTGGGTATTTGATACCAGTTCAGTTGCTAATATTTGTAACTCGAAACAGGAGCTACGGAATAGACGGCGGCTTGCGAGGGATGAGGTGACGATGCGCGTTGGCAACGGATCAAGAGTTGATGTGATGGCCGTCAGCACGCTCTCCTTAGTTTTACCTTCGGGATTAGTTTTAAACCTTAATAAGTGTTATTATGTGCCTGCGTTGAGCATGAACATTATTTCTGGATCGTGTTTATTGCAAGACGGTTATTCATTTAAATCGAAGAATAATGGTTGTTCTATTTATATGAGTAACATCTTTTATGGTCATGCACCTCTTGTGAATGGTTTATTTCTTCTAAATCTCGAAAGGGATGAAACACACATCCATAACATTGAGGCTAAGAGATGCAAAGTAGATAGTGATAATACTACTTATTTGTGGCACTGTCGTCTAGGTCATATTGGTGTAAAGCGCATGAAGAAACTCCATTCTGATGGACTTTTGGAGTCTCTTGATTTTGAATCATTTGACACATGCGAACCATGCCTCATGGGCAATATGATCAAAACCCCGTTCTCCGGTATGATGGAGCGAGCAACAGACTTGTTGGAAATCATACATACCGATGTATGCGGACCGATGAGTGTTTCGACGCGCGGTGGATATCGCTATTTCCTCACTTTTACCGATGACTTAAGTAGATATGGGTATATCTATTTAATGAAACATAAATCTGAAACATTTGAAAAGTTCAAGGAATTTCAGAATGAAGTGGAGAACCATCGTAACAGAAAGATTAAGTTTCTACGATCCGATCGTGGAGGTGAATATTTGAGTTATGATTTTCTCAAGCATCTTAAAGCAAGTGGAATCGTTTCACAACTCACGCCACCCGGAACACCACAGCGCAATGGTGTGTCTGAACGCCGGAATCGAACCCTATTAGATATGGTCCGATCAATGATGTCTCTTACTGATTTGCCGTTATCATTTTGGGGTTATGCATTAGAAACCGCTGCATTCACTTTAAATAGGGCTCCATCTAAATCCGTTGAGACGACACCGTATGAACTGTGGTTTGGTGCTAAACCTAAGTTGTCGTTTCTTAAAGTTTGGGGATGCGAAGCTTACGTCAAGAAGTTGATGCCGGACAAGCTCGAACCCAAAGCGGAGAAATGCGTCATAGGATACCCTAAGGAAACTATTGGGTATACCTTCTATCACAGAACCGAAGGCAAAGTGTTTGTCGCAAAGAACGGTTCCTTTCTTGAGAAGGAGTTTCTCTCGAAAGAAGTGAGTGGGAGGAAAGTAGAGCTAGACGAGGTTATTGAACCTTCTCTTGAATTGGAGAGTAGCGCAGCACCTGAAATTGTTCCAGTGCCGCCTGCACCAACAATAGAGGAAGCTAATGACAAGGATCATGAAGCTTCGGACGATGCTGCTACTGAACGTCGCAGGTCGACAAGGTCGCGTGCCCCTCCTGAGTGGTACGGCAACCCTGTCTTGACTGTCTTGTTGGTAGAAGACAGTGAACCTACGAACTATGAGGAAGCGATGATGAGCCCAGACTCTGAGAAATGGCTGGAAGCCATGAAATCCGAATTGGGATCCATGAGCGAAAACCAAGTATGGACTTTGGTGGATCCTCCTAGCGACCAAAAGGCCGTTGAGTGCAAATGGATATTCAAGAAGAAAACGAACGCGGATGGTAATGTTACCGTCTATAAAGCACGGCTTGTCGCAAAAGGTTTTCGACAAGTTCAAGGTGTTGACTACGATGAGACTTTCTCTCCCGTAGCGATGTTTAAGTCCATTCGGATTTTATTAGCAATTGCTGCGTTTCATGATTATGAAATATGGCAGATGGATGTCAAGACTGCTTTCCTCAATGGGAACATTGATGAAGAGTTGTATATGATGCAACCCGAAGGTTTTGTCGATCCTAAGGATGCTAGTAAAGTATGCAAACTTCAGTGTTCCATTTATGGACTGAAGCAAGCATCTCGGAGTTGGAACCTTCGTTTTGATCAAGTGATCAAGAGTTTTGGATTTGTTCCAAATTGCTACGAAGCTTGTATCTACAAGAAAGTGACTGGGAGCTCGGTGACGTTTCTGGTACTGTATGTGGATGACATATTGATTATCGGAAATGACATCAACATGCTTAACGATGTGAAGAGTTATTTGAACAAGTGTTTTTCAATGAAAGACCTAGGTGAAGCTGCTTATATATTGGGCATCAAAATCTATAGAGATAGACAAAGACGCCTGATAGCTTTAAGCCAGAGTACATACCTAGACAAAGTTCTGAACAGGTTCAGAATGGATAAGGCAAAGAAAGGTTCAGTGCCTATGTTGTCAGGTAAGATATTGAGCAAGGCTCAGTGTCCAGTTACGGTAAATGATAGGGAAGCTATGAGCAAAGTGCCTTATGCCTCGGCCATAGGTTTCATCATGTATGCCATGCTGTGTACTAGACCGGATGTGTCCAATGCTCTTAGTTTGACGAGCAGATATCAAAGTGATCCAGGAGTGGAACACTGGACAGCCGTGAAGAACATCCTAAAGTACCTAAATAGAACTAAAGAAATGTTCTTAGTCTATGGGGGTGATGAACAGCTTGTCGTAAAAGGTTACATCGATGCTAGTTTCGACACCGACAAGGATGATTCCAAATCTCAGACAGGATACGTTTATATTTTGAATGGAGGAGCTGTGAGCTGGAGAAGCTGCAAGCAAAGCGTGATCGCGGGATCTACAGTGGAAGCGGAATACATGGATGCTGCAGAAGCGTCAAGTGAAGGAGTTTGGATCAGAAACTTCATCACTGAGCTTGGCGTGGTTCCAAGTGCATTGGACCCACTGGAGATATTGTGTGACAACACTGGCGCCATAGCACTCGCTAAGGAACCAAGATATCATCCAAAGACCAAGCATATCAACCGCAAGTTTCATATAATCCGAGATTATATAGCAGATGGAGATCTGAACATTAGCAAAGTACATACGGATCTGAATGTCGCAGATCCATTGACTAAACCTCTTCCACGTGTAAAACATGATCAACACCTCAGTGCCATGGGTGTGAGATTGTTGCCAGATGTAAACTAGATTATTGACTCTAGTGCAAGTGGGAGACTGTTGGAATTATGCCCTAGAGGCAATAATAAAGATGTTATTATTATAATTCTTGTTCATGATAAAGTTTATATTCCATTCTAGAATTGTATTAAGCGGAAACATTAATACTTGTGTGGTTTGTGAACAACACCGTGTCCCTGGTACGCCTCTAAGGACTAGCTCATTGATCAATGATGGTTAAGGTTTCCTAACCATAGACATGAGTTGTCAATTGATAATGAGATCATATCATTGGGAGAATGATATGATGGACAGACCCAAACTAAGCGAAGCAATTAGATCGTTTCATCGTGTTCATCTTTGCGAAGCTTTTCCTATGTCAAATATTGTATTCCTTAGACCATGAGATAATGCAACTCCCTGGTACCGGAAGAAAGCTTTGAGGTCATCAAACGTCATCCTATGAGAGGGTGATCATAAAGGTGTCTCTCAGGTGATCGGAAAGTATCTGTTGGGTTGTATGTATCGAGATGGAATTTGTCCCTCCCAAGTCGGAGAGATATACTTCGGGCCCACTCGGTAATCGATATCAACACCGCTTGCAAGCATGTGGTTAAGGAGTTAATCACAAAGTGATATCGGATTACGGAACGAGTAAAGTACTTGCTGTGAACGAGATTGAACTAGGTATGACGGTACCGACGATCGAATCTCGGGCAAGTAAAATATCGCGAGACGAAGGGAATATATATATGGGATTGATTGAATCCTGGCATCGTGGTTCATCCGATATGATCATCGATGAATGTGTGGGAGTCAATATGGGTGCCCAGACCCCGCTGTTGATTGTTGATAGAAGATCATGTCTGCATATTCTCGAACCCGCAGGGTCACACACTTAACGTATCTCGACGCTAGGATAGATTGGATAATTGGTTTATGAATTTTTGTTCGGAGTCTCGGATGGGATCCGGGACATCACGAGAGGTTCCGGAATGGTCCGGAGAATAAGATTCATATAAGGCAGTGCAGTTTTTGGAGTTCGGAATTGTTCCGGGTTAATCGGTATTGTACCGGAAGCTTCTAGAACCTTCCGGAAGGGGACCAACGTGGCCCCACCTTCCGGGAGGGGGCATGGGCCTATGAGGGAGTGTCCTGGCCGCATGGGGCCAGGGGCACAAGGCCCCATAGGGCCCAGCCGATCCTAGAGAGTTTAAATCGTTTAAACTAGAGATAGGGTTTCTAGAAGAGGGGAGAGTCCATGCCCCCCACTCCTTATCCTTTGGGCTTGGGGGGAGGGGCTAGGGCTGCGCCCCCCCTCTATATAAAGAGGGGTGGGGGCGCACCAACCCCCCACACCTCTCCTCCAAACCCTAGCCGCCTTGCTAGCTTTCCTCTCTCCCTCCCGACTGTTTGTAGGCGAAGCCCTGCTGCAGAAATTCTCCACCATATACACCACACCGTCGTGTTGTAGATCCAATCTATCTCTCCACCATACTTGCTGGTCCGAGGAAGGAGGATACGTCGAGGTGCTGCACGTGTGCATCTCACGGAGGCACCGCCACTTGTGGTGCTAGATCGGATCGGATCGCGAGGAGGAGAAGCGAGTACGACTACATCACCCACGTTCCGACGAACGTTCCGCTGTGCGAATCTTCAAGGGTATGAAGATCTAATCCAATCTCTCTCGTTGATTGCATCTCCTAGATTAGATCTTGGCTTTCCCTCTGTTCGCATCCATAGAAAACTTTGATTTACTATGCCGCGAAACCCTTCAATTATCTTAGGCGGTAAAGCCCAAATAAAGAGTAGAGGCTCTGATACCAATTGAAAGGATCGTATGGGCACCTAGAGGGGGGGGTGAAAAGGTGCTACTTCAAATTTTCTTCTTTTTCATTTTAGGGTTTGACAATGAGGTAAATTATCTAGATAATGCAACTAAGGTGAATTTACCATATAAAAAATGAGCACAAGCTAACACACCACTAAGCAAGAACAAGTAAGTAAAGTGCGGTAAAGGATAGAAGTAACCAAAGTGGTGGACGCGGAGACGCAAGGATTTGTTTCCCGTAGTTCCTTCCTTTTGAGGGGAAGTACGTCTACGTTTGGAGAGGGGGTGGTTTCAAACCACCAACGCCACGAGAGGCCTCCCTTGTTCTCCGATGAATCTCACCCCAACGGGATCGATCCACCTTCCACTATATCTGCAACCTTTGAGGTGGAATCCGACACCTTTACAACAAGTTTGGGGCACACATCCACAACTTAATTGGAGGCTTCTAAATACAAGCAAGCTGTCAAGACAAATCAAAGACAAGCTTGTAAGAACCAAATCAAAGTTAGGGTTTCCAAATAAACACTAGAGCTTGGGGGCCCTCAAGTGAATGAGGGGGAAATGAAGATCTCTCTTGGTGAATATGTAGATCAAGGCCTCCTCCTTCGATTCTCCAAAGATCAATGACTTTGGATGGTTGGATGAAGAGATCTTGTAGATTTGGTGGCTCTAATGGAGTTGGTGTTCTTGAGCAGCTCGAGCAACTGAAGCAAGAAGATAAGGGTCCCTTTTTATAGGCAGCTCCCTCCACGAACCGTTTTCTGACCATTGTAGAAAAGTTAGACCGGAGACTCCGGTCTATAGACCGGAGACTCCGGTCTACACCGGAGATTTCGGCCAATCTCCAGACTAGCCTCCGGACCGCCCATCTGAATGACCCAGGCCATCCATGACCCAGCAAGACCGAAGACTCCGGTCCTCCAACACCGGAGACTCTGGACTGAGCTACCACCAGAGACTCCGGGGTAACCTCCGGAGCGGGCTCCGGACCCCCAGTCAGAATGTCCCATCCTAGATCCTGAAGTCACCACCGGAGACAGATCCGGAAACTCTGGACCACATCGGAGACTCCGGTCTTGGCAGACCGGAGACCCCGGTCTGGAGTTTCCAGAATTGTGTCACATGAGTAGGGACTTTTCCCAAGTGTGAGGGTGCTTTTCACATATCATAATACCAACCTGTGGACAGTGACAAACTGTAAAGTGATCTACTTGTTGTTAACGAACACCAAAAGTGATTATGACAATAAATGCCCTTTCAATCTCCCCCTTTTTGGTGTTCGATGACAACAAGTGATTTGCATGGAATAAAAAAATATATATGGGGCTCCCCCTGACTATTGCAATAAGATAATTAAGTAAATCATGCAAGGTAGATATTATCAACGATAACACACATAAATCTCACATGAGTTACAACAGATAGTGCACACAAGCACATAGTCACGCACATGAACAACAAATAACACACATGAAGTTCAAAGTTCGAATATGGAAAATAAAAGCAGATAGTAGCAAATCCAAAGCCCCGAATCCATGCAAAACGATGAGAATGTCTTCTCCCCCTTTGGCATCGGAACGCCGAAAAAGGGAAAAAGTCCTAAGCTAGCGCCCCAATAACTCAGTAATCATCGTCATCCTTGGCATGACTAGGGACTTTTCCCAAGTGTGAGGGTGATTTTCACATATCATATTACCAACCTATGGATAGTGACAAACTGTAAAGTGATCTACTTGTTGTTAACAAACACCAAAAGTGATTATGACAATAAATGCCCTTTCAGCAGTTGTCTGTTGCATGAAACTTAATACCGGAGGGGGTTCGGATGATAACCTGAAGGTGGACTTCTAGTCATATATGCAGTTGGATGGCGGTCTATGTATCTTGTTGTATTGCCCAATCAACCTCATAGGATCTTTCTGACTAGTAATTGCATTGTTATGCCTTGCTTAGTTCCTATCAATTGCCATGTTGTAATTTGTTTACCCATCATGTCATGTTGTTTATCTAAGAAGAGCACCTCTAGTGAACTATGGACCCCGGTCCAATCTCTACCATTGATACATCTTCCACTGTTACTTGTTTACTTGGTGCAAACCACCATTACCTTCCATACCATACGTTTAATCCTTTGTTATAGCAAACCGGTGAGCTTGACAACCTCACTGTTCGTTGGGGAAAAGTCTTAAGTTTGTGTTGTACAGGTCTCCACGTTGTTTGCAACACCTGTGTGACGTTTCCTTCCTCCTTCTGGTTTGATAACATCGGTCTCAACTGAGGGAAAACCTGCTGCTTGCTCTTCACACCCTGCGCTTGGGGTTACCAACAAAGTGCCACGTCGAGCACCATCAAGACTTTCTAGCGCCGTTGCCGGGGAGGCCAAGGAGGTCTTCACTAGGGGAGTCCTTCACTTCCTTTCTCTTTACTTTGTTTTTAGTTTGGTTTGTTTCTTTTGCTTGGTTTTGTTTGCCTATTTTAAAAAAAAATAGTCTAGCTTGGTTTGCTTGCCTTATTCAAAAACACACAAAAATTAGTCCTTGCTCTAGCTCACCATGTTGCTCCCCCAGTTTGCTCTGAAAAATCTTGCAATAGGTAGTGGCTCCATAATTGGGAAATATAATATTGAAGAATTCTTTAATTATGTTAGCAAGCATGAGGATAAATCTAGAGTTGAACTTGCTCCTAATTATGAGATTCCTGCAGCTTCTCTAGTTCATATGTTGGAGGCTAGGTTTGTTAGCCTTAACCCCTTCATACAATTCTTATTCCTAAAACTAAAAGAAGAGAAGAATGTTGAAAAAAGGGAATTCATCCTTGAAACTTTATCAAAAGAATTCCATGATGTCGCTAGGGAGGCCAAAAAGGGTTTTGAACATTTCAATATGCTAGGTTCAAGTGTAGATGTTGTGGGTATTTCTGATAAAACAAAGCTTAGAGAGGAATTCAATATACCCATACCCTATAAGCTTGTTTGAATGCATGAAGCCTTTGAAAATAACTTCGATTGGATTGCCCCGGAAAATCTTTTTGATAAAGTTAGTAGACCAAAGAGAGATAAAAAAGGATCCTACAAAACCCATTTGGATGAGATGCCTTTCATAGTTGAAGAATTTGCAAGTATGAATGTTACTGCTTCCTCATTTGAAAATACTTGATTCTTCTTGCTTCTTGTGCCTAACTTAAAGGCGTTAAAGAAAAGTACTTGTTGGGAGATAACCCAAGAGTTTCTTTGAGTGTTGGAAGTTATTACTTCTATAATGACATCTCCTTATACTTTTTTTTGCTTTTTGTGCCAAGAATGACCTCTAATGAGAGGGAAATAAGATTTGGTGAGCTGCTGTCCCGAAACAGATTTCTGTCCTTCACCAAAAAAAATTCGTAAGAAGGCTCTGTAACTCGGATTGAGCTCAACATTTACGAATAAATCCCCCAGTATGTTGGATAACTTTCGTTAGTTCAACACATTTTGATTTGAGCAACAGAAGATGTTCGAAAAAATTCGCTTCTACCTACTAGTCTGTTTTGACAGATTTCTAACATTATTTCCATTTGCTTCTTATTGATTCCTTTTTGAGATTCCTTCAGGTAAATTGAGTTTCTTTGAAGGAGTTACTACAATAGCTTGTGTTTTTAGTGACAAGCCTTGCTGTTACAAAGATTTGCCAGTGGTCTAATATCTTTTGAATAAGCTAATGTTGCTAATGAAGATTGTGTGAAGTTTTGTTTAAAGGAAAAAATTCAGGTGTAGAGAGAGAATGATACAATGAGATGAAGAATGGACAAAAGCTCAAGCTTGGGGATGCCACCATAGTGTCATCCCAAGAAATATCCAAGAGGTACAAGCGTCAAAGCTTGGGGATACCCAAAGCATCCCCTTCTTCATCAATAAAAAGCTCAGGTCTGTCTAGACACTTCGTTTTTATTGTTCATGCACGGTTGTGTTTTTCTTGGAGCATCTTAGTTTTTGTTTGCTTTACTTAGTTTGTTTAGTTTGCTTTAGTATTTTGGACCCCCGCTCTCGATGTGTTGTTTTGCAAATAAGTTTGCTTGGTGTTTGGAAAGGAGTAGTAAGTTCTTGCTTGAAGTGGAAGAGGAGCTTGCATGGACTGTGACTTAAACTTTATCATGACATGCTAGGTGTTGTTTTAGCATTATGCTTAGTGATTATTGTTGTATCATGTCTTGTTCCAAACAATTGGGAGTGCTTAGTGTGCCTTGAAGAAATCATGTGTTGTTTTAGCATGCAAAATCATAGTATTGTGGTATTCTCCTTTGATGTTTTGCTTGGGTTGACATGGCACATGCTCACACCATGTTATGACAATGACAAGTCACCATTAGCCTCTATGATCATTTAGTCCTTGACTTATAGTACCACCCTTTGCTTTGATTAGTTTGCTTTGTTGCATTGCATAATTATGGCCATTATTGCTCTCTTAGTTAGTTGATCCTAGTCATTTGCTAGTCTCCACTTGTATGAGTAAGTTCTACTCATGCTTCCAACTCCCAAGAAACCAGGTTATTCCAAAGTGTCCACTATAAACTCCTATGCATGGTGTGTTACACTATTCCAAAGTATATTCTTGTTTTCACCTATCTTCCAATTAAAAAGTATTTTCTTATGTGAAAACTTAGTGATTAAAGCCATCACGAACTTGATGGCACACTTTATTCTTTGCCCCTAATAAACTTGAACCATTGTGACAACTTTGTTGTATATGCTTGCACTTATAAGTTGGAATTAGCAGAACCGCGCTGTCACGGGGAACGTTTCAACATTGCACTTATACCTTGTTGTACTCAGTTGATATCATGTTCTTTTGTCTATGGATGTCACCAATGTGAAATAAAGAGGGAACTTGTAAGTCCATGGAGTTTGTCTCTTGTGTTAGATAAACGCCTGGGCCGCTAGCCTAAGCCATGCCTAATCATGGTGGAAACTTGCAGCATCACCATAGTGACATCTATGAAGCATTCTTCTTCTTATAAAAAAAGAGACAAATTGAGAAAAGAGGAAAGAGAGAAAAAACACACCATATTCCCATGGTACATGAGAAGAATTGTTGAGATGCTCATTGTCTGCTTGCCTTGTTATTTTGGTTATGGGAAAGCTCCTGTACCATGTGCAAGGGGTACCCTGTTGGCGGTTCTCAATGATATGCAAATACTTACAGTGACAAGAACTTACCTGGACCCAAAGTTGAGTATGCATGAGGTGTGGCCCTCGTATTCAAAGGGCATGAGATTGCCAACTTATACTTCGTCAAGCATATACTCCATCTTTGCCACTTTAACCTTAACCACTTCAAGATGCTTGTGATAGGGGCAATGAGGGCTGAAAGCTAACTAGTACCATGATTTTTGGAAGCTCTTTTTGAAACTTGTAATCCCTGCTTCCTTTACAAAAATGTCTTTCTTCCACCATTATTGAGTCTCCATTAAGAGAGCATAGTTGTCATTCTGTGTGCAATGTTCCAAAGCTTATTAATTGATGCATATTGTGTTATTACTTGCTCTTGTGCTATTTGTTTCTAGTCACCCTTGTGAACTTTGCAGGTGTCCTATGCATTATATTTCTACTCTATGAGGGACAAGCTGATTGCCACTATGCTATGTTTTCTGCATGTGAAAAAACAAATGTTTTTCAATGCATGTTATTTATGATCTTTATTTGTAGCTTGCCATGTTGCATGCATAGTTACTATGTCCTATTGTTAGAACTCCATCTTTCATGCACATGTTTAGAGTTCTTTGATCTCCTCTTTCAATGTTTGCAAATGGTTGGATCTTTATTGTGAGGGTGCATGTCACCTCAAAAATTATTCTGTTTATCACTTACCTACTCGAGGACATGCAGGAGTTAAGCTTGGGGATGCTCATACGTTGGAAACGTATCTATAATTTTTGATGCTCCATGCTTGTTTTCTATCTACTTTGCTTTACTTGTCCACATTTTGAGGTGTTTTTTACATGTTTCTGGTACTAACCACGGGCGGACGTAAGGTCCCTGTTTCCCGGCGCTCGCCCGGGCTTCGACGCTGCTCGCTTCTTGCGCGTGATCGATTTTAGCGATAAAACTCCATGTTTCCGGGGGCAAAATCGTAGACATAGTGGGCAAGTGGGCCTTGAAGGCTGAAGCCTTGTGTTGGGCCCGTGCGTGCAGCCACGAATGATCCCAGGCCATAGTTATACGATTTGCTTTGGAAAATAGAATTAGGCAAACAACGACCAGCTGGTCCGGTCCTTGTGCGGCCGTTCCCCGACCTGACGCACTCTCGCACGCACGGGAAACCCTTGCCTGTCCGCGTCTGGGCGGCCGCCGCCCCGAATCAGCGAATCCCCAACCCAGAGCAGGACGGCCGACGGCGACAAACCATGGATGATGGGGATCCGGGAGGTGGAGCACCTCATGCAGATCCTTCAAGCGATGGCGGCTAGAACGGCGGCAGCAGCCGTCCTCCCAGTAAGCAGCAGCGGCCATGCCCTGCCGCATCTAGTGGCTGCAAGCGCCGGCGAGGCGATTTGGCAGCGAATACTCCGGCCGGCTCGTCAGGCAGAAGACAGACGGGTAACATTTTTACTAAAGGTTTTTACTATCTTAAATTGACATTGCTCAATTTTAGTTCAGCTTCGGTCTTGACTCTTGACTCATGAACACAAAAATTAGGAAATGGAGAACGAATTTCTCGACTCAATTGGTTCAGTTCAGCCGCTTGATTATTTATTAATGAAATTGTTCAAATTTCAGGAATTGGAAGGTTTTTGGTTGATTCATGAAGTTTACCACAACCAAATGTTGCAAATGAGGAGGAAGAGGAGCATGAGGCGGTGTTTAATCCGGATGATTTAGTGCGTGATCCTGCTCTTAGGAAACAAATTAATGAATATCATCCGGATGTACAAGACCAAGTGAAAAGAGCATACCTTTTAAAGGGTCCGACCCAACCAATTGTGAACTTTCCTAAGATGGGAAGTGGATCTAGGGGGTTTTCGAAGACTTGGTATGATAAGTATGATTGGATAGAATATAGCGAGTCTCATAATAAGGCTTATTGTTTCTATTGCTTTCTTTTTAAGCCACTTGGAAGTATACACCGTTTTGGCAATGAAGTCTTCACAAAAACGGGGTTTAGTGATTGGAAGCATGGTTACAAAGCTTTGCCCGACCATATTGGTGGAGTAAATAGTGACCATAACAAGGCAAGGTTGCATTGTGATGATTTTCGCAATCAAAGACAAAGTGTGTCTAGTAACCTTGCTCGTGCATCCAAGGAATCTGAAGAATTATATAAGATTCGTTTAACTTCTTCCTTGCATTGTGCAAGATTTCTCATTGGTCAAGGCTTGGCATTTTGGGGCCATAATGAATCTCTTAGTTCATTAAACAAGGGCAACTTTCGTGAGATGGTAGATTGGTATAAACAAAAGGATGAAAAAGTGAAGGATGCTTATGAGCATGGTGGAAATTCCAAGATGATCTCTCACAAAATCCAAAAGGATCTTTCCAAGTGTTGTGCACAAGAAGTCACCAAGGCAATTATGGGAGAAATTGGTGAGAAGAACTTCTCCGTTCTTATTGATGAATCACGTGATATATCCGTGAAAGAGCAAATGGCGGTAATGTTGAGGTTGGTAGTGTTTCTTTTGTTGTAGGTGTGTGAATAATTGTTGTCTTTTGTTGTATGTATGTGATTTAACCTTGTTGTAATTATTTTGTTGTAGGTATGTGAATAATGAAGGCAAGGTTGTGGAAAGATTTCTTTCTCTATATCATGTTCGTGAGACTACATCGGAGGCACTAAAGGACGCTCTTCTTTGCATTCTAGATCGTTACAAGTTATCTATTCATAGGCTACGAGGGCAAGGATATGATGGGGCTTCCAATATGAGAGGTGAATTCAATGGCTTGCAAAAGAAGATCTTAGATCAAAACCCTTAAGCCTTTGATGTTCATTGCTTTGCCCATCGTTTGCAATTGGTAGTTGTCTCCATTGCTAGTTCTTGTTCCTCCATTCATGATTTCTTTGAGTACATCTCCGGGATTGTGAACACATCAAATTCATCTTGCAAAAGAAGAGATGTGCTTAGAGAACAACATCATCAACATATTGTGGAAGAGGCTTGAATCAAGAAACAAGTCTCACTAGGCCCGGGGATACTAGATGGGGTTCACATTATGCAACTTTGCTTCGTTTGCACCAAATGTGGTTAGGAATATTGTTTATTCTTCACGAGGTCAATGATGAGAGTCATGGATTGACCCAAGCGGCGGGTTTGATAGAGAAAATGGAGAACTACAAATTTGTTTTAATCTTAAAGCTTATGATAAAGTTGCTTGCCATCACGGATGAGCTTTCCCATGTTTTGCAAAAGAAAGATCTAAATATTGTCCATGCAATGGAATTAGTTAGTGATGTGAAAGATCGTTTGGCCTCTTTGAGAGAAAGTGGTTGGGATTCCTTGTTTGATGATGTCCATCAATTTTGCATGGAGAAGGGTATTCCGGTTCCTCATATGGATGAACAAATACCGGTTAGGGGTCGTTCAAGGCTTGATGGGATGACCTACACTAACCTTCATTTCTACAAAGTTGAGATCTTCTATGTTGCTATTGATAAGATATGTGTTGAGATGAATCATCGCTTTTGTGAAGCTTCAATGGAGGTATTAGAGAGCTTCTCATGTCTTAGTCCAAAGAACTCCTTCTCATTGTTTGATGTGGACAAGCTTGCTCTCTTATCTTCAATTTATCGTATGGATTTCTCTAATGATGATCGAGCAACTATAAGAGGCCAACTTGAGAATTACATTCACCATGTAAGAATTCATTCATCTTTTTCTACTTGCACAACTCTTGAAAGTTTGGCTACAAAGATGGTTGAAACGGGGAAGCATTTGGTCTTTCCATTGGTCTACAAGCTTATTGAATTGGCCTTAATAATACCGGTGTCAACCGCATCGGTCGAGAGGGCTTTTTCGGCAATGAAGATCATCAAGTCCAAGTTGCGTAACAAGCTCAATAATGAATGGTTCAATGACTTGATGATATGTTACACTGAGCGGGAGATATTTGGACAACTTGATAATGGTGTTATTATTCAACGGTTTCAAGCTATGAAGAAGAGGAGGAAAAATT
This sequence comes from Avena sativa, assembly GCA_916181665.1. Lineage (NCBI taxonomy): Eukaryota > Viridiplantae > Streptophyta > Magnoliopsida > Poales > Poaceae > Avena > Avena sativa. Next base: position 55,224,954 of record OV702284.1, on the reverse strand, counting down.
TACCTCGTAAGGCTAGAGCCAATTAGCACATCATTGGTATATTTCTTTACATCATGAATTAAGAATTTAAGATGTATAAATTTTTAAGGTATCTTCACCTTATGATTTACTAATTTATCTTTCTTTTTATTATCTTGTAGGGTCTCTTTGTGGGTGCATTTGAACATTTCAACTTTTGTCGCCGACCGTCGCAGTTTCATTAGTCTTTTGGGAGTTCTTACTAATTCCTATCCTATGTAATATTAGCGCATATTAAGTTCGAATGTGTTGTAAACTCGTGAAAATTCAAATGTGTTAAGCTTATGAACATTGGAATTGGAATGTGCTATGAATGTCTTATGTATTGTATTCGTGTTTTTGCATGATTTTCATATAATGCTTATATTTGTCCGAGAAAATTTTTAGTTGCCTTGCGACGCGCCCAGGCTTCGACAAATCCCTAGGTCCGCCTCTGGTACTAACCTATTAACAAGTTGCAACAGTGCTAGATGCCCATTTTCTGCTGTTTTTGGTTTCGGAAAAGTTAGTAAAGAAATATTTTCAGAATTGGACGGGACAAACGTCAAAGTCAATTACTTTCCGTGGGGAATAAGAAGTCCAGAGGAGAGCTGGAGGGGCCAGCCAGAGGGGCCAAACCCACCCGAGGCATGGCCATATGTGGGCTCGCGCCTGGCTAGGGTTTGGTGGCCCTCGCCACCTCCCGGTCTCGCCCCTTCGCCTATAAGAAGCCCCCGATGCAGAAACCCTGAGTACCCGATTAGAAATCCACGAAACCGTCTATAGCCGCCGCCACCATAGTCTCTAAATCGGGGGGGGGATCTGAAGTTCTTCTCGACACCCTGCCGGAGGGGAGATCATCCCAGAGGCCTTCTCTCCGGTATGATTCGTGAGTAGTTCCACCTTGGACTATGGGTCCATATAGTAGCTAGATGGTTGTATCTCCTCCTTTGTGCTTTCATGTATAGATCTTGTGAGCTCCGTTCATGATCAAGATCTAATATATTTGTAATCATGCATGTTGTGTTTGCGGGGATCCGATGTATATTGAGATTATTATGTTGGTTTGATTAATGGTTTTATCTTTATGATTCTATCATGTCTGTGTTGTTTCTGATCTTGCATGCTCTCCGTTGCTAGTGGTTATCTTGGCCAAGTAGTTGCTAGTGACTCCAAGAGGGAGTATTTATGCTCGATAGTGAGTTCATGCCTCTAGTTTCCAAGGGAAGTGACAATAATCTCTTCGGTTGTAGATGTCCTGTTGCTACTACGGAGAAAACAACGGTCTCTTGTTCATGGAACATGTGGACTATTTACCTTACACACTTTGCTTAAAGCAGTTGTATGTTGCTTGCAACTTAATACTGGAGAGGGTTCGGATGACAACCTGAAGGTGGACTTCTATTCATAGATGCAGTTGGATGACAGTCTATGTATATTGTTGTATTGCCAATCAACCTCATAGGATCTTTCTGGCTAGTAATTGCATTGTTATTCCTTGCTCAGTTCCTATCAATTGCCCCGCTGTAATTTGTTTACCCTTCATGCCATGTTGTTTATCTAAGGAGAGCACCTCTAGTGAACTATGGACCCCGGTTCAATCTTTACCATTGATACATCTTCCACTGTTACCTGTTTATTTGCTGCAAACCATTACTTTCCACACCATACGTTTAATCCTTTGTCGGTGAGCTTGACAACCTCACTAATTCGTTGGGGCAAAGTCTTGAGTTTGTGTTGTGCAGGTCTCCGCATTGCTTGCAACACCTATGTGATGTTTTCTTCCTCCTACTGGTTCGATAACCTCGGTTTCTTTTTGAGGGAAACTTGCTGCTGTGCTGCTTTATACCTTCTCTTGGGGTTTTCAATGAAGCGCCCACGACAAGTGGTGGGCGCCATCAATGATCTACAAATTGTAGATGGAGGGGGCCCTGCTCACCTAGGAGCTGAGGTCAATCCAGTCATTGATGGTAAATTTATCTCGCACAACACATCACATTTAGTCAAGAGTAATATAATATACATGATTTGAAAAATGTTGATAAGTGTATCTTTGCCGAATCCAGTGGATGCTGCTGAAAAGGATGAGTACCAAATGAAGGGGTCCTTCTATTGTACCCAAGAAAAATCCAACAAATAGAGGGGGTCCTGCTATTGTACCTAAGAAAAAGCCAACAAATGAGTTAAAGAAGCCTAACAAGAGCGAGTGATGGTAGCAGTGGTTGACAGATATGTGAAGATGAAAGAGAAGCAGGCCGAGGAAAAAAAGGCGGAGTCAAATGTTTTCACTATCTCCAAGTGTATTTCTGTTGTGCAAAATATGATGGAGCTCTCACGTGTGGAGAGAGTGAAGGCTTCAAAAGTGTTCAAAATTGTTGAAAACCGAGAGACATTCCTTACTTGGGCTGCTCAAGATGAGGAGTCGACTATCATGTGGTTTCCCATAGTGATTGCAAGAGTTACCTTGAGGTAAACCTTCAATTCTTTCTCGTCTTTGTGTTGCAATAATTTTCTCGCCTTGTGCTGCAATAATTCTGCTTTCATGGCAGCTCCTGGCAATATCCTTATTCTATGTGCTTTTAATTTATAAAGTAGTATGGTTTATGAAACTTGCATCTACCTATCAGAATCTTGCATGTTAGAAGTGAAATGAAGTGAATTTTGCATGTTAGAAGTGAACTAATGTTTGTCCATGGTGATGGTCTTCTGTGTATATTACCAAGTGTGGCATCCCGCAATTCCACTACTAGAAAATCGCGTTGTTTTTGTGCATTGCATCATCATGACCGCATGCTCATGTCATCATGCCACATTGCATTTGAGCATCGTCATCATCTTGCATTTTCTTGCATAAAACTATTTGCGGAAAAACCTGTTCTTGTTTTCTAAACGCCCCGTGTTTGTTCAAACACAAAACCCGGGTCTCCGGATTATTTTGTTTTGTCTGCTATCGGTTTGCAAAAGCCCTGTTTGAAATAAATAAAATATTTAATTATTTTTAGGGGGGCAGTCGAACGGGCCGATTCGCCCCAGTCGACCACCCCCAGAATAAAATCGGTCCACCCAAACTCTAAACCTAATTCCCACCCAATCCTAATCTACCCACCAACCACAGCTCGCCACCTCACCCCTGGACCCAATCCCTACCCACCTTGCCACCTCACCAATCCCCCTCTTATTCCCCCCTCTCTCTCTTTCTCACACAGCCCCATCTACCCTCTCTCTCTTACACCCTGGCCCCACACCCCACACACTCACAGCACACACGCACCCGCCTGGCCCTCTCCCCCTGTCCCGCGGGACCCACCCCCGGCCCCACCGTCTGCCCTGCCCACACCTCCCTCTCTCCTCCCTGGCCCCACCCTCCTGGCCCCACCACTTTCCCTCTCTCCTCCCCGCTCCGACCCACTCCCCCACCTACCTACCTCCTCCCGTGCGCCGCCGACGCGCTCGCCCCTCTCCTCCGGCGCGCGTCCGCCGCCTCTCCTCCTCTCCGGCCCCTCGCCCCTCCCGGCTCCGAGCTCCGCGCCCCGCCTCCCCCGGAGCGCCGCCGCCCGCCTCCGGCCGGCCCCGCGGCGCCGCCTCCTCCGCTTCGGCCTCGCCCGCGCCGGCCTCCTCCGGCCACCACCTCCCCACCGACGCCTCCCTCACCCGAGCCCCACCCCGCTCGCGACCACCCCAGCCTCCCCCGCCTCCGGCGCCGCCCGCCCGACGCCGCGCTCGCCCGCAACCCCGCGAGCAGAACAACCTCCGGCCGCCCCCCTCGTCGTGCTTCGCCCCTCCGCCGTCCCTGGCGCTCCCCCTGCAGCCCGCGTCCGCCAGCGACCTCGCCGCCGGCCGCCTCCCCTTCCTGCAAGCCCCGGCCCGCGTCCGCCGTCCCGCCGCTCGCCGTCGAGCCGCCGCGAGCACCGCGCTCCGCCTCGCCGGTCCCGCCTCCCGGTCGTCGCTGCCGCCTGCACGCGAGGCCAGGACCGCCCCTTCTCTGTTTTCGGGCCAAGCCCTTGTCGCTGGCCGCTGTCCTCCGGTCGCCCTCCTCCCAAGCGCAGCAACCGCCGCCCACCTCGCGTCCCCTGTGCTCAGCCGAGCTGACCCGAAGCACCATCGGAGTACCATTCCAAGACCCCCTCGACAAGATATCCGATCCGACACATCGACAAGTTCGCCACGAGGAGCCGCACGAACCCGAGGGTCCGTCGACAAGACCGTCTCGTCACAAGAGCCCCGATGCCCTTTTGTCGCCAAGATCTGCATCGCTACGTGTTTCGTCGACCAATGTGCGAGGTGGAACCCGATGGCGCCGGTACCCCAAGATCTACCACACGGACGCACCACGGACTCAGAGAAACCCTCGGACGCCAAGATCGCCCACATGGAACCGAAGGTGTCGAGACCCTGAAAACCGATCCCCCCGGAGTCTGAAGACCGATACCGCCGAACCCGAGCGCCAAGATCTACTTCCCGAGACCCTGAAGACCGATCCGAAGCGCCAGGACCCGAACCTGAAGAACGCCAAGATCGCCGACGCGGATACGCCAAGTTATCCACCTTGAACGCCATGACCGTCTACACGAACCCGAAGACCACGAATGCGACAAGATCGACACCGACCAGGGCGAGTCCGATGCGCCCCCGACGCCGAACCAAGTCCTTCTTCACGGAACGCCACGATCGACTCCGTTATCCGAGAACGATCCCGCCGAGACCGAACCCCAGATCCAAACCCTGTCGAACCCCGAATCCCCGGACCAAGACCGTCGAGACCCCTCAATGTGTGAACCTTTTCCCGAGCCCCTATTTTATAAATGCCATATTTATAAATTGTTGCATACTAAATTGTTCATCTCGCATGCATATTTGTGTGGTTTGGGGGCCTTATGCCGATTCACCTTATAATTAAATATGGGGCCCATATGCGGGCAAATCTAGTCTCATATTGGCCTCATTTAAATTTGTGTAACAGACCGATGCCATGCTTTGCCTTACTAATTCAACATTTAATTTGCGGGGTAGATAAATAACTTGAACCGTTTAATTAATTGTCGGAACCCCGGTTCCACTTAATATTGACCTAATTGCATCGCATCTTTGCCATGCCATACATCATACATGCATCATGCCCGATCTTCTGCCGTAGTATTAAATATTGCATCCGGTGTTCCTTCTAGTGTTTTGGTTCTTCGCGGATAAGGCCGTTGAGTTGATGCGAGTGTCGACCCGATCTTCGGATGAACCTTCGGCAATGTTTTCAGGCGAGCATCTCCCCCTTTCCACCTATCTTACTTTTATAGTATTTACTTCCCTCCTGTTGATCTATTGCTATCTGTGTTGCGTTGCTCTAGTTTTCGTACCCGTGATATCCCTTGCAGCCTTATATTGCCTTGGACACTTCCTATTACCTGTTGTGTGGTAGATAGTTGGGCTTGCGCATAGTAGTCGCTTGCTCAAGTGTTGTTGCGTGTCGTCAAGTACCTCAGTTGTTGGAAGACTGCCATATGCTTTATGTTGGAGATGATCATGGTTTTCGCTATTGTTCACTTTAATTACTGTTTAACAACTAAAATTGAAGTAGGTAAGCAGAGGCACAGGTGGGCAATAGATGTTATTTGGTTGTTAACCGTCCACTTGTGTCCCGTAGGACCCCGAGTACTTGATACCTGTTCCTTGAATATTCGCGCTATCCACATACGGGGGAATTATGGGACCCCCCTGAGCCAGAGCTTGATTCATTCTTATTTCTTGGGGCCACAAACTAGTTTGAGGTTTTATTTACTATCCTGTACTTATGCCATGCTTTACTGCTTTATTACGATTGTGCGATGGATAGCACACTGTACTGTTTAGGAAAGCGGAGTGTTTTCGCGGTATCGACAAGCCCAGTTTTGGGTTCCCAGTCGTTTACAGCCATTGACGCAAACCTTGAGTCCGTCTCGGAGTCAGCTAGCTTCGTTGCGGGTGTACTCAATGGGGTGGCCCCCTGAAATATTTCTGAATCCTGTGATTGCTTTGTCGTGAAAGCCTCGTTGGGTTTTGATTTGGTTTTTCCGAGGTTGATCGAGTGTGTGTTGCTATTTGTGCACCCCGGCCGGGTAAAACTTTCTGAAAGCCGTGTCCGCGGTTATGGACGACTTGGAGCACAGTATCTCTATCATAGACAACTATAACTAAAGTAGTGCTATAAATTTTACTTTATAATGACTAGTAATCAGCTTCACTATAATGTAATGGCTAATTAAAACTGCCAACAATTGCTTGCTTGGGTTGTCGCTTGCGACCATTGTATCTGACTAGTAAGTATTGCAACTACAACGGAATGGCTAATAAAAGTACCAACAACTGCTGGGTTTTGGGATATCTCATGCTTATTGTATCTGACTAGTAAGTGTTGCAACTACAACCGAATGGTTAACTAAAAGTGCCCACTGCTTATTTTATCAGGATGATTATCTAAATTTGACTAGTAATTGCCGCAACGAAAACTGAATAAATAAAACTGCCAACTGTGTGAGTTCCTCGGTTGACTTCCTCGTTTGGTCTCGAGGGGGAAACACCAGGATGGGTTTGTTTGATGGTAGCATCAGGTTGGTTCCGAATAGGTCTTTCTTACCCCTCTCTGATAGCCGCTAGTCGTATCGAGTCTCTATAGGTTGTTTAGTGCATGCTGCGCTGCCGCTCAGTCCACCATACCTATGTAGGCGAGGACCGCCGAATTCTAGTCTCGCCGTGTCTGGCCTCAGTACTGACCGCTCCTCTTTTTCCTTTGCCCTTTGTCGGCACCCCTTTTGTTTAAGCAGATTTTGAGATCGACGTCGTTAGCAGGGTTACCCTTCCGGCTTGGCCTGGGCAGGGTTATGGACGCCATTGGTTATTCTTCAGGTCTCTTAGCCCATTTGCATCTTGTCCGTAGTCGGACGCGCTATCGTTTTCCAGGTGATTTGGATCTTTGTATAATATATCTGTATTCTTGACTCATTGAGTCGCTGTTGTATATATATCTGTTCTGTGGGTCCCATCGAGGACTGTTGTGTAATGTTATTACTTCGTTTTCCACCCGCACGAAAGTGCCTGGTGGGCACCTTTGAATCGTTTCTATGCGGGTTTGGCGGGAATCGCTGAAACTTGCATAGGGTCGATTCTGAGGGTGTTACACCAAGAAATCATTGCATTGGATTATATTAAGCTGATTTCTTGAGACAGGAGAGCTAGCTAGAGTTGGCCTGGTGTTCTCTACGTGTTCTAGCAGCAAATGAAATTTAATCTTACATTACTTTATCTTTTGTGATGTTGACTACTCGGCACATGCAGTTCTATATCTCTGCCTTTTCGTGTCAACCTCCTATTTCGACCCTTGAGAACTCTCTATATTAATCATTCATGAATAAAGCTAGTGATCCATACTTGTAGTTTGGGTGTTCTTTTAAGCTAGGGACTTGTGGCAGTTTATACTACACCACTTTATGTTTGTTTGTGTCACTGTTGTGTAATAATTTGCTAATAGCTAGCTCCAGATTTTTTTATTCATTTTGTAGTCTGTAGTATGTCTCTGATCTAGCTGGGAAAACTTTGTTGTATGCTACCTGGGCAAACTTCTTGAGACAAGAGAGCTAGCTAGAGTCTGGTCTGGTGTTCTCTATGTGTAGATTGTGCTTAATGTCTACTTAATAACTTGCTAGCACTTTAGTTTGTATATTTCGGTTTCCCTAGTTGGTGTGAGAAAAGAGAGATCTAATGCATGAGTTATTAGTTAGTAGTCCATTCCGGAAACAGACCATGATGTCAAGTGAGTTGATTAGTAGATCATGTGCTAGTCTGTATCTATGTAGATAACAAGGAAAGAAAAACTATATATGCTCAATGCTTCATGTTTGCATGACCAGAAAATCGTGTGCTAAATCGTGTATTGAGACTGTGATATCTAAATTCCAGAGAACTAGATGCATCTTTCTTTTCTTCTATAATTTGTTCTCTCCTATTTACTTTTAGTATGCAACCTGCTAGCAATTTCTATTCACATATACTGTTTTTCCCTGTTTTTATTATGTAACCTGCTAGCAGAGATGATGTTTCCTGTTTATTTTGCTAGTGTTGAACCATTTATTTTTTTGGTGATATAATAGGGTGTCGATGAAGGCATCCGGCGGAGCTGGACAAGAAAATGATCGCATCAACTATATTTGAAATGTGCATGCAAAATATTATTGTGGAAATAATTGGGCAATTGTTTGAGCTCCGGTCTATCGAGAGCACATATTTAAACTTGTATTCATGAAGTCTATGAAGAGATGTTAACGCTCCTTGCAAAGATTCGATTTTTACTTGAGTGACTTGTCAATTAACATGTTATAGGTGTAAAGTTATTCTTTTTATCACCTGATCTCAATTCTCTCCCATTCCCTCTAATCCCCAGAATTCAAAGTAAACATGCCAGGGATTGGGAAGTGAGGGGAAATGTGAGGAAAAGATGGAAAATGTGGATCTCGGATCTGGTGGTCGCCACAACTGTTCGGGGACAACCCTCGGCTTCTTCCCCTGTATATCAAGCATCTGTAGCTCCTCTTTGATCTTTCTCAGAGATTGGTATGGATCATACTTCTCCTCATCATGAAACCATCTGTTGTGCGATGACCAAATTGAGTACATGATACTAATAATTGTTTCTCTCTGCTCATCATTAAACATCTATCATAGAGAATGTCCTTTTCCCAATTAGTTGGATGTAGGCGCGGAAGCTTCGGTTCAAAAACCTTCCTTGCCTCAGTCTAGTACTTCAGTGCATGCAAGCACGAAATAAATGCATGCATAAGATTTCCGTCTGCCGCTCGATAAACTTCACACCTACTTGTTTCCTTGATGTGTTGATAGTTTAGAGTAGCTGCATCTGGAAGAATATCCAGCAAAACCCGCCACCAGAACACTCCCAGTTTTGGCAATACGTTGAGCTTCCAAAGCTTTTTCCACAACTGTTCTTCAGCCGTTGAAGTACCCATAGTCGACCCCTTCATCACCATATAGCGTGGTACGTCGATTTTAGAGTGTAGATTCTAGATTTCTCAAAAGCCCACGCCCAAGTATCTTCTCCACCAACAGACCTCAAAGGAATGTTTAGAATTGCATCTACATCTGGCGCTAAGAAATTGTTTCTCAACACCGATTCTTTCCAAGTCATCGTGTTTGCATTTATCAACTCTAAAACCTTGACAAGTGGTAGTTCACCTTTTCTCCCCATAGGTTTTAAAGAATAGCTTCCTGGAATCCATTTATCCTCCGAGGTGGAGATCGACGCACCATCACGCACCCTCTTGATCAACCCCGTCAACAAAGCCTCCCTTCCTGCAACTATTGTTCGCCAAGTCGCCGATGAACTGCGGGGAACAGTAGCTTGCATAAAATCAACATTTGCTAGCCTGTCCGTGGGGAATGAAGTGCGCGCGGTCTTACCACACCATGCAGGTGCTTTTACTGTATCATTTTATTCTTTATTTTCATCATTTCTTGCTTTTTACATTTTGTATGTATTGTATAAAATCTATCTCTGAAACACATATAAATTAAATAAAAGTAGAAATGATACTATATATTAAGGCGGGAGAATTTCAAGCTCTCGCGGCTACCCACTTCCGCATGGTTAGGCACTGTAGATGGTGCCTAATTTCTACCAATTATAGGACGCCACGTTGACTGCCTGATTTCTATTTTTTTTCTTTTACTCGGAGCAGCAATCTATTAAGCCCTGAAGGAATGGGGGGCTTCTCCTTGCTCTCACGCATGATCAGTAAGCGAGGAATAAATAGTAACAGTAACTTTTGCATTTTTTGTTTCTCTTCGCGTGACGCAACATAATTTTTTGGTTAATTTTTTTCCCTAATCGATATTATTTTATATTCATCTTTTATAACTATTTGGCTTAAATTTTGTGGTCCATCTTTTTTGGTCGTTCGATCCGATGATCCGCGTCCGCGTGTGTACTATTTACCATCTAATTTAGTTCATTTGTGTGCCACGTCAAATAGACACAATATAACTTTTTGGCTAAAAATTTTCTTATCCTAACCGATATTTTTTTACGTTCATCTTTCCTAACTATTCGGCTTAAATTTTCTAGCACACCTTTTCCGATCATAATTTTTATGCTTAATTTCGGACACAACTTCTCGGCGTCGTTTTTTGTTGCAGCAGTTATTCTATGTGTACAATAAAAAAATTTGTTCAATTTTTTATTATTCGAAGGTACTTTTCTCAGATAACTTTGGTAGTTAACCCATGATAACTTCTCCCCGATGTATAATTGTATAACCTTAGTTGGCCAACAATATTTCTTTTATGGTTATTTAATATTCTTTAGCAGAGGTGTCTCTTTTTAGGTTATTTAATATTTTTTAGCAGTAATTTTTTCCTTGCACTTTTCCACCTGTAATTTCCATACGGTATGGTTACTTTTCGGTACTTTTCCAAGGGTGAATAATTTTCTAGCTATAATTAACAAGCATTGATTCAATTTTGTTATACTTTTTCATTCTTCCATACTAATTGTACCATCCTTCGCCTTTTTTATTTGCAAATAGTACTAATGTTTTCTTCTGCTGCAACTTCGGACAATAATAATACACTACATAGGACGTACTCTTGAGCAACAATTTTAACCGATTATTTCACAATATTATCCCTCACAGACGCGGCGTCACACGCCGCGCCACGTTCCCTAGTAAGTGGATATACAAAGGACGTTAAATGAAGAAAGGAAAAGAAAGAAGACAAAATACAATGCACAGTACGTATGTACTGTAGCCATTAACGTGCTCGCTTCTACCGGCCCATCCAAATATCCAACCAATAGAACCGGTGCGGGCCGTCTCGTTCAACCCGCCTCTCCCTCCTCTCAGCTACGGAAACTCCGATTCGGACGACGCGGCGGCGGCCTCCCTGCGGTCGTGGTCGCCGGGGGAGTCCTCACCACCGGACAAGGAGGTGAATAGCGGGGCCGCGATGAAGCACCCGCAGCGGTTGCGCTGGGCAAGAGCCAATTTCCGCGGCAAGCCCCCCTCTCCCCGCTGGTAAGCCACAACCCTAACGGGTGTCCATCTCGCCGCCGCTAGGCGCCGCGCCGCCGTCGAAGATCTCTGCCGAATCTTGTACGCCCTCTAATGACCAGTGCGCCTCTGTAGTGGCCACACGGCTGTCAGTATAGGTCATTCGAAGGTGGTCTTCTTCGGAGGATTCGTCCACGACCGTTTCCTCAACGATATCTTCGTCTATGACATTGGTAAGTTCCTCCGCCCCCTCATTTCTCTTGACCACCTGCTTTCCACGGATCTTGACCCAGTTGGAAGCTTATTATTAGATTATTAGGAGAGAATGCTGCTTAAATTGTGCAATCCGCGTTTCAGACAAGAGGCTGTGGTACACGCCAGAGTGCACTGGAAGTGGATCGGATGGGCAGGCAGGCCCCTGCCCTAGGGCCTTCCATGTTGCTGTGTCCATTGACAACAAAATGTACATTTTCGGTGTCCGCTCCGAGAAAGCTAGGTTTGCAATGCGTACTGTTGCGAACTGCTATCTACTAGAGTTTGCAGGACTATGCGGTATTTACAATCTGCTGTCTACCTCGCAGCTTAGGCGATCTGTGGGTGCTTGATACTGGTAGAGGTATCCATTCCTTCGAGTCTTGTTTCTACAATTCCATTCACTTGTCCTGCTTCTAGTTGCACTGCTCTCTAATCAATTTCATTATGTCTTGGTCCTGTGTTCAGCTGTATGGCAATGGTCGGCATTAATTTCATTTGGTGATATGCCTTGCCCGCGTGAATTTTCCTCTGCAACAGTAATAGGAAACAGCAAAATTTTGATGTAATCATTTATTTGGTACATGTTCCCATGTTATTGATGTGTCATCAGTTATAACGATGTTAATCTTTATTCAGGTATGGTGGGTGGGATGGTAGTGATTGCCTGTCTGATCTACATGTCTTGGACACGCGTGAGCTAACTGCTCCTTTTGTTTATGTCTTACCATTGTTATTTTAGTTTGTTGAATATATTCAAAAGTTGAGAGTTCCTTCTCATTTTTTGCATTTTGGGACAGAGTCACTGGACTGGAAAAATTTTACAGTTGCTGGATTAGTACCATCTCCACGCTGTGGACACTCAGCCACAGTGATTGATAATATGCTGGTAATTTTCGGAGGCAGAGGTACCTGTAATTCCTTGGTTATGTTTTCTTGGGTTTTCTCAAAAGAAAAGCTAGTCCTCAGATGACTTTGTAGTTTCCCTTACTTTATATCTTCTTTCCCACAGGTGCAAATAAATCAATTTTCGCTGACTCATGGGCTTTAAATGGTATTGCTGAAGAAGGTATATGTCCTGTTTTTTTGTGTTTGTATCTGAACTGGCAGAAACATGCCATTCTAGTTGCTATGCACAGCATATGCTTGTTTAATTGATGAGCACCGTTAGAACTTAATGTATCTAGAACTACCTCTTGTCTTCACAATTTATGCAGGTCATGAGCTCATCATTCACATACATTTTATTTATTTTCTATGTCTGTTTCTGCTCTGTTGAAGAAAATTGAGCTTAAGATGGCTCATTCATATTATTGAACTGTCATGTTACCTCACATTCAATGCGTTTTAGCATGGCATTGTGCGTTTAGTTGTTGATTAAGTAATGTTTAACTGAGCTGCAAGCTAAATTACTGTAGTAATATTTGTTAATTTTCTATGACTTAATCTGACATCGTTTGTTTTAGAATATAATGGTGGACCTACTTGGACTGAGCTAAATCTGTCAGGACATTCTATGCATGCACGATGTGGTCACTCAGTGACTTCTGGTGAACACCATGTATGCAATTTGAACCTTCAATGTTTCGTCTTTTTAACTGCATTAGTACTTAAATCTCTGTTGCGTGTATTTTGAAGGTTGATATTAGTTGATTATTCTTTAGACTGAATATTAATCATTGGGCTGTTTGCAATCATGCTAATCTTCTAGTCAGTGAACTTAGTATCCTGCGAAAATGAGTAAAGTGACCTCCAGGTTGCGCCTTTGTTAGACATACTAAATGTTATCTTCTGTGAAAAATCATCTGCTAGAATATTAAAATCTACTTTCATATGGGTTTGTAGAATGCACCGTCTGTGTTATGTGAATAAATGCTTGGTGGGGGGCTGAATCCTTTTTCCGTTATGAAAAGGCTCCTTTTTCTGTATGAAAAGGCTGACTACCAAAACCTCACTCCCTTGTTATTAATTAGATAAGTGGAAGTTGGTACTCAGTGATAGGAAAATCCATTTACTTTTTGTTCTTTGTGGTGTCTCCTATTTGTCTGGAGCTTACGAGGTGAAGTAGTTCAAAAGTTCTTTATATATCAGAAAATAAACCTTCTCTCAGGAACCTATGTTACTCAATTTCTTGTCCTGATTCTGAATGTGCAAAAACATCACTAACAACATTACATCTTGTTGTCAGCTGCTGCTGTTTGGAGGACATGGAACTGACGGTTGGCGCAAGGAATGCATTATTTTACATATGGGTAGGCTCCAATGAACTTTTTCTTGCTTGTAACTTTGTTTTCATTAGCATGTTGTGGACGTTGATCATGACTTCGGTACTTGTTATCTACTAAGCACACCAAATTTCTTCTTGTATTTTTTGACATTGATCGTTATATGAAACCAAAGAATGTGTCCTGATAGTAGTTATACTAAGCTGTGATTCCATAACTTCGAATTTAGATATAACTTCAAGGAGAAATTGATCTGATACTGATTTATTCTGGTTGTTCTTAGTGATATGAAACCATATGTTCATCGTGATTAAGACCAATGATTTTCGTGTAAGCATTTCTTAGAAGTGAAACTGTAAATCACATAAAATTGTTCATGTCCTGGGCCAGATCGCGCTCCGAGACAGGCGTGAAAAAGTATGGTCTTGCAACTTCAGATGAATCAATCTATTTCTTACAGTTAGAGCTTTTATGTGTTAACACAAGCCCATTTCAATTTTGTTTACGTTTTTTTCTTCCTCTATTTTTGTAATTCTTTTGGAGCAAGCAGCACTGCCTGTAAAAATTTGGTAGCTTATTTGTTTTTGCTGACTAACAATTTTTTGTCTCTCAGGCACCCAATGGATCTCCTTACAGACAAGTAATGAGCCACCCCCTCCCCGGTCATATCATTCTATGACTTGCATTGGGCATTGGTTTCTTTTATTTGGTGACTCTGATGGCAAAAGAACCTTTGCTGATTTATGGTGTCTTGTTATTGAAGGTACTGCTCATAAAGACTCTGTATTGAATATCTTGGGGTTTTAGTCTGTATCTTCCAAACAGCAAACTGCCAAAGCTTTTAGCAGCAATATGTGTCATCATTATCACAAATGTCTGAATGATTACACTTGAGATATACCATATTTTATATTATATCCTGTATCATTAGCTCTAAGCGACTAGACTTACTAAAACAACATTTGACTATATGTACTAGGTAATGAGTAAGACGGTACAATATTTAAACTAAGATATTAGATCTCAGTCTAGCTTCGCACCTCCTCTCACAATGCATCAGCTGACAATAGCACAATGAGTTCAACCCACGAAACCAGTGAATCTCCATTGCCCCTAGGTCCATAGATGCACACTGAGTAACCATATAAACATACTGATTCTTGAAAGTTGAAACTCCAATGATACGTTTGAACCTGAAATGGACTCGAATTGAGATTTCACGGGTATTCAGGGAACATCGTGTCATCCCAGGTATGTGTTGCTATTGGCAGCTGTTGAACCATATAAATATACTGATTTTTGATGTAAGCTATTCTCGTTTTTCCCTCTGTAATGCCTGATGGAGAAAGATAATTTCTGCATCTGTAAACACTACCTCATTGATTGTTTAGATGACCCTATTGCAAAGCGATGCTTGATTCCCAATGTTGAGTCAGGCAGCCTTATCACTCCAGCCAATGCCCAAGAGTTTGCAGTGAAGGTATGTTTGTGTGTGTGTAAGTATGGGCTCAGAGTTATGCTTCAAATGAAGTGTTGTAACATGGTGCACCTAACCAATTCTTTAATATCTCATGTAATCATTTCAGGAAACGTTTGTTACTCAATCTGGTCAGATCAAGTTGTACAGTATGATTCCTTTTTTCTTTTTAAATATTTCAATTTTAACACTGATACAATGTCCATTAGATTATTTAATTCCTCAATATTGTTTATTGATTTAATTTATTGTTGATATCGGCCATTGCTTATTTTTTTTGTAGTAGATAAGCACTTCCAACAAAAAGTCTATAATGTCTGTTCTAGTTGGAGAAAAAACGTTTTCAAAGGCATATATATCATTCCTCCAGCTCGTTGTCAACTCCGAGGTAAGTTGCTACTGGTACTCTTAGTATACTTCTAATCAAAGCGCATAGACAACGGTACATCTTAGTTGGCAAAAGTTGTCATGTGTTAGTTTTTTTGAGGTGTTGTAGTTAGAGAGTAGCTGGCATAGTCCCTAACAGGATCATCAAACAAAAAGCTTGACACTGTTATAATTTATAATAGGATAGTAACTAGTTGCTGAAAATACTTTTTTTTGGAAAAGAAAGATTATGTTAATATGGTAATCACAAGTACGCCAAAGTTTGATCACCAGTAAGTTTGTGAGTAATTTGCTCAAAATTTGGCCAAAAAAGGCCGAAGGGATGTTTTCAGGCCTCCTTGGTTTGCTGCCAGTAAAATGTCCATTTTGCGACTCTAAATACCGTATGCCATCTCACTGTCCAAAAAGAAAGATTGTAGGCCACCTAACCTGTTAAACGCATATTTTATTTAGTACTTCCAGCATGCTACTAGGGGCCATTGAGGAGGTTACATGCACGCCTGATTTTTGCCGCACCCATTCTAACCCTCCTGACTTCCCCATACCCATCCGAAATTATCCATACCCATTATTTGCTTGGGCAGGATTTTATCTAGTCTGAAGTCCACTAATTGTAGCCATTACCATCCGTACACACAATTATTTCTAGAAAAGAAACGTCGCCTGCAGACCATTTCTTAAGCAATTAACAGACCATTTCTAAATCAATTAATCATTCATCTCGTGCATCCATTCTCAATCGCAAAGCACCTAACTAGGTGAAATCTACACCCAAATTACACACGAGGTCAAGGTATGAGCTCATCATTCTAAATCCCTAGAAAGAGGAACTGCCATAAGGCCATTCCCTGTGGGTTGCATCTTAGCAATGCTTCTTATTGTATGATATAAGATTTCCCATTGCATGGTATGAGCACTCTGGAGTCAACAAAGTACCATTTCATTTGGGTTGTGTCTGGCATACAATAATTCAGCCTTCCCAACTACCGTTTGCCTAATTTTTTTTTGTTCAGCTGACCAATATTTTTTAGTTTTCATGGTTATTTTTCCACAACTGAATATAAAATAAGTTTGACATGGGCGCACACCAAGTCTTAATAAGTTTTAGGATTATATGTGTGTTTTTATGGTACCTTACATTTTGGCCAGAGCCTTGTGCCCCCCCCCCCCCCCCCCCCCCCCCGCGTCTGTGTGTGGGGTGGTGCCGGGCAACACTTTTAGATAGACGAAGATCTGCCGCCCAATCGTAGCCTCCGCAAACCAACCCCAATAGCCACCTAGGAGGCTGAGGCTGCATGATGCCGGATGGTGCGCGATAGGATGCCGCCGAGCTTGGTGTCGTGCATGCGCAGGAACCTGACCGCGTTCATCTGGGTGAGCATCCTGTACACCGGTGCTGACTCCACAAGCTCCACTGCCACCACATTCTCCGTCGAGGTCTCTAGTGGCACCAGCGCACGCTGCACGTCCTTGCCACGGGCATCCTTTGCTCCTCTGGCCGCACGACCTGGAAGTGCTAGGCCAAGGCGGGGCTCGTGCAGAACGGCACACGTTTCCCATGGGGACCTCGCCAAGCCTCATCTGCCGTCGGTGCCCGCGTCGTGGTCGGCTACATCGGTGACCCAACACCCACGGAGCAGCTCATCGCAAGTGATTATGGTCGTCTGGGAGTGGGGCGCCATCGCGAACACGGCGGTCGGCGGCGAGGGAAGCCGGGGGCGCCGTTTTGGGAGCTGGTTGCTGTCATGGGAGGCGGCTCCGGGGTGGATGAGAAATAGAAAGAGAGAGGAGAGAGAGGGGCGGTAGGTGGAAGAGATAAAGGGGGGGGGGGGAGAGGATTGGCGGCTGACAGTGGGCCTCGCTGCATGTAAATTGTTTGCCGGAGCCCTGCTCGCCTCCTTGTGTGCTAGGGGTCTACTGGGGGTACTGGATGATAATTTGGGGTGGGCTGGATGAAAGTGGGATGGGGGGTTGTCTGCGGCGCCCCCATGCGGAGTTTGGGGATGCTATTGGGCGGGGGGTGGACTGATGGAGATGCTCTAACATCACGGAAGGGTAGCTTACTTAGTAAGCCCAAACACGATAAATGCTATATGCATGCTACACCCGTTTAGTTTTATGACATAATTCCCAACAAATGGCAGTGTAGTATTTTATCTGTTTTATTTTGTTAAGTGTGAATAGCTTGATCAGTTTATTCTATTACCACGAACAACCACCATGCAATTTGTTCTCTAGTGGCTATCCATGATAGTCATGAGTGATGGAGGTGAATGCCGTAAGCCATCCACACAAACCATTATATGGTTCGTTGTGGTGTGAGGTAAGTCCACATGATGCTCACTATCCACACACGATTAATGCTTTACGTTACACCCATTGATTTTTATGATATATAATTGCCAATTATGTAATTTCAATATAACAATTTTTTAATTGAGAATGGTTAGTGTTTTCCTACTAGCAAGCAACCACGGTGCAATTGGTTCTGTAGTGGCTGTCCAGGATAATCATTAGTGGAGGTGAATCTACGATAAGCCATGTACACGAACCATGTACTCCCTCTGTTTCAAAATATAAGATGTTTTAGGTTTGTGAAGATAATGTATCTAGACACCTTTCAGTGTATAGATTTGGAGTGAACCTCTCTGAATCTACACACTAAAAGACGTCTAGATACATTATCTTCACAAAGCTAAAACATCTTATATTATGAAACGGAGGGAGTATTGGTTTGTCGTGGTGTGAGGTAAGTCCACATGATGCTCACTCAAAGAGCAGCCTTCAAGAAGAGGGAGAAGTTTCAAAATGTTTCTGCCTTCTCGGCCATATTCTAATATAAAAGGCATTCGTTTTGAGGCATGTTTACGGAAAGTGAGGAAGATATGGCTTGAAGATATGCCAGTCTCAGTGGGACACACTTTAGAGGCACTACTAGGCTACACATACCACAACAATTTGTGGTAAGCATATGTGTTGCCTGTGGGTCCCATCGTATAGGCTAAGCGGAAGCACAACTACAAACAAACAAGGTCTGAGTGACAATATGGACTTGCCTCGAAAGGGGGAGGTGGTTTTCTACAAGCTGCCTCCGAGCATAGTGCGTCCATCCCTTTAGGCTAGGAGAATCTCTGCTATCCGGTTTGATGGCTGAACAACCCAAATGGTTAGTATGGTTCAGTTTCTATTGTGTAACTCCTAATGTATATATGCAAATGGTTTGTAACAATTTAACATTTTATTGCTCCAGTTTGTTCTTTCATTTTCAATTTGGGAATTTGTTTATGTAAAGATACACAATTGTAATGGATTATTTATTTATTTGGTTTTACATACTTTACATCAACTTTGATGTACTTGTCACTTCTCTTCTTATTGAAACACAATTCGGTATGTAAATCAAAACATTCCTGTGGTATATGCAATTTAGAACTTTTGTCACAAAAAAGCATATAAACATGAATGATATGCTGCTTCTTAAACATATGCACGCTGTTCATGTATTAATTTGGTATAGGGGATTGTGCATATCATGCAATTTGCACGCTTTATGAGTGCCATTGTAAGATGATGCTTGCATTAAAGCCTGACGAAGAAGGCCATGCTAGAGAATTCCATGTGCGTTTGTCACATGCGCATTTGAAGGATATGGTGGAAGACTTCATGGCTTCGAAAGAAGGAAAAAAGTATAAACAGGGTGATAAATTGGAGGTGTGCCTTTTAATGGGTAAGAGGCACGGCATAGTTAGTGAAGAGGATTACGCAGCCGGGTGTCCACCTCAGGTAATTCTTGTTCAGTTTTTATATTTTATTATATATTCTTGTATTATTAATTTTCTAGGAGATTTATTTACAGTTTCATTTTAATCTGCGCTCCTGCTAACTGCTAAAGCCCACTTGCTAGGTAAAAACACCAGCCAAGCTATGCCGAGGCATCCATCACTAAATAAAGTCCCAATTTATTCATTCGACTTGGAATTAATTACTTTCTCCGGTCCATATTAATGACCTTAATTTTGTCTCGATAAGATTGTATCTACTAGATACATATGAATCTAGATAAAGTCGAGGACATTAATATGAACCGGAGGGAGTACGAAATATTTGATTTAAGATTTACGAATAGTCTAGATTTGAGAATGAATTACCAGCCAAGTTCATTCAGTTATAAAGAAATCATTATGAATTTTGTAGAGCCGACTAGAAATTCTTAGATGTATATGCGTATTGCAGAATAACTAGCATATTTTAAGTAAAAAGAAGATTGGCCTACTCCAAATGTTTATAAAAAAAACGGTGCCAACCGGCTAGTCACTTGTCAGCATAGGCCATGCATTTCTGAGCCAAAATATTGACTTATATAGTTTATTTTACACAGGCCACCAGGTACAAGATCAGAGCGTACCGACAGGTGTCTGAGGCTAAGAAAAAGAAGCTACCGGAGTTGCTATGCGAAGGCGAAGCGGTCCTCAGTAGTTTCAGAATCTCTGATGAGTACCTGCAACTGCTCCCGCACGAGATCTACAGGTACAGACCTGAGAGGGCACTTGAGAGGGAACCCGAGAGCCAGAGCGACGCCGCTGCCATGCCTGTACACGATGCCCACTGCGTTGTCCTGCTTAGTCCTGGTTACGCCTTCAAAGATGAGAGAGAGGCTGCTGCCGATGATGATGATGATGATGATGATGATGATGATGATGAGACATCAGCCGCTGGCACTGGGGCAGTTCCTGAGCCAGAGCTCTACTACGAGTATCTCAACAGTTATACCCCAGGATGGGGCCTTGATGGATGTGGAGCAGTATATGCGGAGAGCCTACGGAAGACGTACAGGATCAGAGTAGAAGATCTGTAGCGCTTGCTGGATACTAGCAGCACTAGATCTAGAATATGCCTAACTACCCCTAACTTGACGTGGCTAACAAACTAACCGAAGCAACTAAGTACGTACCGTTTAGGTGATCCGATATACTTACTTAGTATATGGGGCTAACCAACTAACCGAAACAACGATGGCGACAAGTGGCTGGCACCTCACCTCACGACCTGCATGCGCGTGGAATGTGGATAAGTAAACCTCCGAGGCGTGTGTGGAGTTGTAGATGTTGACAACACGTGGAGTATTGCGTTGCTTTCCACGTTTTGCTTCTTAATCTGCTATTCTAGACTTGGGCAACCATCCTAGAGCATTCTCTCTTACATGTTAACTCAATATTGTGATCTAATTGTGGTGGATGCAGAAATGGACAGAGATAAAACGGGAAGAAAGGTCACACTACACCAGAGCATTTATTTTGCCGTGCAAGGAAATGAGTAAGACTAGTCATAGTGGGAGTAATATAAGCAGTAGTACTAATATGCAACTACATACATTGCCAAGTAAGCAATTTGATAATATGACATGCTATTAAATGAGAAGAGAGATGATTGTGACAACTAGTTAGGCTAGTCATAGTGGGAGTAACTTGGGTAGTAACATAGTCCTACATGTATTGCCAACTAAGCATTTGGATGACATGACATGCAATTAAATGATGAGAAAGAGGCTTGTGGTAACTAGCTATGTTACCATAATATCACACATTTCTAGACAAAATGAGTCTATATTGTAATAAATGAGGCTTTGCATGATATCACACTTATGTTATTTTGCACTATGAAGATAGTAACTTAGACAAGAAACATATACATGTTACTACTCTAAGTTACTCCCCACTATGACCAGCCTTATGTTACCATAACATCACAGTTTTCTAGACAAATATGAGCAAATTAATATAGTTATCTATGATATTACCTATTGGTTATTGTATATTATGAAGATGATAACTTAGAGTAGTGGCATATCCATGACACTGGTCAAGTTACTCCCCACTATGACCAGCCTAAAGACTTGTATCTCCACTAACATACTACCTTCGTCTTACAAAGAGTGCACTTCTAACTTTTTTTTAGGAAAGCAGAACATTTTTAAATTTTGATTCGTGCTTATTATACAAAATGGGCCAATATTTTATTTCAAAACAGGACACACGGTGCCTCCACATGCTCGTCTTTGACCTCCATCGCTCTGTGCTGGCATGTCTGGGCGAGAGGTCTCAGTCCTTGGTCATGGACCCATAGTCACTCTCCCATCTACTGCTAGATGAGAACTGAGAACCTAAGGTTGTTTCCTCTGTAGATACGATTCTTGACTAGGGTTCTTGATTTAAACTGACAGATGAAGGATGAGATTCTTATTAGGAATGAATTCAGATTCTTGAGCATCTGTAGGTAGGAAGCATGTTGTCTCTGTATAAAAATCTCTAGGTTTAGAAATTCTTGCATGCTATGTGCAATACCCCCTCCGTTAAAAAATATAAGACATTCTAGCTTTGTGAATCGAACGTATCTAGAAATCCTTGAGTGTATAGATTTGTAGAGGTTCTGAGTGAACCTATACACTAAAAGACGTCTAGATATATTCATTTCATAAAGCTAAAATGTCTTATATTTCTGAACGGAGGGAGTATATGTTTACTCAATATTGTGATATAATTGTGGATGCAGAATGGAAAGAGAGAAAACGGGAAGAAAGGTCACACTCCATCAGAGCATTTATTTGGGTGCAAGGAAATGAGTATAAGAAATGAGTAAGAATAGTCATAGTGAGAGTAACAGAAATAATAACATGCAGCTAAGTAAGCAATTTGATAATATGACATGCTATAAAATAAGGAGAGACATGGCTGCGGTAACTAGCTATGTTACCATAACATTACACTTTTCTAGACAAAATAAGTTTATGAGCTAATGAATGTAGTCATCTATGATACTATCTATTGGTTATTATGCATTATGAAGATAGTAACTTAAAGTAGTGTCATGTGCATGACACTAGTCCAAGTTACTCCCCACTATGAGCAATCTAAAGTTGTATCTCCACTAACATACTCCCTCCGTCTTAGAAAAAGTGCACTTCTAACTTTTTTGGGGAAGTAGAATATTTTTCAATTTTGATCGTGCTTATTATACAAAATGGGCCAACATTTTATTTCAAAACAGGACACACGGTGCCTCCACATGCTCGCCTTTGACCTCCACATTCTGTGCTGGCATGTCGGGACGCGAGGTCGCAGTCCTTGGTCATGGACCCACAGTCACTCTCCCATCGCTAGATGAGAACTGAGAACCTAGGTTGTTTCCTCTATAGATATGATTCTTGACCTAGGGTTCTTGCTGGATGAAGGATGAGATCCTGATTAGGAATGAATTCGGATTCTTGAGCACCTGTAGGTAGGAAGAATGCTGTCTCTGTATAAAAATCTCCCCCGTTTAGAAATTCTTGCATGCTATGTGTAATACGTGACAACAGTTCTGCGGCTGTCTTTTTTGGCAAAGTTCAGAGTAGTCTGCATGGATATTTGGAATTTTACTTCCATGTCCGTAGTACAGCTAGTGAAAGTTTTGTTGGTTTATACTTGCATCCTCTTTTTTGGGCCCGCACTGCATGAATTCAATCTATTTGTGATAGTGAAATACTTCACCTGAACTAACATTGGTCGCGGAGGAAATTCAGACTAGTGGTTTTTTTGTTGTAGCTTTCTCTGTATGTATAGAACAAACTTTTATGCATGTATATCTCTAAAAAACTGGTATGCTGCTGCCAACACTATATCTTGTTTATAGTCTAGAAACTGAAAGGAGGTTACTCTTGTAGACAGGCTGGTATGCTGTTGCTAAGTAAGTGGCCTCTGTTGTTCTTGTATAATATTTGTAGATATTTCTTATTCAAAATGAATGATAGTGTAGAACATGACTACAACCTTCTAGCTTTCTAGGAGTCTGATTAACTTCATGATGTGGAGACTTTATTGTTAGAAAAATATATGCATAAAAACAAGCCTATTTTTTAGACCACTATCTTGTATGTGTTGCTGTTAGGATGTAGGGACATATTATTGAGATGCCTTTGCTTCTTTTGGATACGAACCTGCTACGATTCTAGTGGGGTTGGACGAGCTGCCGCTGTCATAGGATCCTGTTAGCACACCTCAATTCGATATGTGCACTGTCTTACACATACATGTTTCTCCCTGCTTATTTTTTGTACTCCCTATTTTGTGAACATACAAGTTTCTGTCCTACTTATTTTGTACTACATTGTTCTTTAAATTGTGAATATACATGTTTCTTCCCTGCTTATTTTGTAATGCCTATTTTTTAATAGTCCTGAAATGAGTGCACGAAGCCTAGAAAGTATTAGGAAGAGGAAAGGCTGAGGATGATGATGGGATAATGTTCTTCATATTTCTCTAGTACATTGCACATTCCTTCATATTTATGTAGTACCCCCCCGTTTCAAAATATAAGACGTTTTAGCTTTGTGAAGCAAATGTATCTAGACTACTTTTAGTATATAGGTTCACTCATGTTTGGAGTGAATCTACATACTAAAACAAGTCTAGATACATTCTCTTCACAAACCTAAAACATCTTATATTTTAAAACGGAGGGAGTACCTCACATGATTTCTGTAGTACATTACATGCCTATCATCTTGTTGATTTCTGTAGTTTCTATTAGTTTTGAGTACTTGATATTCTATCTGATGAATGGATGGAGATGGATGGTTGTTGTTAGTTTTGAGTAATTGATATTCTACAATTTTGGGTACTTGTTGTCATTGGTGCGTACTGCTGATCTAGGAGCTCCATATCTTGTGTTCAAATTTAGAGCATGGCCTCCTTGTTTTCCTGAGCGTGTTGGATTCTTATTTGGTTGGTGCAGTTTTATCTATCCTCTGCTAGAGTTGGCTTGATGGTGTTGGAATATGTTTATCATAATATATACTTGCTAGCAATTAGTAGTAACTAGTGAGATGATAAGAGAGTAACTAATGTAAATGATATGTGGTATAATTTATCTCAAGTTATATTTATATAACTTGCAATATATATCCAAAATGAAATTTCGTTCTTATAAAAAAGACTGACATTTCGTTTTTCAGCAGGGTGACAATTCTCTGGACAGGTTTTAGCAAAGGAGGATGACTAAGATAAAGTATGAAGTTATAGCTGTATATTACTTGAAACTTTTTCATGTATGTAACTTATGAAGAAATTTAAGAGTTTGTCTCTTACTCGTTCGTTGTAATCTGGTATTGTTGCCGCATAGAACATAGTGATGCCATTACTCTCACACAATACTTGCAATCTGGTATTATTGTTGCTGTAAAAATTGTATTTTTATTCAGATAAATATTCAGTCTTGCTCTATATATTGACACAATTCTAGCCATTCTTGTGAATTTTCGTCCTGAAATGATTCCTATGTGCAAAATAAACAACTTGAAGTAGGTGATTCAGATGGAAGTGTATTGGAGTGGATTAGGTCTTACGGGTGTTTTCACCCAAACCTCATGGCGTTATACCCAATATTCCTATTTGAACCACCTGTGCAAAATGAGGCCTAAAGGAGAAAAGATTGAGAAGGTTTTCCATAGAATTTGTTGTTTCTTGAGTCAATAGGGATACCGTTCTATCAAGATGAGTTTTTCTTCAGAAGATTAGTGAGAAATCAAATCACGTACACAAACTTAAATACACCCACCTAGCCTTGCTAACTTGTAATGGAGAGGACCTCCATAAATTATGTTGCTGCCTGCCAAATTACACCAAAGACTGATGTTTCCGAAGCCGTCTGGCCAGATCATGCTCCAGCCTTTGCACAAGTAGTTGTTGCCAGCGATCTTGCTAAGCATGTTAAGTAATGGAAGGATTTCTAGTTAAAAAAAAAAGTTACACCAAAGACTCTGGGGTGTGAAGTATTGAGATTCTGGCCTTGGCTCTTGAGGTCATTCCTCGCAAGCTACTGGACTTAGCCCGGAGGCTCCGTTGTGATCGGAGACTCTTGAGGTCAGTCACTCCCGTGGGGTTATGTGTTCCGACTTACAACTAGGCTTAATACTGAGCGCACTGGCCGGACGTTTCACTGGTGGATGCCTCGCCGGCGTCGTTTCACCTTAGCGTCGGCGAGTTCCCTCCTTCGGTCGCTGCCTCGCCGCTGGGATCGGGATCCGGTTCTAGGTTCCGATGCTTGGGCTCGGATTCTGAGGATGGGGAGGCGGACATGGCGGCTAGGGTTGTGCTGGATGGGCTGGTCGACGAAACTGGCGAGCTCGGTTGAACCACGGTGCCTCGTCGGCGGCGGAAGACAGAGGAAGAGCTGTGCCAGGAATTCTGGGAGGACATGGGACTCCCAACTCCCGCTACTCGTTTCTAGGAGAGGAAGTCAGGCTCGCCTCCCGGGGATGGCTCGCCGTCATCGATGGATGGGCAGCGGAGGCCAGTTTCTCCTCTGTCGGCGTGCCGTGGTGTGTCTGCGTCGCCGACGGGGATCTTCCTGTCAAAGCGTCCAATGATCAAACCCTGGCGCGGACCGCTGCCGAGACGATCGTTACCGCCGCCGGTACTCGCCTCGTTCGTGGATGGGGTGATCCAGCGATGCTTCCCAGGGACGGCGCGGGATCCAATCCAGTTTCTTTGCCCAGGTCTGCACGATCTCCTCACTGCTCGATTCTTGGGCCACCGTGGTGGAGTCAGGATTGGCGCGCTCGTTACGGAAGGGTGGACCCACCCAGTACGAGCCGGTCAAGAGTTTCTCCTGGTCAGGAATCGCTACAAGGTTTCGCTGTGCGTGGTTTCGGGAGCCCTCTTTTACGAGCCAATCTCAAACATCGCCGTCTTCGCCGAACAAGAACCCAGCTCGATCTTCGTCGTCGGGATCCTCGTCCGCTCTCCCCGGCCCAAGCGTGCGGTCGCCAGGACGTTCTTTTGCTGAGGTTGTGGCCGCGTCACCTATGTCCAACCCTCGAGGGACGCCCGCACTGCTGCCTCCGAGCGGACCATTGGCCGCTGCGCCTTCGCTGCTCAGGGCTGTGGCTGCTGCTTCGTCCACCGCGGCACCACCTCCTGCGGCGTCGTTCTCTTCCATGGTGCAGCCGGCTGCGCCACCGCCAACTGCTGGGTCTTTGCCACGTGGACACGCGCAGCCACAACCATGTGGACAACCGGCGAGCTCGTTTCCTCTTGGGTATCCTCCGGCAGTGCCGTTTAGGCCCCCTACGGCCTATCAACCGCTGCAGCCACCCTACCGCGGGCCACTCCAGCCTTCGAGTTTCGTCGGGATGCCATATGCTGGTTACATGGGTGGTATGCAGGGAGGGCATGCTGGGCCACACATTGTGCCTCCGGTCGCCTCTCAAGCCGGACCGCCTCAGTTTGCTGTGGGTGTGGGTGTGACGAGAGTTCGACTCGTCAATGTCCATTATTATTGACTTGGATTTTGGAGAAGATGGGGATGCTAGAGATCGCGAGACGGTTATTAGACACGTAACAAGGGGATACGAGGTTTACCTAGGTTTAGGTCCCGGAGGAAAAACCCTACTCATGCTTATCTGTTCTTGATTATGGCGAAACCGAAGGTTACAGGGGGTGCACAGATGCAATCTGGCATGAGGTGTGTGTATGAGTTGTCTACAATCCTCCTCGCCATGTCCTCCTGGCCTTTATATAGGTAGGCCAGATACCAGTGGTAGGTCGAGTCGGTTACAAGTTAGGGTTTCATCCTTGAATATTCTATCTACGACTTGGCCGTGTTCTCCAAGGAGTCAAACTTCTACTGGGCTTGGGCCACCCGGAGTCTCCTTGGGCAGCAAGTCTTCACATGGGCCTTCACTGGTCTGGACCGGGTATACCAATATAAGGTACCCATAGGGTAATATCCATGTCAGTATCCCCTGAGTGTTCAGTCGAATCGCAGATTCAACTGGAGACTCTATAGTCTTTCGAGTGCCTTCTCACCAGAGCATGTTTTCAAATGGATATACAAGTTCATAGGGATTGTTGATGTGTGTTCCTGACTCTCCTGACGGATCAGGGTCAGTTAACTGTCTTTGGACAAAACAACACGATCTTCTTTAGACTCGAGTCCCTAGACTCGAATCTGGAACAATGCTGGTGTAATTCGATCCAGGCCATTGAGGTCTTATAGGCATTGAATTCCAGTGTTTTAAGTTAGGTACCCAACGCGTCCATCAGGATTTTTCATCGTGCCTATTGACACGGTATGTTACTGGCAGAGCGCAGTCTGGTGTGATACTAGGCCATCAGATGATATCTGATACGGTATATCCATGTCAGTATCCCCTAAGTGTTCAGTCGAATCGCAGATTCGACTAGAGACTCTATAGTCTTTCGAGTGCCTTCTCACCCGAGCATGTTTTCGAATGGATATACAAGTTCATAGGGATTGTTGATGTGTGTTACTGACTCTCCCGACGGATCAGGGTCAGTTAACTGTCTTTGGACAAAACAAAACGATCTTCTTCAGACTCGAGTCCCTGGACTCGAATCTGGAACAATGCTGGTGTAATTCAATCCAGGCCGTTGAGGTCTTATAGACATCGAATTCCAGTGTTTTAAGTTAGGTACCCAACGCGTCCGTCGGGATTTTTCATCGTGCCTATTGACACGGTATGTTACTGGCAGAGCGCAGTCTGGTGCGACACGGTATGTTACTGGCAGAGTGCACTCTCATTAATGATGGTTACACTGAGTTTACTGATGATTTTGTTGAAGAGTGCCGAAACACACATGGTACTAGTGCTATTAAGAGTCTCCTTTTTAGACGTTCTATTATGCCTAAGTTGTCCTCTGATCCTAAGTTTGCCACTTCTCCCATAGATATTAAAGATGAAGACTGTGATTTCTCTCTTGATTTATCTTATATAGATATTGTTGAGAAAAAACCTTTTTGTGGGACTGAAAATGAGAGTGTTGTGGCTCATATGAATGAGCTTTCTACTATGAGTGCTTTGTTCTCTGATGATTTTAAGATACGCAAGTACTTTGTTACTAAGATCTTCCCTTTTTCACTAAAAGGAGAAGCTAGGGCTTGGTTTAATAGATTACCTCCTGGTTCCATTGATAGCCTTGATTGCTTGATTGCTTCTTTCTTCCAGAAATATTTTCCTCCCAATGCTAGACATGCTGCTTTGCAAAGACTTTTTGATTTTAAACAGGGAGAAGAAGAGAAATTGACCGAGTCATGGACAAGGTTCTGTGCCTTGATTCATGCACATCCTGGATGTCCATTACCTAAGAATGAGCTTCTTGATATTTATTATAATGGACTAACTGATGATTTTAGGACCTATCTAGATAGCTTTGTTGATTGTGTTTTCAGGAAAAGGACTCCTACAGATGTTGAAGAATTAATGAGTAAAATAAGAAAGAATTATGATGATTGGACTTCAACTGAGCTAAATACACCTGAGCCTATTACTCTTGAACCAGTTGTTCCTGAACCAATTCCAGCACCAACAACAAAGAAGAAAGGAGAGCTATTATCGAAGGAAAGAGTGCATTCAGATCTTTGTTGAATATGGAACCATTCAGTATTCCCAACAAGCTTACGAATTTTGTTGCCGGTCATACAACTCATCGTCTGCGTGAATACAAGCTTCGAAAGAACCATATGGTGTTTACCAGGGATATGGTGAGGAAAGTGTTTGGAATCCGCTATGGGAACAAACCTATTGATTTTTCCAACACTGGAGGTGCAACGCTTGACGAGGTTTGGGAAGTCTACCATGCTGGCAAGAAGAGGACAGAGTTAGCTACTGCTTTGATATCCTAAAGAAATGTGCAGATACGGATGAGACAACCATCATTCATACATGGGATCTCCTTTCTCTGGCCACTACTGTTGCTCCTGAAAGCTCGAATCATGTTAATTTGGAATATGTTGGTCTTATGGCTGACCCAACCAAATTCGGATGAGTATGCATGGGATGAGCATTTATTGGGTTTAGTGATGCAATTGGTGAGCAATATTCAGACGGAGAAGAAGAGAATTGGTTCTTCCAAAGGACTCTAGCAAATTTGAATTTTGAATAACTGGTCCTTTTGTGCTTCTTGGGGTAAGTTATCTCCCCTCTTCTATGTTACTATGTTTTGATTTTCAGTTTTTCCCGATGCTTGCCTTACGTTGTTTTTGCCTTCTTTGTAGATTGAATATATGGACTATTTGGAGTTCCCACCGAGCGATCACAACTTTGACAAGTCATTGCCTAGAGTATGCTCAGTTAAGTCCAGTGAGTTCGCCTTTGTGGTAAAAAACGACTATGATAGGAAGATTTTGCAAAACACTATTGTTTTTGGGAGGCGAGAGGTAGTGCACTTTCCACCACCACAAACGTTAAGGTTTTCTCTTCTTCCACTAATACTACTAATATGAATTTTCTTGTGTGTAGTTCCTCCTGCTGTCTTTAATGCTGCACGGTATTGGTACTGTCGATGATGATTTGAACCAACCCCTCCCATTGAAGATGCTGAAGTTAGTCCTTTTGCATCGTTGAACAAATGACTAAATTTCCCTAGAAGTCAGGATTTGCAGGTATAACAAATGCTACATTAATGTTTTTGTTTTGCTACTTTAGTGCAGAGATTTTGCTACCTTAGTATTATGGCTTTGCTACCACTGTTCCAATCAGTTTATGTAGTTGCTTCAACATGTATTTAAAGTTCTCTGCTACATTACTGTTTTTGTTTTGCTACTTTAGTGCAGGGATTTTGCTACCTTAGTACTATTGCTATGCTACTAATTTTCTAGCCACCTTATGTAGTTGTTTCAACATGTATTTAAAGTGCTCTGCTACATTACATTTTTGTTTTGCTACTTTAGTGCAAAGATTTTGCTACCTTAGTATTATAGCTCTGCTACCACTTCTCCAGCCACCTTATATAGTTGTTTCAACATGTATTAAAAGTTCTTTGCTACATTACTGTTTTTGTTTTGCTACTTTAGTGTAGATATTTTGCTACCTTACTTTTATTCATTTGATACCTTAGTGTTCTGTTGATAACTAAGAAGCTTAATAGGCAACAAATGTGCAAAACTTTATTAAAACTATGGATGCTACATTAATTTTATTTTCTTGCTACTTTACTTCATCATTTTGCTACTTATTTTAACTTCCTTTGCTACTACCTTTTCCATCCACCTTATTTTTTATTTTTTGGTTAATATCTTTTGTTCTCACCAAACGCGTTAGCCTAGGTGTTAGGGTATGCATCGATAGCGAATCAGCCTCGGTACCCTTACACCCTTCAATGTTTCGTCACCCGTACACCGCGATAGCAGTGACATGCGACAAAGCCGAGCCGCTAGACTAGAGTTTGCGCTTTACGTAGGTTGACAACTTAGGGTGGGGTGGTGCGTAAGTTACCCCAAATTATCTACCCATATGCAAAATAAGATTAATAGAATTTTATTGCACCGCACAATTCAAGGATTCATCGCCCGTACGCCGCGATAGCAACAACATGCGACGAATCCGAACCGCTAGACTAGTGGTTACACTTTCTATTATTCTATAAAAATGCTTGCAATACATCATTTTTGTTGGATTGGCTTACTAACATGCTTCTAATGTTTCCTGACAGGTCCCCCTCGTTTCAAGCACTTGTACGAGAAGCACAAGGCGATTTTTGAAGCTGATGTTGATGGAACAAGGAAGAACTTTTCCGCTGGCCTGAAATGGATGCGTGCCCAACGCATGGCTGTACTTTTGATTGATGTTGAAGCATCAAGTAAAGAAAGAGCTGGCCCAAGAGTTGTTTTCCTAACCAATACCTCAGCACCTGATGATCTATCGGAGGAGGATGACGATTTAGGAACATAAGATGAGGAGAAACTTTTTGATGCATCAAATCTTGATGAGCACGGTGACGCTAGCATGCTGGTGCTGCAGCTGCCACTAAGGAGCGTGATGGCGCTGCAGCTTATGGTCAGGAGCATGCTGGGGCAAAGACATGTTCTAAGGCAGGCTGTTGCAACAAAAGATTCCGAGGCGCCACAAAGAGCGGTAATTTTGGATTCTATGACCAAGGGAGTTGATGCTACTGAGCATCCTAATGTTGTTAGCCCTGATAGGTCGCCAATTCGCTGTAGCCCCCAAAGGATATTTCTGATGAAGCATGGAACATGGCTCCATACAAACCCTCATTCAAATTGTTTCTACCTGGGAGCCCAGAATATGCAGAGTTTTGCAGTTCACAAGCTCTCCCACCTTCCAAACCCAATGATGCCCCGACCGCTGCTGTTTCAATAGCCTTTGAGAATATCCAGGCATCACCTTCCACTTTGGTGAGACTACGACACCAGCTGATCCCATTGTACCTGGTATGAATCTTGTAGTATTTCTGTAGCTTCATACATATGCTCATGCTGGTTTTTCTTCATATTCAATTGTTTTTCTTTTGCATGTGTTGTTACCATTGAATCAAGTGCTAAGGAAGATGCTAGTTCGGTTTTTGTGACACGTGAGAATA
Organism: Avena sativa; assembly: GCA_916181665.1. NCBI lineage: Eukaryota > Viridiplantae > Streptophyta > Magnoliopsida > Poales > Poaceae > Avena > Avena sativa. The sequence continues at coordinate 55,193,216 of OV702284.1, read as the reverse complement.
AGACCATGTATAAGAGGGTTGCAAAGAAATAACTTACACCTCCAAAGTTGAAAAAGATGAAAGTCTCTCGAGACGTGAATCAAAATTACTCCACATTTGTGATGCATGGTCAAAAATTCAAGAACCATCCTAAGGATAGGGCGCCATAAGTTTTCTATTCTTTTTTAAACATGCTTCAGTAGTTAATTTTGTTGCTACGTTTGTAGTAAACTATTTTTACTAGTTGACAGTAAAGTATCCGTTTTGATACTCTAAAGAATTTTTTGCTACCTTGCATCTAACAAGTTGCTACATGTGTTTGTATGTTTTTCTACTTCATGAGAATGCCTTGTTTCTACTATTTGCATTAAAACCGTTGCTGCTGCAACTATCTGCTACTTTATTGTAATTTGTTTGCTACTTTACATTCAACTGGCTGGTACTTTGCAGTTAAATGTCTGATACTACCCATTAAAGCTATTTTTTTGCTTTGTGCATACCACCTTTTGTGGAGATTGAGCGGTACTATACCTGTTATAAGACTTTCCAAGCATCTCTTCGGCCGCAACATCTCGATAGTGAGGTGATGAATGTGTGGATTGAGAAATTCAACCACGGGTCAGGTATTATTTGCAAGAAAAGTCCGCGACAGAAGAGGAAGTACGCTTTTACGCAGCACATTGTGGTGAGTAAGAGATAAAGTTAAAATTAGCATTTTCCATTAATTTTTACTATTTCAACATGTATTACAATTGTTCTGCTACATTACCTTATTTTCTTGCTAGTTTAGTCCATAGATTTTGCTACCATAGTTGTGTTCATTTGCTACCACTTTTTCATCCACACTTATGTAGCTGTTTAAACATGTATCAACAATATTCTTCTACATTACTATTATTTAAGTTCTACTTTACTTTAGATATGTTGCTACCTTAGTTTTATTCATTTGCTACCACCTTTTCATCCACCTTGTAGTTGTGTAATTTTTTATTAAAAGTGTTGATGCTACATTAATGTTAATTTATTGCTACTTGACTTCATACATGTTGATACATTAGTTATGTTCCTTTGCTACCATTTTTTGAACATTGTGGTGACTAATAGATAGAGTAGCATTTTACTTGCTTTTGCTGCTGCCTCATCTGACCTGGTTTTTTCTACCACGGAAAACGGGAGAAGCTTATTATTGATCCAAAGATATTCAACGCAAAAGCATGTATGTATGAATTGAAACAAGAGAATGCAAAGTACAAGGTTTTCAAATGTGACCTTGTGAGTTAATATCCTCTTCCTATCGTGTTCACATCTGCTTCATTCTTTCAGTTTTTGCTATATCCTGCCATACATTATGCTAAATATTTGTGTTCTCCATGTTACAATGTAGCTATACTTTCCTATTGTGAAACTCAACCATTGGGAAGTTTCATGTATCAATCTAGTAGCAAAACAAATGTACATTTTTGATTCAATGAAAGGTGACAAGGATGCTAGTATGTTGGATGAAAGTGCACGCCATCTGGTTAGTACTTTTGCTGTAGTTTCTTTTTAGGTTTTTTGTTCCTTTATTGTTGGATTAGTAACCATACATCGTGTTTGTTTTTTGTAGTTTGAAAACTTTGCTGATCTTGTGAAACAATCAAAACTGGCAAATAATCTTAACTTTGACACATTCCTACTAAGCAATTATGATCACTCGCAACAAACTACAATGTAAGATTTGCTTCCTTTCTTTTTGTTTTGCTATTTTTCAATCCTTATGCCTCTAGTGGCTAACTTTCCCTAGCAGCAAACAAATTCTACAGTAAATTTTTATTATTGCTACCTTAGTTTACATATTATGCTACCTTAGGTTCCTACAATTGCTACATTGTTCTGCACCAACTATCATTTGTTTTGAACTTGTTGTTGCTGCTTTAAAACATGTAGCTGCTGCTTTAATGTTTTATTATTGCTACCTTACTTTACATATTTTTCTACATTAGGTTCCTACAATTGCTACATATGTTTCCTGCTTGGTTTTACTAATCTATTTTTTTGGCTGATATAATTGTAGATTCTTCTGCATCCTCTACATGGATAATTGTAGCAACAAGGTCATGGCTGAGTTCGACAACAATGCTATCCCAAATCTAAGGAAGGTTCTTGCATCAGATCTGATCGAGTCAAGGAAAAACAAAGGATCCGTTCAACAACTCATGGAAGATGAGTTGCGAAAGAAGCATAACTAGGGAGGAAATGATAGGGGATATGTCAGGTCGTTAGTTGAAACTTTAGTTTGTGATATTTAGTATTCTTATTTTGGACTTGTAAGGACGAAACTGATGTAACCGTGGATGGGTTCGTGTACTCACAAATTGTCATTTCATCACACATGTTTTTTGTTTGAATGGATAACGGTTGGATGGTTAACATGTTGTTATTATCTATTTATGCTGCAATAATGTTTTTGTTTTGCTAAATAGAAGTATTGTTTATGCTACATACATGATGCAAAAATGCTACAAGTGAAAATTGCTCCAAACATGCTGTCAAATTTTAGCGTGTGCAGACACGTAGTTTTTTGCTACATTTGTATAAAAGAATTCGTACATGCAAGGATAGCTTATGCTACCCAAGTGTCTAGGAATTTCTACTGGCTTTATTTATAAAATAATATATTCTTGGTAGTAATTTTTACTCTTGCTACATATGAACAACATTTATGCTACCACATGAGAAACCGTATTCTCCAAATGTGGAACACTCTTGCTACCATCATAAAATACAACAACAACATATGCTACCCAACAGTCCATCATTGCTACATTTGTATAACATAAGTGCTAAATACAAGAATGACATATGCTACCCAACTGTCTAGGAATTGCTACATGTTTTATTCAGAAAATAAGATTTTCTTTGGTAGAAATTTTTGCTCTTGCTACATATGAACAACATTAATGCTACCACATGAAAAACTATATGCTCCAAATGTTCAATACTTGTGCTACCATAAAGATTCTGTCATATTACAAACATATCCTAGGCTATTAAAACAAGATAACCATTTTCACATCTTGCATCAGGATGATGCTACACAGTAACAATAGGATTGCTACACCTGCTAGTACATATTGCTACATGCCAACAATTTCAACTCTATTTTCGCAGCATTGCCCACAATCAAAGCTTCCATGTAGACACATTGTTTCAGGTGTGACTCTCTTCATTGCAGTATGGGGATTTTTTATTTCTTGGCTTCCTGTTGGTTTTTGGCGTTCCATAAGTTTTCTTCTTCTTTGGCTCCTGAGATTTTTTACTTCTCTTGTCTTTTGCTTCATCACAAAGCTCAACCAATGGTTTGTTTCACTTTGACTTGTCGGTTGGTCGCCCTTGTGGCTTTACCCTCGTAGGGTTCTTATGCGTGCTAATAGGAGCATCATTACCTTGTTATTCTTGTTGTTGTTTGTTTACATCATGTTGTGGAGGAATACCTTGTTGTGGTTGAACATTTTCTGGACCTCCTTTTTGCTGCCCTCCTTCTTGCCGTGTAGCATTTTGTGTTTTCCTCATGGTAGCATCAAGCTAACTCGCCTCATCAATCATCTTGGAAACAACAACATATGTTTCATCACCGAGTCAAGCATCTGAAGCGAGATCATTCATCTTTCCGCACAAAGCGTTGTACTCGAGAGTAGTGGTTTTCGAAATTCCAAATCTGATTCTATTTATCCCGGGATCAGGTGCATGCGTTAACGCTGCAACACACCACCTTCGTAGCATGTACCTATCTAGAATTTGCTGCATATTCAAATGCACCATCACCCTAACTATATGCCAGCATATAATCCGATAGAAGGACTAATCTATGCAGTATAATGAGAAGTAATACTATAAAATAAAAAGTCTCAAATGTGTTGCACCCACAAATGTAGCACTCATCATTGATGTGTATGCACTTCTGTTCTTGTAGACAGTTGTTGGGCCTCCAAGTGCAAAGGTTTGTAGAACAACAGCAAGTTTCCCTTAAGTGGATTACCCAAGATTTATCGAATTCAGGGAGGAAGTGGTCAAAGGTATCCCTCTCAAGCAACCCTGCGATCAATATACAAGAAGTCTATTGTGTCCCCAACACACCCAATACACTTGCCAAGTGTATAGGTGCACTAGTTCGACGAAGAGATAGTGAAATACAAGTGGTATGGATGATTATAAGTGGTAACGGTGCCAGAAAAGAGCTCCTGACGGGGAGGAAAAGACTAAAGGCAAAAAATATAGAAGTAAGCAAACATGTAACAGATCTAGTTGCAAACGGTGTTTCAATGCTTAGAAACAAGGCCTAGGGATCATACTTTCACTAGTGAACACTCCCAATAAATATATTCTCTTCATGAAACTACCCTGAACTACTCTCCGGTTGGACACTCTAATCCATGGTAGGGCTATAACGGCACACCTCAAAGACCGCTTCCCCATCTAGATAACCCCACACTGTCACCTTGAGCGCTAGATGGTTCCAACAAACACCACAATTTCATAGAGACAACCAACTCAAAATATACTCATGACAAGTATTTATAAACTCTAGCCTAAGTGCCACCACGGCGTGCACGCTGTCACTTTCACACATGTGGGAAGAGCAGAGATCTATTGAAGCACTTGAGTAGCAGAGTAGATCTACTTGATTACAAAGCTCATGATCACAATAAGATCACGCATAGGGAGAGAGATGAACACATAGCTACTAGTAGAGCCCTTAGCCTCGAGGAAGAACTACTCCCTCCTCATCATGAGAATCAACAACGGCGATGGAGATGGTGGTGGAGATCGATGGAGATAGCTCCGGGGGCACTTCCCTGTCCCAGCAGGGTGCCGAAACAGAGACTTTCTGTCCCCCGAATCTCCCCTTCGGTGGCAGCGGCGCTGCAGAACTTTCCGTGGATGTATGATGGATAATTTGGGGTTTTCTCCCCGGGGGATTCTTATAGGTGAAGGGGCAAGGCAAGGAGGCAGCCAGGGGGGCCACACCCCCTGGTGGCACGGCCTAGGTGGGCCCGCGCCACCCTAGGGTGTGCCCACCCTGGTGCCTAATGTCTACGCACTTCTATTCTTGTAGACAGTTGTTGGGCCTCCAAATGTAGAGGTTTGTAGAACAACATCAAGTTTCCCTTAAGTGGATCACCGTGGTGACCCAGCATACCACTGCATGTGTAGTACACTATAGTCATTGACATGACATCCGCAGAACACCGTTCCGTAAATATCACATCCCTCAGAGTGGTACAACAGAAACATTGTGGGTCCATATTACAAAAGTACACACATTATTATTATTACAATACCGGAAGTTCAAGACTTCCAAAAGATCCAACTTACAAACCAAAATATAAAGTGTTCAGCGGAAATTTAAAAGTAACAACTCCGACTAGGAGTGGGGCTTAACAGCTTATTCTATAGAGTTCATGCTGCTCGGCTCCGTTAGTTACTACTAACTAGACACTTAAGTGGATTCGTTCTCATTGACACCATAGCGGATCTCGTAGTCTACTCCTTCAAATCCTCCGGATAGATCAGGTTCCTCGTAGAACACATCTTCTTGACATTCAACTCCATACATTGGCACGTCTTCGGGATCCTCAGAGTCTAAGCAAGGGATCAAAGGAAAGAATGAGTAACAACGTTACCCAACAAGTTCATTATATGCAAGGTGGGGAGTTTGATGCTCTAACTACCACCTCGGATTATAAATCCTTGGCACTATGCAGTTTTTGTAAATCTGTCTTCAAAGATTGATTTTATTCCAAAAAAAACTATGACCATCAGCCTTCACAGGTTGACCAGAACTTTCATGGAGTTCCTTTCCTGCCGCGTTCGTAGCTCCTTCCCGGAACAGGGAGTAACAAGTTACAATTCTTACACTCTGCAGAGGTGCGTTACTTTACCCATGAGAGATCAACTCCTTGTTGCACAATCGAGCGTACTTTCCCGTACACAATTCCATGATGTGGGGCCCAGTAGTTGGTCCAAGCTAATCACTGCCCCCTTCGCGACCCCGCATGCCTCCTTGGTGTACACCATGCCCACATAATGAATTATGACAATGGTTTGTACAAACCGTTATATGCCAGAACTATCGTGGGACAATGAGGGTTCCCACCCATATGCTGCATATCCTCTACGAATTACCAATTAATATGCACGCTACGTGGATAACAGCCACGACCTGCACATCCGGCTTTATGCGAGAGGAAGAATATACAGATGACTTCTCTGTCCCATTCCAAATCTCATGGCTAACGTGTAATATACGTCGCTAGAATCATTGATGTCAGGGGTTATTAAGTACCTACTTGATCATCATTGTTGCAAATAGAACCCTAAGTTCTATTGCTCCATTATATCATCACTTAGGATGATATCTATGATTTCTTTATTTATGAAAATATTATTTTCTTTCTTTTATAGCATAAATGATAACACACAATTTGTAAATACTTTGATAAAGACTCTTCAAAGGACATGAGCAAGTGATGAACTCTCCTTGTGATGGCAAGGTAGTGAAGTCTGATGCTTGCACTGGACCTTGAGCTTCTAGTTCTACAAAAACATCATTATTGCCCGGTAAGGACAATATTAAAAGAAGCAAAATGATTATGCAAGTAATGAAATGCATTATTTAATTCTATATGCATTTTCCTTATATAAGGTGCCTTCTAGTAAAGCATTTATAAATATTAATACTTTTTATATTTATTGCATATATTGAATTATTCTATTTTATTTCCCTTTTTATTTGACTTCTATTGATTTAATAATTCTTTTAGGAATTATTAATTATACATTAAATTTATTACTAAATATTTATTTAGTATTTTTCAAAAATACTATAATACTAATAAATAATGAAAGTGATTTTTATTTATTTTTATCACCTTTCAATAATTTTGTAAATTTCCATAAGGAATATATAGATTACAAAATTCTTATAAAAATTTAAATGTCCAAAATTTTATATCTTATTTTATTTGGACAGAGTGGATTATTATGAATCCAAAAATATTTTATTTATAATTTTTGGACTTTTATTTTATTTTCTACAATTTTATTGAAGCCAGGGGCATTTTGGTCTTTTCTAATTGATCAAAAAATCTATTAAACAACTTGGGCTGGCCCCTTGGGGTTATTGTGCTAGGGTGGCCCAATAGGGCAGGGTCAAAATATCACCTGAAGGGTTTTGGCCCGCTTAGCCCATTCTCTCTGCCTCCCTCACTCTCTCGACCTTATCCTCTCCTCCTCTGACCCGACCCCGTGGCCGGCGATGCCGCCACCGTCGATTCCCGCCGCCGTCGGCCGTTCTGGCCTCCGCAGTGGTGCGAGTTGGGGTTGTCGATGACGCTCGTTTGTTCTATCCAATTGGATTTGACTCCGGGGCTTCCCCGTGGCCAGGTCTACCTCGTTCCCGAACCCTAGGGTTAAGGAAAGGTGCTGTCGCCACCGCCGCGATCCCGCCTGCGGTGGTGTGCTGGCTCGTGTGCTACTGCGGCCGCCGCCGTGGTAGGTGCAGGTTGCACCGCCCCTCTGGGTACTCCCTGTGCCGCCGCGGTTCATCGGCCACACTGCTTCCTATTCGAGTCATCAGCAAGGACCTCGGGTAAGTTGTCTCTATGGTTCTTGTACATGCTACTGCCATGATTCTCTCTGTGTGTATCTAGTGGCTTCTCATGCCTAGTGACTATGTGCTGATTGGGTTCATCTCTGGATTAGGGTTCTTGCTCTGTTAGGGTTCATAACCCCATGTTGATCATATCCATGATGCCTTAGATTTAGTGGTGATCATACTTGAGTATGAAGAATGATTGTTTGCTATGGATCATGATTTGTAGTGGCTTTGATGATGCTAGTTGCCTGTCAGATTATTCTAGTGATGATTCACTATGATCCTATGCTAATGTTTCTATGGAATCCCTGATTGGATTATGTTGTTGATCTGAGAATTTATTCTACTGTTAGAATGCTTGTACTGACAATGGTTTCTCTCAGTAGTTGCTTATTGTAATATAATGGTAGGCTTGTATGGAATGATACACACTGAATCAAATCATTACATGTAATGATTTCTGTGGATGTATAGATGAATTTAATGTTGATTCCTGTCACTTGGCTTCAGGAAAATGATATGTAGTGGTTTGTCCCTTTTTCTGTGGGAACTAGGCAAAGATTGGTTTTAGCTCATTAAGAACTTGTCCTTGTGATACCATTGTATTCTGGCACACAAGTGATTGGGTTTTTATTTATGGGCTTAGCTTGATAATGCTTGTGATTAAAACTGACAAGATGAAATGAAAGCTTTTCTTATCTTTCCTGCCTATGATGTTGGTCTGAGGCTCTAGGATTTAATTCCTAGTTAGTTGGGCAATAGTTTGTTTGAAACTTATAGGATTAGAGGTGCTACTCTCTTTGAGAGATGTGCCTTGATCTGATAAGATCAAATGAAGAATGATCTAAGTTGCAAAAGTAACACTGAACTCAGTGATGTTGGTCTGAGAGTTTAGTGCCTGTGTTGAGCTTGATTTCTTATCCTTATACTTGAAATCTCTAGGATAGATTCACCCCTCTTGGGTGATTATTGAGAGATCATTTCATAAAGCAACACATGCTTTTGTTTAGATAATATGATGAAATCATGTGATGGTTTTATGAGACTCACCACAAAGTTTGATGTTGGTGTAGTAGATTGATGATGATCTTGATCTTGACCTTGATTTGCTTTTGCTGGGCTCCTGAGCTTGCTCTTGATGTCCACCAGATCCATTCCCCTCCTTATGTCACCATCCTGGTGATGTTTGGGTTGATCTGGGTGGTTTGATTTGGCTGCTGTTCTTGGTTTAGCTGCTGTTTACCCTGGCTGTGCTGGTGTGTTGTGTAGTGGAGAGATGCACTAATGTGCTCCTCCATGGCTGTGATGTGGTTTTGTGATATTTGGCTGTGCTTGTGAAGTCGACATCACACCATCTACATGCTTGTGTGTGTCAAGCTTGTGTGCGTGCTATGTACTTGTGGATAGGTTCAGAAAGTTTGAACTTACTATTACTAGCTTACTTTCATCTGGCAGGTGCATTGATCCCTTTTGGCTGTCATTTTCTTTCTGGCTTTGAATTTATGAGAGATGAAATTGTAGGGGTTCGTAGCATGGAAAACAAAAATTTTCTACCGCATACAAACAAACAAGCCAAGATCTATCTACTAGATTGTAGCAACGAGTCGATAGAATAACTCACCCTCGAAGATTCCAAAGTGTTTAACGAGAGCGGATTTTCGTGGGTGATGTAGTCGTACTCTTTCCGATCTCAAGATCGCGTAGACGATCCTTCCGGCGCTGCATTCCGGCAGCGCTTCCGCAGTCGGTCACACGTTCGGTACTCGACGAAGACCTTCCTCTCCCTTGTTCCAGCAGGCAACGGAGGTTGTAGCATTCTCCTCGCGATTCCAGCAGCACGACGGCGTGGTACCGGAAGTAGAGGGGAGATCTCGCAGGGCTTCGCCTTAAGCCGGAGCGAGTATGGTAGACTATGAGAGAGCCTCGGTGATCTAGGGTTTAGACGCACCAAGGGGAGAGGGCTAGGCCGGCGGCTAGGGCTTGGGGAAGCCCAAGTCGGCGGCTAGGGTTTGCCCTAGGTGGCGGCGGCAGCAGGAGGTGGCGACGCCGGCGGCTAGGAGCTAGGGTTTGCGGGGTGCAAGTTGTGTGCTTGGAGGGGCAACCCTGCCCCTCCTTATATAGGTGGAGGGCGCCGGCCAAGGGGAGGGGAGTCCCTCCCCAACTCGGCTTCCAAGGCCGGCGGGTGGAGGGAGAGGGACTTCCTCCCCAAGTAGGTTTCCTACTCTCCCTCCACCAAGCAAACTTGCCGTTTGACTTTTCAAATTGGCGTTTGACTTTTCAAACTAGGATTTGATTTATCCATTTATTCTGCTCAGCGATGACACCTAGTACATTATGCAACCATTTCAACTTATTATGGCACATTCATGTACCCTTCCCCTCCGGAGTGCCGGACATTCCGGAACCTTCTAGAACATTCCCGGTGAAAACACCAGAACTATTCTCCAACCCCGAAACAGGACTTTCCTTATATGAATCTTATTCTCCGGACCATTCCGGATCTCCTCGTGATATCCCAGATCCCATCCGAGACTCCGAACAACATTCGGTCTCTTACTCATCATTCCATAACTACTCAACAACGTCGAATCCTTAAGTGTGTCTCCCTACGGTTCGTGAATTATGCGGACATGATCGAGACACTTCTCCGAACAATAACCAATAGAGGAATCTGGAAATTCATATGGCTCCCACATATTTCTACGATTACTTTGCAATCGAATGAACCACTTACATACGATACCAATTTCCCTTTGTCTCACGATAGTTTACTTATCCGAGGTTTTGATCGTCGGTATCTCTGCATACCTAGTTCAACCTCGTTACTGATAAGTACTCTTTTCTCGTTCCCGTGGTATGTGATCCCTTGTGAGCCAGTCACATGCTTGCAAGCTAATTGGACGACATTCCACCGAGAGGGCCCAGAGTATATCTATCCGTCATATGGATGGACAAATCCCACTCTTGATTCATGTGTCTCAACCCATACTTTCCGAACACTCAATGCCACCTTTATAGCCACCCAGTTACGGTGTGGTGTTTGATGTCATCAAAGCATCCTTCCAGTGATGGTGATAAGCATGATCTCATCGTCGAAGGAATTAGGTTACTATGTATCAGAAAGCATATAGCAATTGAACTATTAAAATGACTAGATCTTTATGCTACTCTTATCTATAGGAGTATGTCCATCATACCATTCTCCTAATGATATGATCTTGTTGTTAATAACATCTCAATGTTCATGATAGGGAAACCACAATCATCTATTAACCAACAAGCTAGTATTATGAAGAGGCTTTTACTAGGGACTCTAATTTAGTTTTACAAATCACACAAGTATTAATGTTTCCTTGTTAATACTGTTATAGCATGAATGTAAACATTTATCATAAACACAAAGATATAATAATAACTACATTTATTATTGCCTCTAGGGCATATCTCCAACAGTCGCCCACTTGCACTAGAGTCAACTAATCTAGATTACATGGTAATATACCGAACACCCATGGCAGTTTAGTGTTGGTCATGTTTTGCCCTCGGGAGAGGTTTAGTCAACGGATCCACCACATTCAGATCTGTGTGTACTTTGAAAATCTTTATGTCACCATCTTGGACATGTTCTCGAATAGCGTGAAAACGTAGCTTGATGTGCTTCAGCTTCTTGTGTGACCTTGGTTCTTGCGCATTGGCTATGGCGCCCATGTTATCACAATAGATAGACATTGGGTCCAGCGCACTTGGAACCACACCGAGCTCTGTAATGAACTCCTTCATCCATATCGCTTCTTGTGAAGCCTCCGAAGCAGCCATGTATTCTGATTCAGTTGAAGATCTCGCCACAACGCTTTGCTTTGCACTCCTCCAGCTAACTGCTGCACCATTCAAAGTAAATACGTATCCAGATTGTGATTTAGAATCATCTGGATCGGTGTTCCAACTAGCATCGGTGTAACCATTAACAACGAGCTGTTCATCACCTCCATAAGAAAGAACCATATCCTTAGTTCTTCTCAAGTACTTAAGGATGTTTTTGACCGCTGTCCAATGATCCACACCTGGATCACTTTGATATCAGCTAGTTAAACTAACAGCATATGCAATGTCGGGTCTAGTACATAGCATGGCATACATTAGAGATACTATGGCTGAGGCATAGGGAGTTTTACTCATCCTTTCTCTATCTTCTGCCGTTGTCGGACCTTGAGTTTTACTCAATGTCGTATTGGGCAACATGGGCAAGAACCCTTTCTTGCTATCTTCCATTCCAAACCTCTTTAGAACTTTGTCCAAATATGTACTTTGTGACAATGATATTAGACGTCTCGATCTATCTCTATAAATCTTTATGCCCAATATGTAAGCTGCTTCGCCAAGATCTTTTCATTGAAAAACTATTATTCAAATATTCCTTGACACTATTAAGAAGGTCTACATCATTCCCAATCAACAATATGTCATCTACATATAGTATTAAGAATCCTACAGAGCTCCCACTCACTTTCTTGTAAATACAAGCTTCTCCATAAGTTTGTATAAAACCAAAACTTTTGATTACCTTATCAAAACGTTGATTCCAACTTCGGGATGCTTGCTTCAATCCATATATGGACCGTTGAAGTTTACATACCTTGTTAGCATCTTTAGAATCGACAAAACCTTTGGGTTGCATCATATACAACTCTTCATCAATGTCTCCATTGAGGAACGCTGTTTTGACATCCATCTGCCATATTTCATAATCGTAATATGCAGCGATTGCTAACATAATCCTCACAGACTTTAGCTTCGCTACAGGTGAGAAAGTCTCATCGTAGTCAACTCCTTGAATTTTTCGAAACCCTTTTGCGACAAGTCGAGCTTTATAGACAGTAACATTACCATAAGCATCTGTTTTCTTCTTGAAAATCCATTTGTTCTCGACAGCCTTTCGGCCATCCGGTAAGTCCACCAAAGTCCATACTTGGTTTTCGTACATGGATCCAATCTCGGATTTCCTGGCTTCTTGCCATTTATTGGAATCTGGGCTCATCATCGCTTCCTCATATGTCGCAGGGTCATCGGTGTTGTCCACCAACATGACACTCATAACGGGATCATACCAATCAGGAGTGGTACGAGGCTTTGTAGCAACTGCAACTGAAGTTTCATGATCATCATCATTAGCTTCCTCTCTTATTGGTGTAGGCACCACAGGAAATTCTTCCGGTGCTGCGCTACTCGCAAGTTCGAGAGAAGGTTCAACAACCTCGTCGAGTTCTACTTTCCTTCCAGTCACTTCTTTCGAGAGAAATTCCTTCTCTAGAAAGGATCCATTCTTGGCAACGAAGATTTTGCCTTCGGGTCTATGATAGAAGGTATAACCAATAGTTTCCTTTGGGTATCCTATGAAGACGCATTTTTCCTCTTTGGGTTCAAGCTTGTCCGGCTGTAACTTCTTTACATAGGCTTCGCAACCCCAAACTTTAAGGAACGACAATTTAGGTTTCTTCCCAAACCATAATTCATACGGTGTCGTTTCAACGGATTTAGATGGTGCCCTATTTAAAGTGAATGCAGCTGTTTCTAATGCATAACCCCAAAATGATAGCGGTAAATCTGTAAGTGACATCATAGAACGAACCATATCTAAGAGGGTTCGATTACGACGTTCAGACACACCATTACGCTGTGGTGTTCCCGGCGGTGTCAATTGTGAAAGTATTCCGCATTTCTTCAAATGCTCGCCAAACTCGTAACTTAGATATTCACCTCCACGATCAGAACGTAGAAATTTAATCTTCTTGTTACGTTGATTCTCAACCTCACTTTGAAATTCCTTAAACTTCTCGAAAGTTTCGGACTTATGTTTCATGAAATAGATATACCCATATCTACTCAAGTCATCCGTGAAGGTAAGAACATAACGATAACCACCGCGCGATGCTACACTCATTGGACCACACACATCGGTATGTATGATTTCCAATAAGTTCGTAGCTCGCTCCATCATACCAGAAAATGGAGTCTTAGTCATTTTACCCATTAGACATGCTTCACATCTTTCAAGTGATTCGAAATCAAGTGATTCAAGAAGTCCATCGGAATGGAGTTTCTTCATACGCTTCACTCCAATGTGACCAAGACGACAGTGCCACATATTGGTCGAGTTATCGCTCGATTTCAAACGTTTAGCTTCAATGTTATTAATATGTGTATTTCCACTATCGAGATTCAATAAGAATAGACCATCTATCAAAGGTGCATGTGCATAAAACATATTACTCATATAAATCGAACAACCATTATTCTCGGACTTAAACAAGTAACCGTCTCGCAATAAACAAGATCCCGATATAATGTTCATGCTTAACGCAGGCACCAAATAACAATTATTTAAGTATAAAACTAATCCCGATGGTAGATGAAGAGGTAGCGTGCCGACCGCGATCACATCAACCTTTGATCCGTTTCTAATGCGCATCGTCACCTTGTTCTTCGCTAGCTTCCGTTTATTCTTCAGCACCTGTTTCGAGTTACAAATATGAGCAACCGAACTAGTATCAAATACCCAGGCACTACTACGAGTACTAGTGAGATACACATCAATAACATGTATATCGGATATACCTTTCTTCTTGATGTTGCCGTTCTTCAAATCCGCCAAGTACTTTGGGCAATTCCGCTTCCAGTAACCTTCTCCCTTGCAGTAAAAGCACTCTGTATCAGGCTTGGGTCCAGCCTTGGTCTTCTTCGTCGGTGCGGTAACTTTCTTACCAACCTTCTTGAAGTGTGACTTTTGCTTAGACTTGCCTTTCTTGAATTTGGTGGTCTTATTGACTATCAACACTTGGTGCTCTTTCTTGATCTCCACTTCTGCAGATTTTAACATGGAGAAGAGTTCTGGCAGCTGCTTGTTCATGCTTTGCATATTGTAGTTGATCACAAAGTTCTTGTAACTTGGTGGTAGTGATTGGAGGACACGGTAAATCCCCAAAGCATTAGGAATCACTATACCCAAGCTTTGAAGTTTGTTAGCGTGCCCAGACATCTTAAGCACATGCTCATTGACGGAGCTGCCCTCTTCCATCTTGCAGTTAAAGAACTTTTTAGAAGCCTCATAGCTCTCAAGTGCCGCGTGAGTCTCAAAGATCAATTTGAGTTCACGGACAATATCATGTGGGTCTGAATTCTCAAACCTTTTCTGAAGCTCCGATTCCAAACCATACAAGATAGCACAATAAACTGTGGAGTACTGATTCTTCCGAGCGAGGTAAACGTTCTTTACTTCATCGGTAGCATCAGCTGCAGGCGGGTCACCCAGCGGTGCATCCAGCACATAGGTCAAATTACCAGCATTGAGGACAATCCTCAAATTGCGAAACCAATCCGCGAAGTTGCTTCCATTGTTTTTCAACTTTTCTTTCTCTAGGAACGCATTAAAATTGATGGTAGGGGCCGCCATTGATCTACAACATATTTGCAATAGTTTAGACTAAGTTTATGACAAATTGAGTTCTAATTAATAGTTAAATTAATCTAGGTGAACTCCCACTCAAAACAATATACCTCACATTGTTTTAGTGATCACACGAACCAAATCCACCACATCAACACCGATCATCACAAGAGTTGATGTAGCTTCAATGGTGAACAATCGACATGTTCATCATATCTAATATATGATTCATGCTTTACCTTTCGGTGATCCGTGTTCCGAGACCATGTCTGTACATGCTAGGCTCGTCAAGATCAAGCCTTAGCTTCCGCATGAGCAAATCTGGCTTGCTAATGTTGTATACACTTGCGGAATCTAACACACCCGATCATCACGTGGTGCTTCAAAACAACAAGCTTTAGCAACGGTGCTTACTAAGGGTGAACACTTTAGAACTTGAAATTCATGTGCTTGAGGGATCATCTTATAATGCTACCGTCGTTAACTAAGCAATACAAGATGCATAAAGGATTAACATCACATGTAATTCATAATATGTGATATGATATGGCCTTTCTTCTTTGTGCTTCCGATCTCCATCTTCAAGCACGAAGATGATCTCCATCATCACCGGCATTGCATCAAGGTCAATGACGCTGCTCCATGGTTGTCGTCCACCAGCTTCAACTATTACAACTACTTTGAATAGACACGCGGGTCTTAACAGAAATTAAAGACAACCATATGGCTCCTGCCGGTTGCCAACTTACAATAAGGAACATTGCATACATCAAATATAATCACAATCATGGCCATATCACATCACATCACACCCCTGCAAAACAAAGTTAGACGCCTCTAATTTTCTTTGCATATTTTACGTGGTTTGGGGCTTTCAATAAGTGTCGATCTAACTTACGAACAAGAACCACAATGTTGATGCTTGAACTATCAAGTGCCTATTGTAAATTGGATCTATACTATAATGGGAGAGACAGACAGCCGCAAAGCCACTTATGCAATTCAAGTTGCATGTTGAGCTTGGAGAAAGTCTCATGAACGATGTCATGTAAGGTTAGCCCGGGCCGCTTCATCCCATCATACCGCAAGATGCAAAGTACACAAGAAGCAATTGATAATAAAAGCACCACCGCCCACAATGACCATTGTGTTCTACTCGTGCAACAGATCTACATATAGACACGGCTCTGATACCACTATAGGGGTTCGTAGCATGGAAAACAAAATTTTTCTACCGTATACAAACAAACAAGCCAAGATCTATCTACTAGATTGTAGCAACGAGTTGATAGAATAACTCACCCTCGAAGATTCCAAAGTGTTTAACGAGAGCGGATTCTCGTGGGTGATGTAGTCGTACTCTTTCCGATCTCAAGATCGCGTAGACGATCCTTCCGGCGCTGCATTCCGGCAGCGCTTCCGCAGTCGGTCACACGTTCGGTACTCGACGAAGACCTTCCTCTCCCTTGTTCCAGCAGGCAGCAGAGGTTGTAGCACTCTCCTCGTGATTCCGGCAGCACGACGGCGTGGTACCGGAAGTAGAGGGGAGATCTCGCAGGGCTTCGCCTTAAGCCGGAGCGAGTATGGTGGACTATGAGAGAGCCTCGGTGATCTAGGGTTTAGACGCACCAAGGGGAGAGGGCTAGGCCGGCGGATAGGGCTTGGGGAAGCCCAAGTCGGCGGCTAGGGTTTGCCCTAGGCGGCGGCAGCAGGAGGTGGTGGCGCCGGCGGCTAGGAGCTAGGGTTTGCGGGGTGCAAGTTGTGTGCTTGGAGGGGCAGCCCTGCCCCTCCTTATATAGGTGGAGGGCGCCGGCCAAGGGGAGGGGAGTCCCTCCCCAACTCGGCTTCCAAGGCCGACGGGTGGAGGGAGAGGGACTTACTCCCCAAGTAGGTTTCCTACTCTCCCTCCACCAAGCAAACTTGCCGTTTGACTTTTCAAATTGGCGTTTGACTTTTCAAACTAGGATTTGATTTATCCCTTTATTTTGCTCAGCGATGACACCTAGTACATGATGCAACCATTCCAACTTATTATGACACATTCATGTACCCTTCCCCTCCGGAGTGACGGACATTCCGGAACCTTCTAGAACATTCCCGATGAAAACACCGGAACTATTCTCCAACCCCGAAACAGGACTTTCCTTATATGAATCTTATTCTCCGGACCATTTCGGATCTCCTCGTGATATCCCGGATCCCATCCGAGACTCCGAACAACATTCGGTCTCTTACTCATCATTCCATAACTACTCAACAACGTTGAATCCTTAAGTTTGTCTCCCTACGGTTCATGAATTATGCGGACATGATCGAGACACTTCTCTGAACAATAACCAATAGAGGAATCTGGAAATTCATATGGCTCCCACATATTTCTACGATTACTTTGTGATCGAATGAACCACTTACATACGATACCAATTTCCCTTTGTCTCACGATAGTTTACTTATCCGAGGTTTTGATCGTCGGTATCTCTGCATACCTAGTTCAACCTCGTTACTGATAAGTACTATTTTCTCAATCCCGTGGTATGTGATCCCTTGTGAGCCAGTCACATGCTTGCAAGCTAATTGGATGACATTCCACCGAGAGGGCCCAGAGTATATCTATCCGTCATATGGATGGACAAATCCCACTCTTGATTCATGTGTCTCAACCCATACTTTCTGAACACTCAATGCCACCTTTATAGCCACCCAGTTACGGTGTGGTGTTTGATGTCATCAAAGCATTCTTCCGGTGATGGTGATAAGCATGATCTCATGGTCGAAGGAATTAAGTTACTATGTATCAGAAAGCATATAGCAATTGAACTATTAAAATGACTTGATCTTTATGCTATGCTTATCTATAGGAGTATGTCCATCATACCATTCTCCTAATGATATGATCTTGTTGTTAATAACATCTCAATGTTCATGATAGGGAAACCACAATCATCTATTAACCAACAAGCTAGTATTATGAAGAGGCTTTTACTAGGGACTCTAATTTAGTTTTACAAATCACACAAGTATTAATGTTTCCTTGTTAATACTGTTATAGCATGAATGTAAACATTTATCATAAACACAAAGATATAATAATAACTACATTTATTATTGCCTCTAGGGCATATCTCCAACAGAAATATTTCATATTGGTGAAACTTGCCCCTTTATAACATTTCTCAATGATGAGTTTGTCAAGTGCACCTCACTGACATATCTGAGAGAAATATACTAACACTAATCTTATTTTGTTTCTATTTAATCTTTGTTTTGCAGGTACAAAGATAAAGATGAAGATTTAGTGTGGATTTAGATATAGGATAGTTAGTAGATATACAAATGTAATTTTCTTATTCTTTTGTAATTTTTTTTATAATTCTTGTAATATTTATTTTATTCATTTGTAATAAAGATTATATAT
Organism: Avena sativa; assembly: GCA_916181665.1. Lineage (NCBI taxonomy): Eukaryota > Viridiplantae > Streptophyta > Magnoliopsida > Poales > Poaceae > Avena > Avena sativa. Next base: position 55,174,745 of record OV702284.1, on the reverse strand, counting down.
TTATTAATAAAGAATATTCTTATTCTTTATTGTTTCTATAAATTGTGAAGTTTGGAATAACTTCAGTAGGTTACATTCTTTGTAACTTGTTTATGTATATGAAATGAATTTCATATTCAATATTGTTCTTAGATAAGATTTAAGTTATAATACTTTTCTCTTAATTAGTTTAAGATTCAAATCTTATATCAAAATCATTTAAATTATAAAACACTTAAGTTTTAAAATCCAAACTCATTTCAAAACACACATAATTACTTTAAGATCATATCAAAGTTTATAGCAATCCTCCTTTAAGACTAAGCCTAATATCAACGTAAGAAATAAACATTGATCACTCAAGGTTTTATTTGGCGAAAATTTTACCCATACTTTTACAACTGAATGCATGCAACAATTCATATTCCTAAATCTACCCTTCGTTAGGTCCTATACGCTGGGATGTTACAGACTTCCCCACTTAAATTAAACTTCGTCCCGAAGTTTGTGGAGATGTACCTGAATAGTTTTGGATAAGCTTTTCTTAAATCCTCTTCCTTCTCCCATGTGGCTTCTCTCTCAGGGTGATGTTCCCATTGTACCTTGCAATATTTGATTGCTCTGTTCCTCAATCTTTTCCAGTTTTCTTCTAGAATCTTGCAGGGCTTTTCAATATAAGTCAGGTCTTCTTGTAGTTCTATCTCTTGATGTGTTATTGCATCATCTGGAACTTTCAAACATTTGCGCAGTTGTGACACATGGAAAACATTATGCACTTGAGCCAATCTTGATGGTAACTCTAAAGCATAAGCTATAGTTCTGTTTTGACTCAGTATCTTGAATGGTCTGATATATCTTGGACTCAATTTTCCTTTAAATCCAAATCTTTTTACTCCTTTCATTGGACTTACTTTCAAATAGACCATATCTCCCACTTCCGGATGCCATGATCTTCGGCTTTGATCCGCATAACTTTTTTGCCTGCTCTGGGCTATTTTCAGTCTATCCCTGATCTTATCAATGATGTCTTGTCTCTCCTTGATATAATCTGGTGCAAATTATTTGCTGCTTCCAGGTTCATACCAACATATTGGTGATCTACACTTCCTTCCATACAGAATATCATATGGGGCTGCCTTCAGACTACTCTGATAGCTATTGTTATAAGAAAATTCTGCCAATGGTAGGTGATCTTCCCATGTTCCTCCAAAATCTAGTGCACAAGCTCTAAACATGTCTTCTAGTATTTGATTTGTTCTTTCATCTTGACCTCCTGTCTCAGGATGATACGCCGTGCTGAAATCTAACTTTGAACCAAGTGCTTCATGCAATTGCTTCCAAAATGCTGAAGTAAACACTGATCCCCTATCAGTTATGATCTTTTTGCATACTCCATGCTTACTTACTATCTCTTTAACATATACTTCAACTAACTTCTCGGCATTATCCTTTTGATTCACTAGAATAAAATGTGCACTCTTAGTGAGTCTGTCCACAATTACCCATATCATATCCTTCCTTTTTGGTGTCATAAGCAATCCTATAATGAAGTCCATACGTATTTCCTCCCATTTCCATTCAGGAATTTCTAAGGGTTATAATGGCCCTGCTGGACTTTGATGTTCAGATTTCACCCTTTGAAAAGTATGGCATTCAGATACATATTTAGCAATATCTCTTTTCATGTTATTCCACTAGAATAGTTCTTTCAAATCCATATACATCTTAGTACTCCCTGGATGTATAGAATATGGGGTATCATGTGCTTCTTTGAGTATGACATTTCTGATCTCAGTCACATCTGGAACACATAGACGATCTTGGAACCATAAAGATCCATAATCTCCAAGGCGAAAAACTGATTTTTGCCCTTGATATATCCTCCAAATTTCCTCACTAATGAAAGGATCTTCTTCTTGACGTCTAAAAATTTCTTGCTTAAGATCACTATCCTGCTCTACAACTACCTGCATAGTAGCTAATCCTCCAAGAACCTCTGTTCTGATGAATTAAAGTTCTAACCTTTCCAAGTCCATTTGTAACTCTTTTGGTAACTCCCTATTGCTTGGCTGAATATCTGCACTCTTTCTGCTTAAAGCATCTGCTACAACATTTGCTTTCCCTGGGGTGTAATTGATTGTTAGATCATAATCCTTGATTAATTCCAACCAACGCTTCTGTCTCATATTCAATTCCTTTTGAGTGAAAAAATATTTGAGACTTTTATGGTCAGTGTATAACTCACATCTGGCTCCATAAAGAAAATGTTTCCATCCTTTTAGTGCAAAAACTACTGCCGCTAACTCTAAATCATGAGTTGGATAGTTGACTTCATGTGGTTTCAATTGTCTTGAACCATAAGCAATCACTTTCCGATCTTGCATTAATACACAACCCAAACCTTCTTTTGATGCATCACAATATAAAGTGAAATCCTTCCCTGTTTCAGGAACTGCTAAGATTGGAGCTGTGGTTAATCTAGTCTTCAACTCTTGGAAACTTGCTTCACACTTCTCATCCCACTTAAATGGTGTATTCTTCCTTAATAATTTGGTCATTGGTCCGGCTATTTTGGAGAAACCTTCAATGAATCTTCGATAATAACCAGCCATTCCTAAGAAACCTCGAATTTGCTTCACATTGGTCGGTGCAGTACACTCTAGTACCGACTAAACTTTAGATGGATTCACAGAAATCCCATCCTTACTGATCACATGACCGAGGAATTCTACCTCATCTAACCAGAACTCACACTTACTGAACTTAGCATAAAGCTTATGTTCCCTTAAAGTTTGCAATGCTATTCTCAAATGGTCAGCATGTTCTTCCTTATCCTTGGAATATATCAGAATATCATCAATAAAAACGATGACAAACTTGTCTAAATATGGCATGAAAATCTTGTTCATCAGATTCATGAATATTGCCGGTGCATTGGTCAAATCAAATGGTACTACCAGATACTCATGGTGTCCATATCTTGAGACAAATGCTGTTTTTGGAACATCTTCCGGCTTGATTTTTATTTGATGGTATCCAGATCTTAAATCGATCTTTGAAAATACTCCATCTCCTTTCACTTGATCAAACAAATCTTGAATTCTTGGTAAAGGATACTTATTCTTGATAGTCACATTGTTCAGATTTCTATAATCACCACACATCCATCTTCCACCATCTCTCTTATCCACAAAGATTACTGGTGTTCCCCATGGGGATACACTTTCCTGTATAAATCCTTTTCTTGCTAACTCATCAATTTGCTCCTTGAGTTCTTTCAACTCTTTGGGTCCCATTTTATATGGTGCTTGAGCTATTGGTGCTGTACCAGGTATTAAGTCAATGGTGAACTCTATGTCCCGGTCTAGTGGCATTCCCGGTAACTCTGTTGGAAAAACATCTTGGAATTCATTAACTATTGGAATCTCTTCTAATTTAACTTCCTTCATTGAATTCAACTGCAGATCCACCATGATATGGCTGTGTTTATCTGCTTGGTAAACTATTCTTGCTCCACTTGGAGTTTTGATTGAGACAGTTTTCTCCTCACAATTAATATGAGCTCCGTGTTCCATCATCCAATCCATCCCTAGCACTACTGCAATTCCCTTCAAAGGAATCACATAAAGGTCCGCGAAATATGTACAACCACAGATCGAGATAACCCGATCTTGTTTTATGTGGCGTACAGTCACATTCCCTCCTGCCGTAACTACGGTCATAGGACGTTTTAATGTTGCCCTTCTAATCCCGAACTTATCACAAAATTCTTCAGAAATGAATGAAGTAGTTGCACCAGTATCAAATAGAACTTTGCCGGGATTGGTAAGGATATTGAGAGTACCTATCACTGCATGCTCCGAATTATCCACCTCCTCGAGGGTTACACAGTTCAGTTTTCCGGTAGGTCGGTTTCTCTTGCCATTTTTGTTCTTGCCATTGTTTCCTCTTTTATTGGGCTGTCCATTTCCTCCACTGGCTTGGCCTCCTCCCATTTTAGGCCATCCTCCTGGTGGTTTGCTCGGACAATCTGGCTTAATATGCCCCTTCTGGCCACAACCGTAACAGATCACTATAGGCTTTTTGCACTCCCTCTGGAAATGCCCTGGAATTCCACAGTTGTTACAGATAACATTCCTTCTCGGATTAGATTGATTTCCACCACTGCCCTTGTTATTGTTATTGTTGTTGCCATAATTCCTATTCCGAGGTTTGAACTCCAGATTAGGTTTAGGTTTGCTTGCCTGAATTCTCTTGGTTTCCTTCTTGGCTCTCTTCCTCTGATCCTCTTGGACATTCTTGTAGTCATCTTCAAAAGTAATGGCTGCATCCAACAACTGCTGATAAGTTTGCTTATTGGCTAACCTTAGCTGCATCTTCACAAATGGATTTAATCCACACAAGAAACGTTTCTTCCTCTTCTCTTCAGTGTTAACATCCTCCTCAGCATAACGAGACAGTTGGCTAAACTCCCGGATGTACTTCATGACACTAGTATATCCTTGCTGAAGCTCCTCAAATTCTCTCCGCTTCAACTCCATGACACTTTTCGGAACATGATATTCATGGAATCTCTGCTTGAACTCCTCCTAGGAAAACTCCCTTCCTGGTTGTTGCATGGCTAACTAATTTTCCCACCATGATGCTGCAGGTCCAGTCAGCAGATGAGTTGCATACCTCAATTTTTCCTCATCATTGCAACCCACAGTTTTCAGCTTCCTCTCTGTATCTGCTAGCCAGTCTTCTGCATCCATTGGTTCAGGAGCTGACGCAAAAAGTAACGGTCTTGCATTATGGAAATTAGATAAACTTACTCCTCCACCTTCAGGTGCCCTCTGATTTTCTCGCCCCAGCAACTCTTCCATGAACTTGTTCTAGGTCTCTTGCATCATTTGCATGCATTGCATAAAGTTCTGCTCCATTAACGGCCTCATTGGTGGTGGTGGTAATGCTCCTTGATTTGCTGTATCGGCATCGACCTTTTCCTTGGCCTCACGCTCCATCCGCTGCTGCTCAGTTTCCATTTCTACACCCGTATCCATGACCCCCTAGTCCTGCATCATAAAGCGAATACTCATAATTACATCATGCACATGTGTTCTGAGCTCGACTTTACGCACAGAACTAGTCACACAATAAAGATCCAAAGAAAATCCAAATATGCACTTTACATATTTACATAATATCATAATGATACAAAGTCATTACAACATATACCATATTGGTATTATTACAAAACTACCTTATTTCTTGAGTACAATTCACAATACTTGATACTACTGACTAGTTGTCTCTTTCTAGTAGTAACTACGCTCATCATACATGCCTGATGTCCAACCGTTATGACGTGTTGTCCGTCGCACAGTTTGTGGAACAAATGGCCTTCCAGAAGGAACATACTCTGTATCTGAAGTGTCAGGACTTGAGTCTTTACTCAACCTGAGCGCATTGACTCCCTCCAGCTCAGCTGAAAAGTCTTCAGAAGCATATTCAACATTATCTCCAGCCTGCATCTCCTGAGCTTCATTCCTTGAGTTGTCAACAGAATACGCAGATCCTGCTGCTTCCTAGGTGCTCTCGTGGGCAAGATAATTGAACACTGGATAATGTATATTCCCTGGGTTTTGAGAAGATGTTGATGATTCAAATACTCTCTCTTCAGGATCTTCTTCTTCATCCTGTTCATCTATTGACTTGGTATTTATACTTCTATTATTAGGGTTTGTCCTTGCACCCATCCAACTGGATTGTCCAACATTTCTGTCAGAACCATCTGTGGACATCTTGTGTTCATGAGATTCATTGTATGATCCCATCCTCCAACCATCCGAATTCTCAATAGGAAGTTCTGAGTCAGAACCATCGTCTGAGCCTTGTGGTACTGCATACCGCATATCTATAGTAGGATCATGTGTAGGTTCAGGTCTTGGTGAGTAAGGATATGGTATAAAAGATTCTGGATCTATAGGTATATCCTTAAATATAGGTGTTGCACTACTACTTGCTTCTTTCTCTAACTGGAATGATAACTGCTTTCTCCTTTCCGGATCAGTTAGATCCTCTAGCATATCATTCTTGTCTTCGACAATCACTTGATGGGTCTTGTAAAAAGACGCAACGAGTGTCCGATATCTATCCATAAACTTGGAAGCTAACTTAGGATGCTTCTTAACCAAATTAAGATGATCCGGTATAGGCTCCGAGTCTATAGAATCATGAGGTATCACAGAAAATGTGCTACCTTCTAGCTCCTTGGTTTTCTTCCCCCAGATATTAGCTATCGCCTCCACAACAGCAACATGATAGGCTGCTAAATGACTTCTGCCTTCTCCGATAGGTAGATCGTGATATAATCCAAGCTTCTCTGGAAGTTGGATACTCACACGATACTTGGATAACATCCGGCCATCAAGGTAAGTGATAATGTTCACCAAAATTCTAGTTGGACAATTAAAAAGCTTTAAAAGTTGACGAAGTTGGTCTGCAAATGATCCTTGATAATCATCAAGAGTCTCCTCTTTCCTTACCAAAGTCTGTTTTGGAAACTTTGGTGCCATAACTCTGTAAATCAGAAAAATAATTTTGATTAGTATCCAATGACATATTGCATCATAACAAAGAATTATCGCACTAAAACATATAACGGAATATTCTCATTTGAATACCCATTATATTACTTTTAGAGAATTCTTTATCGTTGCTAATTCTCCTATAGGTAATACCCTTTACTAGGTTTCCAACCTAAGGTCAAAGCAATTGGCTCTGATACCAACTGCGGTGACCCAGCATACCACTGCATGTGTAGTACACTATAGTCGTTGACATGACATCCACAGAACACCGTTCCGTAAATATCACATCCCTCAGAGTGGTACAACAAAAACATTGCGGGTAGGTATTACAAAAGTACAAACATTATTATTATTACAATACCGGAAGTTCAAGACTTCCAAAATATCCAACTTACAAACCAAAATATAAAGTGTTCAGCGGAAATTTAAAAGTAACAACTCCGACTAGGAGTGGGGCTCAACAGCTTATTCTATAGAGTTCATGCTGCTCGGCTCCGTTAGTTACTACTAACTAGACACTTAAGTGGACTCGTTCTCATTTACACCATAGCGGATCTCGTAGTCTACTCCTTCAACTCCTCCGGATAGATCAGGTTCCTCGTAGAACACATCTTCTTGACATTCAGCTCCATACATTGGCACGTCTTCGGGATCCTAAGAGTCTAAGCAAGGGATCAAAGGAAAGAATGAGTAACAGCGTTACCCAACAAGTTCATTATATGCAAAGTGGGAAGTTTGATGCTCTAACTACCACCTCGGATTATAAATCCTTGGCACTATGCAGTTTTTGTAAATCTTTCTTCAAAGATTGATTTTATTCCAAAAAAAGTATGACCATCAGCCTTCACAGGTTGACCAAAACTTTCATGGAGTTCCTTTCCTGCCGCGTTCGTAGCTCCTTCCCGGAACAGGGAGTAACAAGTTACAGTTCTTACACTCTGCAGAGGTGCGTTACTTTACCCATGAGAGATTAACTCCTTGTTGCACAACCGGGCGTACTTTCCCGTCCACAATTCCATGATGTGGGGCCCAGTAGTTGGTCCAAGCCAATCACTGCCCCCTTCGCGACCCCGCATGCCTCCTTGGTGTACACCATGCCCACATAATGAATTACGACAAGGGTTTGTACAAACCGTTAGATGCCAGAACTATCATGGGACAATGAGGGTTCCCACCCATATGCTGCATATCCTCTACGAATTACCAATTAATATGCACGCTACGAGGATAACAGCCACGACCTGCACATCCGGCTTCATACGATAGGAAGAAGATACAACTGACTTCTCTGTCCCATTCCAAATCTCATGGCTAACGCGTATTATACGGCGCTAGAATCACTGATGTTAGGGGTTATTAAGTCCCTACTTGATCATCATTGTTGCAAATAGAACCCTAAGTTCTATTGCTCCATTATATCATCACTTAGGATGATATCTATGATTTCTTTATTTATGAAAGTATTATTTTCTTTCTTTTATAGCATAAATGATAACACACAATTTGTAAATACTTTGATAAAGACTCTTCAAAGGACATGAGCAAGTGATGAACTTGACTTGTGATGTCAAGGTAGTGAAGTCTGATGCTTGCACTGGACCATGAGCTTCTAGTTCTACAAAAACATCAATATTGCCCGGCAAGGACAATATTTAAAGAAGCAAAATGATTATGCAAGTAATGTAATGCATTATTCAATTCTATATGCATTTTGCTTTTATAAGGGCCTTCTAGTAAAGCATTTATAAATATTAATATTTTTTTTATATTTATTGCATATATTGAATTATTCTATTTTATTTCCCTTTTTATTTGACTTCTATTGATTTAATAATTCTTTTAGGAATTATTAATTATACATTAAATTTATTACTAAATATTTATTTAGTATTTTTCAAATATACTATAATATTAATAAATAATGAAAGTGATTTTTATTTATTTTTATCGCCTTTCAATAATTTTGTAAAATTCCATAAGGAATATATAGATTACAAAATTCTTATAAAAATTTAAATGTCCAAAATTTTATATCTTATTTTATTTGGACAGAGTGGATTATTGTGAATCCAAAAATATTTTATTTATAATTTTTGGAATTTTATTTTATTTTCTATAATTTTATTGAGGTCAGGGGCATTTTGGTCTTTTCTAATTGATCAAAAAATTCTATTAAACAACATGGGCTGCCCCCTTGGGCTTATTGGGCTAGGGTGGCCCAATAGGGCAGGGTCAAAATATCACCCCGAAGGGTTTTGTCCCACTCAGCCCATTCTCTCTGCCTCCCTCACTCTCTCGACCTTATCCTCCCCTCCTCTGACCCGACCCCGTGGCCGGCGATGCCGCTACCGTCGATTCCCGCCGCCATCGTCCATTCTGGCCGCCGCCGTGGTGCGAGTTGGGGTTGTCGACGATGCTTGTTTGTTATATCCAATTGGATTTGACTCAGGGGATTCCCCGTGGCCAGGTCTACCTCGTTCCCGAACCCTAGGGTTAAGGAAAGGTGCTGTCGCCGCCGCCGGGATCCCGCCTGCGGTGGTGTGCTGGCTCGTGTGCTGCTACGGCCGCCGCCGTGGTAGGTGCAGGTTGCAGCGCCCCTCTAGGTGCTCCCTATGCCGCCGCGGTTCGTCGGCCACACTGCTTCCTCTTCGAGTCATCAGCAAGGACCTCGGGTAAGTTGTCTCTGTGGTTCTTGTACATGCTACTGCCATGATTCTCTCTGTGTGTATCTAGTGGCTTATCATGCCTAGTGACTATGTGCTGATTGGGTTCATCTCTGGATTAGGGTTCTTGCTCTGTTAGGGTTCATAACCCCATGTTGATAATATCCATAATGCCTTAGATTTAGTGGTGATCATACTTGAGTATGAAGAATGATTGTTTGCTGTGGATCATGATTTGTAGTGGATTTGATGATGCTAGTTGCCTTTCAGATTATTCTAGTGATGATTCACTATGATCCTATGCTAATGTTTCTATGGAATCCCTGATTGGATTATGTTGTTGATCTGAGAATTTATTCTACTGTTAGAATGCTTGTACTGACAATGGTTTCTCTCAGTAGTTGCTTATTGTAATATAATGGTAGGCTTGTATGGAATGATACACACTGAATCAAATCATTACATGTAATGATTTCTGTGGATGTATAGATGAATTTAATGTTGATTCCTGGAACTTGGCTTCAGGAAAATGATATGTAGTGGTTTGTCCCTTTTCTGTGGGAACTAGGCAAAGATTGGTTTTAGCTCATTAAGAACTTGTCCTTGTGATACCATTGTATTCTGGCACACAAGTGATTGGGTTTTTATTTATGGGCTTAGCTTGATAATGCTTGTGATTAAAGCTGACAAGATGAAATGAAAGCTTTTCTTATCTTTCCTGCCTATGATGTTGGTCTGAGGCTCTAGGATTTAATTTCTAGTTAGTTGGGCAATAGTTTGTTTGAAACTTATAGGATTAGAGGTGCTACTCTATTTGAGAGATGTGCCCTAATCTGATAAGATCAAATGAAGAATGATCTAAGTTGCAAAAGTAACACTGAACTCAGTGATGTTGGTCTGAGAGTTTAGTGCATGTGTTGAGCTTGATTTCTTATCCTTATACTTGAAATCTCTAGGATAGATTCACCCCTCTTGGGTGATTATTGAGAGATCATTTCATAAAGCAACACATGCTTTTGTTTAGATAATATGATGAAATCATGTGATGGTTTTATGAGACTCACCACAAAGTTTGATGTTGGTGTAGTAGATTGATGATGATCTTGATCTTGATCTTGACCTTGATTTGCTTTTGCTGGGCTCCTGAGCTTGCTCTTGATGTCCACCAGATCCATTCCCCTCCTTATGTCACCATCCTGGTGATGTTTGGGTTGATCTGGGTGGTTTGATTTGGCTGCTGTTCTTGGTTTAGCTGCTGTTTACCCTGGCTGTGCTGGTGTGTTGTGTAGTGGAGAGATGCACTGATGTGCTCCTCCACGACTGTGCTGTGATTTTGTGATATTTGGCTATGCTTGTGAAGTCGACAGCACACCATCTGCATGCTTGTGTGTGTCCAGCTTGTGTGCTTGCTATGTACTTGTGGATAGGTTCAGAAAGTTTGAACTTAGTATTACTAGCTTGCTTTCATCTGGCAGGTGCATTGATCCCTTTTGGCTGTCATTTGCTTTCTGGCTTTGAATTTACGAGAGATGAAATATTTCATATTGGTGAAACTTGCCCCTTTATAACATTTCTCAATGATGAGTTTGTCAAGTGCACCTCACTGACATATCTGAGAGAAATATACTAACACTAATCTTATTTTGTTTCTATTTAATCTTTGTTTTGCAGGTACAAAGATAAAGATGAAGATTTAGTGTGGATTTAGATATAGGATAGTTAGTAGATATACAAATGTAATTTTCTTATTCTTTTGTAAATTTTCTTTTATAATTCTTGTAATCTTTATTTTATTCATTTGTAATAAAGATTATATATTTATTAATAAAGAATATTCTTATTCTTTAGTCTTTTTATAAATTGTGAAGTTTGGAATAACTTTAGTAGGTTACATTCTTTGTAACCTTTTTATGTATATGAAATGAATTTCATATTCAATATTGTTCTTAGATAAGATTTAAGTTATAATACTTTTCTCTTAATTAATTTAAGATTCAAATCTTATATCAAAATCATTTAAATTATAAAACACTCAAGTTTTAAAATCCAAACTCATTTCAAAACACACATAATTCCTTTAATATCATATCAAAGTTTATAGCAATCCTCCTTTAAGACTAAGCCTAATCTCAAAGTAAGAAAGAAACATTGATCACTCAAGGTTTTATTTGGCGAAAATTTTACCCACACTTTTACAAATGAATGCATGCAACAATTCATATTCCTAAATCTACCCTTCGTTAGGTCCTATACGCTGGGATGTTACAATCACCCAAGGTTTATCGAACTTAGGGAGGAAGTGGCCAAAGGTATCCCTCTCAAGCAACCCTGCAATCAAGATACAAGAAGTCTCTTGTGTCCGCGACACACCCAATACACTTGTCAGGTGTATAGGTGCACTAGTTCGGCGAAGAGATAGTGAAATACAGGTGGTAACGATGCCAAAAAATAGCTTCTTACTTGCTGTTGACGTGGGGGAAACTAAAGGCAAACTGAAACAGAGGTGTAAGCAAGCAAATATGCAACAGATCTATATGCAAACGGTGTTTCAATGCTTAGAAACAAGGCCTAGGGATCATACTTTCACTAGTGAACACTCTCTCATATAAATATCCTCTCTTCATGATACTACTCTCCGTTGGACACTCTAATCCATGGTAGGGCTATAACAGCACACCTCAAAGTCTGCCTTCCCCAATCTAGATAACCCCACACTATCACCTTGAGCGCTAGATGGTTCCAACAAACACCACAATTTCATAGAGACATCCAACTCCAAATATAACTCATAACAAATATTCATTCTAGCCAAAGTACCACACACGGTATGCCCGCTGTCACTTTCACACACGTGGGGGAAAAGCATAGATCTATTAAAGCACAAAGAGTATTTATGTAGACTCAAGCCTAAGTGCCACCATGGCATGCACGCTATCACTTTCACACAAATGGGGAGAGTATAAATCTAATGAAGCACTTGAGTAGCAAGGTAGATCTACTTTATTACAAAGCTCATGACCACAAGATCATGCATAGAGAGAGATGAAAACATAGCTACCGGTAGAGCCCTTAGCCTAGAAGGAGAACTACTCCCTCCTCATCATGGGAATCAGCAACGGTGATGGAGATGGTGGTGGAGATCGATGAAGATGCCTCCGGGGGCACTTCCCCGTCCCAGCAGGGTGCCAGAACAGAGACTTTCTGTCCCCGAATCTCCCCTTCGGTGGCGGCGGCGCAGCGGAACATTTTCTGGAAGTATGATGGATGATTTAGGGTTTTCTCCCCGGGAGCTTCTTATAGGCGAAGGAGGCAAGGTCAGTGGGGAGCCAGGGGCCCACACCCCCTGTAGGCGCCACCAGGGCTTGCCCATGCCTGGGGGGGGGGGTGCGGCCACCCTGGTGCCCTTCTCCGTCTCTGCTTCGTGGTTTCATGTTGGTCTGGGAAAATAATGACTTTGGCTTTTGTCCCATCCAATTCCGAGAATATTGATTTTCTGCCTTTCTGGAACCAAAAATAGAAGAAAACAGGCAACTGTCACTATGGCATCTTGTTAATAGGTTAGTACCAGAAAGTTTATAAAAATACCTCAAAGTGAAGATAAAACAAAGCAAAGTAGATACTAAACATGCAGGGAGCATAAAAAATTATAGATACGTTTCTGACGTATCAAGCATCCCGAAGCTTAACTCGTGCTCGTCCTTGAGTAGGTAAGTGATAAAAAAGAATAATTTTTGAGGTGACATGTACCATCAAAACCAAGATCAAACCATTTGCAAGCATTGAAAGCTGGGATCAAAGAACTCTAAACATGTGCATGAAAGATGGAGTTATAACAATAAGACAAAGTAACTATGCATGCAACATGAAAGGCTACAAACAAAGATCATGAATAACATGCATTGAAAAACGTTTGTTTGTTTCACATACAGAAAACATAGCATATTGGCAATCAGCTTGTCCCTCATAGAGTAGAAAATAGATGCATAAGGCACCTTCAAAGTTCACAAGGGTGACTAGTAACAAGTAGCACAAGAACAAGTAATATCACAATATACATCAATCAATAAGTTTTGGGACACTACACATAGAACTAAGAATGGCAACTATGCTCTCTTAATGGTGCCTAAATGTAGAAGGTGGAGACTCAATAATAGTGGAAGAAGGGCCCTTCATAAAGGGAAGCATGGATTTCAAGTTTCAAAAAGAGCTTTCAAAAATTATGGTACTTGTTAGCTTTCAGCCCTCACTGCCCCTATCATAAGCATCTTGAAGTGGTTAAGGTTAAAGTGAACAAACTATGGAGTATATGCTTGACAAAGTATAGGTTGGCAATCTCAAGTCCCTTGAATAGGAGGGCCACACCTCATGCTACTCAACTTCAGTCACCTGAAAGTTCTTGTCATTGTAAGTACATGTGTATCATAGAGAACCACCAACGGGGTACCCCTTGCACATGGTACAGAAGCTATCCCATAACCAAAATGACAAGGCAAGCAGACAATGAGCATCTTAGCGATCTTTTTATTTACTATATGCATAGCTTTTTATTGAGGATGCTTCATAGATAGCTCACTATGGTGATGCTGCAAGTTTCCACCATGATTAGGCATGGCTTAGGCTAGCGTCCCATGCGTTTCTCTAACACAAAATACTTACTCCATGGAATTACAAGTTCCCTCTTTATTTTGCACCGGTGAGATCCATAGACAAAAGAGCATGATATCAACTGAGTACAAAGTACAAGTGCAATGTTGAAAACGTTCCCCATGACAGCATGGTTCTGCTAATTCCAACATAAGTGCAAGCATATACAACATAGACGACACAAACGTTGTTCAGGTTTATTATGGGCAAAGAATATAAAGTGTGCCATCAAGTTCGTGAGGGCTTTAATCACTAAGTTTTCACATAACAAAATAGTTTTTAATTGTAAGATAGCTGAAAACAAGAATATACTTGGAATGGTGTAACACACCATGCATAGGAATTTATAGTGGACACTTTGGAATAACTTGGTTTCTTGGGAGTTGGAAGCATGAGTAGAGCTTACTCATACAAGTGGAGGCTAGCAAAAGACTGGGAGCAACCAACTAAGAGATCAATAGTGGCCATAATGATGCAGAGCGACAAAACATTACTAATCAAAGCATAAAGTGGTACCACAAGTCGAGGACTAAATGATCATAGAGGCTATGGTGACTTGTTCATAGTCATAACATGGTGTGAGCATGTGCCAAGTCAACCCAAACAAAGCATCAAAGGATAATACCACAATACTATGCTTTTGTATGCTAAAACAATGCATGATTCCTTCAAGGCACATTAAGCAATCCTAATTGTTTGGAACAAGTCATGCTACAACAATAATCACTAAACATTAGGTCACTAGCATGACATGCTAAAGTCAGTCAAAGCAAGCTCCTTGTACCACTATAAGCATGAAACTTTCTACTCCTTTCCAACACCAATCAACTTATTTGAAACAACTCACAAAGATAATAATAAATAAATATCAATGAGCTTGTCTCACAAATCCACAAAGAAGAACTAAAAAGTTCTAAGCTGAAAGCACAAGAAAACTAAGGCTGAACACAGTGCTAGCAAAAGTAAACACTCACAAAATAATAAGAGTGAAAACTAGAGTGTTCTAGGCAATGGAAACAGAGTGTGTCTCTCTCCAAAAGAAGTGTGGTGTAACCAACCAACTTACTCAAGCAAACTAAGCAAACATAAACCAAAAACGAGAACTAAGATGCTCCAAGAACAACACAACAATGCATGAAACATTAAAAATGAAGTGTCTAAAAAGACCTGAGATTTTTATTGATGAAGAAGGGGATGCCTTGGGCATCCCCAAGCTTTGACGCTTGTACATCTTGGATATTTCTTGGCGTGACACCGGGGTGGAATCCCCAAGCTTTAGCTTTTGTCCATTCTTCATCTCATTACATCATTCTGTCTCTACACCTAAAATTTTTCCTTCATACAAAACTTCACACAATCTTCATTAGCAACATTAGTGTATTCAAAAGATATTAGACCCTTAGGCAAAGCTTTGGAAGATAATTTTTTTTCACTAAAAACACAAGCTACTGTAGCAATTCAAAAAGCTCAATTCCCCAAAAGAGAACTCAGAAAGGAATCAATAAGAAGCAAATGCAAATAATGGCAGAAATCGGTCAAAACATACCAGCAGGTAGAAACTGATTTTTTCAAAAATCTTCTGTTGATCAAATAAAAAAGTGTCGAACTAACGAAAGTTAGCTAACATACTGGGGGATTTTTTCATAAATGTTCATCTCAATCCGAGTAACAGAGACTCCTCATGATTTTTTATGGTGGAGGACAGAAATTTGTTTCGGGACAGCAACTCCCCAAATCTTAGTTCCCTCTCATTAGAGGTCATTCTTGGCACAAAAAGCAAACAAAAAGTATAAGGAGAGGTCATTACAGAAGTAATAACTTCCAAGACTCAAGAAAACTTTTGGGTTATCTCCCAACAAGTACTTTTCTTTAACGCCTTTAAGTTAGGCTTGATAGTTTGAGAAGATGCTCACATACGAAATATGAATTGAAGTAAAAGAGAGCACCAAGAAGAAAATTCAAAACACATTTAAGTCTAACCCACTTCCTATGAATAGTAATCTTGTAAAGAAACAAGTCATGAAAGCACAAAGAAACAAGCATAGGAAAGTAAAACAAGTGCAACTTCAAAATTTTCAACGTAAAGAGGGGAAACTTAATATTGTTGAGATACATAAAACAATTTTTCCCTCTCTCATAATAACTTTCAGTAGCAATATGAACAAAATTAACAATATAACTATCACAAAAAACATTCTTATCATGAGCCACATGCATAAAATGATTATTACTCTTCACATAAAAATAGCCATTCTTATTAATTGTAGTGGGAGAAAATTCAACAAAATAGCTATCTTCCCAAGTGTGTTCATTTGGAAACATATCATCATTGGAAGGAACATGGATAGCACTAATAGCACAACAATTATTAATATTATCATCTTCAGAATTGGTGCCAAAGAGATTTTCAATATCAAAAGTAGTGAGCTTGTCCCAATCTTGATCACTACTATAGGTAACAGGCATATGAACATCATCTAGTTTAGACTCATCAGCAAAAACTATGATAGGAGCAACATGCTTAGAGGGAGATATCGTTTCCTATCTCCTTTTACTCCTCCTCCTCCTCCTCCTCCTCCTCTTCTTCTTCTTCTTCTTCTTCTTCTTCTCTTTAGGAGGGAGAGGCTTTAAAGGAAGCTTCTCCACATACCCTGGTTTATCGTTAGAGACAATAGAAGAAACTTTGGAGGATTCCTCCTTTTCATTAATAAGAACAAAACTCATATCAATCCTGTCATATTTTGGTAAAATATCATCTTTTATAAGATTTTGTATGTAAGTATTCGCGTGTCAATTATCAACACAATAAAGATGACACCCATGCAGGATGCAATTCATACCAAAAGCACTCATGTCTACCAAAGAAGTTTTTCTTGATAACTCTTCACACCCCAAAAACAATGTAAGTTCATCATGTTGATTATCAGTGATCATGTTATCATAATACAAACTTGTAGTACTCATTGGATTAGAAAGGTCATTAGTATGGCCTGAGCATTGAAAATTGAAATGACCCACTTCATAGCAAAGTTCACAAATAAAAGGATAGAGGGCACAATTCTTTTACCAAGATCATTTAGAGCCTTATACCACGTTTTGGTTTTTTCATTCCAGTGTGTGATACAATATTCTTCTTCTATTTTATTCTTCTCACAAGGTCTATGCATACCACAAAAATTAACATGCTTATAAGAAATAGTACTTTCAGAATTTTGAGCATGTTTATTGCAATCATTAATAACATTTTCATTTTCCATGCAAGTGTATTTAAAAGGTTCATGATACATGTCCCATTTTTCTTTAGGAGCATTAATATGGTAAGAAAAAGCTCTATAATATTTAACAAGAATTTGAGGATCAATACCATATATAGCACTAAGCTCTTGAAAATTAGCAGTTTCAGCGAAAGACTTAATGCAATCATTCTCATAGTTTATACCTGGTTTTTTACCTTTGTCGTTATCCCAACCTTCGGTATTTCTTTGAATTGCTTCAAGAAGATCCCACTTAGCCTTGACCTCCTTACTTGTGGAGGGTCCCTCCAAACAGGTATCCAGATAGTCCTTGTAATGTCCTGAAAGACTTGCACAAAAATTATTGATAATAACATTGCTGGGGAGCTCATGAATGGGACATTTGAGCATTAGTGACTTCAATATCCCCCAAGCTTGGGCAATACTTTCTTCCTCATGAAGATGAAAATTATAAATATAATTCCTATCTTTATGAATTTCATGAGGAGGATAAAATTTAGAGTAAAAGAGAGATTCAAGTTCCTTCCTCTCCAAATGATGAGGATCATCTAGTAGCTCATACCACTCCATTGCTTTGTCCCTAAGTGAGAAGGGGAATAGCTTCCTCTTAACTCGGTCCATTGAAATACCTGTACACTTGAACAACTCGCATAATTCATGTATAAAGAGTAAATGATCACTAGGATGGACATTTCCATCTCCAAAATAGCAGTTATTCATAACACGTTCAACAATTTAAATATGTATTTTAAAAGGGACACTTTCAGTATGTGGATTTAAAATATCACAAGTATCATTAGAATTACCACATATGGGAGATAAAGTATCATAAGAGCAAATTTTCTTCCCTAAAGCTGGGGAACTAAAAATATTTTTTTCATAAAACTAGCTTCCCTAAGCTTAGACGTTTCCATACCATTAGTAACAATGGTGTTCAAAAAATTCACACTAATAACATTGCTATTAGCAAGCAAAGAAAGTTCCATAGGTTTTTTAATTTTCTTTTCAAACCACTCAAGTTCTAACTTAGGAAAAATACTAAAAACCTCTCTATTTTTGTTGTTGTTTTCCATTAAGCCTAGCTAGTGAAAACAAGAAACAAAAAGACAAAATTGCAGAATCTAAAGGAAATAACTTCGAGCACTCACAACGGAGGATGTGAGTACCTTTTACCTTACCTCCCCAGCAACGACGCTATAAAAGAGCTTGATGTCTATGTACTTATATTATTATAGACAGTTGTTGTGCCTCCAACTGCAGAGGTTTTTAGAACATCAGCAAGTTTCCCTTAAGTGGATCACCCAAGGTTTATCGAACTTAGGGAGGAAGTGGTCAAAGGTATCCCGCTCAAGCAACCCTGCAATCAAGATACAAGAAGTCTCTTGTGTCCCCAACACACCCAATACACTTGACAGGTGTATAGGTGCACTAATTCAGCGAATAGATAATGAAATACAAGTGGTAACGGTGGCAGAAAATAGCTTCTGACTTGCTGTTGACGTGGGGGAAACTAAAGGCAAACTGAAACAAAGGTGGAAGCAAGCAAACATGCAACAGATCTAGATGCAAACGGTGTTTCAATGCTTAGAAACAAGGCCTAGGGATCATACTTCCACTAGTGAACACTCTCTCATATAAATATCCTCTCTTCATGATACTACTCTTAACTACTCTCCGGTTGGACACTCTAATCCATGGTAGGGCTATAACAGCACACCTTAAAGTCTGCCTTCCCCAATCTAGATAACCCCACACTGTCCCCTTGAGCGCTAGATGGTTCCAACAAACACCACAATTTCATAGAGACATCCAACTCAAAATATAACTCATAACAAATATTCAATCTAGCCAAAGTGCACACACGATATGCCCGCTGTCACTTTCACACACGTGGGTAAAAGCATAGATCTATTAAAGCACAAAGAGTATTTATGTAGACTCAAGCCTAAGTCCCACCATGGCGTGCACGCTGTCACTTTCACACACATGGGGAGAGCAGAAATCTAATGAAGCACTTGAGTAGCAAGGTAGATCTACCTGATTACAAAGCTCATGACCATAAGATCATGCATAGAGAGAGATGAACACATAGCTACCGGTAGATCCCTTAGCCTAGAAGGAGAACTACTCCCTCCTCATCATGGGAATCAACAACGGTGATGGAGATGGTGGTGGAGATCGATGAAGATGGCTCCGGGGGCACTTCCCCGTCCCAGCAGGGTGCCGGAACAGAGACTTTCTGTCCCCCGAATCTCCCCTTCGGCGGCAGCGGTGCAACGGAACTTTTTCTGGAAGTATGATGGATGATTTAGGGTTTTCTCCCTGGGGGCTTCTTATAGGCGAAGGAGGCAAGGTCGATGGGGATCCAGGGGGCCCACACCCCCTATAGGCGCCACCAGGGCTTGCCCATGACTGGGGGGGGGGTGCAGCCACCCTGGTGCCCTTCTCCGTCTCTGCTTCGTGGTTCCGTGTTGGTCTGGGAAAAATAATGACTTTGGCTTTTGTCCCGTCCAATTCCGAGAATATTGTTTTTCTGCCTTTCTGGAACCAAAAACAGAAGAAAACATGCAACTAACACTATGGCATCTTGTTAATAGGTTAGTACCAGAAAGTGTATAAAAATACCTCAAAGTGAAGACAAAACAAAGAAAAGTAGATACTAAACATGCAGGGAGCATAAAAAATTATAGATACGTTTCCGACGTATCAGTTCCCTACTCCGTCTCTGCTTCGATTTTCCATATCGATCTGGGAAAAATAGTAACTTTGGCTTTTGTCCCGTCCAATTCCGCGAATATTCAATTTTTAGCTTTTCTGGAACCAAAAACAGCAGAAAACAGGCAACTGGCACTGTGTCATCTTGTCAATAGGTTAGTCCCATAAAATGTATAAAAATACCTCAAAGTGTATACAAAACATAAGACAAATGATATAAAACAAGCATGGAGCATCAAAAATTATAGATATGTTTATGACGTATCAAGCATCCCCAAGCTTAACTCCTGCTCGTCCTCAAGTAGGGAAGTGATAAAAGAATATTTTTTGAGGTGACATGCACCATCACAATCTTGATGAAAATATTTGTAAAGCATTGATAGCTGGGATCAAAGTACTCTAAACATGAGCATGAAAGATGAAGTTCTAACAATAAGACATAGCAACTAAGTTGCAACATGAAAGGATACAAACAAAGATTCATGAATAACAATGGATTGAAAGACATTTGTTTGTTTCACAAACAGAAAACATAGCATAGTGGCATTCAGCTTGTCCCTCATGGAGTAGCAAAACACAAATGCATAGGACACCTTCAAAGTTCATAATGGTGACTAGATACAAATAGTTCAAGAGCAACCAATATCAACATTATGAATCAATCAATAAGTTTTGGGACAATGCACATAGAACTAAGAATGACAACTATGCTCTCTTAATTGGTGCCTAAGGATAGAAGGTGGAGACTCAATATAAAAGTGGAAGAATGGCCCTTCAAAAGGGAAGCAGGGATTTCAAGTTTCATAAAGAGCTTCCAAAAATTATAGTACTTGTTAGCTTTAAGCTCTCATTGCCCCTATCATAAGCATCTTGAAATGATTAAGGTTAAAGTGAACAAAATATGGAGTATATGCTTGACAAAGTATAAGTTGGCAATCTCATGTCCCTTGAGTACGAGGGCCGCTCCTCATGCTACTCAACTTTAGTTACCGGTAAGTTCTTGTCATAGTAAGTACGTGTGTATCATAGAGAACCGCCAACGGGGTACCCCTTTCCCCATGATACAGGAGCTATCCCATATCAAAATGACAAGGCAAGCAGACAATGAGCATCCCAGGAATCTTCTTATTTACCATGGGAAAATGGTGCTTTTTTCTCTCGTTCCTCTTTTCTCATCTTTTTTTCTTTTTCTCAATCTCTTTTTTATATCTATTTTTTATAAGAACAATGCTTCATAGATTTCTCACTATGATGATGCTGCAAGTTTCCACCATGATTAGGCATGGCTTAGGCTAGCGGCCCAGACGTTTCTCTAACACACATACATAACTCCATGGACTTACAAGCTCCCCTTTTATTTCACACCGACGACATCCATAAACAAAAGAGCATGATATCAACCGGGTAAATATTTACAGGTGTTGAAAGCGTTCCCCATGACAACACGGTTCTGCTAATTCCCAACTTATAAGTGCAAGCATATACAACATATATGACACAATGGTTCAAGTTTATTAGGGGCAATAAAAATAAAGTGTGCCATCAAGTTTGTGAGAGCTTTAATCACTAATTTTCACACAACAAGTTTAATTTGGAAGATAGAGAAAACATGAATATACTTGGAATGGTGTAACACACCATGTATAGGAATTTATAGTGGACTCTTTGGAATAACTTGGTTTCTTGGGAGTTGGATGCATGAGTAGAGCTTACTCAATACAAGTGGAGGCTAGCAAAAGACTGGGAGAGACCAACTAAGAGAGCAATAATGGCCATAATCATGCAGAGTGACAAAACATTACTAATCAAAGCATAAAGTGGTACCACAAGTAAAAAACTAAATGATCATAGAGGATAAGGTGACTGGTTCATAGTCTTAACATGGTGTAAGCATGTGCCAAGTCAACCCAAATAAAACATCAAAGGAGAATACCACAATACTATGCTTTTGTATGCTAAAACAACGCATGATTCTTTCAAGGCACATTAAGCAATCCTAATTGTTTGGAACAAGTCATGATACAACAATAATCACTAAGCATAAGGTCAAAGCAACATCTAGCATGACATGATAAAGTCTAAGTCACAGTCAAAGCAAACTCCTTCTTGTACCACTATAAGCATGAAACTTCCTATTCTCTTCCAACACCAATCGACTTATTTTGAAACAACTCACAAAGATAATAATCAATAAAGATCAGTGAGATTGTCGCACAAATCCACAAAGAAGAACTAAAAAGTTCTAAGAAAAAAGCACAAGAAAACTAAGGCTAAACACAGTGCTAGCAAAAGAGAACACTCACAAAACCATAAGAATGAAAACTAGAGTGTTATAGGCAATGAAAACAGAGTGTGTCTCTCTCCAAAAGAAGTGTGCTGTAATCCAACCAACTTATTTCAGCAAACCAAGGAAAATAAAACTAAAAACTAAAAATAAGACTCTCCAAGAACAACACAACAGTGCATGAAACAATAAAAACGAAGCGTCTAGAAAGACCTGAGATTTTTATTGATGAAGAAGGGGATGCCTTGGAGAAATCTGTCAAAACAGACCAGCAGGTAAAAACAAATTTTGTAGAAGACCTTCTATTGCTCAAATCAAAAAGTGTTGAGCTAAAGAAAGTTCATTAACAACCTGGGGGATTTATTCAGAAAATTACAGCTCAATCCGACTTACAGAGATTTTACACGAATTTTTATAGTGGAGCACACAAATCTGTTTCAGGATAGCAACTTCCCCAAATCTTACTTCCCTATCATTAGAGGTTATTCTTGGCACAAAAATCAAGTAAAAATGATAAGGAGAGGTTATTACAGAAGTAATAACTTCCAAGACTCAAGAAAACTATTGGGTTATCTTCCAATAAGTACTTTTCTTTAATGCCTTTAAGTTAGGCATGATAGTTTGAGAAGATGCTCACATAGGAAATATGAATTGAAGTAAAAGAGAGCATCAAGAAGCAAATTCAAAACACATTTAAGTCTAACCCACTTCCTATGCATAGGAATCTTGTAAATAAACAAGTCATGAAAGCACAAAGCAACAAGCATAGGAAAGCAAAACAAGTGCAACTTCAAGATTTTCAATATAAAGAGGGGAAACTTAATATTGTTTAGATACATAAAACCATGTTTCCCTATCTCATAATAACTTTAAGTAGCAACATGAATAAAATTAACAATATAACTATCACATAAAACATTATTATCATGAGCCACATGCATAAAATAATTATTACTCTCCACATAAGCATAATCATTCTTATTAATTGTAGTGGGAGCAAAATCAACAAAATAGCTATCTATATTATTATCATCACCATAATCATCAAATATAGGAGGCATATTGTAATCACAATTTTTCCTCCTCAATAGTAGGTGGACTAAAAATATCATATTCATCATTGTAATCATCATATATTGGAGGTTTGGTATCACCATAAGCAATAGAATAGCTATCTTACAAAGCTGGGGAACTAAAAAGATCATTTTCATAAAAACTAGCTTCCCCAAGCTTAGATGTTTCCATAGCATTAGCAATAATGGTGTTCAAAGAATTCATACTAATAACATTGCTATTAGCATGCAAATAAAGTTCCATAGGTTTTTTAATTTTCTCTTCAAACACTTCATGTCCTAACTCAATATAAATACTATAAAGCTCTCTAATTTTGTTGTTGTTTTCCATTAAGCCTAACTAGTGAAAACAAGAAACAAAAAGACAAAATTGCAGAATCTAAAGGAAATAACTTCAAGAACTCACACACCAAGAGTATGTGAGTACCTTTTACCTTACCTCCCCGGCAACGGCGCCAGAAAAGAGCTTGATGTCTATGGACTTCTATTCTTGTAGAAAGTTGTTGGGCCTCCAAGTGCAGAGGTTTGTAGAACAACAACAAGTTTCCCTTAAGTGGATTACCCAAGGTTTATCGAACTCAGGGAGGAAGTGGTCAAAGGTATCCCTCTCAAGCAACCCTGCAATCAAGATACAAGAAGTTTCTTGTGTCCCCAACACACCCAATACACTTATCAGGTGTATAGGTGTACTAATTCGGCGAAGAGATAGTGAAATACAAGTGGTATGTATGATTATAAGTGGTAACAGTGCCAGAAAAGAGCTTCTAACGGGGAGGAAAAGACTAAAGGCAAAAATATAGAAGCAAGCAAACATGTAATAGATCTAGTTGCAAATGGTGTTTCCATGCTTAGAAACAAGGCTTAGGGATCATACTTTCACTAGTGAACACTCTCAATAAATATATTCTCTTCATGATACTACCCTAAACTACTCTCCGGTTGGACACTCTGATCCATGGTAGGGCTATAACAACACACCTCAAAGTCCGCCATTCCCATCTAGATAACCCCACACTATCACCTTGAGCACTAGACGGTTCCAACAAGCACCACAATTTCATAGAGACAATCAACTCAAAATATACTCATGACAAGTATTTATAAACTCTAGCCTAAGTGCCACCACGGTGTGCATGCTGTCACTTTCACACACGTGGGGAGAGCAGAGATCTATTGAAGCACTTGAGTAGCAGAGTAGATCTACTTGATTATAAAGCTCATGATCACAATAAGATCACGCATAGAGAGAGATGACCACATAGCTACCGGTAGATCCCTTAGCCTCGAGGAAGAACTACTCCCTCCTCATCATGGGAATCAGCAACGACGATGGAGATAGCTCCGGGGGCACTTCTCCGTCCCGGCAGGGTGCCGGAACAGAGACTTTCTGTCCCTCGAATTTACCCTTCGGTGGCGGCGCTACGGAACTTTTCGTGGATGTATGATGGATGATTTAGGGTTTTCTCCCGGGGAGCTTATTATAGGCGAAGGGGCAAGGCGAGGAGGCAGCCAGGGGGGCCACCCCCTGGTGGCGTGGCCTAGGTGGGCCCGCGCCACCCTAGGGTGTGCCCACCCTGGTGCCCTACTCCGTCTCTTCTTTGATTTTCCGTATCGATCCGGGAAAATAGTAACTTTGGATTTTGTCCCGTCCAATTCCGAGAATATTCATTTTTTAGCTTTTCTGAAACAAAAAATAGCAGAAAACAGGCATCTAGCACTGTGGCATCTTGTCAATAGGTTATTCCCAGAAAATGTATAAAAATACCTCAAAGTGTAGACAAAACATAAGACAAATGAAATAAAACAAGCATTGAGCATCCAAAATTATGGATACGTTTACGACGTATCAATCATCAAGCACAAATTGAACTTGATAGGTTTTGACACCATAACCGGGGTTTGGAATGAGGTCAAAACACATGCCTTCACCCTCTACCTGGACTGGATAAATCCTTGTTGACTTCTAAATCATCTTTTGGAACCTTGCAAAGATCTCCCTAGTATAGAACTCCACGCTCTGTTTTTCAATGTTGTAACTGCAAGAATTGATGTTGACGAAAGCACTATCAGAGTGGTGCTACAGTAGGTGTTATATTATGATACAAAATTGGTACAAACATGCTACACTAGGTGTAAACAAATGCTACAGAAAGATCAATCTGCAAGGTAAAAATCCACCTTAGTGTTTATGTTGTATCTACTATGAATCCTGCATTATCTTCATGGTCTAACATCAGGTTTTGGCACAGTACATATTGCTGCACAAATTTTCACACTAAGTTGCTTGGGAGAATTAATGTTTTGAAGTAGGAGTTGAGGCCTTCAGATTTTCCCATTGTGCTTATAAATGGGAAGAAACTTTGTACAAAGTAGACATGTGCCCATGTATTTCTGGTTTTCCACATAGTCTACAAATGCGCGTTCTCATCCATAGCAAAAGTTTCTAACATATGCTGCCAACATATCTCAAATTCTGCTACGGTGTTTGTGTTGTAATTGCATGAGTGGAATGCTGCAGCAAAAGGGCTACCTTATGCCAAGTGAGGACAAATCTTTGTTCTCTCTAATCGCAGCACATGGAAGATGTAACATGTGTGAATTGAATCAGGAAATATGTTTGAAATTGTTGTTGCCATCGCTTGGTCCTGGTCTTTCATGATATGGTCTAGAGCCAAACCATTCATTGCTACCTTGATTTTGTTGAATACCTACCTAAATGTGTAAATTGTTTCATTGGGTAGTAGAGCAAAACCCAACACAATTGTGCATGTGTGGTTGTTGATGCACACAATTGGAGAAAATGGCATGTTGTATTTGTTTGTGCAAAATGTTGTGTCAAAAAACACCGAGTCCCTGTACTTGGGGTACAATGCCCTTGTCCTGCCATTCACCCAAAAGAGAGCTCTCACTTCATTGTCTTTATCGATCTACTTTGCGAATAAGAATGTTGGGATTTCTGCTTGTCTCCTTTCAAATTACTCAATTTTCATGCTCATATCTCATCGTGACACTTCCTCCTGTAGCATAGTTTTTATGTTGGACACATCACGCTTCACATAACCAAGACACCTCAGGTCGCCACCATGTACACTTTCGAGGCAGCCCATCATCCGAGTTGTGGTTATGTTCTGGTTTTACAAAGTTTGGATGAACTAAAAGTATTCCTCACAAACCCTCCTATGAGACCGGTAGTACCGTCTTCTCCCAATTTGCTTCACCATTTCGTGTGTGTGCTTTCCATTGAAAACCGTGATAGTCCAAATCCAATTACTCTTTTCGACAAGCATTCTAGCTTTACAATCATGCCGCATCACCCTGTTCTTCTGCCTTATGTCTTCCACATCCATCTTGAGGCCAGCTTGCTTGCTACATGACTTTTGCGCACTGAAGTTGCTCATGTCTATGCTACCACCTTCTCCCATTGCAACAACAACAGAAGTATCCTTTGTCACATTTTTTTGCTTCATCAACTCGTTTTCTAGCATGGACACACTCAAAGATCCTGCTAAGAATTGCATCCTTTGACGCTTCTCTTGCTGTACTATAATTGGTGTTTCCAATGCGTGTGCCAAACTCAAGTTTGAAAGCATAGTCATTGTATACTTTCTTTGGTACTTCGAGGTCATCAAATGTCATACCAACATAAGGAACAAGAGTTTGCGATCAAATATCTTCACCATCTTCTTCGGTAGCAAAATAAGTATTGCCACTTGCTGAACTTTTTGGCCCTGCAGCAAATTGTTGACCGGAGTTTCCAGCAGCAGCATATCCTTTAAAATAAAATTGTGGTGTAGCAAATCCTTCAGTGGCATATCCTTCAACAACAAAAGTATCCGGCGGCTGGTTGAGGTCGAATCCTCCGAGTATGATATCGGCAACAAACCCCTACAATTCAAATAGCAAAAGTTTAGTTCGAAGCATTTGCTACAGGAAAATATGATGAAGCTTTAAACCATAATTGTACAACCTTTAAACATGAAACAATAATAGTTGCTGCATACTTTTGCTACAGTATAGTACATTACATTATATGTTCTTACTGCAGAGTTTTGCTATAGTACAGTACAATACATGTTCTTGAAGCAATAAAAGTATCGAGCAACAAAAGTAGTTGGATTCTTGCTACAGACTTTTGCTATAGTATAGTACATGTTCTTGTTGGAGAGTTTTGCACTGAAGCAATAATCCTAAGAACAAAAGTAGTTAGATTCTGTTTTATTGATTTTTGCTACAATGTAATGTTCTTTTGCTACCTAGTAGCATCATATGAAGTAACAATGGTGTGAAACCCTAGCAGGAAAAATTAGGGAGATAGGGCTCACCGGTGGAGCTGGCTCTTCAAGCTCTGGATCATGATGAAAATCACCAGGGGATTCACGTGCTGGCCTTAAATCGATTACAGTAATGGCCTCCCGGCACCGGCGCCCGCTAGATCGGAGCAATGCCACCGTCGTAATGTAGGATTCGATCGACCGCTTGATGCAACGATTGGCGGAGGATTGAGGTGGTGAGGATGGCTAAAAGGTGGGTATAGTATGGAGGAGCAAATATGGCTCATCTCCAACGTCGTGAGAGGAGATCGACGCCACATCACCCTCCGCCATCCTCAGAGCGACGACCGCCGCGAGAGCTGGCCCGTGTTGGTTATGTTTGATGAAATTTTCTACAACGAAAAGTTTTCTACTACCCTGTAGCAAAAGCGGGATAGTGCGCATCTGAGGCGGTGATCGGATGGTTCAAGATGGTTTGACCGGACGGCTCCATACTCGAGGGATCGGGGATCTATCCCCGAGGAACGCGTAGCACGGCCCTAAGAACAGAACAATTTTAAACATGTGCCGTTGTATTTTTGTCACTACTTCATTACTGATTTTTTTCTTACCTTTCAAATGAATTTGATTAACTCAACTTTACATGTTTGTTGAACCATCTGCCGACATATTGTATTTTTTGGTGCTTGTATAAATTATAAAACATACTTTTCACCTAGTTTTTACCACTTTATACCATCCGCACCATAATTTTGTCTCAGTTCCACCATTTTTTTAGCACCAGCCACCAGCTCGTACGGAAAGAGGCATTGTTTTTAGACTATCGATGTTGGGACGAGAGTATATTTTGACAAATCTAACACCGAACAAAGCTAATACTACCATATATCTGCCCCCAGCCATAACTATTTCAAAATCTGACCCGTAGGGTCAGCGTTATTTTTGTTGGAGGCGAACTCGTACAAGTCGGTGCCATGTTTTTTTTTTGCCGCTGAAGGGACGTTGTCGATGACGAGCTAGTATGGTGTCCCTGGTTGGCGCGCCATGCTAGCTCGACGCCAAACGTTCTGCGCATGAGAACTGTGTCACAGACCAGCGCGAATTCGGATCCAACAAAACTGGCGCGGACCTCAGGAGATTCTGAAATAATTTTGCCTAGGGATCATTAGTTTTGACCAGGGGTTAGATTTGTCAAAAAAATACTGGATCGCCTCACGGAATCCGTTCTCGACTTCGGAATGCCTGATACGGCGTGGTTTACCCATTAGCCAGCTTGTGGAACAAATTCTGATCATCCTGAACCTAATAAAATGCAATATTCCCTCTGTCTAGAAAAAGATATCGTAGTTGTCATATCTAAATACATACGAACTTAGACAAATCTGTGACATTATTTCTTTGGATGAAGGGAGTACTATGAATTCTCATGCTTTATTGATCATGTGAGAAGCCCTATATATATAGGAGGGATATCTTGGCTGATCTTGGCTGGCAAGACGACTCAAAGGAGATACAAGTTGTACTCTGAAACGGATCAAAACAGGACCGTGCATCTAATCGGAATCTGAACCTAATCAATAGTCTGGAGTACTTTCTCCTTCCCAAATTAAGGCACATATTAGTTTTGATCAAAGTTAAACATAATAAACTTTGACTATATATCTAAAAAATAATATGAATATCTACGATATCAACTCAATGTTATTAGAATCATCATGAATCACTAGTAAAAAACGGGGCTCTAGTCCCGGTTTGCAACCGGGACTACGGAATCGGGACTAGAGGTCCTAACCTTTACTCCCAGATCAGTTACAAACCGGGACTAATGTCTGTGCACGTGGCCGCGCAGAGGAGCAGGGGGTGGAGGACCTTTAGTCCCGGTTCGTAGTACGAGCCGGCCACGGTAGCCGATGCCGGTTTCTGCCGCGGTACAATTTTGGGGGCGATTTCTGCCACGATAGAATTATTGGGGGGGGGGAGGGGGGGAGGGTCTGCCATGGTAGGAGGATCGGTAGAGGAGAGAGAGTTTTGGCGTAAGTGACGTGCAACGAAGGATCCCATTACACAAAACATCGTGTTGGTTATATAGATACAATTCGATTACATATATATATATATATATATAATTTGATTATATGGAGATCACAACGCTTCTATTCGATTACATGGAGATCATTAAATCACTAGAATCCCTTGGTATGAAATTTTCTATTTGGGTCTATGACATGGTCAACCAAAATTCCCGCCAATTCCTCTTGAATTGCTACCAAGCGCTCCTTTGGTTGAAGATTCTCCCGCAATCTTTCCAACTATACATAAAAGGAGATCAGTATGAATATCAGTCGTCATAACAAATATTATGAATGACACTCAACACAACTGATGGTAATAAATTCAAATTGTGAATATATTAATTGTTCACGTACATCTAGAAATGTCGCTCCGTCCCGCTCACTGATCTCAGAGCGAATGAACTCGCACACGAACTATCCATACAAATTAGTCCTTGGTAGCTGCCTCTCGCACTTTATGCGAATAGAATTCAATCAAATAATAATCAAACATGATATAATGGTATTAAAACTAGAATTGAAGAGATATGTGGACCTAGCTCGTACTGCTTACCTCGACCCGATGAAAACTAAGCTCATTTTCAAATTCACCAACCATACCCTTGGTGAAATATTGCTAAACCCTGCCCGACAAAAAATAAAGAATAAATGAGTTTTGCATGATCTCCGAGTTGGGCAACGTCTCTTTTCCCTCTGCTTCTTGTCTTATTACTACCAATTCTCATCAGACAGCATTTGTAGTCATCAGCCTTATTTATCTCATATTGCGATGGTTGCTCAATAAAACTCTTAGCCCACTTTTTGGCTTTCATATCAAATATTTGCTTTGGCTCGGGCTCTTTGAGTGCAAAAAAGATTTCACTTGGACATCGCTAATCGCATTGGTTTCCTCATCAGTCATCTCGTAAGGTAACTTGGGAGGAGGCGCCGGGGTTTTCTTCATCCTACTACCTTTCTTCTGAGTAGTAGTACTGCTAGTCGATCGAGTGGACGCCTTCGGCTGACGCAGTGGCGGAGTCGGCTGACGTGGCGGTGGAGTCAGTTGACGCATCGGCGGACTCATGCTATGGTGGTCGTCCCACTCCTCATCATGTAGACTTGCTGGAGTCGGCAGACTCGGAGGAGACAGTGGTGGCCTGGGCGCTGAGCCTGGAAACACGATGTATTTCTTGCGCCATAAAATGATACCACCCTGACTTCTCCTAGTGTCCTCTCATCTTCAGCTCTAGGGATGTCAAGTTCCAGTGATTCATATTGTTGTAGAACTTCATACACCCCGACATGAGCATAGCCATATGAAATCTCATTGCAATGCTAGCGTGCACCAGGTTCACAGGAGAAAGCATAGCCGAGAGACGCCTTGAAGGATAAGTTCATCACTCCCACATGTAGCTCACAATTTGTCTTCTCAGTGATATTATCCAACAGGTAGTGATCCATCGGATCAGCTATCGTGGAAGCCATGCTGCTTTTCTGCTGATATGGGCCGTTGACACTTTATTGCAGCGGCTGATGAGTTGGCCCTAGCTGGCATATTTTGTCCAGTTGCTTCTGTTTCTCCTTTAGCATGGCATATATCTCCTTGTTATTTATTTCTACGCTACGCAACCAGTATGTCTCCTCCTGCTCCTTCCACTTCTTTTCTCTAGCTCGGCTTCTATAAGATTTATTGTCCTCGGGAAACCCAGTCTTCCACGACACCGAAGGTCCAAATCCTCGTGTTCGTCCTGGTTTTTCAGGATTCCCGAGGGCCTTTGTCAGCTCGTCATTCTCTCTGCCGGGTTTGAACTTACCATCTCGAACCTCCCTGATTTTTTTAACAATTGCTTTATGGGGTGTAGAAATTGCTGTCTTTTGATCCAATATTAACTCCCCTATTTCCATGTCATACTTCGCCCCATGCGCAAGTAACCAGTTCCTTACCCTGATGGGCCAGTCCTTTGTAGCTGGAGTGAGCCCTTGGTCA
Organism: Avena sativa; assembly: GCA_916181665.1. Taxonomy (NCBI): domain Eukaryota; kingdom Viridiplantae; phylum Streptophyta; class Magnoliopsida; order Poales; family Poaceae; genus Avena; species Avena sativa. The sequence continues at coordinate 55,143,252 of OV702284.1, read as the reverse complement.
CGCAAGGCTTGCTCGGATTCCTTCCACTTAGGGACGGAAGTCCTGTGGCCACCTGTCCCCACCTTATGGTGATATTTCTTTTTTGCAGAATTTTCTTTATTCTTTTCGGACCTTTTTTTGCTACTTATGATTTCTTGTAGTCCAGAAAGCTTTTCCTGTGATCCCGCTGCTTCTCTAGTGTGCTAGTGAATTCTTGAACTTCTTTTTCCTTAAGATATTCATTGTATAATCTTTTCTTGTAGTTATTGAACTATTCGATCATCTTCTTAAGAGCGAAATGCTTGACTTTGGACCTCATAGCATCCGTGGCCTGCTCAAAATCCAAGACCGGTAGGGTGATGTGAAATGATCTTCTCCCATACTATGTATTTGTATCTGTCCTCGACAAAACTCTTAGGATTTCCATCTCCCTTTGCTGGCTTATTCTAGTTGATAATGCTAATCGGGATATTGTCCCTAACAATAAATCCACATTGATAAATAAATGTGTTTGCGTTACTTATGGGAAGCAACGATTTGAACTCTGGAGACACCTCCTCAATTGTGAGATGCGCATCAACGGCCATCCCTTTGGCCAGTCCTCGTTTACTACTTTTACTAGACTTGGTCGATGTGGAGGTCTAAAATAAGAAACATTCATTAATATATATACACACAAATCACTTTCAAAAAAAATACACACAAATCAATTAATGCATCTATCTAGTGATCAAGAGGCTTAATAATATACCTCACCGGACTTTGTTAAGGCCGGTCCATCATTTTCGAAGCCGTCATCGCAATTAAAACTCACCTACGCTTCGACTAAAGGTTCACCCTTCTCTAAAGGTTCTAGCATGGCGCGTCATTCAGAAACTGTGAGCCATCTTTTGCTCCACAGTCTTCTGCTCCACCCTGACCGATGAGCGCACCACCTTGATTGGGGAGCGCTTCACCATGATAGCGGAGCGCTTCATCACCTCGTATCATGTCGAATAGAGGCTCTTCACCTTCTCTACCGCTGAAGTCCATAGAATAACTGCTATGACATAATGTGCATATGAGTAATAAAATTAACAATGTACCATATCACAACAACAAAGTACTAATACATCTCGAATAACAACAAAGTACTAATATAATATAACATCTGGAATAACATCTCAAATATCAACAAAGTACTAATACATCTCGAATAACAACAAAGTACTAATATCATATAAATAAAAACATCTCGAATAACATCGCTCAAACTCAATGTCGACTCCCAGTTCCTGAGCCGCGGGATATGAACACCCAAATAGAAGGAACCATCATAGGAGTATAGCTAGGGTGAGATCCCTGAATAACCTACCAGGTATTGGAGACCCTGCTGGCGTCCAACATCACCATATAGCAACGGAAGTGCTCGTTTTCCTCCCTAACACGACTTAGTACCACCTCCTCGGGGGCCGACTCCCTCTGCACACTCCCTGCACCACGTTACCTCCACCAAAGAAGGTCCAGGTCGACGACGACACCCGGATTCCTCACCAAGCTACGCGTCCTGGAAGGTAGCACCTCCCAGTGCCAGCCTGCCGGAGCCCAGTTTCGGAGATGTCCGAAAGAGCGCAATACTCCATCGTTGTCGCCGAGTTGACTACGTGGATGCGGTCAAGACATATCCTAAAGTAGGCATTTCATCGAAATAATGCTAAGAAAATAATTCTATTTTAATTTATATCTATAGTAGCAATACTAACTAATTATTAAATCTATTTCTAAATAATCCTAAGAAAATCTACTTCTAATTAACTAAATACTAGCAATAATACCTAAATCGCTAAATACTAGGAATAATCCCTAAATACCTAAATGCTAGCAAATATATACCTAAATCCCTAAATATCTAATTAACTAAATACTAGCAAATATATTAGCAATAATATAGTAGTAATAATTCCTAAATCCCTAAATACTACCAAAATATGATAATACTAGCAAATCCCTAAATAATATACTAACAAAATTATATACAAATCTATAAATATTATACTAACAAAATTAATACAAATCCCTAATAACTTAAACAATATCGCTAAACTAAACAATATATATCTAACTAAACTAAAAATATGTAATTAAACTAAACTAAACAATATCTAACTAATAAACTAATTAAACAATATATAACTAATTAAACAATATATAACTAATTAAGCTAAACTAAAAAAATAGAAAAAAGAAAAATTGATCGGAACTTACTCCGATCCGACGCAAGGTGCTTCGGCGAGGGGCTCCGATGAGGGGCGGCGCGGGAACGACTGACGTGGCGACGAGCGGCGCGGAAACGGCGCACGGGGACTGGCTCGACGATGGGGGACGGCGGCGTGGCACGGGGATGGCTCGACGACTGTAACACCCCAGTTTTAGTTAATATAAAATTTAGGGTTGATTGTGCATTCATGAGCATCATCTTCTAAAAAATGCATGCAACAAGAAATAATGCAAACCCTAAAAGCCTATTTTCCCTCTCTCCCTAAAAGCATTCAAATGGTTTTGATAATTTGAAAACTACCAAAATTTATGGAGCCCAAATGGACTAAAGAGGCCCCACATTATTTCATATATTTTATAAAAGCCTCTGGTATTTTTGGAATGTCTAAAACAGAATTTCAAATGAAAAATACAAAAGAGAAACAGATTTTAGAAAAGGAAAAAGTGTTTTGGAAATAGAAAAGAGCATCAGCAGCAGCCCAGGCCGCAGCCAGCCGGCCCACTTCTCTCTTCCCTCTTTCTGCCGCCCACGTGCGCCATCAGCCGGCCCAGCCGAAGCCCAGCGTGGCCCGAGCCCACTTACCCCTTCGCGTCATCTTCCTCACGAACGGCAAGCAGGTGCCTAGCGCCGTCGACGCCGTTGATCACCACCGCCTTCTTCCGATCATCCGACGAGCTCTCTGACGAGGATAAGACCGTGACAATGCCTTTCCCCATCCTTATCCCCTCCTGCTCTCTCTCGCGACCTCCCTCACTTGATTTTCTCTCTGGACGAAACCCTAGCCGTCGTAGGACTGATGACCCACAAGTATAGGGGATCGCAACAGTCTTCGCGGGTAGTATAACCCAATTTATCGATTCGACACAAGGGGAGCCAAAGAATACTTGCAAGCCTTAACAACTGAGTTGTTAGTTCAGCTGCAATTGTAAATAGTTCTTGCTCATAGAAGTTTATCAGTAGAAACAGCAAAGCAACAACAACAGCAACAATGAAACAGGAGCAATAGTAACAGTAACGTAACAGTAGGATTCGAGTGCGGTAGGCATAGGGATGGATGGACGGGCGTTCCATGGATGAGTCTAAACATGTAACTTCAAGATCTAGGGCATTGCAGATAAATAATAACAAGCATCCAAGTTCTAAACAATCCTAGGCATGTACTCCAAATATAGTCATACGTGCTCGCAATGAGAACTTGCACAACATCTTCTGTCCTGCCAGCCCGTGGCAACAGGGCCTCTAGGAAACTACTGGAAATTAAGGTGCTCCTTTTAATAGAGCACCGGAGCAAAGCATTAACACTCCATAAACACATGTGATCCTCACACCATAGCCATCCCCTCCGGTTGTCCCAATTATTGTCACTTTGGGGCCTTTGGATCCGGACAATGATATGTGTACACAACTTGAAGATAAGATCACAAATAATACTATCATAATGATTCAATAATAAGTTCAGATCCGAGATCATGACACTCGGGCCCTAGTAACAAGCATTAAGCACAACAAGTTGCAACAAAGTCAAATAGCACTAATAGAGATACTAGGCACTATGCCCTAATAGATCTTATTCGATTACATGATAGAACTCATCCAATCCCTACCATGCCAAGCCTACAAAGGGGGATTACTCACTCATGGATGAGGGAAACATCGGTGGATTATGGAGATGCGTTGGTGATGATGATGGCGATGATCCTCTCCAAATTCCCCGTCCCGGCAGGGTGCCAGAACGGAGTTTCTCGATCCGAATCTTGGTTTCTGGTGGTGGTGGCGAAGCGGAACTCTTTCTGGAAAACTATCGAACTCCCCTCGGTTTTTAGGTTAAAAGGCAACTTATAGGCGTAGAGGGAGGCCGAGGGGGTGCCTGGGGTGGCTGCACCCCCTCCAGACGCGACCAGTGGTGGGCCCGCGCCTGGGGTGGGTGTGGGCCCCCCAGGTCTCCTCTCTGTCTCGTCTTCTGGCCCCGTGGATCTTCTGGTGAAATATAATTTTTGGCATATTTTCCTGATAATTCATTTTCTGCACAAAAACAAGACACCAAGGTAATTCTGCTGAAAACAGCGTGAGTCCGTGTTAGTTGTATCCAAATCACACAAGTTTAGAGGAGAAACAATAGCAAAGTGTTCGAGAAAGTAGATACATTTTGGACGTATCAACTCCCCCCAATCTAACTGATTGCGATAAAATAACTTTCATGAACACTTTGCTTCATATGATGTAAATATTCTCAGCACATGAGTAGATGCTTATACAATTCATAATAAGGAGTATGCAACTAAGTCTACTCAATAGTCATTGCAAGCTATGAAGAGAAACCAACTCAATAATAATAAGTAGCATGAAACATAAATATAAGCAACATTGCAATGCTCATAATAAGGTATGATAGAGTGGTATCTCGCTTGCCTTTGTTTGAAGAGCCCAATATAAATGCCAAGGCACCTCTGAAGTTCACATGAAGACTAGAAGTAAAGATATCAGAGATACAAGAATCAAAGTCATGACATAATTAACCAAGTTTTGGAACAAACACAAGAATGACAATTATGCTCTCAAGAAGGTGCTCATAGAATAAGTGGTGACTCAACAAGGTTGTGAAAATGGTTTTGTGAAGGTTTGAAAGGCTTCCCAATGCTGAAAGGAAGGTACTCAATAGCTTTGAGCTCTCATTGCTCCTATCATAGGCATCTTCATGTGGTTAAGGTGAAAGTGAGGTCCACTCTGAATCATATGCTTGACAAACCATAAACTGGAAATCCCAAGAACCTTGAGTACGAGGGCTGCTCCACATATCATTGAGAAAGTACGAGGGCTGCTCCGCATATCATCGAGAAAGTCCCTTGAGTACTCAACTTTGGTCACCTAAAAGTTCTTGTCATTGTAAATACATGCATATCAGCGAGAACCGCCAACGGGGTACCCCTTGCACATGGTACAAGAGCTTTCACATAACCAAAATGACAAGGCAAGCAGACAATGAACATCTCAGCAATCTTTTTATTTACCATATGCATAGCTTTTTTTATTGAGGATGCTTCATAGATGCTCATTATGGTGATGCTGCAAGTTTCCACCATGATTAGGCATGGCTTAGGCTAGCGTCCCAGTCGTTTCTCTAACACAATTATAAACTCCATGAACTCACAACCTCCCCTTTTATTTCACATCACCGACATCCGTAAACAAAAGAGCAAGGAATCAACTGGATGAGATATCCAAAAAGTGTTGAAAGTGTTCCCCATGACATCACGGTTCTGCTGACTTCCAGCATATAATTAGCAAGCATATAACTTTCATGGACAGGTCACAATGTTTCAGGATTATTAAGCTCAAAGAATAAAGTGTGCCATCAAGTTCATGGAAGAAAACACGACATATATAAAATATGCACTGAAGTAGCAAATGATGCTAATAGGTAGGTATGGTGGACACAACTGGCAATATTGGTTTTGGGGAGTTGGAAGCACAGGTAGAGCACATACTCAGTGCAAGTGAAGGCTAACAATAGAGAGGGAGCGACAAATGAGAGAGCAAATACTGTCATAATCATGCTTGCAACAAAACAGGACTAATTATGGCATGAAAGTGATACAAGAACTCTGAGGCAAAATAAATCATCGAGGCTTACTAACTATTGATTAGTCATATGCATGCGTGAGCATGTGCCAAGTCGATTCACATGAACAGTCAGAGGAGGATACCACAATATCATACCAAAGTATGAATAAAACAATGCAAGCAAACATTCATATGACATGCTACAAACTATTAGCAAGCTGGAGCTAATCATAGACAAGCAAGAACTTCTAAGCATCCATAATGACATAAACCTTACACAAACAGGCTAAGCATGCTCACAATGATGAGTATATGTACAAGAATGAAAAAATAGAGTTCTTTACCAGCCTACCACACCTCGAGTTGTCTTAATCTTCATTATTGCCCTTCACTTGTGTGACTTGAATAATTAACATAAAACCAAAATCCACTATGGATGGCTGAACCCTGCAAAGAACTCACAAAACCAAAGAAGACCAAAACATATTTTTGGTGTTTTTGAATTTTTAGAAACAAGCAACCAAAGAAAAACCAAACAAAAACAAAGCAAACCAAACAAAGCAAAAATCTTTTTGGATTTTTATTTTAAGGCAAACCAAAGCAAAGAAACAAAGAAACAAACCAAGAGAAACAATGAAAATATTTTTGGTATTTTTGGGTTTTTAGAAAGAAGCAACAAAAACAAAAAAGAAAGCGAAAACAATGGATGTACAAAGAACCGACTGAACATGATATATATATGAGTGTGATGTCGGTGTACCTCCCCCCAAGCTTAGGATTTTGGCCTAAGTGGGGCTCAACCCCATGGTGCCCAAGTAGATGCACCTCCGTAGTATGTTGAGGAAGCTCCCTCGTCCTGATACGAGCTTGAGGCCTCACCTGTGTAATATGCAGAGGGGTCGTATGATGGTGCTTCCTCCTGATAGTGCCCATGGAAGTTAAGAGAGCGCAACTTGTCATCCATCTCTGCCTTCGAGCGTGACCAAGGTCCCCGAGAAATACTAAACAAAGTGGTTTGGGGTAGAGGGATCTCTCTCTCTCTCTCTCTTCCCCGTCAGTAAACAACATTATATAAACCAAGTTCTCAAGTGTAGAGCTAGTGGTGACAAAGTGGTGCGCCTTCATGGCAGCAAGATCAAGCCTCTGAGGAGCCAAAACTGTATCATGTGGATCAATAGCAATGTTCAAGGCAGCAACAACACGATTAGCAATAATCCCCCCATAAATGGATCCCTTAGCAGCTAAACGACGAGCAATGAGAGAACCAAGATTATACTTATCCTCACTGTTGAGCGAAGCAGCTAAGAAGGCCAATTTGTAGTTGGAAATATTACTAGTGTTCTCCCTACCAAGAACACTGGTGGCAAGATAGTAGGCAAAGTATTGATGGCTAGACGTTGAATATTCTTTATCTTTCCTCATTGAGCTCTGCGGTCATCATCATTGGTTATTCCTCGGTAAAGCTCAAACTAATCAGCGGGAAAAGCTGGAATATTCTTTGATGACCCAGCTGTACCAAGTCCCAGGGCCTTGCAAAATTGCTTCAAAGCCATAGGATAAGCCCTGCCATAAATTTTGAAAGACACAACATGCTTGAACACACTATTAGTAAAGGAGAAACTCTCCACAAATGTTTTAGTAAGCAAAGCATATTGTGCGCTCTCATCCTGCATGAAACTTGTTAGTCCAGCCCTCTGAATCAAAGTCATAAAATCGTTAAGAACCCAGCAGCTTGCAAGAAAGTTTGGCAAGGAAAGGTGGAGGGGTGCGCATCCCCTTCATCTCCCTCGTCACCAAATCGCAAAGTGATGAGATCCTCATTGTATGAGGGTCTAGTACTGGTAGATGACCTTGGAAGCCTTGCCCTTCTAGGTGCATCACTCTCAAATATGTCACCAAATGTGTGGTGGTCCATGACTTTACTTTTCTGAAATTTTAAACAATCATCAAACCAAGTGATTTCTAAGTTGATAAATGATAAGCAACTACTATAGGAACTTGCTAGAGGACTACACATGCAACAAAACAAAGTTTCTAAGCATAGAACAAGCATGCCAGCTCAAACAACCTGACACCTATAGCAGCAAAATACTCAAGATACAATCTACCAATCACAAATCTAATTGGACAAGTGGAGGAGGCACATACCAAGGAGCAAACCCTCCAAAAATCAGCACTTGAGATGGGCTGAACAAGGAGATCGAAAATCGCCAGTAAGAACAGCAAGAACACGAGCTTGATCAAGTTTTCTGGTGTTTTTCAGGAGAGAGAAAGAAGGTGGCTTTGAGGAGGCAGCCTGGAGAGGCCTAGGTGGGCCAGACCCCCTAGGCGCCGCCACCTAGTAGGCCGCGCCTACCATAGGTGTGGTGGCCTAGAGTGGCCCCCTGGGTCACTTCAGGTGCCTCTCTGCCCCTTTTTTCGAGGAAAAATTTATTTTGAATTTTCTAGGATTTTTCAAGAAACTTTATTTTTGGCCAATTTTCAGGGTATGAAAATTGATTTTCTCGCACAAACAGTTTTTTCAGAAGAAGCAAAAGCAAACCAAAAACCAAACTATAGGAGCTCTAAGAAACTCTAACAAGCAAACAACTAGCAAAACTAAAGCTAAAGCAAAGACTAAGAAGGAGAAAAGTAAAAGAAAGCAAGTATAACCATAGTGGAAACATTATTTTGTTCATTAAATTCCTTTTGTTAACAAGGTTGATCAAGTCTTATTACCAAAACAATCTTATATGAAGCAAAACTTTGCATTCCACAAGGTGATTATGTTACCTCATACTTGATAGCAATGGTCCAAATCATAATGGTTTCAAAAATTTCTTGTGGAATGGGACAATATATTTCTCCAACCTTGATGCTCTCAATATTTTCAATGGAATTCAGGCAATAGCTCTTAACAACCTTCTTGGGGAAATAGACAGTGTGCTCTTTGTAATTAATATTGAATGTTACTTTTCCTTGATTGCAATTGATGATAGCACCTGTAGTATTAAGAAAAGGTCTCCCAAGAATAATAGACATATTATTATCTTTAGGCATTTCAAGCACAACAAAATCAGCTAAAACCATGCAATTATGAGCAACTTGAACAGGAACATCCTCACATATACCAACAGGAATAGTAGTTGACTTATCAGCCATTTGCAAAGAAATATCAGTTGGTATCAACTTTTCTAGCTGGAGTCTCTTATAGAGAGAAAAAGGCATAACACTAACTCCAGCTCCCAAATCACATAAAGCAGTTCTAACATAATTATTCTTAATGGAGCAAGGAATAGTTGGTATACCTGGATCACCAAGTTTCTTTGGAACCTTAGCATTGAAGGAGTAATTAGCAAGCAAAGTAGAAATATCCTCATTAGGAATCTTCCTTTTATTAGAGACAACATCCTTCATATACTTTGAATAAGGAGGTAACTTAATAACATCAGTCAAAGGAATTTGCAAGAATAAAGGATTCATCCACTCACAAAACTTGTTGTAGTGCTTCCTCCTTCGACTTGTGTTTCTTACCTGGAAAAGGCATAGGTTTCTGCACCCAAGGTTCTCTCTCTTTACCCTTTGTGTACCTAGTGTTCTTAGTGTGCTTCTCAAGTTCTTCCCCACCTTCCTCCTTACCAGGAGACTCATTTTTATCATTACCACTCTCAGTTTCAGCATTAGAGACAGATATACTATTAGGATCTACAGCAGGTTCAAGTGGTTCCTCAACTCTCTTATGTTTCTTTTTCTTCCTCTTACGAGGACTACCACTATCTTCACCTTGTTGAAAATACTGCTCTATTCTTTTAGGGTGTCCTTCAGGATATAAAGGATCTTGAGTAGCTATACCACTCCTAGTTCTAATTCCATAAGCATGTTTATCTCCTGAAGCATTAACTAGCATATCCTTTTGTACCTTAGCAAATTGATCAAGTTGAGTTTGAACCATTTGAAAGTGTTTACAAAGCATTTTAATATCATTAGAAGTTCTTTCCACAATATCTTTCAACTCATGGATATCTCTAGAGTTTTCCAATAAATGATTCTGAACTTGTTTATTAAAATACCCTTGCTTAACAATAAATGTGTCAAGTTCCTCTAAACATTGATCAGGAGGCTTACCATAAGGAATACCACCTTCATCAAAGTGTTGGAGAGAGTGTACCTCAATAGTAGATGAGTGGGGAATTGGCTTACATAATTCTTCTATAGGAGGTAGATTCTTCACATCTTTAGCTCTAATACCTTTCTCCTTTAGACACTTCTTAGCTTCCTTCATCACTTCATCATTTAATGTAATAACTCCCCTCTTCTTTGTTGTTGGTGCTGGAATTGGTTCAGGAACAACTGGTTCAGGAGTAATAGGCTCAGGTGTATTTAGCCGAGTTGAAGTCCAATCATCATAATTCTTGCTTATTTTAGTCATTAATTCTTCAGTATCTGTAGGAGTCCTTTTCCTGAAAACACAATCAGCAAAGCTATCTAGGTAGGTCCTAGAATCATCAGTTAGTCCATTATAATAAATATCAAGAAGCTCATTCGTAGGTAATGGACACCTAGGATGTGCATGAATAAAGGCACAAAACCTTTTCCATGACTCAGGCAATTTCTCTTCTTCTCCCTGTTTAAAATCAAAAAGTCTCTGCAAAACAGCATGTCTAGCACTGGGAGGAAAATATTTCTGGAAGAAAGAAGCAATAAAGCAATCAGGGCTATCAATGGAACCAAGAGGTAATCTATTAAACCAAGCCCTAGCTTCTCCTTTTAGTGAAAAAGGGAAGATCTTAGTAACAAAGTACTTGCGCATCTTAAAATCATCCGAGAACAAAGCACTCATAGTAGAAAGCTCATTCATATGAGCCACAACACTCTCATTTTTAGTCCCACAAAAAGGTTCATTCTCAACAATATCTAAATAAGATAAATCAAGAGAGAAATCATAGTCTTCATCTTTAATATCTATGGGAGAAGTGGCAAACTTAGGATTAGAGGACAACTTAGGCATAATAGTACGTCTAGCAAGGAGACTCTTAATAACACTAGTACCATGTGTGTTTCGGCACTCTTCTACAAAATCATCAGTGAACTCAATGTAACCATCATTTATATCATAACTCTCACTAGCCTCAGGTGAGCTAACAGGTGTAATAGTCTCTTCACTTGGAGTTTCGGTATTTCCTAGACTAGCCATAGTAGCATCTAGAAAAGGACCTAATGAACCACTCGCATCAAGCACAGTAGAAGTAACATCATGAGTATCAAAAGCAGTTTCAAACTCAGCAGTAGTAGAAGTGTGTGTAGCATGTGTATGTGGTGGTGCTGTAACAAGCTTATTTATAACAGACGGTGAATCAAGAGCAGCAGAGGTGTTTAGGACTATACCTCTTCTTGTAGTGGATGGTAAAATAGGGAACTTTCCATCACGAGACTTCCCCATGATGAAAGGAGTAGCAGTGAACAATAATAGATCCAAGTGAACTTACAAATAAAGCTATGCTCCCTGGCAACGGCGCCAGAAAATAGTCTTGATGACCCACAAGTATAGGAGATCGCAACAATCTTCGTGGGCAGTATTACCCGATTTATTGATTCGACACAAGGGGAGCCAAAGAATACTTGCAAGCCTTAACAACTGAGTTGTCAGTTCAGCTGCACCTATAAATAGTACTTGCTCATAGAAGTTTATCAGTAGCAACAGCAAAGCAACAACAACAGCAACATCAACAACAACAGTGAAACAGGAGCAATAGTAACAATAATGGTAACAGTAGGATATGAGTGCGGTAGGCATAGGATGGATGGATGGGCGTTGCATGGACGAGTCTAAACATGTAACTTCAAGATCTAGGGCATTGCAGATAAATAATAACAAGCATCCAAGTACTAAACGATCCTAGGCATGTGCTCCAAATATAGTCATACGTTCTCGCAATGAGAACTTGCACAACATCTTCTGTCCAGCCAACCCGTGGCAGCGGGGCCTCTAGGGAACTATTGGAAATTAAGGTGCTCCTTTTAATAGAGCACCAGAGCAAAGCATTAACACTCCATGAACACATGTGATCCTCACACCATAGCCATCCCCTCCGGTTGTCCCAATGATCGTCACTTTGGGGCCTTTGGATCCGGACAATGATATGTGTACATAACTTGCAGATAAGATCACAAACAATACTATCATAATGATTCAATAATAAGTTCAGATCTGAGATCATGGCACTCGGTCCCTAGTGACAAGCATTAAGCACAACAAGTTGCAACAAAGTCAAATAGCACTAATAGGGATACTAGGCACTATGCCCTAACAGATCTTATTCGATTACATGATAGAACTCATCCAACCCCTACCATCCCAAGCATACAATGGGGGATTACTCACTCATGGATGTGGGAAACATCGGTGGTTGATGGAGATGCATTGGAGATGACGATGGTGACGATCCTCTCCAAATTCCCCGTCCCGGCAAGGTGCCAGAACGGAGTTTCTGGATCCGAATCTTGGTTTCTGGTGGCGACGGCGGAGCAGAACTCTTTCTGGAAAACTATTGAACCCCCTCAGTTTTTAGGTCAAAAAGCAACTTATAGGCGCAGAGGGAGGCCGGGAGGGGGTGCCTGGGGTGGCTGCACCCCCTCCAGGCGCGACCAGTGGTGGGCCCGCGCCTAGGGTAGGTGTGGGCCCCCCAGGCCTCCTCTCCGTCTCGTCTTCTGGCTCCATGGATCTTCTGGTGAAATATAATTTTTGGCATATTTTCCGGGATTTTTCCTGTTAGTTCATTTTCTGCAAAAAACAAGACACCAAGGTATTTCTGCTGAAAACAGTGTCATTCCGTGTTAGTTATATCCAAATCACACAAGTTTAGAGGAGAAACAATAGCAAAGTGTTTGAGAAAGTAGATACGTTTTGGACGTATTAAGGACCCGTCCTCGCTGCCGTTGCAGACCACCCTGAGCCCCACCGTGAAGCTTGTAAGCTCCGCGTTGCTCGACTCGTTCTATTGCCCTCAACCACGTGAGCCGGCGTGCTCCCAGGCGTCCAAATCGAGCCGTCTTCCTGAGCTCCGGTCACCGCGTTCGTCGTCGGTTCCGGCGTCGTCCAACCTCCCCTCGCCTCCTCGACACCACCACCGTGCTCCTGGTGATCTCCTTTGCACAAAGTTGTTTTATAAGTAAAATAGAGGAAGTGAGGATTCCATGTTGTGCACAGTTTATTCACATATAAAAACCTAATGTTGCACATACCATTGGGGAGTTTTCTAATTTTATTTATAGTATCACTTTGTGCTTATCTAATTTGGTCTCTCATGCCTTGTATTGTTAATGAAGTTGGATGAGTGAGGATTCCATGATTATGCATCTTGTTTGCAAATGCAATTATCATAATTGGTGCATTATCTTTGGGGAGCTCATCTAATTCATTTAATAATGCTCATTTGTCTTCTTTCTCATTTATTGTGCCTTAAATGTTTATGGGGGAGTGAGGATTCCATATTTGTGCATTTTATATTGAATTCTAAAGTATGCACAAATCTTGGGGAGCTTCTCTATTTATTTTAAGCATTTATTTGATCTTTCATTTGTTGTGTTTTAAATTCTTATGGGGGAGCAATGATTCCTTATTTGTGCATTATGTATTCTAATACATTTATTTTAAATTGTGCACAAATCTTGGGGAGCTTCTCTACTTGTATTTTAAAACACTCTTTTGCTCTTATCATAATATCATGTTGTTTCCATTTGGACTCATTTTTTTGTTTTCAATTGGTTTGTCGGATCTGGTGGTTGCTTACATCATTTGTTGATGCGTCTTCTATTTTATTTCTTTTGGAAATCTTTGGGTCCTCGATATAGTTCTACTTCCTCCCATGTATTCATCATTGGATATGTGTGAATGCACATCTATGGGGACTTATCACTATATTGGCCTTCTAGAACTTGTCACCCATTTTGGTAATCGATGCCAATGGGGGAGAAGTTTTAGAGGGTTTAAGGGAAATGGTTTATGCTTTGAGTTTGTTTCTAAGTATTTTCTTTTCATGCTCTTGCATCTTTGTTATTGTTTAGCATGTGGTATATATATAGAGGAAACTCCACCATTGATAATGATTGGCAATATGTGCAATGAAATTCAAGTTCATCGCACATGCATAGATTGTGGGGGAGTTTGCTCTATATACGGTGACGGTACCAATATCACATACTTGTTTAGTATTTGATATTGGTGCTACCATTTTATTTGTTAAATTCCTTATATAAACCCTCTCAAAGGGATTGTCATCAATTACCAAAATGGGGGAGATTGAAAGAACATGTGGGCCCCCATGTGTGGTTTTGGTTATTAGTGACAATCTCTATGGACTAATGTTTGTATCGAGTTGTACTTGTAGGAAATGTCCATAGGCAATGCTTGAACCATATGTTGGCTTCAAGGTTTGGAGAAGAAGTGAAGAAGATCATGTGGTGACCAAGGTGTTCAAAGAATGGTCCACATATTGGTCATATGAGAGATAAAGCTATGGCAAGTATGTCTTGAAGAATAAGATGGAGTAATATCTCTGGTGTACCTTCAAGGCATCAACATAATGAAGAAAAGAAGAAATGATGTGCAAGCTAAAGATGTGCAATATCTAGAAGATCTCATTCTTAAAGCTTGCCATCCTCGGTGATCATGGATCGATGAAGACAAGGTCAAAGTAAAGGTTTCCCCATGTTGTATGGGGGAGTAACTTGCAAGTCTTCATCAAGCAAGTGCGTACAAGAGCAATCAAGAAAGGTGTTCCATCTTGAGAAGGACAAGACCGTCTACATACTAATCAAGTGGAATATGCACAAGGCAAAGGTATGATCTTGATAGGGTTTCCTTCTTACCGGTCTCGTGGTGTTAGTTGGGGAGAGCGGTTTATAGGATAGATAACCGTACTATCAAGAGGGGCTCTCAAGTGAGTAACTCGATCATATCTTTTCAAGAGAGCTCAAACCTTTGCATACTTAGCATCATCCTTTCTTGGTTGTTATTTGTATCTTATCCATGTGAGGTTCTAGAGCTTGTGATAATATTCATAACAAGCTCTAGTTCATCAAAAACAGATTTCCCTTTTATATCATATTGCGTTTTTGATCTTTGAGGTTTTCCGGTTTCTCACCAAGAGAGGCATCTCACTTTATAATACATGAAATGTTCTCTCTTGGTGGTATCCAATATTTTCACTTTTTGTTGGGTACATCTTGTTGTCCTCTTTCCAACAAAATTGGTTTCGGGTCAATTGGAGTTTCCAAACACTAGATAACGTCATTTGAAGTTTGCCTCTTATTTGGTCCAGACCGGAGTCTCCGGTCTGCGTGGACCAGAGTCTTCGGTGTGGTCTGGATTTTCCTGAACTGTCTCCGGTGGTGACTTCAGAATCAGGGCTGGGACATACTGTATGGGGGTCCGGAGCCAGGTCCGGAGGCTACCCCGGATTCTCCGGTGTTGGCTCAGTCCGGAGTCTCCGGTGTTGGAAGACCGGAGTCTCCGGTCTTGTTGGGTCATGGATGGCCCAGGTCATTCAGATGGGCGGTCCGGAGGCTGGTCCGGAGATTGGCCGGAATCTCCGGTATAGACCGGAGTCTCCGGTGTAGACCGGAGTCTCCGGTCTGACTTTTCCCCAACGGGCAGAAAACGGTCAGAAATCTGTGGGCCTATAAAAGGGGGCCCTTCTTCCCCAATGTTGAAGCTCGAGTTTCACAGGATTTATCCTCCATTCTTGACCCTCTTGAGCTTGTTCCCCCCTTCAATCCCTCCCTTGTTTCTTGCATATACTTTAGGGATTTGAAAGAGGAGATCTAGATCTACAATCCCACCAATCCATCTCTCCTCTAAGTGAGGGGAACATCTTGGGATCTAGATCTTGGAGTCTTTTGTGGATTTCCTCCATTGTTCTTCCTCTCTTATTCCCCCACAAGCTTTTGTATCTTTGGTGGAATTTGGGAGAGAAGGATTTGAGCACTACTCGTGTTCTTGCCATTTGCATTTGGTGCATCGGTTTGAGTTCTCCCCGGAGGATTTGGTGAGTGAAAGTTGATAAGCTTTTTACTCTTGGGTTCTTGGAACCCTAGACGGTTTGTTGGTGTTGCAGGTTGTGGCCTTGGTGGCGTTTGTTGGGAGCCTCCAATTAAGTTGTGGAGAAGTGCCCCAACCTTGTGAGAGGTTCCGGTTTGCCACCGACAAGTGCACTGATAGTGGAAGTGTGGATCGATCCCGTTGGGTAAGATTCACCGAAGAATAAGGGAGGCCTTTTGTGGCGTAGGTGGTTAGATACCACCCCCTCTCCAAACGAGACGTACTCCATGTTGGGAGGAACTCGGTAAAATATCGTCGTCCCCGCGTGCCTCGGTTATCTCTATACCGAGCTCTTACTTATGCACTTTACTTTGTGATAGCCTTCGTGCTTGAAGTATATATCTTGATATCACTTAGTTGTTTGACTTGCTTAGCATAAGTTGTTGGTGAACATAGGTGAACCCTAGTTGTTCTAGGTTGTGCTTGACAAAGTAAACGTTAGTTTATTTCCGCCTTTGTCGAGCCACTCTCGGAAAAGTTTTAATCGCCTATTCACCCCTCTCTAGGCGACATCCGTATCCTTTCAGTCGTGCTGACGTCACCCGTGCGTCAGCCACACTCACTGTCAGCACAGTCAAACCCAGCCCAGGTCCCACCCTGCCGCGTGGAAGGTGAGGTGGCCAAGGGGCCCCTTTGTCAGCCTCTGTGGCTAGGGAGAGACTTAGTGATAAAGGTATTCCAAGTTATGTTAAATTTCAGAAATGGTTTAAATAAATCCAGAAATTGAATGAACATTGCAAATTTAATAATTGATGGGAAAGCGACGGGAAAGGGAGAAGGTAGCGGAAGCGAACACACACCTCGCGAAGAACACGATGAACACACGCAAAACTCACACGATACAAGGCCGATTGCTCCCGAACGGCGGCCATCGGTCCGATAGAATCCTCGCAAGGAAAGATCGGTCAACATGCTCCCTCAAATCCACATCGGAGAGGGAAGAACACCTTGGGGGGGTCTTGACAACTTGGAGACGAGACAACGAACTCCAAGGCCTTGTTCAATGATGGACGCGTGATGCAAAGTCCAATCGAGGTTGGTGACGATAGTCGGTCCCCTTGGTAAAGGGGATGAGGCAAAACTAGAGATTCCACACAAGGTGGTTGTCTTTAGTCTATCATCTATGCCTAAGGGGTACATGAGGGGTGGGGGCTCTATTTATAGGCCAGCCACTAAGCAAGGAGGTAGTTTGGGAATAAACTAGGCAAAGGGGTAAGTAAAGGGAATATTCTATGGCATCAAACCCAGATCCGCGCGCAGACGGGGGGGGGGGGGGGGGGGGGAGGGGTCCGGCGGCGCCGGATCTGGCGTCGTCGCCGGATATTTCGGTCGCGCACCAAAACGGCATACATAGAGTGCTTTCGGTGGTGGGTCCGGTCGACCGGCCCTGGCGCCGGGGATTCCGGCGGGGCGCCCGGTTCGCCGGGGCTATCGCCGGAGATTCCGGCGGTGGCTCCGGTTCGCCGGTCCTGGCACCGATTCTAGCTGGAGCTTCTTGCGTCTCCTCTTCCAAGCCACCGTATTATCGAGCGTGAGTCTTCGGGCTTCCTCCCTCGTCTCTGTACCCATCGGTGTGAACCTATCATGGTCATAGGATGGGGAATGAAGTAGAATACAATTCAATAGGGTAGGAAGTGAGCTCGCATAGAAGAACAGATTCACCTTTGGAGTCCATGACGACTTGGCGTAAGTTGGAGACCTTGATGTGGTAATGACCGTAGGTCGGGCTACATCATAAGGGTTAACACACTTAGCCGGAAAGACCTTTTGCCATATTCTCTTGAATCAGCAAAAACAACCATTCTTCATGAGGCTTCTTCTATAATTTATTATAGGAGTTGTGCTTATGGTTTCGTTTGTCTACGAAGTCCGGCCTCTACTTGATGATTTATTTCTCGAACATCAAGGAGAACATTTAAAGTAGTGTTGCTAAATGTCTCTCAGTCAATTCTCCAGACCCTTTTATATCGGCAAGAGTTTTGTTGTGCCAAGTAACTGAAGTCTGAGAATGAAGTTTCTTTCTTCTTGTGTCATCAGGAATATTCTTAACTATTCATCTGGTGGTGTAAAGTGGTATTGTCGTGGTGTGGAACATGGCAGTGCCATCGGGGATGGCTAATGAAAGAACATGTTGGGCCCCCATGTGTGGTTTTGGTAATTAATGACAATCTTCGTGGACTAAAGTGTGTATTAAGTTATACTTGTAGGATTTGTCCATTAGCATCGCTTGGAGCATGTGTTGGCTTCAAGGTCGATGAAATGAGAAGAAGATGTGATGATCAAGCTCAAAATGCGCCATCTATAGAAGATCTCATGTTTGACGCTTGCCATCCTCGGTGATCATGGATCGATGATGAAGAATCAAGAAAGGCGTTCCATCTTGAGAAGGGAAAGATTGTCTACATCGAGCTCAAGTGGAATGCTCAAGGCAAAGGTATAATATTGATAGGTTTTCCCTTTTGCCGGTCTCACGTTGTGGTGTGTGAGACCGGGTTTAGGATAGATAATCGTACTATTAAGAGGGGCTCTCGTATGAGTAATTCGGTCACATCATTCGGAGAGAGATCAAACCTTTGCATATTTGCATCATCATATTTGGTTGTTATTTGGTCTTATCCATGTGAGGATATAGAGCTTGTGGTAATATCCATAACAAGCTCTTGTTCATCAAAATCGGATCTTCCGTTTGTATCTTGTTGCGATTTTGATCTTGGCAGCTTTTCGGTTTCTCACCAAGTGAGGTATCTCACATTATTATACATGATACATTCTCACTTGGTGATAACCAATATTTTCACCTTTAATAGGGTAGCCCATGTCTTCCTTTTTCCAACGCAATTGGAATCGGGTCGATCGGAGTTACCAATCAAAAGTTATAGAGGTTTGAATTTTCCTAGGTACCAAAATGCGGTAGTACCGCATTTTAGTACCTGGCGCGGCAGTAGGTTTTGGCAAGTTGCCAAATGCCACTGCCCTCCTAGGTACCAAAATGCGGTAGTACCACATTTTAGTGCCTAGCAAGGCAGAAGGTTTTGGAAAGTTGCCAAAATCCACTGCCGGGCTAGGTACCAAAAAGCGGTAGTACCGCATTTTAGTACCTAGCGCGGTAGAAGGTTTTTTACTTCGTCATTTGGATCTATTATCCCTTTCTGGACTATGATGTTTCTTTGCATGATCTTATAGAGGTTGTTTTCCTCTTCGAAACGAGCCCAAGATCATCGAAATCGGAGTCCGGATGCAAAAGTTATGGCTGTTTTCGTTCTGTGATGACCGGTAGTACCGGACTAGGATCCGGTAGTACCGGGGTCCGGTAGTACCGCTTTTTGGTACCGGGGAGCGCAGAGAGAAAATGCGTTTGGAGTCCCAGGAACCCCAGGAAATGTCCGGTAGTGCCGGGAAAATCCGGTAGTACCGGGAAAAAGTCCGGTAGTACCGGGAATCACGTTTTTGGGCTGCAACGGTTGGATTTTGGAGGGATATATATAAGGGGCCTTCTTCCCCAATGGTTCCTCAACCATTCTTGCAAGTTTTCCCCTCCATTGTTGACCTTCTTGAGCTTGCTTTCTCTCAATCCCTCCAATGATTCTTGCATATTCTTGAGGGATTTGAAAGAGGAGATCTAGATCTACAATCCCACCAATCAATCTTTCCTCTAAGTGAGGGGAACATATTGAGATCTAGATCTTGGAGTCTTTTGTGGATTTCCTCCATTGTTCTTCCTATCTTATTCCCCCATAAGCTTTTGTAGCTTTGGTGGAATTTGGGAGAGAAGGATTTGAACACCTTTGTGGTTTTCTTGCCATTTGCATTTGGTGCATCGGTTTGAGTTGCTCATTGGAGCTTGTCCTTCTTGGGTTCTTGGAACCCTAGACGGTTTTGTGGCCTTGGTGGCATTTGTTGAGGCCTTTTGTGGCATTTATTGGGAGCCTCCAATTAAGTTGTGGAGTTGTGCCCCAACCTTGTGAGAGGTTCCGGTTGCCACCGACAAGTGCACCGATAGTGGAAGCGTGGATCGATCCCATTGGGGTGAGATTCACCAGAGAATAAGGGAGGCCTTTTGTGGCGTTGGTGGTTTGATACCACCCCCTCTCCAAACGAGACGTACTCCATGTTGGGAGGAACTCGGTAAAATATCGGTGTCCCCGCGTGCCTCGGTTATCTCTATACCCGAGCTCTTTACTTATGCACTTTACATTGTGATAGCCTTCGTGCTTGAAGTAATATATATCTTGCTATCACTTTGTTGCTTGTATTGCTTAGCATAAGTTGTTGGTGCACATAGGTAAACCTTAGTTGTTTCTAGGTTGTGCTTTACAAAGTAAACACTAGTTTTATTCCGCCCTTGTTGAGCCACTCTAGGAAAAGTTTTAATCGCCTATTCACCCCCCTCTAGGCGACATCCGTATCCTTTCAATTGGTATCAGAGCCCGGTCTCTCATTTTAGGCTTCACCGCCTTGAGAGTAAATATGTCGGCTAGGGGATTAGTGCACAAGGACACACTCACATTCAATGGCACAAATTATGATGTTTGGAAAATTCGCATGCTTAATTTATTTCAGGAAATTCACCCAATTATCGATGGCTATCTATATGTGGGTTTCTCTTCTCCTATGGATACCCAAAACGAATCTTTAGAGGAGAAGTTGAACTCTCATATAGATGCTCTAGCTACTAAAATTCTTTTGCATGTTGTGAGCAATATAGTTCTTTCGTCTATCATGCATTATTCAAGCGCTCGTGAGATATGGACCAAGCTTCAAGATAAATATAGCAAGTCCAACATTATTGAGGATGATTGTGTTGCTTCCACTTCCGGTCGAGATGAGTTCTCATCCTCTACCACTTCACCAACATGTGACTTTTCACAAGGTAATGATATGGTGAGTGGTGATAGAAATTGCAATATGGATAGTGTGTTCACTATTTGTAATCCCTTATATCTATCTAGTTGCAATGATCTATCTTTGGACCTTAACACTTCTGGCACTCAAAATTCCTCACATGCTTGTGTTAATAGTCCTTGCATATCATGTAGAAATGACTTAAATAAATCTCATGATGATATGCTCATGTTGTCTTGTTGCCATGATAAAAATGCTTCTATTTCCTCTAGTGCTTGTGTTGCTAACCATGTAGAGGAAAATGAAGATTCTATGGGCCAAGACAAGGTCTTGAAGAGAGCTACAAGTGCAATCTCATCATCACCTTCTTCCGGTTCTCACATGTGCCTTATGGCTAAGGGAACAAAGGTAACCTCTTTGGATCCCATTGTATCTCATGATGATGATGATGAGGTTGAGAATGATAATGATGATTATAGAGGTAAGTATGATATTCCCTCTATTAAGAAAATGGGAGAGGTTGTCTATAGTGCTCTCTACAAAAATAAACTTGCTTCCTCCAACCTTCTTGAAATCTTGAATTATGCTATAGAAGGCAATGATCTTATTGAGGAGCAAGAAAACATAATTGACGAAAAATTTGGACTTGAGCGTGAATATGCTAATGAACTTGCTCAAGTAAAGGACTCCCTTGAAGAAGAACAAACCACCAAAGAATCTCTTGAGGAGACTTTTACTCTAGAATTATCTAGAGTAAAGGAATACCATGATAGAGAACTTGCGGTGGCTAACTCCTTCAAGATTAAAAATGATGAACTTGAAGTTGCTTATGCTAAACTTGTTGAGGATTTTGAGCACCTCAAAAATGGCTCTAGGGTCATAAAGGGTGAGCTCATCAAACTCACCGAGTCACATGAGCAACTTAAAGCCTCATATTCAAAAGAGCTTGACAAGTTGCCCTCACCTCTTGCTAATAGTAATGATGCTTGTTATACTAACTCTATTTCTTGTGAAGCATCTATTTTGAAGGAGAATGTTGAGCTAAAGGCTCAACTTGCTTTGCTAACTAGCAACTATGGGAAATTAGAAGAAAGCCATGATAAGCTCTCAAGCTCGCATGAGGATCTCCTAGTCTACCATGGTAGGCTAAAATTGGCTCATGAGGCCATCATGTCAAAGGTAACATCTAGTGGGCCTCATGTGGACATTAGCACTATATCTACTCCAAATGTTATATTGCCATGTGCTAGTCCTTGTAATTCATCCTCTCACAACCATGCTATATCTCGTGATGAATTACATTCCATGCCTTGTTGCTCTAACAATGTAGCATCTACTTCCTCTAGTACTTGTATTGAAACTAACCATGTAGAGGAAATCAAAGAGCTCAAGGCTCAAGTCACTTGTTTGAAGAATGACTTGAAAAGGGGTCAACAAGGGAAGGTCACACTCAACAAAATTTTGAGTGTGCAAAAATCCCCCAATGACAAGAGTGGGCTTGGATTCAAATCCAATGTCAAGAACAAGTCCACTATCAAGTTGAAGCACAAAGACAACAAGAATAATGGCCAAGATCAAGTCAAGAATCCGGCCAACATTGTTTGCTTCAAGTGCAAGGAAGAAGGGCACCACGTTAGATCTTGCCCATTGAAGAAAAAGTCTCTTAGTGTGAAGCAAAAGGGAAGCGGCCTCAAGCTCCACCTCAAGTCACTAATGGGCCCCTTCCTAAGAGGACTACTCGAGCTATCCCTCGAGTTGTGGCTTCACCTAAGAAGAAAGATGGCAAGAGTAGAACTTGCTACATATGCCGTGAGAAGGGGCATATTTCTTCCTCATGCACTATCGGTATCTCCTCATCCAACCCTATCATTATTGATGATGCTTATTCTCTTTGTAAGGATGAGGTTGGCAATGTGTTTTCCAAATTTGTTGGTGCTCAACGTGGATTCAAGAAAAGAACCATTTGGGTTGCCAAGCCTATTGTGACTAACCTCTTAGGACCCAACTTGGTTGGGGACCAACAAGCCAAAACTTGATCAATAGGTATTATTGGAGGGCATTGGAGTCTTGGCTACATTATGAAGAATTGAGGGATCTTCATCAATTATTATTGTCAAGCCAAGCCATTTGGATTATCATGATTATATTATATTTCCAATGTTCCTCCTTGCGGTAACATATGCTAAACTCTTTACATTGAAAGTTACTCGCCCCCTTGTGCATGTGTTGGTTTTGTATCTTCCATGCTTTTTTACATGTTGTGCTTTCCACTTAATTATCTTGAGGTATCAAGCATATTTGTGTATGATTAGGTGGCACACCATGTATGTGTGTTTCTTGTATTGGAGCCTTACTTGGTTATATTTGGTATCTTATGTGGCTCTTGTGAGAGATTAATGGACTATCCCATTTTGGGGGAGTGTTATGCTTAGGCATTCCACAAACCTAAAAATGTGTGTACATGAGGAATACCACCTAGTATTTATATTGGAAGATTATATAGTATCTTTGTGGTATGTTTCTCATGAGAAATTTAATTTTATAATGTCCATTAATTATCTCTATTTGTATCATTTTGCCTCGTGTTGGTTTTATGGTAGTATCACATTATGGGGGAGTCATATGCTTAGTGCATATTACAATCCTAGAAATTGTGAATATTCGAGGTTGTGTCACTTAGAATTGATATTGATAATTATCTAGCACCTATGTGACACATTTGCTCATACAAGTTCCAATTTGATTAAATGGCTTTATTGATCTTATTTTGGATCTTGTATATGAGAGTGGTTCTTGGTATGTGTTTCCTCATGTTTAGATATTTATATTCGGATGGAAACCATTTGCTTCAAGTTACTCTAATCACTAGTGATTGTGTGACTATTGGAAGCTACCAAGAGTCTTGTTTGAAGTATCATGCTCAATTCCTATATTTAGTTATATGCTTCTTGTTGTGTGTATATGATCTTGGATATCCGTATGAAATACCTAGGGAAAATTATTCCCAATATTTCTTGTCCTTGGACAATGAGTACTCAATTTAAGGTAGAATTTATTGATCATATTCACTTTGGCCTTGCTTATTTTTATTCTATCTTTGGCCAAGAAAATGTTTTGTGTTGTCTCCCAAGCCTTCCTTGCTTCTTGTGGATCTTCTTATTTTATTGATATCCTCTTGTGTTTTACTTATTGTAGGTGCAAGTGATGATCCCATTTGTGTGCATTTTGAATTTAAAAGGAAAATCCTACATAATGCACTATCTATGGGGGAGCTCTCCTATATTATTTAGAACACTCATATTTATGCTTCATTGTTTGATCCATATCGGGTTTTATGTGCTTGGAAGCCCAATCCTTTTGTTTTGGTATTTTGTGCCATCATGAGAAGTTTGGGGAGTTTGGTTTCTTGTTGGAACCTTGCTTTTTGTTGGGAGTTGGTTTTTTCTCATTCCTTGTTTCTTGATTTGACCTTTTTAGAATGAGATAAACCCTTGAGCATTTTTATTTTTATCTATCTTTTGCTCTTTTGATCTTAGCCTAGTTCATTTGTTAAACATGTGATCTTTCATGTGTTGGATTGGTTCTTTGATATAATTTGGACATCATTTGTCATGTCACACTCTTGTGTGTGCAATCTTGAGTTACTTGGTGTTTTTGTTCAAATTGTATCTCCTTTTGGTTCTTGAAAGCTTTATGCATGCATATTTACTATATGTTTATAATGTGGCATGCTTGCTTTATTTGATCCAATATATAGGGGAAACACCACCAAATCCCATAGGCTAAGTTGTGCATGAAATTCAATTTCATATCAATGTGCACATAATTATGTGGAGTCTCTCCTATGTATTGTAGTTTCCCTAACTACTTAGGACCCAATAAGTTTGGGGACCATTTTGTACTTAATTGTGTTTTAGGTACATTGGAGATATATTGGATGCTTGTCTTTCAATTTTGAAGAAGTGGTGCATACATGAAAAGTTGAGTCAAGCTAGGATGATCAACGAATTCATATACTCTACATCCTACCAATTATATCTCGGTAACAAGTATCTCTTTCTCATGCTCATATATCTTGATTCCAACCGTTAGTTGGTTGCCTTCTAGCATGAATTCATGTGTTTGTAATTGTTGTAGTTCTAGCCTTGGTTTTGATAGAACTCTCTATTGTAAATGTGTATAAGTTGAGATGAGTACATATAGTTGGGACTATACAAATTCATGCATATGATCCTCCAATCCCAAATATGTAAATCTAGAAATTTTATTGCCTATCATTTCATCAACTTCTCTCATATGCAATAGTGATATTTTTGCTAGTCTATTATATCTTATGATACTTGTTGACTTTCTCCATATATTTCAACTTTCTCCTTTTCCCTTGGTGATAGTTGTAATATATGTAGTGTGTCGGTGTTTGAAGCTCATTAATGTACAATAAGATATATGTGAGCCTTTGGCCATGCCTTGAAGCAAAAATCTTATTGATATATGTTATGACTTCATTTTTTGCCTTTCATGTGCTTTCTTGTATAATCTTCTTTATGTGTGCATATTTCTTCTTTGGAATATGTCTTTGTGATATTTTCCACTTAGAGACATATACACATATGAGAAGATAATTTTAGTTGATTGTTTAATCCTTGGAGACCACCTTTCTATTCCTTTTGATTCTTCGGTGGCTTCCAAATTTATTTTCCTATGAGTGCTTGTTCCTCTTGTTTGCATCTTCGGACACTCATATTTGTTCTTTCATGTCTTGTATTGTTAAATGAATTTGGATGAGTGAGGAGTCCATGACTATGCATCTCGTTCCCAAATGCAATTATCATAATTGGTGCATGCTCTTTGGGGAGCTCATCTACTTCATTTAATAATACTCATTTGCATTCTTTCACATTTGTTGTGTTTTAAATGCTTATGGGGGAGCAAGGATTCCATTATTATGCACCTTGATCCCAAATGCAATTATCATAATTGGTGCATTATCTTTGGGGAGCTCATCTAATTCATTTAATAATGCTCATTTGTTTTCTTTCTCATTTGTTGTGCTTTAAATGCTTATGGGGGAGCAAGGATTCCATATTTGTGCATTACGTATTCCAATGCATTTATTTTACAATTGTGCCCAAATCTTGGGGAGCTTCTCTATTTGTTATTTGAAGCACTCTTTTGCTCATATCATAACATCTTGTTGCTTCCATTTGGACTCATTCATTGTTTTCATTTGGTTTGTCGGATCTTGTAAATTGCTTGTATCATTTGACTTTATTTTGGCAATCTTCGGATCCTCGATATAGTTCTACTCCCTCCCAAGTATTCATCATTGGATATGTGCGAAGGCACACCTTTGGAGGAATTATTACTATATTTGCCTTCTAGAACTTGTCATCCATTTCGGCAATCGATGCCAATGGGGGAGAAGTTTTAGAGGGTTTAAGGGAAGTTGGTGTATGCATTGAGTTTGTTCTTGTGCATTTGCCTCTCATGCTCTTGCATCTTTTTTGTTGCTTAGCATGTGGTATATATAGAGGAAACTCCACCAATGATAATGATTGGAAATATATGCAATGAAATTCAAGTTCATCACACATGCATAGATTGTGGGCGAGTTTGCTCTATATATGGTGGTGGTACCAATATCACATACTTTTGTATTATTTTATATTGGTATTACCATTTTATTCATTAATATTCCTTATCTAAACCCTCTTAAAGGGATTGTCATCAATTACCAAAATGGGGGAGATTGAAAGAACATGTTGGGCCCCCATGTGTGGTTTTGGTAATTAATGACAATCTTCGTGGACTAAAGTGTGTATTAAGTTATACTTGTAGGATTTGTCCATTAGCATCGCTTGGAGCATGTGTTGGCTTCAAGGTCGATGAAATGAGAAGAATATGTGATGATCAAGCTCAAAATGCGCCATCTATAGAAGATCTCATGTTTGAGGCTTTCCATCCTCGGTGATCATGGATCGATGATGAAGAATCAAGAAAGGCGTTCCATCTTGAGAAGGGAAAGATTGTCTACATCGAGCTCAAGTGGAATGCTCAAGGCAAAGGTATAATATTGATAGGTTTTCCCTTTTGCCGGTCTCACATTGTGTGTGTGAGACCGGGTTTAGGATAGATAACCGTACTATTAAGAGGGGCTCTCGTATGAGTAATTCGGTCACATCATTCGGAGAGAGATCAAACCTTTTCATATTTGCATCATCATATTTGGTTGTTATTTGGTCTTATCCATGTGAGGATATAGAGCTTGTGGTAATATCCATAACAAGCTCTTGTTCATCAAAATCGGATCTTCCGTTTGTATCTTGTTGCGATTTTGATCTTGGCAGCTTTTCGGTTTCTCACCAAGTGAGGTATCTCACATTATTATACATGATACATTCTCACTTGGTGATAACCAATATTTTCACCTTTCATAGGGTAGCCCATGTCTTCCTTTTTCCAACGCAATTGGAATCGGGTCGATCGGAGTTACCAATCAAAAGTTATAGAGGTTTGAATTTTCCTAGGTACCAAAATGCGGTAGTACCGCATTTTAGTACCTGGCGCGGCAGTAGGTTTTGGAAAGTTGCCAAATGCCACTGCCCTCCTAGGTACCAAAATGCGGTAGTACCGCATTTTAGTGCCTAGCAAGGCAGAAGGTTTTGGAAAGTTGCCAAAATCCACTGCCGGGCTAGGTACCAAAAAGCGGTAGTACCGCATTTTAGTACCTAGCGCGGTAGAAGGTTTTTTACTTCGTCATTTGGATCTATTCTCCCTTTCTGGACTATGATGTTTCTTTGCATGATCTTATAGAGGTTGTTGTCCTCTTCGAAACGAGCCCAAGATCATCGAAATCGGAGTCCGGGTGCAAAAGTTATGGCTGTTTTCGTTCTGTGATGACCGGTAGTACCGGACCAGGATCCGGTAGTACCGGTGTCCGGTAGTACCGCTTTTTGGTACCGGAGAGCGCAGAGAGAAAATGCGTTTGAAGTCCCAGGAACCCCAGGAAATATCCGGTAGTGCCGGGAAAGTCCGGTAGTACCGGGAAAAAGTCCGGTAGTACCGGGAATCACGTTTTTGGGCTGCAACGGTTGGATTTTGGAGGGATATATATAAGGGGCCTTCTTACCCAATGGTTCCTCAACCATTCTGGCAAGTTTTCCCCTCCATTGTTGACCTTCTTGAGCTTGCTTTCTCTCAATCCCTCCAATGATTCTTGCATATTCTTGAGGGATTTGAAAGAGGAGATCTAGATCTACAATCCCACAAATCAATCTTTCCTCTAAGTGAGGGGAACATATTGGGATCTAGATCTTGGAGTATTTTGTGGATTTCCTCCATTGTTCTTCCTCTCTTATTCCCCCATAAGCTTTTGTAGCTTTGGTGGAATTTGGGAGAGAAGGATTTGAACACCTTTGTGGTTTTCTTGCCATTTGCATTTGGTGCATCGGTTTGAGTTCTCCTCGGAGGATTTGGTTTGAGTTGCTCATTGGAGCTTGTCCCTCTTGGGTTCTTGGAACCCTAGACGGTTTTGTGGCCTTGGTGGCATTTGTTGAGGCCTTTTGTGGCATTTGTTGGGAGCCTCCAATTAAGTTGTGGAGTTGTGCCCCAACCTTGTGAGAGGTTCCGGTTGCCACCGACAAGTGCACCGATAGTGGAAGCATGGATCGATCCCATTGGGGTGAGATTCACCGGAGAATAAGGGAGGCCTTTTGTGGCGTTGGTGGTTTGATACCACCCCCTCTCCAAACGAGACGTACTCCATGTTGGGAGGAACTCGGTAAAATATCGGTGTCCCCGCGTGCCTCGGTTATCTCTATACCCGAGCTCTTTACTTATGCACTTTACATTGTGATAGCCTTCGTGCTTGAAGTAATATATATCTTGCTATCACTTTGTTGCTTGTATTGCTTAGCATAAGTTGTTGGTGCACATAGGTAAACCTTAGTTGTTTCTAGGTTGTGCTTTACAAAGTAAACACTAGTTTTATTCCGCCCTTGTTGAGCCACTGTAGGAAAAGTTTTAATCGCCTATTCACCCCCCTCTAGGCGACATCCGTATCCTTTCAGCTAAGAAGGGACACACGGATGCAATCGATGGCTCACTCAACGGGTTGGGCACGGTAAACTGCGAACACAACGACATACCCAGGTTCGAGGCCCTCTCGGCGAGGTAACACCCCTACTCCTGCAAGATGAACTATATGGGGGGTGAATTCCCAATACAGATGCTCCTGGAGCTGTTTCCTTAGCTACTATCGAGATCTAGAGGAAGATGGGAACTAGAGGATAGCTCTTCTTCCTTCTATCTATGTTTATCCTTCTATCCTTTCTTACCTAGAACCCCAGCTCTGCCCTCCCTTATATACTGGTCTAGGGGGGCAGATTACAATTTGGGCTCTAGGGTTTACTGTTTGGATATGGGTTTACAGGATAGGGCCGGCTGCAGGGCCCAGCCGGTGGGCCAGGACCCAGTCCGCCCTTCTTTTAGCATCATCTTCTTCTTTAGCGGTCACCCGGGCTTCCTTTGGGGCGTCACCCTTGCTTTAACGGTCACCCGGACTGCTTTTATCACTCAGCTGACCACTTTGCTTTATCCTTGTCGGGTAGCACTGGCCGTGACGGCACGCCAGCCTGCCCGATGACGAAGGGAGGCCAGAGGCATACCCCACAAGGAGCATCAGCCCTTCCGTTCTCTCCATCGAATCCAAGGTGAGCCGGGTGGAAGCGTCCACCCGACCGGTTCTTCTGGCTACCGGGCTAGACGGGCCAGCTGGGGAAGCTTTATGCCCGACCGGGCGGTATTAACCAACCGGCTGGAGTTGTCCTTCTTGAGGACCAGGCGGCCTGTGCTTTCTGGAGCCGGCCTACTTTGGCCTGGCTTTCCCCACCCGGGGGTTATCCCCCGACAGGTATCATGATTTTTGGCAAGGATTTTGATATACCTGATGAATAAAGAGTTTCCTTTGTTTTCTTGATCATGCTTTAAGAGTGACTATGATTTTGGTAGTCAACAGTTGCTCTCGTTAACATGTTCCTTGCGACTTTTACGAGTCCTCTCCACCAAAACACCTTCCTGTCTTGGCCTTCTGTTGGATGAAATAGTGACCCTTCTGTGTCAAAAGTAGTTCAGCAGCTTGGCTTTGTTGATCCATATCTCTGCAACCCTAAATCTCTACTTAAGCTGTTTATAGAGGTTCCCTATGGAAGTCTGTGGTTATGTTCTTTCTATTGGAAGATTTCTTCTTTAGAAGCTTCAAAATCTCCTGTAAGTTCCATGGTCTCAATCCTTATGAAGACCATCTATCTAACACTTGAAACCATCTCCTCTTGTTTCCTCCGTTACCTTGACATGTTTCATGTTTGTCATCTCAGAGTTGTTTTTAAACACTCCATCCATGAGTTGACTATGAGATACTCCACGAGATGTTTAGTGTGTTTCCCTCTTATCTTTAGAGTGACCCTGTTTATTTTTATCTCTGTCTCTCTTCCTACCTTTGGAATCTCGGGTCGAGATTCTCGTAAGGGGGATAAAGCTGTAACACGCTAGTTTTAGTTAATATAAAATTTAGGTTGATTGTGCATTCATGAGCATCATCTTCTAAAAAATGCATGCAACAAGAAATACTACAAACCTTAAAACCCTATTTCCCTCTCTCCCTAAAAGCATTCAAATGGTTTTGATAATTTGAAAACTACCAAAATTTATGGATCCCAAATGGACTAAAGAGGCCCCACATTATTTCATATTTTTTATAAAAGCCTTTGGTATTTTTGGAATGTTTAAAATATAATTTGAAATGAAAAATACAAAAGAAAAACAGATTTTAGAAAAGGAAAAGTGTTTTGGAAATAAAAAAGAGCAGCAACAGCCCAGGCCACAGCCAGCCGGCCCACTTCTCTCCTCCCTCTTTCTACCACACACACGCGCCATCAGCCGGCCCAGCCGAAGCCCAGCGCGGCCCAGGCCCACTTACCCCTTCGTTTCATCTTCCTCGCGAACGGCAAGCAGGCGCCTGGCGCCGTCGACGCCGTTGATCACCATGGCCTTCTTCCGGCCGTCCGACGAGCTCCCTGACGAGGATAAGACCGTGCCGCTTCCTTGCCCCGTCCTTATCCCCTCCCACTCTCTCTCGCGACCTCCCTCACTCGATTTTCTCTCTGGACGAAACCCTAGCCGTTGCAGGACCCGTCCTCGCCGCCGTTGCAGACCACCCTGAGCCCTGCCGTGAAGCTTGTAAGCTCCGCGTTGCTCGACTCGTTCGATTGCCCTCAACCGCGTGAGCCGGCGTCCTCCCAGGCGTCCAAATCGAGCCATCTTCCTGAGCTCCGGTCACCGCTTCTGTCGTCGATTCCGACGTCGTCCGGCTTCCCCTCACCTCCCCGACACCACCACCGCGCTCCTAGTGAGCTCCTGGTCCCCGTGGGACCTCTCCCTTGCCCCCTCTCGCTTTGGTTAGCCTCCTCCACGGTCACCTGCAATCCCCGCAGCTGCTGCTCGTTGGAGTCGAAGCCCCGGTGAACAAATAAGAGCGGCGCCGCTAGATTCTTGTTTTCCTTGATCAGCTGCGTCGAACCCGCCTAATCGCGTAGCCCCTCGAGCCCCCTATCGCCGTCCCCATCGTTGATCTACAGGACACCGCCGACATGACGTCGTGCTGATGTTACCCGTGCGTCAGCCACGCTCACGGTCAGTGCTGTTAAACCCAGCCCAGGCCCCACCCTGCCGCGTGGAAGCTGAGGTGGCCAAGGGGGCCCTTTGTCAACCTCTGTGGCTAGGGAGAGACTCAGTGACAAAAGTATTCCCAGTTTTGTTTAATTTCAGAAATGGTTTAAATAAATCTAGAAATTGAATAAATATTGCAAATTCAATAACTTATTACTTATAAGTCAGAAAAATGTGTATAATATATCAAAATGATCATAAAAATGATATATACCTATTTAATCTATAATCATGCATTGTTAAACAACTTTAATAACAAGATTAATTAGAACAAAAAATGCACACCTCTCATATGCATCCGGAGTTCCTCGAGTTAGGGTTTGTACCCCTCGGAACCCCGATTAAATTGTCAAGCATGTTTTAGGGTTTCAATTAAATACAATTTAACTTGTCATATCATCATACTTTCTTGAGCACTGCATCGATGCCATTGTTGATTGTTCCCTCTCTTTCCGGTATTTGGTTCTTCCCGGTATAATATGAGATCGAGATCAAGATCGAAGCCAGAGATCAACATCGTCGAAGCTCGAAGACAAATACTTGACCAACTGTAACCAAGTCAAGTACAAGACCTCCGAAGACCTGTCTATTTGTTATCAACAGGCAAAGGCAAGCATAGCCCCACCATGATATAATCCTATGATTTCGAAAGCATTTCAATTCTTACCATGATGCATACGATTCTACTGTGGTTTTTCATCGATAGATAGAGTATCCTATCTATTGTATTAATCCCTTTGATCTTATATTACCTGATCCACTGCTGCTAGCATAACTAGGTATTGCTTGTGTGCACTGCTAAAGCTTATATATGTGTTCTGCTTAGTCATGCATAGCATTTGAGTCTGGTTCATCCAGATGATGTAGAAGATGCAGAGAATATAGTATGACAGGAGATCGAGATATGTTGTTGAGATAAGATCAGAGGTGATATGAGATTAAACATGCTAAGGCTTGTATGGGAGGCCACGGTGGGATGTGGTTTTTGCAGTGGCATTAAGATAAGGTTAGTACGTGTGGGTAAATTTGTACACCCCTGCAGGGTATTAATCTTTCGGAAAACCGTGTCCGCGGTTATGGACGACTTGGGAAAGGACGGGAGATCATAGAGAATTATAACCTAATCGTAAAACTTGGCAGATCAACGTGTGCTTAAGTATGCTTCCTCATGGGTACGAGGGGGTGATCCTAGTTGGTAGATGATGATGATGATTTTGTGGATATCTAAGATATGATGATCAATATTTCAGAGATGTCGCTCGCTTATCCCCTTTTAAAATACTCTGACTAGACGAGATTCTTCTCTCTCTTGTTTTATAAACAAAGATGGCTTTATGCAAAACAACTCCACCAACCATAAGTATTGCGGAGTACACCCTGTACTCACCCTTGCTTTGTTGATACTTTTGTAGCAGAGTAAGTGTTCCCTAAAGATCAGTTTGGTACTACATCGACACTGACGAGTAGCTTGGGGTTCCAGGTCGGCAGCTTGGAATCTATGGGATGGGACGTCATCATTATGCTTCAGGCCTCTTAGGACATTTGTTAAGTTTGCTATACTTAATAGCATAATTCTCCTTCCGTTGGTTGATGTTTGTGGTCAATGACCTCTGCTTGTAATAATTTGGTTCTCTGCTCAATTATGAGCTTGCTGTAATAAATTTTGTGTCGTAGGGTCACTGCTGTGTTATCTATTCTTCACTGAATATCCTTGAGCTCAAGGTTAAACTTATGTCAGACGGAGAACTGGGTTTTGTTTAGCACTGATCTCGGGGGTGTCACAGCGACGGGGCGCGAGCGGCGGCCCGTCAGCGTCACGATTGTAGAGTGTGAGGGCGTCTCGGTTCGGGGTTCGAACGGGAGGTAGAGGGGACCCACACCCTCTAGTCCCGGTTGGAACCACAAACCTGGACTAAAGGGGGGCCTCTAGTCCCGGTTCAAGGCCCAACCGGGACTAGAGGTGTTTTCGGCCGCGCCGATTGGAGCGCGCCAAAACTCTCTAGTCCCGATTGGAGGCTCGAACCGGGACTAGAGTTGTATATTTTAATTAAAATATTTTTTTGATTAATATTATAAAATCAATATCTATTATTCTATAATGATGAAAAATATGTATTATATATATCAAAATTTGTAGAAAAAAGATCTATAATTTAAATCTATTAGCATACTCTGTTATACAACTAATATTTTGCTGAATTATATTATATCTTTTGCGTACTTTCGAATTTGATAAACTTTCAACATAAAAAGTGTTTGGATTTGATTGACTAATATAAAACCATTTTATGTTTTCTAAAATAGTTAGTCTAACTACTGAAACTAGTAACAGGACTAAAGATATCTTTCTCGCCATTTCCCTTCGCTTCCCGCCATTTTCCTCGCCCTTTCCCTCTATATCTAGGCCGACCGTAATGGACATCAACACATCCACACTTCCCTTCTCACAACAATGGACACCGCATACTGGGCAATCCGGACTCTCGAAGAGACCGAGGCGTTGTGCGCCTCCAGCTACTCATGCCCGCCGGGCTACCATCTGCCCGCCAACTGGATGCTGAGAGCTGAAGGGTTCCTGTTCCTCCTGTGCCTCAAGGTTCCGTACGTCAGGCAGCCATTACGAACCACTTATACCTCGAGCTCATGACGGAGCAGCGGTTGGATCCCCATTGGGATCCCGACAACTATGACACCTAGAATGACTTCTTCGCTAATTGGAGGAAAAGGGAGCTTGCCAGGTACGAGAGTGACGGCCCTCCCTCGCTGAAACACAACGAAGCCAGCCGCCGCCTATGGTGGGAGAACCAGACTATCATCGATGTGATGCGCTACATCGCGCAGGGATATCATCCTTGCATGCGGTGCCCGCAGCCGCCGTAGAGCCATAAGAAGGGTGGCGGTGGTGAAGGCCGCGGGCGTAGCGGCATCATAATCCGGGAGCCCCTCCCACATGCGTTGTGAATCCGATGCCAGAGTGGCAGGTGCCCCCAGAATATTCTATGGCTGGGCTGAGGATTCAGCCGCGTGCACCCAGGAACAACGACGATGACAAAGATGAAGACGACCCTAAAGCTGTGTACTATAGGGATATATATGAGCATGACTAAAGGGGGCCTTTAGTCCCGATTCCTTAGTCCCGGTTTTTTAATATTAATAATGTCTTGAGTGTTAGTCCTAGTTTGTGGCTGGACTGGGACTAAAGGGAGCCTTTAGTCCCGATTCCATAGTCCTAGTTAGGAAACCGGGACTAATGGACCGTTTACTACTACGACTTTCCCGAACTGTGAAGATGTTGTTTTATTCTTGTGTCAGGGATCTAACTAATTTCATATATTAGGGAGTGCCTCTACGACCAGCAATGTGGAGATGCCTGAGGACTGGATCCTTAGGCATCTCCACAGAGCTGGTCGTAGTGTTGTACCTGCTCCAGCACACCATCTTGCAGTTTATAACTTCTCTAACTAGATCAATACACCTAGGAGCGAACTAATTTCACATATTATGGAGTGGCTCTATGCCAGCTTGAGGGAGATGCCTAAGGACTGGATCCGTAGGCATCTCCCTTAAGTTGGCCGTAGTGTTATCCCTGCTCTCGCACACCATCTTGTTTGTATTTGATAACTTCACAAGGATTCCTATTTATAGATTAAGCAACACGACATAGTGTCGACACTCACGACATAAATGTCGACACTCACCCCTGTCATAGTGCCGCCACCCACCGAAATAGTGTTGCCACTCACTGAGATGCCTATTTATATATTAAGTAGCACGACATAGTGTTGACACTAACGCTGTAGTGGTGTCTCCAACCGGGACTAAAGGTTCATTTTTAGTCCCGGTTGGAGACCTCAACCGGGATTAAACATGCGCGCCGGACCCAGCCTGCCGCAACCCCTTAAGTCCCGGTTGGTGTCTAAAACCAGGACTAAACTTTATGGATAGAATCAGGGCATAGTTTGTGATACTTTGCCCATATTGTGCATGCATATGCATCATGGTATGGAAAACAATGTTGCAGGAGAAAGTTTTCCTTTTCGTCGAACGAAAAATCCATTTTCCATTTTTCGAGCGCCCAAAACGGGTTTTTTGTGAAGCAACCACCAAAATGGTCATTAAAAATGCTGCCACCACATTTTCCAAAAATATTAGACCACCTTACATGGACAATGACCCAACCAGGAGATCTCAAACCTTTATGTCCACCCTAGTGAAAAACACAAATATCTACCGAACTGGCAGGAAGTGGGCCCGGTTTGAACTACAGGTACATGATCTAATGCTCATGATTTTCTGAAAAAAAATCATATTTAGACTAAAAAATATAGTGCTTCTTCATAGATCCAATGCAAGTTCTAGCGATGCTCGTCACCTATCTTTGTGCCCACCGTTTTAACTATAGTTTGAAACATGAAAATTTTGAAACGGGCATAAGAAATTCATAAAAGCCTCGAACAATGTAAATCCATCGCGTGGTATCATATTATGTGACATAGTTGCAAGGAAAAATACCAAACTGGGTAAATTGATTATGTCTCAAAAAAACCTTCACAAAATGACCTATCATGTTCGAGGTTTCCTGGCTTTCGGGTCAAATGACCAATGTTATGGATAGAATCAGGCCATAGTTTGTGATACTGTGCCCATAATGTTCATGCATGTGCATCATGGTATGGAAAACAATGTTGCAGGAGGAGGTTTTATATTTATCGCACGAAAAAGCCTTTTTCCATTTT
This sequence comes from Avena sativa, assembly GCA_916181665.1. Lineage (NCBI taxonomy): Eukaryota > Viridiplantae > Streptophyta > Magnoliopsida > Poales > Poaceae > Avena > Avena sativa. The sequence continues at coordinate 55,107,074 of OV702284.1, read as the reverse complement.
TTGAGCGCCCAAAATGGGGTTTTTTATGAAGCAACCACCAAAATGCTCATTCAAAATGTTGCCACCACATTTTCCAAAAAATACTAGACCACCTTACATGGACAATGTCCCAACCAAGAGATCTCAAACTTTCCGTCCACCCCTATTAAAAAGACAAATATCTGCCAAACCGGCAGGAAGTGGGCCCGGTTTGAACTACATATACATGATCTAATGCTCATGATTTTCTGAAAAAAACATCTTTAGACTCACAATATGATGTTTCTCATAGATCCAATGCAAGTTTTAGCGATGCTCACCACCTATCTCTGTGACCGCCATTTTGACTATAGTTTGAAACGGAATTTTTTGAAACGGGCATAAGAAATTCATAAAAGGTCCGAACAATGTAAATCCTTCGCATGGTATCATATTATGTGACATAGTTGCAAGGAAAAATACCAAACTAGGTAAATTGATTATGTCTCAAAAAACCTTCACAAAATGACCTATCATGTTCGAGATTTCCTGGCTTTCGGATCAAATGAACAATATTATGGATAGAACCAGGGCATAATACATGATCTACATGTACATATTGATTGCATATCAAAAACCACCAAATGCAAAATTCAGAATACATCATATGGCTTGCTTATGACCGTGTGGCCTTAACCATGGAGCATCTTCATCAATTAACATGATGATTGGATCATCCTTCACTGCGAATGGTGGAATTTCATGAAACTTATCATAATATTCTGGTATGTCTATCTTGTCCTCCACTCCCACGATGCTTATTTTCCCTAAAAGAACTATGTGGATCTTTGGCTCATCGTTTGATGATGTATTCGTTTTCTTATATTTTATTTTTCTCGGTTTGGCAGACATATCCTTCACATAGAAAACCTGAGCTACATCATTGGTTAGGTTGAATGGTTCGTCTCTATACGCATGATTGTTGAGATCCACTGTTTTCATTTCGTATTTCTTGTCTACCTCAACTCGCCTCCTATCAGCTTGACCCATTTGCACCAAAATAAAGGAATCTTAAAAGCAGTTCCATAGTCAAGTTCCCATATCTCCTCTATGTAACCATAATATGTGTCCTTTGACCCATTATCGTTTGTTGCATCAAAGCAAACACCACTGTTTTTGGTTGGTGCTCTTTTTATCTTGGTTTCGATCGTGTAAAATGTGTTCCCATTTATATCGTACCCTTGGAAAGACATATAATCGAAGATGGTGAGCTGGCCAACAAGTAAAGCTGATCACAAATAGTGTTGTTATTCATGATATGTGTTTGCAACTAACCGCCGAAATTCTTCATGTGTTCATCTCTAATCAAGGAGTCAGGCTTTCTCGGGTTGTTAGAGCATATAATATTCTTGTGTTCCTTGATATACAAAGCTTCCAAGGTGGAATTTTGTAGAACTGTGTAGTGTGCTTGAGTGAAAGAATGCCCGTCCTTACATATTATTGATTTCCTTCCTAGCATGCCTTTTCCACTCAGTCTCCCCTAATGCCGTGATTTAGGAACACCAATCGACTTAATTTCAGGAATAAAGTCAACACAAAAATCAATGACCTCCTCTATTCCATAACCCTTCGAGATGCTTCCTTCTGTCCTAGCACGGTTATGAACATATTTCTTCAAGACTCCTAGGAACCTCTCAAAGGGGAACATATTATGTAGAAATACAAGACCTAGAATGGTAATCTCGTCAACTAGGTGTACTAGGAGATGCGTCATAATATTGAAGAAGGATGGTGGGAACACCAACTCAAAACTAACAAGACACTAGACCACATCATTCTATAACCTCGGTAGATTTTCTGGATCGATTACCTCCTGAGAAATAGCATTGAGAAATACACATAGCTTCACAATGGGTAGTCGAACATTTTCCGGTAGAATCTCCCTCAATGCAACCAAAAGTAATTGCGTCATAAGCATGTGGCAGTCATGGGACTTTAGGTTCTAGAATTTTTTCTCTGCCATATTTATTGTTCCCTTTATATTCGATGAGAAGCTAGGCAGGACCTTGATGAGTGCATATATGCATCATGTTTTATATTATTATTTTGCACTATAGTGGTAGGATCTTGGTATTTTACAGTGTTTGCGTGCATCTTTATGTCTATTTTCACCAAGATCAGGACAGATGATGGATACGATGGACACAATTCTTGGACTAGTTGTATTGGAGTGAAAAGGAGTCAAAAACAGCGTAAATCGCTAATTTGGGAAATATCAATAAAACCAGAAGAAAACCCGAGGCGATCGCAAGAGCCAGTAGGTTTAATGACCAACTATACGGCGTGAAGATTTTATCCGACCGTATAGTTCCCGCCATATAGTTGGGGCTGCCACCGCCTCTTCAAATAGTTTCAACCCGTGCAATCGGAAGAAAGAGACAACATACAGAATGACCAAAAATCATAGAAAACTCACCTCCGGAAGGGATCTGGAGGGGGGACTCATCCATCGGGGATCCATCTTCACCCTACGTAGATCTGGGAGGCTAAGGCATCGATCTTCATCATCAACCGCTGCATCACCACGATATCCATCTCATCTACATCTTGTCTAGATCTTGTTGTAATTTCCGTACTCGTTGTGAATTTATACAAGTACTATTTATCTATGATAGATTCCATTGTCTTTGCCATGATTTTGATTGCCTCCATGTCTGAGTAGATCATTTGTTCTTGGGGAGATGGAGAAGCCCTACCATGAGATTGAAATAAGATAAAGTTTATTATGATATTCATCGCTGTGACCATGTGTTAGATTGTCTTCATCTTGATGTTGGGAGAAGTCGACCTCTCAATATTTGCCTCTTGTGGGGATTTGATGGAGGGAACTACTTGTTGGTAGATGGAGGTGTGCTAGCACTTACAGTGACAATAAATCTGTTAGCACCCCTTATGTATCAACTTGGGAACCGAGGATATTCACGGAACATTTTCCATGCCATGGGATACATCCTATGAGATAAAATCCCTTAATAGCGCAATAATTTGATTGATGTCGATTACTTGTCTGCTGTGGTTATGAGGATGATGTGAGCAGTGGTTGCTGCCTATTCGTCCAATTATGGAGTTCCTCCCACACATACATAGTTGAGAATGTTCATGATAATAATCTTTACCTTAAACCCTTTATAATTCTAGAGGTGTATCTGCTACTCCCTGAGAACGCTTTTTACCATTGCAGTTTCATATCTCTTTTACATACACGATACTTACTTTCTGTATTCAGTTTGTTTTATACTTATTGTTCTCTTATACAAAAACCCCAAAATACCTTGTTACACAAAACTCGCATTTTATCTTGTTACTTAGAACGTTATTTAGCATTACTATTTCAGTATTTAATTTTAGAGTTATTAGACTTCAAAACTCCCGCTCCTTGTGGGATCGATATCTTTATTTCGAAACTAGCTACAAACGATCTGTGCACTTGCAGTCATCAAGCTATTTTCTGGTGCCGTTGCCGGGGAGCTAAGCACTGTAGGTCTTTTAGTTTTTGCTTATTTAGTCTTGATAAGTTTTGTTTTGAGTTACAGGGTCCCACCAACATTATGGACTTTGAGCATTTGACTAGTGGTAACCCACTCAGTCACTTTGGGAAGCCCTATGATATTAATAAAAGAGACAACTCCAACGAGAAGACAAGGGGGTTTGAAATAAATCCTCTATTACTTAGTATTTTACACAAGAAGCAATTTACTAGAGATGAAGAAAATCCTGATCCATATGAGCATATTGCATTCTTTAAGGATATATGTGGCACTTTCCAATTACTGGGGTATACTACTAATAAGGTAAGGCTGAAACTCTTTAGTCAGACTCTGATTAGCACAAATCTCTCATGGTATAGATCTTTACCCCTAGAAGCCATTACTACCTGGGATAATTTATCTTATGAGTTTTTAGCTAAGTATTACCCTTTATCAAAATCTTTTAGAATCAGGCGTCTTATAAAGACTTGGAGGAACCGTCCTAATGAAGGACTAGTAAGAGCATATATAAGATTTAAAGATTTACTTAATCAATGTCCTCATCATTATTTTCCTAAATGGTATTTATTTCATATCTTTTATGGCAGTTTAATTGAACCTAATAAATTGGAACTAGACTCTTGCGCAAGAGGAGATTTTATGAATCTTCCCATAACTAAAGCTTGGGCTTTACTTAATAGAATCCGTGATCATAGAGATTCTTGGAATTTTGGTCTAGGAAGCGAAGGAGGCATAGAAATAGATTATGACTGTATTCATGACTATAATAAAAAGGGCAATGTTAATGAATTATCTAAAGAACTTTATTTGGAATTAGATCTTGTGTTGCATGTTGTTAAAGCTTTTACAGAACATATCAAAGCTCCAAAAGAGGGTTGGGTCAAGTATAATCCAACACCCTAACCTAATAAGAAAAGAGAAGTTAAAGCAACACTGGCATCCCTAGAACCAATGTATGAGATACCTTTCCCTAACACTGCGCATAAACATATTTTGGAATATGAAAAGGTTAAAGCAGTACAGCGGAAGAAAGAAGAGGAAAGTGTTCCAAAAGTTGAAGAATATTTGAATGAAACCAAAGATGAAGAGGTAACCAAAGAAGCGATTATGGATATGTATGCACATTGCAACATAGTTGAACTTGATAAAGAGACTTCCGTACTGGTAGAAGGTAAAATTAAGGAAAAAGATGTGAGTAAGCCTATTCTTCCCTTCATATTTAAGGAAACCTCACATTATGGTTTATGTGATTTTGGCACCGCAGTCAATGTTATATCTTATGATTTTTATTTAGAAATAAAAGAAGAGATAGTACCGTCTAAAATAGAGAATACTGATATGACAATTATGTTAGCCATTTTTATTTAAGGAAACCTCACAAATACAAGAGAGGTTAGCAAACCACACTCATTTTTTCTACTTGGACAGATACTCTGTTTTTCCCAAATAGCTATTCATCCTGATGACCAACTTAAAACAACTTTCATTAGTCCTTATGGTTTACATGCTTACTGACGCATGCCTTTTGGTTTATGTAATGCTCCATCTACTTTTCAAAGATGCATGACTGCCATTTTTGAAGATTTTATAGAATTGATAATGGAAGTATTTATGGATGACTTCTCTGTCTGAACTTCGTTTACTAGTTGCTTGGATCTCTTAAGATCAGCTATTTGCTAATATGATAAAGGTGGACGCTGTACTTGTCTGAAAACAGAAACTATGATGATTCACATTACTGGCTTGCTGCGGGAAAGCTAACAGGTGAACTTGCTCAACATAAAGTGGAATAATCTCAAAAGGGTTTTGCAGTGTTGCAAAGAAACCAAACTTGTTCTAAACAGGGAGAAGTGCCATTTCATGGCTAAAGAAGGTAGTCCTCGGATATAAGGTATCAGGTAAGGGTATTGAAGTAGACAGAGCAAAGGTCGAAGCAATAGAGAGAATGCCACAACCAAGGGATATAAAAGGTATAAGAAGTTTTCTTGGTCATGTGGGTTTTTATAGAAGGTTTATTAGGAATTTCTCTAGATTTTCTAAACTTTTAACTAACCTTTTGCAAAAGGGAGTAAGATTTAATTTTGGTGATAAATGCATTATTGCCTTTGATAAACTTAAATATGCTTTATCCCATGCTCCTATCATTAAACCACCTATATGGGATATGACTTTTGATTTAATATGTGAAGCTAGTGATGATGCTGTAGGAGTAACTCTGGGACAACATATAGGTCATAGATTTAATATTATACATCATGCTAGTAGAAATCTTAATAGTGCTCAAAATAATTATCCTAAGGAAGAAAGAGAACTTTTTGCTGTATTTTTCTCTTGCGATAAATTTCGTTCTTATATAGTTGATGCAAAAGTAAGAGTTCCTTTAAAATAACTCCTTGAGAGGAATAATCATAATCCATGACTGATCCGTTGGATCCTTTTACTTCAAGAATTTGAGTTGCAGATTATGCAGAGGCAAGAAATTAAGATATTGGTTGCATTATCCATATTTGCCTAGTAAGGAACCAATCTTATTGAGAGGAACTTTAGTCCTGGTGATTTTAGTTTATAAGAATTATTAGATGAGCTAAGGTCAATTCTTCCAAAAGAGAAGAAGTCCTTGTTCTTGTAGAATCTTGTCACCCTCGACTAAATAAATGGAGTGTACAAGGTAAGTTTTCTTTCTCTAAATAAGTGATTTGTTTTCACAATTTATACTCCTGAAATTTTTACCTTTGAATTCCTCATGTTTTTTTAAAGTTTCTGAGAATTTTACCAACTATACGACTGCAACTATATGGCCGAAGAAAATTCTCCCACCGTATAGTTGGTCGTTCAACGTACTATATTCCCTTCACAACTTTTTTTGATGTCTAGAAACTATACGACCGCAACTATACGGTCGGAAAATTTGCTCCTGCCGTATAGTTGGTCGTTAAACTTTCTGGCATCTTCGATTCTTTTTCGTACTATTCATCTAAAAAATGGGTTTGTCGATTCCAAGTCAATAACCTAACCGACCTGGACTCGAGATATTTGGAAATATCTGCCTGAAACCAACTATACGGGCCGCGAGCGTATAGTTGGTCGTTACGTGGGGAACTTTTCCAAATCCATTATTTCTTTTCCTGTTTCATTAAGATTCTTTTCTTGGATGCAACTTTGGTGTTTCTCGTGAGTTTTACTGACCTCTAACCCCCCTTATATACTTCTATTATGTTTCTCTCTAATCATAATCACCATAAACCAATCTAGCCATGCTCTATCCCGTCCCAGGCCGTGGAAAACCCCTGGGTCTCATTGCTCCTTCTAGGAACCGCTCTCCATCTATGGAGGACGGAAATGAGGAGGTGGAGAGGTTTAGCCCAAGGTACAAGGAGTACGTCGAGCCAAGATTGTACAACAACAATCCCAATGAAGATTGGAGTGACATCTAAATCAACCGTGATGTCTATGATCCCCCGGAGATAAACTGGGCCGCAATGAAGAGAGCTCAACAAGAGGGAGAAGGTCGCAAGACACATGGAAAAGGGCATGTGGAGAAGACCAAGTTCATCACCAGGGACCCAGACCACACAAGAGTAAGGAATTACCTAATATTGGTGCAGGTGCTAGCAAGGAAGAGAAGGTGTCCCTCTCGAAGCCTACCATTGGTGCTCGTATAAGGGTGAAGCCTCAAGAAGAGTGGAGGGATGGTTTCTACTTCCCCGATCCATCAATTATGGTTTAGGAAGAAGTTGTCCCTAGGAACAAAGACCGTGTTCGATCACTGGAGATATATCAGAAGCAGGAGCTACTCCATCGCGTTGAAGTCCGTCACTGTCTCAAGGAGAGATAGAGAAGAAATATGATCTTCTCCCATTGATGACTAAACTCGCAGATAAAGTGGACACTTTGCAATCTGATTTGTGTAGGTGCTACAACTGCATCACTGCCCTGTAGGATACCAACAAGAAGCTACGCACTGCGGTGTTACATGCGATGGCGCCACAGTGATTTACAATAATCACGGTATCAAATAATCACAAGGGATTATTTGATCCCGCCTGGCTTGATTCCAAGCTTGGGGAGATCTTTAAGACCTTGTAATCTATCTTCTAAGTTTTATATTACTATTTTAGCTTTATATTAGTTTGATCTTAGAAATAAATTTTGCATCATTAGAATTCCCTTCAGAAATAGTCGATCCCATTATGAAATTCTGAGTTTATTATCATATATGGAGCATTATTGAGTTTGTGCTTGTCTTATTAGATATATGAATGGCTTGAGTATAATTTTACTTGCACTTGATGATAGGAATAGGAGTCTTCCACACCATTGGTATTAATGGAACATACAAAGATAATTTGGTCAATATGTTGTAAGTTCATGGTTTGATTTACAAAGGAAAAAATTATCTAATCAGTTAAGTTGAGAAAGAAACCTTGAGCAAAGGAAAATTAAAAGTGCTATCAAATTAGAGTGGTAACAAGACGACGTAGAGTCTTCAAGCTATAAAGATGCTTCATATACAAGTGGAATTTGGTAATTGAGATCGTTAAACTTTGAATTCCTACATGAAGTGGAATGTATGACTAGCTCCTTTGCACATCACTTAAACAAAAGTGTGAGCATAAAAAAAGAAAAGAGAAAAGAAAATGTGCAAAGAAAAAATAGGCATACACCACTATATTGTGGTGCGACAAAGGAACATTTGAGATTTTAAATCCCAAGTGAATGTGTTAATCCTAAAATGCTTGGGGCTACCTCGCTAACTCATTCGGTCGAACTGAAACACTTTTATATCATGTTGAGAGTAATCTTTTGTGAATTGTTAAATGCTAAGGTGTGGAAGCCTGCTAATATTATTCAGATGGTTCGAGTAAGATACTATTCATGAACTTAGTCCTATGTATCATATATGATAAGCACAAGCTGCAACTGCCTCATTTATTTTATCGACCCAGCTTCATGAATATGAGGATCACATCCATTAAGCTAACCTTGATCGGGACGAGCAAGAGTCTAAGCTTGGGGAAGTTGATGAGTGCATATTTGCATCATGTTTTATATTATTATTTTGCACTGTAGTGGTAGGATCATGGTATTTTACGGCGTTTGCGCCCATCTTTTATGTCTATTTTCACCAAGATCAGAACAGATGATGGATACGATGGAAACAATTTTTTGGACGAGTTGTATTGGAGCAAAAAGGAGTCAAAAATAGCGTAAATTGCTAATTTGTAAATTATCAGTAACACCAGAAGAAAACCCGAGGCGATTGCAGGAGCTAGTAGGTTTAACGACCAACTATATGGCGGGAAGATTTTCTCCAGCCATATAGTTGGCGCCGCCACCGCCACTTCAAATAGTTTCGCCCCATGCAATCAGAAGAAAGAGACAACATACAGAATGACCAACAATCATAGAAACCTCACCTACGAAAGGGATCTGGAGGGGGGACTCATCAATCGGGGATCCATCTTCACCCTAGGTAGATCCGGGAGGCTAAGACATCGATCTTCATCATCAACCGCTGCATCACCACCATCTCCATCCATCTCATCTACATCTTGTTGTAATTTCCGTACTCGTTGTAGATTTATACAAGTACTATTATTCTATGATAGATTCCATTGTCTTTGCCATGATATTTATTGCCTCCATGGCTGAGTAGATCATTAGTTCTTGTGGAAACCCTAGCATAAGATTGAAATAAGATAAAGTTTATTATGATATTCATCGCTATGACCATGTGTTAGATTTTCTTCATCTTGATGTTGGGAGAAGTCGACCTCTTAATATTTTCCTCTTGTGGGGACTTGGTGGAGGGAACTACTGGTTGGTAGACGGAGGTGTGCTAGCACTTACAGTGACTATAAAGTTGTAGCACCCCTTACTTATCAACTTGGGAACCGGAAAAACTCACGGAACATTGTCCATGCCATGGGATACATCCTATGAGATAAAATCTCTTAATAGCGCAGTAATTTGATTGATGTCGATTACTTGTCTGTTATGGTTATGAGGATGATGTGAGCAGTCGTTGCTGCCTATTTTTCCAATTACGGAGTTCCTCCCACACATACATAGTTGAGAATGCTCTTGATAATAATCCTTACCTTAAACCCTTTATAATGCTAGAGGTGTATCTGCTACTTCCTGAGAATGCTTTTTCCCATTGCAGTTTCATATATCTTTTACATACGCGATACTTACTTTCTGTATTCAGTTTGTTTTACTTTACTTATTGTTCTCTTATACAAAAATCCAAAAATACCCTTTTACACAAAACTCGCATTTTATCTTGTTACTTAGAATGTTATTTAGTATTACTATTTTAGTATTTAATTCAAGAGTTATTAGACTTCAGAACTCCCGCTCCATGTGGGATCGATATCTTTATTTCAAAACAAGCTACAAACGATCTGTGCACTTGCAGTCATCAGACTTTCATACTTCTCACGACTTCAAAAATAGTTCTTTCTCTTCTTTGGTAAGAGCGTTGATGGCAACACTTATACGTATTTTATCCGTCTTTATTGGATGCAGGCTATCTCGGTCTTTCATACCTTGCTGGTACTGCCGTGCTTCTGGCGTATCTTTTGTCTTTCCATACACGCCCATAAAGCCTAGCAGGTTCATGCAAATATTCTCCGTCACGTGCATCACTTCGATTGCAGAGCTAATCTCTAGAACTTTCTAATAGGGTAGCTCCCAAAATATAGATTTCTTCTACCGCATGGGCGCGTGTCCGTCAGCGTCATTCGGAACAGATTGACCACCAGGGCCCTTTCCAAATATTACTTCTAGATCCTTGACCATATCAAATATATCATCACTAGTACGGCAGATAGGATTCTTTTCGTAATCTGCCTCACCATTGAAATGCTTGCCTTTCTTTCTTGCGGGATGCCTGGCCGAAAGAATTGACGATGCCCCTGGTACACATTCTTCCTACATTTATCCAAATATATACTTTTAGTATAATCTAAACAATGTGTGCATGCATTGTATCCCTTGTTTGAGTGTCCTAAAAGGTTACTAAGAGCAGACCAATCGTTGATGGTTAGAACAACAACGCTCGTAGATCAAATGGCTCCTGTTTGTGCTCATCCCACATACATACACCTTTGTCGCACTACAACTGTAGTAGTTCTTTAACTAATGGCCTTAGGTACACATCAATGTCATTGGCGGGTTGCTTCAGGCCTTGGAAGAGCATTGACATCATAATGAACTTCCGCTTCATACACAACCAAGGAGGCAGGTTATAGATACATAGAGTTACAGGCCAGGTGCTATAACTGCACCTCTGCTCTGCAAAAGGATTCATGCCATCTGTACTTAGACCAAACCTTAAGTTCCTTGCGCCATCTGCAAAGCTCGGGTACTCTCTATCAATTTTTCTCCACTGCGACCCATCAGCGGGGTGTCTCAACATCGAGTCTTTCTTGCGGTCTTCTCTGTGCCATCGCATCAACTTGGCATGCTTTTTGTTTCTAAACAAACGTTTCAACCGTGGTATTATAGTAGCATACCACATCTCCTTTGCAGGAATCCTCTTCCTGGGGCGTTGCTCGCCCTCAACATCACCAGGGTCATCTTGTCTAATCTTATAATGCAATGCACCGCATACCGGGCATGCATCCAAATTCTTGTACTCCTCACCGTGGTAGAGAATGCAGTCATTAATTAAAGAACCTTATTCAATTCTGAACCTTCTTGTACTCATCCCACATACATCCATTCCGGCTTATCTGCATTATAATTAAAATTTTATATCATATAAAAAGTTTGGATCATTTTTACTACATTTACTTTTTCAAATCTAAAAATTTAGTGTGTACGACATATATATAAAATTTTACATGCACCAATTTTTGAATTGGGCAAAAGTGTTAACATAAAAATGTTGACTTTTTAATTATTGATCTAGCAGTGAAAACCTTATTCAATTCTGAGCTCCAAAAATCTAAAAATACACATCTAAACTTTCAGTAACTTTTTGCATAATCAAAATTTGCTTAAAATTACACATCCAAAATTCCCTCTACTTCTAAGCATGAAATCCCTCTCTACTTCTAGAGCATTGAACTAAACTAACAATGAGAGATGAAAGATTGAAGTTGCTTACCTTTTAGAAGCTTGGATTGATGGATGCCACCAAATCTTGACAAACTTTGGACAAAAATGGGGATAAACTTGAGCTAGCTTGGAGAAAATGGCCATGGGTTCGTGCAGGGTTGAAGCAGGGAATATATAGGGAATACATTAGTCTCGGGTGGTGCTACAAACCGGGACTAGATCATGATCTCTAGTCTTGGTCTATAACACCACCCGAGACTATATGCCCTCCTGGGTCTCAGTAGTTGGTGCCAGACATGTAGTCACGGCTGGTATTACCAATCGAGACTAGAGGTCCCCAATGAACCGGGACTAGGCAGTTGCTGCCTCCTAGACGTTGCAAAGGGGACGAACCGGGACTAGTGCTCACACTAGTCCCGGTTTCAGACACGGCCGGGACTAGAGGCGAAAGCAGCTCCAAACCAAAGGTCGGTGTTCTACTAGTGATTTCATATTATATGTATATGATATTATGAAAGTTAGTATGGTTTTACATATAGTTGGTCAAACTTTATAAATATTGACTTTGCCAAATCTAATATACGTTCTAATTTGGGAATAAGGGAGTAATAAGGAAATCCTAGCCACTTTGGGCTAGAGTAGGAGGTGGTGCAGTCAGGGCTGGACACCTGCTACCATTTGTGTTTTCGCACATAATATTTCTCTATTTATTGGAAAAAGCTTTTCTAAGCCGATAGGTTGTATATTGCCTCCCATGGTACCTTGGGTGCTACTAGTTGTGGCTTGGTTGTAGTCGTCAACCTCGATGAAGAAGATTCACGTACACATCTCAAACATAAATCTCATCGCAATTGACGCAAAGGATGTGAGTGACATTCTACCAACTCAGCTGGAGTAAAGCGTCAAACTTGTCATGGCAGGGTTGAATGTGGTGTGGTCAATGATCAAACAAGTATTAGGCCCAGTTCTTTTGGTGGCTTCTCTCAGAAGCTGTCCTACCCCCAGCTTCCTGGGGAAGCCGGTTCAAAAAATTTGCGAGGCTTCCAAATTTGTTTAGCCTTAACTATTTTGGAAGCCTCGCAATTTTTTTAGACCGGCTTCCCCAGGAAGCTGGGGGAAGGACGGCTTCTCGGAGAAGCCTCCAAAAGAACTGGGCCTTAGTCGTGTTGGTCAACAGTCGAAAAAGTGCTAGTTATCCTGGCGGCTAAGGTACTGTAGCTGCATTATTCGTAGGAGGATCATAGGGAAACAAGGTCCCCGTTGACCCAGATGGCTGGTATGGTGATGTTGTTGGAGGACGATGCCGCCGCTCATAGACCTTGGCAAATAAGATGGCGGTGCTGAGTTCACATGGTTGCTCCACATCAATGCAAAGACCATTAGGCAACCATGTTGTATACAAAAACCGATGATGCGATGGTGTTAATGGCTCATTGTTGCGACACATGAGGAAACCAGTTGGTTTAGTCTGTGGCCTAGGAAGTGGACGACAGACGCGCCAACTTGCCCGAGTGATTTGCTCGAAGCGATGGCCCAACCTTAATACGACAAGTTTCCTTAAACTGCTCACATGTTGGGCCGAAATCACGCTCGAGTTGTAAGTACCAGAATTAACCTTCATTGGTGAGGTTCTAGGATATAGCCCCTACCTTGTCGACCTTGTTAGCCTTGTTTGTGCGTTGCCAATGAAAAAATTGCTCGCACCTATGGATCCAACCAAGAGGATCATTCGGGCCATCTTATGTTAGGAATCCGCGCTTGTGGAACCGGGGCAAGCCGGGACATGAACCAGGATAGAGATATGGTATAAGAAATAGACTATTAAGTAACTCTAAATAAATTGTGGATACATATGTATTGTATCCTTAACATACTGAAATGATTGCCATTATTCGTATCAAACAAATAGCGATTCATACTGAGCTGAGGTGATGGTTTGGCAGGGGTTGAAGGGAGTGATGGGCGGGGTGGATCCATAGATGGGTCGAGGAGGGGCACAACCATACCAGTGTATGAATTGGGTTGGTAGGTGGAGTTGTGAAGGTGGCGGTGATCTGCGGTTTCTGTTGTTGGTGGTAAAGCTGCTGATGGTAGGTGGGCGAAAAAACCGTTGAGAGACTCAAAATGGGATTTGCGATGTAAGGTGGGTGAGCAGAGTGTCTTAGATTGGTGTTAGGGTGCAGCTGCAGCGAGTAATAAGGAGATTGATAGAGGTGGCAAAAGGGCGATGGCTGCTGGTGGTTGTTGGAGGAAGGCAACAAAGCGAGGGGGTAGTGGGAATGGCCAATCTTCCTAGAGGGTATAGGTTCGCCGACTGCGGTTATAGTACGTCTCTAGAGAAGCGGGCGCCGAAGGTCCTATCGACGATGGTCATGGAGGTGCCATCGTTGGTGGTTGTTGTGCAAAATATTGTGGTGGGGCAGGGCCGCCAGTCGTTTCTCAAGCACCGTCAAGCACTGCACAAGCCCGGCGAGGTGCACTTGTTCCTCCCCGTGTTGGCGTATGAAGGTATCCAACTGCTTCACAAATGATCTTCATATGATCCGTAGCCTCGATCTCAATTTATTTGCCTGCCATTGTAGATGGCTCTCATACGAGACGGAACAAACTCTAATTACCCTAAACCCAATAAAAAGTAATATTCTGAATTCATGCTTTATTGATCGTGTGAGAAGCCTAATATGTAGGAGGGGTATCTTGGCTAACAAGCCGACTCGAAGGAGATACAGTCTGGTATCTGAAATGGATCTAAACAGGACCTTGCACCTAATCCAAATTCTAGCCACTTTGGGATGGACCTGGAGGTGTTGCGGTCAAGGTCCCAGCCCTGTTACCATATGTGGATCCCCTCATAGCATCTTGTTTCTTCTACGACTTGTAGAACGAAATGTTAAATCACTTTATCCTTGGTTGCGTCTATGCCCAGACAGTCCTGTGTACGATATTGGTTTTTCAGCTACCTAGGTACTAGGATGAACTGGATCCCCACGGTGGATCTGGAGGCCAATTTGGTGACCGGTGGCGGAGTGCCCTCTCTCCGACGACAGTGCGTGCAAAAACAAGAATTGCACACCCTAGTCATTTTGGTGCTTTGGGAGCCTTGGGAATATCAGAACGACGTCGACTAAACAAGAAGGTTTCATCGATCAAAGCCATCCTATGACTGTACCACGGGTGCAGTAGGAAGGTGGATCATGGTTCAATGCATGTCTTTTCGGCTTCGAGTAGGTGGATAGGTGGCAAATAGGAGCCTTTTTTTAGTAAGATGGATTATTGGCGCGTTTGCTGGACAATGTTGTATCTAGTATCTTTTATGGTTTTCTCTCTTTAATATTAATATGCACGCTATGTGTATTTAAAAGAAAATAACTGGTTGTACCACATACAACCAGTTATTTGTATGTGGTACAACCAGTTATTTTCTTTTAAATAGAGTAGAGAAGATACGTGGCTAGTGTACTCAATCATATAATTGTATTTTGAGTGAAGGAAAAGAGAAAGCGCTAAATACAGTACGAATCAAATCAGGTACTCCCTCCATTTTCGGTTTATTAAGCTAATACGTAGTTAAAGAAAAAAATTGATCATAAATTTGAGAAATAAAGTATAAAATATATTTAACAAAAAATATATCATTAGATTCATATTTAAAATATGCTTTCAATGATACAATTTTATGACATATAATTTATATACTAGCTGAATCTCCGTGCGTTACTATGGGATGGCAAAAAAATTATATGGAAAAATAAAACAATTTTTCTAATTTCGAACAAGATGTTATACGATATATGGTCTATAGTAATACATAGAAAACTACCAATTCTTTCTTCAACATCTTTTGTTTTTCGCATTGTTTTTTATTTTAGCATACCTACTAACACTCCTTACATAAAACCGCTGCAAGTTAGCTGGTTAGAAAAGTTTACAATTTGATGTAGTTATAATCATCCAAAGGATTTCTTTTGAATTCGTCGGGAGCCGCGCCCGTCGGCCATATACCACGGCAGAGGAAAACATGATGTTGTCTTCCACGAGCCGTCGGCCATATACCACGACAGAGGAAAACGTGATGTTGTCTTCCACGAGGATCAGCACCACGTCGGGACTTCCCGATTATTGGCGACGGTGCATGGCAAAGATGCGATCCCAACGACGTTGCGGGCAACGCCACGGCTGGGACAAGGTGGATGCGGGTGTTGCGGTGATTCTCAAGGTGTCGAACACCGTGGATATGCTTCTTGTCACCGCCGCCATACCGTGCGGTCGCACCTCCGGAAATCTGCCCACAAACGAGGTACCCACCAGGCGACAACGTGGACGCCGATGCCCCTGCTGCTCTTTCCCGGTCCTGAACCTCTGAACCTCGACTGCAAGAGATTGGGCCAGGGTGCGTGCACCAAATGTGCCAAATATAATGCCCGGAAAATATTTTAAAATAAAAAATTGCATGTTATTTTTTTCCGCAACATATAACTTCCTCATGCATATCTTTGCCTCTCAAAATATTTCGTTAAAATCCCATTTTATTTTATAATTATTCCTCTTTCTTATTTTAAATTAAAATTCCAGTTATTTTGTTTATTTCAAAAACTATTTTCAAAAGATTTTTAGATTTTGTTTTTCGTGAAGGTGGCCAACCATGTCCAAGGCCAAGTCAGGCGGCCTACTACCCCACAGCCTAAAACCCAGCTAAACAAAACCCTAATCGTATCTTAACGACACGCATATAGAACTCCACCCCGCCGCCACTCACCCATGTCAGCACACACACTCACACCACGACCCAGTCCAACCCCGACGACACACAACACCCACATACACGCACTCTAAGACACGCACACGTACCGTACACTCAATGACTCAACGCATCAACACGGTCACGTCCCACACCACCAAACGTTGCAGGCACCACCACAACGCACGCATGCATGCAACCCGCTCCCGGAGCCCGTCTCCTTCCTCCCACGACCCTGTGTCGCCTCCTCCCTCCTCTCGATCGGCACCGCCGCCTTGATACCGTCCTCCACGCTGCAGGCCTCGCCCTCTCTCTCTTGCCATGAACCGCTGCCGCCAGCTCCGCCGGGTGCTCGCTCGCGTCCTTCCCGAGCCCGTCGCCCCTCCTATTCGGTTCTTCGGCTGTTCCCCGCGCCCATGTTCGTCACTGGGCCTCCTCTTCGACCTCCGCGCGGCCGCTGCCTCAACTCCTGCGCTTGACTGTGACCTCACTGTGCGCCGCCATCACCTATGCCTCCTGGCTCACTGCTCTCTCTCATCTCACTTTCCTGAGCAGCAAGTTCGGCTCCGTCCATGTTCTCAGCGTCACCGTCTTCGACCACGTCGACTTCGCCTGCCGAACTGCAAGTCGCCGCCGACCATGTCTCCTTGCGGCGATCCTTCCTCCCTGACACTCGTGCTCTACCTTCACCGCCAGCTCTACGTCGATAGGCTCCTACAACTCCACTAACCAATAAAATCTCCTAGCCTATCGCCTGCAGCGCCTCATCTTGTCGATATTGAACCGGCGACGAACATGAGGAAGGACGCGGGCAGGCCGTCGGGGTCACCAGAGCACGGCCGTAGCACGCACGCGTCCAGGAGGTGCGTGGCTGGCCACTGTATTGCAGTGTCCAGGAGGTGTAACATCCCAAAACTCTTGATCAAGATTATCAGATTCCAATCATCATTATTAGGGTTAACAAAAAAATTAGTTAATTAAAATCATATGAATGCATGTGTGTATGTGATGATTGTATGAATGCATGAATGTAATTGTGTGATTGTTGTAAATAGCAAGGAATGGTTTAAATATGAAAACAACATCATCTAAAACATTTCGAAGCAGAATCAAATCAAGAAAAATTCAAAAACAAACAAAATAAGCAAATGGTCATTTTTGCCAATCTTGCTCACTAGACCACTTTGAGTGTTTCTAGTCCAAGATTTCAGACAGAAACTATTCCATTTATTTTCACCCCTTGCTAGACCAAGTGAAACTGAACCCAAGCCCACCTTTCAAACTTCCAGAAACATTTGGCAACTTGATTTAAATGACAACTCAAAATTGAATCTATATCATATGTGAAGATCACCAATTCTCAAAAACCAACCAAACCAGTGCACCTTGACCATTCCAACTAACCAGAGACTACCTAGTATGTGAATAGTAAACCCACTAATTCTCATTCAAAAATTCAAATTCAAAACTCTTTCGGCCATTTCATCAAACACCTTGCAAACACAAATCAAATAAAACACAAAATACTATAGTGAACAGTGTTTGTGCCTAACTTGTTCCCTCTCTAGCTCACATCATGCTCTTAGTAGATCATCTAGCTCAGTTAACAAGCTTTAGCTCACTGTGAGCTTGCCATTGTGTAACACCCTCAGAATCATCCCTATGCAAGTTTCAATGATTCCCGCCAAACCCGCATAGAAACGATTCAAAGGTGCCCACCAGGCACTATCGTGTGGGTGGAAAACGAAGTAATACCGTTACACAATAGTCCACGATGGAACCCACAGAACAGATATATAATAACAATGAATGAAAGAGTCAAGAACACAAATATACAAGACAAAGGTCCAAATCACCTTCAAAACGATACAGCATCCGAGTACGGACAAGATGCAAATTGAGCTAAGAGCCCTGAAGAATAACCAATGGCGTCCATAACCCTGCCCAGGCCAAGCCGGAAGGGTAACCCTGCTAATGACATCGATCTCAAAACCTGCTTAAACAAAAGGGGCACCGACAAAGGGCAAAAAAAAAGAGAGCGGTCAGTACTGAGGCCAGTACACGGCGAGACTAGAATTCGGCGGTCCTCGCCTACATAGGTATGTTGGACTGAAGCGGCAGCGAAGCATGCACTAAACAACCTATAGAGACTCGATACAACTGGCGACTATCAGAGAGGGAGGAGCAAGACCTATTCGGTACCAACCTGAAACTATCACCAAGCATACCCATCCTGGTATTCCCCCCTCGAGATCAAACGAGGAAGTCAACCGAGGAACTCACACAGTTGACAGTTTTATTATTCCGTTATAGTTGCGGCAATTACTAATCAGATATAGATTGCATGAGTCATCCTGATATTGTAAACAGTGGATAGTTTTAGTTAACCATTTCGTTGTAGTTGCAGTACTTACTAGTCAGATACATATATCATGAGGCATCCCAAAACCAGCAGTTGTTGGTACTTTTATTTAGACATTCCGTTGTAGTGAAGCTGATTACTAGTCATTATAAAGTCAAATTTATAGCACTACTTTAGTTATAGTTGTCTATAATCGAGATACTGTGCTCCAAGTCCTTCATAACCGCGGACACGGCTTTCAGAAAGTTATACCCTACAGGGGGCACAAATAGCAACACACGCACGATCAACCTCGAGAAAAACAAAATGAAAACCCAACGAGGCATCACGACAGAAGATTCGCAAGATTCATATTTGATTTCAGGGGGCCACCCCACCAAGCTACCCGCGACGAAGTTGGCCGGCTTCGAGATGGACCCAGAGGTTTGTGCCAATGGCTGTAAACGACTGGGAACCCGAAAGTGTGATTGGGCTTGTCGATACCGCGAAAACATTCCACATTTGTTCCTAAATAGTACAGGCGCTCCACGCGCAATAGTAAATAAAGCAGTAAAGCATGGCATAAGTACATGATAATAATAAATCCCCAAACTACTTTGTGGACCCAAGGAATTAAATATGACTCAAGCTAGGGTTAGGGGGATTCATGGTCCCACATGCGGATAGTGCGAATATTCAAAGAACAGGTATCAAGTAATCGGGGTCCTACGGGACACAAGTGGACGGTTAAAAACCAAATAAAATCTATTGCCCACCTGTGCCTCTGCATTATTTACCTACTTCAATATTAGTTATTAAACGGTAATTAAAGCCATGATCATCTCCAACATTAAACATGCGGCATTACTCCAACAACTGTGAAAGATCGACGACGCGACACATCACCTGCGCAAGCAACTACGACTCGCAAGGCCGACTATCTACCAAACAACAGGTAATATGATGTGTCCATGGCAATATAAGGGATGCAGGGAAGTATATCGGGGTACGAAATCTATAGCATCGCAACATAGATAGCAATAGATCAACAGGAGGGAATAAATACTATAAAAGTAAGATAGGTAGAAAGGGAGAGATTGCTCGCCTGGAAAACATTGCCAAAGGTTCACCGGAGATCGGGGCGACACTCGCATCAACTCATCGGCCTAGTCCTCGAAGAAGCAAAACACTAGGATAAACACCGGATGCACTATTTAATACTACGGTAGAAGATCGGGCATGATGCATGTATGATGTATGACATGGCAAAGATGCGATGCAATTAGGCATTATTAAGAGGAACCGGGGTCCCGGCAATTTAGATATATGGTTATAGTTGTTTAGATACCCCGCAATGAAATGTTGTCTTAACATGGCAAAATATATCACCGGTTCGCTATACAATTTTAAATGGAGCGAATATTAGACTAGATTCGCCCGCATATGTCCCCCATATTTAATTATGAGGTGAATCGACAGGAAGCCCCCAACCACATGATATGTCTGCAAGCATGAACAATAAAATGCAACAAGTAGATATTATATATTATTCACTGTTCAAAAACTAGGCCGAATCAGCGATTAATAGGCCGATTAATCGCTACTAGGGACCTGACCGTGTCGATTACCACTAATCGTTTGTGTTAATCATTTAGCCCGATTACTAGGTCTAACACTCCGATTACTAGGTATGTTCCCGATTAACCACTACACTTGGTAAAGAAGTTGCAAAATTATCAACACATATCGCCCATCCATCCGCTAGCCTACCCCAATGAAGTAGGTTTTGCGAAGCTCCCGCTCGATCCCTGCCTCCAGGAGCCTGATTTCTGCCATCACCAACCAGTTTCTTGTCGTTGTTGACCAGTTCCTCGTAGTTGCCGACCAGACCTCCGATACAAGATCTCGAGCTCCTTGAGGATCTCATCTGGGAGCTTAAGGCTACCCTTAATAGGGTAGATGGTTGAGGTGCAATAGGATTAATATGTGTTTCAGGTGCTAATTTTTATAGGTTGCACCGATTAATAGTCGACCGATTAAATCAGTTAATCGTCCGATTTCCGATTAGTCGCTACTCCCAAGCCAACCGAGCAGTTAACGATTACCGATTTCCTTACCATTGATATTATTAAAATACGGGGCTCGAAAAGAAGATCACACATTGGTCCGAAGATCTTGGGGTTCCAGGGTTTGGGCTTGGCGAGATCGGTCTTCGGATCGGGGGTTCTCGGGATCGGGCTTCGAATCCGGAAGAAGAACTTGGCGTTCCAAGTGGACGATCTTCGGATCATCGAATCCAGGAAGGAGATCTTGATGGTCCCTGTAAAAGACTGCGGGGTGCGGCACCAGATCGGTCTTGAACTTTGGCGCCAGTGGTTCCTCGAATCCGCGCGGGACGTTGTCGATCTTGTCAAGATGGGTCTTGGAAGCTGCGAGGGTACTTTCACGCCTGGGCGAAACTTCCACGACACAACGCACAAACCGACGCTTAGGAGCCCATGGAGAACACACAAGCATAGTACATAGATGCGCTTATGCGGATGTGTACATGAGCAGTACCGCAGGAAACCAGTCAACGACCGTCAGGAGCATCCACCTGGGGTCACATGGGTTCCTAGGTTCAGGTTAAGGCGATGACGCAAGTGAGGAAGCTCGCAGGGCGGCCACGGACTATAGACGCACGGCGGACGATGGGGGAGGAGGTGCGTGCAGGCAAGGGGCTCGATGCAGGACGAGCATGAGGTCGGGGGAGGGCTCCCATGGGCGAGGAAGATGCGTGCGGCGATGGAGCTCTGGGAGAAGGGCGCTAGCGAGGCCGCTCTGCTTAGGGACACGGCTAGTGAGGCGAGGTTTGGCCGGCCGAGGAGGAGACGAGCCGCGGTGGAGAGGGAGCCCGCGGGGAGGTCGAGCTGCAGGGCACACCAACCCGCACCGGTGCCGCAGCAGAGGAGGCATGTGGCGGTGCTCGAGTAGACGGGACCACACGGCTGTGGTCGGGCTCAGAGAAGGAAGGCAGGGCACGGCGGCCGGCAGCGGAGGACCGCGCGCTAGGGGAGGAACCGCGGGGCTGGCGGCGGACGAGGGAGAAAAGATGAGGGAGGGAAGACGGGATCCCGCAAGGAAATCTCGTGAGGGAGAGGAGTGAGCAGGCCTGCAGGGTGGGGCCAGGGTGAGGGGGTCTGCGGGATGGGAGCGTGCGTTGAGTCGTGGTGGGTCGGGGTCTGGTCAAAGGAACAGGTGCATGGCGTGGTGTCCGTTATGTGGCCAGCGTGCGTGTGGTGTGGAAACAGGGGTAGGATTAGGGTTTCCAGGTGTGGACAGTTCTGGTCCGGGCTAGGGCTAGATTAGGTGGGATTGTAGGTTTGCTGGCTGGGCCTTTGAGCCTGGCCGGCTGCCTCCCCCGGTTTATAAAAATATGTTTTTATTTATGTATTTTGTTTTAAATAGTCTTTTGATAAATAGTTTAGACAAAATAAAAGATCCGGGCGGACCGATGGTTTTGGTTTGAACAAAGGGGGGAATATATAGAAAATAAAATACGCCTTTAGCAAGATAGTTTTTAAACAGACAATATGCATGCATATGTCATGATGCACAGGGACAAGATATGCGATTTTCTAGTAGTGGTTTTACCCTGGGTGCTACACATTGCCATCAATGGTGAGCATGTCGAGCCCCAAACGGCCACCCCATTGTCGACAGCTAGCTAGGATCTTCCCTAGCCTCGCCAACCTTGTCTGGGACACGAGCCGCCATCCACCTCCACCCCTTGTCCAATGCCCAATTGCTGCTAGCCCCTGGACCACTCAGCCTGAGCGTGCCCAGCCTCTCTGCAAGCATGCCGAGCGTGCGCTAGAGCACCACACTCAACACGCAAGCACAGACCGCGCGTCGCCCTCTCCGCATGCGTGCGTGATCACCATCATCCCAGGAACCGCCAGGACATGCTCGTTCGTCGCCGCGCGACCAGGAGAGCCTGTGCGCCATTAAAATGCCCGTCAGACCCGCCAAGAGCACCGCAATGTTCCTACCATCTCGCACCGCCCAACGCCTCGCGACCATGCTGTTGAGATTCGCCGGGAACACAACACCGTCCCCTACCGTCACCCATGCCGTTAGCCCACTGTGATGACAACCATGACGACCTCCACCCGTGCCCTTCGGTACCCTCTTGGCACTATAAATAGAGGCCTTCCCCGTTCGATTTCACCACACCAACACACTCCCCTCTCTCTCAGAACCACCCCACCTCATCCCTGGAGCAAGGCGAGCAGCAGGTCACCGGAATTTTGCCGGAGTCTGCCACGGAGGAGGAAGAGAGGAGCCAGTGATTGGAGCGCCCAGGAGAGGCCACCAGTACCAGGAGGACCGCCGTCGTCGACTTCGTCGTTTGCCCCCGTCGTCGACCCTCGCCTGAGCCCCGGTGAGCCTCACGCAACCCCCACTGTCCATGCTAGGGTCCTTTCTCGCCGGTGTTCCCGAGAGAGACGATAAGTCATAGCCGTTCGATTAGATGGTGATCGTGTGGTCTAGATTGCCCCGTACCCCTTCGCACCCCTGTCTCTCTGACTGGTGGAACCAACCTCTTAAAACCACCCGCGCGCGCTATGCGCCATGGGCTGGCCCAGTTAACTTCCCGCGTGACCTAGTAGTTTGAATTTAGGTTTTTCCATTTAGTTTCAAACATAGTTCTGCCTTTAGATTCAAAAATCAACCCAGATCGATTCACTGAACCAAATTGCATGAAACTAATTTTTCTAGAAAGGTACTGAAATTCTTAATCCAAGCCCGTTGGATTCAAATCATTTGGAATTGTAGATCACCTATAGTAAAAATAACAATGCAGAAGCTTTTCTGCATTCAAACATTTTTCAAAATTCAACCATAAAAGCTTTTGAGTTGACTCCAACTCTCAAAAATTACATTTAACCAGACCATTCTGAATATATAAAAATATCTAGGTTTACTTGCAAAAATAATGGACAAGTAATAAAATAATGCCCCATAGGCATTTCTAGTCACTTTAAGTAATTAAAATAAAAAGGTTAAACCTTATTAAATTGTGACACCACTTTAAATCACATTCCCAAGTACTGAAATATGTGGTGATGACATGTGTCAACATGATCCCATGTTTTAGTTGGAGAATATTAAATCTTAAGTAGTTTTTCAATGAGTAGAAATTACTTTTCTAAAATAAGAGAAATAAAACTATTGCCTTAATCTTTGTGATGTTTGTGATGATGCTAGATCATCTATTGAAAACCTTGGTGTGATAAATAGAACTAGTTAAGTATTGTTTGGTGATTGTGTACCTCGTATTTATTTATAGACGCTAGTACCGACCAAGGATACGAGGAGGAAGGAGGATACTATGAGGAAGAAGCAGAAGAGAACTTCAACCGCTGCTCTGCACAAGGAAAGCTATCTAAGCAAGCTAGAACCTTGCAAGCTAACCCTTTCATTATATC
The DNA here is from genome assembly GCA_916181665.1 of Avena sativa. Lineage (NCBI taxonomy): Eukaryota > Viridiplantae > Streptophyta > Magnoliopsida > Poales > Poaceae > Avena > Avena sativa. Next base: position 55,082,951 of record OV702284.1, on the reverse strand, counting down.
TATGCCCACTAGGTGCATGAAAAATGCATTGGTTCCACCACTTGATACCCAATCCTAGTTTTACTTCCAAGCTTAAGTCATTTTATTTTTTCATTAAAGATTTCTATTTAAGTTTACTTAGTGAATTGTAGAATTCTAGAAAGATATTTGAAGGTAGCATAAAGAGCATAAAATTTGGCCTAAGTTAGATAAATCTTGATGTCATCCTGAGGCATGAGATTGAACTTAGATAAGTTACAGTTGATTATCACCTCTCATTAGTGTTTATCCCCCACTTGTGGTTGCTAGTGCTAAGTATAAAACTTGATCACTTTAGATGGGAATACTTGGTGAAAATGGTTATGAAAACCTTAGAATGATGAGTCATTCTACTGAAATGTTTTGACATGTGTTCTTAAACACCAGATGATTTTGATGATGAAAATGGTGAGGCATGAGCCTTAGCCCTTTATAAAACTAATGGTTATCTGGACGCGATACCATTCCAATTTTACTGTACAACCACAATACCCGAAATTTGGGTAGGGATTGACTGGAAATTTATATACCTTAGTATGGGTTCCCTTGCAGCCAAGGTTTGAGCTGAGGCTACCTTGTGGAGATTGTCCACCTGTGTAGTTCCCAAGATGACAGTTGGTCATGGTTGGGAGGCCAAACTCACAGGAGATGTGCCTATACTAGGGCATGTAATTGAAAGGTTAGGATTGATTATCCGCATACTGAGTATGGTGAATTCAGGATTGTTCCTAACGGATGTATCGAATATTGTGGTGAAAGTGTACCACATCTACAGAGTGTCAAACTATTCGAATAGCCGCGTCCGCGATTATGGACAGTTGGAGTGGCCATACTGTTCCATCGTCAGATGTTTTCAAAATGACTTGTGAAATGAATCATGACTTTTACTTGACCACAACAGGGTTGTGTTATGAAAATTCAATTTCCCACTTAGGTGTTATAAAACTTTCAACTAGATTTTTTTGCTTCTGAACTCAGTTAAGGTAAATCTGGATTTTTGCAAAATAACCTAGAGCCTAGTATTTCCTACTCCAAACCCTTTTGAAAGGATACGGATGTCGCCTAGAGGGGGGAGGGTGAATAGGCGATTAAAACTTTTCCTAGAGTGGCTCAACAAAGGCGGAATAAAACTAGTGTTTAGTTTGTAAAGCACAACCTAGAAACAACTAAGGTTTACCTATGTGCACCAACAACTTATGCTAAGCAATACAAGCAACAAAGTGATAGCAAGATATATATTACTTCAAGCACGAAGGCTATCACAATGTAAAGTGCATAAGTAAAGAGCTCGGGTATAGAGATAACCGAGGCACGCGGGGACACCGATATTTTACCGAGTTCCTCCCAACATGGAGTACGTCTCATTTGGAGAGGGGGTGGTATCAAACCACCAACGCCACAAAAGGCCTCCCTTATTCTCCGGTGAATCTCACCCCAATGGGATCGATCCACGCTTCCACTATCGGTGCACTTGTCGGTGGCAACCGGAACCTCTCACAAGGTTGGGGCACAACTCCACAACTTAATTGGAGGCTCCCAACAAATGCCACAAAAGGCCACAATGCCACCAAGGCCACAAAACCGTCTAGGGTTCCAAGAACCCAAGAGGGACAAGCTCCAATGAGCAATTCAAACCAAATCCTCCAAAGAGAACTCAAACCGATGCACCAAATGCAAATGGCAAGAACACCACAAAGATGCTCAAATCCCTCACTCTCAAGTTCCAACAAAGCTACTAAAGCTATTGGGGGAACAAGAGAGGAGGAATCAAAGAGAGACACAAAATCCCCCAAAATCTAGATCCCCAAAGATGCACTCACAAAGAGATGAATCGGTTAGGTCAAAACGTGGGGCTAGATCTCCTCTCTCTTCCACTCAAAAATGGGCAAGAATCATCGGAGGGAAAAGATTAGGCAAGCTTCAAGATCTAGAGCAAGTGTGGATAAAGTTTAGCCTAATAGATAAGAGAGGAGTTGACTAAATTGAAAAAGGGCAAAGCCTTAAATAGGGGCCCAGTAAAACTAGCCGTTTGGGGCGTTTTTCAGTCAGGACCGGTAGCACCGGATTTAACCGGTAGTACCAGTCGCTGCCAAAACAATTGCAGAAAATATGTGAGCAAGGATAGGCAGCGTACGCACATGGGAGCAAGGGCAGAATCGATTGATGCATGCTGCGCGCGCAGTGTGTGGGCCAGCCAGGGGCAGCACGCCCAACCAACGCACGCATGGCACATCAAGCGAGCGAGCAGAGCGCTGCAGTAGCAGCGCGCGAGCAGCGGGGCCCTGCGCGGGTCAATCGCAAGCGAGCGTGGCCAGGCGCGCGCGCGCGCGAGAGAAGCGGCGCCACGGCGCAGCGATGGGATGCAGCAGGTGGGGCCGCGGTGGGGCCAAGCGTGCCAGGCACGCGGGTCAACGTGCGCAGCGGCGCGCGGCACCAGATCGGTAGCACACGCAGGAAGAAGAAACGGGCCAGGAAGCTGAGAAGCTATGAAGGCTACCTGGGCCGGCCGGTACTACCGGGCCGGTCCGGTACGACCGGAAATCGGTACCGGGTGGTACTAATGCGGCCCCCGCGCGCACTGGGCTGTCCGGTAGTACCAAGCGGTACTACCGTTCGGCCGAGAAACCTAGTTTTCCTTTTCTTTTTCAGAAACAAATCGGCGAATATTCAAACGGACGTAACTTTTAAACGGTAGCTCCGATTGACCCGATTCCAATTGCGTTGGATAGAGGACAACAAGGGCTTCCCAATAAAAAGTGGAAATATTGATTATCAACAAGTGAGAAAGTATCAAATAGAATAATGTGATATACCTCACTTGGTGAGAAACCGAAAAGCCGCATAAATCAAAATCGCAACAAGATATATATGGGAGATCCAATTTTGATGAACAAGAGCTTGTTATGGATATTACCACAAGCTCTATATCCTCACATGAATAAGACCAAATAACAACCAAATACGATGATGCAAGTATGCAAAGGTTTGAGCTCTCTCCGAACGATGTGACCGAATTACTCATACGAGAGCCCCTCTTTGATAGTACGGTTATCTATCCTAAACCCGGTCTCCTACACACAACAAGAGACCGGCAAAAGGGAAAAACCTATCAAGATTATACCTTTGCCTTGAGCATTCCACTTGAGCTCGATGTAGACGGTCTTGCCCTTCTCAAGATGAAACGCCTTTCTTAATTCCTCATCATCGACCTCGCATATTGAGCTTTCCCAACATATCTTCTTTGAATTTCATCGACCTTGAAGCCAACACATGCTCCAAGAGATGCCAATGGACAAATCCTACAAGTATAACTTAATACACACATTAGTCCATAAAAATTGTCATTAATTACCAAAACCACACATGGGGGCCCAACATGTTCTTTCAATCTCCCCCATTTTGGTAATTGATGACAATCCCTTTAAGAGGGTTTATATAAGGAATATTAATGACTAAAATGGTAATAACAATATCAAACACTACAAAAGTATGTGATATTGGTACCACCACCATATATAGAGCAAACTCCCCCACAATCTATGCATGTGTGATGAACTTGAATTTCATTGCATATATTGCCAATCATTATCATTGGTGGAGTTTCCTCTATATATACCACATGCTAAGCAACAACAAAGATGCAAATGCATGAGAAGCAAATGCACAAGAACAAACTCAATGCACTTAAACCCTCTAAAACTTCTCCCCCATTGGCATCGATTGCCGAAATGGGTGACAAGTTTTAGAAGGCAAATATAGTAATAATTCCTCCAAAGGTGTGCCTTCGCACATATCCAATGATGAATACTTGGGAGGGAGTAGAACTATATCGAGGACCCGAAGATTGCAAAAATAAAGTCAAATGATGCAAGCAACTACAAGGTCCGACAAACCAATTTGAAAACAACAAATGAGTCCAAATGGAAACAACAAGATATTATGATATGAGTAAAAGAGTGTTTTAAATAACAAATAGAGAAGCTCCCCAAGGTTTGTGCATAATTCAAAATAAATGTATTGGAATACATAATGCACAAATATGGAATCCTTGCTCCCCCATAAGCATTTAAAACACAACAAATGTGAAAGAATGCAAATGAGTATTATTAAATGAATTAGATGAGCTCCCCAAAGAGCATGCACCAATTATGATAATTGCATTTGGGGACAAAGTGCATAGTCATGGAATCCTCACTCATCCAAATTCATTTAACAATACAAGGCATGAGAGAACAAATATGAGTGTCCGAAGATGTAGACAAGAGGAACAATCACTCATAGGCAAATAAATTTGGAAGCCACCATAGAATAAAAAGAAATAAAAGGTGGCATCCAAGGATTAAAAATCAATTAAAATTATCTTCTCATATGTGTATATGTCTATAAGTGGAAAACATCACAGAGACATATGCCAACAAATAAATATGCACACATAAAGAAGATATACAAGAAGGCATATGAAAAGCAAAAATGAAGTCATAATATATACCAATAAGATTTTTGCTTCAAAGCATGGCCAAAGGCTCAAATCTATCTTATTGTACATTAATGAACTTCAAACACCAACACACTACATATATTACAAATATCACCAAGAGAAAAAGGAGAAAGTTGGAATATATGGAGAAAGGCAACAAGTATCATAAGATAGAATAGACTAGCAAAAATCTCACTATTGCACATGAGAGAAGTTGATGAAATGATAGGCAATAAAATTGCTAGATTGACATATTTGGGATTGGAGGATCATATGCATGAATTTGTATAGTCCCAACTATATGTACTCATCTCAACTTATACACATTTACAATAGAGAGTTCTATTAAAACCATGGCTAGAATTACAACAATTACAAATACATGAATTCATGGAAGGCAACCGACTAACGGTTGGAATCAAGATATATGAGCATGAGAAAGAGATACTTGTTACCGAGATATAATTGATAGGATGTAGAGTATATGAATTCGTTGATCATCCTATAGCTTGCCTCACATTTTCTTCTAAGCATCACTTCTTCAAAATTGAGAGACAAGCGTCCAATATATCTCCAATGTACCTAAAACACATTTAAGTACAAAATGGTCCCCAAACTTCTTGGGTCCAAAGTAGTTAGAGAAACTACAATACATAGGAGAGACTCCACATAATTATGTGCACATTGATATGAAATTGAATTTCATGCACAACTTAGCCGATGAGAATTGGTGGAGCTTCCCTTATATATTGGATCAAAGAAAGAAAACATGCCTTAATATAAGAATATAGTAAATATGCATGCATAAAGCTTTCAAGAACCAAAAAGGAGATACAATTTAAAACAAAAACACCAAGTAAACCGAGATGGCACACACAAGAGTGTGACAAGACAAGCGGTGTCCAAATTGTATCAAAGAACCAATTCAACACATGAACGATCACAACTTCAACAAATGAACTAGGCTAAGGCCAAAAGAGCAAAAATAGATAGAAATAAAAATGCTCAAGGATTTATCTCATTCTAAAATGGTCAAATCAAGAAGCAATGAATGAGACAAAACCAACTCCCAAAAAGAGCAAGGTTCCAACAAGAAACCAAACTCCCCAAACTTCTCATGATGGCACAAATACCAAAACGTAAAGATTGAGGTTCCAAGCACATAAAACCCGATATGGACCAAACAAAGAAGCATAAATATGAGTGTTCTAAATAATATAGGAGAGCTCCCCCATAGATAGTGCATTATGTAGGATTTTCCTTTTAGATGCAAAATGCACACAAATGGGATCATCACTAGTACCTACAATAAGTAAAACACAAGAGGATATCAATAAAATAAGAAGATCCACAAGAAGCAAGGAAGGCTTGGGAGACAACACAAAACATTTTCTTGGCCAAAGATAGGATAAAATTAAGCAAGGGCCAAAGTGAATATGATCAATAAATTCTACCATAAGTTGGGTGCTCATTGTCCAAGGACAAGAAATATTGGGAATAATTTTCCCAAGGTAGCTTGCATGGATATCCAAGATCATAGTCACAACAAGAAGCATATAACTAAATATAAGAATTGAGCATGATACTTCAAACAAGATTCTTGGTAGCTTCCAATAGTCACACAATCACTAGTGATTAGAGTAACTTGAAGCAAATGGTTTCCATGCGAATATAAATATCTAAATATGAGGAAACACATACCAAGAACCATTCTCATATACAAGATCCAACATAAGATCAATAAAGCCATTCAATCAAATTGGAACTTGTATGAGCAAATGTGTCACATAGGTGCTAGATAATTATCAATATCAATTCTAAGTGACACAACCTCGAATATTCACAATTTTTAGGATTGTAATATGCACTAAGCATATGACTCCCCCATAATGTGATACTACCATAAAACCAACACGAGGGAAAAGGATACAAATAGAGATAATTAGTGGACATTATAAAATTAAACTTCTCATGAGAATTATACCACATAGAGACTAGACAATAATCCAATATAAATACTAGGTGGTAATCCTCATGTACACACATTTTTAGGATTGTGGAATGCCTAAGCATAACACTCCCCCAAAATGGGATAGTCCATTAATCTCTCACAAGAGCCAAAAAGATACCAAATATAAACAAGTAAGGCTACAATACAAGAAACACACATACATGGTGTGCCACCTAATCATACACAAATATGTTTGATACCTCAAGATAATTAGGTGGAAAACACAACATGTACAAAAGCATGGAAGATGCAAAACCAACACATGCACAAGGGGGCGAGTAACTTTCAATGAAATGAGTTAAGCATATGTTACCGCAAGGAGGAACATTGGAAATATAATAGGAGCAATATAATCCACATGACTTGGCTTGACAAAAATAATAATGAAGATCCCTTAATTCTTCATGATGTAGCCAAGACTCCAATGCCCTCCAAAACACACCTATTGATCAAGTTTTGGCTTGTTGGTCCCCAACCAAGTTGGGTCCTAAGAAGTTAGTCACAATAGGCTTGGCAACCCAAATGGTTCTTTTCTTGACACCACATTGAGCACCAACAAATTTGGCAACCACATTGCCAACCTCATCCTTACAAAGAGAATAAACATCATCAATAATGATAGGGTTGGATGAGGAGATACCAATAATGCATGAGGAAGAAATATGCCCCTTCTCACGGCATAAGTAGCAAGTTCTACTCTTGCCATCTTTCTTCTTAGGTGAAGCCACAACTCGAGGAAGAGCTCGAGTAGTCCTCTTAGGAAGAGGCCCATTAATGACTTGAGGTGGAGCTTGAGGCCGCTTCCCTTGTTGCTTCACACTAGGAGACTTCTTCTTCAATGGGCAAGATCTAACATGATGCCCTTCTTCCTTGCACTTGAAGCAAACAATGTTGGTCGGATTCTTGACTTGATCTTGGCCATTCTTCTTGTTGTCCTTGTGCTTCAACTTGATAGTGGACTTGTTCTTGACATTGGAGTTGAATCCAAGCCCACTCTTGTCATTGGGGGATTTTTGCACACTCAAGATTTTGTTGAGTGTGACCTTCCCTTGACGACCCTTTTTCAAGTCATTTCTCAAAGAAGTGACTTGAGCCTTGAGCTCTTTGATTTCCTCTACATGGTTAGTTTCAACACAAGTACTAGAGGAAGTAGATGCTACATTGTTAGAGCAACAAGGCATGGAGTGTAATTCATCATGAGATATAGCATGGTTGTGAGAGGATGAATTACAAGGACTAGCACATGACAATATAACATTTGGAGTAGATGTAGTGCTAATGTCCACATGAGGCCCACTAGATGTTACCTTTGACACGATGGCCTCATGAGCTAACTTTAGCCTACCATGGGAGACTAGAAGATCCTCATGCGAGCTTGAGATCTTAACATGACTTTCTTCTAATTTCCCATAGTTGCTAGTTAGCAACGCAAGTTGAGCATTTAGCTCAACATTTTCCTCCAAAATAGATGCTTCACAAGAAATAGAGTTAGTAGCACAAGCATCATCATTATTAGTGAGAGGTGAAGGCAACTTGGCAAGCTCTTTTGAATATGAAGCTTTAAGTTGCTCATGTGACTCGGTGAGTTTGATGAGCTCACCCTTTATGACCCTAGAGCCATTTTTGAGGTGCTCAAAATCCTCAACAAGTTTAGCATAAGCAACTTCAAGTTCATCATTTTTAATCTTGAAGGAGTTAGCCACCGCAAGTTCTCTATCATGGTATTCCTTTACTCTAGATAATTCTAGAGTAAAAGTCTCCTCAAGAGATTCTTTGGTGGTTTGTTCTTCTTCAAGGGAGTCCTTTACTTGAGCAAGTTCATTAGCATATTCACGCTCAAGTGCAAACTTTTCATCAATTATGTTTTCTTGCTCCTCAATAAGATCATTGCCTTCTATAGCATAATTCAAGATTTCAAGAAGGTTGGAGGAAGCAAGTTTATTTTTGTAGAGAGCACTATAGACAACCTCTCCCATTTTCTTAATAGAGGTAATATCATACTTACCTCTATAATCATCATTATCATTCTCAACCTCATCATCATCATCATGAGATACAATGGGATTCAAAGAGGTTACCTTTGTTCCCTTAGCCATAAGGCACATGTGAGAACTGGAGGAAGGTGATGATGAGATTGCACTTGAAGCTCTCTTCAAGACCTTGTCTTGGCCCATAGAATCTTCATTTTCCTCTACATGGTTAGCAACACAAGCACTAGAGGAAATAGAAGCATTTTTATCATGGCAACAAGACAACATGAGCATATCATCATGAGATTTGTTCAAGTCATTTCTACATGATATGCAAGGACTATTAACACAAGCATGTGAGGAATTTTGAGTGCTAGAAGTGTTAAGGTCCAAAGATAGATCATTGCAACTAGATAGATATGAGGGATTACAAATAGTGAACACACTATCCATATTGCAATTTCTATCACCACTCACCATATCATTACCTTGTGAAAAATCACATGTTGGTGAAGTGGTAGACGATGAGAACTCATCTCGACCGGAAGTGGAAGCAACACAATCATCCTCAATAATGTTAGACACAACATATTTATCTTGAAGTTTTTTCCATAACTCATGAGCGCTCCAAAAAGGAATGATTGAAGAGGTAACTACATAGCTCAAAGCATTAACAAGCACATTATAAGCTTGAGCATCGAGATATAAGTTTTTCTCATCCTCACAAGATAGATTTTTGAAATCCATAGGAGGAGAAAAACCTATATCTACAATACGCTCCAAATTTGGGTCCATGTCCCTAAAATGAATGAGCATGCGATTTTTCCATATATCATAATTTGTGCCATCGAATGTGAGCATGTCATTATGCACTAATCCTCTAGCCGACATCTTTACTCTCAAGGCGGTGAAGCCTAAAATGAGAGACCGGGCTCTGATACCAATTGAAAGGATACGGATGTCGCCTAGAGGGGGGGTGAATAGGCGATTAAAATTTTTCCTAGAGTGGCTCAACAAAGGCGGAATAAAACTAGTGTTTAGTTTGTAAAGCACAACCTAGAAACAACTAAGGTTTACCTATGTGCACCAACAACTTATGCTAAGCAATACAAGCAACAAAGTGATAGCAAGATATATATTACTTCAAGCACGAAGGCTATCACAATGTAAAGTGCATAAGTAAAGAGCTCGGGCATAGAGATAACCGAGGCACGCGGGGACACCGATATTTTACCGAGTTCCTCCCAACATGGAGTACGTCTCGTTTGGAGAGGGGGTGGTATCAAACCACAAACGCCACAAAAGGCCTCCCTTATTCTCCGGTGAATCTCACCCCAATGGGATCGATCCACGCTTCCACTATCGGTGCACTTGTCGGTGGCAACCGGAACCTCTCACAAGGTTGGGGCACAACTCCACAACTTAATTGGAGGCTCCCAACAAATGCCACAAAAGGCCACAATGCCACCAAGGCCACAAAACCGTCTAGGGTTCCAAGAACCCAAGAGGGACAAGCTCCAATGAGCAATTCAAACCAAATCCTCCAAAGAGAACTCAAACCGATGCACCAAATGCAAATGGCAAGAACACCACAAAGATGCTCAAATCCCTCACTCTCAAGTTCCAACAAAGCTACTAAAGCTATTGGGGGAATAAGAGAGGAGGAATCAAAGAGAGACACAAAATCCCCCAAAATCTAGATCCCCAAAGATGCACTCACAAAGAGATGAATCGGTTAGGTCAAAACGTGGGGCTAGATCTCCTCTCTCTTCCACTCAAAAATGGGCAAGAATCATCGGAGGGAAAAGATTAGGCAAGCTTCAAGATCTAGAGCAAGTGTGGACAAAGTTTAGCCTAATAGATAAGAGAGGAGTTGACTAAATTGAAAAAGGGCAAAGCCTTAAATAGGGGCCCAGTAAAACTAGCCGTTTGGGACATTTTTCAGTCAGGACCGGTAGTACCGGATTTAACCGGTAGTACCAGTCGCTGCCAAAACAATTGCAGAAAATATGTGAGCAAGGATAGGCAGCGTACGCACATGGGAGCAAGGGCAGAATCGATTGATGCATGCTGCGCACGCAGTGTGTGGGCCAGCCAGGGGCAGCACGCCCAACCAACGCACGCATGGCACATCAAGCGAGCGAGCAGAGCGCTGCAGTAGCAGCGCGCGAGCAGCGGCAGCAGCGGGGCCCCGCGCGGGTCAACCGCAAGCGAGCGTGGCCAGGCGCGCGGGCGCGCGGGAGAAGCGGCGCCACGGCGCAGCGATGGGATGCAGCAGGCGGGGCCGCGGTGGGGCCAAGCGCGCCAGGCACGCGGGTCAACGTGCGCAGCGGCGCGCGGCACCAGATCGGTAGCACACGCATGAAGAAGAAACGGGCCAGGAAGCTGAGAAGCTGTGAAGGCTACCTGGGCCGGCCGGTAGTACCGGCCCACCCGGGCGGTACTACCGGGCCGGTCCGGTACGACCGGAAATCGGTACCGGGTGGTACTGATGCGGCCCCCGCGTGCACTGGGCTGTCTGGTAGTGCCAAGCGGTACTACCGTTCGGCCGAGAAACCTAGTTTTCCTTTTCTTTTTCAGAAACAAATCGGCGAATATTCAAACGGACGTAACTTTTAAACGGTAGCTCCGATTGACCCGATTCCAATTGCGTTGGATAGAGGACAACAAGGGCTTCCCAATAAAAAGTGGAAATATTGATTATCAACAAGTGAGAAAGTATCAAATAGAATAATGTGATATACCTCACTTGGTGAGAAACCGAAAAGCCGCATAAATCAAAATCGCAACAAGATATATATATGGGAGATCCAATTTTGATGAACAAGAGCTTGTTATGGATATTACCACAAGCTCTATATCCTCACATGAATAAGACCAAATAACAACCAAATACGATGATGCAAGTATGCAAAGGTTTGATCTCTCTCCGAACGATGTGACCGAATTACTCATACGAGAGCCCCTCTTTGATAGTACGGTTATCTATCCTAAACCCGGTCTCCTACACACAACAAGAGACCGGCAAAAGGGAAAAACCTATCAAGATTATACCTTTGCCTTGAGCATTCCACTTGAGCTCGATGTAGACGGTCTTGCCCTTCTCAACATGAAACGCCTTTCTTAATTCCTCATCATCGACCTCGCATATTGAGCTTGCCCAACATATCTTCTTTGCATTTCATCGACCTTGAAGCCAACACATGCTCCAAGCGATGCCAATGGACAAATCCTACAAGTATAACTTAATACACACATTAGTCCATAAAAATTGTCATTAATTACCAAAACCACACATGGGGGCCCAACATGTTCTTTCACCTTTCACTTGTTAGTATTAGTTTGCGAGTACTTAAAGAGTACTCATGGCTTTGTCCCTGGCTATTCCCGTGGCCAGACTATGAAGAGGACTATCAGGAAGATGGACCGTAGGTAGGTTACGACAACTAGGATCATATCCCATCGTCAGCATTGCCTGTGACCATGAAGATGGAGTCTCGCCCATGCTACCGTTATTATTACGTTATTCCGCTGCTATGATTGTATTAAGACTGGATCATGTGATCCTTTATTTGTTGTAAGACCTTATGTATGGTTTGTAATGGATGATGTACTGTGATATCCAATCTGTTATGTCTCACAAAAATGGTAATCCTGGGATTGCAATGTATGGCATAACAGGCATCTGGGATTAAAAATCCGGGTGTTGACAAGTTGGTATCAGAGCCATCCTGACCATAGGAGACCCTAGTTTAGAATGGAAGTTTGAATCAAAAACTTAGTTTCAAAACCAAGGAAGTGAGTATTTATGAAAATTATTCTCATTCTTATCATTTAGATTATTTCATGAAAATTCATGTTCCTCAGAAATTCTTACAAACTTACATAAAATTTGACACACTTGATCACTCTACTAACTTACTCATCCTACATTCTTATAGATGGACCTCAAGTATAGCAAGTTCTATCAGTTGGGAAATGGAGGAGATCTCATCTTTGAGCATGACTTGGACCAGCTTTCGGAACTTCTAGAGCGCCCGCACCCCGAGTTCTTCGGAGCTCAGCTCAACGATCAGGAAGGAGATGAATTGCAATGGTTGATTGTTGCAAGTATCCAAGGAAAGATTGAAGCCCCTACCTCAGAGGGAATTATGTTCACCATCAGAGAGAACAACTAGCTCGATGGACTGGCCAGGTCCATGCAGGAAGCTCTTGCCCGTCTGTGTGGGCAGAGTATCAACCAGACCAAGGGTACCCGCTTTGAGTTCTTCCCAAGGCGTGATGTTATGGGACAACCACTAGAGGCACCATATCACCCTGAGCTGAAGAATCAAGTGGATCACCTAAGCTTCATGATGTATGACCGGCAGGAGTTGGACAACGCTCATTCCTACGCCAACCATAACTCTGCCATCACCCCCAAGAAGGATCAAACCATTGCCATCCTGGTGAAGGATCGCCAGTCTCGTCGCCGTCAGCTCGACAAGAAGGAGCGCATCATTGCCCGTCTCCGCCACAGGATCACCGAGTTGGAGGAGGACCGTCCACAAGAGGGATATGCAGCTCGAGGAGAGGGAGAATGCAGGGGAGGATATCCGTGGAGACACCTACTCCTATCTCAGTGACGATGATGACTTTCTGGAGGATCAGGCCATGGACTTCTTCACCGATGAGGATGACTTCTCCTTCATTGATGATGAGGATGATGAGGACACAGACTCCGAGGAGTAGTAGCACTTGATCACTAGCGTTAGTGAGTTGTATCCAGTCCCATTGTATCGTAGTTTCCCAGAATGGTTCTTAAAACCATATGTTTTCCTTGTTGTGGTGTGTGTTTGTATCGTGTGATATGAATGAATGAAAAGCAAGTTGCTAGAAAAATCTGAGTCAACTTTGAAAACTTTTCAAAAACAAAACCCTGAACCTTAGAAATTTCCCTCTTTTCTCATGATCTATCTCAATCTTCAGATGCATCGCAGAGGAAGCACTTCATCCCCGGACCCAATGTTGCAGATCTTGCAAATGTTGGTTTCTGACCGTGAAGCTGAAAGAGCCGAACGCCAAGCCAACTTAGCCACCCTTCAACGCATATCTCAGATGGCCAACAACAACCAAGGCCATGGAAATCAGGAAAACCATGGATCAAAGCTCAAGAATTTTCAGAACACCAATCCACCCATCTTCACTAAGTCTGAAAAGCCCCTAGATACAGATGATTGGCTGCAAACCATGGAGAACAACTTAGAAGTTGCAGGAGTGGAAGCCAACAAGAAGGTACTGTTTGCCACCCACTATCTGGCCGGAGATGCAAGAGCATGGTCGAACAGTGTTCGCACCATGAATGGAGGACAGATGATGAGTTGGGAGGAATTTAAAATCAAGTTCAGCTGAACCCATGTGCCACCGGGTTTGATCAAGAGGATGAGAGATGAATTCAGAGAACTGAAGCAAGGAAGGATGACTGTAGTTGAGTACCGTGACAAATTTTTGTCATTGGCTCGATATGCACCGGATGAGATTGATACTGAAACCAAGAAGGAGAGATTATTGAATGGTCTGTATGATGAGATGAAAACGGTGTTAGTCAACATCCCGTTTGCTGATATTGTAGCCTTAGTGGATTCTGCCATTCAGATGGAAGGAAATATCAACCAAGCCAATGAGAATTGAAAGCGTAGAATGATGCATCAACCAGGAACCCACCATACCCCAAAGTATCGCCCCAACCCATCTCCAGGATTTGCCCCAAGAAACAATAGACCCCCGATGAACCGTCCGACCTATCCCAACCGTGGAGGAGGGAACCCAAGGCCTGGAGGAAATCACAACAACAACCCCGACAACTCTAGCAATTTCAATTGTGCACCACCGAAGTTCAACAACAACAATGCCGCCACCAACACCAATACTTCCCCAAGGACTGGAAGCAATGCTTTGCCTGTTGCAGCAAAGGACAAGTCTCAGGTGACTTATTATGAATGTGGAACCAAGGGTCACTATTCCAATGAGTGCCCCAAGAAGATTGTCGCAGCCCCCAATGCAAATGCCCCAGCTCAGCAGCAGCGTCGTGTTTAGCCTGGAAGAAGGTTTGCCCCAGGGAACTCGCGCAACCACAACGACCGTCTGTTTCTCATGAATGCTGAAGACGCCCAAGAAGTGCCCGATGTCGTGCTGGGTATGTTTTCTGTTAACTCAGTACTTGCAAGAGTGTTGTTTGACTCTGGAGCATCGCACTCGTTTGTTATCGAATAATTTGCATGCACTAGTAAGATTCAACCAACCAAATTGAAGCATGTTATGATAGTTCAAATACCTGGTTCAACCACCAAAGCTAGACAAATTTGCAAGGCCGTACCTATCAAAATCCATGGCATAGATTTTTATGCTAATCTAATAGTACTTGGAACCAAAGGTTTGGAAGTAGTACTAGCAATGGATTGGATGTCGAAACATAAAGGATTAATTGATTGTGCCAAGAAGCCATAACCATGACCAGTACAACTGGAATATCACTAGAGCATGTATCTGAAACCTTGCCCCGTCAATTCAAGTGCAACAAGAGTCTATCCCAGCCAACCATTGACCAAGTCAGAGTAGTATGTGAATACCCCGATGTATTCCCAGATGTTTAGCCCGGTATGCCCCGAGATCGGGATATCGAGTTTATCATTGAACTAATCCCTGGAACCGGACCCATAGCCCAGAGACCATATAGTATGAACCTGTCTGAATTAGTGGAACTGAAGAAGCAACTGGATGCTATACTGGAGATAGGACTGATTCAACCAAGTGCTTTGCCATGGAGATCACCTGGATTTGTGGACAAGAAAGATGGAGGTAACCGTTTGTGTATAGATTATCGGAAGCTGAATGATGTCACCATCAAGAACAAGTATCCACTGCTGAAGATAGAAGACCTGTTTGACTAGTTGACTGGTGCCAAGGTGTTTTCTAAGATTGATCTTAGAACTGGTTATCATCAACTCAAGATTCGCGCAGAGGATATTCCAAAGACTGCCTTTACAACCAGATATGGACTGTATGAGTACACCGTCATGTCTTTTGGATTAACCAATTCCCCCGATTATTTCATGAACCTCATGAATAAGATTTTTATGGACTTCCTGGATAAGTTTGTCATTGTTTTCGAAATTAGAAGAAGAACATGAGCTACACCTGAGGACCATCCTTGGAACCCTTAGGGAGCATCAGTTGTATGCCAAGTTTAGCAAATGTGAATTCTGGTTACAGGAAGTAGGATTCCTTGGACATATCGTATCAGTTGGAGGAATTGTCGTTGACCCTGCAAAGGTGAAGGCTGTTGAAGAATGGCAAGCCCCAACCACTCAAACCCAAGTTCATGAATTTCTCTTAGCGGGATGTTACCACAAGTTCGTAGAAGGATTCTCGAGTATCGCAAGACCCATGACCCAATTGTTGAAGAAGGACAAGAAGTTTGAATGGACGGATAAATGTGAAGCGAGTTTTCAAGAACTCAAGAGGAGATTAATTTCAGCCCCAATCTTGATCACGCTGGATATCACGAAGCCGTTTGATGTGTATTGTGACGCATCCAAGATCGGTCTAGGATGTGTGTTTATGCAAGGAGGCAAAGTAATATCTTATCTATCCCACCAACTGAAGCAACATGAGCAGAATTATCCTACCCATGACCTTGAACTAGCAGTCGTAGTTCTAGCCTTGAATACATGGAGGCATTACCTTATGGGAAACCGTTGTGAGATTTATTCGGATCACAAGAGCCTGAAGTATATATTCACTCAGAAGGAGCTGACTATGAGACAGAGAAGATGGATCGGGATAATCAAGGACTATGATCTAGACATTCACTATCACCCCGGTAAAGCCAATGTGGTAGCAGATGCCCTTAGCAGATTGCCATGTCGCTTGAACTCCATGATTCTGAAGGAGCAACCAAGTTTGCACAAGGAGTTGGAAGACTTCAGAATGGAGCTCGTAAGTGAAGGATTTTTGGATAGCATAGAACTCCAACCCACTTTGATCAAACAAATCAAGGAGGCCCAGAAAGGAAATGCTAGTATTGATGAAATCAAACGTCGTATAGGTATAGGCAAAGTACCCGGATTCACCGAAGATGAAGGAGTTTTGTGGTACAAAGGACATATCTGTGTACCAGAAGATTCAGAATTGAAGCAAGCTATTTTGAAAGAGGCCCATGATACCCTTTATTCTATCCACCCCGGAGGAACGGAGATGTATCAGGATTTGAAGGAGCAATTTTTGTGGCATGAGATGAAGAGATAAATTGGAAGCTACATAGCCAAGTGTGATATTTGTCAGAGAGTTAAGGCGAGACATCAGAGACCTGCAGGACTATTGCAACCATTGCAGATTCCGTAATGGAAATGGGATTCAGTGGGAATGGACTTTATCACCGGATTGCCTACATCTAGTATTGGAAATGACTCTATTTGGGTCATAGTTGATAGATTGTCCAAATTCGCCCATTTCTTACTAGTCAAGACCACTTACCAGAGTTCGAAGCTAGCAGAGTTGTACATTGTTAGAATCTTCAGTTTGCACGGAGTCCCCAAGAACATCGTGTTGGATCGAGGAACTCAGTTTACCTCGAGATTCTGGAAGAAAGTCCAAGAAGGATTAGGAACCCAACTAGATTTCAGCACATTGTATCACCCTCAGACTGATGGACAAACAGAGCGAGTAAATCAAATACTCGAAGATATGTTGAGATCTTGTGTGTTAGAGTATGTATCTAAATGAGAAGATTGTCTGTCGTTCGTAGAGTTTTCGTACAACAACAGTTATCAAGCCAGTTTGCAAATGGCCCCATTTGAATTCATGTATGGAAGGAAGTGTCGTACCCCTTTGAATTTGTCAGAAGTAGGAGAGAGTCAGATTTTTGGACCCGACATCCTACGGGAAGCAGAAGAGAAAGTTCACAAGATCCGTGAGCACCTCAAGACTGCCCAATCCAGACAAAAGAGTTATGCCGACAAGAGACATCAAAACCTCGCTTTCAATATCGGAGATTTGGTGTATCTCAAAGTGTCGCCTTTAAAGCGAATGCAACGTTTCCAGCTCAAAGTAAAGTTAGCCCCCAGATATATCGGACCCTTCAATATTATGAATCGTCGAGGAGAAGTATTGTATCAACTGGAACTGCCAGACGAGATGTCAGCAGTGAATAATGTTTTCCATATATCGTTACTTCAGAAATGCCTAGAAGTCCCGGAGAAGACTGAAGTTTTCAAGAACATTGATCACCAAACCATAGAGCTCAACGATAACCTAACATATCCCAAAGTACCCATCCATATTTTGGAGGAAGCTTTCAGAACCACCAGGACCCGAAGCATCAAGTTTCTCAAGATCCAGTGGAGAAACCACACTGAAGAAGAAGCTACCTGGGAAAGAAAAGACTACATCAAAACGGAGTTTCCCGATCTCTTTAAATCCTAGTTTTCTTTTTCTTCTTTCTCAAATCTCGGGACAAGATTTTGTTTAAGGAGGGAAGGTTTGTAACATCCCAAAACTCTTGATCAAGATTATCAGATTCCAATCATCATTATTAGGGTTAACAAAAACTTTTGTTAATTAAAATTATATGAATGCATGTGTGTATGTGATGATTGTATGAATGCATGAATGGACTTTTGTGATTGTTGTAAATAGAAAGGAATGGTTTAAATATGAAAACAACATCATCTAAAACATTTCCAAGAAGAATCAAATCAAGAGAAATTCAAAAACAAACAAAATAAGCAAATGGTCAGTTTTGCCAATCTTGCTCACTAGACCACTTTGAGTGTTTCTAGTCCAAGATTTCAAACAGAAACTATTCCATTTATTTTCACCCCTTGCTAGACCAAGTGAAAGTGAACCCAAGCCCACCTTTCAAACTCTCAGAAACATTTTTCAATTTGATTTAAATGACAACTCAAAATTGAATCTATATCATATGTGAAGATCACCAATTCTCAAAAACCAACCAAACCAGTGCACCTTGACCATTCCAACTAACCAGAGACTACCTAGTATGTGACTAGTAAACCCACAAATTCTCATTAAAAAATTCAAATACAAATCTCTTTCGGCCATTTCATCAAACACCTTGCAAACACAAATCAAATAAAACACAAAACACTATAGCGAGCAGTGTTTGTGCCTAACTTGTTCCCTCTCTAGCTCACATCATGCTCTTAGTAGATCATCTAGCTCAGTTAACAAGCTTTAGCTCACCGTGAGTGATGACCCGCAAGTGTAGGGGATCGCAACAGTCTTCGCGGGTAGTATTGCCCAATTTATTGATTCGACATAAGGGGAGCTAAAGAATATTACAAGCCTTAACAACTGAGTTGTCAGTTCAGCTACACCTGGAAATAGTTCTTGCTCACCGAAGTTTATCAGTAGCAACAGTTTGTAGTAGCAACAACAAAGCAACAGCAGCAGTAATAGCAACAGTGGAATAGTAGCAATAGTAAAAGTAACGGTAGCAGTAGGATTCGAGTGCGGTAGGCATAGGGATTGATGGACGGGAGTTGCATGGACGAGTCTAAACATGTAACTTCTAGAAATAGGGCATTGCAGATAAATAATAACAAGCATCCAAGTACTAAACAATCCTAGGCATGTGCTCCAAATATAGTCATACGTGCTAGCAATGAGACCTTGCACAACATCTTCTGTCCAGCCAGCCCGTGGCAGCGGGGCCTCTAGGGAACTACTGGCAATTAAGGTGCTCCTTTTAATAGAGCACCGGAGCAAAGCATTAACACTCCGTGAACACATGTGATCCTCACACCACAGCCATCCCCTCCGGTTGTCCCAATTATTGTCACTTTGGGGCCTTAGGATCCGGACAATGATATGTGTACACAACTTGCAGATAAGATCACAAACAATACTATCATAATGATTCAATAATAAGTTCAGATCTGATATCATGGCACTCGGGCCCTAGTGACAAGCATTAAGCACAACAAGTTGCAACAAAGTCAAATAGCACTAATAGAGATACTAGGCACTATGCCCCTAACAGATCTTATTCGATTGCATGATAGAACTCATCCAATCTCTACCATCCCCAAGCCTACAGCGGGGGATTACTCACTCATGGATGAGGGAAACATTGGTGGTTGATGGAGATGCGTTGGTGATGACGATGGTGATGATCCTCTCCAAATTCCCCGTCCCGGCAGGGTGCCAGAATGGAGTTTCTGGATCCGAATCTTGGTTTCTGGTGGCGGCGGTGGAGCGGAACTATTTTTGGAAAACTATCGAACCCCCTCTGTTTTTAGGTTATAAGGCAACTTATAGGAGCGGAGGGAGGCCGAGGAGCTGCCTAGGGTGGCCAAACCTCCCCCAGGCATGGGGTCAGTGGGCCCGCTCCTAGGGTGGGTCTGGGCCCCCAGGCCTCCCCTCTGTCTCCTCTTCTTGCTCCGTGGATCTTCTAGTGAGAAATAGTTTTTGGCATATTTTCCAGGATTTTTCCTGATAATTGATTTTCTGCACAAAAACAATACACCAAGGTAATTCTGCTAAAAACAGCGTTAGTCCATGTTAGTTGCATCCAAATCACACAAGTTAAGAGAAGAAACAATAACTAAGTATTCGAGAAAGTAGATACGTTTTGGACGTATCAACTCCCCCCAAGCTTAGCTTATTGCTTGTCCTCAAGCAATTTAGTTGAAAACTGAGTGCGATAAAAGAACTTTCACGAACACTTTGCTTCATATGATGTATATATTCTAAGCACAGGAGTAGATGCTTAGACAATTCATAATAAAGAGTATGCAACTAAGTCTACTCAATAGTCATTGCAAGCTATGAAGAGAAACCAACTCAATAATAATAAGTAGCATGAAACATAAACATAAGCAACATTGCAATGATCATAATAAGGTATGATAGAGTGGTATCTCGCTTGCCTTTGTTTGAAGAGCACAATATAAATGCTAAGGCTCCTCTGAAGTTCACATGAAGACTAGAGATAAAGATATCAGAGATACAAGCATCAAAGTCATGACATAATTAACCAAGTTTTGGAACAAACACAAAAATGACAACTATGCTCTCAAGAAGGTGATCATAGAATAAGTGGTGACTCAACAAAGTTGTGAAAATGGTTTTGTGAAAGTTTGAAAGGCTTCCAAATGTTGAAAGGAAGGTACTCATTATCTTTGAGCTCTATTGCCCCTATCATAGGCATCTTCATGTGGTTAAAGTGAAAGTGAGGTCCACTCTGAATCATATGCTTGACAGACCATAGACTGGAAATCCCAAGTCCCTTGAGTACGAGGGTCGCTTCGCATGCTACTCAACTTTGGTCACAAGAAAGTTCTTGTCATTGTAAATACATGCATATCATCGATAACCGCCAACGGGGTACCCCTTTCACATGGTACAGGAGCTTTCCCATAACCAAAATTACAAGGCAAGCAGACAATGAGCATCTCAGCAATCTTTTTATTTACCATATGCATAGCTTTTTATTGAGGACGATTCATAGATGCTCATTATGGTGCAGCTGCAAGTTTCCACCATGATTAAGCATGGCTTAGGCTAGCGGCCCAGGCGTTTCTCTAACACTATGTATAAACTCCATGAACTAACAACTTCCCCTTTTATTTCACATCGTCGACATCCATAAACAAAAGAGCAAGGAATCAACTAGATAATATATCCAACAGGTGTTGAAAGTGTTCCCTGTGACAGCACGGTTCTGCTGACTCCCAGCATATAATAAGCAAGCATATAACTTTCATGGACTAGTCACAATGGTTCAAGATTATTAAGCGCAAGGAATAAAGTGTGCCATCAAGTTCGTGAGAGCTTTACTAACTAACTTTCTCAAAATAGACAAACATTTTATTTTGGAAGAAAACAAGGCACAAATAAAATATGCACTGAAGTAGCAAATGATGCTAATAGGTAGGTATGGTGGACACAGCTGGCAATATTGGTTTTGGAGAGTTGGAGGAACAGGTAGAGCACATACTCAATGCAAGTGAAGGCTAGCAATAGAGAGGGTGCGACAAACGAGAGAGCAATAACTGTCATAATCATGCTTTCAACAAAACAGGACTAATTATGGCATGAAAGTGATACAAGAACTCTGAGGCAAAATAAATCATTGAGGCTTACTGACTATTGATTAGTCATATGCATGCGTGAGCATGTGCCAAGTCGATTCACATGAACAGTCAGAGGAGGATACCACAATGTCATATCAAAGTATGAATAAAACAATGCAAGCAAACATTCATATGACATGCTACAAACTATTAGCAAGCTGGAGCTAATCATAGACAAGCAAGAACTACTAAGCATCCATAATGACATACACCTTACACAAACAAGCTAAGCATGCTCACAGTGATGAGTATATGTACAAAATGAAACAAATAGAGTTCGTTACCATCCTCTTACCACACCGCAAGTTGTCTTAATCTTCATTATTGCCCTTAACTTGTGTGACTTGAATAATTAACATGAAACCAAAGTCCACTGAGGACATCTGAACCCTGCAAAGAACTCACAAAACCAAATAAAAACCAAACAAAAACAAAGCAAACCAAACAAAGCAAAATCTTTTTGGATTTTTCTTTTAAGGCAAACCAAAGCAAAGAAACAGATAAGCAAACCAAGAGAAACAATGAAAATATTTTTGGTATTTTTGTGTTTTTGAGAAAGAAGCAACAAGAACCAAAAAGAAAGCGAAACAATGGATATACAAAGAACCGACCGAACATGATATATATATATATATATATATGAGTGTGATGTCGGTATACCTCCCCCCAAGCTTAGGCTTTTGGCCTAAGCGGGGCTCAATCCCATTGTGCCCAAGTAGATGCACCTCCGTAGTATGTCGAGTAAGCTCCCTCGTCCTGGTACGATCTCGAAGCCTCCCCTGTGTGGTGTACATCGGGGTCATATGCGGGCGCTCTCCCCTAATAGTGCCCGTGGAAGTTGAGAAAGCGCAGCTTGTCATCCATCTCTGCCTTCGTGCGTGACCAAGGTCCCTAAGAAATACCAAACAAAGTGGTTTAGGGTAGAGGGATCTCTCTCTTCCCCGTCAGTAAACAACATTCTATAAACCAAGTTCTCAAGAGTAGAGCTAGAGGTGACAAAGTGGTGCGCCTTCATGGCAGCAAGATCAAGTCTCTAAGGAGCCAAAAATGTATCATGGGGATCAACAGCAATGTCCAAGGCAACAGCAATACGAGTAGCAATAATTCCCCCATAAATGGGTCCCTTAGCAGCTAAACGACGAGCAATGAGGGAACCAAGATTATACTTATCCTCACCGTAGAGCGCAGCAGCTAAGAAGGCCAATTGATAGTTGGATATATTACTAGTGTTCTCCCTACCAAGAACATTGGTGGTAAGATAGTAGGTGAAGTACCTGATGGCTGGAAGTTGAATGTTCTTTATCTTCCCTCGTTGAGCTCTGCGGTCATCATCATTGGTTATTCCTTGGTATAGTTCCAACAAATCAGTAGGAAGAGCTGTAATCTTCTTTGATGACCCATTTGTACCAAGTCCCAGGGCCTTGCAAAATTTCTTCAGAGACATAGAATGAGCCCTGCCATAAAGTCTAAAAGACATAGAAGGATTGAACAAACTATTGGTGAAGGAGAAACTCTCCACAAATGTTTTAGTAAGTGAAGCATATTGTGCACTCTCATCCTGCATGAAACTTTTTAGACCAGCCCTCTCAATCAAAGCTGTGAAATCATTAACAATCCCAGCAGCTCGCAAGAAAGTTTGACAAGGAAAGGTGGAGGGGTGCGCATCCCCTTCATCCCCTCGTCAACAAACCGCGGAGTGATGAGATCCTCATTGTATGAGGGTCTAGAACTGGTAGATGAACTTGGAAGCCTTGCCCTTCTAGGTGCATCACTCTCAAAAATGTCACCAAAGGTGTGGTGGTCCATGGCTTCACTATTCTTAAATTTTAAATAACCATCAAACCAAGTGATTTCTAAGTTGATAAATGATGAGCAACTACTATAGGAACTTGCTAGAGGACTACACATGCATCAAAACAAAGTTTATAAGCATAGAACAAGCATGCAAGCTCAAACAACCTGTCACCTACAGCAGCAAAATACTCAAGATACAATCTACCAATCACAAATCTAATTGGACAAGTGGCGGAGGCACATACCAAGGAACAATCCCTCCAAAAATCTGCCCTTGAGATGGAATGAACAAGGAGATCGAAAATCGTGAGCAAGAACAGCAAGAACTCGAGCTTGAGCAAGTTTTCCGGTGCTTTTCAGGAGAGAGAAAGAAGGTGGCTTTGAGGAGGCAGCCTAGAGGGGCCCAGGTGGCCAGACCCCCCTAGGCGCCACCACTAGGTAGGCCGCGCCTACCATGTGTGTGGGGCCTAGGGGTGGCTCCCTGGGTCATCTCACGTGCCACTCTGCCCCTTTTTTCGAGGAAAAAATTATTTTGAATTTTCTGGGATTTTTCGGGAAACTTTATTTTTGGCCAATTTTCAGGGTATGAAAATTGATTTTCTCGCAGAAACAATTTTTTCAGAATAAGCAAAAGCAAACCAAAAGCGAAACTACAGGAGCTCTAAGAAACAAGAAAACAACTAGCAAAACTAAAGCTAAAGCAAAGACTAGGAAGGAGAAGGAAAAGAAAGCAAGTAAAACTACAGTGGAAACATTATTTTGTTCATTAAAATCCTTTTGTTAACAAGGTTGATCAAGTCTTGCTACCAAAACAATCTTATATGAAACAAAATTTTGCATTCCACAAGGTGATTATGTTACCTCATACTTGATAGCAATGGACCCAATCATAATAGTTTCAAAATTTTCTTGTGGCATGGGACAATATATTTCTCCAACCTTGATGCCTTCAATATTTTCAATAGAATTCAGGCAATAGCTCTTAACAACCTTCTTGGGGAAATAGACAGTGTGCTCTTTGTCATTAATATTGAATGCTACTTTTCCTTGATTGCAATTGATGACAGCACCTGCAGTATTAAGAAAAGGTCTCCCAAGAATAATAGACATATTATCATCTTCAGGCATTTCAAGCACAACAAAATCATTTAAAACCATGCAATTATGAGCAACTTGAACAGGAACATCCTCACATATACCAATAGGAACAGTAGTTGACTTATCAGCCATTTGCAAAGAAATATCAGTTGGTATCAACTTTTCAAGCTGGAGTCTCTTGTAGAGAGAAAAAGGCATAACACTAACTCCAGCTCCCAAATCACATAAAGCAGTTCTAACATAATTATTCTTAATGGAGCAAGGAATAGTAGGTATACCTGGATCACCAAGTTTCTTTGGAACCTTACCATTGAAGGAGTAATTAGCAAGTAGAGTAGAAATCTCCTCATTAGGAATCTTCCTTTTATTAGAGACAATGTCCTTCATATACTTTGAGTAAGGAGGCAATTTAATAGCATCCGTCAAGGGAATTTGCAGAAATAAAGGCTCCATCCACTCACAGAACTTGTTTTAGTGTTCTTCCTCCTTTGACTTGTGTTTCTTACCTGGAAAAGGCATAGGTTTCTGCACCCAAGGTTCTCTCTCTTTACCATGTTTATTAGCAATAAAATCTTCCTTCATGTACCTAGTGTTCTTAGTGTGTTTCTCAGGTTCTTCCTCACCTTCCTCCTTATCAGGAGACTCATTATTATTACCACTCTCAGTTTCAGCATCAGAGACAAATATACTATTAGGATCTACAACAGGTTCAAGTGGTTACTCAACTACTTTATGTTTCTTTTTCTTCCTCTTACGAGTACTACCACTATCCTTACCTTGTTGGGACTCCTGCTCTATTCTTTTAGGGTGTCCTTCAGGATATAAAGGATCTTGAGTAGCTGCACCACTCCTAGTTCTAATTCCATAGGCATGTTTATTTCCTGAAGCATTAACTAGCATATCCTTTTGTACCTTAGCAAGTTGATCAAGTTGGGTTTGAACCATTTGAAAGTGTTTACAAAGCATTTTCATATCATTAGAAGTTCTTTCTACAATATCTTTCAACTCATGGATAGCTCTAGAGTTTTCCAATAAATGATTCTGAACTTGTTTATTAAAATGACCTTGTTTAACAATAAAAATGTCAAGTTCCTCTAAGCATTGATCAGGAGGCTTACCATAAGGAATATCACCTTCACCAAAGCATTGGAGAGAGTGTACCTCAATAGTAGATGAGTGGGGAGTTGCCTTACAGAATTCTTCTATAGGAGGTAGATTCTTCACATCTTCAGCTCTAATACCTTTCTCCTTTAGATACTTTTTAGCTTCCTTCATCACTTCATCATTTAATGCAATAACTCCCCTCTTCTTTGTTGTTGGTGTTGGAACTGGTTCAGGAACAACTGGTTCAGGAACAACTGGTTCAGCAGTAATAGGCTCAGGTGTATTTAGCTCAGTTGAAGTCCAATCATCATAATTCTTGCTTATCTTGTTCATTTATTCTTCAGCATCTGTAGGAGTCCTTTTCCTGAAAACACAATCAGCAAAGCTATCTAGGTAGGTCCTAGAATCATCAGTTAGTCCATTATAGTAAATATCAAGAAGCTCATTCTGAGGTAATGGACATCCAGGATGTGCATGAATCAAGGAACATAATCTTTTCCATGACTCAGGCAATTTCTCTTCTTCTCCCTGTTTAAAATCAAAAAGTCTCTCCAAAGCAGCATGTCTAGCACTGGGAGGAAAATATTTATGGAAGAAAGAAGCAATCAAGCAATCAGGGCTATCAATGGAACCAGGAGGTAATCTATTAAACCAAGCCCTAGCTTCTCCTTTTAGTGAAAAAGGAAAGACCTTAGCAACAAAGTACTTGCGCATCTTAAAATCATCAGAGAACAAAGCACTCATAGTAGAAAGCTCATTCATATGAGCCACAAGACTCTCATTTTCAGTACCACAAAAAGGTTATTTCTCAACAATATCTAAATAAGATAAATCAAGAGAGAAATCATAATCTTTATCTTTAATATCTATGGGAGAGGTGGAAAACTTAGGATCATATGACTTCTTAGGCATAATAGTACGTCTAGCAAGGAGACTCTTAATAGCACTAGCACCATGTGTGTTTCGGCACTCTTCAACAAATTCATCAGTGAGCTCTATGTAACCATCATTAATATCATAACTCTCACTAGCAGGTGAGCTAACAGGTGTAACAGTGTCTTCACTAGGAGTTTCGGTATTTCCTAGACTAGCCATAGTAGCATCTAGAAAAGGACCTAATGAACCACTCACATCAAGCACAGTAGAAGTAACATCATGAGTATCAAAAGCAGTTTCAGATTCAGCAGTAGTAGCAGTGTGTGTAGCATGAGTATGTGGTGGTGGTGTGACAAGCTTACTTATAACAGACGGTGAATCAAGAGCAGCAGAGGTGTTTAGGACTGTACCTCTTCTTGTAGTGGATGGTAAAATAGGGAACTTTCCATCACGAGACTTCCCCATGATGAAAGGAGTAGCAGTGAACAATAATAGTGTAGGGATTCGTAGCATGGAAAACAAAAAAAATTCTACCGCATGCACACAAACAAGCCAAGATCTATCTACTTGATTGTAGCAACGAGTCGATAGAAGCACTCACCCTCGAAGATTCCAAAGTGGTTAACGAGAGCAGATTATTGTGGGTGATGTAGTCGTACACTTGCCGATCTCAAGATCGCGTAGACGATCCTTCCGGCGCTGCGTTTCGGCAGCGCTTCCGCAGTCGGTCACACGTTCAGTACTCGATGAAGACCTTCCTCTCCCTTGTTCCAGCAGGCAGCGGAGGTTCTAGTTCTCCCCTCGCGATTCCGGCAGCACGACGACGTGGTGTCGGAAGTAGAGGGAAGATCCCACAGGGCTTCGCCTAATCCGGTGCGAGTTATGGTGGAATTAGGGTTTCCCGGTGATCTAGGGTTTAGAAGACCAAGAGGAGGAGGAGGTGTCGGCGGCGGATAGGACGACGGGCCTGCGGCGGCGGCGAGCGGCGGCGGCGGCGCGACGGCGGGGCTGCGGCGGCGGCTCGGGTGGAGAGGGGCTGGGCTTGGTGCTTTGGGGCAGCCCTCCCCATCTATTTATGAGAGGAGGGGCAGCCTTGGGAGGGGTGAGTTTGAATCCACTTCCAAACCCAAGTTGGAAGGACTCTCTCCTATTTCCACTAGGAAATTATTGTTCCAGTTTGACTTTTCAAACCTCCCGTTTGACTTTCAATTTAGAGCTTTAATTCTCTCTCACAAATGACCACACCAAGTGACCTAGGATATGATCTAATCATTCCACTTACCCATGACACATTCATGGACCATTCTCCTCCCGGACCGGTGAACATTCTAGAACCTTCTAGAACCTCTCCGGTGAAAAACATCGGAATGTTTCCTGAACTCCGGAATCGGACTTTCCTTATATGAATCTTATTCTCCGGACCATTCCGGATCTCCTCGTGATATACCAGATCCCATCCGAGACTCCGAACAACATTCGGTATCCCTTATTAACATTCCATATCTACTAAACAACATCGAATCCTTAAGTGTGTCTCCCTACGGTTCGTG
This sequence comes from Avena sativa, assembly GCA_916181665.1. NCBI lineage: Eukaryota > Viridiplantae > Streptophyta > Magnoliopsida > Poales > Poaceae > Avena > Avena sativa. The sequence goes on along the minus strand of OV702284.1, from coordinate 55,054,917 downwards.
AATTATGCGGACGTGACCGAGACACTTCTCCGATCAAAAACCAATAGAGGAATCTGGAAATTCATATGGCTCCCACATATTTCTACGATTACTATGCGATCGAATGAACCACTTATATAAGATACCAATTTCCCTGTCGTGGTGGTGGCACAGCAGATGCCATGGGTAGGCTAAAGTATGGGGCCAATGGATGCTAGAGGGATCCGGGGAGGGAAGATGTAGTTACTTCTACACTCAAATGGCTAACATGCAGATCTTTATTTCTCTTCTCTTGGACTACAAGTGCTCCTCGAGCTGTTTGCAGGAAGAAGAGAGCTACTACACGAGCCTTACGGCGTAGAATGAATCGATCCCTCTTCAGGAGCCCGCTTCTCCCCTTATAAAGGGGTGCCCTGGTTCCTTCTAGGGATGACGTGGCAAGCATATTCGAGGAATATGCTTGTCCCAATATGGTAAATCAGCGGCTCTCTTTCCGTGTCCCCCTTCTAACGACGGCAATGTTCCAGAGAACCCCACCTGTGCGTCTCGGGCTCCATGACTGTCACCTCCGTGACCTCCTTCTGCCCTTCTGCTGCTCTGCTCCTTGTCCTTTGTGCTTGGCTCTGTTCAGATTCTTCCCAGCCCGTGACTTGGGTTTGACTATAGGCACCTCCTTCTCCTGCAAGCTTCATGTTATTCGGCCTTGTCCCGGATAACTCGGCTCGGCCTTCACCTGCATTCAAGTTATTCAGACATACTCGACCGACTTAACTCATATGTCGGCCGGATAAGGTATCGCTCCCTCCGTAGGTGTCATGGTCGTGCTTATCTCGGCCGAATTTCACAGGGCTCGGCCGATATAAACAGTAACTCGGCATATGACAAGGGAGACTCCTTTTGTCTTCCCCTCTCTTGACCCTATCCGGGGTCACCTCCCCAACATTAGTCCCCGAAGCTGGTGTGGTCCTTCCTGTAACCTCGGCCGGGCTACATCAGTTTCCCAACATTCATTTCTCCTTATTTCCGAGTTACTTTTTTCTGTTCGAGGTACCTGTGCAGCTTCTTGAGCATGCCTCGTCCTACGTGTACCACTCATCATTATTCCTCTGGTTTTCTGTTCCTCTACAGTGCCCACTGACAGGCTACAATGATCACTGCGCCCGTCGCGTCGGTGCTGCGACACCTCGTGTACCGCATCGGTCAGGGGGCCTGATCCTCTCCTGCGTCATGTGGTCATCGGTGTGGCTCCAATCCGTTGCGAGCGGTTCCGCCGCACGCATAATCTACACGGTTAGCGCGCGCACGCACGATCCCACTACCACCAGGACCGCGCGGTTATAGGGGGGACTGCGGGGCTAGGGGATTTACTTTCCCCCCTCGCTCACCATTCCTCTTCTTCCTCCTCCCGCTCGTGCGTCTGTTCGTGCATCTACGGCTGCGCCATTATCGATATCGTTGACGGTGACGCCGCAGTCCTTCGGCTCCGACGACCTCATCGCCGTGCACTTGCTCTGGTGCCACCGCCGGTGAGTTTTTCTATGGTCTCGTCGCTAGGATTCTTCCCTAGGCGCATCTGCTATTTCTCCAGATTTCCTGCGGCGGTTCTTTTCCGTTCCGCCGCCGCGCTTGCTTAGAACCACGACGGGGCCCCGCGCCTCTAAGCCTTTCTCCACTGCTAGTCCCTCTTCCGTTGATTTCTCCGGCGACCTTATGTCTAGTTCTGTTAGTGGTGCGCTCGTCGAAGACGATGACGTAGCGTCCGGTCCAGAGCGGGGCTCTTGGCAGGGCTCCTCCGTCACTCGTCGTGAGATTGAGTGGCTGATTAGGACTCGCTGGATTCCTGCCGAGGTAAGCTGTCGCTTACCCGACAGCGAATCGTCTCCTGTACTCAACGAAGGCGAGTACGTTATTTTCATGTCCCACTTTGCTCGTGGGTTCAGTCTTCCCCTTAGCGATTTTGCTAGGGAATTCCTTGATTACTTCAGCCTTCAGCCGCATCACCTTCCGGCTAATGCCATCGCCTCCCTATCGGCTTATATTTCGGCCTCGGAGGGATACTTCGGCCTCTGGCCCTCTATGTCCGTTTGGTCCAAATTTTTCCATATCCGATCTAACGTCGTTCCAGACAAATCCCTTCACCCCTCCGATCTAACGTACGTTGTTCCCTCATGTCGCTGGCCTCGAGTCTTGCAAGAAGTGGCATAGATCGTTTTTCTATGTCAAAAACACTGGAAAGGAAGACAAGATTCGGCTCCCTGCCTTTTATATCAGCCCCCCTTCCAAGAAGAACTGGAACTACAACCCCAGGAAGAGCCATGCTTTGGCCGAGGCATTCGAGATTCGACTGAAGGAATTGATCCGCGCCGGGCTCCGCGGTGAGGATTTGATGACCACATTTGTCAGCAGCCGGATTTGTCCTTTCCAGCTTCGCTCGCACAAGCTCTGCTACATGAGCGGTCCTCTCGGTCCCAACCGAGTTTCGACTGTTGAGCTCGACGACTATCTTATTTACAAGCGTGTCCGAGCTATATTCAAGACTGATATGCCGGAGGACTGGACATGGGGGCTGAAGCCGTTCACTCGCGGGAATCCCCCCTCTCGAGGTAAATTTACGCATTTGTGTTTCCTTCCTAATTGTGTTTATGACTTCTTTTGCTAACTCCACTTTGTTTCTTTTCTTGCAGAGGTTTGCGGAGCAAAAGATCGAGGATGCCGAGGTTCTAGCCCTTCCGTGGACCGCAGATCGGAACACCCCGGACAACGGGGAACCTGACTCGGAGGAGTTTGTTCCTAAGTCAGACGTTGCTCCGGCTCGCGCCCGTGGCAAGACCTCGGCCCACGGGGAGGAAGGTGACTCGGACGACGTCCAAATTCTTGAGGTAGTCGCCACGATTCCTATCTCTTATGCATTTCCGGCTTCTACTTTCCCAGCTAATCAGGCCGGTCAGGTGCACGATGCCGAGCCTCTCGCCTCTCAAGATCCTGCTACCTCGAGGAAGCGCACTGCTCCAGCAGGTCCCTCCGAAGCTGCTCCCAAGAAGCGAACCAAGAAATCATCCCAGCACCTTCCGAAGCGTAAAACCATGCCCGGAGTTACTGGGTGAGTTCATTTTCATTTGTATTTCTTGTTTATCTCTTCCTGTCTTTTGATTCGACTTTTTGTGCTTTTGCAGCGCTCCTCTCTCTGCTAAGCCAAGCGGTCCGAGTATGACGAGTGTTACAACTCGGCTGCCTTCTCCTCCGCCCCCTGAAGATACTCGGGCTCCTAGTCCCGCTCGCGTTGACTCTCCTCCTGCACCGACTCAGACATCACCTCGGCAAGATGTACCCACAACTTCCATTGCTGACGCCGACGTAACTCCATCAGTAGATCCTCCTACCGATCCTGTTGCCTCCGTTACGACCCCCGAAGTTTCCCGTGAAATTACTTTGACCGCCCCAATGCCAACTGCGACTCCAACTCCAGCCGAGGATATCACCATCTCGGCCCCCTCGGAAACCATAGTTCCTCCTGCCTCCAAAGATGCCACTCCTAGTGCCGAGGTTGCTGCCCCTGCCGACACCTCTTCTAAGGCTAAGAAGTTTGTTGTCACCAAACCTTCATCATCTCAAAAAAGGCCGGCTAGCTCTTCTCAACCCAACATCGCTGATGCTCTCCGCAAGGGGGTTTCCTCTGCTAATCTTGTTGTCACCCCGGCTGCTGATACTCAGCTTACTATCCACAAGAGTCCCGCGGCGGCGGTGGTTACACAACGGGTCCGAGGTAAAGTGCTGACCCGTATTGAGAGTGGGAACAATCTCGGCTCTTTGGTGGAATACGCCAATAATTGGAACGCTGCCGATCGGCTTGAGGGCAATCCGAGCAATCAACCATTACAGCTCTCCGACATCAGCAGTCGCTTGCATATGGCTACTAAGATCGTTCTTGAAAGCGATAAGATGAACGAGTTAAGTGCTTCTGTTGATGTCTGGTCAGTTATTCAAATGATAGTATATATACCCTAGTCCCTGAAGCTTGCAACCGAATAACTTGTTGTTCATTTGGAAGCTTTGTTAGGCTTAAAGTGCGTTATTTGCCGAGTAAATTTCCTGTATGACTTTGACTCATCGTGGTTCATCTGTATTCCATATTAAGCGTTGCTGAATTCGAATCTATTTCGGATTTAATTATCCAGCCATTTAGGTCCAAGATAATTTTTGCTTGATTCAGATCTGTCTTAGCTTTGAATATCTAGCCACCTAGATCCGAGTTAAACTTTGCTTGATTCAGATCTGTCTTAGCTTCGAATATCCAGCCACCTAGATCCGAGTTAAGCGTTGCTTGATTTGGATCTGTCTTAGCTTCGAATATCTAACTGTGTAATTCATTTTGGCACTTAGGTTGCCCATGATCGGCGGACAGCCGAATTCCAAAGGTTGCTTTTTGCGCACAAGAAATTGGAAGAGAAGTATGAGAAAGTTCTTCCTGTGGTGAAGAAAGCTGGTAACTTAACAAATCTTTGTATTGTCCCTTAAGTTCTTAATATTTTCGACTTGAGGTGCTAACCCATTTTTTGCTGGTAAACAGGTAATATCAATAATCTTAATATCCGTCTTGACAAGAAGGTCAAAGCTCTGGAAGGTTAGTTATTCTTTTCCTCTATATCGTTCGAGACTTATCCTGGGTTTCTTATAATCATCTGGCTTTGGTATAGCCGAGTTACAAACACTTGCAGCGTCGCATCAAGAATGCATACCCATGCCTGATATGATGCTACATTTTTTAGAGCAAGCCGCCGCTCATTCGGCGCAACTGAAAGAGAAAGATGACGAGATAACCCGGTTACGTGCCGAGGTGGAGTCTCTCAAGCTTTCTCAGAAATCCGAGTTAGAGAAAGTTGATCAAGAGTTCTCTGAAGAGAAGAATCGGCTGAGTCTGCAACTGTAGAAAGATAAAGAACTCCTCGAAGCTGCCAAGCTGAAGAATCGGACGATGAGCGAGGAAATCACTCGCTTTGAGAAGACTAAGGCTGACTGGACCCAGGATCTCCAGAAAATGTTGAGTTATATTCATCGTAAGTTTCTGACCGTGTCCGAGTTATTTTCTTCTCTTTCTTACCTTTAACTGATACGTTTACCTTTTATGTAGATCATTTTCTGGAAGCTAAACCAGTGAGTTCTAAGGCAGTGATTTCTGCTTGTCAACGCCGAGGTGTCTCTGCAGACTCGAATCCAGAATATTTAATGGAAGACTTCCTAATTGCCGTTGGCGCTGCCATTGGGCCGATGAAAATTATTGGCTGAGATCTGGTGCAAGCATCCATTCGGGCTTACCATGTTATGCGGCCGAATACCTCTGGGACTCCTGACATCGACGAGGTCAAAATACTTGTGGAGAGATTAATGGCATCTCAGACCCAGTTAAATCTCTGGAGGGAGTCTACCAGGAGAGCTGGTGATGATATGGCACTCACGGCCGTTCTGTCTTGGTACGAGGACATTTCGCTCGACACTTTGATAAACTTGCGCACTGGCTCTCGTTGGGTTGAGGATCCAGAATTCGTCGCTCGCCGCCAAGCTCGTGCCTTCCAACTTGTTGAGTATGCTGATGTGCATAATTGGATTGAAGGGCCGAGTTTTCTTTCCAACCCAGCGGATGATGTCGAAATCGAAGACGCCTCTGATGATGATTCGGCCGACCGGGATGAGGGAGAGGGCGACTCGGACAACTCCGGTGATTCCAATGCAAGCTCGGATGAGGATGACGACGCGCGATCATCTTCCAAAGGGATTGGGCACTCTCAAGCTCAAACTAATGTTTCTCAGCAGCCCAGGATTTCCCCCGAGGCTACTATCGCTCTTGTTGAAGGCGAAGTAACTTCGGCCGAGGCGCCGTCTACCTCGGAGCACCCTGTTCCTGAAAATGCCCCTACACAGGAGACCGAGGTCACGCCGCCATCATCCGAGATAGCCACTCCTGAAGCCCTTGATCATGTCGCTGCCCCTTAAGGGTGCTCTGGCCCTTTTTGTTGTTTAGGTTCAAAAAACCTCTTAAGTTATTTCCAGTCCCCGGTATGCCGGGCGTATGATGTGTGTGAAACAATTGTCCGACTTTCTGTGTGGTACGAACCCTTTTTGCCTTTTGCCGCTGAGGCATGGGTGATGGTGATCATTATTAGTTTGTCTAAACAGATCTCGTTGCTTTATATCTTTGCTTTGGCGAATTTCAATCTCATAGGTCCGGATTGTATTTTTTCATGTGGTTGACGTTAGTTCGGCACTTATATTTCCTTCCCTTTATAAATTCGACAGCTTAGCCATTGTGTTCTTGACTTCTATCCGAGATATAAAGCCCGAAGCCCATATCTGGCAAAGTGAAATAATAAGTTGCATCCCTTATCATATTTCGGTTCGCTGGGTGTGTTATTCTTTTATGCATTATTCTTAGAAATATTTGTTTGCTTTCGCTTTGCTATTTCTATGATTATTGAGACACGTTTACACCATGTCTTCCAAGCCTGTAGCTGAGCTATGGAGCTTTTATGTGTCTGATGACAAACAGTGGAAGTATCCACTTATTTTTTGCACATGGAAGTATCCACTTATTTTTTGCACATGGAACCTATATAGTTCCATATTCGCATCTAGTGCGTCCCAATTGCCTGATACTTGTTGTACTACCAAATCGGAATCCCCGTAGCATAGGATCCGACATATACCAATTTCTTTTGCCACCTTTAATCCATGGACGAGTGCTTCATATTCGGCTACATTGTTTGATGCGACGAAATGTATTTGCAGCACATATTTCAGCTGATCTTTTTTCGGTGAGGTCAACACTATCCCTGCTCCTAAGCCATTTCTCATCTTGGATCCATCGAAATGCATTATCCAATAATTCGGATCTGGTAACGGTGGTTCATATTGTACCTCGGCCCAATCCACAAAGAAATCGGCCACTGCGTGAGATTTGATTGCATCTCTCCTATCGAATTGCGGAGCATAAGGTGATAATTCGATTGCCCATTTTGCTATTCGGCCGCTTTCATCCTTGTTGCTCAATATCTCAGCTATGGGAGCTTCATAGATCACTTTGATCGGGTGTTCTTCGAAGTAATGTTTAAGTTTTTTCGCCGACATGTATACTCCATAGGCCATTTTCTGGTAGTGTGAGTAGTTTTGTTAGTACCTCGCTTAGGTAATATATTGGCCTTTGTATTGATTTATCATCTTATTTTCGTTCCACGACAATCACCGCACTTACCACTCTGCTTCTGGCAGCTACATAAAGTAACATCGGCTCTTTTGATAATGGAGAGGTCAGGATTGGCGCTGTGACCAACATATTTTTCAGTTCATGAAACGCATTATCTGCTTGCGGTGTCCAAATGAACTTATCAGAATTTTTCATCAATTGATACAGAGGTAATGCCTTCTCTCCCAGCCGACATACAAATCGACTAAGCGAGGCCAGGCAGCCCATGAATTTCTGTACATCATTTAGACACCTCGGCAATTCCATTCTTTCTGCCGCTCGTATTTTAGTTGGATTTGCTTCTATACCTCGGCTGGACACGAGAAAACCGAGTAATTTCCCAGCTGGTACACCAAAGGTGCATTTTTCCGGGTTAAGCTTCATTCGGAACCTTCTCAGGTTTGCGAATGTCTGCCGAATATCATCTAGGAGTGTTTTGCTCTCTTTGTTTTTTATAACCACATCGTCTACATATACTTGTACATTTTTCCTATCTGGTCATGTAGACACTTTTGCATGCATCTCTGGTACGTTGCTCCTGCGTTACGCAGGCCGAAAGGCATGGTGCGATAGCAATAAGCCCCGTATGGGTTAATAAACACAGTCTTTATTTGATCAGCCAGATTTAACGGTATCTGGTGGAAACCATAATACGCGTCTACAAATGACAACAGCTCACAACCAGCGGTCGAATCAACGACTTGGTCTATCCTAGGTAAAGGAAAAGGATCTTTGGGACACGCCTTGTTTAGGTTCGTGTAATCAATACACATTCGCCATACGATGGCTACATTCGGGTCATCCTTTTTCTTTTCTACTAATACCGGATTTGATAGCCAATCCGGATAAAGCACTTCCATGATGAATCCGGCTGCAAGGAGCCGAGCTATCTCATCCCCTATTATTTTTCTCCTGTCTTCGGCGAAGCGGCGGAGAGGTTGCTTCACCGGCCTTGCTCCTGGCCTTACATGCAAAGAGTGCTCAGCCAACTCCCTCGGCACACCTTGCAGGTCTTGAGTTGACCAGGCAAAGATGTCCTGATTCTCGCGGAGGAAGTTGGTGAGCTCGCCTTCCTATTTGGCATCTAGGCCGGCACCAATTGTGATGGTGCGCTCTGGGAATTGCTCATCTATCTGGACCTTTTTTGTCTCTTTAGTCGGCTAGAAAGAAAAACTTCCATGTGGGTTAGCTAATGCTGGCATATTCAGCTGTGTCGACTGAGCGAGAGCCGCTACCTCCTGAATCCTTCTTTTTTCTCTTGCGATCACCAATGACTCGGCCAGGTTTGATCCGGCCGAAGCACATTCCATCGACTTCCTGTAATCTCCTGCTACTGTTATCACCCCTTGTGGTCCGGGTAACTTCATTTTCAAGTAAGTGATGTGGCAGCTGCTCATGAATTTGGCCAATGCCGGCCGTCCGAGTAAAGAATGATAGCAACTTTCTAGGTCCACCACTTCAAACTCCAAATTTTCCGCTCTGCAATTCTCCCTTGTGCCGAATAATACATCTACTCGAACCTTCCCAATGGGTTCGCATGAAAGTCCCGACACTATTCCATGGAACGTGGTTCTTGTGGATTGCAGCATATTCTGCGCTATTCCGAGTTTATGCATCGTATCTTTGTGCATGATATTGATACTGCTCCCATTGTCAATGAGTACTTTTTAAAATTTCACATTAATGCTGGGCCCGACAAAAGTCAGATCTAGTACGAGTGCGTATGACCCTGGATTCGGCATTATTTTGGGGTGATCCTTTATGCTCCAAGTTATTTCTTGATCTGACCAAGGTACATATCTTGGTACCGCCGGCATAACTGCATTCACTTCCATATGCCGGCGATGTACACTTTGCCTGTCTTGCTGTTCTGTTGTGAACATGCAATATGATTGATGATGTTCCCTATAATCATTACGTCCATTATTTCCGGGGTTTGTCCTTCCATCCTGACCTTGATTTATCACTTGATGCACTGCATCTCTCCGGTCCAAGTTATCATACCTCGGGGGAGGAGGGGGTAACATCAACTGCTGTGCATTCTCCCTAGTCAACTGCGGCTGTTGCTGCTAATGCGCTTGATGAGAAGGCGTTTGCATGCTCGTCGGGTTCCCCATTGCATTTTTCATCTAGGTGCATTGCCGAGTTGTATGATTAGCCGGCTTGGCCGGGTTTGGAGTGTGAAACTTACACGGTTGATCCAACATGGATTCAAATGTGTACTTCGGCCTTTCCTGCCACTGCTTCTTCTGTTCTGGTGTCCACTATCTCTTCCCTTCGTTCCTTGGTGTCCATTGCTGAGGACCATTTTTCTGCCACTGACTGTTTCCGTGACTCGGCTGATCTTGCACTACCGCTGCCACCTGATTGGAGGCATATCTATAATCCGGTCTTTCCTCTCTTCTTCTACCTCTGAAATCGTTACGCCTTGATGATCCGGCTGCATCTCTTGTATATTGATCTTGATGCTCCCGATGCTCTGCCGACATTAGTTCTGGTTGTGTCGGATCGCCCAATGCATATGAATCCGCTATCCTGATGGTTTCTGCCAAAGTAGTCGGCATATCTCTTTGCAGTCTCTGCCACAATACACTGGCGTATCGGCATCCTTGAGCAAACCAAGCTATCGCTTGAGATTCTATAACTCCCTCACATGAGTTCCTAAGGTTACACCACCGAGTTAAGAATTCTCTATCTGTCTCATTCGGCCTCTGCTTGCACATAGCAAGCTGTTCTGGCCTGTTTGGTCTTTTGTAAGTACTGGTGAAGTTGCTGACAAACATTATTTCAAAATCTAGCCAACAGTTGATACTGCCCGTTGGCAGATTATTCAGCCATACTCTGGCTGGTCCTTCCAGCATTTGCGGGACATGTCTTACCGCCCATCGCAAGTTTCCGCTAGCTATTTTTACTGCAGTGGCATAGTCAATCAATCAATCCTGTGGTTTGGTGCTCCCATTGTATGTTTTCGTGCCCCTTGCCAGCTGAAAGTTCAGCACTGGCGGCTCGCCCATGATGCGGGGTCCAAAACATGCTGGACCTGGCGGACCCTGCTCCTCTAACAACTCGGACCGGTACAACCTGTCCAGTTTTAATCTTGCATCATTTGATGGCAAGTTTCTGTACATGATTCTCTCCTGCATCCCATAATGGTTATTTCCACCATGCCCTGCATACTTCATATCTGAGTAACCATCATTGTACCTCTCATTTGCCTGATTATGGTGAGCTGGTCTTACTTCTCGTTCTTGCCGAGGTTCATACCGCTGAGGATTGGGCGGCGGGTCCCTCCTTCCTTCCGCCGGGATATCGTTCTCATGATTCCCTCTTCTGAGGTCTCCATTACCTCGGCTTCCGTTGCCTTTGTTGGCACGGCCGGGGTTTCTTTCGCCACTGTTACCTCGGCTTCCATTGCCTCTATTCTCATTGACCTTTCCGGCTACTGCTGGATCATACGGTACAATTTGCTTATTTATCTTTCCTCAAGTTACTGCTCTATCTTTTCGCGCATTGTTTCCGGGTGAAGATGCTGCTGCCACTGATAGTGCGGGCGCTGCTCCAGCCGAATGAACCATACGTGAGGCTCCCGGTCTTGTCGGGTCTTCCTTAAGAATTTCTTCATTCTGCTGGTTCGCAATGCGTACCAGCTCATTCACTCTTTCTTTCTGTTTCTGCCGGGCTTCGCCGGTCAACCCTTCCAACTCCAGTGCAGCGGCATTTGCCGCCCTTAGGTTCTTTGCCGGGGTGCTATACCTCGGCAAGCCTAGATCGACTGAATCCGCCTTATGAGTCTCATGCTCTTTGTTGATATCATTCATGAGGTTTTTCCCTCTCAATCTTAATTCATCGACCCGCTCAGGGGCAACATCTAGCTTATTTTCCTTAGCATATTCTCGCAGGGTCCTGTTCAAGGATTCCCGCAAGGCCAACAACTTTTTTGCCTCTACTAGCACTTTCTGCCTAGTTTCTTCCAACTCTGCCTGAGCATTAGCCGGATCAAGTATCGGTGCCACAGGCATGGTTAAGTTATCTATAGTTGCCTGAAGAATATTCTCTGGTCTTTCCAAAGGTGGCCATCTTACCCTTGTTGACTTTGGGGTTGTCTCCTGTACCTCGACTGATTTGGCTGTGGACGGATCTACCTCGGTGGGCCATGGAGCCGCCAGCTTCGTGGCCACCTGACCTCACGTCGTCGGGTCCTTTCTTGATCCGGCGCCTGCTGCTTCCTCCTGTACCCCGGCTGCGACCATCACCTCGACGCTGCTGACGGGGCATTCTCCACGCGGACCGTTTGCGGCGCTGAGGGGAGGCTCTCCTGCATCAATAACTTGGTGAGGATAAACGCAGGAGGTGTCGACACTGATGTAGATCATGTGCGTGCCCAAGTTGATGAAGACTCCATTGCGCGGAGGAGCTTTTCTCCTGAAGCTGCCTGCGTTATCGCTGACAGAGTCACAGAGATCAAATCTCTGGACTAAGCCAGAGACAACGCGCTCGCCGGTGTGGATGAAGTTTCCCGTCCGGATCTTGACTCCAGCTAGCACCGCTGCTGGCCCCACGGTGGGCGCAAACTGTCGTGGTGGTGGCACGGCAGATGCCATGGGTAGGCTAAAGTATGGGGCCAATGGATGCTAGAGGGATTCGGGGAGGGAAGATGTAGTTACTTCTACACTCAAATGGCTAACATGCAGATCTTTATTTCTCTTCTCTTGGACTACAAGTGCTCCTCGAGCTGTTTGCAGGAAGAAGAGAGCTACTACACGAGCCTTACGGCGTAGAATGAATCGATCCCTCTTTAGGAGCCCGCTTCTCCCCTTATAAAGGGGTGCCCTGGTTCCTTCTAGGGATGACGTGGCAAGCATATTCGAGGAATATGCTTGTCCCAATATGGTAACTCGGCGGCTCTCTTTCCGTGTCCCCCTTCTAACGACGGCAATGTTCCAGAGAACCCCACCTGTGCGTCTCGGGCTCCATGACTGTCACCTCCGTGACCTCCTTCTGTCCTTCTGCTGCTCTGCTCCTTGTCCTTTGTGCTTGGCTCTGTCCAGATTCTTCCCAGCCCGTGACTTGGGTTTGACTATAGGCACCTCCTTCTCCTGCAAGCTTCATGTTATTCGGCCTTGTCCCGGATAACTCGGCTCGGCCGTCACCTGCATTCAAGTTATTCAGACATACTCGGCCGACTTAACTCATATGTCGGTCGGATAAGGTATCGCTCCCTCCGTAGGTGTCATGGCCGTGCTTATATCGGCCAACTTTCACAGGACTCGGCCGATATAAACAGTAACTCGGCATATGACAAGGGAGACTCCTTTTGTCTTCCCCTGTCTTGACCCTATCCGGGGTCACCTCCCCAACAATCCCTTTGTCTCACGATAGTTTACTCATCCGAGGTTTTGATCGTCGGTATCTCTGCATACCTAGTTCAACCTCATTACCGATAAGTACTCTTTTCTCGTTCCAGTGATATGTGATCCCTTGTGAGCCAGTCACATGCTTGCAAGCTAATTGGATGACATTCCACCGAGAGGGCCCAGAGTATATCTATCCGTCATATGGATGGACAAATCCCACTCTTGATCCATGTGCCTCAACCCATACTTTCCAAACACTCAATGCCACCTTTATACCCAGTTACGGTGTGGTGTTTGATGTCATCAAAGCATCCTTCCGGTGATGGTGATTAGCATGATCTCATGGTCGAAGGAATTAGGTTACTATATATCAGAAAGCTTATAGCAAACGAACTATTGAAATGACTTGATCTTTATGCTACGCTTATCTATAGGAGTATGTCCATCATACCATTCTCCTAATGATATGATCTCGTTGTTAACAACATCTCAATGTTCATGATCGAGAAACCATGATCATCTATTAACAAACAAGCTAGTATTATTAAAGAGGCTTCACTAGGGACTCTAATTTAGTTTACAAATCACACAAGTATTAATATTTCTGGTTAATACTGTTATAGCATGAATGTAAACATTTATCATAAACACAAAGATATAATAATAACCACTTTTACTATTGCCTCTAGGGCATATCTCCAACAGTCTCCCACTTGCACTAGAGTCAACTAATCTAGATTACATGATAATATACTGAACACCCATGGCGGTTTGGTGCTGGTCATGTTTTGCCCTCGGGAGAGGTTTAGTCAACGGATCCGCCACATTCAGATCCGTGTGTACTTTGCAAATCTTTATGTCACCAGCTTGGACATGCTCTCGAATAGCGTGAAAACGTAGCTTGATGTGCTTCAGCTTCTTATGTGACCTTGGTTCTTGCGCATTGGCGATGGCACCCATGTTATCACAGTAGATAGACATTGGGTCCAGCGCACTTGGAACCACACCAAGCTCTGTAATGAACTCCTTCATCCATATCGCCTCTTGTGAAGCCTCCGAAGCAGCTATGTATTCCGATTCAGTTGAAGATCTCGCCACAACGCTTTGCTTTGCACTCCTCCAGCTAACTGCTGCACCATTCAAAGTAAATACATATCCAGATTGTGATTTAGAATCATCTGGATCGGTGTTCCAACTAGCATCGGTGTAACCATTAACAACGAGTTGTTCATCACCTCCATAAGAAAGAACCATATCCTTAGTTCTTCTCAAGTACTTAAGGATGTTTTTGACCGCTGTCCAATGATCCACTCCTGGATCACTTTGATATTTGCTAGTCAAACTAACAGCATATGCAATGTCGGGTCTAGTACATAGCATGGCATACATAAGATATCCTATGGCCGAGGCATAGGGAGTCTTACTCATCCTTTCTCTATCTTCTGTCGTTGCAGGACTTTGAGTTTTACTCAAGGTCCTATTGGGCAACATGGGCAAGAATCCTTTCTCTATCTTTAGAAGTTTGTCCAAATATGTACTCTGTGACAATGATATTAGGCGTCTCGATCTATCTATATAAATATTTATGCCTAATATATAAGCTGCTTCGCCAAGATCTTTCATTGAAAAACTATTATTCAAATAATTCTTGACACTATTAAGAAGGTCTACATCATTCCCAATCAACAATATGTCATCTACATATAGTATTAAGAATGCTACAGAGCTCCCACTCGCTTTCTTGTAAATACAAGCTTCTCCATAAGTTTGTATAAAACCAAAGCTTTTGATCACCTTATCAAAACGTTGATTCCAACTCCGGGATGCTTGCTTCAATCCATAAATGGACCGTTGAAGTTTGCATACCTTGTTAGCATCTTTAGGATCGACAAAACCTTTGGGTTGTACCATATACAACTCTTCATCAATGTCTCCATTGAGGAATGCAGTTTTGACATCCATCTGCCATCTCATAATCATAATATGCAGCGATTGCTAACATAATCCTAACAGACTTTAGCTTCGCTACTGGTGAGAATGTCTCATGTAGTCAACTCCTTGAATTTGTCGAAACCCTTTTGCGACAAGTCGAGCTTTATAGACGGTAACATTACCATCAGCATCTGTTTTCTTCTTGAAAATTCATTTGTTCTCGATAACCTTCCGGCCATCCGGTAAGTCCACCAAAGTCCATACTTGGTTTTCGTACATGGATCCAATCTCGGATTTCATGTCTTCATACCATTTATTGGAATCTGGGCTCATCATCGCTTCCTCATATGTTAGGGTCATCGGTGTTGTCCACCAACATGACATTCATAACGGGATCATACCAATCGGGAGTGGTACGAGTTCTCGTTGACCTGCGAGGCTCTGTAGTTACTTCAACCAAAGTTTCGTGATCAACATCATTACCTTCCTCTCTTATTGGTGTAGGCGCCATAGGAACTACTTCCGGTGCTGCGCTACTCGCAAGTTCAAAAGAAGGTTCAACAACCTCGTCGAGTTCTACTTTCCTTCCAGTCACTTCTTTCGAGAGAAACTCCTTCTCTAGAAAGTATCCATTCTTGGCAACGAAGATTTTGCCCTCGGATCTATGATAGAAGGTATACCCAATAGTTTCCTTCGGGTATCCTATGAAGACACATTTTTCCGCTTTGGGTTCAAGCTTGTCTGGCTGTAACTTCTTTACATAAGCTTCGCAACCCCAAACTTTAAGAAACGACAATTTAGGTTTCTTCCCAAACCATAATTCATACGGTGTCGTTTCAACGGATTTATATGGTGCCCTATTTAAAGTGAATGCGGCTGTTTCTAATGCATAACCCCAAAATGATAGCGGTAAATCTGTAAGTGACATCATAGAATGAACCGTATCTAAGAGAGTTCGATTACGACGTTCAGACACACCATTACGTTGTGGTGTTACCGGCGGTGTCAATTGTGAAAGTATTCCGCATTTCTTCAAATGCTCGCCAAACTCGTAACTTAGATATTCACCTCCACGATCAGATCATAGAAATTTAAACTTCTTGTTACGTTGATTCTCTACCTCACTTTGAAATTCCTTAAACTTCTCGAAAGTTTCAGACTTATGTTTCATGAAATAGATATACCCATATCTACTCAAGTCATCTGTGAATGTAAGAACATAGAGATAACCACCGCGCGATGCTACACTCATTGGACCACACACATCGGTATGTATGATTTCCAACAAGTCCGTAGCTCGCTCCATCATACCAGAAAATGGAGTCTTAGTCATTTTACCCATCAGACATGCTTCGCATCTTTCAAGTGATTCGAAATCAAGTGATTCAAGAAGTCCATCGGAATGGAGTTTCTTCATACGCTTCACTCCAATATGACCAAGACGACAGTGCCACATATAGGTCGAGTTATCACTCAATTTCAAACATTTAGCTTCAATGTTATTAATGTGTGTATTGCTACAATCGAGATTCAATAAGAATAGACCATCTATCAAAGGTGCATGTGCATAAAACATATTACTCATATAAATCGAACAACCATTATTCTCGGACTTAAACAAGTAACCGTCTCGCAATAAATATGATCCGGATATAATGTTCATGCTCAACGCAGGCACCAAATAACAATTATTTAAGTATAAAACTAATCCCGATGGTAGATGAAGAGTAGTGTGCCGACCGCGATCACATCAACCTTTGATCCATTTCCAACGCGCATCGTCACCTTGTTCTTCGCTAGCTTTCGTTTATTCTGCAGCACCTGTTTCGAGTTACAAATATGAGCAACCGAACCAGTATCAAATACTCAGGCACTACTACGAGTACTAGTGAGATACACATCAATAACATGTATATCGGATATACCTTTCTTCTTGATGTTGCTGTTCTTCAAATACGCCAAGTATTTTGGGCAGTTCCGCTTCTAGTGACCCTCTCCCTTGCAGTAAAAGCACTCAGTATCAGCCTTAGGCCCTGCCTTGGTCTTCTTTGCTGGCGCGGTAACTTTCTTCCCGCCCTTCTTGAAGTTTCAATTTTTCTTAGACTTGCCTTGCTTCTTGAGTTTGGTGGTCTTATTGACCAACAACACTTGGTGCTCTTTCTTGATCTCCACTTCTGCAGACTTCAACATGGAGAAGAGTTCGGGCAACGACTTGTCCATGTTTTGCATGTTGTAGTTCATCACAAAATTCTTGTAACTTGGTGGTAGTGATTGGAGGACACGGTGAATCCCCAAAGCATTAGGAATCACTATACCTAAGCTTTTAAGCTTGCTTGCGTGCCCAGACATCTTAAGCACGTGCTCACTGACGGAGCTGCCCTCTTCCATCTTGCAGTTAAAGAACTTTTCAGAAGCCTCATAACTCTCAACTGCCGCGTGAGCCTCAAATATCATTTTGAGTTCACGGACAATATCATGTGGGTCATGGTTCTCAAACCTTTTCTGAAGCTCCGATTCCAAACCATACAAGATAGCACACTGAACTGTGGAGTACTGATTCTTACGAGCGAGGAAAACATTCTTTACCTCATCGGCAGCATCAGATGCAGGCGGGTCACCCAGCGGTGCATCCAGCACATAGGTCAAATTACCAGCATTGAGGACAATCCTCAAATTGCGGAACCAATCCGCGAAGTTGCTTCCATTGTTTTTCAACTTTTCTTTCTCTAGGAATGCATTAAAATTGATGGTAGGGGCCGCCATTGATCTACAACATATTTGCAATAGTTTAGACTAAGTTTATGACAAACTGAGTTCTGATTAATAGTTAAATTAATCTAGGTGAACTCCCACTCAAAACAATATCCCTCACATTGTTTTAGTGATCACACGAACCAATCCACCACATCAAAACCGATCATCATGAGAGTTGATGTAGCTTCAATGGCGAACAATCAATATGTTCATCATATCTACCATATGACTCATGTTTTACCTTTCGGTGATCCGTGTTTCGAGACCATGTATGTACATGCTAGGCTCGTCAAGATCAAACCTTAGCTTCTGCATGAGCAAATATGGCTTGCTCATGTTGTATATACTCGCAGAATATAACACACCCGATCATCACGTGGTTCTTCGAAACAACGAGCTTTAGCAATGGTGCTTACTAAGGATGAACACTTTAAAACTTGAAATTGTGTGCTTGAGGGATCATCTTATAATGCTACCGTCGTGAACTAAGCAATACAAGATGCATAAAAGGATTAACATCACATGCAATTTATAATATGTGATATGATATGGCCTTTCTTCTTGTTCTTCTGATCTCCATCTTCAAGCACGAACATGATCTCCATCATCACCGGTGTGGCGTCAAGGTCAGTGGCGGGTTTCATGGTTGTCGTCCACCAGCATTAACTATTACAACTACTTTGAATAGACACGCAGGTCTTAACGGGATTTAAAAGATAACCATATGGCTCCTGCCGGTTGCCAACTTACAATAAGGAACATTGCATACATCATATATAATCACAATCATGGCCATATCACATCACAGCACACCCCTGTAAAACAAAGTTAGACGCCTCTAATTTTCTTTGCATATTTTACGTGGTTTGGGGCTTTCAGTAAGTGTCGTTCTAACTTACGAACAAGAACCACAACGTTGATGTTTGAACTATCAAGTGCCCGTTGTAAATTGAATCTATACTATGATGGGAGAGACAGACACCCACAAAGCCACTTATGCAATACAAGTTGCATGTTAAGCGTGGAGCAAGTCTCATGAACGATGTCATGTAAGGTTAGCCCGGGCCGCTTCATCCCATCATACCGCAAGATGCAAAGTACACAAAAAGCAATTCATAATAAAAGCACCACCGCCCACAATGACCATTGTGTTCTACTCGTCCAACAGATCTACATATAGACACGGCTCTGATACCATTGTAGGGATTCGTAGCATGGAAAACAAAAAAATTCTACCGCCTGCACACAAACAAGCCAAGATCTATCTACTAGATTGTAGCAACGAGTCGATAGAAGCACTCACCCTCGAAGATTCCAAAGCGGTTAACGAGAGCAGATTCTCGTGGGTGATGTAGTCGTACACTTGCCGATCTCAAGATCATGTAGACGATCCTTCCGGCGCTGCGTTCCGGCAGTGCTTCCGCAGTCGATCACACGTTCGGTACTCGATGAAGACCTTCCTCTCCCTTGTTCCAGCAGGCAACGGAGGTTGTAGTTCTCCCCTCGCGATTCCAGCAGCACGACGGCGTGGTGTCGGAAGTAGAGGGAAGACCCCACAGGGCTTCGCCTAAGCCGATGCGAGTTATGGTGGAATTAGGGTTTCCCGATGATCTAGGGTTTAGAAGACCGGGAGGAGGAGGTTTCAGCGGCGGCTAGGGCGACGGCGACGGGCCGGCGGCGGCGAGCGGCGGTGGCGGCTCAGGTGGAGAGGGGCTGGGCTTGGTGCTTTGGGGCAGCCCTTCCCCTCTATTTATGAGATGGGGGCAGCCTTGGGAGGGGTGAGTTTGAATCCACTTCCAAACCCAAGTTGGAAGGACTCTCTCCTACTTCCACTAGGAAACTATTGTTCCAGTTTGACTTTTCAAACCTCCCGTTTGACTTTTAATTTAGAGCTTTAATTCTTTCTCACAAATGACCACACCAAGTGACCTAGGATATGATCTAATCATTCCACTTACCCATTCTCCTTCCGGACCGGTGAACCTTCTAGAATCTCTCCGATGAAAAACATCGGAATGTTTCCCGAACTCCGGAATCGGACTTTCCTTATATGAATCTTATTCTCCGGACCATTCTGGATCTCCTCGTGATATCCCGGATCCAATCCGAGACTCCGAACAACATTCGGTATACCTTATTAACATTCCATATCTTCTAAACAACATCGAACCCTTAAGTGTGTCTCCCTACGGTTCGTGAATTATGCGGACATGACCGAGACACTTCTCCGATCAATAACCATTAGAGGAATCTGGAAATTCATATGGCTCCCACATATTTCTACGATTACTTTGCGATCGAATGAACCACTTACATACGATACCAATTTCCCTTTGTCTCACGATAGTTTACTCATCCGAGGTTTTGATCGTCGGTATCTCTGCATACCTAGTTCAACCTCGTTACCGATAAGTACTCTTTTCTCATTCCCGTGATATGTGATACCTTGTGAGCCAGTCACATGCTTGCAAGCTAATTGGATGACATTCCACCGAGAGGGCCCAGAGTATATTTATTCATCATATGGATGGACAAATCCCACTCTTGATCCATGTGCCTCAAGCCGTACTTTCCAAACACTCAATGCCACCTTTATAGCCACCTAGTTACGGTGTGGTGTTTGATGTCATCAAAGCATCCTTCCGGTGATGGTGATTAGCATGATCTCATGGTCGAAGGAATTAGTTTACTATGTATCAGAAAGCTTTTAGCAAACAAACTATTGAAATGACTTGATCTTTATGCTACGCTTATCTATAGGAGTATGTCCATCATACCATTCTCCTAATGATATGATCTCGTTGTTAATAACATCTCAATGTTCATGATCAAGAAACCACGATCATCTATTAACCAACAAGCTAGTATTATTAAAGAGGCTTCACTAGGGACTCTAATTTAGTTTACAAATCACACAAGTATTAATGTTTCTAGTTAATACTGGTATAGCATGAATGTAAACATTTATCATAAACACAAAGATATAATAATAACCACTTTTATTATTGCCTCTAGGGCATATCTCGAACAAATAGATCCAAGTGAACTTAAAAATAAAGCTATGCTCCCCGGCAACGGCGCCAGAAAATAGTCTTGATGACCCACAAGTGTAGGGGATCGCAACAGTCTTCGCGGGTAGTATTACCCAATTTATTGATTCGACACAAGGGGAGCCAAAGAATACTTGCAAGCCTTAACAACTGAGTTGTCAGTTCAACTGCACCTGGAAATAGTTCTTGCTCACAGAAGTTTATCAGTAGCAATAGTTTGTAGTAGCAACAGCAAAGCAACAACAACAGTAACATCAACAGTGGAACAGTAGAAATAGTAACAGTAATGGTAGCAGTAGGATTCGAGTGTGGTAAGCATAGGGATGGATGGACGGGCATTGCATGGACGAGTCTAAACATGTAACTTCAAGAACTAGGGCATTGCAGATAAATAATAACAAGCATCCAAGTACTAAACAATCCTAGGAATGTGCTCCAAATATAGTCATATGTGCTTGCAATAAGAACTTGCACAACATCTTCTATCCAGCCAGCCCGTGGCAGCGGGGCCTCTAGGGAACTACTAGCAATTAATGTGCTCCTTTTAATAGAGCACCGGAGCAAAGCATTAACACTCCATGAACACATGTGATCCTCACACCACATCCATCCCCTCCGGTTGTCCCAATTATTGTCACTTTGGGACCTTTGGATCCGCACAATGATATGTGTACACAACTTGCAGATAAGATCACAAACAATACTATCATAATGATTCAATAATAAATTCATATCTAAGATCATGGCACTCGGGCCCTAGTGACAAGCATTAAGCACAACAAGTTATTACAAAGTCAAATATCACTAATAGAGATACTAGGCACTATGCCCCTAACAGATCTTATTCAATTACATGATAGAACTCATCCAATCCCTACCATCCCCAATCCTATAGCGGGGTATTACTCACTCATGGATGAGGGAAACATCGGTGGTTGATGGAGATGCGTTGGTGATGATGATGGCGATGATCCTCTCGAAATTCCCCGTGTCGGCACGGTGCCAAAACGGAGTTTCTGGATCCGAATCTTGGTTTCTCGTGGCGACGGCGGAGCGGAACTCTTTCTGGAAAACTATCAAACCCTCCTCTATTTTTAGGTCAGAAGGCAACTTATAGGCGTGGAGGGAGGCCGAGGAGCTGCCTGGGGTGGCCAACCCTCCCCCAGACGGGGGGTTAGTGGGCCCGTGCCTAAGGTGGGTCTGGGCCCCCCAGGCCTCCCCTCTGTCTCCCCTTCTGGCTCCGTGGATCTTCTGGTGAGAAATAGTTTTTGGCATATTTTCCGAGATTTTTCCTGATAGTTGATTTTCTGCACAAAAACAAGACACCAAGGTAATTCTGCTGAAAACAGCGTCAGTCCATGTTAGTTGCATCCAAATCACACAAGTTTAGATAAGAAACAATAGCAAAGTGTTCGAGAAAGTAGATACGTTTTGGACGTATCAGTGAGCTTGCCATTGACATCAATGGTGAGCATGCCGAGCCCCAAACGGTCACCCCATTGTCGCCAGCCAGCTAGGAGCTTCCCTAGCCTCTCCAAACTTGTCTGGGACATGAGCCACCGTACACCGCCACCCCTTGTCCAATGCCCAAGCGCTGCCAGCCCCTGGACCAGTCAGCCCGAGCGTGTCCAGCCTCTCTGCGAGCATGTCGAGTGTGCGCCAGAGCGCCGCACTCGACACGCGAGCACAGACTGCCCGCTGCCCTTGCTTCTTGCATGCATGATCACCACCGTCCCAGGAACCGCCAGGACATGCTTGTTCTTCGTCGCACGACCAGGAGAGCCCGTGCGCCATTAAAATGTCCGCCGAACCCGCCCAGAGCACCGCAACGTTCCGACCATCTCGCACCGCCCCACGCCTCGCGACCATGCCGTTGAGTTTCGCCGGGAAACACAGCACCGTCCCCTACTGTCGCCCATGCCATTAGCCCACTGTGACGACGACCACGACGAGCTCCACCCGCGCCCTTCGGTCCCCTCTTGGCACTATAAATAGAGGCCTTCCTCGTTCGATTTCAGCACACCAACACACTCCCCTCTCTCTCAGAACCACCCCACCTCATCCCCGGAGCAAGCGAGCACCAGGCCACCGGAATTTTGCCAGAGTCTAACGCAGAGGAGGAAGAGAGGAGCTAGTGATTGGAGCCGCCCCAGGAGAAGCCACCAGTACCAGGAGGACCGCCGTCGTCGACTTCGTCGTTCGCCCCCATCGCCGATCCTCGCCTAAGTCCCGGTGAGCCTCACACGACCCCCACTGTCCGTGCTAGGGTTCTGTCTCGCCGGTGTTGCCCGATGGAGAAGATAAGTCATAGTCGTTTGATTAGATGTTGAGCGTGTGGTCTAGATTGCCCCGTACCCCTTCGCACCCCCCTGTCTCGCTGACTGGTGGGGGCAACCACTTAAAACCACCCCCACGCACGCTGTGCGCCATGGGCCGGCCCAGTTAACTTATCGCGTGACCCGGTAGTTTGAATTTAGGTTTTTTCATTTAGTTTCAAACATAGTTCTGCCGTTAGATTCAAAAATCAACTCAGATCAATTCACTAAACCAAATTGCATGAAACTAATTTTGCTAGAAAGGTACTGAAATTCTTAATCCAAGCCCGTTGGATTCAAATTATTTGGAATTGTAGATCACCTATAGTAAAAATAACAAGGCAGAAGCTTTTCTGCATTCAAACATTTTTCAAAATTCAACCACAAAAGCTTTTGAGTTGGTTCCAACTCTTAAAAATCACATTTAACCAGCCCTTTCTGAATATATAAAAATATCTAGGTTTACTTGCAGAAATAGTGGACAAGTAATAAAAGAATGCCCCATAGGCATTTCTAGTCACTTTAAGTAATTAAAATAAAAAGGTTAAACCATATTAAATTGTGACACCACTTTAAATCACATTCCCAAGTACTAAAATATGTGGTGATGACATGTGTCAACATGATCCCATGTTTTAGTTGGAGAGTATTAAATCTTAAGTAGTTTTTCAATGAGTAGAAATTACTTTTCTAAAATAAAAGAAATAAAACTATTGCCTTAATATTTGTGATGTTTGTGATGATGCTAGATCATCTAGTGAAAATCTTGGTGTGATAAATAGAACTAGTTAATTATTGTTTGGTGATTGTGTACCTCGTATTTATTTATAGACGCTAGTACCGACCAAGGATACGAGGAGGAAGGAGGATACTACGAGGAAGAAGTAGAGGAGAACTTCAACCACTGCTCTGCTCAAGGCAAGCTATCTAAGAAAGCTAGAACCTTTCAAGCTAACCCTTGCATTATATCTATGCCCACTAGGTGCATGAAACATGCATTCGTTCCACCACTTGATACCCAATCCTAGTTTTACTTGCAAGCTTAAGTCATTTTATTTCTTCATCAAAGCTTTCTATTCAAGTTTACTTAGTGAATTGTAGAATTCTAGAAGATATTTAAAGGTAGCATAAAGAGCATAAAAATTGGCCTAAGTTAGATAAATCTTGATGTCATCCTCAGGCATGAGATTAAACTTAGATAAGTTACACTTGATTATCACCTCTCATTAGTGTTTATCCCCCACTTGTAGTTGCTAGTGCTAAGCATAAAACTTGATCACTTTATATGGGAATACTTGGTGAAAATGGTTATAAAAACTTTAGAATGATGAGTCATTCTACTGAAATGTTTTGACATGTGTTCTTAAACACTAGATGATTTTGATGATGAAAATGTTGAGGCATGAGCCTTATCCCTTTATTAAACTGATGGTTGTCTGGATGTGATACCATTCCAATTTTACCGTACAACCACAATACCCGGAATTTGGGTAGGACTTGATTGAAAATTTATATACCTTAGCATGGGTTCCCTTGCGGCCAAGGTTTGAGCTGAGGCTACCTTGTGGAGATTGTCCATCTGTGCAGTTCCCAAGATGACAGTTGGTCATGGTTAGGAGGCCAAACTCACAAGAGAGGTGCCTATACTAGGGCGTGTAATTGAAAGGTTAGGATTGATTATCCGTATACTGAGTATGGTGAATTCAGGATTGTTCCTGACAGATGTATCGAATATTGTGGTGAAAGTGTACCACCTCTGCAGAGTGTCAAACTATTCGAATAGCCGCGTCCGCGGTTATGGACAGTTGGAGTGGCCATACTGTTCCGTCGTCGGATGTTTTTAAAATGACTTGTGAAATGAATCATGACTTTGACTTGACCACAACAGGGTTGTGTTATGAAAGTTCAAGTTCCCACTTAGGTGTTATAAAACTTTCAACTAGTTTTCTTTGCTTCTGAACTTAGTTAACGTAAATATGGATTTTTGCAAAATAACCTAGAGCCTAGTATTTCCTACTCCAAACCCTTTCACTTGTTAGTATTAGTTTGCGAGTACTTAAAGAGTACTCATGTGTTTGTCCCTGGCTATTCCCTGTGCTTATGGAATCAGCCAGTGGCGGGTCTTGGCGATTGAATTCATCCCGTTTTACTTTGTTGAGTGCGATCTGGTATTGACTTGCCCTTATTTTCCATCGATCGGGTAGTTAGTTAGGTGCCGCGAACAAGAAGTCCTATATACTGAAATAAGAGGGACTCCTTCCAGGCATCGCCGTTAAGGTGCTCTTTTGATAGATTTATATATCTTCCCCTCCCTTTCCGTGTCCAGACGATGAAGAGGACTATCAGGAAGATGGACCGCAGGAAGGTTACGACAACTACGATCATCTTCCATCGTCAGCATTGTCTGTGACAATGAAGATGGAGTCTCGCTCATGCTACCGTTATTATTACGTTATTCTGCTGCTATGATTGTATTAAGACTGGATCATGTGATCCTTTATTTGTTGTAAGACCTTATGTATGGTTTGTAATGGATGATGTACTGTGATATCCAATCTGTTATGTCTCGCAAAAATGATAATCCTGGAATTGCGATGTATGGCATAACAGACATCTGGGATTAAAAATCCGGGTGTTGACAGGAGGTGTGGCCGGAGGCAGCGAGCAGGGAACGGCGGGGGCGGGCTTCCTCGATCCCTCGGGCAGGGCGTGGACACGTGGGAGGAGAGCAATGGATGTTACCTCACTGGAGGAGGAGGAGGCGGTTATCGGCGGCGGCCAAGACTTTATAAACGAATCGTTTAGTTTTTGACTGCGGTGGCAGGACAGGTAATTCGGTCAAACAGGCAGGGGCAAAACCGAAAAAATAATATCGGACGAAAAAGGTTGAAAACGTATTTTTGGCGATGAAAACGTATTTGACTAACCTTTCTTAAGAAAAATTAGTAGATAGACTAGCTGAATGCCCGTGCGTTGCTACGGAATTATATAAAAAATGAATGTTTATTGAAATTTGGTTCTATTTTATTTTCATGAGTGTTTGCGTCTCATGTTTCATGACAAACATTGATATCTAGTCTATTAAAAAAATAGTACATGGTTCATACCTCCTAATTAATATACATGCAAATAAGGTGAGGTAAACATGATTTTCTTTGATCAGTAATAATTTGAGTTGTACACATTTATAATATAGTCAAAGTTTATGATGTTGTCCCAGTTCGTCAAGTAAGATCTACCTAGATATAATTTTTTTACTTTATTTTAATAAACATTATAATCTCATATTATTGGTATGTTAATTACTTACTACCTACCCTTTGCATCACACTCCTTCGAACGTGATGTCACCTAGCGATAGTATACAGAGAATTAAGGGAGGGAGCCGGCGCCGTGGAAGTTCAGATACACAAGGGACACAGGGTGGAGGTCAACGAGGTCGACCAAGATGGGGCTCGTGCAAGGAGGCGCTCGGGTGGATGCGGGTGTCGCGGTTGAGCAGAAGAGAGTGGGGGAGGAGCCCAAGGATTCGATGGCAGAAGCTAATCCGATGATAGTAGTCTAAACGGGAAAATCAAAGCTTAGAAACGGAGCCACTGATTGTTTTTTCATCTGCGCCTATTGTTCCATCTAGCTCATCTCTGATGTTCGTGTGCAAGTTGATTCATATCTCTCAAGTCTCAGCATCTACTCACCGTGAAGATTATACCCATGAGCTGTGGCCTGTGACCGCATCACCATCTCCATACCACACAGGATCTTCTCAATTTGGGAGCTGGACATTGAAGCAACTTAATGCATTAGGCTTGACAATGAAGCAAGGAAAAGGGCGTTCTCCATGGTGGTCAACGATGATGGAGGCTAATTTTTTGTTTCCTTTTGGTAGGCTGCTAAAGGCATGCCTTGTAAATAACCCTATAACCTTGGATTTCTTTCTCCTTCTAATAAAGAGCAGGGTCCTGCCATTATTTTTGGGAAAATTATAAGCATAACCAATTGCATAGATTAGTAATGGGATTAAAAATATATATTACTGCGCCTATCTTGAAAATGATGTCGAAGGTTTGTCTAAATTCGAACGTATCTATTATTTAGTACTCCCTCCGACCCAAATTAGTTGACTTAAATTTATCTAAACTATTTAGTATTAGGTTAATCCCAATTTTGAAAAATCCAAGTCAACTAATATGAGTCGGAAGAAGTATATAGATTATCTATATTTAGACAAATTTGCGACATTCTTAGTATGGAGGGATTGGGAGTTTAGTTTTCCTCTAATTGACGAATTTTGCATATAGTAGCAGTCAGATTTTCAAGTAATTTCCAATTCCTTTATCATCTGAGCATAGCGAACTGCGTATAGTCAGATTGCTGAAATCTAAGAGATCGAGCTATGCTTCATAAACAGTGTTTTCTTTTTTTCGAATCTCAAGCAGTGTTCCTTAATTCATTACTTAAAAAAGTAACAGGATGGAGGTTGCAGAGCTCGCCTCTTCCTAACATAACCAAACGGAGTTCACTATGCTCGCACCTCACTAGATGGATTCCGGCGCCGTGCGGCTGGGAGGTAGAGCTTGGGGAACGGCGGCGGTGACGGTGGGCAGGCGCAGGGCGGGGATGGCAGGGATTTCAAAAGTTGAGGCCATTTAGGGAGGAGCCGGTCGCGGAGGCCAGGACACGGAGGTCTCTTGGAGCGGAGAGGGCGAGCGTGGCGGCCGCCGTGGCCTTGCGGCCCTTGTACCGACGCTTGTCTCTGCTTCTGCCTACCGACATGCACGGCCGATGGAGTAGGAATAATATCGGATAAGAAGGGTTGAAAACGTATTTTTGGTGCACGGGAAGTATTTTACTAACCTACCTTAAGAAAAATATATAATAATAATAAATAAATAATATATATAGATAAATAGATTATTGATCAAATTTATGGTTAAACTATTTTTTTAAAATAGTCTGATAAATCGGAACGGAGGTAGTAGAACCTGAATGAATTAATGATGGTGGATGCCTCACTACAGGAATGGTGTTGTGTGCCGACGGCCGGCAGCTACGCCGATGGCCAAAGGTCGGGGCCGTCGGCGTCGCACCGGGCCAGGCCAGCCCAGCTCCCGAGCCCTCGGCGTACCGCAGCCGTCGGCGTAGCGGCACGTACGCCGAGGGTGACCGTCGGCGTAAACATAGCCCTCGGCGTACGGGGTGGCCGTGTGGCACTAGACAGGCCAGGCCGGGACAGGCCCTAACGGCGTCAGCATTACGCCGAGAGCCGTTGTCGGCATAGGCTACGCCGGCGGTCACCCTCGGCGTATGTCCTGCCTACGCCGACAGTGACCCTTGGCGTACCTATGCACTTTTTTTTTCCTTACCAAATTATTTGTATTTATTTATTAGTATCAATTATTTAGGTTCTATTTTATCAATTGGATGGATTCGTAGCCTCCGAATAATAGTCTTCACGCCCACATAAAATGTCGAATCTTCTCACAAGTTGAGAAATTTGCATGTTTGTGTGTTATTATCACATGTGCATGAAATTTATATTTCACAAATTTTTGTGAAGTTGTTCAAAGATTCAATCACATGTGCGTGTCCCCCCTCGCATGCATGCGGAAGCGTAGGTTCCGGACCCGTATAAGGGGGAATCTCCCCGTTGAGGCGAAGCTAATATGGTTTTACATCACCCTATGACCTAAACAAACACAAAACATATGTGTGTGAGTGTGGTGAGAGGTTGGTATAGGTGCTTGCATGTGTCCCCCCTCGCATGCATGCGCTCTAACCTAGAGGCGAAGGTTCCGGACCCGTATGAGGTGGGAATCTTCCCGTTTAGGTGAAACCGGGTAGGATAGTGCCCCAACTTGTGAACCAACATGGTTTTACATCACCCTATGACCTAAACAAACACAAAACAAGAGAGAGCTACGCCGGGCTACCCCTGTCAGAGGAACGTCTAGGGGGGTAGACGATCCGAGTGTGCACAGAGATCAGGGTTTCGCCGGAGGAAGACCACGAGAACATTGGAATGAGATGAAAACTTGCATGTGCCCCTAGCATATGTGTGTGAGTGTGGTGAGAGGTTGGTATAGGTGCTTGCATGTGTCCCCCCTCGCATGCATGCGCTCTAACCTAGGTTAGAAGGTTCCGGACCCGTATGAGGTGGGAATCTCCCCGTTTAGGTGAAACCGGGTAGGATAGTGCCCCAACTTGTGAACCAACATGGTTTTACATCACCCTATGACCTAAACAAACACAAAACAAGAGAGAGCTACGCCGGGCAACCCCTGTCAAAGGAACGTCTAGGGGGGTAGACGATCCGAGTGTGCACAGAGATCAGGGTTTCGCCGGAGGAAGACCACGAGAACATTGGAATGAGATGAAAACTTGCATGTGCCCCTAGCATATGTGTGTGAGTGTGGTGAGAGGTTGGTATAGGTGCTTGCATGTGTCCCCCCTCGCATGCATGCGCTCTAACCTAGAGGCGAAGGTTCCAGACCCGTATGAGGTGGGAATCTCCCCGTTTAGGTGAAACCGGGTAGGATAGTGCCCCAACTTGTGAACCAACATGGTTTTACATCACCCTATGACCTAAACAAACACAAAACAAGAGAGAGCTACGCCGGGCTACCCCTGTCAGAGGAACGTCTAGGGGGGTAGACGATCCGAGTGTGCACAGAGATCAGGGTTTCGCCGGAGGAAGACCACGAGAACATTGGAATGAGATGAAAACTTGCATGTGCCCCTAGCATATGTGTGTGAGTGTGGTGAGGGTTGGTATAGGTGCTTGCATGTGTCCCCCCTCGCATGCATGCGCTCTAACCTAGAGGCGAAGGTTCCAGACCCGTATGAGGTGGGAATCTCCCCGTTTAGGTGAAACCGGGTAGGATAGTGCCCCAACTTGTGAACCAACATGGTTTTACATCACCCTATGACCTAAACAAACACAAAACAAGAGAGAGCTACGCCGGGCTACCCCTGTCAGAGGAACGTTTAGGGGGGTAGACGATCCGAGTGTGCATAGAGATCAGGGTTTCGCCGGAGGAAGACCACGCGAACATTGGAAGGAGATGAAAACTTGCATGTGCCCCTAGAATATGTGTGTGAGTGTGGTGAGAGGTTGGTATAGGTGCTTGCATGTGTCCCCCCTCGCATCCATGCGCTCTAACCTAGAGGCGAAGGTTCCGGACCCGTATGAGGTGGGAATCTCCCCGTTTAGGTGAAACCGGGTAGGATAGTGCCCCAACTTGTGAACCAACATGGTTTTACATCACCCTATGACCTAAAAAAACACAAAACAAGAGAGAGCTACGCCGGGCTACCCCTGTCAGAGGAACGTCTAGGGGGGTAGACGATCCGAGTGTGCACAGAGATCAGGGTTTCGCCGGAGGAAGACCACGAGAACATTGGAATGAGATGAAAACTTGCATGTGCCCCTAGAATATGTGTGTGAGTGTGGTGAGAGGTTGGTATAGGTGCTTGCATGTGTCCCCCCTCGCATGCATGCGCTCTAACCTAGAGGCGAAGGTTCCGGACCCGTATGAGGTGGGAATCTCCCCGTTTAGGTGAAACCGGGTAGGATAGTGCCCCAACTTGTGAACCAACATGGTTTTACATCACCCTATGACCTAAACAAACACAAAACAAGAGAGAGCTACGCCGGGCTACCCCTGTCAGAGGAACGTCTAGGGGGGTAGACGATCCGAGTGTGCACAGAGATCAGGGTTTCGCCGGAGGAAGACCACGAGAACATTGGAATGAGATGAAAACTTGCATGTGCCCCTAGCATATGTGTGTGAGTGTGGTGAGAGGTTGGTATAGGTGCTTGCATGTGTCCCCCCTCGCATGCATGCGCTCTAACCTAGAGGCGAAGGTTCCGGACCCGTATGAGGTGGGAATCTCCCCGTTTAGGTGAAACCGGGTAGGATAGTGCCCCAACTTGTGAACCAACATGGTTTTACATCACCCTATGACCTAAACAAACACAAAACAAGAGAGAGCTACGCCGGGCAACCCCTGTCAGAGGAACGTCTAGGGGGGTAGACGATCCGAGTGTGCACAGAGATCAGGGTTTCGCCGGAGGAAGACCACGAGAACATTGGAATGAGATGAAAACTTGCATGTGCCCCTAGCATATGTGTGTGAGTGTGGTGAGAGGTTGGTATAGGTGCTTGCATGTGTCCCCCCTCACATGCATGCGCTCTAACCTAGAGGCGAAGGTTCCGGACCCGTATGAGGTGGGAATCTCCCCGTTTAGGTGAAACCGGGTAGGATAGTGCCCCAACTTGTGAACCAACATGGTTTTACATCACCCTATGACCTAAACAAACACAAAACAAGAGAGAGCTACGCCGGGCTACCCCTGTCAGAGGAACGTCTAGGGGGGTAGACGATCCGAGTGTGCACAGAGATCAGGGTTTCGCCGGAGGAAGACCACGAGAACATTGGAATGAGATGAAAACTTGCATGTGCCCCTAGCATATGTGTGTGAGTGTGGTGAGAGGTTGGTATAGGTGCTTGCATGTGTCCCCCCTCGCATGCATGCGCTCTAACCTAGAGGCGAAGGTTCCGGACCCGTATGAGGTGGGAATCTCCCCGTTTAGGTGAAACCGGGTAGGATAGTGCCCCAACTTGTGAACCAACATGGTTTTACATCACCCTATGACCTAAACAAACACAAAACAAGAGAGAGCTACGCCGGGCTACCCCTGTCAGAGGAACGTCTAGGGGGGTAGACGATCCGAGTGTGCACAGAGATCAGGGTTTCGCCGGAGGAAGACCACGAGAACATTGGAATGAGATGAAAACTTGCATGTGCCCCTAGCATATGTGTGTGAGTGTGGTGAGAGGTTGGTATAGGTGCTTGCATGTGTCCCCCCTCGCATGCATGCGCTCTAACCTAGAGGCGAAGGTTCCAGACCCGTATGAGGTGGGAATCTCCCCGTTTAGGTGAAACCGGGTAGGATAGTGCCCCAACTTGTGAACCAACATGGTTTTACATCACCCTATGACCTAAACAAACACAAAACAAGAGAGAGCTACGCCGGGCTACCCCTGTCAGAGGAACGTCTAGGGGGGTAGACGATCCGAGTGTGCATAGAGATCAGGGTTTCGCCGGAGGAAGACGACGCGAACATTGGAAGGAGATGAAAACTTGCATGTGCCCCTAGAATATGTGTGTGAGTGTGGTGAGAGGTTGGTATAGGTGCTTGCATGTGTCCCCCCTCGCATCCATGCGCTCTAACCTAGAGGCGAAGGTTCCGGACCCGTATGAGGTGGGAATCTCCCCGTTTAGGTGAAACCGGGTAGGATAGTGCCCCAACTTGTGAACCAACATGGTTTTACATCACCCTATGACCTAAAAAAACACAAAACAAGAGAGAGCTACGCCGGGCTACCCCTGTCAGAGGAACGTCTAGGGGGGTAGACGATCCGAGTGTGCACAGAGATCAGGGTTTCGCCGGAGGAAGACCACGAGAACATTGGAATGAGATGAAAACTTGCATGTGCCCCTAGAATATGTGTGTGAGTGTGGTGAGAGGTTGGTATAGGTGCTTGCATGTGTCCCCCCTCGCATGCATGCGCTCTAACCTAGAGGCGAAGGTTCCGGACCCGTATGAGGTGGGAATCTCCCCGTTTAGGTGAAACCGGGTAGGATAGTGCCCCAACTTGTGAACCAACATGGTTTTACATCACCCTATGACCTAAACAAACACAAAACAAGAGAGAGCTACGCCGGGCTACCCCTGTCAGAGGAACGTCTAGGGGGGTAGACGATCCGAGTGTGCACAGAGATCAGGGTTTCGCCGGAGGAAGACCACGAGAACATTGGAATGAGATGAAAACTTGCATGTGCCCCTAGCATATGTGTGTGAGTGTGGTGAGAGGTTGGTATAGGTGCTTGCATGTGTCCCCCCTCGCATGCATGCGCTCTAACCTAGAGGCGAAGGTTCCGGACCCGTATGAGGTGGGAATCTCCCCGTTTAGGTGAAACCGGGTAGGATAGTGCCCCAACTTGTGAACCAACATGGTTTTACATCACCCTATGACCTAAACAAACACAAAACAAGAGAGAGCTACGCCGGGCAACCCCTGTCAGAGGAACGTCTAGGGGGGTAGACGATCCGAGTGTGCACAGAGATCAGGGTTTCGCCGGAGGAAGACCACGAGAACATTGGAATGAGATGAAAACTTGCATGTGCCCCTAGCATATGTGTGTGAGTGTGGTGAGAGGTTGGTATAGGTGCTTGCATGTGTCCCCCCTCGCATGCATGCGCTCTAACCTAGAGGCGAAGGTTCCGGACCCGTATGAGGTGGGAATCTCCCCGTTTAGGTGAAACCGGGTAGGATAGTGCCCCAACTTGTGAACCAACATGGTTTTACATCACCCTATGACCTAAACAAACACAAAACAAGAGAGAGCTACGCCGGGCTACCCCTGTCAGAGGAACGTCTAGGGGGGTAGACGATCCGAGTGTGCACAGAGATCAGGGTTTCGCCGGAGGAAGACCACGAGAACATTGGAATGAGATGAAAACTTGCATGTGCCCCTAGCATATGTGTGTGAGTGTGGTGAGAGGTTGGTATAGGTGCTTGCATGTGTCCCCCCTCGCATGCATGCGCTCTAACCTAGAGGCGAAGGTTCCGGACCCGTATGAGGTGGGAATCTCCCCGTTTAGGTGAAACCGGGTAGGATAGTGCCCCAACTTGTGAACCAACATGGTTTTACATCACCCTATGACCTAAACAAACACAAAACAAGAGAGAGCTACGCCGGGCTACCCCTGTCAGAGGAACGTCTAGGGGGGTAGACGATCCGAGTGTGCACAGAGATCAGGGTTTCGCCGGAGGAAGACCACGAGAACATTGGAATGAGATGAAAACTTGCATGTGCCCCTAGCATATGTGTGTGAGTGTGGTGAGAGGTTGGTATAGGTGCTTGCATGTGTCCCCCCTCGCATGCATGCGCTCTAACCTAGAGGCGAAGGTTCCAGACCCGTATGAGGTGGGAATCTCCCCGTTTAGGTGAAACCGGGTAGGATAGTGCCCCAACTTGTGAACCAACATGGTTTTACATCACCCTATGACCTAAACAAACACAAAACAAGAGAGAGCTACGCCGGGCTACCCCTGTTAGAGGAACGTCTAGGGGGTAGACGATCCGAGTGTGCACAGAGATCAGGGTTTCGCCGGAGGAAGACCACGAGAACATTGGAATGAGATGAAAACTTGCATGTGCCCCTAGCATATGTGTGTTAGTGTGGTGAGAGGTTGGTATAGGTGCTTGCATGTGTCCCCCCTCGCATGCATGCGCTCTAACCTAGAGGCGAAGGTTCCGGACCCGTATGAGGTGGGAATCTCCACGTTTAGGTGAAACCGGGTAGGATAGTGCCCCAACTTGTGAACCAACATGGTTTTACATCACCCTATGACCTAAACAAACACAAAACAAGAGAGAGCTACGCCGGGCTACCCCTGTCAGAGGAACGTCTAGGGGGGTAGACGATCCGAGTGTGCATAGAGATCAGGGTTTCGCCGGAGGAAGACCACGAGAACATTGGAATGAGATGAAAACTTGCATGTGCCCCTAGAATATGTGTGTGAGTGTGGTGAGAGGTTGGTATAGGTGCTTGCATGTGTCCCCCCTCGCATCCATGCGCTCTAACCTAGAGGCGAAGGTTCCGGACCCGTATGAGGTGGGAATCTCCCCGTTTAGGTGAAACCGGGTAGGATAGTGCCCCAACTTGTGAACCAACATGGTTTTACATCACCCTATGACCTAAAAAAACACAAAACAATAGAGAGCTACGCCGGGCTACCCCTGTCAGAGGAACGTCTAGGGGGGTAGACGATCCGAGTGTGCACAGAGATCAGGGTTTCGCCGGAGGAAGACCACGAGAACATTGGAATGAGATGAAAACTTGCATGTGCCCCTAGCATATGTGTGTGAGTGTGGTGAGAGGTTGTATAGGTGCTTGCATGTGTCCCCCCTCGCATGCATGCGCTCTAACCTAGAGGCGAAGGTTCCGGACCCGTATGAGGTGGGAATCTCCCCGTTTAGGTGAAACCGGGTAGGATAGTGCCCCAACTTGTGAACCAACATGGTTTCACATCACCCTATGACCTAAACAAACACAAAACAAGAGAGAGCTACGCCGGGCTACCCCTGTCAGAGGAACGTCTAGGGGGGTAGACGATCCGAGTGTGCACAGAGATCAGGGTTTCGCCGGAGGAAGACCACGAGAACATTGGAATGAGATGAAAACTTGCATGTGCCCCTAGCATATGT
The DNA here is from genome assembly GCA_916181665.1 of Avena sativa. Classification (NCBI taxonomy): domain Eukaryota; kingdom Viridiplantae; phylum Streptophyta; class Magnoliopsida; order Poales; family Poaceae; genus Avena; species Avena sativa. The sequence goes on along the minus strand of OV702284.1, from coordinate 55,020,019 downwards.
GTGTGAGTGTGGTGAGAGGTTGTATAGGTGCTTGCATGTGTCCCCCCTCGCATGCATGCGCTCTAACCTAGAGGCGAAGGTTCCAGACCCGTATGAGGTGGGAATCTCCCCGTTTAGGTGAAACCGGGTAGGATAGTGCCCCAACTTGTGAACCAACATGGTTTTACATCACCCTATGACCTAAACAAACACAAAACAAGAGAGAGCTACGCCGGGCTACCCCTGTTAGAGGAACGTCTAGGGGGTAGACGATCCGAGTGTGCACAGAGATCAGGGTTTCGCCGGAGGAAGACCACGAGAACATTGGAATGAGATGAAAACTTGCATGTGCCCCTAGCATATGTGTGTTAGTGTGGTGAGAGGTTGGTATAGGTGCTTGCATGTGTCCCCCCTCGCATGCATGCGCTCTAACCTAGAGGCGAAGGTTCCGGACCCGTATGAGGTGGGAATCTCCACGTTTAGGTGAAACCGGGTAGGATAGTGCCCCAACTTGTGAACCAACATGGTTTTACATCACCCTATGACCTAAACAAACACAAAACAAGAGAGAGCTACGCCGGGCTACCCCTGTCAGAGGAACGTCTAGGGGGGTAGACGATCCGAGTGTGCACAGAGATCAGGGTTTCGCCGGAGGAAGACCACGAGAACATTGGAATGAGATGAAAACTTGCATGTGCCCCTAGAATATGTGTGTGAGTGTGGTGAGAGGTTGGTATAGGTGCTTGCATGTGTCCCCCCTCGCATCCATGCGCTCTAACCTAGAGGCGAAGGTTCCGGACCCGTATGAGGTGGGAATCTCCCCGTTTAGGTGAAACCGGGTAGGATAGTGCCCCAACTTGTGAACCAACATGGTTTTACATCACCCTATGACCTAAAAAAACACAAAACAAGAGAGAGCTACGCCGGGCTACCCCTGTCAGAGGAACGTCTAGGGGGGTAGACGATCCGAGTGTGCACAGAGATCAGGGTTTCGCCGGAGGAAGACCACGAGAACATTGGAATGAGATGAAAACTTGCATGTGCCCCTAGCATATGTGTGTGAGTGTGGTGAGAGGTTGGTATAGGTGCTTGCATGTGTCCCCCCTCGCATGCATGCGCTCTAACCTAGAGGCGAAGGTTCCGGACCCGTATGAGGTGGGAATCTCCCCGTTTAGGTGAAACCGGGTAGGATAGTGCCCCAACTTGTGAACCAACATGGTTTTACATCACCCTATGACCTAAACAAACACAAAACAAGAGAGAGCTACGCCGGGCTACCCCTGTCAGAGGAACGTCTAGGGGGGTAGACGATCCGAGTGTGCACAGAGATCAGGGTTTCGCCGGAGGAAGACCACGAGAACATTGGAATGAGATGAAAACTTGCATGTGCCCCTAGCATATGTGTGTGAGTGTGGTGAGAGGTTGGTATAGGTGCTTTCATGTGTCCCCCCTCGCATGCATGCGCTCTAACCTAGAGGCGAAGGTTCCGGACCCGTATGAGGTGGGAATCTCCCCGTTTAGGTGAAACCGGGTAGGATAGTGCCCCAACTTGTGAACCAACATGGTTTTACATCACCCTATGACCTAAACAAACACAAAACAAGAGAGAGCTACGCCGGGCTACCCCTGTCAGAGGAACGTCTAGGGGGGTAGACGATCCGAGTGTGCACAGAGATCAGGGTTTCGCCGGAGGAAGACCACGAGAACATTGGAATGAGATGAAAACTTGCATGTGCCCCTAGCATATGTGTGTGAGTGTGGTGAGAGGTTGGTATAGGTGCTTGCATGTGTCCCCCCTCGCATGCATGCGCTCTAACCTAGAGGCGAAGGTTCCAGACCCGTATGAGGTGGGAATCTCCCCGTTTAGGTGAAACCGGGTAGGATAGTGCCCCAACTTGTGAACCAACATGGTTTTAAATCACCCTATGACCTAAACAAACACAAAACAAGAGAGAGCTACGCCGGGCTACCCCTGTTAGAGGAACGTTTAGGGGGTAGACAATCCGAGTGTGCACAGAGATCAGGGTTTCGCCGGAGGAAGACCACGAGAACATTGGAATGAGATGAAAACTTGCATGTGCCCCTAGCATATGTGTGTTAGTGTGGTGAGAGGTTGGTATAGGTGCTTGCATGTGTCCCCCCTCGCATGCATGCGCTCTAACCTAGAGGTGAAGGTTCCGGACCCGTATGAGGTGGGAATCTCCACGTTTAGGTGAAACCGGGTAGGATAGTGCCCCAACTTGTGAACCAACATGGTTTTAGATCACCCTATGACCTAAACAAACACAAAACAAGAGAGAGCTACGCCGGGCTACCCCTGTCAGAGGAACGTCTAGGGGGGTAGACGATCCGAGTGTGCACAGAGATCAGGGTTTCGCCGGAGGAAGACCACGAGAACATTGGAATGAGATGAAAACTTGCATGTGCCCCTACCATATGTGTGTGACTGTGGTGAGAGGTTGGTATAGGTGCTTGCATGTTTCCCCCCTCGCATGCATGCGCTCTAACCTAGAGGCGAAGGTTCCGGACCCGTATGAGGTGGGAATCTCCCCGTTTAGGTGAAACCGGGTAGGATAGTGCCCCAACTTGTGAACCAACATGGTTTTACATCACCCTATGACCTAAACAAACACAAAACAAGAGAGCTACGCCGGGCTACCCCTGTCAGAGGAACGTCTAGGGGGGTAGACGATTCGAGTGTGCACAGAGATCAGGGTTTCGCCGGAGGAAGACCACGAGAACATTGGAATGAGATGAAAACTTGCATGTGCCCCTAGCATATGTGTGTGAGTGTGGTGAGAGGTTGGTATAGGTGCTTGCATGTGTCCCCCCTCGCATGCATGCGCTCTAACCTAGAGGCGAAGGTTCCGGACCCGTATGAGGTGGGAATCTCCCCGTTTAGGTGAAACCGGGTAGGATAGTGCCCCAACTTGTGAACCAACATGGTTTTACATCACCCTATGACCTAAACAAACACAAAACAAGAGAAAGCTACGCCGGGCTACCCCTGTCAGAGGAACGTCTAGGGGTTAGACGATCCGAGTGTGCACAGAGATCAAGGTTTCGCCGGAGGAAGACCACGAGAACATTGGAATGAGATGAAAACTTGCATGTTCCCCTAGAATATGTGTGTGAGTGTGGTGAGAGGTTGGTATAGGTGCTTGCATGTGTCCCCCCTCGCATGCATGCGCTCTAACCTAGAGGCGAAGGTTCCGGACCCGTATGAGGTGGGAATCTCCCCGTTTAGGTGAAACCGGGTAGGATAGTGCCCCAACTTGTGAACCAACATGGTTTTACATCACCCTATGACCTAAACAAACACAAAACAAGAGAGAGCTACGCCGGGCTACCCCTGTCAGAGGAACGTCTAGGGGGGTAGACGATCCGAGTGTGCACAGAGATCAGGGTTTCGCCGGAGGAAGACCACGAGAACATTGGAATGAGATGAAAACTTGCATGTGCCCCTAGCATATGTGTGTGAGTGTGGTGAGAGGTTGGTATATGTGCTTGCATGTGTCCCCCCTCGCATGCATGCGCTCTAACCTAGAGGCGAAGGTTCCGGACCCGTATGAGGTGGGAATCTCCCCGTTTAGGTGAAACCGGGTAGGATAGTGCCCCAACTTGTGAACCAACATGGTTTTACATCACCCTATGACCTAAACAAACACAAAACAAGAGAGAGCTACGCCGGGCTACCCCTGTCAGAGGAACGTCTAGGGGGGTAGAAGATCCGAGTGTGCACAGAGATCAGGGTTTCGCCGGAGGAAGACCACGAGAACATTGGAATGAGATGAAAACTTGCATGTGCCCCTAGCATATGTGTGTGAGTGTGGTGAGAGGTTGGTATAGGTGCTTGCATGTTTCCCCCATCGCATGCATGCGCTCTAACCTAGAGGTGAAGGTTCCGGACCCGTATGAGGTGGGAATCTCCACGTTTAGGTGAAACCGGGTAGGATAGTGCCCCAACTTGTGAACCAACATGGTTTTACATCACCCTATGACCTAAACAAACACAAAACAAGAGAGAGCTACGCCGGGCTACCCCTGTCAGAGGAACGTCTAGGGGGGTAGACGATCCGAGTGTGCACAGAGATCAGGGTTTCGCCGGAGGAAGACCACGAGAACATTGGAATGAGATGAAAACTTGCATGTGCCCCTAGCATATGTGTGTGAGTGTGGTGAGAGGTTGGTATAGGTGCTTGCATGTGTACCCCCTCGCATGCATGCGCTCTAACCTAGAGGCGAAGGTTCCGGACCCGTATAAGGGGGGAATCTCCACGTTTAGCCCACATCAGGGGATTGCTTGGAAAACGAGCACAAGACGAAATAAAAAATTATATATTAATAATATATAGTTTCTTCTATAATAGTAGACACTAAATAAAGTATGTTGTAAAATTTGATATTAAACAAAAGACCCTTCTTTCAAAAAAAAACGTTATACCCTGAAAAAGAAAACCCCTAGCTACGCCGACGGCTGCCCTCGGCGTATGCCTGGCCGTCGGCGTAGCCCTATCCTACTTTGGCTGCCCACGCACCCGCTCCCGACCCCGACCCCGCCGCCAGCAGCCGCGCGCCATTCCCCGATCTCCACCGCCTCCTCCCTCCCCCGACCCCGGCCCTCCCCCACCGCCGCCTCCCTCCCTCCTCCCCGCCGCCAGCCGCCTTCCTCCCTCCTCCCTTCCTCGTCCCCGAGCCGGTCCCCTAGCTCCACCGCCTCCTCCCTCCCCCGACCCCGGCCCTCCCCACCGCCGCCTCCCTCCCTCCTCCCCGCCGCCAGCCGCCTTCCTCCCTCCTCCCTTCCTCCTCCCCGAGCTCGGCCCCCTCCTTCCTGACCTTCCTCCCTCCTCCCTTCCTCCTCCCCGAGCTCGCCCCCTCCTCCCCGAGCTCTCCCCCTCCTCCCTGACCTTGCCCCCTCCTCCCCAAGCTCTCCCCCTCCTCCCTGGCCTTCCTCCCTCCTCCCTTCCTCCTCCCCGAGCTCGGCCCCCTCCTCCTCGAGCTCGGCCCCCTCTGCAGGTACCTCCTCCACTCCCCTCTAGAAGCAAATATTGTTGTTAGAGTTAATTTTGTTAGATTAAATCTTGTTGTTAATCTTGTTAGAATTTATTAGTTGCATCTATTAGTAGTTTATATCATTTGTTAAGTGATATGCATGCACGAGTTGCTAGGATTAGGCCGTTGGTTAGTGGCAAGCTAGCTTGGTCATATGGCCATTGAAGAGAGAAGCCACACTAGGGTCGTGAGTGTGTTGCATGTTTACTAAGGTGTTCTCTTTATGTCAATGTACGGACTTTGTAGTGTTTCGGGAGTGACCATCCTTGGCGGACTGACTGTCGTTGCGGGAGATGGTGTAGGTGACACCTCGATCCCGTCTCCGAGTTCCGTCGCCGACCTTGACACTCGGTTGATCGACTACTTCCTCTACCGCCGAGGGTGAGAATCTGTTCGCCTCTCTTGTACCTAGGTTTTATTTTTGTGTCTAGATCACCAAGTCTGTCGCGTCACCTAGGCGTCATCCCGACCGTAAGCGTTACGCGACTTAATATGCATTAGTGGTCTCGCATATTTTGGACCGTAACGCTTATGGCTTTTATCGGGCAGTCGGCGGATTCGTAGTTGGGTTTGGTTCTGCCTGGCTCTACCTCGATTCGAGACAGGATTTCGGTGGCGCCTCCTCGTTGTTCTCCGGATGCACATCCTCTTGGCTTTTTGTCGAGACGTGTATCGGGAGAGCAGCGGGGAGGTGCTGCCAAAATTCTGCTTGGATCGGGGTAGAACCAGGGAGAACTTACCCAATCTACGGATTCGGCGGCTGGTTAGGACCCTCTTTTCCTATTGGACATGTAGGTTGATGAATGCGTAAAAATCTGAAGCATTTAATCTCCTGTTTGATATAAAATGTTATATTTGTTGTTTGTCTCCCAACAAAGCAGAAGAGGATGGCTGATAATGGGTGGATGTACAGTGGCCGTATTAGTGCGACTAATAAAATAGACGAGGAGGACCAGGAGAAGGCGCAGAGGACTTTGCTTGGGGCTTGTGTGAAGTTGACCCCCCAGGTGTGGTACAACCAGAAGGTCACGGCCGCTAGCCACTTCTGGGCTGACAGGGGCGTGAGGGTCAGGAAGGAAGACATTGTCGGTAGGAACCCTAATCCTGAGTACTCGATGACGCCAGAAGAGTACATGTCGGTGAGTAAAATGTCAATGAGATTCTACATTGCTTCTAAGTTGCCATTGCATTGTCTGGAGTTGAGTATTGCATTTTCAGGTTATCCCCGATTGGGCCGAGCCGCATCGACTCGCATGGGAGGAGCTGGTTAGGACGAGGTGGCTCAGAGAAGATGAGGAGTTTGCAGCCTTGTCGAGGCGGAACGTAGATAACCGAGGCGATGGTGGAACGCACTGCGCGGGAAACCGCAACTTTGACCGCTTCAAGGGGAAGGTGGTACGTATATACATGGAACGACCTGCGTGTATTTCTCGTCATGTTTGTACTTCATATGCATAATATTTATTTCCGCGATACAGGTGGCCGAGGCACAACCCGGGGAGGTGATTCATGACGTCGCCGTCTATGAGATGATGCGGCGAAAGAAGCCCAATTACTCGGAGCCTCAACCCTCGTTGCCCGTGTACTTCGGCACTGCCCAGAACGACTTGGGGAACTACAGCACGATGGTGAAGGCTCGTCACCCCCATGTGGATGACCCCATTCACGCGGAGATCGACGAGGAGTCGTTGGTCCTGTCGAGGCACGAATTGCAGCATGGACGCCTCAAGATTCTGAATAAGAAGGTCAAGCCTACCCTCAGCACGAGCTTCAGCCGTCTCAAGGCTACCTACCCCGCCGACGGCCCCCCTATCCCGCCTCGTGGCCAGCCTCGTCGCTCCGCCGAGGATGTAAGTTTTTCTCGTTCTCATCATCTTTATGACTTTTGTTCCTGCATGGCTAACCACTGACGAGATTCCTTGTATTTGAAATTGTAGCCTGAGTTAGACGCGGCCTACGATACCGTTTATGAGGAATATCAGGTGGCCTTTCGGCAGCATCAGGAGGCGCTTGCGATCTACATGCAATACGTAAATGTAAGTCCGAACCTTTATTTTTGCAAAAGATACAAGTCCCACTTACCTCCGTTTGTTGTACTACGGCCTGACTTCTAAACTATCTTGCAGGACATGATGGTGAATATTCAAACTGGCCAGAATAGAGATTTTGGGGCCCGTGCCTCCCATGCCAGGTCCGGCGCCATTTTTGCAATCGAAGGAAAGCTTCGCTAGGACCTACTACTCATCGACACCGGTAAGTTCTTTGCTAACCCACTGGTTATCGCTTTAATTTGCCTCGCAAGTTGCTAACATGTAGGCAACATGTAGGGAACGGGAGCTTCTGGGAACCGGCACTTTGGTCATGCCTCGCCGGATGGGCGTCAGATCACACCGCTTCATGACGATGGTCCATCTCCTGGCCATTCCGCAGGTGGTTCTCCCGAGCTTCACACTTCTACTCCCTCGCCAGGTGGCTCTTCTGCTGCTTCTACTGGACACAACCCTCGGCAGAGGTCGCCACTTTTCACCAGGGGAGATCTCGGGTACACCCCCTCTCCTCCAGAGTTGTAGGCATGTGTGATGATGTATGAACGATGTATGGATGATGTATAAACAATGTTTAATATGAGCATGTGTGATATGAACAATGTTTAATATGACCATATGTGATCTTGTATGACTGATGTGCTGTTGTGAGTGCTGCTATGAGTGCTGCATGTGTGCTGCATGTGTGCTGCTGTGGAAAAAAAAGTGAGTGCTGCTGCTGCTGAAAAAAAAACTGGAAAGGTGCTACGCCGACGGCAATGCCCTCGGCGTAGCCCTATGCCATGTGCCATATGGTCAGGGCTACGCCGAGGGCACTGCCGTCGGCGTAGCACCTGCCCCTACGCCGAGGGTCGGCCGTCGGCCTAGCGCCAGCCTGGAAGGCCCAGGCGGTGGACACGCGTCCACATACGCCGAGGGCGAGGCCGTCGGCGTAGCCCCCTCCTGGGGAGGCCCAGCGGGCGCCACGTGGCCACCATACGCCGAGGGTACGGCCGTCCGCGTATACGGTGCGCCATTAGCGGCCGTCTAACGGCAACGCCGCCGTTCGCCGACGGCCGTTACGCCGACGGGCCCGCCTCGGCCGTCGGCGTAGCAGAAAACCGTCGGCGTAGCTCTACGCCGACGACCGTTTTTGCTCCGCCGAGGGAGACCTTCGCCGAGGGGGCTACGCCGACGGCAGCCCTCGGCGTAGCGTATGCCGACGGCAAAGCTGGCTACACCGAGGGCTTTTTGCCGTCAGCGTAGCCGTCGCGTGCTGTAGTGCCTGACCTGCATGACACGGAGCCGCTAGAAAATTCACTTTGGACACGAAATCCTAACTAAATCTTTGACACGTCTCCCAACTCTAGCAAATCTCTTCGGCATTGAAGACTCCGGCCGTGTCGCCGGCTTTTGTTGGCACATCGCGGGTATCCTCGCCTCTCCTTGGAGAGGAAGTCCATACTCGGATCTATAGCTAGTTAGACTGAAAACTCCAAAGCTTTTGAATCCCGATTCCGGTCTCCCGCAATGTTCACAGCTAAGTTAATACTAGGTCGGATGTTGATGCGAATGGCGATGCGTCGGCGTCGCCAGGGTCGTAAGAAGAAAGCTAGGGCAACCACACCCGCGTTCATCCTGCCACAGGACGTCCTGGCTAGCATCCTGGTCCGCCTCCCGGGGAGCGATCTCCGGCGGCTCCGCCGTGTCTGCAAAGAATGGAGGGACATCATATCCGATCCCCAATTCATCCAGGAGCACATGGTCTACAAACCAAAGTTGACCCCGACCCACACCATCGTCTTTTTTCCTGGATTCGCCTACGGGGGTAGCCGCGAAGATCCGCACAACGGCCACGGCTTCCTCTTCGACGAGCACTGGCGGCTCAAGGCCGAGATCACAGCCGGCAGGTGGGATGATCTGATAGGCGCGTGCAATGGCCTGCTCTGCTTCCTGGAAGCCGGTCAGGGTTCCATTAAAATCGTAGAGCCGTTCACGGGTGAGTCGCTCGTGGTGCCACATCCGCCGGAGGCGACGGGGCTAAGGTGGAGTGTCCACTCTGGGTCATACTGCTTCGGCTTCGATGCTACCGCCAGGCGATACAAGATCGTACACCATAACTTCCTCAGATACAGCGCCGCGCGAGAGGGGGAGGCCGAAGACGACGAAGAGCTGCACGTGTACACGGTCGGAGGAGGCGAGGGCTGGACGAGGGTGCATGTGGCCCACAAGGTCCACGGCAAGGCATACGGCGATCCATCGTATGTTGATGGGACAGTGTACTGGCCCTCGCGTACCTATGTGAACTACAAACCAGAAGAAAAGCTCGTGCGGTTCGATCCGGCAACAGAGATGATCACGTCGGAGGCGACCGTACGCGTGTGGCTGGGTCGCCCGTGTTCAGAGAGGGCAATCTTCTGCAGGCTGGTGGAACCGACGCCTTCTTGCCTGATGACCTACGGCTCATACTGCGAATGGGACACATGGTTTCCGGAAGCTGAAGGGAGTGGTGCTGGATGCTTGCCAGAGGGCCTCGTGTTGTTTAGCCTTTCGTTCGACCATGGACTGTACCTCCGCACGATGACAAGCGGCCTTGAATTTGGCGAGAGCAAGCTTCTGTTTGAGGTGGGCAAGAAGAAGCCTGCTGGCTACAAGTACAATGGCCGAGTGTCATTTGTTCGGGCTCGTCGTCACCGGCAGCTCCCAATATCGGGAGCCCCGCCAAGCAGCGAACAAGGTAATGCAAGGGCAATTGGGTATGCTCCCACAGTGTCTGCTGCTCCATTAGCGCTCTACTTAGGCTCGTCTACTCCTTAATTAGCCGTTGCTTCAACCATCATTGCCTTGTGTTTCCATTGCGAAGAAATACTCTTAAAATAGATGTTGCAGGTTTGTTAAATTTTGGATAAATCTAGACATTAGTTTAATTTAGTATATAGATTTATCCAAATTTTTATAAACATATGACATTTATTTTGAGATGGAGGAAATACAACACAATTGACGTCATAAGCGGGTATGCTCTCACAGTATCTCCTGCTCCATTAGCGCTCTACTTAAGTCTAGTCCTTAGCCGTTGCTCCAACCATTGCCTTGTCTTTCTATTGTTTCTATTGCGATGAAATACTTCCTTCGTCTTAAAATAGATGTCGCAGTCTTGTTAAAATTTAGATGAATCTAACCTCCTTAAAATAGACATGCCCCCGCTTTATAAATAAAGCATTATCCAGATACAACCAAGATCCTCGCGTTAACGTCAACTGCTTAAACATAACACTAACACTACCGAAAATCAAGATTTTGTTGGGTATTTTTTAGTTTGCCTAGTGTTTAAAGCCCGGACACTCGGCAAACAGATATTTGTCGTGTATCGTCCCGGTGACACCCAGCAAACCGGTAATTCACGGCAAAGTTACCTCTTTGTCGAGTATTCATCGAAAAAACACTCGGTAAAAACAGACATACACGGTAACGTCCTGAAAAACACTCGGTAAAATATGGATATACACGGCAAACCGTCATGCCACACGTCCTTCCCGCCTGCGGTTGACGGCGCACCTTATGGCGTTATGGTTTGCCAAGTGTCGTCAGAAATACAAACAGTAAAAGTTGGCGTCAAATTTTACTCCCCCGCACGCGCCAAAATCCTAGGGTTTGAAATAACGATATGCCGTGTATGTTGAATCGCTGTTGTGTCTGTTAGTCTAAAACACTGAGTAAAACTGCTGTTTGCTGTGTGTCCCCATTTTTACCGAGTGTTTACGTCTAATACACGGTAAATTAGTAGGAACTGGGTTTAGGGCTGAGATGGATCGATGATGAGCCTTGCTAAACTCGCGTTGGATATCTGATAAAATAGCATATTACGAGTTTAAAAAAATATACTTGTAGTGCTTCCCGCCGATTTGGCGGGAATTTATCTTTTTCACCATAGATGGACAGAAAGGTTTGAGATACCCTAGCCGGGACATTGTCCATGTAAGGTGGTCTATGATTTTTGAAAAATAGGGGGTACCATTTTGAAACTTTTATTCGGTGGTTGCTTCACAACCCCGTTTTTAGCACTCGAAAAATGTAAAAGGGCTTTTTCGTGGGACGAAGAGGAAAACCTCCTCCTTCAACATTGTTCGTCATCCCAATATGCACATGCATGCATAATATGGGCACATTATCACAAACTATGCTACGAATCTGGCCATAACATTGGTCATTTGACCTAAAAGTCATGAAACCTCGAACATGATAGGTCATTCTAAGAAGTTTTTTTTTGAGATGCAATCAGTATACCAAGTTTTATATTTTTTTCTTGCAAATTGGTCACATATAATGACGCCACGTGAAGTTTTCACATTGTTCGGACCGTTTTTTGAATTTCTTATGCCCGTTTCAAATTATGGTCAAAACAGCGGGCAAGAAGGTTCTTAGCTAAGAGATGAGCCTCGCTAAACTCGCGTTGGATATCTAATAAAATAGCACATTAGAGTCTAAAAATTATTATTTTCAAAAAATCATGGGCATTATATAAGGCTGAGCAGGGAATCCTGTGAAGGCTGAGTTCCGAATCTACAAAAAAAGGGGAAACCCTAGGTAGAGCCTCGTGTCGCTCCCGCGAGCGGTGCTGGCTCCCAGTGGAGTGCCCCTCCCCCTCCTTCCCCCCTCCCGCCGCCTCTAGAGAGGGTCGCCAGGCGAAGCCCGTGCGGCTCCGGCGGCGGCGGGGCCCTTCTCCCCCTCTCTAGGTCGTGGCGGCGCGGGCGTCGGCGGCCAGCGGGGGCACGACGCTGCGTGTCGGGCGCGGAGGCGCAGTGCTTTGGCGACGGCGTGGTGGCGATGCGGGTGAGGGTTCATGGTGGTGGCGGCTCCCTGGAGCCCCCGCGGCGGCGGCTGGCGCTGGGATCGGGCGACGGAGGTCCGGCGTGGGAGATGGCGTCACGGCGGCGTTGTTGCTGGCGGCGGGGCGGCACCTAGGTGGCAGGAGGCAGGCAGCGGCGTGGCTACGCTGGCCAGCCCCAGTCGACCCAGATCTGGGCCCCTTGGGCTCCATCTAGGCCTGGGGCGGGCCGGCGGGCCTAACCCGCTGCTTGATCTGCGGGCAGTTGCAGGGTAGCTCGTGCAGGGATCCAGCGGCCTCTATGTTCGGGCTTGTTGCAGCGTGGCGGCGAACTTTGCGGGCCTGTCTGGGCCCAACCGGACCCTATTGGAACTGGTTTGCCCCCGCGGGGGCTTCACGGGTCTGCTAGACCTGGCCGAATCTAACTGGGACTGGGTGTTTGCGGTCGCGTCCGGTCGACTACCGCCCAGGCGGTGGAGGTAGTTCCCTCTCGCGCGCACGTGGCTCTGCTGGCCCGATTCTAGTTGCCACTCGTCGTTGCTTGCAGACCTCGCGACGGGTATCTCGGTGATCTGACATTGGTCGCCCCGTGACCGTGGTGGCGCATTCTCGTGGACGAAAAGTTTTGGTGGTGGCGAGGCCTCGTCCTCGCAGGGCTCCTGTGCAACAGCTCGTCCGAAGGGGGTGGATAGGGTTCTCGGGAGAAATCCTTGTCGGCTTGCCCGACACCGACGCGGTGCCTCCCGCGGGTGGCATCTCTCCTTCCTGAAGGGCGTCGTGGCTACCCTTCTCCCATCCCCCTCTGTGTGCTGGGGGAAACCCTAGGACCATTCTGGTCCGGGCAACATCGGTTGCTTTCCCTCTTGAGGGTGTTGCTTGGTGCTCGACGAGTTGGGGCTTGGAGCGTGGTGGTCATTCTCCGGTGGGCGCAGCGGCTGCGGGTGTCTGACGTCTAGCTGATCCGTCTCCGTCCCCTGTCCTTTTTGTTTTTTTGGTTTTTGTTCGGGCGTGTGTGTGCTGCTGCTCCAGCATCTTGTATCTTGTTGTGTCTTTGGGCGCTGTGCTGTCTGGCCCAGCAGCGGTCTCACCTGTGTGTTTTCTTTATAAAGCGGGGTGAAAGCCTGTTTCGAGGATATAACATACCCGTAGTTCAAATCGGACCCGCTTCCTGCCGATTCGGCAGGAATTTGTCTTTTTACCAGAGGTGGACGAAAAGGTTTGAGATACCCCAGTCGGAGCATTGTCCATGTAAGGTGGTCTATGATTTTTGAAAAATGGGGTGATACCATTTTGAAACTTTCAGTCGGTGGTTGCTTCACAAAGGGCTTTTCCGTGGGACGAAGAGGAAAACCTCCTCCTTCAACATTATTCACCATCCCAATAAGCACATGCATGCACAATATGGACACATTATCATAAACTATGCCGCGAATCCAGCCATAACATTGGTCGTTTCGCCTAAAAGCCATGAAACCTCGAATATGATAGGTCATTTCTAAGAAGGTTTTTTGAAGATGCAATCAATATACCAAGTTTGATATTTTTTCACCGTTTTTGAATTTCTTATGCCTGTTTCAAACTATGGTCAAAACGGCAGGCATAAAGGTTCTTAGCTAAGGGATGAGTCTCGCTAAACTGTGAGTTGGATCTCTTATAAAATAGCATATTATGAGTCTAAAAATGATTCAAAAAAATCATGGGCATAATATAACGTACTCGTAGGTCAAATCGAACCCACTTCCTGCCGATTCAAAAAATGTAAAAGGGATTTTTCGTTCGGACAAAGAGGAAAACTTTCTCGACTAAAAATGCTTACAGGTCATTTGTATCTATTTCAGGTATTTTGGTGTTAGTGCCAAAACTAGCTGATGTGTTACCGTGTGTCATACATGAATACACGACAAAGTCAAATGGCCCTAACTGACCTAGATCGAGAGCAAACGGTAAGTCCACATGCATGTTCCTGTCGCCTCATCCTCTCCCTTTGCATGCCACCGTCCCCTTCTCCATACCGTCGCCGCGCCGCCCCCTTCTCCAGATCGCCACCCCCTTCTCCAGACCACCGTCGCCGCGCTGCACTAGACTGCCGCCGTCGCCCTTCCTCCCCTGACCCCACCGATGCTGCCCAATGGCTCCCGGGTAAGCACGAGCTGCCGTGCTCGACTCACCACCGCGTAGCTAGGGACGCCCGCTCATGCCTCTACTCCGGCCGCCCATGGGAGAGGAGGATCTGCACCACTAGGGGCTCCCTGCCCCGCGCCGCCACCTGCCCACGTCGACCTCCCTGCCCTGCAGCTAGACGAGGAACTGCACCACCAGGGGCTCCACCACAAGGAAGAGAACCAGGAGCTCCACCATGGTGAGTTGCCTGCAGATTTTGTCTAGTGGATTTTGTCCCCCGCCAAAACTAGCTCATTGCCATAGAGAATTTACTCGGCTATATTGGAAACAACAAGGCCTCCTACCGATAACGAAGCTTAACAACTTTTCCATGATGGATGTGATGACAGATTCGTTGGCTGGTTTGGGGAAAAGGTAGTTTTTTGCATCTAACCTGGCTTCTACTGCTGACATTATAAGAAGTAGAACTTGTACTCCAACTAATACATAAAACTTCTCCTAATTCTTCCAATATAGGGACAAACAGATGTTGGAATGAGGCCTGATTTGAAACCAATCGCTAAAAGTTTTAGGTATTCTATCAAGACATTACATGTTTATGACGTGAATGGGTACCACTTCCATACCCATTCACACACCATGAATCGGGCCAACCGGAAGACAATAAATAGTGGAGTCATGGTTGAAGAGGAGGATAAACTTCATTACTATGGAAGGGTCGAGGAAATATACCAGCTTGACTAAGGATCTGGTTACAAGCATCAACCAGTTATATTCAAATGCCATTGGTTTGACCCAGCCAAAGTGAGATGAATACCTGATATTGGGTGCGCCGAAGTTGCACGAGACTCGGTTTATGCGGGAGATGATGTCTATATTTTGGATTGTCAAGCCACACAAGTTTTTTTATCTCCCGTACCCGTGCAAAAACCCAAAGAAGCATCTACAAGCATGGGACATTGTCTTCGTGGTACCGAAGCATGGTAAAACACCCCCAAACAAATATGATTACCACCGCATAGATCCCAAGACTTATGAGGGAGAGTTTTACCAAGAAGAAGGACTCCTAGTGAAATTCACTATTGAATTATCGATTGATGAGGATATGGACATCGCCGTGGAGAAAGAAGCTGAGGGCATGGCAATAGACAATTCACAAGACGAAATTGAGGTGGTGGAGAACCCACAAGACCTGGCATTAATTGAGAGATTCCGCAAAGGGCTTGACCTTACAGATCCAAACGGTACACCTCTAGGCTTCACAGATGAATGGTGGCAACTACATGACTGTGATGACGATGATGATCCAACATATGATCCCAATGTTGAAGAAACATGCTACAAAACTTAGCCTATTTGTAGCAACAACTCTATGTACTCGTGATTGTAAACTTAGCTTATTTTTAGCAACAACTCTATGTCCCCGTGATTGTAAAATTAGCCTATTTTGTAGCAACTCTAGTTCTACAATTAACCTATGTACCGTGATTATAAAATTAGCTTATTTTGTAATAACTCTTGTTGTATAATTAGCAACCTATGTACTCGTGGTTGTACAATTAGCCTATTTTGTAATAACTCTGTGATGCATATGCTTACAAATATTTTATGCTTTACTCATTGTTTTTAATATGGTTCATCTCATTGTATCATGTGTACTAATCAAGATATTTTTTTGTCAATGCAGGTGATTGAATCATGTCGGGTGGGAAAGGTGTGAGAGGTGGAGGCGGGAGAGGTGGGAGAGCCATGTTGAAATTGAGCATGTTGTACGGGTCCACCAAGCCCGGCATCAAGAATGTACCCACTAGAGGACAAGAGGGGCGGGAGGCATGACGTACGGGTCATGCTGCACGTTCTGTGGCCCTTGCTAGTCCCATCGCCAAGGCTGGTGCTGACGAGGAGGTGGAGTTGGATATGGCCAACTTCGTTCTTGTTCCCAATCACGATGGGGTCAGATCCTCACGTGGCTTGGTTAAGGAGGAGAAGGAGGAGCAACAACATGAGGATGAGGATGGGAAGCAGGAGGAGGAGGTGGAGGGTGAGGAGGAAGAGGAGGAGAGTGAGGATGAGATTCTGGAGGAGCGGTTTATGGGAAAGTTAGAACTTGCTTCCATTCCATTGTCGAAGGAGAAGGTGTTCTTGTGTGGGGTGTCAAAGCTCCCTTACAGGCTATATGAACTTAAGCACATCCATCTTAAACCTACTAGAAATATGTAAGTGGTTCTAAATTGTGCAACATATTGATATTACCTTGCCATTGTTCAACATTTTGATCTTATCTTTCTATTTTTCAACATATTGATCTTGTATTTCCATTTTTCAACATATTGATCTTGTCTTATCATTTTTCAACAAATTGATCTAGTCTCTCCATTTCCACCGTATTGATCTTGTATTTCTATGTTTCAGGAGCTTCGAGTGGTTGGGACCCCAGAAGCCCAAGTGCTCCTATGTTGGCATCATTGGATGTCTTATTCAGGAACATTTTCCTAGGCTGGTAAAGATGTCAGATAGTTCCCAGGAGCCTGCTTGGACATGGGATCATTACAAACACGCGGAGGATTCCAAGTACGGCTCAGCCACTGGTCGTGTGTTCAACGAGTTTTTGGTAAGTTTCGTTCACACTATTAGTCAACAATATACTCCGATCGAGCAAAACAATTTGACTACTCTTGGTTTGATTTATTGCAGTATTTTTTTATCCCGGCTGAGGGTACATTTGAAGAAGGATGTAAGGTGGTGGTCAAGAAATCCAAGAGGATTATCCCCGAGATGCACTACGACGCGCGCATGCGTGACCAATTGGTATGGGCACGAGAAGAAGATTGCATTACCGAAGAAGCGCGCCCGAAAAAGGCTTCTAACACGTGAGCAATACTTGAAGGTATGCATATTTGCTTCTTTTGACTTCACACATGACTACAATTTACTTTCATTCCTCTATTAATTTATATCATGTGTATGAAGGTGCCTCCTTAGTATGCCGCCTCCAAGGGCCAATGCTTTCAGTTGACGGTTGCCAGGTGGGTATCCAAGGTGAAAGAACATGTTGGGACCCATGTGTGGTTTTGGTAATTAATGACATTTTTTATGGACTAATGTCTGTATTAAGTTATACTTGTAGGATTTGTCCATTGGCATCGCTTGGAGCATGTGTTGGCTTCAAGGTGATCATGGATCGATGATATGGAATCAAGAAAGGCGTTCCATCTTGATAGGTTTTCCCTTTTGCCGGTCTCATGTTGTGTGTGGGAGACCGGTTTTAGGATAGATAACCGTACTATCAAGAGAGGCTCTCGAATGAGTAATTCGGTCACATTGTTCAGAGAGAGCTCAAACCTTTGCACACTTGCATCATCGTATTTGGTTGTTATTTGGTCTTATCCATATGAGGATATAGATCTTGTGGTAATATCCATAATAAGCTCTTGTTCATCAAAATCGGATCTCTCTTTTATATCTTATTGTGATTTTGATCTATGCGGTTTTTCGGTTTCTCACCAAGTGAGGTATCTCACATTATATTACTTGATACATTCTCACTTTATGATAACCAATATTTTCACTTGTTATAGGGTAGCCCTTGTCGTCCTCTATTCGACGCAATTGGAATCGGGTCAATTGGAGCTTCCAGTCAAAAGTTATTGAAGTTTGACTATCTGCCCGTCTTATTTAAAAAGAAAAAGAAAAACATGTTTTCTGGGCCGAGCGGTAGTACCGCCCGGACGGGCCGGTACTACCGCTCGCATCTGAGCGTCCCCCAACTATCTTCTGCCTAGCCCAGTACCTTTTTCCGGTTATACCGGATGGCCCAGTAGTACCGCCCGGGTGGGCCGGTACTACCGGTCGGCCCAGATATTTTTCCCAGGTTCGCCCATATCTAGTTCCTGCCCAGCCGCCGCTCGACCTGCTGCTTGCCCCGCGTGCTGCCGACCGCCGCTGCCACGCTGGGCCCGCGCTGCTGCCCTGCCTCGCCTGATGCGCGCGTGCTGCGGCTCGCTCGCCCCGCCTGGCCCTGCTGCTGCCGCTTGCCGCGTGCTGGGCCCCGCTGGCGCTGCTCGCAGCTGCTGCTGTTGCGGCTCGCTGCGCACGCGCTCGCTGCATGCCGCTGGCCCCGCTTGGCCCCACCCCGCGCAGGCAGCTGCGCTGCTGCCGCTTTGACCACGCGCTGCCGCCCTGCCTCGCGCGCGCGCCTGCATCGCTGGTGCTTCTGCTTCGCTGGGTCCCGCTCGCATGCGCTGCTGCTCGCATGTGCTACAGCTGCTGTATTTTCTGGCGCATGCGGTACTAGTCCGGTACTACCGGCCCGTTCTGAAAAACGCTCCAACGGGCAGATTTTGTCTAGCCCTATATATTGCTTTGCCCGTTTTGCGTTTTAAAGGCTTCTCTCTTATCTATTAGGCTAAGCTTTGTCCACACTTGCTCTAAATCTTGAATCTTGCCTAATCTTTTCCCTCCGATGATTCTTGCCCATATTTGAGTGCAAGAGAGAGAGGAGATCTAGATCCACGTTTTGACCTAACCAATTCATCTCTTTCTGAGTGCATCTTTGGGGATCTAGATTTCGGCGGATTTTGTGTCTCTCTTTGATTCCTCCTCTCTTGTTCCCCCAATATCTTTAGTAGCTTTGTTGGAACTTGAGAGTGAGGGATTTGAGCACCTTTGTGGTGTTCTTGCCATTAGCATTTGGTGCATCGGTTTGAGTTCTCCTCGGAGGATTTGGTTTGAGTTACTCATTGGAGCTTGTCCCTCTTGGGTTCTTGGAACCCTAGACGGTTTTGTGGCCTTGGTGGCATTGTGGCCTTTTGTGGAATTTGTTGGGAGCCTCCAATTAAGTTGTGGAGAAGTGCCCCAACCTTGTGAGAGGTTCCGGTTGCCACCGACAAGTGCACCGATAGTGGAAGCATGGATCAATCCCGTTGGGTGATTCATCGGAGAATAAGGGAGGCCTTTTGTGGCGTTGGTGGTTTGATACCACCCCTTCTCCAAACGAGGCGTTCTCCATGTTGGGAGGAACTCGGTAAAATATCGGTGTCCCCGCGTGCCTCGGTTATCTCTATACCCGAGCTCTTTACTTATGCACTTTACATTGTGATAGCCTTCGTTCTTGAAGTAATATATATCTTGCTATCACTTTGTTGCTTGTATTGCTTAGCATAAGTTGTTGGTGCACATAGGTGAACCTTAGTTGTTCTAGGTTGTGCTTAACAAAGTAAACACTAGTTTTATTCCGCCTTTTTTGAGCCACTCTAGGAAAAGTTTTAATCGCCTATTCACCCCCCTCTAGGCGACATCCGTATCCTTTCAATTGGTATCAGAGCCCGGTCTCTCATTTTAGGCTTCACCGCCTTGAGAGTAAAGATGTAGGCTAGGGGATTAGTGCACAAGGACACGCTCACATTCGATGGCACAAATTATGATGTTTGGAAAATTCGCATGCTTAATTTATTTCGGGAAATTCACCCAATTATCGAGGGATATCTATATGTGGGTTTCTCTTCTACTATGGATACCCAAAACGAATATTTAGAGGAGAAGTTGAACTCTCATATAGATGCTCTAGCTACTAAAATTCTTTTGCATGTTGTGAGCAATGTAGTTCTTTCTTCTATCATGCCTTATTCAAGCGCTCGTGAGATATGTACCAAGCTTCAAGATAAATATAGCAAGTCCAACATTATTGAGGATGATTATGTTGTTTCCACTTTCGGTCGAGATGAGTTCTCATCGTCTACCACTTCACCAACATGTGATTTTTCACAAGGTAATGATATGGTGAGTGGTGATAGAAATTTCAATATGGATAGTGATATTACTATTTGTAATCCTTCATCCCTATCTAGTTGCAATGATCTATCTTTGGACCTTAACATTTCTAGCACTCAAAACTCCTTACATGCTTGTGTTAATAGTCCTTGCATATCATGTAGAAATGACTTGAATAAATCTCATGATGATATGCTTGTGTTGTCTTGTTGCCATGATAAAAATGCTTCCATTTCCTCTAGTGCTTGTGTTGCTAACCATGTAGAGGAAACCGAAGATTCGATGGGCCAAGACATGGTTTTGAATAAAGCCTCAAATCCAATCTCATCTTCACCTTCTTCCGGTACCCACCTATGCCTTATGGCTAGGGATTCTAAGGTAACTCCTACTTTGGAACCCATTACCTCTTGTGATGAGGAGGATGTGGATAATGTGGAAGAAGAGCTAGATATTGATGATTTATATGAAAAGGGTGAGATTGTTTATCATGCCCTTGTTAAAAAGGATATTGCTTGCTCTAGCTTTGTTGAAATCTTGGACTTTTCTATTAAGAGCAAAGAACATATTGATAAGTTAGAAACACAAATTGAGGTGGCAAGTGATCTCAAACGTAAAAATGATGAGACTCAAGTTGCTTATGCTAAACTCCTTGAGGATTTTGAGCACCTCAAAAATTGCTCTAGGGTCATAAAGGGTGAGCTCATCAAACTCACCGAGTCACATGAGCAACTTAAAGCCTCATATTCAAAATATATTGCCAAGTTTCCCTCACCTCTTGCAAATAGTGATGATGCTTGTGCTACTAACTCTATTTCTTGTGAAGCATCTACTTTGAAGGAGAATGTTGATCTAAAGGCTCAACTTGCGTTGCTAACTAGAAACTATAGAAGAAATTCATGTTAAGCTCTCGAGCTCGAATGAGGATCTTCTAGTCTCCCATGGTAGTCTAAAGGTAGCCCATGAGGCCATCATGTCAAAGGTAACATCTAGTGGGCCTCATGTGGACATTAGCACTATATCTAATTCAAATGTTATATTTCCATGTGCTAGTCCTTGTAATTCATCCTCTCACAACCATGCTATATCTCATGATGAATTACATTCCATGCCTTGTTTCTCTAACAATGTAGCATATACTTCCTGTAGTACTTTTGTTGAAACTAACCATGTAGAGGAAATCAAAGAGCTCAAGACTCAAGTCACTTCTTTGAAGAATGACTTGAAAAAGGGTCGTCAAGGGAAGGCCGCACTCAACAAAATCTTGAGTGTGCAAAAATCCCCCAATGACAAGAGTGGGCTTGGATTCAACTCCAATGTCAATAACAAGTCCACTATCAAGTTGAAGCACAAGGACAACAAGAAGAATGGCCAAGATCAAGTCAAGAATCTGGCCAACATTGTTTGCGTCAAGTGCAAGGAAGAAGGGCACCATGTTAGATCTTGCCCATTGAAGAAAAAGCCTCTTAGTGTGAAGCATCAAGGGAAGCGGCCTCAAGTTCCATCTCAAGTCATTAATGGGCCTCTTCCTAAGAGCACTACTCGAGCCTTTCCTCGAGTTGTGGCTTCACCTAAGAAGAAAGATAGCAAGAGTAGAACTTGCTACATATGCCGTGAGAAGGGGCACATTTCTTCCGCATGCACTATTGGTAACTCCTCATCCCATCCTATCTTGATTGATGATTCTTATTCTCTTTGTAAGGATGAGGTTGGCAATGTGTTTACCAAATTTGTTGGTGCTCAATGTGGTGTCAAGAAAAAAAACCATTTGGGTTACCAAACCTATTGTGACTAACCTCTTAGGACCCAACTTGGTTGGGGACCAACAAGCCAAAACTTGATCAATAGGTGTGTTTTGGAGGGCATTGGAGACTTGGATACATCATGAAGAATTAAGGGATCTTCATTATTATATTTGTCAAGCCAAGTCATGTGGATTATATTGCTCCTATTATTATTATATTTCCAATGTTCCTCCTTGCGGTAACATATGCTTAACTCATTTCATTGAAAGTTACTCAACCCCTTGTGCATGTGTTAGTTTTGTATCTTCCATGCTTTTGTACAAGTTGTGCTTTCCACTTAATTATCTTGAGGTATCAATCATATGTGTGTATGATTAAGTGGCGCAACATGTATGTGTGTTTCTTGTGTTTGAGCCTTTCTTGATTATATTTGGTATTTTATTTGGCTCTTTTTGAGAGATTAATGGATTATCCCATTTTGGGGGAGTGTTATGCTTGGGCATTCCACAATCCTAAAATTGTGTGTACATGAGGAATACCACCTAGTATTTATATTGGATTATTGTCTAGCCTCTATGTGGTACAATTCTCATGAGAAATTTAAGTTTTATAATGTCCATTAATTATCTCTATTTGTATCCTTTTTCCTCGTGTTGATTTTATGGTAGTATCACATTATGGGGGAGTCATATGCTTAGTGCATATTACAAATCCTATAAAATGTGAATATTCGAGGTTGTGTGACTTAGAATTGATATTGATAATTATCTAGCACCTATGTGACACATTTGCTCATACAAGTTCCAATTTGCTTGAATGCCTTTATTGATCTTATTTTGGATCTTGTATATGAGAATGATTCTTGGTATGTGTTTCCTTATATTTAGATATATATATTCGCATGGAAACCATTTTCTTCAAGTTACTCTAATCACTAGTGATTGTGTGACTATTGGAAGCTACCAAGAATCTTGCTTGAAGTATCATGCTCAATTCTTATATTTAGTTATATGCTTCTTTTTGTGACTATGATCTTGGATATCCATGCAAGCTACCTTGGGAAAATTATTCCCAATATTTCTTGTCCTTGGACAATTAGTACCAAATTTATGGTAGACTTTATTGATCATATTCACTTTGGCCTTTGCTTAATATTGTCCTATCTTTGGCCAAGTAAATGTTTTGTATGCTCCCATGTATTCCTTGCTACCTTTGGATCTTCTTATTTTATTGGTATCCTCTTGTGTTTTATTTAATGTAGGTAGTAGTGATGATCTCATTTGTGTGCATTTTGCATTCAAAAGAAAAGTCTATATAATGTACTACTTATGAGTGAGCTCTCCTATATTATCTAGAACAATCCTTTTATGCTTCTTGTTTTGTTCCATATCATGTTTTATGTGCTTGGAAGCTCAATCTTTTCGTTTTGGTATTTTGTGCCATCATGAGAAGTTTGGGGAGTTTGGTTTCTTGTTGGAACCTTGCTCTTCTTGGGAGTTGGTTTTATCTCATTCCTTGTTTCACATTTTGAACATTTTAGAATGAGATAAATCCTTGAGCATTTGTATTTCTATCTATCTTTTGCTCTTTGGCTTTTGCCTAGTTCATTTTTTGAACTTTTGATCTTTCATGTGTTGAATTGGTTCTTTGATACAATTTGGACACCGCTTGTCTTGTCACACTCTTGTGTGTGCCATCTCGGTTTACTTGGTGTTTTTGTTCAAATTGTATCTCATTTTTGGTCCTTGAAAGCCTTGTGCATGCATAATTACTACATATCTATATTATGGCATGCTTGCTTTCTTTGATCCAATATATAGGAGAAACTCCACCAAATCCCATCGGCTAAGTTGTGCATGAAATTCAATTTCATATCAATATGCACATAATTATGTGGAGTCTCTCCTATGTATTGTAGTTTCTCTAACTACTTTGGACCCAATAAGTTTGGGGACCATTTTATACTTAATTGTGTTTTAGGTGCATTGGAGATATATTGGATGCTTGTCTCTCAATTTTGAATAAGTGGTGCATACATGAAAATTTGAGGCAAGCTATAGGATGATCAATGAATTCATATCATCTACATCCTACCATTTATATCTCGGTAACAAGTATCTCTTGCTCATGCATATTTATCTTGCTTCCAACCGTGTGTCGGTTGCCTTCTAAGCATGAATTATTATATTTTATTGTTGTATCTCTAGCCATGGTATTAAGAGAAATCTCTATTATAAATGTGTAGGAGTTGAGATGAGTGCATATAATTGGGACTATACAAAATCATGCATATGATCCATCAATCCCAAATATGTCAATCTAGCAATTTTATTGCCTATATTTTCCTCAGCTTCTCTCATGTGCAATAGTGAGATTTTGCTAGTTGTTTATTCCTTGTGATACTTGTTGCTTTTCTCCATATATTCCAACATTCTCCTTTTTCCCTTGGTGATAGTTGTAATGTATGTAGCGTGTTGGTATTTGAAGCTCATTAATGTACAATAAGATATATTTGAGCCTTTGGCCTTGCTTTGAAGCAAAAATCTTATTGGTATATGTTATGACTTCATTTTTGCCTTTTATGTGATTTATTGTATATCTTCCTTGTGTGTGGTTGTTTCTTTATGGGAATATGTCTTTGCGATGCTATCCACTTAGAAACATATACACATATGAGAAGATAATTTTAGTTGAATCTTATTCCTTGGATGCCACCTTTTATTTATTTTTATTCTTTGGTGGCTTCCAAATTTATTTGCCTATGAGTGATTGTTCCTCTTGTCTGCATCCTCGGACACTCATATTTGTTCTCTCATGCGGTGTATTGTTAAATGATTTTGGATGAGTGAGGATTCCATGATTATGCACCTTGAACCCAAATACAATCATCAGAATTGGTGCATTATCTTTGGGGAGCTCATCTAATTCATCTAATAATGCTCATTTGTCTTCTCTCTCATTTATTGTGCCTTAAATGTTTATGGATGAGTGAGGATTCCATATTTGTGCATTTTTGTATTGAAATACAACGTTCTAAAGGGTGCACAAATCTTGGGGAGCTTCTCTATTTTATTTAAGCATTTGTTTGATCTTTCATTTATTGTGTTTTAAATGCTTATGGGGGAGCAAGGATTCCATATTTGTGCAATATGTATTCTAGTGCATTTTATTTTGAATTGTGCACAAATCTTGGGGAGCTTCTCTATTTGTTATTTAAAGCACTCTTTTTTTCATATCATAATATCTTGTTGTTTCCATTTGGACACATTTGTTGTTTTCAATTGATTTGTCGGATCTTGTGATTGCTTGCATCATTTGACTTTATTTTGGCAATCTTCGGGTCCTCGATATAGTTCTACACCCTCCCAAGTATTCATCATTGGATATGTGCGAAGGCACACCTTTGGAGGAATTATTACTATATTTGCCTTCTAGAACTTGTCACCCATTTCGGCAATCGATGCCAATGGGGGAGAAGTTTTAGAGGGTTTAAGGGAAGTTGGTTTATGCATTGAGTTTGTTCTTGTGCATTTGCCTCTCATGCTCTTGCATCTTTGTTGTTGCTTAGCATGTGGTATATATAGAGTAAACTCCACCAATGATAATGATTGGCAATATATGCAATGAAATTCAAGTTCATCACACATGCATAGATTGTGGGGGAGTTTGCTCTATATATGGTAGTGGTACCAATATCACATACTTTTACAGTATTTGATATTGGTATTACCATTTTATTCATCAATATTCCTTATATAAACCCTCTTAAAGGGATTGTCATCAATTACCAAAATGGGGGAGATTGAAAAAACATGTTGGGCCCCATGTGTGGTTTTGGTAATTAATGACAATCTTTATGGACTAATGTGTGTATTAAGTTATACTTGTAGGATTTGTCCATTGGCATCGCTTGGAGCATGTGTTGGCTTCAAGGTGATCATGGATCGATGATGTGGAATCAAGAAAGGCGTTCCATCTTGAGAAGGGCAAGTTCGTCTACATCGAGTTCAAGTGGATTACTCAAGGAAAAGGTATAATCTTGATAGGTTTTCCCTTTTGCCGATCTCATGTTGTGTGTGGGAGACCGGGTTTAGGATAGATAACCGTACTATCAAGAGAGGCTCTCGAATGAGTAATTCGGTCACATTGTTCAGAGAGGGCTCAAACCTTTGAACACTTGCATCATCGTATTTGGTTGTTATTTGGTCTTATCCATATGAGGATATAGAGTTTGTGGTAATATCCATAAAAAGCTCTTGTTCATCAAAATCGGATCTCTCTTTTATATCTTATTGCGATTTTGATCTATGCGGTTTTTCGGTTTCTCACCAAGTGAGTTATCTCACATTATTATAGTTGATACATTCTCACTTGGTGATAACCAATATTTTCACTTTTTATAGGGTAGCCCTTGTCGTCCTCTATCCGACGCAATTGGAATCGGCTCAATCGAAGCTTCCAGTCAAAAGTTATTGAAGTTTGACTATCTGCCCGTCTTATTTAAAAAGAAAAAGAAAAACATGTTTTCTGGGCCGAGCGGTAGTACCGCCCGGGCGGGCCAGTACTACCGCTCGCATCTGAGCGTCCTCCAACTATCTTCTGCCTAGCCCAGTATCTTTTTCCGGTTGTACCGGATGGCCCGGTAGTACCGCCCGGGTGGGCCGGTACTACCGGTCGGCCCAGATATTTTTCCCAGGTTCGCCCATATCTAGTTCTGCCAAGCCGCCGCTCGACCTGCTGCTTGCCCCGCGTGCTGCCGACCGCCGCTGCCGCGCTGGGCCCGCGCTGCTGCCCTGCCTCGCTCGATGCGCGCGTGCTGCGGCTCGCTCGCCCCGCCTGGCCCTGCTGCTGCCGCTTGCCGCGTGCTGGGCCCCGCTGGCGCTGCTCGCAGCTGCTGCTGTTGCGGCTCGCTGCGCACGCGCTCGCTACATACCGCTGGCCCCGCTTGGCCCCACCCCGCGCAGGCAGCTGCGCTGCTGCCGCTTTGACCACGCGCTGCCGCCCTGCCTCGCGCGCGCGCCTGCATCGCTGCTGCTTCTGCTCCGCTGGGTCCCGCTCGCATGCGCTGCTGCTCGCATGTGCTACAACTGCTGTATTTTCTGGCGCATGCGGTACTAGTCCGGTACTACCGGCCCGTTCTGAAAAACGCTCCAACGGGCAGATTTTGTCTAGCCCTATATATTGCTTTGCCCGTTTTGCGTTTTAAAGGCTTCTCTCTTATCTATTAGGCTAAGCTTTGTCCACACTTGCTCTAAATCTTGAAGCTTGCCTAATCTTTTCCCTCCGATGATTCTTGCCCATATTTGAGTGGAAGAGAGAGCAGATCTAGATCCACGTTTTGACCTAACCAATTTATCTCTTCGTGAGTGCATCTTTGGGGATCTAGATTTTGGGGGATTTTGTGTCTCTCTTTGATTTCTCCTCTCTTGTTCCCCCAATATCTTTAGTAGCTTTGTTGGAACTTGAGAGTGAGGGATTTGAGCACCTTTGTGATGTTCTTGACATTTGCATTTGGTGCATCGGTTTGAGTTCTCCTCGGAGGATTTGGTTTGAGTTACTCATTGGAGCTTGTCCCTCTTGGGTTCTTGGAACCCTATACGGTTTTGTGGCCTTGGTGGCATTATGGACTTTTGTGGCATTTGTTGGGAGCCTCCAATTAAGTTGTGGAGAAGTGCCCCAACCTTGTGAGAGGTTCCGGTTTGCACCGACAAGTGCACCGATAGTGGAAGCGTGGATCGATCCCGTTGGGGTGAGATTCATCGGAGAATAAGGGAGGCCTTTTGTGGCATTGGTGGTGAAAGTACAAAGGAAGTCGCCTAGAGGGGGGGTGAATAGGCTTTTAAAAATATTACGGCTTAGGCTCAAGTAAATGCGGAATAAAACTAACTTATTGAGCACAAAACCTAGCCACTAAGTTTACCTAAGTGCACCAACAACCTATGCTAAGCAATACAAGCAACAAGGTGATAGCAAGAAATAAATACTTCAAGCACGATGGCTATCACAATGTAAAGTGTATAAGTAAAGGGCTCGGTTGAGAGATAACCGATGGACGCAGAGACGGAGATTTGTTTCCCGAAGTTCACTTCCAAAGAAGCTACGTCTCCGTTGGAGAGGTGTGATGGCGCAATGCTCTCCGAACGCCACAAATGGCTCACCTCGAGGTGTGCTGGCTCGATGCTCACCCAACGCCACACAAGGCCTCACCCCGGATGCGGAAGCACGCAACTCACCGACGCCACAAAAGGCTCACCCTATTCTCCCAAGTGCGCACCACAAAAGGCGGGCACTTCCTCCACTATGGGACGTTTGAGGGCGGTCACCGAACCCGTATAAGATTGGGGCTAACTCCACAACTCAATTGGAGGCTCCCAACAACAAAGCCACAAAAGGCTACAATGCCACAAAAGGCCAACAAAGCCACAAGAGGCTACAAGACCACAAAAGGTCAACAACCCAACCACACAACCGTCTAGGGTTCCAAGAACCCAAGAGTAACAAGCCCACAAGCTTGTACTCGCCGAATCTCCGAGGAGAACTCAAACCTATGCACCAAATGCAAGGGCAAGTCGTTCTCTCCCAAATTCCAACAAAGCTACAAAAGCTATTGGAGGAATAAGGGAGGAAGAAAATAAGAGGAGAACTCAAACCTATGCACAAAATGCAAGGGCAAGTCCTTCTCTCCCAAATTCCAACAAAGCTACAAAAGCTATTGGGGGAATAAGGGAGGAAGAACACACGAGGAGAACACAAAACTCTCCAAGATCTAGATCCCAATGATTCCTTCACAAAGAATGGATTTGACTTGGTGGGATTGTAGATCTAGATCTCCTCTCACTTTTCCCTCAAAAAGATGTAAGAATCATGGGAGGGAGAGGGAGTAAGAGAGCTCAAATAGGTCAACAATGGTGGGAAAAAATGAGCTCAAAAGATGGGGAACCATTGGGGAAGAAGCCCCCCTTAAATAGGACAAGGAAAAACTGACCGTTTGGGCCAGATTCGCGCCCACACCGGAACTTCCGGCCTCCCACCGGAACTTCCGGCAAATAGAAACACAAGTTACTGAACCTGACCGGAACTTGGGTCGGAACTTGGGCCGGAACTTGGGTCGGAACTTGGGCCGGAACTTCCGCTCAAGCAAAAACACAGGACAACATTGCACGAAAACTTTAAAAACTTTTGATCCCGGACTCCTTTTTTATGATCTTGGGCTCGTTTTGAAGAGAACGAAAAGTTTAACAAGATTATGCAAAGAAACATAATAGTCCAGCATGGAAGTATAAAACCAAATTGAGAAAGATATGACCTCTCTAGAAGCGATGAACCGGTAAAACCTCAAAAACCCAAAACACAAGAAGTTGAGCTTGGAAACTCCGATTGGGATGAAACCAATTTTGTTGGAAAGATAATGACGAATAGAATCCAACAAAAAGTCAAAATATTGGGTATCACCTTGGGAGAAAATACTATGAATATATATGTGAAGTATCCCCCAAGGTGTGGAGCCGGAAAACTCGCAAGATCAAAAATCGCAATAAGATATGCAAGTGAAATCCTTAGATGATGAACTAGAGCTTGTTATGATGATGACCACAATCTCTAGATCCTCTCATGGACAAGAACCAAATAACAACCAAGAAAGATGATGCTATGAATGCAAAGGTTTGAGCTCTCTCCGAACAATGCAAACGAGACACCCGCTTGAGAGCCCCTCTTGATAGAACGGCTATCTATCCTAAACCCGGTCTCCCAACTAACAATACGAGACCGGCAAAAGAGAAGCCCTATCAAGAACATACCTTTGCCTTGAGAATCCCACTTAAACTTGATGTAGACCGTCTTGTTCTTCTGTAGTGGGAACACCTTTCTTGGATGCTCTTGCTTGATGAAGATGAAGACTTGCAAATTGCTCCCCCATACTCCATGGGGAAACCTCTTCTTTGAACTTGTCTTCATCATTCCATGAGCACGAGGATGGCAAGCTTCAAGCATGAGATCTTCTAGAGATGGCGCATCTTGAGCTCGCCCTTCTTCATCCCTACTTGAGGTTGATCCATCTTGATGCAACTCTTTGCACATGTCTTGATCAACCTTCAAGCTCCTTCTTTCTTCATGATTCCAATGGGCACAAAGCCCTTGGACATTTCATCTTCCAACCTTGAGACCAACACATGGCCCGAGTGATGCCAATGGACAAGCCTACAAGTGAAACTCAATTTACACATTAGTCCATAGATATTGTCATTAATTACCAAAACCACACATGGGGGCATACATGCCCTTTCAATCTCCCCCATTTTGTTAATTGATGACAATCCCTTAGCAAGGGTTTAAATATGACAATTAACGACCAAAGAGGTTGCCCCAACATCAAATACTACACAAGTATGTGATGTTGGTACAACCACAATATATAGAGCAAACTCCCCCACAATCTATGCATGTGTGATGAACTTGAATTTCATTGCATAGATTGCCAACCGTTACCGTTGGTTGAGTTTCCTCTATATATTCAACATGCAAAGCAAACACAAAGATGCAAGAGCATGAGAGGCAAATGCTTAAGAACACACTCAAAGCAAAGCCCAACTTCCCTTAAACCCTCCAAAACTTCTCCCCCATTGGCATCGATTGACAAAATGGGTGAAAAGTTGTAGACGGTCAACATAGTGAGAATTCCTCCAAAGGTGTGCATATGCACAAGTCAAATGATGAGAACTAGGGAGGAAGTAAAACTATATTGAGGACCCAAAGAAAGCAAAAAGAAAAGAAAGAAAAGAAAAGGGCTTCAACAAATGAAGCGAGCAATCAAAAGATCCAAAAGAAACAATTGAAACACCATCAAATGATGTCAAAAGGGAACAACAACCAAAAGAGTGTTTAAATAAAAATAGAGAAGCTCCCCAAACTTTGTGCAAAGATTAGAATACTTGTATTGAATACAATATGCACAAATATGGAATCCTTGATCCCCCATAAGCATTTAAACCACAAGAAACGAGAAAGAAGGAACATGTGCATCATTAAATGAATTATAGAAGCTCCCCAAAAATTGTGCACCAATTATAGTAATTATATTTGGAAACAATGTACACAACCATGGAATCCTAACTCCTCCAAAACCATTTAACAATGCACACAAAATACAATAATTTGGAAACCACCGAAGAATCAAAATGAAGTAAGAGATGATTTCCAAGAAAAGCAAAAACAACCAAATATTGATCTTCTCTTGTGTGTATAAATTTTTAGGTGGAAAATATCACAAAGACATATAACCACAAAGAAACATGCACACACAAGATAGATACTCAAGAAAGCACATGAAGACCCCAAAAAAGTCATAGAATATACCAATAAGATGTTTTGCTTGAAAGCATGCCCAAGGGCTCAAATATATCTTATTGTACATCAATGAGCTTCAAACACCAACATACCCCATACAACACAACTATTCTCAAGGGAACAAGAGGATAGAAGGAATATATGGAGAAAGGCAACAAGTATCACAAGATAGAAATCAACTTGGCAAAAATACTCACTATTGCACATGAGAGATATTGAGGAAACAATATGCAACAAAATTGCTAGATTGACATATTTGGGATTAGTGAATCATGAGCATGATTTAGAATAGTCCCCATTATATGCACTCATCTCAACAAACACACATTTGCAATAGAGAGAACTCTTCAAAGCCAAAGCAAGAAATCCTACATATGGAAGAACACAAATTCATGCCAACAAGCAACCTACACAAGGTTGGGAACAAGATATGTATGCATGAGAGAGAGATACTTGTTATCGAGATATAATTGGTAGGATGAAGAAGATATGAATTCATTGATCATCCTAGCTTGCATCCAACTGGCATGTAGACGCCACTTCTTCCCTGTTCAAGATATAAGCACCCAATATATATCTCCAATGTACCTAAAACACAATTAAGTACACTATGGTCCCTAAACACATTGGGTCCAAAGTAGTTAGTGAAACTACAATACATAGGAGAGCCCCCACACAAATATGTGCATATTGATATGAAATTGAATTTCATGCACATCTTAGCCTATTAGGATTTGGTGGAGTTTCCCCTATATATTGGATCAAAGGAAGCAAGCATGCCATAATATATACACGAAGTAAATATGCATGCATAGGCTTTCAAGAACCAAAAGGAGATACAATTTGAACAAAAACACCATGTAAACCAATAAGACACACACAAATTTGTGACTCGACAAAAGGTGTCCAAATTGTATCGAAGAGCCAAATCAACACATGAAAGAACAGAAGTTCAACAAATGAACTCGAAAGAGCCAAAGAAAAAGGATAAGAAAAATACCAAGGCTCAAGGATTATCTCATCCTAAAAGAACAAAACAAGTGAAACGGAATGAGATAAAGCCAACTCCAAACGAGAGCAAGGAAATAATAACCAAAACAAACTCTTCACACTTTTCATTATGTCACACAAAGTACCAACACAAAAAGGATCGAGCTTCCAAGCAAAAAAACGGATAAAATCAAGAAGCATAAAACAATGTTCTAGATAATATAGGAGAGCTCCCCCATAAGTAGAGCATTATATATAATTTTTCCTTTGAATGCAAAATGCCCACGAATGAGATCATCACTACTACCTACACTAAGTAAAACACAAGGGAAAATAAATAAAATAAGAAGATCCACAAGAGGCAAGGAAAGCTTGGGAGCAACTAGACAAACATTTTATTGGCCAAAGATAAGACAAAAAGGAAAAGTCCAAAATGAATATGATCAATGAATTCTACCATATATTAAGTACTAATTGTCCAAGGACAAGAAGTAATAGGTATAATTTTCCCAAGGTAGTTTGCAAGGATATCCAAGATCATATTCACACAAAGAAGCATATAACAAGATAGGAATTAAACTTGATGCTTCGAAAGAGATTCTTGATTGCTTCAAATAGTCACACAATCACTAGTGATTGGATTAAATAGAAGCAAGTGGTTCCCATGAGGATATATAGATCCAAATATCAGGAAGCACATACCAAGAATCACTCTCACAAACAAGATCCAAAAGATGAGCAATAAAAACATTTAAGCAAATTGGAACTTGTATGAGAAAATGTGCCACATAGGAACTAGATAATTCTCAATATCAAATCTAAGTGGCACTACCTCAAATGTCCACATTTTCTAGGTTTGTAATATGCACAAAGCATATGACTCCCCCATAATGTGATAAACCAAGAAATCTCAACAAGAGGCAAAAAGATCAAACTAGAGGTATTAATGGACATTATGGAAACTTGAGTTTCTCATGAGAGAGACAAACCACATAGAGACAACAAAATGACTACTAAGTGGTTTTTCTCATGTACACACATTTTAGGATTGTGGAATGCCCAAGCATGACACTCCCCCAAAACGGAATAGTCCATTAATCCCTCACAAGATCCAAATAAGATACCTACTAGAAACAATAAAGGCTCAAAACCAAGAAACACAAATACATGGTGTGCCAACCAACATACACAAAGATAATTCATAGGTCAATATACGTAAGTGGGAAGCACAACATGTACAAGCACATGCAAGGTACAAAACCAACACATGCACAAGGGAGCAAGTAACTATAAATGTAAAGGAGTTTAGCACAAGTTACCGGAAGGAGGAACATTGGGTAAGGAATAGAAGCATGATAACCAATGACTTGACTTTGACAACAAGAATATAATGAAGATCTCTCAACTCTTCATAAGATAGCCAAGTATCCAATGCCCTCCAAAAACACCTATTGATCAAGTTTTAGCTTGTTGGTCCCCAACCAAGTTGGGTCCTAAGAAGTTAGTCACAATAGGCTTGGCCACCCAAATGGTTCTTTTCTTGACACCACTTTGGGCACCAACAAATTTGGCAAACACATTGCCACCCTCATCCTTACGAAGTGAATAAGCATCATCAAACAAGATAGGATGGGATGAGGAGATACCCATGGTGCATGAGGAAGAAAGGTGCCCCTTCTCACGACATATGTAGCAAGTTCTTCTCTTGCCGTCTTTCTTCTTGGGAGGAGCTGCACCATGAAGAAGAGCTTGAGGCTTCTTGGGAAGTGGCCCATCTTGATATTGTGGAGGAGCTTGAGGTCGCTTCCCCCGTTGCTTCTCACTAAGAGTCTTCTTCTTCAATGGGCAATCCCTCACATGATGCCCTTCTTCCTTGCACTTGAAGCACACAATGTTGGCCGGATTCTTCACTTGTCCTTGGCCCTTCTTCTTGTTGCCCTTGTGCTTCAACGAGATAGTGGACTTGCTCTTGGTGTTGGAGTTGAATCCAAGCCCACTCTTGTCACTTGGGGGGCGTCGCACACTCAACATATTCTTGAGCATGGTCTTCCCTTCATGACACCTTTTCAAGTCATTCTTCAAAGAAGTGACTTGAGCCTTGAGCTCTTTGACTTCCTATACATGGTTAATATCAACAACAATACTAGAGGAAGTAGAAGCTTCATTGTTAGAGCAACAAGGCAAAGGATGCAATTCATCACAAGATTTAGAATGGTTGTGAGAGGATGAATTACGAGGACTGGCACATGGCAATATAACATTTGGAGTAGATATAGTGCTAATGTCCACATGAGGCCCACTAGATGTTACCTTTGACATAATGGCCTCATGAGCTAACCTTAGCCTACCATGGGAGACTAGAAGATCCTCATGCGAGCTTGAGAGCTTGGCATGACTTTCTTCTAATTTCCCATAGTTGCTCGTTAGCAAAGCAAGTTGAGCCTTTAGCTCAATATTCTCCTTCAAGATAGATGCTTCACAAGAAATAGAGTTAGTAGCACAAGCATCATCATTTAAAGCAAGATGCGAGGTTAACTTGGAAAGCTCTTTAGAATAAGAAGCTTTAAGTTGCTCATGTGACTCGGTGAGTTTGATGAGCTCTCCCTTGATGACCCTAGAGCCATTGTTATGGTGCTCAAAATCCTCAAGGAGTTTGGCATAAGCAACTTCAAGTTCATCATTTTTAATTTGAAGGGCACATGCCACCTCAAAATCTCTATCATGAGATTTCTTCACTCTAGATAGCTCTAGAGCAAAGGTCTCCTCAAGAGATTCCTTAGTGGCTTGTTCCTCTTCAAGAGCTTCATTTAGGTTGGAAATTTCATTAGCATACTCACGCTCAAGACTACTTATTTTATCTATTTTGTCCTCATGCTCATATATTAGTTGCCTACTTTCAATAGCACAAGTCAAGATTTCAATGAAAGTAGAGCAAGCATTTTTATTAGGATGAAGAGAACGAAGGACTAGCCCCCCCTTCTCTTTTAGAGAAGCAACATCATTATCTACTTCTACATGATCAACATTCACATCATCATGAGATATATTGGAGTCCAAAGGAGAGGTTACCTTTGAACCCTTAGCCATGAGGCACAAGTGAACATTGGAAGAAGATGATGATGAGGGAACACATGAAGCTCTAATGACAACTTTGCCTTGGCCCACACATTCTTCACTTTCCTCTACATGGTTAGCAACACAAGAACTAGAGGAAATGGAAGCACATTTATCATGGCAACAAGGCAAAGCAAGCATATCATCATGAGATATATCCAATTCATTTCTACAAGATATGCAAGGGCAATCAACACTAGGATGTAAATCACATATGGTCCTACAAGTGTTCATGCCCAAAGATACAACATTGCAATGAGATAGAGACAAAGAATCATGAATGGAAATCTCACTATCTACATTGCAAGTTCTATCACCACTCACCATATCATTACCTTGTGACAACTCACATGTTGGTCTAGTGGAAGAAGATGAGAACTCATCGCGGCCGGAGGTGGATGGAACACAATCATCCTCATTAAGCTTGGACACATCATATTTTGCTTGAAGCTTGGTCCATATATCATGAGCATCCCGGAAAGGCATGATTGAGGAAAGAACTACAAAGCTCACAATATTAACAAGCACATTAGATGCTTGAGCTTCGAGATAACAGTTTGTCTTCTCCTCCAAAGATAGATTTTGGGGATCCTTAGGAGGAGACAAGCCCATATCTAGAATGCGCTCAATGTTTGGGTCAATGGACCGGAAATGACTAAGCATGCGAGTACGCCAAACATCATAATGTGTGCCATCAAAAGTAAATGTGTGTGAGAGTGCACTAAACCCCTAGGAGACATCTTTACTCTCGAGGCGGTGAAGCCTAAAAGCGAGATACCTTGCTCTGATACCAATTGAAAGTACAAAGGAAGTCGCCTAGAGGGGGGTGAATAGGATTTTAAAAATATTACGGTTTAGACTCAAGTAAATGCGGAATAAAACTAATGTTTAATTTATTGAGCACAAAACCTAGCCACTAAGTTTACCTAAGTGCACCAACAACCTATGCCAAGCAATACAAGCAACAAGGTGATAGCAAGAAATAAATACTTCAAGCACGATGGCTATCACAATGTAAAGTGCATAAGTAAAGGGCTCGGTTGAGAGATAACCGATGGACGCGGAGACGAAGATTTGTTTCCCGAAGTTCACTTCCAAAGAAGCTACGTCTCCGTTGGAGAGGTGTGATGGCGCAATGCTCTCCGAATGCCACAAATGGCTCACCTCGAGGTGTGCTGGCTCGATGCTCACCCAACGCCACACAAGGCCTCACCCCGGATGCGGAAGCACGCAACTCACCGACGCCACAAAAGGCTCACCCTATTCTCCCAAGTGCGCACCACAAAAGGCAGGCACTTGCTCCACTATGGGACACTTGAGGGCGGTCACCGAACCCGTACAAGATTGGGGCTAACTCCACAACTCAATTGGAGGCTCCCAACAACAAAGCCACAAAAGGCTACAATGCCACAAAAGGCCAACAAAGCCACAAGAGGCTACAAGACCACAAAAGGTCAACAACCCAACCACACAACCGTCTAGGGTTCCAAGAACCCAAGAGTAACAAGCCCACAAGATTGTACTCGCCGAATCTACGAGGAGAACTCAAACCTATGCACCAAATGCAAGGGCAAGTCGTTCTCTCCCAAATTCCAACAAAGCTACAAAAGCTATTGGATAAATAAGGGAGGAAGAAAATAAGAGGAGAACTCAAACCTATGCACCAAATGCAAGGGAAAGTCCTTCTCTCTCCCAAATTCCAACAAAGCTACAAAAGCTATTGGGGGAATAAGGGAGGAAGAACACACGAGGAGAACACAAAACTCTCCAAGATCTAGATCCCAATGATTCCTTCACAAAGAAGGGATTTGACTTGGTGGGATTGTAGATCTAGATCTCCTCTCACTTTTCCCTCAAAAATATGTAAGAATCATGGGAGGGAGAGGGAGTAAGAGAGCTCAAATAGGTCAACAATGGTGGGAAAAAATGAGCTCAAAAGATGGGGAACCATTGGGGAAGAAGCCCCCCTTAAATAGGACAAGGAAAAACTGACCGTTTGGGCCAGATTCGCGCCCACACCGGAACTTCCGGCCTCCCACCGGAACTTCCGGCAAATAGAAACACAAGTTACTGAACCTGACCGGAACTTGGGTCGGAACTTGGGCCGGAACTTGGGTCGGAACTTGGGCCGGAACTTCCGCTCAAGCAAAAACACAGGACAACATTGCACGAAAACTTTAAAAACTTTTGATCCCGGACTCCTTTTTTATGATCTTGGGCTCGTTTTGAAGAGAACGAAAAGTTTAACAAGATTATGCAAAGAAACATAATAGTCCAGCATGGAAGTATAAAACCAAATTGAGAAAGATATGACCTCTCTAGAAGCGATGAACCGGTAAAACCTCAAAAACCCAAAACACAAGAAGTTGAGCTTGGAAACTCCGATTGGGATGAAACCAATTTTGTTGGAAAGATAATGACGAATAGAATCCAACAAAAATTCAAAATATTGGGTATCACCTTGGGAGAAAATACTATGAATATATATGTGAAGTATCCCCCAAGGTGTGGAGCCAGAAAACTCGCAAGATCAAAAACCGCAATAAGATATGCAAGTGAAATCCTTAGATGATGAACTAGAGCTTGTTATGATGATGACCACAATCTCTAGATCCTCTCATGGACAAGAACCAAATAACAACCAAGAAATATGATGCTATGAATGCAAAGGTTTGAGCTCTCTCCGAACAATGCAAACGAGACACCCGCTTGAGAGCCCCTCTTGATAGAACGGCTATCTATCCTAAACCCGGTCTCCCAACTAACAATACGAGACCGGAAAAAGAGAAGCCCTATCAAGAACATACCTTTGCCTTGAGAATCCCACTTGAACTTGATGTAGACCGTCTTGTTCTTCTATAGTGGGAACACCTTTCTTGGATGCTCTTGCTTGATGAAGATGAAGACTTGCAAATTGTTGTAACACCCCGGTTCTGAAAAGACCGTGGCCTCTATGTGACATGCCAATCCCTGGATCGGTTCATTGGCCCACAATAGAGTAAGATAGATAACATAGCAAAATAACCGTGTATCATGTACTACAAAGATCCAGAGTACCATTATTACAATAAAAGCTTAGCGTAAAGCTAGCTCAAATTATTCAGGTAGCAACATAAACATATAAATTCTCCAATCTTCAAATTGCCCACAAGTGAACAAGTGCCGAGTGGAGTACCGTGGCCTATAACGATCAATCAGAATCGGAATAACCTGCAACATGAAACGTAGCAGCCCCGAAGGATCAATACATGGAATGTATGGCAAGCAGAGCTAGTAATGGAGACAATAGTACCAACATCTACATGCATATTTGGCAAGTGGAGCTGTGTCTGGCTTGCATTTGCAAATACATTTGTCCTACTTTCATAAACAGTTTTTGATTTTATTTGAAAAGATCCCAATTAAGTTAACCCAA
Source organism: Avena sativa (assembly GCA_916181665.1). Lineage (NCBI taxonomy): Eukaryota > Viridiplantae > Streptophyta > Magnoliopsida > Poales > Poaceae > Avena > Avena sativa. Next base: position 54,981,640 of record OV702284.1, on the reverse strand, counting down.
CAATATTAAAACAATTATGAAATTAGAATGAGCGAGAAACATGTCATGGAATCAATATCTAGCAACTCAGATGTCCATAACCGGGGACACGGCTAATCGATTAGATTATACACTCTGCAGAGGTTAGTACACTTTACCCATGTGACTTGGCCAACCCAGCTCGTACCATCACTCTCATTTTGGGTGATGATAGGGAGAAGACCAAGAAGAGACTGTTCGGGAAGTAGCTCCTCAATCCCGACGCGCACCGGTCCAACCTACCAAAATTCTACATCTCTGGATACGCGGGTTCGAGTTACCACAACCTACTAAGTCCAACCAACCGCCCATTCCATTATTGGCACATGGTTGTACACGTAAGCTACACAATAAAGAAGCCAATCATTCTCTCTTGATACCTGGGTGCCTTTCCGCAATGAAACCACCAAAATTTATCAATACCATCACACCCAGGGGGTTCATTGATTAAGTTGTTTTAGTTTTCACAAACCAATACTTTGAGAAAACAAGTATCAATGATGTAACCCAGCCCTCGTTCAGCAAAGCATGGCTAAGCACATCTACCAACGGTGGTTCATCTACAAGAGGGTCCTACCACATAATAGGACATAGCATAGCAATAGTATCATCCTACACATGCATCTATAAAATACACGACAATGCATAGAAAATAGTAGGACGATATTCATGAACAAAGTAGCATCTACTTTCCTTGGTTGTAGCGGTCTGGAGCACAATCCTCACACGAGCAAGCGTTGCACTCAGCACAATCTACACGACACAATTGCAATCATAAACAAACAATCCACAAGCATATGCAACAAGGATGATGCATGAATACAAGAACGGCAAGTGCATTGGTGCTACAGCTGCACCACATAATTCTAATCCATAATACTACTGAATACATGCATGGAAAAATAGATTTGGCGCTAGGGAAACTGCTAACCAAAAGTAGTGCTCACAACTAGAGCTAGATCTTAAATAATTCGCTACCGGTAGTATACTATTTTTAAAATCTTGGGAAAAATCTACCGCATAGGCATCGCTGATTAGAAACAGTACCAATTGGAATTACTCAAAAAGGAATTATAAAACTCCCTGAGTAATTAAAACACTGCAGAAAGCCATTAGACAAATACTGCAGAAGTTTTTACTGTAAGCCTATCTTTTTAATTCACGATGAGATTCCCCTCGTTCACACGAGTTCAGGGACATATCACACGTGATTTTTGGAGCTACGGATCTTTTTCTACGAATTTATTACTCCGAAAAGGCCACTAACTAGTTCCATTAAACTGTACTAAACCTGACAGTAAAAGTCTGAACCAAAGCTACAGCGAGATTCTACACGACTCACTGAACTCGTACATATTTTATTTGCAATTTTTGGCCAAGCGGTTGAATTTCTATGCAATTTACAAGATTCTACCGAAATCTGCCAACTAAAGGTATTAACGAAATTGACCAGTCAATTGTGTCTGTTGACTGGTCAAAGCGTCTGCTGACTGGGCACTGACTGGGCGTCTGACTAGTCAACGCCTGAGTCTGATCGGTCAACTAACGATCTAGGCCGCTGATCTGAGATCTGACGGTGGCTGCTGTCTTACCGGAAACGGATGGCGAAACGGACTCCGGACGGTGCGGCGAGCTCCGGACGGCGGTGGCGATCGGTTCCGGCGACGAGGTTTCTCCTGCGCGTATAAACAAGGTCAACTACGGGTCCGGGAAAAATAATCGCGCGCGCACAAGACGGCGCGTACGTGCATGTATGCGCCCATGCAATAACGCGTGGGTGCGCACATGCGATGACGCACGGCGAGCGCACGCGACAGCGGCACGCGTAGCGAGGCTCGGCAGCGAGGCGGGCAGCAGCTGCGGCGGCGAGGTGGCGGCGGTGGGCGGCGCTGCCGCGGGTGGAGGCGGCGACGGAGGCGGTAGATGGCGGCGGCGGATGGAGGCGCGGTTGGCGGGAACGGAGAGAGGAGGAGGAGAGGGTGGCGGCGGCGTACCCGGCGAGGTCGACGACGGAGGGGGCGGCCGGCGGCGGCGGGCCAAAGGCGGCGTCCCTCGGGATCCGCGCGCGGGAGGCGGGATCGATGGCGGCGGGGGTCGCGCGTGGGGGCAGGAGTGCGGCACGAAAATCGAGGGCCCAGGTGGGGTCCTCTTTAAGTAGTACCCTGCGCGAATTCTACTCAGAATCGGTCCAGAAATTGACTCCGATTCGGAAATTGGTCGAGATTTTCGGACCGTTTTCCGGCGGTTTACTAAAACGTCCGAGTCTTTTGCATCCGAACTCCGATTGGAGCAATTCTCGCGCCTACGGGTTCGTATCGTCGAGGGGAACAACCTTCAGTCGAAGTTTGTGCGAAAACTCTAACCTATAGGGGTGGTTGTCGCAAGGCCTTCTAAAGCTTCCCGCAGGAACCTTGTAGTGAAGCAATGTATGGTTTTGAAGATAGCGTTTCGCCGAACCTTTCTACTCGACGGTTTTGCATGGAAAGATATGATGCAATGCTATGAATGATATGCAAGACCAAATCTAAAATTTGGGATGTGACAAGACTAACCCCCTTAAGATGAATCTCGTCCTCGAGATTCGGCGCGGCTAGCAAATAGGTGTGGGTAGTCCTCTCGGATGTCATCCTCACGCTCCCAAGTGGCTTCCTCTTCGGTGTGGTGGCTCCACTGTACTTTGCAAAACCTGATTGTCTTGGTACGGGTAGTCCTTTCTGCTGTCTCCAGAATCTTGACCGGTTTCTCCTCGTAGGTCAAGTCATTCTCCAGCTGAACTTCCTCTAGCGGTACGGTGTCTCTCAATGGTGTATCCACCATCTCCGGATGGCACTTCTTCAGCTGAGATACGTGGAACACGTTGTGAACAGCAGACAGAGCCTCTGGCAACTCCAACTGATAAGCAACTTCTCCTTTGCGTGCTAAGACTCGATATGGCCCAATAAATCGAGGTGCCAGCTTACCCTTAATTCCAAATCTCTTGATTCCACGAAGCGGCGATACTCTGAGGTATGCTCTATCACCTATCTCATACACCACTTCCTTGCGCTTGGCGTCAGCGTAGCTCTTCTACCTTGATTGTGCTACCTTCAGCCTATCTCTAATCAAGGCGACCTTCTCCTCAGCGTCCTTGATCAAATCAGGTCCAAACAGCTAGCGTTCTCCTACTCCATCCCACAACAATGGTGTTCGGCATCGTTTTCCATACAGCACATCGAACGGTGATGTCTTGATGCTGGTTTGATAGCTGTTGTTGTAGGAAAACTCCGCATACGGCAAATTCTCATCCCAACTGGATCCATGAGCCAAGGCGCAAGCTCTCAGCATGTCCTCCAAAATCTGATTCACCCTCTCGGTCTGTCCATCAGTCTGTGGGTGAAACGCTGTGCTAAACTCCAATCTAGTACCAAGTGACTCGTGCAGCTGGCGCCAGAAGTGCGAGGTAAATTGGGTGCCCCTATCAGATACGATGCTCTTGGGGACTCCGTGTAGGCACACAATCCTGTCCATGTAAATCTTGGCCAACTTTGCACTCGTATAGGTCGTCTTTACCGGTATAAAGTGGGCTACCTTGGTCAAATGGTCGACCACTACCCAAATAGAGTCATATCCTGACCTGGTCCTGGGCAGTCCTGTGATAAAATCCATCCCCACTCTATCCCACTTCCAATCTGGCACGGGCAATGGCTGTAGCAATCCTGCTGGCTTCTGGTGTTCTGCCTTCACTCGGCTGCATACATCACATAGGGCAATATGCTTGGCGATATCTCCCTTCATGTTGTTCCACCAAAATCTGCTCTTCAAATCCATATACATCTTTGTGTTGCCCGGGTGTATGGAGTATGGCGAGTTATGAGCCTCCTGCAAAATCAACTCCCTTATCTCCGGGTTGTTGGGCACACACAAACGATCTCCATACCACAAGGTACCATGTTCATCCTCGCGAATATCCTTTTCCCGGTTCTCCTTCATCTTTTCCTTTATCTCTTCTATTTCCTTGTCTCCCACTTGAGCCTTTACGATCCTGTCCTGTAGCGTTGGTTGGACTTCCATTGTAGCCAAATATCCCTCAGATACTACCTCCAGTCTAAGGTCCTTGAATTGCTTGCACAAGTCCTCAGGCAATTCACCAATTGTCAATCCATTGGCATAAACCTTCTGGCTCAGAGCATCCGCTACTACATTGGCCTTTCCTGGGTGGTACTGTAGATTCATATCATAGTCCTTGATAAGCTCCAACCATCTCTTTTGTCTCATGTTCAGTTCCTTCTGCGTGAATATGTACTTTAGGCTCTTGTGGTCGGTGTACACATCACAGTGTTTTCCCATTAAGTAATGCCTCCATACCTTGAGCGCATGAACCACTGACGCTAACTCCAAGTCGTGTGTGGGGTAATTCCGCTCATGGTGCTTGAGTTGTCATGAGGCATATGACACTACTCTCCCATCTTGCATCAGCACACTCCCAAGTCCCTGTCGAGAAGCGTCACAGTACACTTGGAAATCCTTCTGAAGATCTGGTAAACACAGAACAGGCGCGGTCACTAGTCGACGCTTCAGTTCCTAAAAGCTGGCTTCACATACGTCTGACCATTCAAACTTCCTATCCTTCTTCAGAAGTTCAGTCATCGGCTTAGCAATCTTTGAAAAGTTTTCTATGAACCTCCGATAATATCCAGCAAGTCCCAAAAAGCTTCGAATCTCTCCTGCATTCTTGGGCGCTTCCCACTCTGTTACTGCAGTCACTTTGTTTGGATCAACAGCAATTCCTTCTCCCGACACTACGTGTCCAAGAAACCCAACGGTGTTAAGCCAGAATTCACACTTGCTGAATTTGGCATACAGCTTGTGTTCCCTCAGCTTCTCCATAATCAGTCTCAGATGTTTCTCATGCTCAGCATCATCCTTGGAATATATCAGTATGTCATCGATGAATACCACTACGAACTTGTCCAAATACTCCATAAATACCTTGTTCATCATGGTCATGAAGTATGCCGGGGAATTCGTTAGTCCAAAAGACATAACTGTATACTCATATAAACCATACCTAGTGGTGAAGGCGGTTTTCGGTACATCCTCCTCCCGGATCTTCAATTGAAAGTAGCCAGATCGCAGGTCAATCTTGCTTAACACCTTTGCTCCTTCCAGTTGGTCAAACAAATCATTTATGTTTGGCAGAGGGTACTTGTTCTTGATGGTTACTTCATTCAGCGAACGATAGTCCACCACTAATCTCTTGGTGCTGTCTTTCTTTTCCACAAAAAGAACAGGTGCTCCCCATGACGACGCACTAGGCTGAATGAATCCCTTTTCCAGCTGCTCCTTCAACTGTTTCTTCAATTCCTTCAGCTCATCGACATCCATCTTATATGGTTTATTTGCTATTGGTCCTGTTCCCGGCATCAGATCGATAAGAAACTCTACATCTCTGTCAGGTGGCATCCCTGGCAGCTCTTCCGGAAACACGTCGGGGTAATCCCTAATCACTGGCACAGTATTCATGCTAACCCCCTTAAGATGATTCAACTTACACCTTCTCGGTCGTGCAGCCGACTTGAATCTAATACTCTTACCATCCGGGGTTTTGAGTGAAACAGCTCGCTGTGCACAATCTATGTGTCCCCCATGCATGGACATCCAATCCATACCCAGAATGACATCTAATCCCTGTGAATCCAACACTACCAAATGTGCAATGAAGTTGTGTGTTCCAATCCTCACAGTCAAGTCGCGGCATCCCGCACTAGCTATCATATCTCCTCCAGGTGAACTCACTCTAATAGACCTTTTCATAGACTCAGTGGGTAACTTATACTTATCCACAAATGCCTTCGATATGAATGAATGCGATGCACCAGTATCAAAAAGTATAAGTGCAGGGTAAGTGTTGATTGGGAACTTACCAATCACAAGGTCAGGCTCATCTGGAATCTCCTCCACATTCATGTGGTTCACTGTGGCCTTCTCGCCGTTGGTTGGCTTGAGTCCTTTCCTCTCCGGACAGTTGTCAACATAGTGTCCCTTCTACTTGCACTTTAAGCACGTCACCTCACTCAGATCCTTCTTCACGAAGTTGTGATCACGGTTGCGGTCATGTCCACCGTGTCCTCCAGAGTGGTGAGAGTGTCCTCCCTTGTGGTTGTGGTGGCTGCTCCTATGGTTGTCATGACGATGCACATCGCCTCCATCATCATCATCCTCGTCCTCATCATCATCATCGTCTCCACTGTCATCATCATCCCCATTGTTGCCATCATCTCCATTGTCATCATCAGAGGGTGGATTCAGCTGTGCTTGGAGAGCGGCTATCTGGGCTGTCATAGCTTCAATGGTTTGGTCCCTTTCCTGGACGGTCCCTTGCAACTGTTGTATGTTCTGGGTATTCTCTTGCACAGTGCCATGAAGATGTGCTATGGTTTCATCTCTGGCTATCGGGGCATTCTCCAGAACTCCCACAGCTTCATGCAAAGTGTCAATCTCCTGTCCTTGGACCACCATTCCATTGCTAGTAAAGTCTGCAATCTCCTTTAACATACTCACCTTCTCTGCTAGAGCTCCATTCTCTCCTTCCATGTCCTCTATGTGCCTCCGATGGGGCGGCATGTTGTTCCTGTCGCCCAGGGTAATCACAATGTTCCCTTCTTCATCACGCCTTCCATAGTCACGGTAAGGTGAATCTGCAGGCAGTAGGTGTCGGACATAGTGGCACTGGCGAGACAGGGCTTCATGTATGGCCAAGTTGATTCCAAGTCCCCAATTGCAGTATGTCTTGGTGTAGACCAAGTGCGCGGGGTTTGGCAAGGCGGCATCTCTGAATATGAAGGTAGTGATCTCCCATGCATCCTCTCCATATCCATAGGTGTACAGCCTTCTTCCCTTGAACATGGGTAGTGGCAATCCCAATGACTGCGAGAGCTGAGCTAACTGCCTTGCAAAGGGCCTTGGTGACTCCATGGTGACATACTCAGTCCTGATGTCTCCCATCTATCAAGTAAAAGAGGAAAGTGTGAGAATAGCATATGGTAAGAATTTACGAGGGTGAAAGGCATAAGAGGAAAGACAGAGTTAATATAGGCTTAATAATTCTATGGCTTCCTAATCCAATCCTAGGTCACGATCCTACAGTCGACACACGGGCTCTGATACCATCCTGTAACACACCGGTTCTGAAAAGACCGTGGCCTCTATGTGACATGCCAATCCCTGGATCGGTTCATTGGCCCACAATAGAGTAAGATAGATAACATAGCAAAATAACCGTGTATCATGTACTACAAAGATCCAGAGTACCATTATTACAATAAAAGCTTAGCGTAAAGCTAGCTCAAATTATTCAGGTAGCAACATAAACATATAAATTCTCCAATCTTCAAATTGCCCACAAGTGAACAAGTGCCGAGTGGAGTACCGTGGCCTATAACGATCAATCAGAATCGGAATAACCTGCAACATGAAATGTAGCAGCCCCGAAGGGTCAATACATGGAATGTATGGCAAGCAGAGCTAGTAATGGAGACAATAGTACTAACATCTACATGCATATTTGGCAAGTGGAGCTGTGTCTGGCTTGCATTTGCAAATACATTTGTCCTACTTTCATAAACAGTTTTTGATTTTATTTGAAAAGATCCCAATTAAGTTAACCCAACAATATTAAAACAATTATGAAATTAGAATGAGCGAGAAACATGTCATGGAATCAATATCTAGCAACTCAGATGTCCATAACCGGGGACACGGCTAATCGATTAGATTATACACTCTGCAGAGGTTAGTACACTTTACCCATGTGACTTGGCCAGCCCAGCTCGTACCATCACTCTCATTTTGGGTGATGATAGGGAGAAGACCAAGAAGAGACTGTTCGGGAAGTAGCTCCTCAATCCCGACGCGCACCGGTCCAACCTACCAAAATTCTACATCTCTGGATACGCGGGTTCGAGTTACCACAACCTACTAAGTCTAACCAACCGCCCATTCCATTATTGGCACATGGTTGTACACGTAAGCTACACAATAAAGAAGCCAATCATTCTCTCTTGATACCTGGGTGCCTTTCCGCAATGAAACCACCAAAATTTATCAATACCATCACACCCAGGGGGTTCATTGATTAAGTTGTTTTAGTTTTCACAAACCAATACTTTGAGAAAACAAGTATCAATGATGTAACCCAGCCCTCGTTCAGCAAAGCATGGCTGAGCACATCTACCAACGGTGGTTCATCTACAAGAGGGTCCTACCACATAATAGGACATAGCATAGCAATAGTATCATCCTACACATGCATCTACAAAATACACGACAATGCATAGAAAATAGTAGGACGATATTCATGAACAAAGTAGCATCTACTTGCCTTGGTTGTAGCGGTCTGGAGCACAATCCTCACACGAGCAAGCGTTGCACTCAGCACAATCTACACGACACAATTGCAATCATAAACAAACAATCCACAAGCATATGCAACAAGGATGATGCATGAATGCAAGAACGGCAAGTGAATTGGTGCTACAGCTGCACCACATAATTCTAATCCATAATACTACCGAATACATGCATGGAAAAATAGATTTGGCGCTAGGGAAACTATTAACCAAAAGTAGTGCTCACAACTAGAGCTAGATCTTAAATAATTCGCTACCGATAGTATACTGTTTGTAAAATCTTGGGAAAAATCTACCGCATAGGCATCGCTGATTAGAAACAGTACCAATTGGAATTACTCAAAAAGGAATTATAAAACTCCCTGAGTAATTAAAAAACTGCAGAAAGCCATTAGACAAATACTGCAGAAGTTTTTACTGTAAGCCTATCTTTTTAATTCACGATGAGATTCCCCTCGTTCACACGAGTTCAGGGACATATCACACACGATTTTTGGAGCTACGAATCTTTTTCTACGAATTTATTACTCTGAAAAAGCCACTAACTAGTTCCATTAAACTGTACTAAACCTGACAGTAAAAGTCTGAACCAAAGCTACAGCGAGATTCTACAGGACTCACTGAACTCGTACATATTTTATTTTGCAATTTTTGGCCAAGCGGTTGAATTTCTACGCAATTTACAAGATTCTACCGAAATCTGCCAACTAAAGGTATTAACGAAATTGACCAGTCAATTGTGTCTGTTGACTGGTCAAAGCGTCTGCTGACTGGGCGCTGACTGGGCGTCTGACTAGTCAACGCCTGAGTCTGACCGGTCAACTAACGATCTAGGCCGCTGATCTGAGATCTGACGGTGGCTGCTGTCTTACCAGAAACGGATGGCGAAACGGACTCCGGACGGTGCGGCGAGCTCCGGACGGCGGTGGCGATCGGTTCCGGCGACGAGGTTTCTCCTGCGCGTATAAACAAGGTCAACTACGGGTCCGGGAAAAATAATCACGCGCGCACAAGACGGCGCGTACATGCATGTATGCGCCCATGCAATAACGCGTGGGTGCGCACATGCGATGACGCACGGCGAGCGCACACGACAGCGGCACGCGTAGCGAGGCTCGGCAGCGAGGCGAGCAGCAGCTGCGGCGGCGAGGTGGCAGCGGTGGGCGGCGCTGCCGCTGGTGGAGGCGGCGACGGCGGCGGTAGATGGCGGCGGCGGATGGAGGCGCGGTTGGCGGGAACGGAGAGAGGAGGAGGAGAGGGTGGCGGCGGCGTACCCGGCGAGGTCGACGACGGAGGGGGCGGCCGGCGGCGGCGTCCCTCGGGATCCGCGCGCGGGAGGCGGGATCGATGGCGACGGGGGTCGCGCGTGGGGGCAGGAGTGCGGCACGGAAATCGAGGGCCCAGGTGGGGTCCTCTTTAAGTAGTACCCTGCGCGAATTCTACTCAGAATCGGTCCAGAAATTGACTCCGATTCGGAAATCGGTCCAGATTTTCGGACCGTTTTCCGGCGGTTTACTAAAACGTCCGAGTCTTTTGCATACGAACTCCGATTGGAGCGATTCTCGCGCCTACGGGTTCGTATCGTCGAGGGGAACAACCTTCAGTCGAAGTTTGCGCGAAAACTCGAACCTACAGGGGTGGTTGTCGCAAGGCCTTCTAAAGCTTCCCGCAGGAACCTCGTAGCGAAGCAAGGTAGGGTTTTGAAGATAGCGTTTCGCCGAACCTTTCTACTCGACGGTTTTGCATGGAAAGATATGATGCAATGCTATGAATGATATGCAAGACCAAATCTAAAATTTGGGATGTGACAATTGCTCCCCCATACTCCATGGGGAAACCTCTTCTTTGAACTTGTCTTCATCATTCCATGAGCACGAGGATGGCAAGCTTCAAGCATGAGATCTTCTAGAGATGGCGCATCTTGAGCTCACCCTTCTTCATCCCTACTTGAGGTTGATCCATCTTGATGCAACTCTTTGCACATGTCTTGATCAACCTTCAAGCTCCTTCTTTCTTCATGATTCCAATGGGCACAAAGCCCTTGGACATTTCTTCATCTTCCAACCTTGAGACCAACACATGGCCCGAGTGATGCCAATGGACAAGCCTACAAGTGAAACTCAATTTACACATTAGTCCATAGATATTGTCATTAATTACCAAAACCACACATGGGGGCATACCTGCCCTTTCAGGTGGTTTGATACCACCCCCTCTCCAAACGAGACGTACTCCATGTTGGGAGGAACTCGGTAAAATATCGGTGTCCCCGCGTGCCTCGGTTATCTCTATACCCGAGCTCTTTACTTATGCACTTTACATTGTGATAGCCTTCGTGCTTGAAGTAATATATATCTTGCTATCACTTTGTTGCTTGTATTGCTTAACATAAGTTGTTGGTGCACATAGGTGAACCTTAGTTGTTCTAGGTTGTGCTTAACAAGGTAAACACTAGTTTTATTCCGCCTTTGTTGAGCCACTCTAGGAAAAGTTTTAATCGCCTATTCACCCACCTCTAGGCGACATCTGTATCCTTTCACAAGGACTATCTGAAAGATCACATGGATGTGATGCATCGGCGTGAGATGTTGGGTGAAGGAACACACCGTCAAGGCAACCTCACCATCGCTGGCGTCATCCAGAAAAGGGTGAGCAAATCCGTTATTTATTTATTCCCACCACTTTATTCAATATGTGTGATTATATATTTTATTTATCTTAATTCTTTGTCTTGCAGAAACTTGACAGGGGCAAGGACATCACTCACTTTCAGGATTTCTGTTCTATCCGGGAGGAGAAGAAACCCGAGGAGGGGAAGTCAAAGTGGATGACCCTAGGATTTGAGCTGAGGGTTGGAGAATATGAGACGAAGTACAAGGAGTCGCATGGCAAGAACTCAAAACCGCTTACGGAGCCCTTTGACCCTAAGGTTTCTATGCTAGCAGGAGACGACAAGAAGAATGGTCAATTATATGTTGACGACGGTTGCATCCCTGAGATATCCATTCCATCTAAGAGGCAACTCTATGGTGGTGGGAAGGGCTCGCGTATAGATACACGCCCACAACCTTCATAGGTCATGTGTAGCAGGATGCAGGTATGGTCTTCTTCATTGATTATTGATACACCCAATTTGCATCACCATTCTATATCATAATTTACCTCTATTCATTGATATTTGTCTTATTATGAGATATTACTTATGGCTTTTCATCTGTTTATGCATGTTGGATGATTCCTGGAGGATGGACTGCCGGAGTCTGGATTCTGATGGAAAAGACGGTGTTTTGGTGGAATTTTGCGAAGATCAGAAAATACCAGAAAAATATGGAAACATATTATTTTACCGGAAGACGAAGGAAGCCAGAAGGAGGAGCGAAGGGGGGCCTCAGGGGGCCCACACCCCCCTAGGCGCGGGCCCACCTGACCCCGTGCCTAGGGTGGGTTTGGCCCACCAGTTCGGCCTCCAAATCCGCCCCTTCGCCTATATGTTCCTTATGGAACCCTAACACCAGGGGAGCGACGACAGATAGACTTCCGCCACCTCTGGGAGGCCGAAAACACCAAGAGAGAAAGATCTCTCCGGCAGACAGATTTCTGCCAGGGGAATTCCTTCCCAAAGAGGGGAGACCGTCGCCATCAACACTGTCATCAAGCTAGGCTTCATCGGGATCATCATCATCATACAAACCATCATCTCCACCAACACCATCACTCCGTCCCGCTGTAACAATTGTGTTGGATATTGCTTTAGTTCGTTAGGGGAAACTTTCCCAGTGTTGATTACTATTGTACTTGATGCTTGTGAGTGGAACCATTGGATTATTGTTTATGTTCAGATTGTTATCCATTGTCATATCATCTTTGATATTGATCCATATGATGTCTTGTGAGTAGTTCGTTTAGTTCTTGAGGGCATGGGAGAAGTCATGTTGTTAGTAGTGAATCTGTGATGAGTTATTATTCAGTGGTTTAGTACTTAAGTTGTGGTGCTATTCTTCTAGTGGTGTCATGTGAACGTCGACTACATGACACTTCACCATTTATGGGCCTAGGGAATGCATTGTGTATTTGGTTACTAATCGTGGGGTTGCCGGAGTGACAGAAACCTGAACCCCCGTTAGGACACCTTTGCACAAGGGAGTGTAGGATCTCAGAGTTTAAGGCTGTGGTTAGATTTATATCTTAATTACTTTCCTGTAGTTATGGATGTTTGCAGGGGGTTTAATCACAAGTATGTATTAGTCCTAGGAGGAGCAGTATGTTAGCACAGGTTCACCCACACAACACTTACACACACCAAAGAAGAGTACTCAGCTATTTGCAGCGAAAGCACTTGACAGAATTCCCATGTGTCCCCGAGAACATTTGGTCCTTATAAGTATTTCCACCGGCTTGTCCTTTGCCAAGAAAGGATTAGGCCACTTGCTCTGTTTGTTCGTTACTTCTATTACTTGCTCTTTGTTTTGTTACTTTGTCAGAAAACCACTAAAAATCCGTTTGCTAAGTATTCACAGGGATTTCCTGCTCCATACCACTGTTTAGCATCTTATGCTCCTCGTTGGGACCGACACTCCTATTTATCGAAAGTACTACGATACACCCCCTATACTTGTGGGTCATCAAGACTATTTTCTGGCGCCGTTGCCGGGGAGTGAAGCGCTATTGAAGAGTGGAACTGGTAAGGGAACTTTTACTGTGAGTATTTCCTTTTGTTACTGTTTGTTTCTTTGTTTCCAATATGGATAACCCACTTGGTTTTCTGTTTGGGAAAACTACTACCACTGAAAGGCTAGTAGATAAACCACCGCCTGTTGAGATAGATCCTTTTAAGATACCCATGAGTATTGTTAATCGTGTCATGTATAATTATTATTTTGGGGATGGAACTGTCCATCCTGGTGATCACTTGCTTTATATCCATGAATTATGGGGGTTGTTTAAGTGTGCAGGTATCACAACTGAACAGGTGAAGAAGAAGTTACTGTCCATATCCTTGAAAGGGAGAGCTGAGGCATGGTATAAGCTGCTTAAGAATGGACAATCCATGGAATGGGAGGAAATGGCATATCTCTTTTACACTAAATTTTATCCTCCCAGTGAAATCCAAAAGGATAGAAGTCTTATATATAATTTTTGGCCTCTTGATGGAGAAAGTACAGCTCAAGCTTGGGGGAGATTGAAGCTGCTAATGCTTAAATGTCCTATTCATGAACTCCCTAACAATATTATTCTCAATAACTTTTATGCTAGACTTTCTCTTTAGGATAAAGTCTTACTAGATGCTTCTTGTGCTGGATCATTCACAAGTATGAAGAAAGAAGTTAAATGAGATCTCTTGGACCGTATTCAAGATAACACCGAAGCTTAGGATAATGACAAAGGAAGGAAGTCAGGTATAAACTATGATTATGAATGTATTAAATCTTTTATGGGAACTGATAACTTCCATGATATTAGAAATAAGTTTGGCCTTGATCCTCGAGTTCTTTCAGAATGTTTTAATGCTTTTGCCTCTTATATTGAGATTCCCAAGAAAGAGTGGGACAAGTACCATGCTCCTTATAAAGACGTTGTTACCCACGTTCCTGCTAGTGTAGAGGTTTGTACTGTTGATCCTATTTTGCCTGAACCTTATGTTGAGAAGATCCCTTTTCCCTCCAAGGTAAGGGAATACTCTATTTTGGCTAATGTGGTTAGCAAAATCTCAAAGAAAACTGTAGGTTCCAATGAGCTTATTGATATCGAGCCTGTGGTAGCTATTGTGAAAGATCTTGTCACTAGAAATATAGAGGATGAGTATATTGTCTTTTGTGAAGACGCTACTAATATTGTTTCTCATCCTAAGAAAGTTAGAAAAGCTAGTGTGCCCGTGCTCTCTGTTAAAATTGGTGATCTTATGGTTTATGTGATATTGGTGCTAGTTCTAGTGCTATCCCTTATGAGCTTTACAGGGAAATTATGCATGAGATTGGTCCTTGTGAGCTTGAAGACATTGATGTGGTTATTCACCTTGCCAATAGAGAGAAAGTTTGCCCCATTGGTATTGTAAGAGATGTGGAGGTTCTTTGTGGTAAGGTTAAATATCCTGATGATTTTCTAGTACTTAGTAAAGAAGCTAGTAAAACCTATCCTATCATGTTTGGTAGACCCTTCCTTAATACTTGTGGGGCTATCATAGACTGTAGGAAGGAAAAAGTTTTGACTAAGTTTGATGGAGCATCTTATGAGTTTAATTTTTCTAAATTTTCCAAAACCCCTGATGAAAATGAATTACCTGATGAGGATTTCAAGTTGAACAACTGTCTTCTATTTCTCTTGTTCCTAACAATGCTTTGCAGCAGTTCATGGAAGATCATGAAAGTGATACCTTTATGAAGGAAAGAGATGAGATTGATGAGGCTTTCCTTCGTCAGCCTAAGTTACTTAAGCATAATTTACCTGTGGAAGATTTGGGTACCACACTACCACCCAAAGGGGATCCTGTTTTCGAATTAAAACCTTTACCCGATGATCTTAAATATGTTTATATTGATGATAAGAAGATATATCCTATTATTATTAGTTATAAACTTTTAGGGAAGGAAGAAGAAAGGCCATTGGGGGTATTGAAGAAGCACCGAGGAGCTATGGGTTATACTCTTGATGATTTAAAAGGAATTTATCCCACTATATGTCAGTATGCTATTAATATTGAGCTGATGCAAAGCCAGTTGTTGAGCACCAGCGTCGTCTAAATCCTAAAATGAAGGAAGTGGTAAGAAATGAGGTATTAAAACTCCTTGATGGTGGTATTATTTATCCTATTGCTGATAGCCAATGGGTTAGCCCTGTTCATTGTGTTCCCAAGAAAGGAGGAATCACCGTTGTGCCTAATGAGGATAATGAGCTTATACCCTAGAGAGTAGTAGTTGGCTATAGAATGTGCATTGATTTTAGAAATATTAATAAAGTTACTAAGAAAGATCATTATCCTTTGCCATTTATTGATCAAATGCTTGAGAGGCTGTCCAAAATGACTCACTTTTGTTTTCTTGATGGTTATTCTGGGTTTTATCAAATCGTGTGAAATCACAGGACCAGGAGAAAACCACTTTCACTTGTCCTTATGGTACTTATGCTTATAGTTGTATGCCTTTTGGTTTATGTAATGCCCCTGCTACCTTTTAGATATGTATGTCTGCTATCTTTCATGGTTTTTGTGAAGAAATTGTGGAGGTTTTCATGAACGATTTTTCCGTCTATGGAACTTCTTTTGATAACTGTTTGCACAAACTTGATAAAGTTTTGCAGAGATGTGAAGAAACAAACCTTGTTTTTAACTAGGAGAAATGTCATTTCATGGTTAATGAAGGAATTGTTCTTGGACATAAGATCTCTGAAAGAGGTATTGAAGTTGACACAGCCAAAATTGAAGCAATTGAGAAGATGCCTTGTCCTAGGGATATCAAAGGTATTCGTAGTATCCTTGGTCATGCTGGTTTCTATAGGAGATTTATTAAAGATTTCTCCAAAATTTCAAAGCCCCTTACTAATATTCTTCAAAAAGACGTACCTTTTGTTTTTGATGATGATTGTAAGGAAGCTTTTGAAACTTTGAAGAAAGCTTTAACAACTTCTCCTATATTCCAACCACCTGATTGGAGTTTACCTTTTGAAATCATGTGTGATGCTAGTGACTTTGTTGTGGGTGCTGTCCTTGGACAACATGTTGACAAGAACCTAAATGTTATTCATTATGCTAGCAAGACTCTAGATGCTGCTCAAAAGAATTATGCTACTACTGAAAAGGAGTTCCTGGCTGTAATCTTTGCTTGTGATAAGTTTAGACCTTATATTGTTGATTCTAAGGTTACTATTCATACTGACCATGCAACTATTAAGTACCTTATGACAAAGAAGGACGCTAAGCCTAGGCTTATAAGGTGGGTGTTGCTTTTGCAAGAGTTTGATCTGCATATTGTGGATAGGAAAGGTGCTGATAATTTATCTCGTTTGGAAAACATTTCTTTTGACCCTTTGCCTGTTAATGATAATTTTCCAAATGAGCAGTTAGCTGCAATAAAGGTATGTCCACATGAGAATCCTTGGTATGTTGATTATGCTAACTTTATTGTTTCCAAGTATTTGCCTCCAACCTTTACAATACAACAAATAAGGAAATTCTTCTATGATCTAAGGCATTACTTTTGGGATGACCCACACCTATATAAGGAGGGAGTAGATGGCATTATGAGAAGATGTGTTCCAGAATTTGAACAACAAGAGATATTGAGAAAATGTCATGGCAGTGCTTATGGAGGACACCATGATGGGGATAGGACTGCACAGAAGGTTTTACAATCTGGATTTTATTGGCATACTCTTTTTAAAGATGCAAGGAAGTTTATCTTATCCTGTGATGAATGCCAACGAGTAGGTAACATCTCTAGACGCAATGAAATGCCTATGAATTATTCTCTTGTTATTGAACCTTTTGATTGTTGGGGATTCGACTTTATGGGGCCTTTTCCTCCTTCAAAAGGGTATACCCATATTCTTGTTGCTGTTGATTATGTTACAAAGTGGGTAGAAGCCATACCTACGAGTAGTGCTGATGGTAAGACCTCTTTGAAAATGCTCAAAGATGTCATTTTTCCTAGGTTCGGTGTACCTAGATATCTCATGACCGATGGAGGCTCCCATTTTATTCATGGGGGTTTTAGAAAAACTCTCGCTAAGTATGATGTAAACCACAAAATAGCTTCAGCTTATCACCCACAAACTAGTGGGCAAGTAGAACTTTCCAATAGGGAAATTAAATCTATCTTGCAGAAGACTGTCAATAGGTCTAGAAAAAATTGGGCTAAAAAGTTGAATGACGCTTTGTGGGCTTATAGATCTGCTTATAAAAATCCTATGGGGATGTCTCCTTACAAAATGGTCTATGGGAAAGCTTGTCACTTGCCTTTAGAATTAGAACACAAAGCCTATTGGGTAGTGAAAGAGTTGAATAGAGATTTTAGACTTGATGGTGAGAAGAGACTGATCGATTTGAGTAATCTAGATGAGTGGAGAGGGGAAGCTTACGAAAATGCTAGGCTCTTTAAGGAAAAAGTAAAAAGATGGCATGATAGGAGAATTCTCAAAAGGGAGTTCCATGTTGGTGAGAAAGTTCTTTTATATAGGTCTCGTCTCAGATTTTTTGCAGGGAAACTACTCTCCAAATGGGAAGGACCTTTTGTTATCAAGGAAGTGTACCGTTCAGGTGCCATCAAAATCTCTTCTATGAAGGATGACACAGCACATGTTGTTAATGGTTAAAGACTAAAGCATTATATTTCTTGAGATTCTTACAATGAAGAAGTGGACGTTATTCAAATGGTGACTCCAGAAGAATTTATCAAAAACCAAACACCAGAAACTGTAGAGTTCGTCTTCAAATAGGTAAAGAGTGGTGAAAACAGAAGGTTTGCGAATCTCCAATCTCTTTATATTTTTTATGTTTTTAATACATAAGGGAAGTTACGAGACAAAATTGAAGAGGAAACGGAGCCCAGGGTGGACAAACCCACCCCAGGCATGGGCCTAGCCTGGCCACGCCTGAGGGGGGTGTTCCACCTCTAGACTCCATCTCCGCTTTGTTTCCGTGTCAAAACCTTCCTTATGTATTGATTCTTCGTAATATATAACCCCCCGGGTTTCCCGAGGTTTGTGCATCATGTTCTCGTCGTGTTTTCGTTTCAATCTGTTTCTGTCAGGAAATCTTCTCAAGTTTAGAGCACCACCGCCTCCGCCAACAACAAAGGCAAGAAGCCCGTGGAGATAGAGTTGGCAGAACACCACCACAGAAGGAGTGAATCGTCATCAGGTTTTGCACCCCCTTGGCTTGTTCCAAGATTGGGGGAGTGCCGCGGTATCACCGCCATTATCCTTCATATTTTACCTTTTTAAGTGGATTCATATCTGTGGTAGAGAAGTTATCTTATAGTTTAGTTTGCATGTGGAAGTATCTCTCCTTTAGTTGATTATCTATGTATCCCTTGGTGTGAGTGCCTTTATTGGAATATTATTAATGAGAAGTCTCATCTTTTACTTTTTGCACTTCTTATTTTTTAGTTTGGAATCTCTATTATATGATGGATCTTGTTGTTCAGTATTGGCACCACTTTGGGGATCATCAAGTGGATCTAAATTGGTTTTGGCAAACCGAGTTTTGGTCAGTGGCATTAGTTTGAAAGAAAAGAAAGAAAGGAAAAGCTTACAGGTATTTGGTATCAATTGTTTTCTTTCTTGTTGGCTCATAACCTTAGTATTCTTTATTTAAGATTCTTTTGTGTTTTCAAGGAAGATCGCATGTTTGGCTTTATTACTTGTATGTTTGCTTGCTTCTTTCAACTCTCTTGCTTGCTACCCAGCCTTGCTAGCCATAAACCTGTTTTGAGAGGGCATACTTCTCATGTTTCCAAAACCCTTTGAACCAAAAACTTTTGCCACTTGTGTCCATCATATCTACCTAATAGCTATTGCTATTCCTAGTAAATTCTCAAGCTTCATCTACCTTTCGAATTAAAAAAGTATTTTGTTATGAGAAAACTAGTTAGTAAAGCTCTCACGAACTTGATGGCACACTTTATTTACTTTCCCCTAATAAACTTGAACCATTGTGGACATCAAAGTTGTATATGCTTGCATCTATACGTTGGGATTAGCAGAACCGTGCTGTCACGGGGAACGTTTTCAACATTGCACTTGTACCTTGTCGTACATAGTTGATATCGTGCTCTTTTGTTTATGGATGTCAACGGTATGAAATAAAGAGGGAACTTGTAAGTCCATGGAGTTTGTATTATGTGTTAGAGAAACGCCTGGGCCGCTAGCCTAAGACATGCTTGATCATGGTGGAAACTTGCAGCATCACCATAGTGAGCTATCTATAAAGCATCCTCAATAAAAAGCTATGCATATGGTAAATAAAAAGATTGCTGAGATGCTCATTTTGTGCTTGCCTTGTCATTTTGGTTATGGGAAAGCTCCTGTGCCATGTGCAAGGGGTACCCCGTTGGCGGTTCCCAATGATATGCAAATACTTACAATGACAAGAACTTACCTGGACCCAAAGTTGAGTATGCATGAGGAGTGGCCCTCATATTCAAGGGACACGAGATTGCCAACTTATATTTCATCAAGCATATACTCCATCTTTGTTCACTTTAACCCTAATCATCTCAAGATGCTTATGATAGGGGCAGTGAGGGCTCAAAGCTAGTAAGTATCATAATCTTTTGAAAGCTCTTTATGACTTGTAATCCCTGCTACCCTCTATAAAGGGACCTTTCTCCTAGTTACCAGTTGAGTCAGTAAACCCACTTCCTCTCTATATCCAGCAAGCTTATGAGTTGTTGTGTTTCAAGCATTCATATGGTGATTTATTCAATCATGTTCTTTATCTTCCTTGTTTGCACAAAAGTCTTATCTATTGATTATTACTTTGAAAGCCTTCACTTGTAAAAAACCTTTTTGAGCAAAGAGTGCTCCCGTTTTGAAACTTCTACAAAAAGCTTTTGTGAAATTGTTTATCAGGTGTTCTCTGACCAAGAACAAGTTTGCCAATTCCAATTATGATTTATCTTTATGTATCTCTATTGTGACTGCTATACTTGGTTGCAAGCTAAGTTATATAATGGTGAGTTGCTTTCTTCTATGAGTTGTGCAAGGGTAAGTGTGATGCTTCTTGTTCATATTATTTTTATCGACACTTCACTCCATAAACCCGTGGACATGTTTACTGAGCTCAGTATTCGCTTAGGGACAAGCGAAGTCTAAGCTTGGGGGATACGCCCAATTTGCATCACCATTCTATATCATAATTTACCTCTATTCATTGATATTTGTCTTATTATGAGGTATTACTTATGGCTTTTCATATGTTTATACATGTTGGATGATTCCTAGAGGATGGACTGCCGGAGTATGGATTCTGATAGAAAAGACAGCGTTTCGGTGAAATTTCACGAAGATCAGAAAAATACCAGAAAAATATGGAAACATATTATTTTACCGGAAGACGAAGGAAGCCAGAAGGAGGAGCGAAGGGGGGCCTTAGGGGGCCCACACCCCTAGGCGCGGGCCCACCTGACCCCGCGCCTAGGGTGGGTTTGGCCCACCTGTTCAGCCTCCAACTGCGCCCCTTCGCCTATATGTTCCTTACGGAACCCTAACACCAGGGGAGCGACGACAGATAGACTTCCGCCGCCTCTGGGAGGAGGAAAACACTGAGAGAGAAAGATCTCTCCGGCAGACAGTTTTCTGCCGGGGAATTCCTAGGAGGGGCAGTATGTTAGCACAGGTTCACCCACACAACACTTACAAACACCAAAGCAGAGTACTTAGCTATTTGCAGCGAAAGCACTTGACAGAATTCACATGTGTCCTCGAGAACGTTTGGTCCTTATAAGTATTTCCACCGGATTGTCCTTTGCTAAGAAAGGATTGGGCCACTTGCTCTGTTTATTCGTTACTTCTGTTATTTTCTCTTTGTTTTGTTACCTTGTCATAAAACCACTAAAAATCCATTTACTAAGTATTCACAGGGATTTCCTGCTCCATACCACTGTTCAACACCTTCTGCTCCTCGTTGGGATCGACACTCCTATTTATCAAAAGTACTACGATACACCCCCTATACTTCTGGGTCATCAATTATACAATAATTGACTATATGTTTGCATTGTAACGATGATGATGAAATTGTGATAACACGATGTAGGATCAACTAGAGGAGGATCGGAGAAAGCAAGAGGAGGTCGAGCAAAAGGTTCTCCAAATGCAGGAGATGTGGGTTGAGCAACAACGAGAAATGCATGCTAGGTTCGCAGCCTATGATGCGCAATTTCAGGTGAGTTCTTTCCCATAAGACTGGATGGCTAACTCCATTCAACTTATGAACCTTACCTTCTCAAAATGGATTTACATCTCTTAGCTTCCGCGAATGGCACATATCCTCCTGTTCTTCCACCTTTTCCTTCGATGAACTTCAAATTTGTAAGTCGTGTTGCATCTATTCAATAGTCCATCTTATTGTGACATGTTTAACGTCTCATAACCGTTTACCATGTTTTGTAGGGAATGCCTTCGGTCGGATCGAACAACAACCCGGCCCCTCCGGAGGATGAAAGCCCTGTGACGCCTACCACTACGAGCGCGCCCATGCTAACTCTAGACAACCCGAACATTAGGAGGCAACTTTGTGAGTTCCCACATTCTTTGTCAATTTTGTGCTTGTATACATTTTGTGTCAAATTATACCAAGTCCTTACCATATAGCTACATAGATACCAAGTTTTATGGTTGTTCCAAATGTACCCTTGTGAGAATCATGTCAGTATTCTTCGGAGAATCATCTTACCATATACATAGATACCAAGTCCATATAGCTACATAGATAAAAAAAATTGA
Organism: Avena sativa; assembly: GCA_916181665.1. Lineage (NCBI taxonomy): Eukaryota > Viridiplantae > Streptophyta > Magnoliopsida > Poales > Poaceae > Avena > Avena sativa. The sequence continues at coordinate 54,959,798 of OV702284.1, read as the reverse complement.
ATTTTGCTTGTGCCAAACTATACCATGTTAGAGTCGTGTCAATATTCTTACCATATAGCTACATAGATACCTACATAGCTAGATAGATAATAAATTACAATATGCTAGTGCCAAAATTTACCTTATTAGTATCATGTAAATATGTTTGTTAGAATCATCTTACCATATAGCTACATAGATAATAAATTACAATTATGCTAGTGCCAAATTTTATCTTATTAGTATCATGTAAATATGTTTGTTATAATCATCTTACCATATAACTACATATATACCTAGTTTAAACTTTGTAAGATTACATCATTTTTACTCATGCTTGTGTGTTTTGCACTTTGTAGGATTATATCGAGGAATCCTATGTTGTGGTGGAACATGCTCGTCGTTGATGGAGCTATGTACCACATGCTAGAGGACTTGTGTGCCACTTGGTTGTGTTGATGGATATGTGAACTTGAATTCAAGCGTTTATTGAACTTGTGAACTTTGTATGCATGTTTGATGTACTAGTGCACTTGTGAACCTAGGCTTATTAGTATCTTGTGAACCTATTATGTGAGTTCTTGCTGTGAAATATGTCTGTTGTGAGCCTACATATGAGTTCTTGCTGTGATATTTGTTTTAAAATGCAGGATATAATAGAAAACAGCATGAACCTGCCAATTTTTCGTGGACGTTGCCGTGTATCTCAGGAAATACACTCGGCAAAGAACATATCTTTGCCATGTATCCCAGGAAATACACTCGGAAAAGAGTATGTCATTGCCGTGTATCCTAGGACATACACTCGGCAAAGAGCATGCCATTGCCGTGTATCCTAGGCAATACACTCGGCAAAGAGAAAGCTTTTGCCGTGTATTACCCGAGAAGACACATTGTGTTGCGATAGAAATACTCGGCAAAGCATATAAGGCGGCGTGTCTCAATCCAGTGAATGGGGCGACGTGGAGTAATCCTAGCCGTTTTTCTTTGCTGTGTGTCTAACGGAGACACTCGGCAAAAGCTTGACGCCGACTTCGTCTGGCGCGCCGTGAACGTATCATTTGACCGAGTATGCGACTGGTAGACACTCAGCCGGGAGTTAAACACTCAGCAAAGTTGTGTTTACCGGCGGGATGTACGCTGTGAACTATTTATCGAGTGTAAACACATGGCAAACATTTGCCGAGTGTATTTTGGCCTTTGCTGTGTATTTTAAATACTCAGTAAAAAATCGTTTTCCTGTAGTGTATAAACGAAATACGATTTCATTGATTTTTTTTCTTTTCTGATTATGGAAGTATGCGCCGCATTAGATAGTTTCTAAGATGCAACATTGTTAAACTAACTGCACAGATTTAAGAAACTCCAACGGCTACAAGTATTGACCTTCTGGTACTTGTGCATCAAAGTTGAAACTTGGATATTTGTTTTTCAGTTATCCCAAGAGATGTGGTGTAATGTTGAGTTGTTATATACCTTAGTACATGTACAGTGGTAGAAATATAAGTCTTTCCTTAACACTCCATCATTTAGACAAGACAATGTCGGCTGAGCTACCTTCTAAAAAGATAGAACCTCGGTACCCAAGGTCGGTCATCTCTTTTTCATTGATACCCTTGCTTCAAATAGGTTTCCCCGGAGCCCAACATCTCCCGAATCACCCTCTCTCACTTCTCCCCCCTCATCTCTCTCGTGCTGCTACATTATCTGAGCAAGGATCGCCGGAGACCGGGCCCCTCCCTGGTCCTCTCCACTAGACTAGCCGGTTGGAGTTGGGAAGGGGGAGGCGCCGGAGTATCTAGGAGTAGGTTTCTTCTTTCTAGTTTGCTGGTAGTGGGAACTTTGCTCGGATGAGGAGTTCTAGATCATGGCAGCCAGATCTGGAGCCTAGGGTTCACCAGGCCGGTGCTCGAGCTCCGCCAGTTGGAGCAGAGGACCTCAAGGGCGACCACCGCATCGTTAAATAAAGTCGTCGGCCCTCCTATGGTGTGTGAGCGCTGTGTTGCTCTGCTTCACCTCGCTGTCCATGGTGGTGCGTGGGGGGAGCAAAGCGACGTGCAACATGGGGTGCTGGAGCTTGTCCTGGCCAACCGTGGCGGCGAGGAGGAGGCATTTTGTGGTGTGCTGCCCCTGCATCGACAACATCGGTCTTCTCTAGCGCCGGTACCTGTAAGATACGCCTCTCCCTTCTTCTTCCTCTGGACAGCCATGGTGGAGATGTGAGAAGGGGTCAGGAGTTGGTGCTGGAACGACTGTATCGACGCCAACAGGACTTATCAAAGCTCAAGCTGCGGTAGTTCTCAAGCGACAACGAGGAGTGCCGCCGCTATCCTTGTCCAAGGGGGGGTGCTCTGCACCTCGAGAGATGTGACTACGAGGATTTTTCCTCCTCCAGGCACTGCATCGAGATAAAAAATGCATCGAACACTACTAGAAAAACAGCTATAGATAATCCACGCACATGTGGAGCACATGGTAGGCAGTGCCCCACATGTAAATAGCCGTGGCGCACGGCTGAGAAGTGTCCCACGAGTAAGTCGCGTACTTGTGGCGCACGTGTCACAGGTGCACTAGCACTACGTCTGGGGCAGGGCACAGGTGATCGCATGCCACTTACCCGTGGGACACCACTTAGTGGATCGCCTTTTAAGTTTTGTAAAAATAAAATAAAATGAAAGGCACTTTAAAAAATATAATCCATTTAGATATAGGGAGGTAATGTGATCTAGTTTGTAGGAAAATTGACAAACATGAATTCTGACTTTTTCTGCAAAAAAAAAGTCATGCCACGGTAAAACGGCCATAACTTTTGCATACGATATCGAAAAAACGTTTAATACATCATAATGACGAGCACGAAATTTCGCATCCGCTCGCAACCACCTCTGGTCATTTAGTGATTATTTAGGTTATAAAAATTCAAACAGAGCAAAAAGTTACGGCAAAAAGAACTTTTTCCTGCAGAAAAAAATGGAGGTCACTTATCCGTGGCGCACCACCATGTAGTGCGCCAGGAGTAAGTGTGGGCGGGATTCGAAATTCGAATCCAGCCGTCCACCTACCCCCTCTCCTTTTTACCTCCCATTCTTCTCCTTCTCCTTCCATTCTCCTCCCTTCTCCTTTTCCTTTTCCTTTTCCTTCTGCTCCTCCCTTCTCCTTCTCATTTTCCTTTTCCTTCTCCTTCTCCTCTCTATGGCTTCCTCTCTCCGGCCTCCTCTCTCCGGGCTCCTTGCTTTGGCCTTGTCCTCCTTGTAGTATGACGGCGACAGCGGCCTTCTCCTCCTCCTTTTAGTGACGATGGCAACCTCCTCCTACTCCGACGGCGGTCTGCTCCTCCGCCTTGTAGTGAGTGACGACGGCAATGACGGCCTCCTCCTCCTTGTAGTGGCGATGACGGCCTCCTCCTCCTCCTCCTTGTAGTGACGACGACGGCCTCCTCCACCTCCTTGTAGTGATGATGGCGACCTCTCCGACGAGGCAACGACGCGACCTCTCTGACGAGGCAACGACGATGACCGCTCCGACGAGTGGCGATCACGGCGGCGAGATCCAGATCTTCCGTTTTTTTTGAAATTTGATTTTTTTTACCCGTGGTGCACTTGTATCCCTACCCATGGCGCATCGGGTGGTGTGCCACGGATTACTTTCTTTACCCATAGCGCACCATGCAGTTGTACCCATAGCGCGAATCTTGTGACGCACCGTAAATACACTACGGGTGCCCAAAATCGATACGCTACTGATAGGCTTTTCTCTAGTAGTGGAAATAGCAGCAGCCCATAGACCCATGAGTCCAACACGTCTTACCCCACGAGTCTAGCGATGGCGAGGATGGAAAAATGCATGGAAGTAGCAACAGCCTATCGGCCCACGGATTCACCCGTCTTAGAGCATCTCCACTAGGCTACCAGGACGCCGATCCGGAGCCGAAAATAGGTCCGGACGCCAAAATTTTGGCCAGTAATGTATCCAGGAACCTCTTTTTGTCCGGATTTGGGCCAACTTTGGTCCGGCCTACCCAGGCCATACCCTGGATTCTGGGTACGCCCTGGGAACGCCGGACGAAGCGAATTCGGCGAGTGGACCCGCCCAGTCAGCATATATTCGCTCTTATTCATCCAAAGTTTGCCCAAAGTTTGTCCATATTCGCCCAAAGTTCGCCCATATTCGCCCAAAGTTCGCCCATATAGACCATATTCGTCCAAAGTTCGTCCATATAGACCATATTCGCCCAAAGTTCGCCCAAAATTCGGGCATATTCGCTCAAAGTTCGTCTGTATCGCCCATATTCGTCCAAATTTCGCCCAAAGTTCATCCATATAGACCAGATTCGCCCAAAGTTCGCCCAAAATTTGGGCATACTCGCCCAAAGTTGGTCCGTATCGACCATATTCTCCCAAATTTCGCCCATATAGACCATATTCGTCCAAAGTTCACCCAAAATTCGGGCATATTTGCTCAAAGTTCGTCTGTATCGCCCATTTTCGCCCAAAGTTCGCCCATAGTTCGTCCATATCGCCCATATTCGCCCAAAGTTCGTCCATAACGACCATATTCGCCCAAAGTTCGTCCAAAGTTTGCCGAAATTTGTTAAATTTTAGCCAAACGCGGAAACTCGCCTGGATACGCGAGTGGAAAACTGAGCGTACCCAGGCCGAAATCAAGTTTCGTCCGGCCAAACAAAGATCCGGATTTCGTCCTGAGTTCACCCAACGAGTGGATATGCTCTTACTCCACTGCATCGGCATCTAATCTAACCTAGCTCAACTCAACCCCATGTTCTCTTAGAAAAATAACCCCACGTCGGCAGCTCCCCGGTCCTCACGCGACGACTGTTGGAATTAATCTTGTTATTAGTGTTAAGTTCAGGTGATTAAATCATGTTTTATTTTGTAGCTGCGTTACTTGTAACACTAGAAGCTGCGGTTGTGTTTCATAGACGTGTCCGTACACATGCAAAGCTATTAGGGTTAGTAAGTTGCATCTATTATTAGTTAGAGAAGTGGGGCATGTTGCATGGATAAAACCATGCATAGTTAGCTGAGTCATGATGGATCCTTGATGGTCGTAGTAGACTTGGTACATGCATGGTAGTTAGCTACATATATGGATAAGCTAGTGGGTTGGTACCGTGCATGTGGTCATGCGTGAGCTTAGGATCAGCATGGAGAGTGAAGACGTGTGAGTCTAGCATGTATTGCCTATTTAAGTCAGACCAAGTGAATGAGAGAAGTGTGGCCTGCGGGCAGAGTAAAAATGTAGCCAATATGGTCTCACCGGAAGGAAGATGCAAAGCAAATATTCTCCTTGGTGGTGTGTGTTTTCCTTGTCTTTCTCATGGCATGTGTTCTTGTGAGAGAGACAAGTGAGATCAGAGAGAGAAGGTGCTGCGTGTGACGCACGCCTCGACGACTAGGGAGCTCGACCTGCGGCCGTTCTTCTCCAGCAAGCCGCCGCCTCCTGCCGCAACACGCAACGCCGCGCCTTGCTTCGCCCCTGCCCGTTCTTCACTTCTCCTCCGACGATGTCAGTCACGCCGCCGGAAAGTCAGCCACCAGGTAAGACCTTAAGATCCATTCTGTTCCTTCTTATTTTAGTGAACAAGCGATGCTATCAGTAGGTAGGTGCACCAATTCATCATGTCCTAGTTCGATTTGCGGTTGCTGGCTATATATGGATCCTCTGCTCTCTGCACGTTCTGTTCCTTCTTAGTTTAGTTCTTTTGTTCTGAAAAATCAACAACGGGCAAGATTTGATATTGGTACTGCATTATCCCGAATGATATTTTTCTGAAATCTGAACAGTGAATACTCATTTGGCTCTGCAATCTGCTAAATGATGTTGTTTTAGGCAGTAACCATGTGTCCATGACACACTATCATCTTGCTTTGTTTCTGAATACACATTAATTGTGCTAAAACGCAGCTAGCTGTCACAGATAGATCCGTGAATGTTCGATCGCTGGCTTTACCATCCGTGCGTTGCTTTGGTCCGCATTGACTGTCCGAACCGCATTGGGTGGGCTATTTTTTTTTGTCGCAGTGTCGCTAAATATAGTTGTTACTATATTTGTTTCAAAAAAAAAAGTTGTTACAGTATTTTTTTTGGGTCGTGTTTTCTTTTGGGCCTAAAAATAGTGTGTGTGGATGTGGCCGTTTTGAATAGAAAATAGCATGAATATTTTTAGGGAATCTCTATTGCACATCGACCATGACATAACTTATGTCATAGTCGGCTGATTTTAGCGAATTTCGTTCTAGCCCGTTGCACCCCTTAGACCCGCGTATTTTATGGTTGGGCCTTTTGTTGTGTTGTTGGGATTTTCTTGTTGTTATTGTTTGTAGATTTCCTGCATTCATGTTTTGTTGATTAAACTTGTTGGGTTGGAACTTGAGTTTTTGGGCTCTAAAAAAATACAAGAAAACTTCATGATCGTTTCTCTGAAAATCTCAACCATTTCTAGGACAGAAATTACGTCAAAACCCCTACCGCCTAATCACTCTCCAGGTCGAGATCGATGTGGAACCTTCCCCTCTATCTCTTTCTCTTCTCCTCCGATGAACAAAAAGTAAGAGAAAAGGGGAAGAACGAAGATGCGGATCTGACAAGTGAAACGCAAAAAAAGTAGGCTACAAAGGGAGATTCTACGGGGAAGCGGATCATGGATTTAGTCCAGGGCACTCACCATGGTAATCCCAGTGTTTTCATTCTTTGATCCCCTAGTGCTTGAATAGCCTGATAATCTTTTGGCAAATGACCGTATTATCGCAACAACAAATCCTTAGTTGCAAACCTAGTTGCAACCCTCCCTTTCTCACGAGAAAATAAACCAATTTCTAATTAAAATAGTAATTCTCAATCAAAATATTATACACAAATCATGGAAAACTAAAAGAAATTATTGCCAAAAATTATTACATGCAATTATTGCCAAAATTATTACATGCGACTTATTGCAAAAATTTGAAATAAATTTATATCACACGTGAAACTATGCAAAATGATAAAGAAAAATCTATTAATTAAATAATACTAAAAATACATGTTAATTATTCCTCTTCTTTGTTCACCACTAGAAATGATGTTCTAGTTACCTTTACACTTGTGTACATCGAGTGTGATGTATACTACTATTACATCAGTTACATCAACAATTGCAACAATAAGGTCGTTTGTTTTTAACATGCGATGCCAACAAATTCTGTCCAATTATAAGGGAACCTATGATATTCTCTATCAGTATTGTATGTTCTATGCATAACTCTATCGTCCAAACCAAAATGTGCCGACCCTCTGTCTATGATTTCAAATGTAGTAGGAACACCTCAATAGGTACTTCCTACCAAAAATCAAATACGAAAATTATCCTGTTAAAAAAATTATGCTGAGAAGATGCGAATAAGAGATAATACACAAGAAACAAAAAAGAAACTAACCAAACGATAAATGTCATCAAGATCAAGTCTGTACACATAAAATTTAGGAACGAAATCATCGTCCCTGGGCCTTATCTTTTCAGCATACATGGCTCACACCCGTTTGCTAAAGACGAGCCTTCAATATTTAGAGGTATTCAATATACCATATGGGTGTGATCCATACCTGCTTGATACACATTTTGAAGATATCCATGATGTTAACTAATCGAAAATGAAGAGCATAGTTAATACCATGTATGCTGAAAAGATGAGGCTCGGGGATGATGATTTTGTTCCTAAGTTTTATGTGTACAGGTTGATCTTGATGATATTTATCGTTTGGTTATTCTATTTTATTTCTCATTTTGTGTATTATCTCCCATTCTCATCTTATAGGCATAACTTTTCAGTATTTGATTTTTGACAGGAAGTACCAATTGAGATTTTTCCGACTACATTTGAAATCCCAGAAAAGACAGAGGGTCATCTTGTTTTGGTTGGTATGATAGAGTTGTGCATAGAACATAAAAGATCGATGGACAATATCTTAGGTTCCATTATAATTCGTCTGAATTTGTTGGCATCGCATGGTTTAAAACAAATGACCTTATTGTTGCAATTGTTGGTGTAACAGAAGGATACATCACACTCGATGTACACAAGTGCGAAGTCAATTAGAATGCCATTATTAGTGGTGAGCAAAGGTTTGGAACTAAGGATTTGTTTTTGCACTATTCTGAGCTACATCTTGACTTGAAACTGGCTTTTTCGAGGGGAGATAGGGTGTTCCAACTATATTTGTAACTAGAGATTTTTACTTTTTAATACGAGTTGCATTTAGACTTGAAACTGGCTATTCTTAGGGGGACTGTAACTAGGTTTGCAACTGGGGATTATTTCTTTTAATACGAGTTGCATTTTGGACTTGAAAGTGGCCTTTCTCAAGTTAGTTTTTGTGATCCTAACAAGTTGCATGTGCACTTCAAACTGGCTTTTCTCGGGGGAGGGGGAGTTGCAACTAGAGATTTTTTCTTTTTTAAGATGATTTGCATATGGACTTGAAACTGTTTTTTCTCATGTTAGTTTTTGCGATCCCAACGAGTTGCATGTGCACTTGAAACTGGATTTTCTCGGGGGATGGGGATGCAGGGGGACTTGCAACTTGGTTTCCAACCAAGAATTTGTTTTTGTAGTCACTGTTTGTTTTAGTTCGAGTTGCACCTCGACTTGAATCTGTCTTTTTCCTAGGAGGGAGGGGAGATGCAACTAGATTTGTAACTAGGGATTTTTTGCTTCTAATACGAGTTGCATTTGGACTTGAGACTGGCTTTTTCTCGGGTTAGTTTTTGTGATCCCAACGAGTTGCATGTGCACTTGAAACTAGCTTTCCTCTAAGGAGGGGAGGGTAGTTGCAACTAGGGATTTTTGCTTTTTTAAATACAAGTTGCATGTAGACTTAAAATTGGCTTTTTATCGAGACAAGGGAGGGAAGTTGCAACTAGATTTATAACTGGGGATTTTTTTTAATGTGAGTTGCATTTGGATTTGAAACTGATTTTTCTCTAGTTAGTTTTTGTGATTCCCACAAGTTTCACATTCACTAGAAACTGGTTTTTCTCGAGGGAGGGGGAGGGGAGTTGCAACTAGATATTTTTGCTTTTTAATACGGGTTGCATGTGGACTTGAAACTAGTGTTTTGTCAGGTTAGTTCTTGTGATCCAAACAAGTTACAAGTGTGCTTGAAACTGGCTTTTCTCACGGGGGGTGCATCTAGGTTTGTAACTAGGGATTTTTGCTTTTTAATACAAGTTGCATGTGAACTTGAAACTGGCTTTTTTCCGAGTAAATTTTTGTGATCCAAACGAGTTGCATGTACACTTGAACTGTCTTTTCTTGGGGGAGGGGGAGGGGTTTGCAACTAAGGTTTTGTTTTCATAGTGACCCTTCATTTTACTATGAGCTGCATCTTGACTTGAATCTGGATTTTTATCGGCTGGGGGGAGGAGAGTTGTAACTAGATTTGTAATTGGAGATTTTTGCTTTTTTAATACGAGTTGTATTTGGACTTGAAACTGGCTTTGGGGGGGGGGGGTAATTTTTGTGATCCCAACAAGTTGCATATGCACTTGAAACTGACTTTTCTCAAGAACGGGAGGGGGAGTTGCATCTAGGTTTACAACTAGGGATTTTTTGGTTTCTAATACAAGTTGCATGTGGATTTGAAACTGGTTTTTTCTTAGGTTATTGTTTTCATCCCAACTAGTTCCATGTGGACTCGAAACTGGCTTTTCTCCATGGAGGGGGAGTTGCAACTAGCTTTGCAACTAAGGATTTGTTTGCGTGGTCACCGTTTGTTTTATTATGTGTTGTATCTTTCTCGAATCTTGCTTTTTATCGGGAGGGGAGGGTAGTTGCAACTAGGTTTGTAACTAGGGATTTTTGCTTTTTAATACAAGTTGTATTTGGACTCAAAACTGGCTTTTTCTCGAGTTAGTTTATATTTTTTTTAGTATGAGCTGCATTTGGACTCAAAACTTGCTTTTCTCGGGGGTATTTTCATCTAGGGTTGCAACTTAAGATTTTTTTGGTCCCATTTTGGTTTACTGAAGTTTTTAGCATTTTTGCAACTAGTGTTGCAACCGAAGTTTTTGACTTGATGAAAGGAGGAAACAAAATTTCCATTTTTATGAGATGACTAAACAAATATAAAAACGATTTTTGATATAATATTTGAATTCCACATGTCTTTTGGCAACACCAAAATATAGTGATGGATCTGCACAATAATACAGTTCAAGTTCATTATTAAATCACTTTAAATTTTTGGTTTTTATTTTTTTACTTTAATTAACCTTTTCTATTTAATAATTAAATTAAAAATTTCAAGACTAGAACAATTCAAATTCACGATAGTACAATAGGACCATTTTATTTTCAAATTTATTTTTTCTATTAAAATAAATATATTTAATTCCTATGTTTGATATAATTATTTTGATGAATTTTATATAATGTCTTTTAGAATTTTTTATATTTTTTTATTTTCTTGCATTTCTAAATTGAATGATCCCTTGTTCTATGGTGTAGTGGACATACACCTAACCTAGCAATGTCTACCCAAGAAAAGTTCCCAAGTCAAGTTAAGTGGAGCCATTGTTTTTGCCTTTGTTTGGAAACAAACACTTCCGTTTCTCTTTGGAAACAGAACACAGAGTGACTAGTGGGGACACAAAATCATCCATTGTTGTTCCCCATTACCTGTTCCTCCACATCGTTGAGTATTATAGAACAACTCGAGGAGCATTTTGAACAACGGTGGTGGAGAAAAAGGGGTAGGGGGCTCAAACGGGGAGGAAAAATTGAGGAGAACAGAAGGAAGTTCAAGAGAGAGGATAGAAAAATAATCGACAAAGTGGGTTGAGGAAGATGCGTGTGTGCTCTGCGCCTCTAAGCGGTGGCCTATCCCACAGTGTCGTTGGTGCTCTATGGGTGGAATCGTCGGACTTGCTCCCTAGGTGAAGAATTTATGGGTACATTGCATCCACGTCGAGTATTATTTCTATTTGAATCTCCTGGTCATCGATTTGTCTCTTATGCACATGCAGCATATGAACATACTACCCCTCCTTCCTTTGTAGTGCATCTTATTCTCCAATCTAATTGGTCGGTTTTACTTGAATAAGTTTTAGATGTATGTCGGTTTGAACGGATTTGTGAAGAGTAGTTGCAAGTGTTGTGAATATGACCTAGAGGCAATCATGTATGATGAGATTTCCCATTGTATTCATAAAGTTATTAAGTTGTCCTTGTATAAACATCTGATGTGTATCATTGAATATGTGATTCGGTTGTGGAACTATACATTCATGTTGTTTGTACTAAATATCCTTGGTCATTGAGGTTGTGTTGGACACACAACTTAGACCAATGTGAAAGTCGGCTTGATGACTCGGTTCCACTTGTCATGGGCATGATGATGCTATTCCACTTACACAGATTTGGCTAAAGAGTTTAGCGAGTCAGATTGACCCATATTGAGGTACAACGAACAAGTTGTCATTTGTATATCTCAATCAATGTAATCCTTTGACCTGAGGTTGTTGCATAGTCCGAGTTGAAGATCATCGACTTAGGTTCTGTCAAACGCTGATCCGTAACTGGGCAGTTATAAAGGCAGGGTTCGGGTCGACTAAGAATCAAGCTGTATGATGTGAATAACCAAGATGGGATTTTGCCCCTCCACTTGGAGAGATATTCTATGGTCTCTCTCGGATGATATGATTCGGAAAGCATGGCCATGCACGACTCGGTTAAGTGTTAACCGAGGCGATCGACTAAGAGTTAGTCGGGTGAATTACTTATCTCGGATCGAGAAGAGAGTCGGACTATTTAAGGGATGACAAATATTCGCCTATAGTCTGACAAGGTATATCGTGAGGCAAAAGGGACTCAGACGCAAGTCGAATTGGAAAGGAAAGTCGTCATGACTCTTTGGTACTTGGGAGTCGGCATGTTCTGCTAGGAGCCGCTACCGACTGATCGATTGAGAGTCGGACTCCAATCATGTCCAAGTAACCATGAGCCTATGGGGTCACACACTTAAGAGCGGGAGCAAGTTCGGATTGAATCTGAACTGGAAATCTGGTTGGGTTGGACCCGAGCCTGATTTGGACTGATTCAGTGAGTCAGACTCACAAGGACTAATATTATATGGGCTTTAGTGAATGGGCCGCGCGAGCAGGGCACACGTTCAGTCCCTATATATAGTGGAGCACTGTAACCCAGAAAGGTTAATCATTGTTCGGTTAGGTCATCACTGTGTTGGAAACCCTAGCTCCATAGCAGTCCTGCCGGTGCTCCACCTTGTACGTGTGGATACCAGTAGAGGTGCTGTACGATCAGCACCAGGATGATCGGATCGCAAAGGACTGCACTGCATCAACTGACGCGCTTCATCAGTAGTCCGCAACTGCGCGTCTAGTGGTAAACCCCGCGGCCTTCTACCTCGGCTAGATCTTGGAATCACCATGTTAGAGGAAAAAGTATCGTTTTATCTCTGCGTGGCCCAATAGTGGCATCAGAGCGATAGCTTCTGGTTTTAGGCTCGAGATCTCACATATGTGATATGTGGTTGGCTGTAGATAAGATCTATGTGCTATTTTGGTGGTCGATCTATGAGATAGATCGATTTTGTACGAGGTTGATTGGATCAACTGTACTCGTGGAATGGTAGATCTGATTTCTGTGATCATACTGCCGAGATCGTGGAACGACATACCCCTACCAGCCGGCTTCCGCCATCGGGGTAGACTGTGACACGTGATCGTAGATGAGATCTACGTTTTCGGAAAAATCGTCGGGCGATGACCCTTCGATCCCCGCCCGCTATCCGGCTAGCGGGACCGCCGGCTTCGCCCTGTCGTAGCGCCTTAGATGTCGTTGCGAGTTTTACAACGCCGGTAGATATTGTATCTATGCATAACTTGTTTTTGCAGGAAGTTGTGAGTGGTATGGTTCATGTGCATATGATGTATGTGTGTAATCCATACTGTAGGGTTCGCAGCATAGAAAACAAAAATTTCCCTACGATGTGAACTATATACCAAGATCTATCTACTAGATACAAACAACGGGCGGATGTATATCCGTAGAGAACATACCCTTGAAGACCGACAAAGCTTAACGAGTTCAACTCGTGGTTGATGTAGACGATCTCTTGCCGATCTCAAGATCGAGAGGAAGTCCTAGTGCCGCAAATCAGCAGCGCATCCGTGCTCGCACACACGTTCGAGGCACCGAGCAACCTCCGCCTCCTCGCTCCAGCGATGCAGCGGAAGCACAACTCTTTCATGCCGAATAGCCACCGGGAACATGTATCTAGCTAGTCCGAGACCATGGGGAATAAATTCTAGAGGGGGAGAGAGATCCTTCACGAGGAGGTGTGAGAGACAAGTGAGGAGGGGGGCTCCTTTTATAGGAGGAGGGGGGGCACCCAAGGGGGTGGCCGCCGGCCATGGGGGCTGCCCCCTCCCCTCCTTCATTCATGTGGGTGGACACTCCACTCACAAAATGCCCTTTAAAATCCCTCCACTCAAAAGTCCACTCAAATTCCCATTAAATTTCCACCAAATTTAATGCAAACTCTCATTAAATAAAACTCTTTTATTATATTCAGAATTTTGTCAATTACTTTAATGACAAACATTCACAAATAACCCCTTGCTAGAATTCTATTTCACATGCATAACCACTTTATGCAATTTCACCCGAAAACCTGTTTCGGTATCTAGTGAAATAAATTCCTGCGCTTGTTCATTCTTTCGGCATGAAACATTTGCTCCAATTGGATGTCGGTGTCTCTTAAGTGTGTCACCCTACGGTTCGTGAATAATGCGGACATGATCGAGACCCCTCTCGGATCAATAATCAGAAGCGGGATCTGGAGACCCATACTGACTCCCACACATTCAACGATGACTTTCTTGTGATCGTCGGAACCTTTTACGCTAGTATCTTAATCCCTTTGTTTCACGATATATTACATGTCCGAGATTCAATCATCGGTATCTCCATACCTAGTTTGATCTCGTTACCGACATGCACTCTTTTCTCGTTCCTGTGATATAACATTCTAGTGATCAAATCACTTTCTTGCAAGCTAATCAATGTGATATCACCGAGAGGGCCCAGAGTATATCTATCCGTCATCGGGATGAACAAATTCCACTCTCGATCCATGAGCCTCAACATAACACTTTATTAGTTCTGAATCCATCTTTATAATCACCCTGTTACGGTGTGACATTTGATGTTATCAAGAAACTCTTCCGGTGTTAGTGATTGACATGATCTCATGGTCTAAGGATTAGGATCACTTCGTAAGTTGTTATAGCAATATAAACTCAATGACTTTGATCGTAATGCTATACTTCAGATGAATTTTCATCACACCATTACACTAATGTTGTGATCCCGTTATTAACAACATCCAATGTCCATGATCAGGAAACCTTGATCATCTTATTAATCAGCGAGCTAGTTTATGAGAGAGGCATAACTAGGAACTTTCTGTTTGTTTATTAAACACACATGTATTAACGTTTCCGTATTAATACAATTATAGCATGCAAAATAAACATCTATCATATACTTGGAATACACATAATAAACACTTTATTATTGCCTCTCAGGGCATATTCCCTTCAGTCTCCCACTTGCACTAGAGACAATAATCTAGTTACATAGTGATAAATCTAACACCCATTGAGTTCTGGTGTTGATCATGTTTTGCTCTAGGGAGAGTTTTAGTCAACGGATCTGCTATATTGAGATCCGTATGTACTTTACAAATCTTTATATCTCCATCCTTGACATGCTCGCGGATGGAGTGAAACCGGCTCTTAATATGCTTGGAATGCTTGTGAGACCTTGGCTCTTTGGCATTGGCAATGGCACCATTGTTGTCACAATAGATCACCATTGGGTCCAACGCGTTTGCCACCACTCCTAGTTCGGATATGAACTCCTTCATCCAAACTGCTTCCTGAGCCGCTTCTGAAGCAGCAACATATTCGGCCTCCGTTGTTGATCCTGCTACCACAGGTTGTTTGGAGCTCCTCCAACTAACCGCTCCGCCATTCATGAGAAATATGTATCCGGATTGAGACTTAGAGTCATCCGGATCGGTGTCAAAGCTAGCGTCGACATAACACTTAGCGACGAGCTCTTCTTCACCTCTGTATACAAGAAACATATCCTTAGTTCTTCGTAAGTACTTAAGGATATTCTTGACCGCTATCCAGTGTTCCGAACCTGGATCCGATTGGTACCTACTAGTCAAACTAATAGCATGTGCCACATCCGGTCTTGTACATAGCATGGCGTACATTATAGAGCCTATGGCTGAAGCATAGGGGACTTTGTCCATTATCTCTCTTTCTTCCGCCGAAGCCGGACTTTGAGTCTTACTCAATGTCTTGCCTTGCAACATAGGTAAGAACCCCTTCTTACTTCCGTCCATTTTAAACTTCTTTAAAATCTTATCAAGGTATGTACTTTGCGATAGCCCTATTAGGCGCCTAGATCTATCTCTATAGATCTTTATGCCTAATATGTATGACGCTTCACCTAGGTCCTTCATTGAAAATTTGCTGTTTAGATAACTTTTAACACTGTTTAAAAGATCTACATCATTTCCGATCAATAATATGTCATCCACATATAATATCAGAAATGCCACATTGCTCCCACTCACTTTCTTGTAAATACAAGCTTCTCCATAAGTTTGGACAAATCCAAACTCTTTGATCACCTCATCAAAGCGGAGATTCCAACTTCGTGATGCTGGCTTCAATCCATAGATGGATCGCTGAAGCTTGCACACCTTGTTAGCATCCTTAGGATCGACAAAACCCTTTGGTTGTATCATATACAACTCTTCTTCAATATTACCATTGAGAAACGCGGTTTTGACATCCATCTGCCATATCTCATAATCGAAATATGCAGCAATTGCTAACATAATCCTAACTGACTTTAGCATCACTACGGGAGAGAAAGTCTCATCGTAGTCAACTCCTTGAATTTGTCGAAACCCCTTTGCGACAATTCGAGCTTTATAGACGGTCACATTACCATCAGCATCAGTTTTCCTTTTGAAAATCCATTTGTTCTCCACGGCCTTTCGGTCGTGAGGTAATTCCACCAAGTTCCAAACTTGATTTTCATACATGGATTCCATCTCGGATTTCATGGCTTCTAACCATTTGTTGGAATCCAGGCTCATCATCGCTTCTTCATACGTCGCAGGGTCATCATTTTCATCAACCATGAAATTCATGACAGGATTTCCGTACAGCTCGGGAGCTGCACGCGTCCTGTTTGACCTGCGAGGTTCGGTAGTACTCTCTTTCGGAGTTTCATGATCATTATCATTAGTTCCCTCTTCAACAGGTGGAGCCAACTCCGGAACAACTTCCGGCGCTGCGCTACTCGCCATACTTTGAAGAGAGGGTTCCACAACCTCTTCGAGTTCTACCTTCCGACTACTCACACCTTTCGCGAGAAACTCTTTCTCTAGAAATGATCCATTCTTGGCAACAAAAACCTTGCCCTCGGATCTGTGATAGAAGGAATACCCAATAGTTTCTTTAGGGTATCCTATGAAGACGCATTTTTCCGCTTTGGGTTCGAGTTTATCCGGTTGAAGTTTCTTCACATAAACATCGCATCCCCAAACTTTAAGAAATGGCAGCTTAGGTTTGTTTCCAAACCACAATTCATACGGTGTCTTTTCAACGGATTTAGATGGTGCCCGATTTAAAGTGAATGCAGCAGTTTCTAGTGCATAACCCCAAAATGACAACGGCAAGTCCGTCAGAGACATCATAGATCGAACCATATCTAATAAAGTACGATTACGACGTTCCGACACACCATTTCGCTGTGGTGTTCCGGCAGGTGTGAGTTGTGAAACAATTCCACACTCTTTCATGTGAGTGCTGAACTCGTAACTTAGATACTCACCTCCACGGTCAGACCGTAGAAATTTGATCTTTCTATTACGATGATTTTCCACTTCATTCTGAAATTCCTTGAACTTTTCAAAGGTTTCAGACTTGTGTTTCATCAAGTAGATATAACCGTATCTACTCAAATCATCCGTGAAAGTAACAAAATAACGATATCCACCTCGCGCCGACACACTCATTGGACCACATACATCAGAATGTATGATTTCCAATAAATCTGTCGCCCGTTCCATTGAACCGGAAAACGGCGTTCTAGTCATCTTGCCCATAAGGCATGGCTCACATGTATCAAATGATTCATAATCAAGTGATTCCTAAAGTCCATCCGAATGGAGCTTCTTCATGCGTTTAACGCCAATATGACCTAGACGGCAGTGCCATATATATGCGGATATATCATCATTAAGTTTAATCCTTTTAGCATCAACGTTATGAATATGTGTAACATTATCATCGAGATCTAATAGAAATAAACCATTCATCATCGGTGCATGACCATAAAAGATTTCATTCATATAAATGGAACAACCATTGTTCTCGGATTTAAATGAATAACCACTTCGCATCAAACACGATCCAGATACAATGTTCATGCTCAGTGCAGGCAATAGATAACATTTATTCAAGTTTATAACTAATCCCGACGGCAAGTAGAGAGGCAGCGTTCCAACGGCGATCACATCAACACTTGATCCATTGTCGACACGCATCTTGACCTCACCCCTTGCTAGCGGTCGCTTGTTCCGCAGCCCCTGATTCGAGTTACAAATATTAGCAACTGAACCGATATCAAATACCCAGGTGCTACTGCGAGCACTAGTCAAGTACACATCAATAACATGTATATCATATATACCTTTGTTTGCCTTGCCGGCCTTCTTGTCTGCCAGATACTTGGGGCAGTTGCGCTTCCAGTGGCCAGTCCCCTTACAATAGTAGCACTCGGAATCAGACTTAGGTCCAACTCGGGGTTTCTTTTCAGGCGCGGCAACAGGCTTGCCGCCCTTACTTCCCTTCCGTTTTCCCTTCTTTTCTTTCTTGAAACCAGTGTTCCTATTGATCATCAACACTTGATGTTCCTTTTTGATCTCCACTTCTGCAGTTTTAAGCATTGACAGAAGCTCGGGGAGATACTTCTTCATGCCTTGCATATTATAGTTCATCACGAAGCTCTTATAGCTAGGTGGCAGAGACTGCAGAACACGATGGATGCCTAAGTCAATGGGAATCGATATTCCCAAGGACACAAGCTTATCGGCGTAACCCGACATCTTGAGTACATGCTCACTAACGGAGCTGTGCTCTTCCATCATGCAGCTAAAGAACTTTTCTGAAGCGTTGTAGCTCTCTACAGCAGCATGTGTGTCGAAAATCATTTTCAACTCACCCATTGTATCAAATGCATTGCCTTTTTCGAAACGCTTTCGAAGTTCTGGCTCTAGCCCATACAATATGCCGCAATGAACTAAGTTGTGGTCCTCTTGACGAGTCTGATAGACATTCTTCTACTCGTCAGGGGCATCATCTAAAGGTGGGGGGCCTAACGGCGCTTCTAGAACATATTGCTTTTGTGCAGGAGAGATGAGAATCCTCAAATTCATGGCCCATTCGGTAAAGTTGCTACCGTTCGTTGCTAGTTTCTCTTTCTCCATGAACACATTGAAATTAAAAGCAGGTGGTGCCATCTACAACAGAATTTGTAAAGTTTAGACTAAGTGTATGATAGATTGAGTTCAAATAATCCATATTATGAATGAACTCCCACTCAAAAACGACATCCCTCGTGCCTTTTTGGTGATTACATGAACCAAATCCACTACACCAAGTCCGATCATCACGTGAGTTGGTATAGCTTCAAAGGCGAGCATCAAATGGGCATCATATCAACTATATGACTCATGCTTAACCTTTCGGTCCGTGTTCCGAGGCCATGTCTGTACATGCTAGGCTCGCCAAGTTAGAACCTTAGTATTCGCGTGTGTAACTGTTTTACACCCGAAATATGGTCGTGGATCCAAGAACACCCGATCATCACGTGATGTCTTGGAGTGACGAAAACATAATCGGTGCATACTAAAGGAAGAACACATTCTTATCTTGATATTTAAATGAGGGATCATCTTATTATGCTAACAAAGCGCTAAACAAGCAATATAAGATGCTATCAAACATCATATGTTTATTAGTGAAATGATATGGTTCCCGCAGATGATCTCTATCATGTGCATCATGGTATGATCACTATCATACCTATATGTGTAAATCCAAGGTCTATGTATTTTACACGCTATGTGTGTTGTAAGAGTATCATCTCATACTTCTACTTACAACACTACCATATCATAACACTAGCCCAGCAACAATCTAAACTAGACGCCTCTAATTTATCCATTTCAAGTTTTACGTGGCTTAGGGCTTTCGAGATAGAACCGTTCTTACCTACGAACATGAACCACAACGAGGATAATCAAATTGTTGACAACTCGCTTGCAAAATAGATATTGACTATAGTAGGAGAGACAGACACCCGCTAGCCACTTATGCAAACTAGTTTCATGTCAAGCGTGGAACAGGTCTCATGTGAGAGGACATGTAAAGTTTGTCCGGGCCGCTTCATCCCACTATGCCACCAATATCCAAAATTACAACAAAGGAGCAACAACATGATCATCATCGCCCACATACTCATATGTGTACTACCCGTGTAAAGTATCTACGCATAGATCCGGCTCTGATACCACTGTAGGGTTCGCAGCATAGAAAACAAAAATTTTCCTACGACGTGAACTATATACCAAGATCTATCTACTAGATACAAACAACGGGCGGATGTATATCCGTAGAGAACATACCCTTGAAGACCGACAAAGCTTGACGAGTTCAACTCGTGGTTGATGTAGACGATCTCTTGCCGATCTCAAGATCGAGAGGAAGTCCTAGCGCCGCAAATCAGCAGCGCATCCGTGCTCGCACACACGTTCGAGGCACCGAGCAACCTCCGCCTCCTCGCTCCAGCGATGCAGCGGAAGCACAAATCTTTCTTGCCGAATAGCCACCGGGAACATGTATCTCGCTAGTCCGAGACCATGGGGAATAAATTCTAGAGGGGGAGAGAGATCCTTCACGAGGAGGTGTGAGAGACAAGTGAGGAGGGGGGCTCCTTTTATAGGAGGAGGGGGGGCACCCAAGGGGGTGGCCGCCGGCCATGGGGGCTGCCCCCTCCCCTCCTTCATTCATGTGGGTGGACACTCCACTCACAAAATGCCCTTTAAAATCCCTCCACTCAAAAGTCCACTCAAATTCCCATTAAATTTCCACCAAATTTAATGCAAAATCTCATTAAATAAAACTCTTTTATTTTATTCAGAATTTTGTCAATTACTTTAATGACAAACATTCACAAATAACCCCTTGCTAGAATTCTATTTCACATGCATAACCACTTTATGCAATTTCACCCGAAAACCTGTTTCGGTATCTAGTGAAATAAATTCCTGCGCTTGTTCATTCTTTCGGCATGAAACATTTGCTCCAATTGGATGTCGGTGTCTCTTAAGTGTGTCACCCTACGGTTCATGAATAATGCGGACATGATCGAGACCCCTCTCGGATCAATAATCAGAAGCGGGATCTGGAGACCCATACTGACTCCCACACATTCAACGATGACTTTCTTGTGATCGTCGGAACCTTTTACGCTAGTATCTTAATCCCTTTGTTTCACGATATATTACATGTCCGAGATTCGATCATCGGTATCTCCATACCTAGTTTGATCTCGTTACCGACATGCACTCTTTTCTCGTTCCTGTGATATAACATTCTAGTGATCAAATCACTTGCTTGCAAGCTAATCAATGTGATATCACCGAGAGGGCCCAGAGTATATCTATCCGTCATCGGGATGAACAAATTCCACTCTCGATCCATGAGCCTCAACATAACACTTTATTAGTTCTGAATCCATCTTTATAATCACCCTGTTACGGTGTGACGTTTGATGTTATCAAGAAACTCTTCCGGTGTTAGTGATTGACATGATCTCATGGTCTAAGGATTAGGATCACTTCGTAAGTTGTTATAGAAATATAAACTCAATGACTTTGATCGTAATGCTATACTTCGGATGAATGTTCATCACACCATTACACTAATGTTGTGATCCCGTTATTAACAACATCCAATGTCCATGATCAGGAAACCTTGATCATCTTGTTAATCAACGAGCTAGTTTATGAGAGAGGCATAACTAGGAACTTTCTGTTTGTTTATTAAACACACATGTATTAACGTTTCCGTATTAATACAATTATAGCATGCAAAATAAACATCTATCATATACTTGGAATACATATAATAAACACTTTATTATTGCCTCTCAGGGCATATTCCCTTCACATACGTGATCTGCGAATCACGGTTTTTGTCAGCCGGCTGGAGCCTAGGTGCTGTCATTTTATTGTATAACGACCTGCGTGTCGGATTATCTATGTAATTTACTTTACTAAGCTAGTGTAGCTGTTTGGAGAATCCGGATGACGTGCAAGGCGATGTACATGTCGGCGACATGGAGTAAGACGGAGAGTGACAAGAGTTGGCACGAGTTGGATTATAGGCTTTATGGAGATGGAGATCGCCATGAAGAGAGCCATACCATTTCACATTATAATTGCTTTATTATGTGTTATTGTTATGTCTCTGTTTTACCTCTATTAGATAGTCGGCAAAATTTAATCCCTCAAAGAAGGTCTAGTTGGTTTTCCCGCCAGTGTTTGCACCATCACAAGTCAGACATTTTTGGTAGTGGGCTCATAAAATTAAGTTGCTGCCAATTATTTCCGACTAGGTGGGTTCGAGTCGGACTCTTATTGCGGAAAAACTCGGTAAGCTAGACGGGTCTATCACAACGGTTGTGGGGCTCGGGGAAAAGTCGAACGGGAGCCGGGGCATGTGATGTCACCCGTCCAACAGGAGTCGTATGAGATACGATTGACAAGGAGTTGTCTACGTAGATCACTTGGCGGCTAGCGGTGATGCTAAAGCTCACTAGCCGACTTTCTTATTTAGGATCCTGAATCACTAAGCAACCATCGGAGGGGTGTTGGTTCTAGTGGGAGCATAAAATATTAAAATGTTTAATATGCTTGCTCTTTTATGAATCCATGTCTTAAGTGTTTTGCATATTTTCTGTTGTAGATCATGGCACCAAGTAGCAGTCACTCTCAGATATCCGGTTTTGCATTGAGAACTATCCTTGAGAAAGAAAAACTGAACGACACTAATTTTACCAACTGGTATCGAAATCTGTGAATTGTTCTCAAACAAGAAAAGAAGGACCATGTCCTAGACAACCCACTTCCAGATGAGCCAAATGAGAATGCGATTGTCGCTTCCACCAATGCCTACCGTCAGGCTAAGGATGAGTCCACGGATATTAGCTGTCTTATGCTTGCTCACATGGAACCGGAATTGCAAAAGCAGTTCGAGCATGTTGAGGCCTACGATGATCGAATGACTCAAAAGTATGTTCCAGACTCAGGCGAAGACTAAGAGGTATCAAGTCTCTCAGGCTTTTCTGAGTTGCAAGCTTAAGGATGGTGTGAAGGGAATATACCCTGAGAGGCAATAATAAAGTGTTTATTATGTGTATTCCAAGTATATGATAGATGTTTATTTTGCATGCTATAATTGTATTAATACGGAAACATTAATATATGTGTGTTTAATAAACAAACAGAAAGTTCCTAGTTGTGCCTCTCTCATAAACTAGCTCGTTGATTAACAAGATGATCAAGGTTTCCTGATCATGGACATTGGATGTTGTTAATAACGAGATCACAACATTAGTGTAATGGTGTGATGAACATTCATCCGAAGTATAGCATTACAATCAAAGTCATTAAGTTTATATTGATATATCAACTTACGAAGTGATCCTACTCCTTAGACCATGAGATCATGTCAATCACTAACACTGGAAGAGTTTCTTGATAACATCAAACGTCACACCGTAACAGGGTGATTATAAAGATGGGTTCATAACTAACAAATTGTTATGTTGAGGCCCATGGATCGAGAGTGGAATTTGTTCATCCCGATGACGGATAGATATACTCTGGGCCCTCTCGGTGATATCACATTGGTTAGCTTGCAAGCAAGTGATTTGATCACTAGAATGTTATATCACGGGAACGAGAAAAGAGTGCATGTCAGTAACGAGATCAAACTAGGTATGGAGATACCGATGATCGAATCTCGGACATGTAATATATCGTGAAACAAAGGGATTAAGATACTAGCGTAAAAGGTTCCGACGATCATAAGAAAGTCATCGTTGAATGTGTGGGAGTCAGTATGGGTGTCCAGATCCCGCTTCTGATTATTGATCCGAGAGGGGTCTCGATCATGTCCGCATTATTCACGAACCGTAGGGTGACACACTTAAGATACACCGACATCCAATTGGAGCAATAGTTTCATGCCGGAAAGAATAACAAGCGCAAGAATTTATTTCACTAGATACCGAAACAGGTTTTGGGGTGAAATTGCAGAAAGTGTTTTTGCATGTGAAATAGAATTCTAGCAAGGGGTTATATGAGAATGTTTGTCATTAAAGTAATTTACAAAATTATGAATAAATAAAAAGAGTTTTATTTAATGAGAGTTTGCATTAAATTTGGTGGAAATTTAATTGCAAGTTTGAGTGGGATTTTGAGTGGAGGGAAATGAAGAGGTTTTTCTGAGTGGAGTGTCCACCCACATGAATGAAGGAGGGGAGGGGGCAGACCCCATGGATGGCGGCCACCCCCTTGGGTGCCCCCCTCCTCCTATAAAAAGGCACCCTCTCCCTCTCTCTCTCACTCACACCTCCTCGTGAAGGATCTCTCTCCCCCTCTAGAATTTATCTCCCATGGTCTCGGACTAGCGAGATACATGTTCCCGGTGGCTATTCGGCAAGAAAGAGTTGTGCTTCCGCTGCATCACTGGAGCGAGGAGGCGGAGGTTTCTCGGTGCCTCGGACGTTTGTGAGAGCACGGATGCGCTGCTGATTTGCGGCGCTAGGACTTCCTCTCTATCTTGAGATCGGCAAGAGATCGTCTACATCAACCACGAGTTTAAATCGTTAAGCTTTGTCGGTCTTCAAGGGTATGTTCTCTACGTATATACATCCGCCCGTTGTTTGTATCTAGTAGATATATCTTGGTACATAGTTGTTCCCATGGTAGGAAATTTTTTGTTTTCTATGCTGCGAACCCTACAGTGGTATCAGAGCCGGATCTATGCGTAGTTGCTTTACACGGGTAGTACACATATGAGTATGTGAGCGATGATGATCATGTTGTTGCTCCTTAGTTGTAATTTTGGATATTGGTGGCATAGTGGGATGAAGCGGCCCGGACAAACTTTACATGTCCTCGCACATGAGACCTATTCCACGCTTGACATGCAACTAGTTTTCATAAGTGGCTAGCGAGTGTTTGTCTCTCCTACTATAGTCAATATCTATTTTGCAACGAGTTGTCAACAATTTGATTATCCTCGTTGTGGTTCATGTTCGTAGTTAAGAAACGGTTCTATCTCGAAAGCCCTAAGCCACGTAAAACTTGCAATGGATAAATTAGAGGCGTCTAGTTTAGATTGTTGCTGGGCTAGTGTTATGATATGGTGAGGTTGTAAGTATAAGTATGAGATGATACTCTTACAACACACAAAACGTGTAAGTTCCATAGACCTTGGCCTTACACATAAAGGTATGATAGTGGTCATACCACGATGCACATGATAGAGATCATATGCGGGAACCATATCATTCCACTAATAAACATGTGATGTTTGATAGCATCTTATATTGCTTGTTTGGCGTTTTATTATCATAATAAGATGATCCCTCATTTAAATATCAAGATAAGAATGTGTTCTTCCTTTAGTATGCATCGATTATGTTTTCGTCGCTCCAAGACATCACGTGATGATCGGGTGTTCTTGGATCCACGACCATATTTCGGGTGTAAGACAGTTACACACGCGAATACTAAGGTTCTTACTTGGCGAGCCTAGCATGTACAGACATGGCCTCAGAACACGGACCGAAAGGTTAAGCATGAGTCATATAGTAGATATGATGCCCATTTGATGCTCGCCTTTGAAGCTACACCGACTCACGTAATGATCGGACTTGGTGTAGTGTATTTGGTTCATGTAATCACCAAAAAGACACGAGGGATGTCGTTTTTGAGTGGGAGTTCATTTGTAATGTGGATTAGTTGAACTCAATCTATCATAAACTTAGTATAAACTTTACAAATTCTGTTGTAGATGGCACCACCTGCTTTTAATTTCAATGTGTTCATGGAGAAAGAGAAACTTGCAACGAACGGTAGCAACTTTACCGAATGGCCATGAATTTGAGGATTCTCCTCTCTGCTGCACAAAAGCAATATGTGCTAGAAGCGCCGCTAGGCCCCCCACCTTTTGAGGATGCCCCTGATGAGGAGAAGAATGTCTATCAGACTCGTCAGGAGGACCACAACTTAGTTCATTGCGGTATATTGTATGGGCTAGATCCAGAACTTCGAAAGCATTTCGAAAACGGCAATGCATTTGATACAATGGGTGAGTTGAAAATGATTTTCGACACACATGCTGCTATAGAGAGCTATAATGCTTCAGAAAAGTTCTTTAGCTGCATGATGGAAGAGCACAGCTCCGTAAGTGAGCATGTACTCAAGATGTCGGGTTACGCCGATAAGCTTGTGTCCTTGGGAATATCGATTCCCATTGACTTAGGCATCCATCGTGTTCTGCAGTCTCTACCACCTAGCTATAAGAGCTTTGTGATGAACTATAATATGCAAGGCATGAAGAAGTCTCTCCCCGATCTTCTGTCAATGCTTAAAACTATGGAAGTGGAGATCAAAAAGGAACATCAAGTGTTGACGATCAATAAGAACACTGGTTTCACGAAAGACAAGAAGGGAAAACGGAAGGGAAGTAAGGGCGGCAAGCCGGTTGCCGTGCCTGAAAAGAAACCCCGAGTTGGCCCTAAGTCTGATACCGAGTGCTACTATTGTAAGGGGACTAGCCACTGGAAGCGCAACTGCCCCAAGTATTTGGCAGACAAGAAGGTCGGCAAGGCAAACAAAGGTATATATGATATACATGTTATTGATGTGTACTTGACTAGTGCTCGCAGTAGCACCTGGGTATTTGATACCGGTTTAGTTGCTAATATTTGTAACTCGAATCAGGGGCCGCGGAACAAGCGACCGCTAGCAAGGGGTGAGGTCAAGATGCGTGTCGACAATGGATCAAGCGTTGATGTGATCGCCGTCGGAACGCTACCTCTCCACTTTCCGTCGGGATTAGTAATAAACTTGAATAATTGTTATTTGGTGCCAACACTGAGCATGAAAATTGTATCTGGATCGTGTTTGATGCGAAGTGGTTATTCATTTAAATCCGAGAACAAAGGTTGTTCTATTTATATGAATGAAATTTTTTATGGTCATGCACCGATGATGAATGGTTATTTCTATTGGATCTCGATAATAATGTTACACATATTCATAATGTTGATGCTAAAAGGATTAAACTTAATGATGATATATCCGCATATATGTGGCACTGCCGTCTAGGTCATATTGGCATTAAACGCATGAAGAAGCTCCATTCGGATGGACTTTTGGAATCACTTGATTTTGAATAATTTGATACATGTGAGCCATGCCTTATGGGCAAGATGACTAGAACGCCGTTTTCTGGTTCAATGGAACGGGCGACAGATTTATTGGAAATCATACATTCTGATGTATGTGGTCCAATGAGTGTGTCAGCGCGAGGTGGATATCGTTATTTTGTTACTTTTACGGATGATTTGAGTAGATACAGTTATATCTACTTGATGAAACATAAGTATAAAAACTTTCAAAAGTTCAAGGAATTTCAGAATGAAGTGGAAAATCATCGTAATAGAAAGATCAAATTTCTACGGTCCGACCGTGGAGGTGAGTATCTAAGTTACGAGTTTAGCACTCACATGAAAGAGTGTGGAATTGTTTCACAACTCACGCCTGCCGGAATACCACAGCGAAATGATGTGTCGGAACATCGTAATCATACTTTATTGGATATGGTTTGATCTATGATGTCTCTGACGGACTTGCCGTTGTCATTTTGGGGTTATGCACTAGAAACTACTGCATTCACTTTAAATCGGGCACCATCTAAATCTGTTGAAAAGACACCATATGAATTGTGGTTTGGAAACAAACCTAAGCTGTCATTTCTTAAAGTTTGGGGATGCGATGTTTATGTGAAGAAACTTCAACCGGATAAACTCGAACCCAAAGCGGTAAAATGCGTCTTCATAGGATACCCTAAGGAAACTATTGGGTATTCCTTCTATCACAGATCCGAGGGCAAGGTTTTTGTTGCCAAGAATGGATCCTTTCTAGAGAAAGAGTTTCTCGCGAAAGGTGTGAGTAGTCGGAAGGTAGAGCTCGAAGAGGTTATTGAACCTTCTCTTCAAAGTATGGGGAGTAGCGCAGTATCGGAAGTTGTTCCGGAGTTGGCTTCACCTGTTGAAGAGGGAACTAATGATAATGATCATGAAACTTCGAAAGAGAGTACTACCGAACCTTGCAGGTCTAGCAGGGCGCGTGCAGCTCCCGAGCTATACGGAAACCTTGTTATGAATTTCATGGTTGATGAAATTGATGACCCTGCAATGTATGAAGAAGCGATGATGAGCCCGGATTCCAACAAATGGTTAGAAGCCATGAAATCCGAGATGGAATCCATGCATGAAAATCAAGTTTGGAACTTGGTGGAATTACCTCACGACCGAAAGGCCATGGAGAACAAATGGATTTTCAAAAGGAAAAGTGATGCTGATGGTAATGTGAACGTCTATAAAGCTTGCCTTGTCGCAAAGGGGTTTTGACAAATTCAAGGAGTTGACTACGATGAGACATTCTCCCCCGTAGCGATGCTAAAGTAAGTTAGGATTATGTTAGCAATTGATGCATATTTCGATTATGAGATATGGCAGATGGATGTCAAAACAGCGTTTCTCAATGGTAATATTGAAGAAGAGTTGTATATGATACAACCAAAGGGTTTTGTTGATCCTAAGGATGCTAACAAGGTGTGCAAGCTTCAGCGATCCATCTATGGATTGAAGCAAGCATCACGCAGTTGGAATCTCCGCTTTGATGAGGTGATCAAAGAGTTAGGATTTGTCCAAACTTATGGAGAAGCTTGTATTTACAAGAAAGTGAGTGGGAGCAATGTGGCATTTCTGATATTATATGTGGATGACATATTATTAATCGGAAATGATATAGATCTTTTAAACAGTGTTAAAAGTTATCTAAACAACAAATTTTCAATGAAGGACCTAGGTGAAGCGTCATACATATTAGGCATAAAGATCTATAGATATAGATCTAGGCGCCTAATAGGGCTATCGCAAAGTACATACCTTGATAAGATTTTAAAGAATTTTAAAATGGATGGAAGTAAGAAGGGGTTCTTACCTATGTTGCAAGGCAAGACATTGAGTAAGACTCGAAGTCTGGCTACGGCGGAAGAAAGAGAGATAATGGACAAAGTCCCCTATGCTTCAGCCATAGGCTCTATAATGTACGCCATGCTATGTACAAGACCGGATGTGGCACATGCTATTAGTTTGACTAGTAGGTACCAATCGGATCCAGGTTTGGAACACTGGATTGCGGTCAAGAATATCCTTAAGTACTTACGAAGAACTAAGGATATGTTTCTTGTATACGAAGGTTAAGAAGAGCTCGTCGCTAAGTGTTATGTCGACGCAAGCTTTGACACCGACCTGGATGACTCTAAGTCTCAATCCGGATACTTATTTCTCATGAATGGCGGAGCGGTTAGTTGGAGGAGTTCCAAACAACCTGTGGTGGCCGAATCAACAACAGAGGCCAAATATGTTGCTGCTTCGAAAGCGGCTCAGGAAGCGGTTTGGATGAAGGAGTTCATATCCGAACTAGGTGTGGTTTCAAGCGCATTAGACCCAATGGTAATCTATTGTGACAACAATGGTGCCATTTCCAATGCCAAAGAACCAAGGTATCACAAGAATTCCAAGCATATTAAGCGCCGGTTTCACTCCATCAGCGAGCATGTCAAGGATGGAGATATAAAGATTTGTAAAGTACACACGGATCTCAATGTAGCATATCCGTTGACTAAAACTCTCCCTAGAGCAAAAAATGATCAACACCAGAACTCCATGGGTGTTAGATTCATCACTATGTAACTAGATTATTTTCTCTAGTGCAAGTGGGAGACTGAAGGGAATATGCCCCGAGAGGCAATAATAAAGTGTTTATTATGTGTATTCCAAGTATATGATAGATGTTTATTTTGCCTTCTATAATTGTATTAATACGGAAACATTAATACATGTGTGTTTAATAAACAAACAGAAAGTTCCTAGTTGTGCCTCTCTCATAAACTAGCTCGTTGATTAACAAGATGATCAAGGTTTCCTGATCATGGACATTGGATGTTGTTAATAACGGGATCACAACATTAGTGTAATGGTGTGATGAACATTCATCCGAAGTATAGCATTATGATCAAAGTAATTGATTTTATATTGCCATAACAACTTACGAAGTGATCCTAATCCTTAGACCATGAGATCATGTCAATAACTAACACCGGAAGAGTTTCTTGATAACATCAAACGTCACACCGTAACAGGGTGATTATAAAGATGGGTTCATAACTAATAAAGTGTTATGTTGAGGCCCATGGATCGAGACTGGAATTTGTTCATCCCGATGACGGATAGATATACTCTGGGCCCTCTCAGTGATATCACATTGGTTAGCTTGCAAGCAAGTGATTTGATCACTAGAATGTTATATCATGGGAAAGAGAAAAGAGTGCATGTCAGTAACGAGATCAAACTAGGTATGGAGATACCGATGATCGAATCTCGGACATGTAATATATCGTGAAACAAATGGATTAAGATACTAGCGTAAAAGGTTCTGACGATCACAAGAAAGTCATCGTTGAATGTGTGGGAGTCAGTATGGGTCTCCAGATCCCGCTTCTGATTATTGATCTGAGAGGGGTCTCGATCATGTCCGCATTATTCACGAACCATAGGGTGACACACTTAAGATACACCGACATCCAATTGGAGCAAAAGTTTCATGCCGGAAAGAATAATAAGCGCAGGAATTTATTTCACTAGATACCGAAACAGGTTTTCGGGTGAAATTGCAGAAAGTGTTTTTGCATGTGAAATAGAATTCTAGCAAGGGGTTATATGAGAATGTTTGTCATTAAAGTAATTGACAAAATTATGAATAAATAAAAAGAGTTTTATTTAATGAGAGTTTTCATTAAATTTGGTGGAAATTTAATTGCAAGTTTGAGTGGAGGGAAATGAAGTGGTTTTTGTGAGTGGAGTGTCCACCCACATGAATGAAGGAGGGGAGGGGGGCAGCCCCCATGGCCGGCGGCCACCCCCTTGGGTTCCCCCCTCCTCCTATAAAAGGCACCCCTCTCCCTCTCTCTCACTCACACCTTCTCGTGAAGGATCTCTCTCCCCTCTAGAATTTATCCCCCATGGTCTCGGACTAGCGAGATACATGTTCCCGATGGATATTCGGCAAGAAAGAGTTGTGCTTCCGCTGCATCGCTGGAGCGAGGAGGCGGAGGTTGCTCAGTGCCTTGGACGTGTGTGCGAGCACGGATGCGCTGCTGATTTGCGGCGCTAGGACTTCCTCTCGATCTTGATATCGGCAAGAGATCGTCTACATCAACCACGAGTTAACTCATTAAGCTTTGTCGGTCTTCAAGGGTATGTTCTCTACAGATATACATCCGCTTGTTGTTTGTATCTAGTAGATATATCTTGGTACATAGTTGTTCCCATCGTAGGAAATTTTTTGTTTTCTATGCTGCGAACCCTACATGGTGATCCACTGAGTCCGCATGTGATCAAAATGGTTGGTTATGTGCAGTCTTTGGAGAGGCTTGGCTACCCCATTAGCGAAGAGTTCGCTACAGATATAATTCTGAACTCTCTTCCTAGTGCATATGGGCAGTTCATTTCGAACTACCACATGCATGGTATGGATAAGAAGCTCACTGAATTACATGGGATGCTCAAGCAGGCAGAGTCGGATCTCAACAAGGGCGTTAGTCAAGTGTTGATGGTGCAGAATAAGGCTAAGTTCAAGAAGAGTTCTTGGACTATGAAGAAGGCTAAGTTAGGAGGAAAGCAGGCTCAGGACCCGGACCCAAGCGCTTCCTCAGGGACTAAGCCATCTCCTTCAGCCGGATCCACTTGCTTCTATTGCAAGGCGGATGGCCATTGGAAGAGGAACTGCAGCAAGTATTTGGCTGATAAAGCCAAGAGTGGAGGTATGACTTCCGACTCAGGTACACTTGTTTGCAATGTTATAGACATATATCTTGTTGATGCACCTAATAGTTCTTGGGTATATGATACCGGATCAGTTATTCACATCTGCAACTCGTTGCAGTGACTGTTAAGAACTAGGAGCGTACCAAGAGGTGAGGTTGATATTCGAGTCGGCAACAAAGCAAGAGTTGCTGCGTTGGAAGTCGGCACAATGCAACTTCATTTACCTTCCGAATTCATTATGGAACTGAATAATTGTTATTATGTTCCAGTGCTCTATCGAAACATTATTTCTGCTTCATGTTTGATGAGGCAAGGCTATGAGTCGAATATCAAGAATAATGGTTGTTCTTCGCATTTGAATGATATGTTTCATGGCTTTGCACCCGTACAAGACGGGTTATTTATTTTGAATCTTGATGGTGAGTCGGTTTATAACATAAATGTTAAAATGTTGAAACCAAATGATCTGAATATGACTTACTTTTGGCACTGTCGGCTTGGTCATATAAGTTGGAAACGCATGAAGAAGCTCCATGATGATGGACTCCTAACTTCGTTCGACTTGGAGTCGTTCGAGACATGCGAATCTTGCCTACTCGGCAAAATGACCAAGACACCTTTTGCAAATAGTTGCGAAAGGGCGTCCGACTTGTTGGGACTAGTACATAGTGATGTATGTGGACCAATGAGCGCGACAACCATAGGTGGTATGAGTACTTCATTACCTTCACTGATGATTTGAGTAGGTATGGATATATCTACTTGATGAAACATAAGTCGAAAGCCTTTGAAAAGTTCAAAGAATTCCAGAATGAAGCACATAATCAACTCGTCAAGAAAATAAAGTTTCTTCGATCGGACCGAGGAGGCGAGTACATGACCCATGAGTTTGATGACCATCTGAAATTTTGTGGAATAGTTCCTCAACTTACTCCGCCAGGAACGCCGCAAAGGAACGGTGTTTCAGAAAGGAGAAATCGGGCCTTGTTGGACATGGTACGATCAATGATGAGTCAGACAGATCTGCCTTTATCATTTTGGGGTTATTGTCTAGAAACAGCGGTGTTCACACTAAACAGAGTACCATCAAAATCATTAGAGAAGACACCGCATGAGATGTGGACAGGCAAAAGGCCGATTTTGTCTTTTCTTAACATTTGGGGCTGTGAAGCATTTGTCAAGCGACTTCAGTCGGACAAGCTTACAGCCAAATCGGATAAATGTATTTTTGTGGGGTATCCGAGGGAAACCATGGGTTACTACTTCTACAACCGATAAGAGGGCAAAGTGTTTGTCGCTCGGAACAGTGTCTTCCTTGAGAAAGAGTTTCTTAGTCGAGGAGTCAGTGGGAGCACGGTGCAAATCGAAGAAATTTGAGAGCAACCGGCTAGTAGCGAGTCGGCAAAAACCTTGGAGGTTGAGCCGGTCGTGGTGGCTGAGCCGGCAGCAGTACCTGTACTACGAAGATCGGCAAGATTACGAAGTGTTCGTGATGTATTACTGTTAGACAGTGATGAGCCGGCAAATTATTCGGAAGCGAAGGTGGGATCTAATTCCGAGTCATGGCTTAGAGCCATGAGATCCGAGTTAAAGTCCATGGATGAAAATGAAGTTTGGAACATGGTTGATCTGCTAGACGGTGCAAGACCCATCGAGTGCAAATGGGTCTTTAAGAAGAAAACTGATATGGATGGAAATGTTTCCGTCTATAAAGCACGTCTTGTCGCGAAGGGGTTCCGACAAGTTCAAGGAGTTGATTACGACGAGACTTTCTCGCCCGTAGCAATGCTTAAATCAGTTCGGATCATGTTAGCTATAGCGGCCTATTTCGACTATGAGATATGGCATATGGATGTCAAAACGGCTTTCCTTAACGGAAATTTAACCGAGGATGTGTATATGATACAGCCCGAGGGTTTTGTCGATCCGGATAATGCTAACAAAGTATGTAAACTTCAGAAATCCATTTATGGGTTGAAGCAAGCATCTCAGAGTTGGAATATTCTCTTTGATGAGGTAGTCAAATCGTTTGGCTTCATCAAGAGTGATCATGATTCTTGTTTGTACAAGAAGTTTAGTGGGAACAAAGTAAACTTCCTAATCTTATATGTGGATGACATATTATTGATTAGAAATGATGTCTAGATGTTGCAAGAAACCAAGGAATCATTGGAAGGAGTTTCTCAATGAAAGACTTGGGTGAGGCAACATATATTCTCGGAATCCGGATCTATAGAGATAGATCAAGATGGCTCATTGGATTGAGTCAAAGTACTTATTTGGAAAAAGTGTTGAAGAAGTTCAACATGGAATCGTCTAAGAAGGGGTTCTTACCGATGTCCCATTGTGTAAAACTTAGCAAGACTCAGTGTCCTTCGACAACTGATGAGCGAAGTTGGATGAGTGCGATTCCGCATGCTTCTGCAGTCGGATCCATCATGTATGCCATGATTTGTACTAGGCCGGATGTTTCCTATGCTCTAACTGTTGTGAGTAGATACCAGGCTGATCCTGGAGAAATCCACTAGACAACGGCTAAAAATATCCTAAAGTACTTGAGAAGGACTAAGGATATGTTTTTGGTTTATGGTGGTGAAGATGAACTCAGTGTAAAGGGTTACACAGATGCGAGTTATCTTACCGACTCTGATGATTCTCGTTCGCAATCCGGGTACGTGTTTATTATAAACGGAGGTGCTGTGAGCTGGAAGAGTTCCAAGCAAGAGACTGTGTCTGCATCTACAACAGAGGTTGAGTATATTGCCGACTCAGAGGCAGCAAAGGAAGCTGTTTGGATGAGGAATTTCCTCATGGATCTTGGCGTGGTTCAGGGCTCGTCCAATCCGTTAGACGTGTATTGTGACAACAATGGTGCTATTGCACAAGCCAAGGAACCTAGACAACACCAGAAGAACAAGCACATACTCATGCGGTACCACCTGATTCGCCAGTTCGTGGATCAGGGTGATATCAAGTTATGCAAGGTACACACGGGTGCAAATATTTCGGAGCCATTGACAAAGCCATTACCATAGCCAAAGCATGAGGCGCACCTGAGAGCGATGGGCATTAGATGCTTAGACATGTGATGTCGGAAGATTGACTCTAGTGCAAGTGGGAGACTGTTGGGAATATGCCCTAGAGGCAATCATGTATGATGAGATTTCCCGTTGTATTCATAAAGTTATTAAGTTGTCCTTGTATAAACATCTGATGTGTATCATTGAATATGTGATTCGGTTGTGGAACTATACATTCATGTTGTTTGTACTAAATATCCTTGGTCATTGAGGTTGTGCTGGACACACAACTTACACCAATGTGAAAGTCGGCTTGATGACTCAGTTCCACTTGTCATGGGCATGGTGATGCTATTCCGACTTACACAGATTCGGCTAAAGAGTTTAGCGAGTCGGATTGACCCA
Source organism: Avena sativa (assembly GCA_916181665.1). Lineage (NCBI taxonomy): Eukaryota > Viridiplantae > Streptophyta > Magnoliopsida > Poales > Poaceae > Avena > Avena sativa. Next base: position 54,925,021 of record OV702284.1, on the reverse strand, counting down.
TATTGAGGTACAACGAACAAGTTGTCATTTGTATATCTCAATTAATGTAATCCTTTGACCTGAGGTTGTTGCATAGTCCGAGTTGAAGATCACCGACTTAGGTTCTGTCAAACGCTGATCCGTAACTGGGTAGTTATAAAGGCAGGGTTCGGGTCGACTGAGAATCAAGATGCGTGATGTGAATAACCAAGATGGGATTTTGCCCCTCCACTTGGAGAGATATTCTCTGGGCCCTCTCGGATGATATGATTCGGAAAGCATGGCCATGCACGACTCGGTTAAGTATTAAGCGAGGCGATCGACTAAGAGTTAGTCGGGTGAATCACTTATCTCGGATCGAGAAGAGAGTCGGACTATTTAAGGGATGCCAAATATTTGCCTATAGTCTGACAAGGTATATCGTGAGGCAAAAGGGACTCGGACGCAAGTCGCATTGGAAAGGCAAGTCATCATGACTCTTTGGTACTTGGGAGTCGGCATGTTCTGCTAGGAGCCGCTACCGACTGATCGATTGAGAGCCGGACTCCAATCGTGTCCAAGTAACCATGAGCCTATGGGGTCACACACTTAAGAGAGGGAGCAAGTTCGGATTGGATCTGAACTGAAAATCTGGTTGGGTTGGATCCGAGCCTGATTTGGACTGAGTCAATGAGTCGGACTCACAGGGACTAATATTATATGGGCCATGTTCACTCCCTATATATAGTGGAGCACCGTAACCCAAAAAGGTTAATCGTTGTTTGGTTAGGTCATTTCATGTGTTGAAAACCCTAGCTCCACAGCAGTCCTGCCGTCGTTTCGAACCTAGAAGTTCGCCGCCGGTGCTCCTCCTTGTACGTGTAGATACCAGCAGAGGTGTTGTACGATCAACACCAGGACGATCGGATCGCAAAGGACTGTACTGCATCAACTGCCGCGCTTCATCAGTAATCTGCAACTGCGCGTCTAGTGCTAAACCTCGTGGCCTTCTACCTCGGCTAGATCTTGGGATCACCATGTTAGAGGAAAAAGTTTTGTTTTATCTCTGTGTGGCCCAACAACAAGATTCTTTTGGTGGTAGTGGTATGGTTGATTTTTCTACTCACTTCTGAAATTATTAGCAACTGTATAAACACTGTCAATACAACTGTTCAAGGACTCAGTGAACAACATGAGAAATCAACAAATGATAGATCTCAAACACATAATTCCAGTGTGTAACCTTTTCAATAGTTCATATATCCCAAATGTCTAGGCTAATTTGGGAGCGGCTTTTTGTTGACTCTACAATTGGGGGTAGCATGGATAACTAATATGCATTTTTGGAAATTTTAGTTTTGCTATTAATCTAGAAATGTTTGAGTAGACCAAGGAATTTTAAATAATTTCTTAGATGAAAATTTACTAGAATCTGAATTTACTAGCTTTTGTATACAACTTGTTGGAATATATAATTGATTTTCTTCATTAGTTTTTCCATTTTTTGTGTTGTTAAATTATTTTGTGAACTTCATAATTTTTTTCTAACAACATGTCTAAGTTTCATGAGATTTAGCATTGGCAAGGATTCCTCATTAAATGTTAATCAAATTTTTAAGTTCAGTTTTACGGTGACCACGCACACCACATCATGTTGTAGTGTACAAGTTGTTGGCAGAACACTTAAGAAACTCCTATTCCGTAAATATTACACCCCTTAGAGTGGTATAACAGAACCGTTGCCGGTTCAACTAATTCTTTATTCCTTATTCACAACACAAGAACAATACAAGCTTTGAGATCCTCCTCGGTCGAGTGAGGATTCACTTCTACTAATAAATTTTAAAAGGCTAGCTTGAGGAACAATGTCACTTTTAAGCTAAGTACCATCGGAGCGTTGCAACTTTATTGGTTATGGTCTAGGTTGCTCAGCCCGACTATCCTATGTGTGTGGAACTACTCTTCTAACTCTGTGTTTTTCTCCTCGATTACAAATTATATTCTGTAATTCCTCCTAAGAGGTCGGGTTCATCATAATAAACCTCTTCTTCGGTGATTTCTTGTATAGTGGAGATATCTTTCTTTCTTCGTGGTACCTAAGAAAGGGTTTAAGAAGTATAGATTGAGTATGAGCGTACTCAATGGTGGATGTATGATGCTCTATCTAAAGCCATTGATAAGAATCATAGGCATATGCTTAGTTTTTGAAATTAGTTTATTTTAGATAAGGTAAGTTTTAGTCTTTCAAAAACTATGTCCGTCAGCCTTCACAGGTTGTATAGGATTTCACGGAATCTCTTTCCCGCTGCGTTCGCAATCCTTTTCCAGATTAGGGAGTAATATGTCATATTTTATGTTCTCTCAAGAGGGACACTACTTTTTCCACAAATAATCTTAAGCTTGAGTGCAAAATAGGGTATGCCTTTCTGTTCAAACTTTCTTGATTTGAAACTTAGTTAAGATCCAAGCCAATCACTATTCTTCGCCATGACATCGCAGTCCACCCGTTGTAACGAATTTTGATCACTAGACCTACACTCAATTACCATTCCTTCTAATATTCTAAATGTTTTGGCCGAAGACAGATACGATAGTGTTTTGCAGGTTGGTGGACTCGGCGCCTTGCCTGATCACCTACGGCCGAAGTTGTGATTGGGACGCATGGTTTTTTGAAGCTGAAGAGGGCGGTGCCATCAGCTTCCCATGGGGCCTCGTGACGTTGAGTGGCAGGTTCCATGACAACGGACTATACCTTCACAAGATGAATAAGAGCATTGAAGGTCGAACTCTGATCCAGTATTACCCCCTTCCATGTAAATTCGTATAAATATGTTCACGTATACATATAAATCTATATCCATAGTGAGTATTACCTAAGTATAGGAATACGTACCAGGATCTATAAAAACACGCATTCTCACACACCAGACCTGACTTCTCTACAACACCGACCGCCGCTGCCGACGGCGGCCATCGCCACCGGCCTCTACAATGCTAAATTCATGTGTATTATGGTCTATCTACATTTATCGTTATTTTCATGAAATTCACAACATTAATATTATGTCTTTGTTGTGTTATCGAATTATGCTAAGATCAATTCGTTTGATATAATATATATGAGATTAATTTAAGATAACCTGAAAATAATAAATCATGCATTCCGTAGGTTCAGACACATGTCCGGCTGTGCCTACCATGTCTTGTATATTTTGAACTTTTATTGGACTATCTATGTGGTCTGTCGGACAGTTCGGATACTGAACGGACCGGACAAATCTCTGTCCAAACCTGTGTATGTCAATAGTTTTGCGAAGATATTTAGCATTCCAATTTTTTTCTGCATCGGATATGTCGGACAACTCATTAGCTCCTGTCAAAAAATTTAACCTAGGAACAACTTCATCGGACTGTCTGTTTCTCCAGCCGGATAGACCGGCAAAAGTTTTTAGGTATGTCCGAACAAGTTACCGGACAAGACATGTTGCATTGTCTCAAATTATTTTTCCCCTGGACAAGTTTGGGACATTGTGCGACGACACTCGTTTGCTCATGTTAAAACTACGTAGCTGGAATTTTCTAGCCGGACAGCACGACTGGACGTCGGACAAGATTGCCGGACATCGGGCCAGATTGTCGGACAGGCCGCCGAACATCGCGTTGGACTGTCCAGCATTCCTCCCCAAGCTCCCCTTCGCCACCGCGGTCCCCACCGCCGCCAAGATCTCGCGCCCCGCCTCCGCTGCGCCACCGCCGTGCTAGCCCTGCCGGCACACACCTACAAGGCGAAGCCGAGATGTGCGCCAGCAAGGACGAGTCACCGGCTTGCCAGACACCACCGCTATGACCGCACGGACACGGCCGTCGCCGGCGGCCGGCGATGATCCGTAGAGCGTTGTTTTGTTTCCGTTCACGTACAGGTCGTACTAGTACAGATATGACTTTGGTTGAGTTATACGGGTTTTGTATAGAATTATGTATATGGTACATATTAATTAAGAAAGGGTATCAAACAATCTGAATCGTCTTTGTATCTGAGGTTATATGAATTTATACGAGTCTAGGTGGAAGGGGATAGTACTGGATCAGAGGCCGAGTCTTGAATTTGGCGAGAGAAACCTGGTGTTTGAGGTGGGAAAGAAGCAGCCGATGCACAATGGTCCAGCGTAGTTAGTCGCGGCTCGTCGTCACCAGCAGCTCCCAATAGCAGGAGCCCCGCCGGGCGAATAGGTCAATCCAAGGACGATTGGGTATGACCCCATGGTTTCCACTGCTCCATTAGCGTCAAGAGAAAAATAGCATGCTACGTAGCCTATCTTTAGATGCTATGAAAATATAGCGTGCTAATAGCGTCCTATTTTATAGCGCTTTGTAAAAAATTAAAAAATATAACAAGTATATTATAAATACCAAGGATTTTACCATCTAATGAATTTCTTAGAGTAATACATGTACATGTATAACCAATTCTAGTGTTATTTAAGTTGGAGAAGAACCGGTAAGGCCATTCGTAATTACGTGTATTGAGGACATTCGCCTGTGGTATTTCCGCTGCTAGGATGCTACTGTAAAGTATATTTTAGTTTCTTGGTGTAACATTTTCGAACTACCCTAAGTCCCTTAAGTATCTATTCTTCTTTTTTATAAGAAGTATATATTAATATCGTGGAGGTACCAAATACACATAAGCCCTGTAACAACGCATTATTCTAGCGGCAACATGGATGCACACTGTCCAAAAAAAGAATTTAAAAAAAGGTCCCACTACAGTGATCAATTCCTTGTAGCAGCAAGTCTAACCCACCAACACAACACCAGAAGTCCAGTATCTCCAAAAGCCATGGTACCAAGAAGGGAACAATGATCAATCGCCACCATCGCTCTAATCATACCCTGAAGAAAGTCTACACTCTCAAAAATAATGCCTTCAACAAGGCCATTGTCAGACACAACCAATTAAGGCCATACCTTGGGTTTTCACCCTGAAAGTTTAGACCCTGAACGTATCCCGTGTTATCGCCCCATTTTCAATGTCGCTTCTCTAAGTCATGGATCATCAAGCCAATTCTTTATTGTCACCAGAGCTCGAACCACCATTACTGGTCCTCAAAACTCGGCTTCCACATCATTCTCCGCAGCCTGACTTCACTATGGAACAAAACACAACTCCACAATGGCAACAGGCCGTGGAGCTTTGCAATGCTTTCTCTGAAACCAAACGGTCAAAAACAAACATGGTTCCACACGACCGAATTCCACCCGATCCGGCAATCTCCATGCTTGAGTTGCACAATGGAATTTGCCGGCGGAGCCTTTAAAAACTCGACACTCCAGCCAGATCAAAGGGACATGCAACCAATCAATATTCGCCTTGACGCAAGAGGAACCCTAGGATAGACACCATTACTCAAAGAAGCGGACAAGCAAGCCGCCACCCGCCACCCAGTGATGACGAAGGAGGAAGAAACTCCACCGCAGCAGAAAACCAGCGCACGAGGTTGCAACAGCCACGGGCCACGAAGATCAGGCTCGCGCTGCCTAGATCGAGCTAGTGCATGGTCGGTTGGTTGCCCGCAAACGCCGCGCCGCCGTGCTGCCGCGGACCAAGCCATCACATCCCGCGACCCACCGCTCGCGTCATCCATCGAGAGCGCAGGCTTCGCCTCCGCACGGAGGAGTCCACCCGGTGCGCTTCATTGCCCCCGCCTTTGGTGGCCAAGCGCCGCCACCACCGCTGGCGCCGGCGGTGGCAGCGGCCAGGGTAGCCACGGGGGGAGGGTCCTGCGGCGGCGGGTTGGTGACCCTCCGGAGCCACCACCGCGTGGGCAACCCAGGAGGGGTTAGGGAACGGAGGAGAGAAGCCCGAGCCTCTCTTCTAGGCTCTCTCCCTTCATGGATCACGTTTCTCATATGATGACTATGTAGTCAAATTCTGTTGATATATATAAGGTTCAGCATGGCTTTGGCCTGCCGTAGTTATACTAAAAAATCAAGTACCTCATACACAAACGCTCAATTGATGGATTACTATGTGGGGAAGGCTCTAACTAATAAACGTTGCATGACAAAGTTTTATTTGGTCATCCACTCGTTACAATAGGAGCTCTTTCCCTCACAACATGTGCTTTGTTTTAACCATTGGCTTCACAACAAGTGTCTCGTACCATAATGTTTAATGCTATGCTGCAACGAGATTCTGGGATATGTTCTCACCACTCTATCGAAACCAATCACTATGAGTATCATTGTGGCCAATAAAAAATACGATTAATCATCGACACATCATAACATAAACATGCATAAAAGCAAACACACTCAATACATCGACACAGATTCATACGACAATCATTTTCCCCGCAAAAAAATAAAACATGCATGCATGCCTCTAGATTTGTCACTAACTAATTGATACCCTTCCAAATCTAGCATACTTACAATTCACAATCATCGACAGTGCCCCAAATATTAACCAATGCAATCCTAATCTACACATATTGATACGTTGGAAACATATCTATAATTTTTGATGTTTCATGCTTGTTTAGTATCTATTTTGCTTTACTTGTCCACACTTTGAGGTGTTTTTTACATGTTTTCTGGTACTAACCTATTAACAAGTTGCAACAGTGCCAGATGCTTGTTTTCTGCTGTTTTTGGTTTCAGAAAAGTTAGTAAAGAAATATTCTCGGAATTGGACGTGACAAAGGACAAAGTCAATTACTTTTCGTGGGGAACAAGAAGTCCAGAGGAGAGCCCGGGAGGCCAGCCAGGGGGGCCATACCCACCCTAGGCGCGGGTGGGCCCTAGCCCGCGCCTGGCTAGGGTTTGCTTTCCCTGGACCGCCTCCTCGGTCTCCCCCTTCGCCTATAAGAAGCCCCCGATACAGAAACCCTGACCACCCGATCAGAAATCCACGAAACCGTCTGTAGCCGCCGCCACCATCATCCCTAGATCAGTCTCAACTGAGGTAAAACTTGCTGCTTGCTGCTTCACACCTTGCTCTTGGGGTTCCCAACAGGCTAGACAGTCGTCAAGCTTTTCTGGCGCCGTTGCCGGGGAGGCCAAGGACGTCTTCACAAGCGGAGTCCTTTACTTTCTTTCTCTTTACTTTGTTTTTAGTTTGCCTTGTTTCTTTTGCTTGGTTTTGTTTGCCTCTTTTAAAAAAAGCAAAACAAATTAGTCTCTTCTCTAGTTTCCACCTTGCTCTAGCTCACCATGTTGCTCCCCAAGTTCGCCCTGAAATATCTTGCAATAGGTAGTGGCTCCATAATTGGGAAAGATAATATTGAAGAATTCTTTAATTATGTTAGCAAGCATGAGGATATTGAGGATAAATATATAGCAGAGCTTGCTCCTAATTATTAGATTGCTGCAGCTTCTTTAGTTCATATGTTGGAGGCTAGGTTTGTTAGCCTTAAACCCTTCATACAATTCTTGTTTCTAAAACTAAAAGAAGAGAAGAATGCTGAAAAGAGGGAATTCATCCTTGAAACTTTATCAAAAGAATTTCATGATGTTGCTAGGGAAGCCAAAAAGGTTTTTGAGTGTTTCAATATGCTAGATTCAAGTGTAGATGTTGTGGGTATTTATGATAAAACTAAGCCTAGAGAAGAATTCAATATACCCATCCCCTTTAAGCTTGTTGGAATGCATGAATCCTTTGAAAAGAATTTTGATTGGATTGCTCGTGAAAATCTTTTTGATGAAAGTTGTAGACCAAAGAGAGATGAGAATGGATCCTCCAAAACACATTTGGATGATATACCTTTCATAGTTGAAGAATTTGCAAGTATGAATGTTAATGCTTCTTCATTTGAAAATACTTGGTTCTTCTTGTTTCTTGTGCCTAACTTAAAGGCGTTAAAGAAAAGTACTTGTTGGGAGATAACCCAAGAGTTTCCTTGAGTCTTGGAAGTTATTACTTTAGTAGTGATCTCTCCTTATCCTTTTTGTTTGCTTTTTGTGCCAAGAATGACCTCTAATGAGAGGGAAGTAAGATTTAGGGAGTTGCTGTCCGAAACAGATTTCTGTCCTCCACCAAAAATATTCGTGAGGAGGCTCTATAACTCGGATTGAGCTCACAATATACAAATAAATCCCCCAGTATGTTAGATAACTTTCGTTAGTTCAACACTTTTTTATTTGAGCAACAGAAGATGTTCGAAAAAATCGGTTTCTACCTGCTGGTCTATTTTGACAGATTTCTGTCATTATTTGCATTTGCTTCTTATTGATTCCTTTTTGAGTTCTCTTCAGGTAAATTGAGATTTTTGAAGGATTTACTACAGTAGCTTATGTTTTTAGTGAAAAGCCTTGCTGTTCCAAAGCTTTGCCAGTGGTCTAATATCTTTTGAATACACTAATGTTGCTAATAAAGATTGTGTGAAGTTTTGTATAAAGGAAAAATTTCAGGTGTACAGAGAGAATGATGTAATGAGATGAAGAATGGACAAAGGCTCAAGATTGAGGATGCCACCATGGTCTCACCCCAAGAAATATCCAAGAAGTACAAGCGTCAAAGCTTGGGGATGCCCAAGGCATCCCCTTCTTTATCAATAAAAAGCTCAGGTCTGTCTAGACACTTCATTTTTATTGTTTCATGCATAGTTGTGTTGTTCTTGGAGCGTCTTAGTTTTCGTTTGCTTTGCTTAGTTTTCTTAAGTAGTTTGGACCCCCGCTCTCGTTGTTTTGTTTTGAAAATAAGGTTGCTTGGTGTTTGGAAAGGAGTAGTAAGTTCTTGCTTGAAGTGCAAGAGGAGCTTGCATTGACTGTGACTTAGACTTTAGCATGACATGCTAGGTGTTGTTTTGACCTTATGCTTAGTGATTATTGCTGTAGCATGTTTTGTTCCAAACAATTGGGATTGCTTAGTGTGCCTTGAATAAATTATGCGTTGTTTTAGTATGCAAAAGCATAGTATTGTGGTATTCTCCTTTGATGCTTTGCTTGGGTTGACTTGGCACATGCTCACACCATGTTATGACTCTCACAAGTCACCATTAGCCTCTATGATCATTTAGTCCTTGACTTGTAGTACCACTCTTTTCTTTGATTAGTATGCTTTGTTGCACTGCATGATTATGGCCATTATTGCTCTCTTAGTTGGTTGCTCCCAGTCTTTTGCTAGCCTCCACTTGTATGAGTAAGTTCTAATCATGCCTCCAACTCCCAAGAAACCAAGTTATCCCAAAGTGTCCACTATAAATTCCTATGCATGGTGTGTTACACCATTCCAAGTATATTATTGTTTTCAACTATCTTTCAATTAAAAACTATTTTGCTATATGAAAACTTAGTGATTAAATCCCTCACAAACTTGATGGCACACTTTATTCTTTGCCCCTAATAAACTTGAACCATTGTGACAACTTTGTTGTATATGCTTGCACTTATAAGTTGGAATTAGCAGAACCGTGCTGTCACGGGGAATGTTTTCAACATTGCACTTGTACCTTGTTGTACTCAGTTGATATCATGTTCTTTTGTCTATGGATGTCACCGGTGTGAAATAAAGAGGGGACTTGTAAGTCCATGGAGTTTGTATCCTATGTTAGAGAAACGCCTAGGCCGCTAGCCTAAGCCATGCTTAATCATGGTGGAAACTGGTAGCATCACCATAGTGACATCTATGAAGCATTCTTCTTATAAAAAAGATACACATTGAGAAAAGTGGAAAGAGAGAAAAAAGCACCATATTCCCATGGTACATAAGAAGAATTGTTGAGATGCTAATTGTCTACTTGCCTTGTCAGTTTGGTTATGGGAAAGCTCCTGTACCATGTGCAAGGGGTACCCCGTTGGCGGTTCTCAATGATATGCAAATACTTACAGTGACAAGAACTTACCCGGAACCAAAGTTGAGTATGCATGAGGTGTGGACCTCGTATTCAAGGGACTTGAGATTGCCAGCTTATACTTCGTCAAGCATATACTCCAGCTTTGCCACTTTAACCTTAACCACTTCAAGATGCTTATGATAGGGGCAATGAGGGCTGAAAGCTAATAAGTACCATAATTCTTGAAAGATATTTTTGAAACTTGTAATCCCTGATTCCTTTACAAAAAAGGGCATTTCTTCCACCACTATTGAGTCTCCACCTTCTACCTTTAGGAACCATTAAGAGAGCATAGTTGTCATTCTGTGTGCAGTGTTCCAAAGCTTATTAATTGATGCAAATTGTGTTATTACTTGTTCTTGTGCTACTTGTTTCTAGTCACCCTTGTGAACTTTGCAGGTGTCCTATGCATTTAATTGCTACTCTATGAGGGACAAGCTGATTGCCACTATGCTATGTTTTCTGCATGTGAAACAAACAAACATTTTTCAATGCATGTTATTCATGATCTTTGTTTGTAGCTTGTCATGTTGCATGCATAGTTACTATGTCCTACTGTTAGAACTCCATCTTTCATGCACATGTTTAGAGTTCTTTGATCCCAGCTTTCAATGCTTGCAAATGGTTGGATCTTTATTGTGAGGGTGCATGTCACCTCAAAAATTATTTTGTTTATCACTTACCTACTCGAGGACGAGCATGAGTTAAGCTTGGGGATGTTGATACGTTGGAAACGTATCTATAATTTTTGATGCTCCATGCTTGTTTAGTATCTACTTTGCTTTACTTGTCCACACTTTGTGGTGCTTTTTACATGTTTTCTAGTACTAACCTATTAACAAGTTGCAACATTGCCAGATGCCTGTTTTCTTCTATTTTTGGTTTCAGAAAAGTTAGTAAAGAAATATTCTCGTAATTGGACGGGACAAAGGACAAAGTCAATTACTTTCCGTGGGGAACAAGAAGTCCAGAGGAGAGCTCGGGAGGCCAGCCAGGGGGGGGGGCAGACCCACCATAGGCGCGGGTGGGCCCTAGCCCGCGCCTGGATAGGGTTTGCCTGCCCTGGCCGCCTCCTCGATCTCCCCCTTCGCCTATAAGAAGCCCCCGATGCAGAAACCCTGAGCACCCGATCAGAAATCCACGAAACCGTCTGTAGCCGCCGCCACCATCGTCCCTAGATCGTGGGGGATCTGAAGTTCTTCCTGGCACTCTACTGGAGGGGAGATCATCCCAGAGGCCTTCTCTCCGGTATGATGCGTGAGTAGTTCCACCTTGGACTATGGGTCCATGTAGTAGCTATATGGTTGTATCTCCTCCTTTGTGCTTTCATGTATAGATCTTGCGAGCTCCGTTCATGATCAAGATCTAATCTATTTGTAATCATGCATGTTGTGTTTGCGGGGATCCGATGGATGTCGAGATTATTATGTTGGTTTGATTAATGGTTTTGTCTTTATGATTCTATCATGTATGTGTTGTTTGTGATCTTGCATGCTCTCCGTTGTTAGTAGCTATCTTGGCCAAGTAGTTGCTAGTGACTCCAAGGGGGGGTATTTATGCTCGATAGTGGGTTCATGCCTCTAGTTTCCAAGTGAAGTGACAATAATCTCTTCGGTTGTAGATGTGCTGTTTCTACTAGGGAGAAAACAACGGTCTCTTGTTCATGGAACATGTGGACTGTTTACCTTACACACTTTGCTTAAAGCAGTTGTCTGTTGCTTGCAACTTAATACCGGAGGGGGTTCGGATGATAACCTCAAGGTGGACTTCTAGTCATAGATGTAGTTGGATGGCGGTCTATGTATCTTATTGTATTGCCCAATCAACCTCATAGGATCTTTCTGACTAGTAATTGCATTGTTATGCCTTGCTCAGTTCCTATCAATTGCCCTGCTGTAATTTGTTTACCCTTCATGCCATGTTGTTTATCTAAGGAGAGCACCTCTAGTGAACTATGGACCCCGATCCAATCTTTACCATTGATACATCTTCCACTGTTACTTGTTTACTTGCTGCAAACCATTACCTTCCACATAATACGTTTAATCCTTAGTTACAGCAAACCGGTGAGCTTGAAAACCTCACTGTTCGTTGGGGCAAAGTCTTGAGTTTGTGTTGTGCAGGTCTCCGCGTTGCTTGCAACACCTGTGTGACGTTTCCTTCCTCCTTATGGTTCGATAACCTCGGTCTCAACTGAGGGAAAACTTGTTGCTTGCTGTCAACAAGTAGCACCTACACTATATGTAAATTCACCTTAGTTCCATAATATATAGAATTTACCTATATGTCAATGTAGCACCTACACTAAGGAAGAACAAGATAAGTAAAGTGCGGTAAAGGACAGAAATAACCAAAGTGGAGCACACGGAGACACAAGGGTTTATTTCCTGTAGTTCCTTCCTTTTAAGGGGAAGTACGTCTATGTTTGAAGAGGGGGTGGTTCAAAACCACCAACGCCACGAGAGGCCTCCCTTGTTCTTCGATGAACCTCACCCCAAAGGGTTCGATTCACCTCTTCCACTATAATGGCAACCTTCGAGGTGGAAGCCGACACCTTTACAACAAGTTCGAGGCACAAATCCACAACCTAATTGCAGGCTCCCGAATACAAGCAAGCTGTCAAACAATCAAAGACAAGCTTGTAAGAACCAAATCAAAAGCTTGGGTTTCCAAAGAAACACTAGATCAAGGGGCCCTCAAGTGAATGAGGGGAAAATGAAGATCTCTCTTGGTGAAGCTATAGATCAAGGCCTCCTCCTTCGATTCTTCAAAGATCAATGACTTTGGATGGTTGGATGAAGAGATCTTGTTGATTTGGTGCCTCAAATGGTGTTGGAGTTCATGAGTGGGTCGAGCAGATGGAGGAAGGGGATAAGGTCCTCTATTTATAGGCCAACACTCACTGAACCATTTTCTGACCGTTGGGATAATAGTCAGACCGGAGACTCCGGACCATAGACCGGACTACACCGGAGACTCCGACCAATCTCTGGACCACCATACTGACTGACCCAGCTGTAAGGTTTGCAGCATTGAAAACAAACAATTTCCTACGATGGGAACAACTATGTATCAAGATCTATCTACTAGATACAAGCAACGGGTGGATATACATCCATACAGAACGTACCCTTGTAGACCGACAAATTTTGACGAGGTTGTACTTGTTGATGATGTAGACGAACACTTGCCGATCTCAAGATCGAGAAGAAGTCCAGCGGCGCAAATCAGCAGCGCATCCGTGCTTGAACACACGTCCAAGCCACTGAGCAACCTCCGCCTCCTTGCTCCAGTGATGCAGCGGTAGCAACAACTCTTTCTTGCCAAAAAGCCACCGGGAACATGTATCTCGCTAGTCCGAGACCATGGGGGATAAAAACTAGAGGGGGGGAGAGATCCTTCACGAGGAGGTGTGAGTGTGAGAGAGGGAGATGGGGGATTTTTATAGGATGGGGGACCCCAAGGGGGTGTCCGGCGCATGGGGCTGCCCCTTGACCTCCCTCCATTAATGTGGGTGGAGCTCCCACTCACTTTTAGCCCCTTCATTTCTCCACTCAAAATCCCACTCAAAAATCCCATTAAATTTCCACCAAATTTAATGCAATCTCTCTGTAAATAAAACTCCTTTTATTTATTCAGAATTTTGTCAATTACTTTAATGGACAAACATTCACATAAAACCCCTTGCTAGTATTTCATTTCACATGCAGAAACACTTTCAGCAATTTCACCCGACACAATTCCGGTGTCTAGTGAAATAAATTCATGTTCTTTGTAAATCTTTTTAGCATGAAACTATTTGTTCCAAATGGTGTTGGTGTCTCTTAAGTTTGTCACTTTATGGTTCGCGAATAATGCGGACATGATCGAGACCCCTCTTGTCGTTGGATTCTCAACAAGTACGCCATAGGGGGTCCTAGTGGCGTTGGAAAGATGGGGTGTGAGACGTCGGATGTTCTAGGAGCGGTGAGCACAAGTTTACCCAGGTTCAGATCCGACTACGGTGATCGTATCCTACTCCTGCTAGTAACCCAGTAATATATCAGCGTGAGCCGGATGTTACAGCGGATTACAAGATAGGTTCGGCTATGCGAGTTGTGATTGTGGTAGTACGATTGGTTGTTGCCCTAAAGGCTCCCATAGGACTGGTTTATGTAGTCACCATGGCTTAGGGTTACAAGAGAGACCTATCCGGCTACGCTATAGAGTCGGTAACTAGATACAGCTTGGACTACAAGTAATACTACAGGCCTAAGTCGGTAACTCTTCTGAGCCTTGTCATAGCCGGAACGGGCTCCTCCTCTTTCTCTGACTGGGCCGCCCGTGAAGCAAAGCTCTAACCCGTTGGTGGGCCACCCTGGTCAGCGAGTCCTGTGGGTATACCCTGGAAGTATATCCCCAACAGTAGCCCCGGAAGTCTCCAAGATCCAAAGTCGGATAAATCGTCTAGCTTGATGGTTTCTTCGTCTTTCGAATCTTGAAGGGTTCCCGAAAACTTCATTTAGTAGTGTAGGATTCCGAGTCAGTTGAGTTGGATATGTTTTGTTCTGACTTGAGTCTTTTCCTTGCTCAGTTTGAAATATGATCCGGATTTCACAGCGGCATGCGGACTGACAACTTTTCAGACCAGGTACTGTCACTGACAGGAGTCCCATCAACACGACCGTTGGTGGGTCCGTTTCTTACGGAATAGAACATCGTTTCAATGCTTGAGCAAAAATCGAGGGGACGGAAGAGTCGCGAGGAAGCTACCTCCCTCTCCTATACGCGTGCGCTAATCGCGCGAATCAACGCACGAATCTTGGCGCAGGGGTTAATAAAAGAGAGGAGAAAACCCTTCTCTCAGATTTATCTCTCCACCAATTCATTCATTGCCTCCTCGTACTCCTCGAGCACTCTGCAGCCATTTCCATCTACACATCTCAAAAAATCTCTCCCCCACCAGCCCTTCTCCCCCAAGATCAATGGCGCCAGCCTCTAGCTCAGGAGCGGCGGCGGATGAGAAGAAGATGCGGGGCCTCTAGGTTCCCAGCGTCATGGATGATGCTGAACTCCAGGTCATGGACAACGAAGGATTCATTGTATCCTTCGCGTGGCGGGGCACTTCAAGGCACGCCGTTCCCGCCCCGCCCGACGGCGAGAGGGTTCTTTTCGGCACACACGTCGACGTGGCCTCAACTTTCCACCGTCGGACTTCTTCGTCGAGGTCCTCAACTATTACGGTGTGCAACTCCATAATCTCCCTCCCAACTCTCTTCTTGAGCTTAGTACTCATGCAGCTCTGTGCGAGGGGTTTCTTGGCATTAGTCCAAGTCTCACCCTTTTCTGGTACTATTATGGTACCAGGAAGAACTCTATTAGCGTCGGTGTGCCTTACACCACCGGCACCCTTAGCTTAGTCCTTAGGAGAAACCGAGTTTATCCTAGGATTAACGCTAGTGAATACGTCAAACGTTGGGCCAGAACCTTCTTTTATCGTAAGGATATTCTGGCTCCTGGAAAGGCGGAAGGTCTTCCGGCGTTCACGAACGGCGCCGCTCCCCACCAAAGGTCATGGGACGCGGAGGCGTCGGACCTGTCAGATATCTTCATCCTCGCCAAAAGGCGGATTGAGTTTCTGATGAAGCATGAGGGCCTTAGTGGATCCGACTTGATCCACTACTGGTTGGAGCATCAGATTCAGCCTCTCCAGCACCATGGAGATCGCCTCATGTACCAGATCACCAGCGACAAGAAGGACAAGATGCGGGTCAGTTCGAACCGGATTCCGACGAAGTACTACAAGACCCTTATGCAATATTTGAGCAAGGAAAGAGAGGAACAAAAAGTTCCAGAAGTCTCCATGAAGATGTTTACGTCCAACCGTCCTCTGACTCCGGTAAATATTTCGACTCTGCTTTTGCGTTTCTTCATTCTTTTATGTTCTTTCTTCGACTCTATTTTCATTGACGCTTTTCGACTTTATTAGCTCGAGAAATTCTCAGAGTCTGAGTTAGCTCCACTAGAGGGCTATATTTCAGACGATCCGGAGGCGACGGAGGATGATGAGGTGCAAGAAGTTGTCGCCCCCGTGTCAGGGGGATAACCCCCGGGTGGGGAAAGCCAAGCACAAGTAGGCCGACTCCAGAAGGAACAGGTTGCCTGGCCCTCAAGAAGGACAACTCCAGCTAATTGGTGAGCACCACCGGCTGGGCTTATAACCTTCCTGGCTGGCCCGTCTAGCCGGTAGCCAGAAGAACCGGCC
This sequence comes from Avena sativa, assembly GCA_916181665.1. Classification (NCBI taxonomy): domain Eukaryota; kingdom Viridiplantae; phylum Streptophyta; class Magnoliopsida; order Poales; family Poaceae; genus Avena; species Avena sativa. The sequence continues at coordinate 54,908,983 of OV702284.1, read as the reverse complement.
GGGTGGCCGCTTCCACCCGGCTCACCTCATATTCGATAGAGAGCACGGAAGGACTGACGCTCCTTGTGGGGTACGCCTCTGGCTCTCCCTCGTCATCGGGCAGGCTGGCATGCCGTTATGACCAGCGCTACCCGGCGAAGATAAAGCAAAGTGGTCGGCTGGACTGGCGAAAGCAGTCCGGGTGACCGTTAAAGCAAGGGTGATGCCCCAAAGGAAGCCCGTGTGACCGCTAAAGAGAAGGATGACACTAAAAGAAGGGCGGACTGGGTCCTGGCCCACCGGCTGGGCCCTGCAGCCGGCCCTGTCCTATAAACCCATATCCAAATAGTAAACCCTAGAACCTGATCTGTAATCTGCCCCCCAGACCAGTAATATAAGGGAGGTAAGATCTAGGATTCGAAGTAGGCAACAGTAGAAGGATAGAAGTGTTAGTACCAAGTTCCCCTCTTCGTCTAGCTCTCGATAGTTTCTAAGAAAACAGATCAAGGAGCATCTGTATAGGGCATTTGCTCCCTCATATAGTTCATCTTGCAGGAGTAGGGGTGTTACCTCGCCGAGAGGGCCCCGAAGCTGGGTAAGTCGCTGTGTTTGCAGTTCACCGTGCCCAACCCGTTGCGTGGGCCACCGAATGCATCCGAGTGTCCCTTCTTTGCCATCCCCGATGGCACTGCCGTGTTCCACACCATGACAGTTGGCGCCCACCGTGGGGCATAGCGCTTCGGCTGGGATCATCTGTCACATCCCAAAATTTTCCAAATTTTGAAATGTGAAAAATAAATAAACAAAACAAATAATTGTTGAAATTTAGGGTAAAAAGAAACTTTTTGATTCCAAATGGAAACATCAAAACCCTTCTTGAACAAACTTTGAATAAAAATGAATCCAACAAAATTTCAATCAATTGAAATACATTCATCAAAGAATGAATCTTGAAATTTAAACACTTGGAGAAGTTAAATCAACATCCCAAAAACCCTAATGGAATAATCATTTCCAAGATCACTCTTAAGACTATGGATTTGATCCATATAAAAATTTGACAACAAACATTTATAAATGATCAAAAATGATAAATAAAAATATTATAAAACCATAGAAATTGGTTTCATTCAATTTGGAGCCATAGATAAAATCTTATGAAGTTAATAAGATAAAGAAATTAAATTCCAAAGGTAATAAAGCTCCTATCTAAAATCCATACCAAATTGTGAGCAAATTAATCCTAAAAGGACTTAAAAGGATAAACAAATATTAAATAAAATTATACAAATTGGAATCACCAATTTTGGATCTATAAATAAAAAGATATGGATTTTATGAAATAAGGAATATTTCAAAGCCAAATTAAACCTTTAACTAAATCCATAGGCAAATGGAATAAAGATAATCCAAACCCAAATAAAATAAAGGGATAAAGAATATTCAAATAAAAGTATGTGGGATTAAACCATATTCAAATTATATTTAATAAAGACAAAATCCCTTAGGCAAATGATTAATTAAATCATGAGAAAACAATAAATGGGAATTTACCAAAGTTGATTAAAAAGTTATCTATTAACTTAAAAGAATTATACGAATAAAATTTATATGGAATTAAAACCATATTTGATTTTATTGGAATAAAGACAATTGCCCAATTTAAATGATTGATAAATCATATTAAAATATTTTAAATAATAATTCAAGTGAATTATTTGCACTATGGAATAAATAAAAACCTAAAAAAAAGGTCTGAAAAAAATTAGAAATTCAAAGAAGAGTTTGAAAATATAATTAAAATCTTATTTGAATGAAGGCAAGTGCCTATTACAAATAAATAATAAACCATAATTGAATAAAAGAATTATTCTAAAATGGTCTTTAAAATACAATAATAAACCAGTATAAAACTTACTGAAAGTTGAGAAAAGTTTGAATTCAAACAAGTGTTTGAATCATTTAAATAAAATCAAAACAGAATAAAAGAAATAGAAAAAGAAAAAGAAACAGGAAAAAAAATAGAAAACGAACCAGTCTAGCTAGCCCAACAGGCCCAAATCGCAGCCCATATTCCTTCCCTCCCCGAAACGTTTTCTCACCAGCAACTAAACCCGCGTTTGCACTGATTCCCGGACCCCACCGTGTAACTCTTTCTCTCGCTAACCAAAGGACCCCATCTGTCAGTCTTCGTCTTCACCCACCGCGACCAGTTCCTCCCCCCTCTCGCCCGTTTCTGCTTTGATTTCGTGGATGAAATTCGCATCAATGTGTGCATAACTCTGCCGGTGACCTTGCCCATTTAATCACCTCCCTCCTTTCTCCTTTTCCCCACTCATCACGCCACCGGAGCCCCTAGGCTGCTTGAATTTCTCACTACAAGCCACTGTCCCCGACGAACTTCCGGCGATGATTCCGGCTACTCCCCGCCTCCCCTTGCTCCCTGGCCTCCACGAGGACACTCCCCATCTCCTTGCGAATCTCCCCGTAGCACTAGCTCGACCGTGCGCGCTCCACATCGTCCACAACCTCGACGATAGCACGTCGCCACCGTCTGCCACTTATCTGGCGACTCCACATGGTGAGACCCGACCATCCCCTCCTATCTGGTTGTTAGTCGCGTTTTCAGCATTCTTGCGCGCATCTAACAACATCACTCATTTGTCTTAGCGCGCACCACAGCCTCGCCAACGATGTCGCCAATCTCGCCCGTCGACAGAGACGACTCCGGCAAACGTTTCGGATCAACACCGTGTGCCCCTTCGACGATGATGGCCACCTAGGGCTTCAGCACGACGCGGCGAACACAGTAAGCACCTTAACCCTCTCCCGTGCTTCCTGGCTTCACCGATACGCACCGCCAGAGCATCGCCGCCGCGCACCATCGTCGAGCGCCGCCAGAGTATGGTCAAATCATTTCAGGCCGTTGGATTTAAATCGTAAGGACACGTTAGATCCACTTAAGCGAAGGGGTATGTTAGATCTAAACCGTGCGATCTCACTTAAATCCTACGGTCTGTATCGATCGATCTGCACGAAACGTTTTCAGCCAATAGAAAACAGACGTGTGGCACAGGTTTTGATTTAAAGACAGAAACACTTCTATTAGATGTTTAGATTTGAAAAATTCATAACTTTAAATCTACATGTCCAAATTTTGCAAACTTTATATCAGTGGAATAAGCAAAAAGATTACTTTGAAACCATGCCTTTTGTTTAAAGATTTTCTTCTATAAAATTGATTGTTTTTGCATAAACATGTGTAGGCCTAATTTGAGTATAAAAATTATTGTAAAAATGTTTTTAGAGTAAAATCTTTTGTAAATGGATTGTTTTGAACCTACTGACCATAAAAACCAACTTGTAGATTTAAAAGTATATTTTGTGATGCTAAGGAATAAATCTTTGAACAAAAGCATTTCTAGTTAAATAAAAATGTTGAATATGTTTTAAAAATTCTTTTTGAGTAAAAGCTTTGGAAAATGATTTGAATTAAACTCTTTGACCCTAAGCACCAAGTTTTGGGATTTAAAAATATATTTGTTGAACCCTAGAAAATTATTACCTTGTTTAAAGGTACTTCCAAACAAAATAAAACGTTGCTTTGATTTAAAAATGGATTTTGGATGAAACCCTTTGCAAATGGAATTGTTTTAAAACATTATGACCATAAACATTAATATTGGTGTTTGAAAACATTTTGGCTAACACTAGAAATTATTCTTTGAATAAAATCAATTCTAGCAAAACAAAAGGAATTTAAAGTGGCCATTTTCACTAACTTGTTATCAAATGGTTTTGCCACTTTGTTAAATGATCAGTAGGTGTTTTAAAATGTTTATAACCTATTAGAAACCACTTTTCCAAATAAAACAATCTTTGGCATGCTTGCATGCATTGCTTTGTTTTTTATTATTTTATGTGTTGAATTGTTTGAATGCTAGATTGAATTGTAGTGAAATTTGAAGTGTGTGACTATGGCAAGATCAAGGAGTGAACTTATATTATCTACCAAAAAGGCAAGTGGTGCTTCATACTTTTGTCCCATTATTTTCACTATGCATTAGTGATATTTCTAAGTAGGACTTGCATGGAATTTTACTAAGTATGCTATGCCATGGGAAATCCTAGTAGATGATGCCTTAGTAGAATTTCCTAAGTTAATATCCCTACTACTATCATGCTTTGCTTAGCTAGTAGAAAACAAGGGTGGATTATGTTCATGCTATGAAATATTTCTAAGTCAATGACTTGTGTTTTGTTTAATAAAACATCTATGTGAATGAATCACCTAGGTGGAATGGTTGAGAATGGGATATGTTGAGTGGTTACACAAGGCCAGGGGACTGGTGAACCTTGTGTATCACACTTGTGGAAAGCCACCCAGGAACAAAGAGATTTGAGATGTCAAATGTTGAGAAGCTTCAAGTGCAGCCACTTGGCATTATGGGCTCTGCCTGGATCATATAGGTTGCAATAACTTAGCCAGATGGACAGTTGGTGGTAGGGGTGATAGGTTTGGGAACGCGTCCATTTTGGTATAAGAGAAGGCTTCTGAAAGATCTTGTCTCGATGCATGTCGAGTCTTGTGGGGAAAGTGCACCACCTCTCGAGAGAGTAAAATCTAAGTACTTAGCCGTGTCCCCGGCAATGGACAATTTGAGCATCAAGACATGGAAACTATCAAGGATCTCCTCATCCCAATTTCTAAGTTAAAAACTTGTGGTTGAACAAGGGTTAAAGGATCACCAATTTCTATTGGTAGATGCCTTGGGTGATTTTGACAAACAAAAACTTAGTGTTTTCAAATGATAAGGAAAATCTATTTTGAGAAAAGCAAGCCTAAGCTCCACTTAGCCAAATGCATATAGATGTTAGACTCCACTATACTACTATAGTATCACTTGCCAATACAATTCAAATGTATTGACCCTTGTGGATGTAACTTATTATGGTGCAGGTTTGTTTGATGTTAGTGAAGTGTGTTGATTAGGATTACAAGTCTACAACCAACATGATTGCCTGTGGCACTTTGAAGATGAAGGACTCCATGCTACATAGTTATTTCTGCTGCATTGTAATGAGATAGCCAAATGAGCTATGTAAGATGTAATGAATTATTTTATTCCTGGTTGTAAAGATGTATTATGACCTTTGTTTCTTGATATTACATCTTAACTGTGGATGCTAGCTATTGATCCAGGGAATAGCATTGTAAACACAGGGATCTCTACCTTATTAAAGGATGGGACCTCTACATCGTCTTCCGCACGGTACTTCCGCTCGTCGCCGGCGAACGCGTGGCCTCTGGCCTCATTCTCATGCTCGGCGCTTTCGACTGCGTCATCGAAAATGCCGCGTGCTTTGCTGGGAACACCTTCCCCGCCAACGGCTCCATCCTGCATTTTGGAGACGTTCGCATCTACGTCGCCACTGTCGCTGAGGTTTTCCCCAGCGTGGTCACCCCCATCTTTGACGTGCCCCTCGCCCACGGTCCAGCCACGATGAGTGGTTGCGTCGAAGTCTTGGTGGTAAACGCCCGCGAAAACCATTGTCCACCTTAGGAGCGTCAGGCGGGAGGAGAGAACTCCGCGCCCGAGCAAGAACAAGACCCGCTCACCGCCTCCATCCAGCACTTGCGCGCTCCCGTCGTCGTCGAGGCAGACCCAGCAGCTGCCGTGGCCACGCTCGAAGACACACGTCAGAAACTCCTGGAGGAAGCCACCAAGGTCACGGCTAACCAGCGTCGGATGAACGTCACCATCCATGAGTACAACGCGGCTCGCGGCTTCGCTAGGAAGATCCAGCACCGGGGGCGCAACCTAGCATTAGAGCTGGACCGTGCCGCTGATTCATATGCAGGTGTGGCGCAGCCCGTCTAAAGCACCCCAGCCAAGAACATGAGGGCAGCCGAGGGGGCAGCCGGAGAGCTGAAGCACCTCGAGGGCGAGGAACTTCGTCGTCAGCAGGAGCGCGTCCAGCTCCTCATCGCCACCGCTAACAAGCAGCAGGCCAAAGACACCCCCAGCCAGATGGGAAACTCCCGCGACATCATCGTTCACAAAGGCGTGGACCAGACGGTGCACGGAGGAAGCAAGCATCAACAGGCATCCTCCCCAGGAGGAGTTGGGCAAAATAGCCGCCCACATGGCGAATCCGACAACCGTGGCCGCCACAACTGGGACGCTGCCGCTTCCAGCGTAAGTCGCGCTCCGGCAGCAGGAGCCTCTCAAGGGAAGAAGACGCGCGCCCCGGATGAAGGAGCAGACGCGAACAAGGACCCGCCTGCGTCATGCCTGAAGGGCCAGCTCGGCCCCCGATAACCGGCTGACGCACGCGAGCACATCGATCTCCTGGTGCAGTCTCGCACGCTAGAAGAGGAAAGTTCAGCTGGCCCGAAGTGTTTCAGCCCGCGTATCCGTAATAAACCATTTCCGAAGGGCTTTTCGCTTCCAGGGGATACGCCAAAGTACAACGGCACGGTCAAGCCCGAGGATTGGTTGGTAGATTAAACCACCGTAGTGGGAATCACCAAAAAAAAACCTCTGCCTGGCCGTCCGTTACGTCCCCCTCATGCTCGTCGATTCGGCAAGGACGTGGCTCAACAGCCTCCCCGACAACAGCATCAATGCCTGGCTGGACTTTGAAGAAGCGTTCATTCGCAACTTCATCGGAACATACAAGCGGCCGGGTTGACCTCGTGAGCTCGCCCTTTGCGTGCAAGGCAAGGACGAGTCGAACCGCGCCTACCTCACCCGGTGGACTAACATGCACAATTCATGCGAAGGGGTGCACGAGCACCAGGCGATAGATTTCTTCACCAATGGCTGCCGAGACGGCACCATGCTGAAGCATAAACTCAGCCGGGCAGACCCGCAAACCATGGCCCAGGTGATGGCCATCGCAGATAAGTATGCCACTGCTGACGCGGCCATGAAGAAGCCCATCGTGGTGGACGACCAAGGCCAAATCATCACGGACGAGCATGCGGACCGCCGCCAGCCGGGCAACCATCATCCCAGGCGGCATGGCCATGACAACCGCCATGGAAAGAGGAAATACGACCAACCAGACAACCGGTACGACACCAAGCAAGTAGCCGCCGTGCATGAGGATCCAGCTGCAGGCGGCAGCCGGAGATAGAGGCCGGATGATAGGCCGCATCGGCCCAAGTACACCATGGAGTCCATGCTCGATGGGTCGTGCAAGTTCCATAGAGGCGGTAGCAAACCCGCGAATCACACAACACGCCAGTGCAGCTGGAAGAAGAAGATAGCCGAAGCCAGTGGGCTCCCACCACCATCTCCACCGCCAGCCGAAGGCCCACCAGATAACAGGGAGCGGCGCAACCGCCGCGAGGACGACGAGGACGGTTACCCGTGAAAAGTGGGCAACTACCACATATTCCTCTTGGAACAGGAAACAAAGCACGCCAAGCGAAGGCGCGAGGCGGAGGTGAACGCAATCGTCCCCCCGTCCCCCAGTACCTGCACTGGTTGGATTAGGCGATCACTTGGACCAAGGAGGATCAATCGGCTATGCTACCAAGCCCTGGAAGCTACGCGCTGGTCCTCGGCCCCATCATCATCTCCAAGAAGCACTCGTGTCGCTTCTCCCGGGTGCTGATCGATGGAGGCAGCGGCATCAACCTCCTCTACCGGAGTAGCCTCGAGCGGCTTGGCATTAGTGAATCCCAGCTACAACCCTCGAGCACTTCGTTCCATGGAGCAGTACCAGGCCCGTCGCACTCGCCAATCGGCAAGATCCGGCTGGACGTCATCTTTGGCAGCGAGAACAACTTCCATCGTGAACCAATTTGGTTCGAGGTTGTGAACCTCTCCAGTGCCTACCACGCCATACTAGGGCGCCCAGCGCTCACCAAGTTCATGGGAGTACCGCACTACGCATACCTCAAGATCAAGCTACCAGGCCCAAAGGGAGTGATCACCGTCGATGGATGCTACAAGCATTCGATCGAGTGCGCTTCAGACGGCTCCAAGCTAGCCAAAGCAATGATCATCGCTGAGGAGAAGCGCGTCATAATGCAGAACATGGCGGCTCTGTAGAAGGATATGCCGGCTGGAGAACCTAAACCGGCTAGAGAATCACAGTTCAAGCCCTCGCAAGGAACAAGGAAGATCCTGCTGAACGAGGAGGACCCAAGCAAGTTCGTCCTGGTCGGAGACGGCCTGGACAGCAAATAGGAAAGCACGCTCGTCGATTTCCTCTGTGAGAATCGAGACTTTTTTGCATGGTGCCCCAAAGACATGCCAGGTGTCCCGAGGGAACTCGCTGAGCAGTCTCTTCATGTTTAACCAGACACGAAGCCGGTCAAGCAGTCTTTATGCCGCTTCGCAGAAGAAAAAAGAAGAACCATCGGTGAGGAGATCACACGGCTGCTCGCAGCCAGCTTCATCATGGAAGTTTTCCACCCGGAATGGCTCACCAACCCGGTGTTGGTGCTGAAGAAGAACAATACATGGTGCATGTGCATTGACTACACCAGTCTCAACAAGGCATGCCCCAAGGATCCTTTCACTCTACCGCGGATTGATCAAGTCATCGACTCCACCGTCGGGTGCGATTTGTTGTCTTTTCTGGACGCTTACTCAGGCTATCACCAGATCAAGCTCAATGTCACCGATCAAATAAAGACATCATTCATAACCCAGTATGGAGCTTACTGCTACACCACCATGCCCTTCGGCTTGAAGAACACAGCTGCAACCTATCAGCGCTGCATGCAGAAATGCTTGTAGACGCAGATCGGCAAAAACGTGGACGCCTATGTTGACGACGTTGTCATCAAGACCAAGGAGCAGCACACACTCCTTGAGGATCTGAAGGAAACATTCGACAACCTCCGCCATTTCCAGATCAAGCTAAAACCAGAGAAATGCGTGTTTGGCGTCCCAGCCGGCAAGCTCCTGGGCTTTCTCGTCTTTGAGCGAGGAATCGAGGCGAACCCGGAGAAGATCGGAGCCATTGAGCGCATGGAGTTGCCACAGAACCTGCGCGATGTACAGAAGTTCACCGGGTGCCTCGTCTCCCTCAGCCGGTTCGTCAGCCAGCTGGGTGAGAAAGCCCTCCCCATGTACCAGCTGATGAAGAAGACAGACAAGTTCGTCTGGACAACCCAGGCGGACGAAGCCTTCCGGGACCTCAAGCGCATGCTCACCTCACCACCCATTCTGGCGGCGCCAGCGGCAAAGGAGCCTATGCTGATGTACATCACTGCCACAAACAGAGTGGTTAGCATGGTATTGATAGTGGAAAGGCCAGAGGAAGGGAAGGCCTAGCCGGTCTAGCGCCCCGTGTACTACCTGAGTGAGGTGCTGTCGCTCTCCAAGAAGAACTACCCCCACTACCAGAAGCTGGTATATGGCATGTACATGGCCGCCAAGAAACTTAAACACTACTTCCAAGAGCACTCCATCCGGGTAGTGGCATTGGCCCAGCTTGCGGAAATTATTGGCAACAAGGACGCCACCGGTCGCGTGGCAAAATGGGCCATCGAGCTCGCTGCACATAACATCCAGTACGAGCTACGGACAGCGATCAAGTCCCAAGCACTAGCCGATTTCATCGTTGATTGGGGGGAGACACAGTACATGCCACCAGTGCCGGATTCAACTTACTGGAAGTTACACTTCGACGGCTCCAAAATGCGAGGAGGACTCAGAGATGGAATCGTGATAACCTCGCCCAAAGGCGACTGGCTGGAGTACGTACTCCAGATCCACTTCAAGGAATGCAAAAACGTCGCCGAATATGAAGCGATCATCCATGGGTTCAAGATGGCGAAGCAGATAGGCATCCAGAGGGTGCTATGCTTTGGGGATTCGGACCTGGTGGTGCAACAGGTATCCGGTGAGTGGGACGCAAGGGACGCAAACATGGCCCTCTACTGTTTCTTCGTTCATCAGCTGTGTGCCTGCTTTGAAGGATGCGAGTTCCACCACGTGCCCAGAGCCAACAACGAAGCCGCTGACGCCCTGGCCAGGGTCGGCTCAACAAGACAAGAAATACCGCCTGGAGTCTCCCTCGAGCACTTGCGCAAGCCCTTCATCACCCCGTCACCAAAATCCGACTCCATCGTACTCAACGCAGATCTAGGAGCAGCCGATGCCGCGCCGCACCTAGGGACCGCCTCGCCGCACCCGAGGACTGCTGCGCCACACCCGGGGACTGCCTCGGCGCACCCGGGGACTGCCGCGCTGCACCCGGGGACCGCCACGCCGCACCCGGGAACTGCCTCGCCTCACCCGGGAACTGCCTCGCTGCACCCGGGGACTGCTGCAGCGCAGCCTGCGATCAACACCAGCAAGCTACCACCCGACAAGCCTCCCGACATTCCGGAGCAGGCCATCCATGCGGAGGTCAGGCTCATCATGCAGGCGGTGCACACCATTCGGGAAACACCCGACTGGGCGAAGCCGTTCATGAACTTCTTGGCCAAAGATGAACTCCCGACGGAGGAAGTGGCAGCACCACAAGTGCGACGAAGAGCAAGCGCCTACACCATCATCAACAACAAGCTATACAAGCGCAGCGTCGGGGGCATCTATCAACGATGTGTACGCCAAGAAGAGGGAACCAAGCTCCTAGTGGACATACACCAGGGCGAATGTGGCCACCACGCCTCGTCAAGAGCAATAGCAGCCAAAGCCCTCCAGCACGGTTTCTACTGGCCAACAGCGCGGAAGGACGCTGAGGAGCTAGTCAAAGCATGCAACGGCTGCCAGCGATTCAGCCAGCTGAAGCACACGCCGTCTGTGGCACTGAAGACAATACCAATCACCTGGCCGTTTGCAGTCTGGGGCCTAGACATGGTTGGGCCATTCAAAACAGCTCGATCCAGCATGACGCACCTGCTCGTAGCCGTGGAAAAGTTCACCAAATGGATCGAGGCGAAGCCCATCAAGAAGCTGGACGGAGCGACAGTGATCAAATTCTTCACGGACATCATCATCCAGTTCGGCTACCCGCACAACATCATCACTGACAACGGAACCAACTTTGCCAAAGGGGTTTTCACTCACTTCTGTGGAGAAAAGGGCATCCGCCTGGACCTGGCATCAGTCGCGCACCCACAGTACAATGGACAGTGTGAGCGCGCTAACAGGCTGGTCCTAGCCGGAATCAAGCCAAGGCTGGTCGAACCACTCATTAGATCACCCGGCTGCTGGATAGGGGAGCTGTCAGCTGTGCTTTGGAGCCTGTGAACCACACCCAACCGCTCAACCGGTTTCACACCGTTCTTCCTTGTCTATGGGGCAGAGGCAGTTCTCCCCACGGACATCCAGTTCGATGCGCTCCGCAAGCAGCTCTACACGGAGCAGGAAGCCAAAGAAGCACGAGAGGACAACATGGACTTGCTTGAGGATGCACGTTAGTTGGCTCTGTCCAGGTCAGCAATCTATCAGCAAGACCTACGCTGGTACCACGCCAGCCAGATCCAGCCTACCTCTTTCCGCGAGGGAGATCTGGTGCCACGCTTGGTCCAGAGCACAAAAGGAATGCACAAGTTGTCCCCACCATGGGAAGGCCCATTCATCGTCAGCTGGGCGCTTCACAACAATTCATACTATCTGATCGATGCCCAGCAGCCGGTGAAGAACAAGGCAGATCGCTCAGACGAGGAGACGGAACGCCCATGGAACGCGAGCCTACTTCGCTTGTTTTACACTTGAACAAGAAGTGTATGTACCTTCCCTTTTCATGTAATAAATGAACAAGATCGGAAGCCTCGGCATAGCGCCGAGGACTTTGTCCCAAATTCCGCGCACCACATTCGCCTTCATACCGGCTGGCCCGGACCCCCATGATTTCTACAGGCGGCATAATATTGCACAAGGTACCTAGAACAAACTCTTCGGTTCCGGCTTCAGACCGCAAGCTGGCTGTCAACCCGGCAAGAGAAAAAACTCAAAGTACACGCCGCAAGAAAATGCCTACACGAGCTAAGCCAACAACAATGAATCGAAGTATCGCGAGGCACGCCAACACAGCTGCTCCTTTGGTTCCAGCTGCAGACTACAACCCGGCTGGCAGCCGGCAAGGGCAAAGCTCGAAAAGGCCAATGCTCGCTGAGAAAATGGGAGATGCTAACGTCCTAACTCGAAGGGGCGCGCGTTTCCTTTCCTTTTACGTTCAGTCCCAACTAATGTATGAGCATATGCATAACGAAACTAACCCAAAGCAACGCTATGTCTCTCGCGACCCGAGCCACAACTTGGCAGGAAACGAGATGGAGAAAGAGCTTTGACCCGGCTGGCTACCCCAGCCGGCCCGAACCTCGGGGGCTACACCCAGTGGGCGCGCTCCCGCGCACCCATAAACTCAAGTCAAGATGACGTAAGAGCTTCGACCCGACTGGCTACCCCAGCCGGCCCGAACCTCGGGGACTACACCCAGTGGGCGCGCTCCCGCACACCAATAAACTCAAGTCAAGATGACGAAAGAGCTTCGACCTGGCTAGATACCCTAGTCGGCCCGAACCTCGAGGAATACACCTAGTGGGCGTGCTCCCGCGCATCCATAAACTCAAGTCAAGATGACGAAAGAGCTTCGACTCGGCTGGCTACCCCAGCCGGCCCGAACCTCGGGGACTACACCCAGTGGGTGCGCTCCCGCGCACCAATAAACTCAAGTCGAGATGGCAAAAGAGATTCGAACCGGCTGGCCACCCCAACCGGCTCGAGCCTCAAAGATCGCAAATGACAAAGGTGTAAAGATAGAAACGCCAAAGACAAACAAAAAGGCAGAGTGAGCCAAAGAGTTGAAGAGGCACCAAGCCATAAAGCGGAACATGAAGGTTCCACGCAAATTCAGGATTTGACGGCAAAAGTCAGCCCAAGTGTAGCAACAACAAAAGATCAGTTTAACAAATACACCCGACATTCCGGGGATAAAGATTCTGGAGCCGGAGCGGCAGGAGCAGCACCAGCGTTGGTCGCAGGAGCTTGGCTGGTGGAGGCGACATCGATAGGATTCCAGGGCGCCGGGGTCTAGTGGAGAGGCACCGGCTCGGCAGGGTCGTGAAACTCGCGCTCCAAGTCCATGTAGGTTCCAATCTTCACCCCGCAGGACCGGATCAATGGAATGCTGTCGCGAAGGCCCTCGTAGCTCGTCCCTAGACGGAAGCCACGCGTGAGAACATCGAGATCAGCCCCGGGATACCATGACTTGACAAAGGCCAGAGCCATCTCCACGCCGCCTCGGGCCGCCCATTCCTTGTGGATGTCCAAGACGTCGATTCCACGAGACAAGGTGACCGCCAAGCTAGAAATGTCATGCACGTCGCCTGCATCTGGCCAGATGTAGTGGAAGAGGTCATTAGCAACGGCATGGAGGCCATTGCTCTCTTCCGCCAGCACCTTTAATAGGTCCAAGGCGGTCAGGTCACGGCCGACATCCTCCACAGGCAGCTTCTCCAGGGCCATCTCGGTCGCCTCAGGATAGTGAGCTGCAGCCAAGGACAGGAATGAGCAGCAGGACTAGACTAAATTAACCATGACGCGGCGGAGAGTGGAAGCAGAAGAACTTACTAATGACCATCTCCGAGATGCTCTGGAGGTGCTGAGTCAACTCCCCCTCCCGGGAGTGAAGAATCTTGATCGTCTCCTCCTGTTGGGTGGAGATCGTCTCAAAATTCTTCAGTGCCTCCGCCCGGATGTCAGCTGCCTTCTTACCCTGCTCCATGCTAACCTCCAGCTGATTCTTGGCCGCGACAAGTTGATCGAACTGCGCCTGTCACGCCTTGTTCGATTCCTCTAGCCGGGCAACCTCAGCTTTGAGGCGCTCCACCTCCTTCTCCTTGTCCTGGATCATGGTTGTAGGAGGATACCCGATGGTCAACAAAAAACGGGAAAAGGGAGCCAATCGCCAAGACAGATCTGAAGAAGCAATCTTACGGCCAAGATCCTGGGTGTTCTTCACAGACTCCGCAAATGCTCTTTGCAGCAAGAAAACAAATAAGTAAAGGAACGAAAAACTGGCTGGAAGAACAAAAATATGTCAGGGAGAATCACCCACCTCCATCAAAACAGATAAATTTTTGGCCTCGCCAAGTCCCTTCTCCATTCCCTCAACCAGGTGGCGAACCTGGTTGAGTGCGACGGGTGCCGCGCCCGAGAGCTGGGCGAGGACCGCACCCGGCGTCAGCACAGCCGGAGCTGGCCTTGAGCCGGTGATGACAACCTCATCATCATCGGTAGCCGCCCCCGAAGGCGCGGCCACCACCAACTCCCTCGCAGCCGGCACAAAAGTGCCCGGCTGACCGCCACCCGCCGCAGCCGCCTGCGCGGCCCCATCCTCCTCCGTCACCTCCGTGATCATGGGCCTGGCGGAGCTGCCTGTAGCATCACTCCAGGCCGGGTTCACGCCAGCCCCAGGACGAAGGAGGGGGGTCTCCGGGTCCTGCGCAGCAATGAACAGCTGCCCCAACCGCGAAGACATGGGCGCCTGGTACAGCAACCCTGTGGTCGGGGAGCCTTGAGGGGCCCTGGGCGGAGACAACGCGGTTGGCGCAGCCGGGCCGGATGCAGCCGGCGCGGGTGTAGCTGCCGACCTCACCACCTCCTCAACCGGCGGAGGAGGGGGAGGAGCAACGACGGCAGCGCCACGATCACCAAGCGACATTGCCTTGCTGTACAGAGTGAAGAATAAGAGAAAGCACCAGCAGAGCCACAGAACGGCAAGGAAGCGCAAGCAGGATACTAACTCGACGACGGGCAGCGGAGCAACGACTTGACGCCCATGGTGCGTCTTTTCTGTTAAACTAGAGCGGGGGAGGCAGCAGGCGCCACCCTCTTTCCCCGGGCTTTTGCCGCGGGTTTTTCTCGAACACCCTCCTCGTCGGTGACATCGACTGCGACAAAAACAAATAATCAAAACCACAACCTCACGATCCAGGATGAAAGGAGCCGCAGCCAGCAAATTACCATGAGGATCTGAGGGGCCGTCGTCCGCCCAGACGGAAAACCCTTCAGGCTCCGTCTGGGGGTACTTCTTCGGCTTCCTGTCCGCCAAGAAGTACGGGAGAGGGAAGTCACCCATACCGTCCTCGGCTAGCTGCGTCGTGAACAACTAATCAAAAAGGGGAGCATAAGGCACCCAAGGAAAGCCAACAATGACGAACAATAAGACGCAAGACAACCAGAGAACAACTCACCCGAGGCGACAGGCGGCCGCGATGGTACGGTGGGCAGGAGTATGCCCAGGTGGCCTCCATGCAGAACTTGGAGCTCATGGAGACCCAGTTCCGTAGGTCCTGGTAGGGCACCTCCTTCTACGACATCCTCGTCGGGTCATCTGTGGTCGACATGTGGCACATCTTGTGCGACCGCTACTGCAGCGGAAGCACGCGACGCACCATCCACGGTAGCGTGATGTCCCGGGTGGTGAGCCTCTTCGTTTCCACCATTGTCTCCACCCGGGTGGCCATCCGGTCGAGGTCCGCCGAGGCACCCATACCTTTCGTCGACCAGCCCTTCTGCGTTGAGGGCAAGTTGGTGAAAGGCGGAAGGCAGATCCAGTCCACCTCTGTGGCATTGCTCACATAAAAATATGAGCACTGCCATAGCTTGACGGTGTCAGGAAGCTCGAACCCCGGCATTGGCGAGGAGGACCGCGGGTAGATTGCGCAGCAGCCTGTCTGCGTTAGCGAGCCGCCCTTGGAGGTGTTCTGGGCCTTGAAGTGGAAGAACTTAAGGAAGTTCACCACCTCGGGCCACACCCCAAGGTACGACTCGTAGCACGCCGCATGGTGCGACAGCTGCGCGATGGCGTTGGCGCCCAAATGATGGAGCTGGAGGTCGAAGAAGACAAAGAGTTGGAGGAGGAAGGGGCTGACGGGAAGACCGAAGCCGCGGGTGAAGTGAGCGAGGAAGACGACGCGCTCCCTCGGCCGAGGGTCCGGCACCCGCTCCCCCTCCGGCGCGAGCCGATGCTTCACAAGCAACGATGAGGGAATAAATCTCCCCTGTCGGTACTTGTTGACGAGTTCGTCGGTCACGAACGATCTGCACCAACCGCCGCACTTCTCCGGCAACATCTCGACAGAAGTGGTGGTGGTGAACAGTGTCTAGTGACTCCGGTGGCGGCAAGGAGAAGGGGTGCAAGGATCAAGGTGCACTGGAGAACGAGGAGAAGATGAGCCGGAGGATGGAGAAGTGTGGGCATCGTTCCCCCTCAGGGCTCTATTTATCCCCGCGGGCGGTACCGTCGCCTCCTCGACTCCCGCACGACGCGTGGCATCAAGGCACCATGGCCGCACGAAGTTTCGGCTCCAGATTCTTTGCGCCATCATAATCGCCACAGAAGATCCGCGAGCGTTACCGGGAGACGAGGCGTGCGCACTCGCCCCGAGAAACCGCTGCAGCAAGTTGGGTGCGCAGTTGCCAAAAAACGAACGCAGCGACACGGAAGTCCAATTGACACGACGTGCGCCAGAGCTATAGTCATGGGTGACGACATCAACGGCGTCATCAAGCTAACGCTTCATCTTCAGTTATGCAAGCCGGTCCCTGCCTTCCCTGTTTACACCCAGTGGGTGGCCATCGATTCCGCAGCCGGTTAAATCCAGCCGAAAGGCAAAAGCAAAAGCTGCAGCCGGATGCGGTAAAGCAATCGCCTCAAGACAAAAAAAAGAGCATGCAAGATCTTACCCACCGGTTGTCGTGGTATTGCCGACGAGTACGCCATGGAGGGGTCCTCATAGTGCGTGTTTAGAGACGTGGGGGAAGGCGGACGGTTGACGGGTACGAGGTAACACATCTTACCCAGGTTCAGATCCCACAACGGTGGCGGAATCCTACTCCTGCTATAAATCATTATAAATGGCAATATGCCGAGTTACAGAGATAGGTTCGCTGTGCGAGGTGTGTGCTAATCGCTACTTGATCATGTCCTAAAGGCTCCCATAGGCCCGACTTATATAGTCGCCAGGTCCTAGGGTTACAGGGAAAAGTCCTAGCCGGACAGGTTACAGAGTCCTACACCGTCTATTACTAGTCTTGTGTGTCTTGTACTCCAAGGCTCCGGGTACGTTGGTGACTCCATCATAGCCTTCCTTTATCCGGCATGGGCCTTCCTTTTGGATCCATCTAACGGGCTGCCCAGCAGGCCATGGGCCATGCTACCAACTGTGGGCCACCCGGGTTATCCGGATAGGAGACATGCTATGAGGATACCCATATAGCATATCCCCAACAGTAGCCCCCGGAGAACTCCGAGATCTTGCGCCGTCTTGCCTCTTCACGTGAAATGCTCCGTCTAGATGTATGTCGGCAAATCGTCAAGCAATATATTGTAGTCCTCCCAAAGAACCCTGCAAGGTTTTCTCCATCTTAAATTAGTAAGTCGAAGAATTGCTGAATCTTCCATCGTACTCTTCCGTAGCCGGATTGGATCCGTCCATGCCGGAATCTTCTGATGTGATGGCTCATCTGCCTATGACAGCTAGGGTGACGCAGACATAGGTCAGCGACGCCTCGTAACTCACACATGTAGAGAACGCAATCATGTCCACTTTTCCCGCGCGAGTGATACTAACCGTTGGCGGCGACGGTTGGGACATGGCGAAATTTTTGCGCACGTTCGCACACACGTCGTCTATGCGGCAACAGTCCGATCAAGCTGCACGAATCTCGATGCTGGGGATCATAAATAGTAACTGTGGTGGAAAATTTACTTTTCACCTCATTCTCCCGTCGCATCATCTTCTTCCTCCAGCGAGCGCCTCCTCGAGATCTCCGTGCAACCTTGAGAAAAACCCTAACTCCCAATCTTGCCAGTAACCTCCAAACACACGCAATGGCCATCAGCAGTTCTACTCCCTCGATGGTGGCGCTGGGCAAAGCCGGCGAGCTCCGTCATCATGCCCCCAGAGGGCCTGGTTCATCCCCGTCTCTGCGGTGGTCGAGTCCACCGGCGGCGACCATAATCCAGTGGCGCTGGAGCTGCTAGAGGAGGACAACGACTCCCACAAAGGCGATTGGCGTGGTTCGGACATCACGGACCACGACATCATGGAGCTGATCGTCGAGGGCTACCTCCCCGTGACGGAGGGGCTCGCCTAGCGGACGGCGCCGGCCGGCGAGGTCACACCTTCTCCCCAAGCCGGAGAAAAGGTGAACGTCAAAGCACAATTGGTACGCGGCGTCTCCCTGCCCATCTCTAACTTCTTCCTTTCCATCTTGAACCACTACCGAGTACAGCCCCAAAACCTTTCTTCCAACAGTAACCTAGCGCTTAGCAATTATGCGGCGCTTTGTGAGGGTTACCTAGGGATTAGGCCTAGGCTAGATCTCTTTGTGTATTTCTTCACCGTCAAGCACGAAGCCGGGGCCAGCAAGGATGAACTTAGAAATTGCGGCACCATTATCTTCAAGATCCGTTCTGGCCGGTGGTTCCCTGACATCGTCGGCCACGAGTCTTGCAAGAACTGGCAGCGTACTTACTTCTACGGTCCAGATATCCCTCTGGCTAACCGAGAAGTAACGTACCCGGACTTTGTCGATGGAGCCGCCGCCGAAGCTTCGACATGGAGATCCCAGGCCTTCCTTCCCTCCGACATCGAAGCTTCCCGCGTAATAAGGCGGATAGAATGGTTCGTAGAGACGGGTTTGACCGGCTTGGACCTAGCCATGTGCTGGTTCATCAGGGGAATCCAGCCTCTGCAGCACCGCTCTAAGCTGATGCACGAGTATACCAACGATAGAAGGGATATCCTCTGCATCTCCGTGGACAACTTCTCGAGCGAATCCGTCAAGCTTCGCCTCAAGGACATCGTCAAGGTGAAGGACAAGAAGCGTGGCTTCACCATCACCTACGACATGTTCATAGAGAGCAAGTGCCCAAAGGTAACTGTATATCTTCCGTGTATCACATATACCCCGGTTCTTCTGTCTAGCCGTTTCCATCCCATCTAACACGGTGACTTATCACTTAACAGCTTAGCGATCTAGAGGAGGATAGCATGGCTGTCCAAATCTACGATCCAAAGATGAAGGAAGTCACGGTCGTGTCTGACGACGATGTTCCGTTGTCGCGAAAGCGGAAGAGATCCACCTCTGACGCTGCCGACGGAGGCAAGAAGAAGACGGAGGGTGGAGCCTCTAAAAAGACTACCGCCGCCCTAGAGATGGAGAAAAGAAAGACTACAGGTATCCCCTTTGCCAAAGCACCCCCTCTTGTGTAAGCTTCTTTCTCTCCGACATTTTCTATTTATCTATCTTGTTCCTGTACTTATACATTTTGCACGTTTCAGGAAGAAAGCCATGACCAACTTGAAGAAGACCTCCAAAACATCAGGGGATTCTAGAACCATCAAGGACATGCTGCATTGCGACGCGTCTCCCGCCATCGCCCTGTCACTCCCATCGTCAAGCCCTCATTCGTGCCGACAAGCTCACAAGCTAAGGAAGCATCTGGCCCTTCCGCCATGCAAGTGGACTCAGGTGCTTCTACCGAGATTGCTGTGATCGGCGAGCAGGCGACACAGGAGAGTGCCGCACACCAAATGGCTGAAGCTCCAGCTAAGGATGCTATCAGTAGCGGTAAGGCGATGGTGGAAGCTGGTACTTCTGCCGAAGGCGGTGCCCCCGCGCCCAAGAAAACCATAGAATATCCTAAGATTGTCTATCCGGTACTTACAACGGGTAGCACTGCTCTGGTTCCTGGTGCGGCGCCGACATCTCCGACGTGCGGTCTAGAGGAGCTTCTCCGACACACAGAGATCTTGCAAGGAAATAGCGTATCCTTTGGCAAGCTGCTGGCCGAGAGTGCTACCAACCTCAAGATCATTGCACTTGTAAGTTTTATTTGCCTTTTGTATTTCATATGAGTATCCCACTGTAGCCCCCGAGGATTTAGAAGGAAAACCATAGGTCTTTGTGTCTAGATGCTCTAAGAGTGACTAAAGTAGAAAACTTCTCACTGTAGCCCCCAAGCATATAGGTGGAATGAATTATTTCGACAAGATGCTTTAAGAGTAGCATACGTAGTGGTTATAAATTTCAATAGTGTAGCCCCCATAGTTGTAACTAAATTAGTTCCGACTAGATGCTTAAAGAAAAGCTAAGCATACATCCGAGTTAAAAACTTTATATTGTATCCCCCAAGCTTCTAATCGAAAACTGAATTAGTCCCGACTAGATACTTAAAGAAAGACTAAGCATATTTCTAAGTTAAAAACTCTCGCTGTAGCCCCCGAGCATCTAGGTGGAAATTTTCTGGCTAGATGCTCCAAGTAGACCAAACAACGTTTAACTTTTCTTTTTTCCATAGAACGAGAATGCTCAGAGGGGCATGGCCAACGACAAGTACCAGAAGATGCGCGCGGACTTGGAAGCCGAAAAGGGTAAACCTGCCTTCTCGAAGGAACAAATGATCAAGAGCAAGCATCTGTTTTTCCTTTATTTTTCGTATTCCGACTTAAACTTGTGTATTCTCCGAGTACTAATTGTGTACTTTGCTTTCTCCGACTTGCAGAAACCATTGCCTAGGCTAAGGACATTGTCGAGCAATCCAAGCACATTCAAGAGCTGGATAGTGAGAACAAAATCCTTAAGCAGGAGAGGAAGGACATGCTAAAAATGCATGAGGAATCAATGAAAGCCTTGCAGGACTCCGCCATCGAGGATATGAACCGCTTGAAGGAGGAAATCGCTATCTTGAAAGAGCAGAAGAAAGCTGCTGATGAGAAAAATCAACGCTATCATGAAGCATACAAACTCCTCCGACAAGAACGAGACTCCATGGCGGATACCCTCTGGCAAGCTGAGGCTAGCATCTTCAGTAAGTGATTCTCCGTCTTAGATTTCTATAAGCTGGATACTTTGAATTTTTGAACTCATGTGCTCCCTTGTCGGAATTTGCAGCTCCTATGGGTTTAACCCGGTCGCCTCCTCCAGCAAAGGAATGCATGGTTCTTGTCGGCAACTTCATTAATACCGTCATCGTGCAAGCCAAAGATATTGCCAAGCCCCTCCAAATCAATATCAAGGCATCGGACTCTGTGACGATGTTCTCGGAGATCCTGCGCTGAGCCCCCAAGCGTATCACAAGCTGGAAAGCTTCATGTGCATGGGCTAGTTCAAGGATGGCGTTGTCCATGGTAAAGGCACACTACGAGGATGCCGACATCGACACGGTAACCTCTGGCATTCCTGACGTAGATGATGATGGCAAGGAGATAAACCATGAGTCCATCTTGTCATCACTCGCGGGTTATGATACCAGAGTTGCCGAGTTAGTCGACGTCAATGTCTTCGTGCCGATGAATACCATCGATGGCGGCAACCAAAGCTCCTCCGAGTCTCTTCACACTGCCGATTTCGAGGGTGATTCTCTTGCTGCCGATGACGCTGCTTCCAAGTCGCTTGTGCCAAAGGAATGAAAAACAACTTGTAATATTTGTTTCATCTTTGATGCGTATGCGGAAAAAACTATGTATTAACTTAAGGTGGAAAACAACGATGTATGTCCTGCTACTTAAGAACTAGTTTCCAGCATGTATATATTTTTAAGCAAGTGCTGGCTTATCCATTACTTTGGTTCTTATGCTTGACTTATCGTGAGTCGGAAGACTCGTTGTCGGAACCATGCGCTCAAGTGATGATGCCCAATGGCACCGTTAATAAAATAAGCACAAAATCGCCGACAATAATTGCCGAAAGTCACTACTCCAGAATCCACATAAAAACGACAAAGAACGTGTAGACCAGAAAACTTAAGCTAACGCCCGTAGGCGGATTTTCACAAGTGCAATTGCAAATCTTGTGCATAAAGGTTTTATATGATCCAAAAATGAACACTAAAAGAGGTAAAAGACTCAGAAATATGAGTGAACCAAAGAGCTTTATTTCATTGATCATATAAGAGGTACACAATTAGATAAAAATGCTAAGTGTAGAAAGGACGTAGTTGTGCTATGTTCCATGGCCAATCAAGCTCCGGGTAGTCATCATCCGGGTCATGTCGCTTACTCTTATGATCCTCGTTGGGTCTATCCTTCAGTTCACGATTGTCAACGAGGTAGTAAGACCCATTGAGTAGCGCCTTGCTTATGATGAACGGTCCTTCCCATGGCAGGGATAATTTGTGTGACTTCTTCTGCTTAAGTCGGAGCACCAAATCCCCCTCTTTAAATGAGCGATGCCGAACGTGGCGACTATGGTAGCTGCGTAGCTTCTGCTGGTAGATGGCAGATCTTTGGCATGCCAAAACACGATCCTCCTCCAGAAGGTCCACATCTAGGCGTCTGGATTCTTCAGCGTCATCTTCATCATAGGAGGCAACCCTTGGTGCATCGTGAAGTATGTCACAAGGTAGGATGACTTCTGCTCCATATACCATGAAATAAGGGGTGTAGCCGGTGGATCTGTTGGGTGTAGTTCGCAAACTCCACAAAACAGATGGCAATTCTTCCGCCTAGGCTCCAGCTGCTCTATGTAGCGGTGCCTCAAGACGTGGCTTGATTCCCTACAGAATTAATCCATTTGCTCGCTCAACCTAACCATTGGATTGTGGATGTTCCACAGATGCAAGGTCAAGTCGGATGCCCTTCTCCCAACAATAAGCCTCCACTTCTCCGAGTGACAAGTTGCTGCCGTTGTCGGTGATAATGCTATGTGGGAGGCCAAATCTCACCACTAGATCCCGGACAAACCTGAGGGCAGTTGCCCCATCAAGGTTTCTAATGGGTTTAGCTTCTATCCATTTAGTGAATTTATCAACTGCTACTAGCAGCTGCGTAAACCCACATGGTGCCGTTTGTAACAGTCCCGCCATGTCTAGCCCCCAGACTACAAACGGCCAAGTTATTGGTATTGTTCGCAATTATTCAACAGGAACATGTGGTTGTCGGGCATAATACTGGCATCCAATGCATGTCTCAACCAGCTTGTCGGCGTCCGCCTTTGCGGTCAGCCAGTAGAGTCCTTGCCGGAAGGCTTTCGCGACCAACGATCGAGGAGCTGCGTGATGCCCGCAATCTCCAAGATAGATTTCGCGTAGGATTTCAATACCTTCTAGCTGGGAAACACAATTTAGATATACACCAGTAGTGCTCATTTTGTAGAGTTGTCCATTGATTATGGTATAACCCTTTGCTAGTTGTACTATTTGCCGTCTTTCGACCTCGTCGTCAGGAAAAGTTCTGTGTTCGAGGTATTCCACGAACGGAGGGACCTTTGCCACCATGTGGACGAAAGAGTAATCTCTATCCGGGTTGTCGATGTCGGCTCCCTTCACGGATGGTGTCCGCAGATGCTTTAGGAAAACTCTTGGAGGAATTTGTTTGCGCCCTGATCCAAGCTTAGATAGCAGATCAGCCACCTTGTTTTGCTCCCTAGGTACATACTTGACTTCGTAGCCCAAGAAGCTCTTGGCTATCTCGTCCACTTCGTCTCGATATGCCACCATCATAGGGTTCTGCACGTTCCAGGTGCCAGCCACCTGCTGGGCAACCAAGTCGGAATCTCCACAGCAAACTATGCGCTTGATGCCAATATCCTTGGCTACGCGTAATCCGTGAATGAGTGATTCATACTCCTCCATGTTGTTCGTATCCTCGAAGTGTATTTGTAGAATGTAGTGTAGCTTGTCGCCAGTTGGTGACTGTAGCAATAGACCAGCCCACGAGCCGTTGAGCATCTTTGATTCGTCAAAGTGCATCACACAGTACTCTGGTTCTGGCAACGGAGTAGCATCCGGCATCTTCGTCCAATCTGGAATAAAATCCGCCAAGGCTTGTGACACTATAGCGTCGCGTCTCTTGTAGGTGATATCAAAGGCGGCAAGTTCAATGCCCCACTTCGCGACCCTTCCCGTAGTGTCGCTGTTGTTGATAATGTCGGACAGTGGAGTCTTGCTCACCACTGTGATTGGGTGCTCCTGAAAGTAATGCCTCAGCTTCCGAGAAGCAAGGAATACTCCATAAGCTATCTTCTGGTAGTGCGGGTAACACTACTTGGACTCCATCAAGACCTCGCTCACATAGTAAACTGGTCGTTGAACTCTGTGCTCATAGCCTGGTTCCTTCCGCTCTACCACGACAACGATGCTGATTACCCGGTTGGTTGCCGCCATGTAGATTAACAGGGGCTCTCCAGGCTCGGGTGCTGCAAGGATGAGCGCTGAGGAAAGAATCTCCTTGAGCTGCTTCAATGCTGCATCTGCTTCGTCCGTCCACATCAATTTGTCCGCCTTCTTCAGCAACTTGTACAGCGGCAGGGCCTTCTCTCCAAGTCGACTGACGAACCGACTAACTGCTGCAACACAACATGTTAGCCGTTGAATGTCCTTTAGGCATGTCGGACAGTTTATGTTTAAGATGGCCTTGATTTTCTCTGGGTTGACCTCGATTCAACGCTGGGAAATGATGAAGCCCAACAATTTGCCGGTTGGAACCCCGAAGACGCACTTCTTAGGGTTAAGCATCATGTTGCATTTCTGGAGATTATCAAAGGTTTCTTTTAAGTTGGATATTAAGTCATTTGACTTTTTAGACATCACCGCTATATCGTCCACATAGGCGTGAATGTTCCGACCAATTTGGTCGTGTAGGCAACGTTGCATTGTCCGCTGGTACGTAGCACCTGCGTTTTTCAGCCCAAAGGGCATCATAACATAGCAAAACGTGCCGTATGGGGTAGTGAACGAAGTGGCCAATTGGTCTGACTTCCTCATCTTGATCTGGTGGTATCCTGAGTATGCATCGAGAAAACACAAAAGTTCTGAGCCAGCCGTCGAGTCAATGACTTGGTCAATGAGAGGCAAAGCAAACGGATCTTTGGGGCATGCTTTGTTCAAGCCGGTGTAATCAACGCACATTCTTAATTCTTTGGTTCCCTTTTTGGGGACAAGTACAGGATTGGCCACCCATCGGGTGTGAAGGACTTCTCGGATAAATCTAGCCTTAAGTAACCTAGCTATCTCTTTGCCAATGGTGCGTCTCTTCTCGTCTCCGAAGCATCATAGAGGTTGTTTCATTGGTTTGCACTTTGGATCAATGTTTAAGTTGTGCTCGACAAGTTCCCTAGGTACACCTTTCATATTGGCAGATTGCCAGGCAAAGATGTCCTTGTTCTCACAGAGGAACTCGACGAGCGTCCTTTCCTATTTGGGATCCAGGTTCGTCCCAATGGCGGTGGTCTTGGAGGCATCTCCTACCACAAGTTCCACCGGCTTGGTCTCGATGGCGGCCTTGAATGCAGGAGCGGAGTCAGAGATCTGCTTCTTCGACGTGGGCATCTCTGAGTCATCGACCTTGCTCTGGATCTATTTGAATTTTTTGCTGTAGAGTACAACTTCCGTGAAGGCTGCTTCATTAATCTCGCAGTCCCTTGCCTTGGTAAAGCTTCCGGATACGGTGATGGCACCGTTTGGTCCAGGTATCTTGAGTTTGTTGTAGACGAAGCATGGATTTTCCATGAAGGTGTGGAATATGTCGCAGCCGAATATGACGTGGTACACGCTCTTGAAGGGGACTACCTCAAAGGTCATGCGCTCTTGGCGGTAATTATTAACATCGCCAAAGGCTACCTGAAGTGTGATGCACCCAAGGGACCGAGCCTCCCGACCAGGAACTACGCCGTGGAAGATGGTGTTTTTCCGCCTTAGGTTTGCCTCCGTCAAGTTCATCTTCTGTAGTGTATACAGGTATATGATGTTGATGCTGCTTCCACTATCCACCATAGACTTAGTGAACTCCACGCCGTCAATCAAGGGGTTGATGACCATGGCGTATTGGTTCTCTGTAGGAATAAGGTTTGGGTGATCCGTCTTGTCCCAAGTAATTGGAACCTCTGACCAGTGCAAGTACTGGGGAACTGGGGGTAGAGTAGCCATCAGTATCCTCAAAGAGGTCTTCTGTTGTCGGGCGGTGGGGGTGCCAAGGAAAGTGTGGTAGACTGGCGCCTTATACACGAAGGGGTTCTTGCCCTTGTCGTCGCTCTTGGCGGCGTGCTTGGGGTCAATATCCTCGTCCATGTAACTTGAATCCTTAGACTCATCCTCCTTCTTCTTCCCCTTGCCCTTGCCTTGCGGTCTGTTCTTCCGACTTCGCTTGTAGCCGGACTCTGGGTCTTCCTTGAGGTCGTTGACGAACTTGCAGTGTCGATTGGTATGGGTGGCTTTGCCATTGACATCAAGGTGTACGAGGCACGGCATATCGCGGTACTCTTCGTAGGTTTGGGGAACACGGAGCGGTGCCGAGGTAGTTTCACTTCCTCGCTGCTGCCCACGACCAGCTCCCCGTCCTCGGCCACGTTGTCCACCATCACCTCTTCCTGCAAAGGTCATGGCGACCATGTCGGGAGATTTCATTTCTTCTGGAGCGGTTTCCGCTTTGTGCTGCTGTTCCTCCGAGCTTGAGTTGGACGGCCGTTGCCGGCAGAGAGCCGCGAGCATCGTCGTCGACAGCTGCGAACTCACTAGCCAACTGAATCATCTGGTTCAAGTCAAGCTGGTGATTGTCCTGCAAGCTCTTCAGCTTATCTCGGAGCAACGTGCCCCTTTCCAACCCATCAATGAAGGCGGCCATGGTGGTCTGAGCGTGCACTCCTGCGCAGGAGTTTTTCATATCCAGCCAACGGGAGAGGTAGGCACGAGATGTCTCATCTTTCACTTGCACGCACCGCTGTAGATCGCCGACATTGCAGGGATGCTTGTACATACCCTCAAAGTTCTTGGTGAACGCTTATTGCATGTCCAACCAATTGCAGATGGATTTCTCCGGCAAGTCATCAATCCACTGACGGGTTGTGCCTGCCAACATCAAAGGTAGGTACTTGACGGCAACGTTGGGGTTACCTCCGGCAATCTCCACCGTGTTGTTGTAGTCCTGCAACCATGTGGCTGGCTTGGCGGTGCCGTCATAGGGCTTGATGGCCTTGTCAATCCAGAAACCTTTGGGGTAAGTTGCGGACCGTATCGCAGGTCCAAAGCAACATGGTCCCAGGTATGGTCCTTCCTGGGCCTCGTGGATCTTATCGATCCGCGAACGTGCATCGTACGGCTTCGGGTTTTTCTTCTTCTTCTTGTCAACAGGGGATGGGCTACGTGAATGACGCGGGCCTCCTCCGCCATGGTGACTGCTAGGTGGCGACGGAGGCGGAGGTGGCGGTGGGTTAGCATTCTTGCTATTACCCTCCTGCGACGCCTCATGCTTGTCGCGATTGCTTGCCGGATGCGGAGGGTCATGGCGCGACCTGCTCTTGTGTCCTTGGTTGCGCTCTCCGTCATGACGGGTCTGCTCCGCGTTGTCGCAGATGATGATGCCGCCCTGCCTTGGCGGGGGCATATCCGTATGATGGTGAGCCTTGGGGTCTTCGTGATGTCGGGGGGAGCGGGACGGTGGCGATGGGCGACGAGGTCGGGCCTTTTCTCCGTGGTCGGAGGATATGGGGATAGCATCCTTCCTGTTGCGCGCATCCCTCCGTCTTCGTTCTGACGAACCTGTTTGCGACCCGACATCAAGAGGAGATCTGTCCCTTGGCGGCTTGTGCTGGCTAGATCGGCAAAACGTTGGGTCAGACTCCAGCCTCTGAGAGGTGGCCTTTTCCTGCTGTTTCACCGCCTTGGCCACTAGGTCATAGACCTGTTCCACTGCCTCGGGCGATCTATCCTGCTCCAGAAGGGTCTTGGCGACAGCGAGGTTGAGGAGTGGGGTTGGCATCACATGTTTGCCTTCACTTTCAATGTATGGGTTGGCCTATGCTGGCTTCGGGGGAGCCCATCCTAGGTTTCGCCATACGCCAGGATTGTTGATGACGCGAGCTGGAGCTTTCTTGGCCTTTTGCTGCTGAAAAAGAGTCTTATACTCGGCCTCCATTGCTCTAGCTTTTTCTATGGATTTCTGCGCGTTGACTAGATCTCGATCTAGCTTAGCGCCTTGCTCCGCGATGGCCTGCGGTTCCTCCAGCAGCTGTTGGTGCTTCTCGTCAAGCTGGGTCACGTTCCGGATATGAGCTACAGTCAGTGGCTCAATGAGGAGATTGCCGTACATCACTCTATCAGCTGGAGTAACTTGGGCAGCAGCCGATGTAGATGCTGGAGGTGGCAAGTTTGGGGTGTTGTTGTTGCTCGGGCCCGTGCCGAGTTCCTGCGACTGCTGCACTGGATTATGCGGAGGAGGCATGACCTTTGCGCGATCATCGTCAACAGCAATAAGTGGCCCCTTCCCCTTTTCCAGCACTGTAGGCGGAGCTCGTCCAGGTTGGTCTTCATCCATCGTCGTCCCAATGGTGATGAGCACCCCTCGAGACGTGATGGCATTGGCGGCTTGCTCGTCGCGCGTGTATTCCTCCTCCATCTCCTGCATGGCGGAGTCTAGATCCTCTGGATGAAATCTATCTCCTCCGAATCTGCACTAAAGTCAGTGTAGAGCGCGTCAATCATAGAGTCGAAGGGTGCCAGGACTTCCTCGATGACGGGGGGTCGAGGTGCAACAGGGGCGCGATGACTGGAGGTGGTGGAGCAGCTACAGCGATGGCGGCTGGAGGTGGTGGAGGCAGCTGCTGGAGCGGCGACGCTCCGCCAATGAGCGCGAGATCCGCCTGAGCTGCCCCTTCGGCCTCCGCGTAGCTGTTGACGGTGTTCACCATGCTTTCGAAGGTGAGATGCCCTGAAGCCTGCTGCTGCCTTAGAGAATGTCGGAGGAGCGTTCCCTGGTCCAGTCCTTCCACAAAGTGATACATAGCATCATCATTGGGGTAGTGGGCCAGATCGGCTCGTATATGGAGCCACCTGGCCAGGTAATCGCGGGGGTTTTCGCCCTCTCTCGCTCTGAATGCAGCGCGCCAGATCGAAGATGGTAACCACGCCGACGAACTTGGATCTCTGCTGTCCAGACGCACGGGTGAAGCCGGCGGACTTGCAGTGATCTTCCACCGTTATATCCTGCACAGGGGCGGTTTGGGTGGGCCTTGAATTTTTTCGATCTTTGTCGGCAAACTCCGAACAGAGATCCGACATCGATCCTTCCGTGAACATATCCTGCCCGTAGGCGGTCCGTGCGGGCCTTGATGCTCCTCCGACTCCCAGGGAACTAGTGCCCGAGTCGGTTTCGCCAATGAAGAGGTGGATGTCTCCGATAGGAACGATCGAACACCGCGTAGGGTTCGTCTTTGCCGGGATCCAGAACTCGTCGGAGGGACGATCGGAACGTTGACGAAGAAAAGAACGCGATCGATGGCTACGGTTTCGCCGATTCCCGCGAAGATCTTGGTCCTCGCCCGCTAAAGAGCCTGAAGCGCCTCTTGCCCCACGGTGGGCGCCAACTGTCGTGGTATTGCCGACGAGTACGCCATGGAGGGGTCCTTATAGTGCGTGTTTAGAGACGTGGGGGAAGGCGAACAGTTGACGGGTACGAGGTAACATAGCTTACCCAGGTTCAGATCCCACAACGATGGTGGAATCCTGCTCATTCTATAAATCACTATAAATGGCAATACGCCGATTTACAGAGATAGGTTCGCTGTGCGAGGTGTGTGCTAATCGCTACTTGATCGTGTCCTAAAGGCTCCCATAGGCCCGACTTATATAGTCTCCAAGTCCTAGGGTTACAGGGAAAATTCCTAGCCGGACAGGTTACAGAGTCCTACACCGTCTATTACTAGTCTTGCGTGTCTTGTACTCCAAGGCTCTAGGTACGTTGGTGACTCCACCGTAGCCTTCCTTTATCCGACATGGGCCTTCCTTCTGGATCCATCTAACTGGGCCGCCCAGCAGGCCATGGGCCATGCTACCAACTGTGGGCCACCCGGGTTATCCGGATAGGAGACATGCTATGAGGATACCCATATAGCATATCCCCAACACCGGCCAAGCCCATACGTGCTCGGGGACTAGTGTCGGGCGGATAACCCCCGGGTGGGGAAAGCCAAGCACAAGTAGGCTGACTCTAGAAGGAACAAGATGCCTGGCCCTCAAGAAGGACAACTCCAGCTAATTGGCGAGCACCACCGGCTGGGCTTATAACCTTCCCGGCTGGCCCGTCTAGCCGGTAGCCAGAAGAACGGGCCGGGTGGCCCCTTCCACCCGGCTCACCTCGGATTCAATGGAGATCATGGAAGGACTGACGCTCCTTGCGGGGTACACCTCTGGCTCTCCCTCGTCATCGGGCAGGCTGGCATGCCATCATGACCAGTGCTACCCGACGAAGATAAGAAAAGTGGTCGGCTGGACTGGCAAAAGCAGTCCGGGTGACCGTTAAAGCAAGGGTGACGCCCCAAAGGAAGCCCGGGTGACCGCTAAAGAGAAGGATGACGCTAAAAGAAGGGCGGACTGGGTCCTATCCCAACGGCTGGGCCCTGCAGCTGGCCATGTCCTGTAAACCCATATCCAAACAGTAAACCCTAGAACCCGATCTGTAATCTACCCCCCAGACCAGTATATAAGGGAGGGCAGAGCTAGGGTTCGAGGTAGGCAACAATAGAAGGATATAAGTGTTAGTACCAAGTTCCCCTCTTCCTCTAGCTCTCTATAGTTGCTAAGGAAACAGCTCAAGGAGCATCTGGAAAGGGCATTTGCTCCCTCATATAGTTCATATTGCAGGAGTAGGGGTGTTACCTCGCCGAGAGGGCCCCAAACCTAGGTATGTCGCTGTGTTTGTAGTTCACTGTGCCCAGCCCGTTGCGTGAGCCACCGAATGCATCCAGTGTCCCTTCTTTGCCATCCCAGATGTCACTGCCGTGTTCCACACCACGACACCCCGCTTCCAAGAAGCGTAAGGCGAAGGAAGTTGTTATCACTGCTAGTAGCCAAGTGTTGCCACTAGTTAAAAAGTAAGCACACTGTCATTTGTTTTCAGTACCTTGTACCTTTCTTTCTCTCCATAACACACTTGACATTTGGATTTTCGTGTTCTAGAGCTAAAGCAGTTTTGAAGAGTAAGACCAAGCCAGACAGCAAGCCAGTCAAGCTGCTGCGTAAGTAGAAGCTTGTTATTTCTCCTGCCATGCCGCCACCGACTTCATCCAGTACTCCATCTGCACCAGGGGCTTCTGCCTCTCCTGATGCTGGCAACGTCTCGAAAGGCTTGGTCACCTTTGGTGGCCAAGAAACTAACTAGGGTGAACCCATTAAGGGTAATGATCCCATGGTAATTTCTACAGGAAGCTTGGATAAAGTGGTCGGCTCTGCTATCTCTAGCCTGAAGAGGAAAATGAAGGAAGAGATCCTCAGGCTGGCTCAGTCCAGCCTTGAGAAGCAAACCTTAACCGCAGAGGCAGCAAGCCAGGAGAAGGAGGACGTCAAGTTGGTTAGCCTCCTAGACCAAATTTTTGTCTGGGATGCTAAGATAGAGTCTGGCGAACTCCCAGTGACGGATGTTCCCTCCCTCTCCCTTGCCGAGAAGGTGTTTCACAGCACCAAGCTCGGATTTGATAAGTTGCACTTGGAACACATTGTAAGTTTCCGATTCTTATTTGCATTTATTATCATATCCTCTATCCCCCAAGCATAAAGCCGGATAAACATAGTTGGATCCGAGTTGATGCTTTTAGGTTGCAAAAGAACGATGTAGTGTAGCCCCCAAGGCTCATGTTGTATTTTTACTTAGTTAAATTTGTAGCCCGAGTCTTAGTAGCCGTCTGACGGTATCCAGTCTTCTAAACTTACAGAAAATTGCATCTTCCAACCAGGAACTTCTCAAGAATATTTGTAATAAACTCAAGGAGATCAAAGCCTTGCGCCTTGAGAATTCAAAGTTTAAAATTGAGAAAAATGAAGCAGAAGGTAAATTTTTCCGGCTTCCTTTTTGTCAATTAGCTATTGTCATAGTAAAAATTGTTTTGTCCGACTGATATTTTTCCCTTTGCAAAAACTATTGTGCAAGTCCAGCAAGATGGTGGAGCAATTCCAGAACTTCAAGGTCTTAGAACTGGAAAATGTTGAACTCCGGGACAAACTTCAGAAGCTCACAATTGAGTTGGAGAAATCCGTAGCTGCTGTCCTGGAGTCAAGCAACCACGAGACCGTGAGGCTCGAGAAGCTGCTAGCCCTCCGAGATAAACAAGTGGATGATCTTCGGAAGGACCTTGATAGTCAGAGGGATCTGGCCCAGGCCTCAGAAAACGAGCTGAACAGCCTCCGCGAGGAGCATGCTTAGTGGAATCATTCTGTGCTAGGTAAGATTTCCGACTTACATTTTACGTTGATTTTTCGACTTTCTTTTCAATCGAATTTTGACTTTTGGTTCTTTCCCAGCCCCCCTGAATCTTTCCGATTCTCCTACCTCCGAACCTCGCCTCGAGCGCATCAAGATCTTCGGAGATATCTTGTACGACTTCCGCTAGACTCTTGAAGGGGCTGGTGAGTCGGTCAAGCTTTCTGACTTGCATACAATGTCAGCGCAAGAGGTGAGGGACAAGGCCAAGGAAATCCCGAAGCTTATCGAGGATTGGCAGATCTTCTACGCTCGGACTGCTGCTCAGACTTCGCTTATGATGGTGATGAGCCACCACAGCGAGATGGAAATCTGGCATGTTACCAAAGGTATCGCCGAGGAGGACGATGGGGGCAACCCACAGGACATCAAGGCAATCCAATATTTCTGTGCAGGTTATGCTTGTCGTGTGGCCGAAATGACCAACTATACGACGATGTTCTTCGAATCCGTCGCCGTGCCTCCCTCGCCTCAAGAGAAAGAAGACAGCTTTGCAGCTTCCGAGTCTAAGATCCAGGGCGACAATGTTGTCGACTCTAGCGCTCCACCTTTTTCATCACCACCACTTGGCTCTGCAGCATAAACAATTTTTTATGCCTTATTCTGAACTTCTGGCAATGCAATGATGGAAACAATTATTTTTGTTGTGCCGGTCTGTAAAAAACTAAAGCTTTTACTAGCGTAGCACTTATATTTATATTTTTTATGCGTGTGCTTTGAAAATTTCTGAAGCACTTTTTGTTTTATGCTTATACTTGTCGTTTTATCTGGCTCTCTGCCTCGTCCCTTTCATGGGCCGGCCAACCTTTAGCACGGAAACTTTGCCAAGCAACGGAGCGCAATTTCTAAACCGGTTTAAACTCGGAAACAAAGCCGACTTCCAGTACCAACAACTCATTACTCGGAAAATACCCACGTCTAAGCAATCAGATAAAAAAACAAAGTATAGGCAATAAATTAAAAAAATTACCCTAAGGTAGCATTTTTTAGATATTCAAAAATCGTAACCAGAACGAACATGAGCATAAAGTACTTTCAAGCATTCTGGGATTTTTCAAAATGACATGCTCGTTTGGAAATAAGATGGCAAAAACTTCTCAAGGATGACATATGAGGAAACCAATACTTTATTTCACTTTGAACATGTACATATATGATTACAAGGAAATATAACTAAGAATAGAAGGGACATAACTATGCAATATTCCATGGACGGTCTATTTCATTCGGGCCTGTGCTACCGCCAGCTCTCTTTCTGTTCCGAGTATCTGGTCTTTCTTTGATTGGTCTCATATCGGTTAAATAATACGACCCGGTATGCAGAACTCTGCTAATAATAAAAGGTCCTTCCCAAATAGGGGAAAGTTTGTGGTTTCTCTTTTGCACAAGTCGGAGAACCAAATCGCCTTTTCTGAAAGAACGGTTTTGCACTCTCTGACTATGATACTTGCGTAAGTTCTGTTGATAGGCTGTAGATCTCTGCTCAACAATGACGCGTACTTCTTCGATTATATCGAGATCATCTTGTCGAGAAACTTCTGCATCTTCTTCGATATATGCTTTGACTCGTGGAGACAGATGGATTAGATCGCTTGGGAGAACTTCTTCTGCACCATAGACCAAGAAGAAAGGAGTATATCTGGTTGATATGTTAGGAGTTGTACGTAAGATCCATATCAAACACGGTAATTCTTCCGCCCAAGCCCCCATGGCCCGACGAAGTGGTGCCTCGAGACGATGTCGGATCCTTGCAAAATAAGACCGTTAGTTCTTTCGACTTGTCCATTAGCTTGTGAATGTGCGACCGATGCAATATCGAGTCGGATCCCTTGTTCTTCGCAGAATTCGGCAAGTTCCCCCATGGAAAAATTGCTCCCATTGTCAGTAATTATATTGTGCGGATATCTGAATCGGATGATTACGTCCTTGACAAACTTTCTGGCTATGGATCCATCGCAACTTGTTACGGGTTTAGCCTCAATCCACTTTGTAAATTTATCCACCATCACTAGTAGGTGGGTAAATCCACATTTTTCCGTGCGAAATGGCCCTACCATATCAAGCCCCCATACCCCAAATGGCCATGTAATAGGGATTTTTCGCAACTGTTCAGCTGGAACGTGTACCTGATGGGCGTACTTTTGGCAACCTCTGCATGTTTTGACCAGTTTATTGGCATCCGCCTTAGGTGTAAGCCAAAATAATTGTCGTGGTATTGCCGACGAGTACGCCATGGAGGGGTCCTCACAGTGCGTGTTTAGAGACGTGGGGTAAGGCGGATGGTTGACGGGTACGAGGTAACACAGCTTACCCATGTTCAGATCCCACAACGGTGGCGGAATCCTACTCCTGCTATAAATCACTATAAGGGAAATACGCCGAGTTACAGAGATAGGTTCGCTGTGCGAGGTTTTATGAATTGATACTAGGTTGTCTGAAGTTATGCCCTAAAGGCTCCCATAGGCCCGACTTATATAGTCGCCAGGTCCTAGGGTTACAGGGAAAAGTCCTAGCCGGATAGGTTACAGAGTCCTACACCGTCTATTACTAGTCTTGTGTATCTTGCACTCCAAGGCTCCGGGTACGCTGGTGACTCCACTGTAGCCTTCCTTTATCCGTCATGGGCCTCCCTTCTGGATCCATCTAACTGGGCCGCCCAGCAGGCCATAGGCCATGCTACCAACTATGGGTCACCCAGGTTATCCGGATAAGTGAAATGCTATGAGGATACCCATATAGCATATCCCCAATAGTAGCCCCCGAAGAACTCCGAGATCTTGCGACGTCTTGCCTTTTCAGATGAATGCTCCGTCTAGTTGGATGTCGGCAAATCGTCAAGCAATATCTTGTAGTCCTTCCAGAGAACCCTGCAAAGATTGCTCCGTCTTCAACTTGTAAGCCGGAGAAATGCTAAACCTTCCATCGTACACTTCCGTAGTCGGATTAGATCTGTCTATGTCAGAATCTTCGATGTGACGGCTCATCTACCCATGTCAGATAGGACGACGTAGGCTTAGGTCAGCGACGCCTCATAACTCACACATGCAGAGAACGCAATCATGTCCAATTTTCCTGCGCGAGCGATACGAACCGTTGGCGGCGACGGTTGGAGACGTGGCGAAATTTTCGCGCACGTTCGCGAACACGTCGTCTACGCGGCAACCGTCTGATCAAGCTGCACGAATCTTGACGCCGAGGTTGATAAATAGTAACCGTGGGTAAATTTCCACTTTTTACCTCATTCTCCTTGCATCATCTTCTTCCTCCAGTCGCGTGTCTCCTCGAGCTCTCCGCAAGAACTCTCGAAAAAACCCTAGCTCCCATCTGCACCAGTCGCACCCAATCCTCACTCCATGGCTATCAGCAGCACTTCTCCATCAATGGCGACGTCGAGCGAAGCCTTGGCGAAGCCGGCGAGCTCCATCGCCGTGCCTCCAGAGGGCCTAGTCATTCCCGCATCGGTGGTTATCGAGACCACCGGCGGTGACCTTAATCTGGCGGCGCTGGAGCCGTTGGAGGAGGAACCAGACTCGCACAAGGGCGACTGGAACGACTCGGATATCACCGACCGTGACATCCAAGAGATGATCCCCGAGGGCTACCTCCTCGCGATGGAGGGACTTGCCTGGCGGGCGGCGCCGGCCGGCGAGGTGACACCTTCTCCCCAAGCCAGAGAAAAGGTGTACCTAAAAGCTCAACTTGTACGCGGCGTCTCCCTGCCCATCTCCAACTTCTTCCTCTCCGTCTAGAACCACTATAGGGTCCAGCCTCAGAACCTTTCCCCCAATAGTATCTTAGTGCTTAGCAACTACGCGGCACTTTGTGAGGGATACCTAGGTATAAGGCCTAGGTTAGACCTTTTTGTGACACCATAAGCTTCAAGATTCGACCTGGCCGGCGGTTCCCTGACATCTCCGACCACGAGTCCTGCAAGAATTAGCAACGGACGTATTTTTATGGCCCAGACATCCCTCTGTCTGGCCGACAAGTTACGTACCCGGACTTCGTTGACGGAGCCGCCGCTGAAGCCTCGTCATGGAGATCCCAAGCCTCCCTTCCCTCCGACCTCGACGCTTCTCAGGCCATAAGGCGGATCGAGTGGTTTGTAGAAACGGGTCTGACCGGCTTGGACCTAGCCATGTGCTGGTTCATCAGGCGAATCCAACCTCTGTAGCACCGCGCGAAGCTCATGCACGAGTATACCAGCGACAGAAGGGATAGTCTCCGCATCTCTGTGGACAACTTCTCGAGCGACTCCGTCAAGCTCCGCCTTAAGGACATCATCGAGGTGAAGGATAAGAAGCGTGGCTTCACCATCACCTACGACATGTTCGTAGACGGAAAGTGCCCAAAGGTAGGTATTTATTTTCCGTGCATGACATATACTCCAGTTCTTCCGTCTTGCAAATACCATCTTATTGAACACGGTGATTTCTCACTTAACAGCTTAGCGATCAAGAGGAAGGCAACCTGGCTGCCCAAATCTATGATCCAAAGATGAAGGAAGTCACGGTCGTGTCCGACGACGACATTCCGTTGGCGCGGAAGCGGAAGAGCTCCACCTCTGACGCTGCCGACGGAGGCAAGAAGAAGAAGATGGAGGGTGGAGCCTCCAAGAAGACTACCGCCGCCCTGGAGGCGAAAAAGAGAAAAGTTACTGGGATCCCCTTTGCCAAAGAACCCCCACTTGTGTAAGCTTCTCATTCTCCGACATTGTCTATATATATGTCTTTCTCCTGTACTTATGTATTTTGCACGTTTCAGGAAGAAAGCCACGACCAGCCTCAAGAAGACCTCCAAAACATCGGGGGCTTCTCGAAATATCAAGGACATACTGCATCGCGACGCCTACCCCGCCATCGCCCCTGCCACTCCTTCCGTCAAGCCCTCGTCTTCTCCGACAAGCTCACAAGCTAAGGAGGCATCAGGCCCTTCCGCCATGGAAGTGGATTCTGGCGCCTCTACTGAACTAGCTATTGTCGGCGAGAAGACAACGCACGAGAGCACCGCTCAACAAATGGCTGAAGCTCCGGCTAAGGATGCCATCAGTGTTGGAGATATGCCCTAAAGGCAATAATAAATATAGTTATTATTATATCTTTGTGTTTATGATAAATGTTTACATTCATGCTATAATAGTATTAACAAGGAAACATTAATACTTGTGTGATTTGTAAACTTAAATTGAAGTCCCTAGTAAAGCCTCTATATAATACTAGCTTGTTGGTTAATAAATGATTGTGGTTTCCCTATCATGAACATTGAGATGTTATTAACAACAAGATCATATCGTTAGGAGAATGATATGATGGACATACTCCTATAGATAAGCGTAGCATAAAGATCAAGTCATTTTAATAGTTTAATTGCTATATGCTTTCTGATACATAGTAACCTAATTACTTCGACCATGAGATCATGCATATCACCTTTACCGGATGGATGCTTTGATGACATCAAACACCACACCGTAACTGGGTGGCTATAAAGGTGGCATTGAGTGTTCGGAAAGTATTGGTTGAGACACATGGATCAAGAGTGGGATTTGTCCATCCATATGACGGATAGATATACTCTGGGCCCTCTCGGTGAAATGTCATCCAATTAGCTTGCAAGCATGTGACTGGCTCACAAGGGATCACATATCACGGGAACGAGAAAAGAGTACTTATCAGTAACGAGGTTGAACTAGGTATGCAGAGATACCGACGATCATAACTTCGGATAAGTAAACTATCGTAAGACAAAGGGAAATTGGTATCGTATGTAAGTGGTTCATTCGATCGCAAAGTAATTGTAGAAATATGTGGGAGCCATATGAATTTCCAGATTCCTCTATTGGTTATTGTTCGGAGAAGTGTCTCGATCATGTCCGCATAATTCACGAACCGTAGGGAGACACACTTAAGGATTCGACGTTGTTTGAGTAGTTATGGTATGATGAGAAAGAGACCGAATGTTGTTCGGAGTCTCGGATGGGATCCGGGATATCACGAGGAGATCCGGAATGGTCCGGAGAATAAGATTCATATAAGGAAAGTCCTGTTTCGGAGTTGGGGAATGGTTCCGGTGTTTTCATCAGGAATGTTCTAGAAGGTTCCGGAATGTCCGGCACTCCGAAGGGGAAGGGTACATGAATGTGTTATATCAAGTTGGTATGATTGCATCATGTACTAGGTGTCATCGCTGAACAAAATAAATGGTTTAATCAAATCCTAGTTTGAAAAAGTCAAATGCCAATTTGAAAGTCAAACGGCTATTTTGGGAAGTGGAGAGGGAGGTGGAAACCGAGTTGGGGAGGAGTTCCTCCCCTTCCACCGCCGGCCCCTTGGGAAACCGAGTGGGGGAGGGACTCCCCTCCCCTGGCGCGCCTCCCTCCACCTATAAGAGGAGGGGCAGGGCTGCCCCTCCAAACACACCTCTCACACCCCGCAAACCCTAGCCGCCGGCGCCGCCACCTCCTGCTGCCGCCGCCCTATGGCAAACCGCCGCCGCCGCCTAGCTAACCCTAGCCGCCGGCTTGCCCTCTCCTTGGTGTGTCTAAACCCTACATCGCCGAGGGCTCTCTCATAGTACACCATACTCGCTCCGGCTTAAGGCGAAGCCCTGCGAGATCTCCCCTCTACTTCCGGTACCACGCCGTTGTGCTGCCAGAATCGCGAGGAGAGTGCTACAACTTCTGCTGCCTGCTGGAACAAGGGAGAGGAAGGTCTTCGTCGATTATCGAACGTGTGACCGACTGCGGGAGCGCTGCCGGAACGCAGCGCCGGAAGGATCGTCTACGCGATCTTGAGATCGGGAAGAGTACGACTACATCACCCACGAGAATCCGCTCTCGTTAAACAATTTGCAATCTTCGAGGGTGAGTTATTCCATCGACTCGTTGCTACAATCTAGTAGATAGATCTTGGCTTGTTTGTTTGTATGCGGTAGAATTTTTTTTGTTTTCCATGCTACGAAACCCTACAGTGGTATCAGAGCCGTGTCTATATGTAGATCTGTTGCACGAGTAGAACACAGTGGTCATTGTGGGCGTTGATGCTTTTATTGTCGATTGCTTCTTGTGTACTTTGCATCTTGCGGGATGTTGGGATGAAGCGGCCCGGGCTAACCTTACATGACATCGTTCATGAGACTTGCTCCACGCTTGACATGCAACTTGTATTGCATAAGTGGATTTGCGGGTGCCTGTTTCTCCTAACATAGTTAAGATCCAATTTACAACGGGTGATTAACAATACTAGT
Source organism: Avena sativa (assembly GCA_916181665.1). Taxonomy (NCBI): domain Eukaryota; kingdom Viridiplantae; phylum Streptophyta; class Magnoliopsida; order Poales; family Poaceae; genus Avena; species Avena sativa. Next base: position 54,869,583 of record OV702284.1, on the reverse strand, counting down.
ATCAATGTTGTGGTTCATGTTCGTAAGTTAGAACGACACTTATTGAAAGCCCCAAACCATGTAAAACATGCAAAGAAAGTAGAGGCGTCTAACTTTGTTTTGCAGGGGTGTGCAGTGATGTGATATGGCCATAATTGTGATTATATTTGATGTATGCAATGTTCCTTATTGTAAGTTGGCAACCGGCAGGAGCCATATGGTTGTCTTTAATTTTGTTAAGACCCGCGTGTCTATTCAAAGTAGTTGTAATAGTTGAAACCGGTGGACGACAACCATGGAGAAGCGTCATTAACCTTGATGCAATACCGGTGATGATGGAGATCATGTTCGTACTTGAAGATGGAGATCGGAAGCACGAAGAAGAAAGGCCATATCATATCACATATTATGAATTGCATGTGATGTTAATCCTTTATGCATCTTGTATTGCTTAGTTGACGATGGTAGCATTATAAGATGATCCCTCATGCACATGAATTTCAAGTCATAAAGTGTTCACCCTTAGTTAGCACCGTTGCTAAAGCTTGTTGTTTCGAAGAACCACGTGATGATCGGGTGTGTTAGATTCCGCAAGTGTATACAACGTGAGCAAGCCAGATTTGCTCATGCGGAAGCTAAGGTTTGATCTTGACGAGCCTAGCATGTACATACATGGTCTCGGAACACGGATCACCGAAAGGTAAATCATGAATCATATAGTAGATATGATGAACATGTCGATTATTCGCCATTGAAACTATATCAACTCTCGTGATGATCGGTGTTGATGTGGTGGATTTGGTTCGTGTGATCACTAAAACAATGTGAGGGATATTGTTTTGAGTGGGAGTTCACCTAGATTAATTTAACTATTAGTTAGAACTCAATTTGTCATAAACTTAGTCTAAACTATTGCAAATATGTTGTCGATCAATGGCGGCCCCTACCATCAATTTTAATGCATTCCTAGAGAAAGAAAAGTTGAAAAACAATGGAAGCAACTTCGCGGATTGGTTCCGCAATTTGAGGATTGTCCTCACAGCTGGTAATTTGACCTATGTGCTGGATGCACCGCTGGGTGACCCACCTGCAGCTGATGCTGCCAACGAAGTAAAGAATGTTTACCTCGCTCAGAAGACTCAGTACTCCACAGTTCAGTGTGCTATCTTGTATGGTTTGGAATCGGAGCTTCAGAAAAGGTTTGAGAATTCAGACCCACATGATATTGTCCGTGATCTCAAATTGATCTTTGAGACTCACGCGGCGATTGAGAGCTATGAGGCTTCTGAAAAGTTCTTTAACTGCAAGATGGAAGAGGGCAGCTCCGTCAGTGAGCATGTGCTTAAGATGTCTGGGCACGCAAACAAACTTCAAAGCTTGGGTATAGTGATTCCTAATGCTTTGGGGATTTACCGTGTCCTCCAATCACTACCACCAAGTTACAAGAACTTTGTGATGAACTACAATATGTAAAACATGAACAAGCAGTTGCCAGAACTGTTTGCTATGTTGAAATCTGTAGAAGTGGAGATCAAGAAAGAGCACCAAGTGTTGATGGTCAATAAGACCACCAAATTCAAGAAAGGCAAGTCTAAGCAAAAGGGACACTTCAAGAAGGGTGGTAAGAAAGTTACCGCGCTGACGAAGAAGACCAGGGCTGGACCTAAGCCTGATACTGAGTGCTTTTACTACAAGGGAGAAGGTCAATGGAAGCGGAATTTCCCAAAGTACTTGGCGGATTTGAAGAACGGCAACATCAAGAAGAAAGGTATATCCGATATACATGTTATTGATGTGTATCTCACTAGTACTCGTAGTAGTGCCTGGGTATTTGATACTGGTTCGGTTGCTCATATTTGTAACTCGAAACAGGTGATGCAGAACAAACGGAAGCTAGCGAAGAACGAGGTGACGATGTGCGTGGGAAACAGATCAAAGGTTGATGTGATCGCGGTCGGCATGCTACCCCTTCATCTACCATCGGGATTAGTTTTATACTTAAATAATTGTTATTTGGTGCATGTGTTAAGCATGAACATTATATCGGGATCTTGTTTATTGCGAGACGGTTACTTGTTTAAGTCCGAGAATAATGGTTGTTCGATTTATATGAGTAATATGTTTTATGCACATGCACCTTTGATAGATGGTATATTCTTATTGAATCTCGATAGTGGAAATACACATATTAATAACATTGAGGCTAAACCTTTGAAATCAAGCGATAACTCGACCTATATGTGGCACTGTCGTCTTGGTCATATTGGAGTGAAGCGTATGAAGAAACTCCATTCCGATGGACTTCTTAAATCACTTGATTTCGAATCACTTGATAGATGCGAAGCATGTCTGATGGGTAAAATGAGTAAGAGTCCATTTTCTGGTATGATGGAGCGAGCTATGGACTTATTGGAAATCATACATACCGATGTGTGTGGTCCAATGAGTGTAGCATCGCGCAGTGGTTATCGTTATGTTCTTACCTTCACGGATGACTTGAGTAGATATGGGTATATCTATTTCATGAAACATAAGTCCGAAACTTTCGAGAAGTTTAAGGAATTTCAAAGTGAGATAGAGAATCAACGTAACAAGAAGATTAAATTTCTACGTTCTGATCGTGGAGGTGAATATCTAAGTTACGAGTTTGGCGAGCATTTGAAGAAATGCGGAATACTTTCACAATTGACACCGCCGGGAACACCACACCGTAATGGTGTGTCCGAACGTCGTAATCGAACTCTCTTAGATATGGTTCGTTCTATGATATCACTTACAGATTTACCGCTATCATTTTGGGGTTATGCATTAGAAACAGCCGCATTCACTTTAAATAGGGCACCATCTAAATCCGTTGAAACGACACCATATGAATTATGGTTTGGGAAGAAACCTAGATTGTCGTTCCTTAAAGTTTGGGGGTGCGAAGCCTATGTAAAGAAGTTACAACCGGACAAGCTTGAACCCAAAGCGGAAAAATGCGTCTTCATAGGATACCCGAAGGAAACTATTGGGTATACCTTCTATCATAGATCCGAAGGCAAAATCTTCATTGCCAAGAATGGATCCTTTCTAGAGAAGGAATTTCTCTCGAAAGAAGTGACTGGAAGGAAAGTAGAACTCGACGAGGTTGTCGAACCTTCTCTCGAAATTGCGAGTAGCGCAGCACCGGAAGAAGTTCCTGTGGTGCCTACACCAATAAGAGAGGAAGCTAATGATGATGATCATGAAACTTCGGTTGTATTGCTACAGAGCCTCGCATGTCAACGAGAACTCGTACCACTCCAGATTGGTATGATCCCGTTATGAGTGTCATGTTGGTGGACAACACCGATGACCCTGCGACATATGAGGAAGCGATGATGAGCCTACATTCCAACAAATGGCAAGAAGCCATGAAATCCGAGATTGGATCCATGTACGAAAACCAAGTATGGACTTTGGTGGACTTACTGGATGGCCGGAAGGCTGTCAAGAACAAATGGATTTTCAAGAAGAAAAGAGATGCTGATGGTAATGTTACTGTCTATAAAGCTCGACTTGTCGCAAAAGGGTTTCGACAAATTCAAGGAGTTGACTACGATGAGACTTTCTCACCTGTAGCGAAGCTAAAGTCTGTGAGGATTATGTTAGCAATCGCTGCATATTATGATTATGAGATATGGTAGATGGATGTCAAAACAGCATTCCTCAATGGAGACATTGATGAAGAGTTGTATATGATGCCACCCAAAGGTTTTGTCGATCCTAAAGATGCTAACAAGGTATGCAAACTTCAACGGTCCATCTATGGATTGAAGCAAGCATCCCGAAGTTGGAATCAACGTTTTGATAAGGTGATCAAAAGTTTTGGTTTTATACAAACTTATGGAGAAGCTTGTATTTACAAGAAAGTGAGTGGGAGCTCTGTAGCATTCTTAATACTATATGTAGATGACATATTGTTGATTGGTAATGATGTAGACCTTCTTAATAGTGTCAAGGAATACTTGAATAATAGTTTTTCAATGAAGGATCTTGGCGAAGCAGCTTACATATTAGGCATAAAGATTTATAGGGATAGATCGAGACGCCTAATATCATTGTCACAAAGTACATATTTGGACAAAGTTCTAAAGAGGTTTGGAATGGAAGATAGCAAGAAAGGGTTCTTGCCCATGTTTCCCAATACGACCTTGAGTAAAACTCAAAGTCCGACATCGGCAGAAGATAGAGAAAGGATGAGTAAGACTCCCTATGCCTCAGCCATAGGATCTCTAATGTATGCCATGCTATGTACTAGACCCGACATTGCATATGCTGTTAGTTTAACTAGCAGATATCAAAGTGATCCAGGAGTGGATCATTGGACAGCGGTTAAAAACATCCTTAAGTACTTGAGAAGAACTAAGGATATGGTTCTTTCTTATGGAGGTGATGAACAGCTCGTTGTTAATGGTTACACCGATGCTAGTTGGAACACCGATCCGGATGATTCTAAATCACAATCTGGATACGTATTTACTTTGAATGGTGCAGCAGTTAGCTGGAGGAGTGCAAAGCAAAGCGTTGTGGCGAGATATTCAACTGAATCGGAATACATGGCTGCTTCGGAGGCTTCACAGGAAGCAATATGGATGAAAGAGTTCATTACAGAGCTGGGTGTGGTTCCTAGTGCGCTGGAACCAATGTCTATCTACTGTGATAACATGGGCACCATAGCCAATGCGCAAGAACCAAGGTCACACAAGAAGCTGTAGCACATCAAGCTACGTTTTCACGCTATTTGAGAACATGTCCAAGATGGGGACATAAAGATTTGCAAAGTACACACAGATCTGAATGTGGCGGATCCGTTGACTAAACCTCTCCCGAGGGCAAAACATGACCAACACCAAACTGCCATGGGTGTTTGGTATATTACCATTTAATCTAGATTAGATGACTCTAGTGCAAGTGGGAGACTGTTGGAGATATGCCCTAGAGGCAATAATAAATATAGTTATTATTATATCTTTGTGTTTATGATAAATGTTTAGATTCATGCTATAATAGTATTAACAAGGAAACATTAATACTTGTGTGATTTGTAAACTTAAATTGAAGTCCCTAGTAAAGCCTCTATATAATACTAGCTTGTTGGTTAATAAATGATTGTGGTTTCCCTATCATGAACATTGAGATGTTATTAACAACAAGATCATATCGTTAGGAGAATGATATGATGGATATACTCCTATAGATAAGCGTAGCATAAAGATCGGGTCATTTTAATAGTTTAATTGCTATATGGTTTCTGATACATAGTAACCTAATTCCTTCGACCATGAGATCATGCATATCACCTTTACCGGATGGATGATTTGATGACATCAAACACCACACCGTAACTGGGTGGCTATAAAGGTGGCATTGAGTGTTCGGAAAGTATTGGTTGAGACACATGGATCAAGAGTGGGATTTGTCCATCCATATGACAGATAGATATACTCTGGGCCCTCTCGGTGAAATGTCATCCAATTAGCTTGCAAGCATGTGACTGGCTCACAAGGGATCACATATCACGGGAACGAGAAAAGAGTACTTATCAGTAACGAGGTTGAACTAGGTATGCAGAGATACCGACGATCATAACTTCGGATAAGTAAACTATCGTAAGACAAAGGGAAATTGGTATCATATGTAAGTGGTTCATTCGATCGCAAAGTAATCGTAGAAATATGTGGGAGCCATATGAATTTCCAGATTCCTCTATTGGTTATTGTTCGGATAAGTGTCTCGATCATGTCCGCATAATTCACGAACCGTAGGGAGACACACTTAAGGATTCGACGTTGTTTGAGTAGTTATGGTATGATGAGAAAGAGACCGAATGTTGTTTGGAGTCTCGGATGGGATCCGGGATATCACGAGGAGATCCGGAATGGTCCAGAGAATAAGATTCATATAAGGAAAGTCCTGTTTCGGAGTTGGGGAATGGTTCCGGTGTTTTCATCGGGAATGTTCTAGAAGGTTCCGGAATGTCCGGCACTCCAAAGGGGAAGGGTACATGAATGTGTTATATCAAGTTGGTATGATTGCATCATGTACTAGGTGTCATCGCTGAACAAAATAAAGGGTTTAATCAAATCCTAGTTTGAAAAAGTCAAACGCCAATTTGAAAGTCAAACGGCTATTTTGGGAAGTGGAGAGGGAGGTGGAAACCGAGTTGGGGAGGAGTTCCTCCCCTTCCACCGCCGGCCCCTTGGGAAACCGAGTGGGGGAGGGACTCCCCTCCCCTGGCGCGCCTCCCTCCACCTATAAGAGGAGGGGCAGGGCTGCCCCTCCAAACACACCTCTCACACCCCACAAACCCTAGCCGCCGGCGCCGCCACCTCCTGCTGCCGCCGCCGCATCCCTAGGGCAAACCGCCGCCGCCTAGCTAACCCTAGCCGCCGGCTTGCCCCTCCTTGGTGTGTCTAAACCCTAGATCGCCGAGGGCTCTCTCATAGTCCACCATACTCGCTCCGGCTTAAGGCGAAGCCCTGCGAGATCTCCCCTCTACTTCCGGTACCACGCCGTTGTGCTGCCGGAATCGCGAGGAGAGTGCTACAACCTCTGCTGCCTGCTGGAACAAGGGAGAGGAAGGCCTTCGTCGAGTACCGAACGTGTGACCGACTGCGGGAGCGCTGCCGGAACGCAGCACCGGAAGGATCGTCTACGCGATCTTGAGATCGGGAAGAGTACGACTACATCACCCACGAGAATCCGCTCTCGTTAAACAATTTGGAATCTTCGAGGGTGAGTTATTCCATCGACTCGTTGCTACAATCTAGTAGATAGATCTTGGCTTGTTTGTTTGTATGCGGTAGAATTTTTTTTGTTTTCCATGCTACGAAACCCTACAATCGGTGGCGGCAAGGCGGTGGTGTAAGCTGGTACTTCTACCGTTGGTAGCGCCTCCGCACCCAAGAAAACCATAGTCTATCTGAAGATAGTCTATCCGGTACTTACATCGGATAGCACTGCTTTGGTTCCTGGTGCGGCGCCGACATCTCCGACGTGCGGTCTAGAGGAGCTCCGTCGGCAAGCAGAAATCTTGCAAGGAAATAGAGAATCCTTTGCCAAGCTGCTGGCCGAGAGTGCTACGAATCTCAAGATTAGCGCACTGGTAAGTTTTCTTTGCCTTTTGCATTTCATATGAGTATCCCATTGTAGCCCCCGAGGATGTAGACGAAAAACCATAGGTTTTGCATCTATATGCTCTAAGAGTGACTAAGTTAGAAAACCTCTCACTGTAGCCCCCCAGCATTTGGATGGAATGAACTATTCTGACCAGATGCTTTTAAGAGTAGCATACGCAGTGTTTATAAATTTCAATACTGTAGCCCCCAAGCCTCTAGTTGTAACTGAATTAGTTCTGACTAGATGCTTAAAGAAAAGCTAAGCAGTTATCCGAGTAAAAAACTTTATACTGTAGCCGCCAAGCTTCTAATCGAGAACTGAATTAGTTCCGACTAGATGCTTAAAGAAAGCTAAGCATATTGTTAAGTCAAAAACTCTCGCTGTAGCCCCCCAGCGTCTAGATGGAAAATTTCCGACTAGATGCTCCAAGCAGACTAAACAACATTTTAACTTTGTTCTTTTTTCCATTAAACGAGAATGCTCAGAGGGGTATGGCCAATGAAAAGTACCAGAAGATGCGTCCAGATCTAGAAGCTGAAAAGGGTAAAACTGCCTTCTTGAAGGAACAGATCACCAAGAGCAAGCGTTTGTTTTCTAATGCGCATTCCGACTTAGTTTTGTGCCTATATTCTCCGAGTACTCACTGTGTACTTTTCTTTCTCCGACATGCAGAAACCATCGCCAAGGCCAAGAATATTGTCGAGCAATCCAAGCACATTCAAGAGCTGGATAGCGAAAACAAGATTCTTAAGCAGGAGAGGAAGGAGATGCTGAAGATGCATGAGGATTCAATGAAGGCCTTGCAGGACTCCGCCACCGAGGAAATCAACCTCTTGAAGGAGGAGATCGCAATCTTAAAATATTAGAAGCGAGCTGCCGATGAGCAAAATCACTGCCATAGCGAGGCGTACAAGCTCCTTCAACAAGAGAAACAATCCTTGGTGGATACCCTCTGGCAAGATGAGGCCAACATCTTCAGTAAGTTTTCTATGTCTTGAATTTCTGTAGTCTGGATACTTTCATTTATTGAACTCATGCGTTCCTTGTCAGAATTTTCAGCTCCTATGGATTTAACCCGATCACCTCCTCCGGCCAAGGAATGCATGGTTCTTGCCGGCAACTTCATCAACACCGCCATCACCCAAGCCAAGGAGATTGCCAAGCCCCTCCAGATACACATCAAGGCATCGGACTCCGTGGCGAAGTACTCGGAGATTCTGCGCCGAGCCCCCGAGCGTATCACGAGTTGGAAAGCTTCGTGTGCACGGGTTGGCTCCAGGATGGCGCTGTTAATGGTGAAGGCACACTACGAAGGTGCCGACATCGACACGGTGACCTCTAGCATCCCCGACGTCGACGATGATGGCAAGGAGATTAATCATGAAGCCATCTTGTTGTCACTCGCGGGCTATGACACCAGAGTTGCCGAGTTGGTGGACATCGATGTCTTCGTGCCCATGAACACCATCGACAGTGGCAACCAAGATTCTTCTGAATCCCACCACAGCGCCGACTTCGAGAGTGGCTCTCCGGCTGGTGACGATGCTGCCTCCAAGTCACCTGCGCCAAAGGAGTGAAAAAATAACTTTTTAATATTTGTTTCACCTTTGGTGTATATGCGGAAAAAACTTTGTTTATGTAACTTAAGGCGGAAAACAACGATTGTTATTTCCTGCTACTCAAGAACTAACTTCCAGCATGTATGTATTTTTTAAGCAAGTGATGTCTTATCCATTACTTTGGTTCTTATGCTTGACTTTTCGTGAGTCGGAAGACTCGTTGTCGGAACCATGCGCTGAGGTGATGATGCCCAATGGCACCGTCAATAACCTGAGCACAAAATCGCCGACAGTAAGTGCCGAAAGTCACTACTCCAGAATCCACATAAGAACGACAGAGAACGTGTAGACCAGAAAACTTAAGCTAACGCTCGTAGGCGCAATTTTCACAAGTGCAAACGCAAAGCTTGTGCATAAAGGTTTTATTTCATTGAGCTTTATTTCATTGCTCACTAAAGGAGGTAAAAGACTCAGAAATATGAGTGAACCAGAGAGCTTTATTTCATTGATCATATAAGAGGTACACAATTAGATAAAAAATGCTAAGTGTAAAAAGGACGTAGATGTGCTATGTTCCATGGCCGATCAAGCTCCGGGTAGTCATCATCCGGGTCACGTCGCTTACTCTTATGGTCCTCGTTGGGTCTATCCTTCAATTCACGATTGTCAACGAGGTAGTAAGACCCATTGAGTAGCGCCTTGCTTATGATGAACGGTCCTTCCCATGGCAGGGATAATTTGTGTGACTTCTTCTGCTTAAGTCGGAGCACCAAATCCCCCTCTTTAAACGAGCGATGCCGAACGCGGCGACTATGGTAGCTACGTAGCTTCTGCTGGTAGATGGCGGATCTTTGGCATGCCAAAACACGCTCCTCCTCGAGAAGGTCCACATCTAGGCGTCTGGATTCTTCAACGTCATCTTTGTCATAGGCGGCGACTCTTGGTGCATCGTGAAGTATGTCGGAAGGTAGGATGGCTTCTACTCCATATACCATGAAGTAAGGGGTGTAGCCGGTGGATCTATTGGGTGTAGTTCGTAAACTCCACAACACATATGGCAATTCTTCCGCCCAGGCTCCAACTACTCTATGTAGCGGTGCCTCAAGACGTGGCTTGATTCCCTGCAGAATTAATCCATTGGCTCGCTCAACCTGACCATTGGATTGTGGATGTGCCACAGATGCAAGGTCAAGTCGGATGCCCTTATCCCAACAATAAGCCTCCACTTCTCCGAGTGACAAGTTGCTGCTGTTGTCGGTGATAATGCTATGTGGGAGACCAAATCTCACCACTAGATCCCGGACAAACCTGAGGGCAGTTGCCCCATCAAGGTTTCTAATGGGTTTAGCTTCTATCCATTTAGTGAATTTATCAACTGCTACTAGCAGGTGCGTAAAGCCACATGGTGCCGTCTGTAACGGTCCCACCATGTCTAGCCCCCAGACTGCAAACGGACAAATTATTGGTATTGTTCGCAATTCTTCAGCAGGAACATGTGGTTGTCGGGCATAGTACTAGCATCCCATGCATGTCTCAACCAGCTTGTCGGCGTCCGCCTTCGCGGTCAGCCAGTAGAATCCTTCCCGGAAGGCTTTCGCGACCAACGATCGAGGAAAGGCGTGATGCCCGCAATCTCCGAGATGGATTTCACGGAGGATTTCAATACCTTCTAGCTGGGAAACACACTTTAGGTATACACCAGTAGTACTCCTTTTGTAGAGTTGTCCATTGATTATGGTATAACCATTTGCTCGTCGTACTATTTGTTGTCTTTTGACCTCGTCGTTGGGCAAAGTTCCGTGTTCGAGATATTCCATGAACGGTTTTGTCCAAGCCGGAGGGACCTTCGCCACCATGTGGACGAAAGAGTCAGCTCTATCTGGGTTGTCGATGTCGGCTCTCTTCATGGAGGGTGTCCATAGATGCTCTAGGAAAACTCCTGGTGGAATTCGTTTGTGCCCTGATCCCAACATAGATAGAAGATCAGCTGCCTCGTTTTGCTCCCTAGGCACATACTTGACTTCTTAGCCCAAGAAGCTCTTGGCTATCTTGTCCACTTCGTCTCGATATTCCGCCATCATAGAGTTCCGCGCATTCCAGGTGCCAGCCACCTGCTGGGCAACCAAGTCGGAATCTCCACAGCAAACTATGCGCTTGATGCCAATATCCTTGGCTACGCGTAATCCGTGAATGAGTGCTTCATACTCCTCCATGTTGTTTGTGGCCTCGAAGTGGATTTGCATAACGTAGTGTAGCTTGTCGCCAGTTGGTGACTGTAGCAATACACCATCCCCTGAGCCGTTGAGCAGCTTTGATCCGTCAAAGTGCATCACCCAATACTCTGGTTCTGGCAACAGAGTAGCATCTGGCATCTCCGTCCAATCCTTAATAAAATCCGCCAAGGCTTGTGACTTGATAGCGTCGCGTCTCTTGTAGGTAATCTCGAAGGCGGCAAGTTCAATGTCCCACTTCATGACCCTTCCCGTAGCGTCGATGTTGCTGATAATGTCGGACAGTGGAGTCTTTCTCACCACTGTGATTGGGTGCTCCTTAAAGTAATGCCTCAGCTTTCGAGAAGCAAGGAATACTCCATAAGCTATCTTCTGGTAGTGCGGGTAATGCTGCTTGGACTCTTTCAAGACCTCGCTCACATAGTAAACTGGTCGTTGAACTCTGTGCTCATAGCCTGGTTCCTTCCGCTCTACCACGACGATGATGCTGATTACCCGGTTGGTTGCTGCCATGTAGATTAACAGGGGCTCTCCAAGCTCGGGTGCTACAAGGATGGGCGCTGAGGAAAGAATCTCCTTGAGCTGCTTCAATCCTGCATCTGCTTCGTCCGTCCATGTGAATTTGTCCGCCTTCTTCAGCAACTTGTACAACGGCAGAGCCTTCTCACCAAGTCGGAAGACGAACCGACTAACTAATGCGTTTAAGATGGCCTTGATTTTCTCCGAGTTGACCTTGATTACGCGCTGGGAAACGATGAAGCCCAACAATTTGCCGGCCAGAACCCCGAAGACGCACTTCTTAGGGTTAAGCATCATGTTGTATTTACGGAGATTATCAAAGGTTTCTTTTGAGTCGGAGATTAAGTCATTTGACTTTTTAGACATCACCACGATATCGTCCACATAGGCGTGAACGTTCCGACTAATTTGGTCATGAAGGAAACATTGCATTATCCGCTGGTACGTAGCACCTGCGTTTTTCAGCCCAAAGGGCATCGTATAGCAAAATGCGCCGTACGGGGTAGTGAACGAAGTGGCCAATTGGTCCGACTTCCTCATATTGATCTGGTGGTATCCCGAGTATGCATCGAGAAAACACAAAAGTTCCGAGCCAGCCGTCGAGTCAATGACTTGGTCAATGTGAGGCAAAGCAAACGGATCTTTGGGGAAAGCCTTGTTCAAGCCAGTGTAATCAACACACATTCTTAATTCTTTGGTTCCCTTTTTGGGGACAAGTACAGGATTGGCCACCCATAGGGTGTGAAGGACTTCTCGGATAAATCTAGCTTTAAGTAACCTAGCTATCTCTTTGCCAATGGCGCGTCACTTCTCGTCTCTGAAGCGTCGTAGAGTTTGTTTCACTGGTTTGCATTTTGGATCAATGTTTAAGCTGTGCTCGGCAAGTTCCCTAGGTACACCTTTCATGTTGGCAGGCTGCCAGGAAAAGATGTCCCTATTCTCACGGAGGAACTCGATGAGCGTGCTTTCCTATTTGGGATCCAGGTTCATCCCAATGGCGGTGGTCTTGGAGGCATCGCCTACCACAAGTTCCACCGGCTTGGTATCGATGGCGGCCTTGAATGCAGGAGCAGAGTCGGAGATCTTCTTCTTCGACGCGGGCATCTCTGAGTCATCGACCTTTCTCTGGATCTCTTTGAATTCTTTGTTGTAGAGGACAGCTTCCGCGAAGGCTGCTTCATTAATCTTGCAGTCCCTTGCCTTGCTAAAGCTTCCGGATACGGTGATGACACTGTTCGGTCCGGGTATATTGAGTTTGTTGTAGACGAAGCATGGCTTGGCCATGAAGGTGTGGAATATGTCGCGGTCGAATATGACGTGGTACACGCTCTTGAAGGGGACCACCTCAAAGGTCATGCGCTCTTGGCGGTAATTATTAACATCGCCAAAGGCAACCTGAAGTGTGATGCACCCAAGGGACCGAGCCTCCCGACCAGGAACTATGCCGTGGAAGATGGTGTTGGTCCGCCTTAGGTTTGCCTCCGTCAAGTTCATCTTCTTCAGTGTATCCAGGTACATGATGTTGATGCTGCTTCCACTATCCACCATACACTTGGTGAACTCGACGCCGTCAATCAAAGGGTTGGTGACCATGGCGTATTGGTTCTCCATAGGAATAAGGTCTAGGTGATCCGTCCTGTCCCAAGTAATTGGAACCTTTGACCAGCGCAGGTACTGGGGAACTGGGGGTAGAGTAGCCATCAGTATCCTCAAAGAGGTCTTCTATTGTCAGACGATGGGGGTGCCAAGGAAAGTGTGGTAGACTGGCGCCTTCTTCACGAAGGGGTTCTTTCCCTTGTCGTCGCTCTTGGCGGCGTGCTTGGGGTCAACATCCTCGTCCATGTCACTTGAATCCTTGGACTCCTCCTCCTCCTTCTTCTTTGCCTTGCCCTTGCCTCGTAGTCTGTTCTTCCGACTTCACTTGTAGCCGGACTCCGGGTCCTCCTTGAGGTCGTTGACGAACTTGCAAGTGTCGATTGGTATGGGTGGCTTTGCTGTTGACATCAAGGTGTACGAGGCACGACATATCGCGGTACTCTTCGTAGGTTTGGGGAACGCGGAGCGGTGCCGAGGTAGTGTCACTTCCTCGTTGCTGCCCACGACCAGCTCCCCGTCCTTGGCCACGTTGTCTGCCATCACCTTGTCCTGCAAAGGTCATGGTGACCATGTCAGGAGATTGCTTTTCTTCTGGAGCGGTTTTACGCTTTGTGCTGCTGTTCCTCCGAGCTTGAGTTGGAACGGCCGTTGCCGGCAGAGAGCCGCGAGCATCGTCATCGGCAGCTGCGAACACACTAGCCAACTGAATCATCTGGTTCAAGTCAAGCTGGTGATTGTCCTGCAAGCGCTTCAGCTTATGTTGGAGCAACGTGCCCCTTTCCAACCCATCAATGAAGGCGGCCATGGCGGTCTGAGCGTGCACTCCTGTGCAGGAATTCTTCATATCCAGCCAGCGGGAGAGGTAGGCGTGAGATGTCTCGTCTTTCTCTTACACGCACCGCTGTAGATCGCCAACAGTGCAGGGACGCTTGTACGTACCCTCGAAGTTCTTGGTGAACGCTTCTTGCATGTCCAACCAATTGCAGATGGATTTCTCCGGCAAGTCATCAATCCATTGACGGGTCATGCCCGCCAACATCAAAGGGAGGTACTTCACGGCAACGTTGGGGTTACCTCTGGCAATCTCCACTGCGTTGCCGTAGTCCTGCAACCATGTGGCTGGCTTGGCGGTGGAATCATAGAGCTTGATGGTCTTGTCAATCCGGAAACCTTTGGGGTAAGTTGCAAACCGTATCGCAGGTCCAAAGCAACATGGTCCCAGGTATGGTCCTTCCCGGGCCTCGTGGATCTTATCGATCCGCGAACGTGCATCGTACGGCTCCGGGTTTTTCTTTTTATTGTCAACAGGGCATGGGCTGCGTGAACGATGCGGGCCTCCTCTGCCATGGTGACTGCTAGGTTGCGATGGAGTCAGAGGTGGCGGTGGGTTAGCCTTCTTGCTATTACCCTCCTGCGACGCCTCACGCTTGTCGCGATTGATTGACGGACGCGGAGGGTCATTGCGCGACCTGCTCTTGTGTCCTTGGTTGCGCTTTCCGTCATGACGGGTCTGCTCCGTTTTGTCACGGATGACGATGCCGCACTGCCTTGGTGGGGGCATATCCGTATGATGGTGAGACTTGGGGTCTTCGTGATGTTAGGGAGATTGGGGCGATGGTGATGTGCGGCGAGGTCGGGCATTTTCTCCGTGGTCGGAGGATATGGGGATAGCATCCTTCCTGTTGCGCGCATCCCTCCGTCTTTGTTCTGATGAGCCCGTCTGGGACCCGACGTCAAGAGGAGATCTGTCCCTTAGCGGCTTATGCTGGCTAGACTGGCAAAATGCTGGGTCAGACTCAAGCCTCTGGGAGGTGGCCTTTTCCTGCTGTTTTACCGCCTTGGCCACTAGGTCATAGACATGTTCCACTGCCTCGGGCGATCTATCCTGCTCCAGAAGGGTCTTGGCGATGGAGAGGTTTAGGAGTGGAGTGGGCATCACCTGTTTGCCTTCACTGTCAATGTATGGCTTGGCCTGTGCCGGCTTCGAGGGAGCCCATCCTAGGTTTCGCCGTACACTAGGATCGTTGATGATGCGAGCCGGAGCTTTCTTGGCCTTATGCTGCTGCAGCAGAGTCTTGTACTCGGCCTCCATCGCTCTAGCTTTTTCTATGGATTTCTGCGCGTTGACCAGATCTCGATCTAGCTTAGCGCCTTGCTCCGCGATGGCCTGCGCTTCCTCCAGCAGCTGCTGGCGCTTCTCGTCAAGCTGAGTCATGTTCCGGATATGAGCAACGGTCAGTGGCTCAACGAGGAGATTGCCGTACATCACTCTATCAGCTGGAGTAACTTGGGTGGCAGCAGATGTAGATGCCAAAGGTGGCAAGTTTGCGGTGTTGTTGTTGCTCGGGCCGATGCCGAGTTCCTGCGTCTGTTGCACTGCGTTAGTCGGAGGAGGCATGACCTTTGCGTGATCATCGTCAGCAGCAATAAGTGGCCACTTCCCCTTTTCCAGTGTTGTAGGCGAAGCTCGTCCGGGTTTATCTTCATCCACCGCCATCCCAATAGTGATGAACACCTCTCGAGACGTGACTGCATTGTTGGCTTGCTCGTCACGCGTGTACTCCTCCTCCATCTCCTGCATAGCGGAGTCTAGTTCCTCTGGACTGAAATCTATCTCCTCTGAGTCTGCACTGAAGTCGGCGTAGAGCGCGTCAATCACAGAGTTGGAGGGTGCCATGACTTCCTCGATGACGGGGGGTGGAGGTGCAACAGGGTGACGATGACTGGAGGAGGTGGTGGAGGTGGCTGCTGAGGCGGCGGCGCTCCGCCAATGAGCGCGAGATCCGCCTGAGCTGCCCCGTCAACCTCCACGTAGATGTTGACGGTGTTCACCATGCTTTCGAAGGTGAGACGCCCTAAAGCCTGCTGCCGCCTTAGAGAATGCCGAAGAAGCATGCCATGGTCCAGTCCTTCCACAAAGTGATACATAGCATCATCATTGGGGTAGTGGGCCAGATCGGCTCATATACGGAGCCACCTGGCCAGGTAATCCCGGGGGTTTTTGCCCTCTCTATTAACGCAACGTGCTAGATCGAAGATGGTAACCACGTCGACGAACTTGGATCTTTGTTGTCCAGATGCACGGGCGAAGCCGGCGGACTTGCAGTGATCTTCCACCGTTATATCCTGCATAGGGGCGGTTTGGGTGGGCCTTGAAGTTTTCTGATCTTTGTCGGCAAACTCCGAAGAGAGATCCGACGTCGATCCTTCCGCGAACGTATCCTTCCCGTAGGCGGTCCTTGTGGGCCTTGATGCTCCTCCGACTCCCAGGGAACTAGTGCCCGAGTCGGTTTCGCCAATGAAGAGGTGGATGTCTCCGATAGGAACGATCGAACATCACGTAGGGTTTGTCTTCACCGGGATCCAAAACTCGTTGGGAGGGACGATCGAAACGTTGCCGGAGAAGAGAACGCGACCAACGGCTACGGTTTCACCGATTCCCGCGAAGATCTTGGTCCTCGCCCGCTGAAGATCCTGAAGCGCCTCTTGCCCCATGGTGGGCGCCAACTGTCGTGGTATTGCCGACGAGTACGCCATGGAGGGGTCCTCACAGTCCGTGTTTAGATACGTGGGGGAAGGCGGACGGTTGATGGGTACGAGGTAACACAACTTAGCCAGGTTCAGATCCCACAACAGTGGCGGAATACTACTCCTGCTATAAATCACTATAATGGCAATACGCCGAGTTATAGAGATAGGTTCGCTGTGCGAGATTGTCTGAGTTATCTATGATCGTCTGCCCTAAAGGGTCCCATAGGCCCGCTTATATAGTCGCCAGGTCCTAGGGTTACAGGGAAAAGTCCTAGCCGGACAGGTTACAAAGTCCTACACCGTCTATTACTAGTCTTGCGTGTCTTATACTCCAAGGCTCCGGGTACATCGGTGACTCCACCGTAGCCTTCCTTTATCCGGCATGGGCCTCCCTTCTGGATCCATCTAACTGGGCCGCCCAGCAAGACATAGGCCATGCTACCCGTATAGCATATCCCCAACACTCCTCGTCCTCCGGATCCGATCGTTGCGTTGACAGCTGCATTGTCTGGAGCCAGTTTTTCGTCTAAGGTGTTTTTGCGCTTCTGAGCTTGTTTTGGTTGTTTGGCCGTATTGGGATTGGCCAGAATATTTAGCAGCCCTTCTTAATCATCATCGACATCAGCGTATTTGCTTGCTGTTTCTATCATCTCTCCCAAATCTGTAACGTTGTCACGCTCCAATCTGTGACGTAAAAGTTCGACTAGGAGTCCTGCAATAAATGCTTCTATCGTAGTTTGATCATTTACTCCCTCGCAGGAGTTCTTTGTGTCAATCCAGCATCCGAGGTAATCCCGGGAGGTTTCTCCGGGTCTTTGTGTGCCAAGTCTCCGACTGTGCAGGGCCTCCTGTATATTCCCTCGAAGTTTGAAAAGAACGCACTTTGCATATCATACCAGTTATGAATTGAATTCTCTGGCAGTTCATTGAGCCATGATCGAGCCGTCTTCCTCATCATGAGTGGGAGATATCGAACTGCGACCAGGCTATTTCCTCCTTTGGCGATGCAGCAGGGAAGAAATCCTGGAGCCAGGTATCTGGCCAAGTCACACCGTCGTAGGGCTGAATGTGTTTGCCGATACCAAAATCAACCGGAAATTTCGTCCGAAATATGCGTGGGCCAAAGCACTTGGGTCCCATGTATATATCCTCTTCCTCGTACTGCCGTGCCTCTATGTTTGATTCAATGCGATGGTGAGCATCGTTAGGCGAGAGAGATCTGTGCCTTGGAGGCTCACAGCTTCTGCGCGGCGGAGTCGGATTTCTGCTTCTCCTCTCACCATTACCGCCTCCGCCTCTGTGGCTTCCATGGCTACATAAAGATCCTTCATGGTTGCTGCCAGGAGGCGATGGTGGCCCTGGTGGATTATTTCTAGCTAGGTTACGCGATGGTGGCGGTGGAGCCTCATTATGCTGACTCCGATGCCTATTTCTTCGGGCGTCGTCCCTACTTGATTCAGTACGATCCGGATCATCTCTTCGTCTGGCATTGGCAGCCGGACGGCTCGGTAGTGGCATCCTTAGCTGATCTTTCTCTTCTCACCGGCTGCGTGTTTCTGGGTCTTCTCTATAGCGGTTGTTTTGCAGATGAGGGACCATTGCCCTAATGGCATCTTCGGACGCAGCCGGAATAACTCTTGCCCAGTCACACGCCGGCCGGCGAGAGTGGCCGTTTGAGCCGGTTCTTGAATTCTCTTCTTCTTCTCCACAGGTTCTTGAATTCTCTTCTTCTCAGCGCTTTGGTCAGCGCCAGTGTGGCAAAACTCGGACTTTGAGGCCAGCTTGGCACTGAATGACACGACCATTTTCTGCTATTTTAATCATTTGTCCAGCAACGTGACGCACTGCTGGACCTGCTGTGGAGACGGATTGTTGGCGAGGATGGCTCGAGCTGCAGCAGCGTTTTCCAACGCCGTGTTGTAGACTCGAATCTTCTCTCCGTCCTTTCCGTCGAATAGATCTTTGTGGATATCCGGGTTCTTGTTGGCAAGAAACGGACCCCCCTTGTCTTGTTTGGGTGTTGCTTGAAATCTGACTGATATTTGGCAGGATCACTATCTAACTGCTGCCTAAGCTCGACGATGCGTGTGGCCTCTTTGAGTAGAAACATACGTTTCTTTTCCAGGTCCTCGTCCCTTTTCTCCAGTGCCTCCGGCGTAAGATCCGAAGTCGCTGGGATTGGAATCGTGAGAGCATCTCCGTAAATTTCACGTGCACCATTGGTGACAACGTGTCCATCCACAGGAGGGTCGATCGGCGTGGTATTAATCGGATCTCCATCCTGATTCTCTATCTTGATCTCTTCATCAACTTTTTCTTCATTGGTTTCCTTGACGTCTGGCTCTACCGGTGTCAGATTCTTGTTCTTCTTCTTCTTCTTTGATCGCCTAGTAGCTTTGATGTGCGTACCAGTGGAAAATACGGCTTTTAGTCCGGTACGGGGGGATAAAATTATGTCAGTACTTTCCATTGTGGTTGGCTTGTGGACCTCGGAGTAATCTCCGGTATCCATATCATCCTGCAAGGTGTAGCTTTCATCCATGTTATCATATGTACTAGGAGGATTTTCTGGCTCACCTTGCGTTGGGTTGGAGGCGTGTTCTTGATCGTACTCCTCCATCTCCTTGTCAAAGTCTCGAAGCTCTTGCGACGTTATTGACTCCATTGGTGAGCCA
Source organism: Avena sativa (assembly GCA_916181665.1). NCBI lineage: Eukaryota > Viridiplantae > Streptophyta > Magnoliopsida > Poales > Poaceae > Avena > Avena sativa. The sequence goes on along the minus strand of OV702284.1, from coordinate 54,850,350 downwards.
GGTAAGTCGGTGTTCTCCTTGATTGCGTCTAGGACTGAATCGCTGCCGGCTCCAGCATCGACAGAGTCGGATCCAGAGCTTATGTGGTACACAAAACAATGCTTCTTCTTGTTTATGTTCTTGAGGTAGTGGTATAACTTGGTTTCCGCCTCGACATCAGCAGATCCGGATCCGTAGCGGATGTATTCCTCATCCATGTATCCGATCTCGTCGGAGAGATCGGATCCAGATTCTTCCTCCACCTCTTCTTCCACTACAGGAGTGGGCTGGGTGGGTTTGATTTTCTCCGAGATCTTAAACTCTTCCGCCTCTACGGACAAAGTAGATCCGGATTTTTCTTCCGCCATGGTCATCACCTCAAGGGTGGGTTGGGCGGGTTCAGTGAAACCGAGATAAATATCGATCTTGTCGATAGACATGATCGTGTAGGTCGTCACGGGTTTCGAAGCCGGAATCCATGTCTCGTCGAGAAGGACGAGAGGGACATCATTGGCATAGACCATGCGACCCATGGCGATAGTTGCCGATTCCTGCACACGCAGATTCCGCCTGGAACTAAGCTCCAAAGGTCACCTGCCCCATGGTGGGCGCCAACTGTCGTCGGATTGTCAACAAGTACGCCATAGGGGGTCCTAGTGGCGTTGGAAAGATGGGGTGTGAGACGTCGGATGTTCTAGGACCGGTGAGCACAAGTTTACCTAGGTTCAGAGCCGATTGCGGTGATCGGATCCTACTCCTGCTAGGAACCCAGTAATATATCAGCGTGAGCCTGATTTAACAGTGGATTACAAGAGAGGTTCGCCTGTGCGAGTTGTGATTGTGGTAGTACGATTGGTTGTTTCCCTAAACGCTCCCATTGAACTGGTTTATATAGTCACCAGGGCCTAGGGTTACAGGAGAGACCTATCCGGCTACGCTATAGAGTCGGTAACTAGATACAGCTTGGACAACAAGTAATACTACAGGCCTAAGTCGGTAACTCTTCTGGGCCTTGTCGTAGCCGGAACGGGATCCTCCTCTTTCTCTGACTGGGCCGCCCGTGAAGCAAAGCTCTAACCCGTTGGTGGGCCACCCTGGTCAGCGAGTCCTGTGGGTATACCCAGAAATTATATCCCCAACACCTCTTGTATCAGTAATCAGAAGCGGGACCTGGAGATCCATACTGACTCCCACACATTCAACGTTGACTTTCTTGTGATCGTGAGAATCTTTTATGCTAGAATCTTAATCCCTTTGTCTCGTGATATATTACATTTCCGAGATTCGATCATCGGTATCATCATACCTAGTTTGATCTCGTTACTGACATGTACTCTTTTCTCATTCCCGTGATATAACATTCTAGTGATCAAATCACTTGCTTGCAAGCTAATCAATGTGATATCAGCGAGAGGGCCCAGAGTATATCTATTCGTCATCGGGATGAACAAATTCCACTCTTGATCCATGGGCCTCAACTTAACACCTTAATATTACTGAACCCATCTTTATAATCACCCTGTTACGGTGTGACGTTTGATGTTATCAAGAAACTCTTCTAGTGTTAGTGATTGACATGATCTCATGGTCTAAGGATTAGGATTACTTCGTATGATGTTATAGCAATATAAACTCAATGACTTTGATTGTAATGCTATACTTAGGATGAATGTTCATCACACCATTCCAATAATGTTGTGACCTTGTTATTAACAACATCCAATGTCCATGATCAGGAAACCTTGATCATCTTGTTAATCAATGAGCTAGTTTATAAGAGAGGCATAACTAGGAACTTTTTGTTTGTTTATTAAACACACATGTATTAACGTTTTTGTATTAATACAATTATAGCATGCAAAATAAACATCTATCATATACTTGGAATATACATAATAACAATTTTATTATTGCCTCTCAGGGCATATTCCCTTCAGTCTCCAACTTGAACCAGAGACAATAATCTAGTTACATAGTGATAAATCTAACACCCATAGAGTTCTGGTGTTGATCATGTTTTGCTCTAGGGAAAGTTTTAGTCAACGGATCTGCTACATTGAGATCCGTGTGTACTTTACAAATCTTTATATCTCCATCCTTGACATGCTCGCGGATGGAGTGAAATCGGCGCTTAATATGCTTGGAATTCTTGTGAGACCTTGGTTCTTTGGCATTGGCTATGGCTCCATTGTTGTCACAATAGATCACCATTGGGTCCAACGCGCTAGAAACCACACCTAGTTCGGTTATGAATTCCTTCACCCAAACTGCTTCCTGAGCCGCTTCCGAAGCAGCAACATATTCGGCCTCTGTTGTAGATCCCGCCACCACGGGTTGTTTGGAACTTCTCCAACTAACCGCTCCACCATTCATGAGAAATACGTATCCGGATTGAGACTTAGAGTCATCCGGATCGGTGTCAAAGCTAGCATCGACATAACACTTAGCGACGAGATCTTCTTCACCTCCGTACATAAGAAACATATCCTTAGTTCTTCTTAAGTACTTAAGGATATTCTTGACCGCTATCCAGTGTTCCGATCCTGGATCAGATTGGTATCTACTAGTCAAACTAATATCATGTGCCACATTCAGTCTTGTACATAGCATGGCGTACATTATAGAGCCTATGGCTGAAGCATATGGGACTTTGTCCATTATCTCTCTTCCTTCCGTCGTAGCCAGACTTTGAGTCTTACTCAATGTCTTGCCTTGCAACATAGGTAAGAACCCTTTCTTATTTTCATCCATTTTAAACTTCTTTAAAATCTTATCAAGGTATGTACTTTGTAATAGCCCTATTAGGCGCCTTGATCTATCCCTATAATCTTTATACCTAATATGTATGACGCTTCACCTAGGTCCTTCATTGAAAATTTATTGTTTAGATAACTTTTAACACTGTTTCAAAGATCTATATCATTTTCGATCAGTAATATGCCATCCACATATAATATCAGAAATGCCACATCGCTCCCACTCACTTTCTTGTAAATACAAGCCTCTCCATAAGTTTGGATAAATCCAAACTCTTTGATCACCTCATCAAAGCGGAGATTCCAACTCCGGGATGCTTGCTTCAGTCCATAGATGGATCGCTGAAGCTTGCATACCTTGTCAGCATCCTTAGGATAGACAAAACCCTTTGGTTGTACCATGCCTTTCAAAGGGTTTTGACTTACCTGACGGTTACATTACCATCAGCATCAGTTTTTCTTTTGAAAATCCATTTATTCTCCACGGCCTTTCGGTCGTGAGGTAAGTCCACCAAGGTCTAAACCTAGTTTTCGTACATCGATTCCATCTCAGATTTCATGGCTTCTAGCCATTTGTTGGAATCTGGGCTCATCATGGCTTCTTCATACGTCGCAGGGTCATCAATTTCATCGACCATGAAATTCATAAGAAGATTTCCGTATAGCTCGGGAGCTACACGCGTCCTGCTAGATCTGTGAGGTTCGGTAGTATTCTCTTTCGGAGCTTCATGATCGTTATCATTAGTTCCCTCTTCATTTGGTGAAGTCAACTCCGGAATAGCTTCTAGTGTTGCGCTACTCGCCATATTATGAAGAGAAGGTTCAGCAACCTCTTTGAGTTCTACCTTCCGACTACACACACCTTTCGCGAGAAACTCTTTCTCTAGAAAGGATCCATTCTTGGCAACGAAAACCTTGCCCTCAGATCTGTGATAGAAGGAATACCCAATAGTTTCCTTAGGGTATCCTATGATGACGCATTTTTCCACTTCGGGTCGAGTTTATCAGGTTGAAGTTTCTTCACATAAACATCGCATCCCAAAAATTTAAGAAATGACGGCTTAGGTTTGTTTCCAAACCACAATTCATATGATGTCTTTTCAACAGATTTAGATGGTGCCCGATTTAAAGTGAATGCAACAGTTTCTAGTGCATAAGCCCAAAATGATAGTGGCAAGTCCGCCAGAGACATCATAGATCGAACCATATCTAGTAAAGTACGATTACGACGTTCCAACACACCATTTCACTGTGGTGTTCCGGCAGGTGTGAGTTGTGAAACAATTCCACTCTTTCATATGTGTGCTAAACTCGTAACTTAGATACTCACCTCCATGATCAGACCGTAGAAATTTGATCTTTCTATTACGATGATTTTCCACTTCATTCTAAAATTCCTTGAACTTTTCAAAGGTTTCAGACTTGTGTTTCATCAAGTAGTTATAATCGTATCTACACAAATCATCTGTGAAAGTAACAAAATAATGATATCCACCTCGCACCGACACACACATTGGTCCACACACATCAGAGTGTATGATTTCCAATAAATTTATCGCCCGTTCCATTGAACCGAAAAACGGCGTTCTAGTCATCTTGCCCATAAGGCATGGCTCACATGTATCAAATTATTCGAAATCAAGTGATTCCAAAAGTCCATCTGAATGGAGCTTCTTCATGCGTTTAACGCCAACATGACCTAGATGGAAGTGCCACATATATGCGGATATATCATCATTAGGTTTAATCCTTTTAGCATCAACATTATGAATATGTGTAACACTATTATCGAGATCCAACAAAAATAAACCATTCATCAAAGTTGCATGACTATAAAAGTTATCATTCATATAAACTGAACAACCATTATTTTCGGATTTAAATGAATAACCACTACGCATGAAACATGATCCGGATACAATGTTCATGCTCAGTGCATGCACCAAATAACAATTATTCAGGTTTATAACTAATCCCGATGGTAAGTGGAGATGTAGCATTCCGACGGCGATCACATCAATGCTTGATCTGTTGCTGACACGCATCTTGACCTCACCCCTTGCTAGCGGTCGCTTGTTCTGCAGCCCCTGATTCGAGTTACAAATATTAGCAAACGATCCGGTATCAAATACTCAGGTGCTAATGTGAGTACTAGTCAAGTACACATCAATAACATGTATATCGTATATACCTTTATTTGCCTTATCGGCCTTCTTGTCTGCCAATTACTTGGGGCAGTTCCGTTTCCAGTGACCCAACTCTGGGCAATAAAAACATTCAGTATCAGGCTTAGGACCTCCATTGACCGTTTTCTCAGGTACAACAAAAGTGCTACCCATCTTGAATTTTCCTTTGGCCACGGCCATTTCTCTAGATGATGTGATCTTATCGACCATCAAGTCCAGATGCCTATCCTTTATGTCTACTTTGATAGCTACTAAGATGGAAGCAAGTTCGGTGAGCGATCCAATCACACCACTTTTCTTGTAATTCAGCACAAACTCTTTGTAGCTGGGTGGGAGCGACTGCAGAACTCTATCCATCGCAAGGTCAACTGGGATATCATATCCTAGTGCCTTAAGATGTTGAACATATCCCATCATCATGATGTGATCGTTCACAGAGTTGTGTTCCTTCATCTTTACACTAAAGAACTCGCTAGAGATCGTGTATCTCTCAGCGTGGATTTGGCTCTGAAACATGGCTTTGAGTTCCTTCACCATAGCACCAGCGTTGCTGAGTTCAAAGCGTCCTTGGAGTTCGGGTTCCAATGACAGAAGGATTGCATATTTCACAAGAGTGTAGTCATTAAGCTTTGTGTCATACACATGATGCTCATACTGAGATGCATTGCTTGCAGGAGCGTCACCAATCGGACCTTCTAGCACATATTACTTTTGTGCAGCATTGAGAAAAAACCTCAAATTCATGAACCAGTTGGAAAAGTTGCTACCATTCATTACAAGTTTCTCTTTCTCCATCAACACATTGAAATTAAAAGCAGGTGGTGCCATCTACAATAGAATTTGTAAAGTTTAGACTAAGTTTATGATAGATCGAGTACAACTAATCCAAATTAAGAATGAACTCCCACTCAAAAACAACATCCCTCGTGCCTTTTTGGTGACTACATGAACCAAATCCACTACACCAAGTCTGATCATCACGTGAGTCGGTGTAGCTTCAAAGGCGAGCATCTGTATGGGCATCATATCTACATATGACTCATGCTTAACCTTTCGGTCTGTGTTCCGAGTCCATGTTTGTACATGCTAGTCTCGCCAAGTAAGAACCTTAGTATCCGCGTGTGTAAAACTGTCTTACAACCCGAAATATGACCGTGGACCAATAACACCCGATCATCACGTGATGTCTTGGAGCGGCGAAACATAATCGGTGCATACTTAAGGGATATCACATTTTATCTTGATATCTAAATGAGGGATCATCTTATTATGCTAATAAAACGCCAAACAAGCAATATAAGATGCAACAAACATCATATGTGAAAAGTGAAATGATATGGTTCTTGCACCTAATCATCATGTGCATTGTGGTATGATCTCTATCATTCCTTTGTGCGTAAGGCCAAGGTCTATGGAACTTACATGTTATGTGTGTTGTAAGAGTATCGACTATTCTTTTACTTACAACATTACCATATCATGACACTAGCCCAGCAACAATCTAAACTAGATTCTTCTAATTTATCCATTGCAAGTTTTACGTGGCTTAGGGCTTTCAAAGATAAAACCGTTCTTACCTACGAACATGGAACCACAACGAGGATAACCAAATTATTGACAACTCATTGCAAATTAGAAATTGACTATAGTAGGGATACAGACACCCGCTAGCCACTTATGCCAAACTAGTTGCAGGTGAAGCGTGGAACAAGTCTCATGTGCGAGGACATGTAAAGTTTATCCGGACCGCTTCATCTCACTATGCCACCAATATCCAAAGTACAATAACATGATCATCATCGCCCATATACTCATATGTGTACTACCCGTGCAAATCATCTAAGCATAGATCTGGCTCTGATACCACTGTAGGGTTCGCAACATAGAAAACAAAAAAATTCCTACGATGGGAACAACTATGTATCAAGATCTATCTACTAGATACAAGCAACGGGTGGATATACATCCATAGAGAATGTACCCTTGTAGACCGACAAAGTTTAATGAGGTTGTACTCGTGGATGATGTAGACGAACGCTTGTCGATCTCAAGATCGAAAAGAAGTCCAGCGCCGCAAATCAGCAACGCATATGTGCTCGAACGCATATGCGCCGCAAATCCTTGCTCCAGCGATGCAGTGGAAGCAATAACTCTTTCTTGTCGAAAAGCCACCGGGAACATGTATCTCGCTAGTCCGAGACCATGGGGGATAAAAACTAGAGGGGGAGAGAGATCCTTCACGAGGAGGTGTGAGTGAGAAGTGAGGGAGGGGGCTCCTTTTATAGGAGGAGGGGGAACCCCAAGGGGGTGGCCGGCGCATGGGGCTGCCCCTTTCCCTCCCTCCATTCATGTGGGTGGAGCTCCCACTCACTTTTAGCCCCTTCATTTCTCCACTAAAAAATCCCATTAAATTTCCACCAAATTTAATGCAATCTCTCTTTAAATAAAACTCCTTTTATTTATTCAGAATTTTTTCAATTACTTTAATGGACAAACATTCACATAAAACCCCTTGCTAGTATTTCATTTCACATGTAGAAACACTTTCAGCAATTTCACCCGAAGGTGTCTAGTGAAATAAATTCCTGCGCTTTGTAAATCTTTTTAACATGAAACTGTTTGTTCCAAATGGTGTCGGTGTCTCTTAAGTGTGTCACCATACGGTTCACGAATAATGCAGACATGATTGAGACCCCTCTCGAATCAATAATCAGAAGCGGGACCTAGAGATCCATACTGACTCCCACACATTCAACGATGACTTTCTTGTGATCGTGAGAACCTTTTATGTAGAATCTTAATCCCTTTGTCTTGCGATATATTACATGTCCGATATTCGATCATCGGTATCTTCATACCTAGTTTGATCTCGTTACTGACATGTACTCTTTTCTCGTTCCCGTGATATAACATTCTAGTGATCAAATCACTTGCTTGCAAGCTAATCAATGTGATATCACCGAGAGGGCCTAGAGTATATCTATCCGTCATCGGGATGAAAAAATTCCACTCTTGATCCATGGGCCTCAACATAACACCTTAGCAGTACTGAACACATCTTTATAATAACCCTGTTACGGTGTGACGTTTGATGTTATCAAGATACTCTTCTAGTGTTAGTGATTGACATGATCTCATGGTCTAAGGATTAGGATTACTTCGTATGATGTCATAGCAATATAAACTTAATGACTTTGATCGTAATGCTATACTTCGGATGAATGTTCATCACACCATTCCAATAATGTTGTGACCTCGTTATTAACAACATCCAATGTCCATGATCAGGAAACCTTGATCATCTTGTTAATCAACGAGCTAGTTTATAAGAGAGGCATAAGTAGGAACTTTCTATTTGTTTATTAAACACACATGTATTAATGTTTTTGTATTAATACAATTATAGAATGCAAAATAAACATCTATCATATACTTGGAATATACATAATACCAACTTTATTATTGCCACTCAGGGCATATTACCTTCACCAGCTGCCCTGGGAAAATCTCCTCCGGAGACTCTTCATAGTTTCCGGTCCCTGTGCACCGGAGACTCCGGTTTGGGTGCTTGGACCAGAGACTCCGTACTATATCTGGTTGATCTCCGGACCCCCATATAGAAGGTCCTAGGACGATTTCTGGAGCCCTCTCCAGAGATTCTTGGGGAAACTCCAGACCACACCGGAGACTCCAGTCCAGTCAGACCAGAGACTCCGGTCGGGAGTTCCCAAAAACATACATCTTTTGCAGGGACAGTTTCGCAGGCTAGGTTCTTTTCACTTTTCATTATATCAACCTCTAGACACTAACATACTGTAAAATGATCTACGAGTTGTTAATGAACACGGAAACAGATTAAGACAATAAATGTCCTTTCAATCTCCCCCATTTTGGTGTTCGATGACAACAAGTGATTTTGCATGGAAATATTTGCAATGAGATATAACAGTGTATAACAATATAATAATGCTCCTTTGGCTATGTGCACTAGGAAAAAAAAGTAAATCATGCATGGCAGGTAATAGATGCTAAACGTAGTTCTCACACAAGTTACAATAGCATAGGAGCAAACATGTCCTCACACACATAGTATCTCATAAACCAAGGCAACATAAAGCAAATAAAGTTCGAGATTCAAACAACAAGCATAAAAGGAGACAAATCCAAGCCAAGCCCATGCAAATCCTGATGACAATGTATTCTACCCCTTTGGCATCGAAATGCCGAAAAAGGGAAAATACCTAAGCTAGCGCCCCAAAGGATCACTTGGAGTCCTCATTGTCATCATCCCCATCCATGTCCTGATCCTCGTCATCCTCCTCCTCATAGTCATCATCACCATATGTAGCTGCATGCCCTTTTCCATGAGGGCAAGAAGATAATGTGCCCTGGTACCCAAAACCTGAGGTGACCTCAGAAAAGGTCTACCAATCAACCAAGATGTCCTGTTAGGAATTCCATGCCCCAAAAGAGAGTGTATAGTCAGACTCTATGGAAGGGTGAGCACAATGCTCATATGTGTACTCATCCACTCATTCCTCATCCTCTGCTTCTCCCTGAGCCTTGATCTCCTTGAGAAGTTTCTCTATGCGGCGGTTGCTCCTATAGAAGGCATGTTGTTGCTTGCAGATATCCACGTTCATGCAACAGAGAGTCCTCTCCCAGAAGGACGCCTTCTTGACCTTGTCCTACACATACTCACGAGTCATGGGAGGCATGGGTGCATTGGAGGCATTCTTCCTCCGAGCCCTAGGTGGAGAGGGGGCCCTCTCGGCCTCAAATCTCATCCTCCTCTTCCCGAGCCAGTGAGCATCTAGGGGTTGGCCCCATGTGTCCTTTCTGCTGGAGAGACACAAGTTAATGCACCATAAGATTGGGAGGTATAGCAAGAGATGAACCGTGAGCCTGGGTGTTGATGAGCCTTATGACTAGTGGTGCATATGGAGGGGCCTTCTTGTATAGAATGGCATGATACATCTCCTCAAAAATGTAGTCCATGATGTCAATAGGAGCCGCGTCTTCCTCGGGTCCAGCCAGGTGAATCTTGTGGGTATGGTATAGTAAGTTGACCAAACCACATCTGATGGCATCATAATTGTAAAGGGGCTTGAGGCCCTTGGACCCGCCCACAACTCCTGCGCTGCCATATAAAGGTGCAAGCTTGTTATTGTTCTCCCCAAGTGATGTTGAGTGCATATGGTGCCCAGTATGAGTGGACACACCCTAAAAAGTCTAGGAGATAGCATCAGCAAAGTCAAAGAAGGTCGCAGTGCAGCGGTGATCTCCAGTCATCCAAGTCATTGTCCTTGCTTAGTCAGTCCCAAACACCACTGTGGCGTAGAACTGTTGCACAAGAGTGATGTTGTAATCCTGGTGGAGCTCCATTAGACCAAAATAGCCCAAACTTCTCAGAAATCCACAGTGCATCCGTGAAGTATGTGGTGTTCCGCATCTTCTCAATACTCATGTACTTCTGGGGGCACACAGGTGACTTGGTGAGCTTGTTGTAAATGTATTTCATGAACACAGCTTGCTCCTTCCTCCAATAGCATGGGTCCTCTCTGGTCCATGGTAAGTCATAGAATGGTGCCTTGTGCAGCTCACGGTACTCCTTCTTTGACATGCGGGCCAAAGATTGGAGATTGTCGTACTTTTCCCTCTTGGCACGAGTCTCTTCTTCAATACGGTCATGCTCCCTCCTCATTCTGCATCATGGTCCTGCTGTCTCTGGTTGGACGGGAGCACAATAAACTAAGCCTTTGACTCATCATATCGTGGATTAGCCCTCTTTGACTTGGCCTTGGTGCGAGGGGGACGACGAGAACCAGAGCCACCTGTGAACAGCAATGAGGGAGATAGCATGGAGGTAAGCATATATGTCCCGGAAATGCAAAACAATACCCTCTAGTCTTTATTGGATGTGCCAGAGCCACTCCACACCGGAGTCTCTGCACTGCACACTGAAGTTTCTGGCTCAGACCTGAGTCTCCGTCCCATAGGACCAGAGTCTTCGGCCTAGACCGGAGTCTCCGGCGCGGGGGACCGGAGTCTCCGGTCGGGAGAGTCGGGCAGGCACTGAGAGGCTTTGGGAGGCATTGATTCTAACAGATCGAGCAAGGAAACGAGGTTAATTTGATAGTGTGCATGCATACAAGTGATTCCAGTGGGCAATTAAAAATCCTCAAAACATAGCAAGGGATGAACACTAAGTACAAAAATAGGAAGAGAGGTACCAGATCTGTCCATTGGATCAATTCCACCGGTGGGAAGAGCCCAAAGGTGGAGGGGAAGATGTTGGCTGGTGGCACGGCGGATCCTGGGGGCTTCGTGACCTCCGGGGAGGTGATTTGGAAGGGGAGGCGACGGGGTTGAGAGGAGAGGTAGGGGTGGAAGAATGAAATTGTTCGTTTTAGTTCACCCCGGCCTCCCTTAAGTGGAGCCCGAAAACCGTCTAGACCGGAGACTCCAGTCTGCACCAGAGACTTTGGCCTACACCAGAGACTCCGGTGTGAGCACACCGGAGACTCCAGTCCTCCTCGACCAAAAAAACCAGGTTTGATTGTTTGGGGACATATATGAGAAATAGAGTGTTTAAGACAAGGGATAGGCTTGTGTTAAGAAGTCACACTTTGAAGAATGAAGAAAAACCATAGAAATCCACTAAAATGATCAATAGGGATCCAAATAAAAACAAACCAAGATCCAACTCTTCAATTAAGAAGAGGGCAGTGGCTGAGGCCACCATGTAAGATTTTGTGGCCTGACACCACGAAGAATTATCCTTGGGTTCATAGCCACTACTCATCAATGAAGCTCACATATCACAAAATGATATTAAGAGAATTGAATATCTTAATGTTGGCATTATGGGGGGAGGGATAGCCCAATGTATTAGGACCGCACTCCCCCTATCTCCATGCCTTCACCTAAACCAAATAAGAGTCAAGACATAGGTGAGTATGCAAGGTGATCAAGTAAAGCTCCTTGAATCTATGATATTTAGTTCATTCCTCAAATAGCAAAATCTTGCTTCATAAAGTGGCTTCATGAAAATGTCGGCAAGTTGGTCTTTGGTTGACACATAGGATAGCTCAATATCACCTCGAGTAACATGATCTCTAATGAAGTGATGACAAATCTCAATATGCTTAGTCCTTGTGTGATCCACCGGGTTATAGGAAATCTTGATAGTACTTTCATTGTCACATATAAGAGGCACTTTGTCACAATGGACACCGTATTCCTTTAAAGTTTGCATCGTCCATAGCAATTGAGTACAAGCACTAGCAGCTGCCACATAGTCGGCTTCGGCGGTGGACAGAGATATACAATTTTGCTTCTTAGAAGACCAACACACCAAGGACCTACCAAGGAATTGGCAAGCCCCGGAGGTTGATTTTCTATCATCCTTATCACCAACCCAATCTGAGTCCGTGTATCCACAAAGAGATAATGTTGAGCCCCGAGGATACCAAATACAATAGTTTGGGTTATGAACCAAATATCGAAAGATTCTCTTGACCGCCATCAAATGGTTTTATTTAGGAGCCGCTTGATATCTTGTACACACTCCTACACTCAACACAATATCATGTCTAGATGCACAAAGGTAAAGCAAAGAACCAATCATAGACCGGTATACCTTTTGATCCTCATCTTTACCATTTGGGTTTAGTTCAAGATGATTCTTTGTTGCCATGGTAGTAGGGGCTCCATTTAAATCTTTCATGTTGAATCTCTTGAGCATATCTTGAGTATACTTGGCTTGGTTGAAAAATGTTCCTCCTCTTACTTGCTTGATCTCAAAACCAAGAAATACTCTTAATTCCCCCATCATAGACATCCGGAACCTATTAGTCATAAGCATTGAGAATTCATCATTAAAAGCTTTGTTAGATGAGTCAAAGATAATATCATCAACATATATTTGGCATACAAAAATCTCCCCATTGACCTTCTTAGTAAAAAGAGTGGGATCGATTTTCCCAACCTCAAACCCACGGTCTAACAACAACTATCTAAGGTTCTCATACCACATGTGTGGGGCTTGTTTGAGCCCATAGAGCGCCTTATCAAGTTTGTAGACATGGTTTGGGAAGTTGGGATCCTCGATCCCTGGGGGTTGCTTCACATATACCAACTCATGAAATAGACCATTAAGAAATGCACTTTCTACATCCATTTGTTACAATTTAAAGTTATGATGTGCTGCATAAGAAAGAAGGATACGGATGGACTCAAGGAGATCCACGGGTGCATATGTCTCTCCATAATCAATCCTTTAAATTTGAGAGAACCCTTGTGCAACCAATCTTGCCTTGTTCCTTACAACAATTCCATGCTCATCTTGCTTGTTCTTGAAAATCCACTTGGTGCCTATAACATTGTGGCAATCTTTTGGCTTTTCAACTAACTTCCATACTTTGTTTCTCTCAAAGTTGTTGAGCTCTTTGTGCATTGCTTCCAACCAATCCGAATCTTCAAGATCTTCCCATACTTTCTTTGGTTCTATCATGGAGATGTGTGCTTGGTGTTCACTAAACCACTTCAAATGAGATCTAGTGGACATACATCTTCTTAGATCCCCAACCACATTCTCTAGAGTGTGGTCTCTTAATTCTAACATTCTATCCACTCTAGCTTGGCGACGAGTTTCGATCTCCTTATTGTTTCTTGTGGGGATCTCTTCATCATTTTGGTCCTCGTCTTGACCATTAACTTGACCTTGATCATCATCAGAATCATTCTATTCATCAAGAGGTAAAAATTGACCTTGGTCTTGATCAGGCACACTTCTAGACAGGCGTTGAGCTAATCTTGTGGTAGATTGTACAGATCTTCCTTGTGTAATAGACCGAACATCGCTGGACATTCTAGAGAATGGAGACTCAAGCTCTTCCTGGCTAGAGGTTTCTCCCTAATCAACTTGTTGAGGGTCCACAACTTGTCTTTGGCTTGGGTCATTGTCCTCCTCGACAGAAGGAGCTTGTTGATGTTGTGAAGATGAGGGCTCCACTTGAGTAGAGCATAGTTCTTCTTGATCCGCCATAAGGGGTTCCTCAACGGGGCGGATGAATCCCATACCCATTCTTCCTATGGCATCCCGAGGCATTTCATCATCTACATCACAAACATCAACACGCCCCCCTTGGGGACCATCATATTCTTCGAAAACCACACTACAAGATTCTATGATAGTTCCAGAGAGCTTATCTGTAGCATCCCGGGAAATCCCCAACTAGAAAATCGATGTTGTTTATACTATGTTCCTCATCATGACATCAGCATGCATCTATTTGTCTAAAACTATTTGCGAAAAGCCTTATTTTGTTTTCTACAAATACCCCGTCTCTTAATTCAAATACGAAACCCCGATCGATCTGGATCTATTATTTGTCTAACAACTATTTACGAAAGTATTTTTAAACTAAATCAATTAAATAAAATATTTTTTGTATCGGGGGAGGCAGCCACCGGCTAGGCCCAAAAGGCCCAACCGGCAGCCACCTACCACCCCACAAACCCTAACCCTAGACCAACCAAATCCCCACCTAATCCCTACTCCCTCTCCCCACCCCGCCGCCGCTGTGCAACACTCACGCCTCCACCCCACTGGACACACACCACGCACGCCCGCTCCCCTGCACTCACCACGTCGCTCATGTTGGTTCCCCCGTACCCGGCCCACTCCCCACCGACCCCGTCCGCCTGTGTGACCCCACTCCCACCGTCGATCACGCCTCTCTCTTCCCGATCGCGACCCCCCTCGCCCATCCTCGCTCGCCCCTGGTTCTCCCTCGTTTCCGTAGAGCCCCGCCGCCGCTGCCCTTTTTTTCCCCGGCGCCGCTTGCCCCGACCCCGCTCTCTCGTCCCAAAATCCTGCACCTTCCTCTCCCTCCCGACGCTCCTCTCCTCTGGCTACCTCGCCCCCACCAGACCGCTCTCCTCCCCCCACCTCTTCTGCCCCGCATCGATCCTCCCCATCCAGCGCCGCCGCCACCTCTCAAGCTCGCCCGCTTCCTTCCCGTCCCGAGCACCTGCCGCCGCGGGACCTCCCTGGAGCTCGCCTCCCCGTCGGCCTCGTCCTCCTGCGCCTCCCTACAGCCCGCAAACGCCGCCGCCTTCGCCTTCCTGGCGCCCCCCACCGAGCTCCCCGTCGCCGTCTGCGCCCCTCCTCGCGCCACCAGGACTCCCTCCTGCGAGCCCTACCCTGCAGCGCCGACGGCCCCCGCCTTCCCCTCGACCAACTTCCTCCCGTCTCCACCGCCAACTTCTCCACCCACCTCGCCGCGTGAACACCACCGCTCGGCTCCGTCCCTGCAGCACCGCTCCAGCGCGAGGCTCCCTCAGCGGGCCAACCTCGCCTGTCACCAAACTCGCCACCGCGACACCTGCGTCGTCCTTCACCTCTTTTTCTGGGGCCAGCCTTCGTGCTGTGTTGTTGTTTCTCGTCTGTACCGTGGTGTGGCTGTTTGCTTGCTTTGTCCTATTGAAGATGGAGAGGCGCTGAGTCTGTGATACCCTAGCTCGTCGCCGTTCAGCAAATATGTCGGATTGTGGTCCTCCCGGATCACCGACAAATCAAGGAGCCACCCACCACCGATGGTAGCGGTACCTCGAATGCTACTGCCAAGATCGACCACTCATACAGACCGACACGAGACGAGATCTGAAGGGCTATGCAAGACCACCGACGCCAAGCCTGAGCCAGATGCCTGCACGACGCCAAGATATTCTTCACGGAGCGCCAAGATCTACCTCATGGACCCTCAAGATATTCTTCCCGGAACCCAAAGACCGAACCCGGCGAGACTGAACCCGAACCATAGAATGTCAAGATCGTCGAGCCCCCTCAAATGTGTGACCCTAAGCCCTATTTTTTTTATAAATGATATATCTTGTTGCATATAAATTGTCATGCTCGCATCATATCATGTGGTTTGGGGACATTATGTCGATTCACCTCATAGATGAATATGGAGACCATATGCGGGATTTTCTAGTCTAATATTGGTTCCATTTAAATTTGTGTAGCGAACCGAAGCCATGTTTGGTCCTGTTAACCCAACACTTAATTTGCGGGGTAGATAAATAACTCGAACCTAATAATAAATGTCGGGACCCCGGTTTCCGCTTAATATTGCCTTAATGCATCGCACCTTTGCCATGTCATACATCATACATGCATCATGCCCGATCTTCTATCATAGTATTAAATAGTCCATCCGGTGTTTCTTCTAGTGCTTTGCTTCTTCACGGATTAGGCCGATGAGTTGATGCGAGTGTCGACCCGATCTTCGGATGAACCTTCGGCAATGTTTTCAGGAGAGCATTCTCCCCCTTTCTACCTATTTTACATTTCTAGTCTTTATTTCCTCCTGTTGATCTATTGCTATCTGTGTTGCGATGCTCTAGTTGTCGTACCCGTGATATCCCTTGCAGCCTTATATTGCCTTGGACACATCCTATTACCTGTTGTTTGGTAGATAGTTGGACTTGCGCGTCGTAGTCGCTTGCTCAAGTGCTGTTGCGTGTCGTCAAGTACCACAGTTGTTGGAGTATTGCCGCATGTTTAATGTTGGAGATGATCATGGCTTTAAATATTGTTTAATAACTAAAATTGAAAGTAGGTAAATGCAGAGGCACAGGTGGGCAATAGAGGTTATTTGGTTGTTAACCGTCCACTTGTGTCCCGTAGGACCCCGAGTTCTTGACACCTGTTCCGAGATCGAGCGCGCTAACCACAGGTGGGGTGTATGGGCACCCCCATCGATTAGTACCTGATTTCAAAGTATTGTACCGGGGGCCACAATTAGTTTGGGGCTTTATTACTATCATGTACTTATGCCATGCTTTACTGCTTTATTTAAATTGTGCGAGGTACTGCACCTGTACTGTTTAGGATCGTGACACGTTTTCGCTGTATCGACAAGCCCAGTCATCTTTTCGGGTTCCCAGTCGTTTACAGCCGTCTACACAAACCCTGAGTCCGTCTCGGAGACCGGCCGACTTCGTTGCGGGTAGCTTAGTGGGGTGGCCCCCATGTACTTGCTTTGGGTCTGGGAAACGTCATGACTTAGGCCCCGCCGACATACCGATGGGTGTATGTTAACTGATCTGGCAAAAAGGGTCGAAGTGCGTGTGGATACTTTGGTGCACCCCTGCAGGGTTAAATCTTTTCGAAAAGCCGTGTCCGCGGTTATGGACGACTTGGAGCACAGTTCTCGATCATAGACAACTATAACTAAAGTTTACTACTATAATTTGACTTGTATCCGATATGACTAGTAATCAGCTTCACTACAACGGAATGGCTAAATAAAAGTACCAACAACTTCTGGGTTTGGGATGTCTCATGCTAATTGTTTCTGACTAGTAAGTGTTGCAACTACAACGGAATGGTTAACTAAAACTGCCCACTGCTTATTATATCAGGATGACTCATGCTATCTATATTAGACTAGTAATTGCCGCAACTATAACGGAATGAATAAAACTGCCAACTGTGTGAGTTCCTCGGTTGACTTCCTCGTTTGGTCTCGGGGGGAAATACCAGGATGGGTATGTTTGGTGGTAGTATCAGGTTGGATCCGAATAGGTCTTTCTTATCTCTATCTGATAGTCGCCAGTTATATTGAGTCTCTATAGGTTGTTTAGTGCATGCTGCGCTGCCGCTTCAGTCCACCATACCTATGTAGGCGAGGACCGCCGAATTCTAGTCTCGGCGTGTACTGGCCTCAGTACTGACCGCTCTCTCTTTTTCCTTTGCCCTTTGTCGGCACCCCTTTTGTTTAAGCAGGTTTTGAGATCGACGTCTTTAGCAGGGTTACCCTTCCGTCTTGGCCTGGGCAGGGTTATGGACGCCATTGGTTATTCTTCAGGGATCTTAGCTCAATTTGCATCTTGTTCGTACTCGGACGCTATATCGTTTTAAAGGTGATTTGGATCTTTGTATTGTATTTCTGTATTCTTGACTCATTGAGTCGCCGTTGTATATATCTGTTTTGTGGGTTCCATCGAGGACTATTGTGTAATGATATTACTTCGTTTTCCACCCGCACGCAAGTGCCTGGTGGGCACCTTTGAATCGTTTCTATGCGGGTTTGGCGGGAAGCGCTGAAACTTGCATAGGGCCGATTCTGAGGGTGTTACAGAGTGGTATCAGAGCTCAGCAGTTGCGATACCCCACAAGTCCAGCCTGTAGGATAACCTAGCTAACGGCCAAAGTAGAGTGTCAAAACTATTTTTGAAAAATCGGTTGGATAGTTCTGATTAGGTCTGATTTTACTTCTTACCCCTCGCTATTCTCCTCTTATCTCGACGTGTTTTGAATCTGCTCTCTTATCTTTTCTTCGAGTCCAGGATTTCTCGTGGTTGGGTTCCGTCGTACCTTCAGGGTTTCGCTTCCTCCTTTGGTAACGGTGTTGCTACATCTGGTCTTCATGCTATCCGAGGAATCCTTCGTCTGGTGGACTTCTCTTTGCTCCTTCTCGTGCCTTCCGGTGTTTTCCGACGCGACGACATCATCTACGCCAGATCCGATGCAGAGTCTGCATCACTCCTTTGTTTCTGAACCTCGGTTGTTGAGATCTTCAGTCTGAATTCCGAGAGTTGGTTGCATAATTCTCCTATTCATGTGCAGAGTAATGCTTTGGGTGCGCGATGGACTGATCACCATCCGACTACTCTTATCATTTGCTCTTGTACATTGAATGGTGGATCGATGCAATTGTACTCATTCCGTGGAAGTTAAAGGTGGCCTTACCTTTGACTTTGTCTTTGTCTCTCCGGAGTGTTCTCTTGACGAACGTGAGCCACACCCTTTGTTGGTGGTGTCGCCAATTTCAAGACGGATGAAGAATCTTTGTTAGTGGTGTCGTGAAGATCTACATGTGGCGAGAAGATTCAGATCGGCGGCCTTCTTCCCCGTACCAGGAGGCGGATCTCGAGGGCGAGATCCATTGTTAGTGGTGTCGAATTGTAGCATCCCGGGAAATCCCCAACTAGAAAATCGATGTTGTTTATACTTTGTTCATCATCATGACATCAGCATGCATCTATTTGTCTAAAACTATTTGCAAAAAGCCTTATTTTGTTTTCTACAAATACACCGTCTCTTAATTCAAATACGAAACCCCGATCGATCCGGATCTATTATTTGTCTAACAACTATTTACGAAAGTATTTTTAAACTAAATCAATTAAATAAAATATTTTTTGTATCGGGGGAGGCAGCCACCGGCCAGGCCCAAAAGGCCCAACCGGCAGCCACCTACCACCCCACAAACCCTAACCCTAGACCAACCAAATCCCCACCTAATCCCTACTCCCTCTCCCCACCCCGCCGCCGCTGTGCAACACTCACGCCTCCACCCCACTGGACACACACCACGCACGCCCGCTCCCCTGCACTCACCACGTCGCTCATGTTGGTTCCCCCGTACCCGGCCCACTCCCCACCGACCCCGTCCGCCTGCATGACCCCACTCCCACCGTAGATCACGCCTCTCTCTTCCCGATCGCGACCCCCCTCGCCCATCCTCGCTCGCCCCTGGTTCTCCCTCGTTTCCGTAGAGCCCCGCCACCGCTGCCCTTTTTTTCCCCGACGCCGCTTGCCCCGACCCCGCTCTCTCGTCCCAAAATCCCGCACCTTCCTCTCCCTCCCGACGCTCCTCTCCTCTGGCTACCTCGCCCCCACCAGACCGCTCTCCTCCCCCCACCTCTTCTGCCCCGCATCGATCCTCCCCATCCAGCGCCGCCGCCACCTCTCAAGCTCGCCCGCTTCCTTCCCGTCCCGAGCACCTGCCACCGCGGGACCTCCCTGGAGCTCGCCTCCCCGTCGGCCTCGTCCTCCTGCGCCTCCCTACAGCCCGCAGACGCCGCCGCCTTCGCCTTCCTGGCGCCCCCCACCGAGCTCCCCGTCGCCGTCTGCGCCCCTCCTCGCGCCACCAGGACTCCCTCCTGCGAGCCCTACCCTGCAGCGCCGACGGCCCCCGCCTTCCCCTCGACCAACTTCCTCCCGTCGCCACCGCCAACTTCTCCACCCACCTCGCCGCGTGAACACCACCGCTCGGCTCCGTCCCTGCAGCACCGCTCCAGCGCAAGGCTCCCTCAGCGGGCCAAGCTCGCCTGTCACCAAACTCGCCACCGCGACACCTGCGTCGTCCTTCACCTCTTTTTCTGGGGCCAGCCTTCGTGCTGTGTTGTTGTTTCTCGTCTGTACCGTGGTGTGGCTGTTTGCTTGCTTTGTCCTATTGAAGATGGAGAGGCGCTGAGTCTGTGATACCCTAGCTCGTCGCCGTTCAGCAAATATGTCGGATTGTGGTCCTCCCGGATCACCGACAAATCAAGGAGCCACCCACTACCGATGGTAGCGGTACCTCGAATGCTACTGCCAAGATCGACCACTCATAGAGACCGACACGAGACGAGATCCGAAGGGCTATGCAAGACCACCGACGCCAAGCCTGAGCCAGATGCCTGCACGACGCCAAGATATTCTTCACGGAGCGCCAAGATCTACCTCATGGACCCTCAAGATCTTCTTCCCGGAACCCAAAGACCGAACCCGGCGAGACTGAACTCGAACCATAGAATGTCAAGATCGTCGAGCCCCCTCAAATGTGTGACCCTAAGCCCTATTTTTTTATAAATGATATATCTTGTTGCATATAAATTGTCATGCTCGCATCATATCATGTGGTTTGGGGACATTATGTCGATTCACCTCATAGATGAATATGGAGACCATATGCGGGATTTTCTAGTCTAATATTGGTTCCATTTAAATTTGTGTAGCGAACCGAAGCCATGTTTGGTCCTGTTAACCCAACACTTAATTTGCGTGGTAGATAAATAACTCGAACCTAATAATAAATGTCGGGACCCCGGTTTCCGCTTAATATTGCCTTAATGCATCGCACCTTTGCCATGTCATACATCATACATGCATCATGCCCGATCTTCTGTCATAGTATTAAATAGTCCATCCGGTGTTTCTTCTAGTGCTTTGCTTCTTCACGGATTAGGCCGATGAGTTGATGCGAGTGTCGACCCGATCTTCGGATGAACCTTCGGCAATGTTTTCAGGCGAGCATTCTCCCCCTTTCTACCTATTTTACATTTCTAGTCTTTATTTCCTCCTGTTGATCTATTGCTATCTGTGTTGCGATGCTCTAGTTGTCGTACCCGTGATATCCCTTGCAGCCTTATATTGCCTTGGACACATCCTATTACCTGTTGTTTGGTAGATAGTTGGACTTGCGCGTCGTAGTCGCTTGCTCAAGTGCTGTTGCGTGTCGTCAAGTACCACAGTTGTTGGAGTATTGCCGCATGTTTAATGTTGGAGATGATCATGGCTTTAAATATTGTTTAATAACTAAAATTGAAAGTAGGTAAATGCAGAGGCACAGGTGGGCAATAGAGGTTATTTGGTTGTTAACCGTCCACTTGTGTCCCGTAGGACCCCGAGTTCTTGACACCTGTTCCGAGATCAAGCGCGCTAACCACAGGTGGGGTGTATGGGCACCCCCATCGATTAGTACCTGATTTCAAAGTATCGTACCGGGGGCCACAATTAGTTTGGGGCTTTATTACTATCCTGTACTTATGCCATGCTTTACTGCTTTATTTAAATTGTGCGAGGTACTGCACCTGTACTGTTTAGGATCGTGACACGTTTTCGCTGTATCGACAAGCCCAGTCATCTTTTCGGGTTCCCAGTCGTTTACAGCCGTCTACACAAACCCTGAGTCCGTCTCGGAGACCGGCCGACTTCGTTGCGGGTAGCTTAGTGGGGTGGCCCCCATGTACTTGCTTTGGGTCTGGGAAACGTCATGACTTAGGCCCCGCCGACATACCGATGGGTGTATGTTAACTGATCTGGAAAAAAGGGTCGAAGTGCGTGTGGATACTTTGGTGCACCCCTGCAGGGTTAAATCTTTTCGAAAAGCCGTGTCCGCGGTTATGGACGACTTGGAGCACAGTTCTCGATCATAGACAACTATAACTAAAGTTTACTACTATAATTTGACTTGTATCCGATATGACTAGTAATCAGCTTCACTACAACGGAATGGCTAAATAAAAGTACCAACAACTGCTGGGTTTGGGATGTCTCATGCTAATTGTTTCTGACTAGTAAGTGTTGCAACTACAACGGAATGGTTAACTAAAACTGCCCACTGCTTATTATATGAGGATGACTCATGCTATCTATATTAGACTAGTAATTGCCGCAACTATAACGGAATGAATAAAATTGCCAACTGTGTGAGTTCCTCGGTTGACTTCCTCGTTTGGTCTCGGGGGGAAATACCAGGATGGATATGTTTGGTGGTAGTATCAGGTTGGATCCGAATAGGTCTTTCTTATCTCTATCTGATAGTCGCCAGTTATATTGAGTCTCTATAGGTTGTTTAGTGCATGCTGCGCTGCCGCTTCAGTCCACCATACCTATGTAGGCGAGGACCGCCAAATTCTAGTCTCGCCGTGTACTGACCGCTCTCTCTTTTTCCTTTGCCCTTTGTCGGCACCCCTTTTGTTTAAGCAGGTTTTGAGATCGACGTCGTTAGCAGGGTTACCCTTCCGGTTTGGCCTGGGCAGGGTTATGGACGCCATTGGTTATTCTTCAGGGCTCTTAGCTCAATTTGCATCTTGTCCGTACTCGGACGCTATATCGTTTTAAAGGTGATTTGGATCTTTGTATTGTATTTCTGTATTCTTGACTCATTGAGTCGCCGTTGTATATATCTGTTTTGTGGGTTCCATCAAGGACTATTGTGTAATGATATTACTTCGTTTTCCACCCGCACGCAAGTGCCTGGTGGGCACCTTTGAATCGTTTCTATGCGGGTTTGGCGGGAAGCGCTGAAACTTGCATAGGGTCGATTCTGAGGGTGTTACATTATCATAGACTCTATAAGTGTGGGATTCGAGACCATAGCCAAAAAATACCCTCTAATGCTTTGGAATCAAATTTGGACAAACAAACACCCTTTATGCGATAGAAACACTTACAACCGAACACCCGGAAGTATGACACGTTGGGCTTGTTACTGGTAAGAATTTCATATGGAGTCTTGATCAATTCTTTGCGGAGGTAGAGCCGGTTCGATGCATGGAATGAGGTGGAGATTGCTTCGGCCCAAAAATTGTATGGGGATTTAAACTCCGCCAACATGTTCCTTGCCATATCAATAAGAGTCTGGTTCTTCCTCTCATATACACCATTTTGTTGAGGGGTATATGCAGTGGAATGTTGATGTTTTATCCCCTCGTCACTAATAAATCCATTTAAGGTGTAGTTCTTGAACTCGGTGCCGTTGTCACTCCTTATTGTCAACACGGGGACATTGTGTTGACATTGATCCATGTTGATCAAGTCAATGAAGTTTTCTTGGGTCTCATTTTTCAACTTGAAGAAGTATACCCACGTGTATCTTGAGTAGTCATCAACAAACACCAAACAATATTTCTTCCCACCAAGACTTGCATGAGATGGGGGATGATGATGTGTAGCTCAGATCACTATAGAGCTTCGTTGGGAGACCCCAAGAGGAAGGTATGATGAGCACAACAGCAAGTTTTTCCTCAGTAAGAAACCAAGGATATCGAACCAGTAGGAGGAGGGAAACGACTCAAAGGTGTTGCTAGCAACTTGGAAACCTGCACAACACAAACTCAAGACTTTGCCCCAATGAACAGTGAGGTTGTCAATCTCACCGGTTTGCTGAAAATAAAGGATTAACTGTATGGTGTGGAAGGTAATGGTGGTTTGCAGAAAGTAAACAGGAATAGTGGAAGATTTATGATATCCCACAAGTATAGGGGATCGTGTGTAGCCTTTTCGATAAGTAAGAGTGTCGAACCCAACGAGGAGCTAAAGTTAGGATAAATGTTCTCTCAAGTTCTATCAACCACTGATACAACTCTACGCACACTAAACGTTTGCATTATCTAGGAAATAAAACTAGAGAAACAACACAAGTACTAGAGAAAGCTTTGCAAGAAAATAAACAACAAGAAAGTAAAGCTAGTTGCTGCAGCAATAAAATACACTAAACTAACAGAACCATGAGTGTGGAATAGTGGTGGCTTTGTCCAAGTTTAATTGGTGAATAAATCGGGTTCATTGTCTTCGATGCAGTTTTCTATGTGGGAGAGGCTAAATATACATGCGCTTCACTACTTGGAATTACATGTACTATTTGATTGGATTGTTAGTAAAACATCCATAACTACTAACAAACCATTAAGGTTTCCCCAACCATAGTCTTAAGTTAATGGTCCTCTTACTCCCATACGTGCAATGATCCGGTTCGCGTCCTTAGGTTTCTGTCAGCGGAACTCCTCCCATCCTCTTACACATACTACAAACCCTATGATATTTAATCCATGCACGCACAAATATTATGGACACCAAAGTATTGTACCATATCAACATACAACTCTAATGAACCAAAGACATTCAACCATTCAATCTAAGAACAAAGAAACTACACAAACATGACATAGATCATTAGGATTATAACTTATAGCATCAAACACCATGTTTACATAGGACGGTACAGAGGTGTGTGGAAGGATGAACCACTGCATAATAGGAGAATTAGGTGATGGAGATGGCGGTGAAGATGGTGAAGAGGGCGGCGGCGGTGCGGGGGACTCCTTCCCCGCCGCCTGTATCGTGGGGGAGCACTGCCCCTTAGCCCCCTTCCTTCATGGCTTCTTGGCAGCCCTCCCCCATGGAGATGGGATCCATGGAGGAGGCAAAAACGTGGCTTTGGTGGCTGCAAATTTGTGGGTGGAGGTCTCTCCCACAAATTAGGTTTCCTTCCTTTATATAGTTTCTCGTATTCCCGTCACCCCATCTTTGGCTGCAGTAAATCGGGCCTAGCGGGTTCGTCCGGATTCGGAATCAGCTAAAGTTTATGTCCAGAACGATTGTCGCGAAATTTCCTACAACTTTGTAGTAGAAGATGTTTCAGTTTGATGTCGTCTTCGACCTAAAACGTGACCATCTTCAAAACGAGTTCTGAGACAGATTTCTAGAAAATCCCAATTTGACTCCAACAAGGGTTCCACTTGTATTCTTGATAATTCCTACACATCAAAGTGTAAAACAAGAACATTGTGCACTTTTGAAACTATTAGTAGGTTATCCAAATAACTCATGAATTTATATAAAAAGAAGTGTCAAAAGCATAATAGTAGCATAAAACCATCAAAAATTATAGATACGCTATGGACATATCAACATCCCCAAGCTTAGTTCCTGCTCGTCCTCGAGTAGGTAAACGATAAAAACAATATAATTTTTAAGGTGGCATGCACCATTATAATCTTGATCAAACCATTTGAAAAGTATGGATAGCTAGATCAAAATACTCTAAACATGAGCATGAAAGATGTAGTTCTAACAATAAGACATAGCAACCAAGTTGCAACATGAAAAGGTTACAAACAAAGATCATGAATAACAATGCATTGAAAAACGTTTTTTGTTTCACATAAAGAAAACATAATAAGAGTGGTATTCATCTTGTCCCTCACGGTATAGAAAATCATAAATGCATAGGACACCTTCAAAGTTCATAAGGGTGACTAGATACAAATAGTTAAAGAATAAGCAATATCAACCTTATGAATCAATTAACAAGTTTTGGGACAATGCACATAGAACTAAGAATGGCAACTATGCTCTCTTAATTGGTGCCTAAGGATAGGAGGTGGAGACTCAATATAATAGTGGAAGAAATGCCCTTCAAAGGGAAGCAGGGATTTCAAGTTTCATAAAGAGCTTCCAAAAATTATGGTACTTGTTAGCTTTCATCTCTCATTGCCCCTATCATAAGCATCTTGAAGTGATTAAGGTTAAAGTGAACAAATATGGAGTATATGTTTGACAAAGTATAAGTTGGCAATCTCATGTCCTTTGAGTACGAGGGCCGCTCCTCATGCTACTCAACTTTAGTCACCGGTAAGTTCTTGTCATAGTAAGTACATGTGTATCATAGAGAACCGCCAACGAGATACCCCTTGCCCAATGATACAGGAGCTATCCCATAACAAAATGACAAGGCAAGCAGACAATGAGAATCTCAGCAATCTTCTTATTTACCATGGGGAAAATGGTGCTTTTTTCTCTCTTTCCTCTTTTCTCATCTTTTTTTTGTTTTTCTCAATCTCTATCTCTCTTCTTTTATAAGAAGAATGCTTTATAGATTGCTCACTATGGTGATTCTGACAGTTTCCACCATGATTAGGCATGGCTTAGGCTAGCGGCCCAGGTGTTTCTCTAACACACATAAATAACTCCATGGACTTACAAGATCCCCTTTCATTTCACACCGCCGACATCCATAAACAAAAGAGCATGATATCAACTGGGTAGATATTTACAGGTGTTGAAAGCGTTCCACGTGACAGCACGGTTCTGCTAATTCCCAACTTATAAGTGCAAGCATATACAACATAGATGACACAATGGTTCAAGTTTATTAGGGGCAAGAAAAATAAAGTGTGCCATCAAGTTTGTGAGAGCTTTAATCACTAACTTTCACATGACAAGTTTAATTTGGAAGATAGATAAAAAAATAATATACTTGGAATGGTGTAACACACCATGCATAGGAATTTATAGTGGACTCTTTGGAATAACTTGGTTTCTTGGGAGTTGGATGCATGAGTAGAGCTTACTCAATATAAGTGGAGGCTAGCAAAAGACTGGGAGCGACCAACTAAGAGAGCAATAATGGCCATAATCATGCAGAGCGACAAAACATTACTAATCAAAGCATAAAGTGGTACCACAAGTCAAAAACTAAATGATCATAGAGGCTATGGTGTCTGGTTCATAGTCATAACATGGTGTGAGCAATTGCCAATTCAACCCAAACAAAGCATCAAAGGAGGATACCACAATAGTATGCTTTTGTATGCTAAAACAATGCATGATTCTTTCAAAGCACATTAAGCAATCCCAATTGTTTGGAACAAATCATGCTATAGCAATAACCACTAAGCATAGGGTCAAAACAACATCGAACATGAAATGATAAGGTCTAGGCCACAGTCAAAACAAACTCCTTCTGTACCACTTATAAGAATGAAGCTTCCTACTCTTTTCCAACCAATCACGTTATTTGAAACAACACAGCAAAAACGGGGTTCCAACGACTTTATTCAAGCAAACTAAGCAAACAACAACAAAAAACGAAAACTAAGACGCTCCAAGAACAACACAATAGTGCATGAAATAATTAAAACGAAGTGTCTAGAAAGACCTGAGATTTTTATTGATGAAGAAGGGAATGCCTTGGGCATCCCCAAGTTTTGACGCTTGTACCTCTTGAATATTTCTTGGGTAACATGGGGAGGCTTCCCCAAGCTTGAGCTTTTGTCCATTCTTCATCTCATTACATCATTCTTTCCTTACACCTAAAATTTTTCCTTCATACAAAACTTCACACAATCTTCATTAGCAACATTAGTGCATTCAAAAGATAATAGAACTTTGGGTTTAGTTTAAAAACAGCAAAACTTTCACTAAAGACACTGTAGAGGTCCCAACCTGATAAGGTAGAGATCCCTGTGTTTACAATGCTAGTCCATGGATCAATAGCTAGCATCCACGGTTTAAGATGTAATATCAAGAAACAAAGGTCATATTACAACTTATAACCAGGAATAAAATAATACATTACATCTTACATAGCTCATTTGGCTATCTCATTACAATGCAGCAAATATATCTAAGTAGCATGGAGTCCTTCATCTTCAAAGTGCCACAGGCAATCATGTTGGTTGTAGACTTGTAATCCTATTCAACACACTTCACTAACATCAAACAAACCTGCAACATAATAAGTTACAGCCACAAGGGTCAATACATTTGAATTGTATTGGCCAGTGATACTATGGTAGAGTAGTGGTATCTATCATCTATATGCATTTGGATAAGTGTAGTTGAGGCTTGCTTTGCTCAAAATAAGTTTTCCTTATTAGTTGAAAACACTAAGTTTTTGTTTGTCAAATCACCCAAGGAACAACCAATAGAATTGGTTAACCTTTAACCCTTGTTCAACCACAAGCTTTTAACTTAGAAATTGGGATGAGGAGATCCTTGATAGCTTCCATGTCTTGATGCTCAAATTGTCCATTGCCGGGGACACGGCTAAGTACTTAGATTTTGCTCTCTCGAGAGGTGGTGCACTTTCCCCACAAGACTCGACATGCATCGAGACGAGATCTTTCAGAAGCCTTCCCTTAGACCAAATGGACGCGTTCCATCCTATCACCCCTACCACCTTCTGTCCATCTGGCTAAGTTATTGCAACCTATATGATCAAGGCAGAGCCCATATGCCATGTGGCTGCACTAGAAGCTTCTCAACATTTGACATCTCAAATCTCTTTGTTCCTGGGTGGCTTTCCACAAGTGATATACACAAGTTTTCCCCAGTTTACTGGACTTGTGTAACCACTCAACATAACCCTTTCTCACCATTCCACCCAGGTGATTTATTCACATAGTTGTTTTATTAAACAAAACACAAGTCATAGACTTAGAAATATTTCATAGCATGAATATAATCCACCCTTGTTTTCTACTAGCTAGGATAAGCATGATAGTAGTAAGGATCTTAACTTAGGTAAAACTACTAAGGCATCATCTACTAGGATTTCCCAAGGCATAGTATACTTAGTAAAAATTCCATGCAAGTCCTACTTAGAAATATCACTAATGCATAGTCAAAATAGTAGGACAAAATGTATGAAGCACCACTTGCCTTTTTGGTAGAGAAACTATGTTCACTCCTTGATCTTGCAATTGTCACAATCTTCAAAGTTCACTACAATTCAATCAAGCAAGGCACAAATTCAAAACTAGCATTCAAATAATTCACCACACATAAAATAATGAAAACAAAGCAATTCATGCAAGCATGCAAAAGATTGTTTATTTGGAAAGGTGGTTTCTAATAGGCTATAAACATTTTAAAAACACCTATTGGTCATTTATAAAACTGGCAAAACCATTTGAAAACAATTTAGCGAAAATGGTCATTTTAAATCATTTTGTTTTGCTAGAAATGATTTTCTTCAAAGGAATAATTTCTATTGTTAGCAAAATATGTTTTTAAACACAAATGTTAGTGTTTATGGTCAAAGTGTTTAAAACAAATATATTTGCAAAAGGTTTCACTCAAAAACCTTTTTAAATCATAACAACATTTTTATTTTACTAGAAATGCTTTTAATCAAAGTAATGATTTTCTAGTGTTAATAAACTATAATTCTATACCCAAAAGTTTGTGTTTCTCGTCAGTAGGTTCAAAACAAATCATTTGCAAAAGCTTTTACCCAAAAATTATTTTTAGAATATCTTTTATACTCAAAATAGGCCTAGAAATGTTTCTGCAAAAACACCTAATTTTCCAGAAGCAAAATACTAAACTAAGGGCATGGATGAAAATTTCACATTTTCTTGATTCCATTGATATAAAATTTGTAAATTTTGGCCAAGCATAACAAAAGTTATGATTTTTGCAAGTTTAAACCTTCAAAATCATTTTCTGGATTTTAAACAAATAGAATTAGCCATGTGTCTAATTCCTACTGGCTGGTACCGGTTCGTTTGGATCGCGTGACATGGACGATAGGATTTCATTTAAATCACACGGCACAGATCATTATATACCTCTTCATTTAATGATTTTATCGTGTCCTTACGATCTACAACTTACGGCTCACCGTGCTCTGACCAAAATCTGGTGGTGCTAGCGACGGTGCGCGGCGGCGGTGCTCGGGCGGTGACGTTGCCGGCAAAACTAGGAAGCGAGGGAGAGGGGAAAGGTGCTCACTGTGTTCGTCGTGGCGTGCAGGTGCTCGATGTGATCGTTGTAGACGAAGGGGCGCACCAGGGCGACGGGAATCGCTCACTGGAGTTGCTTACTGGCTTGGGTACGCTCGGCCATTTTCGGGGACGTCGTTACAGGGAATGCTAGGGCAAACAGGCGGCATCGTTAGATGCATAGGAGGTTTGCGAGTATAGGAGCATCATTCAGAGGGGAAGGGGAGGTCAGGGTTCACTTGGAGGGGTCGCCGGAGTCGGAGTCGAAGACGGTGGCGCTCGGACTTGGTTGTTGCCGAGCCTATAGGGCGTGCACGAGTGAGCGAGAGGTGTTGGCAGATGCGCGAGATGCTGGCGAGAAATTGAGGCAGCCCTGGGGCTGAGAAGAGCTGGCGAGTGAGGGGAAAGGAAGAGGGGAAGGGGCGCTTTTACGAGCGTAGTCGCGGGGCTGAATTAGCATGGCATTTAGGCGAATTAACGACACGGAATCGATGCAGAAATGGCCAAGAGGAATTGGGGGGAAGAACTAGTCGCGGGGACGACGATGACGAGGCAGTGTGGGGCCGCGAGGTCAGTGAGTTGAGGGGTAGGCGCGTGGGGTCTCGCGGTCAGTGGCTGTGCGGGTTTGTTCACGAGTGAGAAAGAACGGTTCGGGGGAGAAGATAGGTGGGCTGCGCTGGGCTGGGAGTTGGGCTAGGTTAGTTGGGCCAGATGGGCTGGCGCAAGTGGGTCAGGTCTATTTTCAGTTTTTTCCTTCTCTTGTTTTCTTTTTCCTTTTCTATTTTCTGTTTTGATTTGATTCAAATGTTTTTAACCATTTGTTTGTATTCAAATTTCCAAAACCTTTTCAGTAGGTTTGCACTTATTTATTAGTGTGTTTTGAAAGTCCATTTTTTAATGATTCAAAATATTTTAATGTTATTCAATATTCATTTAAAAGGGGCTTTTGTCTTTATTCAAACAATATTCAATATGATTCATAAACTCACTTTGATTTCAGATTTTTATCAAACCTTTTCTAAACCTTTAGTAGGTTTTTATACTATTTATAAATGTATTTAAATAATCCATTTTTAGAATATTTCAAATATTCCTTTTATGGTTTATTATTTATTTAAAATAGACATTTGTTTTTTTTCAAACCTTGATTCAAGCCTCTATTTGATTTCAAATTTCCATCAAACTTTTTTAGTAGGTTTAAACTCATTGATTAGTGTGTTTAAATAATTCTCTTTGAATTATTTCAAATATTTTAATATGATTTAATATTTATTTAAATGAGTCCTTTGTCTTTATTTAAATGAATTTGATTATGGATCCAAACCATGTAATTCTATTTAATTAATCCTTTATTCTTTTTATGTTAATTGGATAACTTTTAATCCATTTTGGCAATTTCAAATATTTTTCCCATGATTTAATTAATCCTTTATATTAGGGATTTTGTCTTCTTCTAAATCAAATATGGTTTAAGTCCATATAAGTTTTTATTCAAATAATTCTTTTATTATCTTTAAGTTAATTAGATAACTTTAATCCACTCGGGCAATTTCAATTATTACTTTCTCATGATTTGATTAATCGTTTATATTGGGGATTTTGTCTTCATTCAAATAGAATTGAATTTGGTTAATGCCTATATAATTTTATTTGAATAACCTTTATCCCTTTATTTTATTTGGATTATCTTTATTCCATTTGCTTATGGATTTAATTCAAGTTTTTAAATTGTCTTCTAAATAATTTTCTTGGGATTTATTATTTATTTAGTTTATGCAATTTGTCTTTATTTAAATAAAATTGAATATGGTTTAATCCATATGATTTTATTTAAATAATCTTATACTCCTTTTTATTATTCAATAATCTTTCATTTGATTTGTTTATGGATTTGGCCAAGATTTTATTTGACCCTTAAATATTCCTTATTTATTTATTTGTCTTATAAAATCCATATCTTTTTATTTATAGATCCAAATTTGGTGATTCCAATTTGTATAATTTTATTTAATATTTGTTTATCTTTTTAAATCCTTTTAGGATTACTTTGCTCACAAATCGGTATTGATTTTAGTTAGGAGCTTTATTAGCCTTGGAAATTAATTCCTTTTTTTCTTATTAAATTCATAAGTTTTTATCCATGGCTCCAAATTAAATGAAACCAATTTCCATGGTTTTATAATATTTTTGTTTATAATTTTTGATCATTTATAAATGTTTGTTGATAAATTTTTATATGGATCAAATCCATAGTCTTAGAGAGATCTTGGAAATGATTTTCTTCCATTAGGGTTTTAGTTTAGTTTTCCAAGTGTTTAAATTCAAGATTCTTTCCATGCATAAAATGCATTTGATCTTTGGAAGTGATTTCTTTCATTAAGATTCGGGGTTTTGGTTTAACTTTTCCAAGTGTTTAAATTTCAAGATACATTCATTGATGAATGCATTTCACTTGATTGAAATTTTGTTGGATTCCCTTTTCAATCAAAGTTTGTTCAAGAAGGGTTTTGATGTTTCCATTTAAAAGCAAAAGGTTTCTTTTCAACCTAAATTTCAACAATTAATTCTTTTGTTTATTTATTTTTCACATTTCAAAATTTGGAAAATTTTGGGATGTGACAGACACAAGCTACTGTAGCAATTCCCTCAAAAAGCTCAATTTCCCAAAATTAACCCAAAAATGAATCAATAAGAAGCAAATGCAAATAATGGCAGAAATCTGACAAAATAGACCAATAGGTAGCAACTGATTTTTTTCGAAGACCTTGCTCAAATCAGAAAGTGTTGAACTAAGGAAAGTTAGATAACAACTGATACGTTGGAAACATATCTATAATTTTTTATGTTCCATGCTTGTTTTGTATCTACCTTGCTTTGCTTTGTCTATAATTTGAGGTGTTTTTATATCTTTTCTGAAACTAATCTATTAACAAGTTGCCACAGTGCCAGTTGCATGTTTTCTTCTGTTTTTGGTTCCAGAAAGGAAGAAAATCAATATTCTCGGAATTGGACGGGACAAAAGTAAAAGTTATTATTTTCCCAGAGCAACACGGAACCATGAAGTAGAACCGAAGGGGGGCCACAGGGTGGCCAAACCCCCCCTAGGCGCGGGTAAGCCCTGGAGGCGCCTGGTGGGGGTGTGGGGCCCCTAGACCCCCACCGACCTTGATTCATGCGCCTATAAGAAGCCTCCGATGGGAAAACCCTAAACAATCCAGAATAAAGCCACGAAAACCTCCGTAGCACCGCCGCCATCGAAAGGGAGATTCGGGGGACAGAAGTCTCTGTTTCGGCACCCTGCCTGGACGGGGAAGTGCCCCCGGAGCCATCTCCATCGATCTCCAACGTCATCTTCATCACCGTTGCTGATTCCCATGATGAGGAGGGAGTAGTTCTTCCTCGAGGCTAAGGGCTCTACCGGTAGCTATGTGTTCATCTCTCTCTATGCATGATCTTGTGGTTATGAGCTTTGTAATCAAGTAGATCTACCTTGCTACTCGAGTGCTTCATTAGATCTATGCTTTTCCCCATGTGTGTGAAAGTGATAGCGTGCACGCCATGGTGGCACTTAGGTTTGAGTCTACATAAATACTCTTTGTGCTTTAATAGATCTATGCTTTTCCCCACATGTGTGAAAGTGATAGCGTGCATACCGTGTGTGGCACTTTGGCTAGATTGAATATTTGTTATGAGTTATATTTGGAGTTGGATGTCTCTATGAAATTGTGGTGTTTGTTGGAACCATCTAGCGCTCAAGGTGACAGTGTGGGGTTATATAGATTGGGGAAGGCGGACTTTGAGGAGTGCTATTATAGCCCTTCCAATGATTAGAGTGTCCAACCGGAGAGTAGTTAAGAGTAGTATCATGAAGAGAGAATTTTTATATGAGAGAGTGTTCACTAGTGAAAGTATGATCCCTAGGCCTTGTTTCTAAGCATTGAAACACCGTTTGCTACTAGATTTGTTGCATGTTTTCTTGCTTCCATCTTTGTTCCGTTTGTCGGGGAGGTTTTGGGCTTTTGCCTTTCCTCCATGCCATCAGCTCTTTTCTGGCACCTTTAACCCATGTCAACAACAAGTCAGAAGCTATTTTCTGGCACCGTTACCACTTGTATTTCACTATCTATTCGCCGAACTAGTGCACCTATATTGGGTGTGTTAGGGACACAAGAGACTTCTTGTATCTTGATTGCAGGGTTGCTTGAGAGGGAATACCTTTGACCACTTCCTCCCTGAGTTCGATAAACCTTGGGTAATCCACTTAAGGGAAACTAGTTGCTATTCTACAAACCTCTGCACTTGGAGGCCCAACAACTGTCTACAAGAATAGAAGTGCGTAGACATCAACAACCTGGGGATTTATTCAGAATATTACAGCTTAATCCGACTTACAGAGATGTTTCAAGAATTTTTACAGTGGAGCATAAACATCTGCTTTGGGACAGCAACTCCCCAAATCTTACTTCCCTCTCATTAGAGGTTATTCTTGGCACAAAAATCAAATAAAAAGGATAAGGAGAGGTTATTACAGAAGTAATAACTTCCAAGACTCAAGAAAACTATTGGGTTATCTCCCGAGAAGTACTTTTCTTTAACGCCTTTAAGTTAGGCACAAGAAGCAAGATTCAAGTATTTTCAAATAAAGAAGCATTAAGAGCAACTTTGTTTTAATAGGAGAGGAAAAAGGTATTCTATACCTTTCTTGAATGGAAAATGATATTTAATGGTGTCTTCCTTCAGTTGAAAAGCTTCCATGGGAAGATTTGTTTTGGTTTCATAGGCATGAACACAAGTGTTCAAGGTCGACCCCAACTTAACCATTACTCATCTTTCCAATCACTTTCCTTTTTGAAAACGTTTTTAGGTAACAAGTATAACTAATTTTTTTTAATTCGCAATCCCTATCCATACTAAGATAGAGACCAACTTAAAACTGAAAGTAAAAACTACTTAGAGATAAACCAAACAACTTGTAACATCCCTAAAATCATGTTTCAAACCTATGCATATCATTCATGCATCCATGATCATATGAGTTTCATTTCAAACAGATCATTTCAAAACAGAAGCATATTTGCTTATTATTTCATGTAAGTTTGCTCCAGCCTTAGTGCTATCTTCCGATGAGAAGAGTACTTGTTTTGATTCAGTAAGGTTTGAAATTCAAACTTAGGCACCATCAAAAGTTTGAACAAAGTTTCAAAATAAATTAAGAAAATAAAACCAATATTATGCCTATTGTATATATCACATAAAGGCTTGGTTTTATTTTTATTTTCATTTGATCAAAGTGTTTTTGTAAAGGTTCCCAACCTTTAAATAAGGTAGAGTCCCCTGTGTTTACAATGCTAGTCCCTGGATCAATAGCTAGCATCCACAGTTAAGATGTGATATCAAGAAACAAAGGTCATAATATAACTTTATAACCAGGAATAACATGTCTTATTACATCTTACATAGCTCATTTGGCTAATACATTACATTGCAGCGGAATAACTATAGTCATGGGGTCCTTCATCTTCAAAGTGCCACAGGCAGACATGTTGGTTGTAGACTTTGTAATCCTAATCAATCAATCTTCACTAAAATTAATCAAACCTGCAACATTACAAGTTACAGCCACAAGGGTCAATACATTTGAATTGTATTGTCAAGTTTCACTACTATGATGAATATAAGTGGATCCTATCATTATATGCATATTTGGCTAAGTAGGGTTTTAGGCTCCTTTGCAGAAAGCAATAATTTATCCTATCTTTTCAAATGGGTTTGTTTCCTTTGTCAAATCTCTTTATCAAAATCCCTTGAACTCCTTGGTATCCCCAAGTATTCAAGTCCTTGTCAAAATCTCTTGAGCTCCTTGGTACCCCCAAGTACATCAAGTTTTATCAAAATCTCTTGAGCTCCTTGGTAACCCCAAGTACATCAAGTTTTATCAAAATCTCTTGAGCTCCTTGGTAACTCCAAGTGCATCAAGTTTTCATCAAAATCTCTTGAGCTCCTTGGTACCCCCAAGTACTTCAAGTTTTTATTATCACTTAGAAAGTTTTCTTTTAGAAATTGGAATGTCGAGATTTTCCCATAGCTTCAAACTTTAGTTGCTCAGTATTGTCCATAACCGGGGACACGGCTAAGTACTTAGATTTTATTATCTTCTCCAGAAGTAGTACACTTTACCCACATGTCACAATCTCATCTTTTTGCCACCAGTGGCCACTGGATTGGTGCTCACCAAGATGGAGTACCGGCAGATTGAGAATGTGACGAAGTCTTTCCAAAGGGTCCTCCCATACACCATTGCTAGCTTGTCTTCAGTACCCATGTAGGATTCCAAGTCCTCATGTCCATTAAGCTGAAGACAATGCATGGGTCTTCCCAATGTAGTTGACTAAGCCAGAGCCATAAATAGCATGTGGTTGCACACGAAAGCCACAATTGGAGAAACATGTTTAATCT
Organism: Avena sativa; assembly: GCA_916181665.1. Taxonomy (NCBI): domain Eukaryota; kingdom Viridiplantae; phylum Streptophyta; class Magnoliopsida; order Poales; family Poaceae; genus Avena; species Avena sativa. The sequence continues at coordinate 54,814,118 of OV702284.1, read as the reverse complement.
CTAAGTTTCCTAGGTGGTTTTCCTTTGGAGCACAACACAAAGAGATTGCCATAGACATGGTTCCTTTTGTTGCCACCTTCTCCAAACTCAAAGTAACCTTGGCCACCCAGGTGGTTCATTGATTCCTTGTTTTATTATGTAAAAACACAAGTCCTTTTTTCAACTTCATAAAATCTCAACATGTATCTCTTTTCAAAATATAGCATGGCTAAGCATGTATCAACTACATTGTTTTCACTAAGGAATGTATAGGGTATCCTACTAGGATTTAGCATAGCATAAGTATAGAAATTCTTTTCATGCATGTTTCAAAATCCACTAAGTATAATGAAAATAGTAGGACTTTAGATGATAGTGTAACTTGCCTTTTTGGTAGGGAATGGTGGTTCACTTCTTGATCTTGCTAGTCTCACACTTTTCTAACTTCACTACAATCAATCAAGCAAACACAATATCAACTAGCATTCCAAACCAAATAATCAAGCAAACAATTCACACACATAAAACAATGGAATCTAAGTCATGCATGTAAGCATGCAAGAGATAGTTTTATTTGCAAAGGTGGTTTCCACTAGGCTCTAAACTTTGTAAGGTTCAAAGTGGTCATTTTCCAAAGTGGCAAAGTCATTTTCAAAAGGGTTTTGTCCATAAACCATTTTTAAATCCAATCATTAATTTATGTGGTGGAAAATATTTTTATCAAAGCAACAACTTTAAGTTGTTCACCAAATAAGTTGTTGTTTCTCAAAACTTGGTGTTTAGGGTCAGTAGGTTTGATCCAAAACATTTTCCCAAAGTTTTTGCTCCAAAAACATTTTCATAACAAAACCATTATTTTTATTTGGCTAGAAATGGGCTAAACCAATTAATCCATCCTAAACTTCACCAAATCCATTTTCAAAACCATGGGTTGGTTCCTAGGGTCAGTAAGTTCACAACAAACCAATTTACCAAGGTTTCAACCTCAAAAACATTTTTGAACAATTTTTCTAAACTAAACAATCATACAAATGTTTCTGCAAGAACAAACAATCTAACAGATACTATTTACTAAACAAATGGCATGGTTGGATAGGGCTTGTTCCACTGATTCCAACGATATAAAGTTTGCAAATTTTGGACGTGTGGATCAAAAGTTATAGGGTTTTCAAATCTGCATCTCAATCTGATTTCAAATCTGTTTTTAAATCTAATACTGGCCACGCGTCGCTTCCTTATTGGACGGTACCGGTTCAAGTGGATCGACAGATACAGGCCGTTGGATTAAAAGAGATCTGTGCGGCTCTGATCCTACGATACCCCTTTGACTTGATTCTAATCTGATGCGTCCAATTCAGATCTAACGGATCCTATGCATTTGACCAAAACGCAGCGGCGCTGGTGGTGGCTAGTGGCGGCGACGGTAAGGTGATGGCGGTGCCGGCGATACAGGAAGGAATGGGAGGTGGGGAGATGCTTACAATGATTGCAGGGCGACGCCGAAGCTCAACGTGGGGTCGTCTTGGCGAGGGGCGCACGGGATCGGGCTTGATTGCTCGCCGGAGTGGAGCTGCACCTCGGCCACGCTCAGTCGTCGTCGGGGACGGTGCTATGGATCACTCGGAGACAAACGAAATGCACGGTCAGACGCGCAAAGACACGACGATGATGTGTGCTTGACTGAGAGGGGTCGGGGTAGTCTGGTTTACCAGAGGGAGGTCGTCGGAGAAGAGCCAGACGCGGCGGCGCTCGGAGCTTGTCGAAGACGATGTTCTGGGGCGCCCGCAGTTGAACGAAAGGCACGGACAGATGCGCCAGGAGGTGGGGAGTATGTGTGCGTGGTCGATGAGGCAAGGGGCGGCGCTGGGTCGCTAGAATTGGCACCGGACCTCGTCGGAGCAGAGGGTGGTGTTGAGCGAAATTCGACAGCCTGGGGGCGTGTCGAGGTGGGGCGACAGAGGGGAACCAGAGAGAGAGAGTGGGCGCTTAAGAGGGCGAGATTGCTGAGCGGAATCACTGCGGCATTACTGCAAATTTACGCGCGGCATCAACGGCAGGAAACGGCCGGCGTGGTCGTCGCGAGGAAGAAGGTGAGCTGGAGGGGTGGGGTCCGGGAGTCAGCGAGGGAGTGAGAGAGAAGAAAGGGGCCACTCGTCAGTCGCAGAGGAGGTGAGTAAGTGAGTGTGAATCGTTTTTCTGCGGGAGGGAGAGAGGGGGCTGGTACTGGGACTTGTTGGGCTTGGCCGGTTGGGCTGGTCCAATTCTATTTTTATTTTTTCTAAATGCTTTTCTTTTTTTGATTCTATTTTCTGTTTTTGAAAATTCAAACAACAAATAAATAATCAATTCAATTCAAATAATCAACACACTTTACAACTTTGAATTTGGTTCTGTTCAGCAACATAAACCAATTCCTAAAAATAAAATAATATTTTTATTTCAGAGTCCATTTATAATTAAATAAAATGGACCTTGGTCATTAAATCAAAATAGGTTTTGTTTTATTTAAATTCTTTATTTGAAATCTAAATAAAACCAAAACACTTCAGTAGGTTTTATTTGAGAAAATAAAATACTTAGAAAACTTATTTAAAATAAATAAATAAGTTTTAGTGTTTATTAAAAATAGGAAAAGCCTTTACTTAAATAAAATTGGATATTAAACCCTTATTATTTTATTTAAATAAACCTTTACTATTTTTATTTTTTTTATCAAACAAAATGTTTTATTTCAAAAGCTTGGCCAAGGTTTAATTTGGCTCTATAAAATAATTCCTTATTAGTTTTCTTCCTTCTTATTTTAAAATCAAATCTTTTATTTAAAAGATTTCAAAATAGTGAAACCAAATATTTTATTTTTCCTTTATAAAATGTTTATCTTTTAAATCCCTTTAGGATTTATTTGATCCAAATTGGTTTGAAGGTTTCCTATTGGGTTCAAAAAGTTTCTTCTCACCCTGAAAATCAACAAAGTTTTATTTTATTCATTTATTTTTCACATTACAAGATTTGGAAAATCTTGGGATGTGACAGGCTACCACCCTTAAAATAAATCTCGTCCCGAGATTTGGGAAAGCTAGGGTTACAAGTAGGATCAAAACAACTAGGGTACTACCACCCTTAAAATTTTCAAACAAAATTTACAAGTTGGCTTGCTTGAGATCTTGGGGAAACTTCTCTGGGAAAACTTCTGCTTAGTGTCCATTGTTTCCATACTTGACTCATGGGCCAAGGTTGAGTTTCTCCATAGGCTTGTTCAACTTGTTCTTCATCTTTTCTGGACAGTTGCTGGCATAATGTCATGGGTTCTTGCAATTGAAATAGTTGATATCTTTGAGTTCTTTACGTGGCTCTTGTGGACAAGTTGCTACATAGTAGCCTAGCTCTTTGCAGTTGTTGCACACCACTTGGCTAATCTCCTTATTCTTCTGGTTCTCTGGGCATTCATTGGAATAGTGTCCCATTTCTTTACATTTATGACATTGCACATGGCTTTTGTCCTTCTTTTGCTTTTTGGGTTTCTCTAAAGCTAGGAGTGCATCCAGTTCATGTTGTTCATATGTTATCTGGTAGGTAGGAATGTCTACATGTTTCTTGGACCTTTTATTGCTCTTTAGAAAATTCACATTCCTCTTATTTGATCCCTTGAATTGGGTTGTTTTGCTTGGAGGTATAAGTGGACCTTTTCCTTTGTCATCAACCTTCTTGGTAGACTTGGATCCTTCTTGATGTTTTGCAATCATTTGTTGCACTCCACCTTGTTTCCTTTGTTCCACAATGGAATAAATGGGGCACTGGATAGGGACATGGTTGTTTCCTTCACATAGATAGCAAGTAGCTTGAGAAGTGGGACATTGTCCAACAGGATGTTTCTCTTCACAGTTGGGGCATTGATCTCCATGCTCCTTGGAAGTATGATCCTTCTCTCCACAAATAATGCAAGCTGGGGCTCCATCTAGAATAATATTTCTGTCATCCTTGTTGTCACTAACTCTTTTGGAATAGCTTTCTTCCATATTGATCATTTGATCAGTCACCTTAAGCATCAGTTGGCCTTGAGTTTCCAAAAATCCTTGCAGGGTTGGATCTTCTCCACTAGTGTTGGCTATGAATTGAGCTGACACTTGGTTCAACTGGTTCTGGGTTGCTATGAGCTCTTTCATGCTGTCCTCTTGGTTGGTGTTGGTATCATCAACCTTGATGTTGGAGTCCTCTGGAGTAGTCATCTGTTTGGGTTGAATGGAAATTAGAATAGGCAAAAGATTTTTCTAAGGAATCAATTCTAATCACACACATCACAATTCACTCAAGCAATGTGCAAGCATTCACAAACAGCTTTTCACTCAAACAACAAAGTTCAAGAACTTACTTAGGCAACAAAATATTTTTGTTTCACCACATAAGTTGGTGGTTTTGACTTAACTAAAATATGGTGGTCCATCTATATGGTTCACTTGTGAGCTTTCCTTCCTTCATGATTCTTCTTGTATGAGATCATGGTTTCCTTGAGAAAAACTCTTGGTTACAACAACTTTTAGTGAAATGATCTCCTTCTTATTTTTGCATTTCCTTAGTCTCCATATCTTGAGCAAGATTTCCTTGTTTCACTTGTAGTCCTTAGTGGTATCCATGTTGGAAGTCCTTGGTGAATATGCTGAAGATGTTGAAGTCATTAGAGTTGAAGAGGTTGAAGAAGTCCTTTGCACATGGTGTAGTCTTTGGCCATGGGTAGGTTTTTCCACTAAGTTGAAGATAGATGAGATGTAGAATCAAAATCAAAGTGTTTGAGGAAAGAGTTTACAAGTTTGTTTTGTAAATAAGTTTTGGAAAAGAACAACTCCTATCTTCTAAGGGTTTTTGTCCAATCCTAGGTTTACAAATCCTACAGGCAACACAATGCTCTGATACCATCTGTAAAGGTTCCCAACCTTTAAATAAGGTAGAGTCCCCTGTGTTTACAATGCTAGTCCCTGGATCAATAGCTAGCATCCACAGTTAAGATGTGATATCAAGAAACAAAGGTCATAATATAACTTTATAACCAGGAATAACATAGTCTTATTACATCTTACATAGCTCATTTGGCTAATACATTACATTGCAGCGGAATAACTATAGTCATGGGGTCCTTCATCTTCAAAGTGCCACAGGCAGACATGTTGGTTGTAGACTTTGTAATCCTAATCAATCAATCTTCACTAAAATCAATCAAACCTGCAACATTACAAGTTACAGCCATAAGGGTCAATACATTTGAATTGTATTGGCAAGTTTCACTACTATGATGAATATAAGTGGATCCTATCATTATATGCATATTTGGCTAAGTAGGGTTTTAGGCTCCTTTGCAGAAAGCAATAATTTATCCTATCTTTTCAAATGGTTTTGTTTCCTTTGTCAAATCTCTTTATCAAAATCCCTTGAACTCCTTGGTATCCCAAAGTATTCAAGTCCTTGTGAAAATCTCTTGAGCTCCTTGGTACCCCCAAGTACATCAAGTTTTATCAAAATCTCTTGAGCTCCTTGGTAACCCCAAGTACATCAAGTTTTATCAAAATCTCTTGAACTCCTTGGTAACCCCAAGTGCATCAAGTTTTCATCAAAATCTCTTGATCTCCTTGGTACCACGCGTCGCTTCCTTATTGGAAGTTATAGGGTTTTCAAATCTGCATCTCAATCTGATTTCAAATCTGTTTTTAAATCTAATACTGGCCACGCGTCGCTTCCTTATTGGACGGTACCGGTTCAAGTGGATCGACAGATACAGGCCGTTGGATTAAAAGAGATCTGTGCGGCTCTGATCCTACGATACCCCTTTGACTTGATTCTAATCTGATGCGTCCAATTCAGATCTAACGGATCCTATGCATTTGACCAAAACGCAGCGGCGCTGGTGGTGGCTAGCGGCGGCGACGGTCAGGTGATGGCGGTGCCGGCGATACAGGAAGGAATGGGAGGTGGGGAGATGCTTACAATGATCGCAGGGCGACGCCGAAGCTCAATGTGGGGTCGTCTTGGCGAGGGGCGCACGGGATCGGGCTTGATTGCTCGCCGGAGTGGAGCTGCGCCTCGGCCACGCTCAGTCGTCGTCGGGGACGGTGCTATGGATCACTCGGAGACAAACGAAACGCACGGTCAGACGCGCAAAGACACGGCGATGATGTGTGCTTGACTGAGAGGGGTCGGGGTAGTCTTGTTTACCAGAGGGAGGTCGTCGGAGAAGAGCCAGACGCAGCGGTGCTCGGAGCTTGTCGAAGACGACGTTCTGGGGCGCCCGCAGTTGAACGAAAGGCACGGACAGATGCGCCAGGAGGTGGGGAGTATGTGTGCGTGGTCGATGAGGCAAGGGGCGGCGCTGGGTCGCTAGAATTGGCACCGGACCTCGTCGGAGCAGATGGTGGTGTTGAGAGAAATTCGACAGCCTGGGGGCGTGTCGAGGTGGGGCGACAGAGGGGAACCAGAGAGAGAGAGTGGGCGCTTAAGAGGGCGAGATTGCTGAGCGGAATCACTGCGGCATTACTGCGAATTTACGCGCGGCATCAACGGCAGGAAACGGTCGGCGTGGTCGTCGCGAGGAAGAAGGTGAGCTGGAGGGGTGGGGTCCGGGAGTCAGCGAGGGAGTGAGAGAGAAGAAAGGGGCCACTCGTCAGTCGCAGAGGAGGTGAGTAAGTGAGTGTGAATCGTTTTTCTGCGGGAGGGAGAGAGGGGGCTGGTACTGGGCCTTGTTGGGCTTGGCCGGTTGGGCTGGTCCAATTCTATTTTTTTTCTGAATGCTTTTCTTTTTCTGATTCTATTTTCTGTTTTTGAAAATTCAAACAACAAATCAATAATCAATTCAATTCAAATAATCAACACACTTTACAACTTTGAATTTGGTTCTGTTCAGCAACATAAACCAATTCCTAAAAATAAAATAATATTTTTATTTCAGAGTCCATTTATAATTAAATAAAATGGACCTTGGTCATTAAATCAAAATAGGTTTTGTTTTATTTAAATTCTTTATTTTAAATCTAAATAAAACCAAAACACTTCAGTAGGTTTTATTTGAGAAAATAAAATACTTAGAAAACTTATTTAAAATAAATAAATAAGTTTTAGTGTTTATTAAAAATAGGAAAAGCCTTTACTTAAATAAAATTGGATATTAAACCCTTATTATTTTATTTAAATAAACCTTTACTATTTTTATTTTTTTTATCAAACAAAATGTTTTATTTCAAAAGCTTGGCCAAGGTTTAATTTGGCTCTATAAAATAATTCCTTATTAGTTTTCTTCCTTCTTATTTTAAAATCAAATCTTTTATTTAAAAGATTTCAAAATAGTGAAACCAAATATTTTATTTTTCCTTTATAAAATGTTTATCTTTTAAATCCCTTTAGGATTTATTTGATCCAAATTGGTTTGAAGGTTTCCTATTGGGTTCAAAAAGTTTCTTCTCACCCTGAAAATCAACAAAGTTTTATTTTATTCATTTATTTTTCACATTACAAGATTTGGAAAATCTTGGGATGTGACAGTTTTGATTGAACAGTAGTGTTTGACACACATTTGAGTGCAAGGTTTGCAGCATAAAAACCTAGAGAAGATTTGAATTCAAACTCATTAGATTTGGATTTGAAAATCATTTCAGAAAATCAAAACAGAAAAAGAAAAGGAGAAAAGAAATGGAAAAAGGCCAGTGCCACCTATCTGGCCCAACTACGAATCCAGCCCAGTTAGCCCACCCGGGTTCCCCCTCTCTCTCTCACTCACGGACGAACCCACTGAGTGACTGACGCCAGGACCCCACCCCCTCTCTGTTTAACTCGCTGACGAGTGGACCGTACGACCACGTCGTCATCGTCGTCAATCACGCGCGGCCGCGACGCTCGCTCCGCCGTTACCTCGCCGCAGTCACTGCGGGCTTAATTGCCCTTGATTCCGCGCTTAATCGTCTCTCCCCTCCCGCCTACATAACCCCCTCTGCACCGCGGCCATTTCCCCTCACCTAGCGCCACCTCTCCGCCACCAGGCTGCCCACAATTGCCCTTGCGCCGCTGCAGACAGAACAGCTTCGGCGACGAATCTCGGTGAGTACAGACCATCCCTCTGCCTCTAGTTCAAACCACCGTGACCAGCATGACTTTGCGTGTTCGCTAATGCCCTCTATTTGCTTTCTCATGACCCAGAGCGACGTCTTCGTTCTCACCCACGAGCACCTGAGCCGCCGCTCGACTCCGACGTGTGATTGAGGTAAAATGAGACCGCCCCTTGCCTTCCCTTTGGTACTGCCTTGATCGCCAGATCCTTGTGCATCTCCTAAACCATCTGGCTTGTGCTAGTTCGACGCCAAACCTCGGCAACGTCTTCGACAGCAAGCAACAGACGCCGCCCGCAACTCCGACGAGCTCCAGCGACCATCTCCGTGCGCCCCTTTCCAAACCACCGCCACCTTGAGCATCAGCAGCACACGGCGAGTCTGGTAAGCCCCTTCCCCCTCTCCCACGCGACCTAGAACGCCGGTAGAATCTCTGACAGAGGTGCCGCCGCCTGTCGCCGCCGCCAGCGCCGCCACTGGATGGTCAAAGTGCTGAGCGTCGTTAGATCTAGATCCCGCGGATACGATAGAACGTGAGCGAAGCGGTAAGATTGGATCTGAGCCGCGCGATTAAGTTAGATCCAGCGGTTCAGAAGCGTGATCCAACGCGAAGCGGTACGGGCCAATCAGAATAAGACGCGTGGCCAGGAATTAGATTTAAAAACAGAATTTGAATCTATTAGATGTTTGAATTTGTTTTGGCTATAACATTTGATCCCCACGTTAGAATTTGACAAATTTTATATTAATGGAATCAGGAGAACAAGCCCTTAATATGCAATGTGTTTAATGTTTTGCTTCTGTTAAAATGGTTTTATTAGAAATATTTTTCTAGTCTTGCATGCTATATTTTGCTTTTATGCCATGTTGGGAAATCCTAGTAGTTGTAGAATTGCTAGAAATTTCTAAGTTAAGATTCTTATCTATGCCATGCTTAGCCTAGCTAGTAGCAACGAAGGGTTGGTGAAATATACATGCTATGATGAAAATATTTCTAAGTCTTTTGGACTTGTGTTTTGCCTAATAAAACAACTAAGTTAATGAAACACCTGGGTGGAATGGAAGGAATGGTTTATGTTGAGTGGTTACACAAGGCCCATTTCTATGGTCTACCTTGTGTATCTCACTTGTGGAAAGCCACCCAGGAACAAAGACATTTTAGAGGCCAAGTGTTAAGAAGCTTCTAGTGCAGCCACTTGGCAATATGGGCTCTGCCTGGATCACATAGGTTGCTAGAACTTAGCCATTTGGACAGTTGGTGGTAGTGGGATTGTCAACACCCGGATTTTTCAATCCTAGATGCCTGTTATGCCATACATCGCAATCCCAGGATTACCATTTTTGCGAGACATAACAGAATTGGATACCATAGTACTTCATCCATTACAAATGATACATAAGTTCTTACACAAATAGGGATCTCATGATCCGGTTCTTAATACAACATCAAGAAGCGGAATACGTAATAATAACGGTAGCGTAGGCAAAGCTCCATCTTCGGGGTCACAGGCAATGCTGGCGATGGGAGATGATCCTAGTTGTCGTAACCTTCCTGGGGTCCATCTTCCAGGTACTCCTCTTCATAGTTTGGCCATGGTAATAGCCAGGGACAAAGCCATGAGTACTCTTTAAGTACTCGCAAACTAATACTAACAAGTAAAGGGGTTTTTTGGATAATAGGACACTAGGCTCTAGGGTTGTTTTGCAAAAAGCCAGGTTTATCTCTACTAAGTTCCAAAGCTAGTCACAATTTTATAAATTCCTAAACGGGAACTTGTATTTCCGGTCACAACTCTGTTGTGGTCAAGTCAAAGTCTCAATTCATTTCACAAGTCATTTTGAAAAGGTCTGACGGGGGAAACAGTATGGCCACTCCAACTGTCCATAACCACGGACGCGGTATTCGAATAGTTTGACACTCTGCAGAGATTGTACACTTTCACCACAATATTCGATACATCCGTCAGGAACAAATCCTGAATTCACCATACTCAGTATGCAGATAATCAATCCTAACTTTTCAAGTACACGCCCTAATATAAGCACCTCTCCTGTGAGTTTGGCCTCCCAACCATGACCACTGTCATCTTGGGTACTGCACAGGTGGACAATCTTCACAAGGTAGCCTCAGCTCAAACCTTGGCCGGGAGGGAACTAATACTAAGGTATATAAGTTTCCAGTCAAGCCCTACCCAATATTCGGGTATTGTGGTTGTACGCTAAAATTGGAATGGTATCGCATCTAGACAACCATCAGTTTTATAAAGGGCTAAGGCTCATGCCTCAACATTTTTATCACCAGAATCATCAAGTGTTTGGAAACACATGTCCAAAACATTTCAATAGAATGATCCATCATTCCAAGGTTTTCATAACCATTTTTCCAACAAGTATTCCCATCTAAAGTTGATCATGTTTTATGCTTAGTACTAGCATCTACAAGTGGGGGGTAGTACTAATGAGGGGTGGTGACTAGTGGAGTTTCACTAAGTCCAACCTTATATCTTAGGCTGATATCAAGGTTCCTAGCTTAGGCCAAATTTTATGCTCTTTAAGCAACCTTCAGCACAACTATCTAGTATCTACCAAACTCTTAGGTAGACTCTAAGTAAGTTTCGATAAAGAAATAAAGTAAGATGCTTGCACATAAAACTAGGATTGGTTTTTAACAAGCAAGTAGGGTCACCAGTATAGGTTTGTGGCATCAGTAGGGTATCTTGCAAGAGTGAGCTTGCATAGGTCAACCTGATTAGTAAGGCTTGCTAAAGTAGAGTGTCTTGCAAGTTTTAGCTTGCATCAATGTCAATATAAGCTTGCCTTGTGCAGAGCAGTGGTTGAAGTTCTCCTCGGCTTCCTCTTCGTAGTATCCTCCTTCCTCCTCGTATCCTTGGTCGATACTAGCGTCTATGAATAAATACGAGGTACACAATCACCAAACAATACTTAACTACTTGCAATCGTCACACACAAGGTTCCTATAGATGATCTAGCATCATCTCTAACATTACAAGGTGAAATCTTGGTTTAAATCTTTTTATTTTTAGAAAAGTAATTTCTACTCATTGAAAAACTACTTAAGATTTAATATTCTCCAAACTAAACATGGGATCATGTTGACACATGTCATCACCACATAATATAGTCCATGGGAATGTGTTTTAAAGTGTAGTCACAATTTAATAAGGTTTTACCCTTTTATTTTAATTAATTAAAGTGGCTAGAAATTCTTATGAGGCATTCCTTTATTACTTGAACATTATTTCTGCAAGTAAACCTATATATATTTTTATATATTCTGAAAGGTATGGTTAAATGTGATTTTTGAGAGTTGGAATCAACTCAAAAGCTTTTAAGGTTTAAATTCGAAAAATGTTTGAATGCAGAAAAGCTTCTGCCTTGTTATTTTTGCTATGGGTGATCTACAGATCCAAATGACTTGAATACAACGGGCTTGGATAAAGCATTCATAGACCTTTCCAACAAAATTGGTTTCATCCAATTTGGTGCACTGAAACGATCTGGGTTGATTTTTGAAGTTGGGTGATAAAGTGTGTTTGAAAAGAAATAGAAAAGTTTTAATTTGAATTGCTGGGCTGCGCGGGAAATTCTAACGGGCCGGCCTGCTAAGCGCAGTGCTCCCGCGGGCTGCTTAAGTGGGTGTCCCCACTCGTCAGTGACACGGGGCTGGGCGAAGCGGTATGGGGCAACGTGGATTGTTCGATCTAGTTCTAATCCAACGGCTGAGGGTCATCGTTGATGCGAGACAACTCCGGCGAGAACGAAACCTAGCGCGGCCAGTGAGGGGTGCTGGGGGCTCACCGGGGTACGGGCGAGGGTCGGCGAGGCGGGCGAACGACGAAGTCGACGACGGAGAACTCAGGGGTGGTCGCGACAGCTCCTGGGTGGCTCCAATCGCTGGCTCTCTTCTTCTCCGGCAGCGGCAGGCTGCAGTGAAATTCCGGCGAGGTGGTGCTCGCCTTGCTCTGAGAATGGTGTGGCACGATCAGTGAGGAGAGCGGAGTGAGATGGTGTGAAGAAATCGTGCGGGGGTGGCCTCTATTTATAGTCGAGCGAGGGGACCGTCGGGGCGCACGGTGAGCTCGTCGGGGGCGATGTTACAGGCGGCTAATGGCATGGGCAAGGGTAGGGGACGGTGCTGTGTCTCCTGGCGATGCTCAACGACATGGTCGCGAGGCATGGGGCGGTGTGGTTTGGTCTGGAACAGGCGGGGCTCTGCGCGGCAGAGGCGGCGTCTTCGACGGCGGGCGGTGGCTGTATGGCACGGGGCGGCAAACGGGGATGTCTGGCGGTCTCCTGGGTCGGTGGTGATCATGTGTGCGCACGGTGAGGGTGGAGCGCGGTCTGTGGACGCTGGTCGAGGGTGGCGCTCTGGTGCACGCTCGGCATGGTCTGGGCGTGGCTTGTGCGCGTGGTCCAGGGCTTGACAACGCTCGCGGCTGGGACAGTGAGTGGCGGTGGACGGTGGGCTGCCTCCCAGACAAGGTTGGCACGTCTAGTTCTTCCTCTAGCCTGATGTCCACAATGGGGTGACATGGGGGTGCTCGGCTGTTCACCATTAATGGCAATGGCAAGCTCACAGGGGTGCTAGTGTTGGGCTAATCTTTCTAGATGGTCTACTGAGTTGTGTGTGAGCTAACTAGGGAACAAGTTAGGCTCAAAACACTGCACACTATAGTGTTTGATGTTTTGTTTGATTTGTGTCTGCAACCTGTTTGATGAAATGGCCGCATGAAATCAAGTTTTGAATTTTGAAATGAATTTTGGTGGGTTTGCTAGATTGGTGCTGGTGAGTCTGCAGATGCTTGGGTTTTGAAAGTTGAGCTTGTTTGAGTGGGTTTTGAAAAAGTGGGATCTTCCCATATCAAGAAGATTCAATTTTGAATTGTCATTTAAACTATGCATTTGAAAGTTTCTGGATGATCACAAAGTGGGCCTTGATACCTTGTTATGAGTACATTCAAGGGGTGCAAAGATCCAGAAAAGTTTCTGTTAGGTTCTGAAAGTTTGAGACAGCCAAAGTAGGCATGGGAGTTAAATTGGTCAAAATGACCATTCACTTAATATATTTGTTTTGATTTACTTGTCTTTAGGAAAAGTGTGGGAAATGTTTTAGATGATGTTTGTTTCACCTAAGAAACATTTTACAAGCAATGGATCACACAAACAAGGTGGTTTTTAAAGAAATTAAAAATCCATGCATACACATATACATGCATTCATGAATTTATTTAGAAAAGTTTTTGTTAACCCTAATCTTGATGATTAGTGGTTGATGATCTAAGTTTGGTATTTTTGGGATGTTACAAACCTTCCCCCCTTAAACAAAATCTCGTCCCGAGATTTGAAAAAGGACGAGAAGATTACCTAGGATTTGAAGAGATCTGGAAACTCCGTCCTGATGTGATCTTCGCGTTCCCAGGTAGCTTCCTCTTCTGTGTGGTTGCTCCACTGAATCTTGAGAAACTTGATGCTTCGGGTTCTGGTAGTTCGAAAGGCTTCTTCCAATATACGGATGGGTACTTCGGGATAGGTTAGGTCATCGTTGATCTCTATGGTCCGATGATCGATATTCTTGAACACTTCGGTCTTCTCGGGGACTTCGAGACACTTGCGAAGTAATGAGATATGGAACACATTGTGCACAGCTGACATCTCTTTAGGTAGTTCCAGTTGATATGATACTTCTCCTCGACGGTTCAAAATTTTGAAAGGTCCGATATATCTGGGGGCTAACTTTCCTTTGAGTTGGAAACGCTGCATTCCCTTCAATGGCGACACTTTGAGATAAACAAAATCTCCTATGTTGAAGGCGAGGTCTCGACGTCTCTTGTCGGCGTAACTCTTCTGTCGGGATTGGGCTGTCTTGAGGTGCTCGCGAATCTTGTGAACCTTCTCTTCTACTTCTCGTAGGATGTCGGGTCCGAAGATCTGACTCTCTCCTACTTCCGACCAGTTCAAAGGGGTGCGGCACTTTCTTCCGTACATGAATTCAAATGGGGCCATTTGCAAACTGGCTTGGTAACTGTTGTTGTAAGAAAATTCTGCAAACGGCAGACAGTCTTCCCACTTGGATCCATATTCTAGCACACATGCTCTAAGCATATCTTCGAGTATTTGGTTTACTCGCTCCGTTTGTCCATCGGTCTGAGGGTGATACGTGGTACTGAAATCTAGGCGGGTTCCTAAACCTTCTTGGACTTTCTTCCAGAATCTCGAGGTAAACTGAGTTCCTCGATCCGATACTATGTTCTTGGGGACTCCGTGCAAACTAACGATTCTAGCGATGTACAACTCTGCTAGCTTCGAACTCTGATAGGTGGTTTTGACGGGCAAGAAATGGGCGACTTTGGACAATCTGTCCACTATAACCCAAATAGAGTCATTTCCCCTACTAGAAGTAGGTAGTCCAGTGATAAAGTCCATTCCTACAGAATCCCATTTCCATTCCGGAATTTGTAAAGGTTGCAACAATCCAGCGGGTCTTTGATGTCCGGCCTTGACTCGCTGACATATATCACACTTGGCGATATAGCTTCCGATTTATCTCTTCATCTTACGCCACCAAAATTGCTCTTTCAAATCTTGATACATCTTAGTTCCTCCGGGATGGATAGAATAAGGAGTATCATGAGCCTCTTTCAAGATAACTTCTTTTAACTGAGAATCTGATGGTACACAAAGGCGTCCTTTGTACCACAAAACTCCTTTGTCCTCGGTGAATCCGGGTACTTTGCCTGTACCGATACGACGTTTGATTCCGTCGATACTAGCATTTCCTTTCTGCGCCTCTTTAATCTGACTGATCAAAGTGGGCTGAAGTTCTATGCTAGCCAAAAATCCTTCACTTACTAATTCCATTCGAAAATCTTCCATCTCTTTGTGCAAACTTGGTTGCTCCTTCAAAATCATGGAGTTCAAGCGGCACGGCAATCTGCTAAGGGCATCGGCTACCACATTGGCTTTACCAGGGTGATAGTGAATGTCCAGGTCATAATCCTTGATAAGCTCAATCCATCTTCTCTGCCTCATATTCAACTCCTTCTGAGTGAATATATACTTTAGGCTCTTATGATCCGAATAAATCTCACAACGTTTTCTCATAAGGTAATGTCTCCATGTCTTCAGGGCTAGAACTACGGCTGCGAGTTCGAGGTCATGGGTTGGGTAATTTTGTTCATGTTGCTTCAATTGTCGCGATAGATAAGATATAACTTTGCCTTCTTGCATTAGCACACATCCGAGACCAATCTTGGATGCGTCACAATACACATCGAAGGGCTTCGTGATATCCGGCATGATCAAGATTGGGGCTGAAATCAATCTCCTCTTGAGTTCTTGAAAACTCGCTTCACACTTGTCTGTCCATTCAAACTTCTTGTCCTTCTTCAGAAATTGGGTCATGGGTCGGGCGATACTCGAGAATCCTTCTACGAATTTGCGGTAGTATCCGGCCAATCCGAGAAAAGCACGAACTTGGGTTTGAGTGGTTGGGGCTTGCCAATCTTCTACATCTTTCACTTTGGCAGGGTCAACGGCAATTCCTCCGGCTGATACAATGTGACCGAGGAATCCTACTTCCTGTAACCAGAATTCACATTTGCTAAATTTTGCATATAGCTGATGCTCTCTAAGGGTTCCAAGAATGGTCCTTAGGTGTAGCTCATGTTCTTCTTCTGATTTGGAATAAATCAGAATGTCATCGATGAAAACAACGACAAACTTATCCAGGAAGTCCATAAAAATCTTATTCATGAGGTTCATGAAATAAGCGGGGGCATTGGTTAATCCAAAAGACATGACTGTATACTCGTACAATCCATATCTGGTGGTAAAGGCAGTCTTTGGAATATCCTCTGCACGAATCTTGAGTTGATGATAGCCAGTTCTAAGATCAATCTTAGAAAACACCTGGGCACCGGTCAACTGATCAAACAAATCTTCTATCTTAGGCAAGGGGTACTTGTTCTTGATGGTGACATCATTCAACTTCCGATAATCCGTACACAAACGGTTACCTCCATCCTTCTTGTCCACAAACAAGACAGGTGATCTCCATGGGGACGCACTTGGTTGAATCAATCTGATTTCTAACATGGAATCTAGTTGCTTCTTCAGTTCTTCTAGTTCTGACGGGTTCATACTATAGGGTCTCTGGGCTATGGGTCCTGTTCCGGGGATTAGTTCAATGATAAACTCGATATCCCGATCTGGGGGCATACCGGGCAAAACATCTGGAAATACATCGGGGTATTCGCAGACTATCCGAACTTGGTCAATGGTAGGTTGGGCTATACTCTTGTTACACTTGAATTGGCGAGGTAAGGTTTCAGATATATGCTCGACTGATATTCCGGCGGTACTGGTCATGGTGATGGCTTTCTTGGCACAGTCAATCAATCCTTTATGTTTGGACATCCAATCCATTCCTAGTACTACTTCCAAACCTTTAGTTCCGAGTACTATTAGGTTAGCATAAAAATCTATGCCATGGATTTGGATAGGGACGGCTTTGAACATTTGCCTAGCCTTGGTGGTTGATCCGGGAATTTGTAAAATCATCACATGCTTCAATTTGGTTGGTTGAATTTTACTAGTGCAGGCAAATTCTTCGGTGACAAATGAATGCGACGCACCAGAATCAAACAACACACTCGCAAGTACTGAATTAACAGAAAACATACCCAGCACGACGTCTGGCGCTTCCTGAGCTTCTTCAGCATGCATGAGAAAAAGACGGCCATTGCGGTTGAGTGAATTTCCTGGGGCAAATCTTCTCCCTGGCTGGACACGACGTTGTTGCTGAGCTGGGACATTGGCGTTAGGGGCTGTAGCATTCTTCTTGTTGGGTCACTCGTTGGAATAGTGGCCTTTATTTCCGCAGTCATAACAGGTCACTTGTGACTTGTCCTTAGTTGTGACAGGCACAGCATTGCTTCCAGTCCTCGGGGCAGTGTTGGGGTTGGCGGTAGCATTGTTGGTGTTGAACTTGGGTGGGGCACGGGTGAAATTGCTAGAGTTGCCGGGGTTGTTGTGATTTCCTCTGGGTCTAGGGTTTCCACGGTTGGGATAGGTTGGACGGGTCATAGGGGGTCTGTTGGTTCTTGGGGCAAATCCTGGAGATGGGTTGGGGCAATACTTTGGGGTCTGATGGGTTCCTGGTTGATGCATCATGCGACGCTTGCGGTTCTCATTGGCTTGGTTGATCTTTCCTTCCATCTGGATAGCAGAGTCGACAAGGGCTTCAATATCAACAAAGGGGATATTGACTAACACTGTCTGCATCTCGTCATGCAGACCATTCAGGAATCTTTCTTTCTTCTTGGCTTCGGTGTCTATCTCGTTCGGGGCATACCTAGCTAATGACAAAAATTTGTCACGGTATTCCACTACAGTCATCCTCCCTTGCTTCAATTCCCTGAACTCGTCTCTCATTCTCTTGATCAAACCTGGTGGCACATGGGTTCTGCTAAACTTGACCTTGAATTCCTCCCAGGTCATCATCTGGCCTCCGGTCATTGCACGAACACTGTTCCACCATGCCCTGGCATCTCCGGCTAGATAATGGGTGGCGAACAGGACTTTCTCGTTGGCTTCCACTCCTGCTACTTCTAAGTTATTTTCCATGGTTTGCAGCCAATCATCGGCGTCTAAGGGTTCTTCTGACTTGGTGAAAACGGGTGGGTTGGTATTCTGGAAATTATTGAGCTTAGATCCATGGTTGTCCTGATTTCCGTGGCCTTGGTTGTTGTGGGATAGCTGGGCTATCTTTTGCAGAGTGGCTAGGTTGGCTTGACGTTCCGCTCTTTCAGCTTCATGGTCAGAAGTCAACATTTGCAGGATCTGCAACATCGGATCCGGGGCTGAACCACTTCCTCCACGTGGCATCTGAAGATTGATATAGATCATGAGAAAAGAGGGAAATTTCTAAGGTTTTGGGTCTTTGAAAAGTTTTTAGATTTTGACTCAGTTTTTTTCTAGCAACTTGCTTTTTCATTCATTCACTCATAGCACACAGTACAACACACACCACAACAAAGAAAAACAGATGGTTTTAAGAACCATTCTGGAATCTACGATACAATGGGACCGACTACTACTCACTACGCTAGTGCTCAGTGCTACTACTCCTCGGAGTCTGTGGCTTCATCATCTTCATCATCATCGATGAAGGCGAAATCATCCTCATCGGTGAAGAAGTCCATGGCCTGATCCTCCAGAAAATCATCGTCATTGCTGAGATAGGAGTAAGGGTCTCCACGAAGATCCTCTCCGGCATTCTCCCTTTCCTCTAACTGCATGTCTCTCTCGTGGATGGTCTCTTCCAGAGATGAGATGCGATGGCGAAGACGGGAAATAATGCACTCCTTCTTGTCGAGCTAACGGCGGCGAGACTTGCGATCCTTTGCTAGCATGGCGATGGTCTGGTCCTTCGTCTTGATGATGGCAGACTTGTGGTTGCAATAGTCACGGCAGTTGTCCAACTCCTGCTGACGATCATACATCATGAAGCTAAGGTGGTCCAATTGAGTCTTCAGCTCGGGATGGTATGGGGCTTCCATTGGTTGTCCATTTGCATCACGTCTTGGGCAAAACTCAAAGTGAGTACCCTTGATCTGATTGATGCTCTGCCCACACAGACGGGAAAGAGCTTCCTGCATTGCTCTGGCAAGTCCATCGAGCCAGTTGTTTTCCCTCAAGGTAAACTGAATTCCCTCCGCAGTGGGAGGTTTCCATCTTTCCTCGGAGACTTGCAACAATTAGCCACTGCAGATCTTCTCCTCCTTGATCATTGAGCTGAGCTCCGAAGAACTCGGGGTGCGGACGCTCCATAAGTTCCGAAAGCTGATCCAGATCCCTCTCAAAGATAAGGTTTCCTCCATTCCCGAGTTGGTAAAACTTGTTGTACTTCACGTCCATCTATAAAAATAGAGGATGAGTAGATTAGCAAAGTGATCAAGTGTGTCAAAATTTTATGTATTTTGCAAGAGTTTTTGAGGAACAGGAGTTTTTATGAAAGAATTAAAGAGGTAAGAATGAGAATAAGTTTTCGTAAAAAAAATTTTATTCTTTGGTTTTGAAACTAAGTTTTTGGGTCAACGTCCAATCTAACTAGGGTCTCCTATGGTCAGGATGGCTCTGATACCAACTTGTCAACACCCGGATTTTTCAATCCTAGATGCCTGTTATGCCATACATCGCAATCCCAGGATTACCATTTTTGCGAGACATAACAGAATTGGATACCATAGTACTTCATCCATTACAAAAGATACATAAGTTCTTACACAAATAGGGATCTCATGATCCGGTTCTTAATAAAACATCAAGCAGCGGAATACGTAATAATAACGGTAGCGTAGGCGAAGCTCCATCTTCGGGGTCATAGGCAATGCTGACGATGGGAGATGATCCTAGTTGTCGTAACCTTCCTAGGGTCCATCTTCCAGGTACTCCTCTTCATAGTCTGGCCATGGTAATAGCCAGGGACAAAGCCATGAGTACTATTTAAGTACTCGCAAACTAATACTAACAAGTAAAGGGGTTTTTTGGATAATAGGACACTAGGCTCTAGGGTTGTTTTGCAAAAAGCCAGGTTTATCTCTACTAAGTTCCAAAGCTAGTCACAATTTTATAAATTCCTAAACGGGAACTTGTATTTCTGGTCACAACTCTGTTGTGGTCAAGTCAAAGTCTCAATTCATTTCACAAGTCATTTTGAAAAGGTCTGACGGGGGAAACAGTATGGCCACTCCAACTGTCCATAACCGCGGACGCGGCTATTCGAATAGTTTGACACTCTGCAGAGATTGTACACTTTCACCACAATATTCGATACATCCGTCAGGAACAAATCCTGAATTCACCATACTCAGTATGTGGATAATCAATCCTAACCTTTCAATTACACGCCCTAGTATAAGCACCTCTCCTGTGAGTTTGGCCTCCCAACCATGACCACTGTCATCTTGGGTACTGCACAGGTGGACAATCTTCACAAGGTAGCCTCAGCTCAAACCTTGGCCGGGAGGGAACTAATACTAAGGTATATAAGTTTCCAGTCAAGCCCTACCCAATATTCGGGTATTGTGGTTGTACGCTAAAATTGGAATGGTATCGCATCCAGACAACCATCAGTTTTATAAAGGGCTAAGGCTCATGCCTAAACATTTTTATCACCAGAATCATCAAGTGTTTGGAAACACATGTCCAAAACATTTCAATAGAATGATCCATCATTCCAAGGTTTTCATAACCATTTTTCCACCAAGTATTCCCATCTAAAGTTGATCACGTTTTATGCTTAGCACTAGCATCTACAAGTGGGGGGGTAGTACTAATGAGGGGTGGTAACTAGTGGAGTTTCACTAAGTCCAACCTTATATCTTAGGCTGATATCAAGGTTCCTAGCTTAGGCCAAATTTTATGCTCTTTAAGCAACCTTCAGCACAACTATCTAGTATCTACCAAACTCTTAGGTAGACTCTAAGTAAGTTTCGATAAAGAAATAAAGTAAGATGCTTGCACATAAAACTAGGGTTGGTTTTTAACAAGCAAGTAGGGTCACCAGTATAGGTTTGTGGCATCAGTAGGGTATCTTGCAAGAGTGATCTTGCATAGGTCCACTTGATTAGTAAGGCTTTCTAAAGTAGAGTGTCTTGCAAGTTTTAGCTTGCATTAATGTCAATATAAGCTTGCCTTGTGCAGAGCAGTGGTTGAAGTTCTCCTCAGCTTCCTCTTCGTAGTATCCTCCTTCCTCCTCGTATCCTTGGTCGGTACTAGCGTCTATGAATAAATACGAGGTACACAATCACCAAACAATACTTAACTACTTGCAATCATCACACACAAGGGTCCTATAGATGATCTAGCATCATTTCTAACATTACAAGGTGAAAGCTTGGTTTAAATCTTTTTATTTTTAGAAAAGTAATTTCTACTCATTGAAAAACTACTTAAGATTTAATATTCTCCAAACTAAACATGGGATCATCTTGACACATGTCATCACCACATATTGTAGTCCATGGGAATGTGATTTAAAGTGGTGTCACAATTTAATAAGGTTTTACCCTTTTATTTTAATTAATTAAAGTGGCTAGAAATGCTTATGAGGCATTCCTTTATTACTTGAACATTATTTCTGCAAGTAAACCTATATATATTTTTATATATTATGAAAGGTATGGTTAAATGTGATTTTTGAGAGTTGGAATCAACTCAAAAGCTTTTATGGTTTAAATTTGACAAATGTTTGAATGCAGAAACTTCTGCCTTGTTATTTTTGCTATGGGTGATCTACAGATCCAAATGACTTGAATCCAACGGGCTTGGATTAAGAATTCACAGACCTTTCCAGCAAAATTGGTTTCATCCAATTCGGTGCACTGAAACGATCTGGGTTGATTTTTGAAGTTGGGTGCTGAAGTGTGTTTGAAAAGAAATAGAAAAGTTTTAATTTGAATTGCTGGGCTGCGCGGGAAATTCTAACGGGCCGGCCTGCTAAGCGCAGTGCTCCCGCGGGCTGCTTAAGTGGGTGTCCCCACTCGTCAGTGACACGGGGCTAGGCGAAGCGGTATGGGGCAACGTGGATCGTTCGATCTAGTTCTAATCCAACGGCTGAGGGTCATCGTCGACGCGAGACAACTCCGGCGAGAACGAAACCTAGCGTGGCCAGTGAGGGGTGCTGGGGGCTCACCGGGGTACGGGCGAGGATCGGCGAGGCGGGCGAACGACGAAGTCGACGACGGCGAACTCAGGGGTGGTCGCGGCAGCTCCTGGGGCGGCTCCAATCGCTGGCTCCCTTCTTCTCCGGCAGCGGCAGGCTCCAGTGAAATTCCGGCGAGGTGGTGCTCGCCTTGCTCTGAGAATGGTGTGGCACGATCAGTGAGGAGAGGGGAGTGAGATGGTGTGAAGAAATCGTGCGGGGGTGTCCTCTATTTATAGTCGAGCGAGGGGACCGTCGGGGCGCACGGTGAGCTCGTCGGGGGCGACGTTACAGGCGGCTAATGGCATGGGCAAGGGTAGGGGACGGTGTTGTGTCTCCTGGTGATGCTCAACGACATGGTCGCGAGGCATGGGGCGGTGTGGTTTGGTCTGGAACGGGCGGTGCTCTGCGCGGCAGAGGCGGCGTCTTCGACGGCGGGCGGTGGCTGTATGGCACGGGGCGGCAAACGGGGATGTCTGGCGGTCTCCTGGGTCGGTGGTGATCATGTGTGCGCGCGGTGAGGGCGGCGCGCGGTTTGTGGACGCTGATCGAGGGTGGCGCTCTGGTGCACGCTCGACATGGTCTGGGCGTGGCTTGTGCGCGTGGTCCAGGGCTTGGCAACCCTCGCGGCTGGGACAGTGAGTGGCGGTGGACGGTGGGCTGCCTCCCAGACAAGGTTGGCACGGCTAGTTCTTCCTCTAGCCTGATGTCCACAATGGGGTGACATGGGGGTGCTCGGCTGTTCACCATTAATGGCAATGGCAAGCTCACAGGGGTGCTAGTGTTGGGCTAATCTTTCTAGATGGTCTACTGAGTTGTGTGTGAGCTAACTAGGGAACAAGTTAGGCTCAAAACACTACACACTATAGTGCTTGATGTTTTGTTTGATTTGTGTCTGCAACCTGTTTGATGAAATGGCCGCATGAAATCAAGTTTTGAATTTTGAAATGAATTTTGGTGGGTTTGCTAGATTGGTGCTGGTGAGTCTGCATATGCTTGGGTTTCGAAAGTTGAGCTTGTTTGAGTGGGTTTTGAAAAAGTGGGATCTTCCCATATGAAGAAGATTCAATTTTGAATTGTCATTTAAACTATGCATTTGAAAGTTTCTGGATGATCACAAAGTGGGCCTTGATACCTTGTTATGAGTACATTCAAGGGGTGCAAATATCCAGAAAAGTTTCTGTTAGGTTCTGAAAGTTTGAGACAGCCAAAGTAAGCATGGGAGTTAAATTGGTCAAAATGACCATTCACTTAATATATTTGTTTTGATTTACTTGTCTTTAGGAAAAGTGTGGGAAATGTTTTAGATGATGTTTGTTTCACCTAAGAAACATTTTACAAGCAATGGATCACACAAACAAGGTGGTTTTTAAAGAAATTAAAAATCCATGCATACACATATACATGCATTCATGAATTTATTTAGAAAAGTTTTTGTTAACCCTAATCTTGATGATTAGTGGTTGATGATCTAAGTTTGGTATTTTTGGGATGTTACAGGGATGATAGGTTGGAACGCGTCCATTTGGTCTAAGGAAAGGCTTCTGAAAGGTCATGTCTTGGTGAAAATCAAGTCTGGTGGGGAAAGTGCACAACCTCTGCAGATGGAAGAATCTAAGTACTTAGCCATGTCCCTGGAAAAGGACAACTTGAGCATCAAGACATGGAAGCTATCAAGAGTCTCCTCATCCCAATTTCTAAGTAAAAACTTGTGGGTGAACAAGGGTGAAGGACCTCAATGTCTATTGGTGGTTCCTTGGGAAAAGTTTTGACAAAGAAAAACTTAGTGATTTCAACTAATAGGCAAAACCTATTTTGAGCAAATCAAGCCAAGCTACACTTAGACAAATTGCATATAGTATCTAGTCCACCCAAATTATACTAAGGTATCACTTGCCAATACTATTCCAATGTATTGACCCACTGTGGCTGTAACTTGTGATGTTGCAGGTTACTCTGATGAGGATTAGGAGTCATGAGTCTACACTCAACATGTTTGCCTGTGGCACATGAAGATGAAGACTTTTATTTATTTACTTATTCAAACTCTTGTACTAGGCCTGTGGCCTTGGAGTTGTAAAGACTATGTTTGTCTCTGGAATGACTGTAATAATGACCTTTGTTTCTGTGTACTTCATCTTAAACTGTGGATGCTAGCATTGATCTAGGGACTAGCATTGCAATCACAGGGATCCTTTTCCTTTATAAAGGAGGGATCTTACAGATGGTATCAGAGCACTATGTTGCCTGTAGGATTATGACCCTAGGATTTGAAACCACTAAGGAAAAATTTACAACAACTTCTACACTTGTCTATTCTTCTCGTAAACTTTTCTAATCTTCATTCTCATCTCTATTTGTAGATGAACTCCATCAATGAAGCCGTAAGGAAAGGACCACCCATGACAATGACTTTGGAGTGTGAGACAGAATTCCCCAAGGCTCTCAAGGACCTCATGGTTGCAATGGAAATACTTGGTGCAGCTGTGTACAAAGGCTTTCCTGTGATGGATGAAGGAGTTGAGTACTGGTGGGTGCAACTTCACTTGTATAAAAACAAGGAAGACAACCACAAGGAATCAGGATTCTGCATGTTCACCAATTCAGTGATGCACCCTACATTCTTTGATTCAGCAAGGGATGCAGCTTGGAGGACCATCAAAGAACTTGGTGATAGAGTCAAGTGCAGAATGCTCAACCTCCAAAATGACCTAAAGGAAGAGAAGAAACATACCCAAGAGTTGGAGGCTACCAACCAAACCTTAAGAGGAGACATTATAGACTTAGTGATGGAGTCTTGTGAGCAAGATAGACTGATTGCTTCTAGAAACATTATGTTAGACAACAGATCCAGTGAGATAGGATTGTAAACGTACTTCGTTAGTTGGACCACCACTTATCACCTTATTTTCCAAATTTTGCTTAAAATAAGTTGAACCTTGGTCGTTGTAATGGATCCATGTATGCCATGACTTGTGTGTTTTGATTTCCAAGGATATGTATGTGATATTTTGCCTTGTGTTTTATCTTAATTTGTGTTGTTCTAACTTTTTCTATCTTATAAATAGATGCCTAATGTTACCATCAGCATTGTTGAGGAGTTCCAGGGAACTCGCTTTGGTCCTCGTATTGTTGAGCTCACTACTTTGCTCAATCTCCCTCTTCCTACCATCATGGTGCTTCCCCTCACCAAGTTTGAGAGGAAAGACCTTTGGGGTTTCAAGGTCAATCATCCCGGACGCCAGACTGAGCCTACCACGGAGGCTATCATCTTCAAGCTCATGCACGATGACAAGGAGAGAGGCCTTGAGGTAGTCATGCAGGATCTGATAGGACGTCTGCTAGGGAGACACTCTCGACAGGTTAGAGGTACTCACTTTCACGTCTTCGGTAGGCGTGATGAGGATGGAGAGTCCATCGACTTTGAGGACACTTCGAGGGAGACAGCGGAGCCGATTCGCCTATACCTCCAGGACTTAGAGGCTCTCATTAGGCACGTGGACTCTGATAGGACCAACGTCATGCTCAATAATGACGAACTCCAGGTGCAGCTTCGCGAGAAGGACAAGCTCTTCGCGGAGCAAGATGAGATAGTCAAGGAGATGGAGGCAAAGTTCGAGAGCCAGGACAGAAAGTTCAAGAGTCAGGAGAAGCGAGTCCAGGATAGGAACAAGAGGATTCGGGATATGACTGAAGAACTGCAGGCCAAGGACTTCGAGCTCGAGCATCAGCAGACGGTGATTGAGAGGCTTCGTTCTCAGAAGAGGGCTCTCAAAGCCAAAATAGAGACCTTGACCGCTAACGTCGAGGAATACAAGACCGCAATGGAGAATGCAGGTCTTACCTTTGTTGTGGAGGAGGTTGATGCCGAGGAGTAGATTTGACTACTCATTTATCATTTATTTATCATACTTTATTTGTGTCACAGTGACCATCCAACATGTGGATGGCTTGTTATTTGTGTGTTTACTTTGCAAACTTGTCGTTTTTATTGTTGAACTATTATTGCTATGATGCATGTTTTGTGATTGTTTATGTGATGTATTGTGCATGAAAGCATCTATGGGTATCTCATTCTTATCTCTATTGAACAAACCACAGATGCCTCCCCGTCGTGCCAATCCCAACCCCAACAACAACAACATCACTCCAGAAATGCAGCAAATGATGACAGCTCAGACTCAGCTGATGCAAATGATGACGACGTTCATCCAGAACCAAAACAATAACAACAACAATAACAACAATAACAACAACAACAACCCACCGGGTTTTGACATGCTTACCAGGTTCTTGAGATTGAGGCCAGCAAAGTTCTCAGGAACAACTGATCCCATGGTGGCCAATGATTGGCTACGCTCTGTGAACAAGGACTTGGTAACTATGGGCTGTACTGATGCAGAAAAAGTCAGATTTGCAGCACATTTGCTGGAAGGACCAGCCGCCACTTGGTTGGATAACTTCCAGATCACCACTCCCATCGAAGATGTGACATGGGCAATCTTTGAGGATGGCTTTCGTACTGCTCATATCTCATCTGGAGTGATGAGTCTGAAAAAGAAAGAGTTTCATAACCTGAAGCAGCGCCACCGCAGCGTGGCTGAATATATTGAGGAATTCAACAATCTGGCGCGTTATGCACCGGATGAAGTTGACACTGATGCTCAGAGGAAGGAAAAGTTCCTTGAAGGGCTGAATGATGAACTGATTCGCAGTTATCAGTGGCCTATGTTCCCTCTTATCAGTCTCTCTGTGATAAGGCTGCTATTTTGGAGAGCAAAATGAAGCAAGTTGAGAGTAGAAAGAGAAAACACTCGGACAAGCACAGCTCGGGATCGTCTCACAAACGTTCCCATTACGATGACAGTGGAAGCTCAGGATCCCACAAGCATGGGAAATTCAACAAGCACCACAACCACAACCGTCATGACAACAAGCATCACCGTAGTCATGACAATGACAAGTACAAGAATCACAAGGGTGGATATAAGAGCCACCACAGTGGTAATGGAAGTGGCAGTGGAAGCCAGCCTGTCAAGAAGGACATTAGTCAGGTTGAGTGCTTCAAGTGCAAGAAGATGGGGCATTATGCAAATGAATGCCCAGAAAAGACAGTTGAAGGACCCAACAAACCCAACCCTTTTCAGAAGGGACAAGTGAACCACATCAATGTGGAGGAAATCTATGAGGAGCCTGATGCTGTTGCTGGTAAGTTCAAACTCAATTTTGTTCCAGCATTTGTTCTCTTTGATACTGGTGCATCTCATTCATTCATATCAAGAGCATTTGTTGAAAGAAATGAACTACCAGTAGAGACTATTGGGTGTCCTATAAAAGTAAGTTCTCCTGGCGGAGAAATGATAGTGAATTCAGGATGTCATGATCTAGTCGTAGAGTTTGGGAAGTATAAGTTTCCCGTTAACTTGATAATTCTAAACTCCCAAGGATTGGATGTCATTTTGGGAATGGACTGGATGACTAAGCACAAGGGAGTAATAGATTGTGCCAACCATACTATCTCACTCACAACTCCAGAAAATAAAAGGATCAGATTCAAGACCAACTTTGAAGCAAAAAGGAGTATGCTAAATTCTCTTAAGGGGGTTAGCATAGACAGTGTGCCAATTGTGAGTGAATATCCGGATGTGTTTCCAGAAGAATTGCCGGGAATGCCACCAGATAGAGATGTGGAGTTCCTTATTGATTTGCTACCAGGATCTGGACCAATAGCAAAGAGACCGTACAAGATGTCAGTCGATGAACTGAAAGAACTCAAGAAACAACTTGGAGAGCAGTTGCAGAAAGGATTTATTCAACCAAGTTCTTCATCTTGGGGAGCCCCAGTCTTGTTTGTGGAGAAGAAGGATAGAAGTCAAAGGTTATGCATAGATTACCGTTCACTCAACGAGGTGACCATCAAGAACAAATACCCTTTGCCAAGAATCAATAACTTGTTTGATCAGCTAGAAGGAGCTTATGTGTTCTCAAAGATTAATCTCAGGTCAGGATATTTCCAACTCAAGATAAGAGAACAAGACATACCTAAGACAGCTTTCACCACAAGGTATGGATTGTATGAGTATACCGTGATGCCATTTGGTTTGACCAATGCACCAGCATACTTTATGAATATGATGAACAAGGTGTTCATGGAATTCCTTGATAAGTTTGTTGTCGTTTTCATCGATGACATTTTAATCTACTCCAAGAGTAAAGAAGAACATGAAGGGCATTTGCGTTTGATACTTGAGAAGCTTAGAGAGCATAAACTGTATGCCAAATTCAGCAAGTGTGAATTCTGGCTAAATGAAGTTGGATTTCTTGGACACGTTGTGTCAGGAGATGGTGTAGCAGTTGATCCTGCTAAAGTTTCAGCTGTAACTGAATGGGAATCTCCTAAGTCAGTGAAAGAAGTTCGTAGTTTCCTTGGCTTAGCATGTTACTACAGAAGGTTCATTGAGAATTTCTCCAAGGTTGCTAAGCCTATGACAGAATTGCTAAAGAAAGACAAGAAATTTGCTTGGTCTGAAGGTTGTGAACTCAGCTTTCAGGAATTGAAGAAGAGACTTGTGACAGCACCAGTCTTGTGTTTGCCAGACTTGGAAAAAGATTTCCAAGTATATTGTGATGCATCTCATCATGGTTTGGGTGCAGTACTTATGCAAGACAGGAAAGTTGTGGCTTATGCCTCGAGACAACTCAAAACTCATGAAGTGAACTATCCTACTCATGATTTGGAGTTAGCCTCTGTTGTCCATGCACTCAAAAAATGGAGACACTATCTTTTGGGAAAGCGATGTGAAGTGTTCACAGATCACAAGAGTTTGAAGTATATCGTCACCCAAAAGGAAATTAATATGAGACAAAGAAGATGGCTAGAGCTCATCAAGGACTATGACTTAAGTTTGCAATACCACCCCGGTAAAGCAAATGTTGTAGCAGATGCTCTAAGTCGTAAGGTTTTTGTGAATGGCCTTACCAAAGGAGAATTGCCAGATGATTTGTGTGCCCAATTTAGAGATCTCAGATTGGAGATTGTGCCTGAAGGACATCTCATGTCTTTGGATGTTCAACCCACTCTGTTGGACAAAATCAAAGAAGCCCAGAAGATTGATAAGGAAATTGAAGAGATTAAGGAAAAGATTGGTAAAGGAAAAGCCAAAGGGTTCCACGAAGACGAACAGGGTACTTTATGGCATGGGAAACGTATCTGTGTTCCACAAGATCCGGAGCTTCGGAAACTGATTTTGCAAGAAGCACACAACTCAACGTATTCCATTCATCCGGGTAACACCAAAATGTACATGGATATGAAGGAAAGATTTTGGTGGAATAACCTCAAGAAGGACATCGCCGAACATATTGCTTTATGTGATGTGTGTAGTAGAGTGAAGGCGGAACATCAGAAACCAGCAGGTTTGCTTCAACCACTACCTATTCCTGATTGGAAGTGGGACAAGATTGGTATGGATTTCATTACCGGATTACCAAGGACCCGGTCAGGATATGATTCTATCTGGGTAGTAGTGGATCGCCTAACTAAAGTGGCTCATTTCATACCCGTGAAGACAACTTATACAAGTGCTAAGTTGGCCAAAATCTATATGAGTAGAATTGTATGTCTACATGGAGTGCCCAAGAGTATTGTGTCTGATAGGGGAACTCAATTCACTTCCCATTTTTGGAGACAGCTACATGAATCATTGGGAACAAGGTTGGAATTCAGTACTGCTTTTCATCCTCAAACTGATGGACAAACAGAAAGGACTAATCAGATTCTTGAAGATATGTTGAGGGCATGTGCCCTAGACTATGGAGCCAGTTGGGATGAAAGTCTGCCTTACGCAGAATTTTCTTATAACAACAGCTATCAAGCCAGCATTGAGATGGAACCCTTTGAGTTTCTCTACGGGAGAAAATGTACCACCCCATTGTTATGGAATGGTGTGGGAGAAAGAAGTTTGTTCGGACCAGAACTTATCAAAGAAGCCGAAGAGAAGTTCAAGTTGGTTAAGGACAGATTGAAGATAGCACAGTCCCGACAGAAAAGCTACACAGATCCTAAGCGTAGAGAAGTCACCTACGAAGTTGGTGATAGAGCTTATCTTAGAGTGTCACCACTTCGTGGAGTGAAGAGATTCGGAGTCAAAGGAAAGTTGGCCCCAAGATATGTTGGGCCATTTAAGATTTTGAGTCGCAAAGGAGAAGTTGCCTATGAAATTGAACTGCCGGAATCTCTGTCAGTTGTCCATAATGTGTTTCATGTGAGTCAGCTTAAGAAATGTCATCTAGAAATGGAAGAAAATTCTTTGAAGGATACTATACCTTTGGAGGAGGTTCAGTTGGAAAGTGATCTCACCTATGAAGAGAAACCTGTCAAGATTCTTGAGACTGCAGAAAGAGTCACAAGGACTAAGACTATCAAGTTTTGCAAAGTGCAGTGGAATCATCATTCCGAAGAGGAAGCAACATGGGAAAGAGAAGATGATCTTCGGAAAGACCACCCTCACCTATTTGCTAGCCAATCCGAATCTCGAGGGCGAGATTCACCTTAAGGGGGTTAGATTTGTAACATCCCTAAAATCATGTTTCAAACTCATGCATATCATTCATGCATCCATGATCATATGAGTTTCATTTCAAACAGATCATTTCAAAACAGAAGCATATTTGCTTATTATTTCATGTAAGTTTGCTCTAGCCTTAGTGCTATCTTCCAATGATAAGAGTACTTGTTTTGATTCAGTAAGGTTTGAAATTCAAACTTAGGGACCATCAAAAGTTTGAACAAAGTTTCAAAATAAATTAAGCAAATAAAACCAATATTATCCCTATTGTATATATCACATAAAGGCTTGGTTTTATTTTTATTTTCATTTGATCAAAGTGTTTTGATTGAACAGTAGTGTTTGACACACATTTGAGTGCAAGGTTTGCAGCATAAAAACCTAGAGAAGATTTGAATTCAAACTCAGTAGATTTGGATTTGAAAATCATTTCAGAAAATCAAAACAGAAAAAGAAAAGGAGAAAAGAAATGGAAAAAGGCCAGCGCCACCTATCTGGCCCAACTACGAATCCAGCCCTGTTAGCCCACCCGGGTTCCCCCTCTGTCTCTCTCACTCGCGGACGAACCCACTGAGTGACTGACGCCAGGACCCCACCCCCTCTCTGTTTAACTCGCTGACGAGTGGACCTTGCGACCACGTCGTCATCGTCGTCAATCACGCACGGCCGCGACGCTCGCTCCGCCGTTACCTCGCCGCAGTCACTGCGGGCTTAATTGCCCTTGATTCCGCGCTTAATCGCTGCTCCCCTCCCGCCTACATAACCCCCTCTGCACCGCGGCCATTTCCCCTCACCTAGCGCCACCTCTCCCCCACCAGGCTGCCCACAATTGCCCTTGCGCCGCCGCAGACAGAACAGCTCCGGCGACGAATCCCGGTGAGTACAGACCACCCCTCTGCCTCTAGTTCAAACCACCGTTACCAGCATGACTTTGCGCGTTCGCTAATGCCCTCCGTTTGCTTTCTCATGACCCAGAGCGACGTCTTCGTTCTCACCCGTGATCACCTGAGCCGCCGCTCGACCCCGACGTGCGATTCAGGTAAAATGAGACCGCCCCTTGCCTTCCCTTTGGTACTGCCTTGATCTCCAGATCCTTGTGCATCTCCTAAACCATCTGGCTTGTGCTAGGTCGACGCCAAACCTCGGCAACGTCTTCGACAGCAAGCAACAGACGCCGCCCGCAACTCCGACGAGCTCCAGCGACCATCTCCGTGCGCCCCTTGCCAAACCACCGCCACCTTGAGCATCAGCAGCACACGGCGAGTCTGGTAAGCCCCTTCCCCCTCTCCCACGCGACCTAGAACACCGGTAGAATCTCTGACAGAGGTTCCGCCGCCTGTCGCCGCCGCCAGCGCCGCCATTGGATGGTCAAAGTGCTGAGCGCCGTTAGATCTAGATCCTGCGGATACGATAGAACGTGAGCAAAGCGGTAAGATTGGATCTGAGCCGCGCGATTAAGTTAGATCCAGCGGTTCAGAAGCGTGATCCAACACGAAGCGGTACGGGCCAATCAGAATAAGACGCATGGCCAGGAATTAGATTTAAAAACAGAATTTGAATCTATTAGATGTTTGAATTTGTTTTGGCTATAACTTTTGATCCCCACGTTAGAATTTGACAAATTTTATATCAATGGAATCAAGAGAACAAGCCCTTTCTAAATACACAATGTGTTTAATGTTTTGCTTCTGTTAAAATGGTTTTATTTGCAGAAACTTGTGTAGGGATAATTTGAGTATATGAATTGTTTAAGAAATGTTTTAGGCTTTAAATAAATGTTGTTTGGCAAGTTTTTAACTTGTTTATGAACCAGTACTGTACACTTGCTTTGTTGAGTTTTAAAAATCATCACATATCATATTGCATGCATTCATATATTTTTGTTTGTATATGTTTTGTATATGATTTGTGGCTATGATTCTTTATGTAGATTTTGGTGCTAGTGATTGTGATTGTGAGGAGTGTAGCTACTCTCCAAACTACCAAGGCAAGTGGTGCTTCATGAATATTTTTATCCCTATGTTTTCTACTAAGCATTAGAAATGTTTTGCTAGTCTTGCATGCTATATTTTGCTTTTATGCCATGTTGGGAAATCCTAGTAGTTGTAGAATTGCTAGAAATTTCTAAGTTAAGATTCTTATCTATGCCATGCTTAGCATAGCTAGTATCAACCAAGGGTTGGTGAAATATACATGCTATGATGAAAATATTTCTAAGTCTTTTGGACTTGTGTTTTGCCTAATAAAACAACTAAGTTAATGAAACACCTGGGTGGAATGGAAGGAATGGTTTATGTTGAGTGGTTACACAAGGCCCATTTATATGGTCTACCTTGTGTATCTCACTTGTGGAAAGCCACCCAGGAACAAAGAGATTTTAGAGGCCAAGTGTTAAGAAGCTTCTAGTGCAACCACTTGGCAATATGGGCTCTGCCTGGATCACATAGGTTGCTAGAACTTAGCCATTTGTACAGTTGGTGGTAGTGGGATGATAGGTTGGAACGCGTCCATTTGGTCTAAGGAAAGGCTTCTGAAAGGTCCTGTCTTGGTGAAAATCAAGTCTGGTGGGGAAAGTGCACAACCTCTGTAGATGTAAGAATCTAAGTACTTAGCCATGTCCCTGGAAAAGGACAACTTGAGCATCAAGACATGGAAGCTATCAAGAGTCTCCTCATCCCAATTTCTAAGTAAAAACTTGTGGGTGAACAAGGGTGAAGGACCTCAAGTCTATTGGTGGTTCCTTGGGAAAAGTTTTGACAAAGAAAAACTTAGTGATTTCAACTAATAGGCAAAACCTATTTTGAGCAAAGCAAGCCAAGCTACACTTAGCCAAATTGCATATAGTATCTAGTCCACCCAAATTATACTAAGGTATCACTTGCCAATACTATTCCAATGTATTGACCCACTGTGGCTGTAACTTGTGATGTTGCAGGTTACTCTGATGAGGATTAGGATTCATGAGTCTACACTCAACATGTTTGCCTGTGGCACATGAAGATGAAGACTTTTATTTATTTACTTATTCAAACTCTTGTACTAGGCATGTGGCCTTGGAGTTGTAAAGACTATGTTTATCTCTGGAATGACTGTAATAATGACCTTTGTTTCTGTGTACTTCATCTTAAACTGTGGATGCTAGCATTGATCCAGGGACTAGCATTGCAATCACAGGGATCCTTTTCCTTTATAAAGGAGGGATCTTACACAAGTGCACACATGAATATTCACCCACACGCTATTGCTCCCCGGCAACGGCGCCAGAAAAAGTTTTGATATCCCACAAGTGTAGGGGATCGTGTGTAGCCTTTTCGATAAGTAAGAGTGTCGAACCCAACGAGAAGCTAAAGGTAGGATAAATGTTCTCTCAAGTTCTATCAACTACTGATACAACTCTACGCACACTAAACGTTTGCATTATCTAGGAAATAAAACTAGATCAACAACACAAGTACTAGAGAAAGCTTTGCAAGAAAATAAACAACAAGAAAGTAAAGCTAGTTGCTGCAGCAATAAAATACACTAAACTAACAGAACCATGAGTGTGTAATAGTGGTGGTAATTGTGGGGGCTTTGTCCAAGTTTAATTGGCGAATAAATCGGGTTCATTGTCTTCAATGCAGTTTTCTGTGGGAGAGGCTAAATATACATGCGCTTCACTACATGGAATTACATGTACTATATGATTGGATTGTTAGCAAACATCTGTAACTACTAACAATGCATTAAGGTTTTCCCAACCATAGCCTTAAGTTAATGGTCCTCTTACTCTCATACGTGCAACGTTCCGGTTCGCGTCCTTAGGTTTCTGTCACTCCGGCAGAACTTCCCCCTTCCTCTTACACATACTATAAACCCTATGATGTTTAATCCATGCATGCACAAATATAATGGACACCAAAGAACTATACCATATCAACATACAACTCTAATGAACCAAAGACGTTCAACCATTCAATCTAAGAATAATGAAACTACACAAACATGACATAGCTCATAGGATTATAACTTATAGCATCAAACACCATGTTTACATAGGACGGTACAGAGGTGTGTGGGAGGATGAACCACTGCATACTAGGAGGATTAGGTGATGGAGATGGCGGTGAAGATGGTGAAGAGGGCGGCGGCGCGGGGGACTCCTTCCCTGTTGCCGGTATTGTGGGGGAGCACCGCCCCTTAGCCCCTTCCTTCATGGCTTCTTGGCAGCCCTCCCCCATGGAGATGGGATCCATGGGGGAGGCAAAAACATGTCTTTGGTGGCTGCAAATTCGTGGGTGGAGGTCTCTCCCACGAATTAGGTTTCCTCCCTTTATATAGCTTCTCGGATTCCCGTCACCCCATCTTGGGCTGCAGTAAATCAGGCCTAGCAGGCCCGTCCGGACTCGGAATCAGCTAAAATTTATGTCCATAACGATTGTCGCGAAATTTCCTACAACTTTATAGTAGAATATTTTTCCGTTTGACGGCGTCTTCGACCCAAAACGTGACCATCTTCAAAAAGAGTTCTGACACAGATTTCTGGAAAATCCCAATTTGACTCCAACAAGGGTTCCACTTGTATTCTTGATAATTCCTACACATCAAAGTGTAAAACAAGAACATTGTGCACTTCTGCAACTATTAATAAGTTAGTCCAAATAACTCATGAACTTTATATAAAAAGAAGTGTCAAAATCATACTAATAGCATAAAACCATCAAAAATTATAGATACGTTATAGACGTATCAATGTATCAATGGTAAAAGATTGGACCGGGGTTCATAGTTCACTAGAGGTGCTCTCCTTAAGATAAACAATATAACATGTTGGGTAAACAAATTATAGCGGGGCAATTGACAGGACAGAGCAAGGCATAACAATGTAATACTGGACATTCATGATCCTATGAGATTTGATTGGGCAATACAACAAGATATATAGACCACCATCCAACTGCATCTATGACTAGTAATCCACCTTCAGGTTATTATCCAAACCCCCTCCAGTATTAAGTTGCAAGCAACGGATAACTACTTTAAGCAAAGTTGTAAGGTAAAAAATCCACTTGTTCCATGAACAAGAGATCGTTGTTTTTCCCTAGTAGCAACAACACATCTACAACCTTAGAGATTTCTGTCACTTCCCCAGATTAAATAGAGGCATGAACCCACTATCGAGCATAAATACTCCCTCTTGGAGTCACTAGCATCTACTTGGCCAAGATAGCTACTAGAAATGGAGAG
Source organism: Avena sativa (assembly GCA_916181665.1). NCBI lineage: Eukaryota > Viridiplantae > Streptophyta > Magnoliopsida > Poales > Poaceae > Avena > Avena sativa. The sequence goes on along the minus strand of OV702284.1, from coordinate 54,778,539 downwards.
CATGCGAGATCTCAAACAACACAGACATGATAGAATAAATAAGATAGAATCATTAACAAATCTGACATAGTAATATCAATATCCATCGAATCCCCGCAAACACAACATGCATGACTATAAATAGATGATCTTGATCATGAACGGAGCTCACAAGATCTAAACATGGTAGCACAAAGGAGGAGAAACAACCATCTAGCTACTACATGGACCCGTAGTCCAAGGTGGAACTACTCACGCTTCATACCGAAGGCTGGCATGGTGATGAAGAAGGCCTATGGGATGATCTTTCCCTTTCGGCAGGGTGCCAGGAAGAGCTTCAGATCCCCCCTGTAACATCCCAGATTTTTGTATTAGGATGTTATTAGTGTCATGCATCATCCTTGCATCATTGTATCCTACAATTGAAACTTGAAATAAAAATCCTAAACACCTAAACCTAGAAAACCCTAATAGTGGTTGCCTTGGGCCTTGTAAAACATTAAGCTATGGCCCTATGTTGACCACCTTAATTTTATGAAAAATTAAACAAGTTTCATCAATTTTGGACTTAGTTTGCAAAAGTTATTAGGGTTTTATGAAAACAGAAAAAGGAAAATGATTAAAGGAAAAAAAAGGGGAAAACCTAACCTAACTGGGCCGGCTGTGCCAGCTCGCCAACGCGCGCGCGTCACCTAGCTACCAGCGCAGCCCAGCAGGACGCAGGACGTAGGCCGCAGCCGCTGACGCGGGGGTCCCACCCCGTCGTCGTCTTCCAGAGACCGCGGCGAGCACGCTCTCCTCCGCCGCGTCGGACTCCTATTCGCGCCGGACTCGACCGCCCCCTTCCCCAAGTTTCTGGCCCCTTATAAGCCGACCCCCTCTCGTCGTTTTCCCCTCGAAAACCCTACCCAAGCTTCGCCGAACCGCTGCCGCTCTCCCTCGCCGGCGTCGTGCTCGGGAAGGTTTCGATCCGGCGATTCCCGTCACCCCGAGCCCTTCCTTGCTGTTAACCGCCTTCCCCGTGCAACACCGCCTCACCCCCGACCCTTCCTTCCTCCCCTTGTGCAGCACAGCGTCGGAGATTTCTCGCCGACGTGCCGCCGGAGCTCGCGGGAACCAGTGGAGGTGTGCGGCTAGACGAGGAAAAAGGGGCCGAAGCCGATCACACACGCAGGACCGCAAGAAGGAGTAGAGCACCGTCGTGCTCTCCGCTACTCCGGGGAACCACCGCAGCGCCGCCGACGATCACGTCCGACCGCGCCGCCGCCGTCTCGCCATCGACGCCGCCGGTAAGTGTCGCCACCGCTCCCGTCCGTCGGATTCGAGTGGAACGGTGTAGATTAGAAGGTTGATCGAAGCGGTACTAGCCAATGCCGCGCTGCCGCGGGGCAGAGCCACGCCAGCAGCCGCGTTAGCGCCGCGTCGCTCCAACTGGACCAACCAGACGTTGACACTTGGCAAGAATTTAAGTGAAGTTCAGATATGTTAGCAGATTTAGATTCAAACTTGCGAAAATAATATAAAATCAAATATTTGTCCAAATTTAGCTTGTAATATACCGTTGGATTCCTAATTTTATGTAGAATCCAAATCTGTAATAATATTCCAGGGTTATAGTAATGTTTTAGGTGTAGATTTTAATCACTAGATTGGAGTGTTTATTCTATAGGAAAATAATTAAAATTCTGTTTTAATTGATTCTTGTTGCAATGACCTTGTTTCCTTAATGCCTACTGGAAAAAATTATACAACTTTGCTTAAGATCATTAGATCTAGTTTGGGGCTAACTAGATGGTTTGATCTCCTTATAATCCTAGGATTTGTTTTAGTGACACTATTAGATCTAAACCCTTGGGAAAATCAATCCTAGTGACACCCTTACACTATCACAACACAAACTTGCTACCTTGATCAATTTAACCAACCTTGCATAAAATACCATGTTGGTTGCATGCATGATTTTCTTTGTGATATGCTTTGAGCAAGTTGTGATCAGATCTATGTTTGTGATTCGTTTGATTGCTCGGAGTGCGCTAAGGAGTGCTATTGTATAGAGTGATGCTCGGATCAAGGCAAGTTACACCACTTGTTCATAATTTTGTCCCAGTTTTGATTCTATGCATGTGATCTTTAAAATTCTGTAGTATGCATGTGTAGGATGTTCTAGTAGAATTTTCCTTAGTATTATTTTGCAAGTGCGATAATTTTGTAGTATGCCATGAGTAGCTCTATACTTAGGATTTTCCCTCCTAATAGGTTACCCCTGTTTTGCTAAGTATTGCTTGCTATGCTATATATACAAAGTACCGTTGGGGGGTTCGAAAGACAATGAATTTTTCTAAGTATAAAGGCTCTCTTGAGCAAACTTTTCTTCTCAAATCCACTTCAAAATAAAACTAAGTTTTCTTCTGGGCGGAATGGTTGTCGGGTCAACGAGTGAGATTTTGGTGGAGGACGGCCGCCCAGGAATCAAAGAAGTCTGCCATGTTTCAGAATTCAGAAGCTTCCAGTGCAACCACAATACATTATGGGCTCTGTCTTGGCCTAGTACTTAGTGGGAAACCTCACCTGGGTACCAACATTTGGAGGTTCTTGGCACGGTTGGATCCGGAAGGTAGAGGGGCTACTAAGGGAAAGCCTCGCCATGGTCTTGTTTGTAAAAGGACTTGATCGTGGATTGTGGGTAAAGTGCACAAACTCTCGAGAGTATTGCAATCTGATCGATCAGCCGTGTTCACGGTAACAGAACAACAATGAGCGTCTGAAGGATGGAGCCTCTGAAGGATCTTCCTCTCTCTTTTCTAAAACAAAGTTTTGAAACCCCATGGCGTGCGTAATATCGCTAATGGGCGGGATTTTGGGAAACTTGGTGTGTAATATCCAAGTGACGCTTGGTGCGTAATATCCAAGTGTTTGGTTGTTTGGACACTTGGTGCGTAATATCCTCGTGTGCCACTCACCTTATTTTATCTAAGCAAATGTTTACAAAGTAGGACAATCCTCTCTTCTTCTCTCTACTTAAGAAAATTAGCTTTGAGCAAATTAACTCTACAGCCTATACCAGCTTTGCATGTAGAGATAGTCTTTGCTCTCCTTGGTGTAATTTGCCAATACATTCAAAGTATTGACCCAACTTGTTGGCTGCACGTCTTATGTGCAGAATCTGAAGATTGAAAGGTGCGTAGGGATCGCGGGTCTACACTCGACAAGCCTGGGCGTTGATGGACTCATGCTGCTTTTATGTTTCCGCTGTTATTTGAGCTAGCATAATGCTAAGCAATTTTTGTAATAAATTCATACTCTGGATTCTCCGTGTAATAAAGACTTTGTGTTTTACATGATATTTCATCGACTGTGAGTGCTAGCTATTGATCCAGGGACTAGCATGTCAATCACAGGGACTTAGGATCCTTATCGATCCGAGGTCACTACACCCCCAATCTAGGGACGATGGTGGCGGCGGCTACGGACTGTTTCGTGGAAGATTGATCGGGTACTTAGGGTTTAGGTATCAGGGGCTTCTTATAGGCGAAGAGGGAGGCCGAGGGGGTGCCCGAGGCGGCTGCACCCCCCAGGCGCGGGCCAAGGGTGTGGCCCCCTTGAGGACCTCCTATGTATCGTCTTCTAGCTCCGTTTTCCCCACGGTAAAATATTGACTTTGGCTTTTGTCCCTTCCAATTCCGAGAATATTGATTTTCTGCCTTTTATGGAACCAAAAACAGAAGAAAACAGGCAAATGGCACTGTGGCATCTTGTATCAAAGAGAACCAAAGAAAACAGGCAACGGTAAAATATTGATTTTTGACATATCAGAGGACCAAAGAGATCCACATGAAGGAGCTCCAAGATCCTCTTGGACTTGATGTAGTTCTTCGGCTTGTGGGGATAATCATGCATATTTCCTTCAACACAAGCCCTGCAAACACGATCTTTGGCAAAACAAACATTTTCTTTTAGTCTAACAATATGGCCATCCTTGTGGAGACTTTGCAAAGTTCTCATGTTGACATGGGCTAGACGGCGATGCCATAACCAACCCACATCGGCCTTTCTGAATAAGTGTCGTGGTATTGCCGATGAGTACGCCATGGAGGGGTCCTCACAGTGCGTGTTTAGAGACGTGGGTTAAGGCGGACGGTTGACGGGTACGAGGTAACACAGCTTACCCAGGTTTAGATCCCACAACGGTGGCGGAATCCTACTCCTGCTATAAGTCACTATAAGGGCAATACGCCGAGTTACAGAGATAGGTTTGCTGTGCGAGGTTGTCTGAATCGATGCCCTAAAGGCTCCCATAGGCCCGACTTATATAGTCGCCAGGTCCAAGGGTTACAGGGAAAAGTCCTAGCCGGACAGGTTACAGAGTCCTACACCGTCTATTACTAGTCTTGTGTATCTTGCACTCCAAGGCTCCGGGTACGCTGGTGACTCCACCGTAGCCTTCCTTTATCCGGCATGGGCGTCCCTTCTGGATCCACCTAACTGGGCCGCCCAGCAGGACATAGGCCATGCTACCGACTATGGGCCACCCGGGTTAGTCGGATAAGAGACATGCTATGAGGATACCCATATAGCATATCCCCAATAGTAGCCCCCGGAGAACTCCGAGATCTTGCGCCGTCTTGCCTCTTCTCGTGGAATGCTCCGTCTAGATGGATGTCGGTAAATCGTCAAGCAATATCTTGTAGTCCTCCCAAATAACCCTGCAAAGGTTTCTCCGTCTTCTATGAATAAGTCGGAGAAATGCTGAATCTTCCATCGTACTCTTCCATAGTCGGATTAAATCCGTCCATACCGGAATCTTCGATGCGACGGCTCATCTACCATGTCAGTTATGATGACGTAGGCTTAGGCCAGCGACGCCTCGTAACTCACACATGCAGAGAATGCAATCATATCCGATTTTCCCGCGCGAGCGATACGAACCGTTGGCAGCGGCGGTTGGAGACGTGGCAAAATTACCGCGCATGTTCATGAACACGTCGTCTACGCGGCAACCGTCCGATTAGCTGCATGAATCTTGACGCAGAGTAAGATAAATAGTAACTGTGGGACACTTGTCACTTTTTCACCCCATTCTCTCGCGTCATCATCTTCTTGCTCCAGCCGCACGCCTCCTCGAGCTCTCCACGGAAAACCTCGAAGAAACCCTAGACTCTCTCTGCACCAGTCGCATCCTCCCAGTCCTCCATGGCTAGCAGCAGCTCTTCCCCGTCGATAGCAGCGCCGAGCGAAGCCACGGCGAAGCCGGCGAGCTCCATCGTCGTGCCCCCAGAGGGCCTGGTCATCCCCGTGTCGGAGGTGATTGAAACCACCGGCGGTGACCACAGTATGGCGGCACTAGACCCCCTGGAAGAAGAGCCAGACTCGCACAAGGGTGACTGGCGCGGCTCGGACATCACCGACCGCGACATCCAAGAGATGGTCGCCGAAGGCTACCTTCCTGCGACGGAGGGGCTCGCCTGGAGGGCAACGCCGGCCGGCGAGGTGACACCTTCTCCCCAAGTCGGGGAAAAGGTGTACCTCAAGGCTCAGCTGGTACGCGGCGTTTCTCTGCCCATCTCCCACTTCTTTCTGTCCGTCTTGAACCACTTCAAAGTCCAACCTCATAACTTCTCCCCCAATAGTATCTTAGTGCTTAGCAACTTCGCGGCACTTTGTGAGGGTTACCTAGGGATTAAGCCTAGGTTAGACTTGTTCGTGTACTTCTTCACCGTCAAACATGAAGACGGACATAGTAGGGAGGAGCTTAGGAACTGCGGCACCATAAGCTTCAAGATCCGACCTGGCCGGCGGTTCCCCGACATCGTCGGTCACGAGTCATGTAAAAACTGGCAGCGGACGTACTTCTACGGCCCCGACATTCCTTTGGCGGGCCGAGAAGTGACGTACCCGGACTTCGTGTATGGAGCCGCCGCCAAAGTTTCCACATGGAGATCCCATGCCTCCCTTCCCTCCGACCTCAACGCTTCTCGCGCAATAAGGCGGATCGAGTGGTTCGTAGAGACGGGTTTGACCGGCTTGGACCTAGCCATGTGCTGGTTCATCAGGCGGATCCAACCTCTGCAGCACCGCGCGAAGTTCATGCACGAGTACACCGGTGATCGAAGGGATACCCCCCGGATCTCCGTGGATAACTTCTCGAGCGACTCCGTCAAGTTCCGTCTGAAGGACATCGTCAAGGTGAAGGATAAGAAGCGCGGCTTCACCATCACCTGCGACATGTATGTAGACGGCAAGTGCCCAAAGGTAGGTATTTATTTTCCGTGTATGACATTGCTCTAGTTTCTCCGTATTGCCAATGCCATATTATCTAACACGGTGATTTCTCACTTAACAGCTTAGCGATCTAGATGAGGACAGCCTGGCTGCCCAAATCTACGATCCAAAGATGAAGGAAGTCACGGTCGTGTCCGACGACGATGTCCTGTTGGCGCGAAAGCGGAAGAGCTCCACCTCTGACGCTGCCGATGGAGGCAAGAAGAAGAAGACGGAGGGTGGAGCCTCCAAAAAGAGTACTGCCGCCCTGGAGGCAGAAAAGAAGAAAGCCACCGGGATGTTTGCCAAAGAGCCCCCCCCCCTAGTGTAAGCCTCTCATTCTCCGACATTGTCTTATTTATCTGTCTTATTCCTGTACTTATGCATTTTGTACGTTTCAGGAAGAAAGCCACAACCAGCCTCAAGAAGTCCTCCAAGACTCTTGGGGCTTCTAGAAATATCAAAGATATGCTGCATCATGACTCCTCCCCCGCCATCGCCCCTGCTACCCCTGCCGTCAAGCCCTCCTCTGCTCCGACAAGCTCCCAAGTCCAGGAGGCACCAGGCCCTTCCGCCATGGAAGTGGATTCTGGCGCCTCTACCGAACTCGCTGTTGTCGGCGAGCAGGCGACGCAGGAGAGCGCTGCTCTTCAAATGGCTGAAGCTCCGGCTAAGGATGCCATCGGTAGTGGCAAGGCAGTGGTGGGAGCTGGTACTTCTGCCGAAGGCGGCGCCCCTACTCCCCAGAAACCCTTCCAGTTCCCGAAGATAGTTTACCCGGCGCTCACGCCGAGTAACACAACTCTGGTTCCTGGAGGAGTGCCATCATCTCCGACGTGTGGTCTCGAGGAGCTGCTCCGACAAGCGGATATCTTTCGGGTAAATAGCATTTCCTTTGGCAAGCTGCTAGCCGAGAGTGCTACAAACCTCAAGATTATTGCACTTGTAAGTTTTATCTTTACCTTTTGCATTTCATATGAGTATCCCACTGTAGCCCCCGAGGATGTAGACGGAAAACCATAGGTTTTGCATCTATATGCTCTAAGAGTGACTAAGTTAGAAAGAACTCTCACTTTAGCCCCCGAGCATTTAGATGGAATGAATTACTCCGACTATATGCTTTAAGAGTAGCATACACAGTGTTCATTATTTTCAATGTTGTAGCCCCCAAGCCTCTAGTTGTAACTGAAGTAGCTCCGACTAGATGCTTTAAAGAAAAGCTAAGCATATTGCTAAGTTAAAAAACCTTCGCTGTTGCCCCCGAGCATCTAGGTGGAAAATGTCCGACTAGAATCTCCAAGCAGACCAAACAACGATTTAACTTTGTACTTGTGTCCACGGAACGAGAATGCTCGGAGGGGCATGGCCAACGACAAGTATCAGAAGATGCGCGCAGATCTTGAAGCCGAAAAGGGTAAAACTTCCATCTTGAAGGAACAGATCATCAAAAACAAGAGTCTGTTTTCTTTTTGCGCATTTCCGTCTTATTTTTGTGCCCATAATCTCCGAGTACTCACTGTGTACTTTGTTTTCTCCGACTTGCAGAACATGTTGCCAAGGCCAAGGACATTGTCGAGCAGTCCAAGCATATCCAGCAGCTGGACAGCGAGAACAAGATCCTGAAGGAGGAGAGGAAGGAGATGCTGAAGATGCACAAGGATTCCATGAAAGCCCTGCAGGATTCCGCCTCCGCGGAGATCAATCGCTTGAAGGAGGAGCTTGCGATCCTAAAGGATCAGAAGCAAGCTGCTGATGAGCAAAACCTTCGCCATAGCGAGGCGTTTAAGCTCCTCCAACAAGAGAAGGAATCCTTGGCAGACACCGTCTGGCAGGCTAAGGCCAGCATCTTCAGTAAGTGTCCCCCGCCTTGTATTTCTGTAGTCTGGATACTTAGAGTTTATTGAACTCATGCGATCCTTGTCGGAATTTTCAGCGCCCATGGGTTTAACCCGCTTGCCTCCTTCGGACAAGGAATGCATGGTTCTTGCCGACAAATTCATCAATACCGCCATCGCCCAAGCCAAGGAGATTCCCAAGCCCCTCCAGATTTATATCAAGGCCTCGGACTCCGTGACGAAGTACTCGGAGATTCTGCGTCGAGCCCCCGAGCGTGTCGCGAGCTGGAAAGCTTCATGCGCACGGGCTGGCGCAAGGATGGCGTTGTCTATGGTGAAGGCACACTATGAAGATGCCGACATCGACACGGTGACCTCCGGTATCCCCAACGTGGATGATGACGGCAAGGAGATCGATCAGGAAGCCATCCTGTCATCGCTCGCGGGCTATGACACCAGGGTTGCCGAGTTGGTGGATGTTGATGTCTTCGTGCCCAGGAACTTCAACGACAACGTCAACCAAGATTCCTCCGAGTCTCATCATAGCGCCGACGTCGAGGGTGAATCTCCGGCTGGCGATGATGCGGCCTCCAAGTCTCCTGCGCCCAAAGAATGAAAACACTTTGTAATTTCTGTTTCACCTTTGGAGTGTGCACGGGAAAAACTTGTTGATGTAGTCTTAAGGCGGAAAACAATGATTGTCGTATCCTGCTACTTAAGAATTAAGTCCCAGTATGTATATATTTTTAAGCAAGTGCTGGCTTATCCATTACTCTGGTTCTTATGATTGACTTTTCGTGAGTCGGAAGACTTGTTGTCGGAGCCATGCGCTTAGGTGATGATGCCCAATGGCACCGTCAATAACCTGAGCACAAAATCGCCGACAATAAGTGCTGAAAGTCACTACTCCAGAATCCACCTAAAAACAACAAAGAACGTGTAGACCAGAAAACTTAAGCTAACGCCCGTAGGCGGAGTTTTCACAAGTGCAATCGCAAGACTTGTGCATAAAGGTTTTATATGATCTAAAAATGAACACTAAAGGAGGTAAAAGACTCGGCAATATGAGTGAACCAAAGAGCTTTATTTCATTGATCATATAAGAGGTACACAATTAGATAAAAAATGCTAAGTGTAGAAAGGATGTAGCTGTGCTATGTTCCATGGCCGATCAAGCTCCGGGTAGTCATCATCCGGGTCACGTCGCTTACGCTTATGATCCTCGTTGGGTCTATCCTTGAATTCACGAATGTCGACAAGGTAGTAAGACCCATTGAGCAGCGCCTTGCTTATGATGAACGGTCCTTCCCATGGCGGGGATAATTTGTGTGACTTCTTCTGCTTAAGTCGGAACACCAAATCCCCCTCTTTAAACGAGCGATGCCGAACGCGGCGACTATGGTAGCTGCGTAGCTTCTGATGGTAGATGGCAGATCTTTGGCATGCCAAAACGCGCTCCTCCTCGAGAAGGTCCACATCTAGGCGTCTGGATTCTTCAGCATCATCTTCGTCGTAGGCGGCAACTCTTGGTGCATCGTGGAGGATGTCGGAGGGTAGGATGGCTTCTGCTCCATATACCATGAAGTAAGGGGTGTAGCCGGTGGATCTATTGGGTGTAGTTCGTAAACTCCATAGCACAGATGGCAATTCTTCCGCCCAAGCTCCAGCTGCTCTGTGTAGCGGTGCCTCAAGACGTGGCTTGATTCCCTGCAGAATTAATCCATTGGATCGCTCAACCTGACCATTGGACTGTGGGTGTGCCACAGATGCAAGGTCAAGTCGGATGCCTTTGTCCCAGCAATAGGCCTCCACTTCTCCGAGTGACAAGTTGCTTCCGTTGTCGGTGATGATGCTGTGTGGGAGACCAAATCTCACCACTAGATCCCGGACAAACCGAAGGGCAGTTGCCCCATCAAGCTTTCTAATGGGTTTAGCTTCTATCCATTTGGTGAATTTGTCAACTGCTACAAGCAGATGCGTAAATCCACATGGTGCCGTCTGTAACGGCCCCACCATGTCTAGCCCCCAGACTGTAAACGGCCAAGTTATTGGTATTGTTCGCAATTCTTTAGCGGGAACATTTGGTTGTCGGGCATAATACTGGCATCCCGTGCATGTCTCAACCAGCTTGTCGGCGTCTGCCTTCGCGGTCAGCCAGTAGAATCCTTGCCGGAAGGCTTTCGCGACCAATGATCGAGGAGCGGCGTGATGCCCGCAATCTCCGAGATGGATCTCGTGCAGGATTTCCATACCTTCTAGCTGGGAAACTCACTTTAAGTATACACCAGTAGTGCTCCTTTTATAGAGTTGCCCAAGGATTATGGTATAACCCTTTGCTCGTCGTAATATTTGCCGTCTTTCAACTTCATCGTTGGGCAAAGTTCCATGCTCGAGATACTCCATGAACGGTTTTGTCCAAGCCGGAGGGATCTTTGTCACCATGTTGACGAAAGAGTCAGCTCTATCTGGGTTGTCGATGTCGGCGCCCTTCATGGATGGTGTGCGTAGATGCTCTAGGAAGACTCCTGGCGGAATTTGCTTGCGCCCTGATCCAAGCTTAGACAGTAGATTAGCCGCCTCGTTTTGCTCCCTAGGCACATACTTGACTTCGTAGCCCAAGAAGATCTTGGCTATCTCGTCCACTTCGTCGCGATATGCCGCCATCATAGGGTTCCGCGCGTTCCAGGTGCCAGCCACCTGCTGGGCAACCAAGTCGGAATCTCCACAGCAAACTATGCGCTTGATGCCAATATCCTTGGCTACACGTCCGTGAATGAGTGCTTCATACTCCGCCATGTTGTTTGTAGCCTCGAAGTGGATCTGCAGAACGTAGTGCAGCTTGTCTCCTTTTGGTGACTGTAGCAGTACACCAGCCCCCGAGCCGTTGAGCAACTTTGATCCGTCAAAGTGCATCACCCAGTACTCTGGTTCTGGCAACGGAGTGGCATTTGGCATCTCCGTCCAATCTGCAATAAAATCTGCCAAAGCTTGTGACTTGATAGCGTCGCGTCTCTTGTAGGTGATCTCGAAGGCAGCGAGTTCAATGCCCCACTTCGTGACCCTTCCTGTAGCGTCGCTGTTATTGATAATGTCGGACAGTGGAGTCTTGCTCACTACTGTGATTGGGTGCTCCTGAAAGTAATGCCTCAGCTTCCGAGAAGCGAGGAATACTCCATAAGCTATCTTTTGGTAGTGCGGATAACGCTGCTTGGACTCCGTCAAGACCTCACTCACATAGTAAACTGGTCGTTGAACTCCATGCTCGTAGCCTGGTTCCTTCCACTCTACCACGATGACGATGCTAATAACCCGGTTGGCTGCCGCCATGTAAATTAACAGGGGCTCTCCAGGCTCGGGTGCCGCAAGGATGGGCGCTGAGGAAAGAATCTCCTTTAGCTGCTTCAATGCTGCATCTGCTTCGTCCGTCCATGTGAATTTTTCCGCCTTCTTCAGCAACTTGTACAGCGGCAAAGCCTTCTCTCCAAGTCGGCTGATGAACCGACTAACTGCTGCAACACAACCTGTTAGTCGTTGAATGTCCTTTACGCATTTCGGACGGTTTATGTTTAAGATGGCCTTGATTTTCTCTGGTTTGACCTCGATTCCGCGCTGGGAAACGATGAAGCCCAACAATTTGCCGGCTGGAACCCCGAAGACGCACTTCTTAGGGTTGAGCATCATGTTGTATTTCCGGAGATTATCAAAGGTTTCTTTTAAGTCGGAGATTAAGTCGTTTGACTTTTTAGACATCACCGCGATATCGTCCACATAAGCGTGAACGTTTCGACCAATTTGGTCGTGAAGGCAACGTTGCATTGTCCGATGGTAGGTAGCACCTGCGTTTTTTAGCCCAAAGGGCATCGTGACATAGCAAAACGTGCCGTATGGGGTAGTGAACGAAGTGGCCAATTGGTCCGACTTCCTCATCTTGATCTGGTGGTATCCTGAGTATGCATCGAGAAAACACAAAAGTTTCGAGCCAGCCGTCGAGTCAATGACTTGGTCAATGCGAGGCAAAGCAAACGGATCTTTGGGACATGCTTTGTTCAAGCCGGTGTAATCAACGCACATTCTTAATTCATTGGTTCCCTTTTTGGGGACAAGTACAGGATTGGCCACCCATCGGGTGTGAAGGACTTCTCGGATAAACCCAGCCTTAAGTAACCTAGCTATGTCTTTGCCAATGGCACGTCTCTTCTCATCTCCGAAGCGTCGTAGAGGTTGTTTCACTGGTTTACATTTTGGATTTATGTTTAAGTTGTGCTCAGCAAGTTCCCTAGGTACACCTTTCATGTCGGCAGGTTGCCAGGCAAAGATGTCCCTATTCTCACGGAGGAACTCGACGAGCGCGCTTTCCTATTTGGGATCCAGGTTCGTCCCAATGGCGACGGTCTTGGAGGCATTGCCTACCACAAGTTCCACCAGCTTGGTCTCGATGGTGGCCTTGAACGCAGGAGCGGAGTCGGAGATCTGCTTCTTCGACGCGGGCATCTCTGAGTCATTGACCTTGCTCTGGATCTCCGTGGTCGGCGAGGTCGGGCTTTTTCTCCGTGGTCGGAGGATATGGGGATAGCATCCTTCTTGTTGCGCGCATCCCTCCGTCTTCATTCTGATGAACCCGTCTGTGATCCGACATCCTGAGGAGATCTGTCCCTTGGCGGTTTGTACTGGCTAGATCGGCAGAGCGCTGGGTCAGACTCAAGCCTCTGAGAGGTGGCCTTTTCCTGCTGCTTTACCGCCTTGGCCACTAGGTCATAGACCTGTTCTACTGCCTCAGGCGATCTATCCTGCTCCAGAAGGGTCTTGGCGACGGCGAGGTTAAGGAGTGGGGTGGGCATCACCTGTTTGCCTTCACTATCAATGTATGGCTTGGCCTGTGCCGGCTTCAGGGAGCCCATCCTAGGTTGCGCCGTACACCAAGATCATTGATGACGCGAGCCGGAGCCTTCTTAGCCTTCTGCTGCTGCAGCAGAGTCTTGTACTCGGCCTCCATTCCTCTAGCTTTCTCTATGGACTTCTGCGCGTTGACCAGATCTCGATCTAGCCTAGCGCCTTGCTCCGCGATGGCTTGCGCCTCCTCCAGCAGCTGCTGGCGCTTCTCATCAAGCTGAGTCACGTTCCGGATATGATCAACGGTTAGTGGCTCGACGAGGAGATTGCCGTACATCACTCTATCAGCTGGAGTAACATGGGCTGCTGCCGACGTGGATGCTGGAGGCGGCAAGTTTGCGGTGTTGTTGTTGCTCGGACCGGTGCCGAGTTCCTGCGGCTGCTGCACTGGGTTGGGCGGAGGAGGCATGACCTTTGCGCGATCAGCGTCAGCATCAATTAGTGCCCCCTTCCCCTTTTCCAGCGTCGTAGGCGGAGCTTGCCCGGGTTGATCTTCATCCATCGCTATCCCAATGGTGATGAACACTCCTCAAGACATGACAGTGTTGTTAGCTTGCTCGTCGCGCGAATACTCCTCCTCCATCTCCTGCATAGCGGAGTCTAGCTCTTCTGGACTGAAGTCTATCTCCTCTGAGTCTGCGCTGAAATCAGCATAAAGCGCGTCAATGACAGAGTCGGAGGGTGCCAGGACTTCCTCGATGACGGGCGGTGGAGGTGCAACAGCCTCGACGATGACTGGAGGTGGTGGTGCTGCTGCGACGACTGCGGCTAGAGGCGGTGGTGGTGGTGGCTGAATCGGAGTTGCTCCGTCGATGAGCGCAAGCGCTGTCTGAGCTGCCGCTTCGGCCTCCGCGTAGTTGTTTACGGTGTTCACCATGCCTTCTAAGGTAAGGCGTCCTGACGCCCGTTGCCGTCTTAGAGAATGTCGGAGAAGCGTTCCATGGTCCAGTCCTTCCACAAAGTGATAGATGGCATCATCATTGGGGTAGTGGGCCAGATTGGCTCGTATACGGAGCCACCTAGCCAGGTAATCGCGGGGGTTTTCGCCCTCTCGCTGAATGCAGCGTGCCAGATCGAAGATGGTAACCACGCCGACGAAATTGGATCTCTGTTGTCTAGACGCACGGGTAAAGCCGGCGGATTTGCAGTGATCTTCCACCTTTATCTCCTGCACAGGGGCGGTTTGGGTGGGTCTTGAATTTTTCCGATCTTTGCCGGCAAACTCCGAGGACAGATCCGACATCGATCCTTCCGTGAACGTATCCTGCCCGTAGGCGGTCCGTGCGGGTCTTGATGCTTTTCGATCTTTGCCGGCAAACTCCGAGGAGAGATCCGACATCGATCCTTCCGCGAACGTATCCTTCTCGTAGGCGGTCCGTGCGGGTCTTGATGCTCTTCCGACTCCCAGGGAACTAGTGCCCGAGTCTGTTTCGCCGATGAAGAGGTGGATATCTCCGATAGGAACGATCGAACACCGTGTATGGTTCATTTTCGTCGGGATCCAGAACTCGTCAGGGGGGACGATCAGAACGTTGTCGAAGAAGAGAACGCGGCCGATGGCTACGGTTTCTCCGATTCCCGCGAAGATCTTGGTCCTTGCCCGCTGAAGAGCCTGAAGCGCCTCTTGCCCCACGGTGGGCGCCAACTGTCGTGGTATTGCCGACGAGTACGCCATGGAGGGGTCCTCACAGTGCATGTTTAGAGATGTGGGGTAAGGCGGACGGTTGACGGGTACGAGGTAACACAGCTTACCAATGTTCAGATCCCACAACGGTGGCGGAATCCTACTCCTGCTATAAGTCACTATAAGGGCAATACGCCGAGTTACAGAGATAGGTTCGCTGTGCGAGGTTGTCTGAATCGATGCCCTAAAGGCTCCCATAGGCCCGACTTATATAGTCGCCAGGTCCTTGGGTTATAGGGAAAAGTCCTAGCCGGACAGGTTACAGAGTCCTACACCGTCTATTACTAGTCTTGTGTATCTTGCACTCCAAGGCTCCGGGTACGCTGGTGACTCCACCGTAGCCTTCCTTTATCTGGCATGGGCCTCCCTTCTGGATCCACCTAACTGGGCCGCCCAGCAGGCCATAGGCCATGCTACCAACTATGGGCCACCCGGGTTAGTCGGATAAGAGACATGCTATGAGAATACCCATATAGCATATCCCCAACAATAAGCACATCGCACTTGTAGTGGTTTTCCCAGAAAATTCCACCACATACAAGTCATTTTTGACGTACCCAACGAAAGAGACCTTTAGAAACTTTCTCCACATGAGGACCACAATATCATTATCAATAAAGACGGCAAAGCCCATCTTTCCAAGAGAACGGACTGAAAGTAAATTATAGCCAAGGGTCTCAAGAAGCATGACGTCCACGAGTGTAATGTCGTGGGCAACCAGAACCTTGCCGAAACCCATTACCTTATACTTAGACTTGCCGGCATATGTCACAGATATTTGATCATCATTTGGTCTCAACTCCTTGACAATAGATGTGCTTCCGGTCATATGACTTATGCATCCACTATCAAGCACCCACTTTGACCCTCTGGATGCATAGGTCTACAAAAGATCAAACTAGTTTTTAGGTACCCATTTTTCAATGGGTCCTCTTTTGTTAGCAACAAGGGTCTTGGGAACCCAAATAGACCAAGCAATATAACCACCAAATGAGCCAACATATTGTGCATACACATCACCATAATAATCACGCATTAAAACATAGTGAGGGTTAGCACTTCCCGTAAAGTCATCATGAGACATAGTTTTGCCACTTGTGGTCTTACTATGCACAATGACCTTGTATTTTTCTTGTGCGGGCTTGGCCTTCTTCTTGTTGTTGTTATTTTTCTTGGCTTTGGAGACAAAGCCAATGCCCCCTTTCTCCCCATTTGGCCTCTGCTTACTCAAGAGGTCATCAATGGACTTGTTTCCTTTTGGAAAGGTGTCCTTAGCTAGCTCCCCCTTAAACCTAGCATTTTCTTCAAGTATATTTGTACAAATAGAAGGAATGAAAGTACTAGGTGAAGAAATATTGGTCAATTGAGTTTGGAGCTTTTCACGAGACTTTGTGAGTAACAAGAGTTCACTATCCAAGGCCTTGTGAGCCTTATCAAGCATCCTAAAGTCCTCGGCAAGTTTTTCATGAACAACACCAAACTCAATATTGTCCTTTTAGCCTTTTTATATTTAGCAATAGCATGGTCTTGTTCCTTGACGAGTCTATTAACAATTATATCATTAGCCCCATCAAGCCCTTCAAGTTTTAGTTCAAGAGACATCCTAGTCTCTTGTTCTTCTTCTAGGGAATTATTTAGAGCTTCTACCTCAATCATGTGCTCTTTCCCTAGTTTATATCTCTCATCAAGAAGCTCTTGTGTGTGAGAAAGTTGATCTAAGAGGTCCACAAAATGTCTCTTGTGTTCCCCTTGCAAGTTATTCATGAACTCATCAAAAGCAATTAATTCCTTTTTGACCTCAAGAGATATCTCATCATCAAATTCATCATCAACCAAGGAGGAGGGGTGTGACAATGATAATACCTCCATTCCTCTTGCCATAAGTCAAGTGACGTTCTTGTTGGATATATTCTCATTTGGAGAGTCGAAGAGGGAGAATGTGGGTGTAGAAGTAGTGGCAAGAGCAGACACACCACTTGATATTTCATCTTCATCATATTCATTTTTGGAGGAGAATTCTTCATGAGTGATCTATACAATTTCACTCGACTTCTTTTTGGTGGGATTCTTCTTGATGAAGGGTTTCTTGAAAGGAGCTTTGGAGGTTTTCTTCAACACAAGTTTACCCCCATGATCTTCCCTTTTCTCATAGGGATAACCGGCAACAAAGTGAAAGCGGTCACCCCAATTTAAGAAAGTTCTTAATTTGGTGCCATTGTCTCTTCTCCCATTAGGGTTGTTTCTTCGTTGCATCTCCATATTGGCCTTGGCGGGGTCTTTCCAAAAGTTTCTTGCATAGAAACCCATATATTCACCATGAGCAACCTTGACATCATCGGGGAGGCTTGTATATAAGTCTTCATCACTGTCATCTTCATCCACATACTCCACAACTTTGGCTTTTAAGGCAAGGTTGACACCATTGCTCATTCCAAGGGCTCGAGCATGGGCATATTTGGCATTCTTGGCGGAAACCTTGAAAGAGGCCATCTCTTGCATAACTTCATTGGATGTCATGAGCTGGTAGTTGTGTCATCCTTGTAGACTCTTCAAGTCAGTGGGCGCAAAGGGCATGAGTGCACTCACATATTTCCTTTTTATCCAAGCATCATCCAAATGTGAGGCACCCACATTCCTAAAGGCGGTGGCGGTGGACTTGATCCTTCTATACATGTATTCATGATCTTCACCATCCTTCATATAGAAGCCTTCAGCTTCATTGCTTAGTGCATCATACCGGTTCCTTCTCATGCTCTCATTTCCAACATATAACTTCACGAGAGCATCCCAAGATTCCTTGGCGGTGTTGAGGTGTTCAATGTGAGGGTAATCTTTTGTATCCAATCCTTGTTGAATCATGTGCAATGCGATGGCATTGAGTTAATTATTGACAACTTCTCTTCTTGTCAAGTTGGTTGGATCCACAATACGGAGTCCTTCTTCAATGATGTTCCATAACTCAATGCAAGAGCTGCACACATGAGATTTCATTAGTGATTGCCATTGAGCAAAAGTAGATGCATCAAGCTTAGGTGGGTCTCCTCTATTGTTTATATGAGGGTGAGGGATTGGAGGGTCAGGAGAGTACCATCCTTGAGCCTCGTGGTGCTCTCCCTTCCCACCATCCTTTTTGGTGGAGGGATTAGCATTTTCATTTCCCCCCACCACCACACCCACGGGTGATGACAGAGCATTCACTCTTGGGGTTGCTGGGAGTCCCTCTTGAGGAGAGGGAGGAGATGAGGCTTTAACAAATTGCTCGAATCGATCGTGCAATTGTTTGATTTCCTTGCCCAAGGTGGAGCTCAAGTTTGTTTCCAAATTCTTGAGGTCCGCCATGGACACGATGGTACTTACCTCACTTGCTCCTTCTCCATCTTGGCTACCCATATACTCTTAGGCAGTAAAGCCCGAATAAAGAGACGAGGCTCTGATACCAATTGAAAGGATCGTATGGGCACCTAGGGGTGAATAGGTGCTACTTCAAATTTTATTCTTTTACAACTTAGGATTTGACACAAAAGGTAAATTCTCTAGATTATGCAACTAAGGTGAATTTACCTATATGTCAATCTAGCACTTACACTAAGCAAGAACAAGATAAGTAAAGTGCAGTAAAGGATAAAGTAACCAAAATGGAGCACAAGGAGACACAAGGGTTTTTTCCCGTAGTTCCTTCCTTTTGAGGGAAGTACATCTACATTTGGAGAGGGGGTGGTTTCAAACAACCAATGCCACGAGTGGACTCCCTTGTTCTCTGATGAACCTCGCCCCAAAGGGTTTGATTCACCTCTTCCACTATATCGGCAACCTTCGAGGTGGAAGCCGGCACCTTTACAACAAGTTCGAGGCACATATCCACAACCTAGTTGGAGGCTCCCGAATACAAGCAAGCTGTCAAACAATCAAAGACAAGCTTGTAAGAACCAAATCAAAATCTAGGGTTTCCAAAGAAACACTAGAGCAAGGGGCCCTCAAGTGAATGCGGGGGAAATGAAGATATCTCTTGGTGAAGCTATAGACCAAGGCCTCCTCATTCGATTCTCCAAAGATCAATGACTTTGGATGGTTGGATGAAGATATCTTGTTGATTTGGTGGCTCAAATGGTGTTGGAGTTCATGAGTGGTCGAGCAGCTGGAGGTGGGGGATAAGGTCCTCTATTTATAGGCCATCACTCATTGAACTGTTTTCTGACCGTTGGAGAATAGTCATACCGGAGACTCCGGACCGTATACCAGAGACTCCGGCCAATCTCCGGACCAAGCTCTGGACCACCATACTGACTGAACCAGCTTCCCTAGGAAAATCTCCCCTGGAGACTCTTCATAGTTTCCGATCCCTGTGCACCGGAGACTCCGGCCTAGACACGCCGGAGACTCTGGTCTGGGTGCTTGGACCGGAGACTCCGGACTGTCTCCGGTTGATCTCCGGACCCCCATACAGAAGGTCCTAGGACAATTTCTAGAGCCCCCTCCGGAGATTCTTGGGGAAACTCCGGACCACACCGGAGACTTCGGTCCAGTCAGACCGGAGACTCTGGTCTAGAGTTCCCAGAAATTTCCATCTTTTGCAGGGATAGTTTCGCAGGCCAAGGTTTTTTTCACTTCTCATTATATCAACCTGTAGACACTAGCATATTGTAAAATGATATATGAGTTGTTAACAAACACCAAAACAGACTAAGACACAAAACAGATTAAGACAGTAAATGTCCTTTCAATGAGTGCATATCTATGCAAACCATGCTACATAATCACCAATATGACTTCAATAACCACATCATCCTACCATTGGGCTTCATGGTTCATATCGCCACTACCAATGCAGAGGAGTAACTTGTCACCACCCTCCTACATAGACGAAGGATTTTGAAAAGTCAACACGGTTTTGGTGCTAGAGAGAGGTAGCTAAGGAACACGATGACACACCCTTCTTCTGTGCATCTTGTCTATGCCATTTTTTGCCCAACAGATCATTAACATCAAAATAACGTGTGTCCCTGGAGACTTATTGAGATGCGCTTTGAACAAGGTGATATTATGGCCAAGAGCTTATACCATGACACATAAGCCATAAATTACATTTGGATAACCTAGTTGATCCACATACAACCTACTAAAATGCCGCACCTCTAGGTGTTGTGAAAGCATGTTAAATTGAACACTAGCTAATGATTGCATTTTATAAGCATATTTAGCTTATGTTTTTTTTCATGAATAGCAATAGGATTTTAGTATTTTATTATGCTCGGGCGCACCTTTTATGCATGTTTCCATAGGATCCCAAACTATGAAGGCATTGATGAACATATCATTTAGAGCTGTCATATTACACATTAATATGATAATTCGAAGTGATAAAAGTCATCTAAATGATTTTCCACACACCTGGGTGAAGATGGGATGCGAAGGAAGACTCCAGGAGAGTTAACGACCGTCAGTACAGTGTGGACCCGCCCGTAAATCCGACCATACCACCTGCCAGGCGCCTCACCTCGTTAAATACTTTCACCTCGCGATGACGGATCTAAGATCCGACATTCAGCGACACTAGAAACCACAACAACCTTACCTCCGGAAGGGATATGGAGGGGGAACTTTCAGAAGGGCATCATCCTCACTGCTGCATGGATCATGGGAGGCCAAGACATCACTCCCCGTCATAAATCGCCGCATCTTCATCATTATCACCATTCCCATCTCATTCAACTCCATCTTATTGTAATTCCAATTACTATTGCGTTGTGTCTGGATGTATCAATTGGGGCTTGGAATTGGGCTTTTGGAAATGGCCCGACCGAATTCAGCAGTTTGGACGGCCTACGAATTGCACCGTGGAAATGTCCCACCAATTCCACACCGGCCCGCGCCCCTTGTAAAAAAATTTCTATCGTTTCCGAGCGCAGCAGCTCGGAAAGGCTCGGAATCTCAGCCCCGCGGTACCCGTTCGTCCTCTCGACAGAAGTAGACGCACGGGAGCTGGCGAGCAGAGCGCGCGTCGACAGAAAGGCGGCGCCGGCGGCTGCTCCGGTGAGTCTCCCCTCTATATCATCTTCCCATCCCTAGTCCCGCCCTCTTGTTTTCCTTCCCGCACCCTAGAGCTTGCTGGCGGCGGCCATGGCGTCCGCCCCTCCACTTCCCCGCCCCAAATCCTAGATCGAGCAAGGCAGTAGCGGTCGAAGGGGAAATCGGAGGGAGGATAACGGCGGCAGTAGGGCAACGTCCATGGCTTTCTCCCCCCCCCCTCCACTTCCTTGTCCTCTTGTTTTCCTCCCCAAACTGAGCTGCTCCCGATTGTGTGTAGGGATTACTGTGGATGTTTCTTTGAAATTGTGGCTGATGGGATGTTCTTCTAAATTGCAGATGTGAAAGACTGAAAGGTTAAACATCAATTTCTGTCTCTATGATGTGAGATATACACAACTATTTGTATACATGTAGACAAGGTCGTATTGCCAAAACTGAACAAAATTTTCAATTCCATGGCCTGCACATCCAAACAGGATTTAGAATTTGGTGCTAGCCTATGATTCCGAGCGAAAATTTCATATGCATCCAAACACCAGAAACGGAATTGTATTCCATTTCCTTTCCAACATGGATTTGGAATTTCTAGACCAATTCAATTCCGAGCTAAAATTCATACATCCAAACACAGTGTTGTGGATTTGCACTTGAATTCATTCATATATTCGTACTCCATTCATATGATTATAATGATGTTGTTGATTACCTCCATGTGTGAGTAGTTTACTTTATTCTTGGGGAGAGATGGAGAAACCATAGCAATATGATATGAAATAAAGATGAACTATAACTTTGGTGTATGATTATGTGTTAGTTTTCGTTCAAGATATTATGTGAATTCGACCATGTAATATTTGTCTTCAGGATAAGAGAAGGAATTACCGTTGGATATATGGTATTATGTACGGTGCTAAGTGACATAACATGCCAGCATGCTATTCATATGGGTCAAGGGGATAAGGAGAGATTCACTAAGCTCATATCAATATCCATAGGAAATCCCTTAATTGTGAGGGATCAGAGTGGCTTACTCACGATTATTGCAGTGGTTATTAGGGATGTAATATTAGATGGCTTGCCTGTGAACATCTTATTATGGAGCTCTTCCCACACATGTCATAACGAAAGACATAGATTCATCCTAGTTATAATTAATACCAGTGCTTGAGGTGTATCCTAAATTCCTCGAGAACATTTCATCTTAATGAAGTTTTATTACTATTTACATTATGATTGTCACTCTCCATTTACTTTACTTTCAGTTAGGGCATGTACAATGGTTGATAAGGCAGTCTTATATTATACCTGCCACGTCATTTGATATGACAACAAAAAACGACATACAATGGGTTCTTTTTTGTCTTATCTCTAGCACCAGATGTTCCTAAATATGTAGTGAGACATATTGTTGCTAAGAGATCATCTCTTAGCCAAGAGAAGGCAGACGTCCTTTTTTCGTTTCTCTTTCCTCCAACTCAGCAACCATCTTATATGGCATTGCTAAGATAAAACCATTGTACCTGCCCTTATTACTTTGCACCCAAAATAACTTTCTCAAAGCACTCTTACATAAAATCAAGGATGTCTTACAAGTGTATTTCAATAGATAGTGACGAGGGGCATAAAGACCTTAACCAAATAGATCTTCGTGGTTTGATACTCTTACTTTTGAAACTAGCTACAATATACCTTTGCACTTGCGGTCATCACTGGCTTGCACTCTAGGGCTTTTCCTATTCATCATTTTATGCTATTCCTATGAAATGGAACCATCACACACCCATCTGACGTGTATGGGTCGTCCCATTTTATCCAACCGCTTCATGTCATAGTTAGGGTGGGATTTTCATCGGGTTCTTTTGTTGTTTTATGGTTTCTTCATTTTTTCTAGTGTCTTTATTTTTTTTGCAGATTTTTGTTTTCCCTTTTCTTTTTACGGATATATGAATTTTTAAGAAATCAAATACATTTTTATCTTATTTTTGGTATATTATTTACTATCATATATACAAACAACTTTTCTAACTAATCTATTTTGATATTTGTTGATTTTTTTACAACACGTGTTTTTTATACTCCCTCCTTGCCAAAATCTTGTGCGTATAAGTTTGTGCACGCATACCAAGGGGGAGTTTTGGAGGTGATTTTGAACAAGTCTGCCCTCCATTTGGCGAGGCTAGAATTTTTAATCTGGCGCTAATTTCACCCAATCCAATGCTGGCCCACCTCCTGTATCCCATGATTTATGCATATCCAATGGGGGTCTGTTGCATGCATCAGCTAAACGTGAGAGAGTTGAGAGAGCGAACCAGTCAAGAATATTTAGACGAGGAGAGCCTGAGGATACCGTTCAGCAATTACGCTAGTCTTGGAAGATTAGTATACCAGTTTTGAGAATCTGCACTAAATTTTGGCCAAAACGTAAAAAGCCGAGGCGCACTGGTTGTGGCAAGGAGGAAGTATAAAGTTAAACTATAGAAATGAACGTATAATTGTTAATCTATCTACTAATTTAAGCTGAGTTAGGTTGGTCTGTGCAGTTTTTCCGTCCGCTTTTCCACTGGACCGTTTTGCCCCTACCTTTTCGCGGGTATTTCCAGGGTACCACCGTCAAGTAGTACTGGTTTGCTGAAAAGAGAAAATATCCCCAACATTGGTCCGCCTCCCTCCTGATCCCCAACTCTGCTCCCGATGGGCATCCCCAACTCTGCACCCGATGGGCCTCCTAGGCACACCACCGGCTCGGGCACGGCGAGCGGCCCCGTGTTCCGCCTTTCCACCGCCGACCCTGAGATCTTCGGCGCTGCCGAAGAGCTTCAGCTCGATCTCCACAACGCCCGCCTCTCTGGGTGCTCCATGCTTCGCCTCTCCGCCGCCGACTCGGAGCTCTGCGGCACACCAGCGCGGGCACGGCGAGCCGTCGTAGGAACTCCAGGCGTATGGCAGCGGCACTGGCAGAGGGAGGTCGGATACCGGAGCGTCGGTCTGTCTCCGTCGAAGAGAGCAGCCCGGAGGCAGGGGTCATTGCGAGGTGATAGGGAGGCAAGAGGCCGAGGCGGAGGTGGATAAAGCCGGCAACCAGAGGGACGGATGGGAGAGAGTAGAGGAAGCGGCCGGCGAGGGGTTGTGCGCATCGACGGGAGAGAGGACAGCAGGGAGGTGGGAGATAATCTGCGGTCAACCGAAAGCTAGCAACGAGCGCATGTACCCGACTCAACGGCCGAAGGAATGGGAGATGGAAGCGAGAATCTTATCCATTCATGCAATTTGTGTTTTCATCCTTCCATTTTATGTTATTCAATGGTACTTCCAAACTGAGATGTCGTGTATATCCAGACTACTACAAGCCGCCACAACCAAACTTGTTGTTTTTCATTCTTCCAAACTGAGTGTTATTTCCATTTCACAACTAACATGGAGTTTTTCATTCTCGTCTGACATGGTGGATCACAACTAAATGATTTAATATATTAGTACTTCATAAGCTTTCATATTGTTTTGAAGTGGAGTTTTTCGGTTTCACGACATGGTGGGTTACAACTAAACGATTTAATAGATTAGTATAAGCTTTAATATTGTTTTATAGTACACTGTTTAGTACTCCCTTCGTCCTAAAGAGATGTCGTAATTTTTTTAAAATTTGAATAAATCTACATATGTTTTAGTATGTAGATATATTTAGATTTTAACAAATCTAAGACGTCCATTTTAGAGGACGGAGGGAGTATCTGTTTTGGAGTATGATTTATTGTGATCTATACATAATATCTAAAGTTTCTCCGTACACCTGTGACCCGTGGCAACGCACGGGTATTATGCTAGTATTACAATAGGACAAAAATTAAAAACTTATACCTTTCAGTTTAAAAACATCACATGTTTTTGGTAAGCTATTTTAGACTACCAAAACGTTTTATATGGTATCTACCTTTAATGGGCTTTGGATTGCCTTGAGGCCAGCGATCAATAGGAGTTCCCAGAGCTGAGCCCCGAGGGCCTAGAACGGAAGATATCAGTTTCTGAAGTCCAGTTGGGCCTTGGGGCCAAATGCCCCAGCCCAACCATCGAAGCTTCTTCTTTCTCCTCTCCGTTCCGCAGAGCAGTCCGCAGCTTCGTTTCGGTCTTGGAGAAGCGACACACCTCGAGAACAGGGGCTTCGGAGTTCAGATCCGGAATGGTGAGCTTGCCCGCCCCGAATCTCTTCTAGGGTTTTGCTTTCTGTCCTCTGACTCGGCTCTATCTATTACCGTGCACATGATGCAGGTGGCGATCTCGAGCCCGGTGCCGGTGGCCTGGTACCCCGCGCTGGCCGTCCTCACGGTCGCCGTCGGCCTCATGCTCACCGCCTCCTTCTTCATGTACGTATAGTCAACCAGCCCCCTTCACCTCCCTCCCTCCCTCTCACTCGCGCTTGATTTGGGTACTTCGATGTGAATTAGTCCGTGACTCAATTCCTCGATCTGCAACTGCAAGTAGAACCCTTTATGGATTGCGTGCTGCGATAGTCTGGATCTGGATACGGTTTGTATCCACACTGAACTAGCAGTGGTAGGTAGTTGAAAATATAGGGTGCTAAGAACAAAACTATACATATAAGTTGCTCAAGTAGTGTTCAGTGCCAATGCATCAATTTTACTGTATGTGCTTGCCTTGTCGGGTAAAAGAGTTGTTCATGTCGACCAGTAAAAATCGCCTCTCCAATTTGTGGCACCTTAGGAAATTAGGACAATTCTCGACTGGACCTCAGGGGAATATTTGTTTGTGTTAGTTCTAACCTTTGACGATGTGTTTACGCATGTTCTACCAGTTATGAAGCGACCGCATCCACGCGCAGCCGAAGCTTAGCCAAGGAGATCACCACCGCAGCTGTTGCTTCCGTTTTTCTGGTGAGCCTATTGAAACGCCAATTGTTTCATCAGTCCAAATGTGGAACCGGAGCTGGTTGATATATTAACAAAAATTGCTTTGCTTGTTTCACAGGGTTTTGGATCTCTCTTCGTCCTCCTCGCAAGTGGTGTTTATGTCTGACGAGTGACTATGGCCTATACCTTCATGGACATCCAAGATTTTCTCTAGGGGAAGGACATGAAAGATTCAAAACTCTGTGTTTAGTGTTATCTTGTGTTTAGAAGTTTTATGTCAGTTTATCCTCCTTTCTCATGTTACATGACAATATTACAGAACAGAGAAAATGTGGTACAGTTAGTTACTGCTACCTTACTGCCTGCAGATAGAAAAGTTATTTGTATTAGTTTCGTGTTGGAACTAGCATCAGGTTCATTTCAGCGGAGAAGCATTCTTTGATCTTATATGTGACCAACAGTCATATCTGCAAGTAACTTGCTACTCAGTCTGGTTCAATGTCTGAACCAGGCCTGGCCTGCATTACTTGTGTTCTGGATTGAAGGATTCTGTAACCATGCGCATAATATTTGCTCACTAGCAGCGTGAATGCGATGACAAAGTATGGCAATAATAAACAACAGATGAACGAACAAAACATTTCAAGCAACTGATCTGCACCACATTCAGTATCAAACTGCCATGACAGTATACTGGAGAACCCAACAAGTGACAATCTCATAAGACCATTCCCAAATTCAAAAAAATGCATGTTGTGCAGCTCTTAGGCAAAGAGAGCAAAAGTCTATCTAGCAATCTGCAAAACCATAACCAGTGCTCACTAGAGGTCTGCACTGTTGGAGGGTAGCTCCACTATCTGAGTGTTACAGAACTTTTGGGTGTCAGACAGAACGCGATCATCAGAGCGAGTAACGAAGCTGATGGTGACACCCTTCCCTCCAGACTGTCCACTTCGTTGCACATGACGAAGGTATTGTATTGGTTGTGTTGGCAGATCATAGTTGATGACAACAGGGACCTGCAATGCATCGGCGCCACGAAGGTCAGTGGTAATGAGGACACGAGATGATCCAGACCGGAGATCCTGGATGGCAACATCTTTGGCCTGCTGGTCCATACCACCATGGCTTGTCGAGACAGTGTAATCCCTGCCTCTAATCTTTTCAGCCAGTGACTTGACCTTCCGACGTGCATTCACAAAGATGATGCTTTGTGTGACCGCCATGGTGTCAAGAAGATCACATAGTTTGTCAAACTTCGATTCTTCATTCTCAACTTTAACATAGAACTGCTTAACACTAATACCGTCAAGTTCTTCATCTTTTGGCACGATGACCTTCATAGGCTCATTCATGCACTTCCGGCAAAGCTTGAGAGCTTCATGGGACATGGTGGTAGAGAATACTCCAAACTGGATTTTGGTTGGAAGAAGCTGGATAATATCATAGATCTGCAAGAATGATGGATAGTCATAAGTTATGAAAATAGAGCCCACCACAGAATCACATGATCTCAAAATCTATATTTAGAGTTCCACATTAAATAGAACACGAATGATTAGGACGAGGCAAGTTTGGCAATGCATCATCCGTTGTGATTACTATACAAAAGAGCTGGTAGGAAGGAGGATGCAAAACCTGGTCCTTCAAACTTCCTGTGAGCATTTCATCTGCTTCATCCAAGATAAACATTCTAATGTTATCTGGACAGAGTGCTTGCCTTCTCAGCATGTCAAGAACGCGACCAGGTGTAGCAACCATAACCTGAACGCTGCTCGACAAAATTTGCTTGTCCTCACGAACGCTAGTTCCTCCAAAACAAGCATGAACTTTGACACCTAGCCACTGACCAAGTGCTCCAATAACTTTCTCGGTCTCCTGTGCTAAGTCACGTGTTGGTACAAGAACCAAAGCCTGGCATTCCGTAGATCTGTAATCAAGTCGCTGCAGAACTCCACAGGCAAGTGTCACAGTTGTTCCATACAGCGACTGCTGGATAACATCAAGACCCTTGCACAATGGGACAATTCCTCGTTGATGCACTGCAGAAGGCTTCTCCAGACCTTCAAAAAAAATGCATGATGATTCACCATAATACAAGTTGAGTCAAGGAATAAGTGTGTATGTAGATAGGTATCTCAACATGGTAATAGATAAAGTAGGAATTACCGTATGCATATATTCCCTTCAGCAGATTTTCTCGAAGACCCATTTCAGTGAAACTGTCGTAGATTTCATTATATGTGTTGAATTCCTTGCAAAGTTGAGTTAGCCTATATCATGCCATGTTGGAAAAAATCAAATATCCATAGATATAAAAAAAATAAGTAGACCATAAGCTCCATAAAGTGGAAGAGCACATAGCTACTATTTATACCGGAACGAGAGGATATCTTGATTCGTTAGAGATTGAACAGGTAAATAAATTTCTGGATGAGTCCTGACATGGTAAGACAGGAAGAGAAACAAATAGACAGAAGCAAAACATTGATCACATACCGTGTGGTCATCTTAGAAACATGTTGTTTTCCATCAAACTGAGCTCTTTCTGGCATTGCTCCAGGAACGGCAACACCTTCAAAGATGATGAAAAGAATCACATACTAGCAAAATATTTTCTAAACAAAAACTACGATAAAGTAGGGAACAGTTACCCCGTTCCATCAGAAACATTGTCAAAGTTTTACAGTAAAAGGATTGGAATTAAACCCCCCATTTTTACTTCTCAGCAACCACATCAAAATCAATGTTATCAGAAGGCATCGCTGCAGTTGATTCGAAACCGATTAACCAATACATAAAATGATTTCTATACGGTACAACGAAGTACAGCTTGCTGCAGTCACTTGAGGGAGGAGCACAAATCAGTTAATAATCAACTTCTATAATTTCTAAATGTGTATTTTATCCACCAGGGTACGTTCCCTCCACAAATTAGTAAAGATGTTATCATTCTCCACATAACTCCAGTACTAATTTAAACTGCCTTTTTAAACTTGACATTTACAAAAAAAAACAGCAGTACTTTTATGAGCAGAACTAATATTTTCATACACACAGGAACGCATGGACATCTCCCTAGTTGCCCTTGTGTCTGTTTTAAACTTCTTTCCTTCAAGTTCATATTCTTATGTAAGCTTTTTTGTAAAGCAGTAATGTAAGATATTTCTCCAATGATCACGTAGACACAACCTTCCACAATTAGTAAGGCTGTCATCTTGCACTGCCCTCTACAGTCCACATGTTAGTGTACAACCCAATTCCTATATTCCCAATTATGCCACTTGGAATGGAAAATCACTTCGTTTTTCATTTCTACAGAGACTGGTAAACCAATGCTATTTAGGCATTTTCCTTCTAAATTGTGATAAACGACTCTGTTCACAAAAGGTTTGAAGGTATACAACTATAACAATTTTATGCACATAGGATTCTGAATCACCTTTTGTGTCTGTTACTCTAATCATGCACTCTGAACTTCTGCTGATAGATTGTGCTCCTTCAGCTCTCAGAGTCTCTGCCTCTGCTGCTTCTTTTTTTCTCGTATAGTAGGTTGTACTGGTCCTTACGTTGCTGTGTTTGTTCTCTCCATCTCTGATTTCTTCACTCGACTTTGGCCCTTTCCCCAGTAGAGCTGTTTCAGCCATTTTCATTTCTTTCTCATTTTCCTTTTCTAATAATTTTTTTGAATCCAACACATTGCATGTTGAGATTGCAACCCTTGTGGTATTACTGCTATTCCCTGGGTTCATTCCTTTATTCACTTCCTTTGAAGCAGCTTGCTGCTCTGTGGATTCATTTTGCTTGGGATACCTTTTTCTCTCGTACACATTTTTTATAGGTGGCTTCTGTATACTTTCATGGGCACTGTCAGAACTGATATCAGCAAACAAAGTGGATGCTTCTGTTGATCCTTTTTGCTTCCGATCTCTTCTTCTTGTGTATACATTTTTTATAGGTGGCTTGTGTATACCTTCATTGGCAGATCAGAAATAATGTCAGCAAACAAAGTGTGAACCTTGTTAATGTGCCCAGAAAATTCACAACACACATGATAATTTAATTAAAAATTTCAAAAATGAGAATTCGTTTATTTTCTTTAGGAAAATAATTTTGGCCCATGCGCTTATAACTATTTTCGTTTTAATTTGAGTTGGGAAGGAATTTTTCATAGCATATTTGATAAATATATGGCAACAAAGTTCACAAATATGGAGTTTTCACTCACCTCTGAAGGCTCCTTCAATCAAGCTTGTTGAACTTCCGCTAATGGATTGCCCACCTTCAGCTTTGAACATGTCTTCTGTAGTTTTCTCAGAGTCCGTTCTGTTGCCCATTATAGCACTTGCATTGTTTTCTTTGTTCTCTCCATCAGTTCTGAACTCTTCAGTGAACTTCGGCACTTCCAGCAATGTAGCTGTTTTCCAGGTCTTCAGTTCCTTTTTATGTTTGTTGTCAGAACCTTCCAAACCCAACATATGATCACCTCCTGTTGAACTTTCACTTGTGGATCGCCCCCCTTCTGCTGCTTTCTTCGATTTTGTTGTGGTGTCCACCATAGCATTTGCATTATTTTCTTTGATCCCTCCATCAGATCTTAACTCTGCAATGAACTTTGCCACTTCCAGCAATGCAGCTGTTTCTGTGGTCTTCAGTTCTTCTCTTTGTTCCTCGTCTGAGCAACCATTGATATCCATAGAATAATTGTCTGCCAAAGCTACCCCAGTGCTCTCTGAATTCATTCCATTACTCAGTGTTTCTGGAGGTACCTCAATATCGTGTTCGCTTATGTTTTCATATTCCTTCATGACAATAAAATTCCGTTCTTCTAATTCTTTCCTTTGCCCTTCTACCCTTTCTATGTTGTCTTCGATCATGAACTTGACTAGTCTAGAAGACCATCCAAACACAAAGTGGTAAGAGAATGGAGCTCCAACAAGACTTCCTAACGCTATCCTCAGCCTAATAGGCTCTTTATCTCCACTTTCCAAACTTTCCTCGTCCACCTCAAGCAACACTCCAACTGCAGATGCAACTTGATATAGCTCCTTCCAGTTTCTGTATGTACCTGGGACCCCATAGACCAAAACCCACTCCCGAATCAAGTCAAACTTTTCCCCAGCACCTTCATCCCACCTTTCTAATGTGAATTTCACCTCTTTTTCATCCAGATATATCTCTACATTCGGAGACTTTAAACAACTTATTAGGTCATCTTCTAAGTTGAAGGATGCTATGAAATTCTGTCTATTTTCTCTCCTTATCTCCCAGTCATCAGTCAGCTTCCAAAACTTGTTTAGTTCAGTTTTCACTCTTGTCAGGTCCAAGTTACGGGTGTTGGATGTGATCAGCAAGGAGTGATGGTAGAATTTCTCATTTTCGACAACTTCATCAGAAGGTTGAATCATGTAAAACGGAAAGCTTGTAGAATGTCCAAATATCTGGGCCACGGTAACCAGTTTGTCTTTTATCCTGCATTGATCCAAAGTGTGTGATGTCTCTTTACAAGCAAAGCACTTCGTTTTACCGGACACCGTAATTTGTCCTTGCTCCGGCGGAGCCTTATATTTTCGACCATTACATCCCATTGCTTCTGTTGCAATCTGTACTTCTTTGGCACTTTCTGGTACCATGTGATGCCCTCCTGCTATTTATATCAACCTATGCAAGAGTGAGAGAAACCACGATCAGATCCTTCTAAAGAAACTAAATAAGAGCACATTATATTAAAATAAAAGGAAGTTTGTTTATGGGACATATCGAGCATCTATAGAATATGAGAGTTCACAGGCAAGTGATATTACAAATACACATAGAGTGATAGAACCGAAGTGCCAAGCAAATGTCTCAAATATTGTTTTTGTTATAAATTACAATATATTAAGGTATCCGCATTGGTAGCGGCAGTCGGGGTAGAGAGCGCACGCTGAGCATCCAGGTTCGATCCCCAGGTGTGACGAGGATCCGATCAATTCTTGTTTACTGTATTAAAATCCTCTTTTTCCTAAAATAGAACAAATGGGCGTTTCCGATATCCAAAAGATTTACAGAAGAAACCACCATAAACAGTACCATGCACTTGAAAGAATTATATGCCCACCTATTTCTCTCACTGGAAAACTATTTAGAGTGGCATTTATATTCTCTCCCAATAATTAAAAAAGCATATCAGAGTGGTACAGCTAGTACTATGATAGTGTGGAAGTATTGAAGGAACACCCCAATTTTGTACTAAATTCTTATACGAAAGCTCACCAAAGTACTCAATAATAGTAACCATAGCACTCTGCACTCAATAACACCTAGAAAGCGTCCATCATACCGTGAAGATACTTTCAGCACCCAAAAAGATGATAACACATCACTTGACAACATTAAATAAAACAATAAAGACATGCCAAAGAATCCAAATATAAAATGCCTCGATGCATAGCCTGAATAAAACCTTATA
Organism: Avena sativa; assembly: GCA_916181665.1. Lineage (NCBI taxonomy): Eukaryota > Viridiplantae > Streptophyta > Magnoliopsida > Poales > Poaceae > Avena > Avena sativa. The sequence goes on along the minus strand of OV702284.1, from coordinate 54,746,553 downwards.
ACTAACAGAAGAAAGGTCAGTCACTTGTGCAGAGATTGCCGCCAGCCCGCCACGTGTGGATCTACTGTTTAATCTGGGTAATTTACGCCGTCCAATTCTAAGGGCCAGAAGACCAAGTTGCCATGTGATAGTGCTGATCCACATACCACACCATCAGGCCCCAGCTTCACTCCTCCAGTCCTCCTAAATAAAATATACTACAAGTGGCGGCCATCATTAAGCCCGCTAATGCCCCCGTAAACCATAGCTGCCACGTGTGAAATGACAGTTCAACCGGGTTAATCTACGCCATCCAATTACAAGGGCCAGAAGACCAAGTTGCCATCTGGTGGTGATGGTCCATAAACCACACCATCAGGCCCCAGCACCATTCCTCCCAAATAAAATAGAGTAAATAAACCAGATTTGGCCATCATCAGACCAAGTAATGGAGTAATGGTCCCCATAAGCCAAGCAATCATTGCGTATTGGAGTAAAGGTGAAGATTGCCCTTCTCTAAGAAGAGAAGGATTCAATCGTGCGCGATCCCCCCAAAAAAATGAAATGGAAAGTGAGCTGATATTAGTAGCAGTTCGCCAGTTGCGAGCACAGTCGTGCCAGCCGGAGCCGGTGAGGCCTGACCTAAACGGGTTCTCCTGCGCCTCCTGCGCTTGGGAAGGCGAACGCCAGCGAATCACCAGGTGGGAGGCGGTGGGTGGCACGGTTCAGGGCGAGCTAGGGTTTGGAGGACAGGGACGGGGCGGCGGCGGGTCAGGGGAGAAGGGGGGCGGACGGGATGGATCAAGAGTATTTATTGCGTTCGAATTGGAGGAGACTCGTTTGAATTGGAGGATTCAGTTTTGGTAGGAACAGCCCACGCTTCCATCCTGAAATGTTTGGGATGAAGGAGGTAGAGCTCCGGCGTACCTCCAGGCCTTGGGGCGGCGGCGCGCGGCGGCGGATCGGCACAAGATGTGGATGAAGCCAGTCAGAATTGTTAAATTTTGGGTGTAGATAGATGGATCCGGACGGGCGATGAATCGGCGTCTCGCCGGCGGTAGTGGACTAGTGTAGTGAGACGACGGCAGTCACAGACTATAAACGGCCGTTGTGCTGAACTGATGGTCGGTAGTATTGGTCCAAGGGTCCTCGGGAGTCTGGTCTCGGGATGTTCTTTCACGTTTTCCACATGTGACCTCTCAAAATGGATATTCTCCATTTAAAAAAAAGCATGATATTTTTTCCATTTGGACCTTTGATCGTTATGTGATTATTATGTCTTGAAAAAAAAACTTAGGCCCCCTTTGGATGTACTCCAAACCCTAGCAATTGGTTTAGAAAAATATGCAAATTTGCCATTTGGTGTGTCACTGATAGGTGGTGGTCATGTGATAAATATGCAAATTTAAAAAAAAAATGTGGTAAATATGTAAAAATCTTGAAATAGACACGGGAGGAATTTAACAACCTTTTCCAAACAAAAAAAATATCCAAAATCCGATCCAACTTTTTATGATGATCAATTAACATGGTGCTCAGTTCAAAAATATCCAAAATCCGATCCAACTTTTTATAATGAACCAAACATTTCCTATTTCCTATGACTTCCCCACGGACGGCCGGGGTGCATATCCTCTTGCGACTCCCGCCGAGCTCCTGGCGGTGGGCCTGACTAATCTTTCGGCAATAGCCTCGTGACAACGACAACAGCAAGACGGAGATGTAGAGCCGCTTAGTTAAGACGCGCGCTCATCTTCCTGGCGATCACGAGGATAGGGACGACCACAGCTTCCAGATACATCATTGACGACCTGTCGATGGGGATGTCACTTCATAAAGGTGTGGACAAGTAATGACAACGTGCACGTGATCGACATATGCAATTACCTCGTCCGCCTTTGCAATGATGGGAAGCCTGTGTTAGGAATAGACAACTCATATTCCCTGGGGCCAAAGACCACAATATATAGTACATGTACAAGTGGAAATATGCAGGAAAACCCCCTAACAAGTGGGGACATACAATATATAAATATACATCTAACACATCCCCCCCCCCCTCAAACTCATGGTGGCTCGACAACACTGAGTTTGGAGAGAAAGAAAGTATGCTGCGCAATGGTATGTGCCTTCGTAAAGAAATCCGCCAACTGTAACTCTGAAGGCACATACTGAAGCGCAATAACCTGAGCCTGCACCTGAGCACGTGTATAGAAAGCATCAACACCAATATGCTTGGTAAGCTCATGCTTGACCGGATCACGTGCAATACTAATAGCACATGTACTGTCAGACAAAACCAGAGTGGCTGTGATAATAGAGACCCCAAAATCCACAAGCAACCACCGTAACCAGGTCACCTCGGCAGTCAACAAGGCCATAGCACGCAACTCAGCCTCAACACTCGAACGGGAAACCGCTGTCTGTTTCTTCGTCTTCCAAGCAATGAGCGAACCACCAAGAAACACACAGTATGCAGAAAGTGAATGGCGATCCGAAGGATCACTCGCCCACGTAGCGTCTGAATAGCACTGGATCTGGAGGGAGCTGGAACGGGAAAAGAAAAGACGACGAGTGATCATGCCACGAAGATAACGAAGAACACGGAGAAGATGACTATAGTGAACAGTGGTAGGGGCGAAAACAAACTGACTCAAAATATAAACAGGATAAGATATGTGAGGACGAGTGATAGCAAGATAAACAAGACTCCCAACAAGATGGCAATAGCGCGTCGGATCAGGAAGAGGATCACCATCAGTAGGGTGAAGCTTAACATTAAGCTCCGTAGGGGTCTCAACAGTGCACTCATCCCCAAGAGCAGCACGAGCAATAAGATCCCGAATATACTTTTCCTGGGAGATGAAAAGGCCATCAGAAGTGGAGGTAACCTCAATCCCAAGAAAATATCGAAGAGGACCAAGATCAGTCATAAGAAACTGATCACAAAGACGAGCCTTAACAAAGGCAGTATACTCAGGATCATCACCCGTAATGATCATATCATCAACATAGAGAAGAAGAAGAAGAGTGCGTCCACGAGGAGAAATGTGAACAAACAGCTGTGGATCATGAGCACTAGGAGAGAAACCAGCAGCAGTCACCACAGAGGCAAAGCGCTCAAACCAGGCACGAGGGGCCTGTTTCAGGACATAAAGAGAATGCTGAAGGCAGCAAACCATCCCAGCGGGAACAGAATACCCAGGAGGAGGCTGCATATAAACCTCCTCACTCAACTCACCATTGAGGAATGCATTATGAATATCAAGCTGGGACACGGACCAGTGACGAACAGAAGCGACAGCAAGAAGAGTACGCACAGTGGTCATATGAGACACAGGAGCAAAGGTCTCATCATAGTCACGACCGTGCTCCTGCTGAAAACCACGAGCTACAAGACGCGCTTTATAGCGCTCAAGAGATCCATCAGAGCGGGTCTTAATTTTATAGACCCACTTACAGGTGATAGGACGAACACCGGGAGGGGGGAAACAAGATCCCAGGTGCCAGTGCGCTCAAGCGCAACAATATCCTCAGCCATGGTCATCTGCCATTCAGGATGATGCTCAGCATCCCGATAAGAAGTCGGCTCGGAGGCAACAGAAAGACCATACTGACTAGGAGAGTAACGGTTGCGGGCACGACGCTGACGAACTGGACGAGTAGAGGGAAGCTCATCGGAGGAAGATGACTCATGAGACGACGATGAAGAAAAAGGAATAGCAGAGGAAGGCTCCGGAGAACAAGGAGAACTAGGGGAACTAGACGAAGCAGAGGAGGATGGTGTCGAAGAAGAGACATCAGGGAGAGTGGGTCCTGAAGAAGACACAATAGGAATAGAAGGAGGTGTGTCAGGAAAAAGAAGAAAAGAGATATCTTCCACCGGGTAGGTACCAGTGGTGGAACGAGGATAGAAGGGCGCGTCTCATCAAAGGTAACGTCGCGAGAGATACGCATCCGACGACCAACGGGGTCCCAACAGCGATAGCCCTTATGCTCATCACTGTATCCAAGAAAGACACACTCAACAGACTGAGCGGTCAGTTTGGTGCGTTCGCGAGGGGCAAGGAGAACATAACAAACACAACCGAACAAGCGAAGCATGGAGTAGTCTGGAGAATGACCAGATAGGCGCTCAAGAGGGATACCACCCTGTAGAGCGGCAGAGGGCTGAATATTGATGAGGTAAGCCGATATAGCGACAGCCTCAGCCCAGAAATGCGGCGGAAGGGAAGAAGCAATCATCATGGCACAGGTGGTTTCAAGAAGATAGCGGTGCTTACGCTCAACAACGCCATTCTGGGCATGTGTGCCGGGACAGGAGAACTGAGCAAGGGTACCCTGCTCAGCAACAACACCTCGCAACATCTGGGAGATATACTCACCAGCAGAATCGGCACGAAACATACAAATGGGTGTAGAATATTGAGTACGGACCATGGCCGCAAAACGCTGATATATGGAGAGCACTTCACTACGAGAGCGCATAAAATACAACCAAGTGTACCGAGAAAAATCATCTATGAATAAAATATAGTAGCGATGGCCCCCTTTTGAAGCGAAAGGAGCCGGACCCCAAACATCGGAATGAACTAAATCAAAAGGTTGCTGAGATACAAACGCGCTAGTAGGATAGGGAAGCTGAATCTGTTTGCCCAACCTAAAGCCCTGACAATGTAAAGACCCATCTCCTGAGACAGACCCCAGAAGACCACGATGAACTAATGACGACAGGCGAGAGTCACAAAGGTGACCAAGACGATGATGCCACTGCTGAAAAGAGCTGGTAGCAGAGGCGACGACCGGAGAAGAACTGGCAGATGAAGTGGCAACGGAAGGAACGCGGAGTCAGTCTAACTCCCAAAGTCCTGAAGAGTCACGGCTGCGAGGGCCAGCTCCAACCAGGGCATGTGTGCGACGATCCTGGACAACACAAGAATCGGCATCAAGAATGACGCGACAACCAGAGTTAGTAAGCTAGCTGGCAGAGAACAGATTCATCTTAAGATGAGGAACATGAGAAATATCAGGAACAGAAAAAGAAGTAGAAAGGGTGCCCCGACTAGAAACAGGAAGAGAGGTACCATCGGCCGTGAGAACACGGACAGGAGAAAGGAGAGAACGAATAGCAGACAGAAGAGAAGACTCAGAGGTCATATGAAAAGAAGCTCCAAAATCCAGATACCACAGGGACGTACCTGATTGTGTAGAGGGTGGTGGTTGCGCAGTGCCTGGAGAATCAGTCACAAAACCAGCAGTGCCCGTCGAAGAAGAGCCTGTAGCAGCAAGCAGACCGTGAAGACTCCTGATAATGTCCTGATCAGAGAGAGCAACTGCTGAAGATCCGGAAGGAGCCGACCGCCCACGAGCCTAGTGCTGCTGACGTAAACTGGGATCCCGTGTATAACAGGTGGCCCAAGTGTGGCCATCTCTGCTACAGTAAGTGCAGTGACGAAGAGAACCACGACGACCCTGACCACGAGCCTGCTGGTGCTGACTCTGACCTTGAGACTGTTGGTGCTGACTTTGACCCTGAGACTGCTGGTGCTGACTCTGACCCTGACCTGGAGGAGTGGGTATTATCGGCGACGGCATAGAGTACCGCAGCTAAGTCGAGGGAGCAGATGGCAGAGGAGGACCACGAGTAGCAAGCACAGACGGAACCGCAAGAAGACCAGCACCACGGAGACGAGTCTCCTTAGCCCGAAGCTCGGACAACACCTCAGAGAGCGGAACACGACCACGAGCATTCAACTAAGCACGGCGGGGCTCGAACTCCTGGCGGAGCCGAGAAAGAAACTCATAGATGCGGTGGAACTCCAAATCCGAGCGCACAATCTGGCAGCACAAACATGTGCCACAAACAGCAGTACGGATAGAATCAAGATGACGCCAGATAGCAGCACTCTGAGTATAGAACTCATCAATAGTGGAATCATCCTACTGAAGAGCATGCTCCTGGCGAACCACAGATAGGTAAAGAGCATCCCCAGACGGCTGATAGCGCTGACGAAGATGTGCCCATTGAGCGTCAACAGTAGGGAGACTCATGAACTCAACAGCAAACTGGGGCAGAACACTGGAGGTGAGAACAGCAGCAGCACGAGCATCCTCATCGACCCACTCAGTGTAGGCGGTCAGATCGTGGCGATAGGTCTCGAGATCAGCAGAGTACTGTTTGAACTTCAGCTCATAAGCAGCAACAACACTATCATCGGCACTCTGAGCAGCATCCTTGGCCTCCTGAGAAGCATCGGCACTGAGAACAATCAGCGTCGGCGGAAGAGGAGCCACAGGAGCAGGGGCACGGCGGATAAGAGACCTCGCCGGAGAGCACACCCCAAAGACGGAGACCGCGCATGTGAACACACATAAAGGCAGCGAAATCAGGATAATTCACGCCATCGAAGATCACCGGGCAACAAGGAATCGCAACATAGCCCGATGCGGAAGACATCTCTTTTTTTTTAAGTCAACGCCGATCGATCTCAGATCAGCAACGCGTGAGAACGCAAACCGACTAGAGGGAGGCCGACGGGGGTAGGGACTGCGGGTGGAGGCGGCGACCAGCGGCAGAGCCGAAGATCTGGGTGGCGGCGGGCCATCCGGCAGTGCTCACGCGAGGCGGCGGCGGGCCGTCCGGCAGTGCTCACGCGAGGCGACGGACGGGAGCACGGCGGCCGGCGGCGGAAGGAGGGATGGCCGGCGAGCGGCGGCCGGGCAGAGGATAGGCGGCGGCCGACAGAGAGGACGTACCAGCGGCTGACAGAGAGGACGTACCGGCGGCGGGAGCACCACAAGGAAGAAAAAACGTGGGCGGCGGCGGTGGAGTCTAAAAAAACCGTAATAACCTAGGTCTGATACCATGTTAGGAATAGACAACTCATATTCCTCTAGGGTCAAAGGCCACAATATATAGTACATGTACAGGTGGAAATATGCAGGAAAACCTCCTAACAAGTGGGGACATACAATATATAAATATACATCTAACAGCCTGATGACACCGTCACTTTGGCCAACTCGGTCACCGGCGAGCATATTGTAGTCCCGCAACTATTGTGCTACCAGTCTTCTGGACAGGGCAGCCCACTCCATCGATGCATCGTTGGCATGAAGAGTACAACTTCGGGTTATTATGGAATTTCGTATTAATCCTAAGAGCACCTCCACCAGCGCTCTCCAACCTTGCCTCCAATGGGCTTTGGGGGTTTGGCTAAAAACGGCCTGCACCGGCACCCCTAACCCGTGCTAGCAGTCGGACCCTCTTGTCATCTAGTGGATGGGCTGGTCAAAGCAATTAAACGCCACTGCGCCAGCTCTGAAGTATTGCCCTCACGCCCGCGTGCAACGCCAGGTTAAGGCGTTAACGCGCAGGAACCGACGCGTAGATGGCTCGTCTCCCGATGATCGTAGTCAATGGCGTGATGGACGTTTGGCCTATCCATGGCTCCCATTAAATGGGAAGTGCCCATGCCTCTCACCTACGTACTTCCACTCCTTCACCTCCCCTCTCTCGGCCATGTTTTTCGGCGAGTTCTCCATAGGGCGCAACAACCATGAGGCCAGCGGCAGCGACAAGCGCGCTGTGAGGTTAGCCAACCTCACCCTCGATGAGGCGACGATTCTGCACGAGAACAACCTACTTGTTCCACCGAACTAACGACTTACCTGTGGTTGTAACATCGAACGATGGTCGTCCCTTCCCGCCACTCCTATGATAACAATGACCTGGAGGAGGTCATCGCGTATCGTCGGTCGCTGCTTCCGCCGGTCACGTAGGCGGATCCGACTTAGGACAATGTTGCACTGTGGATGGCGCTCCTCCACCAGGAGTGCAAGAAGGCGATGGCGTGCCACACCGTCCCCTACGGCAGGCCCTGGAACCGCGAGGGACGCCATGCCTACTAGCATGGCCTCGGCATCGACACCGTCCTGGCCGAGAGTGGCTATCGCCCGCGGTCCTGACATTCCGAGCCGCACACCACGCCATGTACTTGTTTCCCCCTATGATGGCGACGCCATCTCCATCGCTTCGCCAGGCGCATGAGCTCTTTTGTGCGCTGGTGTCACGGACACAGCCGCCACACAGGGCTTGTGGGATCACCTTCCACCCATGGCACCACCACCAGTAAAGGAGGAGCACGCCTACGATGACTGTGCAGACTACGAAGGCCTCATGGCCTGGGAGACAGAGTAGGAGGCCATCAGCGTCAAGGTAGAGGAGGAGGACGTCACCCTCATGCTGCCGGACCTCGACGAAGCGGAGGCGTACTAGCGAGCGCTACGCGAACTAGAGGAGCATGTGGTGCTAGAGGATGATTCACGCTAGGTGGGGACGTTCCAAGTGCCGCGCGACTCTCTGTTAGCCACCCATGGAATCCTTTCACCACCCTCGCCAGTGTATCGGGCATCGTATTCGTCGCCACCATCGCTGGTGCAACATGCACCTTAGGTGTACCCTTGGCCGCAGCCGGACCGGATCAACCTGGCTTTCAACAACAACGAGTAGGGCACGAAGGTACAAACCCTAACCTCGTCGCTACCGCTAGTAGTATTAGTGCAAATTTTATTCAAACAATGTAAATTATCATAAATTCACCTAAAAACGTTGGATGTGGTCTCCAGATTCGTGCTACCGTTTTCTCCAACTCATGTCCGTTTACCGTGCGTGGGTGTGATGTTTTCTTTTGACAATTTGTATGCGGTGACCTGGTGAGCAGCTCCCCGTTCTTTTCAAACAAAAAGACCATTTTCGTTGCCCTCTACGGACAAACAAAAGGACACATGGTCCCGACTCCCCTCCACCATCCGTGTGAGGAAGAAGAAAAGGTAGCATGCCGCCAGCCAGTGAGACGCCGCTTGCATAGCTCCCGGATCCTTTGCAGCCAGCTGGGCTCCTACCCTTCCTGCCACCGTCCGACAGAGTAGGAAAGGACCTCCAACACAGCGGCGCCACCACCACCACGTCGTTCCCTGTTCCCTATCTCTGGCCGGCGCCGACCTGCTCTTCCCATCCGCGTCGACCTGCTCCTTCCGCATCTGCCACAAACGCCGCCTGCATTTGACGAACGCTGCCCACATCTCCATAACTCCCCACCACCGCTATGATTTAGGGAGCTCCGTCTCAGGCCACGGGTCTGCCTCCTACATGTAACCGCGCGAGGGCTTGGGGCTTGCGATATCAACTATTAAATTGATGCTCTAGCTATTTGAACCAAAAGTCTGAACGGATAGAAATGGCTAGGATATATATTTTAACACTTCTCTTCACGTCTAGGCTATACAAATGGGAAGACACTAGACGGGGTAATCGGGGGTGCAACTATTTGAAGTAGATTAAATAGTGCGTTATCCGGGGTTTGAACTTGAGACCTCCTGGCTCTGATACCATGTGAAAAATATAGAACCCTAATATTTTGTCTTGTATTGATCGGACCCTTTTGGGGGTTTATATAGAGTTGCACGGGGTAGGTGGAGACTTGGAGTATAAGATGTAGAGTCCTAGTCTATCTCTAGCCTATACACGTATAAGTACTCTAACATTCCACACATTTACAACAATGCAATGATATAGAAAACGCGGTATCCGTTGCTATATCTATGTTTGTCTTGTTGGAATTAGTATACTGACAGCAAAAACAACAACATTACAACAGTATTTAACCAGAAGAACAGTGACTTTTGACAACAAAACAACAGTACTTTGAAAGCATTGTAGCAGCTGCAGCTGAACATTACACGATTTCAAAAAGCACAAGTGCACAACTAGATCAAGTTTTTTTTTTGAAACAAGGCAAAAGACTTGCCATTTTCATTGATTAAGGAGAAGAGTTTTATAGAGTGCTTACAAATCATATATTGGCAAAAAGCCAAGACCAACAACAAAACAATTACTCGCAAGAGATTAAACTGCTAAGAGCTTTTGCCCCTGCAAAGCACCAAAGGCGAGCTTCATTCTTGATTTTTGTTACCATCATATCCACGGTGACGGAGTGGCCTCGGAAAACTCTTGCATTCCTTTCCTTCCATAATTCCCAAGAGACCAACATTGCGAGCGAGGCCAATGCCTTCCTATGTGGTCCTTTCTTGTGGATTTCCTTCTTCCACCACTCTTTGACGGAGTGGAATTGTTGCCAAAGGGCCGTGTCGACTTGATGAAGGCCGAGCCAAAGCTTTAGTTTGTTCCAAATCCTAATGGAGAAGCGGCACTTGAATAAGAGGTGTGCGGCCGATTCTAGCCTTTGGTTGCATAGCTTACACAGCCCACAATTTGGCCACCCTCTTCGGGCAAGCCTATCCGCCGTCCATACTCTATTTTGTAGGACCAACCAAGCAAAGAACTTGCATTTAGGAGATGCCCAAGGCTTCCAGACTAGCGGAGGCATCAAAAAGGTTGTTAAGCCCAGGAATTGCATATTGTACGCGGATTTAGCCGAGTAGAGTTCATCATTTGTGAGCTTCCAAGAGATAGCGTCCGGTCTTTGCGGGTGCAGAGGTACATTAGCGAGCTTCTCCCATAACTTGTAGAATTGGTCAAGGTGCTCCAAAGATAGACCATTTTTGGTGTTGATCTGGGATACCCAAAATTCATTGTGCAGAGCACATTGCACCGAACATTTCTTCTTCCTGATATCTCAAAAATTAGCGGGGTGACGTCCTTGGGTCTCATTCCATCAAGCCAACTTGCCTCCCAAAAAGGGCCTTTTTCCCATCTCCAAAAATGACCGTTGTCGCCGCCGCGAAAAGGTCATGATCCTTTGAAGTACAGGGGCTTCCAAGGCCGACCCAAGGCTTATCTTCATTTTTCCATTCTTGCCACAGCCACCTTAATCTTAGAGCCACCGCAAACATTTTAAGGTTGAGAATTCCAAGGCCTCCTTTATCCTTCGGCTTGCAAACAAGGTCCCAAATAACTTTGCATTTGCCACCGGTAACTTTATCGCAAGCCGCCAAAAGGTAGGCTCTTCTCGAACTATGAATCTTTGCAAGCACCTCCATAGGGAAATCAAGGACGGTGATGAAGTAAGTGACCACACTTGTAAGCACGGATTTCACAAGACAAGATCGCCCGGCCATAGTAACATGCTTCCCAACCCATGGCACAAGCTTTGCCGCCACCTTATCTTCCAGCGGTTGGAAATGGATCCTTTTGAGGCGAGACACCGATAGGGGCAGCCCAAGATACATCATAGGGAAGGAGGTACGCACGGCCGGAAAGGCTTGAAGGATTTCCTCGAGATCGATGTTCTCACAATGGATGGGCGCCACTTGACTTTTTGTGCAGTTTGTGACAAGACCAGTGACCTCGCCAAAGAGGTCAAGCGAGGAAGCCAAGAAGGTGATATCATTTTTGATGGGCTTCACGAAGATGGCGGCATCATCGGCATAAAGAGAAGTCCTAATCGTAGGGATGCGGCCATGAAATTTATGAAGGTGTCCTTGCTCTGTGGCTTTGCAAAGAATATGATGAAGAGGATCAATTGCCAGCACAAAAAGGAGCGGTGAGAGGGGATCTCCTTGCCTAAGGCCCCTCCCATGTTTTATTGGGGTACCGGCCACACCGTTAAGAAGGACTCTTGAGGTTGAGGTGGATAGGAGCGCCGAGATCCACTCCCGAAATCTTCTTGGGAATCCAAGGTGTTGAAGCATGTCCATCAAGTAGTCCCATCTAACCGAATCAAAGGCTTTCTTGATATCAAGCTTGAAGAGAAGGGTCGGGCATTTTGACTTGTGTAGTTTTCTTGCAAGGTTCCTCACATAGATGAAGTTGTCGTGAATGCTCCTCTTTTTAATGAAGGCGCTTTGGGCATTGGAAACAAGTCTATGCATGTGAGGAGCCAGGCAGGCCGCCATCATCTTGGAGATGAGCTTCAAGATAGCATGAATAGGCTAATGGGTCTAAAATCAGCCACATCTTCGGCACCATCCTTCTTAGGGATGAGGGAAATATTTGCGGAGTTACGGAGTTGAGCCAATGAAGGTTACTTGAGTGTAGATTTGAAAATTGGTTGATAAACGCCATAATATCCTCTTTAATGGTGGCCCAACAAGCTTTGAAAAAGGCTCCCGTGAAGCCGTCCGGTCTTGGGGATTTGTCACAAGCGGTATCATCCACCGCGGCTTTCACTTCCTCCTCCAAAAAAAGGGCATCAAGCTCGAAAAGATCACACTGGGGTTGTGGGATAACATTCCAATTGAAATTCTTTGTCCGCGGGGGGCCTCTTTTAATGATCTGGTGGAAGTGGTTTTGTATAATTTCCTTCTTTTGGTTATGCTCCGTGATCCAATCATTGTTGTGTTTGAGCCGGTGGATGTGGTTCTTCCTTCTTCTAGCATTGATGCGAAGGTGAAAATATCTAGTGTTTGCGTCTCCCTCTTTCAAGTTCGTCACTCTTGAGCTTTGCATTTTTCTAGCCTTGTCAAGCACCGCAAGGCCGATGACTCTCCTCTTCAGTCTAGACCGAAGATCCCTCTCTGCAACACTAAGGCTTCGATTTTCTTGCGCAACGTCGAGTCGAAGAATTATCTCCAAGGCCATATGAAGCTCGACCTTAGCATGGGAGAAGAGGGTTTTGCTCCACTTGCGCAACCGCTGTCCGGTTCTCTTTAGCTTATGAAAAAGGCGTTGGCAAGGCTCGGTATGCGGGATATCTTCGCTCCAAGCATTGTTTACCACTCCCATAAAGTTTGGCATCTTAAGCCAAAAAATTTCAAAGCGGAAGGATTTGGGCTTTTTAGGACCGCCGCCATTTGCAAGTAGGAGGGGGCAGTGGTCAGAGAAAGAAGAGGAAAGTGCATGGAGAAGGTGCTTCGAGAAGGTGATATCCCAATCTTCATTGCAAAAGAAGCCACTGAGCTTGCTAAGGATGGGCTCTTGTTGCTCATTGCTCCAAGTGAACTTGCGATTTTGTAGATGGATTCCTTTGAGGTCGCAAGAATTGAGCGTGTTGCGGAATTTGACAATTCTTCTACGGTTGACATTGCCTCGGTTCTTGTCTTCGGCCCTATGAATTTGATTGAAATCACCGGACACGAGCCATCTTGTTCAGGGGGAGGCTTTGCGGCGATTAGCTCCTCATAAAAGGCATTCTTTAGGTTGCTGCGAGTTGGTCCGTACACTGTTGTTAACATGAAGGAAATATCAGAGCCTATTATTTGGACAGTAGCCGAAATGGAAAACGATCCAATGGAGATGTTTGAAGCTTGAACAGTCCTATCGTCCCAAAGCAAAAGGATACCACCTCGAGTTCCGACCGCTGGTCTTTGGGCAAAATGTCGCAGCTTCTGTCCTCCAAGGTGGGAAGCGATGAAAGAATCAACATGTTGGAGTGTAACAACCTCAGAATCGGACCTATGCAAGTTTTAGCGAAACCCGCCAAACCCTCATAGAAACAATTCAAAGGTGCCCACCAGGCACTCTCGTGCGGGTGGAAAACGAAGTAATAACATTTCACAACAGTCCTCGATGGGACCCACAGAACAGATATATATACAACAGCGACTCTATGAGTCAAGAATACAGAGATAATATACAAAGATCCAAATCACCTTGAAAATGATAGAGCGTCCGACTACGGACAAGATGCAAATGGGGCTAAGAGCCCTGAAGAATAACCAATGGCGTCCATAACCCTGCCCAGGCCAAGCCGGAAGGGTAACCCTGCTAACGACGTCGATCTCAAAACCTGCTTAAACAAAAGGGGTGCCGACAAAGGGCAAAGGAAAAAGAGGAGCGTCAGTACTGAGGCCAGTACACGGCGAGACTAGAATTCGGCGGTCCTCGCCTACACAGGTATGGTGGACTGAGCGGCAGCGGCAGCATGCACTAAACAACCTACAGAGACTCGATACAACTGGCGGTTATCAGAGAGGGATAAGAAAGACCTATTCGGAACCAACCTGATGCTAACACCAAACAAACCCATCCTGGTGTTTCCCCCTCGAGACCAAACGAGGAAGTCAACCGAGGAACTCACACGGTTGGCAGTTTTATTTATTCAGTTTTCGTTACAGCAATTACTAGTCAGGTATAGATAATCGTCCTGATATAATAAGCAGTGGGCAGTTTTAGTTAACCATTCCGTTGTAGTTGCAACACTTACTAGTCAGATGCAATTAGCATGAGATATCCCAAAACCCAGCAGTTGTTGGTACTTTTATTTAGCCATTCCGTTGTAGTTGCAATACTTACTAGTCAGATACATTGGTCGCAAGCGACGACCCAAACAAGCAATTGTGGGCAGTATTATTTAGCCATTCCATTATAGTGAAGCTGATTACTAGTCATTATAAAGTCAAATTTATAGCACTACTTTAGTTATACTTGTCTATGATCGAGATACTGTGCTCCAAGTCGTCCATAACCACGGACACGGCTTTCAGAAAGTTTTAACCCGGCCGGGGTGCACAAATAGCAACACACACACGATCAACCTCGGAAAAACCAAATCAAAACCCAACGAGGCTTTCACGACAAAGCAATCACAGGATTCCGAAATATTTCAGGGGGCCACCCCATTGAGTAGACCCGCAACGAAGCTAGCTGACTCCGAGACGGACTCAAGGTTTGCGACAATGGCTGTAAACGACTGGGAACCCAAAACTGGGCTTGTCGATACCGCGAAAACATTCCGCTTACCTAAACAGTACAATGTGCTCCTCGCACAATCGTAAATAAAGCAGTAAAACATGGCATAAGTACAGGATCGTAAATAAAACCTCAAACTAGTTTGTGGCCCCAAGAAATAAGACTGAATCAAGCTCTGGCTAAGGGGGGCCCATAATTCCCCGTATGTGGATAGCGCGATAAATCAAGGAACAGGTATCAAGTACTCGGGGTCCTACGGGACACAAGTGGGCGGTCGGAAACCAAATATTATCTAACACCCACCGATGCCTCTGCTTACTTACTTCAATTTTAGTTGTTAAACAGGAATTAAAGTGAGCGATAAGTAAAACCATGATCATCTCCAACATCAACATGCGGCCATACACCAACAACTGTGGCACTTGACGACACGCAACAGCACTTGAGCAAGCGACTACGACGCGCAAGTCCAACTATCTACCAAACAACAGGTAATAGGAGGTGTCCAAGGCAATATAAGGCGGCAAGGGATAACTCGGGTACGAAAACTAGAGCATCGCAACACAGATAGCAATAGATCAACAGGAGGGAATAAATACTATAAAAGTAAGATAGGTAGAAAGGGGGAGATGCTCGCCTGAAAACATTGTCGAAGGTTCATCCGAAAATCGGGGCGAAGCTCACATCAACTCAACGGCCTTATCCGCGAAGAACCAAAACACTAGAACAAACACCGGATGCAATATTTAATACAACGGCAGAAGATCGGCATGATGCATGTATGATGTATGACATGGCAAAGGTGCGATGCGATTAGGTCAATATTAAGCGGAACCGGGGTCCCGACAATTATTTAGATGGTTCAAGTTGTTTATCTACCCCGCAAATTAAATGTTGTTTTAGCATGGCAAAAGATAGCACCGGTTCGCTACACAAATTTAAATGAGGCCAATATAAGGCTAGATTTGCCCGCATATGGGCCCCATATTTAATTAGAGGTGAATCGGCATAAGGCCCCCAAACCACATGACAAGTATGCATGCATGGCAATTTATAAGCAACAAGTTTTATATTTAGCATTTATAAAATAGGGGCTCGGGAAAAGGTTCACACATCAGGGGGGCTCGACGAACTTGGTTCCGGGGTTCGGGGTAGGTCGCAGGGCTCCGGGTTCGACGGGATCGTCCTCGGATAACGGGGTAGGTCTTGGCGCATCCGGGTTCTCGGCGGACTCGGCATCCGGAAAGGAGTACTTGGTTCGGTGTCGGGGGCGCATCGGGTCCGCTCTGGTCGGTGTCGATCTTGTCGTTGCGACGACCTGGTTGGGTCCGCGCTTCGGATTCCGTGAGGCGATCTTGCCGCTCCGTGCCGAAGTCCTTGAGGTTTCCTCTTTATTCACCGGTGGCGAACTTGGGAACGGCGCCGGGGTCCTCGGGGTCCGGGGTGAAGTACTCGGCGTCCTCGAGGGAGTACTTGTCGTATCCGGGGAGATCTTGATGTTCCGAGGGGTCTTGCCGATCTTGATTCTGGGTCGACAGGGTTCGGTCTCGCCGGGGTCGGACTTCGGGGATTTTTGGTAGATGGTTCCATGTAGTCGGTCATGGCGAGCTTGGCGCGGCACCGGGTTCGGGGTCTATCTTCGGCTCCGGGGAACGGGCTTGCGGTCCGCGCAGATCTTGGGGTTCCGACACCATCGCCTTCGGGTTCTGGCTTCGGGATCGATGGTGACTTGCGCGGGGTCTTTGGTCATCACGGCAGGACTCCGGTTCGGACTGAACAAAGCGTCGATCTTGGTCGAATAGACGGCTGCTTCGAGAGGACCTTGATGGCCGCGGAACGGCAGAGCAAAGACTTGGCACCCTTTTGCAACCACAGGTGCTACGGTTACAGGCGGTGCTCCCGGGTGGCTAGGGCGACGATAGACGCGGCGAAGGCGGAAGAGCTGGCGGCTTCGGAGCGAGGATGGACCGGCCCGTGGGCGAACGACATCGGGGACGGCGGCGATGCAGGTAGGGGCAGAGGCGGCGTGGGGCGCGGTGGCCGGAGAGGAGAGGGAGGCCGGTGGCGCGCTCGGGGGACGGCCGGGAGGACGCCGGCAGAGGGGGGGTGGATGGAGGCCGGCGGGCGGTGGAGGCTGCCGGCGGCGCGGCCACAGACGGGGCGACGGTGGGGCTCGAGGGCGGTCAGGCGAGGTCGCGCAGAGGGCGGCCGGACGCGGGCGACGGGGCGCGGCCGAGGAGATGGCGCCGGGCGGCAGGGCCGAGGCGCGGTGGTCGGGGAGGGGGGCGCGGTGGATGCGGGGGAGGTGGGTCGGCGGCGAGCGGAGGTGGGAGGGCGAGGCAGGCGGCGCCGGGGCGAGCGGCGGCTGTCGGCGGTGAAGAGGGGGACGCCGGCGGCTGGCGGCGCCCGGCGAGGAGAGAGGGAGGGGGGGTTCGGGGTCACCGGCGAGGGAAGGAGGGAGAGGGCGCGAGGCAGAGAGATGGAAGGGCGGTGGCGATGGGGGGGCCTGGCGGCGCCGGTGGACGGAGGAGGGAGGTGGCCGAGCGCGCGCGTCGGGGAGAGCGGGTGCGGGAGGAAGGGAGAGGCGCTCCGGGCGCGCGGGTGGAGAGAGGAGAGATGGGTGGGGCCAGGGGCGAGTGGGTGGTGTGCGTGTCGGTGGGGTGGGGAGAGAGAGAGCTGTGGGCTGGGTGGGACCCAGGGAGAGTGGGCCAGGGGTGTAAGTGGGAGTGGGGTAGAAAACTGTGTGAAAGAGAGGGAGGGAAAGGAGAGAGGGCTGTGGCCAAGTGGCGGTGTCTGGTTGGGTGGGGGTTGGGGACAGGGCGACGTGGCGGCGTGGGACTGGTCCGGGTGAGGTGGCCGGAGGGTGTGGGTAGATAGGTTGGTAGAAAAAGGGTTTGGGGTGGACCGTTTAAATTCCTGGGGGTGGTCGTTCGGGTCGAATCGGCCCGTTCGACTGCCCCCACTAAAAATAATTAAATGTTTTATTTATTTAAAACAGGGCCTTTGCAACCCGATAGCAGACAAAATAAAATAATCCGGAGACCCGGGTTTGCGTTTGAATAAAGATGGGGCGTTTAGAAAACAAAAACAGGTTTTTTCGAAATTAGTTTTGTGCGAGCCAATGCAAGGTGATGACAATGCTCAAATGCAATGCGGCATGATGACATGAGCATGCGGTCATGATGATGCAATGCACAAAAACAACGCGATTTTCTAGTAGTGGTTTTTGCGGGATGCCACAATTCGACACCACTAACAATGGATCTCGCCCTCGAGATCCGCCTCATGGTACCAGAAAGAAGGTCGGCGATCTGAATCTTCTCGCTTCGTGTAGATCCTCGCGACACCACTAACAAGAGGTCGTTGTCCGTGACCGTTGAGGGAACACTCCGGAACCAAAAGGTCGAAGGTAGAGGTATCAACAAATAAAGCCACCCCTAACTTCCGTGGACGGAGTAAAACTGCTGGATCCACTGATTCGATGTACAAGAGCGAATGATAAGAGTAGTCGGATGGTGATCAGTCCATCGCGCACCCAAACCATTACTCTGCACACGAATAGGCGGATTATGCAACCAACTCTCGGAATTAGACTGAAGATCTCGACCAACGAGGTTCAGAACAAAAGAGTGATGCAGACTCTACATCGGATCTGGCGTAGATGATGACGTCGCGTCGGAAAACACCGGAAGGCACGAGAGGGAACAAAGAGAAGTCCATCAGACGAAGGATTCCTCGGATAGCATGAAGACCCGATGTAGCAACACCGTTACCAAAAGGGGAAGCGAAACCCTGAAGGTACGACGAAACCCAACCACGAGAAATCCTGGACTCGAAGAAAAAGATAAGAGGTAGATTCAAAACACGCAGAGGTAAGAAGAGAATAGCAGAGGGGTAAGGAGTAAATCAGACCTAATCAGATCTTTCCAACCGATTTCGCAAAATAGTTTTTGACACTCTACTTCGGCCGTTAGCTAGGTTATCCTACAGGCTGGACTTGTGGGGTATCGCAACTGCTGAGCTCTGATACCACTCTGTAACACCCTCAGAATCGGACCTATGCAAGTTTTAGCGAAACCCGCCAAACCCTCATAGAAACGATTCAAAGGTGCCCACCAGGCACTCTCGTGCGGGTGGAAAACGAAGTAATAACATTTCACAACAGTCCTCGATGGGACCCACAGAACAGATATATATACAACAGCGACTCTATGAGTCAAGAATACAGAGATAATATACAAAGATCCAAATCACCTTGAAAATGATAGAGCGTCCGACTACGGACAAGATGCAAATGGGGCTAAGAGCCCTGAAGAATAACCAATGGCGTCCATAACCCTGCCCAGGCCAAGCCGGAAGGGTAACCCTGCTAAGGACGTCGATCTCAAAACCTGCTTAAACAAAAGGGGTGCCGACAAAGGGCAAAGGAAAAAGAGGAGCGTCAGTACTGAGGCCAGTACACGGCGAGACTAGAATTCGGCGGTCCTCGCCTACACAGGTATGGTGGACTGAGCGGCAGCGGCAGCATGCACTAAACAACCTACAGAGACTCGATACAACTGGCGGTTATCAGAGAGGGATAAGAAAGACCTATTCGGAACCAACCTGATGCTAACACCAAACAAACCCATCCTAGTGTTTCCCACTCGAGACCAAACGAGGAAGTCAACCGAGGAACTCACACGGTTGGCAGTTTTATTTATTCAGTTTTCGTTGCAGCAATTACTAGTCAGGTATAGATAATCGTCCTGATATAATAAGCAGTGGGCAGTTTTAGTTAACCATTCCGTTGTAGTTGCAACACTTACTAGTCAGATGCAATTAGCATGAGATATCCCAAAACCCAGCAGTTGTTGGTACTTTTATTTAGCCATTCCGTTGTAGTTGCAATACTTACTAGTCAGATACATTGGTCGCAAGCGACGACCCAAACAAGCAATTGTGGGCAGTATTATTTAGCCATTCCATTATAGTGAAGCTGATTACTAGTCATTATAAAGTTAAATTTATAGCACTACTTTAGTTATAGTTGTCTATGATCGAGATACTGTGCTCCAAGTCGTCCATAACCGCGGACACGGCTTTCAGAAAGTTTTAACCCGGCCGGGGTGCACAAATAGCAACACACACACGATCAACCTCGGAAAAACCAAATCAAAACCCAACGAGGCTTTCACGACAAAGCAATCACAGGATTCCGAAATATTTCAGGGGGCCACCCCATTGAGTAGACCCGCAACGAAGCTAGCTGACTCCGAGACGGACTCAAGGTTTGCGACAATGGCTGTAAACGACTGGGAACCCAAAACTGGGCTTGTCGATACCGCGAAAACATTCCGCTTACCTAAACAGTACAGTGTGCTCCTCGCACAATCGTAAATAAAGCAGTAAAACATGGCATAAGTACAGGATCGTAAATAAAACCTCAAACTAGTTTGTGGCCCCAAGAAATAAGACTGAATCAAGCTCTGGCTAAGGGGGGCCCATAATTCCCCGTATGTGGATAGCGCGATAAATCAAGGAACAGGTATCAAGTACTCGGGGTCCTACGGGACACAAGTGGGCGGTCGGAAACCAAATATTATCTATCACCCACCGATGCCTCTGCTTACTTACTTCAATTTTAGTTGTTAAACAGGAATTAAAGTGAGCGATAAGTAAAACCATGATCATCTCCAACATCAACATGCGGCCATACACCAACAACTGTGGCACTTGACGACACGCAACAGCACTTGAGCAAGCGACTACGACGCGCAAGTCCAACTATCTACCAAACAACAGGTAATAGGAGGTGTCCAAGGCAATATAAGGCGGCAAGGGATAACTCGGGTACGAAAACTAGAGCATCGCAACACAGATAGCAATAGATCAACAGGAGGGAATAAATACTATAAAAGTAAGATAGGTAGAAAGGGGGAGATGCTCGCCTGAAAACATTGTCGAAGGTTCATCCGAAAATCGGGGCGAAGCTCACATCAACTCAACGGCCTTATCCGCGAAGAACCAAAACACTAGAACAAACACCGGATGAAATATTTAATACAACGGCAGAAGATCGGCATGATGCATGTATGATGTATGACATGGCAAAGGTGCGATGCGATTAGGTCAATATTAAGCGGAACCGGGGTCCCGACAATTATTTAGATGGTTCAAGTTGTTTATCTACCCTGCAAATTAAATGTTGTTTTAGCATGGCAAAAGATAGCACCGGTTCGCTACACAAATTTAAATGAGGCCAATATAAGGCTAGATTTGCCCGCATATGGGCCCCATATTTAATTAGAGGTGAATCGGCATAAGGCCCCCAAACCACATGACAAGTATGCATGCATGGCAATTTATAAGCAACAAGTTTTATATTTAGCATTTATAAAATAGGGGCTCGGGAAAAGGTTCACACATCAGGGGGGCTCGACGAACTTGGTCCCGGGGTTCGGGGTAGGTCGCAGGGCTCCGGGTTCGACGGGATCGTCCTCGGATAATGGGGTAGGTCTTGGCGCATCCGGGTTCTCGGCGGACTCGGCGTCCGGAAAGGAGTACTTGGTTCGGTGTCGGGGGCGCATCGGGTCCGCTCTGGTCGGTGTCGATCTTGTCGTTGCGACGACCTGGTTGGGTCCGCGCTTCGGATTCCGTGAGGCGATCTTGCCGCTCCGTGCCGAAGTCCTTGAGGTTTCCTCTTTATTCACCGGTGGCGAACTGGGGAACGGCGCCGGGGTCCTCGGGGTCCGGGGTGAAGTACTCGGCGTCCTCGAGGGAGTACTTGTCGTATCCGGGGAGATCTTGATGTTCCGAGGGGTCTTGCCGATCTTGATTCTGGGTCGACAGGGTTCGGTCTCGCCGGGGTCGGACTTCGGGGATTTTTGGTAGATGGTTCCATGTAGTCGGTCATGGCGAGCTTGGCGCGGCACCGGGTTCGGGGTCTATCTTCGGCTCCGGGGAACGGGCTTGCGGTCCGCGCAGATCTTGGGGTTCCGACACCATCGCCTTCGGGTTCTGGCTTCGGGATCGATGGTGACTTGCGCGGGGTCTTTGGTCATCACGGCAGGACTCCGGTTCGGACTGAACAAAGCGTCGATCTTGGTCGAATAGACGGCTGCTTCGAGAGGACCTTGATGGCCGCGGAACGGCAGAGCAAAGACTCGGCACCCTTCTGCAACCACAGGTGCTACGGTTACAGGCGGTGCTCCCGGGTGGCTAGGGCGACGATAGACGCGGCGAAGGCGGAAGAGCTGGCGGCTTCGGAGCGAGGATGGACCGGCCCGTGGGCGAACGACATCGGGGACGGCGGCGACGCAGGTAGGGGCAGAGGCGGCGTGGGGCGCAGTGGCCGGAGAGGAGAGGGAGGCCGGTGGCGCGCTCGGGGGACGGCGGGGAGGACGCCGGCAGAGGGGGGGTGGATGGAGGCCGGCGGGCGGTGGAGGCTGCCGGCGGCGCGGCCACAGACGGGGCGACGGTGGGGCTCGAGGGCGGTCAGGCGAGGTCGCGCAGAGGGCGGCCGGACGCGGGCGACGGGGCGCGGCCGAGGAGATGGCGCCGGGCGGCGGGGCCGAGGCACGGTGGTCGGGGAGGGGGCGCGGTGGATGCTGGGGAGGTGGGTCGGCGGCGAGCGAAGGTGGGAGGGCGAGGCAGGCGGCGCCGGGGCGAGCGGCGGCTGCCGGCGGTGAAGAGGGGGACGCCGGCGGCTGGCGGCGCCCGGCGAGGAGAGAGGGGGGGTTCGGGGTCGCCGGCGAGGGAAGGAGGGAGAGGGCGCGAGGCAGAGAGATGGAAGGGCGGTGGCGATGGGGGGGGCCTGGCGGCGCCGGTGGACGGAGGAGGGAGGTGGCCGAGCGCGCGCGTCGGGGAGAGCGGGTGCGGGAGGAAGGGAGAGGCGCTCCGGGCGCGCGGGTGGAGAGAGGAGAGTTGGGTGGGGCCGGGGGCGAGTGGGTGGTGTGCGTGTCGGTGGGGTGGGGAGAGAGAGAGCTGTGGGCTGGGTGGGACCCAGGGAGAGTGGGCCAGGGGTGTAAGTGGGAGTGGGGTAGAAAACTGTGTGAAAGAGAGGGAGGGAAAGGAGAGAGGGCTGTGGCCAAGTGGCGGTGTCTGGTTGGGTGGGGGTTGGGGACAGGGCGACGTGGCGGCGTGGGACTGGTCCGGGTGAGGTGGCCGGAGGGTGTGGGTAGATAGGTTGGTAGAAAAAGGGTTTGGGGTGGACCGTTTAAATTCCTGGGGGTGGTCGTTCGGGTCGAATCGGCCCGTTCGACTGCCCCCACTAAAAATAATTAAATGTTTTATTTATTTAAAACAGGGCCTTTGCAACCCGATAGCAGACAAAATAAAATAATCCGGAGACCCGGGTTTGCGTTTGAATAAAGATGGGGCGTTTAGAAAACAAAAACAGGTTTTTTCGAAATTAGTTTTGTGCGAGCCAATGCAAGGTGATGGCGATGCTCAAATGCAATGCGGCATGATGACATGAGCATGCGGTCATGATGATGCAATGCACAAAAACAACGCGATTTTCTAGTAGTGGTTTTTGCGGGATGCCACATGGAGTTTGGTCTCTTGTAGGCACACAATATGATAAGAAGTGGAGGACACCAGATCACTAACGACGTCGTGGCACTTTGGGCAATTAAGGCCCCGGTGATTCCAGCACAACACATTAATATCAAAGTCTAACATTGATCACCAGGATTACAACAGAATTCAGCACTGTCTACAACATGCATGTAGCCTGGCGCACGCAAACAAAGGAAGAGCGGACTGGGGCCTTGCCTGGGCAAACAACAGCAGCCGATTTTGACTGCAAACAGGCAAACAACAACAGAACTACAACACACAGGGGTAGGAACAGATAACATCATGACGGTCTCATCTGTCATCAGGAACATGACTACGACTAGGCAGAACAAAGTAGCAATCAGGCACTGTTAGCCTGATCAGCCGCTTTCTCCAGCGCAACTGCCCCACCATGATCCAGCAAAGCGTCCTCAACCGCGGTCGCAAAGTCGCAATTAAGCCTGAAAAGTGCCCTCAAAGCCGCAATCGCAATATCGGGGAGCCTTCCGTCAAACATCTGGACGAACTTTGCAATGGCAGCTTCAGTTATCGATTCACCTTCATTGACAATGTCTAGCCTCTGACACAACAGCCTCTCTGCGAGCTGAGCGATAGGCAAGCTCTTCTTCTTGGCCTTCAGTCTTGGGCTTGAGCGAACCGGGAACCCAGCAAACGCTGAGGCGCCTGCCAGCGTCTTCCTTCTCGCCGTAGGTGGGCGTGGAGGCGGTGAAGCCGGCGCGGGCAGAATTGGGACCTGAGCAGGAACAAAAAGTGGCGTCAACATCATGGAGGAGGCCACCGCGGGAGGAGGCGAGACCGGAGCAGAGACAAACGGGGTCACCTCCAGCTAAGCATCATTCACCGGGGTGCAGGGACTGGCCGCAGGGGGTGGCGAAGCTGGGCGGTGGACTGGCGTGACCGGCGGGGTGGCGAAGCTGGGCGGTACCTCGCCATCAGATGCCAGGAGTATGTCCATCCTCGCCATGTTCATCACAGAGGAAGACTCCACAACAGGGAAGGCAGCCGGGACATGAGTCAGGACGAACCTCTCCGGGCGCGGCCCGTCGCGGGGGAGAGGGGGCGGGGGTCGCAGCTATGTCTCGGAGGTGGGAGCTGGAAGTGTCTAAGCGGCAGGCTGTACCCAGGGGAAGTCCTCCAGCGCCACCGCATTGACCGGCGCGCCAAAGCAAGGCAGGGCCAACCTGACCCAGGATGCGCGGCCGATGAAGCTTGACTCCGTCATCGTCCAGCCAGCAGAAGCGCGGGGTGAGGCCGGAGGTGAGCGGCCCCTCTCACGGATCACATCAAGGGAGCTCGAGCGTGATATGAGGCGCCGAGCCTCAGGCGAGGGGTCACGGCGACGGCGTCCCGAGGCCGGGATGACCTTCCCACCCGGGAGCAGCTGGACCCGCGTACGGTCGATCTTCCTGGCATCCTCCCCAGAGCCAATGCTGCGGCGCCTTTCACCGCGCCTGTCGTAGTTGTCCCTGTGGCCCCGATCGTCGCGTCTTCTGTCATCGCGATCCTCATGGTGACGGTGCTCTGGAGCCCGCGAATGGCTCCTAAAGAGGCGCTGGTGCCAGGATGACCGGCGGCCGTCGCGGCCGTGGCGATCGCGGTCATCATCGTCATCTCGCCTGTCATGCCTCCGCCTTCGGTCGTCGTCACTGCAGTGGCGTGTGGTCGGCGGCGTCCTGGGCCTGTCGCGAATCTGCCGCTCACCATCCACCACACCCAGCTTGAAGGAGAAAGGTGTCGAGGTGCGCGGCTTGGTTGGGATGACACCGTCCGGCCCAGGCGTGTAGTCCTCGTGGAGGTTGATGTGCACCAGGGCACGGCGCCGCAGCCCGCGACGCCCAATGACAGCCGACGCCGATGTGCCGCCAAGACCCGCCGATTTAATTCATATAGAACCAAAATAAACACTAGCTTCTATGTTATACCATCTCCTATTCTCCTCATCTCTTTGCTCCAGTGGCAATTTTCTTCAAGATACAGTGAACAAAAATGGAAAACACTTCACTTCCTCCGGAGGATTCGACGTTCGCATCCTCCGCCTCCAACGTGCGCCACGCGCCAATCCACGTGTGTGAGACAACGACGGTTTGGGACCACCAAGCTTGCCTTATCGCTTTGGGTTACTCTTCTCCACACGTTTCCTTGTGTTCCCCTTCTTTCTTTTCTCTCTCTCACAAACATGGTTTCGCAAAAGAGCTTCACAGCACCATTGCCATGGAAAGCTCGGGCTGTTGCTCGGCTACCGTGCCGGCCACGCGCCTCCGTGGGATCCTCCTCGTTGTTGCTGCTGTCTAAGCCCTCTCTCCCTCCAAAAACCAATGCTACAAGCGGTATACAGCGGTATACCAATGCCGGTGTATATAGCATATGTGACCACCGTATGTAGCAACGACCGGCATACTCAGCGGCATATGTAGCAGCGGTGGCCGGCGTATGTAGCATATGTGACCATCGTATGTAGCAACAATGACCGGCGTACGCAGCGGCATATGTAGCAGCGGTGGCCGGTGTATGTAGCATATGTGACCACCGTATGTAGCAACGACCGGCGTACTCAGCGGCATATGTAGCAGCGGTGGCCGGCGTATGTAGCATATGTGACCACCGTATGTAGCAACGATCGGCGTACTCAGCGGCATATGTAGCAGCGGTGGCCGGCGTATGTAGCAGATGCGATCGCCGTATGTAGCAACGACCGGGGTCGGCCGACGTAAGCAGCATCATATGTAGGAGCGACAAGACAGGCGTATGTAGCAGACACAACCACCGTATGCAGCTGCGAACAACCACTGTATGTAGCAACGGGTCAGCCGGCGTCCGGAGTACGTGGCAGCCACACCGTATGTAGCAGCTGCGCCAAGCATATGTAGCAGCGGAGGGCGGCGCATGTAGCTGATGTGGCCACCATTTGTAGCAAGCAAACATACAGTGATGGGCTAACCTCCCAGCAGGTCGCCTGGTGTTTATAGCAGTAGCAATCGATGTTCATAGCATTAGTGGATGGCCTTGTAGCAAATGAGTTAGTGCACTGGCTACATCAGCAAGGGAGAGCTGGCAGTGGAGCGTGGCTTGCAGCAACCAAGCAACGGTGGGGTCTGCCTTGCAAGGGGCAGCGGCTTTTGGCATGCAGCCCGGCTCCTTGCTACATTGAGAGGGAGAGGACGGGAGAGGTGCAGGATGAACAAGCCAAAAGCCGCCGAAGAGAACGAAAAAACGTGATGGAGAAATCGAACGGAGGAGGAAACAGGAAGGTAAGGATAAGGAAGAAGGTCGGTGGGCCCACGGAATTACCGATAGTAGCTTTTGATTTTCAGCCACCGAGGGACACGTGTCGGCTCCGGAAGGCGGAGGTTCCTGGACAGAAAATCCTCCGGAGGACGCTCGGTCCTTCCCAACAAAAATTGACAATTAGTATGGACAGCAAGTTGACATGTAACCAATTAGAGAATAGAGATGTTGCATTCATCCGAAAAAGATGGGTCTTCATCATCAACAAAATTAGGTGCACTTAAAGACAGAGCCTCTGCAAACACAAAAGTCACATGATCAAAATGGCAAGTAATAAAACCAAGAAAGTGGAAAGTAAAACAAACATGGTTGAAGTCGGTTCCAACCTTCCAATTTTGTTGCTTATTGCATGTCCATGAAGTCGCTTGGAAGGGCGCCTACTTCCTTGGCCTTCTCCTTGACGAGCTCCCAGGCGTCCCGGACGTGCCTCATCTGCGTCATGGCTCCGCCCACGGCCATACGGATAACGAACTTGCTATCCACCACAAAGTGTGTCATGAAGGCCCGCCCGCTCGCGTTCACCGCCACGAGGAGCTTGCGGTTCAGGGCGTCCACCTCCTGGTCACCCTCGTACCGTGGGCGGAGGCGGAAGGTGACGAGGGAGAATCTCCTCGGCACCACCACCTCGAACCGTCGGTCGGCCCTCACCGTCCGCTCGAACCACTCGGCCATCTCGACATGCCTCCGTATATATGCCCGCATGCCTGCGGCGTAAGACCACCCACAGCTTCATGGCACGGAAAGGGCGTGACAGCGCGATCTGCCAGTCTTTGTAGTCGACCACCTCCGCACCTTCCTGGCTGACACCGTTGAGGTACTCCGGATTGCTCGACAGTGCGGAGGTAAGCATGGCCGGGCTGGCCACCCACAGGCAGCAGCAGTCCATGTTGGTGAGGAACCACTTGTGCGGGTTCATGCTCACCGAGTCGGCGAGCTCGGCGCCGTCGATGCAGTCCCGAAACTCCGGGCAGATCAGCGAGCTACCAGCGTAGGCGGCGTCGACGTGCAGCCACATGCCGTACCGTCGAGCCACCTCCCCGAGCTGGCGCACCGGGTCGACCGCGCCGAGCCCGGTCGTGCCAACGGTGCCGCACAGGTACAGCGGCACGAGCCCGCTGGCCACGTCGGCGTCCACCACGCTGCAGAGACTGTCGACGGCGAGGCCGTAGCCTGATGCCGCCGACGTCGGGATGACGCGGAAGTTGGACGGCGGAATGCCGATGATCCTCGCGCCCTTCTGGAAGGTGGAGTGGCTCTGGTCCGAGGCGTAGACCACCATCCTCAGGATGGCATCATGGCCGAGCCTGCTCAACGCGCGATCGCGCGCGGCCGCAAGCGTGCACACCACGGCTTCGCAGGTGCTTCCGTGCAGCACGCCACCGCCGCCGCCGGAGAAGAGGAAACGGTCCGGGAGGCCCACCAGCTTGCACATCCAGTCCACCACGACGCCCTCGAGCTCCGTTGCCGCCGGCGAGGCAGCCCACACGAAGGGCACAACGTTGAGACCGGTGGAGAGCATCTCGCCCGCGAACCCGGCCGTGCTCGCGTTCATCGGGTAGTAGGCGAAGAAGTTGGGGCTCTGCCAGTGTGTCAGCCCCGGGACGATGTGCCGCCGTACGTCCTCCAGTATCACGTCCACCGGATCACCGTGTTCTGGCGGCGCATCTGGCAGAAGCGTGCGGAGGCGCCCTGGCTCGGCGTCGGGCGGCCGCACAGGGTAGCTCTCGACGTCGCGGTAGTAGCCGCCAAGGAAGTCGATCACTGAGCGCGACTCTGCGGCGAATGTCTCAGGGTCCAGTGGCAATAGCGTGTCATGAGGTGGTGCGCTCCCCATTGCTAATGTCTGCTATAAACTCGCGCTCCTAGTTTGGGCAGGAGTCGGGACATGTGGGGTTGGACGTTTTGCAATGAAGCTGTGCGCCCCTCGTATGTGCATATATAGCTGTGAGTCCCGTGAGCCGAGCGATCATTCTTCTGTTTACCGCGCCAAGGGTCGATCCCAAGTACGAACACATTGGCCTACAAGCATATGCAGTGGTTGACAGGGTAGAAGAAGACAGTGATGGGTTGTCCACTTGTCATGATATGGTAGCTAGCCGTTCCGTAACGGACTTGAATTTGTCTAGATTCACATGTTTCTAGTCACGTTTTAGTGTATAGATATATGAGAATTTAGAAATCCAATCATTTATTTCCGATGGAGTTAATAGTATTATTTATCGGATACAGGTTTTGATGGTTATGCATCACGATCATGAAATCCTGGAGATTCAGAATTGATATTATCACCACATGCAGCTGTCTGTCTGTCTGAAAGAAATTTTACGGGGTTTTGATCCCTAGTCTGCTGAGAGATGCAACCATTCTCCATGGTTGGTTCCTACAACTTCTGATAGTACTACTAATATAAACCGATCAATTAATCAACAAAATTAATTCTTAGGATGGGGAGCACATGTACCCAATTTTTCTAGCCACATAAGCTTAACACAGATCATGATATTTAACATATGTTCAGTAAAAGTCTGGTTTGCTCCATTTGTACATTAATAAATTCTTTGAGTGTATCCTCCAAGATTTGGTCATGAATTCCTCTTGGTCTGGTCCTATGAAAACCCGATAGCAGAGCAAAATAAAATACTAGCGCCCGCCTCGCGTCGCCCCCTCCAGGCGACCGAGGGGGCCAACCCTAGCGTCCGCCGCCACCCACTCCCCTTCTTCTCTTCACCCACCTCGTCGCCCTCGGAGGGCCGCCGGCCTAAGGCGCGTGTGGATCCAGTGAAGGGGGCGGCGGGGATCTGTCTTGGTGGCTCTCGCGCGGCTAAAGGGAGGAACTCTCCTGCACTGGAGAGCCTCGGATCCGAGGCGGCGGCCTCACGCGGGTGGACGGCGTCGACGTGCGGAGGTCACAGGATCTGAAGAGGGCTGCTCCTTCCTGCGCTTCTCCTCCCCGGCCCTGGACCCTATTTTGGTGGCTGGTGGGTGCTGGAGGCAGGGCTAACCGGAGGAAAACCTTGGCCGACGGCGGCCACGATGTCGACGATGCGGTGGGCGCCGTTCTCCTTCCTAAGGCGACATGGAGGTGGAAGCATAGACCATTCAGGTGGCTGAGTCGGCACGCTTGATCCGTTCACCGGGAACCGGCCGGCGGTGTGGGGATCGCTGCGTCGGCATTAATAAAGGAGGTGGTCCTTGGGTTTCTTTCGTGTGAAGACGAAGATCGGCTTGATGTCCGCCCTCGTTGATCTGGACTGGAGAGGCGAGTTCCGGAAGGCTTCGCCATTGAACTCCCATGGGCGTATCATTCCTGGAGATTGCTGGATCGGAAGGTATTCGGTCGTGCGCTCCTTGTTTTTCCGGCCATTTGGTTTCAGCGGGAGCGTTGAGAAGCTCTGTTGTTTGTTCCCACCAAGCTCCATTCAACGAGCCATGGTGAAGTCAGATGCGGAGAATGTCAGGAAAATGGAAATATGAGAATAGCGATGGTGATTTTAGTTTTTATGGTGACAGAGAACTGGCTGAGTGATCTGTGACTCGTAGAAGCGACTGTTGGTGCAGGAAGACAACACAGAAGGAGTTCCCTGTATTACCTTGCAGGGTGAAAATCCAAGGTCTGGCCTTAACTGGTTGTGCCTGGCAATGACCTTGTTGAAGGCATTGTTTTGCGAGCGAGGACTTTCTCTAGATGAAAACCTATGATCTTTGATTAGGCAACGACGGCGCTTGGGCACTGTTTCCTTCTTAAAGGCGTTGTTATTGGAGTGGAGGACTACTTGTGTTGTTCTGATGGTGCCAGTGTCGTTGCTTTGAGGAATAGTTCTTTGTAGCGGGACTTTTTCTTTTTTGTAATTCTTCTTTCTTTTTTCTGGGCTGTGTGCATCCGCAGGGCCGCTAGGGCATGCTTGTTGCAGAGGCTGGGTGTAATTGGTATCCCTATGATATTAATATATACTCTTTTCTATGGTGACCCAACATACCAGTGCATGTTGTAGTATACTATAGTCGTGGACATAACACTCACGGAGCACCATTCCGCAAATATTACATCCTTAGAGTGGTACAACAGAAACAAAGCGGGTCCACAACATACATTATTATTACAACCAGAAATTACATGAAGACTTCGAGATCCTCCTAGGTCCATAGAGGTATCCCGATGACTCAGGGATAAACTATAATAACTCTGAGAACAAGATAAATAAGCAAACTAAACTTTAAGGTTTATACGAGATTTAATATATATAGAGGATAGAGATCTATGCTACTGGACTTGATCACTATATGTGATACATCTACTCTTGAGATACTTCGTTTCTCCATTCCATAGATGTTTTCGTAATTGTTCCCTTCGACGCTTTCGGATACTTCTGGTTCTTCATAGCGGAATTCTTCTTGGTCTTCAATTGGATATAGTATTTCCTCTTCCTGACCGTTAATGTCTTCAGAATCTAGCAAGGGTTAAGAAGATACGTTGAGTACGAGCATACTCAGCAAGTTCACTAAAAAGGAGTGTTTGATGCACTATATCTACAGCCACAGACCATAGGTCGTAGGCAATGAAGGTTTCTGTAAACATTTCTTCAAAGGTTGCTTTTATTCTGAAAAGCTATGTCCGTCAGCCTTCACAGGTTTACCAGAACTTTCATGAAGTTCCTTTCCTGCAGCGTTCGCAGCTCCTTCCCGGAACAGGGAGTAACAAGTTATAGTTCTTACACTCTATAAATGTGCGTTACTTTACCCATGAGAGATCAAATCCTTGTTGCATAACCGGGGGAATCTTTCCCATCCAAACTTCCTATGGTGTGGGGCCCAATAGATGATCCAAGCCAATCAATGTCGTTCTACGCGACCCCGCATACAGCGCAATTGTTGTATGCCCAGACTCAAGGTAGACCTTTCCCCGTATAAAACGGCTATACCTTAGTCGGATACACACAACAACCATTAACACTAGAAATCTGTCTTTTGTAAGCCTAGATCCACGGTAGACCTTTCCCCGTATAAAACGGCTATACCCATGATCTGCAACTTACAAAATGCCCAGAACGTGTCCAATGCATGTGAAAGGGAGCCGATCCAGCTGACTTCTCCGTCCCACTCCAAATCTCATGGTTAACGTGTAATATAGGGCGCGAGAATCACTGGCGATATTGGTTGTTAAGTCCTAGATGATATATTCATGTGCAGTGGTATTCCAACTGCCAGATAAAATAGATTAGCTGATCACCCTGGATCAGTAACCAATAGTTCACTTTAATTATGAAAATAGTGTTTTCGACCTTTTTTGAAATGCAGGTGATGACAACACTAGATTTGCAAAATACTTTACAGAAAATAATCAAAGGACATGAGCAAGTGTAAAAAATGCTATAAAGTTGATTATTTACACCTGGATAGTATCCTAAATTATCATTATGGGTTTAGACTATTTAGAGCTAAAAGATTGTATTTTGAATATGATTATTTCTTACTTAGAAAATAGTTTTAAATAATTAACAAAACATCTATCTCATTTTTAATAATTTAGATAATTGAAGATATATGATCTAAGAATTTTAAGATGTTCTTGGAATAATATATTTAGTTTTTTCCTAGTAAATATTCTTACTTAAAGTTTTAGAATTGAATTTTTTATGTATTATCTTTATTTTTTTATAAAATTTCTCAATTATTTAATGTCTTTAAATATTTGTTTTAAGTTTTATTTATAAATTTTTTTAAGTTAGTATTTAATGAGATAAGAGATTTCTTTTTATGTATAAAAATGATTTTTATTTATTTTTAGGAAATTTTCTAAATTTACTAAATTTCATTTAATATTTAAGAGTGTTAATATTTAGTTGCATTTTATTTCACTCTAATAAGTAGCATTATAATTTTCTTAGGTAGATATTAACTTAATAAACATTTTGATGTATAAAAAATATTTTTAGGATTTTTCTACATTTTTTAGAGCTTAAACATTTACAAGGGTATTTTGGTAATTAATTTATTAAAGCTTCTTATGCCTTTTATTTTTCTAGCTTGTTTGGTTGGTAACACGACTGGCCCGGCCCAGCCAGGTCTGGCTCGGGGTCAACACGACCCATGCTCACTCACCCCTCTCATATCACTCTCCTGGGAACAATCGCGAGCTCTCCATGGCAGCGCTCCCTATCGCCGCTTGAAAAATTCCGACTAACACCGGTCGTTGCGGCCACCGCCGCCAGCTACCATAGACCCGCCGATCTCAGGCCTACCCTTCCATCCAATTCAATTTGCATATGGTGCCCTATTGAACTCGCCCCTTTGATTATCTGGTTCTAGGGTTCTCGCCGCTCATGGCTTTAGAGCTTGATGGCGACCTTGTGGATTTATGGTGTGGACCTGGTGATGCGGAGAAGGTCGGGTGGTGGTGTTTTGGTGGTCATTGGTCACAGCTACTTGAGGTGATGAGCTAGTGGAGCCAATTGTTGTAGGTTGCAGCTTGGCGCGGGGCTAGCACTCGGTGCTCCCTGTGCTGTTGTGCCGCTGCTCGGTTTAGGGTTACCTTTGCCTCATCTTTGGTGAGTGGTAGCTTGCTAAAGGTAGGTGATCCTTAATTCATCCCTCTCTCATAGTTTTACTCCTCCTTCTTTCTCTATGTCAAAACCTAGGGTTCCTCTCTCGGGTTCATATGCATATTACAGTAGCTTTGCTACTGAACTTGCCTAGCAAGTTTGATTTTAAAATTTACTTATATAGATTGAGTAGTGGATGGTATTGGACCGTGATCACATGATGATAATGACAACTAGTAAATGATGTAGCTAAAAGCACAAGTGGCATGTGTTTCAACCTAGTGCTTCTAAGTTGAATTGCCACCTAATTTCAGTAGAGAAACTATTGGAGTTATTACTGTTACCCTTGATAGTAGATATACAAGATATGTTGCTCCACTATAAAGCGATGTTTCTGTTTGAATGAATTTCTTATCCCAGAAATGTGTGGTTTGCTATGGTTCTATCCCTGAACAAATTATCTTTATTGAGTGGTTATCTGAACCTCACTTGCCAATACCGCGGATGGAGTTTGTTATTGGATAAAAATTATCTAGTCTATGAATGAGTTTCCTATACTGCTGGATTATGGGATGATGGTTGTGACTTTGTTACTGATTTGTAACTTGGGAAAAGGATCTGACTTCATGTCCTTGTTGATAGTAAAATAGTGTATACCTTGGTTTCCAAGATTCTTTTACTAGGAAAATGATAAATCTGTTTTAGCTGGAATTACTACGTGGTTATTTAATGTAGGGATTTCTATTTTCGTGCCCCTAGTTCGTTAGCTGTACTCACTTTTCCCCAGCCGCTTAGTTTTTTCTCACTTTTGTCCATCTCCTATTATGGAACCCTCACATCGGTCTGAAACTCGCTCTCCGTCGGGTCCCGTTAGTGGACCCTCACCGTTATGTGCTGACAAGTGGGGCCGCATTCAGGTGGATCCCGTAGTGGACCCTCGCTGTTACATGTTGACAAGTAGGACTCACCCTCGTTGCATGATGACAGGTGGGGCCACGTTCAGTCGGGTCCCGTACTAGGACCCCCCATGGTGTTGGGCTGGCTTGTTGGAAACGCGTTTTGGGGGATGTGGTGTGGGACCATGTGGGGCGCGTATGGTAGTTACGTGCATCATGTTGCCTAAATTGGAAGATTTCTTTTTTGTTATTTTTATGATTGGCCTTTTTAAGAGCACCTTTTCCCCTTTATGTCGCTAACAGTTGTTATTTTTGCCCAAAAAGGCTACGAATCTAGAGCAGCTTCTCTCTTCATTCATGGTTCCTTTTGGCCCTCGTATTTTCCCAATCTGGCAGCAAATCTAACCATCCCATAAATATGTAGATGAATAGAGCATATGTAGATAAAGCAGGTAATAAAGGATTATATAGTATGATACTTAAACCAGGTTCGACAATTAGGCTGCTCAGCAGCAGCAACAGCTTACAAGTTCAACACAGACAACAAAACAAAAGAAGCTGCTTTACAGCAGCAGCATCAGCATAGGATCAGTGGCCCCTCATGGCCTGCGCTAGGAGGGCCTCCACCTCCTCCCTGTGGCGCTTCCTCCACTTCCTGCTGCCCAGTCCCTTGACCTTGGACGCCTTGGGCTTGATCGGGGGCATGCGACCCTCCTAGATGGTCACCTTCTGGAGGTTGCGGAGGTGAAAACCGAGCGTCTTGTGCTAGGCTCTGAAGGCGTTGGCGTTCTTTGACGGGCCGCAGGTCTTCACGTCCTCGGCATGCATCACGAGGGAGTTGAAGTCGGTGGCGAGGCTCCTGGTGCAGAAGGGGAACCTATAGACGTCGCTGGTGAAGAAGCCGTTGAACTGGACGGACTTCATCTTCCTCAGCACCTGACAAGTCTTGGTGTCCATGGACTCATCGTTGCTGCAGACGTCGCTGCTATCCACCTATTACAAAAAACAGTAGCGTGCAATAAGGACATGATTGAGATACCGTGATTATCGGGATTGATTACTTGCATAAATTAACCGATTGAGATCCCCTGATTATTCCCCAATCCCCAAATCTCAAACCAAATCGAATACTGATCCCAACTACAGATAGGTGCTAGTATTGATCCCAACTACAGATCGGTGCTAGTACTGATCACAACCTCATATCGGTGCTAGTACTGATCCCAACTAGGGGCATTCATCAAAATACAAGATCTAACACAAGAGGATTAGCTACTGTAAAAATAACTAGCATCCACCGATGATCCGAGCCCTAATAACACACGATCTAGCATCCAATGATGGGAATGGGGGAATGATGTCTACACACTTCTATTCTCGTAGACAGTTGTTGGGCCTCCAAGTGCATAGGTTTGTAGAACAACAGCAAGTTTCCCTTAAGTGGATCACCCAAGGTTTATCGAACTCAGGGAGGAAGTGGTCAAAGGTATTCCCTCTCAAGCAACCCTGCAATCAAGATACAAGAAGTCTCTTGTGTCCCCAACACACCTAATACACTTGTCAGGTGTATAGGTGCACTAGTTCGGTGAAGAGATTGTGAAATACAAGTGGTAACAGTGCCAGAAAATAGCTTCTGACTTGTTGTTGATGTGGGGTAACGCGTGTGAGTGCCAGAAAAGAGATGATGGCACGGAGGAACAGACTAAAGGCAAACTGATGGAAGTAAGCAAACATGCAACAGATCTAGTAGCAAACGGTGTTTCAATGCTTAGAAACAAGGCCTAGGGATCATACTTTCACTAGTGAACACTCTCTCATATAAATATACTCTCTTCATGATACTACTCTTAACTACTCTCCGGTTGGACACTCAAATCCAAGGTAGGGCTATAACAGCACACCTCAAAGTCCGCCTTCCCCAATTTAGATAACCCCACACTGTCACCTTGAGCGCTAGATGGTTCCAACAAACACCACAATTTCATAGAGACATCCAACTCCAAATATAACTCATAACAAATATTCAATCTAGCCAAAGTACCACACACGGTATGCACGCTATCACTTTCACACACGTGGGGAAAAGCATATATCTATTAAAGCACAAAGAGTATTTATGTAGACTCAAACCTAAGTGCCACCATGGCGCGCACGCTGTAACTTTCACACGCTTGGAGAGAGCAGAGATCTATTGAAGCACTTGAGTAGCAAGGTAGATCTACTTGATTACAAAGCTAATGACCACAAGATCATGCATAGAGAGAGAGATGAACAAATAGCTACCGGTAGAGCCCTTAGCCCTGAGGAAGAACTACTCCCTCCTCGTCATGGTAATCAACAACAGTGATGAAGATGGTGGTGGAGATCGACGGAGATGGCTCCGGGGGCACTTGCTGTTGGAGATATGCCCAAGAGGCAATAATAAAGTGGTTATTATCATATCTTCACACTTATGATAAAGGTTTACATACCATGCTATAATTGTATTAATCGGAAACATTAATACTTGTGTGATTTGTAAACTAAAATAAGAGTCCCTAGTATAGCCTCTTGTTAAACTAGCTTGTTGGTTAATATATGATCATGGTTTCCTGATCATGAACATAGAGATGTTATTAACAACAGGATCATATCATTAGGAGAATGATATGGTGGACATACTCCTATAGATAAGCGTAGCATAAAGATCAAGTCATTTCAATAGTTCAAATTGCTATATGCTTTCTGATACATAGTAACCTAATTCCTTCGACCATGAGATCATGCATATCACCTTTACCGGATGGATGCTTTGATGACATCAAACACCACACCGTAACAGGGTGGCTATAAAAGTGGCATTGAGTGTTCGGAAAGTATTGGTTGAAACACATGGATCAAGAGTGGGATTTGTCCATCCATATGACGGATAGATATACTCTGGGCCCTCTCGGTGAAATGTCATCCAATTAGCTTGCAAGCATGTGACTGGGTCACAAGGGATCACATATCACGGGAACGAGAAAAGAGTACTTATCAGTAACGAGGTTGAACTAGGTATGCAGAGATACCGACGATCATAACCTCGGATAAGTAAACTATCGTGAGACAAAGGGAAATTGGTATCGTATGTAAGTGGTTCATTCGATCGCAAAGTAATCGTAGAAATATGTGGGAGCCATATGAATTTCCAGATTCCTCTATTGGTTATTGTTCGGAGAAGTGTCTCGATCATGTCCGCATAATTCACGAACCGTAGGGAGACACACTTAAGGATTCGACGTTGTTTGAGTAGTTATGGTATTATGAGAAAGAGACCGAATGTTGTTCGGAGTCTCGGATGGGATCCGGGATATCACGAGGTGATCCGGAATGGTCCGGAGAATAAGATTCATATAAGGAAAGTCCCGTTTCGGAGTTCGGGAATGATTCCGGTGTTTTCATCGGGAATGTTCTAGAAGGTTCCGGATTGTCCGGCACTCCGGGGGGGGAGGGGTACATGAATGTGTCATTACATTTTGGAATGATTGCATCATGTACTAAGTGTTCTTGCTGTCCCAAATAAAGGATTAAATTGAATCCTAAAACAGAAAAGTCAAATGTCCAGTTTGAAAGTCAAACGGCTAAAACAAGAAACTGTGGGAAACAAGCAAGAGGAGTTGGAATCGACTTGGAGGAGGAGTTTCTCTCCTCCAAGCCGGCGGCCAGCCCTAGGCCGAGTTGGGGAGGGACTCCCTCCCTCCCCTGGCGCGCCAAGACCCTCCCATCTATATAAGGAGGGGCAGGGCTCCCCTCCTAGGACACACAAGTTCCTATCTTCTACCTCCGGTTTAGAGCCGTTTTGGTTTAGAGCTTCTAATTGCTTTAGCCAGCGGTTTAGAGCCTTCTAATTGGTTTAGAGCCTTCTAATTGGTGTGTCTAATTACTAGACCACTAATAGCCTCTCTCATAAGCTCCACCATACTCGCACCGGCTTAAGGCGAAGCCCTGCGGGATTTCCCCTCTACTTCCGGTACCACGCCGTTGTGCTGCCGGAATCGCGAGGAGAGTGCTACAACCTCCGCTGCCTGCTGGAACAAGGGAGAGGAAGGTCTTCGTCGAGTACCGAACGTGTGACCGACTGCGGGAGCGCTGCCGGAACGTGGCGCCGGAAGGATCGTCTACGCGATCTTGAGATCGGAAAGAGTATGACTACATCACCCACGAGAATCTGCTCTCGTTAACCGCTTTGGAATCTTCGAGGGTAAGTTATTCCATCGACTCGTTGCTACAATCTAGTAGATAGATCTTGGCTTGTTTGTTTGTATGCGATAGAAAATTTTTGTTTTCCATGCTACGAACCCCAACAGTGGTATCAGAGCCGTGTCTATATGTAGATCTGTTGCACGAGTAGAACACAATGGTCATTGTGGGCGTTGATGCTTTTATTGTCGATTGCTTCTTGTGTACTTTGCATCTTGCGGTATGTTGGGATGAAGCGGCCCGGGCTAACCTTACATGACATCGTTCATGAGACTTGCTCCACGCTTGACATGCAACTTGTATTGCATAAGTGGCTTTGCGGGTGCCTGTTTCTCCTAGCATAGTTAAGATCCAATTTACAACGGGTGATTAACAATACTAGTATCAATGTTGTGGTTCTTGTTCGTAAGTTAGAACGACACTTATTAAAAGCCCCAAACCACGTAAAACATGCAAAGAAAGTAGAGGCGTCTAACTTTGTTTTGCAGGGGTGTGCAGTGATGTGATATGGCCATGATTGTGATTATATATGATGTATGCAATGTTTCTTATTGTAAGTCAGCAACCGGCAGGAGCCATATGGTTGTCTTTAAATTCTGTTAAGACCCGCATGTCTATTCAAAGTAGTTGTAATAGTTGAAGCCGGTGGACGACAACCATGGACAAGCATTATTGACCTTGATGCAATGTCGGTGATGATGGAGATCATGTTCGTGCTAGAAGATGCAGATCGGAAGCACAAAGAAGAAAGGCCATATCATATCACATATTATGAATTGCATGTGATGTTAATCCTTTATGCATCTTGTATTGCTTAGTAGACGACGGTAGCATTATAAGATGATCCCTCATGCACATAAATTTCAAGTTCTAAAGTGTTCACCCTTAGTATGCACCGTTGCCAAAGCTTGCTGCTTCGAAGCACCACGTGATGATCGGGTGTCTTTGATTCCGCGGGTGAATACAACGTAAGCAAGCCAGATTTGCTTATGCGGTAGCTAAGGTTTGATCTTGACGAGCCTAGCATGTACAGACATGGTCTCAGGAACACGAATCACCGAAAGGTAGAGCATGAGTCATATAGTAGATATGATGAACATGTTGATTGTTCGCCATTGAAGCTATATCAACTCTCATGATGATCGGTTTTGATGTGGTGGATTTGGTTCGTGTGATCACTAAAACAATGTGAGGGATATTGTTTTGAGTGGGAGTTCACCTAGATTAATTTAATTATTAATTAGAACTCAATTTATCATAAACTAAATCAAAGTGAATTTGCATAGTTGTTGTAGTCATTGGCATCCGTTTACCACCTTGCGCTTAGTTATAATTGAGA
Source organism: Avena sativa (assembly GCA_916181665.1). Lineage (NCBI taxonomy): Eukaryota > Viridiplantae > Streptophyta > Magnoliopsida > Poales > Poaceae > Avena > Avena sativa. The sequence continues at coordinate 54,707,142 of OV702284.1, read as the reverse complement.
TAATAGAACTATAGAATTCTGGTTAGTTACTTTACGAACTGGTATCGTATTGTTTTTAAGTGTTAATCTAAAGTTTAAAAGTCCTATTGCAAACTTTCAGTAAGTTCCGGTTACTCCATGAAGTTTAATAATTAGTATTAAATCAAGAGTAACAATTCCAAGTGTTAGTATATAAGTATCATGTTTGTCTCCATGATTCTTGATATTCAAAGGATTCTCCTAATATCAAGGTTATCTAAGGATCTGAAAGAATTGTTTCAGAAACCATATTTGTGGAAGATATTGTGATATCTGAAACGAAGTATTGGTTACAACATGATAGAGTATAATATGGCAAAAGTCATGTTCTCATATTTGATGAGAATTTGCAAAAGGTTGGAGACACTAGTTGTCCTAATCGTCCAAAAAGATTTGGAGAGCAACATTATACTCATGATTCACCGTTATAAGATAAAAGTAGCTTGATCATGGATAAATCCATGATGAGGGTGAATATTTGATGTAGGTAAAATGTTTACTACACCAAGAGATTACTAATGAAAGGAATTTGAAAGAACACCAAACATTTGATGATGGTGATCTACTTCAAAGTGCAAGTCCAAAGACATTGGTATTTAACTATACACGCTTTGGACTATATGTCATATGTATGACTCCACTATTGATGTTGATAGATTCTTTCAAACTGAAAAGGAAATACTGAAAGAGAATCTCATAAATATATGGCAGAAAAGAAAAGACTAGAATCGTTCAGTTTAAGTATATAGATGATATACATGTTATGGCTATATTCTTTGCTTGTTAAACAATGTGGTTCTTAAGTATTTGATACTGAATTTGTTGGTGTGAATCGTCATACGAAACAACACAATTCATGAACTACAATGGCCTAAGTAACTAGCAAAAGAATATGTGATGATGTTCATCGAGAACAAAATAAAGGGTTATTGTGTTGCTTGTTAAACATCAAAGCTTGCCTTCAAAGATTTGTTTTATCAGGTATTATGAGAACAAAAGGATTGTTCAAATAATTGCCGTAATCCATAAAAGATGGATGATTCGCAAATCTCGTTGGAGACATCACATCCATAAAACTAGTGCTAAAAATGTCGAAAGACAAATTGATTGAAAGATCACTTAGGAAGTGACATCGCCGTTTAAATTATATTTGAAAGAAAACATGAAGAAATTCCATGTTGATGGAATTTTGGAGTCTTCTGATTTTTGATCAAATGACGCTTGTGAAACTTTCCTAGAGATAATTAAAACTTCGTTCATAGGCCAAAAGGGAATGAATGACTAGCTTATTGGAACTTGTACATATTGTTGTATGAAATCCATTATGTGTAGTCAAGAGCGATGGATTTCAACTTCATATGCTTTCTCCGAAAAATTTGAGTGAATATATAAATATTTACTTAATAAGGATGAAGTATGAAACATTTGAAAAGTTCAAAGACTTTCAAGATGAAGTGCAAAATCATTGTAACAAGAATATAAACAGTTTATGATAAAGATCATAAAGGAAGATATTTGAGTTACAAGTTTAGCATAATACCTAAGATTTAAGGAATCGTTCCGTGGATTTGCATTTCCCGAAACACCATAAGAGTATGGAGCGTTCGAGATATGTAATTAAACCTTGTTTGACATGGTAAGATCAAAGGTATAATTCATAAAACTGCCATTGTATTTTAAAGATTAAAAGCTTTAGAGATTACCGTTTTTCCACTGAAAAGAGCTTCATCATAATCCGTTGAAATGACACCATATAAAGTTATGGTTTGGGATAAAACCCAAGTTGTCCTTTCTTAAACATTGGTATGCTATGCATAAGAAAGATGTGTGCAACCAAAGTCGGATGAACCTGTCTTTGTATAAACTGTTCCTCCATAAAACACCGGAGACAAAAGTGTTTGTTGCTTAGAACGTCAAGTTTCTTTGAGAAGAAATTTTTCGTGAAAAGTTAAGTGGGAGGACATTAGAACTTTGATAAGGTTAAAAGAACCTTAGCTGTATGTGCAGAGTTGCGCAGCGCCGAAAAGTGTTCCGGAGGCGGCAACAATGCTCATGGCTCACGTGCCTCAAAGGTTGTGGTCACGGAGATCTAAGTTCCTATTGAAACAAGTAGATCGGGTAAACAATCAAATACCAAGATTTGAGGGTTGAATCATTATTTGAGAATAATGAACCGACTACATGCAAAGAAGCGATGATGGGCCCTGACTCCGTCAAATGGCTTGAAGCCATAAAATCCGTGATAGTTCCATACACGAGAAATCAAGTTTTGAACTTGAAGGACCCTCGAGAAAGGTGTAAGACCTTACAGTTGTGTCTGGATCTATAAAGAAATAGACATGGATGTTTTACATCTATGAAATAGTCGACATGTTGAGAAAGAGTTCACAACAATGTTCAAAGGTTGACTATGACAAGATTTGATCTGTCATAGTGATATTTAGTCTAGATGGATTAATGTAGCAACCACTACATATAATTTGTTATATGGTAGTTGAATAAACAAAACAAATTCTTCTAATAGAATCGTTACCTAGGACATGTGCATAACACGGTCCATAGGGTTTTGTTAATTCAAAAGGATGCTAAAAGTATATGCAAACTTCAATGGTTAAAGTGAGCATCGCGGAGTTGGAATCTTCACTGTGATGAAGCTGTTAAAGGAGTTTAAAAGTTCATCAGAGACGATGGAGATGCTTGCATTTGCAAGAAATTAAGTGGGAGCACTAAGACATGTTTCTAATATGTTATGTGGAAGACATATTGTTGATTGGAAATAATGTATCTTTTATTAACACATATTAAGAATTTCATCTCGATGAAAGACTTGGGCAAAACCCAAATATTTGGCATCAATAGACGCTAATATGGTTGTGCCAGAAGTACATTGACAAGATATTGAATGAGTTCAATATAGAAACTACAAGAGAGGTTCTTGTCGCACAGAAAGGATTGAATGAGTTCAATGTTGATGATATATTCAAGTGTATTGACATTTGGTAAAGTGAAACAAATAATCAAGTATAGATTGATACTTGATGTATGAAATCACAAAGAGTATTTATATCAATCATACTGTGATATGTACAAATCCAGATATGTCCTATGCTCTAAAAGTTGTGAGCGTATACCATAATGATTCGTAAGATGATCATTGGACAATAGTAAGGATATTCTTATGATCTTTTGGAAGAACTAAGAGTATATTATTTGTAGAAGTGACAAATAGATGGTTAGTTCATTGTAAAAGTACTACATTGATACTAGCTTTGTCACAAAGTACAAATTAAGTTTATCTCAATCTAAACTAAGGGTGGCACAATATAATGGAAAGTAAGTTCCATAATGGATTTGGATGAGTTCCAAAGTTAAGACATTGTGACAGATACTACAACAAAAGGCTAAGTATATGACTGCTGTTTTAGCAGCAAAAGAGGGCATTTGTGTCAAGTAGTTTGTTATCAAACTAGGTGTAGTTCACAGTGGGATAATACTATGAAGATATATTGTGCGACAATATTATCAACATGTTTTAACCCCAAAGAGCTAAAGGTCACACCAAAAGACCAAATTTATACAAAGCCATCTCATTAGAGAATGAGTGATGCGTAGAGACGCAAAAACATGCAATCACACACGGACCTGGAAGTGTCAGATCCGGAGATCAGTTGACCACTAGCAATCATGTACATACAACACCGGAAAGCCATAGGTGTTGAATACACAAAGATTTGAAACTAGATTATTGACTCTAGTGCAAGTGGGAGACTGTTGGAGATATGCCCAAGAGGCAATAATAAAGTGGTTATTATCATATCTTCACACTTATGATAAAGGTTTACATACCATGCTATAATTGTATTAATCGGAAACATTAATACTTGTGTGATTTGTAAACTAAAATAAGAGTCCCTAGTATAGCCTCTTGTTAAACTAGCTTGTTGGTTAATATATGATCATGGTTTCCTGATCATGAACATAGAGATGTTATTAACAACAGGATCATATCATTAGGAGAATGATATGGTGGACATACTCCTATAGATAAGCGTAGCATAAAGATCAAGTCATTTCAATAGTTCAAATTGCTATATGCTTTCTGATACATAGTAACCTAATTCCTTCGACCATGAGATCATGCATATCACCTTTACCGGATGGATGCTTTGATGACATCAAACACCACACCGTAACAGGGTGGCTATAAAAGTGGCATTGAGTGTTCGGAAAGTATTGGTTGAAACACATGGATCAAGAGTGGGATTTGTCCATCCATATGACGGATAGATATACTCTGGGCCCTCTCGGTGAAATGTCATCCAATTAGCTTGCAAGCATGTGACTGGGTCACAAGGGATCACATATCACGGGAACGAGAAAAGAGTACTTATCAGTAACGAGGTTGAACTAGGTATGCAGAGATACCGACGATCATAACCTCGGATAAGTAAACTATCGTGAGACAAAGGGAAATTGGTATCGTATGTAAGTGGTTCATTCGATCGCAAAGTAATCGTAGAAATATGTGGGAGCCATATGAATTTCCAGATTCCTCTATTGGTTATTGTTCGGAGAAGTGTCTCGATCATGTCCGCATAATTCACGAACCGTAGGGAGACACACTTAAGGATTCGACGTTGTTTGAGTAGTTATGGTATTATGAGAAAGAGACCGAATGTTGTTTGGAGTCTCGGATGGGATCCGGGATATCACGAGGTGATCCGGAATGGTCCGGAGAATAAGATTCATATAAGGAAAGTCCCGTTTCGGAGTTCGGGAATGATTCCGGTGTTTTCATCGGGAATGTTCTAGAAGGTTCCGGATTGTCCGGCACTCCGGGGGGGGAGGGGTACATGAATGTGTCATTACATTTTGGAATGATTGCATCATGTACTAAGTGTTCTTGCTGTCCCAAATAAAGGATTAAATTGAATCCTAAAACAGAAAAGTCAAATGTCCAGTTTGAAAGTCAAACGGCTAAAACAAGAAACTGTGGGAAACAAGCAAGAGGAGTTGGAATCGACTTGGAGGAGGAGTTTCTCTCCTCCAAGCCGGCGGCCAGCCCTAGGCCGAGTTGGGGAGGGACTCCCTCCCTCCCCTGGCGCGCCAAGACCCTCCCATCTATATAAGGAGGGGCAGGGCTCCCCTCCTAGGACACACAAGTTCCTATCTTCTACCTCCGGTTTAGAGCCGTTTTGGTTTAGAGCTTCTAATTGCTTTAGCCAGCGGTTTAGAGCCTTCTAATTGGTTTAGAGCCTTCTAATTGGTGTGTCTAATTACTAGACCACTAATAGCCTCTCTCATAAGCTCCACCATACTCGCACCGGCTTAAGGCGAAGCCCTGCGGGATTTCCCCTCTACTTCCGGTACCACGCCGTTGTGCTGCCGGAATCGCGAGGAGAGTGCTACAACCTCCGCTGCCTGCTGGAACAAGGGAGAGGAAGGTCTTCGTCGAGTACCGAACGTGTGACCGACTGCGGGAGCGCTGCCGGAACGTGGCGCCGGAAGGATCGTCTACGCGATCTTGAGATCGGAAAGAGTACGACTACATCACCCACGAGAATCTGCTCTCGTTAACCGCTTTGGAATCTTCGAGGGTAAGTTATTCCATCGACTCGTTGCTACAATCTAGTAGATAGATCTTGGCTTGTTTGTTTGTATGCGATAGAAAATTTTTGTTTTCCATGCTACGAACCCCAACACTTGCCTGTCCCGGCAGGGTGTCGGAACAGAGACTTTCTGTCCCCTGAATCTCCCCTTCGGTGGTGGCGGCGCAGCAGAGGTTTTCGTGGATTTCCGCTGGATGTCCTAGGGGTTTTGGGTCAGAGGCTTCTTATAGGCGCAGGAGTCAAGGTCGGTGGGGGTCCAGGGGGCCCACACCCCCTGTAGGCGCCTCTAGGGCTTGCTCGTGCCTAGGAGGGTGTGGCCACCCTGTGGCCCTCCTCCGTCTCTACTTCGTGGTTCTGTGTTGCTCCGGAAAAAATAATGACTTTGGCTTTTGTCTCGTCTAATTCCGAGAATATTGATTTTCTGCCTTTCTGGAACCAAAAACAGAAGAAAACAGGCAACTGGCACTGTGGCAACTTGTTAATAGGTTAGTTCCAGAAAAGATATAAAAACACCCCAAAATATAGACAAAGCAAAGCAAAGTAGATACAAAACAATCATGGAGCATCAAAAATTATAGATACGTTTCCGACGTATCAGGGAAGAACAAAGGAAGGGGGGAAACCCTAGTTACCTCCGACCATGGGTCGGCTAAGCTGGTGTCGAAGGGGTTCTCCGGCCTGATGTAATCGTTGTCCCCGTAGGAGTCCTAGCCGTGCGGGATCTGTAGGAGAACGGCGGGGGCCTGTACGGGGATGGGGGCCTCCTCGCAGGCGGCTACGGAGGAAGTGGGGACAGGGGTCTGGACAGGGATGGCGGCTCCCTTCAATGCCTCGATGGGTGCTAGTACGGGGACGGGGGCCTCCTCGTTGGTCACCTTGGAGGCGATGATGGCCACCGCGCCGTTCTTCTCCATCGTCGGCGTGGTTGGGGTTTTCTTGGGGGTTTGCAAAAGGTGATGGGATAGTGGAGATGGTTGCTTGAGTGAGTGAGCGAGTGAGTGATGAGTGAGAGTGAGGAGGCCTCTATAAAGGTGAAGGGAGGAGATGTTTCGTTGCACCACCGTGCACCGCATAACAGCGTGCGCTACTGCACCGCGCATGGCCACACGCGTCCGCTACCGCCCCGTGCACCGCGACACGTGTACTATGCATCACGTTTTCCCCCTCGTGTCTAACCTTGGCCACTTAGTTGTGCTCAGTTATACCCTCGAGTGTAGCACTGGCAGTTTGGTTGTACTCAGTTTTGCCCTCCAGTACTAACACTAACGTGTGCAATATACTCACTTTTACTCTCCGGTGGCTGGTCAACAGAGAGTCAACAAATGGGTTTTAGCTAGCTAATTGAGTCATTTGATGCACAACAAATTCAAAAAGATCAAAACATAGTGGCATCTACCCAGGGAGTCTTATTATGTGACCTGCCACCATAAGAAATGTATATAAATCAAGTTTTAACCTAAGTCACCACTTCTCAAATCACCTACTATCTATAAAGGTTCATGGCGTTCTACTCAAGCTCCCCAAAACATCCCTCCCCAAAACATAATTTGTCTAAATGAGGCAATAATTGTCAAACTGGTGTATATTTGAATTTCAAATAGTTTGATGTGTGCCAATATGTATTTTATTGTATAAAAGAAGCATTTTCTATTTTTTAAATCTCTTTTTGTTTTATATTTGAACCCCCTTGTCAGTTTTGCCCTTGGTTTTTAAGTTCTACTCAGTTTTACCCTCCCTCTTAGTGATAAACTCTCTCACCAGTGCTCATCTTGGCTGCTACGCTCTGATTGGTCGAGATAGTTGTCACACGGATCGTACCCACCAACCGTTAATCCTCTGTGATCTAGCGGACAGGATAACCCCTGTATCCGTCGGGGGGCACCCTCTATCCATGCAAAATAACGAGTTTGCCACCGATGCTTTAACTCCATAAACAAATGATTTTGAATATAATTTGAAGGGAAAGTGTTCAAAGGTGTATAATTTTTGCATTATATTTCACTCCATGTCCTAAGTGCGATTTCAAAGAGTTCAAAGGTGTATAATTTTTTCGATATGCAAGTTTATGCATTACATCCCTACATTCTATGAAAATGATAATATCTCAAGATTTTCTTAGCACACCATTATCACGTATTAAGTGCGATTTCATATTGTTCAAAGGTAAACACCCTTTTCCTTTACATTAAGAGTTGTATAATTTTTCAATTTGAAAGTGCTAAAGAGTAGTGTCAATTATAAACACTCTTTTACATTAAGAGTTGTATAATTTTTCAATTTGAAAGTGTTCAAGAGTAGTGTCAATTATAAACACTCTTTTACATTAAGAGTATAATTTTTCAATTTGAAAGTGTTCAAGAGTAGTATCAATTATAAACACTCTTTTACATTAAGAGTTGTATAATTTTTTTAAATTTGAAAGTGTTCAAGAGTTGTGTAAATTATAAATACTCTTTTACATTAAGAGTTGTATATTTTTTTTTAATTTGAAAGTGTTCAAGAGTTGTGTCAATTATAAACACTCTTGTACATTAAGAGTTGTATAATTTTTTTTAATTTGAAAGTGTTCAAGAGTAGTGTCAATTATAAACACTCTTTTACATTAAGAGTTGTATATTTTTTTCAATTTGAAAGTGTTCAAGAGTTGTGTCAATTATAAACACTCTTTTACATTAAGAGTTGTATGGTTTTTATAAATTTGAAAATGTTCAAGAGTTGTGTCAATTATAAACACTCTTTTACATTAAGAGTTGTATAATTTTTTTAAATTTGAAAGTGTTCAAGAGTTGTGTCAATTATAAAACACTTTTTTACATTAAGAGTTGTATTTTTTATTTGAAAGTGTTTAAGAGTTGTGTCAATTATAAACACTCTTGTACATTAAGAGTTGTATAATTTTTTTTAATTTGAAAATGAATCGCTAGCCGTGCGAGAGTTGTGTCAATTATAGTTTCAGACCGCGCGAGAGTTTCATAATTATAAACACTCTTGCAAACCAATTGAATCGCCACTGCTCCAGGGGAATTTACAGTAGATTTTAGGGAGATTTTATCTATCTCTTAGAGTTATGGAGTTTGAAACCACCGCTAGGAGTAAAATCCAGAGAGATGTTGTTTACAACCACGAATTACGCCAGCACTTGATCAATCCTATTCGAAAATCAAGACAGTTAGTTGAGCACCAGTGATTCACGTTCAAATACTACGAATAATCAAACCACAAAAGGGAAACGATGCTTACCCATATGGAATCCATGCGTTAGATCCATGCGATTCCACCCAATCTTCTCCGTGCTCGACGGGGATGGACGATGCACCAGCCGGCGTTGCGTACTGCTTCGCGAAAGGGGTAGATCTAGCAAGGGCAGGAGCAGAGCCGGAGGTGGAGTGGGCTCCACAGCTAGGGGGAGGGGGCAGTGGAGCGGCGGTGTGGGAGCTGTTCCAGGCTCGGGAGGAAGCGAATGCTTTGGGGGAGCGAGAATGACCGGTCCGACGTGTCTCCGTGCGGCCCCACTCTTCACCACATATGCAAGACCCGTCCCAACGCGGCCCCACCCTTCACCACGTATGCAGGACCCGTCCTAATACGGCCCCACCGGTCAGGCATGTAACGGTCGAGGCCTCATAACATAACGCTCAACGCTCGACCCGCCCCAATGCGGTCCCACTAGTCAGCATGTAACGGTCAAGCCTTTGACCTAACGACATCCCTCCGTCCGAGCGCCTGCGAGCGATTGCGAGGGTTTTTTAACATGGAGAGGGGAAAAGTGAGGAAAAGTTAAGCGGGTGGGGAAAAGTGAGTACAACTAACGAACCAAGGGCACGAAAATAGAAATCCCTTTAATGTAATGATACCCTCTAGTGGCTTCTGTGCATAAGATTTCCACTGAGGTGCCTCCATTTTGGAATGTGCCCGGTGATAGATCTTGTGTGCATGATCTGTTGTTAGCTTGGTTGAAAAAACAAGATTATGGTTGGTAATGATAGGTATTATTTAAGTGATATGTTGGAATATAGATTGAGTGGTGACGCTTGCAACTAATTGATTCCTAGACAACTATCTAGGAAAATGATGTACATACAATCATGTACTTACTAGCAGATGAATTTACAAAGATGTGGGGTGGTGGTCTCTGGGTTACCAGAATATTGTTAATGGAGAGTTATCTGAATATATCCAGGTGTGACCTTATTGAATTCAAACATTATATGTGAATTCAGTCACTGTGCTACTTGACAAAACATTAGTCTGTCTGTGTGATAGATAACCCTTACTGTTATGATTTGTGCCTCTTTAGGATTTAGGAGAATTATTCAACTGGTTTAAGGTTGTACAAAGTTAACTCTTGCATCTGTTAGATATCTCTTGTATGTAATACTTGTGGATCATGTAGGTGATCTGGCTGTTGTGGTACCTCCTTGGAGGATGCACATTGTTCTAGATCAACTACATGATCTACTACAGATTTATTTGACCAAGATCTAGTTTAACGCTTGCCAATGATGCAAAAGTCTAAGGTTAAATTGATAACAGAAGTATATATTTGGCCATGGCACTGTGCTTTAGTCCTATGATGATTTTATACTCCACTTGAGTATAAATCTGAGAAGATGATCATTTAACACTAAATCATGCTTGGAAACTGGTAGGAACAAAGTTTGTGCATGATTGATAATAGAGAAACCTTTTGTTGTTGTTGAATCTGTGTTGTGACATCTGGTTCTTGATGGATATTGTTCCTAGATGCTACTTGATCTGCTTATCCTTCTCCTTGTTCTATTGGCTTGCTTCTTGTGCTTTTGGCCTACTTCTTATGCTCCTGATCTCCTCCTGGTGTCCTTGGATGGCTTCCTCAAGCAACCAGGGTGCTAGTGATGTGGTGGTAGTGCACTATGGAGTTTTTGTGCTGAACTATGAACTCTGGAAATGTAGAGATGGCATAGATGGGTGTTTTGTGTTGATGCACTTGTTGTCCTTGCCGTGGTGAAGAAAGTTGAGCATAGCAATCTATCTCTCCTACGGTTATGTACTTATCTCTCTCTCGCAGCACCCCCTATGTTGACTGCACATAGGCATGCATGTGTGTGTGAGTTATGTGTTTTCTTGTTGTGATATTGTGGATCAGATCAAGTTAAAATATCTTGATTCTACTTTCTTACTTCCACTCTCTATGGTGAAACTTGCCCCTTTTGTCCACTGTCAATGAGGTTGTTCTGAGGCAAAGTATACTGATAAGAACAGATAATATTTTGGTGAAACTTGCCCCCATTTTGGATATGCTCAATGATGTAATGAACTGTGCACCTCACTGTTAGACTGAGAGCACTACCCCTAATCCCAATCCTTTATTTCTTTTTGTCTTACTTTGCAGGTACCAAGAAGGAGTACCGGAATATCAATACTAGATAGGAATTTAGTTTTAGGTGTTTTCTTTTTACCCATTTTTGTAACTTCCTTTTCTGTCAAGAAATTATGTAAGGACATTGTAATGCATTAGTTTATCTTATTATTATTGTAACCATTTCTTATTATTTCTTTGTTGTAAAAGAATAATGTAATATATGTATATATTCTTTTAATAAAGTGTTCTTCTATTTGTTTTATTGTTGTAATTCATTTTCTATTTTCTTTATCCATTTTATTGTTTTATTATAATCTTTCCTTTATTCTTTTATTGTAAAATAATAATGTAATGTTGGTCTTAAATAATCTTTATACGTTTGTTTATAGCACTTGTATTTGTCTTATTTCAAATAATTATTTATAATTCAAATTTCACCCCTCATAATTCAATAAAACAATAGAGTTCATGTCAAAATTCGTCCCACTCACCTCAGATGACACTAAACCTAATTCATCGGAGTGAGAGAATTCTGATCACTCTAGTCTTTTGATTTAGCAAAAAAAAATCCCGGATTTTCGGATGCATGCATGCAGATGCACAAAATCCTAAATCTACCCTTCGTTTAGTCCTAAATGCTTTGATATTACATTTTCCAAAAAAATCCTCCAAGATTTGGCTATTAGCATTTCTAGAGGCATTCGTCTTTCCAAGAATTGTTAGAATACGAATTCTGAAAATTACCACCATAAGACTTGGAATTGTTCCAATGTTGAAACCACTCATTGTATTAATGGTGACATCGCTAACTGCATTGTCAATAATCGCAGAATTTGATATATTATTGTTAAACATAAGCATGCCAACAATGGAGATGTTCATCCTCAAAAAAAATTGAGATGTTATTGTTGGACTTAGTACTGTTCATAAGCTTGTCTAACTTGCAAAGATAGATCATCATTACCATTACCTTCATAATATTCATTGCCTTTGATGTACTAGTAGTTTATCTTCATTGTAAATGATGTCAGCGATAGAGTTTTGACAGAAAGCTGATTATCATAGCTTTGAGTATCAGAGGCGATTTGCAGGGCGGCATCCATAATGAGGAATGGGTATCCACCCGCCAATCCCCGAGGGTTCCCATTGTCGACGAGCCTGTTAGGCGAGTACCGACGATTGCTGAGATGGATATGTTGCGATTTGTATCGTCTAACAAGGTTGTGGCTTGTCACGAGGTGATCCCTGTCCCAAGTGGTTGTGATCCACCAATTCTGTTATAGCGGGGTGCACCTGGTGCACAGGATGTGACAGATCGACATAGAGATTCCAGCGATCAGGCGACGAGCATTGTTGACGCGCTGGAGGTGGGGCGAGCGATGAGAGTTCAATTATATGGGTTGGACCATGGTGATTTGTGACCTAGGCCAGTTTGGATAGATGGACGTTGACTACACAATTGTAGGATTTGTCTTCATTTCTCATAAACATTTTGATGCCCGAGTGGATCCAGGGCAAAAGGAGAAGACATATTACCACGGTGGGTGGGTGGTAGCTTGGAGAACCTCTGATCGGGCTTGGCGACGATGATGCAAGTTGAGTGTAGGCTGTCAAGTGGGACCTGGTGAACTAGAATTTAGCAAATGAATTAGAAGTAGGACTTTGATGGGATCAAACTTGACACCTTAATCGACTGGCCTATACTGGTTGGACCGAGTGGAGCAATCTACACCCCCATCTCGAGTCCCATCTCATATGCAGAAGCAGCCATGGCAGGGAAGGGGATTGGATGGAGCATGATGTCCTAGTGGTCGTGTTGGTCATGGAAACTGGCCACAGAGAACCCTGGTCCAGGGGACTGGCGCAGCTAGGCATGGGTCTACCAGGCATACAGACCTAGAGCTGGTGGTTTGGCAATGGCAGACAATAGTTCATGCAACCGATACAAGACCAACTGCGTCTGGAAGGTTTTGCAGGGAGCTTACTTGTAGGACCCTCGGATCAGAGCTAGAAAAATCTGATCTTTGTCGCCTACCTAGAGCTCAGGAGCCTCTAATGAGATATTTTATACCACAACAGTGACCCTACAACTCAAAGAGATAATACAAGCTCTTAATAGAGTGAAGAGCAAAGAAGCAAACTATTACATACACACAGAGGTCACTGACCACATACATCAATCAACAAAAGAGAAATTATGCTATTAGATATAGCAAACTTAACAAATGGACTAGGAGGCCCGAAGCATAACAGTGAAATCCTAGTCCATAGATTCTAGGCTGCCGCCTGGGAACCCCAAGCTACTCGTCGACGTCGATGCTCGAACAGAACTCACCTTCGAGGGAAAACTTACTCTGCTATAAAAAATATCGACAAAGCAAGTTTGAGGTACTCTGCAATACTTATATAAACTATTGAAAGTACCGACTTGATACGACTAGAGGGGAGGCGTCTACCCAATTTTAATTTGTTTCTCACTTTTAGGCTCAACGAGAAAGAAAGTTATCTAGAGATGCAACTAAGTGGACAACCTAAATGAAAGAAAACAAACACCAACAACAAAAACAGTAAATAGCAAGGAGTAAAGGAAGGGAACGAAGTAACATGCGAGGGGACACGGAGATGTAATTCCCGTAGTTCACTCCCAAGGAGCTACGTCTACGTTGGAGAGGTGTCGGGGCCACACAAGGTCACCCGAGCGCCACAAAGGCCTCACCTTCTTCTCCCGTGAGCTCCCCCACAAAGGAGGCCTCACAATCCACTAACCGGTGACCTTGAAGGCGCCAACCAAAACCTTTACACCAAGGTTGAGGGGGAGGCTCCACAACTCAATTGGAGGCCCTCAACGACACCTCGAAGCTTTACAACACACGCCTCAGCTCCGAGGATGCCCTACACCGTCTAGGGTTCCAAGAAACCCAAGAGCAACAAGATCCACAAAGGATGGGTGGGGGAAATCAATTCTTCTTTGGTGGAAGTGTAGATCTAGGTCACCTCCCTCACCTCTCAAAATATCAAGTCATTCGAGTGGCTAGAGAGAGAGATCTAGTGAGGTGAAGCTCAAGCATTAATGGAGGAGAGAGAAAAATTCGAGAGAGAGTGGGAGGAAGAAGGGGGTGCCTTAAATAGGCCCCCCCACGCTGAACCGTTACAGCCCCTCCGCGACCTCACCGGAAGTTCCGGTGAGAGGCCGGAAGTTCCGCCCAGCCTGGCTCCAACGGTCATCAGACCGTTGACGCCCGCTCCAGAAGCGCAACCGGAAGTTCCGGTCAAAACGGCCGGAAGTTCCGGTGAACTTCCGAGCAAGTTCCGACCAAGTTCCGGCAAATAGCACACTTCGAAACAGAAGGTTACTGAGCCTCCACCGGAACTTGAGGCGGAACAAGAGGTGGAACTTCTGGGTCGCGAAGCGAATCTGACCGGAAGTTTCGGCTTCTGGCGGAAGTTCCGCTCAGGAACTTTTAGCAGGACAAGTTCCGATGCAAGTTCCGGCCAAGTTCCGGCAAATAGCACACTTCAAAACAGAAGGTTACTGAGCCGCCACCGGAACTTGGGCGGAACTAGCGTCGGAACAAACTGTAGAACAACCCGCAGAAAAAGTTTGAGCGGAACTTCCGGCCTATGACCGGAAGTTCCGGTGAGACACAAAAGGCCCCAACAGAACAGGAACACGCTCTCTCTCACGGGATAATGGGATGGCTGTGGCGGTGCATATAGGTTTGTGCAAGAACAAGTGATTTCCCACAGCCTTCCAAAATGGACCCCCTCTTAATAGTACGGTGCCTAAAAACAACAACCGGAAAGAAACTAGGAGAAGACTAAAAGGCCACCGTCTTCAAAAGATCACAAGAGAGCATCCATCACAATAGAAGGAGACATCAACGACGTTTCCCCTGAAACTCAAGAGCACAATTAAAAACACGGTTGGGATTGTCATTTTAACACCAAAAACATCATGGGAAGATATAGTTCTTTCAATCTCCCCCTTTTTGGTGTTAGATGACAATCCCACAGATTTGCATAGAAACAAAGCAATCTTTGCAATGGACGGGGCAAGCTCCCCCTGTATGTGTGCAAGGTAGAGATAAGACCTCTAAGGACAGGACTAGCACACATACACGGAGGCTCCCCCTAACAATTGCAAAGATAGCACAAGTGCAAGGTACAAAAAGGGATAGAGATCATACCAGAACCAACTAAATGTGGTGGAGACAAACGGAGTAATAATAACAATAAGAGCAATGAGGCTCCACCACCATAGCAACAGCTCATAAGATGACAACAAGATACCACACTCACGGCATTGTATAAGATACCACAAAGATACCACATAGTCTCAAACATAACATACCACATGGTCCACAAGCACACATAAGTTCACGGACATAAAACCACAAGCACACAAATAAACTAGAGAGTTCGCGAGTAAGAAAAGATCAAAGGCAAGAACAGGCTCGCGACTCAACCCATGCAAATCCCGTAGACAACCTAATAGACATCTTTCTCCCCCTTTGGCATCGAGACACCAAAAAGGAAGAAGAGATCTATCTACTCGTCCCAGCCACGAGAAGGGGGAGGAGGAGAAGACTCAGGCGGACCAGTGACCTCCTCCTCAAACTCATCTTCGGACCAGTTGCAGTTGTTGCGAATCCAATCCTCCTTGGGAGCAGTGACAGAGCTAGAGACCGGTGAGCAAGGAATGTTGAGGGCTGCCATGATGGCCTTCTGGTGCTGAATATTGTGACGCTGATCAACATAAGCCTGATACTCGCGGTCCTGCAGAAAGCAGAAAGTTTTCTTCACTTTCCCAAGCAGCTTCTTTTCCCAAGATGGCTGCCTCTGGAGAGAAGGACCACCAGCACTAGAGCCACCAGGAGCAGAGGAGGGACCACTAGCAACATCTTGAGCCTTCTTGAGAGCAGCTTTTTTTTCTTCCTGAGTACGAGGCTTCTGGTGCTTACTCACACGGAACTTTTTCTCTTCATGAATGGTGATGTTGTCTTGAGGGAAGGGGTTGCCAGTCTTCTCGAGCCACTTGTGATTGATGAGAGTCTGAATGTAGGGAGCATAGATGCAGGAGCGCTTTTCAATGAGAGCCACCCACATCTCTGAGTAAATGAAGTGCATAACATCCATTGACCTGTCAGTGTCTCGGCGAAGATAAGTATGATGCATGAGGTCAACCTAATACCCATGAAACTGATCAAAGTTGCCAGCCTTGGGAGAGATGGTGTTCAAGTACACCCTGCACATGATGTCAAAAACTGGCAGCAGATGATTCACATACCCAACAGAGCCCCACCCTTCAATGTAGAGAGGCTCCAGGACCTCAGGATCAGCAGCTATAGGACCATGAACACGCCAACCATTTGTCCCACGGCCAGGCTGAATGGGATAGCCAAGAAGCTCAGCAAACTCAGCCCAAGTAGCGGTAAGAAACACGTCCCTGGTCATCCACTTCATCACACCTTCAGTAGAGGACTGCATGTGAAGAAACAGAGTGGAGTAGAACTGAGCAATAGCAGTCACATCAAAGTTTTGATGGTGCTCCATGAGAGGAATCAACCCAAACTTCTGGCAGATATCAAGAGCCTCTCCAAAGTAGACTTGCTTCTCTTCCATGTGAGGCACATTGATGTACTTCTGAGGAGCAACCACGAACTTCTTCTTTGATGCATAAATTTCTTCATAAATCTGTTCCTGACGGCAGGTGTGAAAATGAGGGTCCAAGCAAAGACGATCACGAGGCACGAGGTAGGGATCCGTAGCCCTGAATGCAGAGTAAGCCTTCTGAGACCACTTGGAAATCTTGGCTTTGGTCATGTCTGGCCCAGCAGCAGTGGCCTTCTGAGCAAGAGCAGGCCTCTTCCCTGCAGCAGCAGCAGCACGGCGAGCAGCAGCAGCCTTCTGGCGAGAAGTCTGAGCGGTCGGACGCACAACCTCAGCATCTTCCTCATCAATCTCAGGAGGAATGTCAGCGGATGGTCGGCGGACATGCTTGCCTTGGCGAGTATCTCCTTCCCTTGAGAAGAAAGCACAAGAATAGGGAGGGAAGGTGGGATAAGTGCACAAGTTCGGAAGAGGAAACAAAAGAAATAGATTGGAAAAATACAAACAGAAAAAGTTGCATTGTGGCCGGAACTTCCGCTGAATCGTCGGAACTTCCGGTGAAAATGGTCCACCGGAAGTTCCGGTCGTGGCTCACCGGAAGTTCCGGTGAGGCCACGAACTGACGGTTCCAAACAGTAGTTCACTAGATGTAGATCTAAAAACCACAAGTTCACAGATTTTTCTCGGATGTATTGGACCAATCTACTCAAACATGATACCCTAGACCTACCAAGATCTTCCAACAAGTTCTAGCCAAAGAACTAGCCTAGACAAGGTGTGCCCTAACTCAAGCCATGGTGAGAGCAAGATCTCCATTAATGGAGGGAGTTGAGGGCAAATACCGGAGTCCATGGCGGGAGATCGAGGTGGGGAAGGTTGGAGACGAAGGGGCCGGAGCGCCTTCGTGGAGAGGTCCTGGCCGGCGGCGCTCCAAATAGAAGATGGGTCTTGGGGGAAAAAAGGAATAAGATCCTGTTTTCCCCCAGGGCCCACTCTATATAGGACAGGGAGCACCGCCGGAAGTTCCGGTGGACCGGAAGTTCCGCTGACGTCAGGAAGACCATCTCAGGATAGGACAACAAGGAAGAACTTGTGCAGGGAATAGAGAGGGCTTGAGGTAAGGAAAGGCTTAGGATACATAGCTCAAACTGTGAAGAACCAAAATCAACAAAAAACAAGAAAAACAAAAAGGTCAAAGACACAAATAAAAACGAGTCGGTGGCCGAAGCCACCTTATATAAGAGTAAATGGCTTGACACCGCGAATATATATCTTGGGTTCATTACCAACACTCATCATGAAGCTCAAATGGTCTCCTTTAGAGACTATAGAGTATGAAAACTTTAATGTGCGCATAATAGGGATAGTGTTTGTTCATAAGAGGAACTACACTCCCCCTAAATCCATGCCTACATCCAAACAAGATACACATTGAGACGCGGGTAGGTGTGCAAGGTGCTCAAGCAACATTGCTCGAATCAATGATATTTAGCTCATGCCTTAACTCTCGGAACCTTGCTTCATCAAGAGGCTTCGTGAAAAGATCCGCAAGATTTGCCTTGGTGGGAACATACTTCAAAGAAATGTCTCCTCTAGCAACATGGTCCCGAATAAAATGATGACGAATCTCAATGTGCTTGGTCCGGTTGTGTTGCACGGGATTGTGAGCACTAGCAATGGCACTCTCATTGTCGCAAAGAAGAGGCACCTTGTCAAAAGATAGTCCAAGATCCTTCAAAGTTTGCTTCATCCATAGCAATTGAGCACAGCATCTTGCGGCAGAGATGTACTCAGCTTCGGCAGTAGACATAGACACCCAATTTTGCTTTTTCGAGGACCAACAAACCAAAGATCTTCCGAGAAACTGACAAGCTCCGGAGGTTGACTTTCTTCCCACTTTGTCACCAGCCCAGTCCGAGTCCGTGTAACCAATGAGATCAAAGCTGTCTCCCTTGGGGTACCACAACCCAAAGTTTGGGGTATGAACTAAATATCGAAAGATCCTCTTGACAGCCACCATGTGACTTTACTTTGGTGCGGCTTCAAATCTTGCACACATACCCACACTCAACATAATATCCGGCCAGGATGCACAAAGATAGAGCAAAGAACCAATCATCGATCGATAGAGTTTTTGATCCACCTCCTTACCCTTGGGATCGAGATCAAGATTAACCTTAGTTGGCATGGGAGTCTTGGCACCTTTGACTTGATCAAACTTGAACTTCTTGAGCATGTCTTGGATGTACTTGGCTTGGTTGATGAAAGTCCCTTTCCTCAATTGTTTGACTTCAAATCCAAGGAAAAACTTCAACTCCCCCATCATGGACATCTCGAAGCGGTCGGTCATGAGCTTGGCTAAATCCTCATTAAAAGTTTTGTTAATAGACCCAAAGATAATGTCATCAACATAGATTTGGCATACGAACAAGTGGCCTCCAACTTTCTTAGTAAAAAGAGTGGGATCAATGAGGCCCACTTCGAAGCCACGGTCTAACAAGAGCTCCCTAAGGCAATCATACCATGCACGTGGGGCTTGCTTGAGGCCATAGAGTGCCTTATTGAGCTTGTAGACATGGTTCGGAAAAAGTGGATCCTCAAAACCCGGAGGTTGCTTGACGTATACCAACTCTTTCAAAGGACCATTAAGAAAAGCACTCTTAACATCCATTTGATGCAATTTAAAGTTATGATGGGTAGCGAAGGCAAGAAGCATACGAATGGATTCAAGGCGAGCAACGGGGGCGTAAGTCTCACCGTAGTCGATGCCCTCAACTTGTGAGTATCCTTGGGCAACTAACCTTGCCTTGTTGCGCACGACAATTCCATTCGCATCGCACTTGTTCTTGAAGACCCACTTGGTTCCAATGACGTTTTGACAGTCTTTAGGCCGCTCAACCAATGTCCAAACATTGTTCCTCTTGAAGTTGTGAAGTTCCTCGTTCATAGCATCAAGCCAATCATCATCTTCAAGAGCTTCGAAGACTTTCTGTGGTTCCACAAGAGAGATAAACGCATGGTGAGAGAAAAAGGAAGCTAGTTGCCTCCTAGTAGTGGAACCTTTATTGAAATATCCATAGACATTATCAAGGATATGGCCATCTCGAACAAGCTTGGTGAGACAATAGGCTTGACGACGGGCTTGTGCTTCAATTCGAGATTCTTGAGCTACCACTTGGTCATTTCCACCAATTGAGCCGCCCCTTGACTATAAGCACGAACACGAGGGTCATCTTCATCAATTTCCACTTCGGGGGAGTCATCACTTGGAGAGGATCCTTGAGGATCATTGACTTGCTCTTGATCTCGACGAGCTTGACCTTGGGGAGAAACGTGACCTTGAGGAGGAGCCCCATCTTGGGGAGGTTGATGAAGAGCTTGTCCGTGGGAGGTGCCTTGAGGAGGAGCCCCATCTTGGGGAGGTTGATGTTGTTGATTAAGAGCTTGTTCTTTAGAGTTTGGAGAGTCATGAGCATGGGAAGCTTCGGAAGAGCTTGAGGGAGCTTGTGCCAAGAAAGTAGGTCCTTGAGGTGCAAGATGATCTTGTGAGAGTGAGGGCTCCACTTGAGTAGAGCTTGGTCCTTCTCCTTCGTCCATAAGGGGATCCTCAATGGGGAGGTGGAAACCCACACCCACTATTCCTATGGCCTTGGGAGGAATTTCATCACTTGGATCACAAACACCATCTTGCCTAACAAGAGACTCATGATTTTCATCAAACTTCACGTTGCTCGTCTCTTCAACTCTTCCATTGGCTTTGTTGTAGACTCTATAAGCATGGGACTGATTTGAGTAACCAACGAAAATTCCTTCTTGAGCCTTGGATTCAAACTTTGACAACCGAACTCCTTTCTTGAGGATGTAGCACTTGCAACCAAACACCCGAAAGTAGCTAACATTAGGCTTTTTCCCGGTGAGAAGTTCATAGGGGGTCTTGTTCTTATTCTTGCGGAGATAAAGCCGGTTGGTTGCATGGCAAGCGGTGGAGATGGCCTCGGCCCAAAAGTTGTATGGATACTTGAACTCAGCTAGCATAGACCGAGCCGCATCCATCAAAGTGCGATTCTTCCTTTCGGCAACTCCGTTTTGTTGAGGGGTGTAGGGAGTGGAGTATTGATGCTTGATTCCTTCATCACTGAGAAACTCATCCAAGGTATAGTTTTTGAACTCGGTGCCATTGTCACTTCGAATTGAGAGAATAGTTGCATTGTGCTTCCGTTGAACCTCATTAGCAAAGTCAATGACGGTTTGTTGAGTCTCACTCTTGTACTTGAAAAAGAACACCCAAGTGTATCTTGAGAAATCATCCACAATAACCAAGCAATACTTCTTGCCTCCAAGGCTATCATGAGAGGGAGGACCAAAGAGATCCATATGCAAGAGCTCCAAACATCTCTCGGTAGTGATTTGATTGAGCGCTTTGTGAGGAGTTTCATGCATCTTCCCTTCAATACAAGCCCTGCAAACACGACCTTTGGCAAAAGAAACATCGTTAATTCCAAGGATGTGGCCCTCGGAGTGAAGTCTTTGCAAAGTCCTCATGTTACATGGGCTAGGCGGCGATGCCACAACCAGCCCTTGTCGGATTTAGCATAGAGACATAGAGCATGAGGAGTAGTGGTCCCTGAAAAGTCCACCACATACAAGTCATGTTCTACATATCCTACAAAATCCACCTTGAGAGACTTGCTCCACATGAGGACCACAGAATGAGAATTAAAGAAAGAAGAAAGACCCATAAGAGCAAGAGCACGAACTGAGAGTAAGTTGTAACCAAGAGTTTTGACAAGCATGACGTCAACCAAGGATACATCCGGGGTTACCACCACTTTTCCAAAATCCAAAACCTGAGAGCTTGTTTTGTCACCGTAGGAGACCATGGTGTTGGCAATATTGGGTCTCAATTCGGTCATGATAGACTTGCTTCCGGTCATATGACTCGTGGCACCACTATCAAGCACCCATTTTGACCCGCCGGAAGCATAGTCCTACAAGAAAATCAAGCCTTGGTTTTAGGTACCCATTTTGCAATGGGTCCCCTTTTGTTAGTGACAAGAATATTTGGCACCCAAATGGCCCAATGATAATCATGCGTGTAAGATGTCCCCACATATCTAGCATATACATGACCATCATAAGATTTGCAAAGAATATAAGAGGGATTGTTCTTTCCGGCAAAGTTGTCACTTTGCAAGAGGGTTAGGCCATTTGGTACTCCTTGGGCCATGCCCTTGTTCTTTTTCTTCTTCTTCTTCTTCTTCTTCTTCTTCTTCTTCTTCTTAGTCTTGGCAAGTTGATCCTTCAAAACCTTGACCTCCTCTATGAGATGCTCATGCTTGCAACAAGGGTTAGGAGATCTAGACAAGTCTATAATTTGCATAGCGGAAGACTTAGAAAGATCACAAGTTAATTGAGTTTGAAGCTGTTCATGAGCCTCAAAAAGATTTGAGAATTTACTCTCCAAGGCTTTGTGTTCCTCTTTGAGTTTCTCAAGATCCTTTTGAGACCTATCATGACCACCCACAAACTCAGCATTTTCTTTCTTGAGAACCTTAATCAAAGCAAGAGCATGGTCACGTTCTTTAATTGTAGAGGTCAAAGTGTTGTTATGATCATCTACAAGCTTAGACACATTTTCTTCGAGATTAATTCTCATATTTTGTTCATCCTCAAGACTTTGAGTGAGAGAGGCAATTTCATCGGCGGCATCTCTTTCATTTTTACTTAGCAAGTCAAGAAGTTCTTCCTTTTCATCTAAGGCATCTCTAGCATTTTCAAGTTGTGCAAGTAAGGACTCAAAGCAGTTTTTAGTTTCTTCATCTAAGGTAGCAACAAATTCACACATGTCAATCATCTCTTTCTTCACCTCTAGACCAACAAGATCAAGAGATGAAGGCTCACTAGAGATAGGCTGAGGAGTGGGTTTCGGTGATACCTCGGTGGCCTTGGCCATGAAGCACTTTTGGTTGGAGGAGATGACATTTTCATTTGGCGAGTCGAAGAGGGATAGACGTGGAGTTGAGGTAGTGGCAATAGCAGCAACCCCCACAATCTCTCGACCATGAACTTCATCATCATCATCTTCATCCGTGCCCGAAAGATATTCTTCATGGACCACAATTGCTCGTTCCTTGTTAGTGGCGTTCTTGACGGCGTAGTTCTTGTTTAAGGGATGAGGAGGTCTTGACTTGACCTTGCGAATGAGACGACCACCATTGTCTTCACGGTTCTCAAAGGTACACTTGGCCACGAAGTGACTCTTGTCGTTGCAATTGTAGCATGACCTTGCTTTGGGAGACTTGTTGGGTGAGTTGAATATTGAGTTGTCCCTTGATCTTGACTTGAATCCGGACTTGTTCCAAAAGGCCCTTGAAGCGAGAGCAAGATGTTCGTTGAAGGCACATTTGAGATCTTCTTGAGACCACTCACTTGATGTATCATCATCATCAACTTCAATAGCCTTGGCCTTTAAAGCAAGGTTCACTTTTGTTGATCCAATGGCTCTAGCTCGAGCGGACTCCGCATTCTTCTTAGCAATAGTCATGGCAATTACTTCACTCAAGACTTCTTGGGAGGTCATTAAGTGAAAGTTGGTTCTTCCCTTGATAGAGTTGAGCTTTTGTTCTTCAAATGGGAGAAGAGCTTGAATGAACTTCCTCTTCATAAACTTGTCATCAACATAGTGAGCCCCAAGGTCCCTCATAGTGGAACAAAGGACCTTAAGGCGCCTATACATGTCTTTAGGGGTCTCATCATCTTGCATTGCGAAACCATCGCACTCGTTGTTGATCTCATCAAACTTGGAGCTTTGGATGCTAGCATTCCCAACAAAGAGCTCGGTGAGTTGATCCCAAGCTCCCTTGGCAGTGTCAAATTGGCGAATGTGAGCAAAATCCTTTGGAGTCAAGGCCTTTTGAATCATTCCCAAAGCTGTAGCATTGAGTTGCTTGTCCACCACTTCACCTCGTGTCAACTTCTTTGGGTCAAATGGAGAGAATCCATCCTCCACAATCCTCATTAACTCAATGGATGAGCTAGAAATATGTGAGCGCATTAGATATTGCCAATTGGCGAAACTAGACATATCTAGCATGGGTGGTGCTCCTTGAGGTATAATGTGTGGCATGGGGATGGGTGGATCCGGAGTGTACTTTGGCGGTGGGGGTACCGCCGAGTAGTCCTTTCCTCCATTTTCCGCTTTGGAAGTTGGGTTCTCGGGCTCCTCGATGTTCTCACTTGGAACCTTGGTAGAGGTTTGAGCAACAAAACCAAGTCCCAAGTGATTGGTGGAAGCCGCGGGAGTTACCCCGGGGGCGGACACCAAAACGGTGGGAGGAACCTCGTTGGGTTGGGGTGTGTCAATAGCAACCATGGGGTTTGGCTTGAGAGACTGCAAGAGAGTCATAATTTCCTCGAACTTGGACATCATGGATGACTCCAATTGCTTGAGGTCATCCATAGTGGCCAAGTTCTTGGATTTTTCAGTTTCACTACCCCCTTCGTCGGCCATAGTCTCTTAGGCAGTAAAGCCCGAAGTAAGAGCCTGGGCTCTGATACCAATTGAAAGTACCAACATGATACGACTAGAGGGGGGTGAATAGGCGTCTACCCAATTTTAATTTGTTTCTCACTTTTAGGCTCAACGAGAAAGAAAGTTATCTAGAGATGCAACTAAGTGGACAACCTAAATGCAAGAAAACAAACACCAACAACAAAAACAGTAAATAGCAAGGAGTAAAGGAAGGGAACGAAGTAACCGGCGAGGGGACACGGAGATGTAATTCCCGTAGTTCACTCCCAAGGAGCTACGTCTACGTTGGAGAGGTGTCGGGGCCACACAAGGTCACCTGAGCACCACAAAGGCCTCACCTTCTTCTCCGGTGAGCTCCCCCACAAAGGAGGCCTCACAATCCACTAACCGGTGACCTTGAAGGCGCCAACCGAAACCTTTACACCAAGGTTGAGGGGGAGGCTCCACAACTCAATTGGAGGCCCTCAACGACACCTCGAAGCTTTACAACACACGCCTCAGCTCCGAGGATGCCCTACACCGTCTAGGGTTCCAAGAAACCCAAGAGCAACAAGATCCACAAAGGATGGGTGGGGGAAATCAATTCTTCTTTGGTGGAAGTGTAGATCTAGGTCACCTCCCTCACCTCTCAAAAGATCAAGTCATTCGAGTGGCTAGAGAGAGAGATCTAGTGAGTTGAAGCTCAAGCATTAATGGAGGAGAGAGAAAAATTCGAGAGAGAGTGGGAGAAAGAAGGGGGGTGCCTTAAATAGGCCCCCCCACGCTGAACTGTTACAACCCCTCCGCGACCTCACCGGAAGTTCCGGTGAGAGGCCGGAAGTTCCGCCCAGCCTGGCTCCAACGGTCATCAGACCGTTGACGCCCGCTCCAGAAGCGCAACCGGAAGTTCCGGTCAAAACGGATCGGAAGTTCCGGTGAACTTCCGAGCAAGTTCCGACCAAGTTCCGGCAAATAGCACACTTTGAAACAGAAGGTTACTGAGCCTCCACCGGAACTTGAGGCGGAACAGGAGCAGAACTTCTGGGCCGCGAAGCGAATCTGACCGGAAGTTCCGGCTTCTGGCGGAAGTTCCGCTCAGGAACTTTTAGCAGGACAAGTTCCGATGCAAGTTCCGGCCAAGTTCCGGACAAGTTCCGGCAAATAGCACACTTCAAAATAGAAGGTTACTGAGCTGCCACAGGAACTTGGGCGGAACTAGCGTCGGAACAAACTGTAGAACAACCCGCAGAAAAAGTTTGAGCGGAACTTCCGGCCTATGACCGGAAGTTCCGGTGAGACACAAAAGGCCCCAACAGAACAGGAACACGCTCTCTCTCACGGGATAATGGGATGGCTGTGGCAGTGCATATAGGTTTGTGCAAGAACAAGTGATTTCCCACAGCCTTCCAAAATGGACCCCCTCTTAATAGTACGATGACCTAAAAACAACAACCGGAAAGAAACTAGGAGAAGACTACAAGGCCACCGTCTTCAAAGGATCACAAGAGAGCATCCATCACAATAGAAGGAGACATCAACGACGTTTCCCCTGAAACTCAAGAGCAAAATTAAAAACACGGTTGGGATTGTCATTTTAACACCAAAAACATCATGGGAAGATATAGTCCTTTCAACTATTAACTACATGCTCAGATCCCAAAGTATTTCTGTCAAGTTACTTTTACATAAATCAATATTTCTTTGCAAAAAGTAAGAGGAGAGACTCGTATAGTGGGAACATTTAGAAGTGGATAGGAGAGCGATATCACTAGCTTTACTGATCATTGTATTGAATGCACCGAATCATCATCACCTGAACCTATCAACTAGAATCAACCTCGAGGAAGCAATCCTACACACTCTTTAGTTGCCAAATTTTATGATTAGGTTAATGTTCTCTATGTTCTTCGAATTCGTTTCCAAGTCGTCTATAATCGTGGACATGACATTTCTAAAAGGTTTAACACTGTAGGGGTGTACAACTTTACCCACACACATGTCAACTGACTCTTAATGTCAAGCTACTAGCAACTTGGTTTGTTGGCAAAGGGTGGTCGGTCCAAAACATTTCCCTTACTTTTTCCTAAACCATGAGTCACGCCCTAAGGACAATATTATGAAGGTCATACATTTCTTGTTTCTGGCCATGCCCTACTTGTTATGATGCACCTCCTTGACACCATCTCTTTCAAAAAAAATTATGTGCATATGGAATGCCCGAAGTATGTGACTAAAGGAGAAGACTAGGCAAGTTAGGACTAGGGGTTCCTTAGTCCCTTATGTGGCTATACAATTGGTCTTGGTTCAAGAGGCATGAACTCGGATCCTAGGTTTGGCAAGCATGGTACTACAAAAACCACATCCCAATGCGCCCCATACAAGATTTAGCATGTTCAACTCACATCCACTAACCATACCATGTCATCTCATCATACTAGGTTCATTTGTAGCTCTGATCCATCAACCAGGTGGAATAGAAATAAACAACTAAGCACGACTAAGAACAACATTTACAATAGGTCCAATAATGCTCACAAGCCAAAACCTAGTTATGCTAGGAGTAGCGGATTAGGGAACCTAAGCGAAAAATGATGGAACATGCATCAGGTAGAATAACTCAATCTATCGACAAAAGACATTGGAATCATATGCAATATAGCAAGAATTTAAATGCTTTGAAAGCAATTAGATATGATGGGGCTATGCTTGCCTTTTGCTTCATTTGACAAACATATATCTTCGATGGCGTTGATCTTGATCTCGATCTCAGACTCATGCTCTATCTAGAAGAACCAAACATCAAAAAGGGAAAACAACATTCAAAACATAGCATCAAACTGATGCTGAAAAAAGAATGAATGATATGGCAAGTTGAAAGATATTGAAATTAAACCCTAAACATGAAAGGCAAATTAAATGGGGTCTAAAGGGCATAAACCCTAGGCCCCATAATTAAAAAAGGTTTATTGTTATTCTAATTAACATGTAATTAATGTTGTTATAAATGCACTATTTTGATACCCAAATGTAGATTTCATTTTTTTGTACATTTTGATATAGTATTCACACTGTTCTGATTTAAAATGAATTAGTTATGTTTTTTCAAAATTTAACCATAAATCATTTTTTAAATTATATTTGAACTTACCATCTATCTCTAGTGTGTCTTATTATGATGTGCTAGTTTGTATGGATCAAGAAGCATCGAGCCTTGACAAGATGACACCTCATATGGAAAATAAGATGTGATGGTGGATGAATATAATGCCACCACATGGAAATATTCAAGTTAAATAAGTTGGCCACATCTCTCTGTAGGGGATTATCCTACCGCATTCCTTCAAAAAATTGGCCACATGGAGGCCTCTACTACGACAACAACCACTTCTCTTGAGAGGGACTACAATGTTTTGGTGATTGTGGCTTTAACCACTACATCAAGTGGAAAAGAATGGAATTCCATGAAATAAGACCACTTTCCCTTGCTGCTAGCTTTCTAGCAAAATACATATCTCTAAGGACTATAAAGGTAACAATATGGGTGTTTATGATGTCATGCTCCCACTAATGGAAATCGTGGCTTGTGATGATTTGCATGCTATGGATGATACTTGTGACATTGCATATGCTTCATTCATATTTCCATGTGATGCTTTGCCTTTGCATAATGTTGAGCATGTGGAATTATTTGATTGTGATGATATTTTCATAGGCATGTCATGCTATAGAAGTTTTTTATCCTCTCATTGCTTGGAATGTGTTGAACACTTGCTATTTTAAATGTTTTGCTTACAATGATGATACAAATGCTTCTAATGTTGTGACAAACTTGATGAATAATTTCTCTTTTCCTATGTTTGTCGGCAACTAAGCAATTGCTTTGGAAATGTTTCGTATTCAATGTTCTACAAATTCTCCATTGTTGCATGCAAAAGTTCAATAATTTTTCTTTCACATGTTTTGCTTGCAACAATACCCATCATATGGTTTCTTCCCCAAAGATAGCAAATAATTCCATTTTGTACCACCACCAATGGTTCATAATGAGGTTATCCCCATAGCTTTCTCAACTTTTGAAGATTTTGATTTTTTCCATGGTAAGCATGTTCCCATGTATGGCTTGCATATTCATCATGCACACAATATAAACTTGGTTTATGCTAATGGTGTTGTGCAAAATAAAATATGCATCGTGATGGATGATGTATTCCTTTACCATGCACATATGTTCTTTCTTTTTTCCATTTTATGTGTAGGTACCCGCAGTCCAGTGTCAACTTCAATTGAGAACGAGTTGGCAAAAAGATCTCTAGAAAGCATGCCCATTGTAAGATCAAAATCAAAGTCGAATGTAATACCTTTTGTATGATTTGCATCGAACATGATGAACAATTTCTATTTTTAATGGTTTGCTTGCAAGCATGTTGACGATATGGATTTCCTTAGTGAAAATCATGTTTTCATGATCTTTGATATTCATGTCTTCTGTGTTGCAAAAAATAGGATGGAAACTTTCTATTTCCAAGATTTTGCTTGCACACATATTTCTATTGTGAACATGTTTTGTCACAGTGTTGTAAAATTTCACACATTGTTGTTGCAACAAAAATAATCAAAACCTGCTCTTTTCGATGGTTTGTTTGGATATTCTTTCTCATGTGTTTTTGCTTTCCTCTTATTGCATTGAACATGTTGAGCAATTTAACTTCCCGATTCTTTGATTACAATAATGTACATGTGTTTCAAAATGAGATGGACAAACATTGTCTTCTCAATTTTTCATGGAGTTTTTGTGCTCCTGTATTTAGATGATGTTCAAAAGAATTCCTTACACACTAACCTTGCATATGAATTATCCTTGATATATTTTCTCTATTCTAGTGGTTTTGTGAACAAGAATGGATATGTCATTGATGATATGATCCTCTGTCACACAAAAAGATATTTTGCTTTGTCTTTGGTATGTAAAGGTACAAATGCATACACGTCAATCTCTACCTACCGTGAGTTGAACACATGAACTTTTGAGAGTTACCCAGAGATGATCTTCAATGAGCTATTTCTACAACCACACTTTGTTATGGTGACTTCATTCTACTTAAGGACTCATGCTATAATCTTCAAGATTTGGCTACTCTTTAAGTGTTGTTTTGCTTTTGTTGTGAGCTTCATAGGCTTCATGGAAGGTAGAACATTGAAGAGTTTTCAAGTCAATCTTTTCAAGAACGATCACATGGAGAATCCCAAGTTAAAGAATGTATCTCTACCTACTCTACACATTGTTGAGCGTATAGAGTCGGGGAAGGCTCTTTTTGAAGGGGGGGTTATATACAGCCGACCTACGGTCACCACCATATCAAGCACCTTGTCAAGCACCCCGACATATGCCAAGTCAACTTGGACCTCAAAGGTGAATCATATCCTCTTTGAGATTCCACTCCCTTCCCCTGTGAATGGTATACTCCTTCATACTCCATCCTTTGACCATGATAGGTTCACATCAACAAGTATAGGGACAAGGAAGGAAGCCCAAGGACTCAAGCCCGACAAAACAGAGGCTTGGAAAGAAGGAGTGATATGCTCTAGGGATGGTACTACATGTTGGAAATATGCCCTAGAGGCAATAATAAAGTTGTTATTAGCCAGAAACTCAAATACATGTGTGGTTACATAAACAAATACTATGTCGCCAGTAAGCCTCTATTAGACTAGCTTGTTGATTAAAATATGATTAAGGTTTCCTAATCGTGGGCATGTGTTGTCATTAAATAACGAGGTCAATCATTAAGAGAATAATGTGATGGAAAGACCCAAATTTAGCATAGCAATTTGATCATATCACTAAGTTTCAATTGTTGTAGCTTTCCAATGTCAAGTATCCTAATCCGTAGACCATGATATTATGTTAATCCCTAGTAGCTAGAGAATACTTTCGGGGCATCAACCATCACTTCATAACTAGGTAATCATAAAGGTGTCTTTCAGGTATCTCAGAAAAATACTTGTTTAGTCGCATGAATCAAGATTGGAATTTTTTCATCCACGCGATGTAAAAGATAAACTCAGGGCCCTCTCTATAACACACATTTGATATCACGTGCAAGAACATGACCAATGATTTTGATCATAAGAAATATTTTATTACATAACGAGTAAAGATTATTACTTGCTGGGAATAGGATTGAACTAGGTATGGTGATACTGGCGATCAAATATCGGGCAAGTAAAATAATGCAAGGCAAAGGGAATGGAATACAAATTGTTTCAATCCACGGATCGTGGTTCAACTGATGAAGACCTTTGGTGAATGTGTGGGATTTATTATGGACAACCAGGTCCTGCTGATGATTATTGGTCAGAGAGGTGTCTCGTTCATGTCTGCATCTTCTCGAACCCGTGGGGTGACACATAACTTTTAGTGTTTGATGAGATAAATATATGGTGATATTGAATTTGGATTCAGAGTATCGGACGGGATACCGGAAATCACGAGGAGCTTGGGAATAGTCCAGAGATAAAGAACTATATGTAGGAAAGTATTTTCAAGGTTACGGAAAAGTTTGGGATTTTTCAATATTATACCGAAGGTTCTAGAAGGTTCCGGAGGGAACAATAGTAGGGACTACCTATCCCAGCGTCCCACATGGGCCAACAAGTGAGCCCCATGGTCCATGCACATGGGATAAGAGATAAGATCAAATCCCTGAAATAAGAAAACTTTGGGGAAAAGGGATAGGGTCAAATCCCTGAAATAAGAAAACTTTGGGGGCAAGGTAAAGGGAAATTACCTCGTAAGTTTCCTCCCCTTGGCTTCCTAGTTTCCCTGCCATGCACGTCTATATAAAGTTGAGAGTTAGAGCACTAAAGATAAGCATATGCTCCCTCTCGTGTTACTCAAGACCATTGTCTCTCATTGTGCTTAGTGAAGCCCCGTAGTATTTCCACCATAAACTCCACCACCACACCGTTGTGCCGCCAGCGTGATCTCGTTTACCTATCCACCTTGTATTGCTGGATCAAGAAGGAACAAACGATATTGAGCCATACGTGTGCATATCTCGGAGGCGCTGTTCATTGTGGCGTTGGATCGGCTTGGATCGAAAAGTACTATGACTACACAAACCATGATTTTTTATTGTTACGCTTTAGATCTACATAGATATGTAGATCTTAATTATACCTCTTGTTACGAGCATCTAGTAGATGGATCTTAGGGTTTCATCCATAATATCATAGTAAACTTTTTTGTTTTACGTGTGACAAACCAATCACCACCTATATCATAGCCTGAAGCAGAAGTCGTACGAGCTCTGGAAGAGGTACTATCGGTACCATGAGCGGTATTACTTCCCCGCTGGTACTGCTGCCTCTACTTTTGTTGCCACTTCCGCTTCGAATCCTCTCGGGTCGTCAAGTGGTACCTACAACAGTAGCGATGCTGGTACTACCGCCACCTCCCCGAGCGCGTCACCCAGAGAATGACCTGAGCGGTACTACCGCTGGTCCCAGTGTTACTACCGCGGCGGACGCTGTCTGTGTGCGGATTGTTTTTGATGCCCTAGAATATTTCCTATCTTATTTCTTTCCTAGATTCCACTTTTCCTTTGCATAATAAATATCACTTATGGCTCACGTCTATCCCTTATACATACAAGATAAGATAAGAACCTAAGATTGGAATTATGACTGTTATACGGTATAAAATCAGCTCACCTAGAAGGACTCTACTCTCCATTACACCACCATCCGCCGGACATCGTTAATACAACGACACCCCCAAAGAAATTACTAGCATAAAAGAAAAGGCCAAAGTGATATACAAGAATAGAAGAAAAGGAAGAAGCCCAAGAGAATAAAGTGTAGTCCATCAAGTCTATTAGTTATCCCACTAGATGGACCAAGTATATGGGCTAAAGAATACGAAGTTACCCTTAAATTTTTTCTCCCATTTGGGGGCTCTTTAGACTTTCTATAGAATAGACTAGGTTGTCCTTGAAAGGATCGTATGGGTACCTAGAGGGGGGTTTGAATAGGTGCTACTTCAAATTTTCTTCTTTTTCAATTTAGGGTTTGACAAGAAAGGTAAATTCTCTAGATTATGCAACTAAGATGGATTTACCTATATATCAACCAAGCAACAACTAGCACAACACTGAGCAAGAACAAGTAAGTAATGTGCGGTAAAGGATAGAAGTAACCAAAGTGGTGGATATGGAGACACAAGGATTTGTTTCCTGTAGTTCCTTCCTTTTGAGGGGAAGTACGTTATGTTTGGAGAGGGGGTGGTTTCAAACCACCAATGCCATGAGAGGCCTCCCTTGTTCTCCGATGAACCTCACCCCAAGGGGATCGATTCACCTTCCACTATATCGGCAACCTTCGAGGTGGAAGCCGACACCTTTACAACAAGTTCGGGGCACACATCCACAACTTAATTGGAGGCTCCCAAATACAAGCAAGCTGTCAAAACAATCAAAGACAAGCTTGTAAGAACCAAATCAAAGTTAGGGTTGTAGGGGTTCGTAGCATGGAAAACAAAAAAACTCTACCGCATGCACACAAACAAGTCAAGATCTATCTACTAGATTGTAGCAACAAGTCGATTAGAGTACTCACCCTCGAAGATTCCAAAGAGGTTAACGAGAGCAGATTCTCGTGGGTGATGTAGTCGTACACTTGCCGATCTCAATATCGTATAGACGATCCTTCCGTCCTATGTTCCGTCAGCACTTCCGCAGTCGGTCACACGTTCGGTACTCGATGAAGACCTTCCTCTCCCTTGTTCCAGCAGTCAGCGGAGGTTGTAGTTCTCCCCTCGCGATTCCGGCAGCACGACGGTGTGGTGTCGGAAGTAGAGGGAAGATCCCGCAGGGCTTCGCCTAAGCCGGTGCGAGTTATGGTGGATCTAGGGTTTCTGGCGATCTAGGTTTAGAAGGCCGGAGAGGAGGAGGTGGTGTCGGCGGCGGCTAGGGCGACGACGACGAGCCGGTGGCGGCGCATGGGGTGGGGAGGGCTGGTGTTGTGTTCTTTGGGGCAGCCCTACCCCTCTATTTATGAGAGGGTGGGAGGCTTTGGGAGAGGGGAGTTTGAATCCATACCCAAACCCAAGTTGGATAGAAGGAAGGACTCTTTCCTTCTTCCACTAGGAAACTATTGTTCCAGTTTGACTTTTCAAACCTCCCTTTTGACTTTCAATTTAGAGCTTTATTTCTCTCTCGGAAATACCCAACCAAAGTGACCTAGGACATGATCCAATCATTCCACTTAACCATGACACATTCATGACCATTCCCCTTCTGGTCCAGTTGTTGGGGATATGCTATATGGGTATCCTCATAGCATGTCCTCTATCCGGATAACCCAGGTGGCCCACAATTGGTAGCATGGCCCACGGCCTGCTGGGCGGCCCAGTTAGATGGATCCAGAAAGGAGGCCCATGCCGGATAAAGGAAGGCTACGGTAGAGTCACCAGCGTACCCGGAGCCTTGGAGTACAAGACACGCTAGACTAGTAATAGACAGTGTAGGACTCTGTAACCTGTCCGGCTAGGAATTTTCCCTGTAACCCTAGGACCTGGCGACTATATAAGTCGGGCCTATGGCAGCCTTTAGGGCACAACCTAGTATCGATTAACATACACCTCGTACA
The DNA here is from genome assembly GCA_916181665.1 of Avena sativa. Taxonomy (NCBI): domain Eukaryota; kingdom Viridiplantae; phylum Streptophyta; class Magnoliopsida; order Poales; family Poaceae; genus Avena; species Avena sativa. Next base: position 54,673,406 of record OV702284.1, on the reverse strand, counting down.
GCGAACTTATCTCTGTAACTCGGCGTATTGCCATTATAGTGATTTATAGCAGGAGTAGGATTCCGCCACCGTTGTGGGATCTGAACCTGGGTAAGCTGTGTTACCTTGTACTGGTCAACCGTCCGCCTTCCCCCACGTCTCTAAACACGCCCTATGAGGACCCCTCCATGCGTACTCGTCGGCAATACCACGACAGTTGGTGCCCACCATGGGGCAAGAGGCGCTTCTGGCTCTTCAGCGGGCGAGGACCAAGATCTTCGCGGGAATCGGCGAGACCGTAGCCATCGGTCGCGTTCTTTTCTTTAGCAACGTTCCAATCGCCCCCCCCCCCCGACGAGTTCTGGATCCCGGCGAAGATGAACCCTATGCGGTGCTCGATCGTTCCTATCTGAGACATCCACATCTTCATCGGCGAAACCGACTCGGGCACTAGTTCCCTGGGAGTCGGAGGAGCATCAAGACCCGCACGGACCGCCTACGGGCAGGATACATTCGCGGAAGGATCGATGTCGGATCTCTCTTCGGAGTTTGCCGACAAAGATCAGAAAAATTCAAGACCCACCCAAACCGCCCCTGTGCTGGATATAACGGTGGAAGATCACTGCAAGTCCGCCGGCTTCGCCCGTGCGTCTAGACATCAGCAATCCAAGTTCGTCGGCGTGGTGACCATATTCGACCTGGCGCGTTGCATTCAGAGAGAAGGAGAAACCCCCGCGATTACCTTGCCAGGTGGCTCCATATATGGGCCGATCTGGCACATTACCCCAATGATGATGCCATGTATCACTTTGTGGAAGGACTGGACCAGGGTACGCTTCTCCGGCATACGCTAAGGCGGCAGCAGGCTGCGGGATGCCTCACCTTTGAGAGCATGGTGAACACCGTCAATAGCTACGCAGAGGCCGAGGTAGCACCCCATGCAGCACCCGTGCTCATTGGCAGCGCACCCCCGCCTCAGCAACAACCACCACCTCCAGCAGTCGTCGCCGCGCCGCCGCCACCGCCTCCAGTTGTTATCGCTGCAGCAGCACCGCCACCCCCAGTCATCATCGTCACACCGCCGCCATCACCCATCGTTGATGAAGCCCCGACACCCTCCGATTCCGTGCTCGACGCGCTCTATGCCGACATCAGCGCCTACTCGAAGGAGATAGACTTCAGCCCGGACGAGCTGGACTCAACTATGCAGGAGCTGGAGGAAGAATTCCAGCGTGACGAGCAAGCTAACAATGTCTTCAAGTCCCGAGAGGTGTTTGTCACCATTGGGACAACGATGGATGAAGACCATTCCGGACGAGCTCCGCCTACGACGCTGGACAAAGGGAAGAGACCACCTATTGCTGCCGACAATGATTGTGCAACGGCGATGCCCCCTCCGCCTAACCCAGCGTAACAACCACAGGAACTCGGCACCGGCCTGAGTAACAACAACACCGCAAACCCGCCGCCTCCGATATCTATGTCTGCTGCTGCCCAAGTTACTCCAGCTGATAGAGTGATGTACGACAATCTCCTCGTCGAGCCACTGACCGTAGCTCATATCCGGAACGTGACCCAGCTTGACGATAAGCGCCAGCAGCTGCTAGAGGAAGCGCAGGCCATCGCGGAGCAAGGCGATAAGCTAGATCGAGATCTGGTCAACGCGCAGAAATCCATAGAGAAAGCTAGAGCAATGGAGGCCGAGTACAAGACTCTACTGCAGCAGCAGAAGTCCAAGAAAGCTCCGGCTCGCGTCATCAACGATCCTGGTGTGCGGCGAAACCTAGGATGGGCTCCCCCAAAGCCGGCACAGCCAAGCCATACATTGACAGTGATGGCAGGCAAGTGATGCCCACTGCTCTCCTTAACCTCGCTGTTGCCAAGACCCTTCTAGAGAAGGATAGATCGCCTGAAGCGTTGGACCAGGTCTATGACCTAGTGGCCAAGGCGGTGAAACAGCAGGAAAAGGCCACCTCCCAGAGGCTTGAGTCTGACCCAGCGTTTTGCCAGTCTAGCCAGCATAAGCCGCCAAGGGACAGATCTCCCCAGGATGTCGGGTCCCAGACAGGTTCATCAGAATGAAGACGGAGGGATGCACGCAACATGAAGGATGCTATCCCCATATCCTCCGACCATGGAGGCAAAGCTCACCCTCGTCGCCCATCTCCACCGCCCCAATCTCCCCGACATCGCAAAGACCCAAAGGCTCACCATTGCACGGACATGCCTCCGCCAAAGCAACGTGGCATCGTTATCCGCGACAACACGGAGCAGTCCCGTCATGATGGGGAGCGCAACCAGGGACACAAGAGCAGGTCGCGCCATGACCCTCTGCGTCCGACAAGCAACCGCGACAAGCGTGAGGCGTCGCAGGAGGGTAACAGCAAGAAGGCTAACCCAACACCACCTCCGCCTCCGTCGCCACCTAGCAGTCACCATGATGGAGGAGGCCTGCATCGTTCACGCAGCCCATCCCCTGTTGACAAGAAGAAAAGAAACCTGGAGCCATACGACGCACGTTCGCGGATAGACAAGATCCACGAGGCCCGGGAAGGACCATACCTAGGACCATGTTGCTTTGGACCTGTGATACGGTCCACAACTTACCCCAAAGGTTTCCGGATTGATAAGACCATCAATCCCTATGACGGCACCGCCAAGCCAGCTACATGGTTGAAGGATTATGGCAACGCGGTGGAGATCGCCGGGGGTAACCCCAATGTTGCCGTCAAGTACCTCCCACTGATGTTGGCGGGCACGACCCGTCAATGGATTGATGACTTGTCGGAGAAATCCATCTGCAATTGGTTGGACATGCAAGAAGCATCCACCAAGACCTTCGAGGGTACGTACAAACGTCCCTGCACTGTTGGCGATCTACAACGGTGCGTGCAAGAGAAAGACAAGACATCTCGCGCCTACCTCTCCTGCTGACTGGATATGAAGAGTTGATGTGCGGGAGTGCACGCTCAGACCGCCATGGCCGCCTTCATCGATGGGTTGGAAAGGGGCACATTGCTCCGACATAAGCTGAAGCGCTTGCAGGACAACCACCAGCTAGACTTGAACTAGATGATTCAGTTGGCTAGTGAGTTCGCAGCTACCGACGACGATGCTCGCGGCTCTCTGCCGACAACGGCCGTTCCAACTCAAGCTTGGAGGAACAACAACACAAAGTAGAAGACCGCACCGGAAGAAAAGCATACTCCCGACATGGTCGCTATGACCTTTGCAGGACGAGGTGATGGCAGACAACATGGCCGAGGATGGGGAGCTGGTCGTGGGCAGCAGCGAGGAAGTGAAACTACCTCGGTAGTGCTCCGAGTTCCCCAGACCTATGAGGAGTACCGCGATATGCCGTGCCTCGTACACCTCGATGCCAACGGTAAGGCCACCCACACCAATCGCCACTGCAAGTTCGTCAACAACCTCAAGGAGGACCCGGAGTCCGGCTACAAGCGAAGTCGGAAGAAAAGACCGCGAGGAAAGGGCAAGGGGAAGAAGAAGGAGAAGTCCAAGGATTCAAGTGACATGGACGAGGATGTTGACCCCAAGCACGCCGCCAAGAGAGATGGCAAGGGCAAGAACCCCTTCGGGAAGAAGGAGGTAGTTTTCCACACTTTCCTTGGCACCCCCACCGTCCGACAACAGAATAACTCCATGAGGATACTGATGGCTACTCTCCCCCTAGTTCCGCAATTCCTACGCTAGTCGGAGATTCCAATTACTTGGGATAGGAAGGATCACCCAGACCTCATCCCTACGGAGAACCAATACGCCATGGTCATCAACCCCTTGATTGACGGCTACGAGTTCACCAAATGCATGGTGGATAGTGGAAGTAGCATCAACATCATGTACCTAGATACACTGCAGAAGATGAACTTGACGAAGGCAAACCTAAGGCGGACCAACACCATCTTCCATGGCGTAGTTCCTGGTCGGGAGGCTCGGTCCCTTGGGTGCATCACACTTCAGGTCGCCTTTGGTGATGTTAATAATTACTGCCAAGAGCGTATGACCTGTGAGGTGGTCCCCCTCAAGAGCATGTACTACGTCATATTCGGACGTGACATATTCCACACCTTCATGGCCAAGCCATGCTTCGTCTACAACAAACTCAAGATACCCGTACCAAACGGTGTCATCACCGTATCCGGAAGCTTTGCAAAAGCTAGGGACTATGAAATTGGAGAAGCAGCCTACGTGAAAGTTGTCCTCTACAACTGCGAATTCAAGGAGATCCAGAGCAAGGTCGATGCCTCAGAGATGCCCGCGTCGAAGAAACATATTTCTGACTCCGCCCCCGCATTCAAGGCCGCCATCGAAACCAAGTCGGTGGAACTTGTGGTAGGTGATGCCTCCAAGACCACCGCCATTGGGACGAACCTGGATCCCAAATAGGAAAGCGCGCTCGTCGAGTTCCTCTGTGGGAACAGGGACATCTTTGCCTAGCAACCTGCCGGCATGAAAGGTGTACCTAGGGAACTTTCCAAGCATAGCTCAAACATTGATCCAAAATGCAAACCAGTGAAACAACCTCTACGACGCTTTGGAGATGAGAAGAGACGCGTCATAGGCAAAGAGATAGCTAGGTTACTTAAGGCTAGTTTTATCTGAGAAGTCCTTCACACCCAATGGGTGGCCAATCATGTACTTGTCCCCAAAAAGGAACCAAAGAATTAAGAATGTGTGTTGATTACCGGCTTGAACAAAGCATGTCCCAAAGATCCGTTTGCTTTGCCTCACATTGACCAAGTCATTGACTCGACGGCTGGCTCGGAACTTTTGTGTTTTCTCGATGCATACTCTGGATACCACCAGATCAAGATGAGGAAGTCGGACCAATTGGCCACTTCGTTCACTACCCACTAAGACACGTTTTGCTATGTTACGGTGCCCTTTGGGATGAAAACGCAGGTGCTACGTACCAGCGGACAATGCAACGCTGCCTACACGATCAAATTGGTCGGAACGTTCACGCCTATGTGGACGATATAGCGGTGATGTCTAAAAAGTCAAATGACTTAATCTCCGACTTAAAACAAACCTTTGATAATCTCCTTAAATACAACATGATGCTCAACCCTAAGAAGTGCGTCTTCGGGTTTCCAGCCGGCAAATTGTTGGGCTTCATCGTTTCCCAACGTGGAATCGAGGTCAACCCGAAGAAAATCAAGGCCATCTTAAACATAAACCGTCCGACATGCCTAAAGGACATACAACGACTAACATGTTGTGTTGCAGCAATTAGTCGGTTTGTCAGCCGACTTGGAGAGAAGGCTCTGCCGCTGTACAAGTTGCTGATTACGTGGACGGACGAGGCAGATGCAACATTGAAGCAGCTCAAGGAGATTCTTTCCTCAGCGCCTATCCTTGCAGCACCCGAACCTGAAGAGCCCATGTTAATTTACATGGTGGCAACCAACTGGGTAATCAGCATCGTCGTCGTGGTAGAGCAGAAGGAACAAGGCGATGAGCACGGAGTTCAACGACCAGTTTACTATGTAAGCGAGGTCTTGACGGAGTCCAAGCAGTGTTACCCGCACTACCAAAAGATAGCTTATGGAGTATTCCTTGCTTCTCGGAAGTTGAGGCACTATTTCCAGGAGCACCCCATCACAGTGGTGAGCAAGACACCACTGTCCGACATCATCAACAACAGCGACGCTACAGGAAGGGTCGCGAAGTGGGGCATTGAACTTGCCGCCTTCGAGATTACCTACAAAAGACGCGACACTATTAAGTTACAAGCCTTGGCGGATTTTATTGCAGATTGGACGGAAATGCCAGATGCTACCCCATTGCCGGAACCAGAATACTGGGTGATGCACTTTGACAGATCAAAGCTGCTAAACGGGTCGGGGGCTGGTGTACTGCTACGGTCACCAACTAGGGACAAGCTACACTACGCTCTGCAGATCCACTTCGAGGCTACGAACAACATGGCGGAATATGAAGCACTCATTCACGGATTACGCGTAGCCAAGGATATTGGCATCAAGCGCATAGTTTGCTGTGGAGATTCCGACTTGGTTGCCCAGCAGGTGGCTGGCACCTGGAATGCGCGGAACCCTATGATGGCGGCATATCGAGACGAAGTGGACGAGATAGCCAAGAGCTTCTTGGGCTACGAGGTCAAGTATGTACCTAGGGAGCAAAACGAGGTGGTTGATCTGCTGTCTAAGCTTGGATCAGGGTGCAAACGAATTCCGCCTGGAGTTTTCCTGGAGCATCTACGGACACCATCCGTGAAGGGAGCAGACCTCGACAACCCGGACAAAGTAGACTCTTTCTTCCACATGGTGGCAAAGGTCCCTCCGGCTTGGACAAAACCGTTCAGGGAATATCTCGAACACGGAACTTTGCCCGATGACAAAGTTGAAAGACGGCAAATAGTATGTCAAGCAAAGGGCTATACCATAATTAGTGGACAGCTCTACAAAAGGAGCACTACTGGTGTATACCTTAAGTGTGTTTCCCAGCAAGAAGGTATTGAAATCCTTCTCGAAATCCATCTCGGAGATTGCGGGCATCATGCCGCTCCCCGATCTTTGGTCATGAAAGCCTTCCGGCAAGGATTCTACTGGCTGACCGCGAAGGCGGACGCCGACAAGTTGGTTGAGACATGCATGGGATGCCAGTATTACGCCCGACAACCACATGTTCCTGCTGAAGAACTGCAAACAATACCAATAACTTGGTTGTTTGCAGTTTGGGGGCTAGACATGGTGGGACCATTACAAACGACACCATGTGGATTTATGCATCTGCTAGTAGAAGTTGATAAATTTACTAAATATATAGAAGCTAAACCCATTAGAAAGCTTGACGGGGCAACTGCCCTTAGATTTGTCCGAGATCTAGTGGTGAGATTTGGTCTCCCACATAGCATTATCACCGACAGCGGCAGCAACTTGTCACTCGGAGAAGTGGAGGCTTATTGTTGAGACAAAGGCATCCGACTTGACCTTGCGTCTGTGGCACACCCACAGTCCAATGGTCAGGTTGAGCGAGCCAATGGATTAATTCTACAAGGGATCAAGCCACAATTGGAGGCACCGCTACATAGAGCAGTTGGAGCCTGGGCGGAGGAATTGCCATCTGTGCTGTGGAGTTTAAGAACTACACCCAACAGTTCTACCCGCTACACCCCTTACTTCATGGTATATGGAGCAGAAGCCATCCTACCTTCCGACATCTTTCACGATTCACCAAGAGTTGCCGCCTACGACGAAGATGACACTGAAGAATCCAGACGCCTAGATGTGGACCTTCTCGAGGAGGAGTGTGTTTTGGCATGCCAAAGATCCGCCATCTACCAGCAGAAGTTACGTAGCTACCATAGTCGTTGCCTTAGGCATCGCTCGTTTAAAGAGGGGGATTGTAGCACCCCGGAAATCACCAACTAGAAAATTGTTTGTTCTTTATTTATCTTGCATCATCATCATCATGTCACCTTGCATGGAACATGTAATTAAATCATTGCATTTAAATTGTCTCACTTGTATTTGTTCTTGATATTTGCATTTGATCTTGACATTTGCCTCTCTCTATTTTATTGCTAGTTGGTGTCATTTGATATGGAACCATAATGTCTAATTATATCTTTTGGAGTCTTGTTATTTCTATTTGATAATAACGTCCGAATTGATTTGGGGGCATCATCTCTTGATTCTATTCTATCCCCATCTTTTGGTCTCGTTGTGTCCATATGATTGTCTTTCTAATTCTATCACTTGCATGACAATGGGTTCCTTTTATATTGAATTATGATTTTTTGAGCTCATGCCCATTTGAAAATGTGGAATCCTTTTATTTCGTCATTGTAACCGCCTATCCTATCTTCTATACATCTAATTCTACTCCTCTCTTCAACTACACTCGTGAGCTAGCTAGAAAATCATAACTAAGCTAGCTTGATCTACACAACCAAAGCTCTCCATCTAAAAAGATCCTAGCAAAGTAAACTAGGCCCAAAAACCTATCTACCAGGTGACCTACACACAACCTCCGCATCTATCAAACACTCACCGTGAGTGTGCTCATGTTTTATCTCTTCCCGTCTTCTTTTTTAGCTAGCTGCCGTGTGTGTGCATGTGCCTACGCGCACCAAGGACACCAACCTGGAGCGGGTATCAATCAAACCCAACATAGCTGAACCTTTGTATCTGTCGAGGCACTACACCTCTCCATGTGTACCGATCGATCCAACCAGCCGAGCACTCTCCCTGAACCCATCTAGTTCGGCTCCACCAGCTCGTTCCCTCGCGCACCAGCCACCAAGCTGCAGAGAGCACGCACGTCGCGTTCTGTCCCTCTCGACAACAGATCACGTGCCCGAGCCATGCCCACGCCACGCCACGCTCGTGCTGCTGCCTCCCCCGCTTTTCCTCCCGTCCACGAAAACAAAACAGCATAGGCCGTGCCTTCCCCTCATCATCCTCCTACCTCTGAATCCCCTCTGGATCTTGCCTCCCCCTCCTCTTTCTTCTTCTTCATGCTGAACCCTAGCCGCCGCACCATACCACTGCCACTCGTCGGGCTTCGCCACGGAAACCTTGATGTCCCCGGAGCCACGCCATCAAGGAGGAGTACCACGTCGCTGCTGTAACCGATCGGAACAAGTAGCGTGGAGGAGGAGGGTTCGAGCAGTGGCTGGACACTATCGTCGTCCCTGCGCACCCGACGCCCGCCGTCGCCGTCAACTTCATCTCGCCGCCGCTCCCGACATCCTTGGGCTCGTATACCTTGTCAGAGACACCCGCGGTGAGCCTCTCAACCTCCCCTGCATCCTCTCTCTCTCTCTCTCTCTCTCTCTCTCTCTCTCTCTCTCTCTCTCTCTCTCTCTCTCTCTCTCTCTCTCTCTCTCTCTCTCTCTCCTAGCCTCGCGGACGTTTTGCCAAAAACTACGGTACGCCGCCGTACCGTCTCTTCCGCCACTGTCCTGCTCGCCTCCGACCTCCGCCACCATGCCGACATGCTTCCCTGTGCCACAGAGAATCTCTAGGACCATCCCTTCGTCAAAGACAGGTCCCAGATCCTCCCCGACGCACGCCACGCTGCTCGCCGTTGTCAGTACGCGTGAGCGCACGCCCTCCTTTTCGCCTCTGAATCCGTTAGTTTTCCGACCAACTCCGACGCTCCCAGCTTAATTGAAGAATCCTAATTTCTTCCCGGTGTATCCAGATCCCTCCAGCACGAAACTTCATCCAAATCGGAGCACTGGGACGCTCGCAATCATCCTCTGAAGTTCGACAAATTTCACAGGCTCCGCTGCCATTTTTTTTTCAAACTTCAGTCTAGTTCAGTTAACAGCGCAACACTTCAGCAGATTCAGAACCGTGGCCTCTTTTAGAACCTCACCTCCACGTCCAGATCAGTTGCAACCTGGGTTCTCAAATCCTCCTTGTGACAAAATAATCTATCCTTCCTTATCGGCTCTAGTCTTGAGCACAAACCGATGCACCACGAGGTATGCCTTACTTGTGGTGCTACCATGTGGGAGTCCCTATTTCAAATCCCCTTAGTTTCTTATTTAATCCGCCTTTCATTTATCTATCTTTGCCTATTCCGACTCCCATATGGTCCTAAGCCTATGGCCATCTGTTCTTTTTTTTTGTATTTTATATTGTTTAAACTGTAGCTCTTATGACAAATTTTTATATATATATGAAAGTTCATCTGAAAAATGCAAGAAACATTAATATGTCATGCTCATATCCGTTTGCGTACATATCATGTGGTTTGGGGTATTATGCCGCTTCACCTACTAATTAAATATGGAGGTCATATACGGGCGATTCTAGTCTTATATTGGCCCCATTTAAATTTGTGTAGCGAATCGGGACATATTTTGCCTTATTAAGACAACATTTAAATTGCTTGGTAACTAAACAACATAACCTTCTAATTAATTGTCGGGACCTCGGTTCCGCTTAATATTGTCTAGTTGCATCGTACCTTCGTCATGTCATACATCATACATGCATCATGCCCGATCTTCTGCTGTAGTATTAAATATTGTGTCCGGTGTTTCCGCTAGTGGTTTGCTTCTTCATGGATTAGGCCGATGAGTTGATGCGAGTGTCGACCCAATCTTCAGATGAACCTTCAGCAATGTTTTCAGCGAGCATTCTTCCCCTTTCTACATATTTTACATTTATAGTCTTTATTTCCTCATGTTGATCTATTGCTATCTGTGTTGCGATGCTATAGATTCCGTACCCCGTTATACTTTTCTGCGGCCCTTATATTGCCATGGACATATCCAATTAGCTGTTGTTTGGTAGATAGTCGGCCTTGCGAGTCGTAGTTGCTTGCGCAGGTGATGTGTCGCGTCGTCGATCTTTCACAGTTGTTAGAGTAATGTCGCATGTTTATTGTTGGAGATGATCATGGCTTTAATTACCGTTTAATAACTAAAATTGAAGTAGGTAAATAATGCAGAGGCACATGCGGGCAATAGATGTTATTTGGTTTTTAACCGTCCACTTGTGTCCCGTAGGACCCCGAGTACTTGATACATATTCTTTGAATATTCGCACTATCAGCATGTGGGACCATGAATGCCCATAACCCTAGCTTGAGTCATATTTAATTCCTTGGGGCCACAAAGTAGTTTGGGGCTTTATTACTATCATGTACTTATGTCATGCTTTACTGCTTTATTTACGATTGCGCGTGGAGCGCCTGTACTGTTTAGGTAAGTGGAATGTTTCCGCGGTATCGACAAGCCCAGTCACACTTTCGGGTTCCCAGTCGTTTACAGCCATTGGCATAAACCTCTGGGTCCGTCTCGGAGCCGGCCAACTTCGTCGCGGGTTGCTTAGTGGGGTGGCCCCCTGAAATCAAATATGAATCTTGCGAATGTTCTGTCGTGATGCCTCGTTGGGTTTTCATTTGGTTTTTTCCGAGGTTGATCGTGCGTGTGTTGCTATTTGTGTTCCCCTGCAGAGTAAAACTTTCTGAAAGCCGTGTCCGCAGTTATGGACGACTTGGAGCACAGTATCTCGATCATACACAAATAACTAAAGTAGTGCTATAAATTTGACTTTATAATGACTAGTAATCAGCTTCACTATAATGGAATAGCTAAATAAAAGTGCCAACAACTGCTGGATTTGGGCTGTCACCTGTTACCATTGTATCTGACTAGTAAATATTGCAACTACAATGGAATAGTTAACTAAAACTGCCCACTGTTTATAATATCAGGATGACTCATGCTATCTATATCTGACTAGTAATTGCCGCAAGTATAACGGAATAAATAAAATTGCCAAGTGTGTGAGTTCCTCGGTTGAATTCCTTGTTTGGTTTTGAGGGGGAAACACCAGGATGGGTATGATTGGTGGTGGTAACAGGTTGGTTCCGAATAGGACTTTCTTATCCCTCTCTGATAGCCGATAGTTGTATTGAGTCTCTATAGTTTTTTTAGTGCATGCTTCATCGCCGCTTCAGTCCACCATACCTATGTAGGCGAGGACCGCTGAATTCTAGTCTCGTCGTGTATTGGCCTCAGTACTGACCGCTCTCTTTTTTCCTTTGCCCTTTGTCAGCACCCCTTTTGTTTAAGCAGGTTTTGAGATCGACGTCGTTAGCAGGGTTACCCTTTCGGCTTGGCCTGGGCAGGGTTATGGACGCCATTGGTTATTCTTCAAGGCTCTTAGCCCAATTTGCATCTTGTCCGTAGTCGAACGTTGTATCGTTTTCAAGGTGATTTGGATCTTTGTATTGTATATCTGTATTCTTGACTCATGGAGTCGTTGTTGTATATATCCGTTCTGTGGGTTCCATCGTGGACTATTGTGTAATGATATTACTTCATTTTTCCACCCGCACGCAAGTGCCTGGTGGGCACCTTTGAATCGTTTCTATGCGGGTTTGGCGGGAATCGCTAAAACTTGCATAGAGACGATTCGAGGGTGTTACAGGGATCTGGTGCTCCGACTTAAGCAGAAGAAGTCACACAAATTATCTCTGCCATGAGAAGGACCATTCATCATAAGCAAGACGCTACTCAATGGGTCTTACTACCTCGTTGACAACCATAAACTTGAGGATAGACCCAACGAGGATCATCAGCGTAAGCATGTGACCCGAATGATGACTACCCAGAGCTTGATCGGCCATGGAACATAGCACAGCTACGTCCTTTCTACACTTAGCATTTTTTATCTATTGTGTATCTCTTATATGATCAATGAAATAAAGCTCTCTGGTTCACTCATATTTCTGAGTCTTTTACCTCCTTTAGTGTTTATTTTTGGATCGTATAAAACCTCTATGCACAAGCTTTGCGATTGCACTTGTGAAAATTCCGCCTACGGGCGTTAGTTTAAGTTTTCTGGTCTACACGTTCTTTGTCGTTTTTATGTGTATTCTGGAGTAGTGACTTTCGACACTTATTGTCGGCGATTTTGTGCTTAGGTTATTGACGGTGCCATTGGGCATCATCGCCTGAGCGCATGGTTCCGAAAATGAGTCTTTTGACTCACGAAAAGTCAAGCATAAAAACCAAAGTAATGAATAAGTTAGCACTTTCTTAAAAAATATATACATGCTGGAACTAGTTCTTAAGTAGCAGGACATACACCATTGTTTTCTGCCTTAAGTTAACACATAGTTTTTTCCGCATAACACATTACAGAGGAAACTAATATTACAAGTTGTTTTTATTCCTCTGGCGCAGGCGACTTGGAAGCAACATCATTGGCAGCAGGAGAGTCACCTTCCTCGAAGTTGGCAGTATTGAGGAACTCGGAGGAGCCTTGGCTCTTGTCTTCAATGGTTTTCAGGGGGACAAAGACGTTAACGTCGACCAACTTGGTGACTCCGGTGTCATAACCCGCGAGCAATGCCAAGATAGATTCGTGGTTTATCTTTTGGCCTTCGTCATCTACATCGGGGATACCGGAGGTTACCGTGTCGATGTCGGCATTCTCGTAGTGTGCCTTCACCATTGACAATGCCATCCTGGCGCCGGCCCGTGCACATGAAGCTTTCCAGCTTGAGATACGCTCGGGGGCTCGACGCAGGATTTCCGAGAACTTCGTCACAGAATCCATTGCCTTGATGTTAATCTGGAGGGGCTTGGCAATCTCTTTGGTCTGCGCGATGGCGGTGTTGGTAAAGTTGCCGGCAAGGACCATGCATTCCTTTGGCGGAGGAGGCGACCGGGTTAAACCCATAGGAGCTGCAAATTTCCGACAAAGGAACACATGAGTTCAAAAATTCAGAGTATTCAGCTTATAGAAATCCAAGACGGAGAATCACATACTGAAGATGCTTGTCTCAGCTGGCTGGATAATCTCCGCCATGGAGTCCCGTTCTTGTTGGAGGATCTTGTACACTTCATGATGGCGTTGATTTTTCTCATCGGTAGCTTTCTTCTGATCTTTTAAGATCGCGATTTCCTCTTTCAAGCGGTTCATCTCCTCACTGGCGGAGTCTTGCAGAGCTTTCATTGAGTCTTCATGCATCTTCAGCATGTCCTTCCTCTCCTGCTTAAGGATCTTGTTTTCGCTATCCAGCTGCTGAATATGCTTGGATTGCTCAACAATATCCTTCGCCTTGGAAATGGTTTCTGCAAGTCGGTGAAAAGACCAGTACATAGTGAGTACTCGGAGAATGTTGGCACAAGACCAAGTCGGAGTGCAAAAAAAGAAAGGAAAAACAGACGCTTGCTCTTGGTGATTTGTTCCTTTAAGAAGGCAGTTTTACCCTTTTCGACTTCCAAATCAGCACGCATCTTCTGGTACTTGTCGTTGGCCATGCCCCTCCGAGCATTCTCATTCTGTGGAAAGAAGAAAGTTAAATGTTGTTCGGTCTACTTGGAGCGAGCCAGAAAATTGCCACCTAGACGCTCGGGGGCTACAGCGAGAGTTTTTTAACTTAGCAATATGCTTAGTCTTTCTTTAAGCATCTAGTCGGAACTAATTCAGTTTTCGATTAGAAGCTTGGGGGCTACAGTATAAAGTTTTTAACTCAGATGTATGCTTAGCTTCTCTTTAAAGCATCTAGTCGGAACTAATTCAGTTACAACTAGAAGCTTGGGGGCTACAGTATCGAAATTTATTAACACTGCGTATGTTACTCTTAAAGCATCTAGTCAGAATAATTCATTCAAACTATATGCTTGGGGGCTACAGCGAGAAGTTTACTAGCTAAGTCACTCTTAGAGCATTTAGACGCTAAGACCTATGGTTTTCCGTCTAAACCCTCGGGGGCTACAGCGGGATACTCATATGAAATGCAAAAGGCAAATAAAACTTACAAGTGCAATGATCTTGAGGTTGGTAGCACTCTCAGCTAGCAACTTGCCGAAGGATATGCTGTTTCCTTGCAAGATTTCTGCTTGCCGGAGAAGCTCCTCAAGGCTGCATGTTGGAGATGTCGGCGCCGCACCAGGAACCAGAGAAGTGCTACCCGGCGTAAGCACCAGATAGACTATCTTCGGAAACTCTATGGTCTTCTTGGGTGCGGAGGAGCCGTCTTCGGATGACGTACCACCTTCCACCACCGCCTTACCACTACCGATGGCATCCTTAGCCGGAGCTTCAACCATTTGGTGTGCGGCACTTTCCTGCGTCGCTTGTTCGCCGACAACAGCGAGCTCAGTGGAAGCTCCTGAGTCCACTTCCATGGCGGAAGGACCAGATGCTTCTTTAGCTTGAGAGCTTGTCAGAGCAGATGAGGGCTGGACGACGGGAGTGACAGGGGCGATGGCGGGAGATACGTCGCGATGCAGCATATCCTTGATGGTTCTAGAAGCCCCCAAAGTTTTGGAGGTCTTCTTCAAACTGGTTGTGGCTTTCTTCCTGAAACATGCAAAATTCATAAGTATGGGAACACGACAGACAAATGGACAATGTCGGAGAGAAATAAGCTTACACAAGAGGGGGTGCTTTAGCAAAGGGAATCCCAGTAACTTTTCTCTTCTCCGCCTCCAGGGCGGCAGTGGACTTCTTGGAAGCTCCACCCACTGTCTTCTTCTTCTTCTTCTTCTTGCCTTCGTTGCCAGCATCAGAGGTGGAGCTCTTCCGCTTTCGCGACAACAGAACATCGTCGTCGGACACGACCGTGACTTCCTTCATATTTGGATCATAGATTTGGATAGCCATGCTATCCTCCTCTAGATCGCTGATCTGTTAAGTGAAATCCGCCGTGTTAGATGAGATGGTAATGGCTAGAAGGAAGAACTGGAGTATATGTCATACACAGAAAATAAACAGGTACCTTTGGGCACTTGCTCTCTACGAACATGTCGTAGGTGATGGTGAAGCCACGCTTCCTATCCTTCACCTTGACGATGTCCTTGAGGCGAAGCTTGACGGAGTCGCTCGAGAAGTTGTCCTCGGAGATGCGGAGGCTATCCCTTCTATCGTTGGAATACTCGTGCATCAGCTTCGAGTGCTGCTGCAGAGGCTGGATCCGCCTGACGAACCAGCACATGGCCAGGTCCAATCCGGTCAGACCTGTCTCTATGAACCACTCTATCCGCCTTATAGCGCGGGAAGCGTCGATGTCGAAGGGAAGGGAGGCCTGGGATCTCCATGTCGAGGCTTCGGCGGCAGCTCCATCGACGAAGTCCGGGTACGTTACTTCTCGGCCGGCCAGAGGGATATCTGGGCCGTAGAAGTAAGTACGCTGACAGTTCTTGCAGGACTCATGGCCGACGATGTCGGGGAACCGCTGGCCAGGCCGGATCTTAAAACTAATAGTGCCAAAATTTCTGAGCTCGTCCTTGCCAGCTCCAGCTTTGCACTTGACGGTAAAGAAATATATGAAGAGATCTAGCCTAGGCCTAATCCCTAAATAACCCTCGGAAAGTGCCGAGTAATTGCTGAGTGCTAAGATGCTATTGGGGGAGAGGTTCTGTGGCTGTACTCGGTAATGATTCAGGACAACAAGGAAAAAGTTGGAGATGGGCAGGGAGACGTCGCGTACCATCTACGCTTTGAGGTACACCTTATCTCCGACTTGGGGAGAAGGAGTGACCTCGCCGGCCGGCGCCGCCTGCTAGATGAGCCCCTCCGTTGCGGGGAGGTAGCCCTCGTTGATCAGTTCTTTGATGTCGCGGTCCGTGATGTCTGAACCGCGCCAGTCGCCCTTGTGCGAATCATACTCCTCCTCCAGCAGCTCCAGCACCGCTGGATTATGGTCGCCGCCGGTGGTTTCGACCACCACGGACTTGGGAATCACTAGACCCTCTGGGGGCACGACGACAGAGCTCACCGGCTTCGCTGCGGCTTCGCCCGCCGCTGCCATGGAAGGGGAGGAGCTACTGCTGGCCATTGGGTGTGTTCGGTGGTGACTGGGGAAGATTGGGGAGCTAGGGTTTTTCGCACGTCGCGAAGAGAGCTCGAGGAGGCGCTCGTTGGGGGAAGAAGACGATGCAGAGGAGAATGAGGTGAAAAAGTAAATTTTCCACCGCAGTTACTATTTATGGTCTCCGGCATCAAGATTCGTGCAACTTGATCGAATGGTTGCCGCGTAGACGACGTGTGTGGAGACGTGCGCGGAAATTTTGCCACGTACCAACGGTTTGTATCGCTCGCGCGGGAAAAGTGGACATGATTGCGTTCTCTGCATGTGTGAGATACGAGGTGTTGCTGACCTATGTCTACGTCACCCTAGCTGTCATAGGCAGATGAACCATCACATCGGAAGATTCCGGCATGGACGGATTCAGTCCGGCTACGGAAGAGTACGATAGAAGATTCAGCAAATTCTCCGACTTACAAGCTGAAGACGGAGAAAACCTTGCAGGGTTCTTTGGCAGCACTACAAGATATTGCTTGACGATTTGCCGACATCCATCTAGACGGAGCATTCAACGTAAAGAGGCAAGATGGCGCAAGATCTCGGAGTTCTCCGGGGGCTACTATTGGGGATATGCTATATGGGTATCCTCATAGCATGTCCTCTATCCGGATAACCCGGGTGGCCCACAGTTGGTAGCATGGCCCATGGCCTGCTGGGCGGCCCAGTTAAATGGATCCAGAAGGGAGGCCCATGCCGGATAAAGGAAGGCTACGATGGAGTCACCAGCGCACCCGGAGCCTTGGAGTACAAGACACGCTAGACTAGTAATAGACAGTGTAGGACTCTGTAACCTGTCCGGCTAGGACTTTTCCCTGTAACCCTAGGACCTGGCGACTATATAAGTCGGGCCTATGGGCGCCTTTAGGGCACAACCTAGTATCGATTAACATACACCTCGCACAGCGAACCTATCTCTGTAACTCGGCATATTGCTATTATAGTGATTTATAGCAGGAGTAGGATTCCGCCACCGTTGTGGGATATGAACCTAGGTAAGCTGTGTTACCTCGTACCCGTCAACCTTCCGCCTTCCCCCACATCTCTAAATACGCACTGTGAGGACCCCTCCATGGCGTACTCGTCGGCAATACCACGACACCAGTGAACCTTCTAGACCCTTCTAGAACCTCTCCGATGAAAACATCGAAATCATTCCCGAACTCCAGAATCGGACTTTCCTTATATGAATATTATTCTCCGGACTATTCCGGATCTCTTCATGATATCATGGATCCCATCCAAGACTTCGAACAACATTCGGTTTCCCTACTTACATTCCATATCTACTAAACAACATCAAATCCTTAAGTGTGTCTCCGAGACACTTCTCCGACCAATAGCCAATAGAGGAATCTGGAAATTCATATGGCCCCCACATATTTCTATGATTACTTTGCGATCGAATGAACCACTTACATACGATACCAATTTCCCTTTGTCTTGCGATAGTTTACTTATCCGAGGTTTGATCGTCGATATCTCTGCATACCTAGTTCAACCTCGTTACCGATAAGTACTCTTTTCTCGTTCCCGTGATATGTGATCCCTTGTGAGCCAGTCACATGCTTGCAAGATAATTGGATGACATTCCGCCGAGAGGGCCCAGAGTATATCTTTCTATCATATGGATGGACAAATCCCACTCTTGATCCATGTGCCTCAACACATACTTTCCGAACACTCAATGCCACCTTTATAGCCACCCAGTTACGGTGTGGTGTTTGATGTCATCAAAGAATCCTTCCGGTGATGGTGATTAGCATGATCTCATGGTCGAAGGAATTAGGTTACTATGTATCAGAAAGCTTATAGCAAACGAACTATTGGAATGACTTGATCTTTATGCTACACTTATCTATAGGAGTTTGTCCATCATACCATTCTCCTAATGACACGATCTTGTTGTTAATAACATATCAATGTTCATGATCGAGAAACCACGATCATCTATTAACCAACAAGCTAGTATTATAAAGAGGCTTTACCAGGGACTCTAATTTAGTTTACAAATCACATAAGTATTAATGTTTCCGGTTAATACTATTATAGCATGAATGTAAACATTTATCATAAACATAAAGATATAATAATAACCACTTTTATTATTGCCTCTAGGGCATATCTCCAAAAGTCTCCCACTTGCACTAGAGTCAAATAATCTAGATTACATGGTAATATACCGAACACCCATGGCGGTTTGGTGCTGGTCATGTTTTGCCCTCGGGAGAGGTTTAGTCAACGGATCCGCCACATTCAGATCTGTGTGTACTTTGCAAATCTTTATGTCACCATCTTGGACATGCTCTCGAATAGCGTGAAAACGTAGCTTGATGTGCTTCAGCTTCTTGTGTGACCTTGGTTCTTGCGCATTGGCTATGGCGCCCATGTTATCACAATAGATAGACATTGGGTCCAGCGCACTTGGAACCACATCGAGCTCTGTAATGAACTCCTTCATCCATATCGCCTCTTGTGAAGCCTCTAAAGCAGCTATGTATTCCGATTCAGTTGAAGATCTCGCCACAACGCTTTGCTTTGCACTCCTCCAGCTAACTGTTGCACCATTCAAAGTAAATACGTATCCAGATTGAGATTTAGAATCATCCGGATCGGTGTTCCAACTAGCATCGGTGTAACCATTAACAACGAGCTATTCATCACCTCCATAAGAAATGACCATATCATTAGTTCTTCTCAAGTACTTAAGGATGTTTTTGACCGCTGTCCAATGGTCCACTCCTGGATCACTTTGATATCTGCTAGTAAAACTAACAACATATGTAATGTCGAGTCTAGTACATAGCATGGCATACATAAGAGATCCTATGGCTGAGGCATAGGGACTCTTACTCATCCTTTCTCTATCTTCTGCCGTTGCAGGACTTTGAGTTTTACTCAAGGTCGTATTGGGCAACATGGGCAAGAACCCTTTCTTGCTATCTTCCATTCCAAACCTCTTTAGAACTTTGTCCAAATATGTACTCTGTGACAATGATATTAGGTGTCTTGATCTATCTCTATAAATCTTTATGCCTAATATGTAAGCTGCTTCTCCAAGATCTTTCATTGAAAAAGTATTATTCAAATAATCCTTGACACTATTAAGAAGGTCTACATCATTCCCAATCAACAATATGTCATCTACATATAGTATTAAGAATGCTATAAAGCTCCCACTCACTTTCTTGTAAATACAAGCTTCTCCATAAGTTTGTATAAAACCAAAACTTTTGATCACCTTATCAAAACGTTGATTCCAACTCTGGGATGCTTGCTTCAATCCATAAATGGACCGTTGAAGTTTGCATACCTTTTTAGCATCTTTAGGATCAACAAAACCTTTGGGTTGTACCATATACAACTCTTCATCAATGTATCCATTGAGGAAAGCCGTTTTGACATCCATCTGCCATATCTCATAATCATAATATGCAGCGATTGCTAATAAAATCCTCACAAACTTTAGCTTCGCTACCGGTGAGAAAGTATCATCGTAGTCAACTCCTTGAATTTGTCAAAATCTTTTTGCGACAAGTCGAGCTTTATAGATAGTAACATTACCATCAGCATCTGTTTTCTTCTTGAAAATCCATTTGTTCTCGACAGCCTTCCGGCCATCCGGTAAGTCCACCAAAGTCCATACTTGGTTTTCGTACATGGATCCAATCGATATCATGGCTTCTTGCCATTTATTGGAATCTAGGCTCATCATCGCTTCCTCATATGTCGCAGGGTCATCGGTGTTGTCCACCAACTTGACACTCATAACGGGATCATACAAATCAGGAGTGGTACGAGTTCTCATTGACCTGCGAGGTTCCGTAGTAACTTCAACCGAAGTTTCATGATCAACATCATTAGCTTCCTCTCTTATTGGTGTAGGCGCCACAGGAACTACTTCCGGCGCTGCGCTACTCTCAAGTCCGAGAGAAGGTTCAACAACCTCGTTGAGTTCTACTTTCCTTGCAGTCACTTATTTCGAGAGAAACTCCTTCTATAGAAAGGATCCATTCTTGGCAACGAAGGTTTTGCCCTCGGATCTATGATAGAAGGTATACCCAATAGTTTCCTTCGGGTATCCTATGAAGACGCATTTTTTCGCTTTGGGTTCAAGCTTGTCTGGCTGTAACTTCTTTACATAAGCTTCGCAACCCCAAACTTTAAGGAACGACAATTTAGGTTTCTTCCCAAACCATAATTCATACGGTGTCGTTTCAACGGATTTAGATGGTGCCCTATTTAAAGTGAATGCGGCTGTTTCTAATGCATAAGCCCAAAACGATAGCGGTAAATCTATAAGTGACATCATAGAACAAACCATATCTAAGAGAGTTCGATTACGACGTTCGGACACACCATTATGTTGTGGTGTTCCCGGCGGTGTCAATTGTGAAAGTATTCCACATTTCTTCAAATGCTCGCCAAACTCGTAACTTAGATATTCACCTCCATGATCAGATTGTAGAAATTTAATCTTCTTGTTACGTTGATTCTCTACTTCACTTTGAAATTCCTTAAACTTCTCGAAAGTTTCGGACTTATGTTTCATGAAATAGATATACCCATATCTACTCAAGTCATCCGTGAAGGTAAGAACATAACGATAACCACCACGTGATGCTACACTCATTGGGCCACACACATCGGTATGTATGATTTCCAATAAGTCTGTAGCTCGCTCCATCATACCAGAAAATGGAGTCTTAGTCATTTTACCCATCAGACATGCTTCACATCTTTCAAGTGATTCGAAATCAAGTGATTCAAGAAGTCCATCGGAATGGAGTTTCTTCATACGCTTCACTCCAATATGACCAAGACGACAGTGCCACATATACGTCGAGTTATCGCTCAATTTCAAATGTTTAGCTTCAATGTTATTAATGTGTGTATTTCTACAATCGAGATAAGAATAGACCATCTATCAAAGGTGCATGTGCATAAAACATATTACTCATATAAATCAAACAACCATTATTCTCGGACTTAAATAAGTAACCGTCTCGCAATAAACATGATTCAGATATAATGTTCATGCTCAACGCAGGCACCAAATAACAATTATTTAAGTATAAAACTAATCCTGATGGTAGATGAACAGGTAGCGTGCTGACCGCGATCACATCAACCTTTGATCCATTTCCAACGCGCATCGTCACCTCGTTCTTCGCTAGTTTCCGTCTATTTTGCAGCACCTATTTCGAGTTACAAATATGAGCAACCGAACCAGTATCAAATACCCAGGAACTAATACGAGTACTAGTGAGATACACATCAATAACATGTATATCGGATATACCTTTCTTCTTGATGTTGCTGTTCTTCAAATCCGCCAAGTACTTAGGGAAATTCCGCTTCCAGTCACCTTCTCCCTTGCAGTAAAAGCACTCAGTATCAGGCTTAGGCCCAGCCTTGGTCTTCTTCATCGGCGCGGTAACTTTCTTACCGCCCTTCTTGAAGTTTCCCTTTTTCTTATACTTTCCTTGCTTCTTGAATTTGGTGGTCTTATCGAAACGACTTGTCCATGTTTTGCATATTGTAGTTCATCACAAAGTTCTTGTAACCTGGTGGTAGTGATTGGAGGACACGGTGAATCCCCAAAGCATTAGGAATCACTATACCCAAGCTTTGAAGCTTGCTTCCGTGCCCAGACATCTTAAGCACGTTCTCACTGACGGAGCTGCCCTCTTCCATCTTGCAGTTAAAGAACTTTTCAGAAGACTCATAACTCTCAACTGCCGCGTGAGCCTCAAATATCATTTTGAGTTCACGGACAATATCATGTGGGTCATGGTTCTCAAACCTTTTCTGAAGCTCTGATTCCAAACCATACAAGATAGCACAATGAACCGTGGAGTACTGATTCTTCCGAGCGAGGAAAACATTCTTTACCTCATCGGTAGCATCAGCTGCAGGTGGGTCACCCAGCGGTGCATCCAGCACATAGGTCAAATTACCAGCATTGAGGATAATCCTCAAGTTGCGGAACCAATCCGCGAAGTTGCTTCCATTGTTTTTCAACTTTTCTTTCTCTAGGAACGCATTAAAATTGATGGTAGGGGCCGCCATTGATCTACAACATATTTGCAATACTAAGTTTATGATAAATTGAGTTCTAATTAATAGTTAAATTAATCTAGGTGAACTCCCACTCAAAAAAATATCCCTCACATTGTTTTAGTGATCACACGAACCAAATCCACCATATCAAAACCGATCATTACGAGAGTTGATGTAGCTTCAATGGCGAACAATCAACATGTTCATCATATCTACTATATGACTCATGCTTTACCTTTCGGTGATCCGTGTTCCGAGACCATGTCTGTACATGCTAGGCTCGTCAAGATCAAACCTTAGCTTCTGCATGAGCAAATCTGGCTTGCTCCCGTTGTATACACTCGCACAATCTAACACACCCGATCATCACGTGGTGCTTCGAAACAACGAGCTTTAGCAACGATGCTTACTAAGGATGAACACTTTATAACTTGAATTTTTTTGAGAGGGATCATCTTATAATGCTACCGTCGCGAACTAAGCAATACAAGATGCATAAAAGGATTAACATCACATGCAATTCATAATATGTGATATGATATGGCCTTTCTTCTTGTGCTTCCGATCTCCATCTTCAAGCACGAATATGATCTCCATCATCACCGGCATGACGTCAAGGTCAATGGCGCCGCTTCATGGTTTTCGTCCACCAGCATCAACTATTACAACTACTTTGAATAATAGACACGCAGGTCTTAACGGAATTAAAAGACAACCATATGGCTCCTTCCGGTAGCCGACTTACAATAAGGAACATTGCATACATCATATATAATCACAATCATGGACATATCACATCACAGCAAACCCCTGCAAAACAAAGTTAGACGCCTCTAATTTTATTTGCATGTTTTACGTGGTTTGGGGCTTTCAATAAGTGTCGCTCTAACTTACGAACAAGAACCACAACGTTGATACTAGTATTGTCAAATACCCGTTGTGAATTGAATCTTCACTATGTTAGGAGAAATAGGCACCCGCAAAGCCACTTATGCAATACAAGTTGCATGTCAAGCATGGAGCAAGTCTCATGAACGATGTCATGTAAGGTTAGCCCGAGCCGCTTCATCCCACCATCCCGCAAGATGCAAAGTACACAAGAAGCAATCGACAACAAAAACATCAACTCCCACAGTGACCATTGTGTTCTACTCGTGCAACAGATCTACATATAGACACGGCTCTGATACCACTGTAGGGGTTCGTAGCATGGAAAACAAAAAAATTCTACCGCATGCACACAAACAAGTCAAGATATATCTACTAGATTGTAGCAACGAGTCGATTAGAGTACTCACCCTCGAAGATTCCAAAGAGGTTAATGAGAGCAGATTCTCGTGGGTGATGTAGTCGTACACTTGCCGATCTCAAGATCGCGTAGACGATCCTTCCGACGCTGTGTTTCGGCAGCGCTTCCGCAGTCGGTCACACGTTCGGTACTCGATGAAGACCTTCCTCTCCCTTGTTCCAGCAGGCAGTGGAGGTTGTAGTTCTCCCCTCGCGGTTTCGGCAGGACGATGGAGTGGTGTCGGAAATAGAGGGAACATCCCACAGAGCTTCGCCTAAGCCGGTGTGAGTTATGGTGGATCTAGGGTTTTCGGCGATCTAGGTTTAGAAGGCCGGAGAGGAGGAGGTGGTGTCGATGGCGGCTAGGGCGACGGCGACGAGCCGGCGGCGGGGCGGCGGCGCTGGGCGGCGGCGTGGGGCGGCGGCTAGGCGGCAGCGCACGGGGTGGGGAGGGCTGGTGTTGTGTTCTTTGGGGTAGCCCTCCCCCTCTTTTTATGAGAGGGGGAGGCTTTGTGAGAGGGGAGTTTGAATCCATACCTAAACCCAAGTTGGATAGAAGGAAGGACTCTTTCCTTATTCCACTAGGAAACTATTGTTCCAGTTTGACTTTTCAAACCTCCCTTTTGACTTTCAATTTAGAGCTTTATTTCTCTCTCGCAAATGCCCAACCAAAGTGACCTAGGACATGATCCAATCATTCCACTTAACCATGACACATTCATGGACCATTCCCCTTCCGATCCGGTGAACCTTCTAGACCCTTCTAGAACCTCTCCGATGAAAACATCGAAATCATTCCCGAACTCTGGAATCGGTCTTTCCTTATATGAATCTTATTCTCCGGACTATTCAAGATCTCCTCGTGATATCACGGATCCCATCCGAGAATTCAAACAACATTCGGTTTCCCTACTTACATTCCATATCTACTAAACAACATCAAATCCTAAAGTGTGTCTCCCTACGGTTCGTGAATTATGCGGACATGACCGAGACACTTCTCCGATCAATAACCAATAGAGGAATCTGGAAATTCATATGGCTCCCACATATTTCTACGATTACTTTGCGATCGAATGAACCACTTACATACGATACCAATTTCCCTTTGTCTCACGATAGTTTACTTATTCGAGGTTTGATCGTCGATATCTCTGCATACCTAGTTCAACCTCGTTACCGATAAGTACTCTTTTCTCGTTCCCGTGATATGTGATCTCTTGTTAGACATTCACATGCTTGCAAGATAATTGTATGACATTCCACCGAGAGGGCCCAGAGTATATCTATCTATCATATGGATGGACAAATCACACTCTTGATCCATGTGCCTCAACACATACTTTCCGAACACTCAATGCCACCTTTATAGCCACCCAGTTACGGTGTGGTGTTTGATGTCATCAAAGAATCCTTCCGGTGATGGTGATTAGCATAATCTCATGGTCGAAGGAATTAGGTTACTATGTATCAGAAAGCTTATATCAAACAAACTATTGAAATGACTTGATCTTTATGCTACTCTTATCTATAAGAGTATGTCCATCATACCATTCTCCTAATGACATGATCCTGTTGTTAATAACATCTCAATGTTCATGATCGAGAAACCACGATCATCTATTAACCAACAAGCTAGTATTATAAAGAGGCTTTAACAGGGACTCTAATTTAGTTTACAAATCATATAAGTATTAATGTTTCCGGTGAATACTATTATAGCATGAATGTAAACATTTATCATAAACACAAAGATATAATAATAACCACTTTTATTATTGCCTCTAGGGCATATCTCCAACAAGGGTTTCCAAAGAAACACTAGAGCTTGGGGGCCCTAAAGTGAATGAGGGGGAAATGAAGATCTCTCTTGGTGAAGCTATAGATAAAGTCATCCTCCTTCGATTCTCCAAAGATCAATGACTTTGGATGGTTGGATGAAGAGATCTTGTAGATTTGGTGGCTCTAATGGAGTTTGTGTTCTTGAGCAGGTCGAGCAACTGGAGGAAGGGGATAAGGGTCCCTATTTATAAGCAGCCCCCTCCACGAACCGTTTTCTGACCGTTGGAGAAAATCCAGACCAGAGACTCCGGTCTACACTAGAGATTCCGGCCTATCTTCGTTCTAGCCTCCGGACCACCCTTCTGAATGACCAGGGCCAGACTCGACCCAACTGGGCCGGAGACTCTGGTCCTCCAGCACCGGAGACTCCGGTCTAAGCCAAGACCGGAGATTCCGGAGAAGCCTCCGGACCTTGCTCCGCACCCCCATACAGAATGTCCCATCCATGATCCTGAAGCCTCCACCGGGGACACATCCGGAAACTCCATACCACACCGGAGACTCCGGTCTAGGCAGACCAGAGATCCGGTCTAGGCAGACCAGAGATCCGGTCTAGGCAGACCAGAGATCCGGTCTGGAATTTCCAGAACTATGTAACTCTTGCAGGAATCTTTCCAAAGTGTGAGGGTACTTTTCACTTATCATAATACCAACTTGTTGACAGTGACAAACTATAAAATGATCTACTTGTTGTTAACAAACACCAAAAGTGATTATGACAATAAATGTCCTTTCAATCTCCCCCTTTTTGGTGTTCGATGACAACAAGTGATTTTGCATGGAATAAATTGTATGGGGCTCCCCCTGACTATGTGCAATAAGGTAAACAAGTAACTCATGCAAGGTAGATAATAACAATTATAACACACATATATCTCACATGAGTTACAATAGTAAGTGCACAAGCACATAGTCACACACATAAACGGCAAATAACACATATGAAGTTCAAAGTTCGAATATGGCAAATGAAAGCAAATAATAGCGAATCCAAAGCCCAAACCCATGCAAATCGATGAGAATGTCTTCTCCCCCTTTGGCATCGAAATTCCGAAAAAGGGGAAAGACCTAAGCTAGCGCCCCAACACTCAGTAGTCATCGTCATCCTTGTCATCCTCGGCATCCTCATCCTCATCCTCACCGTCCTCAACAAAGTCATCATCATCATCAGGGACTGCATGCCCTTTGTCGTGAGGGCGAGAAGGAGGTACCCTGGTACCCGTAACCAGAGGTGACATCAGCAAAGGTCTTCCAATCCACCAGGCTATCCTGTTGGGCATTCCATGCCCCAAACGAGAGTGTGTGGTTAGACTTTGTGGACTGCTGAGCACCATGCTCATCATTGTATTCATCCTCACCTTCCTCATCATCCCCTTCACCTTGTTCCTTGATCTCCTTGAGGAGCTTCTCAATGCGACGGTTGCTTTGGTAGGATGCATGTTGCTGCTTACGGATGTCTACGTTCATGCAACAAAGGGTCCTCTCCCAGAAAGTGGCCTTCTTGACCCGCTCATGTACATAGTCCCGAGTCATGGAAGGCATAGGTGCATTGGAGGCATTCTTCCTCCAAACTCTAGGTGGAGAGGGGGGCCTCTCAGTCTCAATCTCCTCATTATCATTGCCATAGCGACGCCTAGGAGCAGGCCCCATATGCCCCTTCTGCTGTAGTGAGACCAATGCATGCTCAGTGAGATGCGGTGCTATGCCAAGTGGGGAATTATGCTCCTTGGAGTTGATGAGCCTCATAACCAAAGGTGCATATGGAGGAGACTTCTTGAAAAGAATGGCATGGAATATCTCCTCAAAAATAAATCATCACATCAATAGGTTCAGCATCTGCCTCTGGGCCAGCATTGTAGGTCCGGTGGGTATGATAAAGAAGGATGACTAGCCCACCCCTAATAGCATCATCATTCCCAGCACTTGGTGCGATGGTATGACAGAATATCCTCACAATTAGGTTGTAGAGAGGCTTGAGTCCCTTGGACCCCCCTACAACACCCTCGCTTCCATACAGAGGTGCAAGCTTCATCTTGTTCTCACCAAGAGCCGCAAAGTGCATGCGTAGCCCAACTGGAGTGGATACGCCATGAAAGGTCTCAAAGATGACATTGGCAAAGTCATGGAATGTCGCTATGCAGCGGGTGGTGCCAGACATCCAAGTCATGGCCCGGTCTTGATCAGAGCCAAATACCACAGTGGCGTAGAACTGCTGCACAAGGTAGACATTGTAGTCTTCACAAAGCTCCATCAAATTAAACAGTCCTAGCTTCTCACAGATCCATAGAGCATCATTGAATTAGGGGCTGAGCCTCATCTGCTCAACACTCATGAACTTCTGAGGGCATACAGGTGATTTGGTGAGCACACCATACACATCCTTCATGAACACAACCTGCTCTTTCCTCCAGAAATGAGGGTCATCGCTGGTACGAGGCAGCCCATAAATGTTGGGTTCGCAACATAGAAAACAAAAAAATTCCTACGATGGGAACATCTAAGTACCAAGATCTATCTACTAGATACAAGCAACGGGTGGATATACATCCATAGAATACATACCCTCGAAGAACGAATAGCGTTAACGAGGTTGTACTCGTGGATGATGTAGGCGAACGCTTGCCGATCTCAAGATCATGATGAAGTCCATATGGTCCAGCTGGTCCAACACCATCAAGTCCATCACCGCAAAGGAGTGGTGCATCCGTGATCGCACACACATACGGGTACCCCGAAAACCTCCACGCCCTCGCTCCAGCGAAGCAGTGGAAGAAACAAATCCTTCCATAAAAAGCCACCGGGAACATGTATCTCGTTGATCCGAGACCATGGGGAAATTCTAAAGGGGGGAGAGAGATCCTTCGCGAGGAGGTGTGCTTTGAGAGGAGGAGAGGGGGCCTTTTATAGGGAGAGGGAGCACCCCAAGGGGCATGGCTCCAGCCATGGTGGCTGCCCCCACCTCTTCCACATTCATGTGGGTGGAGCTCCCACTCAAAATGAAAAGCCTCCACTCCCATAAAAGAGCCTCCACTCAAAAATCCACTCACATGCATTAAATTTCCACCAAATTTAATGCAAGCTCTCATTTAAATAAAACTCTTTTATTTATTTATTCAGAATTTTGTTAATTACTTTAATTAACAAACATTCACATAAAACCCCTTGCTAGTATTCCATTTCACATGCATAACCAGTTTTAGCAATTTCAACCGAAACAACTCTGGTGTCTAGTGAAATAAATTCCTGCGCTTTCCTTTTCTTTTTCTGACATATCATTTGCTCCGAATGGTGTCGGTATCCCTTAAGTGTGTCACCCTATGGTTCATGAATAATGCATACATGATCGAGACCGTTCTCCGATCAATAATCAGCAGCGGGACCTGGAGATCCGTACTGACTCCCACACATTCAACGATGACTTCTGTGATCGTGTGAACCTTTTACGCTAGTATCTTAATCCCTTTGTTTCACGATATATTACATGTCCGAGATTCGATCATCGGTATCTCCATACCTATTTTGATCTCCTTACCGACATGCACTCTTTTCTCGTTCCCGTGATACAACATTCTAGTGATCAAATCACTTGCTTGCAAGCTAATCAATGTGATATCACCGAGAGGGCCCAGAGCATATCTATCTGTCATCGGGATGAACAAATTCCACTCTCGATCCATGAACCTCAACATAACACTTTAGTAGTTCTGAAGCCATCTTTATAATCACCCAGTTACGGTGTGACGTTTGATGTCATCGAGAAACTCTTCCGGTGTTAGTGATTGACATGATCTCATGGTCTAAGGATTAGGATCACTTCGTAAGTTGTTATAGCAATATAAACTCAATGACTTTGATCGTAATGCTATACTTTGGATGAATGTTCATCACATCATTACACTAATGTTGTGACCTCGCTATTAACAACATCCAATGTCCATGATCAGGAAACCTTTGATCATCTTGTTAATCAACGAGCTAGTTTATAAGAGAGGCATAACTAGGAACTTCCTTTTTGTTTTTTAAACACACATGTATTAACGTTTCCGTATAATACAATTATAGCATGAAAAATAAACATTTATCATAAATAAGGAATACGATAATAACCACTTTATTATTGCCTCTCGGGCATATTCCCTTCAGTCTCCCACTTGCACTAGAGACAATAATCTAGTTTAGAAACTTTGCGTATTGAACACCTATGGCTTTCTGGTGTTCCATATACGCAATTGCAAGTGGTTAACATAATCTACGGATCTGAAGCTTTCAAGTCCGTGTGTATTTGCATGTCTTTGCATCTCCACGCATCACTCATTCTCTAATGAGATGGCATTGTATAAATTTGGTCTTTTGGTGAGACCTTTAGTTCCTTGGGGTTAAATCATATCGATACTATTGTCGTACAATATATCTTTAGTGTTAGCCCATTGCGAACCACACCTTAGTTTGATAACAAACTACTTGACACAAATTCCCTCCTTTGCTGCTACTATAGCAGTCATATACTTAGCCTTTTGTTGTAGTATCCGTCACAATGTCTTAACTTTGGAATTCATCCAAATCCATCATGGAAACTTTATTTCCATTTCATTGTGCCACCCATAGTTTAAATTGAGATAAATATAATTGTATCTTATGACAAAACTAGTATCAATGTAACGCTTTACAATGAACTATTTGTAATTGTTTGTCACCTCTACACAAATATATTCTTAGTTCTTCCAAAAGATCATAAGAATATCCTTACTATCGTCCAATGATCATTTTATGATTCATTCTGGTATATGCTCATAACACTTAGAGCATAGGACATATCTGGATGTGTACATATCATGGTATGATTGATCAAAACATTCTCGTGATTTCACTCATCAAGTGTCAAAGCACTTGAATCTTGTTTCACTTATCAAGTGTCGATACACTTGAATCTTGATTCAATTCCTTTCCATGCGACAAGAACCTTTTCTTGTCGTTTCTATATTGAACTCCTTCAATATCTCATATATGTACGTTTGGCACAACCATATTAGCATCACAGTCTATCCACTATAGACATTCATGCTAAATATTCGGGTTTTGCCTAAGTCTTTCATAGAAATGAAATTCTTAACCTTTGTTAATAAAAATTACATCATTTCTAATCAACAAGATGTCCTCCACATAATGTATTAGAAATATGTCTCAACGCTCCCACTTAATTTCTTGCAAATGCAAGCATCTTCATCGTCTCCTGATGAAAAACTCTTTTTTCATCACGGTGAAGATTCCAACTCCGCGATGCTTACTTCAACCATTGAAGTTTGCATGCCCCTTTTTAGCATCCTTTGAATTAACAAAACCCTTTGGATTGTTTGATGTACACGTCCTAGGTAACCATTCTATTAGAAGAACTTTGTTTTGTTTATTCATCTACCATATACCAAATTATATGTAGTGATTGCTATTTTAATCCGTCCAGACTAAATATCGCTATGAAAGATCAAATCTTGTCATAGTCAACTCCTTGAACATTGTCGTAAAATACTTTACGACATGTCTACTATTTCATAGATGTGAAACATCCATGTCTGTTTCTTTATAGATCCAAATACGACCGATAGGTTTTTACACCTTTCCGGAGGGTCTTCCAAGTTCAAAACTTGATTTATCGTGTATGGAATTATCACGGATTTTATGGCTTCTAGCCATTTGACGGAGTCAGGGCCCATCATCGCTCCTTTGCATGTAGTCGGTTCATCATTGTCAAACAATAATGATTTACTCTCAAATCTTAGTATTTGATTGTTTATCCGACTGACTTGGTTCAATAAGAACTTAGATCTCCATGACCACAACCGTTGAGGCACATAAGCTATGAGCATTATGGCAGCCTTCAGAAAAAAATTTGGCGCTGCACAACTCAGGACATTTAGCTAAGGTTCGTTAACCTTATCAAAGTCCTATTGTCCTCCCACTTAACTTTTGCGAAAAACTCCTTTTTCAAGAAACTTCACATTTCAAGCGACAAACCCTTTTGTCCTTGGTGTTATGGAGGAATACCCAATTGTCATTCGAAATAACCTAAAAGACATGCTCATCCGACTTTGGTTGTAAACATCTTACTTATGTTTAGCATACCAAAATTTAAGAAATGACAACTTGGGTTTTACCCCAAACCATAACTCATATGGTGTCATTTCAACGGATAAAGATGAAGCTCTTTTCAGTGTAAAAGTGGTAGTCTCTAAATCTTTAATCTTTTAAAACATAATGGCAGTTTTATAAATAACACCTTTGATCCAACCATGTCTCACAAGGTTTCATTACAAATCTCAAACACTCCATATTCCTATGGTGTTTCGGGAGATTTAAATCTAGGTGTTTTGATAAACTTGTAACTCAAATAAATCCCTTTATGATAAATCATAATTCATTTATTTTTCTTATTACACTTGTAACTCAAATAAATCCCTTATGATAAAATCATAAACCATTTTATTTTCTTATTTCAATCAAATTTCTAGAGAAAGCATATGAAGTTGAAATTCATCGCTTACGACTACACATAATGGACTACATACATATAAATTCCAATATTTTAGTCGAGCGTTCTTCTTTGGCCTTTGAACAAAGTTTTAATTATCCCGAGGAAAGTCTCACAAGCATCACTTGATCAAATCAAAGACTCCAAAAATCCATAAATATGGAGATTCTTCATGTTTTCTTTCCAGTATAATTTAAACGGCGATGTCACTTCGTAAGTGATCTTTAAATCATTTATCTTGCAACATTTTAGCATTAGTTTTTATGGATGTGATTTCTTCAACTAGATTTGTAAAACATCCATCTTATATGGAATACGGTAATTATTTGAACAACCTTTATTCTCATAATACCTGATTTAAATAACAATTATGAAAACAAATCTTGAAGGCAAGCTTTGATGTCAACGAGAAATACAAACAACGGTTTGTTTGTTTTCGATGAACATCATCACATATTCTCTTGCTAGTTACTTAGGCCATTGTGGTTCATGAATTGCGTCGTTCTGTATGAAATTTCATACCAAGAAATTCGGTATCCAATACCCAAGAACCACATTGTTTAACAAGCAAAGAATACAACCATAACATGTATATCATCCATATACCTAAATTGGATATTTCCAATCTTTTCTTTTCTGCCAATTATATTTTAATAGATTCTCTTTTAGCATTTCCTTTTTCCTTTTTGAAAGAATCTATCAACATCAACAATGGCGCCATTTACATGGCACATAGTCCAAAGCGTGCATATTCAAATAATAATACCTTTGGACTTGCACTTTGAAGTAGATAACCATCATCAAAATGATAGGTATTCTTTCAAAATCCATTCTTTAGTAATCTTTTTAGTGTAGTAAACACTTTACATACATCTTCTATTCATCCTTATCATGACGACTTTCATGATCAAGCTACTATAGCTTATAAAGGAGAATCGTGAGTATAACATTACTTTCCAAAACCCTTTTGTATGATTAGGATGTCTAGCATCTCCAACCTTTGCAAATTCTCATCTAATATGAGAACATATATTATACTCTATCATATTACAACCAAAACATTGTTTCAGATATCGTTATATCTGCCATACATGATGGTTTCTGAAACAATTCTTTTAGCTCCTAGATAATCTTGATATTTAAATCAAGAATCATGGAGGCAAACATGATACTTAAGATACTAACACTGGAATTGCTACTCTTGATTTAATACCAATTTTTAAATCTCACGGAGTAAATAAAGTTTGCTGAAAGTTTGCAATAGGACTTTAAAATTTAGATTGACACTCAACACAATACGATACCAGTTCATAAAGTAAATATCCAGAATTCTATAGTTCTATTATCTCAATTACAACTATGCATAAGGTGGTGAACGAATGCCAATGACTACAACAAATTATGCAAATTCACTTTGATTTAATTTATGATAAATCGAGTTCTACTAATCCAAATTAGAAATGAACTCCCACTCAAAAAGGACATCCCTTGTGCCTTTTTGGTGATTACATGAACCAAATCCACTACACCAAGTCCGATCATCACGTGAGTCGGTGTAGCTTCAAAGGCGAGCATCCATATGGTCATCATATCAAAATATATGACTCATGCTTAACCTTTCGGTCCGTGTTCCGAGGCCATGTCTGTACATGCTAGGATCGCCAAGTAAGAACCTTAGTATTCGCGTGTGTAACTGTCTTACACCCGAGATATGCTCGTGGATTCAAGTACACCCGATCATCACGTGATGTCTTGAAACGACGAAACATTGTCGGTGCATACTTAAGGAAGAACACATTTTTAGCTTGATATCTAAATGAGGGATCATCTTATTATGCTAATAAAACTCCAAACAAGCAATATAAGATCCAATTAAACATCACATGTTTATAAGTGAAAAGATATGGTTCCCGCATATGATCTCCATCATGTGCACCGTGGTATGATCACTATCATACCTTTATGTGTAAGGCCAAGGTCTATGGAATTTACACGCTATGTGTGTTGTAAGAGTATCATCTCATACTTCTACTTACAACATCACCATATTATAACACTAGCCCAGCAACAATCTAAACTAGACGCCTCTAATTTATCCATTGCAAGTTTTACGTGGCTTAGGGCTTTCGAAGATAGAACCGTTCATACCTACGAACATGAACCACAACGAGGATAACCAAATTGTTGACAACTCGTTGCAAATTAGATATTGACTATAGTAGGAGAGACATACACCCGCTAGCCACTTATGCAAAACTAGTTGCATGTCAAGCGTGGAACATGTCTCATGTGCGAGGACATGTAAAGTTTGTCCGGGCCGCTTCATCCCACTATGCCACCAATATCCAAAGTACAACTAAGAAGCAATAAAATGATCATGATCTCCCACATACTCATATGTGTACTACCCATGCAAAGCATCTACGCATAGATCCGGCTCTGATACCACTGTTGGGTTCGCAGCATAGAAAACAAAAAATTTCCTATGATGGGAACATCTAAGTACCAAGATCTATCTACTAGATACAAGCAACGAGTGGATATACATCCATAGAATACATACCCTCGAAGACCGAATAGCGTTAACAAGGTTGTACTCGTGGATGATGTAGGCGAACGCTTGCCGATCTCAAGATCGTGATGAAGTCCATCAGGTCCGGCTGGTCCAGCACCATCAAGTCCAGCACCGCAAAGCAGTGGTGCATCCGTGATCACACACACGTACGGGTACCCTGACAACCTCCGTGCCCTCGCTCCAGCGAAGCAGCGGAAGCAACAAATCGTTCCAGAAAAAGCCACCGGGAACATGTATCTCGCTGATCTGAGACCATGGGGAAATTCTAAAGGGGGGAGAGAGATCCTTCCCTAGGAGGTGTGCTTTGAGAGGAGGAGAGGGGGCCTTTTATAGGGATAGGTGGGCACCCCAAGGGGCATGGCGCCAGCCATGGTGGCTGCCCCCACCTCTTCCACATTCATGTGGGTGGAGCTCCCACTCAAAATGAAAAGCCTCCACTCCCATAAAAGAGCCTCCACTCAAAAATCCACTCACATGCATTAAATTTCCACCAAATTTAATGCAAGCTCTCATTTAAAAAAACTCTTTTATTTATTTATTCTGAATTTTGTTAATTACTTTAATTAACAAATATTCACATAAAACCCCTTGCTAGTATTCCATTTCACATGCAGAACCAGTTTCAGCAATTTCAACCGAAACAGTTCCGGTGTCTAGTGAAATAAATTCCTGTGCTTTCCTTTTCTTTTTCTGACATATCATTTGCTCCGAATGGTGTCGGTATCCCTTAAGTGTGTCACCCTATGGTTCGCGAATAATGCAGACATGATAGAGACCCCTCTCCGATCAATAATCAGCAGCGGGACTTGGAGATCCGTACTGACTCCCACACATTCAACGATGACTTCTGTGATCGTGTGAACCTTTTACGCTAGTATCTTAATCCCTTTGTTTCACGATATATTACATGTCCGAGATTTGATCATCGGTATCTCCATACCTATTTTGATCTCCTTACCGACATGCACTCTTTTCTCGTTCCCGTGATACAACATTCTAGTGATCAAATCACTTGCTTGCAAGCTAATCAATGTGATATCACCGAGAGGGCCCAGAGCATATCTATCTGTCATCGGGATGAACAAATTCCACTCTCGATCCATGAACCTCAACATAACACTTTAGTAGTTCTGAAGCCATCTTTATAATCACCCAGTTACGGTGTGACGTTTGATGTCATCGAGAAACTCTTCCGGTTTTAGTGATTGACATGATGATGGGGATATGCCTACCGGGGTATACCCAGCATGATGTTTCCTACTGGCCCAAGCGTCAGCGAGTGGGCCTGCAGGACGGCGACTGGATCAAGACTTGGCGTGGACTCAAGCGACTGGAAGCTGAAGGCCCAGAAGCGTAGATAGGCCCAGTCGGACTAGGTCATAGAATCTCCGAATCCTTAACTAATTCGGTTGAGATCTGTAAACCCTAGGGAGGTGAGTCTATATAAACCTCCCTGGAGGACGCATAGAGGATACGTTCCATCATACACCCTAGCGACTCACCGCCTAGCCGCCGAGCTCGTCCCATTGTACTCTCACCATAATACAATCTAGCAGGAGTAGGTCTTTACCCTCCCGGGGGGGCCGAACCTGGGTAAAACCCTTGTGTCTCAGCCCTCATCTCGCACCGCAGATGGCTGGCCGCCCTTGCCCCATGTTCTACTACTCGTTGCCGACTGCAGCATCTGCCGTGGTCATTCCCACGACAGTGGCGCTCACCGTGGGGCCTGGCCGGTCAGGCCGGTATTCTGTGGCGAGATCCAATCTTCCCATCAACGAGTCGATCGCCACTGGCCGCATGATCGCGATCGGCGAGATGCTCCAAATCTTGCCGAGCAGCTACGTCCCGGCGGCGTGACCCATCATGCATAGTGTGATCCTGCCGGTTGGCACGATCAGCCTCTTCGTCGACCTCACCGACGTCATCATCTCGGAGGACTCGGCTCGCATCCGCGAGTCGCCGCCACGCGACCGGCTCTCTGAGAGCCAGGTCCGCACGATCCACCGCCTCGCCTCCGAGTACGACTCGGCCCACAGCGACGTGGCCGAAACCACCACGGCCACGGACGACGCGGCCCTCAACGACGACGCCGACTCGGCAACCCTGGCGTCACTCGCCGGATCCATTGTCGCCGCGTCACCCGCGGGCTCCATCACCCAGGTCTCCAACGTCGGAGACTTCGAGGATCCCTCCATCCTCGGGATCTTTGACTTCGATTCCGGGTCGGAGAACTCCGCCGACCTCCGCGACGGAACCGGCCGCCACGCCGCGACCTACATGGCAACTGGCGCCGACCCACCGGAAGACCCATTCTCCACGCCGATCCCTCCAAACGCGACAGCGACGGAGGTCGAGGAACTCCGCCTGAAGCTGGCGGAGGCAGTTCACAAGGAACAAGCCGAGCGCGAAAAATTTCGCCTCGAGCAGGTGACAGCGCAGGAGCTGTCGTGCTACCACCAACTCCGAATCAGGTCGCGCCTGAACCCCACCGGCCAGGGGCGCGTCCTGAATTTCGACGACGATAACGACCCGGCCCGCGTGGCCGAGCGCGCAATATGCGAGAACGCGCCGCAAGGAGGAAGCACTTGGCCCCCACCAGGAGCAACGGCCAATGGCGCCCCGCCACCACCCAACCGCGCACCCCCCTAGGGACCAGCCAAGGATCATGGTCTCCTCACGGGAGCGAGACACGAGCGGCCTCCCGTTGTACTCCACCCCAATGGACAACCTCGTCGCGGCCGAGCAGCAGTCGACAACATTGCAGTCACTAGGGAAGGCGCCCTGCAGACTCAATACGCCAAGGCTCTGCTCGCCAAAGCGGTCGAGCAACAAAACGCAGGTGTCGACTCGCAGGGTCGGATGTACTCGCGTTCATCGGGCAACAGAGCGGCCTCAAGCGGCCGCCCCATGGCGGCAAACACTCTCAACTGCCCACCACCCGAACCCCTACAGCTCCAACACCGACCCGCGAACGCGGCACTCTCCACCAACGACCCTAGGCCGGCGACCAACTTCGTCGCCACCAACGGACAACCCGTCGACGCCCGCACCCACATCATCAACAACCAGAGCTGGCGCGTACGCCAGCCTGACGACCTGCGGCACACCCTCACCAACCGCCGCGACGGTGA
Organism: Avena sativa; assembly: GCA_916181665.1. Classification (NCBI taxonomy): domain Eukaryota; kingdom Viridiplantae; phylum Streptophyta; class Magnoliopsida; order Poales; family Poaceae; genus Avena; species Avena sativa. The sequence continues at coordinate 54,635,680 of OV702284.1, read as the reverse complement.
GCCGAGGGGGTCGCTGAGCCGCATCGGGCCACAGTGCTTCGGACCGATGATCCGAGGCGAAAGATACCCGGCGAACTTCATAGCGCCGAAGGAAATAGAGAAGTACGACCCTTCATACGACCCCTCTGTGTGGCTGGATACCTACCTCATGGCGATGGGGATCGCCGGCCACACCGATCTACTAGCCGCCCGCTACCTCCCCATGATGATGGAGGAGGCGTGCAGACAATGGATTAACACCCTTCCCGCGGATAGCATCGACTCCTGGAAAGAGATGCGCGAGGCCTTCGTCAGGCACTTCGAGGGTTCATACACCCGTGCCACCACCATTGAGGACCTGGAACGGTGCATCTAGGGACCCCGCGAGTCGACCCGCAGCTGGGTCCAATGGTGGCAAGATCTATGGTACAACGCGGTCGGCATCCACCCAGACACCGCGATCCACTGCTTCAAGACCTCGTGCTGCTACGAGCCCCTGGTCGCCAAGCTCAAACAAGCGTACTGCACACTCGACAACATACCGGATCTCCTGGAGATCGCAAAAAGATACGCGGAGGAGGACCCAAATCAAGAAACCGACGACGAGTCGGGAGGACACCGCCGCACGAGCGGCCACGAAAACGGGATAAGACCCGACTTACGCTACAGCAACACTCGCCTCACCGGCAAGCGCCGCAGTGACGGGCGAGTCGACTTTGTCGCCAACGCTGGATACGCGCAGCGCGAGCCCAAGAGCTTCTGCCGCGACGGGGGACAACGCCGCGACGGTGGCAACTAAAGGCGAAGCCAAGGTTCGACCCCGCGGTCCTTCTTAACCAACCTTGTGTATTTCATAGCAGGGAAGGAAAACCCGCCACGCACACGACCGCCGACTGCCACTCTCTCAAGGAGATCGAGAAGGCACGACGCGCACAGGAAGACCCCGACAACAACCCGCCAAACGGCGGAAAATTCGGCAGCGTCGCCGGCTCGCTCCACACCTTCACATGCTTCAACACAAAGCGCGAGAAGAAGGTCATCGCCCGCGCCGTCACCGTCAACGCGGTGGCCCAGATAGATATCCCCCAGTTCCTCAAATGTTCTGAGCAACCAATCACTTGGAGCCGCGCGGACCACTCGCCACGGATCGAGTATCAGGGCCGAGTCGTCCTGGTGGTCAAGCCCAAGGTGGGAGACTACTGGCTCCCCAAAACATTGATGGACGGCGGCAGCTCCATCAACATCCTGTACCTGGACACCTTCAGGCGACTGCGGCTCCCGCAGTCGATGATCGAGATGACCTACACCATGTTCCACGGCATCGTCCCCGGTCGAAAGGCGTACCCGATCGGTAAGGTGACGCTGCCAGTCACCTTCGGCACACCGGCAAACTTCCGCACCGAGCGGATCGTCTTCGAGCTGGTGCCCTTCGACAGCCCCTACCACTGCATCCTGGGGCGCCAGGCGTTCTCCAAGTTCATGGAAGCACCCCACTACGCGTACAACGCGATGAAGCTACCCGGGCCGTGCGGCGTCACCACCATCCATGGCGACTACGACATGGCCGCTGAGTGCGAGGCCAAAGGAGCCGAACTCGCCGACGCCGTCATCGCGGCAAATGCCAACCACACCGAGGAGCTCGCCAAGTACGCGAGAAGGGTCAACAACGACGACCCCACCATACTCAAGAAGCCCAACTCGGAGGGCGGCAACTCCACCGCCTTCGAGGCAACGACGCATACCCGCACCGTCGAGATGGTCCCAGGCGACTCCAGCCAGACGGTGACGATCGGGACGGGCATGAGCCCAGCATAGGAATGCGTGCTCATCGAGTTCCTCCGTGAGAACAAGGACATCTTCGCGTGGAAGCCCTCTGACATGCCTGGTGTCCCGAGGGAACTCGCTGAGCACAAACTAAACGCCGACCCCAAAGTGCGACCTGTTAAACAGTCGCTGCGGCCCTTCAATGAAGAGCGCCGCCGAGCCATCGCCGAGGAAGTGCAACGTCTACCTGCTGCAGGCTTCATCCAGCCAATCAAGTACTCCAAGTGGCTGGCAAACCCAGTCCTGGTCGAGAAGAAAAACGGGACCTGGAGGATGTGTATCGATTACACAAACTTAAACAGCGCCTGCCCGAAGGAGCAATTCGTCCTCCCGCGGATCGACCAAATCACTGATTCCACCGCAGGCTCGGAGTCGCTATGCTTCCTCGACGCCTACTCTGGGTACAACCAGATCAAAATGGCCGTCGAGGACGAAGAGAAAACGGCGTTCATCACGCCATTCAGAGCCTTCTGCTACACCGCCATGACCTTCGGCCTCAAGAACGCCGGGGCAACCTACCAGCGGTGCATGCAGGAGTGCCTTGCAATCCAAATTGGCCGCAATATCCACGTCTACATCGACGATGTGGTGGTGAAGTCCGCTCGCCAGAAAGACTTACTCGCTGACCTAGCGGAAACATTCGCCAACCTGCGGAAGTACAAGATAAAGCTAAACCTAGGCAAATGCACCTTCGGTGTGCCAACTGGACAGCTACTGGGATACGATGTCTCCAAGCGCGGGATCGAAGCGAACCCCGCCAATATCAACACGATCGCTCGACTCGGCAAACCCGAGTGCCTGCGCGATGTCCAGAAGCTGGCCGGGCGAGTCGCGGCTCTCAGTCGCTTCATCCCCCGGTTGGGCAAAAAGGCGATGCCCCTCTATCGCCTAATGCGAAGAACCCCACCTTCCAGTGGGACAAGGAGGCAGATGACGCGCTCCACGACCTCAAGGAGGTACTACTCGCAGCACCACTACTCGTCGCCCCCGTCGACAAGGAACCCATGCTGGTCTATTTTGCGGCTTCCGAACGCGTCATCAGCGCCGTCATGGTTGTCGAACGGACAGAAGAAGGAAAGGAACGCCCGGTGCAACGACCAGTGTATTACATCAGCGAGGTCCTCACCGAGTCGCGCCAGCGCTACCCGCAATACCAGAAATTGGTATACGCGGTCTTCAGAGCACAGCGGCGACTGCCGCACTACTTCTAGGAGCACCCAATAACGATCGTCTCCTCAGCACCGTTGCAGGACATCATCCGCAACCGTTAGGCGACCGGGCGAGTCGCCAAGTGGGCCGTCGAGATCGGCGTTCACAACATCAAGTAAGAGCCGCGCAAGGCGATCAAGTCGCACGCTCTCGCAGACTTCCTCGCCGACTGGGAGGAGGCCCAGCAGCCAGAGAAGCTGCCATACCTCCACTATTGGAACCTACACTTTGATGGCTCCAAGAACGCGGACGGCACCAGGGCAGGGATCGTGTTAACATCTCCGAAGGGCGACAAGCTCCGCTACGTCCTCTACCTTGACTTCACCCCCTACACCAACAACATGGCCGAATATGAGGCGCTACTCCACGGCATGCGAGCTGCCAAAGAGATGAATGTCAACCGACTGCGCTGCTACGGAGACTCCGACCTCGTAGCCGGGCAAGTCACTGGCACCTGCGACGCCGTCTCCCCCACCATGGCGGCATACCGACAAGCAGTGGACAAGCTGGGTGGACACTTCGCAGGATACTCAGTCGAGTGGATTGACAGGCGGAAGAACGAGGAGGCCGACGCACTCTCTCGCATCGGCTCGGCTCGACTCGCACCACCCGCCGGCGTCTTCCTCGACACCATCACCAAGCCTTTCGTCTCTCCCCCAGGGAGATCGACATCGGAATCCCGCTGCAACCAGAAGCAGCCCTAGTCGCACTAATCGCCGAGCCAGACGACTGGACCGCGCCATACGTCGCCTACTTGGAGGGAGGCACCCTGCCAGCGGATGAAACGGATGCCCGGATGATAGCACGCCGCTGCAAATCCTTCGTCATCATCAACGACGAGCTCCACAAGCGCAGCGTGACCGGCGTGTTCCAACGCTGCGTTCAGCCCACCGAAGGACGCAAAATCCTCCAAGACATTCACTCCGGCGACTGCGGCCACCACGCCGGTGTGTAGGGTTCGCAGCATAGAAAACAAAAAATTTCCTACGATGTGAACTATATACCAAGATCTATCTACTAGATACAAACAACAGGCGGATGTATATCCGTAGAGAACATACCCTTGAAGACCGACAAAGCTTAACGAGTTCAACTCGTGGTTGATGTAGACGATCTCTTGCCGATCTCAAGATCGAGAGGAAGTCCTAGCGCCGCAAATCAGCAGCGCATCCGTGCTCGCACACACGTTCGAGGCACCGAGCAACCTCCGCCTCCTCGCTCCAGCGATGCAGCGGAAGCACAACTCTTTCTTGCCGAATAGCCACCGGGAACATGTATCTCGCTAGTCCGAGACCAGGGGGGATAAATTCTAGAGGGGGAGAGAGATCCTTCACGAGGAGGTGTGAGAGACAAGTGAGGAGGGGGGCTCCTTTTATAGGAGGAGGGGGGCACCCAAGGGGGTGGCCGCCGGCCATGGGGGCTTCCCCCTCCCCTCCTTCATTCATGTGGGTGGACACTCCACTCACAAAATGCCCTTTAAAATCCCTCCACTCAAATTCCCATTAAATTTCCACCAAATTTAATGCAAACTCTCATTAAATAAAACTCTTTTATTTTATTCAGAATTTTGTCAATTACTTTAATGATAAACATTCACAAATAACCCCTTGCTAGAATTCTATTTCACATGCATAACCACTTTATGCAATTTCACCTGAAAACCTGTTTCGGTATCTAGTGAAATAAATTCCTGCGCTTGTTCATTCTTTCGGCATGAAACATTTGCTCCAATTGGATGTCGGTGTCTCTTAAGTGTGTCACCCTACGGTTCGTGAATAATGCGGACATGATCGAGAGCCCTCTCGGATCAATAATCAGAAGCGGGATCTGGAGACCCATACTGACTCCCACACAATCAACGATGACTTTCTTGTGATCGTCGGAACCTTTTATGCTAGTATCTTAATCCCTTTGTTTCACGATATATTACATGTCCGAGATTCGATCATCGGTATCTCCATACCTAGTTTGATCTCGTTACCGACATGCACTCTTTTCTCGTTCCTGTGATATAACATTCTAGTGATCAAATCACTTGCTTGCAAGCTAATCAATGTGATATCACCGAGAGGGCCCAGAGTATATCTATCCGTCATCGGGATGAACAAATTCCACTCTCGATCCATGAGCCTCAACATAACACTTTATTAGTTCTGAATCCATCTTTATAATCACCCTGTTACGGTGTGACGTTTGATGTTATCAAGAAACTCTTCCGGTGTTAGTGATTGACATGATCTCATGGTCTAAGGATTATGATCACTTCGTAAGTTGTTATAGCAATATAAACTCAATGACTTTGATCGTAATGCTATACTTTGGATGAATGTTCATCACACCATTACACTAATGTTGTGATCCCGTTATTAACAACATCCAATGTCCATGATCAGGAAACCTTGATCATCTTGTTAATCAACGAGCTAGTTTATGAGAGAGGCATAACTAGGAACTTTCTGTTTGTTTATTAAACACACATGTATTAACGTTTCCGTATTAATACAATTATAGCATGCAAAATAAACATCTATCATATACTTGGCATACACATAATAAACACTTTATTATTGCCTCTCAGGGCATATTCCCTTCAGTCTCCCACTTGCACTAGAGACAATAATCTAGTTACATAGTGATAAATCTAACACCAATTGAGTTCTGGTGTTGATCATGTTTTGCTCTAGGGAGAGTTTTAGTCAACGGATCTGCTACATTGAGATCCGTATGTACTTTACAAATCTTTATATCTCCATCCTTGACATGCTCGCGGATGGAGTGAAACCGGCGCTTAATATGCTTGGAATGCTTGTGAGACCTTGGCTCTTTGGCATTGGCAATGGCACCATTGTTGTCACAATAGATCACCATTGGGTCCAACGCGTTTGCCACCACTCCTACTTCGGATATGAACTCCTTCATCCAAACTGCTTCCTGAGCCACTTCTGAAGCAGCAACATATTCGGCCTTCGTTGTTGATCCCGCTACCACAGGTTGTTTGGAGCTCCTCCAACTAACCGCTCCGCCATTCATGAGAAATACGTATCCGGATTGAGACTTAGAGTCATCCGGATCGGTGTCAAAGCTAGCCTCGACATAACACTTAGCGACGAGCTCTTCTTCACCTCCGTATACAAGAAACATATCCTTAGTTCTTCGTAAGTACTTAAGGATATTCTTGACCGCTATCGAGTGTTCCAAACATGGATCCGATTGGTACCTACTAGTCAAACTAATAGCATGTGCCACATCCGGTCTTGTACATAGCATGGCGTACATTATAGAGCCTATGGCTGAAGCATAGGGGACTTTGTCCATTATCTCTCTTTCTTCCGCCGAAGCCGGACTTTGAGTCTTACTCAATGTCTTCCCTTGCAACATAGGTAAGAACCCCTTCTTACTTCCGTCCATTTTAAACTTCTTTAAAATCTTATCAAGGTATGTACTTTGCGATAGCCCTATTAGGCGCCTAGATCTATCTCTATAGATCTTTATGCCTAATATGTATGACGCTTCACCTAGGTCCTTCATTGAAAATTTGCTGTTTAGATAACTTTTATCACTGTTTAAAAGATCTATATCATTTCCGATCAATAATATGTCATCCACATATAATATCAGAAATGCCACATTGCTCCCACTCACTTTCTTGTAAATACAAGCTTCTCCATAAGTTTGGACAAATCCAAACTCTTTGATCACCTCATCAAAGCGGAGATTCCAACTTCGTGATGCTTGCTTCAATCCATAGATGGATCGCTGAAGCTTGCACACCTTGTTAGCATCCTTAGGATCGACAAAACCCTTTGGTTGTATCATATACAACTCTTCTTCAATATTACCATTGAGAAACGCGGTTTTGACATCCATCTGCCATATCTCATAATCGAAATATGCAGCAATTGCTAACATAATCCTAACTGACTTTAGCATCGCTACGGGAGAGAAAGTCTCATCGTAGTCAACTCCTTGAATTTTTCGAAACCCCTTTGCGACAAGTCGAGCTTTATAGACGGTCACATTACCATCAGCATCAGTTTTCCTTTTGAAAATCCATTTGTTCTCCACGACCTTTCGGTCGTGAGGTAATTCCACCAAGTTCCAAACTTGATTTTCATACATGGATTCCATCTCGGATTTCATGGCTTCTAACCATTTGTTGGAATCCGGGCTCATCATCGCTTCTTCATACGTCGCAGGGTCATCATTTTCATCAACCATGAAATTCATGACAGGATTTCCGTATAGCCCGGGAGCTGCACGCGTCCTGTTTGACCTGCGAGGTTCGGTAGTACTCTCTTTCGGAGTTTCATGATCATTATCATTAGTTCCCTCTTCAACAGGTGGAGCCAACTCCGGAACAACTTCCGGCGTTGCGCTACTCGCCATACTTTGAAGAGAAGGTTCCACAACCTCTCCGAGTTCTACCTTCCGACTACTCACACCTTTCGCGAGAAACTCTTTCTCTAGAAAGGATCCATTCTTGGCAACAAAAACCTTGCCCTCGGATCTGTGATAGAAGGAATACCCAAAAGTTTCTTTAGGGTATCCTATGAAGACGCATTTTTCCGCTTTGGGTTCGAGTTTATCCGGTTGAAGTTTCTTCACATAAACATCGCATCCTCAAACTTTAAGAAATGACAGCTTAGGTTTGTTTCCAAACCACAATTCATACGGTGTCTTTTCAACGGATTTAGATGGTGCCCGATTTAAAGTGAATGCAGCAGTTTCTAGTGCATAACCCCAAAATGACAACGGCAAGTCCGTCAGAGACATTATAGATCGAACCATATCTAATAAAGTACGATTACGACGTTTCGACACACCATTTCGCTGTGGTGTTCTGGCAGGTGTGAGTTGTGAAACAATTCCACACTCTTTCATGTGAGTGCTAAACTCGTAACTTAGATACTCACCTCCACGGTCGGACCGTAGAAATTTGATCTTTCTATTACGATGATTTTCCACTTCATTCTGAAATTCCTTGAACTTTTCAAAGGTTTCAGACTTGTGTTTCATCAAGTAGATATAACCGTATCTACTCAAATCATCCGTGAAAGTAACAAAATAATGATATCCACCTCGCGCCGACACACTCATTGGACCACATACATCAGAATGTATGATTTCCAATAAATCTGTCGCCCGTTCCATTGAACCGGAAAACGGCGTTCTAGTCATCTTACCCATAAGGCATGGCTCACATGTATCAAATGATTCATAATCAAGTGATTCCAAAAGTCCATCCGAATGGAGCTTCTTCATGCGTTTAACGCCAATATGACCTAGACGGAAGTGCCACATATATGCGGATATATCATCATTAAGTTTAATCCTTTTAGCATCAACATTATGAATATGTGTAACATTATCATCGAGATCTAATAGAAATAAACCATTCATCATCGGTGCATGACCATAAAAGATTTCATTCATATAAATGGAACAACCATTGTTCTCGGATTTAAATGAATAACCACTTCGCATCAAACACGATCCAGATACAATGTTCATGCTCAGTGCAGGCACCAGATAACATTTATTCAAGTTTATAACTAATCCCGACGGCAAGTGGAGAGGCAGCGTTCCGACGGCGATCACATCAACGCTTGATACATTGCCGACACGCATCTTGACCTCACCCCTTGCTAGCGGTCGCTTGTTCCGCAGCCCCTGATTCGAGTTACAAATATTAGCAACTGAACCGGTATCAAATACCCAGGTGCTACTGCGAGCACTAGTCAAGTACACATCAATAACATGTATATCATATATACCTTTGTTTGCCTTGCCGGCCTTCTTGTCTGCCAGATACTTGGGGCAGTTGCGCTTCCAGTGGCCAGTCCCCTTACAATAGTAGCACTCGGAATCAGACTTAGGTCCAACTCGGGGTTTCTTTTCAGGCGCGACAACAGGCTTGCCGCCCTTACTTCCCTTCTGTTTTCCCTTCTTGTCTTTCTTGAAACCAGTGTTCCTATTGATCATCAACACTTGATGTTCCTTTTTGATCTCCACTTCTGCAGTTTTAAGCATTGACAGAAGCTCGGGGAGAGACTTCTTCATGCCTTGCATATTATAGTTCATCACGAAGCTCTTATAGCTAGGTGGCAGAGACTGCAGAACACGATGGATGCCTAAGTCAATGGGAATCGATATTCCCAAGGACACAAGCTTATCGGTGTAACCCGACATCTTGAGTACATGCTCACTAACGGAGCTGTGCTCTTCCATCATGCAGCTAAAGAACTTTTCTGAAGCGTTGTAGCTCTCTACAGCAGCATGTGTGTCGAAAATCATTTTCAACTCACCCATTGTATCAAATGCATTGCCTTTTTCGAAACGCTTTCAAAGTTCCGGCTCTAGCCCATACAATATGCCGCAATGAACTAAGTTGTGGTCCTCCTGACGAGTCTGATAGACATTCTTCTCCTCGTCAGGGGCATCATCTAAAGGTGGGGGCCTAACGGCGCTTCTAGCACATATTGCTTTTGTGCAGCAGAGAGGAGAATCCTCAAATTCATGGCCCATTCGGTAAAGTTGCTACCGTTCGTTGCTAGTTTCTCTTTCTCCATGAACACATTGAAATTAAAAGCAGGTGGTGCCATCTACAACAGAATTTGTAAAGTTTAGACTAAGTGTATGATAGATTGAGTTCAAATAATCCATATTATGAATGAACTCCCACTCAAAAACGACATCCCTCGTGCCTTTTGGTGATTACACAAATCCACTATACCAAGTCCGATCATCACGTGAGTCGGTATAGCTTCAAAGGCGAGCATCAAATGGGCATCATATCAACTATATGACTCATGCTTAACCTTTCGGTCCGTGTTCCGAGGCCATGTCTGTACATGCTAGGCTCGCCAAGTTAGAACCTTAGTATTCGCGTGTGTAACTGTTTTACACCCGAAATATGGTCGTGGATCCAAGAACACCCGATCATCATGTGATGTCTTGGAGCGACGAAAACATAATCGGTGCATACTAAAGGAAGAACACATTCTTATCTTGATATTTAAATGAGGGATCATCTTATTATGCTAACAAAGCGCTAAACAAGCAATATAAGATGCTATCAAACATCATATGTTTATTAGTGAAATGATATGGTTCCCGCAGATGATCTCTATCATGTGCATCGTGGTATGATCACTATCATACCTATATGTGTAAATCCAAGGTCTATGGATTTTACACGCTATGTGTGTTGTAAGAGTATCATCTCATACTTCTACTTACAACACTACCATATCATAACACTAGCCCAACAACAATCTAAACTAGACGCCTCTAATTTATCCATTGCAAGTTTTACGTGGCTTAGGGCTTTCGAGATAGAACCGTTCTTACCTACGAACATGAACCACAACGAGGATAATCAAATTGTTGACAACTCGCTTGCAAAATAGATATTGACTATAGTAGGAGAGACAGACACCCGCTAGCCACTTATGCAAACTAGTTGCATGTCAAGCGTGGAACGGGTCTCATGTGCGAGGACATGTAAAGTTTGTCCGGGCCGCTTCATCCCACTATGCCACCAATATCCAAAATTACAACAAAGGAGCAACAACATGATCATCATCGCCCACATACTCATATGTGTACTACCCGTGTAAAGTATCTACGCATAGATCCGGCTCTGATACCACTGTAGGGTTCGCAGCATAGAAAACAAAAATTTTCCTACGATGTGAACTATATACCAAGATCTATCTACTAGATACAAACAACGGGCGGATGTATATCCATAGAGAACATACCCTTGAAGACCGACAAAGCTTAACGAGTTTAACTCGTGGTTGATGTAGACGATCTCTTGCCGATCTCAAGATCGAGAGGAAGTCCTAGCGCCGCAAATCAGCAGCGCATCCGTGCTCGCACACACGTTCGAGGCACCGAGCAACCTCCGCCTCCTCGCTCTAGCGATGCAGCGGAAGCACAACTCTTTCTTGCCGAATAGCCACCGGGAACATGTATCTCGCTAGTCCGAGACCATGGGGGATAAATTCTAGAGTGGGAGAGAGATCCTTCACGAGGAGGTGTGAGAGACAAGTGAGGAGGGGGCTCCTTTTATAGGAGGAGGGGGGCACCCAAGGGGGTGGCCGCCGGCCATGGGGGATTCCCCCTCCCCTCCTTCATTCATGTGGGTGGACACTCCACTCACAAAATGCCCTTTAAAATCCCTCCACTCAAATTCCCATTAAATTTCCACCAAATTTAATGCAAACTCTCATTAAATAAAACTCTTTTATTTTATTCAGAATTTTGTCAATTACTTTAATGATAAACATTCACAAATAACCCCTTGCTAGAATTCTATTTCACATGCATAACCACTTTATGCAATTTCACCTGAAAACCTGTTTCGGTATCTAGTGAAATAAATTCCTGCGCTTGTTCATTATTTCGGCATGAAACATTTGCTCCAATTGGATGTCGGTGTCTCTTAAGTGTGTCACCCTACGGTTCGTGAATAATGCGGACATGATCGAGAGCCCTCTCGTATCAATAATCAGAAGCGGGATCTGGAGACCCATACTGACTCCCACACATTCAACGATGACTTTCTTGTGATCGTCGGAACCTTTTACGCTAGTATCTTAATCCCTTTGTTTCACGATATATTACATGTCCGAGATTCGATCATGGGTATCTCCATACCTAGTTTGATCTTGTTACCGACATGCACTCTTTTATCGTTCCTGTGATATAACATTCTAGTGATCAAATCACTTGCTTGCAAGCTAATCAATGTGATATCACCGAGAGGGCCCAGAGTATATCTATCCGTCATCGGGATGAACAAATTCCACTCTCGATCCATGAGCCTCAACATAACACTTTATTAGTTCTGAATCCATCTTTATAATCACCCTGTTACGGTGTGACGTTTGATGTTATCAAGAAACTCTTCCGGTGTTAGTGATTGACATGATCTCATGGTCTAAGGATTAGGATCACTTCGTAAGTTGTTATAGCAATATAAACTCAATGACTTTGATCGTAATGCTATACTTCGGATGAATGTTCATCACACCATTACACTAATGTTGTGATCCCGTTATTAACAACATCCAATGTCCATGATCAGGAAACCTTGATCATCTTGTTAATCAACGAGCTAGTTTATGAGAGAGGCATAACTAGGAACTTTCTGTTTGTTTATTAAACACACATGTATTAACGTTTCCGTATTAATACAATTATAGCATGCAAAATAAACATCTATCATATACTTGGAATACACATAATAAACACTTTATTATTGCCTCTCAGGGCATATTCCCTTCATCCGGCCTGTAGCACATCAATAAATAGTAAGCGACTCGTCGACTTCACAATAAAGTTAGTACCACCGAGAATTGGGTGAAGGAGAAATTACCAATCAGCGGGCGGCAGAGGTCCGTGATGAAACGTTGAAGATAAGAAAAGTCATCCTGCAGCCCAGCAACGAGCGCGTCAGATAATTTCCGCTCTTCAGCGGTAGAAGTGACAGCCGCTTTCGCACATCCCTCCGCTGAACTCGCTTCTGCCCTCGCTTCCTTGAGCTCACGCTCCAAGTCAGCGACCCGCTTTTCAGCCACGCTCAAAGCAGACTGAGCCGCGGTCAAGTCACCCACCGGGACAAGGCCCCGGCGGACCTCCTCCGCCTCGGCTGCAATTGCTTGAAGCCCCTTGTTTGTCTCCTGGACGGCAACGAGTTCCTTCTCCAAGCGACACTTTGCAGCAAGCCGATCGGCCGATTCGCATTGCAGGCCCTGCGCACAAACTACAACGTCAACAACAACGAAACTCCTAAGTGCCCACTCGCTGAAATTCAGCGACTAGGCACTTGGGGACTGGACATTGAAGATCTTAAGTGCCCACCCGCTGAGATTCAGCGACTAGGCACTCGGGGACTGGACATTGAAAATCCTAAGTGCCCACCCGCTGAAATTCAGCGACTATACACTCGGGGACTGGATGATATAAAAACATTAAGAATCCAACCACTGAAATTCAGTGGCCCGATCCTCGGGGACTAGAAATACCTGGATGGCAGCGCCTAGCATTCCGTGAAGCTCCAGCGCGTCCACAGATGCAACCACGACCGGAGTGTGGCCGCGACGCTATTCGACCTCCACCTCGGCGACCCCAAGCATCTGGCTCGTTGGCGCCGAGCCACTCGCTGCGGCCGCCTTCACCATGAAGCGACGGAAGGTCGCTGCAGATGCCGCGACGCCACTCGGAGCCGGCTCGGTCACGTCGGGTGAGGCAATAGCCTCCTTGGTCTTCGAGGCCACTTCCGCCGCAGTCGGAGGTTCGCTCGGAGCAACCGCCGGGTCATCAGAGACCGTGACAATGTCGTCGCTTTTCGCCCTCTTGACACCTTCGGCGGGAGCAGCGAATTCGTCGATTTTCCTCTTCCGCGAGGAGTCCACCTCGGTGACGACTGGCGGAACCTTGGCCACGGAAGGATGGCCGATCTTTTTAACACCAGTCATGTGAAACAACAATATGAATAAGATTGTCCGACTACAACGAAAAACAAGCAGACGAACAACACTCACTTGGCGACTGGTATGAACCGCAGACCTGTGCGGATGCTAGCCGGCGGTTCCAACTCGGGCCCCAACCTCCGAGTGAGGCCCGTCTCGAACACATCATGTGCCCAATACACTGACGGCTTCTTCAAAGACGAAGTCGCGGCAGGAGCCTCCGCGATAGTCGCCGCGGGAGCCTCCCTTGGAGGCGAGGCCCCTACGGCTGGAGCGTCGCCCAAACCAGCGATTGGGGCGAATGGAGGTGGTTACGACGCCAGCGGCGCCTCGTACCTGGGGGCTGTAGCGTCTGGCGTCACGGTCGTGTGTGCCGCCGCATCCCTAGCCGAGCTGGTGGCATCGGAACTGGTCGCAGATCGGGGCGGAGATATCGTCTTCGCCTTCTTCTTCGGTGGAGCCATCTTATTCTTATTCGATGGCGTGGCCTCACGATGTGAGGTGTGCTCGGGAAGCTCGTCGTCGTCATCATCGTGAGGTTCGAGGCTTTTACTCGCTTCGAGCTCGCGCTGGTGTTGCCTGCAGGTCTTGCGAGCTGTGGGGGCAACGACTTCCATGGGTTTGTCTTTGTTGTCGTCGTCATCACCCTCGTCGCTCTCGGCGTCGCCTTTGATGGGTGACGACTCGCTCCCGTCTTGGACGGATGAGCTCGAGTTCTCTTCGTCTGCGGGTGGAAGCCACCCTTCTACCACTTGGAACAACTGCAATAAAAACAAAATAACGTCAGCACAACCGCGAATGCATCATCTGCGACTGCGAGTGGTGACGAGATGATGGCTTACCGTCGGAGCCAGGCGCCTTGCAGTATGGGGGCGACCCCGGCCTTCACGTCAAGATACACGGCCTGGGTGATCTTCTTCATGGCCAGGGTGTAGTCTTCGAGTCTCCACTCGGCGAGGGAGAACTTCGTCGGATCGTCCTTACCCGTATACTCGTACATGTAGTGGTCGCGACGGGCCAAGGGCACGGGCTGCCGCCTGAACCAGCAGTTGTAGAGGTTGATGGTCTGGAGGCCCTTCTTCTTCAGGCCGCGGATGGTCTGCAGCATTTCGTCGACAACCATCCGTTAATCCAGCGGGAGCTTGACGACCTGGAGCCGACGCGGTTTGGGACGATCGGCGGAGTACCTTGGAAGCGCCACCTCGCCGTCTAGAGTCGACTCGGTGACGTAGAACCAGGACTTCTTCCATTCGTTCGCCGCCTTGGCGGGCAGTATCAGGTCGAAGAACGACGCCTTCGACTTCAGTTGGAATGTCAAGCCGCCCGCAGCTAGCATCGGGCCGCCTGACTCTTCGCGGCTGATTCTCCCATGGAACAGATCCTGCCACGGGGGGAAGTAGGTCCTGCAGCCCGATAGCACTCGCAGAACGCCACGAAGATGGCGAGCTTCTCGATACTGTGCAGCCCTAGATCTGATGGCTGGATCCCGTAGTAGGCGCAGAAACATCGGAAGAAGAGGGAAGTTGGGAAGCCCAGCCCCCGCTCCAGGTGGAAGGTGAAGCAGATGAATTCTCCCTCGCGTGGGTCCGGAGTCACTTCTCCAGCCGCGGGGATGCGCCATCTGCCGGTGTGGAGGATCCCGGCCTCCTCGAAGGATGCCAGTAGCGCCTTAGTGCATTTGGATCTGCCCCATGGCTCGCTGGAGGGGGCCATCGGTTGGAGATTCGTGGGGGTCGGAGCTCTCTGGATTGTTCAGATCGCTGTGCGGAATGGGGAAACGGAGATGAGCGAGATCGGAGGAAGAAAGAAGAACCGTTTCCCTACCCGCCTATCATTCTCCTTATATAGCGGTTGCTACCCGTCAATTTCGGAAGCCGTTACTACGCGGTAATTACGCCGAAGTTACCGTTGGATTACCCAACGGCTAGTTTGACCCCAAGTGACGGTCCAACTTCATCCATTCGACTCGTTGCTCCCAGCGACTCGACGACTCCCTGACCCGATCACTATGACAGTGACTAAGTATTCGCCGACCCACTCGCCGAGCTGCGACACGATTGGTCGCCGTTATTGCGACTGAAATGACTAGTTCTTCCCTTTGTTCAGGAGTCCGCCACCGATTCAACTGGACGTACGCATTGGACCCGCATACTCCGACTGCCAGCAAACGCCTGCGACAAAATCAACGACGACTCGGGGACTACTGATGGGGATATGCCTACCGGGGTATACCCAGCAGGACGTTTCCTACTGGCCCAAGCGTCAGCGAGTGGGCCTGCAGGACGGCGACTGGATCAAGACTTGGCGTGGACTCAAGCGACTGGAAGCTGAAGGCCCAGAAGCGTAGCTAGGCCCAGTCGTACTAGGTCATAGAATCTCTGAATCCTTAACTAATTCGGTTGAGATCTGTAAACCCTAGGGAGGTGAGTCTATATAAACCTCCCTGGAGGACGCATAGAGGATACGTTCCATCATACACCCTAGCGACTCGCCGCCTAGCCGCTGAGGTCGTCCCATTATACTCTCACCATAATACAATCTAGCAGGAGTAGGTCTTTACCCTCCGGGGGGCCGAACCTGGGTAAAACCCTTGCGTCTCAGCCCTCATCTCGCACCGCAGATGGCTGGCCCCCCTTGACCCATGTTCTACTACTCGCTGCCGATTGCAGCATCTGCCATGGTCATTCCCACGACACATGATCTCATGGTCTAAGGATTAGGATCTTCATAAGTTGTTATAGCAATATAAACTCAATGACTTTGATCGTAATGCTATACTTTGGATGAATGTTCATCACATCATTACACTAATGTTGTGACCTCGTTATTAACAACATCCAATGTCCATGATCAGGAAACCTTTGATCATCTTTTTAATCAACGAGCTAGTTTATAAGAGAGGCATAACTAGGAACTTCCTTTTTGTTTATTAAACACACATGTATTAACGTTTCCGTATTAATACAATTATAGCATGCAAAATAAACATTTATCATAAATAAGGAATACGATAATAACCACTTTATTATTGCCTCTCGGGCATATTCCCAATAAAAATTAGTCTTTCTCAGCTCACGGAACTCCTCTTTTGAAATTTTGGCCAAGGAACGAAGATTGTCATATTTGGCCTTCTTGGCACGGTCCTCTCGTTCAGTCTTTTCTTGCTCCCTCCTCAAATAGGCTGCATCACGTGCCTATTGTCTTCGGTTGGAAGGAGGCACGATAAACTGACCCTGAGCTTCATCATAGCGAGGAGTGCCCCTTTGTGACTTGGCCTTGGTACGACGAGGATGGCTAGAACCATCACCTGCGAACAACAGTGAGGGAGATAGCATGGAGATGAGTATATATATGTCCCAGAGATGCAGTACAAGAGCTTTGATGCATTTCTGGTCTGCTTTGATTCATCCAACACCGGAGTCTCCGCACCTCATACCGGAGTCTCCGGCTCAGACCGGAGTCTCCGGTCTTGGGTCCGGAATCTCGGGTCGGGAGGCTCGGGCATGAGATGGGGAGATGTTGGTGGGGATGAATCTAGAAGTTCGGGCAATGCAACAAGGCTAAAGTACTAGAGTGCACGCAAACAAGTGATTCCAATGGACAAATCAACACCAATCGTCAAAAACACATCTAGAGATGAACCCTAGGAGGATAAAGAGGAGGAGAGGTACCAGATCTGTCCACAGGATCGATTCCTCCGGTGGGAATGACCCAATGGAGGAGAGGAGAAGGTTGGTCGGCGGCAAGGTGGATCCCGGGGGCTTCTTCACCTCCGGGGAGGAGTTTTGGAAGAGGAGGCGATGGGTTAGGAGGAGGGGGACGGGGTAGAGAATGAAGAACTGTTGTTCCAGTTCACCCCGTTCCCTTCCTATAAGTGGCAGAAACCGTTTGGAACGGAGACTCCAGTTTACACCGGAGACTCCGGTGTAGATGCACCGGAGACTCAGGTCCTCCTCGACCAAAAAACTCCAGGATATGTGTTACGGTGACCCAGCATACCACTGCATGATGTAGTACACTATAGTCGTTGACATAACACCAATGAAACACCGTTCACTAGTATTACATCCCTCAGAGTGGTACAACAGAAACACAGCAGGTCCAAGACATGACTATAGGTTACAACTCAACTCTTTACACAAGATCCAGAGAACACTCTAGATTAAAGAGAGAGAAAGAAACTTCTTACAAAGAATAATTATAAATAATAAACTCAAATATAATATACTAATAGACTAGTATCTAAACTATTGAGGCTTGCATTGCTACTATTGCAATACTCTACAGAAGTAGGTTCTATGGCTAGAGATTCTACTCTTATCTAATCCGCAACTTCGTCTTCACTTGAGTTGATATATATCTTGACTTCCTTGACTTCATTGAAGAGCTTTAGCTTTTATGATGATTCCTGGAGCATAACTTGATGTAGACGTCGTCTATACTGGCTTTAGAACCTAGCAAGCGTTAAGAAGATACTTTGAGTACAAGCGTAATCAACAAGTTCACTAGAAAAGGAGTGTTTGATGCACTATAACTACAGCCACAGACCATAGGTCGTAGGCCATCCAAGTTTTCGTAAACATTTCTTCAAATGTTGCTTTTATTCTGAAAAGCTATGTCTGTCAGCCTTCACGGGTTTACCAGAACTTTCATGGAGTTCCTTTCCCGCTGCATTCGCAGCTCCTTCCCGGAACAGGGAGTAACAAGTTACAGTTCTTACACTTTGCAGAGGTGCGTTACTTTACCCATGAGAGATCTTAGCTTTGTTGCACATCCGAATTGCAGGTTCGTTCACACTTCCTTGGTGTGAGGCCAGACTAAGATCCAAGCCAATCACTGCCTTCTCCGCGGCCCCGCATGTCTCCTTGGTGTACGCCAACTCACCTATTGAATTACGGCAATTAGCAGTACAGACCGTTCAGATGCGGGAACTATCGTGGGACATTGAGGGCTCCCACCCATATGCTACATATCCTCTAGGAATTACCATATAATATGCACGCTACGAGTGATAATAGCCACGACCCGCACATCCGGCTCCATTCGAGAGGGAAAAGATACAGCTGACTTCTCCGTCCCATTCCAAATCTCATGGTTAACGCGTGATATACGGCGCAAGAATCACTGGCGACATTGGTTGTTAAGTCCTAGATAATATGTTTCTTTACCACCAGAACTATCATATTAGGTTATTACCTCATGGTAAATAACCTATAATCATATTATTATGAAAATAGTGCTTTCTGACCTTTTTCAAATGCAGGCAATGACAACACTGGATTTGTAAAATACTTTACAGAAAATAATCAAAGGACATGAGCAAGTGTGAACTTGCCTTTTGTGATTGCAAGATTATGCACTCACGGTCTTCCAGACAATATAAGATCCAATATCTGAAATCAGCATCATTGGTCCGGTAAGGACTAATGTTTAAAGAAGCAAGATGCTTTTATGCATAAGTAATGTAATGCACTTTATAAACGTGAATCCCGAGAATAACATTGTTCTAGGGTTTGGAAACTAGAAATGGTTCCTGTTAGAATGTGTTGCCCTTTTAGATTAAGTTTCACACTTGTGCTTCTTATTAAGGCTTGTGAGTATGTGTGGAACAATATGTACACATAATTGCATACAACAATAAGATATACTAATGAGATGTGCTACTCAAGGACTGCTTATATGAGAATTATCTTATCTTCAAGTTTTACTTCGCAAATAATGGCATTTATAAGGAGCTTAAGTGTTAACAATCCTAAGTATATAAGTAAAGCTTAATGTAATGTGATTATTATTGATTGTCACTTGATGTTTGAAGTGGCAAAAAGAATAACATTTGAAGAAAATATTTCTTTTCTAAGGTCTAATCAATTTTTGTGGTTAATCAAATGTGGTTGATGTTGTTTGTGCCTGCTTGAATAGTTTGGACTTGAGATGCTTTATAACTTAATTATAACAGACTAAAGTTAACTATAAAACATATAACAAAGTCTTTAGCATAGTATTTGAAGTATGGTAGACTAAAGTTAACGTTAAAGATATGGATGGACCTAAGATGTAATGCTTATGATAATTGTACTTTGTGTATTTTATAATGTTTCCTTAAAGTCACTTAAGAATGGTTATACTTTTATTTGGTAGTGGTTCCTTAATTTTATAATGGAATAGAAACTTTTGTCTCTTTATAAATGTGTGGTTATGATTTGTAATTAAGGAAACAATATTACTTAACTACTTATGAATTTCCTATAGGATTTAGTTATGTTTATACATGTAAGATCCCTCCCTTTTAAAGGTAAGGATCCCTATGATTGCAATGCTAGTCCCTGGATCAATGCTAGCATCCACAGTTTAAGATGAAGTACATAGAAACAAAGGTCATTATTACATATCATCCAGAGACAAACATAGTCTTTTACAACTCCATGGCCATAGGCCTAATACAAGAGTTCAACCATAATAATATAAATAAGTATTCATCTTCATGTGCCACAGGCAAGCATGTTGAGTGTAGACTCATAACCCCTAATCATCATCAGAGTAACCTGCAACATCACAAGTTACAGCCACAGTGGGTCAATACATTGGAATAGTATTGGCAAGTGATACCTTAGTAAAATATTAGCATCTAGTTACTACATGAATTTTGGCTAAGTGTAGCTTAGGCTTGCTTTGCTCAAAATAGGTTTTACCTATCAGTTGAAAACACTAAGTTTTTTGTTTGACAAAACTCTCCCAAGGAGCCACTAATAAAAATTGGTGAACCTTCACCCTTGTTCAACCACAAGTTTTACTTAGAAAAATTGGGATGAGGAGATTCTTGATAGCTTCCATGTCTTGATGCTCAAATTGTCCAATACCAGAGACATGGCTAAGTACTTAGATTCTTCCATCTGCAGAGGTTGTGCACTTTCCCCACAAGACTTGATTTTCACCAAGACAGGACCTTTCAGAAGCCTTCCCTTAGACCAAATGGACGCGTTCCAACCAATCATCCCACTACCACCAACTGTCCAAATGGCTAAGTTATTGCAA
Source organism: Avena sativa (assembly GCA_916181665.1). Taxonomy (NCBI): domain Eukaryota; kingdom Viridiplantae; phylum Streptophyta; class Magnoliopsida; order Poales; family Poaceae; genus Avena; species Avena sativa. Next base: position 54,615,155 of record OV702284.1, on the reverse strand, counting down.
CCTATGTGATCTAGGCAGAGCCCATATTGCCATGTGGCTGCACTAGAAGCTTCTTAACATTTTGGCATCGCAAATCCCGTTGTTCCTGGGTGGCTTTACACAAGTGTGATACACAAGGTAAACCATAGAAATGGGCCTTGTGTAACCACTCAACACAAACGATTCTTTCCATTCCACCCAGGTGTTTCATTCACTTAGTTGTTTTATTAAGCAAAACACAAGTCAAAGACTTAGAAATATTTCTCATATCATGATTTTATAATCCACCCTTGGTTGCTACTAGCTAGGCTAAGCATGGAAATATCAAGTATCCAAACTTAGAGGAAATTCTAACATGTCTACAACTACTAGGATTTCCCAAGCATAGCATATAGATATTTAGCAAAATAATCATGCAAGTCCTATACAAAATATTTCTAATGCATAGGTATAAAATATTGGGACAAAACATGAAGCACCACTTGCCTTGGTAGTTTGGGGAGTAGCAACAATATTCACAACCACAATCACTATTATAACCAAAATCTACACATAAAATAATGGCACCAAATTCACATATCAAAAATATACAAACAAAAATATATGAATGCATGCAAATGCCATGTGATGATTTTCTACACCAAACAAGACAAGTATACAGTACTGAATCATAAACAAGACCAAGACACACTAAATAAACTTTATTTGATCTTTAACTCATTTTTCAAATTATTTCTATACTCAAGATAAGCCTATAAATGTCTCTGCAAGAATAACAAATTTTACAGAATAAAAACATTAAACACATTGTATAAATGGATAGCATTCTTTCTCCTGATTCCAATGATATAAAATTTGAAAAATTTGAATGTGTGGATCAAAAGTTATGAATTTTACAAGTTTGAATCACTAATAGATATAATTCAGATTTTTAAAACAAAGAACAGGCCACGCGGCGTGTTTTGATTGGCTCGTACCGGTTCGGCCGGATCGATCAACGAGGATCACACGATCTAAATGAAAACGCACGGCCAGATCTAAAACATACCCCTTCGATAAGTGATCTATCGCATGCGTTGGATTTAGATCTGACGGCTATCGATCAAGCGACCACTAACTGGCGGCGCGAGGCGACGGTGAGCGGCGGAGCGCTCGGTCTACAGCGTTGCTGCGGCTACTGGAAGCGAGGAAGAGATTGGGGAGGCTCACCATACTCGCAGAGGCATGATGGAGCTCAACGTGGCAGTGGCTTGTCAAGGGGCGCACGGACACGATGGGGATTCCTCGTCGGACTGGAGGCTGTCGTCGGGCACGGCTGTTCGTCGACGTTGCCAACGTTGTAGATCATGCCAGAGAAAATAAGCGTTGTGTTAGATGTGCACTAGTCTGGCGAATACGTGAGCAACAAAAAGAGAGGCGGGGGCGGTCAGGAACTACCAGAGGATGTCGCTGGAGTGGAGGCAGACGGCGGCGCTTGCTGTTGGTTGAAGTTGCCGACGAATGGGAGCGCACTGGGGCGAGTGCGAGGTACTAGCAGGTGCAGAGGATGATGGGGAACTCGCTCGTGGTGTCTGGAAAACAAGGGGCGACGGTGGCTGGCCGGAATTGCTTGTGAAGCTCGCCGGAGCAGAGGGTGCTCAAGCGCAAAATCAAGGTAGCCTGGTGGAGGAGGGTGTGTGGCGTCTGGGGGAAAGGTAAAGGAGACGCAGGCATTTTATCGTGCGTGATTGCAGCGGCGAATTACTCGCGGATTTAATTCGAATTAAGCCGTGTAAATCAAGCAGTAACGGGAGAGAGGGGAGGGAGGAACTAGTCGCGGTGGGTTGAAGAGACGACTGACAGGTGGGGTTGCTTCGTCAGCGTGAGCGAGAGAAAAAGAGTGGGGTCCAATCGTCAGTGACGACGCGGGTCGGCAATGCGGTGCGAATCGTTTTCTGCGGGGTGGAGGTTTGTTGGGCCAGATGGGCTAACTGGGCTAGGTTGGGTTAGATTAGTTAGTTTGCTTTATTTTTTTCTCCCTTTCTCTTTTTCTTTTTCTGATTGAATTTCTGGTTTGAATTCAAATGCTCAAATCAAATCTGTTTCAAATGAAATTTTCTCCAAACATTTGTTTATTGATTCTTGCATCCTGTGGTGTGTAAAACATCTATTCACACTCAAATTCAAATTGGGTTTGAAAATTAAATTTAAACCATGTCTTGATTAAATGTTTGTAATTAGTATATGAATGGTTTCTAATTCATAATTTGTTTTTGAAAACCTTGACCAAACCTTAGAAACAACACTCAAGCTCATGATCAAAACCTTACTGATTAAAATAAGTATTTTTCTTATTAGAAGGTAGCAATATGGCCATTGCCTTGCTTACATAAAATAATAAGCATACAAATGCTTTGTTTTTGTAATAACTTTGAAAAGGATTCTAAAATGATCATGAATGCATGGATGATATGCAAGACTTTGAAAACATGATTTTAGGGATGTTACAAATCTAACCCCCTTAAGGTGAATCTCGCCCTCGAGATTTGGATTGGTTAGCAAATAGGTGAGGGTGGTCTTTCCGAAGATCATCTTCTCTTTCCCATGTTGCTTCTTCTTCGGAATGATGGTTCCATTGAAATTTGCAGAATTTGATAGTCTTAGTCCGAGTAACTCTTTCTGCAGTCTCAAGAATCTTGATGGGTTTTTCCTCATAAGTGAGATCACTTTCCAACTGGACCTCTTCCAAAGGTATAGTATCCTTCAAAGAAGTCTCTTCCATATCTGGATGGCATTTCTTTAGCTGACTCACATGAAACACGTTGTGAACAGAAGACAATGGCAATTCAATCTCATAATCTACTTCTCCTTTACGACTCAGAATCTTGAATGGTCCAACATATCTTGGGGCCAATTTTCCTTTGACTCCAAATCTCTTCACTCCACGAAGTGGTGACACTCTAAAATAAGCTCTGTCACCCACTTCATAGGTGACTTCTCTATGCTTAGGATCCGTGTAGCTCTTTTGTCGGGACTGTGCTATCTTCAATCTGTCCTTTACCAGCTTAACTTTCTCTTCAGCCTCTTTGATCAGTTCTGGTCCGAACAAATTTCTTTCTCCCACACCATTCCATAGCAATGGGGTGGTACACTTTCTCCCATAGAGAAACTCAAATGGTGCCATCTCAATGCTGGCTTGATAGCTGTTATTGGAAGAGAATTCTGCGTAAGGCAGACTTTCATCCCAACTGTCTCCATAGTCTAGGGCACATGCCCTTAACATATCTTCTAGAATCTGGTTGGTCCTTTCTGTCTGTCCATCAGTCTGAGGATGAAAAGCAGTGCTGAATTCCAATCTCGTTCCCAATGACTCATGTAGTTGCCTCCAAAAATGAGAAGTGAACTGAGTTCCCCTATCAGACACAATACTCTTGGGTACTCCATGCAGACATACAATCCTACTCATGTAGATTTTGGATAACTTAGCACTTGTATAGGTTGTCTTCACGGGTATGAAATGAGCCACTTTAGTGAGGCAATCCACTACTACCCAAATAGAATCATATCCTGACCTGGTCCTTGGCAACCCAGTGATGAAATCCATGCCAATCTTGTCCCACTTCCAATCAGCAATAGGTAGTGGTTGTAGCAATCCTGCTGGTTTCTGATGTTCCGCTTTCACTCTACTACATACATCACACAAAGCAATATGTTCAGCGATGTCCTTTTTGAGATTATTCCACCCAAATATTTCCTTCATATCCATGTACATTTTGGTGTTACCCGGATGAATGGAATATGGTGAGTTGTGTGCTTCTTGTAAAATTAGTTTCCGAAGCTCCGGATCTTGCGGAACGCAGATACGTTTTCCATACCATAAAGTACCCTGTTCGTCTTCACGAAATCCTTTGGCTTTTCCTTTGCCAATCTTTTCCTTAATCTCTTCAATTTCCTTGTCTGTCTTTTGGGATTCCTTGATCTTATCCAACAATGTGGGTTCAACATCCAATGTCATGAGATGTCCCTCAGGCACAATCTCCAATCTAAGGTCTCTAAATTAGGCACACAGATCATCTGGCAATTCTCCCTTAGTAAGGCCATTCACAAATACCCTTACGGCTTAGAGCATCCGCTACAACATTTGCTTTACCGGGGTGGTATTGCAAACTCAAGTCATAGTCCTTGATGAGTTCCAGCCATCTTCTTTGTCTCATGTTGATTTCTTTCTGGGTGAAGATATACTTCAAACTTTTGTGATCTGTGAACACTTCACATCGTTTTCCCAAAAGATAGTGTCTCCATGTTTTGAGTGCATGGACAACAGAGGCTAACCCCAAATCATGAGTAGGGTAATTTACCTCATGAGTTTTGAGTTGTCTCGAGGCATAAGCCACAACTTTCCCTTCTTGCATTAGAACTGCACCTAATCCATGATGAGATGCATCACAATACACTTGGAAATCTTTCTCCAAATATGGCAGACACAAGACTGGTGCTGTCACTAGTCTCTTCTTCAATTCTTGAAAACTGAGTTCACATCCTTCAGACCAAGCAAATTTCTTGTCTTTCTTTAGTAACTCCGTCATTGGCTTAGATACCTTGGAGAAATTCTCAATGAATCTTCTGTAGTATCCTGCCAAGCCAAGGAAACTACGAACTTCCTTTACTGACTTAGGAGATTCCCATTCAGTTAAAGCCGACACTTTTGCGGGATCAACCGCTACACCATCTCCTGACACAACGTGTCCAAGAAATCCAACTTCATTTAGCTAGAATTCACATTTGCTGAATTTGGCATACAACTTATGCTCTCTAAGCTTCTCAAGTATCAAACGCAAATGTCCTTCATGTTATTCTTTGCTCTTGGAGTAGATCAAAATGTCATTGATGAAAACAACAACAAACTTGTCAAGGAACTCCATGAACACCTTGTTCATCATATTCATGAAGTAAGCTGGTGCATTGGTCAAACCAAATGGCATCACGGTGTACTCATACAATCCATACCTAGTGGTGAAAGTTGTCTTAGGTATGTCTTGTTCCCTTATCTTAAGCTGAAAATAACCTGACCGGAGATCAATCTTTGAGAACACACAGGCTCCTTCTAGCTGATCAAACAAGTCATTGATTCTAGGCAAAGGATATTTGTTCTTGATAGTCACCTCATTGAGTGAATGATAATCTATGCATAACCTTTGACTTCTATCTTTCTTTTCCACAAACAAGACTGGTGCTCCCCAGGATGAAGAACTTGGTTGAATAAACCCTTTCTGCAACTGTTCTCCAAGTTGTTTCTTGAGTTATTTCAACTCATCAACTGACATCTTGTAAGGTCTCTTTGCTATTGGCCCTGATCCTGGCAGCAAGTCAATCAGAAATTCCACATCTCTATCTGGTGGCATTCCCGACAATTCTTCCGGAAACACATCCAGATATTCTCTCACAATTGGCACACTGTCTATGCTAACCCCCTTAAGAGAATTTAGCTTACTCCCTTTTGATTCAAAGTTAGTCTTAAATCTAATCCTTTTATTATCTGGGGTTGTGAGTGTGACAGTATGATTGGCACAATCTAGAACTCCTTTGTGCTTAGTCATCCAGTCCATTCCCAAAATGACATCCAATCCTTGGGAATTTAGGATTATCAGATTAACGGGAAACTTATACTTCCCAAACTCTATGACTAGGTCATGACATCCCGAGTTCACTATCATTTCTCCGCCAGGAGAACTTACTTTTATAGGACACCCAATAGTTTCAACTGGAAGTTCATTTCTTTCAACAAATGCTCTTGATATGAATGAATGCGATGCTCCAGTATCAAAAATAACAAGTGCTGGAACATAATTGAGTTTGAACTTACCAGCCACAGCATCAGGTTCCTCATAGATTTCTTCCACATTGATGTGGTTCACTTGTCCCTTCTGGAAAGGGTTGGGCTTGTTGGGTCCTTCAACTTTCTTTTCTGGGCACTCATTTGCATAATGCTCCATCTTCTTGCATTTGAAGCATTCAACCTGACTGAGATCCTTCTTGACAGGCTGGCTTCCACGCCCACTTCCACTTCCATTGTGGTGGTTCTTGTATCCACCCTTGTGGTTCTTGTGCTTGTCACTGTCATGACTACGGTGATGCTTGTTGTCATGATGACGGTTGTGGTTGTGGTGGCTGTTGTACTTTCCATGCTTGTGGGATCCAGAATTCCCACTATCATCATAATGGGAACGCTTGTGAGACGATCCCGATCTGTGCTTGTCAGAGCTGTGCTTCCTCTTTCTGCTTTCAACCTGCTTCATCATGATCTCCAAGATGGTAGCCTTGTCACAAAGGGATTGGTAGGTGGGGACATAGGCCACAGATAATTGCAGATTCAGTTCACCGTTCAGTCCTTTGAGGAACTTCTCTTTCCTCTTGGCATCAGTGTCAACTTCATCCGGTCCATAACGCGCCAGATTGTTGAACTCCTCAATATATTCAGCCATGCTGCGGTGGCGCTGCTTTACATTATGGAACTCCTTCTTCTTCAAACTCATCACTCCGGATGAGATGTGAGCTGTACGGAAACCATCTTCAAAGATAGCCCATGTCACATCCTCAATGGGAGTGGTGATATGGAAGTTATCCCACCAAGTAGCTGCTGGTCCTTCCAACAAGTGTGCTGCAAACCTGACTTTCTCCTCGTCGGTACAGCCGACAGTCACCAAATCCTTGTTCACTGCACGTAGCCAATCATTGGCCACCATGGGATCAGTAGTTCCTAAGAACTTTGCAGGCCTCAGTCTTAAGAATCTGGTGAGCATGTCAAATCCTGGTGGATTGTTCTGATTGTTATTGTTGTTGTTGTTATTATTGTTATTGTTGTTATTCTGATTCTGCATGAAAGTGGTCATCATCTGCATCAGCTGTGCCTGTGCAGTCATCAGCTGCTGCATCTCGGGGGTGACATTGTTGTTGTTCGGGTTGGGGTTGGCACATTGAGGAGGCATCTGTGGTTTTCAAATAAGGATAAGAATGAGATACCCATAGATGCTTTATTATGCACAATACATCACATAGAAAATCACCAAACAAGCATCAAAAATAACATAAAGTTCAACGACATAAACAACAAGTTTGAAAAGTAAACACACCAATAGCAAGCCATCCACATGTTGGATGGTCATTGCGACTCAAAATCATAAGCATGGTAAAAGATACATAAATGAGTAGTCATCACTACTCCTCTGCATCAACCTCCTCATCAACAAGTGTAAGACCTGCATTCTCCATAGCGGTCTTGTATTCCTCGACATTGGTAGTCAAGGCCTCTATCTTGGACTTAAGAGCCCTCTTCTGTGAACGAAGTCTCTCAATCACACCCTGTTGATGCTCGAGCTCGTAGTCCTTGGCCTCTAGTTCTGCAGTAATCTCTCGAATCCTCTTGTTCCTGTCTTGGACTCTCTTATCTCGGCTTTTGAACTTCCTGTCCTGGATCTCAAACTTGGCCTCCATTTCCTTGACGATCTCGTCTTGCTCTGCGAAGAGCTTGTCCTTCTCACGAAGCTGCACCTGGAGCTCGTCATTGCTAAGAAGACGTTGGTCCTATCAGTATCTAGGTGCCTAATAAGAACCTCTAGGTCCTGAAGGTACAAACGAATCGGCTCTGTCGTCTCTCTAGCAGCATCCTCGAACTCAATAGCCTCACCATCCTTGTCGTGTCTCCCGAAGGCGTGAAAGTGAGTACCTCTAATCTCCCGAGAGTGCCTCCCTAATAGATGCCCAAGTAAATCCGGCATGACTACCTCTAGGCCTCTCTCCCTGTCGTCATGCATAAGCTTGAATGTGATGGCCTCCGTGGCTGGCTTAGTCTAGCGTCCTGGCTGGGTAACTTTGAAGCCCCAAAGGTCCTTCCTCTCAAACTTGGTGAGGGGAAGCATCATGATGCTAGGGAGCGGAAGATTGAGCACACTAGTGAGCTCAATAAGACGAGTGCCAAAACGAGTTCCCTTGAACTCTTTAGCTGTGCTGATAGAAACATTAGGCATCTATTTTATAAGATAGAGAAAGTTAGAATCAACATCAATAGAGAAAATCACAAGACAAAGCATCACAGGCATATCATTGAAAATCAAACACTCAAGTTATGGTATAGATAAAACTATTACAAGCATACAAGGTTCAACATAGTTTAGACAACATTTTTGGAAAATAAATGATGAGTGTGGTGGTCCAACTAACGAAGTTCATTACAACTCTCACTCACTAGACAAAATGGCTATCAAAGCATCTTTATTAGCCATTTGTCTATCCTGTTCACAAGATTCCCAAATCAAGTCTATGATGTCTTCCCTTAGTTGTTGGTTGGTAGTCTCCAACTCTTGGGTATGTTTCTTTTCTTCCCTAAGGTCATTTTGGGTGTTAAGCATTCTGCACTTGAGTCTATCACCAAGCTCTTTGATGGCCTTCCAAGCTGCATCCCTTGCAGAGTCAAAGAATGTGGTGTGCATCACTGAGTTGGTGACCATGCAAAATCCTGATTATTTGTGGTTGTCTTCCTTGTTTTTTTACAAGTGAAGTTGCACCCACCAATACTACTCTCCTTCATCCATCACAGGGAAACCTTTGTATACAGCTGCACCATGTATCCCCATGGTAACCATAAGGTTCTTGAGGGCTTTTGGAAATTCAGTCTCACACTCCAAATTCATGGTCATGAGTGGTCCTTTCCTTACGGCTTCGTTGATGGAGTTCATCTACAAATAGAGATGAGAAAGAAGATTAGAAGAGTTTACGAGAAGAAAAGACAAGTGTAGAAAATTTCAAACTTAGTGGTTTCTAATCCAATCCTAGGGTTATAATCCTACAGGCAACACAGTGCTCTGATACCATCTGTAAGATCCCTCCCTTTTAAAGGTAAGGATCCCTGTGATTGCAATGCTAGTCCCTGGATCAATGCTAGCATCCACAGTTTAAGATGAAGTACACAGAAACAAAGGTCATTATTACATATCATCCAGAGACAAACATAGTATTTTACAACTCCATGGCCATAGGCCTAATGCAAGAGTTAAACCATAATAATATAAATAAGTCTTCATCTTCATGTGCCACGGGCAAGCATGTTGAGTGTAGACTCATAACCCCTAATCATCATCAGAGTAACCTGCAACATCACAAGTTACAGCCACAGTGGGTCAATACATTGGAATAGTATTGGCAAGTGATACCTTAGTAAAATATTAGCATCTAGTTACTACATGAATTTTGGCTAAGTGTAGCTTAGGCTTGCTTTGCTCAAAATAGGTTTTACCTATCAGTTGAAAACACTAAGTTTTTCTTTGATAAAACTTTCCCAAGGAACCACCAATAGAAATTGGTGAACCTTCACCCTTGTTCAACCACAAGTTTTACTTAGAAAAATTGGGATGAGGAGATTCTTGATAGCTTCCATGTCTTGATGCTCAAATTGTCCAATACCAGGGACATGGCTAAGTACTTAGATTCTTCCATCTGCAGAGGTTGTGCACTTTCCCCACAAGACTTGATTTTCACCAAGAAAGGACCTTTCAGAAGCCTTCCCTTAGATCCAATGGACGTGTTCCAACCTATCATCCCACTACCACCAACTGTCCAAATGGCTAAGTTATTGCAACCTATGTGATCCAGGCAGAGCCCATATTGTCATGTGGTTGCACTAGAAGCTTCTTAACATTTTGGCATCTCAAATCCCTTTGTTCCTGGGTGGATTTCCACAAGTGTGATACACAAGGTAAACCATAGAAATGGACCTTGTGTAACCACTCAACACAAACCATTCTTTCCATTCCACCCAGGTGTTTCATTCACTTAGTTGTTTTATTAAGCAAAACACAAGTCAAAGACTTAGAAATATTTATCATAGCATGATTTTATAATCCACCCTTGGTTGCTACTAGCTAGGCTAAGCATGGCAAATCAAGTATCCAAACTTAGAGGAAATTCTAACGTTTCTATAACTACTAGGATTTCCCAAGCATAGCATATAGATATTTAGCAAAATAATCATGCAAGTCCTATACAAAATATTTCTAATGCATAGGTATAAAATATTGGGACAAAACATGAAGCACCACTTGCCTTGGTAGTTTGGGGAGTAGCAACAATCTTCACAACCACAATCACTATTAGCACCAAAATCTACACATAAAATAATGGCACCAAATTCACATATCAAAATATACAAACAAAAATATATGAATGCATGCAAATTCCATGTGATGATTTTCTACACCAAACAAGACAAGTATATAGTACTGAGTCATAAACAAGACCAAGACACACTAAATAAACTTTATTTGCTCTTTAAATCATTTTTCAAATTATTTCTATACTCAAGATAAGCCTATAAATGTCTCTGCAAGAATAACCAATTTTACAGAATCAAAACATTGAACACATTGTATAAATGGATAGCATTCTTTATCCTGATTCTAATGATATAAAATTTGTAAAATTTGAACGTGTGGATCAAAAGTTATGAATTTTACAAGTTTGAATCACAAATAGATCTAATTTAGATTTTTAAAACAAAGAACAGGCCACACGGCGTGTTTTGATTGGCCCATACCGGTTCGGCCGGATCGATCGACGAGGGCCACACGATCTAAATGAAAATGCACGGCCAGATCTAAAACATACCCCTTCAATAAGTGATCTATCGCATGCATTGGACCTAGATCTGACGGCTATCGATCAAGCGACCACTAACTGGCGGCACGCGGCGACGGTGAGCGGCGGCGCGCTCGGTCTACAGCGTTGCGGCGGCTACTGGAAGCGAGGAAGAGATTGGGGAGGCTCACCAGACTCGCAGAGGCGTGCTAGAGCTCAACGTGGCAGTGGCTTGTCAAGGGGCGCATGGACACGGTGGGGATTCCTCGTCAGATTGGAGGCTGTCGTCGGGCACGGCTGTTCGTCGACGTTGCCGACGTTGTAGATCATGCCAGATAAAAGTAAGCAGTGTGTTAGATGCGCACTAGTCTGGCGAATACGTGAGCAACAAAAAGAGAGGCGGGGACTGTCAGGAATTACCAGAGGATGTCGCTGGAGTGGAGGCAGACGGCGGCGCTTGCTGTTGGTTGAAGTTGCCAATGAATGGGAGCGCGCGCGGGCGAGTGCGAGGTACTAGCAGGTGTAGAGGATGATGGGGAACTCGCTCGTGGTGTCCGGAAAGCAAGGGGCGACGGTGGCTGCCGGAATTGCTTGTGAAGCTCGCCGGAGCAGAGGATGCTCAAGCGCAAAATCAAGGCAGCCTGGTGGCGGAGGGTGTGTGGCGTCTGGGAGGAAAGGTAAAGGAGATGCAGGCGTTTTATCGTGCGTGATTGCAGCGGCGAATTACTCGTGGATTTAAGTCGAATTAAGCCGCGTAAATCAAGCAGTAACGGGAGAGAGAGGAGGGAGGAACTGGTCGCGGCGGGTTGAAGAGACGACTGACAGGTGGGGCTGCTTCGTCAGCGTGAGCGAGAGAAAAAGAGTGGGGTCAAATCGTTAGTGAAGGCGCGGGTCGGCAACACGGTGTGAATCGTTTTCTGCGGGATGGAGGTTTGTTGGGCCATATGGGCTAACTGGGCTGGGTTGGGTTAGATTAGTTAGTTTGCTTTATTTTTTCTCCCTTTCTCTTTTTCTTTTTCTGATTGAATTTCTACTTTGAATTCAAATGCTCAAATCAAATCTGTTTCACATGAAATTTTCAACCAAACATTTGTTTATTGATTCTTGCATCGTGTGGTGTGTAAAACATCTATTCACACTCAAATTCAAATTGGGTTTGAAAATGAAATTTAAACCATGTCTTAATTAAATGTTTGTAATTAGTATATGAATGGTTTCTAATTCATAATTTGTTTTTGAAAACCTTGACCAAACCTTAGAAACAACACTCAAGCTCATGCTCAAAACCTTACTGATTAAAATAAGTATTTTTCTTATTAGAAGGTAGCAATATGGCCATTGCCTTGCTTACATAAAATAATAAGCATACAAATGCTTTGTTTTTGTAATAACTTTGAAAAGGATTCTAAAATGATCATGAATGCATGGATGATATGCAAGACTTTGAAAACATGATTTTAGGGATGTTACAATACATTTGTGATTAAAACAATGGTAATAAATTTTATCAAGTCAAAATAATAATCTTGAGAATTCCATATTTGATAACTCCATTTGAATAATAATATTCACTTAATGTTAAATGATAAATAAAATAGGGTTGTATTTAAAATGTGTTGAACCATTTTGACTTAATATTATCAATATTTAAGACTAATACTATTTATTAGGTTCAATTGGTTAATTTTAGAAATATTAGCAATTTTTTATTTACCCTTATATGAATTATCAATTAAGGAAATAAATTTAAATTCAAGTTATTAAGTTGTTCAAATGTTTATTTATCTCAAATGTGGAATATCGCATTTTTAACATGTAGGTATTATTTTTGTGATCATTTTGGTATATTACATTTATTTTTGTGATTTATAAATAATAAGATATGATTTTTACAAGGTTTATTACTTTATAAATAGTTAATAAATAATAAATATTTAATTAGATGAAATAATAATACATGATTATAATTTATAATTATAGTTCTTATTTTTCTAAGATTTTTGGTGTATTATTTATATTTTTTAACATTTATCAATATTAAAATATGAATTATCAAAGTTTTATAACTTATAAAATCTTTATTAAATAATATTTATTTAAATGGTTAACATGCTAATGTTGGATAATAGTTTTAGGTTATAGATTTTATTTTTCTAAAAATTTCATATATTACATGTATTTTTCTGGATTACAAAACTAAAGATATTGATTTTACAAGATTTAATTACTTTCTTTAAATTTCTGGAATGATTATATTTGAATTAATATTGTTTTATCAATTTATTAAAAAGACACAGAACTTTTTACACCTAAACTAAACTTACCCAAGGTCACTGACCAGTGGGGTCGAGTACACCTCGGATTCCACATGGGCACAGACCAAGTCAAATGTGCTGACTAGGCTGCGGTGGCGTGTGCATGACGCGATGATGACGTCATACAGGATGATCCTCCCAGATCGGTGATCAATCCATCGACTGAGAGCGCACGGTCTAGCAAGGAGGGTGGTGTTCAAAATAGGGATCCACGACGAGTCTATTGGTAGCGGCGTCGCTCTAAAATGGTCACCGGAGCCTAAGCTCCGACGAGCACCGACGGTGGCGAGCAAACACCACAGTGGCGAGGGAGATAGAGAGGGTTAGGATCGAATAGGAGAGGTCTGCAAGTATCGGTAGCTCACCAGGATTCGGAAGAGCGTGTCGAAGAGGTCAGAGGCGGTCTATGACGGTAGCAATCGATGATGAACGGCGACGTCTGGCGGCGGTAGACACTTCGATCCCATCGATTGGGGTTGCGCCGGCTTGTGTGATTTGTCGAAGATGAACAAGACGAATACGGCGAGCATGGTGGTATCCTCCATTGATCCTAGGGTGGTTGGGAACGACGAGGGAGGTGATATCCGGCGAGCTCGGTTTTTAGAGGATAAGGGGAAACGATGGAGAATAGAAATTGGATTTCGTTCTCTATGGGTATGGGGTCCTTATCATTTCAGAGAGCGGTGGCTCGCATCTTAGGGCACGGCGGTCATCACGGCAACGGCGGCCGGCCCCGGCGGCGCCACGCAGCTGCTGCTCTCCGTCGTCCTTCTATCTGAACGAAGAAGAAAGGAGGAAAAGGAACGAAGGGGTACTGGGCCAGTCTTGAGCTGTGTGGGCTGATGTTGGGCTAGGAGAATCGACCAAAGCAACGCCTGTTGCAGCTCGTGAGCGGTAAATAAGAAATGGGCTGAGGCCTGGTTTCGTTTTTCTTTTTAATCACACCTTTTCTATTTCCTGTTTTTATTTCTAAATTTATATCTACACAATTGTTTGCAAATCTCTTTATAGAAATTATTTGATAAATATCTGCAACATTAATGAAGTGTATTTAGATTCATTTTGTGAATTTATTTTATAATATTATCACTTCTTTATTTTCTTTATATATATATATATATTTATTTTTGTATTTGTAGGGTATTTTGATATGAATTTAATTTATTTCATATCCATAAACTTATTAAAGAACGTATTACTATTAATCCATGAGTTTTGAATATTGTTGATTTATAATATTAAAGAAACTTTTATATATATTGATCCTTCATTATTATTTAATACATTAAGTTTTGAGTACTTAATAAAGTTAGTATTATTCTCATAATTTAGGAAATAACAATGTAAATATTTTATTATAACTAACATAAGAGTTAAAGGTTTGAGATTATAAATGTCTACCATGGATTATGGGAGTTTTAATATTTTTATATCCTTTTAAAATTGTGAATAAAGGTGAATGGTTAAGACATATTATCTTTATGTTTATAATCATGAATGATATCACCATTTAAAGTAAAATAGTGGAATTGTTTTCTAAGCTAACTTATGAGAAAGAATTGATAAAGATAGTTCCTAAGCACCTATGATAATGATGGTTGAAAATGACAAAGATGTGCTTAAGTGATTGAATATAGGAAAATACTCCTATAAAACATTGGGGAAATAAGATGATAGATCAATTATATGAAATGGATATTATGTTTGGTTATAGATTTAGGGTTTAGGTTTTATCCAGAATTTCTACCTTTCATACTTCAATAATCCTGGACTGCTAATTAAGGAATTCCTTTCCTAGATATATTACTTCTTCATATCTAACATCATGTGTTAACATGATGAGCTTTACTTCACAAAATATTCTTATCCACCTTTTTTTCTTTTAAATCCATTTGTAAATCCAATGAGCTTGACACTGAAGCTTTCATAATCTTCTCATACTCTTCCTTAATCACCCACCACTAATACTACTCCAGTAGATGTATATATCAAATTCTACTCTCCTTAAGTGTTTAGTATTTCCCAAGAGGAAGATACTGCTTCTCTAATTCAATGTGCTCTAGCATCATCTTAATCATACTATCATATCTCTACTTGATTCTAGTATCTAATACTCCAACCTCACATTATATTAATATGACTTGTCATGGCTAACCTAGGATAACATATCTATACTAGGTTTTTAATCATGTTTTTATCCACCAATGCCACTTATACATGATATAAGCATTCAATCTTGGTGAATAAGGCATGATCATTAAAATCCTTTGATCCTTTATAGTTTTGGTTTCCAGTTGGCTAATCAAGGCTTCCATCCATAAAACATTACAGTTGTATTATAATTATCTTCTGTTTAGCTCTATTGGATTAAGAGATATAATTCATTGACTATCCTACTTGATCCAATAGGACTACTCCTAGTAACTATCTTCAGACTTCATCCTTGTAATCTTCTTTGTTACCATATTGATTTGATTTCCTCCAATCACTCTCATGCTATAGATGACATCTAAAACTAGCATCACTATTTACCTCTTCTTACTTCTTTCTTTATAAGCCTTAAGTGAATGCTATAATAAGAACAAGAGTTGATAGGTCAAGAATTGATAGGTTAAGAATTGGTGAATCAATAGTTGATTACTCAATATTGATGAACAACAAATATAAGGATAGGATTCAATAGAGATGATAAGGATTGATATGGAAAGAAAGATATATGGTGAATGATCTTGGCT
This sequence comes from Avena sativa, assembly GCA_916181665.1. Lineage (NCBI taxonomy): Eukaryota > Viridiplantae > Streptophyta > Magnoliopsida > Poales > Poaceae > Avena > Avena sativa. Next base: position 54,599,521 of record OV702284.1, on the reverse strand, counting down.
TTGGTTTCTTTCCTACTCAATCTCACTAGAGACTTAAAGTTAGGTATTTCCATGATACTCATGGTATAAGTAGATGAGATTTAGATATAGTTGTTACATTCTTATTATTTGTGTTATATTTATAATTTGGTATTCATAAGTGATTATAATGAATACTATGATATGATCACCTAAGGATCAAATATAAATCATTAAGTAATGTATTAGGGTTTAACATTTATTACATTTGATCTACCCTTAGATCAAATCTCCCTTACCCAAAATAAGGTTTTAGCAAAGGTCATATTGAAACTTATCGTAGTAAACTTGATGATCTACTTCAATTCCCTCAAGTTGAGAAAATCTTCAATCACTTTGGCAAGTTTTTTATTTAAAAGCGCGAAAATTATTCGGATTTTCTATGCATGAATGTAATGCACACATCTGGGTTCAGCTTATTTCTAAGCTCTAATGTTGGGATGTTACATGTGTTTGGGGACATATATGAGAGATAGATAGGTTTAAGACAGGGAATAGGCTTGGGTTGAGATATCATACTGTGGAGAATCAATAAGAGCCATAGAAATTCACATAGATATTCAGGAAAGCTCCAAAAAGACTAGAAACAAGCAATTGACAAACACGAGTAAGCACCAACCTCTCTAATGTGAGAGGGCGGTGGCCTAGGCCACCATATTTGAGTATGCTCGGCTTGGCACCACGAAGATATATCTTGGGTCCATTACCGAAACTCATCATTTAAGCTCACATATCACAAAATGATATTAAGAGGAATGATTCTGATTGCTTTGGGCATAATGGGGGGAGGGATAGTTCAATCAATTAGGACCGCACTCCCCCTATATCCATGCCTACACCTAAACCAAATAAGAGTCAAGTCATAGGTGAGTATGCAAGACAATCAAGTCAAGTTCCTTGAATCTACAATATTTAGTTCGTTCCTCAAATAGCAAAACCTTGCTTCATCAAGTGGCTTCGTGAATATGTCGGCAAGTTGGTCTTTAGTTGGCACATATGATAGCTCTATATCACCTCGAGCAACATGATCCCTAATGAAGTGATGACGGATCTCAATATGCTTTGTCCTTGTGTGATCCACCGGGTTGTAGGCAATCTTGATGGCACTTTCGTTGTCACATAGAAGAGGCACTTTGTCACAATGGACACCGTATTCCTTTAAAGTTTGCCTCATCCATAGCAATTGAGTGCAAGCACTAGCAGCTGCCACATACTCGGCTTCGGTGGTGGAGAGATATACAATTTTGCTTCTTAGAAGACCAACATACCAAGGACCTACCAAGAAATTGGCAAGCCCGGGATGTTGATTTTCTATCATCCTTATCACCAGCCTAATCTGAGTCCGTGTATCCACAAAGAGCAAATGTTGACCCTCGAGGATACCAAAGACCATAATGTGGGGTATGAACCAAATATCGAAAGATTCTCTTGATCGCCATCAAGTGGCTTTCTTTAGGAGCCGCTTGATATCTTGCACACACACCTACACTCAACACAATATCGGGTCTAGATGCACAAAGGTAAAGCAAAGAACCAATCATGGACCGGTATACCTTTTGATCCACATCTTTACCATTTGGATTTTGTTCTAGATGAGTCTTTGTAGCCATGGGAGTAGGAGCTCCATTTAAATCTTGCATATTGAATCTCTTCAGCATATCTTAAGTGTACTTGGCTTGGTTGAAAAATGTCCCTCCTCTAACTTGCTTGATCTCAAAACCAATAAATACTTTCAACTCTCCCATCAAAGACATCCGGGACCTACTAATCATAAGCTTTGAGAATTCATCATTAAAAGCTTTGTTAGATGAGCCAAAGATAATATCATCAACATATATTTGGCATACAAAAAGCTCCCCATTGACCTTCTTAGTAAAAAAGAGTGGGATCGATTTTCCCAACCTCAAATCCACGGTCAAACAACAACTCTCTAAGGTGCTCATACCACATGCGTGGGGCTTGCTTGAGCCCATAGAGCGCCTTATCAAGTTTGTAGACATGGTTTGGGAAGTTGGGATTCTCAAATCCCGGGGGTTGCTTTACATATACCAACTCATTTAATGGACCATAAAGAAATGCCCAACTTAAAGTTATGATGTGCCGCATAAGCAAGAAGGATACGGATGGACTCAAGGTGAGCCACGGGTGCATATGTCTCTCCATAGTCAATGCCTTCAATTTGAGAGAACCCTTGTGCAACCAATATAGCCTTGTTCCTTACTATAATTCCATGCTCATCTTGTTTGTTCTTGAATATCCACTTGGTGCCTATCACATTGCGGCAATCCTTAGGCTTCTCTAACTTCCATACTTTGTTTCTCTCAAAGTTGTTGAGCTCTTTGTGCATTGCTTCCAACCAATCCGAATCTTCAAGAGCTTCCCACACTTTCTTTGGTTCAATCATGGAAATGTGTGCTTGGTGTTCACTAAACCTCTTCAATTGTGCTCTTGTGGAAATGCCTCTTCTCAGGTCACCAACCACATTTTGTAAAGAGTGGTCTCTTAATTCCAACATCCTCTCCTTTCTAGCTTCAGGAAGAGTATGGATCTCCTCATTGTTTCTTGGGGGACCCTCTTCATCATTTTGGTCCTCGTCTTGACCATCAACTTGATCTTGGTCATAATCGAAATCATTATCTTCATTAAGAGGCAAATATTGACCTTGGTCTTGATCCAGCACTCTTCTAGCATCGATTTGAGCTTGTCTCAAGGCAGTTTGTACATATCTTCCTTGAACAATTGACTTGGCACCATTTGACATCCTAGAGAATGAATCAAGCTCCTCTTGACTAGAGTTGTCACTTTGATCAACATGTTGAGGGTCCACATCTTGTCTTTGGCTTGAGTCATTGTCCTCCTCGGTGGATGGAGCTTGTTGATGTTGTGAAGATGAGGGCTCCACTTGAGTAGAGCATAGTTCTTCTCGATCCGCCATAATGGGTTCCTCAACAGGGCGGATATATCCCACACCCATTCTTCCTATGGCATCCTGAGGCATTTCATCATCTGCATCACAAGCATCAACACGCCCCCTTTGGGGACCATCATATTCTTCGAAGGTCACACTACAAGATTCTATGACGGCTCCGGAGAGCTTATCATAGATTCTATAGGTGTGATATTCGAGACCATAGCCAACAAAAATACCCTCTAATGCTTTAGACTCGAATTTGGACAAACGAACACCTTTTATGAGATAGAAACACTTACAACCGAACACCCGGAAGTAAGATACGTTGGGCTTGTTACCGGTAAGTATTTCATATGGAGTCTTGTTGATTTCTTTGTGGAGGTAGAGCCGGTTTGATGCATGGCAAGCGTTGGAGATGGCTTCGGCCCAAAAGTTGTATGGAGATTTAAACTCCGCCAACATGGTCCTAGCCATCTCAATAAGAGTCCGGTTCTTCCTCTCGGCCACACCATTTTGTTGAGGGGTATATGCAGCGGAATATTGGTGTTTTATCCCCTCATCACTAAGGAAATCATTCAAGGTGTAGTTCTTGAACTCGGTGCCGTTGTCGCTTCTTATAATCAACACAGGAATATTGTATTGACGTTGAACCATGTTGATGAAGTCGATGAAGGTCTTTTGGATCTCACTCTTTAACTTGAAGAAATATACCCACGAGTATCTTGAAAAGTCATCAACAATCACCAAAAAATATTTCTTCCCACCAAGACTTGCAGGAGATGGAGGACCAAAGAGATCCACATGAAGGAGCTCCAAGATCTTGGTTGACTTGATGTGGTTCTTTGGCTTGTGGGGAGAATCATGCATTTTTTCTAGAACACAAGCCCTGCACACATGATCTTTGGCAAAGGAAACATTTTCTTTTAGTCCAACAATATGGCCCTCCTTGTGGAGACTTTGGAAAGTTCTCATATTGACATGGGCTAGTTGGCTTGCCATAACCAACCCACATCGGCCTTTCCGAATAAGCACATCGCACTTGTAGTGGTTTGCCCCAAAAAGTCCACCACATACAAGTCATGTTCGATGTACCCAACGAAAGCGACCTTGGGAGACTTTCTCCACATGAGGACCACAATATCATCATCAATAAAGACGACAAAGCCCATCTTTCCAAGAGCACGGATTGAAAGTAAATTGTATCCAAGGGTCTCAACAAGCATGACATTCACGAGTGCAATGTCGTGAGCAACCACTACCTTACCGAAACCCATTACCTTAGACTTTGACTTGTAGGCATATGTCACGGTTATTTGATCATCATTTGGCTTTAAGTCCTTGACAATAGACGAGCTTCTGGTCATATGACTTGTGCAACCACTATCAAGCACCCACTTTGACCCTCCGGAAGCATATGTCTACAAAAGACCAAGCTAATTTTTAGGTACCCATTTTTCAATGGGTCCTCTTTTGTTAGCAACAAGGGTCTTGGGGACCCAAATAGACCAAGAAATATAACCATCATATGGGCCAACATATTGTGCATACACATCACCATAATAATCACACATTAGAACATAGTGAGGGTTAGCACTTCCCGCAAAGTCATCATGAGACATATTTTCACCACTTGTGGTCTTACTATCCACAATGGCCTTGTTCTTCTCTTGTGAGGGCTTGGCCTTCTTCTTCTTGTTCTTCTTCTTGGCCTTGGAGACAAAACCAATGCCCCCTTTCTCACCACTAGGCCTTTGCTTACTCAAAAGATCATCAATGGACTTGTTGCCTTGTGGAAATGTGGCCTTGGCTAGCTCCCCCTTCAACCTAGCATTTTCTTCAAGAATAGTTGTACTACTTGATGGAATGAAGTTACTAGGTGAGGGATTATTGGTCAATTGAGTTTGAAGCGTTTCATAGGACTTTGTGAGAGACAAGAGTTCACTTTCCAATGCCTTGTGAGCCTTGTCAAGTGAACTAAAGTCCTCGACAAGTTTTTTATGAACCACACCAAACTCAAACTTGTCCTTTTTAGCCTTTTTATATTTAGCAATAGCAAGATCACATTCCTTGATGAGTCTATTAACAATTACATCATTGGCCTCATCAAGCCCTTCAAGTTTTAGTTCAAGATACATTCTAGTCTCTTGCTCTTCTTCTAGAGCATTATTTAGGGCTTCTAGTTCAATCATGTGTTCATGCCCAAGTTTACATCTTACATCTAGAAGTTCTTTGAGTGTGGGAAAGTTGATATAAGATGTTCCCAAAATGAGTCTTGGCCTCCCCTTGTAAGTTAGTCACAAACTCATCAAAGACAATTAATTCCCTTTTTACGTCAAGAGACATCTCATCATCAATTTCATCATTAGCTAAGGGGGTGGAGTGAGATGATGAGGATACCTCCGTTCCTTTTTCCATAAGGCAAGTGACTTTCTTGTTGGGAGCATTCTCATTTGGAGAATCGAAGAGTGAGAATGTTGGAGTAGAAGTGGTGGCAAGAGCAACCACACCACTTGATGTTTCTTCTTCCTCATCTTAATTGTCGGAGGAGAATTCTTCATGAGTGATCAAAACAATTTCTACCGACTTCTTGTTGGTGGGATTCTTCTTCACAAAGGGTTTCTTGTAAGGAGCTTTGGGAGTTTTCTTAAACACAAGCTTACCCCCATGATCTTCTCTCTTCTCATAGGGGCAACTTGCCACAAAGTGATAGCGGTCACCACAATTGAAGCAAGTTCTCAATCTAGTGGTATTTTCTCTTTTCCCATTTGGGTTGCTTCTTCGTTGCATTTCCATCTTGGCCCTGGCGGGTTTCTTCCAAAAGTTCTTTGCATAGAAGGCCATATATTGACTATGAGCAATCTTGACATCACTGGGGTGGTCCATGGAGAGGCCTTCATCACTACCATCTTCATCCCCATGTTCCACAACTTTGGCCTTCAAAGCAACGTTGACAACATTGCTCATACCAAGGGCATGAGCACGGGCATCTTTGGCATTCTTGGCGGCAACCTTGAACGAGGCCATCTCTTGCATAACTTCATTGGAGGTCATGATATGGTAGTTGTGTCTTCCTTGTAGGCTCTTCAAGTCAGTGGGCTCAAAGGGCATGAGTGCACTCACATATTTCCTTTTTATCCAAGCATCATCCACATGTGAGGCACCCACATTTCTAAAAGCGGTGGCGGTGGTCTTGAGCCTACAGTACATGTCTTCATGATTTTCACCTTCCTTCATGTAGAAGCCTTCGACTTCATTGCTTAGTGCATCATATCGGTTCCTCCTCATGCTCTCATTCCCAACAAACAACACCGTGAGAGCATCCCAAGCTTCCTTGGCGGTGCTTAGGTGCTCAATGTGTGGGTAATCCTTTGTACCCAATCCTTGTTGAATCATGTGTAAAGCGGTGGCATTGAGTTGACTATTGACGACTTCTCTTCTTGTCAAGTTGTCTGGATCCTCAATATAGAGTCTTTGTTCGATGATGTTCCAAAGTTCAATGCAACAGCTGCGCACATGAGTTTTCATTAGAGATTGCCATTGAGCAAAAGTAGTAGATGCTTCAAGCTTAGGTGGGTCACCTCTATTGTATACATGAGGGTGAGGGATTGGAGGCTCAGGAGAGTACCATGAGTCACGGTGCTCACCTTTCCCACCATCATTTTGTGTGGAGGAGTTAGTGTTGTATTGTTTACCCCCCACTGCCATACCTTCGGGTGATACCGGAGCACTACCCTTAGGTATCACAGATGGAGGATCCTCTTGAGGAGAAGGGGATGATGAGCCATCTTTATCTTTAACAAGTTGCTCAAGTAACTTGTGCAATTGTTTGATCTCGTTGCCCAAGGTGGAGCTCAATCTTGTTTCCAAGTTATTGAGATCATCCATGGTCACCGAGTGGATAGACTCACCATCACCTTCCCCTACTTTTCTACCCATATACTCTTAGGCGGTAAATCCCGAATAAAGAGTCGAGGCTCTGATACCAATTGAAAGGATCGTATGGGCACCTAGAGGGGGGGTGAATAGGTGCTACTTCAAATTTTCTTCTTTTTCAATTTAGGGTTTGACAAGAAAGGTAAATTCTCTAGATTATGCAACTAAGAATTTACTTATATGTCAACCAAGCAACAACTAGCACAACACTAAGCAAGAACAAGTAAGTAATGTGTGGTAAAAGATAGAAGTAACCAAAGTGGTGGACGCGGAGACAAAAGGATTTGTTTTCCGTAGTTCCTTCCTTTTGAGGGGAAGTACGTCTATGATTGGAGAGGGGGTGGTTTCAAACCACCAACGCCACGAGAGGCCTCCCTTGTTATCCGATGAACCTCACCCCAAGGGGATCGATTCACCTTCCACTATATCGGCAACCTTCGAGGTGGAAGCCGGCACCTTTACAACAAGTTCGGGGCACACATCCACAACTTAATTGGAGGCTCCCAAATACAAGCAAGCTGTCAAAACAATCAAAGACAAGCTTGTAAGAACCAAATCAAAGTTAGGGTTTCCAAAGAAACACTAGAGCTTGGGGGGCCTCAAGTGAATGAGGAGGAAATGAAGATCTCTCTTGGTGAAGCTGTAGATCAAGTCCTCCTCCTTCGATTCTCCAAAGATCAATGACTTTGGATGGTTGGATGAAGAGATCTTGTAGATTTGGTGGCTCTAATGGAGTTTGTGTTCTTGAGCAGGTCGAGCAACTGGAGGAAGGGGATAAGGGTCCCTATTTATAAGCAGCCCCCTCCACGAACCGTTTTATGACCGTTGGAGAAAATCCAAGACCGGAGACTCCGGTCTATATACCGGAGACTCCGGTCTACACCAGAGATTCCGGACTTTCTCCGGTCTAGCCTCTGGACCACCCTTCTGAATGACCAGGGCCAGACTCGACCCAACTGGGCCGGAGACTCCGGTCCTCCAGCACCGGAGACTCCGGTCTGAGCCAAGACCGGAGATTCCTGAGAAGCCTCCGGACCTTGATCCGCACCCCCATACAGAATGTCCCAACCATGATCCTAAAGCCTCCACCGGGGACACATCCGGAAACTCCGGACCACACCGGAGACTCCGGTCTAGGCAGACCGGAGACTCCGGTCTAGAATTTCCAGAACTATGTCACTCTTGCAGGAATCTTTCCAAAGTGTGAGGGTACTTTTCACTTATCATAATACCAACCTGTTGACAATGACAAACTGTAAAATGATCTACTTGTTGTTAACGAACACCAAAAGTGATTATGACAATAAATGTCCTTTCAGCCCTTACTTTCCCTCCCCGCCAAGGGTATTGGTGGTCATTTATACAAGGCCTTGGGCCTATAAAAGTCACCCCATGGGGTCATATGTAACATATGACACATATGAAGCAAGAGTTCTCCCTCTCAAGGTAAGGAGACCTTCTTCTTGAGTTGATCCTTCCATACTTTGAGTTTGAGGTCGATTCCTCCAACGGAAACCCTTTGAACTTCTAGTCTTCGAAAGTAATCACGACGGAAGAAATATATGCCAAGTCATATTGTCGGGATGTCCTCTTTGAAATATAGAGGCTTGCTCAACGGGGCTACACCTTTCTCGCATGAGTGCATAGGTTGAACCCATTCAATAAAATAATGTGTCAGTTGTGTTAGTGTCTGACGCCCTAACAACATGGTCGTTCAGGCATGACCTTTACTTTACGAGCATCGTCGCCATTTCACTCTATGTTGTTTTTCACTAGAATAACAATGATTGTATCTCATCTCCCTTCCAATAGAGCCTTTATCTACAAGACCTCTATAGATTCTATGAGTTATACAGGACCTTATGTGTGTGATTGTGAACTAGGTTGTCAAGTTACCTCTCCGATGTGTTCATCCATCTCCGATTGGGAACGAGAGAACTTCTTGCCCAAACTTTTCTTGCTAGGATTCTATGGGCCATCGGCGAGAGTCATTGTCCCTTATACTGTTGTGTTTGTAGAGTTTATCGTGTTCTCCGTGGTGAGTGTTCGCTTCCGTTATCTCTCCCTCTTCCCATGTTTTCGGTCAACCCGAGAGGCTAACTCCTATCAGGCATTGCCCATGTTGATGCATGTGTACGTAAGTTCCGTAAGGAACATACTTTGTGAGGGCACTGTCGTTAGTCTCCCTCTCTCTATAGTATGTCATTGCTTTGATTCTAAGTAGTCCCATACTACTAGTTTGTCTAATTTTTTGTAACATGCATATTAAAATAATGGTTTTGCTAGCTCCCATCTGACGGAGAACTGCTCGGTCACCTCTCTAGCCCCCCTCAGATCATTATTGCGATTCGTGCACTCCTATGAGTTGCAAGTTGGTTGCAGCTGGGTTTTTTAGTTGCAACTAGATTGCAAGTGAGTTTTCTCAGTTATAACTGGGTTGTAACTGATAAAACAAAATTCACGCAGTATAGATTTTTTTAGTTGTCATACCATATAAAAATTGTTTGATTAGTAAAAACAAATATTCATGTAGCACAATTTTTTGTTTAAGTATCAAAACGTGTGCCCGACGTACCGAATGAGAGCTAGACACACCCTTAAAATAAACGGAGGGAATATGTATCAATTGGAGACTTGGAATGGTAGATGAAGTTCTACAATTTTTCAGGCAACGTACTCCAATTTGCTACTGAAATGAAATACTATGATCCCATTATATAGAATTGAATTTGCTAATGTGTTACACATACTAGACTGGATTTCCCAAAAATATTGGGAAAACCGAGGCAACTTGCTTCTACAAGGAGACTAATGACACAGTACCCTCACAAAGTCACCACTCACTAGCTACAACTACTTATAAAATCGCCAATTAAGGGGATAGATACTGTCAGAAGAACTAAGGGGATAGATCACATCAATCTTTCCACACTCCAGAATATAGCAAGGGGTCGACAAGAAGGACGGAGATACTCGGAACAAAGAATAGTCACCGCCTGAGAGCGCGGCAATTTGACTGCTTCCCTTCGGCTGGTAGCTTCAGCAGCCTGGCCCACGAGAAGCTGCGTGTACTTGTGGTTGCCAGGAGTTGGGAGACACGAATAACCTGAGTTGAAATTAATCTGCGAGAACATCATCAAGATCGACGGAGTGTCTCACGACGACGACGCGATCACGCTGGAACCAACCGTCTTGAACTTGAATGCAGGGTCAAAAACATAGTGGAATCTGCCGGCGTTACTCGCTAGTAGCTCCAGAGCGCGACATCTGCTCCCGCATCGCCACAGTCTCCGTTGTCCCAGCTGTACGCCCCGGCGGCCGGCGGCGGCGGGGGATCCATGAGAAGTCCCTGCGCAAGGCTCGTGTAGTAATACGCGTCCAGGTCCGTTTCCCCGAACAAGCAGTCGAGATCGAACACGTCGCTGTCCAGTTCCAGCGCGGCCGACGGCGCCTCAAGTTCAAAGGCGGCGTCGGCGGCAGTCTGCGCCGTCTCCGGCGAGCGGGCGCTGCACGCCGGCGCGGACACGCTGGAGGTGACTTCCTGCACCGCGGCGGCGACGGCGACGGCGGCGGAAGCGCTCGCGGCCTCCCTGCGACGCAGGAAGTCCGCGACGGCCTTGACGGCCGCTCGCCTGATGTCGGCGAGGTCGGCGAACGTGGAAGGCACGTCGAGCAGCCACGCGGAGTCCGGGAAGTTGAGGCACGCGGCGGAGCGGCCGCGGAGCATGAGCATGGCGGCATCGTGCGCGCGCGCGGCCGCGTCGGCGGCGACGTAGGTGCCGAGCCAGAGGCGCGTGCCGCGCTCCCCTGGGACGCGCACCTCGCAGACCCACCGCCCGGCGCTGCCGCGGCGGCGCACGCCGCGGAACACCGGGTGACGCGTCTCCCGGAACTTGGTGCGCCCCGCGGGGCGCTTCGGCGGCCACGGCCACGCCGCCGCCCCGCCGTTGTCGGCCGTGGACGAGGAGGAGGGAGAGCTCGAGTGCTGGAGGCTCATGTCCATGGCTGCTGGCTGGCTGCTGATTGATAGCTCGGTGGTGGTGGTGGAGTGGTGGCTAGCTTGAGGCTTGAGCTCGACTGGGGGAGTGAGAGTGGTAGCTACTAGCTAGTGTCATGCTCGTGCGTCTGGGCATTTATAGGTATGCTTTGGAAGCTTAACTGGGGGGATGTCGGCGGCTCAGTACGTAAAGCAAAGCAAGGGAGGGAACAGCCTGGAGCCGAGTGTTCCTTTCCTGGTATACGTGTCAGGCTGTGGGCGGATTTTCCGTGTGAGAAAGCAGCGAAGCGAGCTTCCTTCCTGCTTATAGTAACGGTTGACACTAACGACTGGGTCCACCTGCTTCTTCTGTTCTCTCTTTTTTTAAGTCTTTCTAGAACAAGGCTTCTGAAAGGAAGCCGTATTTTACATCGTGGCGTTATCCGTCTTGATTATGAAGCAGGTGTACAGGATATAATATTGGGGCTCCCTAGCGGCCACTTTCAGACAACACTTCTGATCTTTGTATGAAAAGAAAGTTGTATTTTACATCGTGGCGCTATCCATCTTGATTATGAAGCAGGTGTTCAAAAATATAAGACGTCTAAGATTATTCAAATTTAGTTAAATTTATTTAGTAAAAAATAAATTAGAGTACAAATAACTGATTAGTATGAATCTATTTTTTACCTGGATTTACAAATAAATTAGAGTACGGTTTGTGTAATACTTCCATTGTCTTTTAATATAAGATGTTATTATATGAGTACATTATTTGTATTTTCAATAAAAAGGTATATTAGTTATAATAACATTTTATATTATAACGAGACGAAGGGAATACTTAGTAATTGAATTTATTTATATGTCGTTTCGGGTGGTGTATTTCTCTATGTAGGCGCATACCATGTGAAAATAGCCTGTGGAACCTGGGTGTAAAAAATAACGATTTTATATTTTAAAATGGGTTTACACGGACCTATAGATTCTCCAAATCCACGCCACGTACCATGCCCGTATTTATGTTCATTTCATTGTCGGAGTAGTTCTTAATTAGTATGCCTAACCATTTTCACTCTGCCTTCAAATCTGACAGGAAATCTATGATATGGGATATGGAGTAACTAAAAACACTTGCTCGCACGGTTTCCTTACAGGCTAACCCAGCTGCCACGAGCAAAGTAACTGGATAAAAATGCACATATACACACATGACGCACGTGCCTGAAGCCTAGGAACCGGATGCTGCTAGCTCTGGCAAGCATAAAATGACCGCAGGTGACAGCCGATTGCTTAGCCGCGTTCTGCGATCGGCCGCTTTCGTATGTCGCGTCTACTCGCCAAAACGAGAAGACGCGGCTTGGATGCGCATCTTCGTCGCCTCGAGCGGACCAGACGCGGCCTCGTGCCGCATTTTGTACCTTTATCCGCTAACTGAAATAACGCGTTGTTGACACGCAGGTTGAGACGACGTAACGCGGCATTGCGGCGCTTTCCTGCGCCGCGTTTTTCTGACAAATGGGAAGGCGGCGCTTTCCTGCCTCGCGTCTGCTTGCTCGCTTGCTTGATGAGTGACAAGGGTTGAGTGTCACCCCTGACGATAGCGGCGAGTGTCAGCAAGTGACGAGGGCTCTACAGACTGTAGCCGGGTGCAATTTCAGGGGGTTTGGGTTCTAGGAAATTTAATTATCCATATGGTGTTCTTATCTAATGGCAGTTGTTGGCTATCTTCTGTGGTGGATCTGCAGTTTAGTTGTATGACAAAATATATGTCTGGTTGGGGGTGTCGAATTAACAATAGTACATCTTGGAATGAGTAGAGTATGCTTATTATACATGGATTTGTCTATATTTAAATGTATCTAGACACGTTTTAGTATATAGATACATTTAAATCTAGACAAACTCAAATCACTTATTTTGGGACGGAGGAAGTATATATTTTTTGTGAAATCCTAATGTAAAATTATGTACAAGATCTTTTTGACACTAAATTTTCTATTTTTCTTTGCGAGAAATCCACCAGCCTATTAATAATCATCAATAGCATCCCTAAAAGTAATAAGATTTACAAATATGTCAGTAAACCACCTAGCAACGACTACATATATTAGCATTTTTTTTCTGGTTTTACGTGTTATGATACGAATATCTACCTTTTTTTGCGAGGAAGAAGGCGAAATCATTGATACTTCGAACTTACAGGAAAGCCTAGAACAAAGCCAAAATTACAAAGGAATCCAGCTGAGCTCCAGCTTCGCCAACAAACAAGACGAGAGGGAGACGCGCCGCTGCCGATCTTCGTCTTCAAGCCTTGGATCGACGAAATCCCCATGACAGCCGGGAAGTCCCCGCTCACCACCCCCATAGGGGTAACGCCCTGGATCAACGTCTCCACCGCAAAGCATCGAATCGCCATCTTCACCTTATTCGCATCTCCGATCCAGTGCCACACCAGATCGGATCGGGGAGATCCACGCCGCGCGAATCCAGAGATCCGCGAGCGCGGAAGATGCAGGCGCACCGTCGCAAAGCTCCGCCGATGGAGGGGTCGCACACCTACACCAAAATCCACATCAGCGCCGCCGCCGCCTCCGCGACGCCGCCCGCGGCACCCCCACTCAACCCTACACTAACTACAACCGTGAAACGAGGATCCCCCGCCCTCCCGCCGCCGAGGCGGCCGCCGGAGGGCGAGAGATCCAGCGAATCCCCGGTGGAGAGGTGGATCAGACGGGAAGATTCACAAAATCGTCTCCGCTACAGTGACATGGGAGGAGAGACGTCCAGGCTCGTCACAGTACTGTACGAATATCTACCTTTGATACTACTACCATCTCTTTAATCGTTAATTGCAGTGACACATCACATTTTTACATGCATGAAATGTATGATAAGTACTACATATGATGTCTCACTATGACTAGTCTTATAAACTGATTTGGTGTTTCTCACCTTATTTTTTGGTAATTTTAGATCCATTTTACTGATCTTTAAATGTTTTATCATGGATTGGCGTAGTCAAACAAAATGTACATGATCTATTCTTTTAACCAATTTATCAAAATTATTCCAGTGCACAAGCAGGTGAATGACATGTTTGGGCGATGGTTTTGGGAAAATAACCAATCATCGAAACGGCATACTTGGTGATAATTTGATGCAATGGATCAACTTTCTATCTACATAATTACCAAGTGGTGTAGTTTCGATCTAGCATTTAATTAATCATGCTCTCTTTGTTTGGAAATAAGTGACTTGGATTTATGTAGATTCGCATGTAACTACACACTAAAACATGTTTAGATACATGTGAATTTAAACTAATCTAAGTCACTTATCTTTGTATGGAAGGAGTACTTCTGTTTGATCATTGTTTCTGTTGGAACCATGCTTCTCTGAACATCATGCATCTCTGAAAATAGCCATGCTTCTATGAACATGTATACATCTCTGAAAACATGCATGCTTCTCTGAAGTGGACACGAATTTGCCAGAGAAGGCCGGTGCACAGACATGTGGTTAAACCGTGTGCCGAACTATGTCTTAACCTTGATTTCTTCTGAACGTGACCATTGCTTGATTTCATTTTTGTAACTATGGCGGATTAATTATTGGTGATTACTCCAAAACAACCTATAGTCAGATTTGTTTTTCTCTCTGCCAGTTATTGTATTTGGATATACATTTTTTAGTATGTGTACTGGTAGATTCATGTAGTACCTGTCAATATGTGTAATATACAACATTTCTCCACAAAACACGACAAAAAAAAATTAGATGTTTTAAACCTTTAATCTTATGAGGGTGCACAGAGTGGTTCTCACTGTCCACAAGTCAACCGCACTTTTGTGGTAACATTTCGTTAGCCACACTTTTTTTTAGGGATACTAATTGTGGCAATGTTAGTCATCAACCAAACACGCTGTTTCATGTACCAACCAATTTGCTCAAAAACCTTAATTAACAATGTAACTGGGTAATATAATTTACATTTCCCAGAAGTCCAAAAATATATAATCAACATCTTGGAGCATGTATGCCTGAACGGCTTTTCAGTTTTGCTGCACAATACAGGGAAACGAAACCAGAAAGAGGTATGGCCTGTGTCTTGAGGCTACATATAAATTACAAAGGCCACATGTTTTTGTGATGAATACAGACTAGAAAGAATAGGATCTGACTACATAACATGGCAAAATAATACAAGTTTGGATTCCTCTCCTTATTCAAGCGGCTCTTCATGGAAATTTGAATTTTTATGGACAAGAAAGATCAATGGGTGGCATCTCTGCTGTAAAATTGGTCCAAGGTCTTCGCAGGAATACGGTGGAGAAGTTCACGCGGGAATATGCGTAGTAACGTCCATGCCAGATCTAGAGACTGGAAAATGTTTCGAGTATCATATGCTCCTTGCGCTACAAATTTCCTCTCAAACTTGTCCAGGAATTCTAAATAGAGCTGCACGATGAGAAAACATATATCATTAGTTTTGAACTAGGAGGTAATCCGTACACAAGTTCATTAACTAGTGACAGACCAGGTCCTCGGATGAAAGAGCCTCCTCTCCAACAACTGCTTTCATGGCTTGAACATCCTTCCCAATGGCATAGTTGGCATACAGCTGAACAGCAGGTCATGTTAGACAATCAACAGAAATAGGGAGAATGAAACCAACAATGATCTCAAAAGCTCAAACTGGTACCTGATTTGACACATCTGAATGATCTCGACGTGTCATACCTTCACCAATAGCACTCTGCAAGCAAGGAATTACGACATAATTCTCAAATAAGAAACATTAGATACCACAAATTTAATTGGTTATGAACGGTACCTTCATCAGTCGAGAAAGGGATGGCAGGACATTGATGGGTGGGTATATCTGAGAAAGCAATACAGACATATTTCTCGCGTCACATTCATATATTGAGTGAACAATCAATGCTTATAACAGGAGACAGATAGGAATGACAATAATAACATGAAAATGAACCTGTCTATTATGAAGCTGTCGGTCAATATAAATCTGCCCTTCAGTAATATATCCCGTAAGATCGGGAGTTGGATGAGTGATATCTGTTGAGGATGCAAACAAAAGGTTTAGGCATAACACGGCAATCTGTCAAGAAGCAAGAGTTCGCGAGGAAGGATAAACTAAGAGTAGTACATTTACATTAATTCGCTTGGGTAGGCACCAAACAACAGTGAGGCAGCGGATGTTTACGATTCTAGTTTGTTTCCGCTATATATTTCTAGTTAATTGGCTGTCTAGTGGATAGGGTGTAAAATACCACATGAACTGGCCTTAAAATTATAATTACAAACAAAGAGGATTTCGAGAATGGAGATAACGTAGGATCCTAAGATAATAACTCTAACAATGCAAACTGATCCACTGCTTACCATCATTAGGCATTGTAAGAATAGGAATTTGGGTAATTGATCCTTTTCTTCCCTCAATACGCCCAGCTCGCTCATATATGGTGGCCAGATCAGTATACATATACCCGGGATAACCACGTCTACCAGGCACCTCTTCACGTGCTGCTGAGACCTAAACAAAAATAAAATTCACATGTAATCAAGAAAACCAACCATTAAAACAGAAATAAAGGATCACACTGTCCTGGAAAGCCATTCTACTAAAAGAGTAAATAAGACAACTTTTTTTCTCGGGCACACATCAAAATGTGAGTCAGTGTTAAAAGGAGGCTGCAAGAAGGCTAAAGTACAGAAAAAGGCAACAAAAACAAAAGGGCAAAGAAAAGAAACACAAAGCAGTCACCAAGTATGAGAAGAGATGACAAAATCACAGAAAAAGCACAGTACCTCTCGAAGTGCATCTGCGTATGAGCTCATATCTGTCAGAATGACAAGAACATGCTTCCCACATTCATATGCCAAATATTCAGCTGTTGTTAGAGCTATTCGAGGAGTGATGATGCGCTCAATAGTGGGATCATTTGCCTGCAAACAGATCAAGACAAGCAATTCAGGTTTCAAGGTATGCTTTCTTAGTATTGCTTGGGTGAAATATATCATAACACAATTACACCCTCGAAAATCTGATTTGCACAGTTTGATGTCCAAACAGTCGCCAAGCAAAAAAGATAGTAGTAGTTACCAAATTCAGGAAAAGGGTGACTCGCTCCATTGAACCATTTTCTTCAAAGTCACGTTTGAAAAATTGGGCTGTTTCCATGTTTACTCCCATAGCAGCAAATACAATTGCAAAATTGTCTTCTTCACCGCCCTAAAGAATATAGAAACCAGATCAATAATGAGTGGAGAAACAACTCAGCAGACAGATAACAAATCCAAAACTTGCTTTACACAGTATGAGAACAATCCATAATTGAGAGAATAGCAACTATATTCGAAGCTCTTTCTACAATTTCAAGAGGCCTATTTCAATACGTAATAAGTCTAAGGAGAACTAAATTGATCTTAATGAAGGCAGGAAATCACAAAAGCGAGAGAACATCTTATAACTACAGATACATTTTATGAAGGATGCAAGCACAGTGCAAAGAATATGTACCATATATTGTAGTTATCAATGGCACCCGCCAGAGAACTGCTACACATACATTTTATAAAGAGTTAAATACACTAACAATCCCTCTACTTGTTCGGCTGACTCGATTTAGTTCTCGTACTCGGAATTTGCTGAATTTAATCCATATACTTGTGAATTGGGCTCGATTTAGTCCTAATTCATGTTTGACAATGAAATTTATGCAGATTCGGACGCCATATGGATTGGAATCTTGCAGGAACACCCTCCCACATCTAAAACATTTTTTTCACTGCAAGATATTTGCATGTACCCATCAAATCCATTATGTAGAGCGCCCCACGCCATTATAGATCCTTTTAGTCCAGAGAGCTCTGTTCGAGCGAGGAGAAAAGGAAGGACCTGACGGAGGCGGAGGCAACGGGCAGGCGACGGAGGTGGTGATCGCTGGACCGGAAGGTGGAGCAACGTATTTACAATGGGAGGTTAACTAATTGTAATGGAGTAACATGGGAGGGGCTAATTATAGATTTCTAGTCCATCTTCACTCCTGCAAGTGGGACATGACCTCCACGTGGCATCCAAGTCGGTGCAATTTCAATGTCAAACATGAATTAGGACTAAATCGAGCTCACTTCACAAGTACATGGATAAAATTCAGCAAATTCCAAGTACGGGGACTAAATCGAGTCAGCCTAACAAGTACAAGGACCGTTACCATATTTAACTCTTTTATAAAGGATGCAAGTTCAGTGCAACGAATAATGCTAAGGAACACTAAGATGAGCTGCATGCATAGATCAAGCGAATGTTCGTAACCACCCCTTTTATTTAGTTGTTGATGGCACAAGAAAATGATATGTTCATTACCTCTGCTGCATGCTTGCTTTTTTCCAATCTTTTAACAAGACCGGCCTGACGACAAATTTGAGCAGCAATTTCATTGTGAGGAAGTCCAGCAGCAGAAAAAAGAGGAATCTTTTGCCCTCTGGCAATCGAGTTCATAACGTCAATGGTGGATATTCCTGTTTGAATCATCTCTTCTGGATAGGTTCTCTCACTAGGGTTGATAGAACTTCCTGGGATAACATGGTCATCCGATTTTAGAAGGTTACTATAAGTTAAGAGGGAGCCTTCCGAAAAACATGAACTATTTAACTCTTCTTCAATCCTCCTAACAAGTGTCTATGACATTTGCGTACCCTAAGCATAAGAGAAATAAAGTCTATAATGCACATATAATGTGAAATAACTCACCAGAAATATCCAAGTAAGCCTCAGGTAATATGGGGGGGCCGTTATCAATAGGTTTTCCAGAACCATTGAAAATGCGTCCAAGCATATCAAGTGAGACAGGAGTTTTCAAAACCTGCAACATAAATAATGGTGTTGTCATATGCACAGGCATAAAGTAGTGAAGTTGAGATGAGTCAAAAAAGCCTCAATAAAAAAAATGAAAGTTATCAGCAGGAAGATGTTTGATATCTCTCATTGTTCATGCCATTGCCAGAGTTCAGTTTCCATATCCAGCATTAAGATGGCTGATCTCATTTGATGTTCATGATAGCATCGTACAGCTACAGTTTGGTGATTTGGGTAATCGTTGTGCAGAAAGAAAAGAAAAAGCATTTACTAAACTGAATGATAAAGAATCAAAAACAAAGATGCAAACAGATAATATGTGCAGCTCTTTTGCATGGTTCAAAATAAAATATACTAACAGCAGGATAGGTGATTACCTCGCCTGTAAACTGCACAGTAGTATACTTGTTGTCGATCCCTGAAGTACCTTCAAAGACCTTTAGAGGCAGGCAGTTCAGTATCCAGAAAAAGGTGAACTAACATGCAACGGCGTATACTTCAATGCACTCCTAGCTGAATACACTATGTAAAGAAATCAGATCAAAAGCAGCATAGTGTAAAACCCGATCGACATTCTTCAATAAAAAAATATGGACCAGGGAAAGGAGCAACCTGCACAACAGCTTTTTCACCATCAACTTCCAGGACTTGACCACGACGAGTGGTGCCATCTCCCAGTCGAATATTGACGATCTCCTGATACTTTGGGCCCTAAAGTAGGTTTTTGAATGAAAAAAATATTGTGTAAAAGTGAGTGTTTGGTTCAGCCATAATCACTTTCAGTAACATCATTACCCATAGTTGTAAGGAGAAAAGCAGAACCATACCTTTACTTTGTCCAAGATAACCAATGGTCCTGCCACACCAGAGACCGTCCTATACTCTGCATAACAAGTACTTGATTGTCATTTTTCCTATGTCACCCAAATGGGTTTTCTTTATGAAGTAACTATATAGACTGATGCAAAAGAAAGGAAGCAAGGGCAAGGGGAACCTAGATGGGGGAACTATGGGGAAAGCAAAGATACTGATTACAATGAACGTGGGATGCCCTAATTATCACAGCATGAATGGTTTCGTAATTCAAGTTCAATGAGTCATTTTGTACACCACATCTTTGTATTTATGACAGAAGGAAGCATGCATAAGTAGACGGCTTGCACAAAACTTCTACACATTACTCGCTACCCAGACCTTGATTCATATGTTCATCAACTTCAAGTCAGCAAACCAAACAAATTACCCTTAAGGAAAATATGAACAAACATCAAATAGCATGCTCTTCTCATGAACATGACCATGACTTCCAGTGTGAGTGCAAAAAAAAATTATTCACATGGCTATCAGAATCACTAATAAGCAAACCAGAACCACCTTTACTAGTCAACTTGTCTAGCACACAAAAAGATAATAGTCTTGATCTCCTAGGAAGAAACTGTAACATTTCAGCTTCATCAAAAGAATGCACTCTAGCAGTATGCCGTGCACTCTAGCAGTATGCCAATCATCAACAAATATTATCTTCATATTGCCCAGTGGCCCTATTGAGACCCAACTTGTGATAGTTGTCCATGTAGAATATAAAGTTTCTTAAACTAGTGAGCAGACTGGCATGAACAAAGCCTCGTGAACGGAAATCATTACTAGATGTCTAGATTCCACAGTCCATACAATAATTCACCTACATATCCAGAATGATCATGCAGAACACCGTATATACGTTTAGCCACTTCAAGCTCTGGAAATTTGAACTTTAGTGTAATAAACTAGATTTCTAGACCATAACACATCCCAACTGGGCAATTAAGAAATTAACATGCTAGCCTACAATCACATACTACCTCCATTCCAAATTATAAGATGTTTTGGTAGGCTAAAATAGCAGCCTACCAGAACATCTAATAGTTTGGAACAGAGGATGTATTGTGAACACAACAGGTTTTGAGAATGTTAAGCTTATATCCCCAACACTAATGTGGCAAGCCTATCCATTGGCCATCGGAGCGCATACGAAAGCTAAACGATCTTGGCTGCTACTTTCCGAGAGCAATGGTTCAGTTTGCCATGGTCAAGACTTACCCATGCCGATCTCCAACGTCCCTTCCTCCATCTCGGCGCCATCCTTCGCCAGACCCATGCTGGCGACGAACAACCTGCAGGAAATGGAAACATCAAGGACACCGTCGAAAGAAATGAAACAGGGAGAATGTTAACACTAGAGGCCGTAAGACCAATCTAGACTGATGGATCACTCCAATCAACACGGCCAGCATTAAGAAAAAAACACTGCCAGCATCGAACCCGTCAACCCCGGGAAAATTTGCACTCCCTCGGGCCCGAATCAAGAAAAGCTCGAGATATTTTCCCTCGGAAACTCTGTCACCGGATCTGGGCACTCGATCGGATCTTGGCCGGGGATTGGGGCAAGGATCAGCCCAATTTTCCGTGAATTAGGCACGACTTGGCTGGGATTTGAGCGGGGTGAGTCGCGACGACACGTACCTTGGTTTGGATTGGCAGCGGAGAGGCGACGAGATTGGAGAACGAGAGGGATGAGGGAGATGGAGACGTGGCTATGAGGTGGTGGAGAAGACGACACAGCGGAGGAGGAAGGCTGGCCAAATTAAACACGAGAGATCAAATTGAAATTATTAAACATATATTCAACTTAATTAAAATATAACGAGCAGACAAGATGCAGTTTGCTACCCTTTTTTCGAAAATGTTTGCTACCTGTTCGACCTGACTTTTGAGGAATATTGAAGTTTTAGCTTGAATGGCAATTCCTCTCTTATAAATATATAGGAGGTTTTAGCAAGTTATAGATTTGCCAAAATATCATATATTTAGAAACAAGGGAGTGAAGTATTTTTTATATTTCTCTAAAGAAATGTATATAAATATTCTAATTCGGCTCCATAGAAAGGGGTGATTTGGCAAACCATATTCAATAAATGGCAAGCAGGAAACAAAATATATTCTCAGGAGAGAATGATTGATAAGAAGAAAGTGTTTCTCATATGTGTGGTGGGCTTCTAGCTGCTCTAACCATCTTGATAAGCATCCGCATGGTGTTGGGATAATGCTATATGGGTATCCTAATAGCATGTCTCTTATCCGACTAACCCGGGTGGCCCATAGTCGGTAGCATGGTCTATGGCCTGTTGGGCGGCCCGTTAGGTGGATCCAGAAGGGGGCCCATGTCGGATAAAGGAAGGCTATGGTGGAGTCACCAGCGTACCCGGAGCCTTGGAGTGCAAGATACACAAGACTAGTGATAGACGGTGTAGGACTCTGTAACCTGTCCGGCTAGGACTTTTCCCTGTAACCCTAGGACCTGACGACTATATAAGTCGGGCCTATGGGAGCCTTTAGGGCACAAGCATAGATAACTTCAGACAACCTCGCACAGCGAACCTATCCCTGTAACTCGACGTATTGTCCTTATAGTGATTTATAGCAGGAGTAGGATTCCGCCACCGTCGTGGGATCTGAACCTGGGTAAGCTGTGTTACCTCGTACCAGTCAACCGTCCGCGTTACCCCACGTCTCTAAACACGCACTGTGAGGACCCCTCCATGCCGTACTCATCGGCAATACCACGACAGTTGGCGCCCACCGTGGGGCAAGAGGCGCTTCAGGCTCTTCAGCGAGCGAGGACCAAGATCTTCGCGGGAATCGGCGAAACCGTAGCCATCGGCCGTGTTCTTTTCTCCGGCAACGTTCCGATCGTCCCTCCTGACGAATTTTGGATCCCGGCGAAAACGAACCCTACGCGGTGTTCGATCGTTCCTATCGGAGACATCCACCTCTTCATCGGCGAAACCGACTCGGGCACTAGTTCCCTGGGAGTCGGAGGAGCATCAAGACCCGCACGGACCGTCTACGGGCTGGATACGTTCGCGGAAGGGTCGATGCCGGATCTCTCTTCGGAGTTTGCCGACAAAGATCAGAAAGCATCAAGACCCGCACGGACCGCCTACGGGCTGGATACGTTCGCAGAAGGGTCGATGTCGGATCTATCTTCGGAGTTTGCCGACAAAGATCAGAAAGCATCAAGGCCCGCACGGACCGCCTACGGGCAGGATACGTTCGCGGAAGGATCGATGTCGGATTTCTCTTCGGAGCTTGCCGGCAAAGATCGAAAAAATTCAAGACCCACCCAAACCGCCCCTGTGCAGGATATAAAGGTGGAAGATCACTACAAGTCCGTCGGTTTCGTCCGTGCGTCTGGATAGCAGAGATCCAAGTTCGTCGGTTTGGTTACCATCTTCGATCTAGCGCGATGCATTCAGAGAGAGGGTGAAAACCCCCGCGACTACCTGGCCAGGTGGCTCCGCATATGAGCCGATCTAGCCAACTACCCCAATGATGATGCTATATATCACTTTGTGGAAGGACTAGACCATGGCACGCTTCTCCGACATTCTCTAAGACGACAGCAGGCGTCAGGACGCCTTACCTTCGAAGGCATGGTGAACACCGTCAACAACTACGCGGAGGTCGAAGCGGCAGCTCAGACAGCGCTTGCACTCATTGACGGAGCCCCCCCGATTCAGCCACCGCCACCACCGCCTCCGGCCGCCATCGTCGTAGCAACACCACCACCTCCAGTCATCGTTGAGGCCGTTGCACCTCCACCGCCCGTCATCGAGGAAGTCCTAGCACCCTCCGACTCTATCATTGACGCGCTTTACGCTGATTTCAGTGCAGATTCAGAGGAGATAGACTTCAGTCCAGAAGAGCTAGACTCCGATATGCAGGAGATGGAGGAGGAGTACTCGCGCGACGAGCAAGCTAACGCCACCGTCACGTCCCGCGGGGTGTTCGTCACCATTGGGACGGCGATGGATGAAGATCAACCCGGGCAAGCTCCGCCTACGGCGCTAGAAAAGGGGAAGGGGCCACTTATTATTGCTGACGATGATCGCGCAAAGGTCATGCCTCCTCTGCCTAACCCAGTGCAGCAGCCGCAGGAACTCGACACCGGCCCGAGCAACAACAACACCGCAAACTTGCCGCCTCCAGCATCCACGTCGGCAGCAGCCCATGTCACTCCAGCTGATAGAGTGATGTACGGCAATCTTCTCATCGAGCCACTAACCGTTGCTCATATCCGGAACGTGACTCAGCTTGACGAAAAGCGCCAGCAGCTGCTGGAGGAGGCGCAAGCCATCGCGGAGCAAGGCGCTAAACTAGATCGAGATCTGGTCAACGCGCAGAAGTCCATAGAGAAAGCTAGAGCAATGGAGGCCGAGTATAAGACTCTGCTACAGCAGCAGAAGGCTAAAAAAGCTCCAGCTCGCGTCATCAACAATCCTGGTGTACGGCGCAACCTAGGATGGGCTCCCTCGAAGCCGGCACAAGCCAAGCCATACATTGACAGTGAAGGAAAGCAGGTGATGCCCACCCCACTCCTTAACCTCGCCGTCACCAAGACCCTTCTATAGCAGGATAGATCGCCTGAGGTAGTAGAACAGGTCTATGACCTAGTGGCCAAGGCGGTAAAGCAGCAGGAAAAGGCCACCTCTCAGAGGCTTGAGTCTGACCCAGCGCTCTGCCGATCTAGCCAGTACAAACCGCCAAGGGACAGATCTCCTCAGGATGTCGGGTCACGGACGGGTTCATCAGAGCGAAGACGGAGGGATGCGCGCAACAGGAAGGATGCCATCCCTATATCCTCCGACCACGGAGAAAAATCCTGACGTCGTCGCCCATCACCACCGCCCCGATCCCCCCAACGCCAGGAAGACTACAAGGCTCACCATCGTACGGACATGCCCCCACCAAAGCAGTGCGGCATCGTCATCCGCGACAATGCGGCACAGACCCGTCATGATGAAGAGCGCCACCAAGGACACAAGAGCAGGTCACACCACGACCCTCCACGTCCGACAAGCAACCGTGACAGGCGTGAGGCGTCGCAGGAGGGTAACCGTAAGAAGGCTAACCCACCGCCACCTCCGCCTCCATCGCCGCCAAGCAGTCACCATGGTGGAAGAGGCCCGCGTCGTTCACGCATCACATCCCCTGTTGACAACAAGAAGAAGAACCCGGAGCCGTACGATGCACGTTCGCGGATCGATAAGATCCACGAGGCCCGGGAAGGACCATACCTGGGACCACGTTGCTTTGGACCTGCAATACGGTCCGCAACTTACCCCAAAGGTTTTCGGATTGACAAGACCATCAAGCCCTATGACGGCACCGCCAAGCCAGCCACATGGTTGCAGGACTATGGCAACGCGGTGGAGATTGCCGGAGGCAACCCCAACGTCACCGTCAAGTACCTCCCGTTAATGTTGGCGGGCACGGCCCGTCAATGGATCGACAACTTGCCGGAGAAATCTATCTACAACTGGCTGGATATGCAAGAAGCATTCACCAAGAACTTCGAGGGTACATACAAGCGTCCCTGCACTTTGGGCGATCTACAGCGGTGCGTGCAAGAAAAAGACGAGACATCTCGCGCCTACCTCTCCCGCTGGCTGGATATGAAGAATTCCTGCGCAGGAGTGCACGCTCAGACCGCCATGGCCGCCTTCATCGATGGGTTGGAAAGGGGCACGTTGCTCCGACATAAGCTGAAGCGCTTGCAGGACAATCATCAGCTTGACTTGAATCAGATTATTCAGTTAGCTAGTGAGTTCGTAGCTGCCGACGACGATTCTCGTGGCTCTCTGCCGGCAACGGCCGTTCCAACCCAAGCTCGGAGGAACAGCAGTACAAAGCGGAAAACCGCTCCAGAAGAAAATCAATCTACCGACATGGTCGCTATGACTTTTGCAGGACGAGGAGAAGGCGGACAACGTGGCCGAGGAAGGGGAGCTGGCCGCGGGCAGCAACGAGGAAGTGAAACCACCTCGGTGCCGCTCCGTGTTCCCCAAACCTACGAGGAGTACCGCGATATGTCATGCCTCGTACACCTCGATGCCAATGGCAAGGCCACCCATACCAATCGACACTGCAAGTTCGTCAACGACCTCAAGGAAGACCCGGAGTCCGGCTACAAGTGAAGTCGGAAGAACAGACCGCGAGGCAATGGCAAGGGGAAGAAGAAGGAGGAGGAGTCCAAGGATTCAAGTGACATGGACGAGGACGTTGACCCCAAGCACGCCGCCAAGAGCGATGACAAGGGCAAGAACCCCTTCGCAAAGAAGGCTTCGGTCTACCATACCTTCCTTGGCACCCCCACCGTCCGACAACAGAAGACCTCTCTGAGGATCCTGATGGCCACTCTCCCTCCAGTCCCTCAGTACCTGTGCTGGTCGGAAGTTCCAATAACTTGGGACAGTACGGACCACCCAGACCTTGTGCCCACGGAGAACCAGTACGCCATGGTCATCAACCCATTGATTGACGGCGTGGAGTTCACCAAGTGCATGGTGGATAGTGGAAGCAGCATCAACATCATGTACCTGGATACACTGTAGAAGATGAACTTGACGGAGGCAAACCTAAGGCGGACCAACACCTTTTTCCACGGCATAGTTCCTGGTCCGGAGGCTCGGTCCCTTGGGTGCATTACACTTCAGATAGCCTTTAGCGATGTTAATAATTACCGCCAAGAGCGCATGACCTTTGAGGTGGTCCCCTTCAAGAGCGTGTACCACGTCATATTCGGCCGCGACATATTCCACACGTTCATGGCCAAGCCATGCTTCGTCTACAACAAGCTCAAGATACCCGAACCAAACGGTGTCATCACCGTATCCGGAAGCTTTACCAAGGCAAGGGACTGCAAGATCAATGAAGCAGCCGTTGCAGAAGTTGTCCTCTACAGCGAAGAATTCAAAGAGATCCAGAGCAAGGTCAATGACTCAGAGATGCCCGCATCAAAGAAGCAGATCTCCGACTTCGCTCCTGCGTTCAAGGCCGCCATCGAAAACAAGCCGGTGGAACTTGTGGTAGGCGATGCCTCCAAGACCGTCGACATTGGGACGAACCTGGATCCCAAATAGGAAAGCGCGCTCGTCGAGTTCCTCCGTGAGAATAGGGACATCTTTGCCTGGCAACCTGCCAACATGAAAGGTGTACCTAGGGAACTTGCCAAGCACAGCCTAAACATAGATCCAAAATGTAAACCAGTGAAACAACCTCTACGACGCTTCAAAGATGAGAAGAGACGCGCCATTGGCAAAGAGATAGCTAGGTTACTTAAGGCTGGGTTTATCCGAGAAGTCCTTTACACCCGATGGGTGGCCAATCCTGTACTTGTCCCCAAAAAGGGAACCAATGAATTAAGAATGTGCGTTGATTACACTCGCTTGAACAAAGCATGTCCCAAAGATCCATTTGCTTTGCCTCGCATTGACCAAGTCATTGACTCGATGGCTGGCTCGGAACTTTTGTGTTTTCTCGATGCATACTCAGGATACCACTAGATCAAGATGAGGAAGTCGGACCAATTGGCCACTTCGTTCACTACCCCATACGGCACGTTTTGCTATGTCACGATGCCCTTTGGGCTGAAAAACACAGGTGCTACCTACCAGCGGACAATGCAACATTGCCTCCACGACCAAATTGGTCGGAACGTTCACGCCTATGTGGACGATATCGCGGTGATGTCTAAAAAATCCAACGACTTAATCTCCAACTTGAAAGAAACCTTTGATAATCTCCGGAAATACAACATGATGCTCAACCCTAAGAAGTGCGTCTTCGGGGTTCCAGCCGGAAAATTGTTGGGCTTCATCGTTTACCAACGCGGAATCGAGGTCAACCCGGAGAAAATCAAGGCCATCTTAAACATAAACCGTCCGACATGCCTAAAGGACATTCAACGACTAACAGGTTGTGTTGCAGCAGTTAGTCGGTTCGTCAGCCGACTTGGAGAGAAGACTTTGCCGCTGTACAAGTTGCTGAAGAAGGCGGACAAATTCACGTGGACAGACGAAGCAGATGCAGCATTGAAGCAACTCAAGGAGATTCTTTCCTCAGCGCCCATCCTTGCAGCACACGAGCCTGGTGAGCCCCTGTTAATTTACATGGCGGCAACCAACCGGGTTATCAGCATCGTCGTCGTGGTAGAGCGGAAGGAACCAGGTTATGAGCACGGAGTTCAACGACCAGTTTACTACGTAAGCGAGGTCTTGACGGAGTCCAAGCAGCGTTACCCGCACTACCAAAAGATAGCTTATGGAGTATTCCTCGCTTCTCGGAAGCTGAGGCATTACTTTCAGGAGCCCCCAATCACAATGGTGAGCAAGACTCCACTGTCCGACATCATCAATAACATCGACGCTACAGGAAGGGTAGCGAAGTGGTGCATTGAACTTGCCGCCTTCGAGATCACCTACAAGAGGCGCAACGCTATCAAGTCACAAGCCTTGGCGGATTTTATTGCAGATTGGACGGAGATGCCAGACGCTACTCCGTTGCCAGAACCAGAGTACTGGGTGATGCACTTTGACGGATCAAAGTTGCTCAATGGCTCGGGAGCTGGTGCATTGCTACAGTCACCAACAGGAGACAAGCTACACTACGTTCTGCAGATCCACTTCGAGGCTACAAACAACATGGCGGAGTATGAAGCACTCATTCACGGACTACGGGTAGCCAAAGATATTGGCATCAAGCGCATAGTTTGCTGTGGAGATTCCGACTTGGTTGCCCAGTAGGTGGCTGGCACCTGGAATGCGCGGAACCCTATGATGGCGGCATATCGAGACGAAGTGGACGATATAGCCAAGAGTTTCTTAGGCTACGAAGTCAAGTATGTGCCTAGGGAGCAAAACAAGGCGGCTGATCTACTATCTAAGCTTGGATCAGGGCGCAAGCGAATTCCGCCAGGAGTTTTCTTAGAGCATCTACGCACACCATCCGTGAAGGGCGCCGACATCGACAACCTAGATAGAGCTGACTCTTTCGTCAACATGGTGACAAAGATCCCTCCGGCTTGGACAAAACCGTTAATGGAGTATCTCGAACACGGAACTTTGCCCGACGACGAAGTCGAAAGACGACAAATAGTACGACGAGCAAAGGGTTATACCATAATCAATGGGCAACTCTATAAAAGGAGCACTACTGGTGTATACTTAAAGTGTGTTTCCCAGCTAGAAGGTATGGAAATCCTGCGCGAAAGCCATCTCAGAGATTGCGGGCATCACGCCGCTCCCCGATCATTGGTCGCGAAAGCCTTACGGCAAGGATTCTACTGGATGACCGCGAAGGCGGACGCCGACAAGCTAGTGGAAACATGCACGGGATGCCAGTATTATGCCCGACAACCGCATGTTCGTGCTGAAGAATTGCGAACAATACCAATAACTTGGCCATTTGCAGTCTGGGGGCTAGACATGGTGGGACCGTTACAGACGGTACCGTGTGGGTTTACGCATCTGCTTGTAGCAGTTGACAAATTCACCAAATGGATAGAAGCTAAACCCATTAGAAAGCTTGATGGGGCAAATGCCCTCAGGTTTGTCTGAGATCTAGTGGTGAGATTTGGTCTCCCACATAGCATCATCACCGACAACGGAGGCAACTTGTCACTCGGAGAAGTGGAGGCCTATTGCTGGGACAAAGGCATCTGACTTGACCTTGCATCTGTGGCACACCCACAATCCAATGGTCAGGTTGAGCGAGCCAATGGATTAATTCTGCAAGGAATCAAGCCACGTCTTGAGGCACCGCTACATAGAGCAGCTGGAGCCTGGGCGGAAGAATTGCCATATGTGCTGTGGAGTTTACGAACTACACCCAACAGATCCACCGGCTACACCCCTTACTTCATGGTATACGGAGCAGAAGCCATCCTACCTTTCGACATCCTCCACGATGCACCAAGAGTTGCCGCCTACGACGAGGATGAAGCTGAAGAATCCAGACGCCTAGATGTGGACCTTCTCGAGAAGGAGCGCGTTTTGGCATGCCAAAGATCCACCATCTACCAGCAGAAGCTACTCAGCTACCATAGTCGCCGCGTTCGGCATCGCTCGTTTAAAGAGGAGGGTTTGGTGCTCCGACTTAAGCAGAAGAAGTCGCACAAATTATCCCTGGCATGGGAAGGACCATTCATCATAAGAAAGGCGCTGCTCAATGGGTCTTACTACCTTGTTGACAATCATGAACTAAAGGATAGACCCAACGAGGATCATAAGCGTAAGCGACATGACCCGGATGATGACTACCCGAAGCTTGATCGGCCATGGAACATAGCACAGCTACGTCCTTTTTACACTTAGCATTTTTTATCTAATTGTGTATCTTTTATATATGATCAATGAAATAAAGCTCTTTGGTTCACTCATATTTCTGAGTCTTTTACCTCCTTTAGTGTTCATTTTTGGATCATGTAAAATTTTTATGCACAACCATTGCGTTTGCACTTGTGAAAATTCCGCCTATGGGCGTTAGCTTAAGTTTTCTGGTCTACACGTTCTTTGTCGTTTTTATGTGGATTCTGGAGTAGTGACTTTCGGCACTTGTTGTTGTAGGGTTCGCAGCATAGAAAACAAAAAATTTCCTACGATGTGAACTATATACCAAGATCTATCTAATAGATACAAACAACGGGCGGATGTATATCCGTAGAGAACATACCCTTGAAGACCGACAAAGCTTAACGAGTTCAACTCGTGGTTGATGTAGACGATCTCTTGCCGATCTCAAGATCGAGAGGAAGTCCTAGCGCCGCAAATCAGCAGCGCATCCGTGCTCGCACACACGTTCGAGGCACCGAGCAACCTCCGCCTCCTCGCTCCAGCGATGCAGCGGAAGCACAACTCTTAGTTGCCGAATAGCCACCGGGAACATGTATCTCGCTAGTCCGAGACCATGGGGGATAAATTCTAGAGGGGGAGAGAGATCCTTCACGAGGAGGTGTGAGAGACAAGTGAGGAGGGGGGCTCCTTTTATAGGAGGAGGGGGGGCACCCAAGGGGGTGGCCGCCGGCCATGGGGGCTGCCCCCTCCCCTCCTTCATTCATGTGGGTGGGCACTCCACTCACAAAATGCCCTTTAAAATCCCTCCACTCAAAAGTCCACTCAAATTCCCATTAAATTTCCACCAAATTTAATGCAAACTCTCATTAAATAAAACTCTTTTATTTTATTCAGAATTTTGTCAATTACTTTAATGACAAACATTCACAAATAACCCCTTGCTAGAATTCTATTTCACATGCATAACCACTTTATGCAATTTCACCCGAAAACCTGTTTCGGTATCTAGTGAAATAAATTCCTGCGCTTGTTCATTCTTTAGGCATGAAACATTTGCTCCAATTGGATGTCGGTGTCTCTTAAGTGTGTCACCCTACGGTTCGTGAATAATGCGGACATGATCGAGACCCCTCTCGGATCAATAATCAGAAGCGGGATCTGGAGACCCATACTGACTCCCACACATTCAACGATGACTTTCTTGTGATCGTCGGAACCTTTTACGCTAGTATCTTAATCCCTTTGTTTCACGATATATTACATGTCCGAGATTCGATCATCGGTATCTCCATACCTAGTTTGATCTCGTTACCGACATGCACTCTTTTCTCGTTCCTGTGATATAACATTCTAGTGATCAAATCACTTGCTTGCAAGCTAATCAATGTGATATCACCGAGAGGGCCCAAAGTATATCTATCCGTCATCGGGATGAACAAATTCCACTCTCGATCCATGAGCCTCAACATAACACTTTATTAGTTCTGAATCCATCTTTATAATCACCCTGTTACGGTGTGACGTTTGATGTTATCAAGAAACTCTTCCGGTGTTAGTGATTGACATGATCTCATGGTCTAAGGATTAGGATCACTTCGTAAGTTGTTATAGCAATATAAACTCAATGACTATGATCGTAATGCTATACTTCGGATGAATGTTCATCACACCTTTACACTAATGTTGTGATCCTGTTATTAACAACATCCAATGTCCATGATCAGGAAACCTTGATCATCTTGTTAATCAACGAGCTAGTTTATGAGAGAGGCATAACTAGGAACTTTCTGTTTGTTTATTAAACACACATGTATTAACGTTTCCGTATTAATACAATTATAGCATGCAAAATAAACATCTATCATATACTTGGAATACACATAATAAACACTTTATTATTGCCTCTCAGGGCATATTCCCTTCAGTCTCCCACTTGCACTAGAGACAATAATCTAGTTACATAGTGATAAATCTAACACCCATTGAGTTCTGGTGTTGATCATGTTTTGCTCTAGGGAGAGTTTTAGTCAACGGATCTGCTACATTGAGATCCGTATGTACTTTACAAATCTTTATACCTCCATCCTTGACATGCTCGCGGATGGAGTGAAACCGGCGCTTAATATGCTTGGAATGCTTGTGAGACCTTGGCTCTTTGGCATTGGCAATGGCACCATTGTTGTCACAATAGATCACCATTGGGTCCAACGCGTTTGCCACCACTCCTAGTTCGGATATGAACTCCTTCATCCAAACTGCTTCCTGAGCCGCTTCTGAAGCAGCAACATATTCGGCCTCCGTTGTTGATCCCGCTACCACAGGTTGTTTGGAGCTCCTCCAACTAACCGCTCCACCATTCATGAGAAATACGTATCCGGATTGAGACTTAGAGTCATCCGGATCGGTGTCAAAGCTAGCGTCGACATAACACTTAGCGACGAGCTCTTCTTCACCTCCGTATACAAGAAACATATCCTTAGTTCTTCGTAAGTACTTAAGGATATTCTTGACCGCTATCCAGTGTTCCAAACCTGGAACCGATTGGTACCTACTAGTCAAACTAATAGCATGTGCCACATCCGGTCTTGTACATAGCATGGCGTACATTATAGAGCCTATGGCTGAAGCATAGGGGACTTTGTCCATTATCTCTCTTTCTTCCGCCGAAGCCGGACTTTGAGTCTTACTCAATGTCTTGCCTTGCAACATAGGTAAGAACCCCTTCTTACTTCCGTCCATTTTAAACTTCTTTAAAATCTTATCAAGGTATGTACTTTGCGATAGTCCTATTAGGCGCCTAGATCTATCTCTATAGATCTTTATGCCTAATATGTATGACGCTTCACCTAGGTCCTTCATTGAAAATTTGCTGTTTAGATAACTTTTAACACTGTTTAAAAGATCTATATCATTTCCGATCAATAATATGTCATCCACATGTAATATCAGAAATGCCACATTGCTCCCACTCACTTTCTTGTAAATACAAGATTCTCCATAAGTTTGGACAAATCCAAACTCTTTGATCACCTCATCAAAGCGGAGATTCCAACTTCGTGATGCTTGCTTCAATCCATAGATGGATCGCTGAAGCTTGCACGCCTTGTTAGCATCCTTAGGATCGATAAAACCCGTTGGTTGTATCATATACAACTCTTCTTCAATATTACCATTGAGAAACGCGGTTTTGACATCCATCTGCCATATCTCATAATCGAAATATGCAGCAATTGCTAACATAATCCTAACTGACTTTAGCATCGCTACGGGAGAGAAAGTCTCATCGTAGTCAACTCCTTGAATTTGTCGAAACCCCTTTGCGACAAGTCGAGCTTTATAGACGGTCACATTACCATCAGCATCAGTTTTCCTTTTGAAAATCCATTTGTTCTCCACGGCCTTTCGGTCATGAGGTAATTCCACCAAGTTCCAAACTTGATTTTCATACATGGATTCCATCTCGGATTTCATGGCTTCTAACCATTTGTTGGAATCCGGGCTCATCATCGCCTCTTCATACGTCGCAGGGTCATCATTTTCATCAACCATGAAATTCATGACAGGATTTCCGTACAGCTCGGGAGCTGCACGCGTCCTGTTTGACCTGCGAGGTTCGGTAGTACTCTCTTTCGGAGTTTCATGATCATTATCATTAGTTCCCTCTTCAACAGGTGGAGCCAACTCCGGAACAACTTCCGGCGCTGCGCTACTCGCCATACTTTGAAGAGAAGGTTCCACAACCTCTTCGAGTTCTACCTTCCGACTACTCACACCTTTCGCGAGAAACTCTTTCTCTAGAAAGGATCCATTCTTGGCAACAAAAACCTTGCCCTCGGATCTGTGATAGAAGGAATACCCAATAGTTTCTTTAGGGTATCCTATGAAGACGCATTTTTCCGCTTTGGGTTCGAGTTTATCCGGTTGAAGTTTCTTCACATAAACATCGCATCCCCAAACTTTAAGAAATGACAGCTTAGGTTTGTTTCCAAACCACAATTCATACGGTGTCTTTTCAACAGATTTAGATGGTGCCCGATTTAAAGTGAATGCAGCAGTTTCTAGTGCATAACCCCAAAATGACAACGGCAAGTCCGTCAGAGACATCATAGATCGAACCATATCTAATAAAGTACGATTACGACGTTCCGACACACCATTTCGCTGTGGTGTTCCGGCAGGTGTGAGTTGTGAAACAATTCCACACTCTTTCATGTGAGTGCTAAACTCGTAACTTAGATACTCACCTCCACGGTCGGACCGTAGAAATTTGATCTTTCTATTACGATGATTTTCCACTTCATTCTGAAATTCCTTGAACTTTTCAAAGGTTTCAGACTTGTGTTTCATCAAGTAGATATAACCGTATCTACTCAAATCATCCATGAAAGTAACAAAATAACGATATCCACCTCGCGCCGACACACTCATTGGACCACATACATCAGAATGTATGATTTCCAATAAATCTGTCGCCCGTTCCATTGAACCGGAAAACGGCGTTCTAGTCATCTTGCCCATAAGGCATGGCTCACATGTATCAAATGATTCATAATCAAGTGATTCCAAAAGTCCATCCGAATGGAGCTTCTTCATGCGTTTAACGCCAATATGACCTAGACGGCAGTGCCACATATATGCGGATATATCATCATTAAGTTTAATTCTTTTAGCATCAACATTATGAATATGTGTAACATTATCATCGAGATCTAATAGAAATAAACCATTCATCATCGGTGCATGACCATAAAATATTTCATTCATGTAAATGGAACAACCATTGTTCTCGGATTTAAATGAATAACCACTTCGCATCAAACACGATCCAGATACAATGTTCATGCTCAGTGCAGGCACCAGATAACATTTATTCAAGTTTATAACTAATACCGACGGCAAGTGGAGAGGCAGCGTTCCGACGGCGATCACATCAACGCTTGATCCATTGCCGACACGCATCTTGACCTCACCCCTTGCTAGCGGTCCCTTGTTCCGCAGCCCCTGATTCGAGTTACAAATATTAGCAACTGAACCGGTAGCAAATACCCAGGTGCTACTGCGAGCACTAGTCAAGTACACATCAATAACATGTATATCATATATACCTTTGTTTGCCTTGCCGCCCTTCTTGTCTGCCAGATACTTGGGGCAGTTGCGCTTCCAGTGGCCAGTCCCCTTACAATAGTAGCACTCGGAATCAGACTTAGGTCCAACTCGGGGTTTCTTTTCAGGCGCGACAACAGGCTTGCCGCCCTTACTTCCCTTCTGTTTTCCCTTCTTGTCTTTCTTGAAACCAGTGTTCCTATTGATCATCAACACTTGATGTTCCTTTTTGATCTCCACTTCTGCAGTTTTAAGCATTGACAGAAGCTCGGGGAGAGACTTCTTCATGCCTTGCATATTATAGTTCATCACGAAGCTCTTATAGCTAGGTGGCAGAGACTGCAGAACACGATGGATGCCTAAGTCAATGGGAATCGATATTCCCAAGGACACAAGCTTATCGGTGTAACCCGACATCTTGAGTACATGCTCACTAACGGAGCTGTGCTCTTCCATCATGCAGCTAAAGAACTTTTCTGAAGCGTTGTAGCTCTCTACAGCAGCATGTGTGTCGAAAATCATTTTCAACTCACCCATTGTATCAAATGCATTGCCTTTTTCGAAACGCTTTCAAAGTTCCGGCTCTAGCCCATACAATATGCCGCAATGAACTAAGTTGTGGTCCTCCTGACGAGTCTGATAGACATTCTTCTCTTCGTCAGGGGCATCATCTAAAGGTGGGGGCCTAACGGCGCTTCTAGCACATATTGCTTTTGTGCAGCAGAGAGGAGAATCCTCAAATTCATGGCCCATTCGGTAAAGTTGCTACCGTTCGTTGCTAGTTTCTCTTTCTCCATGAACACATTGAAATTAAAAGCAGGTGGTGCCATCTACAATAGAATTTGTAAAGTTTAGACTAAGTGTATGATAGATTGAGTTCAAATAATCCATATTATGAATGAACTCCCACTCAAAAACGACATCCCTCGTGCCTTTTGGTGATTACACAAATCCACTATACCAAGTCCGATCATCACGTGAGTCGGTATAGCTTCAAAGGCGAGCATCAAATGGGCATCATATCAACTATATGACTCATGCTTAACCTTTCGGTCCGTGTTCCGAGGCCATGTCTGTACATGCTAGGCTCGCCAAGTTAGAACCTTAGTATTCGCGTGTGTAACTGTTTTACACCCGAAATATGGTCGTGGATCCAAGAACACCCGATCATCATGTGATGTCTTGGAGCGACGAAAACATAATCGGTGCATACTAAAGGAAGAACACATTCTTATCTTGATATTTAAATGAGGGATCATCTTATTATGCTAACAAAGCGCTAAACAAGCAATATAAGATGCTATCAAACATCATATGTTTATTAGTGAAATGATATGGTTCCCGCAGATGATCTCTATCATGTGCATCGTGGTATGATCACTATCATACCTATATGTGTAAATCCAAGGTCTATGGATTTTACACGCTATGTGTGTTGTAAGAGTATCATCTCATACTTCTACTTACAACACTACCATATCATAACACTAGCCCAACAACAATCTAAACTAGACGCCTCTAATTTATCCATTGCAAGTTTTACGTGGCTTAGGGCTTTCGAGATAGAACCGTTCTTACCTACGAACATGAACCACAACGAGGATAATCAAATTGTTGACAACTCGCTTGCAAAATAGATATTGACTATAGTAGGAGAGACAGACACCCGCTAGCCACTTATGCAAACTAGTTGCATGTCAAGCGTGGAACAGGTCTCAAGTGCGAGGACATGTAAAGTTTGTCCGGGCCGCTTCATCCCACT
This sequence comes from Avena sativa, assembly GCA_916181665.1. NCBI lineage: Eukaryota > Viridiplantae > Streptophyta > Magnoliopsida > Poales > Poaceae > Avena > Avena sativa. The sequence continues at coordinate 54,562,765 of OV702284.1, read as the reverse complement.
ATGCCACCAATATCCAAAATTACAACAAAGGAGCAACAACATGATCATCATCGCCCACATACTCATATGTGTACTACCCGTGTAAAGTATCTACGCATAGATCCGGCTCTGATACCACTGTAGGGTTCGCAACATAGAAAACAAAAATTTTCCTACGATGTGAACTATATACCAAGATCTATCTAATAGATAAAAACAACGGGCGGATGTATATCCGTAGAGAACATACCCTTGAAGACCGACAAAGCTTAACGAGTTCAACTCGTGGTTGATGTAGACGATCTCCTGCCGATCTCAAGATCGAGAGAAAGTCCTAGCGCCGCAAATCAGCAGCGCATCCGTGCTCGCACACACGTTCGAGGCACCGAGCAACCTCCGCCTCCTCGCTCCAGCGATGCAGCGGAAGCACAACTCTTTCTTGCCGAATAGCCACCGGGAACATGTATCTCGCTAGTCCGAGACCATGGGGGATAAATTCTAGAGGGGGAGAGAGATCCTTCACGAGGAGGTGTGAGAGACAAGTGAGGAGGGGGGCTCCTTTTATAGGAGGAGGGGGGGCACCCAAGGGGGTGGCCGCCAGCCATGGGGCTGCCCCCTCCCCTCCTTCATTCATGTGGGTGGACACTCCACTCACAAAATGCCCTTTAAAATCCCTCCACTCAAAAGTCCACTCAAATTCCCATTAAATTTCCACCAAATTTAATGCAAACTCTCATTAAATAAAACTCTTTTATTTTATTCAGAATTTTTTCAATTAATTTAATGACAAACATTCACAAATAACCCCTTGCTAGAATTCTATTTCACATGCATAACCACTTTATGCAATTTCACCCGAAAACCTGTTTCGGTATCTAGTGAAATAAATTCCTGCGCTTGTTCATTCTTTCGGCATGAAACATTTGCTCCAATTGGATGTCGGTGTCTCTTAAGTGTGTCACCCTACAGTTCGTGAATAATGCGTACATGATCGAGACCCCTCTCGGATCAATAATCAGAAGCGGGATCTGGAGACCCATACTGACTCCCACACATTCAACGATGACTTTCTTGTGATCGTCGGAACCTTTTATGCTAGTATCTTAATCCCTTTGTTTCACGATATATTACATGTCCGAGATTCGATCATCGGTATCTCCATACCTAGTTTGATCTCGTTACCTACATGCACTCTTTTCTCGTTCCTGTGATATAACATTCTAGTGATCAAATCACTTGCTTGCAAGCTAATCAATGTGATATCACCGAGAGGGCCCAGAGTATATCTATCCGTCATCGGGATGAACAAATTCCACTCTCGATCCATGAGCCTCAACATAACACTTTATTAGTTCTGAATCCATCTTTATAATCACCCTGTTACGGTGTGACGTTTGATGTTATCAAGAAACTCTTCCGGTGTTAGTGATTGACATGATCTCATGGTCTAAGGATTAGGATCACTTCGTAAGTTGTTATAGCAATATAAACTCAATGACTTTGATCGTAATGCTATACTTCGGATGAATGTTCATCACACCATTACACTAATGTTGTGATCCCGTTATTAACAACATCCAATGTCCATGATCAGGAAACCTTGATCATCTTGTTAATCAACGAGCTAGTTTATGAGAGAGGCATAACTAGGAACTTTCTGTTTGTTTATTAAACACACATGTATTAACATTTCCGTATTAATACAATTATAGCATGCAAAATAAACATCTATCATATACTTGGAATACACATAATAAACACTTTATTATTGCCTCTCAGGGCATATTCCCTTCAGTTGTCGGCGATTTTGTGTTCGGGTTATTGATGGTGCCATTGGGCATCATCACCTAAGCGCATGGTTCCGATAACGAGTCTTCCGACTCACGAAAAGTCAAGCATAAGAACCAGAGTAATGGATAAGCCAACACTTGCTTAAAAAATATATACATGCTGGGAATTAGTCCTTAAGCAGCAGGACATAACAGCCATTGTTTTCCGCCTTAAGTTACATCGCCAAGTTTTCAGTGCACACACCAAAGGTGAAACAAAGATTACAAAGTGGTTTTCATTCTTTGGGCGCAGGAGACTTGGAAGCAGCATCGTCACCAGCCGGAGAATCACCCTCGACGTCGGTGCTGTGATAAGACTCGGAGGAATCTTCATTGACGTTGTCGATGGTGTTCCTGGGCACAAAAACATCGACGTCCACCAACTCGGCAACTCTGGTGTCATAACCCGCGAGTGATGACATGATGGCTTCGTGATCAATCTCCTTGCCGTCATCATCCACGTTGGGGATGCCAGAGGTTACCATGTCGATGTCGGCATCGTCGTAGTGTGCCTTCACCATTGACAGCGCCATCCTCGCGCCATCCCGTGCACATGAAGCTTTCCAGCTCGTGACACGCTCGGGGGCTCGGCGCAGAATCTCCGAGTACTTTGTCACAGAGTCCGAGGCCTTGATGTATATATGAAGGGGCTTGGCAATCTCCTTGGCTTGGGCGATGGTGGAGTTGATGAAGTTGCCGGCAAGAACCATGCATTCCTTGTCCGAAGGAGGCGAGGAGGTTAAACCCATAGGAGCTGCAGAATTCTGACAAGAAGCACATGAGTTCAATAGACTCTAACTATCCATACTACAGAAATACAAGGCGGAGGATACTTACTGAAGATACTGGCCTTGGCCTGCCAGAGGGTGTCCGCCAGGGATTCCTTCTCTTGTTGGAGGAGCTTAAACGCCTCGCTATGGTGATGGTTTTGCTCATCAGCAGCTTGCTTCTGATCCTTTAAGATCGCAAGCTCCTCCTTCAAGCGATTGATTTCCGTAATGGCGGAATCCTGCAGGGCTTTCATGGAATCCTCGTGCATCTTCAGCATCTCTTCCCTCTCCTTTTTAAGGATTTTGTTCTCGCTGTCCAGCTGTTTGATGTGCTTGGACTGCTCGACAATATCCTTGGCCTTGGCGACATGTTCTTCAAGTCGGAGAAAACAAAGTACACAGTGAGTACTCGGAGATTATGGGCATAAAAATAAGACGGAAATGCGCAAAAAGAAAACAGACTCTTGTGTGTGATGATCTGTTCCTTCAAGATGGCAGTTTTACCCTTTTCGGCTTCAAGATCTGCGCGCATCTTCTGGTACTTGTCGTTGGCCATGCCCCGCCGAGCATTCTCGTTTTGTGGCAACAAGTATAAAGTTAAACCGTTGTTTGGTCTGCTTGGAGCATCTAGTCGGAAATTTTCCACCTAGACGCTCGGGGGCTACAGCGAAAGTTTTTTAACTTAGCAATATGCTTAGCTTTTCTTTAAGCATCCAGTCGGAACTACTTCAGTTCTCGATTAGAGGCTTGGGGGCTAAAATATAAAGTTTTTAACTCGGAATCTTCTTAGATTTTCTTTAAGCATCTAGTCGAAACTAATTCAGTTACAACTAGAGGCTTGGGGGCTACAGTATTGAAAATTATGAAAACTGCGTATGCTACTCTTAAAGCATCTAGTCGGAATAGTTTGTTCCATCTAAATGCTTGGGGGCTACAGTGAGAGTTTTTTCTAACTTAGTCACTCTTAGAGCATATAGATGCAAAACCTATGGTTTTCCGTCTACATCCTCGGGGGCTACAGTGGGATACTCATCTGAAATGCAAAAGGCAAAGTAAAAACTTACAAGTGCAATAATCTTGAGGTTTGTAGCACTCTCGGCTAGCAGCTTGCCGAAGGAAATGCTATTTCCTCGCAAGATATCCGCTTGTCAGAGTAGCTCCTCAAGACCGCACGTCGGAGATGACGGTACTCCTCCAAGAACCAGAGTTGTGTTACTCGGCGTGAGCGCCGGGTAAACTATCTTCGGAAACTCAAAAGGTTTCTGGGGAGTAGGGGCACCGCCTTCGGCAGAGGTACCAGCTCCCACCACCGCCTTTCCGCTACCAATTGCATCCTTAGCCGGAGCTTCATCCATTGGTATAGCAGCGCTCTCCTGCGTCGCCTGCTCGTCGACAACAGCGAGTTCGGTAGAGGCGCCAGAAATCACTTCCATAGCGGAAGGGTCTGGTGCCTCCTGGGCTTGAGAGCTTGTCGGAGCAGAGGAGGGCTTGACGGCGGGAGTAGCAGGGGCGATGGCGGGAGAGGAGTCGCGATGCAGCATGTCCTTGATATTTCTAGAAGCCCCCAAAGTTTTGGAGGATTTCTTGAGGCTGGTCGTGGCTTTCTTCCTGAAACGTGCAAAGTGCATAAGTACAGGAGCAAGACAGATGAATAGACTATGTCGGAGAATGAGAGGCTTACACTAGGGGGGCGCTTTGGCAAAAATCCCGGTGGCTTTTCTCTTTTCCGCCTCCAGGGCGGCGGTAGTCTTCTTGGAGGCTCCACCCTCCGTCTTCTTCTTCTTGCCTCCGTCGTCAGCGTCAGAGGTGGAGCCCTTCCGCTTTCGCGCCAACGGGACATCGTCGTCGGACATGACCGTGACTTCCTTCATCTTTGGATCATAGATTTGGGCAGCCAGGTTGCCCTCATCTAGATCGCTAAGCTGTTAAGTAAGAAGTCACCGTGTTAGACAAGATGGTATTGGCAAGACGGAAAAACTGGAGCAATGTCAAACACGGAAAATAAAATACCTACCTTTGGGCACTTGCCGTCTACGAACATGTCGTAGGTGATGGTGAAGCCACGCTTCTTATCCTTCACCCTGACGATGTCCTTCAGGCGGAGCTTGACGGAGTCGCTCGAGAAGTTATCCACGGAGATCCGGAGGGTATCCCTTCGATCACTGGTATACTCGTGCATATACTTCGCGCGGTGCTGCAGAGGTTGGATTCGCCTGATGAACCAGCACATGGATAGGTCCAAGCCGGTCAAACCCGTCTCTACGAACCATTCGATCCGCCTTATTGCACGAGAAGCGTCGAGGTCGGAGGGAAGGGAGGCATGGGATCTCCATGTAGAAACTTCAGCGGCGGCTCCATCCACGAAGTCCGGGTACGTCACTTCTCGGCCCGCCAAAGGAATGTCGGGGCCGTAGAAGTACGTCCGCTGCCAGTTCTTGCAGGACTCATGGACGACGATGTCGGAGAACCGCCGGCCAGGTCGAATCTTGAAGCTTATGGTGCCGCAATTCCTAAGATCCTCCCTACTATGTCCGGCTTCACGTTTGACGGTGAAGAAATACACGAACAAGTCTAACCTAGGCCTTATCCCTAGGTAACCCTCACAAAGTTTCACGAAGTTGCTAAGCACTAAGATGCTATTGGGGGAGAGGTTGTGGGGTTGGACCTTGTAGTGGTTCAAGACAGAGAGAAAGAAGTGGGATATGGGCAAGGAAACGCCGCGTACCAGCTGAGCCTTGAGGTACACCTTTTCTCCGACTTGGGGAGAAGGTGTCACCTCGCCGGACAGCGCCGCCCGCCAGGCGAGCTCCTCTGTCGCGGGGAGGTAGCCTTCGACGACCATCTCTTGGATGTCGCGGTCGGTGATGTCTGAGCCGCACCAGTCGCCCTTGTGCGAGTCTGGCTCTTCTTCCAGTGGTTCCATCACCGCCAGATTGTGGTCGCCGCCGGTGGTCTCGATCACCGCCGATGCGGGGATGACCAAGCCCTCTGGAGGCACGACGACGGAGCTCGCCGGCTTCGCCGTGGCTTCGCTCGACGACGCCATTGATGGGGAGGAGCTGCTGCTGACCATGGGGTCTTGGAAGGGTGCGACTGACGCAGATGGAAGCTAGGGTTCTCGAGGTTTCTCGTGGAGAGCTCGAGGAGGCGTGCGGCTGGAGGAAGAAGACGATGCCGCGAGAGAATGAGTTAAAAAGTGTCAAGTGTCCCACGGTTACTATTTATCATACTCTGCATCAAGATTCGTGCAGCTAATCGGACGATTGTCGCGTAGACGACGTGTTCGTGAATGTGCGCGGTAATTTCGCCACGTCACCAACCGCCGTCGCCAACGGGTCGTATCGCTCGCGTGGGAAAATCGGATATGATTGCGTTCTCTGCATGTGTGAGTTACGAGGCATCGCTGACCTAAGCCTACGTCGTCATAACTGACACGAGTAGATGAGCCGTCGCGTCGAAGATTCCGGCATGGACGGATTTAGTCCGACTACGGAAGAGTACGATGGAAGATTCAACATTTTTTCGGCTTACAAATCAAAGACGGAGAAAACTTTGCAGGGTTCTTTGGGAGGACTACAAGATGTTGCTTGACGATTTGCCGACATCCATCTAGACGGAACATTCCACGTGAAGAGGCAAGACGGCGCAAGATCTCGGAGTTCTCCGGGGGCTACTGTTGGGGATATGCTATATGGGTATCCTAATAGCATGTCTCTTATCCGACTAACCCGGGTGGCCCATAGTCGGTAGCATGGTCTATGGCCTGCTGGGCGGCCCAGTTAGGTGGATCCAGAAGGGAGGCCCATGCCAGATAAAGGAAGACTACGATGGAGTCACCAGCGTACCCGGAGCCCTGGAGTGCAAGATACACAAGACTAGTGATAGACGGTGTAGGACACTATAACCTGTCCGGATAGGACTTCTAACCCTAGGACCTGGCGACTATATAAGTCGGGCCTATGGGAGCCTTTAGGGCACAAGCATAGATAACTTCAGACAACCTCGCACAGCGAACCTATCCCTGTAACTCGGCGTATTGCCCTTATAATGATTTATAGCAGGAGTAGGATTCCGCCACCGTCGTGGGATCTGAACCTGGGTAAGCTGTGTTACCTCGTACCCGTCAACCGTCCGCCTTACCCCATGTATCTAAACACGCACTGTGAGGACCCCTCCATGGCGTACTCGTCGGCAATACCACGACACATGGGCGACAAGACCGCTAATATTTTCATTAGTGATAAGATGAACTATGTTTGGTCCCAGAGACTTCCTCCGTGCGGATTGGTAACAGCTCACATCCTTATGTTCATGGTGTTGGTATGGTCAATCTGAAACTCACTCGGGAAAGACTATGCGTTTGAAGTACTGCGGTGACCCAACATATCACTGCATGTTACAGTGTGCAATTTATTTAATAATAACTCATGAAACATCGTTTTATAAAATATTTTATCCCTTAGAGTGGTATAATAGAAATATTATGGGTCCAAATTTCTTCTTCATTCATATTCACATCCAAAAGAGTACAAAACCTTCGAGATCCTCCTCGATCCAATGAGGATTCATATTTGAATTCAAATTCAAACCAACTAGTAGCTTTAGGATCGATGCCACAACTATGTTTAGTGGTATTGGAGCTAAGCAACTTATTTAGTAAAGTTCTACATTACTCGGCTCATCACACTTATTCTAGTTTTCTTATGTCTAAGGTTCTATTTCTAAGTCTTCTCTTTCTTTGCCATATTATATTCCATAATCTATGCCTTTAATGTCTCCGAAAAGATTTGGCTCCTCATAGTAGATCTCCCCTCCTCTTCGCCTTCACTAGTATTGTGTTCGATCTTGTCATAGTCTAAGCAAGGGTTGAGACAGTATCGATAAGTACTAGCGTATTCAACAAGTTCTAGCTATCTAGGTGGTTGATGCACTAATTACAATCGTGGTTAAGAATCTTGAGTTTATGCGAATTTTCGAAAAAGGTTTCTTGAAAAGTTAAGTTTTAGATTTAGAAAATTATATATAAGTCATTCTCCAAGGGTTGTTAGAACTTCACAGAGTTCGTTTCCCACTGCGATCGTTGTTATAGGAGGATGGGGCAGCGTGCTTGATTTGCAGGGTGCGTAGGCAAAGACAGAACCCCATGTCGGTGTGGAGGTGTGATCGTGCGACACCGCGTTGGTGACGGCGTTCCAGATCGATGTGGAGGTGAAGACTCAGCGTCATGGGCCACAACAACATTGGGCAAGGGAGGCGATGACGCGTATCCTTTGTATGTGTCGGTGACGACGAACTTCAATTATACATATCAATTGGGGATAGTTGCTAGCTTCTTACTAAAGTTTTGTGGTTTTCTATGTATGCGGATGGACATACAACAACAAAGGCGCACGAGTCTTCAATGGACTACCATTGCATTATGCACATCTGCCCCTTATCGTTGTCTGTTGTGAATAACATGGTATGGACACATTCCTTTGCGTTATTGAATTTTTGTTCAATGGTCTATATTGACAGTCCAACAAGTATGTATTCTACTAGATACATCGGCTAACATGTACCTTAAGGTCAAGTACTTAAGTTTTTAGACTAGATAAGCAACCTGTCAGTTTTGGGTCATTGCTTAAATCTATTATTACCCTGTTTATATGCTTGCAAAGTTATGGATAAATGGTGACATGATAAATTTTCCTTTTGGTCATCAAGTACAGCAGTAATTAGTGATTGCTTGACTTGAGGTTCTTAAAAAAAATAGTTTGCAAGAGGTGTAGATATCATATATAAATCTCTATATTAATCTGTAGGTGGGAAAATGGATGCTATGCTCTTGAATGCACTTGCATAGTTGCATTCCATGGATGTATCATTGTAATTGGTATGATTTCCCATGTAAAGTCAGATAGATTATGAAAATATTTTTTGTATTATTTGCTGCAAACATAAAAATAGACAATTACCAACTTGAGACAAAGTTGTTTTATGATTTGTGTGATTTTCATTTGGTACAGTGAAGAAGCACCCCAATGAGCATATTCTAAAGATTCAATGCTAATTATTAATAGTTAATCTCACCATTTAAAATTGGAGACGTGAAGTGCACCGAGGAAAATAATTGATATATCATGGTATGTATCCTATCTGAATTAGTGTTACATTTCTCATGTATTGTTTTAACAATATGTCACGGATAATGGCTGAATTGATACCAAACAACAGTGAACAACCTTTAATGTTCAGTGTCAAGCTCATAATTAGGTGATAGTAATTTTTTTAGTCTTATCTATTTAATTTTATGCTTAATATTTGATCGCCTGTTCTACTTTTATTGCTATAATTTCCCCTTTATAAATGGTTCTTATGATCCAACACATGATATTGTGTCAGCCATCTACTGTCATTTTAGACCTCACTGCAAAATAAGAGGGTGCTACCCCCACTTTTGCAATCGTGTAGTCCAATACTTTGTATCGATACTCATGATAGTGCTAACTGGGTACCAACTTTGTTTTGCACTTGTAAGACTACTCTTCAGGTCTAGAGCTCATTCAACTTTAGAGGTCATTCAACTTTTTATAGTTGTTAAGTGTGGTGGTGAAGGAATAAAGTTAAATTTATTATATTGCTTCCAAACTTGCTTTCTACTACAGCAAAATGCTTTCACGTAGCACCGCATACTTTAATATCTATATTGAATGCTTAATATTTTAGGATAGTTGTTTGTATATTTCTTACATGTTTTGCTAATCCTCAATCGGTTGTGGTTTTCTTGAAGAATGTTCTCAAGGAAATACTATGCAGATTTTGTTCTGTTATGCAGCTTGGTGGATGGTGGCGGTCCATCAAGGCAATTATCTCTACACACTGACTACCTCCTCTTATTATTTTGGTGAATGCCACTTGAATTTCTCATAGTAATTGTTATTTACCGAATCTTTTTTGGTACCACAGTAGTTCATTCATTTTTCTTAAGTGATTATGTATAACGAAAGTAACATGTGTGTGTGCTCGTGGTACGTGCTTGTGGAGAATGGTGATGAACCTTTTAAATGTTTTTGATGCTGGCGCCTTGAGTTTGTTGCCTTTAAAGCTATATAAGGATATATGTATCTCTATGTCCAATATTTTTCGTTTATTTTTTTTGTGAAATGAATTTCAGTTTGTGATAGAAAAATTACATTCATAGATAATTAAATTTTGTTATTACCATTGACTATATTTTCATTTCATTGAGCTATTGAATTTCTTAAGACAATATGTAGTCCAACAAGAGTGGATAAAGTAATAGACACAACAAGTAAAATAACGCCACGCATAAAAAATGGACAAAATGGGATGGAAAAGCGTGCAAGGTCCTTCTAGACACTACTTAACCCACCAGGCTAGACCGAAGCCACGACGAACCAGAAACCAAGAGCAACAAAACACTCCCAATACAAAAATTAGACGCAATTAACAGAGGACGGTGTAGCGGAGCGCGCAAGACCCATATAGTTCTAAGAGGTATATACACTGTTAGTCCCATAACTTACGCAGGATATGCAAATTAATCCGACAACTTGTAAACTGTGCACCCGTGGTATACAAACTTCTATTGTGGGAGCAAACAAGTCCATAATCGTCCTGAATCATCCTAAAGATGGCACATGGTGTTATAAATTTTGTGAAAAGACCCATGTATATTCTTCTCTAGCAGGAGTGACCACGCCGCTGCATTACTGGTGGTATCCCACCTGTCAGTGCTTGCAGAAAAAATTAAAATATATGAGAGTAGGGGATTTGAACTCACAATCAACTGCAAGAGTAAGCCACTACGACAGACCATGCTTTATAATATACTTTAGAGACTGAAATTATTATTAGCAGTAGGTGAATACTAGGACAAAGATGTAGCACGGTTGTAGATTACTAGACCAACAACCTTGTTGACATAAAAAATATCAACAATGTTGTTGTTTATATAATAATATATAGGCAACAATATTGTAAAAATATTTAGAGTTAAACTACAAAGACGCCTCTCACAAAACTATGATGTTTACCCAACATATACATCACATATTTGTTTATTTTAGTCAACATGCGTGCATTATTATATGACAAAAGTATCACCAAAATTTAAAAAATATATCATGCTAAATTTTACCTCAAGATCATCAAATGAAAGAAATTTGCATTTAAATATATTGAATATTGAATCAGTAGCAAGTAGTAAAATATACACACGTCTTCAAACTATATTGAAACACTGCTAACTAATCAGAGAGCTTCTCTTTTGTCCTAAGTGTGCGTTTTGTTCTTCTATTGTAGTTCTTGATAACTTACTTGCCAAGTCCGGTTCTGAGATTTGTGGGACCCAGGGCAAAACTTGCACATCGGTATAATACTGGAAACAAAAGAGGACCATTCAAGAAAGATAGTTAAATAGCCTCGAATATTCAGGTTCAATTAACACTTGTACATAGTTTTTTTCGAACCTTGGAAATGCCTTTGATCGATAAAGTCAAAAAAGAGTTGGACAGTTTCAAAATTAACAAGATTGATCAAGTCTTGTTACCAAAACAATCTTATATGAAGCAAAAATTTGCATTCCACAAGGTGATTATGTTACCTCATACTTGATAGCAATGGTCCCAATCATAATAGTTTCAAAATTTTCTTATGGAATGGGACAATATATTTCTCCAACCTTGATGCCTTCAATATTTTCAATAGAATTCAGGCAATAGCTTCTAACAACCTTCTTGGGAAAATAGACAGTGTGCTTTTTGTCATTAATATTGAATGTTACTTTTCCTTAATTGCAATTAATGACATCACCTGCAGTATTAAGAAAAGGTCTCCCAAGAATAATAGACATATTATCATCTTTAGGCATTTCAAGCACCACAAAATCAGTTAAAACCATGAAATTATGAGCAACTTGAACAGGAACATCCTCACATATACCAACAGGGACAGTAGTTGACTTATCAACCATTTGCAAAGATATATCAGTTGGTATCAACTTTTCTAGCTGGAGTCTCTTATAGAGAGAAAAAGGCATAACACTAACTCCAGCTCCCAAATCACATAAAGCAGTTCTAAAATAATTATTCTTAATGGAGCGAGGAATAGTTGGTATACCTGGATCACCAAGTTTCTTTGGAACCTTACCATTGAAGGAGTAATTAGCAAGTAGAGTAGAAGTATTCTCATTAGGAATCTTCCTTTTATTAGAGACAATATCCTTCATATACTTTGAATAAGGAGGCAACTTAATAGCATCAGTCAAAGGAATTTGCAAGAATAAATGTTTTATCCACTCACAAAACTTGTTGTAGTGTTCGTCCTCCTTTGACTTGTGTTTCTTACCTGGAAAAGGCATAAGTTTCTGCACCCAAGGTTCTCTCTCTTTACCATGTTAATTAGCAATAAAATCTTCCTTAGTGTACCTAGTGTTCTTAGTGTTTTTTCAGGTTCTTCCTCAATTTCCTCCTTATCAGGAGGCTCATTATTATTACCACTCTCAGTTTCAGCATCAGATACAGATATATTATTAGGATCTATAGCAGGTTCAAGTGATTCCTCAACTTTCTTATGTTTCTTTTTCTTCCTCTTACGAGGACTACCACTATCTTCTACTTGTTGGGAATCCTGCTCTATTCTTTTAGGGTGTCCTTCAGGATATAAAGGATCTTGAGTAGCTGCACCACTCCTAGTTCTAATTCCATAAGCATGTTTATCTCCTGAGGCATTAACTAGCATATCCTTTTGTACTTTAGCAAGTTGATCAAGTTGAGTTTGAACCATTTGAACGTGTTTACAAAGCATTTTAATATCATTGGAAGTTCTTTATACAATATCTTTCAACTCATGGATAGCTCTAGAGTTTTCCAATAAATGATTATGAACTTGTTTATTAAAATTACCTTGTTTAATAATAAAAATGTCAAGTTCCTCTAAGCATTGATCAGGAGGCTTACCATAAGGAATATCACCTTCATCAAAGTGTTGGACAGAGTGTACCTCAATAGTAGATGAGTGTGGAATTGGCTTACATAATTCTTGTATAGGAGGTAAATTCTTCACATCTTCAGCTCTAATACCTTTCTCCTTTAGACACTTCTTAGCTTTATTCATCACTTTATCATTTAATGCAATAACTCCCCTCTTCTTTGTTGTTGTGGTGGAACTGGTTCAGGAGCAACTGGTTCAGGAGTAATCAGTTCAGTTGAAGTCCAATCATCATAATTCTTGCTTATCTTGTTCATTAATTCTTCAACATCTGTAGGAGTCCTTTTCCTAAAAACACAATCAACAAAGCTATCTAGGAAGGTCCTAGAATCATCAGTTAGTCCATTATAATAAATATCAAGCAACTCATTCTTAGGTAATGGACATCCAGGATATGCATGAATCAAGGAACATAATCTTTTCCATGACTCAGGCAATTTCTCTTCTTCTTCCTGTTTAAAATCAAAAGGTCTCTGCAAAGCAGCATGTCTAGCACTGGGAGGAAAATATTTATGGAAGAAAGAAGCAATCAAGCAATCAAGACTATCAATGGAACCAGGAGGTAATCTATTAAACCAAGCCTTAGCTTCTCCTTTTAGTGAAAAGGGGAAGATCTTAGCAACAAAGTACTTGCGCATTTTAAAATCATCAAAGATCAAAGCACTCATAGTAGAAAGCTCATTCATATGAGCCACAACACTCTCATTTTCAGTACCACAAAAAGGTTCTTTCTCAACAATATCTAAATAAGCTAAACCGAGAGAGAAATCATAATCTTTATCTTTAATATCTATAGGAGAGGTGGCAAACTTAGGATCATAAGACTTCTTGGGTATAATAGTACGTCTAGCAAGGAGACTCTTCATAGCACTAGCACCATGTGTGTTTCGGCACTCATCAACAAATTCATCAGTGAGCTCTATGTAACCATCATTAATATCAAAACTCTCACTAGACTCAGGTGAGCTAACAGGTGTAACAGTGTCTTCACTAGGAGTTTTGGTATTTCCTAGACTAGCCATAATAGCATCTAGAAAAGGACCTAATGAACCACTCGCATCAAGGACAGTAGAAGTAACATCATGAGTATCAAAAGCAGTTTTAGATTCAGCAGTAGTAGTAGTGTGTGTAGCATGAGTATGTGGCGGTGGTGTGACAAGCTTACTTATAACATACGGTGAATCAAGAGCAACAGAGGTGTTTAGGACTATACCTCTTCTTGTAGTGGATGGTAAAATAGGGAACTTTCCATCACGAGACTTCCCCATGACGAAAGGAGTAGCAGTGAACAATAATAGATCCAAGTGAGCTTACAAATAAAGCTATTCTCCCCGGCAACGGCGCCAGAAAATAGTCTTGATGACCCACAAGTGTAGGGGATCACAACAGTCTTTGCGGGTAGTATTACCCAATTTATTGATTCGACAAAATGGGAGACAAAGAATACTTGCAAGCCTTAACAACTGAGTTGTCAGTTCAGCTGCACCTGGAAATAGTTCTTGCTCACAGAAGTTTATCAGTAGCAACAATTTGTAGTAGCAACAGCAAAGCAACAGCAACGGCAACAGTGAGACAATAGCAATAGTAACAGTAACGGTAATAGTGGGATTCAAGTGCAGTAGGCATAGGGATGGATGAACGGGCGTTGCATGGACGAGTCTAAACATGTAACTTCAAGAACTAGGGCATTGCAGATAAACAATAATAAGCATCCAAGTACTAAACAATCCTAGGCATGTGCTCCAAATATAGTCATATGTGCTCGCAATGAGAACTTGCACAACATCTTCTGTCCAGCCAGCCCGTGGCAGCGGGGCCTCTAGGGAACTACTGGCTATTAAGGTGCTCCTTTTAATAGAGCACCGGAGCAAAGCATTAACACTCCGTGAACACATGTGATCCTCACACCACAGCCATCCCCTCCGGTTGTCCCAATTATTTTCACTTTGGGGCCTTTGAATCCGGACAATGATATGTGTACACAACTTGCAGATAAGATCATAAACAATACTATCATAATGATTCAATAATAAGTTCAGAACCGAGATCATGGCACTCGGGCCCTAGTGACAAGCATTAAGCACAACAAGTTGCAAAAGTCAAATAGAACTAATAGAGATACTAGGCACCATGCCCTAACAGATCTTATTCGATTACATGATATAACTCATCCAATCCCTACCATCCCCAAGCCTACAGCGGGGGATTACTTACTCATGGATGAGGGAAATATTGGTGGTTGATGGAGATGTGTTGGTGATGACGATGGCGATGATCCTCTACAAATTCCCCGTCCCGGCAGGGTGCCAGAATGGAGTTTTTGAATCCGAATCTTAGTTTCTTATGGCGGCGGCGGAGCGGAACTCTTTTTGGAAAACTATCAAACCCCCCTATGTTTTTATGTCAGAAGGCAACTTATAGACGCGGAGGGAGGCAAGATGCTGCCTGGGGTGGCCAAACCTCCCCCAGGCGTGGGGTTAGTGGGCCCGCGCCTAGGGTGGGTCTGCCCCCCTAGGCCTCCCCTCAGTCTTCCCTTCTGGCTCCGTAGATCTTCTGGTGAAATATAATTTTTGGCATATTTTCCGGGATTTTTCCTAATAGTTCACTTTCTGCACAAAAACAAGACACCAAGGTAATTCTGCTGAAAACAACGTCAGTCCGTGTTAGTTGTATCCAAATCACACAAGTATAGAGGAAAAACAATAGCAAAGTGTTCGAGAAAGTAGATACATTTTGGACGTATCAGAGTCTTTCACTTCCTTTCTCTTTACTTTGTTTTTAGTTTGCTTTGTTTCTTTTGCTTGGTTTTGTTTGCCTCTTTTAAAAAAAAACCAAAAAAATTAGTCTAGCTTGGTCTGCTTGCCTTATTCAAAAACACAAAAAAAATACTTCCTACTCTAGTTGTTGGTTTGTTGCCTTGCTTAATCATGCTTTCTATGAATGGATGGTTTCTTTGAAACTAGTTCTTATTGGCAAGGTGGGTTCACGGAAGAACAAAAGTATTATTATAAGGAACACCATTTGTCACAAAAAGGGAAACACTTATGGAAACAAATTGATAAGTTGAATACTATTGCTAGAGACGTGGCTCTACTTATAATGTTACTTATTGCTTTGATAAGTCTTGTTGCTGTAGGAGGTATAAACACCTGTCTTTCCAATGTGAGTATACTGATAATGTTACCATATCTTCTTATGTTAAGGGAAATTATGAATTTTATGATGTGGAACAAATTGAAGAATTTATTGCTTTCAAGGGTGCATTTGAACTTGCTATTTTGCTTGAAAATACTGATGATGCACCTTATGAACATGAGGTTTATGAGATACTAAAATTCTGCTTTCATAATTACAAGGAAGCAAATGGCTATATTTTTGAATATTTTAATAGATGCTTTCCACAAATGGAAGAGACTAATGCCTTGCAGGAGCCTATGGAAAAAGAAATTGTTGAAACTGGAAGCTCATTAGATGAAAGAGAGGAGGAGAGTGATGAACAAAAGGAGGAAGAATGGATCTACCCATTCCTACCTTCTAATGAGAGTAACTCTTTACCTCTTATATTATTTGATTGCCCCCCATGCTTGCCAAAGAAGGACTGTTATGTTCCCGTGGATCCTTTTGAAATATCTACTTTGGATAGAACCTATGAAGGTTTTAATCCCACTATTTTTGAGCTTGATAGAAATTATGTGTTTGTAGATCATGAAAGCCTGCTTTATGTGATAGTTATATTGTTGAGTTTATTCATGATGCTACTGAAAGTTATTATGAGATAGGGAAACATGGTCTTATATATCTCAACAATATTAAGTTTCCCCTCTTCATGTTGAAAATCTTGAAGTTGCACTTGTTTTGTTTTCCCATTCTTGTTACTATGTGCTTCTTTGATTTATTTTCTTACAAGATTCCTATGCATAGAAAGTGGGTTAGACTTAAATGTGTTTTAAATTTGCTTATTGATGCTCTCTTTGACTTCAATTCATAATTCTTATGAGAGCATCTTCAAACTTTATGTGCCTAACTTAAATGCGTTAAAGAAAAGTACTTGTTGGGAGATAACCCAAGAGTTTCCTTGAGTCTTGGAAGTTATTACTTCTGTAATAACCTCTCCTTATCCTTTTTGTTTGCTTTTTGTGCCAAGAATGACCTCTAATGAGAGGGAAGTAAGATTTGGGGAGTTGCTGTCCCGAAACAGATTTCTGTCCTCCACCAAAAACATTCGTGAGGAGGCTCTGTAACTCGGATTGAGCTCAAAATTTACGAATAAATATCCCAGTATGTTGTCTAACTTTTGTTAGTTCAACACTTTTTAATTTGAGCAACATATGATGTTCGAAAAAATTCGTTTCTACCTGCTGGTCTGTTTTGACAAATTTCTGCCATTATTTGCATTTGCTTCTTATTGATTCCTTTTTGAGCTCTCTTCAGGTAAATTGAGTTTATATGAAGGAATTACTTCATTAGATTCTGTTTTTAGTGAAAAAACTTGCTGTTCCAAAGCTTTGCCAGTGGTCTAATATCTTTTGAATAAGCTAATGTTGCTAATGAAGATTGTGTGAAGTTTTTTATGAAGGAAAAAATTCAGGTGTAGAGAGAGAGAGAGTGATGCAATTAGATTAAGAATGGACAAAATCTCAAGCTTGGGGATGCTACCATGGTGTCACCCCAAGAAATATCCAAGAGGTACAAGCGTCAAAGCTTGGGGATGCCTTGGGCATCCCCTTCTTCATCAATAAAAAGCTTAGGTCTGTCTAAACACTTCACTTTTATTGTTTCATGCACAATTGTGTTGTTCTTGGAGCGTCTTAGTTTCGTTTGCTTTGCTTAGGTTGTTTAGTTTGCTTGAATAAAGAAGTTTGGACCCCCGTTCTCGCTGTGTTATTTTGCAAATAAGTTTGTTTGGTTTTTGGAAAGGAGTAGTAAGTTCTTGCTTGAAGTGCAAGAGGATCTTGCATTGACTGTGACTTAGACTTTAGCATGACATGCTAGGTGTTGTTTTAGCATTATGATTAGTGATTATTGCTGTAGCATGTCTTGTTCCAAATAATTGGGATTGCTTAGTGTGCCTTGAAGAAATTATACGTTGTTTTAGCATGCAAAAGCATAGTATTGTGGTATTCTCCTTTGATGTTTTGCTTGGGTTGACTTGGCACATGCTTACACCATGTTATGACTATGACTAGTAACCATTAGCCTCTATAATCATTTAGTCCTTGACTTGTAGTACCACTCTTTGTTTTGATTATTTTTCTTTGTTGCATTGCATAATTATGGCCATTATTGCTCTCTTAGTTGGTTGATACTAGTCTTTTGCTAGCCTCCACTTGTATGAGTAAGTTCTACACATGCTTCCAACTCCCAAGAAACCAAGTTATTCCAAAGTGTCCACTATAAACTCCTATGCATGGTGTGTTACACCATTCCAAGTATATTCTTGTTTTCATATATCTTCCAATTAAAAAACTATTTTGTTACGTGAAAACTTAGTGATTAAAGCCCTCACGAACTTGATGGCACACTTTATTCTTTGCCCCTAATAAACTTGAACCATTGAGGCAACTTTGTTGTATATGCTTGCACTTATAAGTTGGGATTAGCAGAACCGTGCTGTCACGGGGAACATTTTCAACATTGCACTTGTACTTTTTGTACTCCGTTGATATCATGCTCTTTTGTCTATGGATGTTACCGGTGTGAAATGAAGTGGGAACTTGTAAGTCCATGGAGTTTGTATTATGTGTTAGAGAAACGCCTAGGCCACTAGCCTAAGCCATGCCTAATCATGGTGGAAACTTGCAACATCACCATGGTGACATCTATGAAGCATTCTTCTTATAAAAAAAAGAGAGACACATTGAGAAAAGAGGAAAGAGAGAAAAAAGCACCATATTCCCATGGTACATAAGAAGAATTGCTGAGATGCTCATTGTCTGCTTGCCTTGTCATTTTGGTTATGGGAAAGCTCCTATACCATGTGCAAGGGGTACCCCGTTGGCGGTTCTCAATGATATGCAAATACTTACAGTGACAAGAACTTGCCTGGGCCCTAAGTTGAGTATCCATGAGGTGTAGCCCTCATATTCAAGGTACTTGATATTGCCAACTTATACTTTGTCAAGCATATACTCCAGCTTTGCCACTTTAACCTTAACCACTTCAAGATGCTTATGATAGGGGCAATGCGGGCTGAAAGCTAATAAGTACCATATTTTTGGGAAGCTCTTTTTGCAACTTGTAATCCCTGCTTCCTTTACAAAAGGCTTTTCCTCCATCATTATTGAGTCTCCACCTTCTACCTTCAGGCACCATTAAGAGAGCATAGTTGTCATTCTGTGTGCAGTGTTCCAAACCTTATTAATTGATGCATATTGTGTTATTACTTGTTCTTGTGCTACTTGTTTCTAGTCACCCTTGTGAATTTTGAAGGTGTCCTATGCATCTATATTGCTACTATATGAGGGACAAGTTGATTGCCACTATGCTATGTTTTCTGTATGTGAAACAAACAAATATTTTTCAATGCATGTTATTCATGATCTTTGTTTGTAGCTTGCCATGTTGCATGCATAGTTACTATGTCCTATTGTTAGAATTCCATTCTTTCATGCACATGTTTAGAGTTCTTTGATCCCAGCTTTCAATGCTTGAAAATGGTTGAATCTTTATTGTGAGGGTGCATGTCACCTCAAAAATTATTCTTTTATCACTTATCTACTCGAGGAAGAGCAGGAGTTAAGCTTGGGGATGCTGATACGTTGGAAATGTATCTATAATTTTTGATGCTCCATGCTTGTTTAGTATCTACTTTGCTTTACTTGTCCACACTTTGAGGCGCTTTTTACATGTTTTCTGGTACTAACCTATTAACAAGTTGCAATAGTGCCAGATGCCTATTTTCTGCTGTTTTTGGTTTCAGAAAAGTTAGTAAAGAAATATTCTCAGAATTGGACAGGACGAAGGACAGAGTCAATAACTTTTCGTGGGGAACAACAAGTCCAGAGGAGAGTCCGAGGGGCCGGCCAAAGGGGCCAGACACCCCTAGGCGCGGGTGGGCCCTAACCCGCGCCTGACTAGGGTTTGGCGGCCACCTCGGTCTCCCCCTTCGCCTATAAGAATCCCCTGATGCAGAAACTCTTAGAACCCGATCAATATTCCAAGAAACCGTCTGTAGCCGCCGCCACCATCGTCCCTAGATCGGGGGGATCTGAAGATCTTACTGGCACCCTGACGGAGGGGAGATCATCCCGGAGGCCTTCTCTACGGTATAATTTGTGAGTAGTTCCACCTTGGACTATGGTTGTATCTCCTCCTTTGTGCTTTCATGTATAGATCTTGTGAGCTCCGTTCATGATCAAGATCTAATCTATTTGTAATCATGCATGTTGTGTTTGCGAGGATCCAATGGATATTGAGATTATTATGTTGGTTTTATTAATGGTTCTATCTTTATGATTATATCATGTCTGTGTTGTTTGTGATCTTGCATGCTCTCCGTTGCTAGTGGTTATCTTGGCCAAGTAGTTGCTAGTGACTCCAAGAGGGAGTATTTATGCTCGATAGTGGGTTCATGCCTCTAGTTTCCAAGGGAAGTGACAATAATCTCTTTGTTTGTAGATGTGCCTTTGCTACTAGGGAGAAAACAATGGTCTCTTGTTCATGGAACATGTGGACTGTTTATCTTACACACTTTTCTTAAAGCAGTTGTGTGTTGCTTGCAACTTAATACTGGAGGGGGTTCGGATGATAACCTGAAGGTGAACTTCTAGTCATAGATGCAGTTGGATTACGGTCTATGTATATTGTTGTATTGCCCAATCAATCTCATAGGATCTTTCTGGCTAGTAATTGCATTGTTATGCCTTGCTTAGTTCCTGTCAATTGCCTCGCTGTAATTTGTTTACCCTTCATGCCATGTTGTTTATCTAAGAAGAGCACCTCTAGTGAACTATGGACCCCGGTCCAATCTTTACCATTGATACATCTTCCACTATTACTTGTTTACTTGCTGCAAACCATTACCTTCCACACCATATGTTTAATCCTTTGTTACAGCAAACCGGTGAGCTTGACAACCTCACTGATTCATTGGGACAGAGTCTTGAGTTTGTGGTGTGCAGGTCTCCACGTTGCTTCCAACACCTGTGTGACGTTTCCTTCCTCCTTCTGGTTCGATAACCTCAGTTTCTACTGAGGGAAATCTTGCTACTGTACTCTTCATACCTTGCTCTTGGGGTTTCCAACGAAGCACTCTTCCTCCCTGTTGAGTGTAGCATCAAGCTGCACCTGTCACGCCCGGGAGGATCAGCCGCCGGGTAAGCCGCGCCATGCCTGTGCGCGAGGCCCCGATGTGCGGGGAGTCGATATCCCGAGGCGCAATCGAGCCAAGGTCCTGCCGCCACCGTCCCGGCGCGGGATTTGCCCGAACGCTTCATTTGACGATGACGGGGAAGGAGGAGACGGTGGTGGGAGGCAGCAACACCGGCTTTAGGGTTTCTGCCCGCCGCCAGGGAGGCGACGCAGGGGCATGAGGAGTTTGTACTCATATATACTTTCGTTATCTTACATAGAGTTGAATTAGGTTTTTTGGTCTCCTCGTTGAAACACGCATGCATACTCCTTGTGAAAGGATCATATGGGCACCTAGAGGGGGGGGTGAATAGGTGCTACTTCAAATTTTCTTCTGTTTCAAATTAAGGTTTGACAATAAGGTAAATTCTCTAGATAATGCAACTAAGGTGAATTTACCTATATGACAAATATGCAAGAACTACCACAACACAAAGTAGGAACAAGTAAGTAAAGTGCGGTAAAGGATAGAAGTAACCAAAGTGGTGGACGCGGAGACACAAGGATTTGTTTCCCGTAGTTCCTTCCTTTTGAGGGGAAATACGTCTACGTTTGGAGAGGGGGTGGTTTCAAACCACCAACGCCACGAAAGGCCTCCCTTGTTCTCCGATGAATCTCACCCCAACGGGATCGATTCACCTTCCACTATATCGGCAACCTTCAAGGTGGAAGCTGGCACCTTTACAAGTTTGGGGCACACATCCACAACTTAATCGGAGGCTCCCAAATACAAGCAAGTTGTCAAAGCAATCAAAGACAAGCTTGTAAGAACCAAAAAAAGAACTAGGGTTTCCAAGAAAACACTAGAACAAAGGGGCCCTTAATGAAATGAGGGGGAAATGAAGATCTATATTGGTGAAGTAGTAGATCGGGGCCTCCTCCTTCGATTCCCCAAAGATCAAGGACTTTGGGTGGTGGAATGAGGAGATCTTGAAGATTTGGTGGCTCCAATGGTGGTCTTGACTTTAATGTGGCTGAGCAACTTGTCCCAAGGTAGGTGGAGGGGTATTTATACCCCTCCATGAAATATGGCCGTTGTAGCCTTTAATGCAGCGGCAGTACCGGTACTCAAGCGGTAGTACCGCTGGCAAGCGGTACTACCGGTCCAGTACCGGACCAAGTACCGGAGATGTCTTGAATGGTCGAGTAAGCACCAGTAAGGCCCGGTATTCCCTTGCGGTACTACCCCCAAGCGGTAGTACCGGTCGTATGACGTGGTAGTATCGGTACAGGCGGTAGTACCGGTCCCAAGTACCGCTTGGTACTGATCAAAACTGAGAGGGGTGGTTCTTCTTCAGAATGGCCCGGTACTGCCGAGCGGTACGACCGTGTCTAAGCGGTAGTACCGCTTGTCCCAAGCGGTACTACCGGTTGGACCGGTAGTGCCGCTCCGTGGTACCGGGTGGTACTGACTAAAATCCATCCTTATCAGTCTTGCACGGTTCCAACCGGTACTTGAACAGGTAGTATCGGTGCCAAGCGGTAGTACCGGTCGTATTTCCGGTACTACCAGTTGGCACATTGGTTCTTCGCAAAGGGAATTGTTATGCCAATATTTGTGCCACACCCTTATCAAACCTGTGATACACTTAGCACACGATTAAACCGATAAGTGTGTTGTTATCAAACATCAAAATCAGAGGGATAGAAAAATGCTCTTTCAATCTCCCCCTTTTTGGTGTTTGATGATAATACACTTTTGCAAGATGATTTTAATAGGAAACACATGGGATTTGTAAAATAGAGACGGGGCTCCCCCTAGATGTGTAGAAACAAACCTCCCCCTCTATTTTACAAACCCAACATGGGTGCACAAATATAGATACTAGCATTTGAAATCATACCTTTGCACGATAACATGTGATGAGAAATATATAGACAATAGATAACGCATATCATCACAAGATGGATCCAATGAAATAAACCACCTAGTCTCATAAGATGGATCCATGACATAACCACGAAATAACCACATAGTCTCGTACGACATAATCACATAGTCTCACACATAAATAGAGGGAAATCGAAGTTCACAAGAAATAAAAGGATCAAAGTAAGAATGAGCTTATGACTTCCCATGCAACACCCGTGCCTAAAGTGCAACTTCTCCCCCTTTGGCATCAAGACGCCAAAAAGGGACAAGTGCAAGACTACCATCCCGATAGTCAATCCTCCTCCTCCTCCCCCTCCTCCCCCTCTTCCTCAAAGTCCTCCTCGTAGGGGGGTGGTGCGCGGTGCGAGGAAGAGACATCATCGTCCCAACGGCTGTGCTGAGAGATCCACTGATCTTCTGGAGCGATGTTGGTCTCGGACCCCTCGGAGATGGCCAAACCCTGGGCAGCCATCATGTCTTTCTGCCGAGCACTGGCTTTCTTAGCATACACATGTGCCTCATACATGCGCTTCTGGTTGTCAATCTGGAAGCAGAAGATCTTCTTGAGCTTGGCCTCCATCCTTTTGGCCCAACTGGGCTTAGCATTCTTGCCACGGGAGACAACATAGTCAGTGTCTCGACCACTGTCAGCATCCTCAGAGTCATCCTCTTGCTCCCCACCCGTCACAACACGGGGTTTAGCATGTGTCTTGATCTTGAGTGCCTTGGGCCTGTGCACAATGAGAGGGCGAGTGGAGAGTGTTCTAGCAATGGGAGGGCACTTTGACACAATGAGGGCCATAATATACGGAGCAAATGGTGGAACCCTCCGAGTGTATGCAGCAACAACCATCTCATTCCATATGAAGTCAGATACATCAAGAGGAGTGCCTGAGTCGCGGTTGAGGAAGGTGTTGAACAACAAGTCAACAGAGAACCCATGAATCTCATCCTTGTTTCCCGCACGAGGAGCAACAGTGTCACGGAAAATGCGATGGAGAATGTCATACGTGGGAAGAAGATCCTTGATCTTGCCAGCAACTCCGCGGCCCTGGATATACAGAGGTGTAAGGACATCCTTCTTGGAGGGGTGCTCCCGTGTGTGATAGCGAAAACCACAAGGAATGTCCTGGCCGCGTTCTTCATGCCCCAATATTGCAGCAAACTCCGCAAGTGTGGCCTCCTTGATTACACCTTGAGTCATCCAGGTAATCTTCCGAGTACGGCCAGTGTGGAAATGTGCAGTGGCATAAAACTGTGCAATGAGGAGTGGCTCATAGTCATACTCGAACTCCATAATGGGGAACATGCCGAGGTGAGAGCAGATTTCCTTAGCTTCAGCAAAGTAGTTAAGATTCTTGTTAATGTGCTCCATGTCAATACACTGCTGAGGCACCACCATCTGGATATTGGTCAAAAGAACCTCATGATAAACACGCTCCTGGAAATCATTGAAGAAAAGACTGTCTGTTCTGTCCTTGTCCCGGTTGCGGGAGTATGCATTATCAATCCTGAGAGCCCTAAACTCCGATTCTGAGATGTCAGACAGTTTCTTTGGCCCTGATGGCCCTGAGCTGAGACTCTTGGTACACCCTGAGGAAGGGGGCGAGAGGGAGGAGCGCTGCCACGCCCAGCAGAGCGCTTGGTAACCCCCTCACGACCCCCATGGCCACCTCGAGTGGCAGGCAACTTGGAACGGTGTCTTGGCTGTGGCATAACCTCTTCCTCAGACTCCGTATCTTCCTCAACAATCTCACGACTAGTCTTGGAACGCTTGCGCGCACCCTGAGAACCACCTGCATCTGTGAAAGCATGAGGGAGGATAGCAAGGGGGTAAGGGCACAAGAATCACAAACATCAAACGAGAGAACGGAATATTGACAGAAAAATGCGGCTAGTTGGGGCCGGTACTACCGTACCTGACAACTGGTAGTACCGCTTGCAAGCGGTAGTACTGAAAAAAGTTCTGGTACTACCGGTTGAGCGGCACGGGTTCGTCAGATCTGGTAGAAACGGACCAAAATGACGACAATAAACTGTAAATAGACGATTCTACTCGGTAACAAGGGAAGCATATGGCAGTACAACCTTACAACATGTCAATTTCTCCACAAATCCAAGCCAAAACCTAGATCCAATGAGGAAATTAAACGGGGAGAGAAAGGGCGGTTGTACCGGGATCCATGGCGGTGGAAAGAAGTGGGAGCCCGCCAAGAGGCCGAATCCAAGGGGAATCCGAGGAGAGGAGGGCGCGACAGGGCTCCGGCGGCGACGTGGGTATGAGTGGAGGGCGTGGGGAAGAATGAGGCACTGAGGGGTGCCTTCCCACACGCGTCCAATATATACCAGAAAAACGCCGACCGGTAGTACCGGTTGCTGAAGCGGTAGTACCGGTTCCCCAACCGGTAGTACCGGTGACCGGTAGTACCGGACATGTGGGTGGTAGTACCGTTCCTGGAGCAGTTTCCAGGAAACGACCTGGGAACTACCCAGGTCCGGTAGTACCGCTCGTACATCCGGTAGTACCGGTCCCATGTGATTCCAAAGCCAGGAAACAAAGGTGATTCTTGTGCGGATAGAGAGAGGGTTTTTGTGAGGGAGTAAGGAGGCTTGGGTTGAGACAAGTGTGCTGGGAAGAACATGCACTCTAAAAATTGAGAAAAAGACGTTAAAAATCAAAGTAGAGTGCATGAGACTAAGAACGGTGAAGACAATTCAAAAGATGACAACCATGAGGAAAAAACAAATCAAAAATGACAAACACGAGTACGCACATCAACCTCTCGATTGAGAGGGGGCGGTGGCCTAGGCCACCATATTTGAGTATACTCGGCTTGGCACCACGAAGATATATCTTGGGTCCATTATTGAAACTCATCATTAAGCTCACATATCACAAAATGATATTAAGAGGAATGATTTTGTTTACTTTGCGCATAATGGGGGGAGGGATGGTCCAATCAATTAGGACCGCACTCCCCCTATGTCCATGCCTACACCTAAACCAAATATGGGTCGAGTATTAGGTGAGAGTGCAAGATAATCAAGTCAAGCTCCTTGAATCTACGATATTTAGTTCATTCCTCAAGTAGCAAAACCTTGCTTCATCAAGTGGCTTCGTGAAGATATCAGCAAGTTGATCTTTGGTTGAAACATAGGATAGATCAATATCACCTCGAGCAACATGATCTTTAATGAAGTGATGACGAATCTCAATATGCTTTGTCCTTGTGTGATCCACCAGGTTGTATGCAATTTTGATGGCACTTTCATTGTCACATAGAAGAGGCACTTTGTCACAATGGACACCGTATTCCTTTAAAGTTTGCCTCATCCATAGCAATTGAGTGCAAGCACTAGCGGTAGCAACATACTCGGTTTCGGCGGTGGAGAGAGATATACAATTTTGCTTATTAGAAGACCAACATACCAAGGACCTACCAAGGAATTGGCAAGCCCCGGATGTTGATTTTCTATCATCCTTGTCCCCTGCCCAATCCGAATCCGTGTATCCACAAAGAGCAAATATTGAGCCTCGAGGATACCAAAGACCATAAAATAGGGTATGAACTAAATATCGAAAGATTCTCTTGACCGCCATTAAATGGCTTTCCTTAGGAGCCGCTTGATATCTTGCACACACACCTACACTCAACACAATATCGGGTCTAGATGCACAAAGGTAAAGCAAAGAACCAATCAAGGACCGGTATACCTTTTGATCCACATCTTTACCATTTGGATTTTGTTCTAGATGAGTCTTTGTAGCCATGGGAGTAGGAGCTCCATTTAAATCTTGCATTTTGAATCTCTTGAGCATATCTTGAGTATACTTGGCTTGATTGAAGAATGTCCCTCCTCTAACTTGCTTGATCTCAAAGCCAAGAAATACTCTCAACTCTCCCATCCAAGACATCCAGAACCTACTAGTCATAAGCTTTGAGAATTCATCATTAAAAGCTTTGTTAGATGAGCCAAAGATAATATCATCAACATATATTTGGCATACAAAAAGCTCCCCATTGACCCTCTTAGTAAAAAGAGTGGGATCGATTTTCCCAACCTCAAAGCCACGGTCAAACAATAACTCTCTAAGGTGCTCATACCACGTGCGTGGGGCTTGCTTGAGCCCATAGAGCGCCTTATCAAGTTTGTAGACATGGTTTGGAAAGTTGGGGTCCTCAAATCCCGGGGGTTGCTTAACATATACCAATTCATTTAAAGGACCATAAAGAAATGCACTTTCTACATCCATTTGTTGCAACTTAAAGTTATGATGTGCCGCATAAGCAAGAAGGATACGGATGGACTCAAGGCAAGCCACGGGTGCATAAGTCTCTCCATAAGCAATTCCTTCAATTTGAGAATACCCTTGTGCAACCAATCTAGCCTTGTTCCTTACTATAGTTCCATGCTCATCTTGCTTCTTCTTGAATATCCACTTTGTTCCAATAACATTGCGGCAATCCTTTGGGTTCTCAACTAACTTCCATACTTTGTTTCTCTCAAAGTTGTTGAGCTCTTTGTGCATAGCTTCTAACCAATCCGAATCTTCAAGAGCTTCCCACACTTTCTTTGGTTCAATCATGGAGATGTGTGCTTGGTGTTCACTGAACCTCTTCAATTGTGCTCTTGTGGAGATACCTTTCCTTAGATCACCAACTACATTTTGGAGGGAGTGGTCTCTTAACTCCAACATTCTTTCCTTCCTAGCTTCACGACGAGCGTGGATCTCCATATTGTTTCTTGGAGGACCCTCTTCATCATTTTGATCCTCGTCTTGACCATCATGTTGACCTTGATCATCATTAGAATCATCCTCTACATTGGGAGGCAAGGATTGACCTTGGTCTTGATCAAGTGCTCTTCTAACGTCAATTTGAGCTTGTCTCAAAACATTTTGTACGGATCTTCCTTGACAAATTGACTTGGCACCACTTGACAACCCGTCGAACGGACCAAGCACCCCTTAACTAGAGTTGTCACTTTGATCAACATGTTGAGGGTCCACATCTTGTCTTTGGCTTGAGTAATTGTCCTCCTCGGTGGATGGAGCTTGTTGATGTTGTGAAGATGAGGGCTCGACTTGAGTAGAGCATAGTTCTTCTCGATCCGCCATAATGGGTTCCTCAACGGGGCGGATATATCCCACACCCATTCTTCCTATGGCATCCTGAAGCATTTCATCATCTGCATCACAAGCATCAACACGCCCCCTTTGGGGACCATCATATTCTTCGAAGGTCACACTACAAGATTCTATGAAGGCTCCGGAGAGCTTATCATAGATTCTATAAGTGTGATATTCGAGACCATAGCCAACAAAAATACCCTCTAATGCTTTAGACTCGAATTTGGACAAACGAACACCTTTTATGAGATAGAAACACTTACAACCGAACACCCGGAAGTAAGATACGTTGGGCTTGTTACCGGTAAGTATTTCATATGGAGTCTTGTTGATTTCTTTGCGGAGGTAGAGCCGGTTTGAAGCATGGCAAGCGGTGGAGATGGCTTCGGCCCAAAAGTTGTATGGATATTTAAACTCCGCCAACATGGTCCTAGACATCTCAATAAGAGTCTGGTTCTTCCTTTCGGCCACACCATTTTGTTGAGGGGTGTATGCAGCGGAATATTGATGTTTAATCCCCTCATCACTAAGGAAATCATTCAAGGTGTAGTTCTTGAACTCGGTGCCATTGTAACTTCTTATAATCAACACGGGAACATTGTATTGTCGTTGAACCAAGTTGATGAAGTCGATAAAAGTCTTTTGAGTCTCACTCTTCAACTTGAAGAAATAAACCCAAGAGTATCTTGAAAAGTCGTCAACAATCACCAAACAATATTTCTTCCCACCAAGACTTGCATGAGATGGAGGACCAAATAGGTCCACATGGAGGAGTTCCAAGATCTTGGTAGACTTGATTTGGTTCTTAGGCTTGTGAGGAGCGTCATGCATCTTCCCTAGAACACATGCCCTGCAAACACGATCTTTGGCAAAAGAAACATTTTCTTTTAGTCCCACAATATGTCCCTCTTTATGGAGACTTTGCAAAGTTCTCATATTGACATGGGATAGTCGGCGATTCCATATCCAACCCACATCGGCCTTTCCGAATAAGCACATCGGACCTGTAGTGGTTTGCTCCGAAAAGTCCACCACATACAAATCATGTTTGACGTACCCAACGAAAGAGACCTTGAGAGACTTGCTCCACAAGAGGACCACAATATCAACATCAATAAAGACGGCAAAGCCCATCTTTCCAAGAGCAAGGACTGAAAGTAAGTTGTATCCAAGGGTCTCAACAAGCATGACGTTCACGAGTGTAATGTCGTGAGCAACCACAACCTTTCCGAAACCCATTACCTTAGACTTTGATTTGTCGGCATATGTCACGGTGATTTGATCATCATTTGGCTTTAAATCCTTGACAATAGACGAGCTTCCAGTCATATGACTTGTGCAACCACTATCAAGCACCCACTTTGACCCTCCGGAAGCATAAGTCTACAAAAGATCAAGCTAATTTTTTAGGTACCCATTTTTCAATGGGTCCTCTTTTGTTAGAAACAAGGGTCTTGGGAACCCAAATAGACCAAGCAATATAACCATCATAAGGGCCAACATATTGAGCATACACATCACCATAATAATCACGCATTAGAACACAGTGAGGGTTAGCACTTCCCGCAAAGTCATCATGAGACATATTTTTACCACTTGTGGTCTTACTCTCCACAATGGTCTTGTTGGTCTCTTGTGCGGGCTTGGCCTTCTTCTTCTTATTGTTCTTCTTCTTGGTTTTGGAAACAAAACCAATGCCCCCTTTATCACCACTACGCCTTTGCTTTCTCAAAAGATCATCAATGGACTTGTTGCCTTGTGGAAATGTGGCCTTAGCAAGCTCCCCCTTCAACCTAGCATTCTCTTCAAGAATAGTTGTGCTACTAGATGGAATGAAGTTACTAGGTAAAGGAATATTGGCCAATTGAGTTTGAAGAGTTTCATGGGACTTTGTGAGTGACAAGAGTTCACTCTCCAAGGCCTTGTTAAGCAAACTAAAGTCCTCGGCAAGTTTTTCATGAACCACACCAAACTCAATCTTGTCCTTTTTAGCCCTTTTGTATTTAGCAATAGCATGATCACGCTCTTTGATGAGTTTGTTAACAATAATGTCATTGGCCTCATCAAGCCCTTCAAGTTTTAATTCAAGTGACAACCTAGTTTCTTGTTCTTCTTCTAGAGCATTGTTTAAAGCCTCTAGCTCAATCATATGTTCATGCCCAAGTTTACATCTTACATCTAGAAGCTCTTGAGTATGTGAGAGTTCATCTAAGATGTTCCCAAAATGTAGCTTAGCATCACCTTCTAGGTTAGTCATAAACTCATCAAAGGCAATTAATTCCTTTTTAACATCAAGAGACATCTCATCATCAATTTCATCATTATCTAAGTGAGTAGAGCGGGATGATGAGGATACCTCCGTTCCTCTTGCCATAAGGAAAGTGACGTTCTTGGTGGAAGAGTTCTCATTTGGAGAATCGAAGAGTGAGAATGTTGGAGTAGAAGTGGTGGCTAACGCAGCCACACCATTAGAAGTTTCCTCTTCCTCATCTTCATCATCTTCATTGTCGGAGGAGTATTCTTCATGAGTGATTAAGACAATTTCTCCCGACTTCTTGTTGATGGGATTCTTCTTGATGAAAGGTTTCTTGTAAGGTGCCTTGAGAGTCTTCTTCAACACAAGTTTACCACCATGTTCTTCTCTCTTTTCATAGGGGCAACTTGCCACAAAGTGATAGCGGTCACCACAGTTGAAGCAAGTTCTCAACCTAGTGGTATTCTCTCTTTTACCATTTGGGTTGCTTCTCCGTTGCATTTCCATCTTGGCCTTGGCGGGGTTCTTCCAAAAGTTCTTTGCATAGAAAGTCATATATTGACCATGAGCAATCTTGACTTCATCGGGATGGTCCATGGAGAGTCCGTCATCACTATCATCTTCATCCCCATGATCCACAACTTTGGCCTTCAAAGCAACATTGACAACATTGCTCATACCAAGGGCACGAGCACGTGCGTATTTGGCATTCTTGGCGGCAACCTTGAAAGCGGCCATTTCTTGCATAACTTCATTGGAGGTCATGAGATGGTAGTTGTGTCTACCTTGCAAGCTCTTCAAGTCCGTGGGCTCAAAGGGCATGAGTGCGCTCACATATTTCCTTTTTATCCATGCATCATCCACATGTGAGGCACCCACATTTCTAAAAGCGGTGGCGGTGGTTTTGAGCCTTC
Organism: Avena sativa; assembly: GCA_916181665.1. NCBI lineage: Eukaryota > Viridiplantae > Streptophyta > Magnoliopsida > Poales > Poaceae > Avena > Avena sativa. The sequence goes on along the minus strand of OV702284.1, from coordinate 54,531,673 downwards.
GGTACATGTCTTCGTGATCTTCACCTTCTTTCATGTAGAAGCCTTCGGCTTCATTGCTTAGAGCATCATATCAGTTCCTCCTCATACTCTCATTTCCAACAAACAATACGGTGAGGGCATCCCAAGCTTCGTTGGCAATGCTCAAGTGCTCAATGTGTGGATAATCCTTTGTCCCCAATCCTTGTTGAATCATATGCAAAGCAGTGGCATTGAGTTGACTATTGACAACCTCTCTTATTGTCATGTTGTTTGGATCCCCAATAAAGAGTCCATGCTCGATGATGTTCCATAGTTCAATGCAAGAGCTGCGCACATGAGTTCTCATTAGTGATTGCCATTGAGCAAAAGTAGCCGACTCTTCAAGCTTAGGTGGGTCACCCCTATTGTACACATGAGGGTGAGGGATGGGAGGATCGGGAGAGTACCAAGAATCACGGTGCTCACCCTTCCCCCCATCAAGTTGTGTGGAGGAATTAGCATGGTCTTATTTACCCCCCACCATCATACCCTCGGGGGATACCGACGTATTCCCTTTAGGTAGAATGGATGGTTGATCCTCTTGAGGAGATGGGGGTGATGAGCCATCTTTGTCTTTAAGAAGTTGCTCAAGCATCTTCTTGACTTCGTTGACCAAGGAAGAGCTCAATATTGTTTCCAAGTTTTTGAGATCTTCCATGGTCACCGGTGTTGGCTCACTACCACCATCCCCTTCGTCGCTACCCATATTCTCTTAGGCGGTAAAGCCCAAATAAAGAGCCGAGGCTCTGATACCAATTGAAAGGATCGTATGGGCACCTAGAGGGGGGGGGGTGAATAGGTGCTACTTCAAATTTTCTTCTGTTTCAAATTAAGGTTTGACAATAAGGTAAATTCTCTAGATAATGAAACTAAGGTGAATTTACCTATATGACAAATATGCAAGAACTACCACAACACAAAGTAGGAACAAGTAAGTAAAGTGCGGTAAAGGATAGAAGTAACCAAAGGGGTGGACACGAAGACACAAGGATTTGTTTCCCGTAGTTCCTTCCTTTTGAGGGGAAGTACGTCTACGTTTGGAGAGGGGGTGGTTTCAAACCACCAATGCCACGAAAGGCCTCCCTTGTTCTCCGATGAATCTCACCCCAATAGGATCGATTCACCTTCCACTATATCGGCAACCTTCAAGGTGTAAGCCGACACCTTCACAAGTTTGGGGCACACATCCACAACTTAATCGGAGGCTCCCAAATACAAGCAAGCTGTCAAAGCAATCAAAGACAAGCTTGTAAGAACCAAAACAAGAACTAGGGTTTCCAAGAAAACACTAGAACAAAGGGGCCCTCAATGAAATGAGGGGGAAATGAAGATCTCTTTTGGTGAAGTAGTAGATCGGGGCCTCCTCCTTCGATTCCCCAAAGATCAAGGACTTTGGGTGGTGGAATGAGGAGATCTTGAAGATTTGGTGGCTCCAATGGTGGTCTTGACTTTAATGTGGCTGAGCAACTTGTCCCAAGGTAGGTGGAGGCAAGCGGTAGTACCGCTGGCAAGCGGTACTACCGGTCCTGTTGCAGCCCAACACATGGCATTCACCATTGGTCCACACCATGCTACATCAACCACACCCTCAAAGGTGAACTCATTCCATACCCCACCCTCCTTTGGCCATCATGTGAATGGAATCCTACTTGAGACACGTGCCAATGCTATGACCAGGACCATGACCATGACACCAAGAGGAGATGACAAGAGGACCCCAGTGATCAAGACCCCCAAGCAAGAGGCCTGGAAGAGAAGACGCAAGAAGCTGCTGAAGCTTGACCGGAGTCTCCGGTCCAGACCGGAGTCTCCGGTCTACCACACCGGAGTCTCCGGTCCATCTCCGGTCCGACCCCCAAACCAGCGCCCAGGACAATCAGAAGGCCCCTCCGGAGACGACACCGGAGACTGACCGGAGTCTCCGGTCCAGACCGGAGTCTCCGGCCAGCACACCGGAGTCTCCGGACCAAGCGTACCGGGCCTGCGTGCCTCGGGTTGGGCCTGGCCCATGTAACGCCCAGAACTTCCTATTTATGCCTGTTTTACCCCTAGCTCGTGGCTGGCCTATATATAAGCCCCCATCCCCTCCTTGAAACCCTAGAGTTGATGATGAATGAAGGCTTGTGCCTAACCCTAGATGGGAACCCCTCTCTATAGTTAATCTATGAGTTGTACAAGGCCTTGGAGTTCGGTTGTTCGTCTCCAAGTCGTCAAGACCCTCCTCAAGTGTTTGGTCTCTCCTCATCAAGGATTCTAGTAGTGCTAGGTCTCTCCCCTTGGGATTCTACTTGGTTGCTACTCTCTCCTTTGATTTGGATTCTATCATCCGCTTGCCGATCTCTCCTTTGGTGATTCTACCTAACGGTCTCTCGCCGAGGATTCTATTGGATTGGTTGTTCGAGCCAACGGGAGCAAATCGAATCGGGTTGTGTTTGCGTGTGTTTGTATCTTTACCTTGCATTTGTGTTGCGTTCATCGTGTTCATCGGGTATCCCCTCACTCCCCGCATCAAATCCGTGAAGATCGGGCCACCCTAGGGTCAATCCCACAAGGGATCCCATATCAGGTCCAGTACCGGACCAAGTACCGGAGATGTCTTGAATGGCCGAGTAAGCACCAGTAAGGCCCGGTATTCCCTTGCGGTACTACCCCCAAGCGGTAGTACCGGTCGTATGATGCTGTACTACCGGTACGGGCGGTAGTACCGGTCCCAAGTACCGCTTGGTACTGATCAAAACTGAGAGGGGTGGTTCTTCTTCAGAACGGCCCGGTACTGCCGAGCGGTACGACCGTGTCTAAGCGGTCCAAGCGGTACTACCGGTTGGACCGGTAGTGCCGCTCCGTGGTACCGGGTGGTACTGACTAAAATCCATCCTTATCAGTCTTGCACGGTTCCAATCGGTACTTGAACCGGTAGTACCGGTGCCAAGCGGTAGTACCGGTCGTATTTCCGGTACTACCGGTTGGCACATTGGTTTTTCGCAAAGGGAATTGTTATGCCAATATTTGTGCCACACCCTTATCAAACCTGTGATACACTTAGCACACGATTAAACTGATAAGTGTGTTGTTATCAAACATCAAAATCAGAGGGATAGAAAAATGCTCTTTCACCTTGCTTCTGAGTACATTGACCTGAAACTCGAGTATGGTTCATATGTCTAATAGAATTTTCTAAATAGAATATATTGAATATAACAATAGAAATTTTACGTGTATTTTGTCATGGTAGTGGCATGATGGGCTAGCTAGGAACCAATATAGCTGAATTATATTGTGCGATAATTGTCAATCTATTCATTAGCTAGGTTATAGTTTAGGAATAACAATATCTAGTTATTTACATCTTCGATTTTGTCTTTACTATATAATAAAATTATGTCCTCGTAAATATCGTAAAAGTTGACCGTGGCTTAGTGGCAATCTATTGACTACTATAAGATCCTTAGTTCGAATACCTACCCTGCGTACATTATTTTAATTCTTATTCTAGTCACTGACAGGTTAGACCCACTAGGGAGGCAGCGTACAGGCCACCTATGTCTTAGAAAAATATACGTATGTCTTTTTTGTAAGACTAGGAAACGTGCCCGTGCGTTGCAACGGGAGATAATAATATGTCCTATAGATACCTCAACCACTCGAAGCAATCATATGTTGAGCACTTTTTGTCTCATTCGGATACTTTTCGATGAGTTGCTACTTGGATACACAACAAACCAATGCCAAATAGTCACTATTTTTCTATATAACATGCGTGTTTGGCAAACTGGAAACTCACTTAGTCCTGAAATTATAGTGTTAGAACTCACAAATATTCCATATCAATGATGCATCATGAATTTCTGCCATAATGGCTCATGTACTCCTCAAAACTTGCATTGTATCATCCTAACAACAAAAATTCTTCTCGGCCAAAATTTTCTACGACACAACAATAAGCTCGAGATGTAATTTTCTGCAAGTCATCTCAAATGAACTACAATCTGCTATTACCTTAGAAAATATTAATCGAAATAGGTCTAATTTTTTAGGTCTAATTTGTTCCAAACATGCAATACACTTATCAGACCAGGTTGGAATTCAACATGATTACGTATCTCCATGTAGTAGGATCCTCTCTATTAATTTTTGAAAGGGGAGATATTATATTAATTTGTAACACGGTTCTTACAATCCATTACATATTGCTCCAACACTTATGTCGGGACGTCATGAAAAAAACAGAGATTCTCCTACTAAAGTTTGCAACTTGGTGAGATACCACACACAGGATCTACTAAATTCTATTAAAGAAACACTAAGACATGGTAGGACACTATTCAGACAAATGGAGAGTTGTCTTGATGATGAGAGGGCTATCCGATTCCACCAGTGCCAGCAAGGACTCACTTTGAGACAGTAGGCGCAGACCAAATTCAACCGCCAACGCTTGAATTGTATAAATGTCAGGGCAATTGAGAATGTGTTTCCAAGCCAAAAAAGACCACCGTGCTATTTTTGCTTCTGTTACTCCGAGGCCAAGTTCTCCAGAGAAAGTTTCAACACTTGATCAGAGTTAAAAGAACCGAGACCAAATTTTGAGCATGAGAAAGAAAGATGAAACACGACTAAGGCTTCAACGCTTACATCTCACCCCGTTGCTCCTCTGGTAACGATGTTATGCACCTTTGTCGCCCCGTACAATCTCAAGGCGGAATGAACTGCGCCATGGCTGATTGGTGGAGCAGTCGGATGTTCTATGGCCGCTACAAGCTGGTGCCGTGGTCGATCGATCCCTGTGGCGCTTTCTCCTTTCGTGGCATATTCATTCCAAAACAACACTAATAAGACGTGATATTCAATATGTAATTGTTTTGAGCTAAGTAAGAACTACAGAGTATATGTATCTCTAGACGGAGTTTGATGTTAACATATAAAACTTCACCTTGAGATATCGTTGGACTGAACTATTTTCCCAAGCTTCAGCTTTAGCAATATCAACCTTCTTTATATCACTGAATTTTGTGATCGAACCTCCTCATGCAATCCAATGCCTATTTATTTATTATCCATAGTCAATATAACTTACTGCTGAAACAGATTAATGATCAGGAAATAACCGTTCTACATTTGAGTTAGAAGCCTTTACCAATTGATCATTCTTCAATCAGAACATGTTGAATGTCAATATAAAAATGTGAGAGAAGAAAGTTAAAAACAAAAGTAAGGGTACCATTACAGAACTCAAAGTAAATAGGAAGAGTAAAATTATAGGATTATTTTTAGTTCATGAATGAAAGATTGTTAGTAAGGGTACCATTACAAAACTCAAAGTAAATAGGAAGAGTAAAATTATAGGATTATTTTTAGTTCATGAATGAAAGATTCTTCTCCTTGCCTGGACACAAGATAGGACAACATTAAGAGATCAAAACAATTGGTCATAATTTTAGTTAACTGAAGTAGATCAACCGAATTTTGAGCCATCTAGAAAATTGCATCAATGGCACTGTGAATTATATTCCTAAAACCATCATGCGGTGACACCACAAGGAACACCTCACATGGACGGACCTTACCATGAAAGCCAGACACTGTTCCCGATCCTTGGCCAGCTCCAGCAGCCGCTTGTACATGAGTATGTCCTCTACCCCCTCCATGTTCACATCCACCAAGGTCACTGCATACCAAAAAATAAGAAAATGAGCGCATTGGCGTGATGGTCGTAGCCTGTAGAGATCGTCACCGGACCATGGGGACTGCTCCTCGAGGACCCGGCCTTGTGGAGGCGACAAAACATTGGTGTTACACCTCCAGTTCATGGTGCTACGGTTTAGTATCATTGTATAAATCATGACTGAAAAATAGAAGTCACAGAACTATCATCTGCTAAATTAGTGTATGAAATATCTGATACAGAAAAGGAGATAAATATCCATTAGACAGAGTTTGCAGCAGAATGGATCACATGTCATATTCTGGCCAATTTACTATATGAAATCGGCATAGAAAAGAAATAGAAATTTTGTTACAGGTATTTAGAGACATACTTAAATACTATTCATTTTAGCAAGCAAAAAGAGGCAAAACGATCGATACCTATTTTCTGTAGGTAGAATGAGCTAAACTTGATGCCCTCTACATATAACAATTACGGGACTTGCAACAAAAATGGCGGGATAGTCAGTTATGGGACTTACAACAAAAATGGCATGATAGTCATAATTGAAAAGATATTTATGTTGTCCAACGTTTCCTGTAACAATAAAAAATAATACAAGAGGTGAACTTGTTCAGTTGGCAAAAACACACATATAAGGTTCAGGACTGAAGCAACTTTCATGGAATAGTGTAAGTAGGTGAAATTGCTCAGTTAGCATATGTTAGCGAGCAGCTCGTTTTACTCCTTGCAACTCTTTCTGCACAGAGCAATTTGCGGGCACACAAAATGTTGCTTACCATACTGAATAATATCAAGGTACTATTCAATCATTTGCCTACCACACTACCAGTTTTCTTCAACCTCAGTATCAACTACTTGGGAGTACATCCCGACACATGCGGGGATGCTACAAGCCGATGAGAACACAAGTAACAAAAAAACAGCCAGATCAGTTTTACCTTTTGAAGGAGGTGTCGAGGGACTTGAAGAGCATTCAGGCGAGTGCATAGGTAATGCCAAAAGGCGTGTCACATAGGTCCCCCGCCGTCATCCTCCATCCCATGCCCAGCTCCTCAAACGCCTCCGCCATCGGCGCGTCTCTATCCCCTTTCATGTCGGACATCGTCTTGTCCTGCGCTCCTGTTCCTGATGAAGACAAGACACACATCGGCTCATCCTGCGCTGCCGTTGCTGAGGAAGACAAGCCCATTTGTTGAAGAAAGAATTAATACTTATGCTGACAATTAAATCGAATCGGACATAACTTCAGATATTCTACATTCCAATTCGCCTACCAGATTTTATGTGTGATCTAAGCTAGGCTAACACTTTCATCAAAATTCAGTGAACCATTTTTTTCTTTTTCGAGAATATATGAACCAAAATTAGAACATACGAGCACATGTATAAATCAACAGCTGAAACAACTTTGTGGTTTCAATTTTCGAAACTGAGAACGTACTGTGTGCATAAAGAACTGTGAGGAGGATGAGTCATGGCGGTAAGAGAGTGAAAAAAAAGAGTGGTTCATGGTGACCCTGAACATTGAGCGATGATAAAAAAACACTTGACCCGATTTGGTCACATAATAAAGAAGAACACAGTGTTTTGATCTGCAACATAATTAAATCCTTACATATCCATGGAAGATTGAAGAACGATACATACATGTTTTGATCTGCAACAGAAAAATATTCATAGCAGATCAGGCTAACAACTAATCTAACTACTAATCTAAAATTCATACAATATCCAACATCCATATATGAAAGGAAGTCAGGAACAAAAATACATAGATCGAAACCGGACCCTGGACCTGGCTAGGCGCAGGCGGCCGGGAGCTGCTCGACGTGGGTCATATGCTGCTTTGGGTCGTGTAGGGCCTCGAGGCGGTAGGCGACGTAGTAGAGGCTGATCGGGTGGGCTGCTCCAGTTGTGTTGACGGGATCGTGATGGCCCCGAGTCCGGCTCCTATTGCTGTGCTACTCAACCACCACGAGATGGCACAAACCTCCGCAACGGGCGGGCACTGGAGGAAGAGGTGGGATATCGAGCCGACCGTGGTTGAGGAGGGAGACGACGAAGCGGAGATGAGAAGAGAGAGTCCAATCTCGACTGGATCTGGATCGGGAGGAGGGCATGCGAATGCACCGCTTTTCTCCTAACCGGTTTATTTGTACGGCCTGGAGTGTTAAAAAAACGGTGGAGGTGGAGCGATGGACGAAAAAAGGCCGACGGAGTGCTGGTTGTTGGCAGAAAACGGAACGCGAGATCTTTTTTAAGTAGTAGAGATTTACGGTGTCACATGTCAGTCCCAGAATGATTGTGGACCCGTTTGCTCCCTCAGTACAACTTTATGTAGTTTGCAAGCTGTAAAACTAATTTACACGTTATAAGCAAGTTGTGAGACTAATGGTGTTTATACCTCTTCTAACAAAGTTCCAGTAGCTTTTTCATTTTAGTGAAAAGGGATCCAATATCTTTATTTTTTTTAGAGAGCGAAGGAGATCCAATAGCTGCGACATGCTGAAATATCTAAGGCCATAAAAAAGTTCAAAAGCTCTAGGAAATGGCCGAAGAGAAATTGCCTCGCTGCCCTTTTAGAGTTGCATCAGGGTCGGGCCGTAAAATGGCGAAGATCAAATGGTCAAGGCCAGGCTGATAAAAAACTACAGTACTACAAAAAGAGGCCCATGTACAAACATAAAGATTTTGTAAAGCCAGAATGGCCGGGCCTTTTGCATGGATAGAAACTACTATAAACAGGCCCATATGCAAACACAAAGATTTCTTAGACTGCCCCAACTACGGCATTGCCTCCTAAAATCTTAAAAAAAAGCTGACCTTCTTAGAGCAAGCACATACAATAAGCTTATGTAAATAGGCTATAAGTTTTTAAATAATATATTTAAGATGATGTGGAGGAGAGAGAAGTGGAGAGAGAAGATTTTAGTGGGCTCTCATGCAAGAGCCAGCTATAGCACGTGCTTCTAGACACTTTGTGTGAGTGTAAAGTGGGGCCTTAGGCAAATAAAATAGTACATAATTATAACTAACTATTGTATGAGTTAGCTATAAGGTTGACTATAAATGACGTGGCGGTGGCTTATAGTCAACATCGGGCTTTATTATTGAACTTGCTTTTAAAGTTCTCCTGAGCGTCGTCATCATGCCAAGTGACGTCTTCTCCTTTACGCGGTCCTCATAATGAGGCTCTATATGCTTACCAAGTGTCGCAACAAGAAGTAATGTGAAATTAGGATGAGAGAGGAGGAGGTACGGGAGGGTAAGAGTATAGACTTTTTCTTTTATTTTTTAAATTCGATGATTTAAAATGAAATATCTTAAGAACCGTTTGTCCAAATTACGAATCGTTTCATTTTAAGCTTCTCGTGTCGAGATCTTTAAAACTAGATCCCATGTTGATAGGTTTCGGACAACTTTTTTTTATACTTTCAAAACTGTTGTATTCGTACTTTAGATAACTTCAGTTCTGTACTTACTTCGTGTTCTTATTGTACTTTGTACTCGGGTTACTACATATATGTATGAGTATACTTGTATTTTTCTGTACTTCGGCTTCTAGTATAGTAGTACCTTGTGTACTTGGCTCTAAGTATGATTGTACTTTCATGTATTTCGGTTCTAAGTACAGTTGTACTTTTTTGTACTTTTTCGGTTAGTACACTTGTATTTTTCTATACTTTGGCCTAAGTATGGTTGTACTTTTGTGTACTTAGTCTTAGTACAGTTATACTTATACCATTAACTATTTGTCAAACACAGAGGCAACTCTAGACTCACGAGCATACCTTTACGAAGTCCTTTTTTAGCGGTACCCCATTGCGACTTGACCGGGTCCAGTCCATGATGTGAGGAACGCTGTCGTTCCCCAGGAGTTCCCCAGGAGTATTTTCTGACAAATTTGATTCCTAGGTAAAACTAATTCTTCATATGACGTTTTTATAAAATTATTTCGAAATCTGATCCCTGGGGTCGGCGCCATTTGAAATAGAGCCAAAGTTGTATAAGTCGGTGCCAACACGAGACAACAGAGGAGAAGCGTAGGGAAGGTCGGCGCCGTGTCATATGGAGCCGATGTTGGCGCCATTTCACATAGAGCCGACTTTCTTCAGTTTGGTTTCTGCTATGTTGCCGCTGATTTGTACAACTTTTGCTTTATTTTAAATGGTATCGACCTCAGGAGTTAGATTTTAAAATAGTGTTGCAAAGGGGTCAGATAAAGAATTAATTTTTTCCACGGGTTAGATTTGTCAAAAAATACTCCCAAGAAGAGCGAAACATTATATTTAGCCATTTGCCCTGATTCATTCTGACCATACGGTATAAACGCATGCGCTACATTCTGATGATAATTACACGCATTTGGTTTTGATAGTGATAGTGATCCATATAAGTCCCGGTTCTGACTCTGCAAAATGGCTTCCAACTCAACATATCAGGTGCATCATCCCTATGGAGTAGTACGTTATACTGTTCACTGCTTCGGCGTCATCCTACTTTTGATAACTTCTACCTTCGTACCTAAATGGCTAAATCTAATGTTTTAGTAGGCTAACATTGGATGACCGAAAACCGCTTCCTTCAGCCCTAGTGTCGCTCCGTTCTAGGGTGACGAAACGTCGCAGCATATCTCCCTCCCACCCCTCATGTCCTTCTTGCCTCCGCCAGGCACCGGCGGAAACCAGCGCCCGACTGCCAAGGACGGTGGCGGCGAGAACCTCGCTATTTCGTCCCTCCGGCGAAAACCTTCGGCATCTAGGGCAGCGACCTCAAGAGTTGAGGGCGGTGTTGGTACTGGCAATAGGGGACATTCGTCGGTGTTGCAGACTGCCCCTTGTTCATGATCTTTGGAGCCTAGTCGGGGTGGCTGGGCTAGGAGCTCCGTCGAGGAGAGATCTTTGGCCGGCTGTGATGGTCACGATGTCGGAAACATTTTGGACGCAGCTTGGAGGCGACATCGAGGTACATCCTCCTACCCTTCTTCTCCTACACCCGGTAAAATCCATAAATCATTGGATTGGACAAGGACGACATTCTAGAGGCGTATTCCATTTTGGGCCTGCCAGAAGGTGGCCATGTTGTGTGTGGTTCGTGATCTGCTTGTGGAGGCACTTGCCATGTCTTCTTTGGTGGTATCTTTCTAATGTTTGCGTCTTGCCGGGTGGTTGTCGATGACGTTCGTAGGTATCATGTAAAGAAGTGTTCATGCTTTATGTTCTGTTCTTTGGCAAGTCGTCCCGTGTGTTCTATTCCTTGGCAAGTCGTCCCATGTGTGCACGTGTGCTCTTGTGGGAGATACTCTACCTTTCGATGGTACAATGCCCTTCGATCCATGGGAGAAGGTTGGGGCCTTCTTTAGAGATAGAGGCGGGTGGCAACAATGACGAGATGGGACTTGACGAAGTCAGGATCTTTCTCTGGTGGAATGATGTGCGATGTTCCCTTTCCTACGTTCTGCCTATTCTGGTGGATGAAGGTCTCGAAGCTCAAGCTGCACTTTTCTGCAATTTTATATTTGCTTGTAGTTCTTGATATGTAAGTTGATATTTCATCACCCTATAATTGACGTATGTTAGATTTGATAATTTAAAGATAGACTTATTTTGAGCCTTTCGTGTAAAAATATTTCACATTTAGAAACAATGTTAATAATTTTCCCCTCCTTTTGCATATATCTTTGTTTATTTTTTTTTGAAAAATCCACCCATCTATCCATAATCATCAACAATAGTACAAGTAAACCCAAAAGTAATAAAAATTACTAATTACTCCTTGCCCACCTAGAGACGATTACAAGCACACCAACGGCCGAAGACGTGCCACCGTCCTTGCTTCCCTCGTTGGAGCCGGACAAAACTTATCGTAGTAGAGCTTGTTGCAGTAGATAGACACTAGTTCATTGTGCTAAGACCCTGAAGGAGGGGCACACCAAAGAAGCAACCGTCGCTGATGAAGATAAGCGTAGATCATAAAGAACACCAACCAAATCCAACGATATCCGCCAGAGGCACACCTCCACATGCCCTTCGGCGGCGCCGAACGCGCCACCAAAACAAGGGTTAGACGTGGAGAGCTTCATTCCATCTTCAAGGAGTTGTCGTGGCCACGTCTTTCTAAGTAGGACACAAATGATAAACAAACCAAAGAAAACATAAAAAAGAGAGCCCTCCCTCCGATAAGAACTGGGTCCACCATGCCTCCATGACCCTCAGGCCACATGAGACGAGGCAGATCGAATACGACGCCAGCCGGAGATAGAGAAGCCCTGAGAGAATATAAGTCTAGCATGCACTAGATATACAGTGCATGACCCACATTCTCTCTCTTGTCATTTTGTACTAGTTAGATTCTCTCTACTTTACACTAGTACATCTAGTTTTAAGCTAAAAACTTCCATATCTTTTAAATCATATGTTTAATTAATAAATCGTTTGAAAATTTGAGTTTTTTTTTGTAAAGAGAGCTTCAAAACAAGTTAATATGGACTATTTTTTTTTGGCTTTTTTGAAAATTGACTAATGAAAGTCGGTGAAAAATTTCTTCGAAACAATTTGTTTCACTCTATTTTAAACTTGTTTCTTCAGCATTAAAAAACATTTGGCAAAAAAATTTACATTTAATTTTGGAGACACGGTTTGTCGTATACTTTTATCAAGTATTATTGTGCATCATAATGTTTCAGAATTCAAATTTTGAATTTTGTCAAGACAGGCCCTTTTTAGCCTTGTTTAAAAGATATCATCGAAAAAAACATACATATTCAAACCAATTGGTAATCTAATATATAATCCAATATATGTAGCTCTTTTAAGTTCAACACTAGAAATTAAATACATGTACTAAAGAATGAGAGAGGGTAGGCTGCATGCAAAGATTCTATTGTGTGCTAATCTCCTTGTAACTGCGGTGGATGGCTGCACAGTATTTCCGGTGCACGCTAGAAACACAGCTCCTGGAACCCTAATTGTTGTGTCTTGCTTACGGGAACCTCTTTTTATATACCATGTGTAAAATTGGGAGGTCTTGTTTTTCTTTTTCTTCCGAGAAAATACATCATGTGTAAATGTTTGGTGAAATATTATTACCTGGTCGGAAGGGAGTACGGCATCGATTCAACTGGCTGGTCAAAGGAAAGTCAGTTTAGGAGCGATTATATTTACTATAGCTGAAAATTCTGACGAAAAAAAAAGAGACAGCTTAGACAGTATCGTTGCATTTGGAATCAAGCAAGCTCCACTCGTGGGCACACTGCATGCGAGATCTGATCCCAGTCAACTAATCAACTCAACTTTGTCGCCAAGAAAAAGACCAAATCAACCTCAACTACCTACCTGCTTACAAAAATGACAGTTATAAAATATCAGCTTCACCTACTTTTTCTACCTAGAAACAAGGTCGCTGCCTTTTCGCAACTACCGATTCTTTTCTTTACCAAATTAGATACTGTCAATGCAAACATTAGGATTCGCATGGACAGCTTTCAGTTCCAGGGGGATCTGCAGTTTGGCGGGAATCAAAAGGACTGAAGGACAACTAATATTCAGTGGCGTTGCGTCTGTTAAGTCTTGGAGACGACATGCATGTTTAGTCGACCTTGGACTACATTTGGACCTGATTCGACGCTGAGGCTCTTAGTCTGCATACAACGGATGATGGTTTCAACTCTCAAGTCTAATTTTGTGCTGGGTCTTTGGATCATTTTTTGTGACTGTTGGGTCAACTTCTGCATGTGGATTGCGTGCACTGTTTATTTAGACGTTATTCAGTTGATTAAAATGGGCCTTTTTTTAGTATTGGATCTCAACATTCCATATACATGCCCCCTACCAGACGTATGTAACCAACAAGGCTAACCAAGTTCGGGCGCAATATGCCTATTAGGCATTTCACAATGGTGTGTGTATCTTAGTAATTTTTTAGGAGCAATTAAAACTTAAGAACAATTATGACAATGAAGTGTTCTTACTCCCTCCGTCCTGGTTTAAAGGACATAATTTGTAAATCATGCAATCCTAAAATATTTAGACACAAAAGCATTTAATCTCTGCAATTACTCTACTATAAAAAGAACAAAATGCTTGCATGCGCATACGTGAACAAATGTGAACGCTTTGCTGGCTCTTCTTCTTCTCACGCATGTTGTTCTTCACACTATAAAATGGACCAATTAGAGGATACCTAGAACCAAGAGAATTACAAATTGCGTCCTTTAAACCGGGATGGAGGGAGTATTTGGTGTTTCTTAGAAGAGTTGCATTTAATGATTTTATCCTCATGTATGATTGGATTAGTCATTTTTTTCCCTATGATAGCATGCAAGGGTTATATCTTAGGCCTTTCATAATGGGTGTTTTTTAGCGGTGTATCCTAAGCACTTTGTCTATATGGCAACATCGTTAATGAGGAAAGATATTAAGGTTGTATCTTAGCTAAGAAACACCTCTTGCACAAAATCATAGGAAAAAATCATGGTTAGGCCAATCAAATGCATGCATGTCATCTAAATTATTAAACGGTAGATACACCACTTAAGAAACAATACATTGGAGAAGTTCTCTCTTAACAATTTTTTTCTCCTAGAATAATGTGCTAAGATAAGCCTTTCACAATGAGAGTCTCTTAGCGCTCTATCCTAGGTAAAATGCTTATGTAACACCCTATTTAATGATGAAAGAGAAGAGTGCTGTATCTTAGCTAGATAGTACAACACTTGCACGCTATCATAGATAAAAGAATTGGCTAGTCCAATCACACACATGCATGAGCACAAAATCATTAAATACAACATATCTAAAAAACACCATCTAAGATACACCTCATTGTGATAGTTGTTTCTTAAGCTTTAATAGCTCCTATGAAAACAGACTAAGATATAACAACCCTCTCTCTCTTCAATAAGTGACATGTCACATAAGCAAAGTACCTAGGATATCGTGCTAAGAGACACCATTGTGAAAGGCCTTAGGCTGGTCATAGTGCTAAGTAACTAAGACTAGTAACTTGCACATATTACTAGTTGATGTTACTACCTTTATAGTGGGTGATAACATATGTATGATGTTATGCGAGATCTAATTAATTAGGTTATAGACTCATATGGTCTTGGTATGTGTGATGTTATGACAACTAGCTAAGTTACTACCTCCCTCTCTTTTTTCATTAATTGTCATGCCATGTCACTAATTTTCCTAGTTGACATTGCATGTACATGCATGTTACTACTTAAGTTACTCTCACTATGACTAGCCTTAGACTAGTCCCAATGGGGTATCAAAGATAGTATCATGGACCACATGCATGCAAAATACTTATGTGTCACTGCAATTAATGATAAAAGAGATTGTGTTGGTATCATAGGTAGATACGGTATCATAGCACATAGAACTAGAAAAACTAATCACAAATAAATCTTGTACACAAATTTACATTAAGATTCTACAAAACAATAAATACACTAAAACTATGGTAATACTACATGATACTATACATTGTGGAGATGGTATCATATAGACTCAATCAAGTACCCCTCCGTCTCAAAATTGACTTGAGTTTGTCAAAAATTGAATGTATTTAGACATTTTAGTACGTAGATGCATATGATCTAAAAAAATACGTAGATTTAGACAAACTCAAATCACTTCTTGAGGGAGGGAGTAAGAAACTTTTCGTATACTGGAGTAGATAAGATGTTAAGCATGCACTCAAGTCGATAAAACGGCCAAACCGCACGGTACGGTTAGATTAAACCGGTTGGACAGGTCATTACATGGCAATATCATCCATGTCGCCTAGGTGTTTTCGTCAGCATTATGTTAATGAAACGAACTACTAGTATAACATTGTTGAAGAATTCAACTGTTCAACACTACATAAATTACCAATTTTCTACGTGCATGTCACACCGAGTCTCTGACCGTACGGACACTACTGAGTTCTCCGAAAGTGATCGTGTAGAAGTTAACTGCTAGCCCCATCTCCTCGTTCACGAATATGGCTTGTAATAGGAATTTGGATGAGGAAAAGGAAGTGGCTCCCGTGTCGTTCTCCATGGGTGGCACGAGGGCGAAACTCTAGCCGCTACACAAACTAGGATCTGGTGGCCTCCCATATATGTCAGCCGCTGCCGCAGGCGTAGGCCATGGTGGCGGCAGGCCCGACTCCCAAGGAACTAGGGGATGCATCGTGGCGGAGGAGATCCGGTGGCGGTGATCTTCTATGAGTGGTGGCTAGGGCGGCGACCCTGGCCTTGTGGCGGCTAGGAGGGAAGGAATTGTGGAAATCAGGTGCTCGCCACCTTTTGTTGGTGCGTCGTCAGGGGGAGGTAGGATTCAGTGGAGCTTCCGTCCGTCGGCGAGGTGGGGAGAGAGTGCGGGAACTAGGTGCTCCCCACCAAGAGGATTGTTTGCCGGCTTTCGCCGCTTCCTTGCCCATGCTCTGCCATCCGCCACCAGGGTTCTAGGAATCCAGTTAGGATGGGCCACGTGAGGGGAAGTGGTAAGGGGACCTTGAGTCAAGCCATTCGCTTGATCCACATCTTAAGCTGAGGTGGGTAGGGCCCATGTTTATACGTACATATACCATAGAAATACGATCATATATGGGCTAGTATGTGTGTTTAAATAGCCACATTGTCGCTTGTGAAATCTATATAGAGTTGTAGTGGCATTTTTCAAAAACGGAAGTTGTAGTGGTGTTTCTCAAATAGCTGAAAATTGCAGTGACATATCTCTAATTAACCCGTTTTTACATATCACCCAACAATACTACAACATCGAGCCGGTCAAAGATAAAAGAAGCTAATGAACCAAAACTGAGCGAGTATTAATTAAGACAGCTAACAATTATTTCTGAAAGAAAAAACAAGTTGCATTCAGGCTAACGAGAGAATCATAGACAACGTCAAGCCGGCGATGGCGGAGGAGAGGTGCCGGATTTGGTCTTAGGGGCAGATGTAGGCGTTTTGGCTCTATACCGTTGTATGGGAGTAGGTCGCCGGTTCTTGACCAGAGCTGGTGTGATCGACAAAGGATTGGCGGCAGCGTCGTGCTCCGGCGGACGGAGAGGACGGCGTGGTGGTCCAGGGCCGCTACCTCCTCTAATAAGGTCGTATGCGACCTCCTTCCTACTGTGCTTCTGTTGTTGCTCCACCTCCTTTTGGCCAGCCATAGCGGCAGGGGAAAGAAGGTGGGCGGCAAGGCAGCCTGCAGTCCAGGAGGTGTCTGGGTGGGTGTTCCTGTTGTTGTGCTTTGGCGCGGCATCGTCGGGTGATGTATACGTACTTCTATTCTTGTAGACAAATGTTGGGTCTCCAAGTGCAGAGGTTTGTAGAACAATAGCAAGTTTCCCTTAAGTGCATTACCCAAGGTTTATCGAACTTAGGGAGGAAGTGGTCAAAGGTATCCCTCTCAAGCAACCCTGCAATCAAGATACAAGTAGTCTCTTGTGTCCCCAACACACCTAATACACTTGTCAGGTATATAGATGGACTAGTTCGGCGAAGAGATAGTGAAATACAAGTGGTAACGGTGCCAAAAAATATCTTCTAACTTGATGTTGACGTGTGGTAATGTGTGTGAGTGCCAGAAAATAGCTGATGGCATGGAGGAAAGGTAAAAGATGGAAGCAAGCAAACATGCAACAGATCTAGTAGCAAACGGTGTTTCAATGCTTAGAAACAAGGCCTAGGGATCATACTTTCACTAGTGAACACTCTCTCATATAAATATCCTCTCTTCATGATACTACTCTTAACTACTCTCCGGTTGGACACTCTAATCCACGGTAGGGCTATAACAGCACACCTCAAAGTCTGCCTTCCCCAATCTAGATAACCCCACACTGTCACCTTGAGCGCTAGATGGTTCCAACAAACACCACAATTTCATAGAGACATCCAACTCCAAATATAACTCATAACAAATATTCAATCTAGCCAAAGTGCCACACACGGTATGCACGCTGTCACTTTCACACACGTGGGGAAAAGCATAGATCTATTAAAGCACAATGAGTATCGATGTACACTCAAGCCTAAGTGCCACCATGGTGTGCACGCTGTCACTTCCACACACATGGGGAGAGCAGAGATGTATTGAAGCACTTGAGTAGCAAGGTAGATCTACTAGATTACAAAGCTCATGACCATAACAAGATCATGCATAGAGAGAGAGAGATGAACACATAGCTACCGGTAGAGCCCTTAGCCTCGAGGAAGAACTACTCCCTCCTCATCATGGGAATCAATAACGGTAATGGAGATGGTGGTGGAGATCGATGGAGATGGCTCCGGGGGCACTTCCCTGTCCCGGCAGCGTGTCGGAATAAAGACTTTCTGTCCCCCGAATCTCCCCTTCGGTGGCGGCGGCGTTGCGGAATTTTTTCTGGAAGTATGATGGATTCTTTAGGGTTTTCTCCCCGGGGGCTTCTTATAGGCGAAGAGGCGAGGCTGGATGGCGACCAGGGGGGCCACACCTTTCCTAGGCGCGGGCCCACCCCTGGCCGCTCCTAGGGGTTTGTCCGCCCTGGCTTGCCTCTCCGTCTCTCCTCTAGACTTTTTCTCGCCCACGGTAAAATATTGACTTTGGCTTTTGTTCCGTCCAATTCCAAGAATATTGATTTTCTGCCTTTCTGGAACCAAAAACAGAAGAAAATAGGCAACTGGCACTGTGGCAAATTTTTAATAGGTTAGTTCCAGAAAAGATGTAAAAACACCTCAAAGTATAGACAAAGCAAAGCAAAGCAAATACTAAACAAGCATGGAACATAAAAAATTATAGATACTTTTCTGACGTATCAAGCATCCGCAAGCTTAACTCCTGCTCGTCCTCGAGTAGGTAAGTGATGAAAAGAATAATTTTTGAGGTGACATGCACCATTAAAATCAAGATCAAACTATTTGCAAGCATTGAAAGCTGGGATCAAAGAACTCTAAACATGTGCATGAAAGATGGAGTTCTAACAGTAAGACAAAGTAACTATGCATGCAACAAGAAAGGCTACAAACAAATATCATGAATAACATGCATTGAAAAACGTTTGTTTGTTTCACATACAGAAAACATGGCATAGTGGCATTCAGCTTGTCCCTCATAGAGTAGCAAATAGATGCATAGGACACCTTCAAAGTTCACAAGGGTGACTAGAAACAAATAGCACAAGAACAAGTAATATCACAATATGCATCAATCAATAAGTTTTGGGACACTGCACATATAACTAAGAATGGCAACTATGCTCTATTAATGGTGCCTAAAGGTAGAAGGTGGAGACTCAACATAATAGTGGAAGAAAGGCCTTTTATAAAGGGAAGCAAGGATTCCGAGTTTCAAAAAGAGCTTCCAAAAATTATGTTACTCGTTAGCTTTCAGCCCTCATTGCCCTATCATAAGCATCTTGAAGTGATTAAGGTTAAAGTGAACAAATTATGGAGTATATGCTTGACAAAGTATAAGTTGGCAATCTCAAGTCCCTTGAATACGAGGGCCACACCTCATGCTACTCAACTTTAGTCACCTATAAGTTCTTGTCATATTAAGTACATGCGTATCATAGAGAACCACCAACGGGGTACCCCTTCCACATGGTACAGGAGTTATCCCATAACCAAAATAACAAGGCAAGCAGACAATGAGCATCTCAGCGATCTTTTTATTTACTATGTGCATAGCAATTTATTGAGGATGCTTCACAGATAGCTCACTATGGTGATGCTGCAAGTTTCCACCATGATTAGGCATGGCTTAGGCTAGCGGCCCAGGCGTTTCTCTAACACAAAATACATAACTCCATGGACTTATAAGCTCCCTCTTTATTTCACACAGGTGACATCCATATACAAAAGAGCATGATATCAACTGAGTACAAAGTACAAGTGCAATGTTGAAAACGTTGCCCATGACAGCATGGTTCTGCTAATTCCAACGTATAAGTGCAAGCATATACAACATAGATGACACAATGGTTCAAGTTTATTAGGTGCAAGGAATATAAAGTGTGTCATCAAGTTCGTGGGAGCTTTAATCACTAAGTTTTCACATAACAAAATACTTTTTAGTTGGAAGATAGATGGAAACAAGAATATACTTAGAGTGGTGTAACACACCATGTATAGGAATTTATAGTGGACACTTTGGAATAACTTGATTTCCTGGGAGTTGGAAGCATGAGTAGAACTTACTCATACACGTGGAGGATAGCAGAAGACGGAGAGCAACCAACTAAGAGAGCAATAATAGCCATAATCATGTAGAGCGACAAAACATTACTAATCAAAGCATAGAGTGGTACTACAAGTCAAGTAATAAATGATCATAAAGGCTATGGTGACTTGCTCATAGTCATAACATGGTGTGAGCATGTGCCAAGTCAACCCAAACAAAGCATCAAAGGATAATACCACAATACTATGTTTTTGTATGCTAAAACAACATATAATTCCTTCAAGGCACACTAAGCAATCCCAATTGTTTGGAACAAGACATGCTACAACAATAGTCACTAAGCATAAGGTCAAGACAACACCTAGCATATCATGCTGAAGTCTAAGTCATAGTCAAAGCAAGCTCCTTTTTGTACCAATATAAGCATGAAACTTTCTACTCTTCTCCAACACCAATCAACTTATTTGAAACAACTCACAAAGATAATAATCAACAAATACCAGTGAGCTTGTCTCACAAATCCACAAAGAAGAACTAAAAAGTTCTAAACAATAAGCACAAGAAAACTAAGGCTAAACACAGTGCTATCAAAAGAGAACACTCACAAGACAATAAGAATGAAAACTAGAGTGTTTTAGGCAATGAAAACAGAGTGTGTCTCTCTCCACAAGAAGTGTGTTGTGATACAACCAACTTACTCAAGCAAACTAAGCAAACGAAAACCAAAAAAGAAAACTAAGATGCTCCAAGAACAACACAATAGTGCATGAAACAATAAAAATGAAGTGTCTAGAAAGACCTGAGCTTTTTATTGATGAAGAAAGGGGTGCCCTGGGCATCCCCAAGCTTTGAAGCTTGTACCTCTTAAATATTTCTTGGTGTCACACCGGGGTTGCATCCCCAAGCTTGAGCTTTTGTCCATTCTTCATCTCATTACATCATTCTCTCTCTGCACCTGAAAATTTTCCTTTATACAAAACTTCACACAATCTTGATTAGCAACATTAGTGTATTCAAAAGATAATAGACCCTTGGGTTTAGCTTTATAACAGCAAAAATTTTCACCAAAAACACAAACTACTATAGAAATTCCTTTAAAAAGCTCAATTTCCCAAAAGAAACCCAAAAAGGAATCAATAAGAAGCAAATACAAATAATGACAGAAATCTGTCAAAACAGACCAGCAGGTAGAAAACGATTTTTTTCGAAGACCTTATATTGCTCAAATCAAAAGTTTTGGACTAATGGAAGTTAGCTAACATACTGGGGGATTTATTAGTAAATTATCAGCTCAATGCAAGTTACAGAGGCTCCTCACGAATTTTTATGGTGGAGGACAGAAATCTGTTTTAGGACACCAACTTCCCCAAATCTTAGTTCCCTCTCATTAGAGGTCATTATTAGCACAAAAATCAAACAAAAAGGATAAAGAGAGGTCATTACTGAGGTAATAAATTACAAGACTCAAGAAAACTCTTGGGTTATCTCCTAACAAGTACTTTTCTTTACCATCGTTAAGTTAGGCTTGATAGTTTGAGAAGATGCTCACATAAGAAATATAAATCGAAGTAAAAGAGAGCATCAAGAGGCAAATTCAAAACACATTTAAGTCTAACCCACTTCCTATGCATAGGAATCTTGTAAAAAACAAGTCATGAAAGCACAAAGCAACAAGCATAGGAAAGCAAAACAAGTGCAACTTTAAAATGTTCAACATAAAGAGGGGAAACTTAATATTTTTGAGATGCATAAGACCATGTGTCCCTCTCTCATAATAAATTTCAGTAGCATCATGAATAAAATTAACAATATAACTATCACATAAAATATTCTTATCATGAGCCACATGCATATAATAATTATTACTCTCCACATAAGAATAGTCATTCTTATTAATTGTAGTGGGAGAAAATTTAACAAAATAGCTATCATTATTATTCTCATCACCATAATCATCAAATATAGGAGGCATATTGTAATCACAATTAATGTTGTCCTCAATAGTAGGTGGACTAAAAATATCATATTCATCATCATAATCATAATATATTGGAGGCAAAGTATCATCAAAGTAAATTTTCTCCTCCGTGCTTGGGGGACTAAAAGATCATTTTCATCAAAAATAGCTTCCCCAAGTTTAGACTTTTCCATAGAATTAGCAATAATGGTGTCCAAAGAATTCATACTAATAACATTGCTATTAGCATGCAAAAAAAGCTCCATAGGTTTTTTAATTTTCTCTTCAAACACTTCATGTCCTAACTCAATATAAATACTATAAAGCTCTCTAATTTTGTTATTGTTTTCCATTAAGCCTAACTAGTGAAAACAAGAAACAAAAAGACAAAATTGCAGAATCTAAAGGAAATAACTTCGAGCACTCACACCGGAGGATGTGAGTACCTTTTACCTTACCTCCCCGGCAACGGCGCCAGAAAAGATCTTGATGTCTACGCACTTCTATTCTTATAGACAGTTGTTGGGCCTCCAAGTGCAGAGGTTTGTAGAACAGCAGCAAGTTTCCCTTAAGTGGATTACCCAAGGTTTATCAAACTCGGGGAGGAAGTGGTCAAACGTATCCCTCTCAAGCAACCCTGCAATCATGATACAAGTAGTCTCTTGTGTCCCCAACACACCTAATACACTTGTCAGGTGTATAGGTGCACTAGTTCGGCGAAGAGATAGTGAAATACAAGTGGTAACGGTGCCAGAAAATAGCTTCTGACTTGATGTTGACATGGGGTAACATGTGTGAGTACCAGAAAATAGTTGATGGCATGGAGGAAAGGTAAAAGATGGAAGCAAGCAAACATGCAACGGATCTAGTAGCAAACGGTGTTTCAATGCTTAAAAACAAGGCCTAGGGATCATACTTTCACTAGTGAACACTCTCTCATATAAATTTCCTCTCTTCATGATACTACTCTTAACTACTCTCCGGTTGGACACTCTAACCTACGGTAGGGCTATAACAACACACCTCAAAGTCCGCCTTCCCCAATCTAGATAACCTCACACTGTCACCTGGAGCGTTAGATGGTTCCAACAAACACCACAATTTCATAGAGACATCCAACTCCAAATATAACTCATAACAAATATTCAATCTAGCCAAAGTGCCACACACGGTATGCACGCTGTCACTTTCACACATGTGGGGAAAAGCATAGATCTATTAAAGCATAATGAGTATCTATGTAGACTCAAGCCTAAGTGCCAACATGGCGTGCACGCTGTCACTTTCACACACATGGGAAGAGCAGAGATCTATTCAAGCACTTGAGTATCAAGGTAGATCTACTAGATTACATCTCATGACCACAACAAGATCATGCATAGAAAGAGAGATGAACACATAGCTATCGGTAGAGCCCTTAGCCTCGAGGAAGAACTACTCCCTCCTCATCATGGTAATCGGCAACGGTGATGGAGATGGTGGTGGAGATCGATGGAGATGGCTCCGGGGGCACTTCCTTGTCCCGGCAGCGTGCCGGAATAGAGACTTTCTCTCCTCCGAATCTCCCCTTCGGTGGCGGCGGCGCTCCGGAACTTTTTCTAGAAGTATGATGGATTCTTTAGGGTTTTCTCCCCGGGGTATTCTTATAGGCGAAGAGGCGAGGCTGGGAGGCGACCAGGGGGGCCAAACCCTGCCTAGGCGCGTGTCAACACCCGGATTTTTAATCCCAGATGCCTGTTATGCCATACATCGCAATCCCAGGATTAACATTTTTGCGAGACATAACAGAATTGGATACCATAGTACATCATCCATTACAAACCGTACATAAGTTCTTACACAAATAGGGATCTCATGATCCAGTTCTTAATACAACATCAAGCAGCGGAATACGTAATAGTAACGATAGCGTAGGCGAAGCTCCATCTTTGGGGTCACAGGCAATGCTGACGATGGGAGATGATCCTAGTTGTCGTAACCTTCCTGGGGTCCATCCTCCAGATACTCCTCTTCATAGTCTGGCCATGGGAATAGCCAGGGACAAAGCCATGAGTACTCTTTAAGTACTCGCAAACTAATACTAACAGTTAAAGAGGTTTTTGTAGTAGGATACTAAGCTCTAGGGTTGTTTTGCAAAAATCCAGATTTACCTCTACTAAGTTCAGAAGCAAAGAATGCTAGTTGAAGTTTTATAACACCTAAGTGGGAACTTGTATTTCATATCACAACCCTATTGTGGTCAAGTCAAAGTCTCAATTCATTTCACAAGTCATTTTGAAAAGTCTGACGGGGGAACAATATGGCCACTCCAACTGTCCATAACCGCGGACGCGGCTATTCGAATAGTTTGACACTCTGCAGAGATTGTACACTTTCACCACAACATTCGATACATCCGTCAGGAACAAATCCTGAATTCACCATACTTAGTATGCGGATAATCAATCCTAACCTTTCAATTACACGCCCTAGTATAAGCACCTCTCCTGTGAGTTTGGCCTCCCAACCATGACTAACTGTCATCTTGGGTACTGCACAGGTGGACAATCTTCACAAGGTAGCCTCAGCTCAGACCTTGGCCGTGAGGGAACTAATACTAAGGTATATAAGTTTCCAGTCAAGCCCTACCCAATTCTCGGGTATTGTGGTTGTACGATAAAATTGGAATGGTATCGCATCCAGACAACCATCAGTTTTAAGAAGGGCTAAGGCTCATGCCTCAACATTTTCATCACCAAAATCATCAGTTGTTCGGAAACACATGTCAAAACATCTCAGTAGAATGATCCATCATTCTAAGGTTTTCATAACCATTTTCACCAAGTATTCCCATCTAAAGTTGATCAAGTTTTATGCTTAGCACTAGCATCTACAAGTGGGGGTAAGCACTAATGAGGGGTGGTAAACTAGTGGAGTTCTAACTAAGTTCAATCTCATGCCTTAGGATGACATCAAGATTATCTAGCTTAGGCCAAATTTTATGCTCTTTATGCAACCTTCACATATCTTTCTAGTATCTACCATTCTCTTAAGTAAACTCTAAGTAAGAGCTTTGATAAAGAAATAAAGTAAGAAGCTTGTAAGTAAAACTAGGATTGGTTTATCAAGTGGTTATGATCACATATGCTTAAGGTAGATAGTGGGCATAGTAACAAGTAGTGGTTTGTTGCATCAGTAGAGTATCTTGCAAGTGTTAGCTTGCACATTCACTAGTAGTATTAGGCTTGCATCAGTGTAAATATAAGCTTGCCTTGTGCAGAGCAGTGGTTGAAGTTCTCCTCGGCTTATTCTTCGTAGAATCCTCCTTCCTCCTCTTATCCTTGGTCGGTACTAGCGTCTATAAATACATACGATGTACACAATCACCAAACAATACTTAACTACTTGCAATCATCACACAAAAGGGTCCTATAGATGATCTAGCATCATCACTAACATTACAAGACTAAAGCTTGGTTTAATTCCCTTTTATTTTTAGAAAAGTAATTTCTACTCATTGAAAAACTACTTAAGATTTAATATTCTCCAAACCAAACATGGGATCATGTTGATACATGTCATCACCACATATTGTAGTTCATGGGAATGTGTTTTAAAGTGGTGTCACGATTTAATAAGGTTTTACCCTTTTATTTTAATTAATTAAAGTGGCTAGAAATGCCTATGGGGCATTCTTTTATTACTTGAACATTATTTCTGTAAGTAACCCTATATATTTTTATATAGTCTGAAAGGTATGGTTAAATGTGATTTTTGAGAGTTGGAATCAACTCAAAAGCTATCATGGTTTAAATTTGAAAAATGTTTGAATGCAGAAAGGCTTCTGCCTTGTTATTTTTACCATGGGTGATCTATAGATCCAAATGACTTGAATCCAACGGTCTTGGATTCAGCATTCCTAGACCTTTCCAAAAAAATTGGTTTCATTTAATTTGGTGCACTGAATCGACCTGGGTTGATTTTTGAAACTGGGTACAGAAGTGTGTTTGAAATAAAATGGAAAAGGTTTAATTCAAATAACTGGGCTGCACGGGAAAAGTTAACGGGCCGGCCTGCTAAGCGTAGCGCTTCTGCGGGCTGTTTAAGTGGCTGTCCCCACTCGTCAGTGAGATAGGAGGGTGCGAAGCGGTACGGGGCAACATGGGACGTTCGATCTGGTTCTAATCCAATAGCTGGGAGTCATCGTCGACGTTGGGCAACGCCGGCGAGACAGAAACCTAGCGCGGCCAGTGGGGGGTGCTGGGGGCTCACCAGGGTGCAGGCGAGGGTCGGCGAGGCGGGCGAATGACGAAGTCGATGACGTCGAATCTCCTGGTACCGGTGGCTCCTCCTGGGGCGGATCCAATCGCTGACTCCTTTCTTCTCTAGAGGCAGCGGGCTCCGGTGAAATTCCGGCGAAGTGTTGCTCGCCCTGCTCCGGGAACGGTGTGGCACGATCAGTGATGAGAGGGGAGTAGAATGGTGTGCTCAATTCGGCCGGGGGTGGCCTCTATTTATAGTCGAGCGAGGGGACCGACGGGGCGCAAGGTGAGCTCGTCGGGGGCGATGGTACAGACGGCTATTGGCATGGGCGAAGGTAGGGGACGGTGCAGTGTTCTCTGGCGATGCTCAACGGTACGGTGGCGAGACGTGGGGCGGTGCGGGTTGGTCTGGAACACGCGACGCTCTGCGCGGCAGAGGCGGCGTCTTCAACGGCGAGCGGTGGCTGTGCGGCATGGGAAGGCGAACGGGGATGTCTGGCGGTCTCCTGGGTCAGTGGTGATCGTGTATGCACGCGGCGAGGGCAGCACGCGGTCTGTGGGCTTTGGTCGAGGGTGGCGCTCTGGCGCACGCTCGACACGGTTGGCAGAGGCACGGGCGCGGCGTTCCTGGGTGCTCTGGTCGGTGTCTTCGAGGCAGGGCTGATCTAGAGGGGGCGGTGAGGCATGGGTGATCTCCCAGACAAGGTTGGCACGGCTAGTTTCCTTCCTAGCTTGCTGTCGACACTGGGGTGGCAAGGGTGGCTTCGGCTGTTCACCATTGATGACAATGCCAAGATCACAGTGGTGCTAGTGCTTGGTTAAACTTGCTAGATGATCTACTGAGGTTGCTGTGAGCTAGAGAGGGAACAAGTTAGGCAAGAATCACTGCTCACAATAGTGTTTTGATTTTGTTTGATTTGTGTCTGCCAAGTGTTTGATGAAATGGCCGCATGAATTCAAGTTTTGAATTTTGAAAAGATTTTTGGTGGGTGTGCTAGATTGGTGCTGGTGAGTTTGCAGATGCTTGGGTTTTAAAAGTTGGGCTTGTTTGAGTGGTTTTTGAAAAAGTGGGATCTTCCCATATGATAAAGATTCAATTTTGAATTGTCATTTAAACTATGCATTTGAAAGTTTCTGGATGATCACAAAGTGGGCCTTGATACTTTGTTATGAGTACAATCAAGGGGTGCAAATATCCAGAAAAGTTTCTGTTAGGTTCTAAAAGTTTGAGACAGCCAAAGTAGGCTTGGGAGTTAAATTGGTCAAAGTGACCATTCCTTTATTTTATTTGTTTTGCTTTACTTGTATTTGGGAAAAGTGTGGGAAATGTTTAGATGATGTTTATTTCACCTAAGAAACATTTTACAAGCAAAGAAACACACAAACAAGTTGGTTCAAAAGAATTTCAATTTAAATGCATACACATATGCATGCTTTCATAATTTTAATTAGAAAAGTTTTTATTAACCCTAATTTTGATGATTAGAGTTTGATGATTTAAGTTTAGTATTTTTGGGATGTTACAGCGCGGGCCCACCCTGGCCGCGCCTAGGGGGGTTTGGCCGCCTTGGCTTGCCTCTATGTCTCTCCTCTGGACTTCATGTCACCCACGGTAAAATATTGACTTTGGCTTTTGTCCCGTCCAATTCCGAGAATATTGATTTTCTGCCTTTCTAAAACCAAAAACAGAAAAAAAACAGGCAACTGACACTGTGACAACTTGTTAATAGGTTAGTTCCAGAAAAGATATAAAAATACCTCAAAGTATAAACAAAGCAAAGTAAAGTAGATACTAAACAAGCATGGAACATCAAAAATTATAGATACGCTTCCGATGTATCAGCGGGTCGCTGGAAGGCAGCTCCGTCAAGACTCCATGGAGGAGGGCGATGTTTTGCTGCTGGATGGTGAGCTCCCTAAATAAGAAGAGCCTTTGTCGCCTTCACATCACCGTGTTCGTCGTTCTTCTCCTCTTGGCTGGCTGGGGCTGCGAGGGAGAGGTGGGGATCAGACTCACGGCTGATGGTTTTGGCCGATGGTGCTCAGATAGTCTGGAAACTGCGTCTTCTACAGCGAATCCCAAGCGGCTCCATGCGGCAGCCGCTATCATCGGCCACGAGATTGGCCCAGCTGCTCTCGAGCAAGATGATGGCTCGAGTTCGTCTCTCCTCCAGGTGAGGAGCTTCTCCAGTTTAGGTGTGGTTGAGTCCGAGTCCTCTGTCTTCGGCACCCCAAGTGGTGTCATCCCTAGTGGTGTCTAGAATGGTCGCATCTGGCAGGACGACAGAGCTCAAGGACTCGATCGCATCCAGCGGCCGACGCGATTATCTTTTGGGGTGACAGTCACAAGAATCAAGGTCTTTCGACAGGTGTAGAATGATAGAGAGGGAGATTGGCGGATACGTTGAGTGTACAATACCATAACAACCGTGTCCATACAATACTCTAACAACAGATCCACTCAGAACCTTTTGTAAAATTGTACCCTCCGCCCGTTTAATGCAGTTTTTTGGTCCTTCGGGGCCTATTACCGTGAAAAAAAAATAGATAGCATCGATGGATGATTTGGAATCAAGCAAAAGCTCCACTTGTGAGAACACTAGAGCAAAGGTTGGATCCCAGTCAACCAATCAACTCAACTAGCTACCTGCCTGCCTGCTTACGTATCGAGTGACAGAGATAAAATACTATATCAGCTTCCACTCCTTCTCTGTGAAACAGGTCGTGTGCCTTTTTCATAACTACCGGTACTTTTCTTTACCAAGTTAGATACTGTCAATGCAAAGAATTAGGATTCGCATGGACACCTTTCAGTTCCAGCAGGATCTGCGGTTTGGCGGGAATCAAAAGGATTGAATGGAAGGACAACTAATATTCAGTGGCGTTGCGTCTGTTTAAGTCTTAGAGACGACATGCATATATGTTCAGTCGATCTTGGACTACATTTGGACTTGATTCGCTGGTGAGGCTCTGAGTCTGCATACAACGGATGGAGCTCTGTCAACTCTCAAGGCTAATTTTGTGTTGATCAACGGATGAGTCTGCATACAATGGATCAATTTTCGTGACTATTGGGTCAACTTCTGCTTGTGGATTGCGTGCACTGTTCATTTAGAAGTTATCCAGTTGATTAAAATAGGCCCTCTTCTGTGAACTTGGTCTGGAACAGGGAATGAAAATCCCTTTTGATCCAAAAAAAAATGGGCCTTCTTCTTCTTATTAGATCTCAATATTCCTTCGTGCCCCCTAGCAGATGAATGCAATCAGCCCCAAGTCCCCAATGTTAGATTGATCTCACGATCGCGGTCCAACGGCTCGATCAACCCCTTGTGATTGCGTCCTGATCGGGGACGCCCAACCCTCTTATGGTTGGTGGGCCCCTGTTGACGTCGCTATATAAAGAGGTGGGGGCCGTCTGCACACGGTAAAAGGTTCACCCGTTCACCGCCAACCCCACCGACACTCCCTACCGATCTAGGGTTAGCCGACTTCGAAGGGAAGCGCCACCACCGCCATCGCTTAGGCCCTATAGCCACGCTCTCGCCGTCGACCAAGATGGCCAACGGGTCATCGACTTCTTCCACCGGAGAAGGTACTCCTCTCAGTCTCTCTCTCTCTCTGTAAAAGGAAAAACCCTAGTACTATGGCATCTACTGAAACCTCTCAGATCTTACAGTGGTATCAGAGCATGCTTTAGCTCTATATTACAGTGGTAGAAAGAAATCAAAGAAAACAGAGAAACCCTAGATCCCGAAAATTGCAGTGCGCTGCCCACACGGCCATGCCATTCCTCTCGATCTACATGGGTATCCTATGGAGACATCTAGAAGAAGAACAGACCCCAGCGGGGCAAAAAAAACTCAAATGAAAGCTCCAAATCCACACAGAGAAAGAAAACCCTTGTTTTTTCCCGAATTGGAAACAAAACAGAAAGAAAAAAGGGTCATCGTCCGCCGCCGTGCGCCGGCAAAGGGCACCACCGCTGCATCGCTTGACGGCGGTGCGCCCACCCTCGGGTGCACGCGCAGCCGGCAAGGGGGGGCAGGGGGCGCCGTCGAGCTTCCTCTCAATCTCGCTGTGCTTCCGCTGGGGTACCGTGGGTGAAGGGGAAAGAGAAAGAAGAAAATGAAAGGGGAGGAGGGCTAGACGCGGCTTCGGGCCGGCAACGCCGCCCTTTCCCTTCATTGGCGCGCCGCCTAAGAACGTGCACACGGGGCGAGGGAGAGGTCGAAGGGGGATAGGGTTCTGGAAAGGGGCGACCAGGGACGGTTTTGTCCCGACGAGATGCGCGGCCGGCCATCGGATCTGGCGAACGACCAGGATGAAGCGGCGCGTGGGGTGCGCCCCAGGGTGGGCCGATGGGCCGTTACACGGGCCGCTAAGCGAACGCAGGGGCGCACAGAGCACCGCAGGAGCTACATGCCGAGTCAGCAGGCCGTGGGCTGCTGCTGGGCAAGTTGACTGTGCACGCGCGACGCATAGAGGACCGTAGCGTGCAGCTGCAGGCTGGCCATGGGCCGTTTTTAGGCCCAAAAGGGCGTTAACAACACAGTTTTTGACTTTTAATTTTAGAAAAGTTATTTTAGATTGTTTTTATTCAG
Organism: Avena sativa; assembly: GCA_916181665.1. NCBI lineage: Eukaryota > Viridiplantae > Streptophyta > Magnoliopsida > Poales > Poaceae > Avena > Avena sativa. The sequence goes on along the minus strand of OV702284.1, from coordinate 54,501,029 downwards.
TTTTTGGTATAGTTTTTTCTATGCAAAATTATCCAATGAATTTTTTTTAGAAAATGGAAAAGTGAAAGAAAATTTTCTGTAAAAATATAAAGTTGATGAATTTTTTAATTCATGTCTTCCACTGCATATAGTTAAAAGGTATATTTAAAAATTCAATAAAGACAAAAGTGATATTAAATTTCTGAGGGCATGTTAAAGTTATATTCTGATCATATTCGTGTTATTTTTCTAACCAACGTTGTAAATAGCATGATTGTGATTAGTGTGTTATTTCAAAGTAATTAAAGTCATGTGCTTTTGATTCTATTTTCTGCCCAACGGTGATGTAGAATTATTTGCATAAATATTTGTATGTATTAATTTTGACCAACGTTAGATTAATACATGTAATTGCTACTGTTCTCACTTCTTTGTGGTTTCAGGAGGATATTAATTGATAGCTGCATCAAGGATGTCCCCACACTGAGAGGTGACAACTACTCTGAGTGGAGAAAGAATGTGGATTTGGCCTTCATATGTGCTGAGGTGGATTGGGTCCTTGAGACTAAGCCTCCTCCCAAGCCAACAGAGCCAGTCCAAGAGGCCGCTTATGATGATGCGGCATGGGAGAAAAAGCAAAGGGACTATACCTCGTTGGAGATGTCCTACACATTAGAGAACAGAAAGTGGCAGAGTGCCAACAAGAAATGCATGACATTTATAAAGAAAACGATCGAGCAAGCTATTGTTGGCTCCATCGTAGAGTGTACTTCTGTTGCGAAGTACTTGGAAAAGATAAAGAGTCGGTTCACTGGCTCTCCAAAGACATATGTAACCCAGCTGCTGAAGCAGCTGGTCACATAAAAGTACACCAGCGGTGGACACGACACCAGAGAGCATATACTCCGGATGAGCAACATGGCTGCCAAACTGAAGCCCATGGATGCTGATCTGAAGCTAAAGCCTGATCTTCTTGTTCACTTGGTAATGGCGTCACTTCCTCAACAGTTTGACAACTTCGTTGTCAATTACAACATGGCCCTGAAAAATGGAACATAGAAAAGACCATCGCCATGTGCGCTCAAGAAGAGGAGAGGATCAAAGCCCAGAATGGTGGTTCATTGAACCTAGTGAAGGACAACAAGAAAAGGCCCTTCACTCACAGCAACCATGGCTCCCCTTCTAAGCCACACGGTAAAGATCTCATGCTCTATCAGCCTCAACATAGGCCTGCCCTTCGAGTGAACGTTGATAAAGATGCTTGTCTTCACTACATCAAGAAAGGGCACTTTAAGAAAGATTGCTCCGTTTTTCTAAAGGAGCTAATGGAAAGGAGTTTCATTTTTAAATGAATCCCTATATACACAGTTTTCAAAATCTATTTGGTGGATTGACTTAGGGGAAACCGTTCATGTTGTAAATTCTTTACAGGAATTCCATTCGACGAGGACTATAAAAAGAAATGAAGGATGCGTGGAGTCCAAGCGGACGTTGGGGCCGTTGGTGACATATCCTTGCAGCTTGCTAATGGATCAATGATCTTGATTTCAGATGTTCTTTATGTTCCTTCTTTGCATAGAAATTTAAAAAGTGTGTCACGATTGGACAAAGTAAACTATCAATGTCATTTTGGACATGTCCAGTGTGCCATTTATTGTAATAAAGATTGTGTCGGTATTGCTTTCCTTTATAATAAGCTTTATTTATTATCCACTCGCAGGAAAGTTAATTCTGTATGTAAAGTGAAAGAGAATGTTTCCTCATCGGATAAACAACCAAAGAAAAGAAAGAGAACTCAAGACTCGTCGAAATTATGGCACTATCGTTTAGGCCATATTTCAAGGGAAAGAATAGAAAGACTAGTTAAAAGTGATATTCTTCCTCCATTAGAGTTCTCCGACATAGAGAAATGCATCGATTGTGTTAAAGGAAAATATGTAAAGCAAATCAAAAAGGGTGTAAATCGAAGCACTGAAACACTAGAAATTATTCGCATCGACATTTGTGGAACGTTTTCAGTGAAAAGTGTGGATGGTTATGACTCATTCATAACATTCACAGACGATTACTCCCGATATGGTTATATTTATCCAATTAAAGAAAGATCGGAAGTGTTGGATAAATTTAAGATATTCAAAGCAGAGGTTGAGAACTAACATAGTAAAACAATAAAGATAGTAAGGTATGACCATGAAGGGGAGTAGTACGGTCGACACACCCTATATGGCCAAGTCCCTGGACCTTTTGCAAGGTTCTTACATGAGACTGGCATAGTGGCCTAGTACTCGATGTCGGGTGAGCCTCAGCAAACTGGAGTAGCTGAAAGGCGCAACCGTACCCTTATGGATATGGTGTGCAGCATGATGATTTACTCCACATTGACTTTGGGTTTGTGGATGGAGGCGTTAAAAACCGCCATTCATATTCTAAATAGAGTACCAAGCAATTCGGTGCCCAAAACACCGTATGAGCTATGGACATGAAGAGTTCCCTCGCTACAACACCTAAGGGTGTGGGGGAGCCCGGCTGAGGCAAAAGTGTTCAATCGAAATATTGCAATGCTTGACCCCAAAACAGTCAGTTGCCATTTTATTGGATATCCTAAAAAGTCAAAAGGTTTTAGTTTCTATTGTCCAGACATATACATAAAGTTTATAGAAACGAGACACGCTGTCTTCTTAGAGGACAAAATGTTGAGGGGGGCATGGTAGTGCGAAAAATTGATCTTGAGGAGAAGAGGGTGCATGCACCTAATTCGATGATTTAGGAGCCATTCTTATTGCTACCTGTTGTTCATGCATCGACAACCCTAGAGGTTGTGGAGCAAGCGCCTGTTGTGACTCCACCCATGACAATAGTGAGTGAGGATCCGGAACCTGTCCTTTAGGATTCGGCCGAACCCACTGTTGAGAATAAAAGGGAGCAGCAACATCCACCTCCAAAGGATACGCCACATGTAGAGATACATGATGAGGCAGTTCATGAGGCCCCTAGAAGGTCTCAAAGAGTCAGAAAGTCAGCAATCTCTAAAGATTATAAAGTTTATAACATATAAATAGTTCAAATGGAGAATGATCCCACTACATTTGAAGAAGCAATGAGTAGCCCCCACTCATCGAAGTGGCTAGAATCCATGGAAGATGAGATGAGGTCGATGAGTTCCAACGAGGTTTGGGACTTAAAGGAAATTCCCAAAGGAGCCAAAATAGTAGGTTGTAAATTGGTCTACAAAATAAAGTATGACTCTAGAGGGAATGTGGAGAAATACAAAGCACGGATTGTGGAAAAAGGATTTACGCAAAGAGAAGAAGTAGATTACAATTTGACTTTTTCTCCAATCTCATGTAAGGATTCCTTCAGAATCATAATGGCACTAGTTGCACATTTTGATTTAGAGCTGCATCAGATGGATGTAAAGACGACATTTCTAAATAGGGATTTAGAAGAAAGAGTCTACATGAAACAACCTAAGGGTTTTGTCATGGAAGGCAAAGAAAGCATGTGATGCCGCCTAAGGAAATCCATTTATGGATTAAAGCAAGCTTCGCGACAGTGGTATGTAAAATTCAATGAGACCATTAAGAAATTTGGATTCAAAGAGAATGTTGAGGACAACTGCGTTTACGCAAAGTTCAAAAGTGGAAGATATATTTTCCTAATTCTGTATGTGGATGATATCTTCTTGCTAGCAGCGATGTCAGTCTACTACTAGAAACAAAGAAGTTCTTGTCCTCGAACTTTGACATGAAAGACCTTGGTGAAGCTTCATATGTTTTGGGCATAGAAATTCACCGAGATAGAGCAAATGGGGTCCTAGGACTGTTACAAAAGGCATACCTAGATAAGATCCTAAAGAAATATAGCATACATGCGTGCAATACCACACCTGCTCCAATAGTCAAGGGCGACAGTTTTGGGAAATTTCAATGTCCCAAAAGTCAATATGAGATCGATCAAATGAAGTCAGTACCATATGCTTCGGCCGTTGGAAGCTTAAAGTATGCACAAGTGTGCACTCGCCCTGACTTAGCTTTTATCACCGGGTACTCGATAGATATCAAGAGAATCCAGACATAGATCACTGGAAAATGATAAAGAAAGCTTTGCATTATGCGCAAGGCACAAAAGACCTTATGCTAATATATAGAAGGTTTGATTTCCTAGAGATAAGAGGGTATTTAGATGCTGATTTTGCGGGAGACAAAGATGATCGAAAGTCCACAACAAGATATGTCTTTACTCTCGTAGGAGGGGCTATTTTGTGGAGAAGCTCCAAATAGTCAATAGCAGTATCATTCACGACGTATGCAAAATTTATAGCATGCTATGAGGCCACGGGGCAGACGATATGGCCGGCTGCACACAGTACGAGGTTCACCCGTGCGTCGCCAACCCCACTGACACTCCCTAACGATCTAGGGTTAGCCGACGCTCGACGGAAAGCGCCACCGCCGCCACCGCTTAGGCCCTATAGCCACGCTCTCGCCGTCGACCAAGATAGCTAACGGGTCATCGACTTCGCCCACCGGAGAAGGTACTCCTCTCTCTCTCTCTCTCTCTCTCTCTCTCTCTCTCTCTCTCTCTCTCTCTCTCTCTCTCTCTCTCTCTCTCTCTCTGGCAAAACCATATAGTACTATGGCATCTACCAAAACCTCTCAGATCTTACACCCAAGTCCGAGTAGAACTTGGATATTAGTAGTACTAGGCAACAGATTTGACTAAATCAAGTACCCCTCCCTCCGATCGGAGATAACATGTTCAAGCATGCTCCACTGACTCCTTCACAGTGTGATATATATAACGTGCAAACCCCACTGTTAGCTCAATAAACCGGTTGGACATTACAATTTACACGGCGATATCGTCATACATGTCGCCTACGTGCTTTCATCAGCATGACGTTAATGAAACGAACTAAAATATTGTTGAAGAGTTCAACTGTTCTAGAGTAGTACATAAATTACTCCAGTTTCCTAAGTCTAGGTGCATGTCGCACCGAGTCTCTAACCGTACGGACACTAGAGTCCTCCGAAAGTGAACGCGTAGAGGTCAATTATCGCTACTTTCTCCCGTTCACGAACACGGACTGTAACAGGAATATATTAATGGAGTGTATAAACAAAATAAGAACCATATCTGGGAGAGAGCTTGAACTGAAAAATATATGGAGAAGACTCACTACTGGAAAAACCATCTTCGGTTCGACGTGAACAAGGCCAGCAGTCCCGGCCTGGCACAGCCCATGACTAATGGAAGCATTAGTCCCGGGTCGTGAGACCTATAACGGCTAGAAACGTCCGTAGTCACTAGTCCCGGGCTACGGACCGAGATTAATGACCTGGAGCAGGCCAGCTGGTCTTTTCGTGGACTATTAGTTTCGGGATGCCATTTTTTCTCAAGATTTGTCAAGATTTAGTTTGCAACACCTAAATCCAAAGCTTTAAAAGGTTAGAACTTCATTCTTTCATCTCTTATTGCTACTTTAGCTCTATAATGCTCTAAAAGTATAGAGATATGGATCAATGCATGCATGCTCTAGAAGTAGCTAGAAGGATTTTGATATATATGTGTAACAAATTTTGATTAGACACATAGTTACTGAAAATTAAAATGTGTAATTTTAGAGTTTCAGAGCTTAGAATGGAATGAGGTTTTCACTGATAGAACAATAATAAAAAACTCCACGTTTATCATGTTGATTGTTTTCTCCAATTCACAAATTAGTGCATGTAAATTTTTCAAAATTCAAAATTAATGCTCTAGAAACTCTCAATATAACTTGTAATAATTTTATCATATTGTGTAATGGTTTTTGATATACTTTTACTATAATGCAGATGGTCCGAGAATGGATGTACGGTACTGACCGACGCTCTGACGAGTTCATTAATGACGTGCATGAATTCATCCGTGTTGCTGATGCAAACAAGCGCAATGGTTTTGTATTCTGTCCATGTAATGGATGTAGGAATCAAAAGGATATTGTTTTTTTATCATGGGTTATATGTGGGAATGTCATGGCGATATTGTTTTTTTGTAAAAAAACGGGTTTTCATTTCTTGTGGTTAGTTTTCCGAGCTACATATCGGATAGATACATGCATTTAGAGATGGTTGGATAGACGTCGTATAATCAATTTGGCTATCTAGTGGCTCGATACATGTTGCATGAGCTGTAATCATTAGCCTTGTTGGCCATTTCAATTTTCTTTCATCTTTTTCTTTTTTTGGCTACTTCGTACCAAATTATGTACAAACTTAACTTCCAAATAATAAAAGACTGAGTGCATCAACTGATGGACAGACATGGATACTCTCCTCCCTATTTTTTAATAGAATACTGTTATTTACTCTCTCGAAACAGGCTTTCGACCAACTTTATAAATAAAGCCACATCGGTCGAACAAGATACAAGGTTGAAAGGACATTTATTGTCATAATCACTTTTTATGTTCGTTAACAACAAGTAGATCATTTTATAGTTTGTCACTGTCCACAGGTTGGTGTTATGATAAGTGAAAAGTACCCTCACACTTGGGAAAGTTTCCTGCAAGAGTGACAGAGTTCTGGAAATTCTGACCGGAGTCTCCGGTCTCCCTAGACCGGAGTCTCCGGTGTGGTCCGGAGTTTCCGGATTTGTCCCCGGTGGAGACTTCAAAATCTTGGCTGGGACATTCTGATTGGGGGTCCGGAGGGTACTCTGGAATCTCCGGTCCTGGCTCTGTCCGGAGTCTCCGGTGTTGGAGGACCAGAGTCTCCGGTCAAGTTGGGTCATGGCTGGTCCAGGACATTCAGATAGGCGGTCTGGAGGCTAGTCCGGAAATAGACCGGAATCTCCGGTGTAGACCGGAGTCTCCGGTGTACAGACCGAAGTCTCTAGTCGGACTTTCCTCCAACGGCCAGAAAACGGTTCGTGCAGAGAGCTGCCTATAAAAAGGGACCCTTATTTTCTTCCTCCAGGGGCTCGAGCTACTCAAGAACACAAACTCCATTAGAGCCACCAAATCTAGAAGATCTCTCCATCCAACCATCCAAAGTCATTGATCTTTGGAGAATCGAAGGAGGAGGCCTTGATCTACAGCTTCACCAAGAGAGATCTTCATTTCCCCCTCATTCACTTGAGGGCCCCCAAGCTCTAGTGTTTCTTTGGAAACCCTAACTTTGATTTGGTTCTTACAAGCTTGTCTTTGATTGTTTTGACAGCTTGCTTGTATTTGGGAGCCTCTAATTAAGTTGTGGATGTGTGCCCCAAACTTGTAAAGGTGCTCGCTTCCACCTTGAAGGTTGCCGATATAGTGGAAGGTGGATCGATCCCGTTGGGGTGAGATTCATTGGAGAACAAGGGATGCCTCTCGTGGCGTTGGTGGTTTGAAACCACCCCCTCTCCAAACGTAGACGTACTTCCCCTCAAAAGGAAGGAACTACGGGAAACAAATCCTTGTGTCTCCGCGTCCACTCCTTTGGTTACTTCTATCCTTTCCCGCACTTTACTTACTTGTTCTTGCTTACTGTTGTGATAGTCATTGCTTGGTTGACATATAGGTAAATTCACCTTAGTTGCATAATCTAGATAATTTACCTTTCTTGTCAAACCCTAATTTGGAAAAGAAGAAAAATTGAAGTAGCACCTATTCACCCCCCTCTAGGTGCCCATACGATCCTTTCAAAGGTGATGGGAAAACCCCTTACACAGCAGATCAAGATAAACAATAAAGAACGCGGAAGTCCAACACTTGCCACCGAAGACAACGAACCGAGACCGGGACGAACCGGGGCTCCACGACGACGCCCCCAAGAGGGTAACGACGCACTACGCCACCGCCGTCGAGACCGAAGGTCAAGGGTTTTCACCCGGAGCCCTAGCGGATAAGGTAGCCGCAAAGACGCCCCCAAGAGGGTAACGGTACCCGCAGGCCTCGCCACCTATGGTGCCGAAGCACTGAGCTTTCGCCCGAAAAAACCTTCGAGCCGCTCCCCGGTGATCGCTCGCACCCGTTGTCTTCGAGAGAGGCCTCCGACACATGATCTGGGCGCTGCCAGAGCCGAGACGCCGCCAACACCAAAGTCTCCCAACGTCTGCTCCTCGTCACCCACATGACCAAAGAAGGGAACCACCACCGCTGCCACGTCTCCCGCCGAAGAGACGCCCGCGCAGACCACCTTCTGGGGCCACCACCCCGGCTTCCATGAACTCGAGCCAAAGGTTCCAGCCACTGCCACAACGCACCACGGCCGAGAAGGACGGAGTAGGGAAAAACTTAGGCTTGCAGTCATCAGGCCGCACGGCAGCCTAGGGGAGGGGATTGTAACTACCTCGGTGAATTACGCTCCTAGATACAAGCCTGGATGAGCGGTAGTGGTTGAAATAGTACGGTGGGGCCCCAAAAGCCACTCACGGGTAGACCTTTCGGCCGTCCCAACCACTTCCAACTCAACGGGACCTGTACGGGCGGCGTAATCGGCAGGCGAAGGGATCAACTACATATACAAATGAGTATGTATGCAAGCCACCATACAAAAGTACATCAGAGCCATTCCATCTAGAAAGAAAGGAAAATATAGCAACGCCATACGGCAAGATTCAAATGACCTAGATAGATATAATATTTAGGATAATTCCTCATACATCACACATCAGAGTATCAAGCGGAAGCGGCAAAACAAGTCCGAGTACGGAAAAGAAGCAAATCGGCATAAGATGCCACAGAAGTACGCACATCCCGCCCACAGATCTCACGGATCCCCGTTCCCGGAATCTCTACACCGAACAATCGTTGCCCACATCATCAGCCTCTTCCACCCAGTATCCGTCCTGCGAGTGTACCTGTTCATCTGAACCAATAATTTATCGTGTGAGACCCTAAGGGTACTCAGCAAGTCTTAATGCCTCTAAAGGGGACACAACCTGGGGTGACGCAATTGCAGCAAAAGATAAACCCTAGCAGTTCTATAGATACTCGCTAACCATCCGCCTAACCAATGATAGACGGACGTCCGTGAATTAAGGACAACAGTTATAACAGTAATTTCATCAGGTCCATCCTCCTCCTCGCTTACCAACGAGGAAGCGGACGAACAACCCCCCATCCGTTGGCAATTTTATTAACCATTCCATGAGTGTTGCACTATTTACTAGTCAATTACTTAGTCAGGTTAAAGCGGTACTTTAGTTATGCTTGTCTATGATCGAGAAACTGTGCTCCAAGTCGTCCATGACCGCGGACACGGCTTTCAGAAAGTTTTACCCTACAGGGGTGCACAAATAGCAACACACACTCGATCAACCTCGGAAAAACCAAATCAAAACCCAACGAGGCCTTCACGACAAAGCAATCACAGGATTTAGAAATATTTCAGGGGGCCACCCCTTAAAGTAGACCCGCAACGAAGCCGGCCGGCTCCGAGACGGACTCAAGGTTGTGGGGACGGTTGTAAACGACTGGGAACCCAAAACTGAGCTTGTCGATACCGCGGAATCGTGCCACTACCCTAAACAGTACAGGTGCTCCTCGCACAATCGTAATAAAGCGGTAAAGCATGGCATACGTACAGGATAGTAAATAAAACCTCAAACTAGTTTGTGGCCCCAAGAAATAAGACGGAATCAAGCTCTGGCTCAGGGGGGTCCCATAAGCCTCCCGGATGTGGATAGCGCGAATAATCTTGGAACAGGAATCAAGTACTCGGGGTCTTACGGGACACAAGTGAGCAGGAAAAACCAAATAGCAGATATTGCTCACCGGTGCCACTTTCATTAGTTGTCCCATTACTACTCAGGTTAAGTTGTTTAGGTACCTCGTTATCCATCAGACACTCACATACCCTACACATGCTGTTCTACGACTCGCATGGCTTAAACAACTCCTGTAGTAATGGCTCATGGGATGGAGGAACAAGCTTGGTGGGGTTTGAAAGTAAAGGCTATGCAATACTTGGGATTCAATTTAATGCAATCGCGACTCAATGATGCAAGAATAAGATAGAGGCAATAGGTACTGTATGTATGCAAGCATGTGGTAGTGCTTGCCTGGCAACTCAGTTGAAGCGAGAGACGGATCTGGGTAGTGCTCCTGGTTCTCTTGGTATATCCCCTGCTCAGTGTCTATTCGAAGAAGAACCAAACAAACAAGGGCCAACATAAATAAAGAGCGCAAGCATATGAATAAAATGCGACAAGCAAACAATCATGCCATGATGAATGATGCACAATTTTCATGGCAATAAGTAGCATGGCATGGGTGAGGTGTGGAATACAAGAATAAATCATTTTATTGAGTTTTGGTCACATTTTATTGTCATAATAGTTGCTGTATACTTTATATTTATATGATGCATGCTGCAATTGAAGTCATGGATAGCATAAACAGAAAGGTCTCGTCGAGCTGATCATTTTAGACATATCATTTGTTAAATTCGGAGTTATAGATCAAAAGTTATTAATTTAATAAGTTCCAGTGGCATTTGTTGTAATTTACTCAACTTGGAATTTTAAATGTGCAAAAGGTAATTTGAATAGCATATTTGAAATCCTCACATTTTTCTGATCTCAAAACATATATTATTTGCATTATTTGGTTTTATATTTGAAAAGTTATTTGAAAATAGATTTAATTTTGAATTTAAATTAATTTGAAATAGATTTGAATTTAAACAGATTCTCAAAAAAGTTTTTGTTACCCAGCTAGAACCTAACCATAGCCACTGACCAGTGGGGTCACAGGCGGCGTGGCCCACTGCGCGAGCGGGCGCCACGGGGGCGTGCCACGTGGGCAACCGCGGACCGCGGGTTGATTTCAGAAAAACACGGGAGCCTTTTTACAAAAATGCATACGACGCTGACGGTGGGGCTAAGGGACTGCGGGTTGAGTGGCAAAAAGAACAGGGAGGTAAACGCAAAAAGTGCAGCGGCACTGTTTTTCTTCCTGGCGACCAGAGGATCGCTCGCGCACGGCGCGGCGAGGCAGGGGGTCGAACCCGCGACGCGGGCGCGCACGCAGAGGCTGGAACCACTGCGGCTAGGCGGGGTAGTTGTCTGGTAGGGGGGCGCGGCTAGATAGGGTCTGCGCGGGCGCGCGAGCATGCAGGCGCCAGCGAGCGGCGGCGCGCGCAGGCTGCTCGATGAAACGTGCGGCGCCGACAGGAAACGAAGCAGAGCCGGAGCGTGTCCAGGGGGTTCGGGGGCTTACCGCGAGGAAGTTGGCGTGGTCGACGGGCTCGGGGGTGGTCGCGATCGTCGGCGAGGCTGGCGTACCGGCGGGGCTAGGGTTTCGTCGGTACGTCGGCGGGGCAGGGGTTCTGGGGCTTCTCCTCCGCGTCGGGGTGTCCAGGGCGAAGCAGGGGCACCTCGTCGTCTTCCCCGACAGCCTCAACAACTCGCCCGCCTCCTCGTACTGCAGATAGACGCCGAAGCCGACGGTGGCCGGCGATGGTGGTGAAGAAAAGAGGGGCAGAGGGGAACGAGGCAGGGCCTCTAGGTGGGATCTGGGGGAGGCTAGAGGGGCGAGGAAGGGGTAGATAAGGACGGGGGCAGGGGAGGCTTGCGTGGGGGAGGGGAAGGTGATAAAGGTGGCCTCGGTGCCACCTTTGTCCTTCCTCACGTGATCGGCCAGGGGCAGGGTAGCTAGGCATGGGGATAGGGCTGCCAGGTAGGGCCAGGGGGAGGACGCTCGGGTGGGGCACGCCGACAGAGAGAGCAAGAGAGAGGAGAGAGGTGGATCGGGTGTGGTTGTAGCTAGGTTGGGTGGGCTCGGCTAGGGTTGGTCTTAGGGTTTGTGGGAAGAGAGAAAGAGAGAGGGCTGGGGTGTGGGGCCAGGGAGAGGGTGTCCAGGTGGGGCCGGCATGGCTAGAGAGAGGGGGGCCGAGAGATAGGGTAGAGCATGTGGGGGTCGAGCTAGGGTTAGCTAGAGGGGTGGCTCGGCTAGAGAGGAGAGAAAGAGGGAATACTTAGGGTTTGGTTTAGATTAGGTGTAGATTAGGGTTTAGCTAGGATGGGGTATGGGGGGGGGTATGGTGATGATGGAGTAGGAGATAGAGGGAACTGAGATAGAGGATTAGAGAGAGAGGGGTGAGAGCTAGGGTTTTAGAAGCATGCATGCTCCAAACATAGATCAAGCAAGATCAAGAGGAAAAGAGGGAGAGAGAGGGATGTGGTATGATGTAAACAAGATCAACTAGATCAAGCCCAAAAGGAAGGGATATAGATAGAGATGATCCACTCAAAACAAATAAAATCCAAATGACAAGCAAAAAGGTGGTACTTGCATGGCCCATGCAGAAATATTTATTGCCCTGATGATTCTTGTGGAAACAATGTTATTACATGGCATTATTATTTTGCATCCCCAAAAATTGGAATAAAGGCCAAGCAAAAAGAATTAAAAAGGATGCCCCATGTGGAATAGATGGAGATGACCATATCTGAAATACAATGGGACTTGCTAGTGTGTATATGCCACTAGATATTTATTAAGCCCACAAAATATCCCAACATGATGATAACCCCAAAAACAACACATATGGGAGCTAGAATTAGGGTCCCACTCACAAGGCATGCAAAGGTGGCCATGTGGCTCTCATATATCACTAATGTGAAAACATCATGATGCTAAGATGAGAGCATGGGGAAAAGAAGTGGGTCCATCCTAACCCACATGAGCTAGAGGTAAAACCAAATAAAGTGCAAAGCTCATATTTAGTTGGATGGTGGAATTATAAGGTGGTGAAAGAAAAAGGTGGGGGAGTTAATAAAAGATATGCCCCCAACTCAACTTGGGCATTAAACAATATATCAAGAACCAAATACAATATCAAGAGGCAAATACAATTAATAATGCATATGAGATAAGAACCAAAACAAAAGGGTTTTTGTATGATGCTCAAATGCAAGGTGGCATGATGACATGAACATGACATGATGATGATGCAACAATTATTTGTAGGAAGTGGCCATTTTATTACTAGACCAAGTAGCATTACAGGTGTTAGACAACTGGGATGCTACAACTCTCCCCCACTAAACAGGAATCTCGCCCCGAGATTCTAGGAAGAAGAAGAAGACACAAAGAGGGTAGGATAGTTGGCACGGAGTTCATCTTCACGCTCCCAAGTGGCTTCATCAACAAAATGGTGCGACCACTGCACCTTGCAGAACTTGATGGACTTGTTGCGAGTCCTTCTTTCTGCGACTTCCAGGATTTTGGTGGGGTGTTCTTGATAAGACAGGTCTTCTTGGAGATCGATTAGCTCATGATCCACGGTCCTGCCGGGATCTTTGAAGCACTTCTTGAGCTGAGAGATGTGGAAAACATCATGGACTTTGAGTTTTTCCGGGAGCTCAAGGGCATAAGCAACTTCTCCTCTTCTACCACGAATCTTGAAAGGACCGATGTATCTAGGAGCCAACTTTCCTTTGATACCGAAGCGGTGTGTGCCTCTCATGGGAGTGACACGAAGGTAGACGAGATCACCAGGGGCATACACCATATCCGTGTGCTTCCTGTCATAGTTGCTCTTCTGACGACTTTGAGCAATCTTCAGGTTCTCAAGAATGATATGCACCTTCTCCTCCGCTTGAGTTACAATGTCAGGGCCAAACCAGATTCTTTCTCCTGCACCTGACCAACCAATCGGAGTTCTGCACTTGCGACCATAGAGAGCCTCGAATGGTGCCATCTTCAGACTTTTCTGGAAGCTGTTGTTGTAAGAGAATTCAGCATAAGGAAGACATTCTTCCCACTTCATGCCAAAAGAGATTACGCAAGCACGAAGCATATCCTCCAGAATCTGATTGATCCTTTCAACTTGTCCTTGCGACTGAGGGTGGTAAGCAGTGCTGAAGTTCAACTTTGTTCCCAAAGCATTTTGGAAACTTTCCCAGAACTTTGAAGTGAAGATGCTTCCACGGTCTGAACTGATCTCAAGCGGAACCCCATACAGAGAGACAATTCTGTTGATATAGAGCTCAGCCAACTGAATTCCAGAAATTGTTTCCTTGACGGGGAAGAAATGAGCCACTTTAGAAAGCCTGTCGATGACAACAAAGATTGCATTGTTGCCCTTCTGCGACCTAGGAAAATCAGTGATGAAGTCCATCTCTACTTTCTCCCATTTCCATTCCGGAGGTTTCAATGGCTGGAGAAGACCGAAAGGTTTCTGATGAACAGCTTTCACTCTGCGGCAGACATCACATTCCGAGACATACTTGGCACAATACCGTTTCAAACCAGGTCACCAATATTGTGTTTTCAAGTCCATGTACATCTTTGTGCTGCCAGGGTGGATAGATAGAACAGAATCGTGCGCCTCCTTGAGAACTTGCTCTCTCAAACCCGGGTAGTTTGGAACAAACATCCGGTGTTCAAAGAAAAGCGTGCCTTGATCATCCACGTGGAAGGACTCATACTTCGGAAGCTGAAGCTGGGAGGTGATCTTTCTGGTGTGCGGATCACCACGCTGACGAAAACGAATCTTTTCTTCCAAGATAGGGGTAGCCAGAAGGTTCAGGAGATGCCCTTGTTCCACAACTTCCAGGTTGAGCTGACGGAATTCCTTGCACAAAAGAGGTTGTTGTTCTTCCATCATGAGGTTGTTGACATAAGCTTTGCGGCTGAGAGCATCGGCCATGACATTAGCTTTGCCCGGTGTGTAGTTGATGGTCAAATCAAAATCATTGATTGCTTCAATCCATCTCCTCTGCCGAAGGTTGAGATCAGGCTGAGTGAAGATATACTTCAAGCTCTTGTGATCAGAAAAGATCTCACATCGGTTGCCAAGCAAGTAGTGCCTCCATAGCTTCAAAGCAAAGACAACTGCTGCTAGCTCGAGGTCATGTGTGGGATAGTTTATCTCATGCGTCTTCAACTGTCGAGAGGCATAAGCAACCACTTGTTTCTCTTGCATAAGGACCGCACCCAATCCTTGCAAAGAGGCGTCGCAGAATATCTGGAAAGGCTTAGATGTATCCGGAGGAACCAAGACTGGTGTGGAAGTGAGCTTCTCTTTGAGTGTCTCAAAACTTGCTTGACATGCAGGAGTCCACAGGTATTTCTTGCCTTTCTTGAGGAGATCGGTAAGAGGCTTCGCTATCTTCGAGAAGTTCTGAACGAAGCGACGGCAATAACTAGCCAAACCAAGAAAACTCCGCACTTCTTTGACATTAACAGGAGGAAGCCATTCAACAATTGTCTTCACAGTTTCCGGGTTGACTGCAATGCCCTTGGCAGAGATGACATGACCAAGATAGGTTACTTCAGGCAGCCAAAACTCACACTTGGAGAACTTTGCATACAAGCGGTTCTCACGAAGCTTGTTTAGGACAGACCGCAGGTGTTCTTCATGCTCTTCCTTGGACTTAGAATAGACCAGGATGTCATCCAGATAGACCACAACGAACTTATCAAGGTACTCCATGAAAACCGAGTTCATAAGCCTCGAGAAGGTAGCAAGTGCGTTGGTGAGACCGAAAGACATGACCGTGTACTCATACAGGCCATAGCGGGTGGTGAAAGCTGTTTTAGGCACATCTTCCTTGCGAATCTTGATTTGGTGATAACCACTTCTCAAGTCCAGCTTAGAGAACACCACAGCTCCAGCTAGCTGATCGAAGAGATCATTAATCCGCGGGAGGGGATATTTGTTCTTGATGGTTTTAGCATTGAGAGCCCGATAGTCAACACAAAGTCTATCAGTTCTGTCACGCTTCTTCACAAAGATTGTTGGGCTACCCCAAGAAGAAGTACTGTGTTGAATGAAACCCAACTTCTCTTGTTCATCAAGTTGTCGTTTGAGTTCAGCCAACTCAGAAGGACCCATTTTATAAGGCCGCTTGGAGATAGGAGCCGTTCCAGGTTCAAGCTCAATTACAAACTCAACCTCATGATCCGGAGGCATACCCGGCAACTCTTCAGGAAAAACATCCGGAAACTCACAGACCACCGGTACACTCTGAATAGCTTCCATAGCATCATCATTCAGAGCCGCCAAAGAGAAAAGCTGGACAGCAGGAGTCAGACTTGGAGAAAAGACTATATGGCCTTCAGGAATCTTCAGAGAAACTGAGCGTTCAGCACAATCAATCACAGCTGCATTTGCCGTCAACCAATCCATGCCCAAGATGACATCAATGTCTGACAAAGCAATCACAGGATTCAGAAATATTTCAGGGGGCCACCCCTTAAAGTAGACCCGCAACGAAGCCGGCCGGCTCCGAGACGGACTCAAGGTTGTGGGGACGGCTGTGAACGACTGGGAACCCAAAACTGGGCTTGTCGACACCGCGGAATCGTGCCACGATCCTAAACAGTACAGTGTGCTCCTCGCACAATCGTAAATAAAGCAGTAAAGCATGGCATAAGTACAGGATAGTAATAAAACCCCAAACTAGTTTGTGGCCCCAAGAAATAAGAATGAATCAAGCTCTGGCTCAGGGGGGTCCCATAAGCCTCCCGGATGTGGATAGCGCGATAAATCAAGGAACAGGTATCAAGCACTCGGGGTCCTACGAGACACAAGTGGACGGTTAACAACCAAATAACATCTATTGCCCACCTGTGCCTCTGCTTACCTACTTCAATTTTAGTTGTTAAACAATAATTAAAGTGAACAATAAATAAAGCCATGAGCATCTCCAACATTCAACGTGCGGCAATACTCCAACAACTGTGGTACTCGACGACACGCCACAGCACTTGAGCAAGCGACTACGACGCGCAGGTCCAACTATCTACCAAAACAACAGGTAATAGGAGGTGTCCAAGGCAATATAAGGCTGCAGGGGATATCACGGGTACGAAACTAGAGCATCGCAACACAGATAGCAATAGATCAATAGGAGGGAATAAATACTATAAAAGTAAGATAGGTAGAAAGGGGGAGATGCTCGCCTGAAAACATTGCCGAAGGTTCAACCGAAGATCGGGTCGACACTCGCATCAACTCAACGGCCTTATCCGCGAAGAAGCAAAACACTAGAATGAACACCGGATGCAATATTTAATACTACGGCAAAAGATCGGGCATGATGCATGTATGATGTATGACATGGCGAAGGATGCGATGCAATTAGGCCATATTAAGCGGAACCGGGGTCCCGACAATTAATTAAACGGTTCAAGTTATTTAACTACCCCGCAATTTAAATGTTGTTTTAACATGGCAAAAGATAGCACCGGGTTCGCTACACAAATTTAAATGAGGCCAATATAGGACTAGATTTGCCCGCATATGGGCCCCATATTTAATTATATGGTGAATCGGCATAAGGCCCCCAAACCACACAAATATGCATGCATGATCAATTTAATATGCAACAATTTGTTATTACATTTATAAAATAGGGCTCGAGAAAAGGGGTCACACATTAGGGGGTTCTCGACGAACTTGGGGTTCCGGGGTTCGGGGTTCGGTCTCAGGGTCCAGGGTTCGACGAAAACGTTCTCGGATAACAGAGGGAGGTCTTGTCGCATCCGGGAAGCAGGACTTGGTTCGGAGTCAGGGGCGCATCGGACTTGTCCTGGTCGATGTCGTTCTTGTCGTCGTGCAGATCTTGTCGGGTACGCGGTTTGGGTCAGACTTGACGTTCGGGGAAGAACTTGGCGTATCCGTTTCGACGACTTGGGCGTCCGGGTTCTCGGCATCAGATCCGGGAAGAAGTGCTTGCCGCACCGGTGGCGTTCTTGGCGGTCTTCGGGTCCGGGCCTTGGCGCTTCGGACCGGTCTTCAGGGGTCCAGGAAGGCGATCTTGGCGCTCGGATTCGGCGGTATCGGTCTTCGGGTTATCTTGCATTGGTTGTTCCTGATGTACTGGTTATTGTTCTTGTCGCTGTAGATGCATACATGCAGTCGCTTCACACTGCCATCCAATCTTCCCCAACCAAACGCAAACCATCTTGATGACGAGGACGATGGGGCGACTCCCTGTCGAAGAGGGCGTCAGACGGCGGCTCAGGGCGGCCAGGCGCGGACGGCGACGGAGAGACCGACGACGCACCGGGCAGCAGAGCTCGACGAGGACAGCCTCCTGTAGCTGCAGGTCGGCAGCAGGGCGCGCGGGCCAGGACCACGACGACACAGGGACTGGCGGCAGCGAGAGGGGCTCGGGCGGTGGCGCGATCGTCGGCGAGGCTGGCGTACCGGCAGGGCTAGGGTTTCATCGGTACGTCGGCGGGGCAGGGGTTCTGGGGCTTCTCCTCCGCGTCGGGGTGTCCAGGGCGAAGCAGGGGCACCTCGTCGTCTTCCCCGACAGCCTCAACAACTTGCCCGCCTCCTCGTACTGCAGATAGACGCCGAAGCCGACGGTGGCCGGCGATGGTGGTGAAGAAAAGAGGGGCAGAGGGGAACGAGGCAGGGCCTCTGGGTGGGATCTGGGGGAGGCTAGAGGGGCGAGGAAGGGGTAGATAAGGACGGGGGCAGGGGAGGCTTGCGTCGGGGAGGGGAAGGTGATAAAGGTGGCCTCGGTGCCACCTTTGTCCTTCCTCACGTGATCGGCCAGGGGCAGGGTAGCTAGGCATGGGGATGGGGCTGCCAGGTAGGGCCAGGGGGAGGACGCTCGGGTGGGGCACGCCGGCAGAGAGAGCAAGAGAGAGGAGAGAGGTGGATCGGGTGTGGTTGTAGCTAGGTTGGGTGGGCTCGGCTAGGGTTGGTCTTAGGGTTTGTGGGAAGAGAGAAAGAGAGAGGGCTGGGGTGTGGGGCCAGGGAGAGGGTGGCCAGGTGGGGCCGGCATGGCTAGAGAGAGGGAGGCCGAGAGATAGGGTAGAGCATGTGGGGGTCGATCTAGGGTTAGCTAGAGGGGTGGCTCGGCTAGAGAGGAGAGAAAGAGGGAATACTTAGGGTTTGGTTTAGATTAGGTGTAGATTAGGGTTTAGCTAGGATGGGGTATGGGGGGGGGGTATGGTGATGATGGAGTAGGAGATAGAGGGAACTTAGATAGAGGATTAGAGAGAGAGGGGTGAGAGCTAGGGTTTTAGAAGCATGCATGCTCCAAACATAGATCAAGCAAGATCAAGAGGAAAAGAGGGAGAGAGAGGGATGTGGTATGATGTAAACAAGATCAACTAGATCAAGACCAAAAGTAAGGGATATAGATAGAGATGATCCACTCAAAACAAATAAAATCCAAATGACAAGCAAAAAGGTGGTACTTGCATGGCCCATGCAGAAATATTTATTGCCCTGATGATTCTTGTGGAAACAATGTTATTACATGGCATTATTATTTTGCATCCCCAAAAATTGGAATAAAGGCCAAGCAAAAAGAATTAAAAAGGATGCCCCATGTGGAATAGATGGAGATGACCATATCTGAAATACAATGGGACTTGCTAGTGTGTATACGCCACTAGATATTTATTAAGCCCACAAAATATCCCAACATGATGATAACCCCAAAAACAACACATATGGGAGCTAGAATTAGGGTCCCACTCACAAGGCATACAAAGGTGGCCATGTGGCTCTCATATATCACTAATGTGAAAACATCATGATGCTAAGATGAGAGCATGGGGAAAAGAAGTGGGTCCATCCTAACCCACATGAGCTAGAGGTAAAACCAAATAAAGTGCAAAGCTCATATTTAGTTGGATGGTGGAATTATAAGGTGGTGAAAGAAAAAGGTGGGGGAGTTAATAAAAGATATGCCCCCCAACTCAACTTGGGCATTAAACAATATATCAAGAACCAAATACAATATCAAGAGGCAAATACAATTAATAATGCATATGACATAAGAACCAAAACAAAAGGGTTTTTGTATGATGCTCAAATGCAAGGTGGCATGATGACATGAATATGACATGATGATGATGCAACAATTATTTGTAGGAAGTGGCCATTTTATTACTAGACCAAGTAGCATTACAGGTGTTAGACAACTGGGATGCTACAGGAATCTTCCCTTTGTCACCTTGTGGCGAGTGCCATCCGGACGAGCAGCAGTGCCAACAAGGCCGAGATCAGGCCTAGATCAGACCCGGATAGGCCCAGATTTGGCCCGGCCAGGCCCAAATCAGCCCAGATCTAACCCATCGGCTCCGTCACCATGCTGCAGCAGCCAGGCCACCATGCCACCGGAGGTCTACGTCTAGGGTCTGTCCCACCGTTGTCGTCGCTGCTGGCCGTGCTGCCATGCCCTGCCGCTGGAAGCTTTTAGCCGCGCCGCCACCACAGGGACTCCCGAGCCCCGCGCCAACCGCAGCACGCGCCACCGGCAGGGGGGTCCCCGGTGCTGCGCCGCTCGGGGGGCCGCACACACACGCGGCCGCCGCCGTTCGAGTCCACCGCCACCTCCAGAGCGCACCGCCGCCAGCAGCTCCCTCCCACGACGAGGCCCAAGCGCCGGGTAGGGGAAGTCCCGCTGCTGCCGGCACCGCACGAACTTTTCCGGGCGGCCCGCGCCGACGGCCGCGGGGAAGGGGGGGAGGAGGAGGTGGGGGCGGCGGGGAGCTAGGTTTTTTCCTCGGTCGCCCTCGCGGGGGGCGTCGCGAGACGAGACGTTTTTTCACCATCATGTGCTGCTCGAATACTGCTATTTATATGTATACAAACATTTATTGTAAGTGAAAACACTCGTAACAGTCTATTGTATAACATGGTCTTTTATCTTTTCTGTACGACAGGAACACGTAGGAGAATGATGTCACACCAACCATTGTAAATGTATTAAATTACATGATATTTAAGATTTACCTCTGATCACAGTTTTCCACTAATATATATAATATATGTATATAAATATAAATACCTGGAAAAAATATTTTGAAAAAAAAAATCTTTGGAGACACTCTATAGATACGATTTTCATGTTTCCAGTCCAACTCTTAAAATGATACTCACAATCAAGTATGCAATTTTTTGTATGTAAGTACAAAAGCTCCATTTATTTGTGAGTTAGAGTGAGTACAAAGTTGGTTGAGTCTAATGAACTGGTCCACCGGATCACCATCATGGAAAAAAAGCATTATAAACAATGAAAAGGGTAAGGAAACTTCCACGTAGATATGAGGAATGAAAAGTCTGATACCCACTTAACTCTAAAATTGTTAAATCATATGGCAACTTTGTGCATACATAAAATCAGATTACTAATTCTTGGCGGTATGAGAATTAGCTAAATCTGATTTTTTTGTGTGTCTCCACCATTGCGATGAGTGGTCAAACGTGAGTGGTGGAACCTACGAGGAACATGCCCCCACGCCGCTCCTCTCTGGGGCGACTCGGGCGGCCGCCCCCAACCCTAGCCGCCTTCACCTCCCTCACCCCGTCCCTCCCCCTCGTCGTTGCCTGAGACCGCAGACGGGCAAGCCCATGAGGCCCCCGAGGACGCCGGCGGCGAGGCCACCTCCGAGCACTCTCGTTTAGGCAGGCAACGCGCCTTTCTATGACTACCTTGCAGCGCTGGCTGGGCGGACTGTGGATGTGCCATCGTTTCCCGTCGGCAGCACCAAGAGCTTCATGATGTGGGCCTGGTCATGGTGGTCATGGTCAGTGTGTCCATGGCTACAACGGATCTGGGTTGGGCGATTTTACTAGATGGTTGAGGCCCTTGCACCCGTCATCGGCGTCTCTATTGGTGTGGCCTCCGATTTCCATCCCCAACAGCCCTGTGATCCCATATGCTCCGGACCTTCGGAGGCACAACTTGTGGCTAGCCAGATCTGGGGATTTGGCACCCAAAGTCGTCCCCTTTCTTTGCGGTGCTTCGTGCGGTTCGCGTGGTGGTCGCCATCCTCTGTTGGGACTTTGCTTGTGTCGTTCTCGTCAGTTGGTGTAGGGGAGTTTTGGAAGCCCGGACGACAGTCCGTGATAGAGATGCGGAGTCGACCTGCGGCTGGTGACGTTTGCGGGTGCTGGCCAGTGGTCTTGGCCGTGTGGTCGGCGAGGCGTCAGTGGGATCTTGTCGTGGGGGGAGGGCGGTTTCATTGGCCCTATTGTCTAGATCCGAAGGTCAGTCCCCTTCCTCCCTTTGGCTTACTCCTCCCACTGAATCTAGATGCTGGTGTTTCATCGGTGCTGGAGAAGGCTAGGGTTTGGTGGGGTTTGTCTTGGACTAGGGGAAACCCTTGCCCGACCCTTCTGACCATGATGGAAGTGACACCCCATGGGCGCCTCTCTCCTCCCTGGAGGCACCGTCGAGGTCCCTCATCCCCACCCCCGTTCTATGCTCCCGGGTGAAAACCCAAAATCCATGGATTGGGCGACGACACCATTGGTGTCGCTTTCCCTCTTGGGGGTGTTGCTTGGGGATGCTAGTTCTGTGGGCGAGTGGGTCACAGAGTGGAGGTGACTATTAGTGTTGTGGCCTGTGAGGTGGTGGAGGTGCTTTGGTTCGGCAGGTCCAGTGTGATCTTATGGGGTGCTCGCCACCGACATGTGTTGTTGTTATCTGGAGGGGTCGGCACCCTCGGGCCTAGGCGGAAGGGGAAGGGTTCCTATTCCCTGCGATAGTGGCATGGCGGTGATTGCCCATGTTGTTCTTCCACGGTGGTTATTCTTGGTCCCTACCGTCTCTTCATGTCTTTATCAACGATTGGTCCCAAGCTTCTTGGCAGGCATCTTCTGTGGCAAACAGAGCTCCATCTCCTTATTCTTTGTGGTTTCTATATGCGTTGCATTGTAAGATGATTTGATCAGCACCCTTGTACCCTTCGAGCCTTTCGAGGCTTTATTAATTTAAATTTGGGCCTATGTCCTTCTATCTAAGAAATGTGAATTAGCTAAATCTCACTGACCATGTAAGTCATTAGATCATCAAGATTTATGTGTCGGTTGTTGCTTTGTGTCGCACACAAATTCTTTTTGCATGGGTAAGAATACCTATGCTTTGTCATGGGCTGCTTCCTACTAATTTTTTTCATGGGATGCTCGTTGTGCTGCTTGTCATGAGAAGCCTTTTTTGTATGTGGCCTTTATGAATTTTCTTTAGTTTATGGCTTTTATTCTTGTGACTTTCTTGTTGTGTGGCTTGCATGACTGTTGTTGACCTATGTAAAAGGGAAAATAATAGTGTTTAAGAGAGGCACTACTTCTACACGTGGCGTGTAAGTGAAAAAAGAATAGATACACACGGCTTGCGATTGAAAGTACAAGAGTCACAACTGAGATCTTTTAGTTACAAGTTGTATTGCAAATGAGTTTTTTCCGGTTGCAGATCTTGTTGAGCATCATTGGTGTATCCAATGTGATTTATAGTTTTGTTTCTACTTCTTTTGAACCATTCTTGCAATTTGTTTCATTTGAACTCTGTCATGTGTTTGGCGTTTAATTATTTGGTTTGTAAACTTAAATTTTATTTTTTTGTAAACTTGTTATTTTCATTATGTTTGAATCATGCAATGTGTTTCGTGTTGAATGGTTTAGTTTATAAACAAAGGAAAATTTAAGGAATTAAATTTAGGGGTTCGGTTAGTAATCGTTTTTCTTTAGAAGAGTCAATATACTCCTCTAAAGTATAGAGAGGCATTATACTCCTCTTTTTTTTGAAAGGGTGTGTAGGGGAAGCCCCTACATAGATTTTGTTTTTTAAAATAATAAGAACCAAAATCTGCATCCGTAAGGACTTGAACCTGGATGGCTAGGTTGTACATCCACTTTCCTAACCAGGTGAGCTAGTTTCACTTCTTACATTATACTCCTCTAAATATAAGGGATCGGCTAGAGATGCCCTAAGTAGTTGTCCATCCTAGCGCTGCTAGAGATGCCCTAAGGACTTGTCCATCCTAGCGATGGGCAACGGTTTGGCATTATTCATTACACAAGTCAAATGTCTCAGAATTGAACAGAAGAGGGCATGGGGCAAACCAACAATCCTCCTAGAATTGAGACACAGAAAACTTCTTAGTCGCTACCTCTTGACCTAGCCACCGCCTCTCCTACTCCTCCTCCAAGGTCGGTTTCCCTTCTCCGACCGGCGCGGGGAGGGGGCGATCTAAGGGTGAAGTTGTTAATAAAAATAGTGTTTTCAAAGATTTGATTAGGGTTTTGGTGGAGTCTTTTTTTGGCCTCTAAGTCAATGGACATGGCATTGTCTACAATCAGTGAACTTCGACCCTTCCTTTGACGACGAATCTTCTTCCCGACATCAATGGTGGTGTTGTAAGATGGCAATTCTATAGTTACGGTCTTCCAGATCTTACTTCGCCAAGTCAATTTTAGAGTTTTTCCCATGGTTGACACAGGGAGGTTTATCCTCACAATATTTGTTCCCGCTACTACGTCCTCGACAATGGTGATTCGTACATTCAGTTCTCTAGCGATGTTGATCGGGTTGTTTGGTCTCTTTTCCCTAGAATACTAGTGTTGATACTCTTGTTGATGTTGGTTAATTATTTAAATGGAAGTGTGTGTGCATGTAGTCTTGGTATTGTGGCTTAAATTAAAATATGGGAGAACCCTAGTTGGTATTTACAAGTCTTTGGTTTGTTCTTTTTCGGTTGCCTTTAAAAAATGCAAGATTGTGTCGTATAAGACGAGTTTGAAGACCTTAAAGGTTTGCTCTTTTTTTTAGAATTTATTTTATAGTTGCTAAAGACAGATTTTGTATTTTTATCATATATTATTCGCTACTATAAATATATCATGATATTGAGTGTAAATAAACAATCCTCCTAGAATCTATTTGTTTTTTGGTCATTGGCTACTGCGCTGTTTCACTGACTCTGCATGCATTACACTTAGTTAAGCATTAATTCTTCGACTAGCAGAAGTATACGACAAATAACCAAATAGCGACAGGAGAGTAAGAGCGAAATATTCCTTGGTCCATTGTACGCATGTGTGCACAAGGAGTTGCGGCCTTGACCTGGCTTAAAGAAAGGTACACAGTTGTAGACCAAATCCCATTTTGGCTGATAAAGCAGTGGACCGAGTGCACGGGATTGGCCATGGACCCCATGGTGCTGAAATAAACTCGCTTACAACCTCGTCCAAGGAAAAGGAGGCGGCGAACATAGCCACATATGTTTCACCTGAAGGGAAAACCTCGTAACTAGTCAAAATGAGCTTGACTGCGTCTGCCTATGCTATATGTAATTTTACTGTATGTTAACAGGGATAAGCAAGTTCCATCATGTATGACCAATTTTACTGCATGTGACATGTATTTTTTCCACTAATACATATATAAGACTGATATCTATATTAATTTCATATTTATCATGGCCTTATGGGAGGGAGGGTATCAAAAGGAAACTGGATGAAAACTTGTGTCTGAATAGTATGCGGACATCTATCGTGGAACAATATTTGAATTTTTGTGGACTTCTATCGCAAAGTTGAAAAAAGTTGACATATCTATTTGGGTAGATGTAAAGTAAAATGGTCTCGAGTGTCAGGCGTGGTACTAAGCCAGCACCGGAGTTGAAGGCTAAATATTGAACTTGGAAGTTGATAATTTACAAGATATTATCTCATAATACATAGTGCCTTTTAATGCACATATATGATGAAGAACAAGAACCCGGCCCCTTCAAACACTGTCTGATCTAATGCCTCTCATGTTATCACCACTCTCCATTCTTATTGTCCTCTATATAACATAAAACCACCACTTTACAATTTAAATTTACCGAATAGTACCATTATATATTTTTGGGATAATCAAACCACCACATTTCAGTTAGTTGTTTGCCAAAAACGCTAAAAGTGAATTGAACACGAGTTGACACCAAATCCGACAGGGCGGGTCCACTTTATCATGGCTAATTTTCTTAGGTGGACTGGATCCCACCTCAGACCAATTAAAAATCAAGAAAATAGAAATAGAAGTGGGACAAGTTGACCCATCCTTTCTCCGTGTGCCAGCACGACGCCATGCCCACTTTCCTCCACCACCGCTCTCCAACAAGCCATGTAGCCCACCGCCCTACCCTCCCCTCTCTTCCCGGCCCATCGTCCGCCCCTACTCCCTCCTGCTCCACCCGCGACGCACCTTATCACCTGCGCCGACCCTCTGCTCCAACTACGCGCCACTGCCCCTGATCCAACCGCATTGCCGAACCACTGTGCCATCCGTGCCCGGCTTCCCATGCGTTTCTCTTGCCCACCTGCTCCATTCGACGTGGTGAGGATGGAGATCGACGAGGAAGACGACACAGACGGCAGCGAGTTTTGCTTAAGGCGGAGAAGAAGGCAGTGATGCCGACGACTCAAAGCACCAGGTCTCGATTCCTTTGGCTAGAACGACGCAGATGGCGCGGAGGACGGTGGGTGGAGCTAGGTCCGGCGACACACAGGTGGAGTAGGGGGCGGCGTGCGCATGTGGAGCAGGTTGCGACGCCGGTGAGGCGAGGGATACGGGGATCACGAGTCTGATGTCCATGCACTCGACTGGGTTGTCCACGACGATGCTGCATGTCTTGCCGGTGCACAGGAGCAGCGGTGGCAGCCGGTACACATAGAGCCGACGCCGGACAGGATGACGATGGCGTCTAGCACATCCACTTTTTATTTCTTTTAGATATTTTTAATTGTTCTAATTGGGATGTGGACCTAGTGCCACGTCATCTATTAGGTGTGTCCCACTATCAGAAACATTGTCAATTCGCCATCAATCTATAATTAGTGTTTCCTGCAAACGACTAATCAAAATGTGCTAGTTTTTCTCCCACAAACACAAAGTGGTATATTCGTAAAGTGGTTGTTTTGTGCTATATACTCCGTTGTCCGGAGGATCATCGCTCCATGGCTAGGAGCCAGAGGGCGGGTCCTCGGGTGACAACTTGGTGGCTGTGGTCCGACTGTGTCTGGCTGGTTCACTAGGGGGCTCGGTGACACCTCTAGTTAGTAGTCTGGGTTGCTTCATCGTGTGCGGTTGCTCATGTATTTTTGTTTATCTTTGATCCGTTTTGTAAGAGGGTCCGACTCGTCATTTTGCATCAGTTTAGCCGTATGGCCTTACTTATAACGGATTTGCTAGTTCTCAGGCGCCTGAAAACTTCTTAAGTCTCAATCGTCTCTTTCACCGTTTGATTTACCTCGTGATTCGTGCAAAATGGAAGTTACACATGAGTTGCAAGTCGGGTGTAAACGAGAACTTAATGAGTTGCAACTAGGTTATAACTGAGAACTAGTACAAATCTTATGAGTTATAACTAGGTTGCAACTGAGAATTAGCACAAATATTAGGATGACATCACTTAGACATAACTAATTCTCAGGCGCCTAAGATCTAGACACTTCCTACTTATAAAACAAGGTGAAAGCCTGCTTTGAGGAGCGAGAAGCTAAGTAAGATTAGATGATGAGAGGCTCCCATAAAACAAAAGGAGAGAGGAAAGGATGAGACTAGAGGCCGAACTGGCGATCATGGTTCCTCAACGATCCAGCTACCCCTCGCTGCCACCCTGGTTTGACCCTCTTCAAGCCCATCGCCACCTTTGAACGACTTTCCGGCGTCTTCATACTTTTCAAACCTGTGTCTCCATCCATTCTCTCCCAGCCAAACCAGCTTCCTCCCCAACCGCACTGCCACTATACTACTACTAGTACTACTGCTACTTTTCCCTCCACTCACGTCCACACATGCATGCATACACATTTGCCTGCACTTGCACTGCCAACCGCGATCGGTCGTGTATAAATATGCCGGTGGATCGGACGTTGACGACGGCAGTGACAACGAACCATCATCGATCATCGACGTCTCGAGGCAATGGAGGTGACCAGCGCCGTCGCTTCGGGGGTATGATGGACACGCTCTTCGTGCTTGGCCAGGAGTCCCGGCTGCGCATCCTCGAGCAGGCGGCGTCCCGCGTCCCCGGCTGCGTCTACCTCTGCGTCTGGGCGCCCATCCCCGGCGGCCACCATCCTCTTCCTTCCGCCGTCGCCAACAGGTAATAAGCATGTGCGCTCATGGCGCCATTGGCTTCAATTGGTTGTTGGATGCTTAGAACGGGCCGTCTCTTACATGCACGCGCATTGCGCTGGGGTTTAACCATGAGCAGAGCTCAACGCCACCTTCTGTGCCTCGACGCATGGCTCCGGGACGGCGGCAGCGGTGACGGCGACCGCGCACGCGCTCTGTTCGACGCGTACCGGGGGTCGTTCTGCGCCGCCGTAAGCGGGTGCGTGCCAGGGTGGGCTTACGGGGACGGCCGGGCGTACATGGAGCTGCCGGAGCACGATCTGGCGGCCACGGCGTCGCTCCCGGTGCAGCTGCAGTTCTACCAGGAAGCTGGCATCAAGGTTTTGTTCATTCCCTAA
The DNA here is from genome assembly GCA_916181665.1 of Avena sativa. Lineage (NCBI taxonomy): Eukaryota > Viridiplantae > Streptophyta > Magnoliopsida > Poales > Poaceae > Avena > Avena sativa. The sequence continues at coordinate 54,472,857 of OV702284.1, read as the reverse complement.
TAATCTCGCATGAATGCCAACAAATGCACGCGTTTGAACGACGCTGAGCGGTGTTAATTTATGCATATGTCCGGCAGGTGGCGGCCTTCATGGGATGCGAGAGCGGCGAGATCGAGGTGGGCATGTCGACGCCGGCGGGTCATACGAATCTTCAGGCGAGCCTGGACCAGGTATTCTCCGAGGACTTCTTCCAGCAGTCGCTTCTCGAGGAGCTGCTCCAGCTCCCGCCGACGCGGCCGTCGTCATCCTCGTCTTCGTTGCCGTCCATCTCCGTGGGCAGCCCGGCCGACGGCTCGACGTCGCTCCTGCGCAGCACAATGGCTGCCATGTCGTCGTCCACCACGACGTCTCCCCGGGAACTAATGGCTGCGCATATGCTCCACCCTTTGCGTCCGCCGCACCCCGTGCCGTTCAGCCGGCATCATGTCCCTGGCCACGCCCACCTTCACTTCCCGAGCGCCGAGGCTGACGATGTCGCGATGGCGCAGGCCATGCTCACCGTCATCTCTGCCTCCTCCTCCTCGTCGCCAGCGATGCCTACCGCGTCCATGCCCATCGTCCCGGGCAACCACCGCGCGCGTAGGTCGCCGCGCCGGGGCTCGACGACGACGACGGCGTTCCGGGCGTACAACGCGGCGCTGGCGCCCAGAGCGCCGCGGCGGGCGTCGGGCGCGCCCGGGCAGCGGATGATCAAGATGGGCATCTCCATCCTCAGGAGGATGCAGGAGTACAGCGGCCAGGAGCGCACGTCCGGGATGACCGCGCACGCGCAGCGGTGGCGGGAGGACGACGAGGAGACCGCAGAGGCATCGGCACCACCGGCGCCGACGAGCAGCCAGCTGCACCATATGATATCCGAGCGGAGGCGGCGCGAGAGGCTCAACGAGAGCTTCGAGGCGCTCAGGGGGCTGCTTCCTCCGGGATCAAAGGTTTGCACATATTCCTACATTATGTACGATCATCGCACTCCGTTCGAACTTGCAGCTATTTTGTTATTGCCAAAATCGGTCGATGCTTCGCTAAGCTGATGCACATTTCGTTGTGTAGAAAGACAAGGCCACCGTCCTGGCCAACACGCTGGATTACATGAACATCCTGATGGCCCAGATCTCGGAGCTGGAAGCCAAGAACCGAAGCCTCCAGGCGGCGTCGGCGGCGCAAACCCAGCAACGCCAACACCAACGGACCGTCAACGGCAGCTCCAGGGATAGACCACTCCTACAAACAGGCGGCTCGTCGGAGAGGGTGCAAGTCGAGGTGACAACCACTAGCAACGCCGGCGCCGCGTCTACATCGTCATCGTCGTTTTCGCCCGCGGATCGGTACCGCGAGGTGACCATCAGGGTGGCGGCGCCGGGCGACCTGTCGGAGCTAGTAGCCCGCGTGCTGGCGCTGCTCAAGGACACGGCCGGGCACCACCGCTTCACGGTGGTCGCCGTCGACGGCAGGCGGCCGGACACCGTCGGCGACGGCATTACACGGGCGAGCCTGACACTGCGAGCAACGGTACGATCCAACTAACTTACGTACGTCACGAATGTTTGTAAATTGCTCCCACGGTTACACGTATGCACGTCACCAGCGGTTAGGTGTGCACGTGAGATCTGGTGGGTTCAAAGCCAGGTCAAAGTCAAACGGGATTAGCTAGCTCCTAGTATTTGGCCGACAGCGACGGCGCGGGCCCTGCAGGCGAAAACTCGGCGAGAAAACTTGACCGCCTTGAAATGTTCGGTTTTTTTTCAGTCGGAATTCCGCTCTCTTTCTGTTCCTTTCAGTTTCAGAGAAGCTTCATCCGGCAATTAAATCCGGCAATTTCCCTTTCACGATCTAAATCTGTTCTGCACCACAAGAAAACGTAGAAAGATAGCGATAATCGAGTCGCCATGTCTCTGAAACTCCTAGACTGTGTTTTGCTTGGCCAGAATACCCTGATAATACCGTCCGCACAAAAGAACCTGTCCTTTTTTTTTCTTGAACCTGTCCGATAAATAGTGACGGGCAAGGAACCTCGGGCTCCGGACCCAAAAAAATCCAAATTTTGAATTTGAAATTTAGAGATAGTTTTTTTTTTTTGGATTCTAAATAAGTTATGAATAATGGTGGATACCAGCTTAGGCTTGCTATGAGCAAATGATTTCTGCAGCATAGTAATTTTTGGATTGGAATCGTATATGGTTTTTTATGCATGAACCCCTCAGAATCTCCTTTAACTATTTCTATAGCTATTCCTTCTTCCTTTTTATTTTTGACCTTATTATGGCCATTCTTTGATTGCAACATGTTTTGGACCCGACATATGTCGTTTTCTCTCTACTAGTTGCCTGAACGACGTCGGAGATTAATTTTTTACCGGTGAAATTGACTGGCCGTGAATCTTGTAGGCTGCCGGCGAAATCGACGAGGCGTCGTTGAGGGAAGCTGTGGCGAAGGCTGTCGTGGGTCTGGTGACACCGCAGCCGTCGGACGACGACGACGACGAGTCGCCGTAGCGGATCAGCTTTGACCCTTGCTCCGTCCGTATCAGCCCTGGAGTTTAGCTAGCGAGATGGGGACCCAGCTGACGCCGCAGCTATGCTCAAAAGTGGATCGCAGGTTAAGGGTTCAAGGGCACACGGGCCATGACGTCTCTATTTCGGCTCCCTGCTCTGTATAATCTGTGCTAGTGTTGAGGATTTTAAGCAGCTGTAATTTGCATTACTAGATGGATTGGAAGCAAGTGACATCGATTTTTTAGACCCTTTTTTTTTAGTTTTGCTAACTCTAAATAGTCCAAGATGTATTCAAGTCTCACGTTTCACCAAACCGAAGATTATTCTAATCCCTCCGTTTCAAAATAGATGCACGGGTTTATTAAAATTTGATAAATCTATATATTAAATAGTGTCTAGATTTATTTAAATTTTAAAAATCCGCGATGTATATTTTGAGACGAAGGGAGGACTATATCGATTGAAACTAAAATCTCACATGATCGAGACACACACGGACCACTAAGCAACACGAGTGCACCAGACATGTTCAACACCATGCGTGTACACTCACCAACTACCTATTAAAGAGTGGAGCCGTAAAGTGTTGAGATTGAAGTCACGGGTAATGCCTATTTCATAAGCTTCGTGGGAGAGCCCCTACGGTGAGGACCTCTCTATATGTCGATGATACCGTCATCTTTGTGAAGCCAATCAAGAATGATATCGACTTCCTTGCCTCTATGCTCGCTTACTTTGGTGAGGTCTCCGGCATTGTGACAAATTGCAATAAAAGTCAAGTGGCGCCTATCCGAGTTGGCTTGATGGAGTGAGGCCAAAGGATGTGGCTCCTCTAAATTTTGACATTTTAAAAAATAAGCATTATTCGGTTCATAAAGCTTTGCACAATAAATTTTGGGTTTCCCAAATCAGTTCTCAACATGGCCTCTCCGTTCAACATATTGAACAATTCTATAAGTTGTGGGTAAAACTCGACAACATACATCTAGACCACCACACCATGGACGACATCTCTTGGAAGCTCACAAGTAATGAGGCCTACTCGGCTAAATTGGCGTACAAGATGCAATTTTTGGGGCAAACCATCTCCTTGATGCATCCATTGATATGGAAGCCTTGGGAAACCCCAAAATGCATGTTTTTTGCGTGGTTGGTTCTCCAGAACCATGTTGAACGGCGGATAGGCTTGCACGTAGAGGTTGGCCCAATTGTGACCGTTGCAAACTTTGTAATCAAACACAAGAATCAGCTTCACACCTCCTCTTTAAATGTCGCTTCTCCATGCGTGTTTGGAACAATCTCAAGGATTGTCTTGGCCTTCAAGACATCAACAACACCACAAATTGGCACCATTATTGATCCGTCAAAGATTGGTGGAAAGAGGTGATTGACAAAAGGGGATCGCAACGAAAGGCTTTGGCATCGATGTCTATGTTGGTCTCTTAGAAAGTTAGGAAAGAAATAAATGCTAGGGTCTTCCAAAATTACTCCATAACCGTTGACATGTTAGTGATGAAAATTAAGGACGAGGCCTCCATGTCGTGTCTTGCCAACTCTAAGGTTCTTAGTATTATTATACCACGTGAGTAATTGTTTTGTTTTGGCCTTGGCTTACCCAAGGCTTGGTTTGTAAACTCTCTAAAACTTCTCTTAATTAATAAAATGGAAAATCTTTTGCCTTGCTTAAAAAAACTGGTGAAACCTCATTGATAGGGATACATTGTCCACCTTTGAAAGTTTTTCGTTTCTATTTTTGTTATACATTACTTCCCGTGTTTTTTTTGTAAAAGGCCAAAAACTCATCTTCAAATATTATGAAACACAACCAACTAATAAAATAACAAATGACATGATTAATTATATGAAAATGCTCTCATATTTCATGCTAGTTAAACTTGTTATAGGCCGTGCCTATTTCTACAATTGCATGCAACATTAACATCAATGAGCAACATCCTACGTGGAATAAATTTATTTATTTTTGCCTCAACTTAGTGTTAGTTGACTTGTATAGAGGCAGAATATATGTTTGATAGTGGCCTTGCGATATAAAAAAGGAGGAAGTATGATATAGTTTAGTCGATTTGTGTTGAGAAGGTCATAACGTAAACATCATTCTTATTGTTCTTGTTGGGTACATACATTTTGTAACATGTGAAAGGATCGTATGGACACCTAGAGGAGGGTGAATATGTGCTACTTCAAATTTTACTCTTTCAAATTAGGATTTGACACAAAAGGTAAATTTTCTAGATTATGCAACTATGGTGAATTTACCTATATGTCAACCTAGCACAAAACTAAGCAAGAACAAGATAATTAAAGGATAGAAGTCACCAAAGTGGAGCACACGGAGACACAAGGATTTGGTTCCCGCAGTTCCTTCCTTTTAAGGGGAAGTACGTCTGCGTTTGGAGAGGGGGTGGTTTCAAACCATCAATGCCACAAGAGGCCTCCCTTTGTTCTCCGATGAACCTCACGCCAACGGGTTCGATTCACCTCTTCCACTATATCGGAAACCTTCGAGGTGGAAGACGACACCTTTACAACAAGTTCGAGGCACACATCCACAAATGAATTGGAGGCTCCTGAATACAAGCAAGCTATCAAACAATCAAAGACTAGCTTGTAAGAATCAAAACAAGAGTTAGGGTTTCCAAAGAAACCCTAGATCAAGGGGCCCTCAAGTGAATGAGGGGAAAATGAAAATCTCTCTTGGTGAAGCTATAGATCAAGGTCTACTCCTTCAATTCTCCAAAGATCAAAGACTTTGGATGGTTGGATGAAGAGATCTTAGTGATTTGGTGGCTCAAATGGAGGCGGTGTTCTTGAGTGGGTCGAGCAGCTTCCCAAGGTAGAATAGGGGCCTATTTATACCCCTCGCGGTGGATCTGCCTGTTGCAGCTCGACAGAACCGGTACTACCGGATACGTGAGCGGTAGTACCGGATCCAACCAGTACTACCCGTCAGGTACCGGACGTGGTACCAGAACCGTATCAGCTGAGTGACTAGGCTACTACCTCCCCTGGTGGTAGTACTCAGGAAGAGCGGTGCTACCACGAAGCGGTAATACCGGACAACAAGAGCGGTACTACCGGTCCAGGCGGTAGTGCCGCTTCGAGGTACCCGGGTGAGCCAGGAGGGTGGCCAGGCTCGTCAACCCTCACTGGCCTGCCTGGTTCCGCCGAGCGTTACTACCGGTGGTGAGCGGTAGTATCGGTTTAGATTTCTGGTACTAGCGAACAACACAGGAGAGTAGGCAAGGGCACCAATGTCTTGCTAGTGTCCCTTTTAAGGGAAACGAATGTCTTCTCCTAAATAAAAACCTGGTGGCACACTTAGAAAACGATTAGTCCGACATGTGTGTTATCATCAAACATTAAAACCACTTAGGATAGGAAATTCCCTTTCAACCTGCCTATCAAATCAACAAACAAACCGAATCCATCGTACCGTGACTCTAGCATAAGATAAATTGGAAAAACAATTATGGTAAATAAGAAATAATTCCCTACTAGCTGCAGACGGTGTAGTTGTAAACACGTCAAATATTTTCTATTTATTTGCAATTATAAAAACAACTGCTCCGATTAAGATTATTAGATACATACTCCCTCTAGCTCTACAAGTTTTATGGGGACTAAGGTGGAAACAAATGCATAGAAATATACTTTCCTTAAGAGGAATTAATGTCGTGTCTATAATTTTTATCAAGTGAAAGAGAGATTTGGATTTTTGAAAAATTTCTGTAACATCCCAAAAATACTAAACTTGGATCATCAAACTCTAATCATCAGAATTAGGGTTAACAAAAACTTTTCTAAAATAAAAATATGAAAGCATGCATGGTGTATGTATTTCATTTGGAATTCTTTTGAACCACCTTGTTGGTGTGTTCCTTTGCTTGTAAATGGATTCTTAGGTGAAATAAACATCATCTAAACAATTCCCAAACTTTTCTCAAAGACAAATAAATCAAAACAAATAAAATAAGGGAATGGTCATTTTGACCAATTTAACTCCCATGCCTACTTTGGCTGTCCCAAACTTTCAGAACTTAACAGAAACTTTTATGGATCTTTGCACCCCTTCATTGTACTCATAACAAAGTATCAAGGCCCACTTTGTGATCATCCAGAAATTTTCAAATGCATAGTTTAAATGACAGTTCAAAATTGAATCTTTATCATATGAGAAGATCCCACTTTTTCAAAAACCACTCAAACAAGCTCAACTTTCAAAACCCAAGCATCTGCAGACTCACCAGCACCAACCTAGCACACCCACCAAAAATCTTTTCAAAATTCAAAACTTGAATTCTTGCGGCCATTTCATCAAACACTTTGCAGACACAAATCATCAAAATCTTAAACACTATTGTGAGCAGTGATTGAAGCCTAACTTATCCCCTCTCTAGCTCACAACCATCTCAGTAGATCATCTAGTAAGTTAAACCAAGCACTAGCCTCACTGTAAGCTGGGCAATGACATCAATGGTGAACAGCCGAAGCTCACCATGCCACCCCAGTGGAGACAGCAAGCTAGAAGGAGATTTAGCCGTGCCAACCTTGTCTGGGAGGCAGCCCACCGTCCACCGCCACTCCCTGTCCCAGCCGCGAGTGTTGCCAAACCCTGGACCACACGCACGGACCGCGCCCAGCTCGCCAGCAACCATGCCGAGCATGCGCCAGAGCGCCACGCTCGACCGACGCCCACAGACCGCGCGCCGTCCTCGCCGCGTGCATACATGATCGCCACCAACCCAGGAGACCGCCAGACATCCCCGTTTGCCGCCCCATGCCGCACAGCCACCGCTCGTCGTCGAAGACGCCGCCTCTGCCGTGCAGAGCATCGCGCGTTCCAGACCAAACCGCACCGCCCTTACGCGCGCATTAAAGCCGTAGAGCATCGCCAGGAGACCACCAAGCGATCGCCACCGCCGGCCATGCCTCTAGATGCCCGTAGCCATGTCGCCACCATCGTCTACCCATCCCGTTCGGTCTCGCCGTCGCGACTATAAATAGAGGCCACCCCCAGCCGAATTGAGCACACCATCTCACTCCCCTCTCCTCACTGATCGTGCCACCCCGTTCCCGGAGCAAGGCGAGCAGCACTTCGCCGGAATTTCACCGGAGCCTGCCGCTGCTGGAGAAAAAGGGGGCCAGCGATTGGAGCCGCCCCAGGAGAAGCTGCCGGTACCAGGAGGTTCGCCGTCGTCGACTTCGTAGTTCGCCCGCCTCGCCGACCCTCGCCTGAGCTCCGGTGAGCCCCCAACAACCCCCACCTGTCGCGCTAGGTTTCTGTCTCGCCGGCGTTGCCCAACTTCGACGATGACCCTCAGCCGTTGGATTAGAACCAGATCGAACGCACCACATCGCCCCATACCGCTTCGCACCCCCCTGTCTCACTAACGCGTGGGGACAGCAACTTAACCAGCCCGCGTAAGCACTGTGCTTAGCAGGCCGTCCCAGTATCGCTTCCCGCCCAGCCCAGTTATTTGAATTTAACCTTTTTCATTTTATTTCAAACACACTTCTATACCCAGTTTCAAAAATCAACCCAGGTCGATTCAGTAAACCAAATTGAATGAAACCAATTTTGTTAGAAAGGTCTGGGAATGCTGAATCCAAGCCCGTTGGATTCAAGTCATTTGGATCTGTAGATCATCCATGGTAAAAATAACAAGGCAGAAGCTTTTCTGCATTCAAACATTTTTCAAATTTAAACCATAATAGCTTTTGAGTTGATTCCAACTCTCAAAAATCACATTTAACCATACCTTTCAGAATATATAAAAATATATAGGTTTACTTACAGAAATAATGACCAAGTAATAAAAGAATGCCACATAGGCATTTCTAGCCACTTTAATTAATTAAAATAAAAGAGAAAAACCTTATTAAATTGTGACACCACTTTAAATCACATTCCCATGGACTAAAATATGTGGTGATGACATGTGTCAACATGATCCCATGTTTGGTTTGGAGAATATTAAATCTTAAGTAGTTTTTCAATGAGTAGAAATTACTTTTCTAAAAATAAAAGGAATTAACCAAGCTTTAATCTTGTAATGTTAGTGATGATGCTAGATCATCTATAGGACCCTTGTGTGTGATGAATGCAAGTAGTTAAGTATTGTTTGGTGATTGTGTACCTCGTATTTATTCATAGACGCTAGTACCGACCAAGGATACGAGGAGGAAGGAGGATACTACGAAGAAGAAGCCGAGGAGAACTTCAACCACTGCTCTGCACAAGGCAAGCTAACACTTGCAAGATACTCTACTTTAGCAAGCCTTACTATAAAAGTTAACCTTGCAAGCCTAATACTACTAGCTGAATGTGCAAGCTTATACTTGCAATTGGGAAAGCTAATACTTACTTGCTACTATGTCAACTATATGCCTTAAGCATATGTGATCATATCCACTTGATAAACCAATCCTAGTTTTATTTGCAAGCCCTCTACTTTATTTCTTTATCAAAGCTTTAACTTAGAGTTGACTTAAGTGACTTGTAGATTCTAGAAAGATATATTGAAGGTTGCATAAAGAGCATAAAATTTGGCCTAAGCTAGAAAATCTTGATGTCATCCTAAGGCATAAGATTGAACTTAGTGGAAACTCCACTAGTTTTACTATCCCCCATTAGTGCTTACCCCCACTTGTAGATGCTAGTGCTAAGCATAAAACTTGATCAACATTAGATGGGAATACTTGGTGAAAATGGTTATGAAAACCTTAGAATGATGGATCATTCTACTGAGATGTTTTGACATGTGTTTCCGAACACCTGATGATTTTGGTGATGAAAATGTTGAGGCATGAGCCTTAGCCCTTTATAAAACTGATGGTTGTCTGGATGCGATACCATTCCAATTTTATCGTACAACCACAATACCCGAAGATTGGGTAGGGCTTGACTGGAAACTTATATACCTTAGTATTAGTTCCCTCACGGCCAAGGTCTGAGCTGAGGCTACCTTGTGAAGATTGTCCACCTGTGCAGTACCCAAGATGACAGTTGGTAATGGTTGGGAGGCCAAACTCACAGGAGAGGTGCTTATACTAGGGCGTGTAATTGAAAGGTTAGGATTGATTATCCGCATACTGGGTATGGTGAATTCAGGATTTGTTCCTGACGGATGTATCAAATATTGTGGTGAAAGTGTACAATCTCTGCAGAGTGTCAAACTATTCAAATAGCTGCGTCCGTGGTTATAGACAGTTGGAGTGACCATACTGTTCCCCCGTCAGATGTTTTCAAAAGACTTGTGAAATGAATTGAGACTTTGACTTGACCACAACAGGGTTGTGATATGAAATACAAGTTCCTACTTAGGAGTTATAAAATTGTGACTAGCTTCTCTTGCTTCTCAACTTAGTAGAGATAAATCTGGCTTTTGCAAAACAACCCTAGAGCCTAGTGTCCTATTATCAAAAACCCCTTTCACTTGTTAGTATTAGTTTGCGAGTACTTAAAGATTACTCATGGCTTTGTACCTGGCTATTCTCGTGGCCAGACTATGAAGAGGAGTACCTGGAGGATGGACCCCAGGAAGATTACGACAACTAGGATCATCTCCCATCGTCAGCATTGCCTGTGACCGCGAAGATGGAGCTTCGCCTACGCTACCGTTATTATTACGTATTCCTCTGCTTGAAATTGTATTAAGAACTGGATCATGAGATCCCTATTTGTGTAAGACCTTATGTATGGTTTGTAATGGATGATGTACCGTGGTATCCAATTCTGTTATGTCTCGCAAAAATGGTAATTCTGGGATTGCGATGTATGGCATAACAGGCATCTGGGATTAAAAATCCGGGTGTTGACAATTTCCTTACATGTCTCAAACTTTTACCTTCAAAAAAGTTAACATTACTTCTGGAACAAACTACATTTCGGTTAACCGAATTGTATTTGAAAATATAGATGTGACAAGTGCAAACCAAGTAACTTTGTATCTTAATATTACCAACATAATTTATGTTATTAATTACGTTAGGTTTAAATAAAAAATCAAGCTCAATTCATAAATACATAATGTATTGCAAATGTCACATTTTCTAACCTATTAACATGGAAATATATTAGCAAAAATTCTAAAAGTATGGTATTGTAAAAATATTTGGTATATGTTTTATTTCAAAAATTAGAGAGAACACCTTGGCTGGCGTGGCTTATAAATATCCCACCTTTCAATCAAACCTAACTTATTAAAAAGTCAAAGTCTACTTAGTTGGACGACATTTGAAGCAGCCCTCTAATACTTTCTATATTTGAAGTTCAAAAAAATATTTGACTAAGAAGGGGTGTGAAAAGAATGATGTGTAAGTGGAATGATTACTTTAACAATAGCTAATTTTGTGAAGTAGACTCAGGACTTGCATGTATGTCTGTGTCATTATTGTTTATTTAGGATTTGTTTCATCGGGTGTTTTTGCAATGCTCACTCATGTTCATGTGTCACCATGTTCCAAATTTATACATGAAACTAAATCTACCAAATATATTCTACCATTGTAGGAATGAATCAAGTAGACATATAAAAACGTTAGCTATACAATAAAGCTCGTAAGTCAGCTGATATCATAGACACATAGAAAACAAATACATGTATGTTAGACATACTATCTCGTTATCTATATACAAGCCCACTTCATACTTTTGGTCTAAGTCTGCTTATCAAATTTACCAATAATATATGATTATATGCCATATTTGGATGCCATTGGATTTACAGTTAAAAGGAGTTTCTGATGACATAGTTCGATGACATATAAATTGTACTTTTCAGGCTAAATGACTAGTCAACGTTGGACATAAATACGAACTAGCATTGTACACATAGACTAAGAAAGTACGCCAATTAAGAAAACTTTCCCTGCCGAGGATGGAAAGCTAGACCATAATGCAAAGACTCGTTGCAAATAGGTAATGCGGATAACTTTAGAGTATACTAGCATGGATAAAATTATAAGAGATGGGGTTACAAAAAACCACCGTTCAAAAAATAGGCCGAATCAGCGATTAATAGGCCGATTAATCGCTACTAGGGACCTGACCGTGTCGATTACCCCCAATCCTTTATGTTAATCGTTTATCCCGATTAATAGGTCTAACACTCTGATTACTAGGTATGTTCCCGATTAACCACTACACTTGGTCAAAAAAGTTGCAAAATTAACAACACATATCGCCCATCCATCCGCTAGCCCGCCCCAATGAAGTAGGTTTTGCGAAGCTCCCGTTCGATCCCTGCCTCCAGGAGCTTGATTTCAGCCATCACCAACTAGTTCCTTGTCGTTGTTGACCAGTTCCTCGTAGTTGCCGACCAGACCTCAAATACAAGAGCTCGAGCGTCTTGAGGATCTCATCCGGGAGCTTAAGGCTGAGGATTCATACGTGTTTTAGGTGCTAATTTTTGTAGGCTGCACCGATTAATAGCCGACCGATTAAATCAGTTAATCATCTGAATTTCGATTAATCGCTACTCCCAAGACAACCGAGCAGCTAACGATTACATATTTCCTTAACATTGCAAAAAACTATTATTTATTAATTAGCTAGGTCTTACCCATTATGAGTAATCTCTCAATACGTGGTCCCCATTTGTGTAAGAGTGTCCCGTTTGTTTCAAAAATTGTTGGGTAGAAGCACATAACCACTTAGTTATTACAATGAAAAATATGGTAACATTGATAATACTTATAGTTCCTGCATCTCCAAATTGACCAATACAAAGCTGGAAAACCAACAAATTCTAGACTTAGATTTCGTGTCAACTCCATTCAACCATCTTTCAAACATATTTGTGATATTAGGTGGAGGAGGAAGGTCATAAGTAAAATTAACAATATGACATAATGTTAGTTAGTTTATTTGCAAATATTAGTTGTGTGTTAGGTAATTTATTTCTTAGAGAAGTAGCGTTAAGGTACTCAATATGCACCCATTGAAATGAACAAAACAAAAAATTCTGGACACAAAACTTTGCTGGGAAATAGTGTATGCCATCGACGATAGGAAAGAAATCAAGAATACGACCGAGCAAAGAGGCGATCTAGTAAAAGAGATCTAGTGTTCGTCTCCCTCACCAGCGTTGTCGCCGGTCTGTTCCACATCTAGTAGCGTTGGAAACGGTGGAGGTGTGACCGACTATAACCCCTCGCCGATGGAAGGGTTTCCAGTCTTCTTCAAGTTGGTGAGGCAGTGGCTACTTTCTGAAGTTAGAATAAGCTCCACTCCGCCGTGTCCTTGTTCTGGTTGTGCGTCTAGAGCCGATAGAGCGCATGTGTAGTTGTTTGTATGTATGGCGGCTACTAGGATTCAATCAATTTATGTGCTCATTGGTGTGGTTTGAGGACTGCATATTCCAATCTTCATCATTGGTGACCGTTGTTACTCTGGTGTGTTGGCTTTTTAGGTTCTTAGCACGACGGCTTCACATCTACCTAATACAATAAACCTTGCTATGGCATGTTTATGCTTTGCTCAGCTCCGGTGATGGAGAGTGACCATGATGGCAAGCCTTCTTGTGATAATTCATGTAGTCATCACTAGTTGGTATAGTGACCTATTTATATTTTTATTAATTATTAATTTTTAAGCTCTTTATACTATTGTGAATGATTGTTAATAAATCGCTGAAGTTCTTGGCAAAAGTTTTGCTCGGAAATAAATAGCCGAGGAGGTGCGACATTCCGGTGAACAGCAGACCGAGATTGTGAGAGGCCTAGAAGAAGCAGAGAAGATTCCCCTTCTGATATGGTACTTGGATCTCCTGCGACTTTGATTGGAAAAAGGTAAACCAAACAGGGATAGAATTGTATTATAGGGTCGCACCAAACGTGACAGTCATTTCCATTCAGTTTGAATTAAAGACGACAGATTGCGACTACCCGGTCGCACCGATCTGCTCCCTGCTACCCAGCATTCCCCACCGCTATGTTGGACCGCTGATGCTGCCCTTGCCTGCGAGAAAAGCGAGAATATTCAAAGGCAAACAGCGGAAAAATATATGGACTAAATCTTGGAGTACATCCGTTAACCTTGATCTGGAAGCTTCTGCTGTATGGACACTTGGAAATTTCTGTGTTTACGAAGTCCACAGAGGAAAATGCCATAGCAGTTTCTACGAGCTTTCATGAGAAATTACCTGGAATCCTGGATGCACACTTGTCTGCCATTTCGGATCTGCTGATAAGTAGACTTGGAAGGTTGGCATCAGATTGAGCGGCTGGACTCCGACATGTCAGGTACCAAACACCGGAGAGTTGTGCACCACAGATGATGATGGGCCAGATATCTTCCCAGGTCGAGTGCCAGTGAAGTGAGGGCACTGCCGCACGCCCGCACCAACCAGAGACCGGAGCACTCAGTCAGGCAGACGTTCTCGGCCACAGTTCATCAGAGCTTTTCTCTGGAACGGCTTGCTGCTACCGGATTTCAAAGGTTGACTGCGATATTCATGAATGATATTGTCAACTGTCAAGTAACACGAGGATTAACATGAGAAGAAGGAACGGTATGTATCTTTGTGTCAACCTTGAACATTAACAGGATTCAGAAGCGTCGGTTATGCACATCGGGTGACTCGCAAATGCTCACAGCTAGGGTTGCAAATGTGGGACATATCAGGGCCCGGAAAACATGATGGGATAGAGATTCAGATGTGGGTTGCAAATGTGGCAAATGCTCACAGCTAGGGTAGCAAATGTGGGTTGCAACCCTACTCACAACCAACAATGTCGTGTGACCTCCCCAGGGAATAGAGATTCAGAAAAAGGGGGAAATGCATTGTTAGTGACTGCAGTCTACAACTGAACGTAGCCCGGGGCAGATGGTAAAAGAGACTTTCTGAATCACACGTTTCCTTCCTCTCTCTCATATTTCTATCACCTCAATGCACTTGATTGGCTGTTTTTACTTGTGAAGCACTAGGTCAGCAGCTGAAGAACACTAGGGTCAAGCTTACAATGGATTTCCATATTTCTATCACCTTATCAAGTCATGAGAATTTCTTGATTGGCTGTTTTTACTTGTGAACTGATCCTCACCATGGGACAAAACACACCAATCATCACCCGACCAGTAGTACTGTCATACTGCTACCAATCCTATCTCCCTCTCTCATGTGAAGCACGAGGTCATCGGATCACTGTGCAGTGTATCTTCCCTGATCTGCTCCACGTTGCTCACTCCACCTGTAGCCATATAATGGGGCTTGGCTTGCACATGCGGGCATAGAAACCAACAGTGGCTCCCATGGCGGTGGAGCTCCTCCTGGGTACCGGTAGGTATTTTATCTGAATATAAATCCCTACATTAGCCCAACACCCTAGCTTGTTTATTGGTTGTTGTTTCCACATTTCCGTGTTCGTTGCTTCTTGTTTTTCTAGCGAACTCTGCACATATATTGTTAAACCAGCCAAGTACCTATGATATGTGCACATTCTCGTATGCATGACTATAGGTTAAGACAAATCTGATCCTGCCATGCACTGTGCAGGAGCTACTATGACTACTTGGGTAGCAGTTTTGTTCATCACGTCGGCAACTTTCCTGAGAAGCTCAACCCTGAGACAGAGTTGCCTAGGCCGCTGGATCCTGACAAATATTGGGAGGATCAGGGAAGCGGCCTGTCCCACACATGTGCAAAACTCGTATTTGACTTCTACAGCCAGCAGGAGGTAAGTGAAAAACATTCCAAGTAGTGTAGCTTATACAGCGTAGTATTTAGTGGCCCACGAAAAAAATACCCGTTATCAATAGGATGGATGCAATAGTTGTGAGTTTGTCATTTAGGGAAACTCATTCATCTCACTGGATGATGCAAAAGATAGCCAGAAATTCAGTCTGAATCATTTGTGTACTTCCACGTGAACTTCAAAACACTAGTGGGACCAGACAAACATTGGAACACATTTTTCGCCGAGGTTATGGGCAAGGGACATGACAATGGCGTTCAGTATCACACCAAAGGTAGGCAGCACAATCAAAAGATCATCATTAAGTTCTACTCCAAACTTGTCTTCTCTTCTCTACTCATTGTTACTAGGCATCTTGATCTGATTTCAACATATACATCTACCGTAGCTGCAAATCCGCTTATACATTAATATGTTATATGCACAAGACCGCATGACTCGGGACAACTGCTTCTACTGCACCGGCCTCAAACACCCGAAGGATGGAGCCTTTATTGGTGACCAACATGCCCTAACAGGCAAGGAGAATCAACTAGCATACATACTACGAATTATCTTAATAAGAATTCTGTCTAGTTAATTTGATGTCAATTAGCAAAGTCAGTTTGGCTAGCTCTCAGTTGTGTAAAATTTAACACATACTTACGTTCCTGTTCAAATTTTCATGAGATCAAACAAACCATAAGAATATTTACGTTCCTGTTCTAACAGAAACTAGATGAATGCCCGTGCGTTGCCACGGCTGAAATAAATTATACATATATAATAAAATAATAGATGTGTTGTTTTGTTCTATTTCATATCATTGCTACGTTAAAGTTTAAATTATAAGTGAATTCCACTTTTTACCCTATACTTGTGCATTTGTGACACTAATTACCCTATATAGTGAAAATTCATCTAAATTACCATGTTCGGAAACTTTAAACCCTTATTTTCTAATGTATTTGTTGGGCAAGGTGTGAGGTGACGATTGAACCTCGAAATTATTGAGATGGCAACAAAGAATAGAATATTTGGTGCAGAGAAGGGTAGATATGATCGACGACGATATCGTCCGATCTTCACATATTTTGTGCCGGCACATCGTCCTAACATGTCAGCCTTATCCAAGAACACATGTTAGATGTTAAAACGGGATAAAATCATGCTTAGAATTTTCTTAAATAGAACATTCGGGTACAACTTTTACTAAATAGAGTAATTAGTGTCTCAAATACACAAATAGAGGGTAAAAAATAAAATTCACTCTTTAATTATTGATCCCTTTGTGCAGTCCCTCTTGCAAGTGCACCCATTCGTGCAAGAACAAAATGTTTATCTCCAGTACCTTTTTCTCTTTGTATCCACAGCCGCTCTCCACCGTTCTATTATGGTCTTCCAAGTATGACAATCAAATTTTCTATGTGGTTCTCATCTAGTGGGTCACCAAAATATAGATAGTATTCGCTCCGTTTCAAAATATAAGGTGTTTTAGATTTGTGAATCAAATGTATCTAGACTACTTTTAGTATATATGTCCACTCATATTTGGAGTGAATCTACACACTAAAACAAGTCTAGATACATTCTCTTCACAAATCTAAAACATCTTATATTTTGAAACGGAGGGAGTAATTGATAATAGCCATGTAAATTTGACCAGTTGTGTTCTCTTAAAACTTTATTCACTTGCACTTTAAATATGGAACTAAAAATCTCAAGTATTACACCCTAAAATTGTGCTACATCAAGACAACTCCACTACGATTAGTTGAGCAAGTAATATTTAAAATGTCATATATGATAACTTGGATTTTATGGGTAGATATCATTACCAGTCTGAAAAAATACAGGTTAGAGCCTCATGGTATGTTCCATGCAAAGAGGTAAATGGAAGAGGAAGCTCATTTGAAACTATTGACTGTTTTGTTGTCTAGCTCAACATCCATTTTCTTTTTTACATATATAATCCAATCGGCAAGTGTAAACCGTGCTAATATTACGTTAAGCAGCAGCGGGAAGAGCAGAACAGCCAAAACAAACAAAGAGATGCACTAAGAAAAATAGCTTTCAAACAAGACCCCTCCTTCGTGAAGCTCCTGCGCTGCACAGCTGAAGGGCAATCACCCCTTTTGTCTACTGCCGAACCAGCAGACTGGATTGGACCTGCCACCTCACCAGAAATTATCCCATAGGCCATAGCCATGGCCCCCCTCCATCGGAAAAAACCAAGGGCCGCTGCTGGATGAGCACGACCTGGAGGTTGAAGACGGGGCCAGCTTCAAATTTGTTGAGGAAGCTCGGATGCTGACCATTGAAAAACGACCATAAAAGTGGGATCGATTCTTGCCAGAGAGAACGGAAAAACTCCACTAAAATGGGGATCAATTTTTGACCGATTTTTAGGACGAAATCCGGCAAGAAAGAAACATAAAAGCGAAGATTTATTTGGACCTTGAAACGATGGAGAGAGCACCGGCCACCCAGATTAAATCCACATCTCAACTACCAAGAGCAGCTGCCTTCCTGCCCACCCCTTTCCTCCCTTATTATCCGGCCGCATCCTACATCCCCGACGCGCATGAACTTGGGGCGCACCGCTTGGGATGCTCTCACATCGCGGTGTGGGATATGAGGAAGGTTTGATTTAGACTTTGCAGTAGTAATTTTCGTACTTTCGATCCACATGCCTCTATCGGGACTCGACCTGCAGCTACTGCGCAAGATCGGGATCGAGCTCTGAGGTCGCGAGGCACTGAGTGATTTTTTTTTAACCTGAGGCACTGAGTGCTCAGGTCGTGAGGAATTGGGGATTGGGAAAGCAGAGAAAGAAACGAAACGTTATTTAACTTAGGAGTGGCAGTGGTGGGTAATTTGTATTAATCTTCAGGGGTAAAACCGTATATTATGGGAGACGGAAAATTTTGCTGCTGACCAACGACCCAATTTGAAAACGTATTTTCGGTGGACGAAAACGTATTTGACCAACCTACCTTAAGAAAAATTAGTATATAGATAGATAGATAGATAGATAGATAGAGGAGCGGGCAATGGAGGGAACGGTGGTGACGTGAACGACGGAGAAGATGCCGTTGCTACCGTGCGCAATGGAGCCGGTGCCGGTCTGCCACGTCGGGCGAGCCTTTTGCGCCGATCTGTAGCTCGTCAACACAGCTCCATCTCCACGACACACAGGTGATTTTCCTTTTTCTCTTTTTTTTTTCTCTCTGATCTGATGCAAGTTAGGTTGGGAGAGCAGAGAGCACACGTCTGGTCGACACAGCTCCATCTCCATCTCTTTGTATAAGCTTTAGGTTTTGTTTCTGAAATTTGCCTTTGCTTCACATGGATTATGCCATTGGTTGACAGAGGTCCACTGTTCCTGTTTCCAGGAGCAACGGGAGAAGAGACTAATTGATACCCTTCAGCCTTTAGGTCGGTGTGATTTTTACTACACAATCAGGATGTTTTACAACATTTACTGTATGCTGCTCTATTCAAGCCCTTTACAACTACATTATCCAAAGTTATTCCGACAAGCTATTGAAGAGCACTGGTCATCAGGAGTTGATCAGCTGATGATTTATTTCCAACAAGTTCAATATGTGTCTCAGAAAAGTTTTATAATGCACAATCATAGGTTAGAAATCTTTACTTCAAGCCTATGAATTGACCTGAAATGCGCATATTTACATGAAATCACTGGAAGCATTGTATAATGTGCTTGAATAATGATGTATTGGAAGTTGACACAGATAAGGTGCTATATATTATCTAGCCTTCGCCTTGTTTATCTCCTTATTTTCCTTTTGTTGTCTAGGTTAACTCTCTACCGGTTAAGGTACTGATAAAATTATCTTCTGTAAAACTAACCTGAAGTGGCATTTGGCTGTATAGATGGTTATGATAGAGTAAAATAAGGGAAGTAAATTGGGTTCTGTTATTTATTTTTGTGGGTTAGTTTAACCGAGTTAGGATGTTTCTTAGGAGTTGAACTCTCAACTCTTAAGGAAAAGGAGAGGGAATCGAGTCTCCTTTGGGGCTTTTGAATCTTGTGAAATTATGTAGCAAAGAGAGGGAAATAGTCTCTTTTGGGGCTTTGAACCTTTCAAAAATATGTTGGAAAATCTATAGATATTTCACAACTCAAGGAGTGGAAACCATCATCCTTAATGTTGTCGAAGGGGGACAAGGTATGATTGTTTTGATAGAATCATAGAAAACATAGGCATGTAGAACCAAGATGCCACTCCCTTTTTCCTGATGGCTAGGCAAAAAAAAAGGGTTTTCCGTTAGGCCATGTAAGATGATCGAGATAATAAACTTCAAAAACATGAATATTTGGTTGCCTGTCTTTCCTTCACGACTCTTATTTTTTCCTTTCTATACTTTTACTTCTCTAAAGGTACATGTTTATCTTTTGTATATTGCGAGTCAAGATTAACAATCCTCAAGCATGGGCAACCGGTGGTTACGACAAGAGGCTCTGTTGCTGTTCAAGATCATGTCATCTTGGATGCTGGGAGGTCGTCCATATTGGAGCAGTATACCACTCCAGTCGCCTGGTATGTCACTGACCGACGGTGAGGCAAAATCAATTGTTGTTCGTTTAAGACAAGATCCTACTGAATAAATGGTAAGCTACTATCGTGTTGGCAACTAATGACTGACCTATGCATTTCCTTACAACATTACACGGTCAGTAGCTGAAGCTTGATGTGCTCATCACATAGTTTTTTGCATGGACAACTTGTGTTACATAGGCTGCAAGAAATATTGAGAGAAAGTAAACCTATCTAGGGATGAATACATGTTCCATGTCAGTTATTTTCCATGTCTTGAATTATTGGTACATCAACTACTCAAATGTTCAATGGCATAGGATTTCTGTTGACGATAAGGAGTGTGCTACTGCTGATCCGTAGCTTAGTCATAGTTTTTCTATTGGTGTTGTGAGGATGCGTGGAAGTCCATAAGTCTAATACACATACCATCATTTCTATTTAGTATTTAGTAAATTGATATTCATTGCTCACTTTTGAAGATTGATCCAGTTCATGCTTTATTGAATGCAGGCTGCAGCTGGCATAGACTGAATCTTCATATGGAAAGACCTGTCCAAATGATACCATTCTGAAGCTTCAGAGGACATCACCATATTACAAGAGGAACCGAGCTCATGTTTGCAGTTTCTATGTGCGCGGTGAGTGTACAAGAGGTGCCGAGTGCCCATATCGCCATGAGATGCCTGAGACTGGGAGTTATCCCAGCAGAACATCAAAGATCGTTACTATGGGTATGTCATTTCATTGTGCATGTAGAACTTTTACAAATACTGTCTTCTGATATCCTGTATCTCAGTTTTGACTTACTGCATATTTCGATATCACAAGGAATCCTTAACTTCTGCAATGCAATCCTAAACTTTTAGTGCTTAGTTGATCTACAATATATGTGTATAGTATTTTCTTGTTTCCTCTTTTCACTAATTGCTTAGTTGATCTTATGAGACGATTTGGTGCAACTAGTTGCATGTGCAATCCATATTACTTCTCCTCTTATTATTTTATCTGTTTTCCATAAAGTGAAATTGTCAAAAAAAATTGAAGCAAGCTTGATGGTGTATATATATATGACCAGCTAGTTAATTTCCGTGATTTGCTTCCTGGTTATGTTATGTGGGGTTCTTGGAGGGAATACGCTTGCGAGGTAAATAATGGATCTTCATTAATTTGTTGGAGCTTGCTAGGAATTCCTTTGTATGTAGAATATTATCGGATGCTCCTGCTATTCTCTATCCAAGTTGCTCCTAGCCTCCTACTCTGAACATACTCCTGAAGCAATTAAATTCTTAGAGTAGTTAAATTCTCATTAAAAATGTACTGCTTCTGTTCTCTATCATTTATCTAGAATTTAATTTTATATGTCCTCTTTTGTAAAAGGACAACTGTGTCCTAAAATAGATTCCCATAAATTTAGCTATAGCTGCAATGTTCAATCTCATCTGTGAACACACATTGTAACCTACACTTGACATCCGGCTAGAGGAACTAAAAGATCACTATTTTTGTCTAGGCTTTACATGTACTGGTGTACATCAAGCATCAGCATACTCTTACTCCTAGTTTAACTCTCCCAGTACTTGACTGACTTTGAAGTCACAGGACCTACCCTCCAGTGGATATGCCTGCGGAGGACACTGGCAGGTCCTTGGTAAGGTGAAGACCTGTAACTAGAAACACACTACTTTCAAGCTCGTGCACAGTTTATACATAGCACTAGGTGCATTCAGAATCGCTAGGAGTTGTGCTTGTAGAGCAGCCACTGCTCCGATGCTTCAGATTCCTAGGCTGATAAACTGCCAGTGATATTCACTTGATCTTTACTACTTATTAAAGGAGAAGTGGACAAGATGGTGGTACGTCGGACTCCCGCCCCACGTACCCGCTCGCTGAAAAAACTAGAATGCAACCGTACCCACGAACGAGGCCTTCGCTCCAGTCCCGCGTGAAGAAAGCTCATCGCTGAAACAACCGGAATAAAACCATTTGTAGGAAAACCTGGGCACATCGACCATCTCCCTCGCGCCGCGCACGGAAAAAGATCGGCATCCATGCCCACTAAAACCGTCCGTGAACCAGCAACTCTTCGCGATAAATCCGGGGCAGTTCTATCAGGCAAGCACGATCCTCCGACAGCTCTGCCAAAATCCTCCACCATAGATCCCTCCTGTTTCCTCCGAATAGATAGATGCGTCCTTCCTCCGCCTTCACTCTGTCTCACGCCACACCCGAACCGCCGCATCAAGGTCGTTGGGAGAGTACAGTCGGGCCAGAGGGCTTCTCCGCCTGTACGCTGGCCGGAGGGCACTGCCGCTGTCGCCTTACCCGACTGCACCGCAGGGTGCCACGCCTCAAGAAGCAGCGACGACAAAAAGACCAACGTATGCTCAGCGTGGGAAGCCACCTCCGCCGGTTCGTCGGCCGTTTCCGCCTCAGACGGCAGTCCTAGGAATAGCTGGGCCGAGACCCACGGCGGAGGGTGCCAGACTGCCAGTACCAAAGACCCCGTCGGCCTCTGGTGGTCTTGGAGAGGACGAGATGCCGGAAACCTCCGTTTCCTTTTCACAGCAGCCGCCGATCCAAGCCCGTAAGCAGTAAGCTCATCTATCTTTGTTACACTACAGGACTGACTGATGATGGAAATGCACTGTTTCCCTGCATCTCTTTCTTCTCTACATGGTTCATTTAGGAATCTGTTCTAAATGGTATCAATTTGTGCTATATATTTGAATTATCAGCTAAAATTCAGTACTGCGAAACATTTTGTCCCATCCTATAGATGCAACAACATTTCTGATTAGTGATAATGTTGTCTTATCATCACATACCAATGAGTGGTTCAGATGATTGGATGGACTAGAAAACATGAATAAAAGAAACATTTAAGCATGTTTATATGAAGTTTTCTTAGCCGTCTGTTCTGAAATCCTATGCATGAACTTGACTCGGCAATGTGTGTCATACAGTTGTCCTATTGAAAAGAACTTGTTGAATACTGATAAATCACAGTATCTCTGTGAGTATTGTAGAGAACATGATGCCTTTGCTGAGATCATGGAAAAAAAGAAAACATCATATATATTGAGACCTCGAATGGTTGCTTAGTTTACTCTGTTCTATTATGTGTGTGGAAGCCATGGGACTTCCATCATTGGCCACAATTTTTGCCAGATAAAATTTTGTAGGCTAGAAATCAATGAGGAAGACAGATTAATCACGCTTGTGAGGAGGATACATGGTAAAGTAATGTGATGTGACTATTATGAGTAGAGAAACCTATTATAATTGGGAATGGTGGTGATTTCCTTTCTTTCCTTGCCATACCTTTAGCCAACAAAGTGATGCAACTTTTTTCATGAGTCAGCACAAGAGAGAATCATTTTTTTGTCTTGTCAGACAAAGATTAGTTCTTATACATTCAGGTAGGGACCCTAAAATACGTGATGATGACCCAACCACACTGATGTTGGTTTCGTGCACTGCAGAGGAGGACTGCATGCGTCTAAGCATGGAGGAGCTAGATGGGAGAGAGGCAATGTCTTGCATCCCCATGATGTTGTTGTCCAAGAGGGACGCGGGAGACAATCCAAAAGGCGAGGGTCAGCAGCGTGGCTCCACTGAGTTGTAGGCCAACCACTGGAGTCCAACATGGGTAATTTAGGCGTAGCCAGGATAATTCCTTGCCCAAAATCATAGCTAACAATGTTAAATTTGTTTTTTCTATAGATATGTGATCACAGGCAACCATCGTGATGCACTGACATTTGGTGCAGTGGTCCCAAGTCCCAACAGTGGGACAAAAACTATGCTCGAGGTAATCAATACGGAACTGTTTTGACTTTTGGGTGTGTCTACTATTGAGGATAATTTCAGTACCATAGTTTTGGTTATAGGTTGTGGAGTGGTTGTTGTTCAGCTAGACGAGAAAGGATGAAGACAAAGGCGAAGAATTATCGTTTGTAGTTGGGTTGTAGAAGAGTTTGTGCTGATATGTTCTTGCTCACATGCTCTCAAATGTTGGTTATTCACAGGTATAAGCGCTAAATGTAGAAATTCCAAAATATATAGGATCTACAAAATAGGCGTAAGGTAACATGGATATGATTGCCTCAGGACCTATTGCTTATCTGAATGTGGATATTTCAATTTTTGGGCCTGGAAGCCTTATGCCTCGTGCTACACCTGAACTCATGAGTTGATCAAAGAAGCAAGAAGAACGGTATTTAAGCTTTGCACCTCTTCCGTCTCTGCAAATTGGGAACAAACCAGAAATGGCTCCATGCAATTGCGTAAGCGTAAGCACATTCTAAAATTCATGAGCAACATTATGTATAATATTAGAGCTTGTCCAGATTGATTCTAGATCATATATTTATTCCTCCTTTTTTAATGGTGCCAGATCCCGATGATCAATCTATAATCATATACCTTGTATGACTAGGATTCAAAATAAAAGTTCACTTGAAACATTTTTCTCATACACTAAAGTATTAGATTTAATTTTCAGATTGCAAGAGTGGCTGGTTTGGATCAAAGTGAATTTTGATGGGGCATATAGTGAAGAAACACATCATGGATGATTGGTTGCCATAGCAAGAGATAGTCATAGTAGTGACAAGGATGTGGTGTTTACAGCCGGTGCACTAGCGAATTTATCTAAACCTTTACACACCGAAGCAATGGCAGCATCTTGGCCATGCCGTCTTGCAGAATAGGTCAGAATGGGCCAGGTATTTTATCACAGATTAAATTAACCTGAAATGAGCTCTTATTCAGTCGATTGGGATGTGCTAATTATCGGACATCTACTGTTTTACCAGAAGTAATTATGAGATTGATATATGTGTTGATTATATATGAGATGCACATAATATTTTACTTCACATTTTTCAAACATATGTAGTGATGTAGTATGCAACAATAGATGTGTCGGTGGAAATAGAAACTCACCTACAATATAATGAATTTTGTGGAGTAGCTCTATTTTACTGCACAGTCGTCTTACAGATTTAGTTTGCAGAACAAACATGATCATTTTTCTGTTGTTGGTAAAGATTAGGATTTTCGAGAAGGAAAATGCCAGGGCTTTGCATCTTGAGGAATAATAGTTTCATTGACATGGGCCAGGCCAATCTCCTACCTTAATGTTGCTCCGTAAAAAATTGTATGAACAAACTAAATCGATAATTTAATATTTGTATGGATATCACAAATAGGACCTATAATCTTAAATCTGAATCTTTAAATGATTTTAGCTACGGCCAATTTCGGTATGGTCGCATTATTGATCGCACTGAAACAACATATGCTATTGTAGTTGTGACTTGAGTCTTGAGTTTTGTAGGTATGGACTTGATTCCCTCTCCATTTGTTTCTTTCCCTTTTGAATATCTACTTCTGTTGCACCACTATTTCATCTTTTTTTTTGCCAAATCTATGGTTTTTATGTACAAATGCACATAATCTTACATATGTTTTTAGATTGTTCCTTCCAATGTTTTCTTAATATGCTGAGATGACAAAATAATTCTTGCTTAGGAGACTGAAATCAGTCCATTATACTCCGTATATCTTGGATTAAGCCTCTAAATCTTCTTGCTCTTCTCCACAAACCTTCTTTACAATTCCAATATTTTATTTCAATCTATATATCTTGGATTTAGCCTCTCTCTGATTTTTCTAACAACTACTCGACTCGGTGGCATCACACACTTTTATTGGAGAAAATAAATATGCTACAGATGTATACACCTGATACATGCTTGATGCAAGTCCCAACCGAGTTTTCACTTTACAAGTTCTGAATAACATGTAATCAAGCATCTATTTTTGGTCTCCAATCTCCATAGGATATATCAATTAAATCGGTTGACTAATATGGGGTAACATAGAAAGAAGTATGTAAAGTATCTTACAGACGACAAAGTGAATTGGTTTTGCTGGAATTTTGATTTGTTAGTGTTGCAAAGACAACGCATGGCTACTGCAGGGCTTACCTCGTTCTGCTTGAGGTGATGCAGAACACAACTGTTGGCTCTCTCACCCCGTACAGTGCATAATCTTTTCATGGGCAGTACTGATAGGTATGAATACCAACTTTTTGATTGGATTTTTGGGATCAATCTAATTTATAAGGGGTTATGAGGTGAATTTAATAGATAGTTCGATAGAGCAGGTGTCGATTTGATAATGTTTTACTTGTCTGTGCTGTGAGCCTGTGAGGAAGGAATGAAGGGACTTCAATTTAATTTCATCATACAACTAAAGACTGTAATATGCATTTGATCAATATGATTGGAGCTTCAACAGATATTCAAATGCAGTCAAGAATATGCATATATTCTGTAGAGTAATGGACACTCAGTTTGACATTATCATCTAATAATATCAGACATGCGAAGAATAAGAGTACTTCAAATAAACAATAGC
The DNA here is from genome assembly GCA_916181665.1 of Avena sativa. Lineage (NCBI taxonomy): Eukaryota > Viridiplantae > Streptophyta > Magnoliopsida > Poales > Poaceae > Avena > Avena sativa. Next base: position 54,446,678 of record OV702284.1, on the reverse strand, counting down.
AATGTTGAAGTAGCTGATCTAAGCTTGTACATGTTAATACTGCAAATACTAATAAACGATGTTTAAAGTTGTACATGTATGTTTTTAACATATAGACTTGCTTTTGTATGTGCATATATTGAGCCAAGGTCCAAAGAGAGCTGTGTTTTATAATTATGTGTGACCAACGATAATTGCAGCTTTTAGTTTGGATTTATTCTCTCCTTATTCTAGAGCACAAACTACAATGGAATCTTATGTCGTGAGCAAAGGTGGGACTATGTATTTTTTTGCTAGGGCAAGTCGTGAATATCCATGTGCGCTCATTCATACTTATTGATCCCAACCTATCCCCATATTGTTCATATTGCCAAAGATATCTCGGAAGTTTGAACACAAGGCTAACTGTGCATTATAATTTATATTTGTACAACAGCCTCACTTTCTGGTATTACTAATATTATGAACTTTGACACAATTTTAGGCCATCGATTGAGATTTATTCAAGAAAAACTACATGCGCATTTCCTACAGGTTCCATTCGAAGCTCTGTTTTGCAGATCGTGGGGCACCTCGGCTCGAGGGGAACCTCAGTTTTGAGAATGTGTCCTTGGATAATTGGATAGATATTTCCAGCACTACCACCCTCCATCAAGAATCTGAGAAAAATACAATGGACACTATGAAGTTGAATGCAATGGACACCATGAATATCAATTCACTCCAGGATACTGCATCAGGATCCGAGAGGAATGCAATGCACACTGTGAACCTAACCTGTGCATTTCCTACTACCTACATATTTGACTTTCGGGTACCTGATAGCCTGATCGATTCTATTTTTAGAAAGTTTTTGATTTATTGAAAAAATCACAAGACATTCTTGGTCAATGTATCTATATTCTCTCTTTCTTGAAACAGACACACAATATGCATATGTTGTCGAATTATGCGAAATGGAACTCTAATGAATTTAGAACACCGTGTCCGTCTTTTTCTATGTACATAAATATGTGTCTGGATTCTATGTTTGCATGTATAAGATGTGTGTCTATAAAAACATTAAAGAGACCGTAGCAACGCACGGACAATCAACTAGTAGGTTTTAGTTGTTTGCGTTCCGTTCATGTGAGTAGAACACTGTATGTAATCGATTTAACCATGCTCACTATCCACACAATAGGGAGTTCATGTGTTGAGTTGGCGTGATACTACATCAACATTTCTATTTTATTTTCTATTGAGAGCATTACAGACAATTAGATCAGATGAGTTTGTATTCATAAACCATGACCTGGTGTCTTGTAAAAAGCAAAAGTATCTGTGCTCCGAAGCATCTGTAGATTTTCTGCTATGTTTAATCTTCTGAAAACATGCTACATACTTGCAGATTGGAGATGTCTGCGTCCTGATGGGCAGACAGTAGACAAGGCTTCTGTTTGGTAAGCATGAGCTGATATATTCTGTACCAATCTTAGATCTGGGTACTCGATAACTATGCTGATATGCTGATGTAGGTTTCTGGCCTTACTGTCATGTTAATAGAACTACCATGTAATCTCAGTGTCTACTCGCAAAAAAATCATGTAAGCTCGTATTCATAAACCATGAAACGATCTCATGTGGAACCAAAACCTTTCGTGTTGTAAAACATCTGTATAGTTAACTTGATATGTTTTGTGAGTTTTCATCTAACTAACTTAACTTGTTTTTCTGTTTTAGCGGCTAGCCTGGACATTTTCCCTTGAAATTAATCGCGCAATCCCTTTAAGTTTGATGTGACAGCATGGTCTTGGTCTTAGGCTACTGCTGCTAATGATGTTGCACTTCCTAAGAAGCAAGCTCCAAGAAGAAGAAACAGCCAACAGATGGGGGTAGTAATAGCATAAGTGTTCAAGGATTGTACCACAATAGTTAGAAGATGAAGTTGTATTTATTTGAACCTCTGCCCACAGATTTGAACCAATATCCATAAGTAATGCGAGTGAAATTTGAACATCTGCTATTGCTGTGAGCCAAAGATACACAAGTAATTCGAGTGAAATTTGAACCTCTGCTATTGCTCTGAACCAATTGTGTATTTTGAATTTTGCTGTGATTTGAATGCAATTACTAATGATTTATTACTGTGATTTACACTTTTAGAGGCACTTTCAAGTGTGCCTCAAATGGTACAGCATTTACAGGCACTAGCACTAGTGCCTCAAATGGTTAGCTTTTAGAGGCACTCTCAAGAGTGCCTCAAATGGTTAGCATTTAGAGGCACTTGCACTAGTGCCTCAAATGGTTAGCTTTTAGAGGCACTATTGATAGTGCCTCAAATGGTTTGTTTTAGAGGCACTCTCGATAGTGCCTCAAAGGCTTAGCTTTAGAGGTACTATTTAGAGTGCCTCAAATCGTTAGTTTTAGAGGCACTCATTAAAGTGCCTCAAATAATTAGGATTTTGAGGCATTTTTTAAAACTGCCTCTAATGACTTTTACCTACATGATCGTTTCCGGCGTTTTTCTAGTGCCCAAAAAACTCAATTGTGACAGTAATTTGATTATTAGAGTCACTTTAGAGTGCCTCTAAATGCTGGACGTGCCATAGTGTGCTAGGTCCTCCTCTTTCTCGATGTGTCCCGTTTTCTCGCTTCCTTTTTTTCCTCCGTTAATTCCGGTTGACCGCTTATCATCTTTGCTGATCCTCTTTTTCTTTCTTTCCCTATCCAAAGCTCCCACCAAGAGTTCCATCCGGTGAAAAAAAAAAGATTCCCCAGGAGTTGCTTGAACTGTGGAATAGGAGGCTGGACGGGGGCATCCAAGTTGTTGAGGGGCATGGTGTCCATCCCGGCGGCTGGAGCGAGCAAATCGGCCACCTCCGTGAAGATGGGGTCGAAGTCCTCACGGCTCATCACAATGACCAGCGTCGCCGTCCCCAGGAGAACCTAGGGTCTGACGTCCTGTTGTAAGGTCGGTCGACCTCCGCATCTCCGTCTGCCACGACGACTCGCGGTTCGGGACGATGGAGCTCGAGGACATGGCCGACCTATACGAGGTCGGGGTGAGGAAGATCAAGGGAGCGTCGGGGTTCCAGACAGCTTCACCTGGAAGATTCTCCCCGCCCCCTTCCCAAATATGCGGCCTTCGGCAGCTGATGCGGCAGCCCTAGCCTCGCTCGTGCGGCGGCGACTCCTCGCGGCTGCCCCACAATACCTACCAGCGCGGGTGCAGCGAGTGGCTGAGACGTTGGCATCGACCACAGCCCCGACCGCGACAGCAGGGAGCTCGACCAGGATGGAGATGGCCATGCCATATCCCTACATGTGAACTTGACTTTTCCTGTATGATTTTTTCTTTCTATTTTATATGCTTATTATCTCTTTTCTGCTCATGTCTTTGTTTGCTGAACAGGGCATTTAGGGACTCCACCGATCCTGCGTGCTCCCAGTTGAGATTTTTAGTACAAGGCGTTATGGATTTTCCTCTCTCCTGCGATTTGGCCTCCACCACATGCAATGTGTTTGTGATTGTCTTCGGAAACAGGTGCAGCCGTAGATGTAGACACAAAAGGCAAGTCATCAGATCCCACAACCATGTAAATTTACACTCTTTTATTACTTTTGAGACCTCGATTCCATTTTTTGGTCAGGATATTTGCAAGCTAACAGTAAATCAAAATGTCTGCTTTTTCTGTATTTTTCCTTTTGTTTAGATATATACTTGGAATTGGACTTTCAATGCTATACCATGTGCACATATTTGTAGTCTAATAGTTACCCAATGCTATACCATGTGCAGCTTTGGATTTGGGCTATCAAACCCATGAGCAAGGCAATTTACAATGTCACGACAAAGCAAGGCCCATCTGTTTACGAAGACAAAATGCACAATCTGTTTATGGAGGCAAAATTTCCTATGCACATGTAATCTATTTTCGTACACATACCATAATTTAAGGGTCTGATTATTGAGTCATGTATTAAGGCTTTCAAAAGTGCGGCCTAAACCATATATGTTTGATGGACTGGGCATTGAGCGCAGGCCTTGCAGTGATGCGAGCTAATTCGTATATGATGCATGGACAGGCGGCGAGCGCCGGCGTGACAATGCTCCACCTGATTTCAGGCAAGTGACATTACTCTCTCTTATCTCTCCAATTCTTTTAAGCATGCTGAACCTTTTTCCGTGTCATGACGCATCACATCTTTTAAGCAGATCGACGTTCCATATATTGCTGGAGCAATCGTCACCCTGCACAGTGTGGCCAAAGATCAAAGATCAAGGACAAGATGAGCCGAAAAAACAGAAGCATAGGAATATATTAGAGTTAATATATCCCTTTTGTGTCAGCTGATGCGCCCTGGGTAGCTCTTCTTACCAGTAGTAGCACAGTTTAGAGCAAACAACTCTGCTTCCGTGTCTAGCAGTGTAGTCTATCAGCTATAATTTAACCTGCATTCCATTATGAATGCATATATTAACCGTTTTATAAATTTTATACTGTTCATTGTTCATTGTCTCGCACTTACTCAAAACCAGATCAATGTCCTGCTTAATTATGCAATGCTATTGTACACGGGCACGGCGTGTCGCCGCGCCAGTTCCCTAGTTTTACTAAATGGTAGAACATATGTTTTGATACCGTATGCAACCAAATAGACATGTCTATCCCATGAAATAGAGATAACTCGAGTAATTTTAACTATGGGGGCAGATTATATGGAAATAATTGAAGAGCTCCAGTGAACCCAGGGGAATTGATATGCACCCCCATCTGGCCATTGGATCACTCTATAGGCCATTTTCCACCGTAGATGCCCTTAACGCCGTTATTTAGCCGTCAGCTACCCCGGCCGTGTTGTTTTATTATTGGTCCACACGCAGCGGTGGTTTTTATATCTACCTAAAATGAAGTGATTTTTTCTTCACCACACACTGAACCCTTTTATCTTCTCCACCGCACACATCCTCTCTCTCTTCATTTTGCTTTTTCCCTTCGACCAAGTGCACAGCAATAAGAGCAGCTTAATTCCAACAAAGAATGCAGCAGCAGCTACTGGAAGCGCAGGAACAGAGGAAGAGCGGAGTGCAGAAGCAGCAACTGGCGACGCAGAAACAAAGGAAGGGACCGCCCCTGGATGGCCCAGGCTGCGGTCTATCGGCCACCAACCCAGGCACCCAGCCCGCTGCCAGCTACCCACCACGCTCTCTGCCCCGTCATCCTACCACACCATGAGGCCCCGGAGGCGGTAGCTCCCCTGGCTGTGGATGGGGGTCATGAGACGGGAACAGGGTGGGTTTTGTCTATTGTTTTTTTTGTCGGTCCAAAAGTGCGTGGTGTGGGTTCGTTAACAGAGAAGGCAACGACGTTAGGGGTGGGCAGCTATCCCCCATGGTAGAAAATCCATAAATACTGGGCTACCCACAGTTGGTATAGTGATAATCCTTCACTATATGTACTCCCTCCATCCCGAAATAATTGTCCTGAAATAAGTGACTTGAGTTTATTTAAATTCGAATGTATCTATCTAGATACTAAAACATGTCTAGACACATGCGAATCTAGACAAATCTAAGTCACTTATTTCAGCACGGACGGAGTACTATATAATCATAATCATATTGAGTACATGTACAAAGCTTCTATTCTAGTGAAAACGTCAATATGTGTTGTGTCCATGCATGCAAGTATTTATGAGGTCACATGTGTGACAAATTTTTATAAGCCGCAGGTGAAGATACTAATAATGCAAGTATAATAAGAAGAAGCACAGAAGCTTGTGACTTGTGGCTATATTCTGCATTCAGCATGATAAAAAGCACTTAAGCACATATTAAGGGTTTGTTTTTGGTTAGGAGAAAACAACCCATCCTCGTAAGATCTTTTGATGGTTATGGTGAGTAACCTCATTCCTTGTTTTTGGTTAAGAGGAACAAATACAGGTCCTTTCTCAACAAGTCAAGCTAAACAAAACAAGAGTCTAGTCGGTACTGATTAACCTGTTAATCACACCAAACAGGGCTAACTACAAAAAATGCTGAGGAATACAGTAAATACAATACTGTAATGACATGAAAATTCCGCCTGTTACAGAAGTACTCCGCCAGTTCATGGCTGAGACTTGCAACTTCTCGTAAGATAGTGTAAAAAAATCATGAAATCATGTTTCACTAACGTGACGGAAGAGCAAATCAGAAGCTAGCAAACCTAGAGAATCTGGTACCATCGATCATCACCTAAAGGTGCATATATAATACTTCCTCTGTTTCAAAATATAAGATGTTTTAGTTTTGTGAAGCAAATGTATCTAGACTTGTTTTAGCATATAGGTTCGCTCAACTTTGGGGTGAATCTAAACACTAAAATAAGTCTAGATTCATTTTCTTCACAATCCTAAAACATCTTATATTTTGAAACGGAGGGAGTAACTGCTTAGACTACATTCCAATAGCGTGTAAAATATCATAACTGGTTATTTTTTCACATAATCAAGTCTACCTTCATCATTTTTAGACTACATTATGACTTGTATCCTAGTAAACATGTAATATTTAGGATTGAATTCATGTCCAGTTTAGACTAAGTTACTACTTTCAAGTTGCAAGGTGCTTCAGAGGACACAGACTTTTCAATGAGGTCACGTTGAAAAGCACAGGCTTTTGTTTTTCAACTATATATGTACTCCCTCCGTTTTAAAATATAAATATTTTAGATTTGTGAAGAAAATGTATCTAAAATTGTTTTAGTGTGTAGATTCACTCTAAACCTGAGTGAACCTACGTACTAAAAGTAATCTAGATATATTTGTTTTATAAAGATAAAATATTTTATATTTTGAAACGGAGGGAATAACATTTTAGTAAAATATTATTTTCATATTAAATGTCTGGGTGACATGATGCAATTTGTCCGTTTTAGGCTTTGCTTAACAGTCATTGTCAACTTCATTAACTGTAATTGTGTCATCGGTTAAAGTGTTGAGGAACGATAAAATAATTAAAGAAACCAACCCGTAGCAACGCACGAACATTGTGCTAGTAGTCTCTAAAATACGAAGAGGTTCCGTTTTCGGTCAAAAGCACTATGTCGTATGTTTCGTCGCACTCCTCTTCGTTTGCCCCGCACACCCTTTACCACTGTTGGGAGTGCTACGCATCCCCCGGGGATCAAAATTTCTGATCCCCTGGGTCCTCCTGCTGACACGTGTCATTTTCAACCCGCTTTTGCTACACTAAATCCCGCTTTTGCTACATAATGCCCAGTTTTTGCTACATAATGCCCATTGTAGCAAAAAAGGTTCGCGTAAAAACACAATAAAAAAGACAACGCTCGCCGGAGACCTTACCGGAGAAATCACCGGAGACTTTGTAGCAACTTTTTTTTACTAATGTAGCAAAAAATGAACTAATGTAGCAAAATCGATTTCGCCGGAGAATAGCCGGGAGATCTCGCCGGAGACCTCGCTGGATACCTCGTAGCAAGAAGTTTGTGCTATTGTAGCAAAATCAGAAAATATATGTAGCAATATAATTATACTAATGTAGCAAAAGCCGATTTTGCCGGAGACATCGCCGGAGCAAAATCTTGTAAGAAAAAAATAACATATAGCAGCGCCGCTCGTCGCGGGTAGCAACATCAGAAGCCGTATGTAGCAGGGTCGGTCACCATGTGTAGCAGGGCCTCTCGCTGAAGGTAGCGGCGTCGCTCACCGCAGGGTAGCAACGATTGTCGCCATAGGTAGCAACGCCAAAAGCCGTATGTCGCATGTTCGGTCGCCATGTGTAGCATCACCGCCGTCCGCACATAGCAGTGCTGCCAACGTTGGGGAGGAGCGCAGATTCATGGACGACACCATGGGAGGTAGCGGAGCAGGCGGCCTCTATGGTGCTAGGCAGTAGCGGCCGGCGACGCAAGGCAGCGAAGGACAGCGAGCGCCGTGGAGCTCACACGGGGGAGATCACATGGGGAGGTGGTCGTGGAGCTCGCACGGCTAGGCGGGCCTAATCACGGGCGCGCGGCTTGGCGGCACGACGACACAGGAGAGGAGCGCCGCGATGAGGCAGTGCCGGCGCGGCAGCCACGGCTGGACGGCGCAAATCGCGGGCACAGGTGCGTGGATTGGCGGCGCAGGCGAGCTAGCAGGAAACGAACGCAAAAAACAGCAGAGTCCTGCGCGGGCAAGGCAAGGACAGCAAACCCACCGCGCATTCCGTGAACCGTCCACCCCGGGGGATGCGATCCCCCGGGGGAGTGGTATCATTTTCCTTACCTCAAGCACCGGGAAATCAAACCCGCGGGACCTCCTCCCCAAATCACGCCATTGTCACCCATAAGCTCGGTTCGCGCGATCCAGTCGCCTCCACACTCAGGATGGAGATGGACATGGACGTCCGTGAGTCCGGAGCTCTGCGCCACCGGCCGGCTACCCGCGCCCGGATCTCTCCGCCACCGGCCACCCACACGAGTCTCCACCACATGCCGACCAAATGACGCGACTCCCGCAACCCTCTCCTTTGCCTCATAATCCATCGGTGTCAAGAGTGAGGAATTAGGGAGGGTCTAGCCACAATAAATCCGTCTCGGATGGCGTCGATGTAGGGATTAGTAGCATGGAAAACAAAAAATTTCTATCGCATACAAACAAACAAGCCAAGATCTATCTACTAGATTGTAGCAACGAGTCGATGGAATAACTCACCCTCGAAGATTCCAAAGTGTTTAACGAGAGCGGATTCTCGTGGGTGATGTAGTCGTACTCTTCCCGATCTCAAGATCGCGTAGACGATCCTTCCGGCGCTGCGTTCCGACAGCGCTCCCGCAGTCGGTCACACGTTCGGTACTCGACGAAGACCTTCCTCTCCCTTGTTCCAGCAGGCAGCGGAGGTTGTAGCACTCTCCTCGCGATTCCGGCAGCACAACGGCGTGGTACCGGAAGTAGAGGGGAGATCTCGCAGGGCTTCGCCTTAAGCCGGAGCGAGTATGGTGGAGTATGAGAGAGTCCCTCGACGATCTAGGGTTTAGACACGCCGAGGAGGAAGCTTGGCCGGCGGCTAGGGTTGCTAGGCGGCGGCGGTTTGCCCTAGGGCGGCGGCGGCAGCAGGTGGCGGCGCCGGCGGCTTAGGGTTTGGAGGCGGGGATCTTGTGTGTCAAGGAGGAGAGCCCTGCCCCTCCTTATATAGGTGGAGGGTCCGACCAAGGGGAGGGGAGTCCCTCCCCAACTTGGCTTGGAGGTGGGCCGGCGGTGGAGGAGGGACTCCTCCCCAACTCGGTTTCCTCCTCTTTATCCACTTCCCAAAAATAGCCGTTTGACTTTCAAACTTGGCGTTTGACTTTTCAAACTAGGATTTGAATAAACCCTCTATTTTGTTCAGCGATTACACCGGGTACATGATGCAATCATACCAACTTGATATAACACATTCATGTACCCTTCCCCTCCGGAGTGCCGGACATTCCGGAACCTTCTAGAACATTCCCGATGAAAACACCGGAACCATTCTCCAACTCCGAAACGGGACTTTCCTTATATGAATCTTATTCTCCGGACTATTCCGGATCTCCTCGTGATATCCCAAATCCCATTCGAGACTCCGAACAACATTCGGACTCTTTCTCATCATTCCATAACTACTCAAACAATGTCGAATCCTTAAGTGTGTCTCCCTACGGTTCGTGAATTATGCGGACATGATCGAGACACTTCTCCGAACAATAACCAATAGAGGAATCTGGAAATTCATATGGCTCCCACATATTTCTACGATTACTTTGCGATCGAATGAACCACTTACATACGATACCAATTTCCCTTTGTCTCACGATAGTTTACTTATCCGAGGTTATGATCGTCGGTATCTCTGCATACCTAGTTCAACCTCTTACCGATAAGTACTCTTTTCTCATTCCCGTGATATGTGATCCCTTGTGAACCAGTCACATGCTTGCAAGCTAATTGGATGACATTCCACCGAGAGGGCCCAGAGTATATCTATCCGTCATATGGATGGACAAATCCCACTCTTGATCCATGTGTTTCAACCAATACTTTCCGAACACTCAATGCCACCTTTATAGCCACCCAGTTACGGTGTGGTGTTTGATGTCATCAAAGCATCCATCCGGTAAAGGTGATATGCATGATCTCATGGTCGAAGGAATTAGGTTACTATGTATCAGAAAGCATATAGCAATTGAACTATTAAGATGACTTGATCTTTATGCTACGCTTATCTATAGGAGTATGTCCATCATATCATTCTCCTAACGATATGATCTTGTTGTTAATAACATCTCAATGTTCATGATAAGGAAACCACAATCATCTATTAACCAACAAGCTAGTATTATAAAGAGGCTTTACTAGGGACTCTTATTTTAGTTTACAAACCACACAAGTATTAATGTTTCCTTGTTAATACTATTATAGCATGAATGTAAACATTTATCATAAACACAAAGATATAATAATAACCATATTTATTATTGCCTCTAGGGCATATCTCCAACAGTCTCCCACTTGCACTAGAGTCATCTAATCTAGATTACATGGTAATATACCGAACACCCATGGCAGTTTGGTGTTGGTCATGTTTTGCCCTCGGGAGAGGTTTAGTCAACGGATCCGCCACATTCAGATCTGTGTGTACTTTGCAAATATTTATATCCCCATCTTGGATATGTTCTCGAATAGCGTGAAAACTTAGCTTGATGTGCTTCAGCTTCTTGTGTGACCTTGGTTCTTGCGCATTGGCTATGGCGCCCATGTTATCACAGTAGATAGACATTGGGTCCAGCGCACTAGAAACCACACCCAGCTCTGTAATGAACTCTTTCATCCATATCGCTTCTTGTGAAGCCTCCGAAGCAGCCATGTATTCCGATTCAGTTGAAGATCTCGCCACAACGCTTTGCTTTGCACTCCTCCAGCTAACTGCTGCACCATTCAAAATAAATACGTATCCAGATTGTGATTTAGAATCATCCGGATCGGTGTTCCAACTAGCATCGGTGTAACCATTTACAACGAGCTGTTTATCACCTCCATAAGAAAGAACCATATCCTTAGTTCTTCTCAAGTACTTAAGGATGTTTTTGACCGCTGTCCACTGATCCACTCCTGGATCACTTTGATATCTGCTAGTTAAACTAACAGCATATGCAATGTCGGGTCTAGTACATAGCATGGCATACATTAGAGATCCTATGGCTGAGGCATAGGGAGTATTACTCATCCTTTCTCTATCTTCTGCCGATGTCGGACTTTGATTTTTACTCAAGGTCGTATTGGGCAACATGGGCAAGAACCCTTTCTTGCTATCTTCCATTCCAAACCTCTTTAGAACTTTGTCCAAATATGTACTTTGTGACAATGATATTAGGCGTCTCGATCTATCTCTATAAATCTTTATGCCTAATATGTAAGCTGCTTCGCCAAGATCCTTCATTGAAAAACTATTATTCAAATATTCCTTGACACTATTAAGAAGGTCTACATCATTCCAAATCAACAATATGTCATCTACATATAGTATTAAGAATGCTACAGAGCTCCCACTCACTTTCTTGTAAATACAAGCTTCTCCATAAGTTTGTATAAAACCAAAACTTTTGATCACCTTATCAAAACGTTGATTCCAACTTCGGGATGCTTGCTTCAATCCATAAATGGATCGTTGAAGTTTGCATACCTTGTTAGCATCTTTAGGATCGACAAAACCTTTGGGTTGCATCATATACAACTCTTCATCAATGTCTCCATTGAGGAATGCTATTTTGACATCCATCTGCCATATCTCATAATCATAATATGCAGCGATTGCTAACATAATCCTCACAGACTTTAGCTTCGCTACTGGTGAGAAAGTCTCATCGTATTCAACTCCTTGAATTTGTCGAAACCCCTTTGCGACAAGTCGAGCTTTATAGACAGTAACATTACCATCAGCATTTGTTTTCTTCTTGAAAATCCATTTGTTCTCGACAGCCTTCCGGCCATCTGGTAAGTCCACCAAAGTCCATACTTGGTTTTCGTACATGGATCCAATCTCGGATTTCATGGATTCTTGCCATTTATTGGAATCTGGGCTCATCATTGCTTCCTCATATGTCTCAGGGTCATCGGTGTTGTCCACCAACATGACACTCATAACGGGATCATACCAATCTGGAGTGGTACGAGTTCTCGTTGACCTGCGAGGCTCTGTAGCAACTTCAACCGAAGTTTCATGATCATCATCATTAGCTTCCTCTCTAACTGGTGCAGGCACCACAGTAACTTCTTCCGGTGCTGCGCTACTCGCAATTTCGAGAGAAGGTTCAACAACCTCGTCGAGTTCTACTTTCCTTCCAGTCACTTCTTTCGAGAGAAATTCCTTCTCTAGAAAGGATCCATTCTTGGCAACGAAGATTTTGCCTTTGGATCTATGATAGAAGGTATACCCAATAGTTTTCTTCGGGTATCCAATGAAGACGCATTTTTCCGCTTTGAGTTCAAGCTTGTCCGGCTGTAACTTCTTTACATAGGTTTCGCAACCCCAAACTTTAAGGAACGACAATTTAGGTTTCTTCCCAAACCATAATTCATACGGTGTCGTTTCAACGGATTTAGATGGTGCCCTATTTAAAGTGAATGCGGCTGTTTCTAATGCATAACCCCAAAATGATAGCGGTAAATCTGTAAGTGACATCATAGAACGAACCATATCTAAGAGAGTTCGATTACGACGTTCGAACACACCATTACGCTGTGGTGTTCCCGGCGGTGTCAATTGTGAAAGTATTCCGCATTTCTTCAAATGCTCGCCAAACTCGTAACTTAGATATTCACCTCCACGATCAGAATGTAGAAATTTAATCTTCTTGTTATGTTGATTCTCTACCTCACTTTGAAATTCCTTAAACTTCTCGAAAGTTTCAGACTTATGTTTCATGAAATAGATATACCCATATCTACTCAAATCATCCGTGAAGGTAAGAACATAACGATAACCACCGCGCGATGCTACACTCATTGGACCACACACATCGGTATGTATGATTTCCAATAAGTCCGTAGCTCGCTCCATCATACCAGAAAATGGAGTCTTAGTCATTTTACCCATCAGACATGCTTCGCATCTTTCAAGTGATTCGAAATCAAGTGATTCAAGAAGTCCATCGGAATGGAGTTTCTTCATACGCTTCACTCCAATGTGACCAAGACGACAGTGCCACATATAGGTCGAGTTATCGCTCGATTTCAAACGTTTAGCCTCAATGTTATTAATATGCGTATTTCCACTATCGAGATTCAATAAGAATAGACCATCTATCAAAGGTGCATGTGCATAAAACATATTACTCATATAAATCGAACAACCATTATTCTCATATTTAAACAAGTAACCGTCTCGCAATAAACAAGATCCCGATATAATGTTCATGCTTAACGCAGGCACCAAATAACAATTATTTAAGTATAAAACTAATCCCGATGGTAGATGAAGGGGTAGCATGCCGACCGCGATCACATCAACCTTTGATCCGTTTCCCAAGCGCATCGTCACCTCGTTCTTCGCTAGCTTCCGTTTATTCTGCAGCACCTGTTTCGAGTTACAAATATGAGCAACCGAACCAGTATCAAATACCCAGGCACTACTACGAGTACTAGTGAGATACACATCAATAACATGTATATCGGATATACCTTTCTTCTTGATGTTGCCGTTCTTCAAATCCGCCAAGTACTTTGGGCAATTCCGCTTCCAGTGACCTTCTCCCTTGCAGAAAAGCACTCAGTATCAGGCTTAGGTCCAGCCTTGGTCTTCTTCGTTGGCGTGGTAACTTTCTTACCACCCTTTTTGAAGTGTCCCTTTTGCTTAGACTTGCCTTTCTTGAATTTGGTGGTCTTATTGACCAACAACACTTGGTGCTCTTTCTTGATCTCCACTTCTGCAGATTCCAACATGGCAAAGAGTTCTGGCAACGTCTTGTTCATGTTATGCATGTTGTAGTTCATCACAAAGTTCTTGTAACTTGGTGGTAGTGATTGGAGGACACGGTAAATCCCCAAAGCATTAGGAATCACTATACCCAAGCTTTGAAGTTTGTTTGCGTGCCCAGACATCTTAAGCACATGCTCACTGACGGAGCTGCCCTCTTCCATCTTGCAGTTAAATAACTTTTCAGAAGCCTCATAGCTTTCAATTGCCGCATGATTCTCAAAGATCAATTTGAGATCCTCGACAATATCATATGGGTCTGAATTCTCAAACCTTTTCTGAAGCTCCGATTCTAAACCATACAAGATAGCACACTGAACTGTGGAGTACTGAGTCTTCCGAGTGAGGTAAACATTCTTTACTTCATCGGCAGCATCAGCTGCAGGTGGGTCACCCAGCGGTGCATCCAGCACATAGGTCAAATTACCAGCTGTGAGGACAATCCTCAAATTGCGGAACCAATCCGCGAAGTTGCTTCCATTGTTTTTCAACTTTTCTTTCTCTAGGAACGCATTAAAATTGATGGTAGGGGCTGCCATTTATCTACAACATATTTGCAATAGTTTAGACTAAGTTTATGACAAATTGAGTTCAAATTAATAATAAAATTAATCTAGGTGAACTCCCACTCAAAACAATATCCCTCACATTGTTTTAGTGATCACACGAACCAAATCCACCACATCAACACCGATCATCACGAGATTTGACATAGTTTCAATGGCGAACAATCGACATGTTCATCATATCTACTATATGATTCATGCTTTACCTTTCGGTGATCCGTGTTCCGAGACCATGTCTGTACATGCTAGGCTCGTCAAGATCAAACCTTAGTTTCCGCATGAGCAAATCTGGCTTGCTCACGTTGTATACACTTGCAGAATCTAACACACCCGATCATCACGTGGTGCTTCGAAACAATAAGCTTTAGCAACGGTGCTAACTAAGGGTGAACACTTTATGACTTGAAATTCATGTGCATGAGGGATCATCTTATAATGCTACCGTCGTCTACTAAGCAATACAAGATGCATAAAGGATTAACATCACATGCAATTCATAATATGTGATATGATATGGCCTTTTCTTCTATGTGCTTCCGATCTCCATCTTCAAGCACGAACATGATCTCCATCATCACCGGCATTGCATCAAGGTCAATGACGCTTCTTCATGGTTGTCGTCCACCGGCTTCAACTATTACAACTACTTTGAATAGACACGCGGGTCTTAACATAAATTAAAGACAACCATATGGCTCCTGCCGGTTGCCAACTTACAATAAGGAACATTGCATACATCAAATATAATCACAATCATGGCCATATCACATCACAACACACCCCTGCAAAACAAAGTTAGACGCCTCTACTTCCTTTGCATATTTTACGTGGTTTGGGGCTTTCAATAAGTGTCGTTCTAACTTACGAACAATAACCACAACATTGATACTAGCATTGTTAATCACCCGTTGTAAATTGAATCTTAACTATGCTAGGAGAAACAGGCACCCGCAAAGCCACTTATGCAATACAAGTTGCATGTCAAGCGTGGAGCAAGTCTCATGAACGATGTCATGTAAGGTTAGCCCGGGCCGCTTCATCCCAACATCCCGCAAGATGCAAAGTACACAAGAAGCAATCGACAATAAAAGCATCAACGCCCACAATGACCATTGTGTTCTACTCGTGCAACAGATCTACATATAGACACGGCTCTGATACCACTGTAGGGATTCGTAGCATGGAAAACAAAAAATTTCTATCGCATACAAACAAACAAGCCAAGATCTATCTACTAGATTGTAGCAACGAGTCGATGGAATAACTCACCCTTGAAGATTCCAAAGTGTTTAACAAGAGCGGATTCTCGTGGGTGATGTAGTCGTACTCTTCCTGATCTCAAGATCGCGTAGACGATCCTTCCGGCGCTGCGTTCCGGCAGCGCTCCCGCAGTCGGTCACACGTTCGGTACTCGACGAAGACCTTCCTCTCCCTTGTTCCAGCAGGCAGCGGAGGTTGTAGCACTCTCCTCACGATTCCGGCAGCACAACGGCGTGGTACCGGAAGTAGAGGGGAGATCTCGCAGGGCTTCGCCTTAAGCCGGAGCGAGTATGGTGGAGTATGAGAGAGTCCCTCAACGATCTAGGGTTTAGACACGCCGAGGAGGAAGCTTGGCCAGCGGCTAGGGTTGCTAGGCGGCGGCGGTGGTTTGCCCTAGGGCGGCGGCGGCGGCAGGTGGCGACGCCGGCGGCTTAGGGTTTGGAGGCGGGGATCTTGTGTGTCAAGGAGGAGATCCCTGCCCCTCCTTATATAGGTGGAGGGGCCGGCCGACCAAGGGGAGGGGAGTCCCTCCCCAACTCGGCTTGTAGGTGGGCCAGCGGTGGAGGAGGGACTCCTCCCCAACTCGGTTTCCTCCTCTTTATCCACTTCCCAAAAATAGCCGTTTGACTTTCAAACTTGGCGTTTGACTTTTCAAACTAGGATTTGAATAAACCCTCTATTTTGTTCAGCGATGACACCGGGTACATGATGCAATCATACCAACTTGATATAACACATTCATGTACCCTTCCCCTCCGGAGTGCCGGACATTCCGGAACCTTCTAGAACATTCCCGATGAAAACACCGGAACCATTCTCCAACTCCGAAACGGGACTTTCCTTATATGAATCTTATTATCCGGACTATTCCGGATCTCCTCGTGATATCCCGAATCCCATTCGAGACTCCGAACAACATTCGGACTCTTTCTCATCATTCCATAACTACTCAAACAACGTCGAATCCTTAAGTGTGTCTCCCTACGGTTCGTGAATTATGCGGACATGATCGAGACACTTCTCCGAACAATAACCAATAGAGGAATCTGGAAATTCATATGGCTCCCACATATTTCTACGATTACTTTGCGATCGAATGAACCACTTACATACGATACCAATTTCCCTTTGTCTCACGATAGTTTACTTATCCGAGGTTATGATCGCCGGTATCTCTGCATACCTAGTTCAACCTCGTTACCGATAAGTACTCTTTTCTCGTTCCCGTGATATGTGATCCCTTGTGAACTAGTCACATGCTTGCAAGCTAATTGGATGACATTCCACCGAGAGGGTCCAGAGTATATCTATCCGTCATATGGATGGATAAATCCCACTCTTGATCCATGTGTTTCAACCAATACTTTCCGAACACTCAATGCCACCTTTATAGCCACCCAGTTACGGTGTGGTGTTTGATGTCATCAAAGCATCCATCCGGTAAAGGTGATATGCATGATCTCATGGTCGAAGGAATTATGTTACTATGTATCAGAAAGCATATAGCAATTGAACTATTAAAATGACTTGATCTTTATGCTACGCTTATCTATAGGAGTATGTCCATCATATCATTATCCTAACGATATGATCTTGTTGTTAATAACATCTCAATGTTCATGATAAGGAAACCACAATCATCTATTAACCAACAAGCTAGTATTATAAAGAGGCTTTACTAGGGACTCTTATTTTAGTTTACAAATCACACAAGTATTAATGTTTCCTTGTTAATACTATTATAGCATGAATGTAAACATTTATCATAAACACAAAGATATAATAATAACCATATTTATTATTGCCTCTAGGGCATATCTCCAACAGTCGACTCACTGGATTTGGATGGGGATGACTGGATTGACGGGGAGCAACTAGAGCCCCCAACGAGAGCGACGAATTCATCAGCGTCAG
Organism: Avena sativa; assembly: GCA_916181665.1. Taxonomy (NCBI): domain Eukaryota; kingdom Viridiplantae; phylum Streptophyta; class Magnoliopsida; order Poales; family Poaceae; genus Avena; species Avena sativa. The sequence continues at coordinate 54,428,996 of OV702284.1, read as the reverse complement.
CCCCCGCGCCTCTATGGCCAGCCAGCTCTGCTCCAGCAAAGGGAGCAAGGAGGCACCCACGGCCTGCCCTGCTTGTCGCCTCCGTCTTCCCTCGTCCCCCAAACGCCGCCACCTACCCTGAAGTGCAGAGCTAGCTACACCGCTCGAAGCGAATTTTGGCGGTGATGCTGTGTTGGGAATATAAGCAATAATCCATATGATTTAATCCGAATAATAAATTGATAAAGCATGATCATACAAACGGTACTAAAACCAATCATGCAGATCATCAAAGTAGATGAACAGATTACATCTATAGGAGATAAACCTATCACATCTACACCAAACGCTAGAACAAAGAACTCTAACATAATCCGAAAGAGAGAGATCGAGATCACATACGATGTAGGCTGAATAGCAGCCGCAGTAGCATCGTCCATGTTGAGGTTGCGAAGAGGTCGCTGGCGTCCGGGAAGAAGTCGTCGTTCGGGAACTCGCCGTCGGACGACGTCGTGGTTGCCAATGGTCGCGCTTGAGCGCTCCCCAAAAACCTGATCGCCCCTCACCCGTACAGGTTCACGGGAGGCGGGGTTCTGGAGGCCTACTGTCCCAATCTGGGGTGCACGCCGCAAGCCGGGATGGAGAAGACGAAAGCGGCGGCGCAAGGTTCTGGAGGGTAGGCGCGTGTGTGGATTGATTCCGTGTCGAATGCGTCCGTTAATGACTCATAATCAGTTTTCTCAGCAAGCAAAATAAAGCTCGGCTCGACGAGATTCCCGCAACCCGCGGCGCGCACGCGTCATGGCGAGGCGGGCGGCGTCGGAGGAAGACTGCACGAGGGCTACTCTTCTTGTCACATCTTAATGAGTGGTGCAACACTCTACTATACAAGGTGGTCCAACTCCCCTTCAACTAGCAATGTGGGACTAAACTTTAGCACCACTAGCACAGCCATATGTTGCCATGTACAAGTGGGCCAAAGAGAATTTCAGAATTTGTCTAATGGACCAATAGCCCAATATGCACCAAATTCCAACATGCTGCGCAGCGTCGGCCCTGTCGTGATTCTCTCCCGTCCACGATGTCAAGCACACCGTGTGCATCTCCCTCTGTACTTGTCCCTGCTTACTACACTCATGTATGCAGGTGACCAATTTAACCACTACTCATGTATGGTGCACATGTTAAGGAATTTTGGGATCTTTTTGAGGCGGGGATGAGTGCAATGGAGGTGCTGCAGCAAGTTCTGGAGGAGAGGATGCAATCAACACAGGTGCTAGCGGGACTTCCAGGCCAGGTATCCTCGCCCTCTTTTTGCCAGGTAGCAGTGGAAGCAAATGTCTCTAAATTGATTTTGAACAGTCCAATGAATGCCATTTTATTTGAGGTCTCTAGATGGGGACTACCAAAACAGCAGGGCTTCATGTTATTTGGAAACGTTAGGCCTCCTAACTAATGCTACTTAATTAGATTTAGATGCGATCTAGGCTATGAGGCAACTACAGCCATAGACTCTAAATTTTACCCATTGGTCAGTGAGATTGCTGATCTGTGCTCGTTTTTAGTCAACGTATTTAATTTATAAAGTATCATTTTGATCTTTATGGCTGGAGCTTCAAAAGATGTTCAGATACATAGGAGTACGTATAGAGTTTTTCTGGATAATGGCCACTCCGTTGTAGTGTTGCAGATTAGTATGATGCTCACATGATAGGCCGTTACAGTTCTTATCAAGTTCTTCTGGAAAAGAAAAAAAGAAAAAACTCATGCAGCTATGAAGGAAATCCATTCTCGACGCATTTCATATGGTACGATGTGCTAGGTTCCATTTTTTGTTGCAACCAACAATTCTGAATTTTCATCTTTTCTTTGGCTTCAATTACAGTTTTTCTAAATGAAGCCTCAAGCTACCAGAGTTATCACTTGTGGGGTAACTGTACAGTTAACAGTGGGCTACAAGTATATGCTAGAATTCAAGAACAACGGGTTGTGTATTGTAGTAAGTATTACAGATTGTTTTGTGTCCTTTGCAAATTTGCTCTCAGTTATGTCCTTGACATGGTATACAAATGATGACTACAATGCAGTACCGACATTCTTACACCGAAATATATAATGTGTTTTAGTTTTACTATCTTTTTATATATGTTTTTCCTTTAATTATTCGCAGGTGTTGATAAGAAAATACGGGAAAGTAACTGTAATTACTGTGATCTTGATTATGTTTTTTGCACTTTTCTAGCTTTTAGGAATGTAGTACTGTCATGTAATATGTTTTGCTTCCTTGGGGATTGGTATGTCCACTTCGAATCATACATACTCTAAACTGAAATCTCAACAAAGAAAATCAGTCAGGAGATATATAAACTAAGTGAAAATCATGAAAATTCACCTGTATAATATTTCTGTCAATATATAAAAGATGTAAAATGATTAAGTTAATATGTGTATTGCACTTTTCTTGAGATATTTTAGTACTTATATGAGATAAACGAGATAATACTTTATCTTTTGATATGATTGTTTCTTGTGTACTTTTGTTGGAGGTAGCCGAATATCTGCAAAGAGTGTCTAAGAATTGCATAAAGCTGATAAAATTTAATCCATCAGCACTTAAAAAATTGTAGAGGCATATACAGTTATGTGAAAAAGTTCTTGGAAGTCTCTTTTAAGTCAAGTTAAAGCTTTTGAATTGATGTGACAATGTGTTGAATTGTCTTCGCTAAGTTGTATTACTTATGAACAACTTGCCACAACACATAGGTGCATGATTTAGGTGCCCGATTTCCTCACTTCCGCTGAGTGAAAGGCTTTCGTCAAGGTCGCTGAATCTATGGGCTTCACAAACCAGGGTAGTCTTGGGCCACTTATGGGGGGAGCCTTTAGAGATAATGACCAAATATCTATCACTGACCCATTGCTTGCTCAAACCCTTTGGGAAACATGGATAAACAAAATAGTCATGGATATCGGTATCGCTGGCAAAGTAGCTACCAGCTTAAATCCAAATAACAGGCTATACAGGCATATGATGTTATAACTTGAACAAATATCTGATTTGACAAGCATTGCGCTGTTGTTAGTGCTTTGGTAGGCATATTGATGAGAGTGTCAACCTTGGGGATGGTTCCAGGACACAATATGCATTGCCGTTATACCTTTTTGGTGAGGGAAGTGCAAAGGATTCACAAGCTCTTGTTGGAGGGTAGGCTGTCTTTTATGATCTCCGTGGAGGAATTGTTGCTGAGGTACTTTTCTTTATCCCAATACGCATCTATTTGATAAAATGCCCACTAGGTTGTATTGTAAACCATTTGGTTTGTTGTGGAGACCATTCCCTCTTGTGTTTTTTTCACGCATATTATACTTTCTCGTCTCATAATTAAGATTGAAATTGATGTGTGCACATAAACATCTGATCAGCTGTAGTTATAGGGAGATGAACTGGATAAGTATGTTAGAGAGAAATGTAAATAAAGTATGAAATGCACATGTTTACTATGATTTATTTTTTCTCATTACATTCTGTTAGCTTATGAAAACTGACAAGAACTCACACATGGTTAGAGTTGTGAGATATTCTAGTGCTGTGTGAAGGCGATAAATATTTAAATATCTACATGGTGCCAGGTGCATGCTGCATGAAACTACTCGCATTGTGAAGAATGTCAAGTACGTGCTCCGGTCAGATGTTGTATTTGCTTAGCTAAAGAGCACTTCTAGCCGGTTCCAGACCCCAAGGCATTTATGTAGATCATGATAGGTATGTGATCGATGGATCTTGTAATATGTGTGAGAAAAGAAGCCTTAGAACGGGACTTGATATTGCAATATTAGAAATGCTCAATATCAGAACTCTTCTGTTGTTGCACCATTTATGTAGAGCATGGCTTGAAAGCCGAAATCGTAAGTCAGTCTTGCAATTTTATATTATGGGTACAGAGAACGTAATCATCATAATTAGTGTTCCTTGAAATTTTGCATATTATTTTTTAATCCAAACCAACTACACTTTTCCTGATGCATAAGTCTTTGAGAGATTTTTGTTGTTGAGAAGAATTTAGATCAATGAAAGCATCATATATGATGCCATATTAGAATGAAGAGTACGCTCTAAGCTGCTAAGTTCTTGAAGACATAAAGATTGTATTTTGTTCTTTAAATTAGAAGTACTGCAAATAGAAGAAGTAGAAAGATTCTAAGCTTGAACTTGATTTTCTACACTTAGCAAATTGAGGACAATTGCAACCTGGCACAGCCCCTATATATGGACCCGACAAGCAGGACCTCTGCAGTAAAATTCCGGTAGCATGTTTACCCTGATTTTTTCTCTAGGTGATCGACAATTTCCCACCCAAGAAATTCGATTTTCTGTTCTTTGAGAAATTCTCTAAATTTAGATGAGGAATTTGTTTCGTCTCATTAACAAAAAGTTGATTCAATCACTGGAATTCTCAAGGGTCTATATAATAACTCATTTTTTACGACGCAACTTTTATCCTCCTTCTGTGCAACGCACCGGCATTTTTCCTAGTTAGAGGAAAAAGCATTAGGGATTCCACTATTCATCCACTACCGTCGCCACACTGCCAGGAGATGGCCTCCATGGCGACGAAGGCAAGCGCCATGCCGGGAGGAGCCACCCCGTCGTCCTGCTTCCTCCCCCTGCTCGCCCCCTCACGTCCCCTCGCACTCTTAGCCAGACAGCCAACACCGCGCCGCCCAAGATCCCGCTCCATCAGTCCACTCCTCCCGTCGGCAGCGACATCCAATCCATGCCTAGGACAACAGAGCAAGGAGGCCAGGCGGACGGTGATTTGCAGGCAGGTCTTGTCCGTGTGAAGCTGCAGGCCGCCACTGGCGATGTGCCTAACGTTGGAGGAATAACAACTTGTATTCCAGAGGGGCCAAAGGCCACAATATATAGTACATGTACATGTGTAAATATGCAGGAAGTCCCCTAATCTAGTGGAAAAAATACAATATACAAATATCTCTCTAACAACCCCCCTCAAACTCATGGGGGATCCACAACACTGAGTTTGGAGAGAGAGAAACTATGTTGTGCTCTAGTCTGGGCCTTCGTAAAGAAATCTGCCAATTGTAATTCTGAAGGCACATACTGGAGCACAATAGCCTAATCCTGCACAGTAGCATGGACAAAAGAAGCATCAACACCGATATGCTTGGTAAGCTCATGCTTTACCGGGTCACTGATAGCACCTGTACTGCCAGACAAGAGAGTAGTGGGTGTCGTAATGGAGACACCAAAATCAGCAAGTAACCACCGCAACCAAGTCACCTCAGCAGTCAAAAGAGCCATAGCTCGCAACTCAGCCTCTGCACTCGAACGGGAAACTGCAGTCTGTTTCGTCGTCTTCCATGCAATAAAAGAACCACCAAGAAACACACAGTAGGCAGAAAGTGAGCAGCGATCCAAAGGATCACTAGCCCACGTAGCATCGGAGTAGGCCTGGAGTTGTAAGGAGCAGGAACGAGGAAAGAATAGACGACGTGTTTGTGTGCCACGAAGATAGCGAAGAACACGAAGGAGGTGACTATAATGAACCGAAGTGGGAGCAGATACAAACTGACTCAAAATATGAACAGGATATGAAATATCTGGGTGAGTGAAAGCAAGATAGACAAGGCTCCCAACAAGATGACGATAGCGTGTCGGGTCAGAGATAGGATCACCATCAGAAGCGCGGAGCTGAAAATTGAGCTCCATAGGAGTCTCGACAGTGCGCTCATCACCAAGGGCGGCACGAGTAAGGAGATCCTGGATATACTTTTCCTGGGAGATATAAAATCCATCAAAAGTGGAGGAAACCTCAATCCCTAGAAAGTAGCAAAGAGTACCAAGATCAGTCATAAGAAACTGCTCACGAAGACGGGCCTTAACAAAGGCAATATACTCAGAGTTGTCACCAGTGATGATCATGTCGTCGACATAGAGGAGTAGAAGAGTGCGTCCACGGGGAGAAGTGTGAACAAACAGTGCAGGATCATGAGAACTAGGGGAGAAACCAGCGGCAGTCACCACAAAGGCGAAACGCTCAAACCAGGCACGAGGAGCCTGTTTCAGGCCATAAAGAGAGCCCCGAAGACGACAAACCATGCCATCAGGGGACAGAGTACCCTAGAGGAGGCTGCATGTAAACCTCCTTATGAAACTCACCATTGAGAAAGGCATTCTGGACATCAATATGAGACACATACCAGTGATGAACAGAGGCCACGGCAAGAAGAGTACGCACAGTGGTCATATGAGCCACCGGAGCAAACGTCTCATCATAATCACGACCCTACTCTTGCTGGAAGCCATGAGCCACAAGACGCGCTTTGTAGCGCTCAAGAGATCCATCAGAGCGAGTATTAATCTTGTAGACCCACTTGCATGTGATGGGACGAACACCGGGAGGAGGAGAGACAAGATCCCAGGTGCCAGTACGCTCAAGCGCAGCAATCTCCTCGGCCATGGCAAGCTGCCACTCAGGATGGTGGGCAGCATCATGATAAGAAGTTGGCTCAAGGGAAACAGAAAGACCATAGTGACTAGGAGAGTAGCGTTCAAGTGGACGATGATGGCGAGCAGGAAGAGGAGGAGTCATCTCATCAGAGGAATAAGGCGCATCAGAGGGAGAACCATCAGAGGAAGCATCTGGGCCATGAGAGCGGCGAGTATAATATAAGGGAAAGGAAGACAATGAGGAGGTGGGTGGAGGGGCAAAAGAGGAATGAGAAGTACGGGGTGGCGAGGAGGGTGGCGATGGGAAAGGGGAAGCATCAGCAAGGATGGGGCATGGAGGAGGATCAATATGAATAGAAGGTGGTGTGTTAGGAAACAATAGAAAAGACATGTCCTCCACCTGGAAAGACGAGGATGAGGGGCGTGGGTAGAAAGGACGCAACTCATCAAAAGTGACATCACGAGAAATGCGCATCCTACGGCCAACAGGCTCCAACACCGATAGCCCTTATGATCATCATTGTATCCAAGAAAAACACACTCAACGGACTGAGCTGTCAGTTTGGTGCGGTCACGAGGAGCAAGAAGAACATAGCAAACGCAACCAAACAAACGAAGCACTGAGTAATCAGGAGGATGACCAGAGAGACGCTCGAGAGGAATACCACCCTGCAGATCTGCAGAGGGTTGAATATTGATGAGATAAGCTGATGTAGAAACAACCTTAGCCCAGAAGTGAGGGGGGAAGGGAAGAAGCGATCATCATTGCACGAGCAGTCTCAAGAAGATGACGATGCTTACGCTCAGCCACGCCATTCTGAGCATGCACACCGGGACAAGAGAACTGAGCAAGAGTGCCCTAATCTGCCAGAACACCACGCAAGTGCTTGGAGATTTACTCACCAGCAGAGTCAGCACGAAACACACAAATCGGCACAGAAAACTGAGTAAGAACCATGGCTGCAAAGCACTTATATATGGAGAGAACCTCACTACGATTGGACATAAAGTACAACCAAGTATAACGAGAAAAGTCATCAATAAAAATGATATAATATCGATGGCCCCCTTTCGAAGCGAAAGGAGCCAGACCCCAAACATCAGAGTGAACTAAATCGAAAGGACGCTGAGATACAGACTCACTAGTAGGATAGGGTAACTGGACCTCTTTACCTAGCCTACAACCCTGACACTGTAACGATACATCTCCTGAGACAGACCCTAGAAGACCATGATGAACTAATGACGATAGCCGAGAGCCACAAAGATGACCAAGACGATGATGCCACTGTTGAAAAGATCCGGTAGCAGAGGCGACAACAGCAGGAGAACTGGTAGACGAGGTAGCAGCGAAAGGAACACAAAGCCAGTCTAACTCCCAAAGCCCCTGAGAATCACGGCGGCGAGGGCCAGCCCCAACCAAAGCCTGTGTGCGACGGTCCTAAATAGAACAAGAGTCAGCGTCAAGAATGACGCGACAACCAGAGTCAGTAAGCTGGCTAGCAGAAAACAGGTTCATGGTAAGCCGAGGAACATGAGAAATTTCGGGAACAAAGAAAGAAGTGGAGAGTCCTCGACTAGAGACAGAAATAGGAGAAGCAAACGTCTTCTACTGACGCATATCTCGCTCCTCCGCATAGCAGCGAGACTCAGAGTGGCCATCAACATCACAGTAGGTGCAGTGATAGCGTGGACGACCCTGTCCACGACCCTGACCACGACCCTGGCCCTGACTCTAGGGAGTGGGTAGCAGTGGAGCAGTGGACCGCGAGGGAGTCGGGGGAGCAGGCGATGAAGGAGGACCTCGAGCGGCAAGCACCGAAGGAACCTCAAGCAAACCGGCAACACGTAGATGAGTCTCCTCAGCACGAAGCTTAGACAACACCTCAGTGATAGGAATACGACCACAAGCAAGGAGGTTAGCACGCCGGGGCTCGAACTCCTTGCGGAGCCGAGACAAGAACTCGAAGGAGCGATGAAACTCCAAGTCAGAACGCACTGTCTAACAACACAGGCAAGTACCACAAATAACCGTGCGGAGAGAATCCAGCTGAAGCCATATAGCAGCACTCTGAGTATAGAACTGGCCAATAGTAGAGTCACCTTGCTTGAGCTCATGTTCCTGGCGAACCACAGATAGATAGAGAACATCCCCTGACGGCTGATAGCGCTGACGAAGGTGATCCCACATGGCATCAATAGTACCAAGACTCATGAACTCAGACGCAAACTACGGGAGAACGCTGGAAGTAAGAACAGCTGCAGCACGAACATTATCATCTATCCACTAAGTATAAGCAGTCAGACCCAGACGTTAGGCTGCTAGATCGTCCGAATACTCTTGAGTCTGTCGGGAATATGTGGCAACAGCCTTATCCTCCGCCTTCTTAGCGGCATCCTTGACAACCTGAGGAGCATCAGCAACAACAGCTGGTGGAGTCGGTAGAGTAGGGACCACAGGAACAATGGGGCATAGTGGACAGGAGACCTCGCCGGAAAGCACACCCCACAAACGGAGACCACACATATGAATGCGCATGAAGGCAACAAAATCAGGATAAATGGTGCCATCAAAGATCACCGGGCAGCGAGGAATCGCAACATACCCAGAAGAAGAAGACATTTTTTTTATCAACAACCAATTAGCCAGATCAGGATCTCAGAAGCAAGCAGCGCCAGAGGGCCAGCTCCAGGCAGAAGCAAGAAACACACCTACATGCGGCAGCCAACAACCAATAGATCAGAGGCAGCAACCAATAAATCAGCAACATGTACGTATGATGGCCAACAACCAATCGATCAGAGGCAGCAACCAATAGATCAGGAGTAGCAGAGGAAGCAACGCACGCATGCACGCGACCGAGGACGGGCAGTAACCATTCGGGCGGCTGCCGGAGAGAGGCGACCGGACGGGCAGCAACTGGGCTAGTGGCTGCCAAAGAGAGGCGGCAGATGGGCGGCGGGACGGGCAGCGGCCGCCGGCAGCCGGGAAGACAGCTGGGCGGCGGCCGGGCAATGGGCAGATGGAGGCCGAGCGACGGACGGCACCGGGCAGACAACACCACGGTGACGGAAAACAAATCGTGGGTGGAAGTGGTAGAGTTTAGACGAGTTGCGCGTCAAAAAAAGAAAAACTCTAATCTGGGCTCTGATACTGAAAGGGTATTTTATCCTATACTATTTTTGGTTGACAATGACACCGTGGTTAGAGCAGACTAATGGTACTTCTAGTGTCTTACACAGGTTCTAGTCCGATGCTGTGATGGAAGGTCATCGGAGACCCCCCCCCACTTTGATAACGAAGCTTCGCACCGGAGTTTTCCCTTTTATGTAATTTGAGTCTGGTTAGGAACTCCGCACTATTAAGAGGGGTTCTCTCGATGATCTTGTTGGGGATGATTACCTAAGCCATATACACATCCCATTCTCCTATTTTATCCATCACCAAAGAGAGAAGAGAAGAAAACCTATCCATCAAGCCCTTTTCCGCAGATCCGGTTTTCAGACCGGTTGGACCGGCTCCCAGACCGGACCGTCCGGTGTCAGGACCGGAAATCTAAACCCCAACCGGGATTTCTGGGTTAATTACTCCGAATCTATCCGGGTCTAGGTACCGAGAGCAGATTCGATTGAAGTCCGGTTTTCCGGGCTGAGAACCGGACAGTCCGGCGTGTGACCGGTCCAACCGAACTTAAAACCGGAGCTTGTGAAATTGGCTTGAAACGGCTAGTTTTTCTCCTTGAGTATAAATATCCCTTCTTCCACCTTGATTAGGTTAGGCATTCAGTTTATATCCTTCTTTAAGCTCTCTCTCTCATTGTTGAAACACAAAAGCTTGAGGATCTCCCATTCTACCCAACCAAATCCAAATCCCTTTGGTAGAAAGGAAGAGGAGGTCCCGATCTATATTTCCACCAAGCCAAAGTTCATTCCCCGTTGAGTTCACCGAGTTAGCTTGTTACTCTTGGGTTTGTGGGAAACCCTAGGCGTCTAGGGTCGCCCGGAGGCTTTCGGCTTGTGATTTGCTCCGTGGAAAGTTTGTGAGGGTTTGGAGACTACCTTAAAAGTCTACAACGAGTAAGTGAGCTATTCCTTCATGGGATAGGCTCGGAGAAGAATGTGATCCTTTGTGGCGCATGAGGAATCCTTCGTGGAACCTCACACCTCTCCAACGTGACATAGCCCCCTTCCCAAAGGTGGTGAACACGGGAATACATCTTTGTCTCCGCGTGCTTCGATTATTCCTTAACCGATCTCTTACTTGTGTTGTTTACCTTGTGATAGCCTTCGATTTTGAAGTATCTTGTTTATCATCTAGGTTGCCTCACCTAGTTTGCATTTACGCTCACTTATATTTCGCAAAGCCTAAAACTTGCAAAATATTATAAAGAATTTTGTAGAAACCTATTCACCCCCTCTAGGTTAACCATCTTACACTTTCAATTGGTACCAGAGCCAAGGGCTCTTTTAAGGGCTTTACCGCCTAAGAGAAAAGATGGTTTTCTCCGATGATGAGGAGGATAATACTTATTCAGTCAAGGAGCTTTGCGAAATCTTAGCCAAGGGTTCCCTTGAAAAGGCCAAGGCCGATTCCGATCTCCTTGTTCGAATGAGTTACCTAGAAGGACAACTTAAGGCCATTGGCGATGAGGATTTTCTTGGTAACCCATTGGTAGTACCTCAAGGGAGACCAATGGACACCGGAAAGGATAAGGATGCCGAGTCTGCTCATGAGAGCGGCTCATCAAAACCCTCCGCGCCCCATAATCAATTTCCTTATGTCTATCCTAAGCAAAAGAACATCATGCCTCATATTAATGGTTCGGGTCCCGCACCTCATTATGATGGAACTCATTTCTCTCATTGGAAAGCTTCTATGGAATCTCATCTTCGCAGCTACAGCGTTTAGCTTTGGGAGATTGTGTGCACCAGATTCCACCCTCATGATCCCAACAACCTCACTCCAGGAGAGTACTACGACCGTCAACTAAATGCAACAGCTTGTGACAAGATAAGGAGTGCCATTCACCGCACTCTCCATGATCAAGTTAGCGACATCCCCACCACAAAGGATATTTGGGATAGGATTGTCATTCTCCAAGAGGGAACGTCTCTTATCCAAAAATCCAAGTATGAAGCTGCCAAGTCAGAGATGAACATGTTCATGAACCATGATGGTGAGACTATCGCCAAAACATACAAGAGACTTGTTGCCTTCCGCGTGAAGATTTGTGGCCTAGGATCTGAGAAGTTTGATGATGGATTAAATTTGAATGATGAGCTTATCAAGTCCAAGATTGTCTCTATGATCGCGGTCACCGATAAGAAGCTTGCCTTGAACTTGCAACTCCTTGATAGAGCTAGTCAATTAATTCCCAATGATCTAGTCTCTTATCTTGTTGCCACGTATAACTTGGCGGATGAAGGTCAAAAGATCAAGGAGATCAACCGTGCTATTGGGTCTTCTCACTCTCTAGCACTAAAGTCCAAGCATGTGCAAGAAGACGTTGCTAGTGATGAGGAAAACGATGTTGATGGAGTTGATGATATGCTCTCTCAACTTGCACTCTTCACCAAGAACATGAAGTTCCGAAGAAGGAGAAGTTCAATGGGATCAAGTGATAAGAAAAGTACGTGCTACAATTGTGATGAGTTGAGCCACTTTGCCGATAAATGTCCATATGAGAAGAGGCTTGACAAGCCCAAGTATGAAGAGGGTGCCAAACCAAGATTGAAGCCCAACCCCATAAACGAAAGATACAAGAGGAACAATAGGCGTGATGGCAAGGGCTTCCTAGGTCAAGAATACATATCCAACAAGGAGGAAGAGGATGAAGAGAAGGTTGTTGGAGTGGCCAGTTTGGCCTTCGCCGAACCCGGGTCTCTCTTCACCTACGACTACACCAAGGACTACACCAACGACTCTCCTACTCCCAAGGTCACCGACACTTGCCTCATGGCAAGGAGCTCCAAGGACGAGTAAGACGTGGAGTGTGGGGATAAGGAGAAAGTGGTGGGTGTGACCGGTTTGGCATATGTCGAACTCGGTTCACCTCTCACCTACGACTATGCCAAGGACTACATCAAGAGTTCTCCTATTCCCAAGTTCACCGGCTCTTGTCTTATGGCAAGAAGCTCCAAGGTAATTGTCTCTCCTCCATCCCTATCTAGCGTCTTGGATGATCTTGAGAGTAACCATGATAGTGATAGTGATAGTGATGAATTTGGTGAAGAATATATAAAATAAATGTATTCTATCATGAAGTCTCTTCCTCCCATTGCTCGTGCTAGAGTCAAGCAATTAATGGAACTTGTTAGCTCACGTGATGAGACCATTGATAGCTTGGAATCTCATATTGATGATGAGAAATGAAGATTCAATCTTATTGAGCAAGCGCTTTGTGAGGAAAAGAATACCAATTCATTTCTTAAACTACAAATTGAAATTTTTGAAATTGATAAAGCAAAAGACATGGACACTATTGATAGGGCTAACTCTTTGTCCCAAGAGCTTGATGCCTCAAAGAAAGAGCTTGAGGTTGCTCATGCTTCTCTTACCAAGGACCTTGAGCACCTTGAAAAGGCTAGTTTTCTTGTCAAGCATGAGCTCATAAAACTTGGAGAGAACCATGACCAACTTCGGGTGTCCTATGAGAAGGCTCTTGGTACATTGAAGGATCCAATTATTGTTGAAAATGATTCTTGTACCTCTAACTCTATCTTTGATCAAACTCTCCTCATTGAGGAAAATAATAAGTTGAAAGAGCAACTTGAGAAAGAGCGTCGTGCACCTACCTCCAAGGGAAAGATCCTAGATGAGATTCTATCTCGTCAAAAGACGAAAATTTCCAAGGAAGGTGTCGGTTTTGATCCAAAGAACAATACGAGTAATGCCATTCCACCAAAGAAGATAAACTTTGTAAAAGAAGGTGACAAGGTGGTTGACCAAGTCAAAAGGAATGTTGTGAATGGGGGAGCCATGAGGGGCAATCCCAATCATAAGTATGCGGGAAATTCTAATCCTTCCTATGTGCTATGTAAGGGCACTCAAGGAGATGTATATGCCAAATATGTTGGCCCTCGAAATGGTTATGCTTATAGATGGTACTCAAATTGGGTACCAAAGGATCTTGTTGCTAATGCTAGGGGACCCATTACTCAATGGGTTCCTAAATCAAAGAATTGATTTTGTAGGGTTATGCCTCCGGTGGATCAAAATGGGTGTTTGATAGTGGATGCACCAATCACATGACCAGAGGTAGAAGTGGGCTTGACCAATTTATTCACGACGTCAACTCAACGTCAAGCATCACTTTTGGAGACAACTCTAAAGGAAAGGTACTAGGTTATGGTAATTTGGTGATCTCCAAGGTTTTGACTCTAGAGACCGTCTTACATGTTGAAAACCTTGGTTACAACTTGCTTTCAATTAAACATCTTGCGGATGCCGGCTATGACTCCTATTTCTCTAGAACTTTTGTGAAGGTCTTTAGGGGTGATGATCTCAGCTTGGTTCTCATTGGACACGTGGAAGATGACCTTTATGTGCTCGACCTCTCGAAAGAGATCCAATCTCTTCCTACATGTCTAATGGCCAAGGCTGACAAGGGATGGCTTTGGCATCGTCGCCTAGGTCATGTCAACATGAGAAATCTTAATCAACTCCTAAAGGGTGAGCATATTATTGGGCTAACCGGTGTCTCCTTTGCGAAAGATCGTGTGTGTAGTGCTTGCATTTTAGGAAAGCAAATTGGGAAGAATCATCCTTCCGTTACCAAGGTGGCCACGTCAAGACCTTTGGAACTTCTCCATTTGGATCTCTTCGGGCCATCAACATATGACTCCCTTGGTGGAAGAAGATATGGTCTTGTCATTGTTGATGATTACTCAAGGTATACTTGGGTTTTTCTTCTCAAGACGAAGGATGAGACCTACAAGGAATTCATGATCTTCACCAAGCAAGCTCAACGCACTCATGGAGTGGAGATCAAGACCATTAGAACCGACAATGGCACCGAGTTCAAGAACTACACCATTCAAGAATTTGTTGAAGATGAGGGGATCAAGCATGAATTCTCAGCTCCTTATACCCCTCAACAAAATGGTGTTGTTGAAAGGAAGAACCGGACAATAATTGAGATGGCAAGAACAATGTTGAGTGAATTCAAGTCCCCCCACAATTTTTGGGGAGAAGCCATTGCTACCGCGGTCCACTACACGAACCGGCTCTTCCTCCGAGCTCCCTTTGACATGAATCCATACAAGATTCTCACAAGTAAGAAGCCCAATGTCAACTACTTTCGTGTCTTTGGATACAAGTGCCTCGTTAAGAACAAAAAGGAAAAGCTCGGTAAATTCGAATCTAGAACTATAGAGGGTATATTTGTTGGTTATGCGGAAAACTCTCATGCCTATAGATACTACAACAAAACCAATGGTTGTGTTGAAGTATCTTGTGACGTGGAATTTTTGGAGAATAATGGCCCCCATGAGGGGCAAGTTTCTTCTTGTGATGTAGGTGATGGCGATTCCTCTCAAGTCATCAAGTTGATGGGTATTGGGCATATCTTGCCCACCGAGTCTCACATTCATGTTCAACAAGATGATGGGGGAGAATCAAGCTCAACGCAAGAAGAGTCGAGCTCTACCCAAGTAGAGCCATCAAATGCACCACAACATCAACATCTCACTCAAGATTCCATGCAAATCGAAGAACAAGAACCAAGCCCTCAACCCTTTGAGCAAGACCAAGTAGAAGATCAATCTCCTCCATCCCAAGGTCAAGCTCAAGATGGTGTCAATGATCAAGGACCCTCAAAAGATGAATTCGTTGATCATGAAGGCACAATTCGGAAAATCAAGGCCGCCTCCATTGCAAGTGGACTTCAAGTCAACAATATCCTTGGAAGCATATCAATAGGGATCGAGACCCATGCCAAGAAGAAGAACCTCACAACCTTTTGTGGGCATCATGCTTTTGTGTCCAACTTTGAGCCTCTCAAGGTTCATGAGGCTTTGGAGGATCCGGAGTGGGTCATTGCCATGCAAGAAGAACTCGAGTGTTTCACCCGCAATGAACTTTGGTCTCTAGTGGAGAGGCCTAAAGATCATCACATCAATGTCACTGGGACCAAGTGGGTGTTCAAGAATAAGCAAGATGAGAACAGGGTCGTCACAAGAAATAAAGCAAGGTTAGTGGAGCAAGGGTATGCCCAAATAGAAGGTATTGACTATGAGGACACCTTTGCGCTCGTTGCTCGTCTTGAAGCTATTCGTCTCTTGCTTGCCTATGCATCTTTCCATAACTTCAAGCTTTATCAAATGGATGTGAAAAGTGCATTTCTTAATGGTCCCTTGAAAGAGGTTGCATATGTAGCTCAACCCCCGGGTTTCGAAAACACACGCTATCCCAACCATGTGTATCTATTCCATAAGGCTCTTTACGGACTAAAGCAAGCTCCCCGTGCTTGGTATGAGAACCTTAGGGATTTTCTACTCATGGATGGGTTTAGCGTGGGTAAGGTCGATTCCACCCTTTTCACCAAACGGGTTAAAGGGGGTGGCTTATTTATTGTTCAAATTTATGTTGATGATATTATCTTTGGTGGAACTAACGAATCTCACAACAAAGCTTTTGCCGAGTTGATGACTATGAAATTTAGGATGTCCATGATGGGGGAGTTGAAGTTCTTTCTAGGCTTCATCATAAAGCAACTTCCTCACGACACTTTCATCTCTCAAGAGAAGTAAATTAAGGACATGCTCAATAAATTCGAGATGGCCAAGGCTAATCCCATGAAGACACCCATGCCATTAAATGGACAACTTGGCCTTGGAGTTGGTGAGAAGGACGTGGACCAAAAGGTATATCGTTCTATGATTGGTTCCTTGCTCTACCTTTGTGCTTCTAGGCCGGATATCATGTTAAGTGTTGGAATGTGTGCTCATTTTCAATCTGCTCCCAAGGAGTGCCACTTGATGGCGGTCAAACGGATATTTAGTTACCTTGTTCTCACTCCTACTCTCGGGCTTTGGTATCCAAAGGGGTCAACCTTTGAGCTTGTTGGCTATTCGGATGCCGATTGGCAGGTGATAAGGTTGACCGGAAATCAACCTCCGGGGCTTGCCAATTCATTGGCCGGTCGTTGGTGAGTTGGTCTTCCAAGAAACAAAACTCCACAGCCCTATCCACCGCCGAAGCCGAATACATATCCGCGACATCTTGTTGTGCTCAATTGTTATGGATGAGGCAAACCTTTAAAGACTATGGTGTGTCTCTTGGTATGGTGCCTCTTCTATGTATCAATGAAAGTGCAATAAAGATCGCCAATAACCCCGTCCAACACTATCGCACCAAACATATTGACATTCGTCACCACTTCCTACGTGACCATGTCGCAAATGATGATATCAATCTCACTCATGTGGGTACAATGTTCCAATTGGCCGATATCTTCATGAAGCCTTTGGATGAAGCCCGGTTTGTCATGTTGAGGCAAGAACTCGGTATCCTAGATCCTCAAAACTTGGATTGATTTGCTTGTTGCACTATATTCTTACTCTTAACATGCTATGAAGCCTAGTCACGCAACATGTAGGGATATCCATCTTACCATGTCTTGGTTTGATGCATACCTATGTGTGCAACATAAATTGATCTCGTGTCATGATATGAGTCCAAGCATCTATCTTTGAGGCGCCATGACACATGTGCTTAAACATAGGGGGAGAAATCCCCCGCCATCTCCTAGCCTCCTTTGCATCTCAATGGTTTCCATCTTGAGGCTCTCTGAGTTTTTTTGTTGATTTTCTTTCTAGCTCTTGATATCCTCGAATCATGCCTATTGTTGCTATTTGTGAGGTTGAAATTGGTTCTTTCCAATAGGCATGCCTAGATCACCTGCTTCCTCTACCCTTTTGGAGTCTACTATCTTCCTCTACATGCACATGCCATCCTCAAAAAAATTTCTGAAAATTTTTCGGTGTCTCTTCTGTTGTTCGGTTTTTGGCCCGGTTGAACCGGCTCGCAGACCGGACGGTCCGGTGCTAGCATCGGAAAACCGGACATGAACCAGAAAATCCGTTTATACTATACCGAGTCTATCCGAAGCTCGTGTCAGTATCGTTTTCCGGTTGTCTTCGGTTTTCCGACCCGTGGACCGGGTCATCCGGTTTGGATCTTGGTTGAACCGGACTTAAAACCGAGTTTCAGATCTTTTTTTCTCTTTTCTCCCTCTTCTTCCTGGTCACCCCCTCCCTCCCACAGTTCCCTTTCACTTTCCCCGACCCTTCCTCCTCCATTGTCGCCCTCCCCCCTTCCCTCCTCTCCTAGGGTGATTCCACCCCTAGGATCCATAGACCGGGCCACAATTTCGTGAGGAAGGACTTTTGGAGGCTTTTCACCAAAGGAATTTCTTCATCCCGCGGTGGTTTGGGAGCTTTTTGGTGTTCTTCTTCCTCAAGGGCTCTTTGGTGCTTTACTTCACGGGAAGCCATGTCCTCGGGTACTCCCATTGCTCCCTCTCCTCTTATACTTCTCAAATCCCTATGTTTTGCTATACATTTTGTTGGATTTGACAAGTTAGGGGTCCACCTTGTTCTTGTTTTCCACCCCCGTTCCTCCATGTCCCACCCACTCCGCTTAGAACTGTATTTGTGCAAGTACTTGAGTCACTGGTAAGATATTTTGCATTGCATAGTTGGCCATCCTGGATCTCGGTTTGCCATCCGGTTGATCCAGTTGTAGCACCGGACCATCCGGTCTGAGTCCGTTTTTTCCGGCTGTGACACCAGACCATCCGGTTTGTTTTTGGTCCAACCGACCCTGACACCGGACCATCTGGTTCTGGAACCGGTTTTTCCAGCCCTGACACCGGACCTCTCTGCAATGTCCTCTATTTTACCATGCACTTGCCCAAATCCAAGTTTTTTCTTTTTCTCCCTCCCATCCTTCCCTTTGGCATGTGTACTTATCTCTATGCTCCCCAACCTCTCTCTCTTTTTCACAGATGAAGAAGCTGATTCTGCTGATGATGAGTATGTGCCTGGTAGTGAGTAGGTGCCCGAGGTAGCTAACAGGATCAAGCGGGCTCGTCGCAACACTCAATCTGTGCAGCATGAGCCTGAGGGTAGCACTCGTTCTGGGCGTATCAAACTCAAGGCCAACAGGGGTAAGCAACAAGCTTCTCAGGCTGAGGCTGAGGATGTGCCTTGTCAGAATCTGAAGCGTATGGAGATTGGTCAGTACCGGGCTCTCCGCAAGCAGAATCCCTATCGCTTCAAGCAACACACCTATACGGGATCTGACAAGAAATTTTGGACTGAGACTCAGGCTATGATGTGGGATCACATTTACACTCAGTTCCGGGTCACTCCTTGTGGCCACATTCAAGCTCTCAATCTAGAGTGGTTCAATATGTATGCAGCCTCTGATTACTTCCATATTGATGAAGCTCTGAGGAAAATGGATCTGTTCGACCTCGTCTGTCTCAAGGAGGACTACTTCCCTGACTTCATTCGCCAGTTCTTTTGCACAGTCTATTTTCATGATGATGCGGATCGCACTATGACTTGGATGACTGGAACATGGCGTTTTCAGGCTACTTATGATGATTTGGTCGATATCATGGGCTACACCGGTAGGGGAGGAGGCTTCCGTGTTCATAGTGAGAAGGTCAAACCTGCTGAGACTCTTGCTTTCTGCTATCCCAGTGATTCTCAGTGGAGTCCTCCGTGCATGACTGGCATGTATTACTACTATCATACCTTGGCCAGTATCTTCCGTCAGTCCCTTGTTCCCCGTGTTGGAGATTCCACTAACTGTCGTGGGTATTTTGCCAACCTGTTGCACTACTGTCACCCTGATCGGCTGAGGAAGATTGATGGTTGTGACTTTGTGTACTATGAGCTACGGCGGGCTGCTTTGGATAGGATGACTCCCACTTTCTGCATGTATGTTCAGAAGCTGCTCAATCGGGTGGTGCCGCCTGGTGTGATGGTGGGCGAGCGAGGGGAACATGAAATGCTTAATCTTTGTCTCCGTGCCCACACTCCTGAGGTTCCTGGGATGCGGCCTCCTGAGCACCGCACCAAAGCTGCTCATGATCCTTGGCCATCTTTTTCTACTCGGGCTGGTTCTCGTCGTCCTGTTGGAGAGTCCTCCTCTCACCCAAGGCCTCAGGGTGGTGCTACCAAGTTTTTCAAGAGGCTTTTTCAGATGTGCCATTCTTCCTATGATGTGATCCACAAGGATTTGGAGATGAGCCAGGAGACTCGACGCCGACACAATGAGTTTCTTGCGACCCAGAATGTCACTCCTCCACCAGATGGTCCTGAGATGGCTCCTGTTCCCTATGTCAACTATGAGATGCCGCCTCTTGATGATGCTATGTTCTATGGCTACTTCCCCGGTCAGTTTGCTCCCAGTGGTCCCTCTGCTCAGGGTAATATTGATGACGAGGACAATGATGATGATGCTGATAGTGACGAGTACTCTAAAGAGGAAGATGTCCTAGTTCCGCCTCCTCCGCCGTTCTTCTAGTTGGGCTGCGCTAGCATCGCTCTCCTCCTCTTCCTTTTTGGTGTCTCGATGCAAATGGGGGAGAAGAGTAGAGTTCTAATAGTTATCTACGGGTTCCTTGCTGTGGTTTTCCCTTCGCTTTCTTATTGCTTCTTATGGCATTGTGCTTTCCCCTTCGCTTTGTGTATGAACTATTTGCTTTCATTTCGTCTATTGGACAAGTTTGTGCTATGTGCGTGAACCATGGAAATTTATATTATGCTATGACTATGTCTATTGTTGTTTATAATATCCTTGAAAACTCTAGCTCGGTTTGTCATCGCCAACCAAAAATGGGGAGATTGAAATGGTATTTTACCCTATACTATTTTTGGTTGACAATGACACCGTGGTTAGAGCGGACTAATGGTACTTATAGTGTCTTACATAGGTTCTAGTCCGATGCTGTGATGGAAGGTCATCGGAGACCCCCCCCCCCCATTTTGATAACGAAGCTTCGCACCGGAGTTTTCCCTTTTATGTAATTTGAGTCTGGTTAGGAACTCCGCATTATTAAGAGGGGTTCTCTCGATGAGCTTGTTGGGGATGATTACCTAAGCCATATACACATCCCATTCTCCTACTTAATCCATCACCAAAGAGAGAAGAGAAGAAAACCTATCCATCAAGCCCTTTTCTGCAGATCCGGTTTTCAGACCGGTTGGACCGGCTCCCAGACCGGACCGTCCGGTGTCAGGACCGGAAATTCGAACCCAAACCGGGATTTTCGGGTTACTTACTCCGAATCTATCCAGGTCTGGGTACCGAGAGCAGATTCGGTTGAAGTCCGGTTTTCCAGGCTGAGAACCGGACAGTCCGGTGTGTGAACCGGTCCAACCAAACTTAAAACCGGAGCTTGCGAAATTGGCTTGAAACAGCTAGTTTTTCTCCTTGAGTATAAATATCCCTTCTTCCACCTTGAGCAGGTTAGGCATTCAGTTTATATCCTTCTTGAAGCTCTCTCTCTCATTGTTGAAACACAAAAGCTTGAGGATCTCCCATTCTACCCAACCAAATCCAAATCCCTTTGGTAGAAAGGAAGAGGAGGTTCCGATCTACATTTCCACCAAGCCAAAGTTTATTCTCCATTGAGTTCATCAAGTTAGCTTGTTACTCTTGGGTTTGTGGGAAACCCTAGGCGGCTAGGGTCGCCCGGAGGCTTTCGACTTGTGATTTGCTCCGTGGAAAGTTTGTGAGAGTTTGAAGACTACCTTAAAAGTCTACCATGAGTAAGTGAGCTATTCATTCATGGGATAGGCTCGGAGAAGAAGGTGAGCCTTTGTGGCGCGTCAGGAATCCTTCGTGGAACCTCACACCTCTCCAATATGACGTAGCCCCCTTCCCAAAGGCGGTGAACACAGGAATACAGCTTCGTCTCCGCGTGCTTCGGTTATTCCTTAACCGATCTCTTACTTGTGTTGTTTACCTCATTCCTTTGCGGTTTTTTTCCTCCCAAGTCCTCTCGACTGTTCGGTCAAAGCGGTGGAAAAGACTCCCGATTTTCCTCTCCCCTTAATCGTATCTCCGTCTCCAATCGATGCCTTCACTCGCGCCGCCCTCCCTCTGGCCGACCTCCTCCTGCCCAGCCGCCGTCTTCCCCGACCTCCCCCCCCCACACCCCCAAGATCTCACCTGGCACAACCTCGCCCTGGCCATCACCGGCGGTTGAGGCCCGAGCCGGGCCCTCCTCTTTCGTGGTCGCCGCGATGTGGACGTTGCAGAGGAGCTCCAATTCTTCACCGCCGCGGAAGGATTCTGCAAGGACATGGTTCATGGAGAGTCGGGCGCACGGGCGGCGACCTGCCACGGTCGAGGTAACATGCTTGAGATTGAACATGGTGGTGCGCAGGTACGATCATGTCTAGGGGAGAACCGAGCAGAGTACCGTACATATTTTGGTTCTCCTGTCTTCCTAGCTCATCCCTTTGATTTAGATTTGACTGTCTTTCCTGGCTCATCCCTTTGATTTAGATTTTGCATTTTGTGTGGGGATTCTTCATTTTTAGGGAAGATGATTACAGATCTTTCTCTTTCCCTAAATCCGTGTTGGTTTGACCGTGGATTCTATTCACTGACAATTAAATTGTGTTCTTCGCCTTGCACCTATGCTTCTTTATATTTTCTGTGATCATGTTCTTAGAATTCTTTGAGCAGAAAGAATACCGCTACAAATTCAACCAGACAAATTCTGCACTTCAGTGTGCCTTCAACCGAGTGTTTCCTTAAATGAAATCACGTTAGTGACCATGGTTATACATAAGGAAATAAGGAAAGTCACCCTTGCTTTACACCAGCGTTGCTACTATATTAATTGCAATCTTATTTTCCGGTTTGCTTCTGATTGCCTCCGTCGATTGTTTAGTGCTTCCTTCTCCCATTGTGGTTCCTACCTATCAAATATGAGCTTTTTTTATATTCGGGTCATTGATCCTTTGTAGGATATCAGTTCTTGAAATATTGGTTAAGAAGGCTCAGTAATCTGTGAACTCTCGAAAAGCTTTGGGTCTGCTACTAGATATGATGGGCACATGTATGCTACAGATATTTGCATTCACAAATTTTATTGTTGAAATTCATATCAAAAGAAGCATAAGACGTATATTGTCTTCACCTCAAAGTTTATGCTATCTCTTATTGCAGGTTATCAAAAGACCAGCGTACATATGCAATCCAGAGACTGTTGTAATACTCATGTTGTGTGAGCATGTTTTGGATTCAGTTCTTGGTGGGGTCCTGGATTATTGTGTTCAGATAACACAATATTGGTCGTGGAGTAATGGTGATTCTTAACTTGGAATTGGTCGTATCTTACTGTTGGTTGGTCTCCGTTCTAGAAACTGAATATTGTTGCATGCCTCTTAACTTTGCATTGATGGTTTGTTTTACTTGCAGCTATGGAGCCGAGGAATCATCCAAGGCGTTTACAGGATTGTATGGTTCGTGTTACCATCTTTTATTTCAGCAAGCGATGAACTATCTATACTATACTTGATAACTGTCCATCTTTGGTATTGAGTGTCTTCCTGTTCTAATTCTGTACTCATCCGTTATATGTATAGATGAAGTGATGAACTATACTTGGTCACATGGAATATCTATCTTGGTACGTATGTGTTTCACATAGTGATAAACTCGGTCACTTCAATTTATCTACCTATGGTAGGTGTCCTTAATATTTTAACTCGCGTGAAATAGGCAGAGTTGCAAGTTCGATAAAACTTAGGGACATGAACAATTGGTACTCTGTCTCCATTTGCCTCTGATTGCTCCTCCATTGATGCATCTTCTTTTCTTTAGGATTTACTGACTGGTATTTTGTTTTCTTTTGGTGATTTTTAGGATGGCTGACCCTGCGGGTTCCGTCCCAGGGCCTGTCGCTGCTACATCTTTTCCTGCGGCAAGCGTCGTCGTGGTCTCCGGGATGCTACGCCTCTGGCCTCTCCTTCCCAACGTCAACGTGGTCTTGGTCGTGGCCGTCCTCCTTCCGGCCGATCTGCAGTCTTCCGCTCCGCCGAACCGCCGCAAATTCTGCTGTGCGTCGACATGGCTGCGGTTGCTGCGGTGGGTTTCGCCGACGGGTCTCTCCTGCTGCAGCGTCTCCTGGCCCGGCGTTAGGTCTGCGTCG
The DNA here is from genome assembly GCA_916181665.1 of Avena sativa. Classification (NCBI taxonomy): domain Eukaryota; kingdom Viridiplantae; phylum Streptophyta; class Magnoliopsida; order Poales; family Poaceae; genus Avena; species Avena sativa. Next base: position 54,405,362 of record OV702284.1, on the reverse strand, counting down.
TCTCTCCGAACATGTGCTTGCTGCGGCGGACTCGCGTCTTCTCCACGGTGTTCCGACTGGCCATGATCCGTATGTGCGCCCGTTGCCTTTTGGCTGTGTTGCTTTCCCGGTTGCCGCGCGTCACGGTGCGTCGACGCCACGTCCTGCTCGAGGCCGTCAGCCCCGCTCTGTTGCTCCGACTCCACATGATCCAGCGGACGACGCGCAGGCGGTAAGTTCTCTATTTTTTCCATGTATAGATATATGCAGTTTTGTGACCTCCTAAAGTAGAACACATTCTTATGGAATCTGGGTTGCCTCTTTGCTTTGAATAAACGAGTTACCTGCTCAATAATGGCGATATATGGCGCGACATTTAGCAAATTGGGATATTAATTGTGATCCACACTGAGTGTTACCAATATTTGCATATCAATTGTTGCAAGAACTACACTTATGTTCGGTATGAATGGGTAGTTTTTATTATCTTTTAATAATTTTACACGAGTCCATTCCTACTGTAAAAGAGCAGACTTGCCCAAAGATTACAACAACATAGAACTGTCCATGGTGCCATTTTAACAAAACCTGTGTTTTCTCACGGGCACTACTTCTATATTGCTCTATGAAGAGTAACATCAAGGAATGGTTTAAAGATAGGTAGAATTGGTCAAAGCGGTTTACCAACTGGACGAACTAGAAATATAGTGTATCGAGAAGTGATTGATCACCTATAGCAGCGATCATCAAACGATTGCTGCAACTATTTCTAAACACTTGACTGTAAATATTTCACTTTTGTTTGTTTTGGTGCTTCTCCTCTATAAAATCTGATGGTTTTCTCTTCTTGCAGTTTTAACTCCTGAGTTGAACATGGCGGATGTTCTGCCGATGTGTTTTGCTATGTAGTTTGCATGGAACCACTTCACCTATTTTGTTTACTGGGTTTCTGTTGCGATGTACTTTATGAGCTATGTTTGCTCCCTCTGTTCTTAGCCTTCTGAGATAACAACTGTTGTATGTCAAAATATGTTTGATGTTATGTGCTATGAGCACCATTGGATGTTTTGCTCTACTACTTTCTTTGTTCATCAACACCGTAAATAGGATTGTGTGCATCCATAAGCTTCTCTCCCCATCTTATGAATTTGTACACAACAAGGATTATGGTTCGCCGATCATACAATCATGTGAAGGACTTCTTTTGAAAAAAACCACCACAACATTGTTCCAAATTGTTAGAAAAGATTGATCTTATGCCACAGGCGCAGCGTGTTGCTGCTCCAAATTCCCTAGTTTGTATTTAGGCTCACTTATATTTCGCAAAGCCTAAACTTGCAAAAGATTATAAAGAATTTTGAGAAACCTATTCATCCCCCCTCTAGGTTAACCATCTTAAACTTTCAGATACCATGTTGGAGGAATAACAACTTGTATTCTAGAGGAGCCAAAGGCCACAATATATAGTACATGTACATGTGTAAATATGCAGGAAGCCCCCTAATCTAGTGGGGAAAATACAATATACAAATATCTCTCTAACACCTAAGTCAGGGCCTTCCTCCAAGAAGAAGGGGAAAAAGGTACTCCCTCCGACCCATATTAGTTGACGCAAAATTGTCTAGATTTGGATGAATCTAGACACTATTTAGTATATAGGTTCATTCAAATTTTGACAAATCCAAGTCAACTAATATGGGTCAGAGGGAGTAGCTCTCTCCCTCTTTCTTAAATTCAATCCTCAAATTTTTTGACCTTGATCTATTGCTGGTCTAGATCTCATGCCGTTTAGTTCAGAGAATACTATTGCTGGTCCCCGTTTGATAGGTGGGGATTGGTTGTCAAATCCAATTTTTGGTACTCCCTCCGGCCCATATTAATTGACTTTGATTTGTCAAAATTTGGATGAACCTATATACTAAATAGTGTCTAGATTCATTTAAATCTAGAAAATTTTGAGTCAATTAATATGGGCCAGAGGGAGTATACTATGTCTGCTCCATCAGTGAGGATATATATATCTCGGACTTGTTACTGAAACCGGCCATGACAGAGGTTGATCCAGACTTGGAACATTCCATTGTTTCTTGTGCTTGTTTTGGTTGTGTATATTTGAAGCACTGATTGGTTGCAGTTGCAGATCATGTGATGGATCGGTCATCGATCTAGTCACATGTACAACTGTTGCTGTTGTTGAGAACACACGTCCAAATACTACTGACAGAGGCCCACTATTTAGTTAGTAAGTTAGTTACATAACAAAATACCATTCAGTCAGCGATACATTACTTTTGTCTGTTGCATGGCATGAGAAAACCAAGGCTATATTTTTAGAGACAATTTTTTTCTTGCAAGCCGCACCAAATCACCAACTAGTTTACCTGTTAAAGAGCACAACATCAAACGTCTCGCTGACAAGGACCCTATGTTTTTCCTTGACTTTCTGCTACTGTTTTAGCCAGCATGCAGCATCTCGTTTGAGACTTCAGGTTTAAGACTATTTGAAGATTGGATGTAGAGTTTTGACTGAATTATCAGGTTTGAGACTTCATGTCTAGATCTCCATTATTAGGTTTTTAGGTTTGATTATCAGATTATCAGGCTTCGGGTTTGATTATAAGATTGGAGATTGGATGTAGTGTTTTGCCTGAATTATCAGGTTTTCAGGTTTTGCCTCAATTTTTATTTGGTCTAGATCTCCATGATTTGCATTGTCCTCATCCCTCAATTATACGTGCATCATTTCAGAATAATTGATCGAGGAACCCAAATTCCAAGCTTGGAGTGTCAATCTCCAACAACACCTTCTCCAAGCACCTATTTTTCCTCAAAGGTGAACAGAGCAGTTTCAGGGCAGCTTGATTTGCTTATCTTGGACCGCATGTATCCCTCTCATCTCGGATTTGCTCATCTTGTGCCCTGTCCTTCAGTGGAATCTGATTTTGCTTTGACTACTAGTTATTTAGGAAATTTGCTCTCAGATTCTGGATGCATGGTTTAGCTCTATAGTGCTAGGTTTCAGCTGTCACAATGGACTAACAACAGTTTAGATGCATTCTTGCAGGTGTCTTTGTACAAAAGTTGCATGATCTTGCAGGTGTGTTACGGCTGTTGTATGGTCTACAGTTTGGTGCGCGTCACTATTCATAATGATGAAATTATCCACAATCTACAGTTTGACGTGCTTTACTCCCGGTTAATAGAATGGCGAGCTTCGGAGCTGCTGCCGCTGCTAGTGATCATGTGCAGGGGAGCACATGAGCTGCGGGGCGGAGGAGCCGGTGAGCGCTTCATGGAGGAGCGCCACCAGCGGCGCCTGGCTGAGTGGAGGAGCTCCAGGTTGGAGAGCAGCAATGTCTGATGTATGTGGCAGAGAATTAGGCTGCTTGGAACATCATGATTGACAGGGAATCATCAATGTATTTATATATTCCTAAGTACTAAAAAGTGCTTGAGGGCTGGTTAACATGTCTGAGCCCTTGATTCTGGACTGTCGGATCCGCATGATCAAACTTGGCGTCGCGTGTATGTTCCGACAGATTCTTATCCGAGATCCATCTGGCACATGGCGACAAATCCCATCGCATAAAACATCTCGCCTGACCCCACCTACACCGAACGGCCTGCGTCGCCTGCTACCGGACTGGTCACCGCCTGCCGCGGTCCGGCCTCCCGTGCACCTCTCGCCACCGACTAGTTCGCCCACGCCCCGCGCGACAACAGCTCGGTCTCCCGCATGCCACTGGACAGGGTCCCGAGTGCGGCGCCGCTCCATGCCTCATGGTCGCTGGTCCAGAGCCCATCGCCGCTGCTAGGGCCCGGCCACTGCTCGGCGAGATCCTGCGCTGCCCCGCCATCCCGTCCCATGGCAAATCCCCCCAACACGGAGAGCCCGGATGGTGCAGCCCCAAAGCGGAGGCCGCCGTCGTTGCTCGTTCAGATGGCCTGTGGTTGACGTCAGCGCCATCCCACGCTTCTCCTGTGTAAGGTGGCTTCGGCACACGGCCAGTGCTAGGTGTAGCGAAGCTCGCGGAGGATGCACTCGTCCAAGACAGATTAGATGTGGAAACCATTTCGGGAGATTAAATTGAAAAAAAGGCATCCTCCGTATGTGCTAGTTGTATTTTGTCAGTGGTATTGTTAGGATGAACTAAGTTGTATTTTGCACTCATTTGCTGTCGTCCATGGCTGCGTTGATGGCGCCCAGCTTCTGGAACTCCACGAGGCAACAAGCACACACCCGATAGCCTCCAAGGACTCAGATGTAGGAGCTGCCGGAGCAGCTGTTTCTTGCTGTCGTTCATTGATTTATTTTCAGTGTCTATAACTTTGTTGCAAGCTTTTTGCTGTAAGTTCTTGACCCGGTCAAACTTTTTCTTGAAAGAGAGAAGCATTTTATGCTCTGCAGCTGTTTGAGATTCTGCCTCAATGCAGTTGTGCACACAGCAGTACAACCAGTATCAGTTTTTTCAGTGAGATGCAAAGTTAGCTTTTCCTTTACAATATAAAACTAGGTAATTTTTGCCACGAGGACAAATATTTTTTTTTTCATACACGTGTTAAGTTGTTTTTTCCAAAGGTATTATTGGTTCAACAGATGAGCAAAGTTGTATTTTACACACAATAAATTATTTACTCACACATTTGCTAAATCGTATTTGTAGATAGATTTTTTTGCCTCACACATATGCTAAGTTGCATATCCACTATTGCTAAGTCAAGGTGGATTTGTGCCTCACGGAGGCGGCGACAGCTGCCACGAAGATAATAAATTGTTTTCTTCACACATGTGCTCATTTGTAATTTTTTAACGGTATAATTGGTTCGCCATATGAGCTAAGTTGTTTTTTGCACATAATAAATTATTTTCTCACACATTTTAAGTCATAAATATGTGCTAAGTTGCATACCCACTATTTGCTAAGTTGTATACCCCTAGTACTAAGTTGCATATAACATCTGTAAAGTTGGCTACCTCTAGACCAGAGTGGCAAGTTGTATGCCTACTAGTGCTAAATTGTATAGCCATCGATGCTAAGTTATAGATATACTGACGATAAGTTGCATATGCATATTATTGTTAATGTGTATATCCACTAGTGTTAAGTTGTATACCCACTATTTTTTTCTAAGTTGTATACTGACTAGAGTTAAATTACACCCATTGGTCAACATAGTTATATATGGAACTGACAGATTTGTGTATCCATTGGGGTTAAGTAAATTGTCGCTTTAGCATCCGTCCATCTGGGCATCATCAGTCTCAAATCGACATCCTCTTATGTTCCTTGCATCTCGCGACTACATCCATGTTGATTGTGGTGGAGTTGTACTTTGTGGCGGGTCGCCAAGAAGATAATAAGTTGTTTCTTCACAGATGTGGAAGTTGTATTTTGCCGGCGGTATTATTGGTCTCACATATGAGCTAACTTTTATTTTAAATAAATTTTCCTCTACATTTGTTAAGTCTTGTTTGTAGATAGTAAATCATAAGTTGGCTACAAAATACAAAAAGTAGTGTAAGCAACTATTTATATGAAGTTGCTTTCTCCATGATACTAAGTTGTTTTTTCACAACACCAAGTTGTTTTTTGAAAAAAAAGTTGGTCAAAATATATACAAATTAGGGTCTAGTTTTGAAGATCTTATCGCGAGAGGCCTAACGGTGAAAACGAGTCGTAATTCTGACACACGGTTTAAGAGCTATGACTTTTTGAATTTTCCTGACGTGAAATTAAATGCACATACACATTTAATACGTTGGACTTTCTATTTTTAGGACGAGGGCTTCGTTAGACTAACCGGCTCCCGAAGGCTCTCTAGCCGTATCCTTATATATTAGTCCTCGCAGGTCAGGAAACTACAAAAATTTCTATGTACTAGTGATCTCCATGTACTGATATGATATTTTGGCCAAATGTCTTTGGTGCATTATATTTGGGAAAATAAATTGATCTTGCGTACTAGAGTGATGAAGCTGGGTGCTTTATGTTTGTATTTGTGTGATCAAGCAAGCTACGTGCTGCTCTTTGGCCAAGCTAAGATAGCTGCAGGTGCTCTTTGCGGTACCCACGGACTGTGTCAGACCCGTGTTTTTTTTAACACGGGAAGGGCCCCGAAGGGCCCAGAACACTGCATTAATCTTCAACGGTGGGCTTACAGGGAGAATCTCAAAGAAGGTAAAAATTACAATATAGTCCTCCCACATTGCATACAGGACCTCAAAACTAAAAAGGGAAAAGCAATCGGGTCCCTCTCCACCAGAAATGAGCTTGAGCTTCAGATCGCCGGCGTCGACACGACGACCGGGGACAGGACCACTTGGTGTGATGCAGACGGGGCTCCTGGCGACGAAGCAGATGAAGGGCCTCCGACATGGCACATTGGCCTGGAGGTTGAAGGTGAGATGGCACCGGGCAGTGGCCGGTACCAGAGCTCGGAGCAGCCGCCATTCGGCCAGAAGAGTCGGTGGCGGGCCGACACGACGCCGGCGAAGGGCCACCGAGGATCCGCTCCAGAAGACCGCCGCAGTCTTTCCATCTTTCCGCTCCTCAGATCGGCAAAGGGTCGCAGTGAATCGAAGCTTTCCCTTAACACCATCACCTCGATGGCTTGGAGGAAGAACTCCAACCGCTCCGCCTCGATCTGGGAAGAGCAAAAGGAGCTTTATTGAGGGAATCTGAAGGGTTTCGCGGCATAGTAAATCAAAATTTTCTACGGATGCGAACAGAGGGAAAGCTAAGATCTAATCTAGGAGATGCAATCAACGAGAGAGATTGGATTAGATCTTCATACCCTTGAAGATTCGCACAGCGGAACGTTCGTCGGAACGTGGGTGATGTAGTCGTACTCGCTTCTCCTCCTCGCGATCCGATCCGATCTAGCACCACAAATGGCGGTGCCTCCGTGAGATGCACACGTGCAGCACCTCGACGTCTCCTCCTTCCTCGGACCAGCAAGTATGGTGGAGAGATAGATTGGATCTACAACACGACGGCGTGGTGTATATGGTGGAGAATTTCTGCTGCAGGGCTTCGCCTACAAACAGTCGGGAGGGAGAGAGGAAAGCTAGCAAGGCAGCTAGGGTTTGGAGGAGAGGTGTGGGGGGTTGGTGCGCCCCCACCCCTCTTTATATAGAGGGGGGGCGCAGCCCTAGCCCCTCCCCCAAGCCCAAAGGATAAGGAGTGGGGGGCATGGACTCTCCCCTCTTCTAGAAACCCTATCTCTAGTTTAAACGATTTAAACTCTCTAGGATCGGCTGGGCCCTATGGGGCCTTGTGCCCCTGGCCCAATGCGGCCAGGACACTCCCTCATAGTCCCATGCCCCCTCCCGGAAGGTGGGGCCACGTTGGTCCCCTTCCGGAAGGTTCTAGAAGCTTCCGGTACAATACCGATTAACCCGGAACAATTCCGAACTCCAAAAACTGCATTGCCTTATATGAATCTTATTCTCCGGACCATTCCGGAACCTCTCGTGATATCCCGGATCCCATCCGAGACTCCGAACAAAAATTCATAAACCAATTATCCAATCTATCCTAGCGTCAAGACACGTTAAGTGTGTGACCCTGCGGGTTCGAGAATATGCAGACATGATCTTCTATCATAATCAACAGCGGGGTCTGGGCACCCATATTGACTCCCACACATTCATCGATGATCATATCGGATGAACCACGATGTCAGGATTCAAACAATCCCATATATATATATTCCCTTCGTCTCGCGATATTTTACTTGCCCGAGATTCGATCGTCGGTACCGTCATACCTAGTTCAATCTCGTTCACAGCAAGTACTTTACTCGTTCCGTAATCCGATATCACTTTGTGATTAACTCCTTAACCACATGCTTGCAAGCGGTGTTGATATAGATTACCGAGTGGGCCCGAAGTATATCTCTCCGACTTGGGAGGGACAAATTCCATCTCGATACATACAACCCAACAGATACTTTCCGATCACCTGAGAGACACCTTTATAATCACCCTCTCATAGGATGACGTTTGATGACCTCAAAGCTTTCTTCCGATACCAGGGAGTTGTATTATCTCATGGTCTAAGGAATACAATATTTGACATAGGAAAAGCTTCGCAAAGATGAACACGATGATACGATCTAATTGCTTCGCTTAGTTTGGGTCTGTCCATCATATCATTCTCCAATGATATGATCTCATCATCAATTGACAACTCATGTCTATGGTTAGGAAACCTTAACCATCATTGATCAATGAGCTAGTCCATAGAGGCGTACTAGGGACACGGTGTTGTTCACAAACCACACAAGTATTAAAATTTCCGCTTAATACAATTCTAGCATGGAATATAAACTTTATCATGAACAAGAATTATAATAATAACATCTTTATTATTGCCTCTAGGGCATAATTCCAACAGTCTCCCACTTGCACTAGAGTCAATAATCTAGTTTACATCTGGCAACAATCTCACACCCATGGCACTGAGGTGTTGATCATGTTTTACACGTGGAAGAGGTTTAGTCAATGGATCTGCGACATTCAGATCTGTATGTACTTTGCTAATCTTCAGATCTCCATCTGCAATATAATCTCGGATTATATGAAACTTGCGGTTGATATGCTTGGTCTTTGGATGATATCTTGGTTCCTTAGCGAGTGCTATGGCGCCAGTGTTGTCACACAATATCTCCAGTGGGTCCAATGCACTTGGAACCACGCCAAGCTCAGTGATGAAGTTTCTGATCCAAACTCCTTCACTTGACGCTTCTGCAGCAGCCATGTATTCCGCTTCTACTGTAGATCCCGCGATCACGCTTTGCTTGCAGCTTCTCCAGCTCACAGCTCCTCCATTCAAAATATAAACGTATCCTGTCTGAGATTTGGAATCATCCTTGTCGGTGTCAAAACTAGCGTCGACGTAACCTTTTACGACAAGTTGTTCATCACCCCCATAGACTAAGAACATTTCTTTAGTCCTATTTAGGTACTTTAGGATGTTCTTCACGGCTGTCCAGTGTTCCACTCCTGGATCACTTTGATATCTGCTCGTCAAACTAAGAGCATTGGACACATCCGGTCTAGTACACAGCATGGCATACATGATGGAACCTATGGCCGAGGCATAAGGCACCTTGCTCATAGCTTCCCTATCATTTACCATAGCTGGACACTGAGCCTTGCTCAATATCTTACCTGACAACATAGGCACTGAACCTTTCTTTGCCTTATCCATTCTGAACCTTTTCAGAACTTTGTCTAGGTATGTACTCTGGCTTAAAGCTATCAGGCATCTTTGTCTATCTCTATAGATTTTGATGCCCAATATATAAGCAGCTTCACCTAGATCTTTCATTGAAAAACACTTGTTCAAATAACTCTTCACATCGTTAAGCATGTTGATGTCATTTCCGATAATCAATATGTCATCCACATATAGTACCAGAAACGTCACCGAGCTCCCACTCACTTTCTTGTAGATACAAGCTTCGTAGCAATTTGGAACAAATCCAAAGCTCTTGATCACTTGATCAAAACGAAGGTTCCAACTCCGAGATGCTTGCTTCAGTCCATAAATGGAACGCTGAAGTTTGCATACTTTATCAGCATCCTTAGGATCGACAAAACCTTCGGGTTGCATCATATACAACTCTTCATCAATGTTGCCATTGAGGAAAGCAGTCTTGACATCCATCTGCCATATTTCATAATCATGAAACGCGGCAATTGCTAATAAAATCCGAATGGACTTAAACATCGCTACGGGAGAGAAAGTCTCATCGTAGTCAACACCTTGAACTTGTCGAAAACCTTTCGCGACAAGCCGTGCTTTTTAGACGGTAACATTACCATCCGCGTCCGTTTTCTTCTTGAAAATCCATTTGCACTCAACGGCCTTTCGGTCGCTAGGAGGGTCCACCAAAGTCCATACTTGGTTTTCGCTCATGGATCCCAATTCGGATTTCATGGCTTCTAGCCATTTCTCAGAGTCTGGGCTCATCATCGCTTCCTCATAGTTCGTAGGTTCACTGTCTTCTACTAGCAAGACAGTCAAGACAGGGTTGCCGTACCACTCAGGGGGGGCACGCGACCTTGTCGACCTACGACGTTCAGTAGCAGCATCGTCCGAAGCTTCATGATCCTTGTCATTAGCTTCCTCTATTGTTGGTGCAGGCGGCACTGGAACAATTTCAGGTGCTGCGCCACTCTCCAATTCAAGAGAAGGTTCAATAACCTCGTCTAGCTCTACTTTCCTCCCACTCACTTCTTTCGAGAGAAACTCCTTCTCAAGAAAGGAACCGTTCTTTGCGACAAACACTTTGCCTTCGGTTCTGTGATAGAAGGTATACCCAATAGTTTCCTTAGGGTATACTATGAAGACGCATTTCTCCGCTTTGGGTTCGAGCTTGTCCGGCATCAACTTCTTGACGTAAGCTTCGCATCCCCAAACTTTAAGAAACGACAACTTAGGTTTAGCACCAAACCACAGTTCATACGATGTCGTCTCAACGGATTTAGATGGAGCCCTATTTAAAGTGAATGCAGCGGTTTCTAATGCATAACCCCAAAATGATAATGGCAAATCAGTAAGAGACATCATTGATTGGACCATATCTAATAGGGTTCGATTCCGGCGTTCAGACACACCATTGCGCTGTGGTGTTCCGGGTGGCGTGAGTTGTGAAACGATTCCACTTGCTTTAAGATGCGTGAGAAAATCATAACTCAAATATTCACCTCCACGATCGGATCGTAGAAACTTAATCTTTCTGTTACGATGGTTCTCCACTTCATTCTGAAATTCCTTGAACTTTTCAAATGTTTCAGATTTATGTTTCATTAAATAGATATACCCATATCTACTTAAGTCATCGGTAAAAGTGAGGAAATAGCGATATCCACCGCGCGTCGAAATACTCATCGGTCCGCATACATCGGTATGTATGATTTCCAACAAGTCCGTTGCTCGCTCCATCATACCGGAGAACGGTGTTTTGATCATCTTGCCCATGAGGCATGGTTCGCATGTGTCAAATGATTCAAAATCAAGAGACTCCAAAAGTCCATCAGAATGGAGTTTCTTCATGCGCTTTACACCAATATGACCTAGACGACAGTGCCACAAATAAGTAGTATTATCACTATCTACTTTGCATCTCTTAGCCTCAATGTTATGGATGTGTGTTTCATCCCTTTCGAGATTTAGAAGAAATAAACCATTTACAAGAGGTGCATGACCATAAAAGATGTTACTCATATAAATAGAACAACCATTATTCTCCGATTTAAATGAATAACCGTCTTGCAATAAACACGATCCAGAAATAATGTTCATGCTCAACGCAGGCACATAATAACACTTATTAAGGTTTAAAACTAATCCCGAAGGTAAAACTAAGGAGAGCGTGCCGACGGCCATCACATCAACTCTTGATCCGTTGCCAACGCGCATCGTCACCTCATCCCTCGCAAGCCGCCGTCTATTCCGTAGCTCCTGTTTCGAGTTACAAATATTAGCAACTGAACCGGTATCAAATACCCAGGCACTACAACGAGGGCTAGTAAGGAAAACATCAATAACATGTATATCAAATATACCTTTGATGGTTCCAGCCTTCTTGTCCGCTAAGTACTTCGGACAGTTGCGCTTCCAGTGACCCTTGTCCTTGCAATAGAAGCACTCAGTGTCCGGCTTAGGACCAGACTTGAGCTTCTTCTCAGCAGGGGCATTGCGCTTGCCGCCGCCCTTCTTGAAGGGCTTCTTTGCTCCCTTACCTTTCTTAAAGGAGGGCTTGTTGACCATCAACACATGATTATCCTTTTTGATGTCCACCTCCGCAGCCTTCAGCTTTGCGAAGAGCTCGGTGATCGTATCAGTGGAACCAATCTGATTATGAGTCACTACAAAACTTTTGTAGCTGGGAGGGAGTGATTGCAGAACCCTGTCAATCTTGAGCTCCTCTGGAATCGTGCATTCCAGTTGCTCAAGCCGTTGAGTGTAGCCCGCCATCTTAATGGCGTTCTCACTAACGGAACTCCCTTCCTCCATCTTGCAGTTAAAGAACTTCTCGGAGATCTCACATCTCTCAGAACGGGCCTGAGTCTGAAACATGGTTTTCAGCTCCTCGAGAATCTCGAAGGGCCCGGGATACTCTTCAAAACGATTTTGAAGTTCCGGTTCCATAGCAAACAACATGGTGCTCTTAATCACACCATAATCATCTTTACACGACTGATAGACAGCTTTCTCATCAGCTGGCGCAGTTGCAGCAGGGGGGTCACCTAACGCTTTCCCAAGGACATAGTCCTTTTGTCCGCCAGACAGAATGATTCTTAGATTGCGGAACCAATTGGTGAAGTTAGACCCATTGTTTCTAAGCTTTTTCTTCTCAGCAAAAACGTTGAAGTTGAAGTTGGACTTGGCCATGTGATCTACAGTATTTGCAAGTACAATTTAGACTACGTTCATGATAAATAGTTCAACCTAATCAAATTACTAGATGAACTCCCACTAAATTCAACATCCCTCCAGTTGTTTAGTGAACACGATCCAAATTCACCACACCTGATCCGATCATCACGATAAGAGATGTGGTTTCAATGGTGGACAACAAAGTGTCGATCATATCATTCATATGACTCATGCTTAACCTTTCGGTTCTTGTGTTCTGAGGCCATGTCTGTACATGCTAGGCTCGTCAAGTTAGACCCAAGTATTTCCGCGTGTGCAAAACTGGCTTGCACCCGTTGTATGTGAGCGTAGAGTCTATAGCACCCGATCATCACGTGATGCTTGGACACGACGAACTTTCGCAACGGTGCATACTTGGGGAGAACACAGTTTTTATCTTGATCTTTAAGTGAGGAATCATCTTATAATGCTACCGTCACGATCTAAGCATAATAAGATACATAAAGGGATAAACATCACATGCATATAACTTTATGTGACATGGTATAGCCAATCCTCGCGCAATGATCTCCATCTTGTGCGCTCCGGTATGATCTCCATCACTCCACCATGATTGCCTCCACCATGAATAGCAACTACAACTATTGCTAACTACTTAGCGATAAAGTAAAGCTATTACATGGCGTATAAGAAGTTGACTCGCAGGTCATACACAATTATAAAGACAACCATATGGCTCCTGCCGGTTGTGTACTCATCGACATGCAAGTCGTGAAACATTACAAAACATGATCATCGCATACAATATACACATCACATCTTGGTCCATACCATATCACAGAAAACACTCCCTGCAAAAACAAGTTAGACGCCTCTACTTTGTTGTTGCATGTTTTACGTGGCTTATGGGAGTAGATGCTAATAACGATTCTTACCTACGGAAAGCCACAACGGTGATATTATGGTTGCCAAACTCCGGTGTTAATCCCATGACAACTATAGTGAGAGAAACTGACATCCACCAGCCGCATGTGTGGAACAAGCCACACGTCAAGTGCGGAGCCGGTCTCGCGAACGATGTCGCGTAAGGTTGGCCTGGACCGCTTCAATCTCACTATCCCGCGTCATAAGAAGAACACAAACAAGAGGCTTGCAACAGAAAACATCAACGCCCGCAACAACCATGTTGCGTTCTACTCGTGAAACACATCTACGCATAGATCTAGCTCTGATACCACTGAAGGGTTTCGCGGCATAGTAAATCAAAATTTTCTACGGATGCAAACAGAGGGAAAGCCAAGATCTAATCTAGGAGATGCAATCAACGAGAGAGATTGGATTAGATCTTCATACCCTTGAAGATTCGCACAGCGGAACGTTCGTCAGAACGTGGGTGATGTAGTCGTACTCGCTTCTCCTCCTCGCGATCCGATCCGATCTAGCACCACAAGTGGCGGTGCCTCCGTGAGATGCACACGTGCAGCACCTCGACGTCTCCTCCTTCCTCGGACCAGAAATTATGGTGGAGAGATAGATTGGATCTACAACACGACGGCGTGGTGTATATGGTGGAGAATTTCTGCTGCAGGGCTTCGCCTACAAACAGTCGGGAGGGAGAGAGGAAAGCTAGCAAGGCGGCTAGGGTTTAGAGGAGAGGTGTGGGGGGTTGGTGCGCCCCCACCCCTCTTTATATAGAGGGGGGGCGCAGCCCTAGCCCCTCCCCCAAGCCCAAAGGATAAGGAGTGGGGGGCATGGACTCTCCCCTCTTCTAGAAACCCTATCTCTAGTTTAAACGATTTAAACTCTCTAGGATCGGCTGGGCCCTATGGGGCCTTGTGCCCCTGGACCAATGCGGCCAGGACACTCCCTCATAGGCCCATGCCCCCTCCCGGAAGGTGGGGCCACGTTGGTCCCCTTCCGGAAGGTTCTAGAAGCTTCCGGTACAATACCGATTAACCCGGAACAATTCCGAACTCCAAAAACTGCATTGCCTTATATGAATCTTATTCTCCGGACCATTCCGGAACCTCTCGTGATATCCCGGATCCCATCCGAGACTCCGAACAAAAATTCATAAACCAATTATCCAATCTATCCTAGCGTCGAGACACGTTAAGTGTGTGACCCTGCGGGTTCCAGAATATGCAGACATGATCTTCTATCATAATCAACAGCGGGGTCTGGGCACCCATATTGACTCCCACACATTCATCGATGATCATATCGGATGAACCACGATGTCAGGATTCAAACAATCCCATATATATATTCCCTTCGTCTCGCGATATTTTACTTGCCCGAGATTCGATCGTCGGTACCGTCATACCTAGTTCAATCTCGTTCACAGCAAGTACTTTACTCGTTCCGTAATCCGATATCACTTTGTGATTAACTCCTTAACCACATGCTTGCAAGCGGTGTTGATATCGATTACCGAGTGGGCCCGAAGTATATCTCTCCGACTTGGGAGGGACAAATTCCATCTCGATACATACAACCCAACAGATACTTTCCGATCACCTGAGAGACACCTTTATAATCACCCTCTCATAGGATGACGTTTGATGACCTCAAAGCTTTCTTCCGATACCAGGGAGTTGTATTATCTCATGGTCTAAGGAATACAATATTTGACATAGGAAAAGCTTCGCAAAGATGAACACGATGATACGATCTAATTGCTTCGCTTAGTTTGGGTCTGTCCATCATATCATTCTCCAATGATATGATCTCATCATCAATTGACAACTCATGTCTATGGTTAGGAAACCTTAACCATCATTGATCAATGAGCTAGTCCATAGAGGCGTACTAGGGACACGGTGTTGTTCACAAACCACACAAGTATTAAAATTTCCGCTTAATACAATTCTAGCATGGAATATAAACTTTATCATGAACAAGAATTATAATAATAACATCTTTATTATTGCCTCTAGGGCATAATTCCAACAGTCTCCCACTTGCACTAGAGTCAATAATCTAGTTTACATCTGGCAACAATCTCACACCCATGGCACTGAGGTGTTGATCATGTTTTACACGTGGAAGAGGTTTAGTCAATGGATCTGCGACATTCAGATCTGTATGTACTTTGCTAATCTTCAGATCTCCATCTGCAATATAATCTCGGATTATATGAAACTTGCGGTTGATATGCTTGGTCTTTGGATGATATCTTGGTTCCTTAGCGAGTGCTATGGCGCCAGTGTTGTCACACAATATCTCCAGTGGGTCCAATGCACTTGGAACCACGCCAAGCTCAGTGATGAAGTTTCTGATCCATACTCCTTCACTTGACGCTTCTGCAGCAGCCATGTATTCCGCTTCTACTGTAGATCCCGCGATCACGCTTTGCTTGCAGCTTCTCCAGCTCACAGCTCCTCCATTCAAAATATAAACGTATCCTGTCTGAGATTTGGAATCATCCTTGTCGGTGTCAAAACTAGCGTCGACGTAACCTTTTACGACAAGCTGTTCATCACCCCCATAGACTAAGAACATTTCTTTAGTCCTATTTAGGTACTTTAGGATGTTCTTCACGGCTGTCCAGTGTTCCACTCCTGGATCACTTTGATATCTGCTCGTCAAACTAAGAGCATTGGACACATCCGGTCTAGTACACAGCATGGCATACATGATGGAACCTATGGCCAAGGCATAAGGCACCTTGCTCATAGCTTCCCTATCATTTACCATAGCTGGACACTGAGCCTTGCTCAATATCTTACCTGACAACATAGGCACTGAACCTTTCTTTGCCTTATCCATTCTGAACCTTTTCAGAACTTTGTCTAGGTATGTACTCTGGCTTAAAGCTATCAGGCGTCTTTGTCTATCTCTATAGATTTTGATGCCCAATATATAAGCAGCTTCACCTAGATCTTTCATTGAAAAACACTTGTTCAAATAACTCTTCACATCGTTAAGCATGTTGATGTCATATTCGCCCAAAGTTCGTCCGTATCGCCCATATTCGCCCAATGTTCGTCCAAAATTCGCCCAAAGTTCGTCCGTATCGCTCATATTGGCCAAAAGTTTGTCCGTATCGCCCATATTCGCCCAAAGTTCACCCAAAGTTCGGCCATATTCACCCAAAGTTCGTTCGTGTCGCCCAAAGTTCGTTCATATCGTCATATCCGCCTAAAGTTCGTCCATATAGACCATATACGGCCAAAGTTCGCCCAAAATTCGGCCATATTCGCCCAAAGTTCGTCCGTATCGCCCATATTCGCCCAAAGTTTGTCCGTATCGTCCATATTCTCCTAAAGTTCGCCTAAAATTCGGCCATATTCGCCCAAAGTTTGTCCGTGTCGCCCAAAGTTCGTTCATATCGTCATATTCGCCCAAAATTCGTCCATATCGATCATATTCGCCCAAAGTTCGTCTAAAGTTCTTCCAAAACCGCTTATATTCGTCTAAAGTTCGCCCAAAACCGTTTATATTCGGCCAAAGCCGTGTAGTGTTAGAATAGGAGAAGGACTCGAACTAACCTGGTTTGCTATATTCAGTTCGTCCCCCTTTCCTTCTCTTTCTCCTCCAGCTCGCACCAACAATGTCACCATCGATAATCTAGGAGGGTAGAAATCTCGCCATGGATACGATCGCGCCGTTGAGGGTGACCCTGCCAGAACGGCCACCCGGCCCTTGGGTAGGAGAACCTAGCCCGCCACCCCCCTCGAAGACGGACAGCTCCTACGCCCTCCCTGTGCCTGGTTCACCTGAAGAGCCCTCCCCTGCCCCGGCGACCGCAGTCTCCCCCGCCTGGGTTCCACCGCCGATGCCAGCTGAGCCTCACTCGTAAGAAGAATCCCCGTGTCGTTTAATCACTCATCCCGAGCAGACCCTTCACTGTGTAGCCGGTGTCACCGTTAGGTCATCTGATGCATGCCCCTTGATGAAGCTCCTGACCTTATAGACTTATAGTAGTATTAATTATTAATACGCCTAGCTAGTAATTATATTAGATTAGATCTGAGACTACAGACACCCCAGATTCTATAGAATGACTACCTCCGATCCTAAATGTAAGCCTTACAATAAAGCGACCTGTCCAAAATATTCTGTTGCAAAGCGACCTGTCCAAAACATATTATAGACACGTCATATTCTGTTGCAAAGCGACCTGTCCAAAATAGACTTCAGTTTCATCCTAAGAGTGTTTTTAATTACCAATAAAGAGTTGCATAAAACACAAGACGATAGTAGAATCAAATCAAGCACCACCTTAAACTGGCATCTATTGTGGAGTTGGAGGGTTGTTGCTCTCTGCACCATCTGATCTTAGAGAAAATATTTCTGATTTGTGTAGTGAATTCATGGTAGTGTTTAATTCTGTAAAGCTTTATCTTTTATCTCATCATTCCACTGTAGTTATAACATTTGATCATATCGCTTGTGCTCCATGTTGTGTAATTATGCAAAAAAAAAGGTTCTGTATTTGCCACCATAACGTTCATAGTTATTCTTACCCCATCTTAAATTCCTTTTAAAATGGCAACTGACATGCTGCAAACACTTTCCACATTGCAAAAGCCCTAACCCCCAACCCGTGTCTGGCATTGACTTCTGTGAGAGAGCGAGACAAACACATCAGCAGTACAATGGTTTCTAGTCATCAGTACTGTCAAATCTAACTGAGTTATGTTCAAATAGAATGGTTTCTAGTCATCAGTACACATCAGCAGTAGAATGGTTTCTAGTCAGAAGTGACATTTTTGCTAGATCTAATGTTATGATGCGAAGTGTTTGATGAAATTTTACTAACTCTTTTTTCTTTTTTTACTGTGCCTGCTGATGCTGATAGTTACGTAATAGTGCTGGTTGATCCCTTGCAGTATAGCTATCTAATTCTGTTAGGTGCTTCCGTTTGACATCGTTTTGTTTTATTTGTTGGTTGCAGGTCCAAGGATCCTAGGTACATGAAAGAGTATGGTGGTCCTGCGCTTGGCCCTAAGCCAAAAATTCACCGTCAGCAGTCCATAAGAATTGCAAAGATAGCCTTGGATTACTACACCAAAAAGAATAAGGTGAGCTCTATAATTTATTCACTTGTTGTAGCCACACTAGCTCTCCTGGAATGGTAAGTCTAATTGTCACAACCTGTATTCATGTCTTCTGCCCAGATCAAGCTTGAGCTCCTGGAGGTTGGTCCTGTGGTTTCCGTGGCTTCTAAATTTTATCCATACAAGCACATTAACTTCACTGCAAGATCTAGCAAGGAGGGTTCGCGGGAAAAGCTATTCTTTGCCGAGCTGCAGCTGTGTTCCAGAAGGCAGACTCCAAGTGGTTTCAATGTCATCTGCTGTGAGCCATTGGGTTCTGACTCTACTGGTAACTTTTCTTGCTTAAACATTGGCGAAGATCAATCATTTAGTCTAAACTTAGCATGGATGCAATCCTAAAAATTACAGGTTTACTAGGATACAAGTCGCAATGTAGTCTAAAAATGATGAATGCATATACTTGATAATGCAAAGATTAACCAGTTATGATATTTTACACACCATTGGAACATATTGGACTTTTTTATGTAGTCCAACTGGTTATGATATGTGTACTTTTAGGTGATGAGCGGTAGTACCAGATTTTGTAGGTTGTCTGGTTTCTGATTTGCTCCTCCGTCATGTTAGCGAAACATGATTTGTTTCTGATAAATATAATATCTTAAGAGAAATTTCAAGTCTCAGTCATGAACTGGCAGAGTACTTCTGTAACAGCAGAATTTTCATGCCATTACAGTATTGTATGTACTGGATTCCTCAGAATTTTGTGTAGTTAACCATGTTTGTTGTGAGCAACAGGTGATCAGGACCCAACTAGTCTCTTGTTTTGTTTAGCTCAACTCCTTGATAAAGGACTGTATTTGTTCCTCTAACCAAAAACAAGGAATGAGGGATGAGGTCATCTCACCAAAACCATCAAAAGATATTAGGATGGGTTGTTTTCTCTTAACCAAAAGCACATACAATACGTGCTAAGTGCTTTATGTCATGCTGAATGCCAGGGTAGCCACAACTCACAAGCTTTTGTGCTTCTTCCTATCATTAGTATCTTCACCTGCGCGTTATTACAATTTAACTTGCATTCGTCACACACGTGAATGCATAATACTTTGCATGCATGGATACAACACATGTCGACGGTTTTACCAGTAGAAGCTTTGCACATATACCCAGTATGATTATGACTATATAGTGCATATAGTCAAAATGATTAGCTCTGTATATTCACTGGAGCTCTTCAATTAGTTACATGTAATCTGCTCTCAAGGTTAAATTACTAACGGTGTCTCTTATCTCATGTGATACACCTGTGTCCATTTGGTTGCATACATATCAATGCATATGTTCTATCCATTTGGTCAATTTCTGATAAACTCTGTTGTTTGTGTTGCAGCTGGATGTTGGACCGGTCGGGGTATGGACAACCCTCAGGGCACCTCGGCGGAGAGCAAGGATGTTGACTCCACTTACTGCTTTGGATGTGGTCCAAATATCTTGCATCCCAAAGGAGCAAAATATGCTGGCGGCCATTGTGCCGTTCCATATATTTACAACTCTGCAATGTTATAGACAAAAGCTGTCTTAGCCGCTATTTCTATTGTCTTGAAAGAACCTTTTTAACTTATATCCTAGGATTATGAAGAACCAACTTTGATTTAAGCACTGTCTTAGCCGCTGGATGTTATAGACAAAAGCTGTCTTAGCCGCTGTTACTTTTGAAGTAAGTCGGTGGCATTGGGTGTTCGTCTTGTATCCGTCGGAGTCATTGTCTGTATGTCATGTACTTGAGTATATCTTGCAACTGGAGCTAACCATATCAGATGGTTAACAGAAGGAAATGCAAGACACAATTAATCACAAACATGGAGAGCAAGCTTTAGAGCAAAACACATGCCATAGCATTGCTTCAGTCTAATGGCGTGGTCAACTGGAACATAGTCGAAATAGTGTTTGCTACGTATCAATAATATTAAGCGATACGTCTGGCATGAAGGAAGCCATAATTGTGGCATGGAAATAACTTTACTACAACAACTTGATGGTCATGTTGGCTGCTACGTGCAGGAACAACAAATTATGCTTGCCCGTCGCTAACATTAATTATTTATATTCTCATAATTTTATCCTTGGATGATCCCCTGCTTTCCAGTTGCCTTAGAGCATCGACGAAATCTAGACCAAGTTTTGGCCGGACGAAACTTGATTTTGGCCTGGGAACACGAGTTTCCCGGGCCGAGTTCCTGCGTTCCGCTAAAATTCAAACGATTTTGGCAAATTCAGGCGGATTTCATTAAACATGGGAGAATATAGGCGGATTACATCGAATTTAAACTGCAGATAATAAACTAAAAACATTAAAAAAAGGCGGCCGCCGTCGCCTTCACCGATGCCGTCGCCGCTTCTACATGCCGAAATTGCCGTAGAAGGACGTGTAGCCTGGATCGGCCCTACCATTGTCCTCGCCGCCGCCGTCGTCGTCATCGCTCGGTGGCTGTGGCGGGCGGGAGCCCTTGGCCGGCGTCGCCGCACCTCCAGGGCTGGTAGGAGGGACCGCCCTCCTCGTCGTCGTCGAGGACGAAGAGCGGGGCGCCCTGATAGGCGAGCTTGCGCCCGGACCACGCCTGCCTCTCGGCCGCCTGCTGCAGGCGCTGGACGCGGAGGCGCTTCTGCTCCTCCCAATCCACCCTGGTCCAGGCCAGGATATCCGGCGACGACGGCTCCACCGGAGGCTGTGGCGCCGAGTCACAGAGTGACTGCTCCATCGCCATCCTTATGGTGGTGGTATCCTCGCCGGCCGGTGCCGACCAGTCCGCCGGCTCAGGCTTTGGTCGGCGAAGGCGAAGGCGGCCAGTGGGCGGCGACTGTGTCTGCACGCGGGGCTTGTTGATTATGATGCCCCGCGAGCGTGTCCGCGGCAGCGAGCGGACCGGCGAGACCGCCTCGCGCTTGACTGGGCGCATCATTGGCGAAGGCACCGGCATGGAGCCCTAGGAGTGGGAGGCCGAGGCGGAGGAGGAGGAGCTCAGGCTGGCCATCCTCCTCGCCAGCCAGTTGGCCGGAGGGCGCCGTCCGACCTGGACGCCAGCGTGGATGTGCGCGGGAAGCCGAGACGCGGAGTGTTCCCGGCGTGGATGTGCTGCAGCACCGCCGCGAGCATCCGGCCTGGTGCGCTCCAAAAACACCGACGACCCGTCGCGTTGTTGTGCTTCGGCGGCGATTCGGGTGGCCCCTCATGGCGGGCGAGTTCCTGGGCACGGCGATCGGCGAAGAAGGTCTCCCGGAAGAGGAGGTTGTCGAGGCTCTCGGCATCAGAGGGATCGTCCATGGCCCCGATGAAGGCCTGGATCTCGTCGGGCGTCGGCGCTGGCGGGATTGGGATTCCGCCAGCGCTAAGCTTCCAGCCCGGCGGGTTCTGCGTGTCCTATGGCGCCATGTAGCAGGCTTCGTAAAGCATTCGTGCCTCCCACGGCTGGAGCGTGCGACGGCCGAAGCCGTTCGTCGCCGTACCGTCGTTGGGAAAGCGCTCGGCCATGGGGAAGTGGGGAGGGGGAGCGGTGAGTTTGCCAGAGTGCTTGGTTTGCCGGAGTTGTTGGGGGCTAGGGAGCTGTGAGAGAGTGTGAGGAGCTCCGGCGAGGGGTATGACTTTTATAGGCCGAGATGGGCGGCGAGGGCGGGAGGGGTGTAGCGGCGAGGGCGTGAAAAGGGGAAACGATGGGAAGTTAGTGCCCGCCGATCCGTCGCGGGATCCGAGGAGGCGGCGGTGGCGCGACACTACAACGACGCGTGGCCGACGTGACAGACAGTTATTGTCCGGCGGTCGCCGCGTGATTCCGAGGATGACGACGACTCGGCTTCCGTCGCTGACTCGACGAGTCCACACGCCGCTTCCTTTTTTCGCCGAGTTTGCTTCATCCGACGTTCCCAGGGCGTTCCCGGGATCCTGAGAATGGCCTGAGAAGTTCGGACCAAAGTTGACCTAAATCTGGACGAAAAGAGGTTTTTCTGAAAACGCGACTGGACCGAATTTCCGCGTCCGGATCGGCGTCCTGGAAATGCTAGTGGAGATGCTCTTAGTCACTGCCCTCCTCTTCGTCTTCCTTATCATCATCACTACCCGAGTCTGCAGGCGTCCTTGAACAAGCATCAGTTTGTAGATACAATCATAGTATAAAAAAGGCCGTCTATCCAGAGTACTAGTCTCGGTCATGTTTAGTTCCAAGGGCTAGTACCACCATAGGGACACGGCCAGCTCTAGTCCCATGTCAAACAACAGGACCTTTAGTCCCGGCTGAAGACATCAACTGGAACTAAATGGTTTATTGCAGGTTGGAGCGGCGCTAGCATGTTTAGTCTCGGTTGGTGGCATTCTTCCTATATCATCCTCCTTCCTACCCCGAGCCATACTCCATTTTCAAGCTGCTTTCTCCTCTCCGTTTACTCCATGATCTCGAGTTTATCCCCATTTTTACACAATTTGTCAAGATTTGGCGACGTCCTATCTATCCAAGGGTTCTAAAAGGTTAGCAACTTTATCCTTTCATCTTTCATTTCTAGTTTAGCTCATTTCATGCTGTAGAAGTAGAAGGATTTGTGGGTTTAGTATGGGAGTAATTTTTGAAATAATAACATTTGCTCGCTATTTTACTTTGGTTTTGTGATGAACTTGTATTAATTTGGTCACTTATCTATTCATGATATCGTGTAATGGTTTTTGATATACTCGTATAATGCAGATTTGGCCACTCCTCCCTAAGCTCCGATTTATCCCTATTTTTTCACATGATTTATCAAGATTTGGCGGCGCCTCATCTATCCAAGGGTTCTAAAAGGTTAGCAACTCCATCCTTTCATCTGTCATTGCTAGTTTAGCTTATTTCATGGTCTAGAAGTAGAGAGATTTGTAATCATTGTATCTTCAAATTCCGGATGGATATAAACAAATAACATCATCATTATGCATTGACATATATATATATATGTACCATACTAAACAATAATAATCAAAAAATTGTAACAAAAATATGGTTAATTCAGAAAAGCTTCATAAGAAGACACGCTAGCAAAAAACATAATATTTCTCATTAGATCAATACGCCCGGGAGCTAAAAAAAACTCACATATATGGGAGTGCCTCTATGGCGAGCTCCTCGAAGATGTCTAAGGAGGGGATCCTAATACATCTTCGAGAATATCTGCCGTAGTGGTGTCCCTCTCGCACCATATTGCAGTTTATAACTTCTCTAGATCAATATGCCCAGGAGCTAATAAATTGTAAATTTTATATATATGGGAGTGCCTCTATGGCGAGCTCCTCGAAGATGTCTGAGGACGGGATCCTAAGACATCTTTGAGAAGCTCTGCTGTAGTGGTGTTCCTCTCGCACCATCTTGCAGTTTATAACTTTTCTAGATCAATACGCCCGGAGCTAACAAATTTCACATATATGGAAGTGCTTTTATGGCGAGCTCCTCGAAGATGTCTGAGGATGGGATCCTAAGACATCTTAGAGAAGCTCCATCGCAGTGGTGTCCCTCTCGTCCCATCTTGCAGTTTATAATTTTATAAGGATGCATCATGCCTATTTATAGATTAAGCTCCACAACATTTGTGATACCACCTCGAAATCATAGTGCTACCACTAACGGTGAAATAGTGCCTCCACCCAACGAATAGTATCGACACTCACGTCATAGTGTCGCCACCCACCGAATAGTGTCTCCACTCATGGCATAGTGCCGCCACTCACGGCATAGTGTCGCCACTCACCCATGACATAGTGTCGCCACCCACAATTAAATAAATCTAAACTCAGTCTATAATTATATACACATCCCTAAAATCTAAACATTTAGTTCCGATTGGTGTCTCCAACCGGGACTAAAGATGGAGTAGAAAGTTTTTAAATCAGTTCATCTTTTTTTATTTTTGCAATAATAACATTTGGTCACTACTCTGCTTTGGTTTAAATGTGATGAACTTGTATAAATTTGGTAACTTCTCTATGCATGATGTTGTGTAATAGTTTTTGGTATACTTATATAATGCAGACGCACCGGCAATGGACGTACGATGACCGACGCTCTGATGAGTTCATTAAAGGCCTGCATCATTTCCTCGGTGTGGCAGAGGAAAATAAGCGGAATAGTTTTATGTATTATCCATGTGGTGTCTATAATAATAAGAAGAATTACTCTTCCCCAAAAATCCTTCACAGCCACCGGTTTCGGTTCAATTTCATATCCAACTATAATTGTTAGACCAAGCATGGAAAAAGAGGGGTTATAACAGAAGACAATGAATAATAAAATGATGATGACAACTATCCTAGGTTCCCTGAATATGGTGATACCACAATGGGGGAAGGTGAAGAAGATGCATCAAATTAGCCCACTGATGATCTTGATCGGGCCATTGCTGATGCACAGAGAGACAACACAAGTGAAAAGGAGAGGTTGAAGTTAGAGTGCATGTTAGAGGATCACAACAAATAAGTGTACCCAAATTGTGAAGATGCCAAGAAAAAGCTAGGTAGCACACTGGAATTGCTGCAATGGAAGGCATAGACTGGTCTATCTGACAAGGCATTTGAAAAGTTGCTAAAAATTATAAAGACTATGCTTTCAAAGGATAACGAATTGCCCGCCAGTACGTATGAAGCAAAGAAGGTTGTCTTTCCTCTAGGATTAGATGTGCAGAAGATACATGCATGCCTTAAGAGCAACTCTAACGGTCTCTGTAAATGGGCCCGAACTGTATTTTTCCATCGAGTTTACAGGCCCGTGGCAGTTTTTGCGCTCTAACGAGGCCTATAAAAGAGGCCTGGCTCGTACTCGGTTTTATCGTGGCCCGAGAACTGCGAGGCTTGGTCGGTATATATACTGGCCGGTAGTGTGAGTGCGGTTCCAAACCCGCACTCCGCCACCGCCCCAACCCTAGCGCCCCCGCCGCCATAGCTTGCTCTGTTGATCAATTACTCACGCCGCCGCCATCGCATCTTCTCAATGTCGTGCCCGCAACGGGTCCTAGTGGGTGGGGGCATTGGGCCGGAGGCGGGGGAGGTAGCTCGGGCGGAGCTCTCCTCTTCGCCTCAGAGGCGGATCCCACGACATTCATCGGTTCGGAGGGAGCGAAGAAGCAGGCGGCGCTGCGTTGGGCAAACCACAAGGAGTCGCTGCCGGCGCCGAAGCTCCGCGTGTACGCGCCGCCGGGGTTTATCTCCGGAGGGTTTATCTCTGGTGAGGGATCCTAGCGCGGCCCCGCGCCTCCATCCCCTCCTAGCTCCGACGGCGACATCTACGACAACTGGAGCTTTCCGTCCCCTTCGCGTGCGTGCATGGTCATGGAGGTGGACTTCGCCAACGACTCTGACGAGGAGCGCCTAGCGATGGAGATTCTCATCCGCGTCTCCGAGCAAGACCGCGAGGCCGATATCATGCGCGAGCAGGCCGACACGCGCTGGGCTATCGCACTCGTCGAGGTGTGTCTCGCCAAGGAGCGTGCCGCTACGTCCGTCAAGGTCGAGCTGCCGGACCTAATCGACCTCACGGACTGAGTTCGCCGAGGCCCCCAACACCGCCGCAACCTGCAACTCCGCCCTCGCCAGAGCTTATTTTTGGTCTAGGCTACGACGGCGTCCACTAGTATTTAGTTTGTGTGTAAATCGTAGATTTTGTATTGCTGCTATATATGTAATTAATCGAATCTATGTGTGTAAATTTTGTCTGTGCTTCGACGAATTTTGTCGCGAGTGTAGAATTTCGAAAGTACAATTTATCTTTGTAGGGTCCATTCTACGCCATCACAATTACGACATGTGAATTTGTTTTCAGTGTCCTGTAGTCGTATTTTACCGTTCAAAAATTTATAGGCACGGTTAGAGTTGCTCTAATGGCTATATTCTCTACCACGGTGAGGAGTGCGATAATTTGAATGCATTCCCAATATGATGTGCATTGCGCTATAAGATCAGCTGAGATAACCCTGGTGATGTTGAGGGCGAGCGTCCCAAGAAGAGGATTTCTACCAAGGTGATGTAGTATGTTCCTGTAATACCACGATTGAAACATTTGTTTAGAAACAAAGAGCATGCCAAGTTATTGTGATGACACAAAGAAGACCTTAAGAAAGACGCGATGTTGAGAAACCCCGCTGATGGGCCGCAGTGGAGAAAAATTGAGAGAGAGTTCTCGGAATTTGAAGATGCCGCAAGGAACTTAAGGATTAGTCTAAATACAGATGACATGAATCCTTTTAAGGAGCATAGATGCAGTCATAACACCTGGCTTGTGACTCTATGTATCTATAATCTTCTTTCTTGGTTGTGCCTTAAGCGGAAGTCATCCATGGCCTGAAGAAACCCGCAACGACATTGAAGTGTACCTAAGGCTATTAGTTGAAAAACTTTTATAGTTATGGCACGAACAAGGTGTACGTGTATGGGATGAGCACAAACATGAGGAATTTGATCTATAAGTATTGTTGCTCGTAACCATCAATGATTGACCTACTCTTAGTAACCTTTCAGGACAGATAAACAAGGGTTACAATGCATGCACACACTGTATAGGTGGGACTAAACATATATATTTGGATAAATGTAAAAAGAATGTATACCCAGGGAATCATCAATTTCTTCCGGTCAGTCATCCCTTAAGAAAGAAAGGCAAGCATTTCAAAGATGAGGCAGATCACCGGAGGAAGCCTATCCACCCTACCGGTGATGATATATTTGTATGATCAATGATTTAAAAGTAATCCTTGGAAAAGGTCATGGCAGACAATATGTTCTAAATGATGATAACGGACACAAACCCATGTGGAAGACAAAATCTATATTTTATGAGCTACCCTATTAGAAATTCCTAGAGGTACATTCTGCAATCAACATAATTCATCTGACGAAGAATCTTTGCATAAGCCTTCTATGCTTCTTGGACGTGTATGGGAGTTAAAAGATACACCGAAAGCACGATATGACCAACAACATATGAAAGAATGAGACAGCCTGCATCTATAGCAGTATCAAGGTCCTGCCAGCTACGCTCTTATCAAAAAAGGAAAGGAAATATTTTTTGAATGCCTAAGCAGTATCAAGGTCGCGTCTGGCTTCTTGTCAAATATAAAAGGAATAATAAATATGTCAGAGAAAAAATTCCAAAACCTAAAGTCTCATGACTGCCACGTATTTATGACTCAATTACTTCCGGTTGTATTGAGGAGGCTTCTACCAAAAAATATTCGAGTACCCATTGTGAAGCTATGTGCGTTCCTCGATACAAGTTTTTAAAAAGTAATCGATCCATAAAGTATACAAAAGTTACAGAATGATGTGGTCCAATCTCTTGTCAGTTTTGAGTTGGTGTTCCCACCATCCTTCTTTAATATTACGACACACCTCCTAGTTCATCTAGTCGAAGAGATTACCATTTTCGGACTTGTATTTTTACACAATATGTTCCCCTTTGAGAGGTTCACGAGAGTCTCAAAGAAATACTAGATCACAGAAGCGCGCGTTGCCGCGCGGTCCATTTTGTATAGACAACTATATAAATAGCTAGCAAAATTTGGACATTTTGCCTAAATTGCAGTGCCGTTACACATTTTCTTATAGCTTCATTAAAATGTAGTAACATTGTTTTGTCGAAGAGCGTGAAAACATACGCAAATTTGTAATGTGCTATCAAATCTTTTATTGAACAGAGACATGGTTCTGTGTGATGAATACACAATATGATATGTTGGGAGAAATTAATAACTGACTAATCATGCAATATTTTGGATACAAAACGACTAGATTGGTAGCTCTCGTTCATCCTCAATTCACAAAACCCACTCTACCCAAACTTCCGGAATTGGACCTACAATGTGAAATAGCTTTGGTTGCTAAGATACACAAAATATATAATGAGCATATCAATAGCCACTGTAGAGGTTGGAGTAATCTAACAGTCGCCACCTCTTTTTTAACAACATGCATGAACGCAAATGACTTGGGATTCATGGACCAAAGAAAAAAAAATATTCAAGTTACACCTAAGCTATAATCAAGGTAGGGTTTTACAGTTCTATCTATCGGTAGATCTATTGCCAAGTTCTGCTCCACATCCAGCCAATGGTTAACCTTAGAGTTCTCAATGGACTACAATAATAGGAAGAAGGGTCAAAACTGGTATGTTTTGCACCAAGTGGTGTCGCATAATAAAAGGTGTTACTATGTCTTGTTACTTTTGGTATTAGAAAGCATGTCAGTGGCCCAATATTTCCAGGACCACTAAAGAAATTTATACCTTCTTTGTTGTGTATCATAAACATTTGAGTAGGATAATTACTTGTAATCTATAGAGAACCCAATTTGGATCAACAAACCTTATATGAAAAGATAAATAAAGAGCATGCTGATGGGGCGTTCTAAATCTAATGTACAATCCATTGCCTTGAAGCAATGGTGTGATACACCTTTACCTTTCTAACAAGTCTACTGGATGGACATAATCAGAATGCAAATTCCCATGCTTTCTACGAATATTAAGTTGCAACTAAATGTAATATAATCCAATATAATAACAAAAAATGTATTCAATGACATACATGGATTATCTGATCTGATCGATATGACAACACAAGAAAGCAAGGTCAAAATTATTTTAATTATATTTGCTAAAAGAGCATGATATTTAATGATTTAATCTGATCCTAAGCAGAAATTCTAGAACCATATTTAGGCTAGATCCAATGAGTCTAGTGAAAAAGAAAGCACCTCACACATAGAGTCAAAGAGGCTATATTATGTGAGATAGTAAATGAAATTATGTTCACTTTACAGTCTTGACTTTGACAATATTCCATGGCTTCAAATCTACAAAATACATACTAATTTACCATCAGCACAAACATGAGCTGGCAACATTTTCCAGTATCCAAGATTCTACTGAATTGCAATTAGAAAACAAATACTCACAAGCAGCTAACAAGTTCATGATTGTATTTTCGCAATAAACTTACAAAATACATTTAAAAAATCACGTATTCGCAAGCATCTAACATGTAATGGAATAAATATATCAAAGTTGGTGGATACCTTGATTAGTATTAGTGTAAAAAGCAGAAATAGTACAATTGCCATTTTCTCCATACAATAAGAAATACAAACTTTCAGTAGGAAGAGGTTGACCTATTTGCACTAAGAGTAGGTAAATGAGGAACCATAATCACGAAACAGAGGACTAGAATACGTTAGAAGATAATTTATAAACCATTTTGCCTAGAAATTCCATAGTCTGATGATTGGATATACATATTACCTCGTAAAGTGCAACATGATGTCCATTCCTAAACTTCCAGGTAGTATAATTAGTTGGATCAAATGAATCAAGCCCTACAAAGCAAAACATCACTAAATTGACAAGAACCAACAAAGAGGAAGTTTGTAAAAGTTATCATGAAAAGTACTTGGCATGATTAACATGTACATGGGACATTCTAGTAACAATGCCTTTGAGAGATGTAATGCCACCTGTGTTGCAACATCTATGTGAAATACAATCTTCAGGAGACATAGATGCAAAAATTCAGTAAACATACATAAGGCTAATTCTTTAAATTGTACAAATCAAAGGCTACAGATGAATTACCTTGTTAACACCACCACATATTAAGATTTTCCAAAATTATTGGAAGAATTCCATCATAATCCATAAAATAAATGCTAATATTTTTCAACTGTCGGTTCAGTTGAGTGCCTCGAATGACACAAAGGAAAACATAATACTTTGCCTGCAAAAAAAGATATAACGGAAATCATTTATAGGAGAAATATGTATGGGTTGATGAGAAAAAATGATAACCAGTAGAAAAATATTTCATACATTTACTGTTTATGTTTAGCAAATAAAAACGGTGAATGGAGTGCATGCATGATGCATAGTTGTGCACATGATAACTAATTTGCTAGGCTATCATTACGTATAATTTGTAAGAACCAATTGGGGATCTAGAGATGCTTCTCATTATGTGAAGCTGGACCGAGCAAATGAGTTCTTGCATCACAAGTTATACATGAGCGATTGTTCACCTTGTGGTCCTCCGGACCTCATCCAACATAGAAGACAAGACAAAACTTGCAGCAGAAATCTAAGAAAAGGTATCGAGAATTACTGTAAGATATATCTTAGATGAACACCATTAGTTGCAACATGACAGCAAAAACGCTCACCAGCTTTTAGGGACGGATAGATCTAGGTATCCTCGCTGGCAGCCGTGGGATGCCTCCGTCTACGACGAGCGCACCCCTTTGTCGGCATAGATAGCACGCTAGCACCAGATACCCTCGTGGCGTAGTCTCATCCCCGTTCTTCTCACGTGTAGACACAAAGAGGCTGTGAGCCACATGTAGATAAACTTGATGGCGTCGGAGATCTAAAAGTACAACAACAGACAAGCAAGATCAAAAAGGAGGCAAGGGGCAGGAGAGGCCAACGATAGGGTATTGCCGCTATGTCGATTGGATTAGCGGATGAATCTCCACGAGGACAGAGGCTACATGAACGAAGTGAATTTTTGATTGGGATGCAAAAGCGGGTGGAGCATACCACAAGGCTCGGTGAACAAGAGGTTGTACGGGTAGTTTTGCGGAGTAGCAGCCCTTTAAGGGTAAGCATACAGACCGTGATGGGATTTAGGACGTGGTAATATTTTCCAATGATGCTCCGCAAAAGAGCAAGAAAATCTGCACCGTTGGAAATCTGAGCGGACGGATGAGAGCGCCAAATCAATGTGGTTTTATCTAGGTGGTTCCATTATACTGTTACTTAATTTTGTGGAGTAGCAGCCCTTTAAGGGTAAGCATGCAGGCTGTGATGGGAGTTAGGATATGGTAATATTTTCCAACGATGCTCCACAAAAGAGCAACAAAAACTGCACCGTTGGAAATCTGAGCGGACGGATGAGAGCACCAAATCAATGTGGTTTGGTCTAGGTGGTTCCATTACACTGTTACTTAATGTTCATAACCGTGTTAGGCTAGAAGGAAGCATCTCCACGGTCTATGGGACAGAGGAGTTTATTGGGTTTTGTGTTGGCTTTATTCCTGACCTTAAGCCGATTGGTGTTCCTCAATCACGGCATGAGGGGGTACTGAGTGGAAAAGGCACGCTAGAAAATAAGGCAATAATAAGTATGGACGGCCATTCTTTCACTCAAGCACACTACACAGTTCTACAAAATTCCACCTTGGTGGCTCCCTATATAGAGGAACACATGAATATTGTACGCTCCAAAAACCCACGGGAGTCTGACTCTTCGATTAAGCATGAACACATGGCGACTTTTGGCGATTGGTTGTAAACACATCTCATGAATAACACCACTATTAGAGATCAACGGTACTTGTTGGCCATGTCACCTTCGACTATATTGACTTTCCAAGAGTATGAGATAAATGGGAATATATTTTACACGATAGCCCAAGATAAAAAGAGCACCAACCAAAATAGGGGTGTCTACTTTGATGCAACAAACAAAAATGGGAAAAAGGACACATATTATGGTTACATAGAGGAGATATGGGAACTTTACTATGGATCTTCTTTTAAGGTCCATTTGTGTCGGTGCAAATGAGTAAAGCTGGCATGAGGCGGGGTAAAGGTAGACTAGAAGTACGGAATGACAACAATGGATTTCAACAATCTTGGGTACAGAGACGAAGCATTCGTCCTAGCCAATGATGTGGCTCGGATTTTCTATGTGAAGGACATGTCTACCAAACCGAAAAAAGAAAAGATAAGCAAACAAATGCATCATACGATGAGCCAAAGTGCCACATAGTTCTTTTATGAAAAATAAACATCGTGGGAGTGGAGGACAAGACTGACATGTCAGAAGATTATAATAAGTTTGATGAAATTCCGTCCATCATGGTGAACGCTGACTCAAGCATCCTGTTAAATGATGAAGATGCTCTATGGATACGTCGCAATCATAAGCAAGGGACATACACAAAGAAAAAAGTTTTATACCCCAACACTACATGGCGATGTTGGTGATGTGTAAGAATGTATTAATACTTTTATGTAACTGTAGTGCGATGAAAAGGAAAACAGGGTCTAGTATAAATGCTAATATTGTCCTTAACATTGGCTTGAAATATTAAATAGGGTTCAAGGGGTATAAACCCTAATTCTATCCTTAACATTGGCTTGAAATATTAAATAGGGTTCGAGGGGTAAAAACCCTAATTCTATCCATAACATTGGCTTGAAATATTAAACAGGGTTCAAGGGGTATAAACCCTAATTCTGTCCATGACATTGGCTTGAAATATTAAACAGGATTTAAGGGCATAAACCCTAATTCTGGGAAAACCCTAGAATCACCAATCGAGGGGTCATTTTTTTATTCTAAATAAACTTGAAACTAAAGTTTTGTAAAAATTCATGAGTTTGACACCAACATGTATATCTCATTTTCTAAACATTTTGATATAATATACATATTTTTTGACTTAAAATGAATTAGTTATGAATTTCTCCATATTTAATTCATTTTATATCATTTTAAATAAAGGAAAAAGTTTTAAATAAGGTTTATCAAATTTCCACATTTTATTTTACTTCAAATGTGAAATATTATATTTTTTGTTGGGTAGATTATATTTTTCTTATCATTTTGGTATATTATATGTATTTTTCTATTTTTAAAATAATAAGATATGTTTTTCCAAGAATTATACTTAATAGAATATTGGTTAAAAAATAAATAATTTCATTTAAGTTGTATAACAAAGTATGATAATAGATTTAAATTGTAGATATTTTTTCTGATTTTTTATATATAATACATAATTTTTGGAATTATAGAATATTAATTGTATTTTGACCTCGATTGGATATTTATACAAAGTACAAGTCATTGGTCCAAGAATATTAGAGATAGATTACAATTCAAACTTTCTAAACCGAATATACTCTAATATCTCTGCAGTGTCAACGTATGGTGAAACAATGTTGTGACCGAAATGTATGGCGGTGAAGGATGCAGTCGGGAGCCCCTTGGTGAAGATATCAGCAAGATTGTGTAGTCGTTAGAACATGGAGAACACAAAGAATACGGACCTCGTCAAGAGCCACTTTCTCACGAACAAAGTGGATATCAATCTCAATATGCTTGATGCAACGATACTGAACATGATTGTATGCCATATAGATTGCTGAAATATTATAATGGTAAACAATTGTCGCACACTTAATGGTCGATGAATCTCAACGAGAAGCTGTCGTAGGTACACCGCCTTGGCCACAGAATGATGATAGCACGAGACAGCAGGCAACATGATGACTAGCGGCTATGGTTTGGTCGATTCGCAAAAGAGGAAGAGAGCGGTTGGGAGAGAGGGTATGAGGGGATGAGGACGAACCAGAGCTTCTCTGTGGGTGTTATCCTCCACCCAGGAGCTCGGCGGTAGTGATAATCACGACGGCGATCGACAGCGGCCGGCGCGACAAGCAGCTACCTATGTGTCTGGAGGAAGACGATGAGGCGTAGGGTTACCTGGGCCATAACAGGCTGCAGTGGGATCTAGCTGAGAAAACGAAAGAAGAGTTGACTATTGCGCTAGGCGGTAGATAGATGGAAGAGGAAATAGGCTGCAGGACAGAATTATTCTCCTTTTCTTTTCTTTATTATTTTTCTATTTTCTATTTTTTACAAAACCACTTCAAAATTAATGTTTATTAGGTTTAAAATACCAAAAGATTTTGTAGAATGGGTTTATTCGATGTTATTTTAATGATAGCCATATTTTGTTTAATATATGGCATCATATAATAATCATGATGATTTTTAATATTGTGGTTTTTAAATTATGACCCATCTATTAAAAACCCACTTAGCTTTTGGGTTTAAAATTATTCTTTGGAATACTCTAGTGGTATCTAGAAATAGGAATGGTTTCACTACCATAGATGAATTAGTTATGGGATTTAACAAGTTTTCATATATATGTTCTTGCTAAGATGTTAATTATAACAATAACACTTGATATCTTAGTGTTAGACAATATTAACATTCAATACTAGTTACTCACTACCTTTTTAGGTGTGGTGGATTTCTTGATAGAGTGTTAACATATAATGGTGGTAATAATTTGGATCATACTACTTTGATCAATGCTAGGATATGATTCTCTCCGTGATGCGTCATAAGTTAGGATTTTAATCATGGCATGCCTATACTAGGCATACTATCTCTCCATATCATTTATCATGCTTTGGCATGATGAGCTTATTTCACAATTATGAACTCACCAATAATTTCTCCTCCTAGATCCATTTATAAATCCAATGAGCTTGACACTAAAGCTCTTCATATTCTCCCGATGGAGATAACTCTCATCTCTAGAATACTTATAAAGAATCCAACTCTATTTGGGTGCTTACTCTCTTCCTTCATGAATTGTTTTATAATCTCACTTATAAATCTCAGAAGCTTGTCACTAAAGCCTTTCATATTATTTTAACAGCTATACTTACTTAGCTTTAATTACTAATGATAACTTCCAATCCTCATTAAGTAGTTACTTCTAACTCCACTCACATTCTCCTTTACTACTCATCACCAATATTTCTCCAGTAAATGTATACTGCGATCCATATTATACCTCAAGTGTTTACTAAGCTCTAAGAGGATTGATACTACTCATATAATACAATATTGCTCTAATATGAGTTTGGTCATACTATCCTAACTTCAGTTACCTCCAGTAACTCATACTCTAACTTCATCTTTGATAACCCCCATGTCAAGGGATCACTGTAGTACCTCTCAATATGGAAGTAGGGTATCGATTTGCAGAAGCAATAAGGAAAAACTATCTATTCTCTACAACTAAAGTGTCATGAATTTTATTTGATTATGCACTAACAAATTTTAAGGAATAAGATGGTTGTTTTAATGGTTGGAAGTTTAATGTAACAAAGCAAGAATATAAAAGTATCCCAATCCTCTTCAATGCAAGAGGACAATACAATGGTTTTCTTTTATAGGAACAATGGACATGGGTTCACTTAATCCTATCTTGTCCATCTATGGTGATTATCATGTTATAGATAGTAAAGGTACACACAATTGTCAAATTTAATGGTACTTTTATGATGGCTACATGTCATAAAACACATAGGTGAAAGAAGTACTCCTTTGTGTTGCTAGGTCACCCTTGCAATAAGGCTAGCATTTGGTTTGTGTCACTCCACACATCATACTTCTCCCTTTTTTACCCCTAGATAAAGGATGTTGGGCTTCATTGTTGTCACTCAATACATATGCCGCTGTCACTCGGCCACCCATTACCTACATACATCATACTTCTTAATGGAAAACATTATAAACACTAGTGCAATGATTCATATGTTGTGATATGTTGAGAGTATTATCACATCTCTCTCATCTACCCCCACTTGGTGGTGTCAATCACCTCATGATATGGATAAACAAGGCATTATGTATAGATCTAAACCATTACGTGCATCATAGAATATTCCCAAAGTATGACAAACCATACAAGATCCAACACAACTCTAAATGAATAACAAGTACTATCTGATAACACAATATCCACCATAGGAATTACATAGATAGAACCATACTCATGCAAGGCACATCATATGGACTTCAACAATGATAATACATGGAGAGATTAGATCAAGTTACCAACATAAACCCAAAGTCCAGGGGATGGACTACTCCCCTCTCATCATGGAGAGTGATGAGGTGTTGGTGAAGGAGGAGACGCGGCAGGAGGCGATTCCGGCAGCGGTTTCCCCTCTAATCTTCCTCCGGGCGGCGGCCTGCTAGCTCTCTGTTACTTGGTATTTGATCTCTGCCTCCGTGCGTCTTTAGAAAATCCGCCATGGGGTATATATAGAGGGTTTTAGGTCAAAACGAAGCGAATGGCGGTGGAATCGACGGCATCGGAGTTTTGACGGCTGAGATAGCCCTGGTGGCGTGCCCTGTAGTAATTGGGCTCTGATACGTCATAAACGTATCTATAATTTTTGATGCTCCATGCTTGTTTTGTACCAACTATCTTATGTTGTGTCTACACTTTGAGGCATTTTTATACATTTCTGGAACTAACCTATTGACAAGATGCCGCAGTGCCAGTTGCTTGTTTTCTGTTGTTTTTGGTTTTTGAAAAGCTAGTAAAAAATATTTTCGGAATTGGACGGAACAAAAGCTGAAGTTCCTATTTTTTCAGACGCAACACGGAGCCCGAAGGAGAGATGAAGTGGAGCCACGAGGCGGCCACACCTACGGCTGGCACGGGTCCACCCTAGGTCGCGCCGCCCTATGGTGTGGGCCCCTCAGGCGTCCACCAACCTTGCCCCTTCGCCTATATATACACCCGAGGCAGAAACCCTAAGCACCCGATAAGAAATCCACGAAAAAGTCCGTATCCACCGTCATATCCATCCCTAGATCGAGGGGATCCGAAGCTCTTCCTGGCATCCTACCTGTAGGGTTTGCAGCATAGAAAACAAAAATTTTCCTACGATGGGAACTACGTACCAAGATCTATCTACTAGATACAAACAACGGGCGGATGTATATCTGTAGAGAACATACCCTTGAAGACCGACAAAGCTTAACGAGTTCGACTCGTGGTTGATGTAGACGATCTCTTGCCGATCTCAAGATCGAGAGGAAGTCCTAGCGCCGCAAATCAGCAGCGCATC
This sequence comes from Avena sativa, assembly GCA_916181665.1. Taxonomy (NCBI): domain Eukaryota; kingdom Viridiplantae; phylum Streptophyta; class Magnoliopsida; order Poales; family Poaceae; genus Avena; species Avena sativa. Next base: position 54,368,261 of record OV702284.1, on the reverse strand, counting down.
CGTGCTCGCACACACGTTCGAGGCACCGAGCAACCTCCGCCTCCTCGCTCCAGTGATACAGCGGAAGCACAACTCTTTCTTGCCGAATAGCCACCGGGAACATGTATCTCGCTAGTCCGAGACCATGGGGGATAAATTCTAGAGGGGGAGAGAGATCCTTCACGAGGAGGTGTGAGAGACAAGTGAGGAGGGGGGCTCCTTTTATAGGAGGAGGGGGGGAACCCCAAGGGGGTGGCCGGCGCATGGGGGCTGCCCCCTTGCCCTCCCCTATTCATGTGGGTGGACACTCCACTCACAAATCTCCTTTAAATTCCCTCCACTCAAAAGTCCACTCAAATTCCCATTAAATTTCCACCAAATTTAATGCAAACTCTCATTAAATAAAACTCTTTTATTTTATTCAGAATTTTTTCAATTACTTTAATGACAAACATTCACAAATAACCCCATGCTAGAATTCCATTTCACATGCATAACCACTTTATGCAATTTCACCCGAAAACCTGTTTCGGTATCTAGTGAAATAAATTCTTGCGCTTGTTCATTCTTTCGGCATGAAACTTTTGCTCCAATTGGATGTCGGTGTCTCTTAAGTGTGTCACCCTACGGTTCATGAATAATGCGGACATGATCGAGACCCCTCTCGGATCAATAATCAGAAGCGGGATCTGGAGACCCATACTGACTCCCACACATTCAACGATGACTTTCTTGTGATCGTCGGAACCTTTTACGCTAGTATCTTAATCCCTTTGTTTCACGATATATTACATGTCCGAGATTCGATCATCGGTATCTCCATACCTAGTTTGATCTCGTTACCGACATGCACTCTTTTCTCGTTCCCGTGATATAACATTCTAGTGATCAAATCACTTGCTTGCAAGCTAATCAATGTGATATCACCGAGAGGGCCCAGAGTATATCTATCCGTCATCGGGATGAACAAATTCCACTCTCGATCCATGAGCCTCAACATAACACTTTATTAGTTCTGAATCCATCTTTATAATCACCCTGTTACGGTGTGACGTTTGATGTTATCAAGAAACTCTTTCGGTGTTAGTGATTGGCATGATCTCATGGTCTAAGGATTAGGATCACTTTGTAAGTTGTTATAGCAATATAAACTCAATAACTTTGATCGTAATGATATACTTCGGATGAATGTTCATCACATCATTACACTAATGTTGTGATCCCGTTATTAACAACATCCAATGTCCATGATCAGGAAACCTTGATCATCTTGTTAATCAACGAGCTAGTTTATGAGAGAGGCATAACTAGGAACTTTCTGTTTGTTTATTAAACACACATGTATTAACGTTTCCGTATTAATACAATTATAGCATGTAAAATAAACATCTATCATATACTTGGAATACACATAATAAACACTTTATTATTGCCTCTCAGGGCATATTCCCTTCAGTCTCCCACTTGCACTAGAGACAATAATCTAGTTACATAGTGATAAATCTAACACCCATTGAGTTCTGGTGTTGATCATGTTTTGCTCTAGGGAGAGTTTTAGTCAACGGATCTGCTACATTGAGATCCGTATGTACTTTACAAATCTTTATATCTCCATCCTTGACATGCTCGCGGATGGAGTGAAACCGGCGCTTAATATGCTTGGAATGCTTGTGAGACCTTGGCTCTTTGGCATTGGCAATGGCACCATTGTTGTCACAATAGATCACCATTGGGTCCAACGCGTTTGCCACCACTCCTAGTTCGGATATGAACTCCTTCATCCAAACTGCTTCCTGAGCCGCTTCTAAAGCAGCAACATATTCGGCCTCCGTTGTTGATCCCGCTACCACAGGTTGTTTGGAGCTCCTCCAACTAACCGCTCCGCCATTCATGAGAAAAACGTATCCGGATTGAGACTTAGAGTCATCCTGATCGGTGTCAAAGCTAGCGTCAACATAACACTTAGCGACGAGCTCTTCTTCACCTCCGTATACAAGAAAACATATCCTTAGTTCTTCGTAAGTACTTAAGGATATTCTTGACCGCTATCCAGTGTTCCGAACCTGGATCCGATTGGTACCTACTAGTCAAACTAATAGCATGTGCCACATCCGGTCTTGTACATAGCATGGCGTACATTATAGAGCCTATGGCTGAAGCATAGGGGACTTTGTCCATTATCTCTCTTTCTTCCGCCGAAGCCGGACTTTGAGTCTTACTCAATGTCTTGCCTTGCAACATAGGTAAGAACCCCTTCTTAATTCCGTCCATTTTAAACTTCTTTAAAATCTTATCAAGGTATGTACTTTGCGATAGCCCTATTAGGCGCCTAGATCTATCTCTATAGATCTTTATGCCTAATATGTATGACGCTTCACCTAGGTCCTTCATTGAAAATTTGCTGTTTAGATAACTTTTAACACTGTTTAAAAGATCTATATCATTTTCGATCAATAATATGTCATCCACATATAATATCAGAAATGCCACATTGCTCCCACTCACTTTCTTGTAAATACAAGCTTCTCCATAAGTTTAGACAAATCCAAACTCTTTGATCACCTCATCAAAGCGGAGATTCCAACTTCGTGATGCTTGCTTCCATCCATAGATGGATCGCTGAAGCTTGCACACCTTGTTAGCATCCTTAGGATCGACAAAACCCTTTGGTTGTATCATATACAACTCTTCCTCAATATTACCATTGAGAAACGCGGTTTTTACATCCATCTGCCATATCTCATAATCGAAATATGCAGCAATTACTAACATAATCCTAACTGACTTTAGCATCGTTACGGGAGAGAATGTCTCATCGTAGTCAACTCCTTGAATTTGTCGAAACCCCTTTGCGACAAGTCGAGCTTTATAGACGGTCACATTACCATCAGCATCAGTTTTCCTTTTGAAAATCCATTTGTTCTCCACGGCCTTTCGGTCGTGAGGTAATTCCACCAAGTTCCAAACTTGATTTTCATACATGGATTCCATCTCGGATTTCATGGCTTCTAACCATTTGTTGGAATCTGGGCTCATCATCGCTTCTTCATACGTTGCAGGGTCATCATTTTCATCAACCATGAAATTCATGACAGGATTTCCGTATAGCTCGGGAGCTGCACGCGTCCTGTTTGACCTGCGAGGTTCGGTAGTACTCTCTTTCGGAGTTTTATGATCATTATCATTAGTTCCCTCTTCAACAGGTGGAGCCAACTCCGGAACAACTTCCGGCGCTACGCTACTCGCCATACTTTGAAGAGAAGGTTCAATAACCTCTTCGAGTTCTACCTTCCGACTACTCACACCTTTCGCGAGAAACTCTTTCTCTAGAAAGGATCCATTCTTGGCAACAAAAACCTTGCCCTCGGATCTGTGATAGAAGGAATACCCAATAGTTTCCTTAGGGTATCCTATGAAGACGCATTTTTCCGCTTTGGGTTCGAGTTTATCCGGTTGAAGTTTCTTCACATAAACATCGCATCCCCAAACTTTAAGAAATGACAACTTAGGTTTATTTCCAAACCACAATTCATACGGTGTCTTTTCAACGGATTTAGATGGTGCCCGATTTAAAGTGAATGCAGCAGTTTCTAGTGCATAACCCCAAAATGACAACGGCAAGTCCGTCAGAGACATCATAGATCGAACCATATCTAATAAAGTATGATTACGACGTTCCGACACACCATTTCGCTGTGGTGTTCCGGCAGGTGTGAGTTGTGAAACAATTCCACACTCTTTCATGTGAGTGCTAAACTCGTAACTTAGATACTCACCTCCACGGTCGGACCGTAGAAATTTGATCTTTCTATTATGATGATTTTCCACTTCATTCTGAAATTCCTTGAACTTTTCAAAGGTTTCAGACTTGTGTTTCATCAAGTAGATATAACCGTATCTACTCAAATCATACGTGAAAGTAACAAAATAACGATATCCACCTCGCGCCGACACACTCATTGGACCACATACATCAGAATGTATGATTTCCAATAAATCTGTCGCCCGTTCCATTGAACCGGAAAACGGCGTTCTAGTCATCTTGCCCATAAGGCATGGCTCACATGTATCAAATGATTCAAAATCAAGTGATTCCAAAAGTCCATCCGAATGGAGATTCTTCATGCGTTTAACGCCAATATGACCTAGACGGCAGTGCCACATATATGCGGATATATCATCATTTAGTTTAATCCTTTTAGCATCAACATTATGAATATGTGTAACATTATCATCAAGATCTAATAGAAATAAACCATTCATCATCGATGCATGACCATAAAAGATTTCATTCATATAAATGGAACAACCATTGTTCTCGGATTTAAATGAATAACCACTTCGCATCAAACATGATCCAGATACAATGTTCATGCTCAGTGCAGGCACCAGATAACATTTATTCAAGTTTATAACTAATCCCGACGGCAAGTGGAGAAGCAGCGTTCCGACGGTGATCACATCAACGCTTGATCCATTGCCGACACGCATCTTGACCTCACCCCTTGCTAGCGGTCGCTTGTTCCGCAGCCCCTGATTCGAGTTACAAATATTAGCAACTGAACCGGTATCAAATACCCAGGTGCTACTTCGAGCACTAGTCAAGTACACATCAATAACATGTATATCATATATACCTTTGTTTGCCTTGCTGGCCTTCTTGTCTGCCAGATACTTGGGGCAGTTGCGCTTCCAGTGGCCAGTCCCCTTACAATAGTAGCACTCGGAATCAGACTTAGGTCCAACTCGGGGTTTCTTTTCAGGCGCGGCAACAGGCTTGCCGCCCTTACTTCCCTTCCGTTTTCCCTTCTTGTCTTTCTTGAAACCAGTGTTCCTATTGATCATCAACACTTGATGTTCCTTTTTGATCTCCACTTCTGCAGTTTTAAGCATTGACAGAAGCTGGGGGAGAGACTTCTTCATGCCTTGCATGTTATAGTTCATCACGAAGCTCTTATAGCTAGGTGGCAGAGACTGAAGAACACGATGGATGCCTAAGTCAATGGGAATCGATATTCCCAAGGACACAAGCTTATCGGCGTAACCCGACATCTTGAGTACATGCTCACTAACGGAGCTGTGCTCTTCCATCATGCAGCTAAAGAACTTTTCTGAAGCGTTGTAGCTCTCTACAACAGCATGTGTGTCGAAAATCATTTTCAACTCACCCATTGTATCAAAAGCATTGCCATTTTCGAAACGCTTTCGAAGTTCTGGCTCTAGCCCATACAATATGCCGCAATGAACTAAGTTGTGGTCCTCCTGACGAGTCTGATAGACATCCTTATCCTCGTCAGGGGAATCATCAAAAGGTGGGGGGCCTAACGGCGCTTCTAGCACATATTGCTTTTGTGCAGTAGAGAGGAGAATCCTCAAATTCATGGCCCATTCGGTAAAGTTGCTACCGTTCTTTGCTAGTTTCTCTTTTTCCATGAACACATTGAAATTAAAAGCAGGTGGTGCCATCTACAACAGAATTTGTAAAGTTTAGACTAAGTGTATGATAGATTGAGTTCAACTAATCCATATTATGAATGAACTCCCACTCAAAAACGACATCCCTCATGCCTTTTGGTGATTACATGAACAAAATCCACTATACCAAGTCCGATCATCACGTGAGTCGGTATAGCTTCAAAGGCGAGCATCAAATGGGCATCATATCAACTATATGACTCATGCTTAACCTTTCGGTCCGTGTTCCGAGGCCATGTCTGTACATGCTAGGCTCGCCAAGTTAGAACCTTAGTATTCGCGTGTGTAACTGTTTTACACCCGAAATATGGTCGTGGATCCAAGAACACCCGATCATCACGTGATGTCTTGGAGCGACAAAAACATAATCGGTGCATACTAAAGGAAGAACACATTCTTATCTTGATATTTAAATGAGGGATCATCTTATTATGCTAACAAAGCGCTAAACAAGCAATATAAGATGCTATCAAACATCATATGTTTATTAGTGAAATGATATGGTTCCCGCAGATGATCTCTATCATGTGTACCGTGGTATGATCACTATCATACCTATATGTGTAAATCCAAGGTCTATGGAGTTTATACGCTATGTGTGTTGTAAGAGTATCATCTCATACTTCTACTTACAACACTACCATATCATAACACTAGCCCAGCAACAATCTAAACTAGACGCCTCTAATTTATCCATTGCAAGTTTTACGTGGCTTAGGGCTTTCGAGATAGAACCGTTCTTACCTACGAACATGAACCACAACGAGGATAATCAAATTGTTGACAACTCGCTTGCAAAATAGATATTGACTATAGTAGGAGAGACAGACACCCGCTAGCCACTTATGCAAACTAGTTGCATGTCAAGCGTGGAACAGGTCTCATGTGCGAGGACATGTAAAGTTTTTCCGGGCCGCTTCATCCCACTATGCCACCAATATCCAAAATTACAACAAAGGAGCAACAACATGATCATCATCACCCACATACTCATATGTGTACTACCCGTGTAAAGTATCTACGCATAGATCCGGCTCTGATACCACTGTAGGGTTCGCAGCATAGAAAACAAAAATTTTCCTACGATGGGAACTACGTACCAAGATCTATCTACTAGATACAAACAACGGGCGGATGTATATACGTAGAGAACATACCCTTGAAGACCGACAAAGATTAACGAGTTCAACTCGTGGTTGATGTAGACGATCTCTTGTCGATCTCAAGATCGAGAGGAAGTCCTAGCGCCGCAAATCAGCAGCGCATCCGTGCTCGCACACACGTTCGAGGCACCGAGAAACCTCCGCCTCCTCGCTCCAGCGATGCAGCGGAAGCACAAATCTTTCTTGCCGAATAGCCACCGGGAACATGTATCTCGCTAGTCCGAGACCATGGGGGATAAATTCTAGAGGGGGAGAGAGATCCTTCACGTGGAGGTGTGAGAGACAAGTGAGGAGGGGGGCTCCTTTTATAGGAGGAGGGGGAACCCCAAGGGGGTGGCCGGCGCATGGGGGCTGCCCCCTTGCCCTCCCCTCTTCATGTGGGTGGACACTCCACTCACAAATCTCCTTTAAATTCCCTCCACTCAAAAGTCCACTCAAATTCCCATTAAATTTCCACCAAATTTAATGCAAACTCTCATTAAATAAAACTCTTTTATTTTATTCAGAATTTTGTCAATTACTTTAATGACAAACATTCACAAATAACCCCTTGCTAGAATTCCATTTCACATGCATAACCACTTTATGCAATTTCACCCGAAAACCTGTTTCGGTATCTAGTGAAATAAATTCCCGCGCTTGTTCATTCTTTCGGCATGAAACTTTTGCTCCAATTGGATGTCGGTGTCTCTTAAGTGTGTCACCCTACGGTTCGTGAATAATGCGGACATGATCGAGACCCCTCTCGGATCAATAATCAGAAGCGGGATCTGGAGACCCATACTCACTCCCACACATTCAATGATGACTTTCTTGTGATCGTCGGAACCTTTTACGCTAGTATCTTAATCCCTTTGTTTCACGATATATTACATGTCCGAGATTCGATCATCGGTATCTCCATACCTAGTTTGATCTCGTTACCGACATGCACTCTTTTCTCGTTCCGGTGATATAACATTCTAGTGATCAAATCACTTGCTTGCAAGCTAATCAATGTGATATCACCGAGAGGGCCCAGAGTATATCTATCCGTCATCGGGATGAACAAATTCCACTCTCGATCCATGAGCCTCAACATAACACTTTATTAGTTCTGAATCCATCTTTATAATCACCCTGTTACGGTGTGACGTTTGATGTTATCAAGAAACTCTTCCGGTGTTAGTGATTGACATGATCTCATGGTCTAAGGATTAGGATCACTTCGTAAGTTGTTATAGCAATATAAACTCAATGACTTTGATCGTAATGCTATACTTCGGATGAATGTTCATCACATCATTACACTAATGTTGTGATCCCGTTATTAACAACATCCAATGTCCATGATCAGGAAACCTTGATCATCTTGTTAATCAACGAGCTAGTTTATGAGAGAGGCATAACTAGGAACTTTCTGTTTGTTTATTAAACACACATGTATTAACGTTTTCGTATTAATACAATTATAGCATGTAAAATAAACATCTATCATATACTTGGAATACACATAATAAACACTTTATTATTGCCTCTCAGGGCATATTCCCTTCACTACCGGAGAGGGGAGATCATCTCGGAGGCCTTCTTCATCACCATGCTAGCCTCCGGAGTGATGCGTGAGTAGTTCACCCTTGGACTACGGGTCCATACAATAGCTAGATGGTTGTTTCTCCTCTTTTGTGCTATCATGTTTAGATCTTGTGAGCTCCGTTCATGATCAAGATCATCTATTTGTAATCCTACATGTTGTGTTTGCGGGGATCCGATGGATATTGAGTATTATGTCAGATTTATTAATGATTCTATCATGTCTATGTTATTTGTGATCTTCCATGCTCTTCGTTGCTAGTAGATGCTTTGGCCAAGTAGATGCTTGTAACTCCAAGAGGGAGTATTTTTGCTCGATAGTAGGTTCATGCCTCTAGTAATCTAGGGAAGTGACAGAAATTTCTAAGGTTGTAGATGTGCTGTTGCTACTAGGGAGAAAACAACAATCCTTTGTTCAAGGGCAATTGTATTGTTTACTTTACACACTTTGTTTAATGCAATTATCTATTGCTTGCAACTTAATACTGGAAGGGGTTCGGATGATAACCTGAAGGTGGATTATTAGTCATAGATGCAGTTGGATTACGATATATGTATCATGTTGTAATGCCCAAACAAATCTCGTAGAGATCAAGATGTCTAGTATATGCATTGTTATGCATTCTTAATCTATAAATTGCCCCGCTGTAATTTGTTCACCCAGCATGTTATTTATCTTATGGAGAACACCTCTAGTGAACTGTGGACCCCGGTCCATTCCTACCCATTGATATACCATCTACTGTTTACCGTTTACTGTTTACTTTCTGCAATTACCACAAGCAATTACTATCTTCCACACTATATGTTTAATCCTTTGTTTTCAGCAAAACAGGTGAGATTGACAACCTCACTGTAAGTTGGGGAAAAGTATTGTGGTTATGTTGTGCAGGTTCCAAGTTGTTAGCAACACCTTGGGAGCTGTTTACTTTCTCCTACCAGTTCGATAACCTTGATTTAATAACTGACGAAAACTTGTTGTCGTGCTCATCATACCTTCCTGTTGGGGTTCCCAACGATCTCTACATCATCTGAGCCATCAGGCTCCCATTTTAAGCTCGTTGGACCCCTTGGGCTCTGCTTTAGCTCTTTGGAGGAAATTATCTAACATATCCTATTGACCTAGATCCTTTTGGAGTTCCGTAGCTCCTGGAAAGTCAAAAACACTAATAGAAGGTTTTTCTGCCAGAAAAAGGTAGAACCAAAAGAGAGGGGATTATTTATAAAATCCCCGAAATCAGTGTAAAACATGGATATAACATTATATATGATGCAAATATGTGGGAAAACATGTTAAAAATCTACGAATTGCATGTATGCATTTTACATGCATCAATCTTACACTAACATGAATTGCCATGGCTAACCTAAGATAGCATATATATACTAGGGTTTAATCATGTTCTCTCCACCAATGTCACTTTTGTATCTTATTATCATTTACTCCTAGTGACTCAAGAATGATCATTATAATCCTTATACTAGGGTGTCTAGTTGGCTAATCAAGGGATTTTGTCAATCCAGTACTGAACTTAAATTAAAACTATTTTCTTAGAAGTTCCACTTAACTAAGAGATATTACTCAATGACTATATCTACTAATACAATAAAATTGTTCCTTGGTAACCATATCTTTAAAATTCATCCTTATGATACTCTTGTTACAAACACATATCTTTATTGAAGATAACTCTTCTATTCCATTCAGGAGTGATTTAACTCCTCCAACTACCATGTTGATTTGATTCTCTCCTAAGACTTTCATCCTAAAGATGATATCTCAAACCGCCATAACTAAATTATCTCTCCTTATTAATTTCCTTCAAGACTTTGGAAGGAATACTATAGTAAGTCAAGAGTTGAAAGGTCAAGACTTGATAGATCAAGAATTGATCACCCAACATTGATGATCAACAAATACTAGATCATGGTTCAATAGGGATCACAATGATTAGTATGGTAAGAAGGATATGTGGTGAAAGTCTTGGCTTCATTTCCTTCCTACTCTATATGTGATAAGGATTTAGTGTTTAATAACTACCATGATGCTCACGGTAGGATTTATTATGAAAAGTGTATATATCAACATTTAGTTATTGAATTTATTTTACTTGAGTTATATACTTGATTTGGTATTCAGGAGTTGTTGTAAAGATTACCATGATATGATCTGTAGAAGACATGGTATTAATTATTAAGTAATACATGTTGTGGTTGTAGTTTTATTCCATTTGGTCTACCCATAGATCAAATTACCTTTAACCAAAATAGGGTTTGAGCAAAGATCATATTGAAACTTATTGCACTCAACTTGATGATCTAATTTAGTTCCATCAAGTTAAGAGTCGCTTCAATCACTTTGACAAGTTTTAATCAAAAAATGCAAAAAATATCTGGATTTTCTATGCATTAATGAAATGCGCACACCTGATCTATGGTTATTTATAACCTCTAATGGTGGGATGTTATAACCTTGGCCGGCCAGGACAACGCTCTGATTGTCGGTGATGATGCAACACATGCTAAGGTGCTTATTCAAAAGATCTGCCGCCAGGGCTCTCGTTCGCTTCCACCATGGACATTGCAACAAGAACTATGGCAAACTCCTATCGGCATCGCACCCAGGCACCAAGTTGTTCGAGGACCTTCGCGAACCGCCAAAATCAGGCACTGGCTAGCCGCTCCTCCCTCCCCCTCACCTCTACAGCCAACCAGGAACAGGAGGAGCAACAACGCAGCAAGATTGAGCAAGAGGCCACAGTGGGGGACCTTATTGCGGAGATCTTCGAGGATGTGACGCCGCTGTTGGCTCTGACCACAAAAGCGCCACCAACGAGGCGCGAGCTCGAACTGCACATGAATTGTCCTATAAATCCCCATGCCCTACTCTAACTACACGGCAAACCACCGAGAAAACTACACCTACCTAGACCTAGCCCGGTGCCATTCCCCGCCACCACTCACTGGCTATTCCGGCAAGGGGTCCATGAGAGAGGACCGGCCGCGGCGAAACGACTATCAAGGGTTGCCTCTCATTTCGGGCGAAGCGGTGGAGAGGATTCTCTAAAGCTATCTTGCACAAACTATTGATATATGCATTTACTAGTACATTGTTGAATCAATAATGACTATTTGGTGAGATGAATTGTCTAGAAATTCAATAGAAATGAAGAAGTTGCAGTGAGAAACCGGAAGAGCTGCTCTCTATATTCCAGATGCGACCACCTTCCTTGACCCTTGCATGGGGCATGTGAGAACCTATGGTTGGCGGCGTTGGGTTGAGATGTGGCTGGGACGCGTGCTTGGCGGTGGTGGGTTGTGATGTAGCTGCGACGCGTGCCACTAACCCTCGAGTCCATTTGGTGGTGAATCATATCATGTGCTTGTCAGAGAGAGGACGAGCGATTAGAAAGTGGATCCTATATTAGAACGTGAAAACACACGAGGGTTTATTCTCATATGTACGATGGAAGGAACAAACTTTATGATTGGCTTAGCCTCCAAGATAGGCACCGCCAAATCCATCGTCAAAATGAGAGCTTCTGCTCACGGGAGCCAAAACTGCCACACCGGTAAGCACCTAGACGAGACAAAGTCCTTTCATCCATGAATGTTGCGCCATGAATGGTAATCCAACTAGCAAACACATGCATGTTTTGCCGAACTTTCCTCTTGAAGTTAGGAAAGCACCAAGAAAATGTTAATTTCATATTCCTAATACCTCTCATATCTATATCTATAGTATCTTTAGCGGGCAGAAACTGATCGAATTTCTATGGTAGACACTAATGCCAAAAGGAAATATATCCAACCATTCGCTCCCGCCCTGTTTTAGAAATAAAAAAACACAATATATGTCCATGAAGTTTCTGCCCTTGTTGTGGTTGAGTTACAAATGTAGTACTAGCAACTTATTAGACCATGAATCATCTTGGCGACCTATTTATATTCCACCAATTTAATGACTCTAGGTGGGTACATTATTGTGATGCATGAGACTAGTCATAGTGGGAATAATATAGTAGTACTCTAGTAACATCTTACTACATGCAGTGCCAACTAAACATTTTAATCTGTCTCAAAAAAACCTAAACACTTTAATGACATGACACCTCAATAAATTAAGTGATAACACAACGTTTCTCAACGCAAAACGAGTCTATATACTAATATATAAAAACCTTCCATGACATCATACACTATGAATATAGTAACATAAAATAGTGTCATACATAGCATACGACACTAGTTTGTATTACTCCCAACTATCACTAGTCTAACAACCGACAAGATCCTGAAAATAAACTTCCAACCATTTGGCACATGCCTATTAAATTGTCCTGTACCAGACTGCGAAGCCGTTCAACTATCCAGTGTGCTTATTTTTGTCTAGCTAGTGTTTAAAGGAATATACAGTCAATATTTAGAAACGAGACCCTTTTTTTTGCGGAAAATTTAGAAACGAGACCCGATCATGTGATTGAAAGGCAAAGCTGCAGATATTAAGAAAACAAAAGAGAAATGACATGATGAGCTGATTATGTTTATCGTTTGCTAGCAAGAAGTCTTGGACTGTTGTCGTTTGTTTTTTACTGTATTTAAAAAAAAGGATAAGGATGGTCATAAGTTAACATAGATGCCAGTATATATTAAGGTCAGCGTTTTCATAAATGAGCTTGGGGCAAGGTCTATAATTGAGTACTAACAATCATAGTAGAGATTGATATATCTGATCAACTGAGATATCATAAAGCATTTTTTGAAAGCGCGCTAATAGGAGTACATCTAGAAACTCATGCGCGTCCTGTAGCAAGATTTTTACCTCGTTAACTAAAGACGCATATATAACATGGTTTGTTGCAGTCGGGGTCTTTTGAATCCTACTTGCTCGCATCGCTGCTACTTTGAACTGCTAGAAATGTTTATATTATGGAACAGGGTAGTATTTGTTTCCCGCATGCGAGGTTATTGATAGTTTGATTCTCTAAGACCATTGCACCGTGAGAGCGATTCCTTTCAAGCATGATGCCAGTTGAGCCTTCAGAGGATCAAGGCAAATCTGCAAACTGTGAGACACCAACAAGCTGAGAAAATGATGCCATGGTGATTACGTATCACCATTCCAGATCGAACTAATCATTCATGGCTAGGCCGTAGGAGCCATGACTTTGCACTTCACCCAGTACACATGGAAGACGACCTAAAAAATGTTGCATGTTCAGTCACTGCAATAGCCGCTTCAAGTATCCTCATGGGTGGCTACCATGCATTCTCTTCTCCTACCTATTGTTTACCCTCTCCGGGGACAGACCATACTATGTGAGGTTTCTTGAGACTCTGGTTACTTTGTTACCACAAATTATATGAGGAGACATGTATTCAAAAGAGTATTCCAAATTACAATTTCACGTCCCATTTGTAACAAAAGAACACTGTTGAAAGGGCATGGCTTCGAAAAAATCATATGGAGTGATAAAGTGTGGGGTTCTCCTCGTAGGATCTGGCACCGCTACACATGTAAGCACCTACTATGCAAGATAATATTCTTCAATCCGTTTCTAGACAAAGAGCATGCGTCTAGTCTCGTCTCACCAAGTAGATCAATTGGACGAGCACATGGGAAGTGTTAAATACAAGGGAGGCTGGTTCTCAAACTTTCATCATCACATGCACGGTGCTAGAACCAATGAAATTTTGCTTCCTCAGTCCTAATACCTCCCACACCTATAGTATCTTAACGGGCAGAAACCATGAGTTGCTATGTAGGTAGACACACTAGTTACAAAAGGCCTGAATGTTCTTTCTTTGTTGTGTGTGAATTCATGGATGTTGTTCTCAGACCAATTGCTATTGCGACATCTAAAGAATTGTAGCAATTTTAGCAACTTATTAGTTCACTAGTCTTCTTCCTGGCCTATTTATATTCCACCAATTCAATGACCCGTGGGCACATTCTGTTGCACAACTAGTCTTGAAACTAAACTTCCAACCATTTGTCACGTGCCTTTCTTATTGTTTCGTATACCAAGATGTGAAGTGGTTCAACTACCCAGTATGTTTTTTTTTTCTCTGGAAAGGTATATATCCCCACTATGTACTTCGATTGATGCACACAACCATTTTGATCGTATGGTTTTCAAGACTAACAAAGAACTAATAGAAATATAAGGAAAAGCATTATGCCATAGCACAACAGTACTAGTGCTAAATATTAGTTCAACTAACATGCTATTATCAACTTGTGTCCCTATGCCCAGAAGCTTGATTAAGGATAATTTTGTGAACATAATGGAAGTAAGTGGTGAATGTGATTTTAGTTTAAGGTGTGATACCTCGTTGGAGGCTGCCGCTACGTGTTATATAGCCGGTTGACCCAACCACCAGAGGAAATTAAATGAGAATTGTTACAACAACTTTTATCTCTATCTTATCTCTACTCAAACTATACTTATCTCTACTAACCGATGCCTTATAGATATGGCTCGATGGATAACCATTGTTGACAGCTACGATACAAACAATATTGCTAATACACCCCCTCAATCATAACTTATTGACGACTGTCTATGCACAGCCTGTTGGGAACCCCAAGATCAAGGTGTGAAGCAGCAAGCAGCAAGTTTTCCCTCAGTTGAGACCGAGGTTATCGAACCAGAAGGAGGAAGGAAACGTCACACGGGTGTTGCAAGCAACGCGGAGACCTGCACAACACAAACTCAAGACTTTGTCCTAACGAACAGTGAGGTTGTCAAGCTCACCGGTTTGCTGTAACAATGGATTAAATGTATGGTGTGGAAGGTAATGGTTTGCAGCAAGTAAACAAGTAACAGTGGAAGATGTATCAATGGCAAAGATTGGACCGGGGTCCATAGTTCACTAGAGGTGCTCTCCTTAGATAAACAACATGGCATGAAGGGTAAACAAATTACAGCAGGGCAATTGAC
This sequence comes from Avena sativa, assembly GCA_916181665.1. NCBI lineage: Eukaryota > Viridiplantae > Streptophyta > Magnoliopsida > Poales > Poaceae > Avena > Avena sativa. The sequence continues at coordinate 54,353,128 of OV702284.1, read as the reverse complement.
AGGAACTGAGCAAGGCATAACAATGCAATTACTAGTCAGAAAGATCCTATGAGATTCGATTGGGAAATACAACAAGATAATAGACCGCCATCCAACTGCATCTATGACTAGAAGTCCACCTTCAGGTTATCATCCGAACCCCTTCCAGTATTAAGTTGCAAGCAACAGACAACTGCTTTAAGCAAAGTGTGTAAGGTAAATAGTCCACATGTTCCATGAACAAGAGACCGTTGTTTTCTCCCTAGTAGCAACAACACATCTACAACCGAAGATATTATTGTCACTTCCCTTGGAAACTAGAGGCATAAACCCACTATCGAGCATAAATACCCCCTCTTGGAGTCACTAGCAACTACTTGGCCAAGATATCTACTAACAACGGAGATCATGCAAGATCACAAACAACACAGACATGATAGAATCATAAAGAAAAAACCATTAATCAAACCAACATAAGAATCTTAATATCCATCGGATCCCCGCAAACACAACATGCATGATTACAAATAGATTAGATCTTGATCATGAACGGAGCTCACAAGATCTATACATGAAAGCACAAAGGAGGAGATACAACCATCTAGCTACTACATGGACCCATAGTCCAAGGTGGAACTACTCACGCATCATACCGGAGAGAAGGCCTTCGGGATGATCTCCCCTCCGGTAGGGTGTCAGAAAGAACTTTAGATCCCCCCAGATCTAGGGACGATGGTGGCGGCGACTACAAACGGTTTCGTGGATATTTGATTGGGTGCTTAGGTTTTCTGCATCGGGGGCTTCTTATAGACGAAGGGGGAGACCGAGGAGGCGGCCAGGGTAGCCAAACCCTAGCCAGGCGCGGGGCTGGGCCCACCCGCGCCTGGGGTGGGTCTGGCCCCTCTAGCTCTCCTCTAGACTTCTTGTTCCCCACGGAAAGAAATTGACTCTGACGTTTGTCCCATCTAATTCCAAGAATATTTCTTTACTAACTTTTATGAAACCAAAAACAGCAGAAAACGGGAATCTGACACTGTTGCAACTTGTTAATAGGTTAGTACCAGAAAACATGTAAAAAGCACCTCAAAGTGTAGACACGCAAAGCAAAGTAGATACAAAACAAGCATGGAGCATAAAAAATTATAGATACGTTTCCAACGTATCAACATCCCCAAGATTAACTCCTTCTCATCCTCGAGTAGGTAAGTGATAAAAGAATAATTTTTGAGGTGACATGCACGCTCACAATAAAGATCCAACTATTTGCAAGCATTGAAAGCTGGGATCAAAGAACTCTAAACATGTGCATGAAAGATGGAGTTCTAACAATAGGACATAGTAACTATGAATGCAACATGACAAGCTACAAACAAAGATCATGAATAACATGCATTGAAAAACGTTTTTTTGTTTCAAATACAGAAAACATAGCATAGTGGCAATCAGATTGTCCCTCATAGAGTAGCAAATAGATGCATAGGACACCTGCAAAGTTCACAAGGGTGACTAGAAACAAGTAGCACAAGAACAAGTAATATCACAATATGCATCAATCAATAAGCTTTGGAATGCTGCACACAGAATGACAACTATGCTCTCTTAATGGTGCCTAAAGGTAGAAGGTGGAGACTCAGTAATGGTGGAAGAAAGGCCTTTTTGTAAAGGAAGCAGGGATTACAAGTTTCAAATAGAGCTTCCAAAAATTATGGTACTTGTTAGCTTTCAGCCCTCATTGCCCCTGTCATAAGCATCTTGAAGTGCTAAGTTTAAAGTGGCAAAGCTGGAGTATATGCTTGACGAAGTATAAGTTGGCAATCTAAAGTCCCTTGAATACGAGGGCCACACCTCATGCATACTCAACTTTGGGTCTAGGTAAGTTCTTGTCATTGTAAGTACTTGCATATCATTGAGAACCGCCAACAGGGTACCCCTTGCACATGGTACAGGAGCTTTCCCATAACCAAAATGACAAGGCAAGCAGACAATGAGCATCTCAGCAATCTTTTTATTTACCATATGCATAGATTTTTATTGAGGATGCTTCATAGATAGCTCATTATGGTGATGCTGCAAGTTTCCACAATGATTAGTCATGGCTTAGGCTAGCGGCCCAGGCGTTTCTCTAACACAGGATACAAACTCCATGGACTTACAAGTTCCCTCTTTATTTCACACCGGTGACATCCATAGACAAAAGAACATGATATCAACTGAGTACAAAGTACAAGTGCAATGTTGAAAATGTTCCCCGTGATAGCACGGTTCTGCTAATTCCAACTTATAAGTGCAAGCATATACAACAAAGTTGTCACAATGGTTCAAGTTTATTAGGGGCAAAGAATAAAATGTGCCATCAAGTTTATGAGGGCTTTAATCACTAAGTTTTCACATAACAAAATAGTTTTTTAATTAGAACATAGTTGAGAACAAGAATATACTTGGAATGGTGTAACACACCATGCATAGGAGTTTATAGTGGACACTTTGGAATAACTTGGTTTCTTGTGAGTTGGAGGCATGAGTAGAACTTACTCATACAAGTGGAGGCTAGCAAAAGACTGGGAGCAACCAACTAAGAGAGCAATAATGGCCATAATCATGCAATGCAACAAAGCATACTAATCAAAGCAAAGAGTGGTACTACAAGTCAAGTACTAAATGATCATAGAGGCTAATGGTGACTTGTCATAGTCATAACATGGTGTGAACATGTGCCAAGTCAACCCAAGCAAAACATTAAAGGAGAATACCACAATACTATGCTTTTGCATGCTAAAACAACGCATAATTTCTTCAAGGCACACTAAGAAATCCCAATTGTTTGAAACAAGACATGCTACAACAATAATCACTAATCATAAAGTCAAAACAACACCTAGCATGTCATGCTAAAGTCTAAGTCACACTCAATGCAAGCTCCTCTTGCACTTCAAGCAAGAACTTACTACACCTTTCCAACACCAAGCAAACTTATTTGCAAAATAACACAGCGAGAACGGGGGTCCAAACTACTCAATAAAACTAAACAAACTAAGCGAAGCAAACAAAATCTAAGATGCTCCAAGAACAACACAAACTGTGCATGAAACAATAAAAACGAAGTGTCTAGACAGACCTAATGAGCTTTTTATTGATGAAGAAGGGGATGCCTAAGGCATCCCCAAGCTTTGACGCTTGTAGCTCTTGGATATTTCTTGGGGTGACACCATGGTGGCATCCCCAAGCTTGAGCTTTTGTCCAATCTTCATCTCATTACATCATTCTCTCTTTACACCTGAATTTTTTTTCTTCACACAATCTTCATTAGCAACATTAGCTTATTCAAAAGATATTAGACCTCTGGAAAAGCTTTAAAACAACAAGGTTTTTCACTAAAAAAACGCTACTGTAGTAATTCCTTCAAAAAGCACAATTCACCTAAAGAGAACTCAAAAAGGAATCAATAAGAAGCAAATGCAAATAATGGCAGAAATCTGTCAAAACAGACCAGCAGGCAGAAACCGATTTTTTTGAAACATTTTATGTTGCTCAAATAAAAAAGTGTTGAACTAACGAAAGTTATATAACATACTGGGGGATTTATTCGTAAATTTTCAGCTCAATCCGAGTTACAGAGACTCCTCACGAATTTTTTTGGTGGAGGACAGAAATCTGTTTCGGGACAGCAACTCCCAAATCTTACTTCCCTCTCATTAGAGGTCATTATTGGCACAAAAAGCAAACAAAAAGGATAAGGAGAGGTCATTAAAGAAGTAATAGCTTACAAAACTCAAGGAAACTCTTGGGTTATCTCCCAACAAGTACTTTTCTTTAACGCCTTTAAGTTAGGCACAAGAAGCAAGAAGAATCAAGTATTTTCAAATGAAGAAGCATTAACATCAAATCTTGCTTTCAAAGGAGGAGCAAAAGGTAACTTCTCTCTCCTCATAGGGAAGTGTTCAATACCTTTATTGAATGGAAAAATGATATTTAATGGTGCCTTCTTTCATATCAATGATAGCACCAACTATTCTAAGAAAAGGTCTTCCCAAAGTGATAGGACAAGCATTGTATTCAACATCCAAAACATAGAAATCAACAGGGACAAGCATTGTTAACCATAATGAGAACGTCATTAATACTCCCCATGAGTTTCTTCTTAGCATTATCATTGAGTGGGACATCCAAATAACAATCTTCTAATGGTGTCAAATCAAGCATTTCATAAATCTTCCTAGGCATAATAGAGACACAGGAACCAAGATCACATGAAGCTTTGAGATCAAAGTCATTCACTTGCATATTAATAATGGGTTCCCAATTATCTTATACTTTCCTAGGAATAGAAGCTTTGTATTTTAGATTCTCTTCATTAATCTTAACAAGAGCATCTGTAATGTGTTTGGTGAAAGCAACATGCATATCACTAGCATCAGGACTTCTAGCAAGCTTTTGCAAGAACATAATCACTTTAGAAATATTGCAACCATCAATATCAAAGTCGCATCACTAGTGGTAGGCATAGTAGCAGGAGGAATAGGGGCTACTTGTGGTTTAGTGCTGATAGTGCACACACTATTGTTTCTATCTCTTTCCCACTTAGCATGAAGTTGAGCTAACAGCCTAACATTTTCATCAATAGTAACTTGTATGGAATGAGCAGTAGCAAAGGTGTTTTCCATTGTTTTAGGTTTAGCAGCCATTTTATTAACCAAGGAAGTTTGAGCTTCAGACAAAGAGGATATATTTTTCTCAACAGTTAAAACCTTTTCCTCTATAGTCTTATTGAAAGTTGTTTGTTTACTAATAAAGTCCTTGAGCATGACTTCAAGTTCAGAGGGGGCACTTCTAGTATTATTGTAAGAGCTTCCATAGGAATTGCCATTATTAGGAGGATAAGACCTATAATTATTGTTGCTACCAAAATTGTTCCTATAGGCATTGTTGTTGAAATTGTTGTTTCTAATGAAGTTCACATCAACTTGCTATTCTTGAGCAACCAAAGAGGCTAAGGGAACACTATTAGGATCTAGAGGAGCTTTCCCATTAACAAGCATAGCCATAATAACATCAATCTTTTCAGTCACAGAGGAAGTTCCCTCAACAGAATTTACCTTCTTACCACGTCTCTCTCAACATGCCATTCAGAGTAGTTAACCATCATATTATCAAGGAGCCTTGTTGTAGCACCCAAAGTGAGGCCCATAAAGGTACCTACAGCAGCAGAATCCAACAGGTTTCTTGAGGAGAAGTTCAAACCTGCATAAAAAGTCTGGATAATCATCCAAGCAGTGAGTCCATGAGTAGGGAAATTTTTAACCAAAGATTTCATTCTTTCCCAAGCAGGAGCAACATGTTCACTATCAAGCTGTTTAAATTTCATAATGTCACTTCTCATGGATATAATCTTAGCAGGAGGATAGTACTTTCCAATAAAAGCATCTTTGCACTTAGTCCAAGAATCAATACTATTTTTAGGCAAAGAAAGAAACCATTCTTTAGCTTTTCCCCTCAAGGAGAAAGGAAAAAGCTTGAGCTAAATAATATCTCCGTCTACATCCTTATACTTTTGCATCTCACAAGTTTCAACAAAGCTATTGAGATGGGTAGCAGGATCATCAGAACCAACACCAGAAAATTGCTCTCTCATCACAAGATTCAACAAAGCAGGCTTAATTTCATAAATGGTAGCATCAGGAGCAGGTGGAGCAATTGGAGTGCTTAGGAAATCATTGTTGTTGGTGCTAGTGAAGTCACACAACTTGGTGTTCTCAGCAGGGTTCATTTTGGCAAAGGTGGGCAAGCCAAAAACAACAGCATTAGCTAGAGCAGGAACTAATTTTTTGTGTTTCTTTTGAAAAGAGGCAAACAAAACCAAGCAAAAGAAACAAAGAAAACTAAAAACAAAGTAAAGAGAAAGGAAGTGAAGGAATCCCCTTGTGAAGACGTCCTTAGCCTCCCCGGCAACGGCGCTAGAAAAGCTTGACGACTGTCTATGCACAGCCTGTTGGGAACCCCAAGAGCAAGGTGTGAAGGAGCAAGGAGCAAGTTTTCCCTCAGTTGAGACCGAGGTTATCGAACCAGAAGGAGGAAGGAAACGTCACACAGGTGTTGCAAGCAACGCGGAGACCTGCACAACACAAATTCAAGTCTTTGACCCAACGAACAGTGAGGTTGTCAAGCTCACCGGTTTGCTGTAACAAAGGATTAAACGTATGGTGTGGAAGGTAATGGTTTGCAGCAAGGAAACAAGTAACAGTGGAAGATGTATCAATGGTAAATATTGGACCAGGGTCCATAGTTCACTAGAGTTGTTCTCCTTAGATAAACAACATGGCATGAAGGGTAAACAAATTACAACAGGGCAATTGACAGGAACTGAGCAAGGCATAACAATGCAATTACTAGTCAGAAAGATCCTATGAGATTCGATTGGGCAATACAACAAGATACATAAACCGCCATCCAACTGCATCTATGACTAGAAGTCCACCTTTAGGTTATCATCCGAACCCCCTCCAGTATTAAGTTGCAAGCAATAGACAACTGCTTTAAGCAAAGTGTGTAAGGTAAACAGTCCACATGTTCCATGAACAAGAGACCGTTGTTTTCTCCCTAGTAGCAACAGCACATCTACAACCGAAGATATTATTGTCACTTCCCTTGGAAACTAGAGGCATGAAACCACTATCGAGCATAAATACCTCCTCTTGGAGTCACTAGCAACTACTTGGCCAAGATAGCTACTAACAACGGAGAGCATGCAAGATCACAAACAACATAGACATGATAGAATCATAAAGACAAAACCATTAATCAAACCAACATAATAATATCAATATCCATTGGATCCCCGCAAACACAACATGCATGATTACAAATAGATTAGATCTTGATCATCAACGGAGCTCACAAGATCTATAAATGAAAGCTCAAAGGAGGAGATACAACCATCTAGATACTACATGGACCCATAGTCCAAGGTGGAACTACTCATGCATCATACCGGAGAGAAGGCCTCCGGGATGATCTCCCCTCCGGCAGGGTGCCGGGAAGAACTTCAGATCCCCCCTGATCTAGGGACGATGGTGGCAACGGCTATAGACGGTTTCGTGGATATTTGATCGGGTTCTTAGGGTTTCTACATCGGGGGCTTCTTATTGGAGAAGGGGGAGACCGAGGAGGCGGCCAGGGTAGCCAAACCCTAGCCAGGCGCGGGGCTAGGCCCACCCATGCCTGGGGTGGGTCTGGCCCCCCTGGCTGGCCCCTCCTGCTCTCCTCTGGACTTCTTGTTCTCCACGGAAAGAAATTGACTTTGATGTTTGTCCTGTCCAATTCCGAGAATATTTCTTTACTAACTTTTCTGAAACCAAAAACAGCAGAAAACAGGCATCTGGCACTATTGTAACTTGTTAATAGGTTAGTACCAGGAAAATGTAAAAAGCACCTCAAAGTGTAGACATGCAAAGCAAAGTAGATACAAAACAAGCATGGAGCATCTAAAATTATAGATACGTTTCCAACGTATCACTTATCTAAGTTAAGATTGTTCCTAAATATTTGTAGCTATCGCACTGAAATAGTTTTAGTAAATCCATCTACAACTTGATCTCCTATAGGGATGAATCTTATATCCAATAATTTATGTGCCACCCGTTCTCTAACAAAGTGGTAATCAACTTCAATATATTTGGTTCTAGCATGAAACACCGGATTATCTGAGAGATACGTTGCTCCCATATTATCACACCATAGCTGAGAAGCACGAGGATGTTGAATATTTAATTCAGTCAAAAGAGTTTGTACCCACATTACTTATGCCATGGCATTTTCGATAGACTTATATTATGCCCCAGTACTTGATCTTGAGACCAAGATAAACTGCAAAGCCACCTATGGACCTTCTATCATCTGGGCACCCAGTTTATCGAGTTTATCAAGTTTGGACAAAGATAAACCGCAAAGCCACCTGTGGACCTTCTATCATCTGGGCACCCTGCCCAATCTGCATCAGAAAATGCACCAATGAGCATGGAGGAAGCCTTGTTAATTTTTAATCCAATGCTGGTTGTATCCTTGAGATACCTAAGTACTCTTTTTACAGCAGTCCAAGGCAAGGTAGTTGGAGAGTGCAAGAATTGACAAACTTTGTTGACAACAAAATATATATCAGGTCGAGTAAGAGTCAAGTATTGCAAAGCTCCTACCACACTTCTATACCTTGTGGCATCTTCATTGGTAAGAGGCTCACCTTCATGTCCTGACAATTTTTCACTTGTTGACATGGGAGTGATAGTGGGTTTACACTCTGTCATTCCAACTCTCTTGAGTACATCCTTTGCATACTTTTCCTGCGTCAACATTATTCCACTTCCTATTTTCTTCACCTCAATACCCAGGAAGTAGTGTAGCTCTCCCAAATCCTTGAGAGCAAAGTCCTCCTTAAGATCCTTAAGAAGTGTTGTAGTTGCATCATGACAAGAGCTTGCAACAATGATATCATCCATATAAATTAATACAAAAACTGAAATATTGCCCTTGCAATAATAGAATAATGGTGTGTCATCCTTTGATGGAAAAAATCCAAGCCCTTGTAGTTTCATGCTGAGCCGTGAGAACCAAGCCCTTGGAGCTTGTTTGAGCCCATACAATGCTTTATCAAGTTTGCAGATATAGTGTGACTTTCCTTTTTGTTCATAACCTGGAGGTTATCTCATATAGACCGTCTCTTCCAGAACACCATGAAGGAACACGTTCTTCACATCTAGTTGTCGAAGACTCCACCCCCTGGATACTGCAATAGATAATACAAGATGAATAGTTGCTGCTTTGACCATGGGACTAAAAGTGTCCTCGTAGTCAATACCATACCTTTGCTTAAATCCTTTAGCTACCAACCTATCTTTGTGTCTATCTATGCTACCATCAGCTTTATGTTTAATCTTATATACCCACTTGCAATCTATAACATATTTTCCTGCTTCTTGTGGAGGTACTAAGTGCCAAGTTCTATTTTGCATAAGAGCTAGATATTCACTTGTTTCCATTTTTATTTTTCATAGCCTCTTGTAAATCATAAGGTTCCCTAGTATCAGCTAAATAGGCATACCTGACCGCAGCTCCCGCGGTATATTTCTTCCTTTCGATTTTACCTGTTTGAAGCCTTGTAGCCATCCGCGGTGTAGGCGAAGCTACACCAAGCTCCGGCACAGCGGATCCTGTGCTGATCCTGATCCGCTTGGTGCAGACGGATCCTCCTCGGGATCACAGCTTCCATGTTGTCGCGGCTCAGGATCGCCGTGTCTGTCCAGGCTATCGGCGTCTGGTGTCGCAGCGGATCCGGACTGTGTCGTGTGGCTTCTTGTTGAAGAGGAGGTGGCCGCAGAGGATCCACCCGACGGAGGCGACATGGTCCCGCATCGATGTGAGAGGCCGGTCTTTCCCTCTGGTTGTTTCCGCGTGGCTAGGTGCGGTTCGCTGCACGAAGGCACGGCCGGGGAGGACCCTGGCATGTCAGATCGACCATCGGTCTCCATGTCAGGTGCATCAGGTCGTGCACGTCACTGGTAGATGTGCATTATAGGAGGTTTTCCTCCCTGTTGCGATCGAGTTTCTCGATGGTCTTGGGTGTGTTTTTCTCTGCTGGACTCATGGGTTTCTTCATCTGTTGATGCATGCTCATGAACAGGATTAGCAGGATTTAATGGAACATTAGTCACAATTAGATCACTGCTACTTAACTAGCCCCATGATCAAATTGTCCTGGATTAATAAGATTTTCTGGAAATAGTAGGATTTCTGATCGGAGGCGTGCGCCGACATTAGGATTTAGGGAAGAAAAAGGGAAGACTGTCTCATTGAATACTACATCACGGGAAATATATATTCTACCTGAAGAGACATCTAAGCAATTAAAACCCTTATGGATATTGATATATCCAAGAAAAGTGCACTGTTTGGATCTATATTCAAGTTTCTTGGCATTAAAAGGACGGAGGTTTGGATAGCATGCGCAGCCAAAGACACGCATAGAAATATAATCAGGTTTGATTTGCTCAAGAATTTCTAGCGGTGTAGAAAATTTAAGAAGCTTGGTTGGTAAACGATTTATTAGATAAACCGCGGCAATAAAAGCCTCATCCCAATATTTGAGAGGCATGTAGGCGTGTGCAAGAATTGAGAGGCCTATTTCAATGATATGTCTATGTTTCCTCTCGGCAACTCCATTCTATTGATGAGCATGAGGGAAGGACACTTGGTGTGTGATGCCTATTTGTTTAAAAAAAGAAGTGAGTCGTTCATATTCTCCACCCCAATCTAATTGAATAGTGATTATTTCCTTCCAAAACGACGTTCAACAAGAGCTTGAAATTTATGGAAGATGCTGATGTCTACGCACTTCTATTCTTGTAGACAGTTGTTGGGCCTCCAAGTGCAGAGGTTTGTAGAACAGTAGCAAGTTTCCCTTAAGTGGATTACCCAAGGTTTATCGAACTTAGGAAGGAAGTGGTCAAAGGTATCCCTCTCAAGGAACCCTGCAATCAAGATACAAGAAGTCTCTTGTGTCCCCAACACACCCAATACACTTGTCAGGTGTATAGGTGCACTAGTTCGGAGAAAAGATAGTGAAATACAAGTGGTATGGATGATTATAAGTGGTAACGGTGCCAGAAAAGAGCTTCTGACGGGGAGGAAAAGACTAAAGGCAAAAATATGGAAGCAAGCAAACATGTAACAGATCTAGATGCAAACGATGTTTCAATGTTTAAAAACAAGGCCTAGGGATCATACTTTCACTAGTGAACACTCTCAATAAATATATTCTCTTCATGATACTACCTTGAACTACTCTCCGGTTGGACACTCTAATCCATGGTAGGGCTATAAAAGCACTCCTCAAAGTCCGCCTTCCCCAATCTAGATAACCCCACACTGTCACCTTGAGCGCTAGATGGTTCCAACAAACACCACAATTTCATAAACAAAACCAATTCAAAATATACTCATGATAAGTATTTATAAAATCTAGCCTAAGTGCCACCACGGCGTGCACGCTATCACTTTCACACACGTGGGGAGAGCATAGATCTATTAAAGCACTTGAGTAACAGAGTAGATCTACTTGATTACAAAGCTCATGATCACAATATGATCATGCATAGAGAGAGAGAGATGAACACATAGATACCGGTAGAGCCCTTAGCCTCGAGGAAGAACTACTCCCTCCTCATCATGGGAATCAGCAACGGTGATGGAGATGGTGGTGGAGATCGATGGAGATGGCTCCGAGGGAACTTCCCCGTCTCGGCAGGGTGCCAGAACAGAGACTGTATATCCCCCGAATCTCCCCTTCGGTGGCGGTGGTGCTGTGGAGGTTTTCGTGGATTTCCGCCAGATTATTTAGGGGTTCTGAGTCGGGAGCTTCTTATAGGCGAAGGAGGCAAGGTCGGTGGAAGCCCAGGGGGCCCATACCCCCTGGTGGCACCACCAGGGCTGGCCCGCGCCTAGGGGGTGCGGCCACCCTGGTGTCCTCCTCCATCTCTGCTCTGTGGTTCCGTGTCGTGTCAGGTAAAATAATGACTTTAGCTTTTGTCCCATCCAATTCCGAGAATATTCATTTTTTATATTTTCTGAAACCAAAAACAGCAGATAACAGGCAACTGGCACTATGGCATCTTGTTAATAGGTTAGTTCCAGAAAGTGTATAAAAATATCTCAAACTGTAGACAAAACATAAGACAAATGATATAAAACAAGCATGGAGCATCAAAAATTATAGATACGTTTATGACTTATCAAGCATCCCCAAGCTTAACTCCTGCTCGACCTCGAGTAGGTAAGTGATAAAAAGAATAATTTTTGAGGTGACATGCACCATCATAATCAAGATCAAACCACTTGCAAGCATTGAAAGCTGGGATCAAAGTACTCTAAACATGAGAATTAAAGAAGAAGTTCTAACAGTAAGACAAAGTAACTATGCATGCAAAATGAAAGGTTACAAATAAAGATCATGAATAACAATGCATTAAAAGACGTTTGTTTGTTTCACATATAGAAAACATAGCATAGTGGCATTCATCTTGTCTCTCATGGAGTATCAAATAAATGCATAGGACACCTTCAAAGTTCATAAGAGTGACTAGATACAAATAGTTCATGAGCAAGCAATATCAACAATATGAATCAATCAATAAGTTTTGGGACAATGCACATAGAACTAAGAATGGCAACTATGCTCTCTTAATTGGTGCCTAAGGATAGAAGGTGGAGACTCAATATAAAGGTGGAAGAAAGGCCCTTCATAAAGGGAAGCAGGGATTTCAAGTTTCATAAAGATCTTCCAAAAATTATGGTACTTGTTAGCTTTCAGCTCTCATTGCCCCTATCATAAGCATCTTGAAGTGATTAAGGTTAAAGTGAACAAAATATGGAGTATATGCTTGACAAAGTATAAGTTGGCAATCTCATGTCCCTTGAGCACGAGGGCCGCTCCTCATGCTACTCGGCTTTAGTCACCGGTAAGTTCTTGTCATAGTAAGTACATGTGTATCATAGAGAACCACCAACAGGGTACCCCTTGCACATGATATAGGAGCTATCCCATATCAAAATGACAAGGCAAGCAGACAATGAGAATCTCAGCAATCTTCTTATTTACCATGGAAAAATGGTGCTTTTTATCTCTTTCCTCTTTTCTCATCTTTTTTTCTTTTTCTCAATCTCTATATATTTTTATAAGAAGAATGCTTCATAGATTTCTCACTATGGTGATGTTGCAAGTTTCCACCATGATTAGGCATGGCTTAGGCTAGCGGCCTAGGTGTTTCTCTAACACACATACATAAATCTATGGACTTACATGCTTCCCTTTCATTTCACATCAACGACATCCATAAACAAAAGAGCATGATATCAACTGGGTATAATGTACAAGTGCAATGTTGAAAGCGTTCCCCATGACAGCATAGTTCTGCTAATTCCAACGTATAAGTGCAAGCATATACAACATAGATGACACAATGGTTCAAGTTTATTAGGGGCAAGAAAAATAAAGTGTCCCATCAAGTTAGTGAGAGCTTTAATCACTAAGTTTCACATAAAAAAATAACTTTTTAATTGGAAGATAGATAAAACAAGAATATACTTGGAATGGTGTAATGTCACGACCCGGGATCAGGGCTAGACAAATACCATATCCTCATCTAATATAAGCCTAACCTAAATTCCAAAGCGCGCAGGGAAATATCGGTAACATTACAGAAAATACAAACCATACATTAATAAGGTAAACTCTTAATTGAGTTACAAACCAGTCATACAAGCCAGGGGTCACAGACCCATCATTACAACAAGAAACAGAAGCAACAAGCTGTTCTAAACAACAAACTTAGCAAAGGGCCTAAGAGGCCTTAAACAGAAGTAGCGACCCTTCCATAGATCCTAGGCTGCTGCCCGGGAACCCCGACTACTCGTCTACTTCAACATAGAAACCACCTTCAGTTGGAGTAGCTTCATCTGTAGAAAAACATCAATGAAGCAACGCTGAGTACATGGTGTACTCTGCAAGACTTATGGCTAGTCGAGTTGTTTTGCATAAAGCCATCTTTTGTTTTCAAAACAAGAGAGAGAAGAAACTCGTCTAGTTAGATCATTTTCAAAAAGGGGATAAGAAGACTACAACTCTAGCTCTTAGTATCATCTTTGATATCCACCAAGTACCATCATCAAGTGAACTTCTCTTCCCGGACTATCCCCTCAAATAACCCCGAGGAAGTATTCTGGATCTCACTTCAGTTGGCAAGTTTTAGCATTCGGTTATAGTTTTCTATGATCTTCACGTCCGTTCCCAAGTTGTCCATAACCGTGGACACGGCTTTTCGAAAATATTAATAACCCTCCAGGGGTGCACAACTTTACCCACACGTAGCAACCGATTCTTAATGCCAAATTATTAGCCCTCTTCCTTGGAAGGCCGGCAGAGAGTGGTTGACCACGACCTTTACCTTGCTTTCGCCGAGACCATGAGTCACGCACTAAGGAGATGCCGCCGTAATGGTTCGAGTCCCGAAGTCGGTCCCTAGCGATGTGAACAGGGTTTGAGATTACGGATGCCGGGCATCTCCCATTCCCTGCCATGCTTACCTACCTATATGAATGCACCTCCTTCACCTCCATTCAAGAACAACCAAGATGCGTATGTTGAATGGAAAGCCCAAACTATGTGACTCATGGAATCTACTAGGCAAGTTAGTGAGTCGAGGGGGTTTCCAGGACCCCGTGTGGTTGTACGCTCGTCTTGGTTCAAGAGGCAAGAACATCGTGTCCTAGGGGTGGCAAGTATGGGACTTCAAAAAACACAATCCATGTGGCCTGCCATACAAGCCTTAGCATGTTTAGTAGTCATCTCTGATCACATCACACATCCTACCATACTAGATTCATTCGCATCTCCAGTGCAACACCTGAAGGATCAGCGTCGGACCACTAAGCATGGCTAAGCTTGACTGAACTGTGGCACTAGCGATGCTCATAATCCAAACCCTAGTTATGCTAGGGGCAGTGGATCAGGTAATATAGTTCACAAAGGGAAACATGCATCAAATAGGATTACTCTATCTACTGATAAAAGACTGTTGAACCGAATGCATATGACGAGAATGAAATACTTTGTAAACATAGGATTCATATGTATGAGAGGGGCTTCACTTTCCTTGTCCGTTGTTGGACTGGTACTGCTCTTTAGTGGCGTTGACTTCAGCCTCGGGTTCGGTTCCTATTCGCAAGAACCAATCACCAGAAAAGGAAAAGCAACACTCAACACATGGCATGTGCAATGCTCATACAATATGTATGATATGACAAGTTAAATAGTGTTGAAATGAACCCTAGAACATGCTTGGTCATTTTAAACGGGGTCCGAGAGGTCCAAAACCTAAAACAGGGGGATCATCGGAATCACCTGTGGCGTTCAATTGGTTCTTCTAATTAAAATTGCAATCAAAGTTGGTTAACAATGTATGATTATAGCTTAGTTAGATAGGTTTCATTTTTCTGATCATTTTGGTATATTATTTGTATTTTTCTGATTTAAAATGAATTAGTTATGAATTTCTCCAATTTTAATTCATTTTAAATCATTTTTGGAATATTTGAAATAACTTCCAACTTGGGCCCACATTTCATAGATTTAATAATTACAGAAAACATTTACATAAAATATTAAAACTCTTACAGGTATGGCCCACCTGTCAGGGATTTTCATTTACAGAAATAATTACAGAATTCATTTATAGAATTGAAAAAAGAAAAAGAAAAGAATATTGCACAGGCATGACGTCATGCTGACGCCATCCAGACCTTGATCCTCAGATCGATGCTCGATCCATCGATCCCTTGCACGCGAGGCAGCGAGAGCAGGGGCGTTCGACGCAGCGCATCGCGCTGAGCACGCTAGTGACGGCACCGCTCGTTATTGGTCACCGGAGCGTCGCCTACGACGAGCTCCAGCAGCGGCGGTGGCGGGCACACGCGGGGGGAGACGGTATAGAGGGAGAGGGGGCAAACGAAGAGGTGCTTGAGCACCGGTGGCTCACCAGGAGCATGGCAGTGAGGTTGTCGGAGCGAGGGGAGGACGGACAGAGGAGTAATCGACGGTGGCCGGCGTCGAAAGAGATGAGGTCGACGACGACGATTCCGAGCGCCCGCGGCCGATTCCTTTGGTAGGGAGGCTCATATCGATGATGCGCAGCTCCCAGGGCCAACGGCGAGGCTTGGGGCGGCCGGAGGCGGCAGGGCGAAATGGTGGCCGGGGCTAGGGTTTCGGCCAAATGGGGAATTCTGCGAGAGAGGGAGAGAGGAAGCGAAACTGGTACTGGGAGAAAGAGGGGGTCGAGGCGGGTCTTATCCTCTCCCTCACAGGCGGCGGCGCACATCGCAGCGCCGGCGCGGATCGAAGGCGGACGCACGGGCACTCAGCTGCTTCGCTCGGGGAGGAAGACGACGAGGAACATGAGGCCGAAGGGGTACGGGCCGCTGCTGGGCTGGCTTGGGCCCCGGGTGGGCCGGCTGGGGAGCGCGAGCGACGGGGAGAGAGAGGGAGAGATCGGCTCGTCCTAGAGAGCTAGGTTTAGCTTTTTTCTTCTGAAAACCTTTTTCTTTTCTATTTTTCAATTTCTGTTTGTATTTTCAAATTCCAAACTGTTTTGAATATTTCAAAATTACCAGAGACTTTTTATGAAGTGTATAAAATATTGTTACCCTTTTATTCATTTTGGGTTCCATTTCTTTTTGATAATTTTCAAAATTACAAAACCATTTGAATGGTTTTGAGAGGGAAAGAAATTAGGGTTTTTCTTGTTCTTATTTTATTAAACCAAAGTGCAAGTATTATGAATGCATGCAATGCTCAAACTTGTCTTTATTAATATTACACAAAAGGTGGTATGTTACAGCTCTACCCCACTTACAAGAATCTCGACCCGAGATTCCTAGGTTTTAGAAAAGATGGAAGGGTACTCAGATCGAAGACGATCTTCGCGTTCCCAGGTTGCTTCTGACTCAGAGTGATGAGACCACTGAACTTTCAGGAACTTGATAGTTTGACGATGAGTCTTGTGCTCAGTTTCATCAAGAATACGAACAGGGTATTCTCGGTAGGTTAGATCATGTTGGAGATCCAAAGTTTCATGGTCCACACCACGAATGGGATCTTTGAAGCAACGCTTGAGTTGAGACACATGAAAGACATCATGAACCTCTGGAAAACTTGATGGTAGATCCAATTGGTAGGCAAGCTCACCCCGCTTGGAGAGAATGCAGAAGGGACCAACATAGCGAGGAGCCAATTTACCTTTGATACCAAATCGATGGACACCCTTCAGAGGAGTGACCCGGAGGTAAACTTGATCACCAACATCATAATGAACATCAAGATGATGACGATCATATTTGGTCTTCTGACGAGATTGAGCAGCCTTCAGACACTCTCGAATTATGCAAACTTGATCTTCGGCTTCTTGGATCATGTCCGGACCAAAGAATTGTCTTTCGCCGGTTTCTGTCCAATTCAGCGGTGTTCGACATGTTCTCCCATACAGGAATTGGAAAGGTGCCATGCCCAAACTGGATTGAAAACTTTTGTTTTAAGATAACTCCGCAAAAGGAAGACATTTCTCCCAGTTCTTTCCAAAGGATATGACAAATGCTCTGAGCATGTCTTCAAGAATTTGATTTACTCTTTCGGTTTGTCCACCGGTTTTAGGATGATAAGTTGTGCTGCAGGAGACATGAGTTCCCATTGCTTCTTTCAAACTTTGCCAGAATTTGGAAGTGAACAAACTTCCACGATCAGAGATGATCTTCTTGGGAACACCATGAAGAACAACGATCCGAGAGATGTATAGGTCAGCCATTTGACTAGCTCGGATAGTTTCTCGAACCGGGAGGAAATGAGCAACTTTGGATAACCAATCAACTATTACCCATATGGCATCATTTCCTTCTTGTGTATTTGGGAGTCTAGTGATAAAATCCATACCAATTTCATCCCATTTCCACTCAGGAATTTTCATTGGTTGCAGAAGTCCAGCAGGCCTTTGGTGTTCAGCCTTCACATGACGACAAACTTCGCACTCTGCAACAAAGCGAGCGATTTCTGGTTTCATTCCACTCCACCAGAATCTTTGACGGAGATCTCGGTACATCTTGGTACCACCAGGATGAATAGACAGAGGGGATTCATGAGTTTCTAGTAGGATTAGATCTTTGATTTTTCGACTGTTTGGGACCACTAGCCGGTTACTGAAGTATAGGATACCTTGATCATTGACGGAGAAACATTTAGCTTCACCGCTTGCAACATGTTCTTTGACCTTGGTAACTTCATCATCTCGCTTTTGAGCTTCCTTGATTTGGTCCTCCAGAGAAGATTTTATTTCAAGGTTAGCCAGGAATCCACAAGGAACCACTTGAAGGTTGAGACGCTTGATTTCCTCGTAGAGAACAGGTTGGGCTTGTGAAATCATCAGATTATTGCAATAAGACTTCCGACTTAGCGCATCAGCAACGACATTGGCTTTGCCGGGTTGATAGTTGAGACCCAAATCATAATCTTTGATGAGTTACAACCATCGTCTTTGCCTGAGATTCAGATCTGGCTAGGTAAAGAGGTACTTCAGGCTTTGATGATTCGAGTAGACATTGCATCGGTTACCGATGAGGTAATTTCGCCATTGCTTAAGAGCATGAACAATAGCAGCGAGTTCAAGATCATGGGTTGGGTAATTGTTCTCATGTGGCTTCAACTGCCGAGAGGCATAGGCCACTACGTGACCATCTTGCATCAACACATAATCGAGTCCTTGGAGAGAAACGTCACAGTAGATGACGGAATCCTTGCTTGTATCCGGAAGGACAAGCATAGGAGCGGTGGTTAAGCTTGGAAGATTTCTTCTGTCTTTTCTGACCATTCAAACTTCTTATCTTTCTTAAGAAGATTAGTCATAGGCTTGGATATCTTGGAGAAGTTCTTGATGAATCGGTGGTAATATCTAGCCATTCCAAGAAAACTTCGGACTTCCTTGACTGAAGTAGGTGACTTCCATTCCAGAATGGTCTGAACTTTATCTGGTATGACAGCAACACCACTTCCAGACACAACATGACCAAGGAAGATGAGCTCTTGTAACCAGAACTCACATTTGGAGAATTTGGCGTAGAGACGATGTTCTCAAAGTTTAGTCAACACCAAACGTAGATGTTCGGCATGCTCTTCTTCGGTCTTGGAGTAGATTAGAATGTCATCAATGTATACCACAACGAACTTGTCGAGATATTCCATGAATACAGAGTTCATGAGCCTCATAAATGTGGCAGGGGCATTGGTTAACCCGAAGGACATCACTGTATACTCGTAAAGACCATAACGAGTTGTGAATGCTGTCTTTGGGATATCCTCCTTTCTGATCTTGATTTGATGATACCCAGATCTTAAGTCCATTTTGGAGAAGACAGTGGCACCACTTAATTGATCGAAGAGGTCATTTATCAGAGGAAGTGGGTACTTATTCTTGATTGTCACCGCATTGAGTGGACGGTAATCAACCACCAATCTTGCAATATTTGTATCCCTCTTCTTGACAAAGATGGTAGGGCAACCCCAAGAGGATGTGCTAGGTTGAATGTATCCTAGGCCTTCCAGTTCTTCAATTTGCTTCTTCAAATCAACCAACTCATGAGGAGGCATGCGGTAAGGTATTTTGGAGATAGGAGCAGTTCCAGGAACTAGCTCTATGACAAACTCCACACTTTGATCAGGGGGCATGCCAGACAACTCTTCAGGAAAGACATCCGGGAAATCACAGACTACAAGGAAATCTTGGACCTCGAGAATAGGTAGGATATCCATGGCATACAACTCCGAGAAAGGTTTAAGAACTGCTGACGGAGACTTTGAACCATCAGTCCAATACTTGACGGTTATGCCAGCAGGAGAGTTCACCGTAACGGTTCCAAGTGCACAGCCAATGACGGCTTGATACTTGGTTAACCAGTCCATGCCCAAGATTACATCAATGTCACTTGACTTGAGTGCAATGAAAGAAGTGGGAAACTTCTGGTAGGCTATGTCAATCTCATTTCCGTGACTAACCATACTGGTGAACCAGCTAGAACCCGGGGCGTGGATGGTCAAAGGGGTGGACAGGGGTTCAAAATTTATCCCATGCTCTTGAGCAAACAAATTTGACATGAATGTATGCGATGCTCCAGAATCAAACAAAACTGTTGCTAGAATTGAATTGACACGGAGTGTACCCGGAATGACGCGTGGATCTTCCTGAGCTTCCTCAGCAGTGACATGGGTCAGACGACCACGTCCATCACCTTGAGATTTATCATTCTTCTTTGCCTGCTGATCATTGCGACCGACAACCCTTTGAGAACACTCCCTTGAGTAGTGACCAGGCTGACCACATGAGTAGAAAGTAACTCCAGTGTAAGAACCAGCCGGAGGATGATAATTTGCTCCACCAGTATTTTACTATGGCTGACGAGAAGTATTGCCAGAAGACTTGGGTGCATAAGGAGCAAGAGGCATAACACTGTATGGAACAAAGACACGACGCTTCTTGTTACTAGAGGAAGAAGCACGAGAATTTCCTTCTTCACGCTTCTGAGAAACTTCCATGTCCTTCCTTCCATGCTCCAGAGTAAGAGCCTGATTGTGCAAGTCCTGGAAAGACTGGAACTTGAAGGGCAGCAACTCATAGCGAAGTGCAGGGTTAAGTCCCTTACGGAACAACTCTTGCTTATCTTCATCATTGGTCACATCCCTGGTTGCATAACAAGCCAGGCGGGTAAACTCACGCCCATAGGTTTCAATATCCCTGCGCCCCTGATTCAGATCCAGAAACTCCCTCCTTTTGAGATCCATGACGGTCTTAGGGATATAAGAGACACGGAATGCTGCAACAAACTCTTCCCAGGTAACAACATGTCCTTGAGCTTGCAGATTCAGAAAACCTTCCCACCAAACACCAGCCTCACCTTCCAGTTGATAGGTGGCGAAGTTGACACGGTCAGCGGGACGGAATCAAAGAGCACTAAACTTGCGGTCTATGGTGCTAAACCAATCATCAGCTTCAAGGGGCTCCTTGGGGTGGGTGAAGATTGGAGGAAAAGAGCAGATGAAATATCCAAGTGTGACACAGTCGTCAGGACAACGTTTAGTGTTATGCGCCACATGCTCCAGAAGGCGTTCATTCCTCAGACGGTTGGTCTCAATGTTGTTAGAACCTCAGCCATTGTGGGAGGTGGCGTAAGTTCCTGTTCAGCATTGTTGTTTCCTCGACGGCCAACAGAACCACGAGTACCAGAAGACATCCTGAGGAGAAAACAGAAACCGTGAGAATGGATTCACCAAAAAGGTACATCAAAGGATGACGAAAACCATATCAAAAGATCATGGTAGAGGTAAACATGTGGATGAAGATTATATCAATGCATCAAGTATGGCAGTAGAACAAGCATACAGAACGTATACGCTACCAACTTAGATACAAACCATAACGATGGAATGCAAGCATGATATGATACCAACAAGTCACAAAAGAATAGAGAGCGGGATTATAGGCATCCTCAACAAAGTTGAAAAACAATGCTCAGGTGCGCAGATATATCTTGGAAACTCTGAGCCTTGCAACCAAGTACGGAGTACTAGAAGAAACAACCCATACCTGTAAATCCTAAAAGTTTCAAATGATAGACGAGAAGTGAAAACCTTTGCAAAACAAACGAGGTAAGATAACTCAACAATAGAACAACCTTAGATAAGGAGTAAAAAGAGTCCTATTTAGAGTTTTGCAAATAATTTTTAACTTTCAAATAGTTTTCTCAAAGTCTAGACTCAACATCGACCAGCTAGAAGGGTTTCCTATAGGCAGTCCTGCTCTAATACCAAAATCTATCATGACTCGGGATCAGGGCTAGATAAATACCAGATCCTCATCTGATATAAGCCTAACCTAAATTCCAAAGCGTGTAGGGAAAGATCGGTAAAATTACAGAACATACAAACCATACATTAATAAGGTAAACTCGTAAGCCAGTCATACAAGCCAGGGGTCACAGACCCATCATTACAACAAGAAACGGAAGCAACAAGTTGTTCTAAACAACAAACTTAGCAAAGGGCCTAAGAGGCCTTAAACAGAAGTAGCGACCCTTCCATAGATCCTAGGCTGCTGCCCGGGAACCCCGACTACTCGTCGACTTCGACGTAGAAACCACCTTCAGTTGGAGTAGCTTCATCTATAGAAAAACATCAACGAAGCAAGGCTGAGTACAGAGTGTACTCCGCAAGACTTATGGCTAGTGGACTTGTTTTGCATAAATCCATCTTTTGTTTTCAAAACAAGAGAGAGAATGTGGCATCCCGCAAAACCACTACTAGAAAATCGCGTTGTTTTGTGCATTGCATCATCATGACCGCATGCTCATGTCATCATGCCACATTGCATTTGAGCATCGTCATCGTCATGCATATTATTTTTGCCTAAAAACTATTTGCGAAAGACTATGTTATTTTTCTAAACTAGCCCTCCTCTAATTTCAAATCCAAATCATCGGTCCAGCCGGATCTTTCATTTATCTAAAACCAATTACAAAATCTATTTTTAAAAATAAAAGAAAACCTAGACAAATATCTAGTCATAAACCAGCCCCCCTAAACCTAATTCCCACCCAATCCTATCCTACCCACCCTGCCTCCACCTCACCCCCTCCAATCATCGCTCGCCACCTCATCTCCCCTCACCACTCCCTCCACTCAACCGCTGCCACCTCACCCCTCTTCCTCTCTTCACACAGCCGGCCCACACACACCACACACGCAACACCACACACCGAACCACCCACACACACAACACCCCCACCCCACAGCAAACCATCCCACCCCACACGCCCATCCTCCCTGGCCCCACCCCAGCCCCACTGCCTCTCTCTCCCCGCTCGCCTCCTTCCCCAACCCCGCGCGCCGCTCACCGCCTCCTCTCTCCTCCCCTCGGCCCCGCTCCCCGCCCCCTGGCCACCTGTCCCGCATCCACCGCCCCAGGCCCCCCCCCGCGTCGCCTCTCCTCTCCCCCTCCGGCGCCTCCCTCCTCCCGTGCGCCGCCGACCTCGCTCGCCCCGACGCGCGGCCGCGCCCGCCCGCGTCCGCTCCTTCTTCCTCCTCCTCGAGCTCGGCTGCGCCCCGACGCCGCCGTCGCCGGCGGGCCTCTCCGCATCTTCCTCTCCACCGCCGGGTCTCCGTCACCACCAACCCCGCCGCCATCGGCTCCGCCGTGGTCGCCCTCCTTCCGTCCGGCCACCCCCCCTGCCGCTCGTCTCTCTGGTCGCCTCCCTCGTCCTTGCTGCCTCCGCGCCGCCCTCTTTTGCCCGGCCCCGCTCCACCGGAGCTCCTTTTGCAAGCTCCGCGAGCGCCGCCGCCGGTGGAGCTCGGCCCGCTCCTCGCCGAGCGCCACCACCGCAGCCATGTCGAGCTCCTCTATCGCCATCCCCTCATCCTCGGCAACAACCGTGTCGCCTGCAGCGTGCCGTTCTGGTGTTGCCCTCCTCGACCGCTCTCCCGCCATGCGCCTGTCCTGTGGCCCGGTCCCACGCATGCCGTCCCTCTGCTCGTCGCCACCCCCGTCGGCCGCCGTCGTCGCCGATGCCCATCTGCCTCCAACCGTGAAGGTTTCCTGTGTAGTACCAAGTGGGTGCTGTGTTTTTGTTTCCTGTTTGTAGCCTCATGGAAGTTGTAGCAGAGCAGTGACCAGATCCTGTCGGGCAGGCTTCTGTACTGCTCGACCAAGTGGGGTCCAGTTCGAGTTGCTGTACCCAATAGGTGCGCCACATGATGTTTCGTCCGAGTCCAAGGTCTCCCGAGCTGCAAGGTCTCCATGATCTACAAGGATGCGACACCCTCTTCGTCGACAAGGCCGTCGGCAGCCACGCATGTCTTAGAGTACCAAGATCTTCTTATCGACAAGATCACTGGCGCAAGTTGACAACGATGTATCAAGAAGGAGCCTCGAGAACGCTGACATGGAGCGCCAAGAACTTCTACCGGAGACCGACCCGATACGCGGACCCGACGAGATCTTCTCGACGACAAGATCGACACCGACGCAAAGCGCCCAGTCCTTCTTCCCGGAACGCCAAGTTCGCCACCTTGAACGCCATGACCGTCTACACGGACCCGAAGACCACGGAGGCGACAAGATCGACACCAACCAGGGCGAGACCGATGCCCCGACGCCAGACCAAGTACTTCCTCCCGGAACGCCAAGATCTACTCCGCTATTCGAGGCCGATCCCGTCGAACCCTAAACCCTGAGACCCGACCCCGAACCCCGGAACCCCAAGATCGTCGAACCCTAATGTGTGACCCCTTTTCTCGAGCCCTATTTTATAAATGAAATATAAACTTGTTGCATATTAAATTGTCATCTCGCATGCATATTCATGTGGGTTTGGGGGCCTTATGCCGATTCACCTAAATTAAATATGGGGCCCATATGCGGGCAAATCTAGTCTTATATTGGCCTCATTTAAATTTGAGTAGCGAACCGGTAACTTATCTTGCCTTGTAATACAACATTTAAATTGCGGGGTATTTAAACAACTTGAACCATTTAATTAACTGCCGGGACCCTGGTTCCGCTTAATATGATCTAATTGCATTGCACCTTTGCCATGTCATACATCATACATGCATCATGCCCGATCTTCTGCCGTAATCTTAAATATTGCATCCGTTGTTTATTCTAGTGTTTTGGTTCTTCGCGGATAAGGCCGTTGAGTTGATGCGAGTGTCGACCCGATCTTCGGATGAACCCTCGGCAATGTTTTCAGGCGAGCATCTCCCCCTTTCTACCTATCTTACTTTTATAGTATTTATTCCCTCCTGTTGATCTATTGCTATCTGTGTTGCGATGCTCTAGTTTTCGTACCCGTGATATCCCTTGCAGCCCTATATTGCCTTGGACACCTCCTATTACCCGTTGTTTGGTAGATAGTTGGACCTGCGCGTCGTAGTCGCTTGCTCAAGTGATGTTGCGTGTCGTCAAGTACCACAGTTGTTGGAGTACTGCCGCATGCTCAATGTTGGAAATGATCATGGCTTTATTTATCGTTCACTTTCATTATTGTTTAATAACTAAAAATTGAAGTAGGTAAGCAGAGGCACAGGTGGGCAATAGATGTTATTTGATTGTTGCCCGTCCACTTGTGTCCCGTAGGACCCCGAGTTCTTGACACCTGTTCCGAGATCGAGCGCGCTAACCACAGGTGGGGAGATATGGGCCCCCCATCGATTAGTACCTGATTTCAAAGTATTGTACTGGGGGCCACAAAGTAGTTTGGGGCTTTATTACTATTCTGTACTTATGCCATGCTTTACCGCTTTATTTAAATTGTGCGATGGATAGCACACTGTACTGTTTAGGATCGGGACACGTTTTCGCGGTGTCGACAAGCCCAGTTTTGGGTCCCCAGTCGTTCACAGCCGTCTATCCAAACCCTGAGTCCGTCTCGGAGACCGGCCGACTTCGTTGCGGGTGTACTTAGTGGGGTGGCCCCCAGTGCTTTCTTTGGGTCTGGGAAACGTCATGACTTAGGCCCCGCCGACATACCGATGGGTGTATGTTAACTGATCTGGCAAAAAGGGTCGAAGTGCGTGTGGATACTTTGGTGCACCCCTGCAGGGTTAAATCTTTTTGAGAAGCCGTGTCCCCGGTTATGGACGACTTGGAGCACAGTGCTTGATCATAGACAACTATAACTAAAGTTTACTGTTATAAATTGACTTGTATCCGATATGACTAGTAATCAACTTCACTACAACGGAATGGCTAAATATAAGTACCAACAACTGCTGGGTTTTGGGGATATCTCATGCTAACTGTACTTGACTAGTAAGTGTTGCAACTACAACGGAATGGTTAACTAAAATTGCCCACTGCTTATTATATCAGGACGTCTATCTATATTTGACTAGTAATTGCTGCAACAATAACCGAATAAATAAAACTGCCAACTGTGTGAGTTCCTCAGTTGACTTCCTCGTTTGGTCTCGAGGGGGAATACCAAGATGGGATTGTTTGGAGTTAGTATCAGGTTGGTTCCGGATAGGTCTTCCTTACCCCTCTCTGATAGCCGCCTGTTTTCTCGAGTCTCTATAGGTTGTTTAGCGCATGCTGCGCTGCCGCTTCAGTCCACCATACCTATGTAGGCGAGGACCGCCGAATTCTAGTCTCGCCGTGTACCGGCCTCAGTACTGACGCTCCTCTTTTTCCTTTGCCCTTTGTCGGCACCCCTTTTGTTTAAGCAGGTTTTGAGGTCGACGTCGTTAGCAGGGTTACCCTTCCGGCTTGGCTTGGGCAGGGTTATGGACGCCATTGGTTATTCTTCAGGGCTCTTAGCCCCATTTGCATCTTGTCCATAGTCGGACGCTCTATCATTTTCAAGGTGATTTGGATCTTTGTATGTTATATCTGTATTCTTGACTCATTGAGTCGCTGTTGTATATATATCTGTTTTGTGGGTCCCATCGAGGACTGTTGTGTAATGATATTGCTTCGTTTTCCACCCGCACGAAAGTGCCTGGTGGGCACCTTTGAATCGGTTCTATGCGGGTTTGGCGGGTTTCGCTAAAACTTGCATAGGGCCGATTCTGAGGGTGTTACAGAGTGGTATCAGAGCTCAGCAGTTACGATACCCCACAAGTCCAGCCTGTAGGATAACCTAGCTAACGGCCAATGTAGAGTGTCAAAACTATTTTTGAAAAATCGGTGGGATAGTTCTGATTAGGTCTGATTTTACTCCTTACCCTCTGCTGCTCACCTCTGCGTGTTTTGAATCCGCTCTCTTCTCTCTCTTCGAGTCCAGGATTTCTCAAGGTTGGGTTCCATCGTACCTTCAGGGTTTCGCTTCCTCCTTTGGTAACGGTGTTGCTACATCTGGTCTTCATGCTGTCCGAGGAACCCTTCGTCTGGTGGACTTCCCTTTGTTCCTTCTCGTGCCTCCCGGTGTTTTCCGACGCGACGAAATCATCTATGCTAGATCCGATGCCGAGTCTGCATCACCCCTTTGTTCCTGAACCTTGTTTGTTGAGATCTTCAGTCTAAATTCTAAGGGTTGGTTGCATAATCTATCTGTTCGTGTACAGAGTAATGCTTTGAGTGCGGGATGGAGTCGCGACCATACCACTACTCTTATCATTTGCTTTGTATATTGAATGGTGGATCGATGCAATTCTACTCCTTCCATGGAAGTTAGAGGTGGCCTTACCTTTAACTTCGTCCGTTGTTTATCCGGAGTGTTCTCTTGACGAACGCGGACAACGATCTCTTGTTAGTGGTGTCGCGAAGATCTACACGAAGCGAGAAGATTCAGATCGCCGCCTTCTTCCCGGTACCATGAGGCGGATCTCGGGGGCGAGATCCATTGTTAGTGGTGTCGAATTGTGGCATCCCGCAAAACCACTACTAGAAAATCGCGTTGTTTTGTGCATTGCATCATCATGACCGCATGCTCATGTCATCATGCCACATTGCATTTGAGCATCGTCATCGTCATGCATATTATTTTTGCCTAAAAACTATTTGCGAAAGACTATGTTATTTTTCTAAACTAGCCCTCCTCTAATTTCAAATCCAAATCATCGGTCCAGCCGGATCTTTCATTTATCTAAAACCAATTACAAAATCTATTTTTAAAAATAAAAGAAAACCTAGACAAATATCTAGTCCTAAACCAGCCCCCCTAAACCTAATTCCCACCCAATCCTATCCTACCCACCCTGCCTCCACCTCACCCCCTCCAATCATCGCTCGCCACCTCATCTCCCCTCACCACTCCCTCCACTCAACCGCTGCCAACTCACCCCTCTTCCTCTCTTCACACAGCCGGCCCACACACACCACACACGCAACACCACACACCGAACCACCCACACACACAACACCCCCACCCCACAGCAAACCATCCCACCCCACACGCCCATCCTCCCTGGCCCCACCCCGGCCCCACTGCCTCTCTCTCCCCGCTCGCCTCCTCCCCAACCCCGCGCGCCGCTCACCGCCTCCTCTCTCCTCCCCTCGGCCCCGCTCCCCGCCCCCTGGCCACCTGACCCGCATCCACCGCCCCAGGCCCCCCCGCGTCGCCTCTCCTCTCCCCCTCCGGCGCCTCCCTCCTCCCGTGCGTCGCCGACCTCGCTCGCCCCGACGCGCGGCCGCGCCCGCCCGCGTCCGCTCCTTCTTCCTCCTCCTCGAGCTCGGCTGCGCCCCGACGCCGCCGTCGCCGGCGGGCCTCTCCGCGTCTTCCTCTCCACCGCCGGGTCTCCGTCACCACCAACCCCGCCGCCATCGGCTCCGCCGTGGTCGCCCTCCTTCCGTTCGGCCACCCCCCCTGCCGCTCGTCTCTCTGGTCGCCTCCCTCGTCCTTGCTGCCTCCGCGCCGCCCTCTTTTGCCCGGCCCCGCTCCACCGGAGCTCCTTTTGCAAGCTCCGAGAGCGCCGCCGCCGGTGGAGCTCGGCCCGCTCCTCGCCGAGCGCCGCCACCGCAGCCATGTCGAGCTCCTCTGTCGCCATCCCCTCATCCTCGGCAACAACCGTGTCACCTGCAGCGTGCCGTTCTGGTGTTGCCCTCCTCGACCGCTCTCCCGCCATGCGCCTGTCCTGTGGCCCGGTCCCACGCATGCCGTCCCTCTGCTCGTCGCCACCCCGTCGGTCGCCGTCGTCGCCGATGCCCATCTGCCTCCAACCGTGAAGGTTTCCTGTGTAGTACCAAGTGGGTGCTGTGTTTTTGTTTCCTGTTTGTAGCCTCATGGAAGTTGTAGCAGAGCAGTGACCAGATCCTGTCGGGCAGGCTTCTGTACTGCTCGACCAAGTGGGGTCCAGTTCGAGTTGCTGTACCCAATAGGTGCGCCACATGATGTTTCGTCCGAGTCCAAGGTCTCCCGAGCTGCAAGGTCTCCATGATCTACAAGGATGCGACACCCTCTTCGTCGACAAGGCCGTCGGCAGCCACGCATGTCTTAGAGTACCAAGATCTTCTTATCGACAAGATCACTGGCGCAAGTTGACAACGATGTATCAAGAAGGAGCCTCGAGAACGCTGACATGGAGCGCCAAGAACTTCTACCGGAGACCGACCCGATACACGGACCCGACGAGATCTTCTCGACGACAAGATTGACACCGACGCAGAGCGCCCGGTCCTTCTTCCCGGAACGCCAAGTTCGCCACCTTGAACGCCATGACCGTCTACACGGACCCGAAGACCACGGAGGCGACAAGATCGACACCAACCAGGGCGAGACCGATGCCCCGACGCCAGACCAAGTACTTCCTCCCGGAACGCCAAGATCTACTCCGCTATCCGAGGCTGATCCCGTCGAACCCTGAACCCTGAGACCCGACCCCGAACCCCGGAACCCCAAGATCGTCGAACCCTAATGTGTGACCCCTTTTCTCGAGCCCTATTTTATAAATGAAATATAAACTTGTTGCATATTAAATTGTCATCTCGCATGCATATTCATGTGGGTTTGGGGGCCTTATGCCGATTCACCTAAATTAAATATGGGGCCCATATGCGGGCAAATCTAGTCTTATATTGGCCTCATTTAAATTTAAGTAGCGAACCGGTAACTTATCTTGCCTTGTAATACAACATTTAAATTGTGGGGTAGTTAAACAACTTGAACCATTTAATTAACTGTCGGGACCCCGGTTCCGCTTAATATGATCTAATTGCATTGCACCTTTGCCATGTCATACATCATACATGCATCATGCCCGATCTTCTGCCGTAATCTTAAATATTGCATCCGTTGTTTATTCTAGTGTTTTGGTTCTTCGCGGATAAGGCCGTTGAGTTGATGCGAGTGTCGACCCGATCTTCGGATGAACCCTCGGCAATGTTTTCAGGCGAGCATCTCCCCCTTTCTACCTATCTTACTTTTATAGTATTTATTCCCTCCTGTTGATCTATTGCTATCTGTGTTGCGATGCTCTAGTTTTCGTACCCGTGATATCCCTTGTAGCCCTATATTGCCTTGGACACCTCCTATTACCCGTTGTTTGGTAGATAGTTGGACCTGCGCGTCGTAGTCGCTTGCTCAAGTGCTGTTGCGTGTCGTCAAGTACCACAGTTGTTGGAGTACTGCCGCATGCTCAATGTTGGAGATGATCATGGCTTTATTTATCGTTCACTTTCATTATTGTTTAATAACTAAAAATTGAAGTAGGTAAGCAGAGGCACAGGTGGGCAATAGATGTTATTTGATTGTTGCCCGTCCACTTGTGTCCCGTAGGACCCCGAGTTCTTGACACCTGTTCCGAGATCGAGCGCGCTAACCACAGGTGGGGAGATATGGGCCCCCCATCGATTAGTACCTGATTTCAAAGTATTGTACTGGGGGCCACAAAGTAGTTTGGGGCTTTATTACTATTCTGTACTTATGCCATGCTTTACCGCTTTATTTAAATTGTGCGATGGATAGCACATTGTACTGTTTAGGATCGGGATACGTTTTCGCGGTGTCGACAAGCCCAGTTTTGGGTCCCCAGTCGTTCACAGCCGTCTACCCAAACCCTGAGTCCGTCTCGGAGACCGGACGACTTCATTGCGGGTGTACTTAGTGGGGTGGCCCCCCGTGCTTGCTTTGGGTCTGGGAAACATCATGACTTAGGCCCCGCCGACATACCGATGGGTGTATGTTAACTGATCTGGCAAAAAGGGTCGAAGTGCATGTGGATACTTTGGTGCACCCCTGCAGGGTTAAATCTTTTCGAGAAGCCGTGTCCGCGGTTATGGACGACTTGGAGCACAGTGCTTGATCATAGACAACTATAACTAAAGTTTACTGTTATAAATTGACTTGTATCCGATATGACTAGTAATCAACTTCACTACAACGGAATGGCTAAATATAAGTACCAACAACTGCTGGGTTTTGGGGATATCTCATGCTAACTGTACTTGACTAGTAAGTGTTGCAACTACAACGGAATGGTTAACTAAAATTGCCCACTGCTTATTATATCAGGACGTCTATCTATATTTGACTAGTAATTGTTGCAACAATAACCGAATAAATAAAACTGCCAACTGTGTGAGTTCCTCAGTTGACTTCCTCGTTTGGTCTCGAGGGGGAATACCAAGATGGGATTGTTTGGAGTTAGTATCAGGTTGGTTCCGGATAGGTCTTCCTTACCCCTCTCTGATAGCCGCCTCTTTTCTCGAGTCTCTATAGGTTGTTTAGCGCATGCTGCGCTGCCGCTTCAGTCCACCATACCTATGTAGGCGAGGACCGCCGAATTCTAGTCTCGCCGTGTACCGGCCTCAGTACTGACGCTCCTCTTTTTCCTTTGCCCTTTGTCGGCACCCCTTTTGTTTAAGCAGGTTTTGAGGTCGACGTCGTTAGCAGGGTTACCCTTCCGGCTTGGCCTGGGCAGGGTTATGGACGCCATTGGTTATTCTTCAGGGCTCTTAGCCCCATTTGCATCTTGTCCGTAGTCGGACGCTCTATCATTTTCAAGGTGATTTGGATCTTTGTATGTTATATCTGTATTCTTGACTCATTGAGTCGCTGTTGTATATATATCTGTTTTGTGGGTCCCATCGAGGACTGTTGTGTAATGATATTGCTTCGTTTTCCACCCGCACGAAAGTGCCTGGTGGGCACCTTTGAATCGGTTCTATGCGGGTTTGGCGGGTTTCGCTAAAACTTGCATAGGGCCGATTCTGAGGGTGTTACAGAGAAGAAACTCGTCTAGTCAGATCATTTTCAAAAAGGGGATAAGAAGACTACAACTCTAGCTCTTAGTATCATCTTTGATATCCACCAAGTACCATCATCAAGTGAACCTCTCTTCCTAGACTACCCCCTCAAATAACCCCGAGGAAGTATTCTGGATCTCACTTTAGTTGGCAAGTTTTAGCATTCGGTTATAGTTCTCTATAATCTTCACGTCCATTCCCAAGTTGTCCCTAACCGTGGACACGGCTTTTCGAAAAGATTAATAACCCTCCAGGGGTGCACAACTTTACCCACACGGAGCAACTGATTCTTAATGCAAAATTATTAGCCCTGTTCCTTGGAAGGCCGACAGAGAGTGGTTGACCACGACCTTTACCTTGATTTCGCCGAGACCATGAGTCACGCACTAAGGAGATGCCGCCGTAATGGTTCGAGTCCCGAAGTCGGTCCCTAGCGATGTGAACATGGTTTGAGATTACGGATGCCGGGCATCTCCCATTCCTTGCCACGCTTACCTACATGTATGAATGCACCTCCTTCACCTCCATTCAAGAACAACCATGATGCGTATGTCGAATGGAAAGCCCGAACTATGTGACTCATGGAATCTACTAGGCAAGGTAGTGAGTCGAGGGGGTTTCCAGGCCCCCGTGTGGTTGTACGCTCGTCTTGGTTCAAGAGGCAAGAACATCGGGTCCTAGGGGTGGCAAGTATGGGACTGCAAAAACCACAATCCACGTGGCCTCCCATACAAGCCTTAACATGTTTAGTATCCATCTCTAATCAAATCACACATCCTACCATACTAGATTCATTCGCATCTCCATTGCAACACCTAAAGGATCAGCGTCGGACCACTAAGCATGGCTAAGTTTCACTGAAATGTGGCACTAGCGATGCTCATAAGCCAAACCCTAATTATGCTAGGAGCAGTGGATCACGTAATATAGTTTACAAAGGGAAACATGCATCAAATAGTATTACTCTATCTACTGATAAAAGACTGTTGAACCGAATGCATATGACGAGAATGAAATACTTTGTAAACATAGGATTCATATGTATGAGAGGGGCTTCGCTTGCCTTGTCTATTGTTGGACTGGTACTGCTCTTCGGTGGCGTTGACTTCAGCCTCGGGTTCGGTTCCTATTCGCAAGAACCAATCACCAAAAAAGGAAAAGCAACACTCAACACATGGCATGTGCAATGCTCATACAATATGTATGATATGACAAGTTAAATAGTGTTGAAATGAACCCTAGAACATGCTTGGTCATTTTAAACGGGGTCCGAGAGGTCCAAAACCTAAAACAGGGGGATCATCGGAATCACCTGTGGGTTTCAATTGGTTCTTCTAATTAAAATTGCCCTCAAAGTTGGTTAACAATGTATGATTATAGCTTAGTTAGATATGTTTCATTTTTCTGATCATTTTGGTCTATTATTTGTATTTTTCTGATTTAAAATGAATTAGTTATGAATTTCTCCAATTTTAATTCATTTTAAATCATTTTTGGAATATTTAAAATAACTTCCAACTTGGGCCCACAAGTCATAGATTTGATAATTATAGAAAACATTTACAGAAAATATTAAAACTCTTACAGGTATGCCCCACCTATCAGGGATTTTCATTTACAAAAATAATTACAGAATTCATTTATAGAATTGCAAAAATAAAAAGAAAAGAATATTGCACAGGCATGACGTCATGCTGACGCCATCCAGACCTTGATCCTCATATCGATGCTCGATCCATCGATCCCTTGCACGCGGGGCAGCGAGAGCAGGGGCGTTCAACGCAGCGCATCACGCTGAGCACGCTAGTGGCGGCACCGCTCGTTATTGGTCACCGGAGCGTCGCCTCCGATGAGCTCCAGCAGCGGCGGCGGCGGGCACACGCGGGGGAGATGGTACAGAGGGAGAGGGGGCAAATGAAGAGGTGCTTGAGCATCGGTGGCTCACCAGGAGCACGGTAGTGAGGTCGTCAGAGCGAGGGGAGGCCGGATGGAGGAGTAACGACGGTGGCCAGCGTCAAAAGAGATGAGGTCGACGGCAACGATACCGAGCGCCCACGGCCGATTACTTCGGCGGGGAGGCTCAGCTTGACGAGGCGCAGCTCCCAGGGCCAACAGCGAGGCTCGGGGTGGCCGGAGACGGCAGGGCGACATGGTGGCCGGGGCTAGGGTTTCGGCCAAATGGGGAATTCTGCGAGATAGGGATAGAGGAAGCAAAATTGGTACTGGGAGAAAGAGGGGGTTGAGGCGGGTCTTATCCTCTCCCTCACAGGCAGGGGCGATGGAGGGATATGAGTCGCGATGCAGCATGTCCTTCATGGTTTTAGAAGCCCCCAATGATTTGGAGGTCTTCTTCAAGCTGGTCGTGGCTTTCTTCCTGAAACGTGCAAAGTGCATAAGTACAGGAGGAAGACAGTTAAATAGACAATGTCGAAAGAAAAGAAGCTTACACAAGTGGGGGTGCTTTTGCAAAAGGGATCCCGATAGCTTTTCTTTTCTCCGCCTCCAGGGCGGCGGTAGTCTTTTTGGAGGCTCCACCCTCTGTCTTCTTCTTCTTTCCTCCGTCGGCAGTGTCAGAGCTGGAGCTCTTCCGCTTTCGCGCCACCGGAGCATCGTCGTTGGACACAACGGTAACCTCCTTCATCTTTGGTCCATAGATTTTGGGAGCCATGCTGTCCTCATCTATGTCGCAAAGCTGTTAAGTGAAGGAACACCGTGTTAGATGAGATGGTAGTTGTTAGACGGAAAAAACTGGAGTAAAAGTCATACACGAAAAATAAATACCTTTGGGCACTTGCTCTCTACGAACATGTCGTAGGTAATGGCGAAGCCGCGTTGCTTGTCCTTCACCTTGACGATGTCCTTGAGGCGAAGCTTGACGGAGTCGCTCAAGAAGTTGTCCACGGAGATGCGGAGGCTATCCCTTCTATCATTGGTATACTCGTGCATCAGCTTCAAGAGGTGCTGAAGAGGTTGGATTCGCCTGATGAACCAGCACATGGCTAGGTCCAAGCTGGTCAAACCCGTGTCTACAAGCCACTCTATCCGCCTTATAGCGCGGGAGGCGTCGATGTCGGATGGAAGGGAAGCTTGTGATCTCCATGTGGAAAGTTTAGCGGCGGCTCCGTCTACGAAGTCCGGGTACGTTACTTCTCGGCCAGCCAGAGGGATATCTGGGCCGTAGAAGTAAGTACACTGCCAATTCTTGCAGGAGTCGTGGCCGACGATGTCGGGGAACCACCGGCCAGGACGGATCTTGAAGATTATGGTGCCACAATTTCTAAGTTCATCTTTGATGGCTCTGGCATCGCGCTTGACGGTGAAGAAATACATGATGAGATCTAGCCTAGGCCTTATCCCTAAGTAACCCTCGCAGAGCGCCGCGTAGTTGCTAAGCGCTAAGATACTATTGGGGGAGAGGTTCTGGGGCTGGACTCTATAGTGATTCAAGACGGAGAGGAAGAAGTTGGAGATGGGCAGGGAGACGCCGCATACCAGTTGGGCTTTGAGGTCCACCTTTTCTCCGGCTTGGGGAGAAGGTGTCACGTCGCCGGCCGGCGCCTCCCGCCAGGCGAGCCCCTCTGTCGCAGGGAGGTATCCCTCGACGATCAGCTCCTTGATATCACGGTTAGTGATGTCTGAGCCGCACCAGTCGCCCTTGTGCGAGTCAAGTTCCTCCTCCAACGGCTCCAGCGTCGCTGGATTATGGTCGCCGCCGGTGGACTCAACCACCGCAGAAACGGGGATGACCAAACCCTCTGGGGGCACGACGATGGAGCTCGCCGGCTTCGCCGCGGCTTCGCTCGATGCCGCCATAGAAGGGGAAGTGCTGCTGCTAGGCATGGAGTGAGTATGGAGGTGACTGGTGCGGATTAGGGCTAGGGTTTTTCAAGAGTTTTCGCGGAGAGCTCGAGGAGGCACACGCTGGAGGAAGAAGACGATGCGAGGAGAATGAGGTAAAAGGTGAAAATTCCACCGTAGTTACTATTTATCATCTCTAGCGTCGAGATTCGTGCAGCTTGATCGGACGGTTGCCGCGTAGACAACGTGTTCGTGAACGTGTGCAGAAATTTTGCCACGTCTCCAACCGTCGCCACGAACATTTCGTATCGCTAGCGCGGGAAAATCGGACATGATTGCGTTCTCTGCATGTGTGAGTTACGAGGCATCGCTGACCTAAGCCTACGTCGCCCTAGCTGACAGAGGCAGATGAGCCGTCACATCGAAGATTCCGGCATGGACGGATCCAGTCCGGCTACGGAACAGTATGATGGAAGATTCAGCAATTCTCCGACTTACAAGTTGAAGACGGAGAAAACCTTGCAGGGTTCTTTGGGAGGACTATAAGATATTGCTTGACGATTTGCCGACATCTATCTAGACGGAGCATTCCACGTGAAGAGGCAAGACGGCGCAAGATCTTGGAGTTCTCTGGGGGCTACTGTTGGGGATATGCTATCTGGGTATCCCTATAGCATGTCTCTTATCCGGCTAACCCGGGTGGCCCACAGTTGCTAGCATGGCCTATGGCCTGCTGGGCGGCCCAGTTAGATGGATACAGAAGGGAGGCCCATGCTGGATAAAGGAAAGCTACGGTTGGAGTCACCGATGTGCCCGGACCCTTGGAGTACAACACACACAAGACTAGTAATAGACGGTGTAGGACTCTATAACCTGTCCGGCTAGGAATTTTCCCTGTAACCCTAGGACCTGGCGCCTATATAAGTCAGGCCTATGGGAGCCTTTAGGGCATAACTTCACACAATCTCAGACAACCTCGCACAGCGAACCAATCCCTGTAACTCGGCGTATTGCCCTTTTAGTGATTTATAGCAGGAGTAGGATTCCGCCACCGTCGTGGGATCTGAACCTGGGTAAGTTGTGTTACCTCGTACCCGTCAACCGTCTGCCTTCGCCCACGTCTTTAAACATGCACTGTGAGGACCCCTCCATAGGGTACTAGTCGGCAATACCACGATAGGTAGAGCTATAACATACCACCTTTTGTGTAATATTAATAAAGACATGTTTGAGCATTGCATGCATTCATAATACTTGCACTTTGGTTTAATAAAATAAGAACAAGCAAAACCCTAATTTCTTTCCCTCTCAAAACCATTCAAATGGTTTTGTAATTTTGAAAATTATCAAAAAGAAATGGAACCCAAAATAAATAAAAGGGTCCCACACTATTTTATACACTTTATAAAAAGTCTCTGGTAATTTTGAAATATTCAAAATAGTTTGGAATTTGAAAATACAAACAAAAATTGAAAAACAGAAAAGAAAAAGTTTTTCAGAAGAAAAAAATAGCTAAACCTAGCTCTCTGGGCCGAGCCCATCTCTCCCTCCCTCTCTCCCCGCCGCTCACGCGCTCCCCAGCCGGCCCACCCGGGGCCCGAGCCAGCCCAGCAGCGGCTCGTACCCCTTCGGCCTCATGTTCCTCGTCGTCTTCCTTCCCGAGCGAAGCAGCTGAGTGTCCGTGCATCCGCCATCGATCCCCTCTTTCTCCCCTGCCACTCCCTCCGTCAAGTCCTCGTCTGCCCCGACAAGCTCACAAGATAAGGAGGCATCTGGACCTTCCGCCATGGAAGTGGACTCAGGTATCTCTACCGAGCTCGCTGTTGTCGGCGAGAAGGCGACGCAGGAAAGTGCCGCCCACCAAATGGCTGAAGCTCCGGCTAAGGATTCCATCGGTGACGGTAAGGCGGTGGTGGAAGCTGGTACTTCTGCCGAAGGCGGCACCCTTGCTCCCCAGAAACCTTTTGAGTTCCCGAAGATAGTCTACCCGACACTTACGCCGAGTAGCACAACTCTGGTTCTTGGTGCAACACCGACATCTCCGACGTGCGGTCTTGAGGAGCTCCTCCGACAAGCAAATATCTTGCGAGGAAACAGCATATCCTTTGGCAAGCTGCTGGCTGAGAGCACTACCAATCTCAAGATCATTTAACTCGTAAGTTTTATTTGCCTTTTGCATTTTATATGAATATCCCACTATAGTCCCCGAGGATTTAGACGGAAAACCAAAGGCCATTGCGTCTGAATGCTCTAAGAGAAACCATAGTAGAAAACTTCTCATTGTAGCCCCCAAGCATTTAGATGGAATGAATTATTCCGACTAGATGCTTTAAGAATAGCATACGCAGTGTTTATAAATTTCAATACTGTAGCCCCCAAGCCTCTAGTTGTAACTGAATTAGTTCCGACTAGATGCTTAAAGGAAAGCTAAGCATATATCCGAGTTAATAACTTTATACTGTAGCCCCCAAGCTTCTAGTTGTAACTTAATTAGTTCCGACTAGATGCTTAAAGAAAAGCTAAGCATATTGTTAAGTCAAAAACTCTCACTGTAGCCCCCGAGCGTCTAGGTGGAAAATTTCCGGCTAGAGGCTCCAAGTACACCAAACAAATTTTTAACTTTGTCCCTTGTTTCCACCGAACGAGAATGCTCGGAGAGGCATGGCCAATGACAAGTATCAGAAGATGCGCGCAGACCTTGAAGCCGAAAAGGGTAAACTGCCATCTTGAAGGAACATATCATCAAGAACAAGAGTCTGTTTTCTATTTTTCGCATTCCATCTTGGTTCTGTGCTCATACTCTCCGAGTACTCACTGTGTACTTTGAATTCTCCGACTTGTAGAGCATGTTGCCAAGGATAAGGACATTGTCGAGCAATCCAAGCACATTCAGCAGCTGGATAGCGAAAACAAGATCCTTAAGGAGGAGAGGAAGGACATGCTGAAAATGCATGAAGAATCAATGAAGGCCCTGCAGGACTCCTCCACCGAGGAAATCAATCGCTTGAAGGAGGAGATTGCGAACTTAAATGATCAGAAGCAAGATGCCGATGAGTAGAATCAACGCCATAGCGAGGCGTATAAGCTCCTCCAACAAGAGAAAGAATCCTTGGCGGACACCCTCTAGCAGGCTAAGGCCAACATCTTCAGTAAGTTTTCTCCGCCTTGGATTTCTGTAGTCTGGATACTCTGAATTGTTGAATTCATGTGCTCCTTGTCGGATTTTGCAGCTCCTATGGGTTTAACCCGTTCGCCTCCTCCGGCCAAGGAATGCATGGTTCTTGCCGGGAACTTCATCAACACCTCCATCGCTCA
Organism: Avena sativa; assembly: GCA_916181665.1. NCBI lineage: Eukaryota > Viridiplantae > Streptophyta > Magnoliopsida > Poales > Poaceae > Avena > Avena sativa. The sequence goes on along the minus strand of OV702284.1, from coordinate 54,314,729 downwards.
AACAAAAGAGATCGCCAAGCCCCTCCAGATCAACATCAAGGCTTCAGACTCTGTGGCGAAGTACTCAGAGATCTTGCGCCGAGCCCCCGAGCGTTTCTCAAGCTGGAAAGCTTCATGTGCACGGGCTGGCGCAAGGATGGCGCTGTCAATGGTAAAGGCACACTATGAAGATGCCGACATCGACACGGTGACCTCTGGAATTCCCGACGTGGATGACGATGGCAAGGCTATTAATCATCAATCCATCTTGTCATCACTCGCGGGCTATGACACCAGAGTTTCCGAGTTAGTAGACGCCAACAACTTCGTGCCTAGGAATGCCATCGATGACGGCAACCAAAGCTCCTCCGAGTCTCTTCACACCGTCGACTTTGAGGATGGCTCTCCTGCTGTTGATGATGATGTGTCCAAGTCGCCTGCGCCAAAGGAATGAAGAACAACTTTGTAATATTTGTTTCACCTTTGGTGCATATGTGGAAAAAACTTATTTATGTAATCTTAAGGCAGAAAACAATGGTTGTTATTTCCTGTTACTCAAGGACTAATTTCCAGCATGTATATATTTTTAAGCAAGTGCTGGCTTATCCATTACTTTGGTTCTTATGCTTGAATTTTCATGAGTCGGAAAACTCGTTGTCGGAACCATGCGCTCAGGTGATGATACCTAATGGAACCGTCAATAACCTAAGCACAAAATCGCCGACAATAAGTGCCGAAAGTCACTACTCTAGAATCCACATAAAAACGACAAAGAACGCGTAGACCAGAAAACTTAAGCTAACGCCCGTAGGCGGAATTTTTCACAAGTGCAATCGCAAAACTTGTGCATAAAGGTTTTACATGATCCAAAAATGAACACTAAAGGAGGTAAAAGACTCAAAAAATATGAGTGAACCAGAGAGCTTTATTTCATTGATCATATAAGAGATATACAATTATATTTAAAAATGCTAAGTGTAAAAAGGACGTAGATGTGCTATGTTCCATGGCCGATCAAGCTCCGGGTAGTCATAATCCGGGTCACGTCGCCTACGCTTATGATCCTCGTTGGGTCTATCCTTCAGTTCACGGTTGTCAACAAGGTAGTAATACCCATTGAGTAGCGCCTTGCTTATGATGAACGGTCCTTCCCATGGCGGGGATAACTTGGGTGACTTCTTCTGCTTAATTCGGAGCACCAAATCCCCCTCTTTAAACGAGCGATACCGGACGTGACGACTATGGTAGCAGCGTAGCTTCTGCTGGTAGATGGCGGATCTTTGGCATGCCAAAACGTGCTCCTCCTCGAGAAGGTCCACATCTAGGCGTCTGGATTCTTCAGCTTCATCTTCATCGTAGGCGGCAACTCTTGGTGCATCGTGAAGTATGTCGTAAGGTAGGATGGCTTCTGCTCCATAAACCATGAAATAAGGGGTGTAGCCGGTGGATCTGTTGGGTGTAGTTCGTAAACTCCATAGCACAGATGGTAGTTCCTCCGCCCAGGCTCCAGCTGATCTGTGTAGTGGTGCCTCAAGACGTGGCTTGATTCCTGCGGAATTAATCCATTGGCTCGCTCGACCTGACCATTGGATTGTGGGTGTGCCACAGATGCAAGGTCAAGTCGGATTCCCTTCTCCCAACAATAAGCCTCCACTACTCCGAGAGACAAATTGCTACCGTTGTCGGCGATAATACTATGTGGGAGACCAAATCTCACCACTAGATCCCGGACAAACCTGAGGGCAGTTGCCCCATCAAGCTTTCTAATGGGCACTACTAGGAAAACGCTCGTTAGTGGAGCACGTGGAAAAGCCATCCGCGGCGCACTGCCCGTGCGCCACTAGGCTTGCGCTGCGGCTATCTCCTAGCCGTGGCGCACTGTCTGGTGCGCCACGGTTGTGCCGAGATAAGCGTGGAGCACATGCTAGTGCGCCACGGATAGCTGTCCAGGTGCGCTACAAAACTTATCTTCTGTGGCGCATGTGGTAGTGCGCCACTAGCCTGTGCAGGTGCGCTTTAGACACTGTGTGCCACAGAAGTTGTGCCATGTGCGCCACAGGTGTTTTTTTTAATTTCAGAGTCAGATGATATACAATACAGATTATATACAATATTACAGGCAGATATACACATAGATATAAGATATACAATTATATATATAAATACACAATTCGTAAAACAAGATTGAAACAAATACATATAGATAAGTCCCATACATGAATACATAAGTTATACATTGTTTCGTTCAAGTTACAAAATAGTTGGTGACATGCGAATACATGTGTCTTGAACAAGTTAGAGCTCAGAAGCTCGCCTAGACATCTAAACTAGCTAGACACAAACGCGGGATAAACAACCAAAGAAGATAAGCATGATCACCGCGACGAAGGTGCAGGTCTACATCCAGTTCCTCGTCCTAACTCCCGCTAGATAGCCCGTGTATCTAGCTTCCGCCTCCGCCATAGTGTTATACCCTTTGTAGCTATTGCCGCTGAAATGGTGCACCTGTCTCCAGCAGTCTTCCCAATCATCGTAGACTCCGGGAACCCGTCCCTTGTACACGACGTACCACGTCATCTACAAGTTGACAATAATAATTAACCGGTGATTAAAAAACATGTATAATTAAAGTCGCATATGAAGATACACTTATAGAAAGTACTCAAAATCAAAAAGACCAAACTCAAAAAGCATGCCTCATATATAACTAGGTTGTTCGCCACAGGAATATGCTACGATGGAACTGTCCGCCAAGTAGGATGCACAACACCTGGACCTGTGCATAGCACAAGGCGGACAATCCCATCATAGCACATTCACATATATAGTGTGCCACGACATTTCAATCATCGACATTCTCGAAAAAGACCAAAGTAACTCAAAAAGCATGCCTCATATATAACTAGGTTGTTCGACACAGGAATATGCTACGATGGAAGTGTTCGCCAAGTAGGATGCACAACACTTGGACCTGTGCATAGCACAAGGAGAACAATCCCATCGCAGCACATTCACATATATAGTGTGCCACGATATTTCAATCATCGGCATTATTCTCGAAAAATACCAAAGTAACTCAAAAAGAATGCCTCATATATAACTAGCTAGGTCGTTGGACACGGGAATATGCTATGATGGAACCGTAAGCCAAGTAGGATGCACAACATCTGGACTTGTGCATAACACAAGGCTTACAATCCCATCACAGCACATTCACATATATAGTGTGCCACGACATTTCAATCATCGGCATTATTCTCGAAAAAGACCAAAGTAACTCGAAAAGAATGCCTCATATATAACTATCTAGGTCGTTGGACACATGAATATGCTACGACGGAACAGTTATCCAAGTAGGATGCATAACACCTGGACCTGTGCATATCACAAGGCTAACTATCCCGTCGTAGCACATTCACATATATAGTGTGCCACAAAATTTCAATCATTGGCATTATTCTCGAAAAATACCAAAGTAACTCGAAAAGAATGCCTCATATATATACATAGGTCGTTGGACATAGGAATATGCTATGATGGAACTGTGAGCCAAGTAGGATGCACAACACCTGGACTTGTGCATATCACAAGGCTCACAATCCCGTCGTAGCACATTCACATATATAGTGTGCCACGACATTTCAATCATCGGCATTATTCTCGAAAAAAGACTAATAAAGTAAGGAAAAAAGAAGGACCAAAGTGAGCAAAGGACCAAAGAGTAAGCAAAAAAAAAACCAAGCATTGATTGATATATAATAATAATAAGCAAAAGAAGTAAGCGATGATTCATAAACCTAATAAGATAAGTAGTAGCATGTACACTTGTCCACACACACAAAGGTCATCTATAGTTTGTAACTACAACTAGGCCAACATCAAGCCTTTTGGATCGGCTTAGGGAACGGGAGGACGCCTTGTCTCGTCATGAACTTCCTATAGTCACCCTGCATCTCTAGGCGATCTTCTATGTCACGGTTATTCGGGATATTTCCTCCGTAGAAGATCCCCCCCCCCCGAAATCATGACATCACGAAAGATGATCGCCCCAAACTGCTGCTGGATGCGATACATCTCTTGTCTAATATCTGAATTAGTGATCTTGGCCTTTGCTTCGGCCCACTGTTTGAGATGATCTGGCAGCGTAGAATTCTGCTGGTCTAGTAGGAATGCCCTCATGTGATGGAGTGCATAGTAGGCTTCCTTCTTACTGTTTTCCAGATGCTTCACGCAGGGGAACTTGGTTACGTGGTTGAAGACGTGCCTGCCGAACTTGACCTTTGTACGCATGAAGGTGGTGCCTTCCGTCAAGGCATAGCCAGTGAGAGCATCATCCAGAACTTCCTTGATCTTGTCGGAGTTTTTCTTCTTTTATAGACTCCCCGAGTCAAAATACGTGGCGTGGGAATGCTTCGGCGATAAGGAGATGAGCGTGCAGTATTCATCTCTGCGCAAAAAATTCAAATGGAATGTGTTGGAAAAAGAATGATGATAATCTAATAAAGCCAATCGACGGTGGCAAGTGAATAACGACTTAGTCGGGAAAGTAAGACACGAGAATGTATTCCTTTGTCTTGTTCGCCATGAGGATTCTTTTTAGGTACGAGGCCACGATACGTCGTTCAGCGGGGAACCCAAGCAGCCATCACGCATGTAGTAGGGGTCCACTATAGCGATGCCCGGTGTGTTCTCTCTAATAATCTGCATGGCCAGGATGAGAGAAAACAGGCGGACCATGGTATAGTGCAACGGGTATAGGTGGAACATATTGAAGATGTCGTTGAACCACAGGAAGAACAGATCCGCAGGGGCATTGTCGACAAACCCCAAGCCTGGTGGCACCTTAACCACGAATACCGGGTGCGAGGGATCTTTCTCCGCCAGAAGGCGTCTCTCTATCGTCAGCACGTCGTCATGCACACTCTGCAGTTCCGAACTGGCGAGCCTCCGCAAATTCTTAGGTAGCATGGGCTCACCCGCCACATGAATCCTCCACATAATACCCTCGGGTCTTGGTGGCCCGTCCCAAAACCTGATCGGATTCGCAGTTGACGCCACCGGCTGGCTCGAGCTGCTAGATTTTCTTTTCCTGCCCGTTTTTCCTTTTGGAGAGCGGGCAGGCACCGCAATCTGAGCACCGGCCGCCCTATGTAGTGTGTCAGGGCTTAGAATAAAGGGCCGGTTGGTTATATCAGCTAGCTCGGTAAAGGCGCAAGCTGGAGGCGTCTCCTGAGAACCAAATAGACGCTTGGTGATAGTGGCTTTCTCTATGGGGCCACCAGCTAGGTCTTCGTTGCTAAACTGAGTGTTGAAGAAGTGATCATTCCAGTCTTCGTCGTCCTCGGCCGGATCCTGCGCCATGTGCATATCATCAACATGATCATCCGACCCACCGCGTGGAGGTGACGGCGAGAGCGGTAAGGGGGCCTTTCCACCGCTTGTCGCTGGCACGACAGGCGGTGTTGTTGTCTGTGGCGTGATGGCCCCCGCCGTCCCCAAACGGATCTTCTCTTTGGCCATTGCAAGAATAATCTGAAGCAACTTCTAAGGACAGCCGGCTCTTCTTCATCCGCTCCTGGGGGTTGAATGGGAGGTTTCAGGTCATCGCAACCCCTTAGCACCCAACTAATTTTAACCCTGTGCACGCTATCTGGCATCGGCCTTGAGTGGAACGTGCGCTACAAGGGTTGAATGATGGTACCCTTGGCAACATCCCTCAGCTCGTTGTTCACGTAGCATAAGAGAGAGCAAGGAACATCCGTCTGCGGAAAACATGTACGTCGTCATCAGAGATGCCATAAGAGTAATAGATGGCATGGAAGGCGGTAAAGCAATTTGTTTACCGTGATGGCGTCGAGATCGGCTAATGTCGAGGCACCGCATACGGCGACGGTCGTGCAAGAGACGGAAGGGCTGCTTGATGGCGCGGTGCTAGCCGCCGGTGTATTCTCCCTACCGGGTGCTTGGAGCTTTGGTGCCGCCGCGACGATGGCAGGGGGCCCGCCAACATGTCCGGCTCCATGATGATGGCAGGGGGAGTCACCAACACTTGCGGCGCCACGGTGCTAGCGGGCGGAGTCACGAACACGTAGTTCGCCTAATTTGTCGGCGCCGCGTTGTTCGAGTGGCTGCTGACCATGCTTGGAATCGGGCACGGCCCTACTCGACCACCCACACTCCAGTTCGCTATTGACTCCACCAAGGTAGGCAGGATGGACAAGACGGTGATTGCCAGGTTGTCTTGGACGATCTGCGGGATCCGTGCCACTTGTTCCTTAAGTTCTTGAACCTCGCGGTTTTCCTCCTCGCTCCTTCCCGACGGTACCACATGCGTCCTCGGCGGTGGACCAAAATGATCCACCCAATTCTAACCCCCGATGCCGGCTAGACGGCCAGCCGACGACGGCTTCTTCGTAATCGGCTCTATTTTCTTGGCCCGGTTCATTGCCCTGTTAAAAGGGTTATCCCATCGGGTGGCCGTCGTCGACCCCTGGGATGAGGAACCCTGGGATCCATGACTAGCAACAATTTCCTCCTCCTGCAGAAGAAGTAACAGTGAATCATTTAGATCGTCGATTAGAATGCAATCGAGTTGATCCGCGGTAATTAGATTACTTACCACAATTTCCTCGAATTACTTCACCGCAGGATCCGCGGTGAGTTGTTTGGTTTTTGGGTCCACATGGTAACGGTCCCTGATGAAGTTTCGAACCTTCCCGGGTTTGAATTTCGCAAAGGGGTTTTCTATCCCCTTAGATTTATACTCTTTGTCCTCCTTATTCCATTTGGCCTCCGCGGTTCTGTATCCACCAGATCCGAGATGGTGATGACCTATATTCATCGCCTGCAGCACCTTTCCCCGATTACTATTGGCCAGGGCTCTTTCGGATTCACGCCTCTCCTTGAACTCCCGGAACTGATCTTCGGTGATCTGTGGGTCAATCTTCTGGATCTCCTCGAGACTTTTGCCTTCTTTATAGATCTTCTTCTTTATTCGGGTTCTCTAGCTGGCCAGGGCGGTGATCATATTTGTGAGGGCGGATTTGTTTACTTTGTTCCCATGATAATTTGTGTTCTGATACTTAGCGGGGAACTTGTATCTTGCGTGCAGCTTCTCGAAGAGGAGTGTGCGCAAGTGGCCATTATCTTTATGCCGGAGATTCTCGGTGTTGATCGAGATGGTTGTCCGGGTGATCGCCGCCACCTGCCCACCGTACCCTTTGACGACAAGGACGGGCTCCAAAGGAACCCCTGTTGGGCTCACTTCGGTAATTTCCTCCCTGACGGTGCCGACCGTGTTCGGGCGCTGTTCCTTCGGCTTCTTCTTCTTCTTCTTAGGAGGATTGTTACCACTCCCTATGCCCTCGCCGCCATCAGTGGTTTCATCACCCGCCGTTCCTTCGGCTTCTTCCTCCGCGTCTTCCATCTCATCATCCTTGCTCTTCGAAGTATGGTATTCTTTGTTGTCTTCTAGCCGCTAGGCCGCCTCCCAGAATGTCAATTGTTTATTCGGAGGTCTGAGTTCTCCTTCAGGATTGATGCTCTTAGAACATCCAGCCTCGTCGTTGTCACACATCTTTGCACTAATAAAAAACAAATAATTGGTTAAATGCACGGAAAAATCCGGCATGACCTTTGCTAATTTTCTTAAACTAGGAGTGCCCAATTTCTGCCGAAATGTAAGTTAATCAACATTCCGGCAAAAATCAGGACTCATTTCATACAAGAACCTGCATACACGACATAAGAAAGTGCTTCATACAAGCACAAGCACAATTCGAAATAAGCAGGATCATTTCATCACCAGGAGCATCATTATATACACATATATATTCACTACCAGTACTAGGACCAAGATCAGGACCAGGATCAGTATTAGGATCAGTATATACACATATATATTCACTGCACAAAAAGTATAGCAAAGGTTGTACAAGCTAACCTATATACACATATATATTCACTACCAGTACCAGGACCAGGATCAGTATATGCATATATATATTCACTACCAGTACCAGGACCAGGATCAGGGCCAGGATTAGTACCAGGATCAGTATATACACATATATATTCACTGCACAAAAAGTATAGCAAAGGTTGTACAAGATAACAAGACTACAATGGATCATCATTCTATAACTCTGAACCAGATGCAAATATAAAAAGTATAACAAAGGTTGTACAAGCTAACCTACTGCTCTGAACTTGTCATTTACCTGCTCTAATTTAGCTGAAATGAATTTATACTTGATTTCTTCTTGGATCAAAATATATCACCTAGATGGTCATAAGCTATATCACCTAGATACAACACATTCAGACAACTATAAAAACCTGTTGCAACCATGGCAGTATGCAAAAAAACCTATTGCAGAAGCTCCTATTTCAAATGTAGCTTATAAAATTATTTCAAATGTACTTTGTTAACATTAGCATATGAGGGGCTCATGGACTAAGAAAGAAGAACAATATGGTTTGTTCTACAAAACCTACAAAACACTCCTGCATCCTGTCACTAACACTAGCAACAATCTGGTCATAAGCTACTGCTCTGAACAAGCTACTACTCTGTCACTAACACTAGCAACAAGCTACTTCTCTGAAAACTAACACTAGCAACAAGCTACTACTCTGCCACTAACACTAGCAACAAGCTACTGCTCTGAACAATCTGGTCACAAGCTACTACACCCTACACAGTTGCAGTACCTAATTAACAGGTTGGACAATCATCTATATGGAAACTTCATACTTTGTGCCACCAAACAATGTAGTTGCATTACCTAATAAACAGGCTGGACAAACAATGTAGTTGCAGTACCAAACAATGTAGTTGTAGTACCTAATTAACTAGTATTTCTACATGTATTAGCACAAGAAAGAATTCAAGAAACATGGGCTCCTAAACGTAAACAGACACCAAATCCTAAACTTTTCCTTTGGACAAGGAGCCACGAACAAGCTTTTCTCATCATCTACAATTTCTCCTCTCTAATCTGAACACTAATCTGAACCCTAATCTAAACCGCCTGCAGAGAGAGGGGAGAGAGGGAGAGAGGGGAGGGGCTCACCTCTAAGACAAGGATGACGGCGGCCTCCACCTCCTCAGACGCGAGCGGGCCTCCTCCTCCTCGGACATGGGCGGGCCTCCTCCTCCTCGGACGTGGGTAGGCCTCCTCCTCCTCCTCGAACGCGGGCGGGCCTCTTCCTCCACGGCCTCCTCCTCGAGCGGCGGCTGCTGGCAGAGCTGGCGAGGTGGCAGATCAAGAGCGGCGGCGGCGCGGGGGGGGGGGGGGGGGCTCGGGCTCGGGCTGAGATGGGGATGAGAGAGGGGGCTCGAGCGCACATGTGGATAAAGATAGTTAGGCATAGCGCACTTGGGCATAGTGCGCTACGGATATCTGTAGTGCACTCCGGGCTAGTGCGCTACGCCTATCGGCTTCTAACGGCTGTATAAGAATACTGCAGCCCCACTCTCTAACAACTACACTAGCCTATCCCACTGGTTCCGCCCTTAGCTCTATTCTAAACTTGTGAGCACCCAGGTTCAAATCCTGGTGCCCACCTTTTTTGTATTTTATTTCAAAAATACTTTTAAATGTTCCAAAAATGCCCAAAAGTGGTGATATATGCCGTAGAAGTTTTGTTTTGATTTTAAAATACTTTTAAATATTCCAAAAATGCCCAAAAGTGATAATATATGTCATAAAAGTGGTACAAATATGATTCAAAGTATAACTAAATTTCATAATAATTTGTCCATGAATATTACAATCTTTTTCGACCACGCGTTTTACAATATTTTTTGAGATAGCATTTTACAATCTTTTTTCCCTTCTTTGTCGCGGTTGAATAATTTAGCCCTGGCACTTTAATGTTTCTTCTTTCGAACGGGCTACCTTTTTTGGGTAGGCTTGTCCTTTTTCTTCTTGTGATGTATGTTGCTTCATCGTAGTCGTCGTCATCTTCAATCTTTGGATCGTCGTACTGGTCGAAGTCTTGCTCGTTGGCGACTCCATCCATTCTGATGATGTTTCTTTTTCTCTCCTCACGACAACACGGCTAGGGTTTGTCGGGTCGGTAATGAAAAAACATTGGTCCACTTTGGTAGCCAATACCCACGGTTCATTTTTCCCGGCCACGTTCGCACCGGCGGCCTTGGATTTGGCTGCTTCGGGTATAACCATGGTTGTGAAATACCGGTCTTCTCTTTCGACGCTCTTTGCCCATATGACACGGAACATCGGCACCTTTTCTCCATAGTAGTCGAGCCAGATCTCCTCGATTCTTCCATAGAATCTTTCCTTCATGTTGTCATCGGTGTAGAATTCCGACGTTACGCCTGAGTTCTGATAATCACACTTGTTGTCCTTTTCCTCCGTGTAGAATGTGTAGCCATTGATATCATACGCCTGATAGGTCACCAGGTTTTGCATCGGTCCCTGCGACAAGGTGAATATGATCTTTTCCGTGTTAGAAGAATGCGATCACGGGGGATTATCAAGGAGTGTCTGCCTAAACCAACGCGTGAAATCTGAGTTGTGCTCTTTGATTATTTCTCCCTACGTCCTCTCTATGCCCCGGTCACTGTACTTCTTCTCGATTAACCTTTTGTGCTTCTGTACCCAAGGATAGACCAGTTCTAAATGTTGTAGCGCGACGAGGTTTGCTCGATCAAAGTCTGCGCGTCGAAAATCGAAGTCTGCATGCACTATGCGACGACCCTCTCGGTGACCAGATCCGTCGAGCTTGCCAAGGTGCCTATTGACGGGAAGACCGACAGGGTTCTCGATATCTAGATAATTCGTGCAGAAAGAGATGCACTCTTCGGCCAGAAAGCCCTTGGCTATGCTTCCATCTGGACGGGACCTGTTGCGAACGTATCCTTTGATGTGTCCGTTCATCCTTTTGAACGGCATCATGCTGCGGAGGAACATCATCCCGAGTTGGACGATGTCCTTCATGACTTGGACCAGCAGATGCACCATAATGTCGAAGAATGCGGGTGGGAAGTAGACCTAAGCTTGCATAGTATCACCACGATCTCCTCCTATAGCCTCCTGAGCTGATTCACGCCAATCGACTTCCTAGAGATGACGTCAAAAAACTTGCAGAGGCCAAATAACGTTTCACGGACGTGCTCGTCCATTATCCCTCTTAGTGCAACCGAAAGTACCTGTGTCATTAGCACAGCACAGTCGTGAGACTTCATGCCACTGAACCTATGTTTCGCCTCGTCTAGGCATCTGCTTATCTTGCCCGCGTAGCCGTAAGGAAATTTGACTCCTAGAAGGCACTTGAAAAACTGTTTGATCTCATCCTGGCTTAGAGTTAAGCAAGAAGGAGGGCAATAATATTCGTTCTTCTTGAACTTTTTACCCTTCCGACGACCTTGTGTCGTCTCCGACTCATGATCATCGTCATCTTCCTGCTCATCAGGAGTAGTGCGTCCTCCGTGAAGCTCCTTCCGGATACCCATGAATATTAGGTCGTGCCTTGCTTTCAGACCATCTTTCGTCCTATCTGGCATGTTGATTATGGTGGCGACCAGACTCTCACACACGTTTTTCGTGATATGCATGATGTCGAGGCTATGAGGCATGCGGAGAAACTTCCAGTATGGCAACTCCCAGAAAATAGACCTTGTTTTTCATACCTTCATTAGCGGCTTGTCTTGATGCCTCTTTCGCTTCTTTCCAGGCTTAGGACAATCTTTCCAGTTTTTCAGCCACTCTTCCACTTCTTCGCTGCTCCTACGCTCTGGGATTCCTCGGGTCTCAGATTTTCCATCGAACAGGTCTCCACGTTTTCTCCATGGATCATTCTTGCCGAGCCACCTCCGGTGCGCCATGAACACGGTTTTCGAAGACCCTGGATCTTTCTCTAGTTGGAGATAGCCTGTGTTATCCATGCACCTAACGCATGCGCAGAATCCTTGGATAACCTGCCCCAAGATATACCCGCAACCTGGATAGTCTTGCACCATAGTGACCAACGCGGCTCTCATAGTGAAATAATCTTGTGCGACAGCGTCATAAGTATTGGCTATAGATTCCCATAACATGGCTAGCTCCTCTTTCAACAGCCCGAGATACAGATTGATGTTGGTATCAGGTTGTTTCGTACCTTGAATTAGCATACTCATTTGTATGTACTTCTTCATGCACAACCATGGAGGGAGGTTGTACATCCATACAAACACGGGCCAAGTGCTGTGCGTGCTGCTCTGGCTACCTAACGGATTGAGTCCATCGGTGCTCGCACCAAGCCTGATGTTCCTCGAATCTCCACCGAATTCTGGGAATTTGAGGTCCAATGATTTCCACTGGCTAGCATCTGAAGGGTGCGTCAGCAGATCATCCTTTTCGGGGTCATCGTCATCTCCTGGCTTCTTCCTTTACGCATGCCATCGCATGATCTTCGCTTCCTTAGGGTCCGCGAAATAGCGCTGCAGACGAGGAGTGATAGGAAAGTACCATACCACTTTTCGAGGTGCTTTCTTCCCTTTCTTGTATCGACTCACGCCGCACACCGGACATGTGGTTTTCTCTGCGTCCTCGCCCCGATAAATGATGCAATCATTGATGCATACGTGATATCTAACGTGCGGTAGATCGAGAGGACAGCCGATTTTCTTAGCGTCCTCGATACTAGTTGAACATGTGTTCCCCTCCGGGAGACGATCGTGCTAGAATGCCATCATATCGTCGAAGCTTGCGTCGCTCAATTTGTGTTATGCCTTCATCTCCATAGCCTTGAGTGTTACATTCAACCGGGTATCATCGGGCCTGCATCCTTCATACAATGGAGTAACCGCGTCTTTCTCAAGTTGCGCAAGCTTGGATTTCTCTCTAGCGGCAGCCCTGATGTTACTCGTCTGCTTGAGAAGAAGCTCTAGAACATAAGGGTCTCGCACCCAGCCTGACGTTGTTCCATCGTCGTCTGCTCCTCCGGCATCTAGATCATCATCATCCTGGTCTTCTTCCGCACCTTCACCATCTCCAGGAGACTCTTCATCATCTCGCCCGTTCTCGCCGTGATAATCATCGTCATGTTGGCCACCTTCACCGTCTCCATTGTCTTCGTCATCGCTTATCCAACGAGTGTATCCATCCATGAAACCATGGCGGAGCAGGTGCGCCTGCAGATTCCCGGAATCTGGGTCGATCACCCAATTGAGTTTGCATCTTCTGCACAGACATCTTATCTCCATCTTGTTATTTCGTATCATGTCGGCCGTCGCACATTTCAAAAATCTAGCCACGATGTCTTCGCTCATTATGAGCACCATTTTTGCCCGCACTGTGTACACGGTACAATTAGAAGTCTATTAGAACCACATAATCAATGCATGCATGCAATGGTAGATAGAAAATTTCGGCATGACCTATCCTAAAATTAGGACCTTTGTGAAATGCCAAAGTCTTGCCAAAATGGAAATGAATCAACATTAGGGCAAAACAAATGGCAACTTGTTCACACACAAACACAAGAGAGAGAGAGACCGATCCATACACACATGAACATATCATTATCCTCTCCATACACACATGCATGAGCATCATCGATACTCTCCATATACACACACATGACCATCGATCCTCTCCATACACACATCATGAGCATCGATCATCTACATACATATGAGCATATCATCCATATACACATGAACACATCCTTACATGGACAACTTACCGAGATGAGAGACCGGTCGCGAGAAGATGGAAAGGAGAGGTGCGCGTGAGACCGGAGAAGGAGATGAGAGACCGGAGAGCTTCCTCTATTACGTATGTAACATCCAAGGCAAGTTCTACATGCTAAAAATGGTGAATCAGTGGATAAATTGAGGTGGGAAGGAGAAGGATCCCGACTAGATCTAAGGAGGAAGAAGAAGGGGAAAGTGAAGTGTGGGGTGGTGGATGATCACACATGTGCACAAAGTGGAGCTGCCAAAAAAATACTGGTCGACACATCCGTGGCGCACATGGCCCTAGTGCGCCACAGGTAATAATCACAACCGTGGCGCACATGCCAGAGTGCGGCACGGATGTTTCTGTCCGTTTACAGAACAGAGGGGCCTTCACTTAGGCGTAGCGCACGTGCCGCATGTGCACCACGGTTAATCATAACAACCGTAACGCACCTACCACATGTGCGCTACGGGTATGCGGCATGCGGCTAGCAGGGCCCTAGCCCACACATATCTGTGGCGCACTATGACCATGTGTGCCATGGTTGTTCTAGTTACTAGTAGGGCACTGCCCACAGGTGATCCACGCCTGTTTTAGCCGTGGGGCACTTCAACCATGTGAGCCACGGATGTGCTGATTACCTATAGCCATTTTCCTAGTAGTGGGGTTTAGCTTCTATCCACTTAGTGAATTTATCAACTGCTACAAGCAGATGTGTAAATCCACATGGTGCCGTTTGTAACGGTCCCACCATGTCTAGCCCCCAGACTGCAAACGGCCAAGTTATTGGTATTGTTCGCAATTCTTCAGCAGGAACATGTGGTTGTCGGGCATAATACTGGCATCCCATGCATGTCTCAACCAGCTTGTCGGCGTCCGCCTTCGCGGTCAGCCAGTAGAATCCTTGCCGAAAGGCTTTCGTGACCAACGATCGAGGAGCGGCGTGATGCCCGCAATCTCCGAGATGGATTTCGCGTAGGATTTCCATACCTTCTAACTGGGAAACACACATTAGGTATACACCAGTAGTGCTCCTTTTTTTAGAGTTGCCCATTGATTATGGTGTAACCCTTTGCTCGTCGTACTATTTGCCGTCTTTCGACCTCGTCGTCAGGTTTTGTCCAAGCCGGAGGGACCTTTGTCACCATGTTGACGAAAGAATTAGCTCTATCCGGGTTATCGATGTCGGCTCCCTTCACGGATGGTGTGCGTAGATGCTCTAGGAAAACTCCTGGCGGAATTCGCTTGCACCCTGATCCAAGTTTAGACAACAGATCGGCTGCCTCATTTTTCTCCCTAGGCACATACTTGACTTCGTTGCCCAAGAAGCTCTTGGCTATCTCGTCCACTTCATCTCGATATGTCGCCATCATAGGGTTCCGCGCATTCCAGGTGCCAGCCACCTACTGGGCAACCAAGTCGGAATCTCCACAGCAAACTATGTGCTTGATGCCAATATCCTTGGCTACGAGTAGTCCGTGAATGAGTGCTTCATACTCCGCCATGTTGTTTGTAGCCTCGAAGTGGATCTGCAGAACGTAGTGTAGCTTGTCTCCTGTCGGTGACTGTAGCAATACACCAGCCCCCGAGCCGTTGAGCATCTTTGATCCGTCAAAGTGCATCACCCAGTATTCTAGTTCCGGCAACGGAGTGACATCTGGCATCTCCGTCCAATCTGCAACTAAATCCACCAAGGCTTGTGACTTGATAGCGTCGCGTCTCTTGTAAGTGATCTTGAAGGTGGCAAGTTCGATGCCCCCACTTCGTGACCCTTCATGTAGCGTCGCTGTTGTTGATAATATCGGACCGTGGAGGCTTGCTCACCACTGTGATTGGGTGCTCCTGAAAGTAGTGCCTCAGCTTCCAAGAAGCGAGGAATACTCCATAAACTATCTTCTAGTAGTGCGGGTAACGCTGCTTGGACTCCGTCAAGACCTCGCTTACATAGTAAACTGGTCGCTGAACTCCGTACTCATAGCCTGGTTCCTTCCGCTCTACCACGACGACGATGCTGATTACCCGGTTGGTTGCCGCCATGTAAATTAACAGGGGCTCGCCAGGCTCGGGTGCTGCAAGGATGGGCGCTGAGGAAAGAGTTTCCTTGAGCTGCTTCAATGCTGCATCTGCTTCGTCCGTCCATTTGAATTTGTCCGCCTTCTTCAACAACTTGTACAGCGGCAGAGCCTTCTCTCCAAGTCGGCTGACGAACCGACTAACTGCTGCAACACAACCTGTTAGTCGTTGGATGTCCTTTAGGCATGTCGGACGGTTTATGTTTAAGATGGCCTTGATTTTCTCCGGGTTGACCTCGATTCCGCATTGGGAAACGATGAATCCCAACAATTTGCATGCTGGAATCCCGAAGACGCACTTCTTAGGCTTAAGCATCATGTTGTATTTCCGGAGATTATCAAAGGTTTCTTTCAAATCGGAGATTAAGTCATTTGATTTTTTAGACATCACCGCAATGTCGTCCACATAGGCGTGAACGTTCCAACCAATTTGGTAGTGAAGGCAACGTTGCATTGTCCGCTGGTACGTAGCACCTGTGTTTTTCAGCCCAAAGGGCATCATAACATAGCAAAACGTGTCGTATGGGGTGGTGAATGAAGTGGCCAATTGGTCCGACTTCCTCATCTTGATCTGGTGGTATCCTAAGTATGCATCAAGAAAACACAAAAGTTCTAAGCCAGCCATCGAGTCAATGACTTGGTCAATGCGAGGCAAAGCAAACGGATCTTTGGGACACGCTTTGTTCAAGCTGGTGTAATCAACGCACATCCTTAATTCATTGGTTCCCTTTTTGGGGACAAGTACAGGATTGGCCACCCATTGGGTGTGAAGGACTTCTCGGATAAAATTAGCCTTAAGTAACCTAGCTATCTCTTTGCCAATGGCGCGTCTCTTCTCATCTCCAAAGCGTCGTAGAGGTTGTTTCACTGGTTTGGATTTTGGATCAATGTTTAAGTTGTGCTCGGCAAGTTACCTAGGTAGACCTTTCATGTCGGCAGGCTGCCAGGCCAAGATGTCCCTATTCTCATGGAGGAACTCGACAAGCGCGCTTTCCTATTTGGGATCCAGGTTCGTCCCAATGGCGCTGGTCTTGGAGGCATCGCCTACCACAAGTTCCACCGGCTTGGTCTCGATGGCGGCCTTGAACGCAGGAGCGGAGTCGGAGATCTGCTTCTTCGACGCGGGCATCTCTGAGTCATCGACCTTGCTCTGGATCTCTTTGAATTCTTCGCTGTAGAGGACAGCTTCCGCAATGGCTGCTTCATTGATCTTGCAGTCCCTTGCCTTGGTAAAGCTTCCGGATACGATGATGACACCGTTTGGTCCAGGTATCTTGAGTTTGTTGTAAACGAAGCATGGCTTGGCCATGAACGTGTGGAATATATCGCTCCCGAATATGACGTGGTACACGCTCTTGAAGGGGACCACCTCGAAGGTCATGCGCTCTTGGCGGTAATTGTTAACATCGCCAAAGGCAACCTGAAGTGTAATGCACCCAAGGGACCGAGTCTCCCGACCAGGAACTACGCCATGGAAGATGGTGTTGGTCCACCTTAGGTTTGCCTCCGTCAAGTTCATCTTCTGCAGTGTATCCAGGTACATGATGTTGATGCTTCTTTCACTATCCACCATACACTTGGTGAACTCCACGCCGTCAATCAAGGGGTTGATGACCATGGCGTACTGGTTCTCCATAGGGATTAGGTCTGGGTGGTCCGTCCTGTCCCAAGTTATTGGAACCTCCGACCAGCGTAAGTACTAGGGAACTGGGGGTAGAGTAGCCATCAGGATCCTCAGAGAGGTCTTCTGTTGTCGGACGGTGGGGGTGCCAAGGAAAGTGTGGTAGACTGGTGCCTTCTTTGCAAAGGGGTTCTTGCCCTTGTCGTCGCTCTTGGCGGCGTGCTTGGGGTCAATGTCTTCGTCCATGTCACTTGAATACTTGGACTCCTCCTCCTCCTCCTTCCCCTTGCCCTTGCCTCGCGGTCTGTTCTTCCGACTTTGCTTGTAGCCGGACTCCGGGTCTTCCTTGAGGTCGTTGACAAACTTGCAGTGTCGATTGGTATGGGTGGCCTTGCCGTTGGCATCGAGGAGTACAAGGCATGGCATGTCGTGGTACTGTTTGTATGTTTGGGGAAGGTGGGGCGCTGCCGAGGTTGTTTCACTTCCTCGCTGATGTCCACGACCAGCTCCCCGTCATCGGCCACGTTGTCCGCCATCGCCTCGCCCTGCAAAAGTCATAGCGACCATGTCGGTAGATTGCTTTTCTTCTGGAGCGGTTTTCTGCTTTGTACTACTGTTCCTCCGAGCCTGATTTGGAACGGCCGTTGCCGGAAAAGAGCCGCGAGCATCATCGTCGGCAGCTGCAAACTCACTGGCCAACTGAATCATCTGATTCAAGTCAAGTTGGTGATTGTCCTGCAAGCCCTTCAGCATATGTAGGAGCAACGTGCCCCTTTCCAACCCATCGATGAAGGCGGCCATGGCGGTCTGAGCATGCACTTCTGCGCAGGAATTCTTCATATCTAGCCAGCAGGAGAGGTAGGCGCGAATGTCTCGTCTTTCTCTTGCATGAACCGTTGTAAATCGCCAACAGTGCAGGGATGCTTGTATGTACCCTCAAAGTTTTTGGTGAATGCTTCTTGCATGTCCAACCAGTTGTAGATGGATTTCTCCGGCAAGTCGTCGATCCATTGACGGGCCGTGCCCGCCAAAATTAACGGGAGGTACTTGACGGCGACCTTGGGGTTGCCTTCGGCAATCTCCACCGCATTGCCGTAGTCCTGCAACCATGTGGCTGGCTTTGCGGTGCCATCATAGGGCTTGATGGTCTTGTCAATCCGGAAACCTTTGGGGTAAGTTGCGGACCGTATTGCAGGTCCAAAGCAACGTGGTCCCAGGTATGGTCCTTCCGGGGCCTCATGGATCTTATCGATCCGTGAACGTGCATCGTATGGCCCCGGGCTCTTATTTTTCTTATCAACAGGGGATGGGCTGCGTGAATGATGCGGGCCTCTTCCGCCATGGTGACTGCTAGGTGGCGACGGAGGCGGGGTGGCGGTGGATTAGCTTTCTTGCTGTTACCCTCCTGTGACGCCTCGCACCTGTCACGGTTGCTTGTCGGACGCGGAGGGTCATGGCGTGACTTGATCTTGTGTCCTTGGTTGCGCTCTACGTCATGATGGGTCTGCTCCGTGTTGTCGCGGATGACGATGCCTCACTGCTTTGGTGGGGGCATATCCGTACGATGGTGAGCCTTGTGATCTTCGCGATGTCGGGGGGACCGGGGCGGCGGCGATGGGCGATGAGGTCGGGCTTTTTCCCCGTGGTCAGAGGATATGGGGATAGCATCCTTCCTGTTGCGTGCATCCCTCCGTCTTCATTCTGATGAACCCATCTGGGACCCGACATCAAGAGGAGATCTATCCCTTGGCGGCTTATACTGGCTAGACTGGCAAAGCGCTGGGTCGGACTCAAGCCTCTGAGAGGTGGCCTTTTCCTGCTGCTTCACCACCTTGGCCACTAGGTCATAGACCTGTTCCACTACCTCGGGTGATCTATCCTGCTCCAGAAGGGTCTTGGCGACGGCGAGGTTAAGGAGTGGGATGGGCATCACCTATTTTCCTTTACTGTCAATGTATGGCTTGGCCTGTGCCGTCTTCAAGGGAGCCCATCCTAGGTTTTGTCATACACTAGGATCATTGATGACGCGAGCCGGAGCTTTCTTGGTCTTCTGCTGCAGCAGCAGAGTCTTGTATTCGGCCTCCATTGCTCTAGCCTTCTCTATTGATTTCTGTGCATTTACCAGATCTTGATCTAGCTTAGCGCCTTGATCCGCGATGGATTGCGCTTCCTCTAGCAGCTGCTGACGTGTCTCCTCGAGCTGAGTCACGTTACGGATATGAGCTACGGTCAATGGCTCAACGAGGAGATTGCCGTACATTGCTCTATCAGCTGGAGTAACTTGGGCAGCAGCAGACGTAGATGCCGGAGGCGGCAAGTTTGCGGTGTTGTTGTTGCTCGGGCCGGTGCCGAGTTCCTGCGGCTGATGTACTGGGTTAGGTGGAGGCGGCATGACCTTTGCGCGATCATCATCAGCGGCAATAAGTGGCCCCTTTCCCTTGTCCAGCACCGTAGGCGGATCTCATCCGGGTTGATATTCATTCATCGCCATCCCAATGGTGACGAACACCTCTCGAGATACGACGATGTTGTTGGCTTGCTCGTCGCGCGCGTACTCCTCCTCCATCTCCTGCATGGCGGAGTCTAGCTCTTCTGGACTGAAATCTATCTCCTCTGAGTCTGCACTAAAGTCAGCATAAAGCGCGTCAATAACAGAGTCGGAGGGTGCCAGGACTTCCTCGATGACGGGCGGTGGAGGTGCAACGGCTGCGACGATGACTGGAGGTGGCGGCGCTGCTGCGACGATGGCGGCCGGAGGCGGTGGTGGCGGTGGCTGAATCGGAGGGGCTCCGTCAGCGAGCGGGAGTTCTAACTGAGCTGCCGCGTCAGCCTCCGCGTAGATGTTGACGGTGTTCACCATGCCTTCGAAGGTAAGGAGACCTGCCGCTTGTTGTCGCCTCAGAGAATGTCGGAGAAGCGTGCCCTGATCCAGTCCTTCCACAAAGTGATACATAGCTTCATCATTGGGGTAGTGGGCCAGATCGGCTCATACACGGAGCCACCTGGCCAGGTAATTGCGGGGGTTTTCGCCCTCTCTCTGAACGCAACGCGCCAGGTCAAAGATGATAACCACGCCGACGAACTTGGATCTCTGATGTCCAGATGCTCGGGCGAAGCCGGCGGACTTGCATCGATCTTCCACCGTTATATCCTGCACAGGGGCGTTTTGGGTGGGCCTTGAATTTTTCCGATCTTTGTCGGCAAACTCCAAAGAGAGATCTGACATCGATCCTTCTACGAACGTATCATGCCCGTAGGCGGTCCGTGCGGGCCTTGGGTTTTTCCGATCTTTGCCGGCGAACTCCGAAGAGAGATCCGACATCGATCCTTCCATGAACGTATCCTACCCGTAGGCGATCCGTGCGGGCCTTGATGCTCCTCCGACTCCTAGAGAACTAGTGCCCGAGTCGGTTTCTCCAATGAAGAGGTGGATGTCTCCGATAGGAACGATCGAGCACCGCGTAGGGTTCGTCTTCGCCGGGATCTAGAACTCGTCAGGAGGGACGATCAGAACATTGTCGGAGCAGAGAACGCGACCGATGGCTACGGTTTCACCGATTCCCGCGAAGATCTTGGTCCTCGCCCGCTGAAGAGCCTGAAGCGCCTCTTGCCCCACGGTGGGCGCCAACTGTCGTGGTATTACCGACGAGTACGCCATGGAGGGGTCCTCACAGTGCGTGTTTAGAGACGTGGGGGAAGGCGGACGGTTGACGGGTACGAGGTAACACAGCTTACCCAAGTTCATATCCCACGATGGTGGCGGAATCCTATTCCTGCTATAAATCACTATAAGGGCAATACGCCGAGTTACAGGGATTGGTTCGCTGTGCGAGGTTGTCTGAGATTGTGTGAAGTTATGCCCTAAAGGCTCCCATAGGCCCGACTTATATAGGCGCCGGGTCCTAGGGTTACAGGGAAAAGTCCTATCCGGACAGGTTACAGAGTCCTACACCGTCTATTACTAGTCTTGTGTGTCTTGTACTCCAAGGCTCCGGGCACGTCGGTGACTCCAACCGTAGCCTTCCTTTATCCGACATGGGCCTCCCTTATGGATCCATCTAATTGGGCCGCCCAGCAGGCCATAGGCCATCCTACCAACTGTAGGCCACCTGGGTTAGCCGGATAAGATACATGCTATAGGGATACCCATATAGCATATCACCAACACTACCCCACTTACAAGAATCTCGACCCGAGATTCCTAGGTTTTAGAAAATAAGGCAGGGTACTCAGATCGAAGACGATCTTCGTGTTCCCAGGTTGCTTCTGACTCAGAGTGATGAGACCACTGAACTTTCAGGAACTTGATAGTTTGACGACGAGTCTTGCGCTCAGTGTCATCAAGAATACGAACAGGGTATTCTTGGTAGGTTAGATCATCTTGGAGATCCAAAGGTTCATGGTCCACACCACGTATGAGATCTTTGAAGCAACGCTGGAGTTGAGACACATGAAAGACATCATGAACCTCTGGAAAACTTGATGGTAGATCCAATTGGTAGGCAAGCTCACCCCGCTTGGAGAGAATGCGGAATGGACCAACATAGCGAGGAGCCAATTTACCTTTGATACCGAATCGATGGACACCCTTCAGAGGAGTGACCCGGAGGTAAACTTGATCACCAACATCATAATGAACATCAAGATGATGACGATCGTAGTTGGTATTCTTACGAGATTGAGCGGCCTTCAAATGCTCTAGAATTATGTGAACTTGATCTTCGGCTTATTGGATCATGTCCGGACCAAAGAATTGTCTTTCGCCGGTTTCTGTCCAATTCAGCGGTGTTCGACATGTTCTCCCATACAGGAATTGGAAAGGTGCCATGCCCAAACTGGATTGAAAACTGTTGTTGTAAGAGAACTCCGCAAAAGGAAGACATTTTTCCTAGTTCTTTCCAAAGGATATGACACATGCTCTGATCATGTCTTCAAGAATTTGATTTACTCTTTCGGTTTGTCCACCGGTTTTAGGATGATAAGTTGTGCTGAAGGAGACATGAGTTCCCATTGCTTCTTGCAAACTTTGCCAGAATTTGGAAGTGAACAAACTTCCACGATCAGAGATGATCTTCTTGGGAACACCATGAAGAACAACGATCCGAGATATGTATAGGTCAGCCATTTGAATAGCTCGGATAGTTTCTCGAACAGGGAGGAAATGAGCAACTTTGGACAACCGATCAACTATTACCCATATGGCATCACTTCCTTCTTGTGTATTTGGGAGTCCAGTGATAAAATCCATACCAATTTCATCCCATTTCCACTTAGGAATTTTCAGTGGTTGCAGAAGTCCAGCAGGCCTTTGGTGTTCAGCCTTCACATGACGACAAACTTCGCACTCTGCAACAAAGCGAGCGATTTCTGGTTTCATTCCACTCCACCAGAATCTTTGATGGAGATCTCGGTACATCTTGGTACCACTAGGATGAATAGACAGAGGGGATTCATGAGTTTCTAGTAGGATTAGATCTTTGATTTTTCGACTGTTTGGGACCACTAGCCGGTTACTGAAGTATAGGATACCTTGATCATTGATGGAGAAACATTTAGCTTCACCGCTTGCAACATGTTCTTTGACCTTGGTAACTTCATCATCTCGCTTTTGAGCTTCCTTGATTTGGTCCTCCAGAGAAGATTTTATTTCAAGGTTAGCCAGGAATCCACAAGGAACCACTTGAAGGTTGAGACGCTTGATTTCCTCGTAGAGAACAGGTTGGGCTTGTGAAATCATCAGATTATTGCAATAAGACTTCCGACTTAGCGCATCAGCAACGACATTGGCTTTGCTGGGTTGATAGTTGAGACCCAAATCATAATCTTTGATGAGTTACAACCATCGTCTTTGCCTGAGATTCAGATCTGGCTGCGTAAAGAGGTACTTCAGGCTTTGATGATTCGAGTAGACATTGCATCGGTTACCGATGTGGTAATTTCGCCATTGCTTAAGAGCATGAACAACAGCAGCGAGTTCAAGATCATGGGTTGGGTAATTGTTCTCATGTGGCTTCAACTGCCGAGAGGCATAGGCCACTACGTGACCATCTTGCATCAACACATAATCGAGTCCTCGGAGAGAAGCGTCACAGTAGATGACGGAATCCTTGCTTGTATCCAGAAGGACAAGCACAGGAGCGGTGGTTAAGCTTGGAAGATTTCTTCTGTCTTTTCTGACCATTCAAACTTCTTATCTTTCTTAAGAAGATTAGTCATAGGCTTGGATATCTTGGAGAAGTTCTCGATGAATCGGTGGTAATATCTAGCCATTCCAAGAAAACTTCGGACTTCCTTGACTGAAGTAGGTGACTTCCATTCCAGAATGGTCTGAACCTTATCTGGTATGACAGCAACACCACTTCCAGACACAACATGACCAAGGAAGATGAGCTCTTGTAACCAGAACTCACATTTGGAGAATTTGGCGTAGAGACGATGTTCTCAAAGTTTAGTCAACACCAAACGTAGATGTTCGGCATGCTCTTCTTCGGTCTTGGAGTAGATTAGAATGTCATCAATGTATACCACAACGAACTTGTCGAGATATTCCATGAATACAGAGTTCATGAGCCTCATAAATGTGGCAGGGGCATTGGTTAACCCGAAGGACATCACTGTATACTCGTAAAGACCATAACGAGTTGTGAATGCTGTCTTTGGGATATCCTCCTTTCTGATCTTGATTTGATGATACCCAGATCTTAAGTCCATTTTGGAGAAGACAGTGGCACCACTTAATTGATCGAAGAGGTCATTTATCAGAGGAAGTGGGTACTTATTCTTGATTGTCACCGCATTGAGTGGACGGTAATCAACCACCAATCTTGCAATATTTGTATCCCTCTTCTTGACAAAGATGGTAGGGCAACCCCAAGAGGATGTGCTAGGTTGAATGTATCCTAGGCCTTCCAGTTCTTCAATTTGCTTCTTCAAATCAACCAACTCATGAGGAGGCATGCGGTAAGGTATTTTGGAGATAGGAGCAGTTCCAGGAACTAGCTCTATGACAAACTCCACACTTTGATCAGGGGGCATGCCAGGCAACTCTTCAGGAAAGACATCCGGGAAATCACAGACTACAAGGACATCTTGGACCTCGAGAATAGGTAGGATATCCATGGCATACAACTCCGAGAAAGGTTTAAGAACTGCTGACGGAGACTTTGAACCATCAGTCCAATACTTGACGGTTATGCCAGCAGGAGAGTTCACAGTAACGGTTCCAAGTGCACAGCCAATGACGGCTTGATACTTGGTTAACCAGTCCATGCCCAAGATTACATCAATGTCACTTGACTTGAGTGCAATGAAAGAAGTGGGAAACTTCTGGTAGGCTATGTCAATCTCATTTCCGTGACTAACCATACTGGTGAACCAGCTAGAACCCGGGGCGTGGATGGTCAAAGGGGTGGACAGGGGTTCAAAATTTATCCCATGCTCTTGAGCAAACAAATTTGACATGAATGTATGCGATGCTCCAGAATCAAACAAAACTGTTGCTAGAATTGAATTGACACCGAGTGTACCCGGAATGACGCGTGGATCTTCCTGAGCTTCCTCAGCAGTGACATGGGTCAGACGACCACGTCCATCACCTTGAGATTTATCATTCTTCTTTGCCTGCTGATCATTGCGACCGACAACCCTTTGAGAACACTCCCTTGAGTAGTGACCAGGCTGACCACATGAGTAGAAAGTAACTCCAGTGTAAGAACCAGCCGGAGGATGATAATTTGCTCCACCAGTATTTTACTATGGCTGACGAGAAGTATTGCCAGAAGACTTGGGTGCATAAGGAGCAAGAGGCATAACACTGTATGGAACAAAGACACGAAGCTTCTTGTTACCAGAGGAAGAAGCACGAGAATTTCCTTCTTCACGCTTATGAGAAACTTCCATGCCTTCCTTCCATGCTCCAGAGTAAGAGCCTGATTGTGCAAGTCCTGGAAAGACTGGAACTTGAAGGGCAGCAACTCATAGCGAAGTGCAGGGTTAAGTACCTTACGGAACAGCTCTTGCTTATCTTCATCATTGGTCACATCCCTGGTTGCATAACAAGCCAGGCGGGTAAACTCACGCCCATAGGTTTCAATATCCCTGTGCCCCTGATTCAGATCCAGAAACTCCCTCCTTTTGAGATCCATGACGGTCTTAGGGATATAAGAGGCACGGAATGCTGCAACAAACTCTTCCCAGGTAACAACATGTCCTTGAGCTTGCAGATTCAGAAAACCTTCCCACCAAACACCAGCCTCACCTTCCAGTTGATAGGTGGCGAAGTTGACACGGTCAGCGGGACGGACTCAAAGAGCACTAAACTTGCGCTCTATGGTGCGAAGCCAATCATCAGCTTCGAGGGGCTCCTTGGAGTGGGTGAAGATTGGAGGAAAAGAGCGGATGAAATATCCAAGTGTGACACAGTCGTCGGGACGACGTTCAGTGTTCTGCGCCACATGCTCCAGAAGGCGTTCATTCCTTAGATGGTTGGTCTCAATGTTGTTAGAACCTCAGCCATTGTGGGAGGTGGCGGAAGTTCCTGTTAAGCATTGTTGTTTCCTCGATGGCCAACAGAACCACGAGTACCAGAAGACATCCTGAGGAGAAAACAGAAACCATGAGAATGGATTCACCAGAAAGGTACATCAAAGGATGACGAAAACCATATCAAAAGATCATGGTAGAGGTAAACATGTGGATGAAGATTATATCAATGCATCAAGTATGGCAGTAGAACAAGCATACGGAACGTATACGCTACCAACTTAGATACAAACCATAACGATGGAATGCAAGCATGATATGATACCAACAAGTCACAAAAGAATAGAGAGCGGGATTATAGGCATCCTCAGCAAAGTTGAAAAACAATGCTCAGGTGAACAGATATATCTTGGAAACTCTAAGCCTTGCAACCAAGTATGGAGTACTAGAAGAAACAACCCATACCCGTAAATCCTAAAAGTTTCAAATGATAGACGAGAAGTGAAAACCTTTTCAAAACAAATGAGGTAAGATAACTCAGCAATAGAACAACCTTGGATAAGGAGTAAAAAGAGTCCTATTTAGAGTTTTGCAAATAGTTTTTAACTTTCAAATAGTTTTCTCAAACTCTAGACTCAACATCGACCAGCTAGAAGGGTTTCCTACAGGCAGTCCTGCTCTGATACCAAAATCTGTCATGACCCGGGATCAGGGCTAGACAAATACCAGATCCTCATCTGATATAAGCCTAACCTAAATTCCAAAGCGTGCAGGGAAAGATCGGTAAAATTACAGAACATACAAACCATACATTAATAAGGTAAACTCTTAAGCGAGTTACAAACCAGTCATACATGCCAGGGGTCATAGACCCATCATTACAACAAGCAACGGAAGCAACAAGTTGTTCTAAACAACAAACTTAGCAAAGGGCCTAAGAGGCCTTAAACAGAAGTAGCGACCCTTCCATAGATCCTAGGCTGCTGCCCGGGAACCCCGACTACTCGTCAACTTCGATGTAGAAACCACCTTCAGTTGGAGTAGCTTCATCTGTAGAAAAACATCAACGAAGCAAGGCTGAGTATAGGGTGTACTCCGCAAGACTTATGGCTAGTGGACTTGTTTTGCATAAAGCCATCTTTTGTTTTCAAAACAAGAGAGAGAAGAAACTCGTCTAGTCAGATCATTTTCAAAAAGGGGATAAGAAGACTACAACTCTAGCTCTTAGTATCATCTTTGATATCCACCAAGTGCCATCATCAAGTGAACCTCTCTTCCCGGACTACCCCCTCAAATAACCCCGAGGAAGTATTCTGAATCTCACTTTAGTTGGCAAGTTTTAGCATTCGGTTATAGTTCTCTATGATCTTCACGTCTATTCCCAAGTTGTCCATAACCGTGGACACGGCTTTTTGAAAAGATTAATAACCCTATAGGGGTGCACAACTTTAACCACACTTACCAACCGATTCTTAATGCCAAATTATTAGCCCTCTTCCTTGGAAGGTCGGCAGAGAGTGTTTGACCACGACCTTTACCTTGATTTCGCCGAGACCATGAGTCACGCACTAAGGAGATGCCGTCGTAACAGGTCGATTCCCGAAGTAGGTCTCTAGCGATGTGAACAGGGTTTGAGATTGCGGATGCCGGGCATCTCCCATTCCCTGCCATGCTTACCTACCTATATGAATGCACCTCCTTCACCTCCATTCAAGAACAACCAAGATGCGTATGTCGAATGGAAAGCCCGAACTATGTGACTCATGGAATCTACTAGGCAAGTTAGTGAGTCGAGGGGGTTTCTAGGCCCCCGTGTGGTTGTACGCTCGTCTTGGTTCAAGAGGAAAGAACATCGGGTCCTAGGGGTGGCAAGTATGGGACTACAAAAACCACAACCCACGTGTCCTCCCATACAAGCCTTAGCATGTTTAGTATCCATCTCTGATCACATCACACATCCTACCATACTAGATTCATTCGCATCTCCAGTGCAACACCTGAAGGATCAGCGTCGGACCACTAAGCATGGCTAAGCTTGACTGAACTGTGGCACTAGCGATGCTCATAAGCCAAACCCTAGTTATGCTAGGAGCAGTGGATCGGGTAATATAGTTCACAAAGGGAAACATGCATCAAATAGGATTACTCTATCTACTGATAAAAGACTGTTGAACCGAATGCATATGACGAGAATGAAATACTTTGTAAACATAGGATTCATATGTATGAGAGGGGCTTCGCTTTCCTTGTCCGTTGTTGGACTGGTACTGCTCTTCGAGGGCATTGACTTCAGCCTCGGGTTCGGTTCCTATTCGCAAGAACCAATCACCGGAAAAGTAAAAGCAACACTCAACACATGGATGTGCAATTCTCATACAATATGGATGATATGACAAGTTAAATAGTGTTGAAATGAACCCTAGAACATGCTTGGTCATTTTAAACGGGGTCCGAGAGGTCCAAACCCTAAAACAGGGGGATCATCGGAATCACCTATGGGGTTCAATTAGTTCTTCTAATTAAAATTGCCATCAAAGTTGGTTAACAATGTATGATTATAGCTTAGTTAGATAGGTTTCATTTTTCTGATCATTTTGGTATATTATTTGTATTTTTCTGATTCAAAATGAATTAGTTATGAATTTCTCCAATTTTAATTCATTTTAAATCATTTTTGGAATATTTAAAATAAATTCCAACTTGGGCCCACATGTCATAGATTTAATAATTATAGAAAACATTTACATAAAATATTAAAACTCTTACAGGTATGGCCCACATGTCAGGGATTTTCATTTACAGAAATAATTACAGAATTCATTTATAGAATTGATAAAATAAAAATAAAAGAATATTGCACAGGCATGACGTCATGTTGACATCATCCAGACCTTGATCCTCAAATCGATGCTTGATCCATCGATCCCTTGCGCGCGGGGCAACGAGAGCAGGGGCGTTCGACGCAGCGCATCGTGGTGAGCATGCTAGTAGCGGCGCCGCTCGTTATTGGTCACCGGAGCGTCGCCTCCGACGAGCTCCAGCGGCAGCAGCGTCGGGCACACGCGGGGGAGACGGTACAGAGGGAGAGGAGGCAAACGAAGAGGTGCTTGAGAACCAGTGGCTCACCAGGAGCACGGCAGTGAGGTCGTTGGAGCGAGGGAAGGCTGGACGGAGGAGTAATCGACGGTGGCCGGCGTCAGAAGAGATGAGGTCGACGGTGACGATTCCGAGAGCCCGCAGCCGATTCGTTCGGCGGGGAGCCTCAGCTCGACAAGGCGCAGCTCCCAGGGCCAACGGCGAGGCTCGGGGCGGCCGGAGACGGCGGGGCGACACAATGGCTGGGGCTAGGGTTTCGGCCAAATGGGGAATTCTGCGAGAGAGGGAGAGAGGAAGCGAAACTGGTACTAGGAGAAAGAGGGGGTCGAGGCGGGTCTTATCCTCTCCCTCACAGGCGGCGGCGCGCATCGCAGCGCCGGGGCGGATCGACGGCGGACGCACGGGCACGTAGCTGCTTCGCTCGGGGAGGAAGACGACGAGGAACATGAGGCCGAAGGGGTACGGGCCGCTGCTGGGCTGGCTTGGGCCCCGGGTGGACCGTCTGGGGAGCGCGTGAGCGACGGGGAGAGAAAGAGAGGGAGAGATGGGCTCAGCCCAGAGAGCTAGGTTTAGCTATTTTTTTCTTCTGAAAACCTTTTTATTTTCTGTTTTTCAATTTCAGTTTGTATTTTCAAATTCCAAACTGTTTTGAATATTTCAAAATTACCAGAGAGTTTTTATAAAGTGTATAAAATAGTGTGGGACCCTTTTATTCATTTTGGGTTCCATTTCTTTTTGATAATTTTCAAAATTACAAAACCATTTGAATGGTTTTGACAGGGAAAGAAATTAGGGTTTTGCTTGTTCTTATTTTATTAAACCAAAGTGCAAGTATTATGAATGCATGCAATGCTCAAACATGTCTTTATTAATATTACACAAAAGGTGGTATGTTACATGTAACACACCATGCATAGGAATTTATAGTGGACACTTTGGAATAACTTGGTTTCTTGGGAGTTGGATGCATGAGTAGAGCCTACTCAGTACAAGTGGAGGCTAGCAAAAGACTAGGAGCGGCCAACTTAGAGATCAATAATGGCCATAATCATGCAGAGTGACAAAACATTATCAATCAGAGCATAAAGTGGTATCACAAGTCAAAAAACTAAATGATCATAGAGTCTAAGGTGACTTTTTGATAGTCATAACATGGTGTGAGCATGTGCCAAGTCAACCCAAACAAAAGCATGAAAGGAGAATACCACAATACTATGCTTTTGTATGCTAAAACAACGCATGATTCTTTCAAGGCACATTAAGCAATCTCAATTGTTTGGAACAAGTCATGCTACAGCAATAATCACTAAGCGTAAGGTCAAAACAACATCTAGCATGACATGATAAAGTCTAAGTCACAGTCAAAGCAAGCTCCCTTTTGTACCACTATAAGCATGAAACTTTCTACTCTTTTCCAACAACAATCAACTTATTTGAAACAACTCACAAAGATAATAATCAATAAAGACCAGTGATCTTGTCTCACAAACCACAAAGAAGAACTAAAAAGTTCTAAGCAAAAAGCATAAGAAAACTAAGGCTAAACACAGTGCTAGCAAAAGTGAACACTCACAGAACAATAAGAGTGAAAACTAGAGTGTTCTAGGCAATGAAAATAGACTGTATCTCTCTACAAAAGAAGTGTGTTGTGATAAACCAACTTATTGCAGCAAGCAAAACAAAAGAAAACTAAAAACAAAAACAAAGACTCTCCAAGAACAACACAATAGTGCATGAAGCAATAAAACTAAAGTGTCTAGGAAGACCTGACATTTTTATTGATGAAGAAGGGGATGCCTTGGGAATCCCCAAGCTTTGACGGTTATACCTCTTGAATATTTCTTGGGGTGACACGGGGTGGCATCCCAAGCTTGAGATTTTGTCCATTCTTCATCTCATTGCATCATTCTTCCTTTACACCTGAAAATTTTCCTTTATACAAAACTTCACACAATCTTCATTAGCAACATTAGTGCATTCAAAAGATAATAAACCTTTGGGTTTAGTTTCAAAACAGCAAAACTTTCATTAAAAACACAAGCTACTGTAGCAATTCTCTCAAAAAGCTCAATTTGTCCAATAGAACTAAAAAGGAAATCAATAAAGAGGCAAATGCAAATAATGACAGAAATCTGGCAAAACAGACCAGCAGGTAGAAACCATTTTTTTAAGACCTTATGTTGCTCAAATCAAAAAGTTTTGAACTAACTAAAGTTATCTAACAACCTGGGGGATTTATTCAGAAAATTACAGATCAATCCGACATACATAGATTTTTCAAGAATTTTTACAGTGAAGCACAAAAATCTTTTTCAGGACAGCACTTCCCCAAATCTTACTTCCCTCTCATTAGAGGTTATTCTTGGCACAAAAATCACACATAAAGGATAAGGAGAGGTTATTACAGAAGTAATAACTTCCAAGACTCAAGAAAACTATTGGGTTATCTCCCAAGAAGTACTTTTCTTTAACGCCTTTAAGTTAGGCAAGATAGTTTGAGAAGATGCTCACATAAGAAATATGAATTTCAAGTAAAAGAGAGCATCAATGAGAAAATTCAAAACACATTTAAGTCTAACCCACTTCCTATGCATAGGAATCTTGTAAAGAAACAAGTCATGAAAGCACAAAGCAACAAGCATAGGAAAGCAAAACAAGTACAACTTCAAGATTTTCAACATAAAGAGGGGAAACTTAATATTGTTGAGATACATAAAACCATGTTTACCTCTCTCATAATAACTTTCAGTAGCAACATGAATAAAATTAACAATATAACTATCACATAAAACATTCTTATCATGAGCCACATGCATAAAATAATTATTACTCTCCACATAAGCATAGTCATTCTTATTAATTGTAGTGGGGGAAAATTCAACAAAATAGCTATCACTATTATTCTCATCACCATAATCATCAAATATAGGAGGCATATTGTAATGACAATTAATTTCCTACTCAATAGTAGGTGGACTAAAAATATCATACTCATCATTGTAATCATCATATATTGGAGGTATAGTATCATCATAAGCAATAGAATACCTATCTTCCCAAGTGTGTTCATTTGTAAACATATCATCATTGGAAGGAACATGGATAGCACTAATAGCACAACAATTATTAATATCATCATTTTCAGAATTGGTACCAAAGATATTTTCAATATCAAAAGTAGTGTGATTTTCCCAATCATGATAACTACTATAGGTAATAGGCATAGGAACATCATCTAGTTTAGACTCATCAGCAAAAACTATAATAGGAGCAACATGCTTACGGGGAGATACCGTTTCCTCTCTCCTTTTACTCCTCTTATTCTTCTTCTTATTCTCCTCTTTAGGAGGGAGAGGCTTGAAAGGAAGATTCTCCACATACCCTGGTTTGTTGTTAGAGACAATAGAATAAAATTTGGAGGATTCCTCCTTTTCATTAATAAGAACAAAACTCACATCAGTCCTGTCATATTTTGGTAAAATATCATCTTCTATAAGATTTTGTATGTAAGTATTTTCATGGAAATTATCAACACAATAAAGATGACACCCATGCAGGACGTTATTCATACCAAAAGCACTCATGTCTACCAAAGAAGATTTCCTTGATAACTCTTCACACCCCAAAAATAATGTAAGTTCATCATGTTGATTATCAGTGATCACGTTATCACAATACAAACTTGTAGTACTCATTGGATTAGAAAGGTCATTATTATGGCCTGAGCATTGAAAATTGAAATGACCCACTTCATAGCAGAGTTCACAAATAAAAGGATAGAGGGCACAAACTTTTTTTACCAAGATCACTTAGAGCCTTATACCACGTTCTAGTTTTTTCATTCCAGTGGGTGATACAATAATCTTCATTTTGATTATTTTCACAAGGTCTATGCATTCCACAAAAATTAACATGCTTATAAGAAATAGTACTTTCAGAAGTTTGAGCATGTTTATTGCAATCATTAATAATAGTTTCATTTTTCATGCAAGTGTCTTTAAAAGGTTCATTATACATGTCACACTTTTCTTTAGGAGCATTAATATGGGAATAAAAGGCTCTATAAAATTTAACAAGAATTTAAGGATCGAGACCATACTTAGCACTAAGCTCTTGAAAATCAACAGTTTCAGCGAAAGACTTAATGCAATCATACCCATAGTTTATACCTGGTTCTTTACCTTTGTCATTATCCCAATCTTCGGTATTGCTTTGAATTGTTTCAAGAAGATACCACTTAGCTTTTACCTCCTTACTTGTGAAGGATCCCTCTAAACAGGTATCTAGATATTCCTTGTAATGTCGTGAAAGCCTTGCATAAAAATTACTAATAACAATATTACTGGGGAGCTCATGAATGGGACATTTGAGCATTAGTGAATTCAATCTCCCCCAAGCTTGGGCAATACTTTCTCCCTCATGAGGATGAAAATTATAAATATAATTCCTACCTTTATGAATTTCATGAGAAGGATAAAATTTAGAGTAAAAAAGAGATTCAAGTTCCTTCCACTCCAAATGATGAGGATCATCTAGTAGCTCATACCACTCCCTTGCTTTGTCCCTAAGTGAGAAAGGGAATAGCTTCCTCTTAACTTGTTCCATTGAAATACCTGCACACTTGAACAACTCGCATAATTCATGTATAAAGAGTAAATGATCACTAGGATGGACAGTTCCATCTCCAAAATAGCAGTTATTCATAACACGTTCAACAATTTCAATAGGTATTTTAAAAGGGACACTTTCAGTATGTGGATTTAAAATATCACAAGTATCATTATAATTACCACATACAGGGGATAAAGTATCATAAGAGCAAATTTTCTTCCCTAAAGTTGGGGAACTAAAAAGATCTCTTTCATAAAAACTAGTTTCCCCAAGGTAAGATGTTTCCATAGCATTAGTAACAATGGTGTTCAAAAAATTCATACTAATAACATTGCTATTATCATGCAAAGGAGGTTCCATAGGTTTTTTAATTTTCTCTTCAAACACCTCATGTCCTAACTCAAGATAAATACTATAAAGATCTCTAATTTTTTTTGTTCTTTTCCATTAAGCCTAACAAGTGAAAACAAGAAACAAAAAGACAAAATTATAGAATCTAAAGGAAATAACTTCGAGCACTCACACCGAAGGATGTGAGTACCTTTTACCTTACCTCCCTGGCAACGGCGCCAGAAAAGAGCTTGATGTCTACGCACTTCTATTCTTGTAGACAGTTGTTGGGACTCCAAGTGCGTAGGTTTGTAGAACAGTAGCAAGTTTCCCTTTAAGTGGATTACCCAAGGTTTATCAAACTCAGGGAGGAAGTGGTCAAAGGTATCCCTCTCAAGCAACCCTACAATCAAGATACAAGAAGTCCCTTGTGTCCCCAACACGCCCAATACACTTGTCAGGTGTATAGGTTCACTAGTTCGGCGAAGAGATAGTGAAATACAAGTGGTATGCATGATTATAAGTGGTAACGGTGCCAGAAAAGAGCTTCTGACGGGGAGGAAAAGACTTAAGGAAAAAATATGGAAGCAAGCAAACATGTAACAAATCTAGATGCAAACGGTGTTTCAATGTTTAGAAACAAGGCCTAGGGATCATACTTTCATTAGTGAACACTCTCAATAAATATATTCTCTTCATGATACTACCCTGAACTACTCTCCAGTTGGACACTCTAATCCATGGTAGGGCTATAACAACACACCTCAAAGTCCGCCTTCCCCAATCTAGATAACCCCACACTGTCACCTTGAGCGCTAGATGGCTCCAACAAACTCCACAATTTTATAAAGACAACCAACTCAAAATATACTCATGATAAGTATTTATAAACTCTAGCCTAAGTGCCACCACGGCGTGCACGCTGTCACTTTCACACACATGGGGAGAGCAGAGATCTATTAAAGCACTTGAGTAACAGAGTAGATCTACTTGATTACAAATCTCATGATCACAATATGATCATGCATAGAGAGAGATGAACACATAGCTACCGGTAGAGCCCTTAGTCTTGAGGAAGAACTACTCCCTCCTTATCATGGGAATTAGCAACGGTGATGGAGATGATGGTGGAGATCGATGGAGATGGCTCTGGGGGCACTTCCCCATCCCGGCAGGGTGCCGGAACAGAGACTTTCTGTCCCCCGAATCTCCCCTTCGGTGGCGGCGGTGCTATGGAGGTTTTCGTGGATTTCCGCCAGATTATTTAGGGTTTCTGAGTCGGGAGCTTCTTATAGGCAAAGGAGGCAAGGTAGGTGGAGGCCCAGGGGGCCCACGCCCCCTAGTGGCGCCACCAGGGCTGGCCCACGCCTAGTGCGGGTGCGGCCACCCTGGTGTCCTCCTCCATCTCTGCTTCGTGGTTTTGTGTTGTGTCGGGTAAAATAATGACTTTAGTTTTTGTCCCGTCCAATTCCGAGAATATTCATTTTTTATCTTTTATGAAACCAAAAAAAGCAGATAACAGGAAACTGGCAATGTGGCATCTTGTCAATAGGTTAGTTCCAGAAAGTGTATAAAAATACCTCAAAGTGTAGACAAAACATAAGACAAATGATATAAAACAAGCATGGAGCATCAAAAATTATAGATACGTTTACGACGTATCAGATGCTAAAATCTTCAGAACAATGTTTGATCAAGTAGATCCAAGTAAACTTGCTGAAATCATCAATGAAACTTATATAATAATTTTTCCGACCAAAAGAATCTGGGCAGGGCCCCATACATCAGAGTGAATCAATTCTAAGGGGTGATGCGAAACACTAGTAGACCTAGAGTATGGCAATTGATGAATTTTTGACTTTTGACAAGCATCACATAGAGATTCATTATTCTTGAAACTAGAACAAGGAAGCTTATTTTTGCTAATAACTTGTTGAACTAATGAAGATATCAGATGTCCTAAACGGGAATGCCATCTACCATGAGACGGTTTGATGGCACCAAAAGCTTGTTTATTCGATGATGGAGATGAATCAAAGAGAGGGTAGAGTCCATCTGTACATGGACCATCAACTAGAACCCTCCTCGTGACATGATCCTTGATACAAAATAAATTAGGGTGAATTTCAACAAAAACACCATTGTCATAAGTTAAGCGATGAGTAGAAATTAAATTTTTGCTTACATCAGAAACATGGAGAATATCTTGTAGACGAAGATTTTGATCATGAGTTGGAATTGTAGAGTATTCTATGTGAGAAATGTCCATACCTGCAGTGATGGTGGCATGGATCTGATCATGTCCATGATACTTGTCGTGGACGTGGAGGCGTTCTAGCTCTCCTGTGACATGGTCGGTGGCGCCGGTGTCGATGACCCAGCCTCCAATTCCACTGTTGTTGTTGTTGTAGTTGGTGGCATTGGCAGTCCTCTCTCTAGGAACAAAGGGGACGAAGTCTTCATTGTAACGGTACCAACAGTCCTTGACTGTGTGGCCTGTAATGTTGCACAGCTGGCAACGAGGACGGTCGCCGTCGTTGTTGCTGCCATGGCCACGACCATTGTTGGTGTTGTTGCCGCAGTCGTAGCCTCCTCCATTGTTCTGTCCGCCATTGGGGTTGTTGCGGCCGCCGTTAGGGTATCCATGATCGAAGGCGCCACGTTCCCCACGGCCACGACCACCGTGCATGGACGCATTTGCAGAAGATTGAGATGCTCCTGGGCGAAGAGTCTGGCGACGTTCATAAAACATGAGCTACGAGTAAAGTTCGCTTACTTTGATGGGCTTAACGCGCTGGGAAATGGCAGCGACGAGGCCGTCGTAGCGGTAGTCGAGGCCGGTGAGGATGTAGGCCACCATGTCTTCATCTTCTAGTGGATTGCCGGAGGCGATCATGTCGTTCTCCAGGCCCTTCATGACGGCGACGTACTCCACCATCGACTTGTTGCCCTTCTCGGCACTGGCGAGGGCAATCCTAGTGTCGATGGTGTTGGCGCGGGACGTTGCCGCGCGTAGATCTTGTAGTTTCTCCGAGCACTACCATGTTGTTTTGGCGTTGACGACGTGTGGGAGGATCTCCACCGATAGGGAGCCGACGAGGAAGCTCAGAACCTGCTGGTCCTGAGCCACCCAGGGACCGTACCCCAGGTTATAGACCTCCTTGTCCTTGCCGTCCTCATTGATGACGATCTTCTTGGGTGGCGGCATTGTGGACCCGTCGATGAAGTCCTCTAGCTGCGCACCTCTGATGGACGGCAGAACCTGTGCCTGCCATAGCACGGCGTTGCTCCTGGTCAGCTTCTGGGTGATGTTTACCCCAGCAAAGGGATTTCCAGCACTGGAGCTTGATGATGATGCGCCGGGGGTGACCATGGTCGACGATCTAGATATATTTGTGGAAGAGAGGCTCTGATACCATGTGATTTTAGGGTAAGGTGTGATACCTCGTTGGAGGCCGCCGCTACGTGTTATATAGCCGGTTGACCCAACCACCGGAGGAAATTACATGAGGAATGTTACAAACTCTACTTATCTCTACTAACCGATGCCTTATAGATATGGCTTGGTGAACAACCATTGTTGACAGCTACGATACAAACAATATCGCTAACAGTGACACTTTACCAATGAGGACGAGAATACCCAACATTGTTTTTTGATTGAATGTTGACCCTTCTCATGTGGCGAGAAATCTTAGATACTTTTAACCTTACACAACAACTAGGATTATAGGTATGGTGGAACAACATCTTGTGTGGATTTTTTTAGGTAGTTCATTGAAGGCTCAAAATTCTAGTAGGTGTATATACTTTAGGTTGGTCTATTTTAATAATCAAAAAAGTTTTTTCAAGTTATCCAGGATATGTTTGCTACTTGAGCAAGCCAAAGGACCTGTATATGATGTACCCCTGCAACGTGTAGAGGGATATCTTCACTACTAGGTGTAGCCAATTAGAATTGTATAATGGGGGCTGTTTATCTGATATAGGTCAGAATGGATTCATAGGATTTGTGACGCTGAGGTTTATGTTGGTGGTCTATTTCTACAAACTAATTTGATGAAAATGATATCCGAGCTTAATTACTTACAGACTCTGTCAGTTCTACTTTTAATAATCCACCGAATCATCACCCGTGCTGCAACAAATGGAACCATCTCCGCCCTTGTCCTCTGGAATAGTTGAGATCCCCGTCGCCTCCTGGCGCTTCCCGGTCCTCTAGGAGCTCTTCGTCTCTTCCCTCCGCCTCCTCCTCTTAGAGACTTCGACCACCTATCCATCTTCCGGCCTCTCTGCTCTGGTAACAGGCACTCGGCCATGCCGCTGCAGGGGGATCTCAACCATATCCTCCAAGGTGAGTGATGAGGAGGTACTAAGGCTGAACTCACCGTCGATGTACACCTTCCTCTATCCATCCGCGTCATCGGCCTCCTCTTCCACGCACGGTTTCAGCTCCGACTGCTTCGTCAGGTTCCGTGCATCCCTCGTCGAGATTGGAGGGCGCGACACATTTCAATTTTCTCTCTCTAGATTTACATATAGCTTGCTTCTTGTGTTGTGTGCAATCCGCTAGACTTGTTTCCCGAAATCTCCAAATAGTCCCTAAAACACATTTCAAACAAAGCACAAAGGTCATAAAGGAACTTTCAGTTCCAGATACTTCTAACTTGGCTGCCAAATGTTACGCACGTCTGTTAGGCAGTCACTATTGGTGCGAAAATAATAGTTTGAAGTACCCAAGATCCTTCTACTTGAAATTTCCTATTAGTTTTGGTACTAAGATATAATTAGGTCATTCCTTTACCGGTATTTCCAATGCCTTTATCAATGATCAATTTCGCTTGCATCGGTATTCAGATAATATACATATATGCATGTCGTCAATGCTATCCTAACATATTTAGCATATCATGCTAATAAAATATTATGCGAGCTCACCCCTGAATATCATGGTCACAATTTATTCAGTCCAACGCTTAAAAATATATGCAATGGTAGACCTAAAACTACTCTGGAAAAGAAGTGTAATCCCCATTGGATAGTTTTCTCAACTGTTCATTTCTCTGAATTATTTATATTCTTCTTTGGATATAATGAACGGACTTAGCAAAGTACGCTTTCATGCTTTAGTTGTGGACTAATATAACATTGGAGCTCAGCCATCCAAAAGTCCAGAGCATTAGCAGTTCACTAATAAGACTACGTACCGGATGTCTGTTGGTCTCTAGTAGTCAACTTAATTAGAATATATATATACGTACCGGATATGTGTTGCCACACTTTGAATGTATTGACTTCCTTGAACACACGTTACTGATTCATTATATATCTTCACATTTTATTGTTCAGAATTTAGACTAGACAGCTGCATGCATCACGTTTTTTTTCTCGAGGAGGCATGTTGGTATTCAAATACGGCCGGCGACATCATTTCATAGCAACTAAACTTGCTTAGCTCATCTAATCAATCGATCACCATTTCTCCATCTTCTATCTCTTGCATTTTACTATTACTACGGTCGGTCAATCGATTTGACTGCACGCACCCAAACATGAATCTGAGCATGTCACATGTGCGCAATTGGGCTCGCACATGCCCAACTTGCCATGTCATCTCGGAATATTTTATCAAGTCATCTCGGAATATTTCATCATGGCATCGTCACCACCAGCTTGACATGCTTTGTAGTATCTTTCTGTTGATGACCCCAGCGATTCCAGCGGGTCGTGTGCACGTCATTGCCATCGATTTGCTGATGGTCGCGTGCAAAAAAAAAACAATAAAAAAAAACGGACTAATATGTAATGAACTCATGTAGCGTGCACGCTAGAACCACATTTGTTGCTAGATATACTACTGTTCTCGCTAGATACTACTCTCTCTCGCACGCGCACGCCTCTTGGGGGAGGCTGCACGGGCGGAGCCTTCAGCCGCCTCCGCCCCTGAATCCTCCTTCCACCTCTCCCCCGCTGCCACCGGAGGACGCCGGCGGACAAAGTCCGGCCGGCCGACGGTGGCAGTGGGGCTGCTTCCTCGTGTGGTGGCCTCTTTCCCGTAGGGAGCTCCTTGGACACTCGAAGGTTGTCGCCCCGACAGCGATCTGATGGCGGCGGGGTCTGGAAGCCGGGGCGGCGGCCTCGGGCTTTGATGGAGGTTCACCTTCGGCGGATGGCGGTGCGGGTCGCATCTGCTGTCAGGGGTGCAGTCCTAGGGTTTCTCTCACGCCAAGACGAAGATCTACCTTCAGCCTGTTTTCATTGATCTGGTGGCAGTGTCGTGTTTCGAAAGGCTCTGCCGGCGAACTCCCACGGGCGATTCATGCCTGGAGATTGCTGGAACGGATGGGATTCGGTCACGCGCAACCGGTTTTTCTCACCGTTTGGTTTCAGAGGGAGCGAGGTGAAGCTCTACAGGTCTATTGTCATTGTGGAACACGTCTTTAGTTCCATGATGAAGTCAGTATGCGGAGAATGTCATGGAAGCCAAGATTGGTGGACTAGCTATGATGGGTCGAGTCCTGATGGCGATGAGAAATTGGCTTGGTGATTCGTGAATTATAGCAGCGGCATCAGAAGGTGGGGGGTAGCATAGAAGGAGTTCACAG
This sequence comes from Avena sativa, assembly GCA_916181665.1. NCBI lineage: Eukaryota > Viridiplantae > Streptophyta > Magnoliopsida > Poales > Poaceae > Avena > Avena sativa. Next base: position 54,274,240 of record OV702284.1, on the reverse strand, counting down.
TCTTACCTTGCAGGGTGAAAATCCAAGGTCTGGCCTTAATTGGTTGTGTCTGACAATGACCTTGTTGAAGGCATTGTTTTGTGAGCGAGGACTTTCTCCAGGGTGAAAATCTATGATCTTTGATCGGGCGACGACGGTGCTTGTGCTCTTTTTCTTTCTTGAAGACGCCGCTATTGGAGGTGTTGGACTTCTGGTGTTGTTCTGGTGGGGTTAGTGTCGCTGCTACTAAGGATCTTATCGCTGCAGCGGGCCTTTTCTTTTTTGTAGTTTTTCTTCTTTTTTGGTTGTGTGCATTCGTAATGCCAATAGGGTAATGCGTTGTTGCAGAGGCCGGATTTAATTGGTATCATCGCGATATTAATATATTGTAACATCCCAACATTAGAGCTTAGAAATAAGCTGAACACCGATGTGTGCATTGCATTCATGCATAGAAAATCCGAATAATTTTCGCGATTTTAAATAAAAACTTGTCAAAGAGATTGAAGCTTCTCTTAACTTGATGGAATTGAAGTAGATCATCAAGTTGACTGCGATAAGTTTCAATATGACCTTTGCTAAAAACCTGATTTTTGGGTAAACATGATTTGTTCTAAGGGTAGATCAAATATAATAAACTTAAACCCTAATACATTACTTAATGATTTGTATTTGATCCTTAGGTGATCATATCATAGTATTCATTATAATCACTCATGAGTACCAAGTAAAGGATATAACACAAATAATAAGAATGTAACAACTATATCTTAATCTCATCTACTTTTACCATGAGCATCATGGTAATCCCTAACCTTAACTCTTTAGTAAGATTGAGTAGGAAAGAAACCAAGTCAAGATCAATCACCATATATCTTTCTTTCCATATCAATCCTTACCATTCCTATTGGAATCATATTCCAATATCTGTTGTTCATCAATGTTGAGTAATCAACTATTGATTCACCAATTCTTAATCTATCAATTCTTAACCTATCAACTCTTGTCCTTATTATAGCATTCACTTAAGACCTATAAAGAAAGATGTAAGAAGAGGTAAATAGTAATGCTAGATTTGAATATAAATTATAGGATGTGAGAGTTGGAAGAGAATCAAATCAATATGATAATTGATGGAGTTAACTCACTCCTAAAATGATAGAAGAGTTATTGGAATATATAATTATATGGTAATAAAGAAGATTACAAGGATGAATCCTAAAGATAGTTACCAGGAGTAATCCTATTGGATCAAGTAGGTATAGTCAATTAATTATATCTCTTAATCCAATAGAGCTAAACAGAAGACAATTATAATACAACCGTAATGTTGTATGGATGGAAGCCTTGATTAGTCAACTGGAAACCTAAGCCATAAATGATCAAAGGATTAAAATGGACCATGCTTTAGTCACCAAGATTGAATGCATATATCATGTATAAGTGACATTGGTGGATAGAACATGATTGAACCCTAGTCCAGATATATTATTCTAGGTTAGCCTAGACAAGTCACATTAATATATTATGAGGTTGGAGTTTTAGTTACTGGAGTTAAGCAAATATAAGATAGTAATATTAAGCTAAAGCTAGTGTAGCATGTGAAATGGATCGTATGGGCACCTAGAGGAGGGTGAATTGGTGATACCCAATTTTTAGTTATTTTTCAATTTTAGGCTTGACACAAAGTAAATTCTCTAGTTATGTAGCTACGAGAATTTCCCTATATGCAAACCTAGCTACTAAGCACGTAAAGAGAGGAGCGAGGAAACCGTAGTGGAGCACGCGGAGACACAGGGATTAGTTTTACCGCAGTTCCTTCCTTGTTAAGGGAAGTACATCTGTGTTGGAGGGGTGGGCGGTTCTAAGAGCACCACGCCACAATAGGCCTCACCATATTCTCCGATGGATCTCGCCACGAAAGGCCTGATCCACCTTCTCCACTATTGGTACCCTTCGAGGCGGGAACCGGTGCCTTTACAACGCTACCGGGGCACACACCCACAACTGAATTGGGGGCTCCCGAGATGACAACAAGCTATCATAAGAACAAGGTTTATCAATATAAACAAATCAAGGATCTAGGTATTTGCAAGAAATACTAGATCGGTGACTCTCGAAATGAATAGAGAGGAGATGAAGCGCTTGATTGCAGTTGATGAAGATCGAGTTCTCGTCCTTCTATTCCCCAAGGGACGGGGCCTTTGGGTGGATCTAGGTGGAGCTCTCTTGGATGAAGGTTGCATATCAGATCTTGACTTTTTCGAATGAACCAAGAGCTCTGGCAGGAGAGGGAAGGCTGGCTTAAATACCACATGCACAGATATGGCCGTTGAACAAGTTTGGGGGCGGATTATCCGCCCCCACTAGGGGAGGACTATCCCCCCCCCCCCCCCCCGGGAAAACTTCGCCCCCAGGGCGGATATTCCAGGGAGAAAATCCGCCCCCTCTCTGGGGATGGCGTCTGCAGAACTTGATGAAGAACTTGGGGGGTGGATTATCCGGCGTGGCCGGAAATGTTGGAGATATGCCCTAGAGGCAATAATAAATGTAGTTATTATTATATATTTGTGTTTATGATAAAAGTTTACATTCATGCTATAATAGTATTAACAAGGAAACATTAATACTTGTGTGATTTGTAAACTTAATTTGAAGTCCCTAGTATAGCCTCTATACTTCACTAGCTTGTTGGTTGATAAATGATTGTGGTTTCCCTATCATGAACATTGAGATGTTATCAACAACAAGATCATATCATTAGGAGAATGATATGGTGGACATACTCCTATAGATAAGCGTAGCATAAAGATCAAGTCATTTCAATAGTTCAATTGCTATATGCTTTCTGATACATAGTAACCTAATTCCTTCGACCATGATATCATGCATATCACCTTTACCGGATGGATGCTTTGATGACATCAAACACCACACCGTAACTGGGTGGCTATAAAGGTGGCATTGAGTGTTCGGAAAGTATTGGTTGAGACACATGGATCAAGAGTGGGATTTGTCCATCCATATGACGGATAGATATTCTCTGGGCCCTCTCGGTGAAATGTCATCCAATTAGCTTGCAAGCATGTGACTGGCTCACAAGGGATCACATATCACAGGAACGAGAAAAGAGTACTTATCAGTAACGAGGTTGAACTAGGTATGCAGAGATACCGACGATCATAACCTCGGATAAGTAACATATCGTGAGACAAAGGGAAATTGGTATCGTATGTAAGTGGTTCATTCGATCGCAAAGTAATCGTAGAAATATGTGGGAGCCATATGAATTTCCAGATTCCTCTATTGGTTATTGTTCGGAGAAGTGTCTCGATCATGTCCGCATAATTCACGAACCGTAGGGAGACACACTTAAGGATTCGACGTTGTTTTGAGTAGTTATGGTATTATGAGAAAGAGACCGAATGTTGTTCGGAGTCTCGGATGGGATCCGGGATATCACGAGGTGATCCGGAATGGTCCGGAGAATAAGATTCATATAAGGAAAGTCCCGTTTCGGAGTTCGGAAATGATTCCGGTGAATGTTCTAGAAGGTTCCGGAATGTCCTGCACTCCGGGAGGGGGGAGGGGTACATGAATGTGTCATTACATATTGGAATGATTGCATCATGTACTAAGTGTTCTTGCTGTTCCAAATAAAGGATTAAATTGAATCCTAAAATAGAAAAGTCAAATGTCCAGTTTGAAAGTCAAACGGCTAAAACAAGAAACTGTGGGAAACAAGCAAGAGGAGGCAAAAACCGACTTGGGGGAGGAGTCCCTCCTCTCCAAGCCGGCGGCCCACCTAGGCCGAGTTGGGGAGGGACTCCCCTCCCTCCCCTGGCGCGCCGGCCCCTCCACCCATAAAAGGAGGGGCAGGGCCTCCTCCTCTAGACACACAAGTTCCTATCCTCTAATCTCCGGTTTAGAGCCGTTTTGGTTTAGAGCTTCTAATTGTCCTAGCCTTCGGTTTAGAGCCTTCTAATTGGTGTGTCTAATCACTAGACCACTAATAGCCCTCTCTCATACTCCACCATACTCGCTCCGGCTTAAGGCGAAGCCCTGCGGGATCTCCCCTCTACTTCCGGTACCACGCCGTTGTGCTGCCGGAATCGCGAGGAGAGTGCTACAACCTCCGCTGCCTGCTGGAACAAGGGAGAGGAAGGTCTTCGTCGAGTACCGAACGTGTGACCGACTGCGGGAGCGCTGCTGGAACGCAGCGCTGGAAGGATCGTCTACACGATCTTGAGATCGGGAAGAGTACGACTACATCACCCACGAGAATCCGCTCTCGTTAAACACTTTGGAATCTTCGAGGGTAAGTTATTCCATCGACTCGTTGCTACAATCTAGTAGATAGATCTTGGCTTGTTTGTTTGTATGCGATAGAAAATTTTTGTTTTCATGCTACGAACCCCTACAGTGGTATCCGAGCCATGTCTATATGTAGATCTGTTGCACGAGTAGAACACAATGGTCATTGTGGGCGTTGATGCTTTTATTGTTGATTGCTTCTTGTGTACTTTGCATCTTGCGGTATGTTGGGATGAAGCAGCCCGGGCTAACCTTACATGACATCGTTCATGAGACTTGCTCCACGCTTGACATGCAACTTGTATTGCATAAGTGGCTTTGCGGGTGCCTGTTTCTCCTAGCATAGTTAAGATCCAATTTACAACGGGTGATTAACAATACTAGTATCAATGTTGTGGTTCATGTTCGTAAGTTAGAACGACACTTATTGAAAGCCCCAAACCACGTAAAATATGCAAAGAAAGTAGAGGCGTCTAACTTTGTTTTGCAGGGGTGTGCAGTGATGTGATATGGCCATGATTGTGATTATATTTGATGTATGCAATGTTCCTTATTGTAAGTTGGCAACCGGCAGGAGCCATATGGTTGTCTTTAATTTATGTTAAGACCCGCGTGTCTATTCAAAGTAGTTGTAATAGTTGAAGCCGATGGACGACAACCATGGAGAAGCGTCATTGACCTTGATGCAATGCCGGTGATGATGGAGATCATGTTCGTGCTTGAAGATGGAGATCGGAAGCACAAAGAAGAAAGGCCATATCATATCACATATATATTGAATTGCATGTGATGTTAATCCTTTATGCATCTTGTATTGCTTAGTAGACGACGGTAGCATTATAAGATGATCCCTCATGCACATCAATTTCAAGTCATAAAGTGTTCACCCTTAGTTAGCACCGTTGCTAAAGCTTGTTGTTTCGAAGCACCACGTGATGATCGGGTGTGTTAGATTCTGCAAGTGTATACAACGTGAGCAAGCCAGATTTGCTCATGCGGAAACTAAGGTTTGATCTTGACAAGCCTAGCATGTACAGACATGGTCTCGGAACACGGATCACCGAAAGGTAAAGCATGAATCATATAGTAGATATGATGAACATGTCGATTGTTCGCCATTGAAACTATGTCAACTCTCGTGATGATCGGTGTTGATATGGTGGATTTGGTTCGTGTGATCACTAAAACAATGTGAGGGATATTGTTTTGAGTGGGAGTTCACCTAGTTTAATTTCATTATTAATTTGAACTCAATTTGTCATAAACTTAGTCTAAACTATTGCAAATATGTTGTAGATCAATGCCAGCCCCTACCATCAATTTTAATGCGTTCCTAGAGAAAGAAAAGTTGAAAAACAATGGAAGCAACTTCGCGGATTGGTTCCGCAATTTGAGGATTGTCCTCACAGCTGGTAATTTGACCTATGTGCTGGATGCACCGCTGGGTGACCCACCTGCAGATGATGCTCCCGATGAAGTAAAGAATGTTTACCTCGCTCGGAAGAATCAGTACTCCATAGTTCAGTGTGCTATCTTGTATGGTTTGGAATCGGAGCTTTAGAAAAGGTTTGAGGATTCAGACCCATATGATATTGTCGAGGATCTCAAATTGATTTTTGAGACTCATGCGGCAATTGAAAGTTATGAGGCTTCTGAAAAGTTCTTTAACTGCAAGATGGAAGAGGGCAGCTCCGTCAGTGAGCATGTGCTTAAGATGTCTGGGCACGCAAACAAACTTCAAAGCTTGGGTATTGTGATTCCTAATGCTTTGGGGATTTACCGTGTCCTCCAATCACTACCACCAAGTTACAAGAACTTTGTGATGAACTACAACATGCAGAACATGAACAAGACGTTGCCAGAACTCTTTGCCATGTTGAAATCTGCAGAAGTGGAGATTAAGAAAGAGCACCAAGTGTTGTTGGTCAATAAGACCACCAAATTCAAGAAAGGCAAGTCTAAGCAAAAGGGACACTTCAAGAAGGGTGGTAAGAAAGTTACCACGCCGGCGAAGAAGACCAAGGCTGTACCTAAGCCTGATACTGAGTGTTTTTACTGCAAGGGAGAAGGTCACTAGAAGCGGAATTGCCCAAAGTACTTGGCGGATTTGAAGAACGACAACATCAAGAAGAAAGGTATATCTGATATACATGTTATTGATGTGTATCTCACTAGTACTCGTAGTAGTGCCTGGGTATTTGATACTGGTTCGGTTGGTCATATTTGTAACTCGAAACAGGTGCTGCAGAATAAACGAAAGCTAGCGAAGAACGAGGTGACGATGCGCGTGGGAAACGGATCAAAGGTTGATGTGATCGCGGTCGGCACGCTACCCCTTCATCTACCATCGGGATTAGTTTTATACTTAAATAATTGTTATTTGGTGCCTGCGTTGAGCATGAACATTATATCGGGATCTTGTTTATTGCGAGACGGTTACTTATTTAAGTCCGAGAATAATGGTTGTTCGATTTATATGAGTAATATGTTTTACGCACATGCACCTTTGATAGATGGTCTATTCTTATTGAATCTCGATAGTGGAAATACACATATCAACAACATTGAGGCTAAACGTTTGAAATCAAGCGATAATTCGACCTATATGTGGCACTGTCGTCTTGGTCACATTGGAGTGAAGCGTATGAAGAAACTCCATTCCGATGGACTTCTTGAATCACTTGATTTTGAATCACTTGAAAGATGCGAAGCATGTCTGATGGGAAAAATGACTAAGACTCCATTTTCTGGTATGATGGAGCGAGCTACGGACTTATTGGAAATCATACATACCGATGTGTGTGGTCCAATGAGTGTAGCATCGCGCGGTGGTTATCGTTATGTTCTTACCTTCACGGATGACTTGAGTAGATATGGGTATATCTATTTCATGAAACATAAGTCCGAAACTTTCGAGAAGTTTAAGGAGTTTCAAAGTGAGGTAGAGAATCAACGTAACAAGAAGATTAAATTTCTACGTTCTGATCGTGGAGGTGAATATCTAAGTTACGAGTTTGGCGAGCATTTGAAGAAATGCGGAATACTTTCACAATTGACACCGCCGGGAACACCACAGCGTAATGGTGTGTCCGAACGTCGTAATCGAACTCTCTTAGATATGGTTCGTTCTATGATGTCACTTACAGATTTACCGTTATCATTTTGGGGTTATGCATTAGAAACAGCCACATTCACTTTAAATAGGGCACCATCTAAATCCGTTGAAACGACACCGTATGAATTATGGTTTGGGAAGAAACCTAAATTGTCGTTCCTTAAAGTTTGGGGATGCGAAGCCTATGTAAAGAAGTTACAGCCGGACAAGCTTGAACCCAAAGCGGAAAAATGCGTCTTCATAGGATACCCGAAGGAAACTATTGGGTATACTTTCTATCATAGATCCGAAGGCAAAATCTTCGTTGCCAAGAATGGATCCTTTCTAGAGAAGGAATTTCTCTCGAAAGAAGTGGCTGGAAGGAAAGTAGAACTCGACGAGGTTGTCGAACCTTCTCTCGAAATTGCGAGTAGCGCAGCACCGGAAGAAGTTCCTGTGGTGCCTGCACCAATTAGAGAGGGAGCTAATGATGGTGATCATGAAACTTCGGTTGAAGTTGCTACAGAGCCTCGGAGGTCAACGAGAACTCGTACCACTCCAGATTGGTATGATCCCGTTATGAGTGTCATGTTGGTGGACAACACCGATGACCCCGAGACATATGAGGAAGCGATGATGAGCCCAGATTCCAATAAATGGCAAGAAGCCATGAAATCCGAGATTGGATCCATGTACGAAAACCAAGTATGGACTTTGGTGGACTTACCGGATGGCCGAAAGGCTGTCGAGAACAAATGGATTTTCAAGAAGAAAACAGATGCTGATGGTAATGTTACTGTCTATAAAGCTCGACTTGTCGCAAAAGGGTTTCGACAAATTCAAGGAGTTAACTACGATGAGACTTTCTCACCGGTAGCGAAGCTAAAGTCTGTGAGGATTATGTTAGCAATCGCTGCATATTATGATTATGAGATATGGCAGATGGATGTCAAAACAGCATTCCTCAATGGAGATATTGATGAAGAGTTGTATATGATGCAACCCAAAGGTTTTGTCGATCCTAAAGATGCTAACAAGGTATGCAAACTTCAACGGTCCATCTATGGATTGAAGCAAGCATCCCGAAGTTGGAATCAACGTTTTGATAAGGTAATCAAAAGTTTTGGTTTTATACAAACTTATGGAGAAGCTTGTATTTACAAGAAAGTGAGTGGGAGCTCTGTAGCATTCTTAATACTATATGTGGATGACATATTGTTGATTGGGAATGATGTAGACCTTCTTAATAGTGTCAAAGAATATTTGAATAATAGTTTTTCAATGAAGGATCTTGGCGAAGCAGCTTACATATTAGGCATAAAGATTTACAGAGATAGATCGAAACGCCAAATATCATTGTCATAGAGTACATATTTGGACAAAGTTCTAAAGAGGTTTGGAATGGAAGAAAGCAAGAAAGGGTTCTTGCCCATGTTGCCCAATACGATCTTGAGTAAAACTCAAAGTCCGACATCGGCAGAAGATAGAGAAAGGATGAGTAAGACTCCCTATGCATCAGCCATAGGATCTCTAATGTATGCCATGCTATGTACTAGACCCGACATCGCATATGCTGTTAGTTTAACTAGCAGATATCAAAGTGATCCAGGAGTGGATCATTGGACAGCAGTCAAAAACATCCTTAAGTACTTGAGAAGAACTAAGGATATGGTTCCTTCTTATGGAGGTGATGAACAACTCGTTGTTAATGGTTACACCGATGCTAGTTGGAACACCGATCCGGATGATTCTAAATCACAATCTGGATACGTATTTATTTGAATGGTGCAACAGTTAGCTGGAGGAGTGCAAAGCAAAGCGTTGTGGCGAGATCTTCAACTGAATCGGAATACATGGCTGCTTCGGAGGCTTCTCAAGAAGCGATATGGATGAAAGAGTTCATTACAGAGCTGGGTGTGGTTCCTAGTGCGCTGGACCCAATGTCTATCTACTGTGATAACATGGGCGCCATAGCCAATGCGCAAGAACCAAGGTCACACAAGAAGCTGAAGCATATCAAGCTACGTTTTCACGCTATTCGAGAACATATCCAGGATGGGGATATAAAGATTTGCAAAGTACACACAGATCTGAATGTGGCGGATCCGTTGACTAAACCTCTCCCGAGGGCAAAACATGACCAACACCAAACTGCCATGGGTGTTCGGTATATTACCATGTAATCTAGATTAGATGACTCTAGTGCAAGTGGGAGACTGTTGGAGATATGCCCTAGAGGCAATAATAAATGTAGTTATTATTATATCTTTGTGTTTATGATAAAAGTTTACATTCATGCTATAATAGTATTAACAAGGAAACATTAATACTTGTGTGATTTGTAAACTTAATTTGAAGTCCCTAGTATAGCCTCTATACTTCACTAGCTTGTTGGTTGATTAAATGATTGTGGTTTCCATATCATGAAAATTGAGATGTTATCAACAACAAGATCATATCGTTAGGAGAATGATATGGTGGACATACTCCTATTGATAAGCGTAGCATAAAGATCAAGTCATTTCAATAGTTCAATTGCTATATGCTTTCTGATACATAGTAACCTAATTCCTTCGACCATGAGATCATGCATATCACCTTTACCAGATGGATGCTTTGATGACATCAAACACCACACCGTAACTGGGTGGCTATAAAGGTGGCATTAAGTGTTCGGAAAGTATTGGTTGAAACACATGGATCAAGAGTGGGATTTGTCCATCCACATGACGGATAGATATACTCTGGGCCCTCTCGGTGGAATGTCATCCAATTGGCTTGCAAGCATGTGACTTGGTCACAAGGAATCACATATCACGGGAACGAGAAAAGAGTACTTATCAGTAACGAGGTTGAACTAGGTATGCAGAGATACCGATGATCATAACCTCGGATAAGTAACATATCGTGAGACAAAGGGAAATTGGTATCGTATGTAAGTGGTTCATTCGATCGCAAAGTAATCGTAGAAATATGTGGGAGCCATATGAATTTCCAGATTCCTCTATTGGTTATTGTTCGGAGAAGTGTCTCGATCATGTCCGCATAATTCACGAACCGTAGGGAGACACACTTAAGGATTCGACGTTGTTTTGAGTAGTTATGGTATTATGAGAAAGAGACCGAATGTTGTTCGGAGTCTCGGATGGGATCCGGGATATCACGAGGTGATCCGGAATGGTCCGGAGAATAAGATTCATATAAGGAAAGTCCCGTTTCGGAGTTCGGAAATGATTCCGGTGAATGTTCTAGAAGGTTCCGGAATGTCCTGCACTCCGGGAGGGGGGAGGGGTACATGAATGTGTCATTACATATTGGAATGATTGCATCATGTACTAAGTGTTCTTGCTGTTCCAAATAAAGGATTAAATTGAATCCTAAAACAGAAAAGTCAAATGTCCAGTTTGAAAGTCAAACGGCTAAAACAAGAAACTGTGGGAAACAAGCAAGAGGAGGCAAAAACCGACTTGGGGGAGGAGTCCCTCCTCTCCAAGCCGGCGGCCCACCTAGGCCGAGTTGGGGAGGGACTCCCCTCCCTCCCCTGGCGCGCCGGCCCCTCCACCCATAAAAGGAGGGGCAGGGCCTCCTCCTCTAGACACACAAGTTCCTATCCTCTAATCTCCGGTTTAGAGCCGTTTTGGTTTAGAGCTTCTAATTGTCCTAGCCTTCGGTTTAGAGCCTTCTAATTGGTGTGTCTAATCACTAGACCACTAATAGCCCTCTCTCATACTCCACCATACTCGCTCCGGCTTAAGGCGAAGCCCTGCGGGATCTCCCCTCTACTTCCGGTACCACGCCGTTGTGCTGCCGGAATCGCGAGGAGAGTGCTACAACCTCCGCTGCCTGCTGGAACAAGGGAGAGGAAGGTCTTCGTCGAGTACCGAACGTGTGACCGACTGCGGGAGCACTGCTGGAACGCAGCGCCGGAAGGATCGTCTACACGATCTTGAGATCGGGAAGAGTACGACTACATCACCCACGAGAATCCGCTCTCGTTAAACACTTTGGAATCTTCGAGGGTAAGTTATTCCATCGACTCGTTGCTACAATCTAGTAGATAGATCTTGGCTTGGAGATTGTTAGACTCCAAGCACATCCGACCAAACAGAGTAGAGCACGACATAGTCTTACATAAACAAAGCACAAATAGCAAATAAGTTCACACTAAAGGGGCAGCAAGCAAATAAAACGACTGAAAACAAGTGCTTGCACCCGACCCTTGCAAATCCAGGAGACCTAATAGAACTACTTCTCCCTCTTTGGCATCGGAACGCCAAAAAGGAAGAAGAGCGATGCTAACGCCCCAGAAGATCATGCCTCCTCATCCTCGTCGTAGTCATCCCCGTCCCCTTCCTCTTCGTCATACTCATCATCATCGTCATCAGCTAGAGGAGTGGGTGCCCTCGGAGGTGGAGGAAACAGGCAACTCTCGAGCTCACCATAGTTGATCCCTGAAGTGTTCCACTGAGCATACGGTTCCGGAGCAGTGGGAGGAGGTGGATTTCCAGTGGCATCTGAGACATGGTGAAGAATAAGCTGTTGAGTGTGATCCCTCTTATGGCTCCTCCGGTACGCCTCATACTGGCCCTTGTGAGTGTCAATGCCCATGCAAAGGATGTGCCACTGGAACCAAGTGAGCTGTTTAACCTCGCGTGCCATTGGGGACACCGCGGAACGACGACCACTAGCCCGTGCATCACGCATGAAGGACTCAGGGGTAGTGTGGAAGGGTGATGGGTCTTCTGAGCCTTGTTGTAGATTTTCTTGGGCTTGTGAACACCATCCAAATCAGTGCTAAAGTCCTCAAGAGGCAACATATGCTTGATGAGCATCATAATGAAAGGAGCATGTGGGATAGAGAGCCTGTTGATCATAGCATCCGTCATCTCATGATATATGTAGTCCATGACATCCAGTTTGTAACTTGTAGCTGAACCAGAATTGGTGGCACATTCGTGAGCAAAAGCAAAGAGAGGAACCAGGTGGCCACGGATCTTGTCACTGTTGCCTCCACTCGGAGAAATGTTGTCCCTAAATATGCCAACAAGGGAGGCATACAAGGTAGAGAGACCAGCGAAAGTACCAGCAGCACCATCAAGAGAAAGGCAAGGAGCAAGCATAGTGTCCTTGGATGGCTTCAGTGGGGAAATGATGCGATGGCCAGAAGGAGTGTCACGGCCATGGAAAGCATACCCAAGAACCTGCCCAAAAATGCGGAAGTCCGACTGAATCATTGTTGTCCCGGTCATCCACTTCATGGTACGGCGCTCATCACCGCAAATCACAAGTGTCGAGAAAAACTGCCTCACCACGGAGGAATCATAGTTGCATTGGAGAGTCATAAGGTGGTGAAGTCCCATATTGTTGGTCACATACAATGCCTCAAGGAGCCTTCCCTTGGATTGGGCCTCAGTCATATTGATGGCTGCATGGGGCGAAGCTTGAGAGTGGAATACACATCATCACGAATAGCCCGAAAGTGGGCATTCCAAAACATAGAGTCCTCTGGGGGACCATCACTGTCAGCCTCATCATAGTAGTCAGTCTGGCGAATGGAGGCATACTGAATACTGTCAATAGCCTTGTAGTTGGGCCGAGACTGTTTGCCCTTGCGAGATGCAGTCCTCTTTGTTTTCTTTCCTGCCTCAGCCATCCGTTCAACCTCTCTTGCTGCTCTGCTAACTTCTGTTTCATCAATGAATGTCCCTTCTGCAGTGGGCTTGAGATAACGGGCACGGCGACGACGAGAGAAGGTCTTAGTAGCCTTGGAACCACCTGTGAAAAGCATGAGAGGGATATCATGGAGATAAGAACACACACAAGTCCAGGAGAAAAGGTAGAAATAGTAGAAAAGTAATCCATAAGCCAATGATGTGCATTGCAGAAATCAGGACCAAACCAGACCAGATCTTAATCTCCAGGCCGGATTATCCGGCCCTGGCAGGGGCGGATAATCCGCCCCCCACAGAAAAATTCTGGAACGGCCCAGATTTACCATGGCAAAGCAGATCGGGCACTAGGGTTGCAATACTACTAATTCTAGCTAGCAAGGAAAACACCAAGGATCTTCTACAACGAGATTTCCACCAAAAAATGCATCCCATACAAAAGGAGAGATATGAGGGAGTTACCCTCACTCATTGGAGGAAAATCGCGAGGGAGAAGATACCCGAAGGCGAGGTGAAGAAGATCCGGGGAGGTCCCGGAGAATCCGGTGGTGAAATCGACTCCAAGGAGGGACGGAAGCTCCGGCGGCGGATGGGGGCAGAGCTAGGGTTGGGGGAGGGCTGGCTGCTCTGTTTGAGCCTGGCCTCCCCGACCCAGCCCTTAAGAGGCAGAATTCGCCCGGGGCGGATAATCCGTCCCCCACTTGGGGCAGATAGTCCGCCCCCCCCCCCCCTCTGAATTTTCTGTTTAGTACAGATTCAGGTCGGAGCACCCTTGCAAAACCCCTCGATGGTGTATAGAGGACTTGTGTGCAAGAAAAGATGGTTCAAGGAGGGAAAGAAGGCTTGGGTTTAGAGCAACAAACTGAGATGGTACTACACACCCAAATTTGCAAGAATAAAATCAAACAAAAACCAAAGTTGAGTGTGTTTTCCATAAGAACAAGAAATGGGCAAGAATAACCAAAGAGAGCCATTAGAAAACAACTCTTCTCAAGGAAGAGGGCGGTGGCCGAAGCCACCATGTTGGAGCGCATGGCATGACACCGCGAAGATGTATCTTGATTTCAAAACCAATGCTCATCAATAACCCACATATCACTAAATGATATAAAGGGAAATGATTTTTCTTGCTTTCGGCATTATGGGGGGAGGGTTAGCCCAATCAATTAGGACCACACTCCCCCTATGTCTATGCCCGCATCTAAACCAAATACATGAAAAGAGTAAGTGAGTGTGCAAGGATAGGCAAGCCAAGCTCCTTGAATCTACGATATTTAGCTCATTCCTCAAATAACAAAATCTTGCTTCATCAAGGGGCTTCGTGAAAATATCAACAAGTTGGTTCTTCATGCTCACAAAGGATAGGGCAATATCGCCAGGAGCAACATGATCCCGAATGAAATGGTTGCGAATCTCAATATGTTTTGTTCTTGTATGCTGCATGGGATTGTAAGCAATTTTGATAGCACTTTCATTGTCAAATAATAGAGGCACTTTGTCACAATTGACACCATATTCCTTTAAAGTTTGCCTCATCCATAATAACTGTGTACAAGCACTTGCAGCGGCAACATATTTAAATTCTGTTTCTTTGAAGACCAACACACTAGAGACCTGCCCAAGAATTGACATGCACCAGAAGTTGATTTTCGGTCATATTTGTCACCAGCCAAATCTGAATCAGTGTAGCCACATAGAGAGAAACTTGACCCTTTGGGATACCATAACCCAAAATTTGGGGAATGAACCAAATATCTGAAGATTCGTTTGACCGCCACTAAGTGGCTTTCTTTAGGAGCGGCTTGGTACCTTGTACACACTCCTACACTTAACACGATATCGGTCCTAGATGCACAAAGGTAAAGGAGAGAGTCGGTCATGGATCGGTATACCTTTTGGTCCACGTATTTACCCTTGGGATTGAGCTCAAGATGACACTTTGTTTGCATTGGAGTAGCAACGCCATTGAGATCCGTCATCTTGAACCTTTTGAGCATGTCTTGGATGTACTTAGCTTGATTAATAAAAGTTCCCTCTCTAAGTTGTTTGATCTCGAATCCAAGAAAGAACCTCAACTCACCCATCATCGACATATCAAACCTGTCAGTCATAAGCTTTGAAAATTCATCGTTAAAAGCTTGGTTAGTAGAGCCAAAAATAATGTCATCCACATAAAGTTGGCATACAAAAAGCTCCCCATTAACCTTCTTAGTAAAAAGAGTGGGATCGATTTGCCCAACTTCGAATCCACAGTCGAACAAAAGCTCTTTAAGGTGTTCATACCACGCACGTGGGGCTTGTTTAAGGCCATAGAGCGCCTTATCGATTTTGTAGACATGGTTCGGAAATTTGGGGTCCTCAAAACCCGGGGGCTGCTTGACTTATACCAACTCATGTAGTGGACCATTAAGAAACACACTCTTAACATCCATTTGCTGTAATTTAAAATTATGATGGGCGGCATAGGCAAGAAGGATACGGATGGACTCAAGACGAGCCACAGGAGCATAAGTCTCGCCAAAATCAATCCCTTCCACTTGAGAGAATCCTTGAGCCACGAGTCTTGCTTTATTCCTCACAACAATGCCATTTTCATCTTGTTTGTTCTTTAAAATCCACTTGGTGCTGATAACATCGCGGCAATCCTTGGGTTTCTCTACCAGCTTCCAAACTTTGTTGCGCTCAAAGTTATTTAATTATTCATGCATTGCTACAACCCAATCGGGATCTTCAAGAGCATCAAAGACTTTCTTCGGTTCAACCATAGAAATGTGAGCTTGATGATCACAGAAGCTTGCAAGTTCTCTTCTAGTAGACACCCTTCTTCGTAGATCACCAAGAACCTTGTCAAGAGTGTGACTCCTTAGCTCAAGGTTCCGATCAGCACGAGCTTTGCGACGAGCCTCAATGTCCTTATTGTTTCTAGAAGGAGTTGATTCAACATTTGTATCCTTGTCTTGTCCACTACCTTGCCCTTGATCTTGATCTGAGTTGGCAACAGGAGCTTGCTGCTGAACATGTTCTTCAGGGACGGATAATCCGCCCCTTGGTGGGGCCGGACTGTCCGGCCTGGGAGATGAGGCAACAACCTCCTCTTCCTGTGAATGCCTTCCAGAGCTAGGAGATCCAGAGCTGGATAATGCGCCCTCGGGGGCCGGAGAATCCGGCCTGGAGTCTTCTTGGTTGTTCCCTTCTTCTTCGGATCCCTTGGGACGAGTTGGAGTGCCAGGGGCGGACTGTCCGCCCTTGGGGGGGGATAATCCGGCCTAGGACTATCATTTTTCCCATAGGATTGATGATCGTTAGCAGATTGCGGTGTTCGTGCAGAGTTTTCTCCAGCAGTAGGGGAGTGTTGATCTTGTGTAGATGAGGGCTCCACTTGAGTGGAGCATTGTCCTTCCCGATCCGCCACAAGGGGTTCCTCAATGGGGTGGAAAAATCCCACGCCCATTCTTCTTATGGCATATTGGGGTATTTCAACATATGCATCACATCAACTTGCCCTACATAGGAGCCTTTATTTTCATCGAACTCCACACTACAAGATTCTACAACAGTCCCGGTGAGCTTGTTGTAGACTCTATAAGTGTGGGATTCGGCACCGTAACCAACAAAAATACCTTCTAAAGCCTTGGACTCAAATTTAGACAAGCGGACACCTTTAATAAGAAAGAAACACTTACAACCGAATACTCTGAAGTATGAGATGTTGGGCTTGTTACCGGTAAGTATTTCATATGGAGTCTTGTCCAAAATCTTTCGTTGATAGAGCCGGTTGGATGAGTGACAAGCAGTGGATATGGCTTCAGCCCAAAAGTTGTAAGGAGACTTGAATTTAGCCAACATTGATCTTGCCATGTCCATCAACGTCCGGTTCTTCCTCTCAGCTACACCATTTTGTTGAGGGGTGTATGCATCGGAATATTGATGTCTTATCCCCTCTTCGCTTAGAAACTCATTCAAAGTGTAGTTCTTCAATTCGAAGCCGTTGTCACTTATTATTGCCAAGATAGGAACATTGTGTTGACGTTGAACTTCATTGGCAAAGTCAATGACCGTTTCTTGAGTCTCACTCTTTAGCTTGAAGAAATAGACCCATGTATATCTTGAGTAATCATCGACAATGACCAAGCAATATTTCTTCCCACCAAGACATGCATGAGATGGAGGACCAAATAAATCCACATGAAGTAATTCCAAGATCCTCTTTGAAGACACAATAGTCTTCCTCTTGTGGGGAGAGTCATGCATTTTTCCTTCAACACAAGCCCTGCAAACACGATCTTTGGCAAAGGAGACATTGTATTTTAGTCCAAGGATGTGGCCACCCTTGTGGAGACTTTGCAAAGTTCTCATGTTGACATGGGCTAAACGGCGATGCCATAACCAGCCCACGTCGTCCTTTACGAATAGGCACATCGGACCCGAAGTGGTTTTCCCCGAAAAGTCCACCACATATAGGTCATTTTCGACATACCCAACGAAAGCGACCTTTAGAGACTTGCTCCACAAGAGTACCACCAAATCATCATCAATAAAAATAGCAAAACCCATCTTTCCAAGGGCACGAACAGAAAGAAGATTGTAACCGAGGGTCTCAACAAGCATGACGTCCACGAGAGAGATATCGTGGGCAACCACAACCTTGCCAAGACCCAATACCTGAGATTTAGACTTATCACCGTAGGAGACTGTAATATTATCATGATTTGGACGCATCTCCGTGATGATCTCCTTGCTTCCGGTCATATGACTAGTGCATCCACTATCCAGCACCCATTTCGACCCACCGGAAGCATAGCCCTACAAGAGAATTATTTCTTGGTTTTAGGACCCATTTTTCAATGGGTCCTTTCATGTTAGTAACAAGGGTCTTTAGAACCCAAATAGACCAAGCAATATATTCATCAAGGGGACCGACATAATAAGCATAAACATCGCCATAATCATCACAAAAGAGTTCATAATTTGGATTATGAGACCGTGGAAAACCAATATTGTTAGTTTTGTCTTTTGTGACATTCTTCTCAGCGGTGCTTATCTTTGATTGTACATTCTTGGTCTTGTTCTTCTTGTTTTTTGTTTTTCTTGGACTTGGTGACATACCCAAGTCCCTCTTTACCATGATTTGACCTTTGCTTGCCAAGAACTTCATCAAGGACATCCTTATCCTTGGGAGTGATGTCCTTGACCAATTCTTCTTCCACACTAGTATTTTCTTTGTGACTATATGTTGAATTGGATGTGCTAGGAACATCATACTTGGCCAATCGAATTTGGAGCTGATCATGTGACTCATTGAGAATGGAGAAATCGCTTTTCAACGCCTTGTGAGCGTTGTCAAGTTTCTCCAATTCCCCGGAGAGTCTATCATGAGCAGCCCCAAAGTCAATCTTTTCCTTCTTTAACTTCTTTGCTTTGGCGACTGCATTGTCACGTTCCTTAACAAGTTTAGCCACTATTTATTCATGTGACTCCTCAATGGACTCAAGCCTCTCTTCAAGAGAAACCCGAGCATCTTCTTCTTCTTCAAGAGCATTTTTTTAAGGATGCAATTTCCATTGCATCCTCCCTTTCAATTCTGCCCTTTTCTTCGAGGATAGCTTCATTTTGGGCCAGTTGGTCCATAAGATCTTCAAAACATATTTTGTGCTCACCTTGCAGGTTAGTGAAGAAATAGTCCAAAGCAATAATCTCTTCTTTAACCTTAAGACTAGTAGGATCATCCATGTCAATCATAGCCTTAGGGAAAGAAGAGTTAGAAGTAGTTACCTTGGAACTTCTTGCCATGAGACAAGTAGCATTCTTGTTGATGATGTTTTCGTTCGGAGAGTCGAAGAGTGATGTTGATGTAGATGTGGTGGCTATAGCAGCCACCTCTTGAGAGCTATCATCCTCGTCCTCATCTTCACTTCCCGAAGAATATTCTTCTTGAGCCACTAGAACAATCTTTGGTTGCTTCTTGAAAGGAGCATTCTTATTTACAACCCGTTTCTTGCGTGGAGCCTTTGACTTGTCTTTGAAAATAAGTCTTCATCCATTATCTTCCCTACTTTGATATGGACACTCAGCTACAAAGTGCAGCCGGTCACCACAGTTGAAACATGTTCTTATCTTGGGACCATTTTCCTTTCTTCCATAGGCTCCACTCTTGCGTTCTAGTTCAGCTTTAGCCTTGGCGGGATCTTTCCAAAAGTTTCTAGCATAAAGAGCCAGGTATTGTCTGTGGATCCTTTTTTTATCCTCGGGACAGTCCATACCTTCTATGGAATAATCATCATGATCAACCACACTAGTCTTTAAGGCCATGTTGACCCCCTTTTGCATCCCCATAGCTCGTGCGCGAGCATCTTCGGCATTCTTGGCAGCCACTTTGAAAGTGGCCATTTCTTGCATTACCTCATTGGATTTCATAAGGTGGTAGTTATGCCTACCTTGAAGACTTTTCAAATCTGTGGGCTCAAATGGCATAAGAGCACTGACATATTTGCGCTTGATCCATGCATCATCAACGTGAGCGGCACCATGATTCCTGAAAGTTGTGGCTATTGCCTTGAGCCTCCTATACATGTCCTCGTGGTTTTCTCCATCCAACATATAGAATCCTTCAGCTTCATTGCTCAAAGCATCATATCTATTCCTTCTCATACTTTCATTTCCGATGAAGAGCTCGGTGAGAGCATCCCAAGCTTCCTTAGCTGTACTAAGATGCTGAATGTGTGGCATATCTTTGTCACCCACACCAAGCTGTATCATGTGTAGAGCTGTAGCGTTGAGTTGACTATCGACAACTTCTCTTCTTGTGAGATTGTTGGGGTTTCCAACATGAAGACCATTTTCGATGATTTTCCACAACTCAATGGAGGAACTGCACACATGAGACTTCATCAAAAAATGCCATTGAGTAAAAGTAGATGCTGAAAGTTTGGGTGGATCACCCCTATTATGTATATGTGGGTGAGGGATAGGTGGATCAGGAGAATACACATGGGAAACCTCATTGTATCCTTCCTTACCACTATCCTTTTTCGAGGAGGAGCTCTTGCTAGTGTCATCACCAACCACTTTGTTATCTTTGGAATCGGTTTTACCCGTTTCCTTGGATTGCGGAGTGGTAGCCTCAGAGTTAGATGGAGGTGATGTTGCGGATGTGGAGAGATGCATTATTAATTGACGCATCTCTTCCATCTTAGCCTCCATTGAACTCACCAAGGTTGTTTCCAACGTCTTGAGATCATTCATGGTGACTACATCCGGAGCATCACTCCCATCTACCTTGGAACCCATACTTCTCTTAGGCGGTTAAGCCCGAAATAAGAGCCGGGGCTCTGATACCAATTGAAATGGATCGTATGGGCACCTAGAGGGGGGGTGAATAGGTGATACCCAATTTTTAGTTCTTTTTCAATTTTAGGCTTGACACAAAGTAAATTCTCTAGTTATGTAGATACGAGAATTTTCCTATATGCAAACCTAGCTACTAAGCACGTAAAGAGAGGAGCGAGGAAACCATAGTGGAGCCCGCGGAGACACAAGGATTTGTTTTACCGTGGTTCCTTCCTTGTTAAGGGAAGTACATCTGCATTGGAGGGGTGGGCAGTTCTAATACCACCACGCCACAATAGGCCTCACCGTATTCTCCGATGGATCTCGCCACAAAAGGCCTGATCCACCTTCTCCACTATTGGTACCCTTCGAGGCGGGAACCGGTGCCTTTACAACGCTACCGGGGCACACACCCACAACTGAATTGGGAGCTCCCGAGATGACAACAAGCTGTCACAAGAACAAGGTTTATCAATATAAACAAAACAAGGATCTAGGTATTTGCAAGAAATACTAGATCGGTGATTCTCCAAATGAATGGAGAGGAGATGAAGCGCTTGATTGCAGTTGATGAAGATCGAGTTCTCCTCGTTAGATTCCCCAAGGGATGGGGCCTTTAGGTGGATCTAGGTGGACCTCTCTTGGATGAAGGTTGTAGATCAGATCTTGACTTTTTTGAATGAACCAAGAGCTCTGGCAGGAGGGGGAAGGCTGTCTTAAATACCCCCTGCACAGATCTGGCCGTTGAACAAGTTTGGGGGCGGATTATCCCCCCCCCCCCCCGGGAAAACTCCGCCCCTAGGGCAGATATTCCGGGGAGAAAATCCGCCCCCTCTCTGGGGATGGCGCCTGTAGAACTTGATGAAGACCTTGGGGGGGGGGATTATCCGCCCCCCTCCAGGGGCGGATTATCCGGCGTGGCCGAAAAGTCCGGCCAAAACTCCGCCCCCTCTGGGGCTTGCGCCTTGGCAGTGAGCATGAGGGGCGGATTATCCGGCCTCCTTGAGGAGAGGATTATCCGGCCGAAAATCCGCCCCCCTTCTAGGGCTTGCGCCTATCTGGGAAAAGGGTGGGGCGGATTATCCGCCCCTGGTGGGGGCGGATTATACGCCCCCCAAAGGAATATTCCTTTTCCTGTTATCCTTAGAGAGAACTGCAACACTTCAACACACATTAAATAATCCTTGATATTGTTATCTAACACAAAAAACACTAGGGATTATGAAATGTTCTTTCAGCATGGAGTTATTGAAGTAGTATATTTCTCTTAAAAAGATAATGAGCTTTTGAGGAAAGTAAAATTTGATATATATACATCCATTGGCGTAATGATAGTGATGGATGATTAAGGAAGAGTGTGAATGGAGTTAGAAGTAACCACTTGTTGGATTGGAGATTATTAGTAGTAAAATAGTTTGATATAACCAAGTATGGATATGAGAAGATTATGAAAAGCTTTAATGCCAAGCTCATTGGATTTATATATGGGTTTAAAAACAATAAAGGTGGATAAGAATATTCATGTGAAGTAAAGCTCATCATATTAACACATGATGATGGATTGAAAGAAGTAGTATATTTAGGGTAGGAATTCCTTAGTTAGAAGTCAAGGATTGTGAATTATGGGATATATAAATTCTTGGTAAACACTAAAACCTAATTCTATAACCAAACCTAATATCCATATCAACTGATTGATTTATCACCTTATGTCCACCATGATTAATAGGAATAATTTCCTATATCAATTCACTTAAGCATATCTTTGTTATTTTCAACCATCATTATCATAGGTGCTTAAGAACTATCTTTATCAATTCTTCCTCATAAGTTAGCCTAGAAACAATCCCACTATTTTATTCTATATGGTGATATCATTCAAGATCTTTAACATAAAGATAATATATTTAACCATTCACCTTTATTCACAATTATCAAGGGATATAAAGATATTAAAACTCCCATAATTCATGGTAGACATTTATAATCTCAAACCTTTAACTCTTAAGTTAGTAATAATAAATTATTTATATTGCTATTCCCTAAATCCATAGGAATAATATTAACCCTATTAGTACTTAGAACTTTATGTATCAAATAATTATGAAGGATCACTAAATATAAAAGTTGCCTTAATACTATGTATTAATGAGAATAAAATCTCATTAGTTAGTAGTAATACATTCTATAATAAGTTTATGATTTTTTATCAAATTAAATTCATATTAAAGGCCCTCACAAATAATAATAGGAAAAATATCTATATAAAGAAAATAAAGAAACTCTAAACAATATATAATGAAAGTTCACAAAATGACTCTAAATACATTCATTATTGTTGCAATTGTTTAACAAGTTAATTCTACAAAGAAAACTCAAAATAATTGTGTAATATACAAATCTGAAAATAAAACAGAAAAGAGAAAATGAAACAGTAAAGAAAAAACTGCAAATAGGCCAGCCCAGGTGTTTCCCTCTCTTATTTACTGCATGGTGCACCTAGTTGTAGTCCAGCAACAACCCAACAGCGGCCCAGCCGGGATACCTCTTCCTTGTCTCGCTGGCAGGTGGGGCCGTGGAGGGACTGTGGAGTGAACTCAAAAAACTGCCAGGGGTTTTCTACGAAACGTCCGTCGTCGTCTTCCTCGCCGACTGGCGGCTGCTCGGTGGCAGTGGCCGATGCCGTCCGTCGCCGTCCGTGCGTCAAGATGCATGCCGCCGTTGTCAGGAGAGGATAAGAAGGCCACGGCAACGCCCCGCTCGTCCTCATCCTCACCATCTCTCTCTTTCTTCCTCTCCCGCATGAACGCAAACCCTAGCCCCGGTCAAAGAAGATCGTCACCGTCAGTAGAAGCCATCCTGGAGTCCGTGGAGTGGTCGGGGAGATGCGTCAGCGTGCGTAGATCATCTGTGAGGAACACAGCATCAAGGGGAGCACGAGGGCGATCGAATTTTGTCGTTCCCTTTCATTGGCCTTCATAGGAATTCTCGTCGGAGAAGCCACCTCTGACCACACCATGCCTCAACGATCATCGTACGAGAATCAGGGTAAGCTAGCGCATATCAACCACTTGCTATTTCGTGCTAGCGTTCACTGTACCCTATTTCCGTTGAGCGCCGCCATTAGCCACCGTCGCAACCTCTGTTCCGGCAACCAAAACCCAGCGGAGCCACCACTGGAATGCTCGCCTCGTTGTTCCGGTTCGAACAAGCCACTGCACGCACGCTTGCTCACCCTCTACTGCCATCCTCGCCGCCATCTGACGTGTCACCGACGAGGTGACGTCGTGGTGATGTCACCTTGGCCACGTCATGGTGTTTGACCGAGTCCGTTTACTGGTCCACGCCTGCGTGGCACA
Organism: Avena sativa; assembly: GCA_916181665.1. Lineage (NCBI taxonomy): Eukaryota > Viridiplantae > Streptophyta > Magnoliopsida > Poales > Poaceae > Avena > Avena sativa. The sequence continues at coordinate 54,250,499 of OV702284.1, read as the reverse complement.
CCTGTGGGGCTACAGACCCACCAGTCAGTGGCTAGGTCTAGGTTAGGCTCAGTATAAAAAGTATTACTCGTTCAGAAAATAGATAAGAAAATATAAATTCAATTATAAAAATTCCAAAAATTGAATAAAGTAACTAAATCTTGTTAAATCAATAACTTATGTTTTGTAATTCAGAAAAATATGTTTAATATATAAAAAATTTCAGAAAAATAAATTCTACAACTTAAAACTATTATCAAAAAGTATTATGATATTTATTTAATAAAGGTTTTATAAGTAATAAAACTTTGATAATTCATATTTTAATAATGGTAAATGTTAAAAATATAAATAAAATATCAAAAATCTTAGAAAAAAAGAATTATAATTTAAAACTATAATCATGCATTATTACTCCACTTAATTAAATATTTGTTATTTATTAAGTCTTTATAAAGTAATAAGTATTATAAAAATCATATCTTATTATTTTTAAATCACAAAAATAAGTGTAATATACCAAAATGATCACAAAAATAATAGCTATATGTTAAAAAATATAATATTCACTTTTAAGTTAAATAAAAAGTTAAACACTTTAATAACTTGAATTTAAACCTATTTCTTTAGTTAATAAATCATATAATGTCAAATAAAATTTGTTAATATTTCTTAAATTAACCAATTAAATCTAATAAATAGTATTAGCCTTAAATATTAATATTATGAAGTCAAAATGGTTCAACACATTTTAAAAATGAAATTATATTGAATTATCATTCAACCATAAGTGTAGGTTATTTTATAAAAGGATCCTTATCCAATCTAAAATCTCCAAGAATAATTGTAATGAGATAAAACCCATTCCTTTACTTTAATCACAAGTTTATAAACAAATCAAAACACTATAGTGAGTTCATAAGTAGTGAGTAATATTGTTTACTTATTCATAAACCTTAACCACACCCTTATAAGGAGATAAATCCCTGTATACATTTATAATGTAAAGAAACCATTACCAACTAAAAATAATACCATTCTTAAGTAACTTTAAAGAAACATTATAAGGTGAACAAGATATAAGTATAACAAGCATTACACCTAAAGTCCATCTATGTTTTAAATTTAACTTTAGTCTACCAGACTTTAAGTATAATGCTAAAAACTTTATTATATACTTTATAGTTAACTTTGGTCTATTATAATGAAGTGGTAAAGCATCTCAAGTCCAAACTATTCTAGCAAGCACAAATAACATCAACCACCTCTGATTAGCCACCAGGATTGTTTAAACCTTAATAGAGAGATCTTTTCTTCAAAAGTTATTCGTTTTGCCACTTCAGTCAACATATGACAATTAATAATCATCACATTACATTAATCTTTACTTATATAGCTAGGATTGATAACACTTAAGTTCCTTATAAATGTCATCACTTGCAAGGTAAAACTTGAAGATAAGATAATTCCCATATAAGCAGTCCTTCAGTAGCACATCTCATTAGTATATCTTATTGTTGTATGCCATTATGTTTACATATTGTTTCACACACACTCCCAAGCCTTAATAAGGAACACAAGGATGAAACTTATCTAAAAAGGACAACACATTCTAAAGTAACCATTTCTAGTATCCAAACCCTAGAACAACGTTATCCTCGGGATTCGAGTTTATCAACTTGCATTACATTACTTATGCATAAAAGAATCTTGCTTCTCTAAACATTAGTCCTTACGGACCAATGATGCAGATTTCAGCTATTGGATCTTATATTGTCTTGAAGACCGTGAGTGCATAATCTTGCAATCACAAAAGGCAAGTTCACACTTGCTCATGTCCTTTATTTATTTTCTGTAAAGTATTTTGCAAATCCAGTGTTGTCATCACCTGCATTTGAAAAAGGTCAGAAAATACTATTTTTGATAATAATGTGAACTATTGGTTACTGATCCAGGGTGATCAGCTAATCTATTAAATCTGGCAGTTGGAATACCACTGTTCAGGACTATATCACCTAGGATTTAATAACCAATGTCGCCAGTGATTCTTGCGCCGTATATTACGCGTTGACCATGAGATTTGGAATGGGACAGAGAAGTCAGCTGTATCTTCTTCCCCTCGCATGTAGCCGTATGTGCAGGTCATGGTTGTTATCACTCGTACCGTGCATATTAATTGGTAATTCGTAGAGGATATGCAGCATATGGATGGGAAACCTCAACGTCCCACGATAGTTCTGGCATCTAACGGTCTGCACAAATCATTATCGTAATTCAATATGTGGGCATGGTGCACACCAAGGAGGCATGCGAGGTCGCGAAGGGGGCAGTGATTGGCTTGGATCTTAGGTTGGGCCTCAAACCAAGGAAGTTTGAACAGGAACATACTCCTGGCCGTGCAACAAAGCCTAAGGTCTCTCATGGGTAAAGTGATGCACCTCTGTAGAGTGTAAGAACTGTAACTTGTTACTCCCTGTTTCGGGAAGGAGCTGCGAACGCGGCGGGAAAGAAACTCCATGAAAGTTCTGGTAAACCCGTGAAGGCTGACGGACATAGCTTTTCAGAATAAAAGCAACCTTTGAAGAAATGTTTATGAAAACCTGCATGACCTACAACCTATGGTCTGTGGCCGTAGATATAGTGCATCAAACACTCCTTTTCTAGTGAACTTGCTGAGTACGCTCGTACTCAAAGTATCTTCTTAACCCTTGCTAGGTTCTAAAGCCAGTATAGACGACGTCTACGTCAAGTCATGCTCCAGGAATCATCATCGAAGGCTAAGCTCTTCAATGAAGTCAAGAAAGTCAACATATACATCAACTCAAGTGAAGATGAGGTTACTAAGTAGATAGGAATATAATCTCTAGCCATAGAACCTATTTCTATATTGTATTGCAATAGCAGCAATGCCAGATCATTAGTTAAGATACTAGACTTAATAGTAGGATAGTTTTGAAGTTATTTATCTCTGATTATTCTTTGTAAGAAGTTTCTTTCTCTCTCATTAACCTAGAGTGTTCTCTGGATCTTGTGTAAAGAGTTGAGTTGTAACCTATAGTCATGTCTTGGACCTGCTGTGTTTCTGTTGTACCACTCTGAGGGATGTAATACTAGTGAACGGTGTTTCATTGGTGTTATGTCAACGACTATAGTGTACTACATCATGCAGTGGTATGCTGGGTCACCGCATATATGCTCCTTTCCAAAAAAATACTACTCTCTCATCCCGTTATCGACGTGGGGACTAAACTCTCCACCAAAAAGTGTCTTGTAGGTGCATCAAAAGGCTCAACGGGGAACCTCCCATCTCTTCCTCCCCCCCCCTGCTACAGTTCTCCAATTTCTTCCCGAGGGCGCCGGGCCATTCCAAAGCTGAACTCGTCGGCGATGCCGGTCGAGGGAGGCAGAGGAGTGGCTCCGACGCATGTAGTCTAGGTCGTCGGCCTCTCGCCACAGGAGTCGTAGGATTAGGTTTAGGGTTTTTTGTGTCTGCCCTTGTGGCGTATGGTGAGATGCCGCTCGGTCTGCCCCCCCCCCCCCCCATGCTCCTGCATGGCATTGGGCGGCCGTCTTCTCTTGGATCTGGTCAGCTCCCATGGTGGGAGCTCGCTGGTATTTGGGTCATGGGCAGAGGCCTCTCCAATAAGTGCTTTGGCTGCTGCTCTACCTGCAGATCTTGCGGCGTTCTTCTTCTTCTTCTGGCCGGCCTTGGTGGTGGGGGTTGGAGAAGGATGAGGTGCGGGCTATTGGATGTGTGTGGCAGCCTGGAAGCTTGATGTGGGTCCGTTCTGACCCAACCTTGCATCTGCTGGAAGAGAAGGATCCTGCTAGGGTGCTCCGATGGTTGGGGACGGGTGCAGGTACTCTCTTCTTCTCCGGCGGCTTCCTGCATAAGGTCATTGTGCTTGATTGGTTGCTGCTGTGTGTGCATCTTCGACAAGTTCCTCTGGCCGGCCTTGGTGGCGAGGGGAGAAGTTGTGGCGGCGATGGATGTCAGTCTGCAGCTCGATCAAGCCTGCAGCAACAACGAGCTCAACACGCAGCGGGCAAGACTGCCCTCACGATCTGCGGCCGTATCGATGGCCTTCTCGAACGCACGAGATGCGTCTACTCAATCTCCAAGATGGAGGCTACTCCTCGAGCTCAGCGACGGCGTTCTGCGCTCTCTCGACACCAAGTGGTTCGTCCCCGGTGGCGGAAGGGTGGCCGGAGCTAGAGTCTCGTCGACGGTGGCGGAGGACAGGGACTTGATTGCTTTTTTATTTCTTTTCTCAGGGTCCTTTTTGTAAAAATGTAGGCCGATGAAATGTGTAGGGGTCTGCATGCATATTTGTACCCACGGCTTTGACTATAAATGCTGGGGTCCGTTTTCAAAAAAATCCCGTTATCTGCATTTACACTGTCTGGTGGTTGCGTCTTTGTTTTTTGTGTTTTGTCAGCTCAGCAGCAACATGGGTGCCGGCGGCAGGATGATGGAGAAGCAGGAGCTGCTCGGCCGCGCCGCTACCCTCCAGCGCTCGCCGACGGACAGTCCGCCGTTCACGCTGGGGCAGATCAAGAAGGCGATCCCACCTCACTGCTTCCAGCGCTCGGTGATCAGGTCATTCTCCTACCTGTTCCGTGACCTCGTCGTCGTCGCGGCGCTCCTATACGCCGCGCTGGCGTGGATCCCCACCCTCCCGAGCGTGCTGCGGCTGGGCGCCTGGCCGCTCTACTGGATCATGCAGGGCTGCGTCACGACCGGCGTCTGGGTCATCGCGCACGAGTGCGGCCACCACGCCTTCTCCGACTACTCGCTGCTCGACGACACGGTCGGCCTGCTGCTCCACTCGTGCCTGCTCGTCCCCTACTTCTCCTGGAAGTACAGCCACCGCCGCCACCACTCCAACACCGGCTCCATGGAACGCGACGAGGTGTTCGTCCCCATGCGCAAGGACAGGCTGGACTGGCTCAGCCCCTACGTCCACCACAACCCCGTCGGCCGCACGGTCCACATCGCCGTGGTGCTCACGCTCGGGTGGCCGATGTACCTGCTCACCAACGCCGGGGGGCGCCCCTACCCGCGCTTCGCCTGCCACTTCGACCCCTACGGCCCCATCTACAGCGACCGGGAGCGCGCCCAGATCTTCGTCTCGGACGCCGGCGTGCTGGCCACGTCGTTCGCCCTGTTCAAGCTCGCGTCGGCGTTCGGGTTCTGGTGGGTGGTGCGAGTCTACGGCGTGCCGCTGCTGATCGTCAACGCCTGGCTGGTCCTCATCACCTACCTGCAGCACACCCACGCGGCGCTGCCGCACTATGACTCCGCGGAGTGGGACTGGCTGCGCGGGTCGCTGGCCACCATGGACCGCAACTATGGCATCCTCAACGGCGTCTTCCACAACATCACGGACACGCACGTCGCGCACCACCTCTTCTCCGCCATGCCGCACTACCATGCCATGGAGGCCACCAAGGCGATCAAGCCCATCCTCGGCCAGTACTACCAGTTCGACCCCACCCCCGTCGCCAAGGCCGTATGGCGCGAGCCCAAGGAGTGCGTCTACGTCGACCAGGAGGACGATCGAAAGGGCGTCTTCTGGTTCAGCAACAAGTTCTAGCCGTGCCGTGAAGATCGATCTCCGGAATGAATTCGGTGCTCGTCGTCGTTGGTGTGTCCGTGGCCTGGACATGACATTCATGGCCGTGTGCTGTGTTGTCTTGTGCTTTGTGTTCATTGCATTGTGTAGACCATGTCGTGTTTTATGGCCGAATAACTGAACATCGATGATCGAAGGGCAACTTTGTGTGTAATTGGATCGGAATAAAACATTGAAGATCCAAGGGCAACTTTGTATGTAATTGGATCGGTCTGTTTTTGCTGTATCTCTTGTTAGATTGATCTCAACGTGACAGGGCCCAACGGCCCGTCACGCCCCTATCCGCGCCCTGATCGGGGGCGCCCAACCCTATCTGGTTGGTGGGCCCCCGTCGCCAGCGCTATATAAAGGAGGTGGGGGGGGGGGGGGGGGGGCAGCACGCCTCACGAGGTTAGCCGTACCCTAGTCGTTCCACCTATAAGCCCTACCGATCTAGGCTTAGCGTTGCGCCGACGGGAAGCACCACCGCCGCCACACTCTCGCACTCCTATTCCCCATGGCCAACGACGGCGGATCTAGCTCCGGGACTAGCTTCGGCATCCCCTCTGGCTCGTGTTTGTCGAGTCAGGGCGCAGGTAGTACCTCTCCTCTACGATCTCTCTCTCTCTTCCTCTCAGATCTACGTGTTCGACCACTACAGTGAATCTACCAAGGTTAGGCTAGATCTAACATCTCTATCTTTGGGGAGAAAATGATTGCTTGCTCCCTCGACCAAAATTGTGCAACCTGGTTCACAGGAAACACTAGGCCGAAGGAATGCCAGGCCTGGAGGCCCCACAGTTTGTATGGCCTTATTACATGGACTACACGATGAGACAACTTGGAAGTGAGGCTTCATGTTTTTCGACAGAGAACAGTACTGCTTCAGATTTAGGTGTTTTCAAAGTTGAGCGTGTCAACAATGGTGTAGCGCATGAGTTAGCGTAATTAAGTAAAGCTGGGTTTAGTGGTTTTCTTAGCTATGACGCTCCAGACTGTGTTAAGGAGCTGTTCTCATATAAGATGATGCAATCCTTCTTGTAATATCGAAGCAGCAATTTCAGACTACTCTTTTTCTTGCTAAGGTAATTACGGAGATTAAAAGGTTTTTAATGAGAAGGCATGCTTATTTGATACTCTCTCGGTCTCAAAATAGATGTCTTAGATTTGTCAAAATTTGGATGAACCTATACACTACAGAAATGGGAAGCTACGCTGACGGCCAGTCGCTACGCCGACGGCCAAACATCGGGGCCGTCGGCGTAGCCATCGTCTAGGCCAGCTCCGCCAAGCAGCCGTCGGCGTAGAATTGCCCTCGGCATATCCTATGCTACGCCGACGGCTGCCCTCGGCGTAGCTATTTTTTATTTTATCTCATTAATCTTTGAAAAATCATAACTAAATCATTCTAATTCGGAAAAATACAACTAATATATCAAAATTTGCAGAAAATAAGACCTATCTATCTACACTCAAATATTACACATTTATAAATAAAAACTAAGTAAAACATAAGACATTATATATAGTTTAAAACGGGCATAAAAAATTCAAAAATGATCAAAACAATGCGAAACCTTCGCGTGGTGTTATATTATGTGACATAGTTAGAAGGAAAAATATCAAACTTGGTATATTGATTATGTCTCAAAGAAACCTTCACAAAATGACCTATCTCATTCGAGGTTTCTTGGCTTTCGGGTCAAATGACCAATGTTATGGCTAGAATCAAGGCATAGTTTGTGATAATGTGCCCATATTGTGCATACACATGCATCATGGGATGGCGAACAATGTTGCAGGAGAAAGTTTTCCTTTTCGTCGCACCAAAAAACCATTTCCCATTTTCTGAGCACAAAAAACGGACGATTTTGTAAAGCAACCACCAAATGGCTAATTCAAAATGGTACCACCACATTTTACAAAAATACTATACCACCTTATATAGACAATGTCCCAATAGGGGAATCCGAAACCTTTCCGTCCACCTCTGGTGAAAAAGACAAATTCCTGCTGAATCGGCAGAAAGTGGGTCAGATATGAACTACAGGTACATGATCCGATGCTCATGTTTTTTTACAAAAATCATTTTTAGGTTCACAATATGCTATTTTATGAAAGATACAATGCAAGTTTAGCGAGGCTCGGCCCCGAGCTAAGAATCTTCATGCCCGCCGTTCGACAAAGTTTGACGATAGTTTAAAACGGGCATAAAAAATTCAAAAACGATCGAAACAATGCGAAACCTTCGCGTGGTGTCATATTATGTGACACAGTTATAAGTAAAAATATTAAACTTGATATATTTATTATGTCTCAAAAAAACCTTCACAAAATGACCTATCTCATTCGAGGTTTCTTGGCTTTCGGGTCAAATGACCAATGTTATGGCTAGAATGAAGGCATAGTTTGTGATAATGTGCCCATATTGTGCATACACATGCATCATGGGATGGCGAACAATGTTGCAGGAGGAAGTTTTCCTTTTCGTCGCACCAAAAATCCATTTCCCATTTTCCGAGCACAAAAAACAGACGATTTTGTGAAGCAACCACCAAATGGCTAATTCAAAATGGTACCACCACATTTTACAAAAATACTATACCAACTTATATAGACAATGTCCCAACAGGGGAATCCGAAACCTTTCCGTCCACCTCTGATAAAAAAGACAAATTCCTGCCGAATCGGTAGGAAGTGGGTCAGATATGAACTACAGGTACATGATCCGATTCTCATGTTTTTTTACAAAAATCATTTTTAGGTTCACAATATGCTATTTTATCAAAGATCCAATGCAAGTTTAGCGAGGCTCGGCCCCGAGCTAAGAATCTTCATGCCCGCCGTTCGACAAAGTTTGACGATAGTTTAAAACGGGCATAAAAAATTGAAAAACGATCGAAACAATGCGAAACCTTCGCGTGGTGTCATATTATGTGACATAGTTATAAGTAAAAATATTAAACTTGATATATTGATTATGTCTCAAAAAAAACTTCACAAAATGACCTATCTCATTCGAGGTTTCTTGGCTTTCGGGTCAAATGACCAATGTTATGGCTAGAATGAAGGCATAGTTTGTGATAATGTGCCCATATTGTGCATACACATGCATCATGGGATGGCGAACAATGTTGCAGGAGGAAGTTTTCCTTTTCGTCGTACCAAAAAGCCATTTCTCATTTTCCGAGCATAAAAAACGGACGATTTTGTGAAGCAACCACCAAATGGCTAATTCAAAATGCTACCACCATATTTTACTAAAATAATATACCACCTTATATGGACAATGTCCCAACGGGGGGTTCCGAAACCTTTCCATCCACCTTTGGTGAAAAAGACAAATTTCTGTCGAATCGGCAGGAAGTGGGTCAGATATGAACTACATGTACATGATACGATGCTCATGTTTTTTTACAAAAATCATTTTAGGTTCACAATATGCTATTTTATCAAATATTCAATGCAAGTTTTCCTTTTCATCGCACAAAAAAGCCATTTTTCATTATCCGAGCGCAAAAAGGGAATTTTCTAAAGCAACCACCAAATAGATAATTCAAAAATGGAGGGTTTGTGATTAGTTGATATGGATATCATATTTGGATTCCTCTCATTTTTCTGATCAATTTAGACATATTATTTGTTAAATTCCCATTTATAGATTTAAAGATATTAATTATTCCATATTAAATAGAAAAATACAAAAAATTAAAATTATTATATTTTTATTTGAATTCAATAATATTTTTACTTATTCATTAATGTTTATTTAAATAATTGTTTGTAATTTCAAAAAATACAAACATGTGACATGTTGATATAAGGGTTAATAGGATTGATATCATAGTATTGACAACAATGTATGAATTACTTTGCGGAAACAGATTCTGAAGGAACGAGGAAGTTAAGCGTGCTGGAGCTGGAGTAGTATTAGGATGGGTGACCTTCCGGGAAGTTCGATCAAGATTGCAATTTAATTAAATATTAAGTGTAATTAGTGTTAAAAATGTTCAAAGTGAGAGATTAACGACTCAAACAATTCAAAGATTCAAAATTAACAAAAAAAATAAAATAAATTTTTTTTTTTAAAAAAATATTTTTGCAACCTGTCGACAAGCTATGCCGACGGCCGCTACGCCAACGGCATTGCCCTCGGCGTAGCATACGCCGACGGCCTCTATGTGCTCCGCCGAGGGAGCCCTTTGCCGAGGAGGCTACGCCGAGGGCAGCCGTCGGCGTAGCATACGCCGAGGGCATTTTAGGCTACGCCGACGGCTTTTTGCCCTCGGCGTAGCGCGCGCGTCCTGTAGTGATATACTAAATAATGTCTAGATTCATCCAAAATTTGACAAATCTAAAACATTTATTTTAGGATGAAGAGAGTATATTGAATTTAAAAAATATATACACATTGTTTGCCGAATACACTCCGTAACAGAATAAAAAACCACACTAGAGAGAACACTGAGACAAGATTTAGCTAGGAGGTACGCTGCTTCGTTAACATCTCGTTTGACCTAGATGAACAAGATGCCATCCACAACGATGCCAACTGCCAATCTCTTACAGAACAATTAATTATGAAGCAAGAAAACGAAAATTTGCACCTTCTTCGGCTCCTCGTGGGTCTCGCGGGTTCTTGAGATCTCGAAGATGTCGTTGATCATGCAATGTCAGTTGCTCCATGTGCAGGGGCGCCGCGTCCATCGCATCCCCTCGTGTTGGTGCTTTCCCATCCTTAAACAAAGCCAAAAAAAAAATATGAGCATCACCGCACAAATAACCATGATGGATACATAACCATTTTACATGACCTACATCTCAGATACTTCCAAGCATCGGTACCATGCCATATATGTTTTTATGGAAAATCAAACACGTGAGAATTCCTTACCGAATGAGACACTTTGGTGCCAGCGGCATGTTAACTCTTTAGGAAAATCCATTTAGCTAATGCAAATGGTAAGCGGTAAGTCTCTTACGCAGTAGCAGCGGCAACAACAAAAGCACAAATCAGGTATTAAACAATACCACCTCACTGTAAAATGTTGTAGCATCAATGAACATACGGGAAATCTAACTCTAGACTGACCTGGTTCTAGACTACGGCTAGGTCACGTGTTGGCGTCGCATGATTTGGATCCAACGGCGCACAGCAATCCCTCGGCCCGCTGCCTAACTCCCGTGTAGCTTCTTTGGTGTACGCGTAGCAGGAGTACTGATCGTTTTAATATTCGATGACTTTTTTTTAGGATGCAACTTTTTGCTAGACGTAACTCTCGCTGCTAATTGGGATGTAACGTTTTTGCTGGATGATGTAACTTTTTCTGCTAATTCAGATGTAACTTTTTGCTGGATGATCTAATTTTTTTGCTGGATATAACTTTCTGATAACTTGGATATAAATTTTTTATAAATTGGATGTAACTTTGATCGATGTAACTTTCATAAACTTACATCCTCTAAAAAAATAGTCGAAATATATCGACATGGAATCTAGTTTTGAAGATCTCATCGCGACAAGCCCAACGGTAAAAACAGATCTTGAATCGGACAAAAGGTTTGAGCTAGAAAACATTTCAAATTTTTGGATTTCGTAATTATATACATGGGATAAAGTGCACGCAGTAAGGCTGAGTAGTGTATCCATTTTTTAGAATAAAGACAAAACTCATTTACTTTTTCTATTTCAAAAATGGAAATATTAGTGGACTGTCTGACCGACGTCCAGAAAAGGAAAAAAAATCCTGGTCGGAGCGACATGGCTATAAGCTAAATCCAGGTCGACCTGGATGTAGTCGCGTCCATCCAAGAATTGTTTGTAAATACCAGTAGCATGGAAAATATAGCCTATACTACAAATGAATCGTGCTTTTAAACTTCAATGTGCAAACATATGGGTGATTGGCCATGGAAAGCTCGCGCTCGAGAGAGACTTACACAGTACATTACAAACCTAAATTTGCACAATACACAATATATTTATTTTTTCTTAAAATAAAAAATGCAATAAAAGTATATGGCCAATTTTTTTTAAAAAAGTATATAGCCAGTTTGATAAATAACAATTGCTAAATTCGATCATCGCGGAGCCATGCTAGGACAATGTTTGCCTGTAGATAAGAAATGTAGATGATTTAAGTGGGAAACAAAATCAATCATAGTTCTATGCCAATGTAACAACAACATTGCATAAGTTGGCAAATATTTTTTTTTAGTTAGATTAAGTCTCTCTCTCAAGTTTGAACTTATCTCCCTACATAATTTTATTTTGTCTCTGGATTCTAAACAATTGCAAATTTTAGAAACAACTATCTAAACAAACAGATATTATGATGATGGTTTTTTTTAATATGGGAATTGAAGATCACCTAGGCCTTTGCATCCAAGAGGTTCACACAACTTTTTTATTAGATTATTCACAACACCTTACAAGAAGAATTATAAAGATTAAACTAAAGCCACCAAACTAGCGACATCTCGCTACTTCCATAGCCATGATGAAGGGGGTGTCTATGAACAGAGCCGACACCCTGATATCACACCAACACGCATCATCTAAAAAACGAAGGCCTCGACAAGTCGCCCAACGGCAACCAAGTGGCACAACCGGTACGACAGACCCCCAGCACATACCAGTATAGACGTTACAAAAGTCCTCGCCGCCGTCGTCTTCCGCTTACCCATCTTCTAGACAAATCAATGCAATGACCTTCTGAGGCCTGCCATCAACGCCACCATGACGACAAATAACTCCATCACTCCGTGCGCGTCCAACACGCACGCATGGTCGATATCGAGACTCCTTAGCACCATGCCACTAAGTTCCGCCATCCAACGCAACTTGAAACCATCGGGAGAATATTCTGATGATGATGTGTTCATTCAAATTGAAGACGTCGAACCTGAACAAAGCCCTAAGTTTTGAATAATATTCCTATAATCTCCCAATAGAAATACAATTTTCATATCATACAAAATTGAAATCTGGAGTTTTCGAAAGTACTGAATTTTCCATCTCTAGTCTGAACTGAACCATGCATCATAGTAGCATAATACACATAAAATTGAATCATAAGTGCACCATCAAATAAAACTATGGAAGAACTATGACTACATGTTTCTCGGCAAAAGTAATATGACTACAATTATAAAAGACTGTCGCACATATACATAGTAATCTCATCATACATGCATTTTCTTTCAAAAATCCTCGACAGAACAATTAATTATGAAGCAAGAAAACTAAAATTTATACCTTCTTTGGCTCCTCTTGGTTCTCAGGGTTCTTGAGATCTCAAAGATGTTGTTGATCATGCGATGTCGTTGCTCCATGTGCAGCACGCCGTCTATCGCATCCCCTTGTGTTCATTCTTTCCCCACCTTAAGCAAAGCCAGAAAAATATGATCATCACCGCAGAATAACCATGATGGATACATAACCATTTTACACGACCTACATATCTGATAATTCCAAGCATTGGTACCATGCCATATAAGTTTTTACGGAAATCAAACGCGTGAGATTCCTTGCCGAATGAGCCACTCTGGTGCAGTTCTACCAGCAGCATGTTCACTCCTCAGGAAAATCCGTTTAACTAATGCAAATGGTAAGTGGTAAGTCTCTTACGCATTAGAAGTAGCAACAACAAAAGCAGAAAATATGTATTAAACAATACCACCTCCTACAAAATGGTGTACCATCACTGAATATATCCAAGAATTGTGCTTTAAAACTTTACTGTGCAAACCCTCGAGACTTACAATACGGTACAAACCTAAATTTGCACAATACGTACAATAAAAAATGCAATAAAAAGTATATGGCCAGATTTTTTTTTGAGAAAAAAAGTATATAGCCCGGTTGCTAAATTTGATCACTAATCCATGCTAGGACAGTGTTTGCCTGTAGATTAGAAATGTAGATGATTTAAGTGGGAATCAAAATCAATCATAGTTCTGTGCCAATATAACTACAACAATGCATAAGTTAAAAATATTTTTTTTGGCTAGCTTAGGTCTCTTTCTCAAGTGTGAACTTGTCTCCATACATAGTTTTCTTTTGTCTCTAGCGTCTTAACAATTGCAAATTTTAGAAACAACTATCTAAACAAACATATATTATTATGATGATTTTTTTCCCAAAATGTGGGAAGATCACCCGTTCTCTGCATAGTTTTCTTTTGTCCCTGAAGTCTTAGCAATTGCAAATTTTAGAAACAACTATCTAAACAAATAGGTATTATTATGATGATTTTTTCCCGAAATGTGGGAAGATCACCCAGTCTCTGCATCCAAGAGGTGCACACAGCCTTTTTATTAGATTATTCACAACACCTTACAAGAGAAATCATAAAGATCAAACTGAAGCCACCAAACTAGGACATCTCGCTACTCCCACAACCATGATGCAGGGTGTGTCCATGAACAGGGCCAACACCCTGATATCACACCAACGTGCATCATCTAAAAACCGAAGTCCTAGACAAGTCGCCCAACGGCGAGCCAGTGGCACAACCGGTCGGACAGACTCTAAGTGCGTACCAGTATACACGTTGCATAAGTTCTCGCCGCCGCCGTGTTCCGCATACCTATCTTCTAGAGAAATCAATGCAATGACCTTCTGAGTCCTGTCGTCAACTCCGGCATGACACCAAACAGCTCCACCACTCAGCGCGTGTCCAACACGCACGCATGGTCGACATCAAGACTCCTCAGCACCATGCCACTAAGTTCCGCCATCCGACGCAGCTTGAAACCATCGGGAGAATATTCCGATGATGATGATGTGTTCATTCAAATTGAAGGCGTCGAACCTGAAGAAAGCCCTAATTTCTGAAAAATATGCCTACAATCTCCCAATAGAAATACAACTTCCATATCATAGAAAATTGAAATCTGGACTTTTCGTAAGTAATGAATTTGTCTACCTCCTCTGGTCCGAACTGAACCATGCATCGCAGTAGCATAATACACAGGAAATTGAATCATAAGTGAACCATCAAATAAAACTATGAAATAACCATGGCTACATGTTTCTCCATAAAAAGTAATATGACTACAAATCATTGCTTGCCGATGCTTACAGTTTTGTTTGAGCAATTACCTATGCTTACATGTCTCACTATTTGTAAAACTTGTTTGCTCTAGTCAGATGAAAAGTATTTTTTCATTGCACATATTTTCTTCATGTAGAACAAAATTGATTCAGATATTCATGTGGCTCCCGGATCTCAGAACGGAATGGGGTACAGTGCTTGCAGGGATTGTTCAGTAGACTGGCCTTTGAGAAGTTAACGGAAAACTTCATAGGTAGCTTGGTGGCTAGCTATGTTTTTTTAAAGAGGAGAGCCCAAAAAAGGGTTGGAAGCCATATATTAAAATAAAATGGTGGAGTTACAAATTTTTATGCAGGACCCTAAAAGATAGAGAATTACAACCATGCACAAACGCTTAGCACAAAGAACCCTACAGAAGATCAAAAGAAAGCAATCAGGTTCATCTTCCAGACCGAAGAGTCGCCGGTTCTCGTCGGCGAGCTTGTTGGCCTAGAACTGGCCAGGATAATCGGCTAGCACAAAGCTTCTGATTTGGATCTGCAGAAAGAAAGATTGACTTCACATCTCCATGGCCGATCATCGCCGCTGCACCGCAGGGATCCACTACCTCCCGACGCAACCACAACACCCAGGAGGAGTAGACCCGACATGGAGCAGCAGCGAAGAGCATCCAAAGTCCATGGACGTTGCACGAAGAAACCGAGCTCCCCCTCAGAGCTCCTCCCTGAGATGAGGAGGTAAAGCCGTAGAAGAAGCGATGTTGACGAACCCACTGCGACTCCCTGGAAAGAGAGCCACACAACCACCAGAACAGGGACGGATCCAACTCCCAGCTTCTCCACCCTCCCTCGCCTCCACAGCCGGCCAAGGGGGATAGCTTCACCAGTCAGATCATGGCGATACAGCTCCACCTCGCCGCCACGACCGGCTAGGAGCCACACCACCAACTCGCGTCCACCAGTCTGATGCAAAAAAAGCAACATTTGTTTGAAAGGGGCCTCGCCTTAGACTCCAAAACCATCAGCCACCACCACGGTGGAAAGGTAGCAGGGGAAGAAGGCGGTCGACTGGCGCCCTGCTGAAATGATGCGCTTGGTTGATGTAGGAGCGCTTCGTCAGGAAACCCCAAGAGCAAGGTGTGATGCAGCACAGCAGCAAGTCTTCCCTCAGTAAGAAACTGAGACTATCGAACCAGTAGGAGGAAGGAAACGTCACACAAGTGTTGCAAGCAACGTGGAAACCTGCACAACACAAACTCAAGACTTTGCCCCAACGAACAGTGAGGTTGTCAATCTCACCGGTTGCTGTAACAAAGGATTAACTGTATGGTGTGGAAGGTGATGAGTGGTTTGCTGCAAGTAAACAGTGGAAGATGTATCAATGGTAAAGATTGGACGGCGGTCCATAGTTCACTAGAGGTGCTCTCCTTACATAAATAACATGACATGAAGGATAAACAAATTACAGCAAGGCAATTGACAGGAACTGAGCAAGGCATAACAATGCAATACTATACAAAAAGATCCTATGAGATTCGTTTGGGCAATAAAAGAATATACATAGACCGCCATCCAACTGCATCTATGACTAGAAGTCCACCTTCAGGATATTATCCGAACCCCCTCCGGTATTAAGTTGCAAGCAACAGACAACTGCTTTAAGAAAAGTGTGTAAGGTAAACAATCCACTTGCTCCACGAACAAGAGATCGTTGTTTTCTCCCTAGTGGCAACAACACATCTACAACCGAAGAGATTTCTGTCACTTTCCTTGAAAACTAGAGGCATGAAACCACTATCGAGCATAAATACCCCCTCTTGGAGTCACTAGCAACTATTTGGCCAAGATAGCTACTAACAACGGAGAGCATGCAAGATCACAAACAACATAGACATGATAGAATCAATAAGACAAAACCATTAATCAATCTGACATAGTAATCTCAATATCCATCAGATCCCTACAAACACAACATGCATGATTACAAATAGATTATATTTTGATCATGAACGAAGCTCACAAGATCTATACATGAAAGCACAAGGAGGAGATACAACCATCTAGTTACTACATGGACCCGTAGTCCAAGGTGGAACTACTCACGCTTCATACCAGAGAAGAAGGCCTCTGGGATGATCTCCCCTCCGGCAGGGTGTCGGAAAGAACTTCAGATACCCCCGATCTAGGGACGATGGTGGCGGCGGCTACAGACGATTTTGTGGAGTTTTGATCGGGTGCCTAGGGTTTCTGCATCGGGGTTTATTATAGGCGAAGAGGGAGGCCGAGGGGGTGCCCGAGGCGGCTGCACCCTCCCAGGCGCGGGGTGGGCCCACCCGCGTGGCCAGGGGGTGTGGCCTGATACGCCCAATTTGCATCACCTTTCTATATCATAATTTACCTCTATTCATTGATATTTGTCTTATTATGAGGTATTACTTATAGCTTTTCATCTGTTTATGCATGTTGGATGATTCTTGGAGGATGGACTGCCGGAGTCTGGATTCTGATGGAAAAGAAGGCGTTTCAGTGCAATTTCGCGAAGATCGGAAAAATAACGGAAAAATATGGAAACATATTATGTTACAAGATGACGAAGGAAGCTAGAAGGAGGAGCGAAGGGGGCCCTCAGGGGGTCCACACCCCCTAGGCGCGGGCCCACCTGACCCCGCGCCTAGGGCAGGTGTGGCCCACCTACCCGGCCTCCGACTCCGCCCCTTTGCCTATATCTTCCCTTCGAAACCGTAAGGCTTGGGGAGCGACCACAGATAGATTTCCGCCGCCTCTAGGGGGCGGAAAACACCGAGAGAGAAAGATCTCTCCGGCAGACAGATTTGTGCTAGGGGAATTCCTTCCCGGAGATGGGAGACCGTCGCCATCAACACCATCATCAATCTAGGCTTCATCGGGATCATCATCATCCACACCATCATATCCACCAGAACCATCATCACCCCACTCCGTCTCACTGTAACAATTGTGTTGGATATTGCTTTAGTTCTTAGGGGAAACTTTCCCGGTGTTGATTACTATTGTAGTTGATGCTTGTGAGTGGAACCATTGGATTATTGTTTATGTTCAGATTTTTATCCATTATCATATCATCTTTGATCTTGATCCATATGATGTCTTGTGAGTAGTTCGTTTGGTTCTTGAGGACATGGGAGAAGTCATGTTGTTAGTAGTGAATCTGTGATGAGTTATTATTCAATGTTTTAGTATTTAAGTTGTGGTGCTATTCTTCTAGTGGTGTCATGTGAACGTCGACTACATGAGACTTCACCATTTATGGGCCTAGGGGAATGCATTGTGTATTTGGCTACTAATCGCGGGGTTGCCTGAGTGACAGAAACCTGAACCCCCGTTAGGACACCTTTGCATAAGGGAGCGTAGGATCTCAGAGTTTAAGGCTGTGGTTATATTTATATATTAATTACTTTCCTGTAGTTACGGATGTTTGCAGGGGGTTTAATCACAAGTATGTATTAGTCCTAGGAAGGGCGGTATGTTAGCACAGGTTCACCCACACAACACTTACAAACACCAGAGAAGAGTACTCAGCTATTTGAAGCGAAAGCACTTGACAGAATTCCCATGTGTCCTTGAGAACGTTTGGTCCTTATAAGTATTTCCACCGGCTTGTCCTTTGCTAAGAAAGGATTTGGCCACTTGCTCCGTTTGTTCGTTACTTTTGTTACTTGCTCTTTGTTTTGTTGCCTTGTCAGAAAACCACTAAAAATTTGTTTCTGTCAGGAAATCTTGCCCGAGGAGAAGAACCTTAAGTCCCCAAGGAGGAGGAGATTTCAGTAGGGTATGAAGGTGACATGGAGGAGGACAAGCAACCAGACACTCGCGCTACCGTCTCAAGCATTGGTTTAGTGGCACGACCTACCAAGCTTAAGAGGACAACATGGATGTCTATAGGAGGGAGAATTCCGCGTCATATCCTCGCTCCACGCACACTTCCTCCTAGTATGCCTTGTTCTAACCGTGTAGGGAAGAAACACTCTAATTTGGAAGAATGGAGAAAGAATAACAAGGATTGGGATCCTCGGTCCGAGTTAATCGTGAGCTGCATTGAGCATAAATCAGAGTTAATTCGTACCCTAGCTTTTGATATGGAGTACTTGAAGAAACTTATTGAAGATATTATCAAGAGAACACAACCACCACCGAAGGAGTAATTCGTCATCAGGTTTGGCATCCCCTTGTATTGTTCCAAGCTTGGGGGAGTGCCGCGGTATCACCTCCTTTATCTTTATCTTTTACCTTTTTAGTGGATTCATATCTGTGGTAGAGAGGTTATCTTATAGTTAGGTTTGCATGTGGAAGTATCTCTCCTTTAGTTGATTATCTATGTATCCCTTGGTGTGAGTGCCTTTATTGGAATATTAATGAGAAGTCTCATCTTTTACTTTTTGCACTTCTTATTTTAGTTTGCAATCTCTATTATATGATGGATCTTGTTATTCAGTATTAGCACCACTTTGGGATCATCAAGTGGATCTAAATTGGTTTTGGCAAACCGATTTCTGGTCAATGGCTTTAATTTGAAAGAAAAAGAAAGAAAGAGCTTACAGGTATTTGGTATCATTTGTTTTCTTTCTTGTTGGCTCATAAGTTTAGTATTCTTTATTTAATATTCTTTTGTGTCTTCAAGGAAGATTGCATGTTTGGCTTTATTACTTGTATGTTTGCTTGTTTCTTTCAACTCTCTTGCTTGCTACCCAGCTTTGCTAGCCAAAAAACTGTTTTGAGAAGGCATACTTCTCATTCTTCCAAATCCCTTTGAACCAAACTTTTGCCACTTGTGTCCACCATATCTACCTAGTAGCTTTTGCTATTCCAAGCAAATTCTCAAGCTTCATCTACCTTTCGAATTAAAAAGTATTTTGTTATGAGAAAACTAGTTAGTAAAGCTCTCACGAACTTGATGGCACACCTTATTTACTTGCCCCTAATAGACTTGAACCATTGTGAACATCGAAGTTGTATATGCTTGCATCTATACGTTGGAATTAGCAGAACCGTGCTGTCATGGGGAACATTTTCAACATTGATATCATGCTCTTTTGTACTCTGTACACAGTTGATATCATGCTCTTTTGTCTATGGATGTCAACGGTGTGAAATAAAGAGGGAACTTGTAAGTCCATGGAGTCTGTATCCTGTGTTAGAGAAACGCCTGGGCCGCTAGTCTAAGCCATGCTTAATCATGGTGGAAACTTGCAGCATCACCATAGTGAGTTATCTATGAAGCATCCTCAATAAAAAGCTATACACGTAGTAAATAAAAAGATCACTGAGATGCTCATTGTCTGCTTGCCTTGTCATTTTGGTTATGGGAAAGCTCTTGTACCATGTGCAAGGGGTACCCCGTTGGCGGTTCTCAATGATATGCAAATACTTACAATGACAAGAACTTACCTGGACCCAAAGTTGAGTATGCATGAGGAGTGTCCCTCATATTCAAGGGACATGAGATTGCCAACTTATATTTCGTCAAGCATATACTCCATCTTTGTTCACTTTAACCTTAATCATCTCAAGATGCTTATGATAGGGCAATGAGGGCTCAAAGCTAGTAAGTACCATAATCTTTTGGAAGCTCTTTATGGCTTGTAATCCCTGCTACCCTCTATGAAGGGACCTTTCTCCCAATTCCAAGTCGAGTCAGTAAAACCTACTTCATCTCTATCTCCAGCAAGCATTTGAGTTGTTGTGTTTCAAGCATTCATATGGTGATTTATTCAATCATGTTCTTCATCTTCCTTGTTTGCACAAAACTCTTATCTATTGAGTATTACTTTGAAAGCCTTTACTTGTGAAAAACCTTTTTGAGCAAAGAGTGTTCCTATTTTGAAACTTCTACAAAAAAGATTTTGTGAAACTATTTACCAGGTGTTCTCTGACCAAGAACAAGTTTGCCAATTCCAACTATGATTTATCTTTATGCATCTCTATTGTGACTGTTGTACTTGGTTGCAAGCTAAGTTATATAATGGTGAGTTGCTTTCTTCTATGAGTTGTGCAATGGTAAGTGTGATGCTTCTTGTTCGTATTCTTTTATCGACACTTCACTCCATAAACCTGCGGACATGTTTACTGAGCTCAGTGTTCGCTTGGGGACAAGCGAAGTCTAAGCTTGGGGGAGTTGATACGCCTAATTTGCATCACCTTTATATATCATAATTTAACTCTATTCATTGATATTTGTATTATTATGAGGTATTACTTATGGATTTTCATCTGTTTATGCATGTTGGATGATTCTTAGAGGATGGACTACCGGAGTCTGGATTCTGATGGAAAAGAAGGCTTTTCGATGCAATTTCGTGAAGATCAGAAAAATACCAGAAAAATATGGAAACATATTATTTTACAAGATGACGAAGGAAGCCAGAAGGAGGAGCGAAGGGGGGCCTCAGGGCGCCCACATCCCCTAGGCGCAGGCCCACCTGACCCCGCGCCTAGGGCAGGTTTGGCCCACCTGCCCGGCCTCCGACTCCGCCCCTTTTCCTATATCTTCCCTTCGAAACCCTATGACTCGAGGAGCGACCACAGATAGATTTTCACCGCCTCTGGGGGCGAAAAACACCAAGAGAGAAAGATCTCTCCGGCAGATAGATTTCTGCCGGGGGAATTCCTTCCCAGAGAGGGGAGACCGTCGCCATCAACACCATCATCAAGCTAGGCTTCATCGGGATCATCATCATCATCATCTCCACTAGCACCATCATCACCACTCCGTCTTGCTGTAACAATTGTGTTGGATATTGCTTTAGTTCTTAGGGGAAACTTTCTCGGTGTTGATTACTATTATAGTTGATGCTTGTGAGTGGAACCATTGGATTATTGTTTATGTTCAGATTGTTATCCATTATCATATCATCTTTGATCTTGATCCATATGATGTCTTGTGAGTAGTTCATTTGGTTCTTGAGGACATGGGAGAAGTCATGTTGTTAGTAGTGAATCTGTGATGAGTTATTATTCAATGTTTTAGTATTTAAGTTGTGGTGCTATTCTTCTAGTGGTGTCATGTGAACGTCGACTACATGAGACTTCACCATTTATGGGCCTAGGGGAATGCATTGTGTATTTGGCTACTAATCGCGGGGTCGCCGGAGTGACAGAAACCTGAACCCCCGTTAGGACACCTTTGAACAAGGGAGTGTAGGATCTCAGAGTTTAAGGCTGTGGTTAGATTTATATCTTAATTACTTTCCTGTAGTTACGGATGTTTGCAGGGGGTTTAATCACAAGTATGTATTAGTCCTAGGAAGGGCGGTATGTTAGCACAGGTTCACCCACACAACACTTACAAACACCAGAGAAGAGTACTCAGCTATTTGAAGCGAAAGCACTTGACAGAATTCCCATGTGTCCTTGAGAACGTTTGGTCCTTATAAGTATTTCCACCGGCTTGTCCTTTGCTAAGAAAGGATTTGGCCACTTGCTCCGTTTGTTCGTTACTTCTGTTACTTGCTCTTTGTTTTGTTGCCTTGTCAGAAAACCACTAAAAATCCGTTTTCTAAATATTCATAGGGATTTCCTGCTCCATACCACTATCCAGCACCTTCTGCTCCTCGTTCGGATCAACACTCCTATTTATCGAAAGTACTACGATACACCCCCTATACTTGTGGGTCATCATGGCCCCCTCGAGTCCCTCCTCCTTCTCGTCTTCTAGCTTCGTGTTGCCCACGGTAAAATATTGACTTTGGCTTTTGTCCCGTCCAATTCCGAGAATATTGACTTTCTGCCTTTCTAGAACCAAAACAAAAGAAAACAGGCAACTGGCACTGTGGCAACTTGTTAATAGGTTAGTTCCAGAAAACATATAAAAACGCCTCAAAGTGTAGACAAAGCAAAGTAGATACTAAACAAGCATGGAACATCAAAAATTATAGATATGTTTCCGACGTATCAAACATCTCCAAGCTTAACTCCTGCTCATCCTCGAGTAGGTAAGTGATAAAAGAATAATTTTTGAGGTGACATGCACAATCAAAACCAAGATCAAACCATCTTCAAACATTGAAAGATGAGATCAAAGAACTCTAAACATGTGCATGAAAGATGGAGTTCTAATAGTAAGACAAAGTAACTATGCATACAACATGAAAGGCTACAAACAAAGATCATGAATAGCATGCATTGAAAAACGTTTGTTTGTTTCACATGCAGAAAACATGGCATAGTGGCACTCAACTTGTCCCTCATAGAGTAGAAAATAGATGCATAGGACAACTTCAAAGTTCATAAGAGTGACTAGATACAAGTAGCACAAGAACAAATAATATCATAATATGCATCAATCAATAAGTTTTGGGACACTTCACATAGAACTAAGAATGGCAACTATGCTCTCTTAATGGTGCCTAAAGGTAGAAGGTTGAGACTCAATATAATAGTGGAAGAGAGGCCCTTCATAAAGGGAAGAAGGGATTTCAAGTTTCAAAAAGAGCTTCCAAAAATTATGGTACTTGTTAGCTTTCAACCCTCATTTCCCCTATCATAAGCATATTGAAGTGATTAAGGTTAAAGTGAACAAACTATGGAGTATATGCTTGACAAAGTATAAGTTGGCAATCTCATGTCCCTTGAATACGAGGGCCACACCTCATGCTACTCAACTTCAGTCACCTGTAAGTTCTTGTCATAGTAAGTACATGCGTATCATAGAGAACCGCCAATGGGGTACCCCTTGCACATGTTATAGGAGCTAACTCATAACCAAAATGACAAGGCAAGCAGACAATGTGCATAGCTTTTTATTGAGGATGCTTCACAGATGGCTCATTATGGTGATGCTGCAAGTTTCCACCATGATTAGGCATGGCTTAGGCTAGCGGCCCTGGCGTTTGTCTAACACAAAATATATAACTCCATGGACTTACAAGCTCCCTCTTTATTTCACACCGGTGACATCCATAGACAAAAGAGCATGATATCAACTGTGTACAAAGTATAAGTGCAATGTTGAAAACGTTCCTCATGACAGCATGGTTCTGCTAATTCCAACGTATAAGTGCAAGCATATACAATATAGACGACACAATGGTTCAAGTTTATTAGGGTAAAAGAATATAAAGTGTGCCATAAAGTTTGTGAGGGCTTTAATCACTAAGTTTTCACATAACAAAATAGTTTTTAATTGGAAGATAGCTGAAAACAAGAATATACTTGGAATTGTGTAACACACAATGCTTAGGAATTTATAGTGGACACTTTGGAATAACTTCGTTTCTTGGGAGTTGGAAGCATGAGTAGAGCTTACTCATACAAGTGGAGGCTAGCAAAAGACTAGGAGCAACCAACTAAGAGATCAATAATGTCCATAATCATGCAGAGCGACAAAATATTACTAATCAAAGCATAGAGTGGTACTACAAGTCAAGGACTAAATGATCATAGAGGCTATGGTGACTTGTTCATAGTCATAACATGGTGTGAGCACGTGCCAAGTCAACTCAAACAAAGCATCAAAGGAGAATACCACAATGCTATGCTTTTGTATGCTAAAAAAAGCATAATTTCTTCAAGGCACACTAAGAAATCCCAATTGTTTGGAACAAGACAAGCTACAACAATAATCACTAAGCATAAGATCAAAACAACACATAGCATGTCATGCTAAAGTCTAAGTCACAGTCAATGCAAGCTCCTCTTGCACTTCCAAGTAAGAACTTTCTACTCCTTTCCAACACCAATTGACTTATTTGAAACAACACAGCGAGAACGGGGATCCAAACTACTTTATTCAAGCAAACTAAACAAACTAAGCAAAGCAAACAAAAACTAAGATGCTCCAAGGACAACACAATAGTGCATGAAACAATAAAAACAAAGTGTCTAGACAGACCTAAGCTTTTTATTGATGAAGAAGGGGATGCCTTGGGCATCCCCAAGCTTTGACGCTTGTACCTCTTGGATATTTCTTGGGGTGACACTGGGGTGGCATCCCCAAGATTGAGCTTTTGTCCATTCTTCATCTCATTACATCATTCTTTCTCTACACCTGAAATTTTTCCTTCATACAAAACTTCACACAATCTTCATTAGCAACATTAGTGTATTCAAAAGATAATAGACCTTTGGGCTTAGCTTTGGAACAGAAAAACTTCTCACTAAAAACACAAGCTACTGTAGAAACTCCTTCAAAAAGCTCAATTCCCCAAAAGATAACTCAAAAAGGAATCAATAAGAAGCAAATGCAAATAATGGCAGAAATCTATCAAAACAGACCAGCAGGTATAAACCGATTTGTTCAATAATCTTCTGTTGCTCTAATAAAAAAGTATTGACCTAACGAAAGTTATCTAACATACTGTGTGATTTATTCATAAATTTTCAGCTCAATCCGCCATACAGAGACTCCTCACGAATTTTTATGGTGGAGGAAAGAAATCTGTTTCGGGGCAGCAACTCCCCAAATCTTACTTCCCTCTCATTAGAGGTCATTCTTGGCACAAAAAGCAAACAAAAAGGATAAGGAGAGTTCATTACTAAAGTAATAACTTTCAAGACTCAAGGAAACTCTTGGGTTATCTGCCAACAAGTACTTTTCTTTAATGCCTTTAAGTTAGGCATGATAGTTTGAGAAGATGCTCACATGAGAAATATGAATTGAAGTAAAAGAGAGCATCAAGAAGCAAATTCAAAACACATTGAAGTCCAACCCACTTCCTATGCATAGGAATCTTGTAAGAAAATAAATCGAAGAAGCACAAAGCAACAAGCATAGGAAAGCAAAACAAGTGCAACTTCAAGATTTTCAACATAGAGAGGGGAAACTTAATATTGTTAAGATACATAAGACCATGTTTCCCTATCTCATAATAACTTTTAGTAGCATCATGAATAAACTCAACAATATAACTATCACATAAAATATGCTTTTCATGATCTACAAACACATAATTTTTATCAAGCTCAAAAATAGTAGGATCAAAACCTTCAAACCCACTTTTAACAATTTTACAACAAGAAGACTGATCATTCAATATAGGACCATCATCTAGAGCTTTATCATAAAAATTTTCTAAGCAAAACTCTTTAGTACCATGCATTTCGAAGTTAGGCACAAATATATGATTATCATAGATAACAGGAGCATAAATATTATCACAAGTTTTACCCATAGCAGATATTTCAAAATAATCCACATGAACATAACATTCATCCTACTTTGGTAAGCAAGGGGGGCAATCACATAATGTAAGAGGTAAAGAGTTACTCTCATTACAAGGTAGGCATGGTTAGATCCATTCTTCCTCCTCTTGACCATCACTCTCCTCCTCTTTTTCATCTAATGAGCTTTCAGTTTCATCATTTTCTTCTCTCATAGGCTCCTGCAAGGCATTAGTCTATTCCATTTGTGGAAAGCACCTATTAAAATATTCAAGAATATAGCCATTTTCTTCCTTGTAATTGTCAAAGCAAAATTTAAGTATCTCATAAACCTCATATTCATAAGGTGCATTCATACGTCGGAAACGTATCTATAATTTTTGATGTTCCATGCTTGTTTAGTATCTACTTTGCTTTGATTTGTCTTTCTTTGAGGTGTTTTTATATCTTTTCTGGTACTAACCTATTAACAAGATGCCACAGTGCTAGTTGCCTGTTTTCTTCTGTTTTTGGTTCCAAAAAGGCAGAAAATCAATATTCTCGGAATTGGATGGGACAAAAGCCAAAGTCAATAACTTTCCGTGAGGGACACGAATCCAGAAGGAGGAACGAAGAGGAACCAGAGGGTGGCAGACCCTCCTGGGCGCGGCCAAGACCGACCCGCTCCTAGAGAGGGTGTGGGCCCTCTGGCCGCCTCCTCGGCCTCCCCCTTCGCCTATAAGAAGCCCTCGATGAGAAAACCCTAAATCATCCAGAAGAAATCCATGGAAACCTCTACTGCGCCGCCGCCACCGAAGGGGAGATTTGGGGGACAGAAAGTCTCTGTTCCGGCACCCTGCCAGGATGGGGAAGTGCCCCCAGAGCCATCTCCATTGATCTCCATAGCCATCTTCATCACCATTGATGATTCCCATGATGAGGAGGGAGTAGTTCTTCCTCAGGGCTAAGGGCTCTACCGGTAGCTATGTGTTCATCTCTCTCTATGCATGATCTTGTGGTCATGAGCTTTGGAATCAAGTAGATCTACCTTGCTACTCAAGTGCTTCATTAGATCTCTTCTCTCCCCATGTGTGTGAAAGTGACAGCGTGCACGCCATGGTGGCACTTAGGATTGAGTCTACATAAATACTCTGTGTGCTTTAATAGATCTATTCTTTTCCCCACGTGTGTAAAAGTGACAGCGGGCATACCGTGTGTGGCACTTTGGCTAGATTGAATATTTGTTATGAGTTATATTTGGAGTTGGATGTCTCTATGAAATTGTGGTGTTTGTTGGAACCATCTAGTGCTTAAGGTGACAGTGTGGGGTTATCTAGATTGGGGAAGGCAGACTTTGAGGTGTGCTGTTATAGCCCTACCTTGGATTAGAGTGTCCAATCGGAGAGTAGTTAAGAGTAGTATGATGAAGAGATGATATTTATATGAGAGAGTGTTCACTAGTGAAAGTATGATCCCTAGGACTTGTTTCTAAGCATTGAAACACCGTTTTCTACTAGATATGTTGCATGTTTGCTTGATTCCATCTTTGTTCCGTTTGCCGGGGAGGTTTTGGGCTTTTACCTTTCCTCCATGCCATTAGCTCTTTTCTGGCACCGTTACCCCACATCAACAACAAGTCGGAAGCTATTTTCTGGCACCGTTACCACTTGTATTTCAATATCTCTTCGCCGAACTAGTCCACCTATACACCTGACAAGTGTATTGGGTGTGTTGGGGACACAAGAGACTTCTTGTATCTTGATTACAGGATTGCTTGAGAGGGAATACCTTTGACCACTTCCTCCCTGAGTTCGATAAACCTTGGGTAATCCACTTAAGGGAAACTTGCTGCTGTTCTACAAACCTCTGCACTTGGAGGCCCAACAACTATCTACAAGAATAGAAGTGCGTAGACATCAAGCTCTTTTCTGGCGCCGTTGCCGGGGAGGAAAGGTAAAAGGTACTCACATCCTCTTGGTGTGTGAGTGCTCGAAGTTATTTCCATTAGATTCTGCAATTTTGTCTTTTTGTTTCTTGTTTTCACTAGTTAGGCTTAATGGAAAACAACAACAAAATTAGAGAGCTCTATAGTGTTTATCTTGAGCTAGGACATGAAGTGTTTGAAGAGAAAATTAAAAAACCTATGGAACTTTATTTGCATGCTAATAGGAATGTTATTAGTATGAATTCTTTGGACACCATTATTGCTAATTCTATGGAAAAGTATAAGCTTGGGGAAGCTAGTTTTGATAAAAATGATCTTTTTAGTCCCCCCAGCTTTGGAAGATAGCTATTCTATTGCTTATGATGATACCAAACCTCCAATATATGATGATTACAATGATGAATATGATATTTTCAGTCCACCTACTATTGAGGAGAAAATTTATTGTGATTACAATATGCCTCCTATATTTGATGATTATGGTGATGAAAATAATGATGATAGCTATTTTGTTGAATTTTCTCCCACCACAATTAATAAGAATGGCTATTCTTATGTGGAGAGTAATAATAATTTTATGCATATGGCTTATGATAAGAATGTTTCATGGGATAGTTATATTGTTAACTTTGTTCATGATGCTACTGCAAGTTATTATGAGAGAGGGAAACATGGTTTTATGTATCTCAACAATATTAAGTTTCCCCTCTTTATGTTGAAAGTCTTGAAGTTGCACTTGTTTTGCTTTCCTATGCTTGTTGCTTTGTGCTTTAATGACTTGTTTCTTTAAAATATTCCTATGCATAGGAAGTGGTTTAGACTTAAATGTGTTTTGAATTTGCTTCTTGATGCTCTCTTTTACTTCAATTCATATTTCTTATGTGAGCATCTTCTCAAACTATCAAGCCTAACTTAAAGGCGTTAAAGAAAAGTACTTGCTGGGAGATAACCCAAGAGTTTCCTTCAGTTTTTGAAGTTAATACTTCAGTAATGACCTCTTCTTATCCTTTTTTTTTGCTTTTGTTTTGCCAAGAATGACCTCTAATGAGAGGGAAGTAAGATTTAGGGAGTTGCTGTCCTAAAACAGATTTCTGTCCTCCACCATAAAAATTTGTGAGGAGTCTCTGTAACTCGGATTGAGATCAAAATTTACGAATAAATCCCCCAGTATGTTAGATAACTTTCGTTAGTCCAACACTTTTTGATTTGAGCAACATAAGGTCTTCGAAAAAATCGGTTTCTACCTGCTGGTCTGTTTTGACAGATTTCTGCCATTATTTGCATTTTCTTCTTATTGATTCCTTTTTGAGTTCTCATTTGGGGATTTGAGCTTTTTGAAGGAGTTGATACAGTAGCTTGTGTTTTTAGTGAAAAGTTTTGCTGTTCCAAAGCTTTGCCTAAGGGTCTAATATCTTTTGAATACACTAATGTTGCTAATGAAGATTGTGTGAAGTTTTGTATGAAGGAAAAATTTCAGGTATAGAGAGAGAATGATGTAATGAGATGAAGAATGGACAAAAGATCAAGCTTGGAGATGCCACCTCGTGTCATCCCAAGAAATATTCAAGAGGTACAAACGTCAAAGCTTGGGGATGACCAAGGCATCCCCTTCTTCATCAATAAAAATCTCAGGTCTTTCTAGACACTTCGGGTTATCATCCGAACCACCTCCAGTATTAAGTTGCAAGCAATAGACAACTGCTTTAAGAAAAGTGTGTAAGGTAAATAATCCACTTGCTCCACGAACAAGAGATCGTTGTTTTCTCCCTAGTGGCAACAACACATCTACAACCGAAGAGATTTCTGTCACTTCCCTTAGAAACTAGTGACATGAACCCACCATCGAGCATAAATACCCCCACTTGGAGTCACTAGCAACTTCTTGGCCAAGATAGCTATTAACAACGGAGAGCATGCAAGATCACAAACAACACAGACATGATAGAATCAATAAGACAAAACCATTAATCAATCTTCCATAGAAATCTCAATATCCATCGGATCCCCTCAAACACAATATGCATGATTACAAATAGATTAGATTTTGATCATGAACGGAGCTCACAAGATCTATACATGAAAGCACAAGGAGGAAATACAACCATCTAGCTACTACATGGACCCGTAGTCCAAGGTGGAACTACTCACGCTTCATACCGGAGAAGAAGGCCTCCGGGATGATCTCCCCTTCGGCAGGGTGCCGGGAAGAACTTCAGATCCCCCGATATAGGGACGATGGTGGCGGCGGCTACAGACGGTTTCTTGGAGTTTTGATCGGGTGCCTAGGGTTTCTGCATTCGGGGCTTCTTATAGGCGAAGAGGGAGGCCGAGGGGGTGCCCGAGGCGGCTGTCCCCTCTCCCCAGGTGCGGGGTAGGCCCACCCGCGCGGCCAGGGGGTGTGGCCCCCTCGAGGCCCTCCTCTGTCTCGTCTCCTGGCTTCGTGTTTCCCACGGTAAAATATTTACTTTGACTTTTGTCCCTTCCAATTCCGAGAATATTGATTTTCTGCCTTTTTGGAACCAAAAACAGAAGAAAACAGGCAACTGGCACTGTGGCAACTTGTTAATAGGTTAGTTCTAGAAAACATATAAAAACACCTCAAAGTGTAGACAAAGCAAAGCAAAGTAGATACTAAACAAGCATGGAACATCAAAAATTATAGATACGTTTTCGACATATCATGAAACACCAAGACGAAACGAGACCTCCACCCCACCAATGAACCAGCCTCGCCGCATCTGGATCCTCCCGCTCCCTCGCCGCCACGGCCAGCCAGCCAAAGAGGATGCAGAGGAGCCACGAGCCGGAACAAGGAGGGGGAGAGGGGGGCCTTATTAGCGGATATCTCTGCGGTCGCACTGCACACCGCCGGCTCCCACCATCAGAGCAGTAGCAGAAGGCAGCAACATCCCTAGATGCGTCGAATCCGGCCAGAGCGATACGACGCCCTACTCCAATCTACGGGCACAAAGCCACAAGACCTAGATCTAAACCTACCTACAACTCCGGCACCTCCCCCTCGCCATCTTCGGCCCGCAGAGCCACCGGAGATAGCTCCTGATTGGCCCGACCACTCTTGGTCAACACGCAGAGAGGGGAGGATGGGGAAAGAGGAGAGCCTTACCTTTTCTGTGAGCACTAGCTATGTTTTGAACGTGGCTAATCGGAGTAACTCTAAAAACTCTCCCTCCTATAGAAAGATTTTCACCTCATTCACTACTGGTTGTTATGTACCCTCTCGATTGATACAAAGGAAGAAGATGGATTCGGGAAAGGAATTCGGGAAAGTAATTTGGCATTAGGGAAATTGACCTATTACAGGAACATTCTATCCGCTGCCTCTTCCATGGACGTTGTCGTGTGTTATATTCTTTCATGTCTTTTGTTGAATGAACTAACAACATTTGAACCAACCAATGGCTCTCTTGACTAGACATCCAGCATGCGTTACTACTGCCTACCTACCAGCCACTTCTTCCTCCTCTATTCCATTTCTAGTGCAATATCATCCAAACTTAGATGTCTAGTCTGGATAACTAGCTTTGGGATGGAAAGTTGTTGTAGCAATTTGATTTGGTGTCTTTGGAACCGGAAGGAGTTATGTGGAGTGTAGGAACGCGGTACCTCGTTTATCGCATATGGATCAGCCTGCCCTTTTGTCCACTAAGTCTACCTTGCTATAGATGTTAGGGATCATGTGAATTCGAATCTACACTTCAAGCCTATCCAACATAATCTCTTTGGGGGGATGAGACGTTCGGGATGGGAAGAAAAATCTATGAGGTTCTCCTATCCCTCGAGTTGTTAGTATAAAACTACCACATTACAAGTCAAATTTCAACTTTATCACCACTTTATGTTCTTGGAGCAAAAATCTACCACATTTTGCTCAAAAGATTGCAAAAAACACTAAACTCAAATTGAACGCGAATTGACACAAAAACTGACAGGTGGGACCCATTTATCTAGGCTGAGGTGGCAACATTTGCTGAGTTGAAGTGGGTTTCACATGTCAGCTAAATAAAAAAAATCTAATAAAATCATCATCATTCTTTCTCAACCAACCACCACCACCACCACCGGTGGGAGCAGAACTCTCTGGCGACATTGCTCGCGGCAGCTATGTCGTCGTCATACCCACCAGCTCGAGGAGGTTGTCTCCTTCATGCTTCCCTACGTTGCCTTGTGGCCAAAACACCTGACTAGGAATGGTACCGACCGCAACACGCCGACGACAACAGGGATTACAGCAGTGTCTTCTGTGTCATCTTCTCCGTGGTTAGTGTGCGAGACCGGAAGACAGAGGTGGCAGGTAGGCATGGGACGGCGCGCGGTAGATGTGCGTAGGGGTTTTTATGGCAGACGAGCTCAGGCAGGCGCGAGGCGGCCCCAGAGGCGGATGCGCGGTGACTGGCGATGGAGCGGCGGGATCGTGGGCCATAGGTGACCGGGCGACGGGAGCTACGGTGCCGGAGCCATGGGCGGATGGGATCGGGTCAACCCCACCGCGGACATCCTAATTCCTTTTATTTCTTTTTTTTATCCTTTTGAAATATCTAGATTTTCTTAATTAGCCTGATAAATGGGACCCGGGAGATAGCGTTACGCTTCCGCGTGACGATGACCCAAGGCGGTACAGCATCAGCATCAGGAGGCACGGGCGGTGACGCGGGTGACGGTGAGGTCAACGCGGTAGGCCCATCGCGGGGCGAGGAGGCCGACCCATCCCGATTTGGAGAGGCGGGCAACGTCGATGCTGGCGACCGTGCATGCGACGGGGAGCACGCACGCTGGTCGCGGGTCGGGGCCGAGTCAGCGCGGGAGGAGGTTGGATCCGAGTCGGCGCGAGGGAAGGCCAAGGGGTCTGCATGCGAGGCGGGCCCTGGCGCGCCAGCCGAGGCATGCAGAGGCGGTGGCGCTGCGGGCACCTGGACGTCGATTGGCGAAGGTGTAACATCCTAGGATTTTAGAATTTTGGATTAAAAAAATGCAATTACATTCCATCATGGCAATCCATGGAAACCCTCATGCAAAAGCTTTGTGTCAAAACCCTAATTCAAGTCCCTAAAGACATTTAATAGGGTTCTATAAAAATGTACTTTAAATTAAATTCAGACAAGGAAAGGTATTCCCTAGAGTCCTAAAGATATATTATGGAATAACTCTATTTATAATGATACACAAAGAAATTCTATTTTTTTTAATAATTCCCTAAGCTAGCCATACATGCATCATGTAAGCGATGGGGACTAATGGTATTTTAAAAATGGTAAATATAATCTCTATGCATCCAAAAAGGTGTATTTTGAATTTACAAAAATCTAGAAATTTGAATCACTCCATTTGGAGTTATAGAAAAAAATCTAGAAAAGAAATACAAAACAGAAAAGAATAAAAAGAACCAGGAAAAAAACAAAACCTACCCGCGGACCTCCCCGGCCCAGCCCACCAACTGACTATCTACCGCGCACCCCTCCCGCTAGCAGCACGCAAGCGAGCCAGCGGCCCAACAAGCAGCAGCCGTGTAACATCCCTAAAATCATGTTTTCAAAGATTTCATATCATGCATACATGCATATCATTTAGGGAACAAATTCAAACTAGTTTTGAAAGAAAACAGGACTTGGGATCTATGATTTTATGTGATCAAGTATTAATCAAATACTACTCTCAAATGGGGGTTATTTACTTCAAAACCGAACTTTGTTGCTCTCAAATTGTTTTGCTTGATTGCTAGTGCTCAAACCAAAGATTTCAAAACAATTATGGATTTAAAACCATTTTCAAGATTTGTTCAAATCAAGTGCTAAGTCACTGTTTATTTTGTTTTGATCAATAGAACCAAGCTAATACAGAGAGACTACATGTTTTTATGCCCAGAAATATGAGTGTTACACTCTACAAAATTCTGAAAAGGTTTGAATTCAAATGGCTTTTGAAATCATGTGAAAATGTTTCCTGGAAATTCAAATAGAAAAAGAAAAGGAGTAAAGAAATAAGAAAAGGCCGGCGCTGCTAATCTAGCCCAACAGTGAAACCAGCCCACTAAGCCCACCCGGGGTTTTCCCCTCTCTCTCTCTCTCACGCACACCCACTCGACCCCGCGCTCGCTGACTGGTGGACCCAAGCGCTACGCAAGCATCGTCTCCAGCCACGCACCCCCCACGACCCCGTCGACGTCGCCGTTACCTCATCACTGTCACGATTGATGCGGGCTTGATTGCTGGCGTTTCCTCGCGCGATTCTCGCCCCCGCTCCAGCTATAAGACCCCCTCTCCTCGCTGCTCATTTCCCCTCACTCAATTTCCTCTTCACGCCACCAGGCTGCCCGTAGTCTTGCCCACACCGCCGTAGCACCGACGATCTCCGACGAGCCATCACGGTGAGCTCCGACCGCCCCCTGTCTCTGGTTCAAACCAGCGTGACCAGCGTGTCCTTGCGCGTTCACTGATGCCTTTTGTTTGCTTTCTCATGACCCAGGCTGTCGTCACCGTTCGTGCCCGCAAACAACAGAACCGTCGCTCGACTCCGACGAGCGATTGAGGTAAAGCCCGACCGCCACTCGACTTCTCCTTGATCCAGTAGTATTCGCCGTAGTCTTGCGCACCTCCTGATACCACTGGTTCATGCTAGGGTGATCCAGAGCGTCGCCAACGTCTTCGTCACCGAGCACCCGACGCTACGCTCAACTCCGACGAGCTCCTACGGCCACATCAACACGCCCCTGTCCACGCCAGCAGCACCTCGAGCTTCCTCGCAACTTTGCGACGCCGGTAAGCAACCCCACTGTCCCCAGCCCTCGCTAGAATCGCCAATCCATCACCGGCAGAACCGTCGCCGCCGCCAGCAGCCATTGCGCCGCCCATCTGTGGTCAAAGCATCAGGGATCGTTGGATCCAGATCTAGAGGTCAGGATTAGATTAGAGGGCGAAGCGGTATGTTTTAATCTGAGCCATGCATCGTCACTTAGATCTTGCGGCTCGCAAGCGTGATCTGCCCGAACCGGTACCAACCAATAGGAACACGCCGCGTGTCTGTTAGTTTGATTTAAAATCTGAATTTAGATCTATTAAATGTTTAAACTTGTTTAATTCATAACTTTTGATTCCCACGTCCAAATTTGACAAATTTTATATCAATGGAATCAGGAGAGAAAGCCCTTTCCATATATGCAATGTGTTTAGTGTTTTGTTTCTGTTAAAATGGTTATTTTTACAGAAACATGTGTAGGCCTATTTTGTGTATAACAAAAATTTGGGAAATGTTTTAATGTTCAAATAAAAGTTGTTTGGCACGTTTTGAGCTTGTTTGTGAATCAGTACTGTGCACTTGTCTTGTTGAGTATAGAAAAATCATCACATATCATATTGCATGCATCCATATATTTTTGCTTGTATTTATTTTGTATGTGATTTGGTGCTATCATTTTATGTGTAGATTTTGGTGCAAATAGTGATTGTGATTGTGAGGATTGTAGCTACTCTCCAAACTACCAAGGAAAGTGGTGCTTCATGATTTTATCCCTATGTTTTTCAACTATGCATTAGAAATATTTTGCTAGTTTTGCATGGATATATTTTGATTTATATGCTATGCTTGGGAAATCCTAGTAGTTGTAGAATTGCTAGAAATTTCTAAGTTAAGATGCTTATCTATGCCATGCTTAGCCTAGCTAGTAGCAACCAAGGGTGGTTATATATTCATGCTATGAATAAATATTTCTAAGTTCTTGGTCTATGTTTTTGCTTAATAAAACAACTAAGTGAATGAAACACCTGGGTGGAATGGAAGGAATGGTTTATGTTGAGTGGTTACACAAGGCCCATTTCTATGGTTTACCTTGTGTATCTCACTTGTGGAAAGCCACCCAGGAACAAAGTGATTTGAGAGGCCAAATGTTAAGAAGCTTCTAGTGCAGCCACTTGGCAATATGGGCTCTGCCTGGATCACATAGGTTGCAATAACTTAGCCATTTGGACAGTTGGTGGTAGTGGGATGATAGGTTGGAACGCGTCCATTTGGTCTAAGGGAAGGCTTTTGAAAGGTCCTGTCTTGGTGAAAATCAAGTCTTGTGGGGAAAGTGCACAACCTCTGCAGATGGAAGAATCTAAGTACTTAGCCATGTCCCTGGTATTGGACAACTTGAGCATCAAGACATGGAAGCTATCAAGAATCTCCTCATCCCAATTTCTAAGTAAAAACTTGTGGTTGAACAAGGGTGAAGGACCCCAATGTCTATTGGTGGTTCCTTGGGAAAAGTTTTTGACAAAGAAAAACATAGTGTTTTCAACTGATAGGCAAAACATATTTTGAGAAAAGCAAGCCTAAGCTACACTTAGCCAAAATGCATATAGTATTTAGTCCACCAATATTCTACTAAGGTATCACTTGCCAATACTATTCCAATGTATTGACCCACTGTGGCTGTAACTTGTGATGTTGCAGGATATTCTGATGATGATTAGGAGTCATGAGTCTACACTCAACATGCTTGCCTGTGGCACATAAAGATGAAGACTTATTTATATTATTATATATTTGAACTCTTGAATTAGGCCTGTGGCCATGGAGTTGTAAAAGACTATGTTTGTCTCTGGAATGATATGTAATAATGACATTTGTTTCGGTGTACTTCATCTTAAACTGTGGATGCTAGCATTGAACCAGGGACTAGCATTGCAATCACAGGGATCCTTTCCTTTACAAAGGAGGGATCTTACAAGCCGCCAGCCCACCCATGACCCGATAGCAGCCCGCGTCCCCTCTCTTCTCGCTGACATGTGGGGCCCACGCCACCTTCTTCCTCCTTCGACTGGGTATCCAGGGAGAACACGACTGCAACTCCCGATCGATCCCCCACGCGAAATATGTCTGATTTTGTTGAGATACCTTACCCCCTCTGCACGAAATCCACCTCCTCTTAACCCCGCACCACCACTTCGTCGTTCGTTTTCGATATCCCGAACCCTAGCCACCACCTGACGAGTTTTCGATCGCGCCGCCGCCGACCTCGCCAGATCAATCCCGAATCGGTGCTTCCCGTCACCCCTAACCCTCTTTCTCCATATGTTTCAACTCCTCTGGTTCATCCGCACCTCCCTAATGCTTTTCCCCCTCCGTATATCTCTTCTTCCTCGTGGATTCCTCGCCGGAGCTCCACCGACCCGCCGCCACTCCATCCGCACGCCGTGGCCGTTCCAGGAAGCAAGGGAGGTCTCCGTGGCCACCATAGACCTCGCCATCCTCGTGCGCTCCTTGTCGTGCACCTCCACTTATCTGGACATCACCAGGGCGCCGCAAGTCGCCGCCACCTGAGCCACCGCCACCGTCTACCACCGTCGACCATGTCGCTTCGCCGGTGAGAAGGAAGCTTTGCTTCGCAGCCGTTCGAGCGACAACTGACGTGCTAGATTAGATCTTCCTCGAAGGGGTACCGTCCACTTAGGATTCGACTCGTGGCAGCACAGTCAGCGTGCAGTGTCATCGCCGCGTCAGCCCAGGTCAGCAGCCCAGTCAACAGTTAACAGCAGTTAATTGATTTAATATTTAAAAATGCCAGAAAATAGAGGAAAGCTGTAAAATTCATATAAAATTGAATACATGTCCAAAAATTATAAATAATATATGGTTGGATTCATAAAATTGTATAGAATAATATTATATGATTGGATCTAAAGTTTACGGTATGTATTTACTGTAATAATTTAAATGGTTTAATGGACATTTTAGACTACATAAATCATAGTAAATTATCTATAGATCAAAAAATACAAATAAGATATCTACGGATTCATAATTGCATATAAAACATTATTATACTGTTGGATCCAAATTTTACAGTGCAGAAATTACTGTAGTAATTTAAATAGTTTTAATGGCCTTTTAGAGTATAAAATTCATACTAAATAATTTGTAAGTCAGAAAAATATGAATAATATATTTCTGTAAACACAGTCTCGTGTAAATAAAAATATTATTTTAGTTTGAATTTTAGACAATTTAAACTATTTAAGTGATTTAAACTCTATTATATAGTAATTAAGTCATAGAAAAAGATCTACAACTCTGATCAGGGTGATACCAATTGCTACTGGTTCGTAATAATTTCCTCTTTCCGTTCCACTTAAGATACAAATTTAATTCGACAATGAGAATAGAAGTTACAACAGATCTATTAAAACACCAATAATGACAAGTAGTTATTAATAATAAATACCTAATTGCATTATATGATCTCTTGCATGCATCATGTATTCTAATATTGTTTATATAACTAACTACAACCATTATGAAATATTAACTCGTCATGCATGCATTTGTTCATCATTGTTTTGTTGTATTTTGCATAATTGCAATGTTTTGAATTGCGTGTTTGTTGTGCACTTGTTTTAATCGATAGATTGCGAGGAGTGCAACGTTTGTGATTGTGACGAGTGCAACGATTGTAATTGTGAGGATTGTTTGAACGACTACATCAACTAAAGGCAAGTGGCACTATCATAAACGTCCTACTTATTTTCCTATGCATTGTAGTTGTTTTTAGTAGAATTGCATGTGTAGGAATATTTTGCACTATGTGCTATGCTATGCTATGTCCTATATAGGATATCCTTTTGTATCTTGCTTAGTGGAAACATCGTAGTAGTACTATGCTTAGCCCTGCTATAGATTCGGGATGGAATATCATGTTATGAGTATTGTGAGCTATTGGAAAAGCTATGTTTTATATAATAAAACAAGTACTTATTGAGTCACCTGGGTGGAATATTGTTGTTGTTGAGTTTTGAAGAAGTGGCAACGAAGGGGACCGTATCTTTGGCTACCTCTCTCGTGTGTGCACTAGAAGAAGACAACCTAGGCATCATAGAGATTTGACATGTTTCTTGTATAGTAGCTTCCAGTACAGCCACATGCTAATATGGGCTCTGGCTTAGTTAATTACATAGCGGAAGACCCTTTGCATTGGTATATCTTCAGGTTAACTAGAATTGTGTATAGGAGGTTATATCCTTGCATTGGTGCCTGTTAGACGTGCTAGTATTGTGTATTGGGAGGACTTCTATGGAAAGACTTTGTCACATTCTCGATCTGCTGGTATACCAATTGGTGTGTACTAAACCAGCGGCCACTGGTGGCGTCAAGGCGGGATTGTGTCGTGTGGGTAAAGTGTGCAACTTCTAAAGAAGATATAAATCTAATCGATTAGTCGTGTCCCCAGTTATGGACAATATTGAGCAACTAAGGCTTGGAGCTTATGGATGATCTCGACATTCCAATTTCATAATAAAATTTTATGGATTGAACATGGGTTTAGGAGCACTTGGTATTGGACAATGTGTTCAGACAATTTTCAGAAAGGATTAAAACTATTTGGAAATGTTAGGATAAAACTATTGCTTTATGCAAATCAGCATGAACTCCACTTAGCCAAATATGCATGTAATTGGTAGGTTCCATTTGATATCCACATACTAGTGACACTTGCCAATACATTCAAAGTATTGACCATTCGTGGCTGCAACCTTTCATGTTGCAGGTTTTATAGTTTCTAAGTGATCGTTATAGGTCGCGAGACTCCACTCAACGATTGTTCGCCTGTGGCACATTTGAAGAATGGAGATCTACCTTGTTATTGTTTCCATTGTGTACTTGTGTAATATAATGTAAATTCTGGATCATATTCGTTGTATTTATGATGTATAGTTATATTTGTTGTCATTTTGTAATGTGTGTGCCAGTGAACCGATCCAGGGATTGATACATATGAACTCAGCCTAATCAGGCGAGGGTGTTACAAGATGGTATCAGAGCTGTGTGTTGACTATAGGATCGTGACCTTAGAAATGGATTAGTAATAGAAGACCTCTATTAGGAGAACTATCATATTTTCTACTTATTAGAGTTCTTATATTTCTTGTCTATCTTTTCTAGAACCTCTTCTTATTCAAAATTGTAGTTGTCCATTCTTTTGATACCTATATGAGAGTTGTCCTATAAGTAAAATAAGAAATAGGATGACACAAATGAACACCTCACCAGGTTTAGGTCTGGACCACCATATTTTATCTCTTTAGGAGATCATCGCTATCGTGTTAGCATATTGATCTTACCAACTTATGTGGTATGACAATATTAGTTGCTTGCTTCTTTGTATTGAGCTATTTTGTGTGATGCCTTGTTTAGGATCAGTTAGTTTTGAACTCTAAAGTTTCTGGAATTTGTGTGAGGTTTTTAGATTAGTTTAATGATGTGAATTGATGGAAATTCGTGATATCACTGCCGCAGTTTTCTTCCTGACCTGTTGTACCGCGCGAGTTTTCATACTTTACTGGTAACTCGGCAAAATCTGAAAAAATAGGATCTGGAGCCTAATTATCTGTACTACATGCAAAAAAATTGGCTAAAATTCCTGACGAGTTTAAGGTGCCCAAAATTCGTGAAACCTGCTGTAGCATTTTGAAAGATTTTGTTTGTTGTTTATTTGTTGCTCTATTCTACTCTAGTATTGTCTCCAACCTTTTTCAAACTATTTTGTGGTTATATACTGCTAGTTTTAAACCTCTGTAACATTGTATTGCAAGTTTTTCTTGTGTGTTGATTGCTTATGATTATTTGCTTGTTTGTGACATTGATTGCTTTATATAGTTATGGGTAGAAATACTTCTCTTAGTCCTCTTCTATCTATACTCATCTGTGCTATCCCAAACAGATGCCGCCTCGTCGTCAACCCATTGGGATGGAGAAGTTGATAGTAGCACAGACACAACTATCACAAGTGGTGACTCAATTCATAGCAAACAACAACAACCCAACCCAAGTGGATGCACTCACTAGGTTCCTAAAGCTAAGGCCTACAAATTTCTCAAGCGCACCTGAGCCTATGATTGCACTTGATTGGATATGCTCAGTGAATAAGGACTTAGTAATAGTTGGATGCACGGATGAAGAGAAAGTGAGATTTGCTGCTCACTTACTTGAAGGACAAGCAGCTACTTGGTGGGATACCTTTCAGATTTCCCACCCCATCGATACAATTGCCTGGAAGATGTTCGAGGAAGGATTCAAGACAAACCATGTTTCGTTTGGAGTTATGAGCCTGAAGAGAAACGAATTCCGTGATCTACACCAGTACGATCACACAGTGTCGGAGTACATAGAGGAATTCACCAATTTGTCTCGGTATGCTCTAGAGGATGTCGACACTGATGATAAAAGGAAAGAGAGATTTCTGGATGGACTAAGTGATGATCTCTCTGTTCACCTATCAGTAGTGTACATCCCACTTTCCAGGATCTAATGGACAAAGCTAGGATTCTTGAAGAGAAACAAAGTCAAGTTGAGAAGCGCAATAGGAAGCACAACAACAACTGCAACTCAGGATCATGTCAGAGAATCTGTACCTTCCATGATGGGAATGGAAATTCGGAACATCACATGCATGAAGGCAACGAACATGACCACCATGGGCACGAGGACCACCACAACAATGATGGAGTTAATAGTAGTGATGAGGATAGTCAAGACAATGATGAAAATGGTGGCCTTAACCATCATAAGAAGTCAAAAAAGAGGGATATAAGCCAACTACAGTGTTATAATTGCAAGGAAATAGGGCATTATGCATCAGATTGCCCTGAGAAGAAAAAGAAGAAGGCTGAGAAGAAGAAGAATGCTGGAAACTCTAATGAAAACAAGACCAATCCAATCCAGAAGGGGAATGTGAACCACCTCAACATTTACCACCTCTTTGATGGAGGAGTCGTTGAAGAGCTGGATGAAGAGGATATATGATAACTGATAGCAACTTTGGTATGCCAAGAAGCTCACATATTTCCAAGAGAACACTGGAGAAGCAACCTAGACAGTTTCCTTTTAAGGGTGGTAGCACCCTGATGTACCTCGAACCTATTTCTTTCTATCCTTCCCAAATCTCGGGACGAGATTTCTTTTAACAGTGGTAGTCTGTAACATCCCAGGATTTTAGAATTTTGGATTCAAAAAAATGCAATTGCATTCCATCATGGCAATCCATGGAAAACCTCATGCAAAAGCTTTGTGTCAAAACCCTAATTCAAGTCCCTAAAGACATTTAAAAGGGTTCTATAAAAAAATGTACTTGAAATTAAATTCAGACAAGGAAAGGTATTCCCTAGAGTCCTGAAGATATATTATGGAATAACTCTATTTATAATGATACACAAAGAAATCCTATTTTTCTATAATTCCCTAAGCTAGCCATACATGCATCATGTAAGCGATGGGGACTAATGGTATTTTAAAAATGGTAAATATAATCTCTATGCATCCTAAAAGGTGTATTTTGAATTTACAAAAATCTAGAAATTTGAATCACTCCATTTGGAGTTATAGAACAAAATCTAGAAAATAAATACAAATTAGAAAAGAATAAAAAGAACCAGGAAAAAAACAAAACCTACCCGCGGACCTCCCCGGCCCAGCCCACCAACTGACTATCTACCGCGCACCCCTCCCGCTAGCAGCACGCAAGCGAGCCAGAGGCCCAACAAGCAGCAGCCGCCAGCCCACCCACGGCCCGACAGCAGCCCGCGTCCCCTCTCTTCTCGCTGACGTGTGGGGCCCACGCCACCTTCTTCCTCTTCTGACCGGGTATCCAGGGAGAACACGACTGCAACTCCCGATCGATCCCCCACGCGAAATATGTCCAATTTTGTTGAGATCCCTTACCCCCTCTGCACGAAATCCACGTCCTCTTAACCCCGCACCACCACTTCGTCGTTCGTTTTCGATATCCCGAACCCTAGCCACCACCTGACGAGTTTTCGATCGCGCCGCCGCCGACCTCGCCAGATCAATCCCGAATCGGTGCTTCCCGTCACCCCTAACCCTCTTTCGCAGCCGTTCGATCGACAACAGAAGCGCCAGATTAGATCTTCCTCGAAGGGGTACCGTCCACTCAGGATTCGACGTGTGGCAGCACAGCCAGCGTGCAACGTCATCGCCGCGTCAGCCCAGGTCAGCAGCCCAGTCAACAGTTAACAGCAGTTAATTGATTTAATATTTAAAAAGGCTAGAAAATAGAGGAAAGTTGTAAAATTCATATAAAATTGAATACATGTCCAAAAATTATAAATAATATATGGTTGGATTCATAAAATTGTATAGAATAATATTATATGATTGGATCTAACGTTTACAGTATGTATTTACTGTAATAATTTAAATGGTTTAATAGACATTTTAGACTAAATAAATCATAGTAAATTATCTGTAGATCCTAAAAATACAAATAAGATATCTACGGATTCATAATTTCATATAAAACATTGTTATACTGTTGGATCCAACTTTTACAGTGCAGAAATTACTGTAGTAATTTAAATAGTTTTAATAGCCTTTTAGAGTATAAAATTCATAGTAAATAATTTGTAGGTCAGAAAAATATGAATAATATATTTCTGTAATCACAGTCTCGTGTAGACTACAAATATGATTTTAGTTTGAATTTTAGACAATTTAAACTATTTAAGTGATTTAAACTCTATTATATAGTAATTAAGT
Organism: Avena sativa; assembly: GCA_916181665.1. NCBI lineage: Eukaryota > Viridiplantae > Streptophyta > Magnoliopsida > Poales > Poaceae > Avena > Avena sativa. The sequence goes on along the minus strand of OV702284.1, from coordinate 54,207,250 downwards.
CATAGAAAAAGATCTACAACTCTGATCAGGGTGACTCCAATTGTTACTGGTTCGTAATAATTTCCTCTTTCCGTTCCACTTAAGATAAAAATTTAATTCGACAATGAGAATAGAAGTTACAACAGATCTATTAAAACACCAATAATGACAAGTAGTTATTAATAATAAATACCTAATTGCATTAAATGATCTCTTGCATGCATCATGTATTCTAATATTGTTTAGATAACTAATTACAACCATTATGAAATATTAACTCGTCATGCATGCATTTGTTCATCTTTTTGTTGTTGTATTTTGCATAATTGCTGTGTTTTGAATTGTTTGTTTGTTGTGCACTTGTTTTAATCGATAGATTGCGAGGAGTGCAACGTTTGTGATTGTGACGAGTGCAATGGTTGTAATTGTGAGGATTGTTTGAACGTCTACATCAACTAAAGGCAAGTGGCACTATCATAAATGTCCTACTTATTTTCCTATGCATTGTAGTTGTTTTTAGTAGAATTGCATGTGTAGGAATATTTTGCACTATGTGCTATGCTATGCTATGTCCTATCTAGGATATCCTTTTGTATCTTGCTTAGTGGAAACATCGTAGTAGTACTATGCTTAGCCCTGCTATAGATTCGGTATGGAATATCATGTTATGAGTATTATGAGTTATTGGAAAAGCTATGTTTTATATAATAAAACAAGTACTTAATGAGTCACCTGGGTGGAATATTGTTGTTGTTGAGTTTTGAAGAAGTGGCAACGAAGGGGACCGTATCTTTGGCTACCTCTCTCGTGTGTGCACTGGAAGAAGACCACCTAGGCATCATAGAGATTTGACATGTTTCTCGTATAGTAGCTTCCAGTATAGCCACATGCTAATATGGGCTCTGGCTTAGTTAATTACATAGCTGTCAACACCCGGATTTTTAATCCCAGATGCCTGTTATGCCATACATCGCAATCCCAGGATTACCATTTTTGCGAGACATAACAGAATTGGATACCACAGTACATCATCTATTACAAACCATACATAAGGTTTTACACAAATAAGGATCTCATGATCCAGTTCTTAGTACAACTCAAGCAGCGGAAATACGTAATCATAAAGGTAGCATAGGCGAAGCTCCATCTTCGGGGTCACAGGCAATGCTGACGATGGGAGATGATCCTAGTTGTCGTAACCTTCCTGGAGTCCTTCGTCCTGGTACTCCTCTTCATAGTCTGGCCACGGGAATAGTCAGGGACAAAGCCATGAGTACTCTTTAAGTACTCGCAAACTAAAACTAACAAGTGAAGGGGGTTTTTGTAATAGGACACTAAGCTCTATGGTTGTTTTGCAAAAAGCCAGATTTACCTCTACTAAGTTCAGAAGCAAGAAAAGCTAGTTGAAATTTTATAACACCTAAGTGGGAACTTGTATTTCATATCACAACTCTATTGTGGTCAAGTCAAAATCTCGTCACAAGTCATTTTGAAAACATCTGACGGAGAAACAGTATGGCCACTCCAACTGTCCATAACCGCGGACGCGGCTATTCGAATAGTTTGACACTCTGCAGAGATTGTACACTTTCACCACAACATTCGATACATCCGTCAGAAACAAATCCTGAATTCACCATACTCAGTATGCGGATAATCAATCCTAACCTTTGAATTACACGCCCTAGTATAGGCACCTCTCCTGTGAGTTTGGCCTCCCAACCATGACCAACTGTCATCTCGGGTACTGCACAGGTGGACAATCTTCACAAGGTAGCCTCAGCTTAGACCTTGGCCGTGAGGGAACCCATACTAAAGTATATAAGTTTCCAGTCAAGCCCTACCCAGTTTTCGAGTATTGTGGTTGTACGATAAAATTGGAATGGTATCGCATCCAGATAACCATCAGTTTTATAAAGGGCTAAGGCTCATGCCTCAACATTTTCATCACCAAAATCATCTGGTGTTCGGAAACACATGTCAAAACATCTTAGTAGAATGACTCATCATTCCAAGGTTTTCATAACCATTTTCCACCAAGTATTCCCATCTAAAGTTGATCAAGTTTTATACTTATCACTAGCATCTACAAGTGGGGGTGAGTACTAATGAGGGGTGGTAAACAAGTGGAGTTTTAACTAAGTACCATCTCATGCCTTAGGATGACATCAAGATTATCTAGCTTAGGCCAAATTTAATGCTCTTTATGAAACCTTCAATTATCTTCCTAGAATCTACATGTCACTTAAGTAGACTCTAAGTAATAGCTTTGATAAAGAAATAAAGTAGAAAGCTTGCAAGTAAAACTAGGATTGGGTTATCAAGTGAGTATGATCACATATGCTTAAGGCATATAGTTGGCATGGTAACAAGCAAGTATTAGCTTGCATAGGTCAACTTGATTAGTAAGGCTTGCTAAAGTAGAGTATCTTGCAAGTGTTAGCTTGCTCAATTAACTAGTATTATTAGGCTTGCAAGTATTGGCTTGCATAAGTATCAGTATAATCTTGCCTTGATCAGAGCAGTGGTTGAAGTTCTCCTCGGCTTCTTCTTCGTAGTATCCTCCTTCCTCCTCGTATCCTTGGTCGGTACTAGCGTCTATAAATAAATACAGGGTACACAATCACCAAACAATACTTAACTACTTTCAATCATCACACACAAGGGTTCTATAGATGATCTAGCATCATCACTAATATTACAAGATTAAAGCTTTGTCTTATTTCTTTTATTTTTAGAAAAGTAATTTCTACTCATTGAAAAACTACTTAAGATTTAATATTCTCCAAACCAAACATGGGATCATGTTGACACATGCCATCACCACATATTTCAGTACATGGGAATGTGATTTAAAGTGGTGTCACAATTTAATAAGATTTAACCTTTTATTTTAAATAAAAATAAATGACTAGAAATGCCTATGTGGCATTCTTTTATTACTTGAACATAATTTCTGTAAGTAAACGCATATGTTTTTATATATTCTGAAAGGTATGATCAAATATGATTTTTGAGAGTTGTAATCAACTCAAAAGCTATTATGGTTTAAATTTGAAAAATGTTTGAATACAGAAAAGCTTCTGCCTTGTTATTTTTACCAAGGTTGATCTATAGGTCCAAATGATTTGAATCCAACGGGTTTGGATTAAGCATTTCAATATCTTTCTAACAAAATTGGTTTCATTCAATTTGGTTTACTGAATCGAGCTGGGTTGATTTTTGAAACTAGGTACAAAACTGAGTATGAAAATAAATAGAAAAGGCTAAATTCAAACGAGTGGGCTGCGCGGGAAGGGTTATTGGGCCGGCCCAGTGTCACTCCGCAGTGTGAGGCGCAACTGATAGGGGGGGTCTACTGGTCAGTGGCTCTTTAAACGCGAAGCGGTACGGGGCGATGTGGTGCGTTGGATTAGAATGAAGATCGACGGCTGAGGGTCGTCGTCGACGATGAACAGGTCACCGGCGAGCTCGAACCCTAGCGGCTCAGTGGGGGTGCATAGGGAGAATAATGGGGCTCCAGTGACGATGGCGAGGCGGGCAAACGACGAAGTCGACGACGACGAACTTAGGGGTGGTCGCGATAGCTCCGGGGGTGGTCGAAATCAACGGCTCCTCTTCTCCTCTGCAGCGGCGAGCTCCGGCCAAATTCCGGCAATGTGCTGCTCTCCTTGCTCCAGCTAAGGGGTGGAACGATCAGTGAGATGAGGGGAGTGAGGTGGTGTGAAGAAATCGAGCCGGGATCGTCCCCTTTTATAGGCTCGACGGCGAGACCGAGAGGGATGGACAGGCGACGGTGGCGACACGGCTACGGGTGGCTAGAGGCATGGCTGCGGTTGGCGATCGACGGGCGGTCTCCTGGCGATGCTCTAAGGTTTAAATGCACGTGTAGGGGCGGTGGCAAACGGTCGGGAACGCGCGATGCTCTGCGAGGCAGAGGCGGCGAACTCTGCGGCGAGCGGTGGCTACGGGGTATGGGCGGTGAAACGAACATGTCTGGTGGTCTCCTGGGACGGTGGGGTGCACTCTGGCGAGCGGCAAGGGCTCGAGGTGGTCGGATTGAGTGGGAACGGCGCGTGCACTGGGGTGCTCGTCGGCATGGTCGACAGCAGCGCGGGCGCGGTGTTCCTAGCGGTTCTGGTCTCTGTCTTCGAGCTAGGGCTGGTCGAGAGGGGGCGGTGAGGCATGGGCTGCACGCTAGACAAGGTTGGCATGGCTAGTTCTTCTCCTAGCTTGTTGTCCACACTGGGTGACATGGGTGCTCTCGGCCTGTTCACCATTGATGACATTGGCGAGCTTACAGTGGTGCTAGAGCTTAGTTAAGGTTGCTAGATGATCTACTAAGGCTAGTGTAACCAGAGAGGGAACAAGGTTGGATCAAAACACTACTCAAAATAGTGTTTGTGATTTTGTTGATTTGAATCTGCAACCTGTTTGATGAAATGGCCGCATGAACTTAAGTTTTGAATTTTTGAAAAGATTTTTGGTTAGTGTGCTAGGCATGTGTTGAGGATTCTGTGGATGCTTGGGTTTTGAAAATTGAGCTTGTTTGAGTGGTTTTTGAAATAGTGGGATCTTCCCATATGAAATAGATTCAATTTTAAACTGTCATTTAAACTATGCATTCAAATGTTTTTGCATGATCATAAAGTGGGCCTTGGTACCTTGTTATGAGTACTATCAAGGGGTGCAAAGATCTATACATGTTTCTGTTAAGTTCTGAAAGTTAGAGATAGCCAAAGTAGGCATGGGAGTTAATTTGGCCAAAGTGACCATTCACTTAATTTGTTTGTTTTGACTTGTTTGTCTTTGGAAAAAGTTTGGGGATTGTTTAGATGATGTTTATTTCACCTAGGAATCATTTTACAAGCAAAGAAACACAGAACCATGGCAGTTCAAAAGAATCCAAATTTTAATACACACACATATGGATGCTTTCATATTTTAATTGGAAAAGTTTTTGTTAATCCTAAATTTGATGTTTAGAGTTTGATGATCCAAGTTTAGTATTTTTGGGATGTTACAATAGCGGAAGACCCTTTGCATTGGTATATCTTCAGGTTAACTTGGTGCCTCTTAGACGTGCTAGTATTGTGTATTGGGAGGACTTCTATGGAAAGACTTTATCACATTCTCGATCTGCCGGTATACCAATTGGTGTGTACTAAACCAGCGGCCACTGGTGGCGTCAAGGCGGGATTGTGTCGTGTGGGTAAAGTGTATAACTTCTAAAGAAGATATAAATCTAATCGATTAGCCGTGTCCCCGGTTATGGACAATATTGAGCAACTAAGGCTTGGAGCTTATGGATGATCTCGACATTCCAATTTCATAATAAAATTTGATGGATTGAACATGGGTTTAGGAGCACTTGGTATTGGCCAATGTGTTCAGACAATTTTCAGAAAGGATTAAAACTATTTGGAAATGTTAGGATAAAACTATTGCTTTATGCAAATCATCCTGAACTCCACTTATCCAAATATGCATGTAATTGGTAGGTTCCATTTGATATCCACATACTAGTGACACTTGCCAATACATTCAAAGTATTGACCATTCGTGGCTGCAACCTTTCATGTTGCAGGTTTTATCGTTTCTAAGTGATCGTTATAGGTCGCGAGATTCCACTCAACGATTGTTCGCCTGTGGCACATTTGAAGAATGGAGATCTACCTTGTTATTGTTTTTGTTGTGTACTTGTGTAATATAATGTAAATTCTGGATCATATTCGTTGTATTTATGATGTACAGTTATATTTGTTACCATTTTGCAATGTGTGTGCTAGTGAACCGATCCAGGGATTGGCACTATACACATGAACTCAGCCTTATCAGGCGAGGGTGATACAGAAGGGGACGCCGCTGGCACCTGCACAGGAGAACTAACAACAAAACCAGGTGCATTAATCGGTAACAAGGTAATGTCATAACTATGCATGTCGGTACTCTAAGAAATTGGTTCAGCAGATGGAAACGACACCGGAAGAAGTTTGGAGACATCAATAGTAACATCGGGAGTAGCAAAGGGAAACACCGTCTTGTCGAAAACAACGTCACGAGAGATGTAAATACGACTAGTGGAGCGATCAAGACACTTGTAGCCTTTATGCATGGGACTATACCCAAGAAATACACATCCAAGAGCGGAACTCGAGCTTACGAGAATTATACTTACGTAAACTAGGCCAACACGCACAACCAAACATGCGGAGAAACGAGTACTCAGGAGTCATATTGAGGAGTCGAAACACGGGTGTGGCGTGTTTGATGACCGGCGTGGGCATCCTGTTAATAAGATAGCAAGCTGTAAGGAACGCCTCATCCCAAAACCGCAGGGGCAGCGAGGAGTGTGCTAGGAGGGATAGACCCGTCTCGACGAGATGACGGTGCTTGCGTTCTGCTATGCCATTTTGTTGAGACATATGTGGACAAGACACACGATTAGCGATGCCGGTACGCTGAAAATAAGCATGGAGGCGATGATACTCACCATCCCAGTCCGACTGAACAAAACGAATCTTAGCATTTAACTTACGCTCAACATGGTTTTGAAAGGTGTAAAAGATACTCTCAACATCAGACTTATTTTTTATCAAATAAATCCAGTAATAGCGACTATAGTCATCAATAAAACTGACATAATACTTAAAAACCCTAGAAGAGGGCAAAGCAGGACCCCAAACATCGTAGCGAATAAGCTCAAATGGTGATGTAGAAACACGAGTAGAATAATTGTATGGTAATTGGTGACTCTTAGCAAGCTGACAAGCATCACACACGAAAGACTCAATGTTTGAAGAACATGGCAAACTATTGGAACTAACAATAGTATGAACTATCTTATTTGACGGATGACCAAGACACCGATGCCACTGCTCAGAAGTTAGCTGTAATACCCCGGCCTCTCCAGACCAGCGGTTGTCACTCCTAACAACTCAATAGGATCTCTAGACTAACCCCACATACCAACACTACTAGTCTTTTTACGCACTTTGTCCTCACACGTGCGCACCTAGTACCCACTTCCCGGTCGGTCACCTATCTTCAAATTGCTCCAGGCCAAGCACGCTTAACATGGAGGTTCTTTTTAGATGATCTTATGGAAAAGAAGTTGCAACTTGTTGGTATGGTATACTATCAATCCTATTAATCCATGCGCCAGGTCTCACATACACCCACCCCTAGAAGATCGACGCCCTCGTCGATCAACCACAAGCTAGGAACATCCCCTCTTGGCACACGTCTGTGCGTCCAGTACCGACACATGTGCCATGTCGTGTCCACTCCAAGCCACACACGACATACGCCACATGTCCGCCACTGACCCGCACACACCCGTTTAACTGCAAGAACCTGGCTCTGATACCACTTGTAACACCCTGGCCTCTCCTGACTGGCGGTTGTCACTCCTGGAAACTCAATAGGATCTCTAGACTAGCTCCGCAAATCAACACTATTAGTATTTTCTGCGCACTTTGTCCTCACTCGTGCGCACCCGATACCCACTTCCCGGTCGGTCACCCATCCTCAAATTGCTCCGGGCCAAGCACGCTTAACCTGAAGGTTCTTTTTGATGATCTTACGGAAAATAAGTTGCAACTTGTTGGTATGGGTATACTATCAATCCTATTAAGCCATGCGCCAGGGTCTCACATCAGCCGAACGCCGGAAGACGCGTGATGCCCAGAAGCTACGGCGCGGTTGAACGGGAGAGGGTAAAGACCACCACGACTCCTACCGCGAAGAAGAACCTTCTTCATGACCTTGTCCTTGACACAGAAAAAGAATTTATGAAATTCAACAAAGATTTTATTGTCAGAAACAAGGCGATAGACGGAGAGCAAACTATTGCTAAGTTCAGGGACAAGCAGAATATTTTTTAAGCTCAATGGGAAAGGATAAACCAGGTAAACAAGAGTGACCAACATGCGTAATAGACAAACATGTACCATTGGAGACTTGCACTTGATCCGTGTCGTTGTCCTGGCCACCTCCACCATTGCCACCACCACCGCCCCCCTGGTTGGAGCGGTTGCCACGGGGTGCCTGCTGCTGCTGGCCGCCGTTGTACTGGCCACCGCCTTGCGGGCTAGTAGGGCGACCCCCGGAGCGGCCGCCATTGTTGTTGGTGTCGGCAAAGGGGCGCCCCCCTCCACGGCCATCGCCTTGACGCGCCGCGGCGTTTGCGGAGGTGGAGAACTCGGGGGCAAGGGCATTTTGCTCCTTGAGGGACTCATAGGAGAGGATAATGGAGTAGAAGTCCGACGGGCTAAGGGTGTCGGCGCCTGCGGCGGCCAGCACTGTGAGGGAGTGCTGGAGGGACTCGAATTGAGGCCCGATACCGACAACGATGTAGTCAATCAACTCGTCATCGGAGATAGGCGACCCTACCTAGGCCATGGCATACACAAAACCCTTCATCTTGTGAAAGTAGGCGGCGGCGGTGAGGTCATTCTTCCTCAACGTCGTGAGCTGACGCCGCATCTGGCGCACACCCGCCCTGTTCTGCGTCGAGAACATGGACAGGAGGCACGCCCACACGGACGACGCGGTGGTGCGGCCAACGAGATGGCCGAGGATCTCGTCCGTCATGGAGCCGACGAGGATGCTGAGGACGCGCTGATCCGTGTAGAACCACAGGGCGTAGTCCATGTTAGCCTTGGTCACGATGTTGACACCTTCTCCTTCGGTGACCGTGGCCGCAGGCGCTTTGCAGGAGCCGTCGAGGAAGCCGTACCATCCCTGGCCGGCGATGTTGGGGACGACCTTCATATTCCAAAGAAGAAAAGTAGTGCGATCTAGGTGCACCGTGATGGTGTTGTGTTGTGGCCGGTGGGGACGGAGATGATGGCGCCGGCGGGGATGGATGGGGCGGATGATGAGGACAACACGCCGACGGTGGAGAGAATCAACGCGGAGGAGGACATCGCGTCGAGTGGTCGCGTCGGAGGGGTGCGTGCAGAAACCCTAGGTCGGGTCGGCTCGCTCTGATGCCAAGTCAAAAAGAATTGTTTGTCATGGTTAGCCCCAACCGGCTGGCATTGATTTATATTAGTGGATCAACTTGTACAACAAGAAATTACAAACCGGTTATAAACCGATATATATACACACGATATATACAACTCTAACATCCATCTCCCATCAGAAATAGCATCAATTTCCTTTCAATCCGAGTTTAGTGTTTTTTGCGATCTCTTGAACAAAATGTGGCAGATTTTTGCTATCAGAACGTAAAGTGGTACTAAATCAAAATTTGACTTGTAATGTAATGGTTTTCTGCTAACGACTCCCTATCCGTCCAAACTCCTTAAGATCGAGCGCGATGCCCAACTAAAAAAAGATGTCTTTTCCAATTGTCAATGAACTTCGAGCGGGCACCCATCCTTCCTCTAAAATGGTCTAAGGAAATCTGGCATGAGAATGAATGATGGGGATATTGGTTTGGAAGAGAAACCATGAAGACAACTTATTATTCATATGTCTAAAATCAGTGGCCGATCTAGGGGGTATGCGAGGTGGGCCACGGCATACCCCGCGATGCCCGCATGTACAGCTTCTCGAAATAGGTTTTCGCCCCGCTTTATAAATAAAGCACACAGGTGAGACCGCTGCTGGGCCAGACAGCACATCGCCCAAGGAACAAACCGGAACAACGAGGAACCACGGCTGCGGCAATCAGCACAAAACCAAGCCCAAAAGAAAATACAAAAGAAAGGAAAAGAAAATAAAGCCGACACCGGCGATGCGACAAGAACGAAGGTAACTCGCCACCATTGCGCCCACCGGAGAAGTACCACCACAGGCCTGGCATTCCAAAGCGCCGCGTACCAAGCAGCACCTCCAAGAAGGGGAGTGACGACAACGACACTGCTGCCCGGACAGGTCCTAGGGTTTCCCCCGGTACGCCCCGGGAGGTGTGAGAGAGATACACCCGGCGCCCTTCAGGAAGGAAGGCGATACCCGCGGGCATCACCGCGTCGGGGTCAAAAAGACAAGTATTTCTCCCGACCTCTTAAAAGCCACACTCCTGGAACCCTTAGAATGCTCCACCAAACTCGCCGCCCGCCTGCACGCGCCAGAACGGTCTTGAGGTCACCGCCATCGTCACACCGTGAGCCATGTGGCGAGGCCAGTAAGACAGAGAAAGAGGGGCCTTTGGCGAGGGTCGGGATGAACTTAGCACGCGGGAGGGAACAACCTCCACCGCCAGAAGGAGGTAGCCGACCGGATGTAGCAGCAAGACAGACCAGGCCCTCCCGGCCCGGCCGAGCCCGAGAACGCTCGTAAAGTCTTGCCGCCCCACTGCAGCAAGGGTGCCACCGTACATGCCAACCCTAGCACCAGGTCCAACTCCATCGTCCACTAGGGGGAATCGCCACCACGGCAAGTCCCAGCCGTCAAGTAACAGCTCCAACGCCACCGAGCTCACCCGAGCATGTCGGACCAACGCCGGTCTAAGGAACACCATCGCAAGACACCTCCCAAACCGCCTCCGACGAAGGGATGTCTTGCAGACCACCTTCCGGGGCCGCTGCCCCGGCATCCACGGACTCTCACCCACAGGGCCAGGTTCAGTGCGTTACCTGCGAGGCGGGGGAGGAATGGTTGGCATAGTATGGCGGCAGCGGCACGGCCGCGCGGAGGAGATCGACCTCCACCGCCGATGGCGGTTGCCGACCGGGGCGCGGCAGCAGGGGCACACCAGGTCTCGGGCCTGGCCAGGCCCAAAAATGGGGCCCGTAAAGTCCCCGCCGCCATGCTGCTGCAGCGTAGCCGCAACTGCCGCCGCCCTCCCACACGCCCCACAGCGCCACTCCACCTCCAGAGGGTGCCAGCACTGCATGGGCCCACCTCAGACCCAGATCGGGCCCAAAAGGGCCCAGATCTGGGCAAGCCGGAGCTGCCCGAGGGAGCAGACCCGCCGGTGACCACCCTGCTGGCTCCGGCCAGCAACAACACGCTGCCACCATGGATCCCGTGACGCCGAGACAACCCCCGCGCCGCCCACTTCCATTGCCGCGGGAGGAGCAACCCCCGCCGCCACGGGCACAGCAGGCCCTGCCACCTCAAGCCGCGCGCCGCCAGCCCAAGGTCGCGCCGCTCCGACGAGGCGCAGCAACCACTGCCGCCGAGAGCACGCACCACCACCTCCGCGAGGCCGGCTCGCCGCTGCCAGGACAGATGCGCCGCCACACCCCTCGCACAGCATGACGCCCTCACCAGCCCGCTCGGCCCGCGCCAAGGCAACCTGTGGGGGGGAGAAAGGGCCCCGCCGCCGCCAACGCGCGGGCTTCGCCCGGCGGCGCCATCCGGCGGCGGCAGGGGAGGGGGAGGAGGAGGAAGGGTGGCTGGCGGCGGGGGAGATAAGGGTTCGCCTGCCGCTCGCGGGAGCGGGCAGGACGAACAGTTTTCCATGTACACCTTCCTTGTCGTATGATCTGGAACTTCGATCTCGCTGATTTATCGCTTGCAGGAGCGCTCGCTGCAAGTTAGGCAACGTCTGTACCAATTAATCCCTCGCAGACCATAAGCACGCACACAGGTGCAATGTTACACGGAACCACGACATGGGTCAATACGAAGTGTATGTATCCATAGTAGTTAGCCTTTTTTCTTTTCTTTTTTTGCTGGCTATTAGCCCATCAGTTAGTATACCAACTCGCAGGATATATACGAATGCATGCATTTTTTTAAGGAACTGTCTAGCGCTCAGCTAGCTGAGAAATAAGTTAATCCTCAGCTAGCTGACGTAAGCCACTTTTCACTCTGGCTATCGGTATATACGCACGTTGTCGGGGGCGTACACTTAAATGCCTATGATTCTAGTATGGATAGCCACATGCGGACTTTGTTGCCACTTGGTCGAACAGATAAATATTTTCATTCCACCCACTCACTACTAGTGACTAATGTCTAGTGTACGTATACGTATGCATGCAAAACAATACGGCGCTAGAGCCATGGCTGTGTGTGTTGTCTTTCGAATTTTTTTCTAGTCTGAACGCTGTGTTCAGGTTAATTTCTTGATTTTTTTCTTGAAGGAGGGGAGGCTTCATTTAATATACTAGGCAGTAGGCATGACAACCTTCCAAAAGGAAGACTGAGATTAAAAAGTTTTGTCATGCAAATGAACAGGAAAACATACATTAGCTCGTTTTACATCTAAACAAAACAATCAGAGTAAGATCGATCTCGAATGGTGCACTTAGCCAGGGTGTATGCCATCTTGTTATCCGTGATGAACCTTCTTAGAAAACTGTTTCATGATGCAAAACATGAATAAACACTAGTCAAAACACTAGTCTGGTCGACAACTGCTTTAGAAGATCATTCGCTGAAACTAGTTCAATTAGAAATTTGCTATCTGAGAAGAAAGAGACACACAACAGCCCATTACAGAAATAAATAGACTGGACAAGCACAAACATGGGCCATCCCGCATGCCCAACATAGCACAAATTTCCGTGCAAAAATAAGATCGAATGGTTGTCATTGGCTGAGCACTAAGCTAATTCAACTGTGAATCCAACTGCAACTCATATGAAACATGGATCAGTTGCAAGTCCGAATGCAACTCAACTCAGTTTCGAGTCCGATTGCAACTCATGTGAAACATGGACCAGTTGCGAGTCCGAATACAACTCATAAACCCTAAACCCTAAAAAAGATAAGTCAGTTTCGAATCCGATTGCAACTCATGTGGAACATGTACTAGTTGTGTGTCCGATTGCAACTCATATATGAAAAAAGACAAGTCAGTTCCAAGTCCGATTGCAACTTATGCGAATTATGGAGCAGTTGCTAGTCTGATTGCAACTCATACCTCTATGAAAAAAGACAAGTTAGTTCCGAGTTCGATTGCGACTCATGAGAAACATGGACCAGTTGTTGAGTCCGATTGCAATTCATATATGAAACATGGACGAGTTACTCAAGTCATTTCTGAGTCCAATTGCAACTCATGCAAAACATGGACCAATTGCGAGTCCGATTGCAACTCATATGTGAAAAAGACAAGTCAGTTTCGAGTCCGATTGCAACTCATGCGAAACATAGACCAGTTGCGAGTCCGATTGCAACTCAAGTCAGTTCTGAGTTCGGTTGCAACTCATGTGAAACATGGACCAGTTACAAGCCCGATTGTAACTCGTATCTCTATGAAAAAAGACAAGTCAGTTGCGAGTCTGATTGCAACTCATGTGAAACATGGACCAGTTACAAGTCCGATTGTAACTCATCCCTCTATGAAAAAGGATAAGTCAGTTGCGAGTCCGATTGCAACTCATATGAAATATGGACTAGTTGCAAGTCCGATTGCAACTCATACCTCTAAAAAAAGATAAGTGAATTCCCAGTCCGATTGCAACTCATGTGAAACATGGACCAGTTGTGAGTTTGATTGCAACTCATACCTCTATGGAAAAAGACAAGTCAGTTGCGAGTCGAATTGCAACTCATGTGAAACATGGACCAATTGAGAATCCGATTGCAACTTATACCTCTACGAAAAAAGACAAGTCAATTCCCAGTCCGATTGCAACTCATGTGAAACATGGACAGTTGCGAGTTCGATTGCAACTCATACCTCTATAAAAAAAGACAAGTTAGTGCTGAGTTCGATTACAACTCATGTGAAACATGGACCAGTTGCGAGTCCAATTGGAACTCATACCTGTATGAAAAAAGACAAGTCAGTTAAAAGTCCAATTGCAACTCATGTGAAACAAGGACCAATTGCGAGTCCAATTGCAACTCAGGTAAGTTCCGAGTCCGATTGTAACTCATGCGAAACATGGACCAGTTGCGAGTCCGATTGTAACCCATACCTCTCTATGAAAAAGACAAGTCAGTTGTGAGTCTGATTGCAACTCATACGAAACATGGACTAGTTGTGAGTCCGATTGTAACTAATACCTCTATAAAAAGACAAGTTAGTTGCGAGTTCAATTTCAACTCATACCTCTATGAAAAAAGACAAATCAGTTGCAAGTCTGATTGCAACTCATACCTCTCTATGAAAAAATACAAGTCAATTGCAAGTCCGATTGCCACTCATACGAAACATGGACTAGTTGTGAGTATGATTGCAACTAATACCTCTATGAAAAGACAATTTAGTTGTGAGTCCAATTCAAACTCATACCTCTATGAAAACATACAAATTTAGTTGCAAGTCCGATTGCAACTTATACCTCTATAAAACAACTTAGTTCTGAATTCGACTGCAACTCATATGAAACATGGACCAGTTTCAAGACCAATTGCAACTCATACTTGTGAATAAATATGGGAAAAATTCGATTTAATATAAAACACGGACCAATTGCGACTCCAATGACAAGTCAAGTTTCAAATCATAGTAAGAAGTGCGTGAAACAATCCTCATTTGTCCCCCCCTCCTCTGATTTCAACATGGAGGAAAATGCAATTCTCCCTTATATTAAAGTCAACAACAACATAACAGTATGACCAGAAATCTTCGATGTCTAGAAGAACACATTATCCTTTATAGAAATTTGTTTCACCTCCGCTACTCTTAAAGGTACCCCATTAAACCACCATGTAGATCTGTCTATATAGTGACAACAACAAAAACAACCAAGCCTTTTGTCCTAATCAAGTTGGGGTAGGCTAGATATGAAACCCAAATGGAAACTAGATAAAAATACAAGTCAAGCGGAAAACAATGAAAGTTGTAAGTCAACCAAAAACTAGTGAAAAAAGTAAAAGAACAAAAGAAGTAAATCAAGGTTCGGGCACATGAATTGCTGATTTCCATGCAGCCCTATCAAGAACCAAATCTAGAGATAATCCAACCCTTCATATCCCTTTTAACTGTCTACTCTCATGTCAGCTTTGGTCGTCCTCTACCCCTCTTTGCATTATCAAAACTCCTTAGAATCTCACTGTTAACTGGTGCTTCTGCTGGCCACTGTTGTACCACCAATGACAAGAAAAAGAAAAACAAATGAGTCTTCAGATTGAACATGTATCTTATAAGAAAGATTTTTGAACAAAAAATGATACAATTTAAGATTAAAAAATACTTCCAACTATTGCTGCTATTGAAAAAAACATCCAGTTGCAACTTATGATAGAAATAACACCTATAAAATCATGCTAGGTACATATGGAGCTATGTATTTTGCTTGACTAGTGTGAAATTGGTGCAACCAACAAAAAAAGGCAATCTAGCATGGAAAAAAACCTTTTGATTAACTAAAAAAGTCCAAGACTCTTACACTACAAATAAAATACAAAAATACTGCAAAACAGAAGTGATGACTCACAAAAATCTCAACGTCTCTCTTCACTGTACAAGAACCATGATACCACATAAAACTTGCAAAAATGAATCTATAGAACATTGGGAAGGAAATCATAAAAAAATCAACGAGCATAAAAAAACATGTTCAAATACAACCCCACGAAAAATAGCGCTGAAGAAGAATCTATCAAAAACAACGGGACTTCAACGCTCTCCATCGTAGTCGGAAGAGAAGAACCGATGTCGACGCAAATCGACAGGGCTATGGCACCGAAGAAAGAACCATTGCTCAATTCAATGAATCACCTCAGGCCCCTCCTCTTCCGCTCTTGGCCGATCTCCAGCGCTCCCTGCCTCTCTTGAATAAAAGAAGTCAACGTCGGGTATGATAAAAGAATGGGGCAATGACCCACTAAACTGGATCCACAAGGCGACAAAAACAGGCCACAACTCCCACAACATCCCACAACGACAAAAAAGACCAGACTACACAACCTTCGCGGGCCAAAAACTCAAATCTAGGCAAAAATAAATGTCTGCAAATAAGTACAGTTATAAGAACAACTATGATGGAAAAGAAGAAAAAACACCACCACAAATTATTTATAAACAATCTAAACACGACGGCGCTGCTTGCCGCTAAAAGTAGGTGCGTACGTAGCCTTTTACCACCCGATCCATGAATACACAAGCCAAAAACTATATCCAAGCGCGCGAAACAGACAAAGAAAAAAAAGGATAAAAGTAGCCCATTACATAACCAACAACCGGAACTGCACACGGAAATCTCAAAAAAAAGAACCACACACGGGATAACTTGTGGGCAGAGCAAGAGCAGGACGGGCTCAGGCGGAAGAACAACACGTGCAAGTCGCGGCGATGCACGCGGAAGAGCGTGGAGAACCAGCCTGCAGCGGGCACAAATCTCAACACGCGGAACAAATCTAACGGAGTATGATTTGACTATGCCTCAAGCTAAATCTCAGCTAGCTGAGAATTAGCAAATCCTTTTTTTAACGTGGATGCATATATCTCATTAGATGTCAAAGATTTGTTCCCGAATAAATTTGTCTAGATTTACGTTGAATAAATTGATACTCCTTCGTTTCCAAATTAGATGTCAAAGATCTGTCTAAATTTGCATGTATTCATATGCAAATTTAGACAGATCTTTGACATCTAATTCAAGACGGAGGAAGTACAAAAATATTTTTTGAAAGCGGAGTCCAACTAAATCCAACTAGCCGATATGCTTTTGACCAGTTGAAAAACCCTAAATTTCTAAAACCCGCCCAAAAGAGTAGAAAACTAGGAGGGTTGAGCAAAAAACTGCAGAAAAACAGAGAAGCTACTTCAAATCCCTTATCAGTTGAGACTGTAGCAGAGGAGTACACTCAAAAGCAAGCTGTAATGGAGAAGTTACAATTGCAAGTTAAATTTTAATGTGGCATACCTTGTGCTAAAATCCTGGATCCGTCGCTGTCTGAAATCTAAATAGGAAACCCCCACCGTCTCATTTTCCCGCGTTCTCCTGTCTCCACGTCATCTTTTTCTCCCCGCACACTAAGCTGTAGTTCAGCGCGTTTCCTCATGCCGCGCGTCTAATTCAGCTCTGTTGCGTACGAACCATATTGCACCCAGATGCAGCCCATTAATAAAGCAGCCCATTTGATGATTTTATACCTTTCTCTATTGACCTGGGCAGCCAGCCAGCCAGCCACGCTTGGTGTTCTCCATAAATCGCAGCAATGGTGCATTCTCTTCCTCTTCCCCACAGTCTCCATGCACCATTCCCCTTCCACAATTACTCAGTTTGGCAAACGAAACCTCCACATTCAAGATCTCTAATATTCCTGATGGTTTATGTATTCCTTCCCCATTTCCAATCTTCCAAATTCTGATCCGTCTCTTTGCCTCAATGTTTTCAGCAGCACGCCCACTCCCGACGCTGCGATCAGCGAGGGTGTTTATTCTGGCCTTGACCTGCGATCAGCTCAGCGGCTTCCGGGTATGTGTATGTGGTATGCAGAATCCTAATGTTCAACGGAAGGGTGAAGATGTTCAGTAGTGTCTCCAAGAGCACTGGTGTAGTCAAACCGCTCGGCGAGCATCTACTTTCCTGCCCGTTGTTTTCTACCGTTGTAACCTCATCCACATCTGTGCATACAGGTGATTCTTTTGAATGATGTGTGATAATATATTTGTCCTCCTACACCTTTTTTTCTGCCCTGTATGGATTCTCATACATTCTTCCTACCTCACTCCCCTGGCTTGGTCGCATGGTGCTTTTTCTATAGGTTTGATTTTCTAAATATGCAGCGTGATGTATTCGTGTTGTATTTGTGAGCAGACCTGCAGAGCTAGAGGAAGAGGTGCACAACTGCACATCATGTGGGCATATTTCTAACACCTCGCAGCAAACAATCGAGCAATAGTAAGGATATATTTTTTTCTGTTCTCTGCACGACTGTCATCTCAAATATTATAAAATATCAAATGATAGATGCATCCCAGTATGGAAGAGGACATCAGGTAACTGTTGTAGTTGTACATCTTTGATTGATTTAAAAATTCTTCGTTCTTATCTTTAATCAGCTTTCATTGTCATAGTAGTTCTAAGAAAAAGTACAAATGATTCTTTTGGGGACTTCCCAAATCTTAATTTTATTATAAGGGAATGTCATGTAAAATTCATTAACCATGTTACCTGCAATAGAATCATGTATATTATTATAAGGGAATGTCATGTAAAATTCATTAACCAAAATTGTTTTACTGTAAACCAATTAATTCATCATATGTTTATGAACTCTCTTTTCATTGGACATGTTTTATTCAGCATATTTGCATCACTAATTTATTTAATCATGGAAACTTAATTGTCTCTCTGATTTCAATATTTGCACATAACTCAAAAATATGGGTGTTGATAGCTACTCCCTCAGTTCAGGATTACGAGGCCAAAGAGCTTTTCCAAATTGTTTGAGATTATAAGTCCTATCTCATTTAGTATCCCCTCTCCGCAAATGGATGTTCTCTCTTTTCTCTCTCTTCTCTCATGCATGTAAAAGTATCGGTGCATATAGTAGTAATTAGGAAGAAAAATTAACTTTCTTGGTCTTATCAAATTGGCTAAATAGCCTTATAGTCCCAAACAGGAGGAGTACAATCGTGCAATTTCTCTCAGCACAATTGGTATATAGACTGACTATTTCAAATATTCATGATCCTTTACAGACTTCCAAATTTTGTACGTTGTTAATACAAGTTCAGTTGATATGTCTATAACATATGAAGAAAAATATGCATTGGATGAACTAATATGATGGCTTCTTCATTTTGCAGGTTTTGTTAGATTCTTTATCTCTCATTTGATGCAGTAAATCAACTTATCTGAAATGCTTGATCGCAATATGAAAAGAATACTTGCACCAGTCTTTCTATCTTTCGACGACACGCCTTTGCACCAGTTTTGATGGAGTACATATTTATAGTATTTCACGTATATTGTTCTGATCAGCTGGGTTAGTCTACAAATATTTGATGATGGTTTTAGGATTAATTTCTTATTATATATTTTGTTTCTATTTGACTGACCAATAATGCATATCCAACATTATATTTCTTGGATTATTTTTAGTGAGGTGAAAAACTTTCCTCAGCCGTGTATATAATACGATGTGTCATCAATATTGTACTAGCAACACTTACACATGCAATGTGGTACTTTTCATCTGCAATGATCCAATTTTACACCCCGTGACAACTATTGATCTGTCCTGATTCCTACTTTAGTGCACACAGCTTATTTCTTTCCAATCTTGCATTGATCAATCTCATGAAATTGTTCATATTTTGCAACTAGAAGCTCGTGGTATCTTAACTCGGATAATCAAATTACTTTGTATCCATTTGTCTAATGTATTCATCCTTTTTACCGTAAATCCCGCCGCAACGCGCGGGGTATCATCTAGTTGTTAAAGAATGAAGGCACCCCATTGGCTATGTGGGGTAACACATAGAAGTAGCACCTTCTCCCCTGGGAATAATCTCTCGCGGGCTATACATTGGCTGCGTACTCGCTAGCCTTGCTACCAAGTCAGCACTTGGTTCTCAGCACCTTCTCCATCTTAGACGAACGATTAATCGAATCGGTCCGAACTCAATTTCAAGAAAAAAAACTCTATCTCGCATGTGGCCTAAAATAGTGAAAATGGTACCTAGCTTAGTCAAATAGTGCCCCTGACACGACTCCAGGCCAAACAGGCTACTGAGCTGCGCCGTGCAGAAAGCTGGTTTGAGCACGCGGCTGGGCGTGTTTTTGTGTTCGGCGCGTCCAATAGGTCTTTGGAACGCTTTTTAGGAATCCAAATAAAAAATATGTTATTTAGGTTTTAGGCAATACTAGTTAAATACCCGTGCTTCGCTACGGTTTTTGAAACATATATAAATTGCAATATTTTTTTATTTTCATCTCTAATTCTCATGTCTTACCTCCCTTTGTTTCCCATTTACTTAATCCCTAGACTTGTCATTGCTCTTCTCAAATTTACTCTCGTCTAACATTGTGTCTCAAAATTACTCGGGCTTAACATTGTGTCAAATATTGCCCTTTTTCTCCAATTCACATATATATTCATCATGGTTCTTACCTTCTCTAAAATATAAGAGTAAATTCCAGTTTTGACCCTCTAGTTTCATATTTTTGACAAAAATTACCTCATTTAATATTTTTTCATCAATATTACCCCATTTAGCGGAAGTTTTGTCAATTTTTACCCCTTTTAAAAATTGGGAGTAATCTACTATGTGAATCCTGGCTGTCATAGCATGTGACGTCGCTCTTCTTCTCCTATAGTTTTTTCCATCCCTGAATCAGTCTAATAGCTGAGCCGCGTCTAATTTTTGACTCATCATTTTTGGTGTACGCAATAATGATTCAACGATGCAATCGATAACCGTCGGGGACTTGTCGAGGTAATCACTATGGACTTAGAGGCGAGGCAGCAATCACGCTAAGTGGGTTCCTTTGTTAATTCGGGCGATGCATTTGGCCTATGGCGATATCTTGTACTCCTCTCTATTTCATAATATAAGATGTTTTAGATTTGTGAAAAGAGTGTATCTAGACCTCTTTTAGCGTATAGGTTCACTCTGAATCTATACACTAAAAGAGGTTTAGATACACTCATTTTGATCTTATATTATGAAATGGAGAGGGTACATATATATATATATATATATATATAGTATCTCGCAGGCAAAACACATGAGACAAGAGACGACGAAAATTGATTTTCTACAGGCATGTAATTCGTGTGTGGAACTTACTTTGTAGTTCTTCCGACTTGGCCGGTGCATGTGATTTATATGATTATATTGTTACACGGCAAAGCCGAGACATAATACTATTTTCGGATCGAATCTAACACAAACGAGCACAAGCATACAGACTGTGTGTAAACAAAGGTTTGATAATTATTTCCCACGTATGAGATGATGTACAGAACTTTTGTGTTTAAGGGTGCGGGCAAAAACATGAGGGAAGGGAACTAATATATGACAGATCATGTGCAAATCTTAGTAAGGGTAAAAACTGGCAAAACTTTCGCTAAATGGGGTAATACAAATCAAAAGTTGTTAAATGGGATATTTAGTGTCAAAAATGTTGAATTAGGGGGTAAAATCTGAAATTTACTCATAATATATATGGAGCCAACAAAACAGAATATACACCTTGGGATTGAACTCGTGAAAACCTTACATCTAGTAAAAAAATATTGCTCATTCTTATGATAAAAAACCACCATCATGAACCTATTATAACAACGGTAATCATATCCTTAATATATAATAACATGCAATACTTCTTCAGACCCAAATTAGTTGACTCATCTTTTTTAGATACCCTTGTATTTAGATGTGTTTAAGTTTCTAGATACGCGTGTATGTAAAGAAAGGCGAGTCAATTAATATAGGAATGCGACCTCATCCTCCGCCCACTTTTGTAAAGGTAGCTAGTGCAAGACATAGTTGTCAAATACCTAAAGTTTTTGAACAAATGAATGGCAATCACCATGAGAAACTATAAACAGAGAAAATAATTTAAATTCTTTAGTCACCCTAAGAGCCTCTAACCATGCATTTTAAATGCCGTCCATAAAACACACGTTCAACGAAGATTTCTTTTGAGCAAGTGTCTGAAAGGAACTCACTTCTCCCCTAGTAATATCATGGTGCGGCCTGGTCTCCTTATTATATGAATCAAACGTTAATTTTTAAGGTTGAGGAAGACATTAGGACATAGGAGGAAGATCAACAACAGTTGTGAGCACTCTAACGGCTCTAGGCCAAATAGTGTCTAAGATCGTCACAAATAACAGTGGGTACAGACCTTCCTCGGTTTTCCCCTCTGGTGCTCTCTCAAACCTCTTCTCCATGGATGAACACTTGATCCTGGCCTCCAAGCAATGAGTCCAGTAGTTTTTTATTGAAAAAGGATGTTTCTTTAGTTGTGAGGTAACAAGAAAAGAGAGGAGCCATTTTTTCCCTACGGAAATTGCAGGCGGCGACATGAAATAGAAAATGCTCAGTTTTCGAATCCTAGCCCCATATAATTCTATCTACCGGCGAGGTTGAGATGTTCGCGGCTGGATAGAAGAGAACTTGGACGGATCGGTTGCCGAACAATCCAGTGGAGTTTACGTTATTAAGAACAGGTGTGACATCAGTCATTCAACTTCAACAGTAAAGTCATAGTAATATACAATTGGATAGCCTATGTTTTTTTACTACAATCGGGATCCTCCTTTAGCATCTACCAAATAATCAGACGTTTGGGAAAAATTCTACAAAAAAGAGAACAAGGTGGAGCGCCTGATCTATACAAATATAATCAATTGTAATCTATTCAAGTGGGTTTACAATTCGACCACTATGTCCCTCGACAATTTCGCCCATCATATAAATCTATCTTCTAATTTTGTAGGTAAATTACATATCAAGAAGGTTACCTGCATGGCATTTGTACGGCCAAACTGAATCTAATATCATCCATGCATGTTAACATGGACGGTGCTTGCGCACCGTCAGGAGAATTTGGTGCTTGCATGTGTATGGGGTACGCCCTGATCAGATCGGCAAGCACATAAACACAAAATGAAAAAAACAATTTCAGCCTTAATGTTTACACCTCTTCCCTGCCCGCCGTTGGTGAATCCGACGAGAGGAGCCGTGCGGCCGTGCTAAGTGGGCGCAACACGGCATTAGGATGTGACCCGGAGACGTTGTCATGGCAAGACCTATCAAGGGACGATGGTTCTCACCGGAGGACGTCGTCTTGGCGCGACGATGGAGCGACGATGGACAGATTGTGAGGCATCGGAGCCGAGGTGGAGGTTGTTTCTTTTTCTGATTTTATTGGTATTTAGTAAGTTTCTAGATACGCGTGTATGTAGAGAAACTTGAGTCAACTAATATAGGACGAGGAATGGTATAAATCACTAAAAGATCTGGTGGTTGAATGCTATGACTGCTTGAATGCGACCTCACCCTCCGTCCACTTTTGTAAAGGTAGCTAGTGCAAAACATGGTTGTCAAATACCTGAAGTTTTTGAAAAAGTGAATGGCAATCACCATGAGAAACTATAAACAGAGAAACCAATTTAAATTCTTTAGGCACCCTAAGAGCCTCTAACCATGCATTTTAAATGCCGTTCATAAAACACATGTTCAACGAAGATTTCTTTTGAGCAAGTGTCTGAAAGGAACTCACTTCTCCCCTAGTAATATCATGGTGCGGTCTGGTCTCCTTATTATATGAATCAAATAGTAAATTTTTAAGATTGAGGAAGACATTAGGACATAGGAGGAAGATCAACAACAGTTGTGAGCACTCTAACCGCTCCAGGCCAATAGTGCCTAAGATCGTCACAAACAACAATGGGGACAGACCTTCCTCAGTTTTTCCCCTCTGGTGCTTTCTCAAACCTCTTCTCCATTGATAAACACTTGATCCCGGCCTCCAAGCAATGAGTCCAGTAGTTTTTTATTGAAAAAGGATGTTTCTTTAGTTGTGAGGTAACAATAAAAGAGAGGAGCCATTTTTTCCCTACGGAAATTGCAGGCGGCGACATGAAATAGAAAATGCTCAGTTTTTCGAATCCTAGCCCCATGTAATTCTATCTACCGGGGAGGTTGAGATGTTCGCGGCTGGATAGAAGAGAATTTGGACGGATCGGTTGCCGAACAATCCAGTGGAGTTTACGTTATTAAGAAGAGGTGTGACATCAATCATTCAACTTCAACATTAAAGTCATAGTAATATACAATTGGATAGCCTATGTCTTTTTACCACAATCAGGATCCTCCTTTAGCATCTACCAAATAATCGTCCGTTTAGGAAAAATTCTACAAAAAAGGAGAACAAGGTGGAGCGCCTGATCTATACAAATATAATCAATTGCAATCTATTCAAGTGAGTTTACAATTCGGCCACTATGTCCCTCGACAATTTCTGCCCATCATATAAATCTATCATCTAATTTTGTAGGTAAATTACATATCAAGAAGGTTACCTGCATGGCATTTGTACGGCCAAACTGAATCTAATATTATCCATGCATGTTAACATGGACGGTGCTTGCGCACCGCCAGGAGAATTTGAACTTCTGAAAAGTATGATCGTCCTCCTCCTCAAGGCGTCTCCCCTCTCATGCAAACCTTTTCTCCCATGAAGTAATGGATCGATTGATACCATATAAACAATGTCCTTCAAATAACAATAAACCTGGATAAGATGTATGCATTTAGGCGAGAACTAAGTGCTATGTTCAGAAAGTATTACCTGACCTTGACAAGCAGGGGCATCGAGGCAAAAAACTATGGACCTGCTGCAAGGTCAATCAAACTATTGAGAAAGTACCAATCTGCATTCGAGACTTGGGACAAACAAAGTACGTAGCCTCTACAAAAACATATAAACAAGAAAAGAAACAAACAAAACTATGACAGTCACAATTCATGGTTGCGTACGTCCGATGGATGTGCCCGCCGATGTTCAATCATGGAGGTGGTGGCCACGATAGCGAAGCAACCCTTCCCGTCACAGCCTTGCAATGAGAAGTTCGATCTTGGAGGGCATTAGCTTCTGTGACACCGGCAAACATGGGAACTGCGGTATGGGGTGCGCTCTGATCAGATCGGCAAGCACATAAACACAAAATGAAAAAAACAATTTCAGCCTTAATGTTTACAAATCTTCCCTGCCCGCTGTTGGTGAATCCGACGAGAGGAGTCATGCGGCCGTGTTAAGTGGGCGCTACACGACATTAGGATGTGACCCGGAGACGTCGTCATGGCAAGACCTATCAAGGGACGATGGTTCTCACCGGAGGACGTCGTCTTGGCGCGACGATGGACAGATTGTGAGGCATCGGAGCCGAGGTGGAGGTTGTTTCTTTTTATGATTTTATTGGTATTTGGTATGAGTTGTTGGGTAGTTGTCGAGCGGAGAGAACGGCAGACGCACGATCCGCCCGCGATCTTGAAATCGGAGGATCTGTTTGTTAGGAATTTTTTTCATGCATTGATTGTTAGGAGATGATACTATTTTTTAGTTCAGCCCTAGAATTAAGTAAACGCATGCACTGCTACTACTCGTTTCCAAGCTCTCTCCTAATTAAGTGTTTATTCCTTCCAATTATTTCTCCCATTAACTCATCTATAGTCCTCCTCTATTTTCTCCCGCATCAGACTCCTTGATTTTCTCCTGTAGCCAGCGCTCTAATTCTTCGTTGCTTGGTTCTCCTTAAATGTAGCGTTCCATTTAACTACTCCACGTTTTAGATTAGATTCAACCTAAAAAATAGGAACATTTTGTTATTGTGGTGGCATTTCTCCAGTAATTATGTCAAAGTGTGACACCGTGTGACACCACCGTTTTGCTTTTAATAGTAAAGATAAAGCTATTGAATTTTCAAAATGAATACTTCCTCTGTTTTAAAATATAAGATATTTTAGTTTTTTAAAACGAATGTATCTAAATATCTTTTAGTGTGTGGTTTAAACATCTTTAAAAGACGTCTAGATATATTCGTTTAAGACAAAATATCTTATATTATGAAACGGAGGGAGTACTTCTATAGGACTTTTAATTACCTATGCTTCTTGTTGACTACAACATTGTTCTTTTTCTACATGATGACTAAGATATTGTTGTTACACAAGAAATGCCGATAAAAAAAAGGTAGCAATACGATCAGGCGTCATAAAAGTGCCTGGATGCCTCTTACTTAACAACGGTGTAGGTACAATTTATATAAGGGAGCTCAACATAAAAAGGAAAAAATAACCAAGTTCCACACTTCTACTAGAAGAGACCCTAAACAAAAGATGTTAAAGGCAATCAGGTCCTTTACTAGCGGAGATCTGCGAGCACGACCATCCTCGTCCGGTGTTAGATATTCACTACTAAAAAAGGTCGACTAAATATACATAGCATCAATATGGTATGTGCCTCGAAAATTTGGAACTTTCAGACGCATTTCTATTTTGATGTGTCTCGTATAGTCTTTATACGGGCGGCCTCCTTATTTGAGAGGCATATGGATTGGACGCGTCTCGTATAGTTTAAATATTTAAGACGCATCCTATCCATATGCGTCTTCAATAAGAGAGGTGGGCCTGGGACGCGTAGCTTTCCAAGTGTTTAAGACGCATCCTGCTTATATGCGGCTTACATATTTTTCCATACAACAATACACTCGCGCACGCAGTGCATAACCGCCACCCCACCAAACCCAACACGCACCACAGAACCAACATGATCGCCACCTTGTCAATGCAATCAACCTCTACCTTGCGGTGCGCCGCCTCCAGGGGCCAGGTCGTGCTCACCTCCGTGACCTCCCCTCTCCAGAGCTGCCAACAGCCGCCCCTCTCTCCAGTTCAACATCGCCTCCCCCGCTTGTCTCCTCCGAGCTGGCCTCTACGTCTCCGTCGAGCTCCACCATGGCTGCCTCTGGCCGTGCTCTGCCGCTACGAGCGCCGCCTCCCTCGCCCTTATCTCTGGACACCATCCATGTGTTCTCTCCGTCGCCTCTCGCCCCTGACCGCATCGGCGCCTTCCTGCAGCTCCGCATGGGCGTGACCCCCTGCAACCTCGTCGTCCCTTCCCCGACACCATCTCCTGCAGTCGTCGCTGCCAGCGGCCTCTGCCTTGACGTCTGGCTCGACCCTGCTCCTGTGCCCAGCCTCTACCTCTGTCGCCCTCTGCCTCGACCCCGTCCTCGAGTACCGCGCATGATCTGCTCTGTACCTGACGCCCGCGCGCGTGCCCCTCGCTCTCTCTGTGGCTGCTCTCCCTCGGAGCCTACATCGACCACGAGCCACAGCTCCCCCCACCCCGTTGTGGTGGTGCTGCTGCAACTCGAGGCTGACCATGGCCTCCCTGCCCCATGGCGTGGTGGTAGGTAGTGTATGCCCCCTTCTTCCTCATCTCCGTCTATCACGTCTACAGCTATATAGCTAAGGTATGTGATGAGGTTCGATCTCGTCAATGCCCATTGTTATGGACTTGGGTTTTGGAGAAGATGGGGATGCTGGAAGTCGCAGAACGGTTAACAGGAAAGCAACACGTGGACACGAGGTTTACCCAAGTTTAGGCCCCCGGAGGGAAAACCCTACTCCTGCTTGTATATTCTTGATTACGGCGGAACCGAAGATTACAGGGGTGCGTAGATGCAATCTAGCGTGAGGTGCGTATGAGGTAAGTTGAGAGAGTCTTCTGGCCGTGCCCTCCTGGCCTTTATATAGATAGGCCAGGTCTCGGTATAGGTCGAGTCAGTTACAAATTAGGGTTGATATCCTTTGAAATTCTATCTAATCTAGACTTGTCCTCCAAGGAGTCAAAACCGTCACGGGCTTGGGCCACCCGAAATCTTCCTGGGCTACGTGTCCTTGCGTGGGTCTTCCTTGTGTTGGACCAGGTATACTAATGTCATGCACCCGTAGGATATATCCATGTAAGTATCCCCCGAGTGTTCAGTCGAATCATAGATTCGGCTGGAGACTCTTCAATCTTTTGGGTGCTATATAGTTTGAACCTGTTTTACAAGGAGAAATATTTAGTTCATAGGGATGGTTGATGCGTGTGCATGACTCACCCGACGGATCAAGGCCAGTTAACTGTCTTAGGACAAAACAACATGATCTTCATCAAACTCGAATCCCCGGACTCGAATACGGAACGATTGCTGGTGTGATTCGACTCGGGACGTTGTGGTCTTACAGGAGTCGAATCCCATTGATTTTCAAGTGATGTACCCAACGCGTCCGTCGGGATTTTCATCGTGCATGTTGACACGGGAGTTTACTGGCAGAGCGCAGTCAGGTGCATTACCAGACCATCGGATGATATTTGTAGGACTTATCTTTGTGTCGTAGACACAGCATCCGAAATTTTATCACTGCGGAGGTGTTTCGGATGGCCAAGGGGAATGTTTATCACTTAGCGTTGGTTTGGGCAAAGTTGTCAAAAAGATTTTGTCGTATTTGATCTAAAGGATCTTAGTCAAGGAATTCATAGGGTGCGCGGTCAGCGCTCCCTATGGGAGTAGTCCCCGAGTGTCTGTTCGAGTCGTGGACTCGAGCAAAGAATTTAGTTCAATCATTTTCAGTGTAAGTCCGAAGGACACAATTTTTTCGGATGCTCAACCAATGCTCCCTATGGGAGTAGCCCCCCGAGTCCCTAGTGGAGTCACAGACTCGAGGTAAGACTCGAAGATAATTTCGAGGTGATGTTACCTTAGCAATTTCTCAGGTGCGGTGGCCAGCGCTCCTGATAGGAGTAGCCCCCGAGTAGTTTCTCGAATCGTAGATTCGAGTAAGTACTTGAATGATCAGCCGAAATCTTCAAGCCGTTGCTGGATTTGCCTTGATGACGTCAGTGCTGACGATTGACGATCTCAACTGTCTGCGGCAGCAGAGATGATGCGACAAGACGATCATGGGTGCCACCGCCTGACTTGATGTTGACTAGTCACGCGTAGACATGGCGAAAATTATGGCGTCTCCTCGGTTTTCGTGCGTAGTGGACGGCATGCTGGCGATATCGTGGGAATGACCACGGCAGACGCTGCAATCGGCAGCGAGTAGTAGAACATGGGGCAAGGGCGACCAGCCATCTGCGGTGCGAGATGAGGGCGGAGACACAAGGATTTACCCAGGTTCGACCACCGGAGGGTAAAGACCTACTCCTGCTAGATTGTATTATGGTGAGAGTACAATGGGGTGAGCTCGACGGCTAGGCGGCGAGTCGCTTGGGTGTATGATGGAACGTATCGCCTATGCGTCCCCTAGGGAGGTTTATATAGGCTCACCTCGCTAGGGTTTACATATTACAACAGAATTGGTTAAGGATTCGGAGGTTCTATGACCTAGTCCGACTGGGCCTAGCTACGCTTTTGGGCCTTCAGCTTCCAGTCGCCTGAGTCCACGCCAAGTCTTGATCCAGTCGCCGCCCTGCAGGCCCACTCGCTGACGCTTGGGCCAGCGGGAAACGTCCTGATGGGTATACCCCGGCAGGCATATCCCCATTAGTAGTCCCCGAGGCCGTCGTTGATTTGTCGCAGGTGTTTGCTGGCAGTCGGAGTATGCGGGTCCAATGCAGACGCCTAGTCGAATCGGCGGCGGGCTCCTGAACAAAGGAAAGAACTAGTCATTTTGGTTGCAATAACGGCGACCAATCGTGTCGCAGCTCGGCGAACGGGTCGGCGAATACTTAGTCGCTATTATAGCGATCAGGTCGGCGAGTACTTAGTCGCTGTTATAGCGATCGGGTCGGCGAGTACTTAGTCGCTGTTGTAGCGATCGGGTCGGCGAATCGCCGAGTCGCCGGGGGTAACGAATCGAGTAGATGAAGTTGGACCGTCAATTGTGGTCAAACTAGCCGTTGGGTAACCCCAACGGTAACTTCGGCGTAATCACCGCGTAATAATAGCTCCCAGAAATGGCGGGTAACAACCGCTATATAAAAGGAGTGAAGGGCGACCAGGGAAACGCTTCTTCCACTTCCTCCGATCTCGCATATCTCCGTTTCCCCATTCCTCGCAGCAATCGGAACACTCCCGAGAGCCCCGACCTCCACGAACTCCCATCCGATGGCCCCCTCCACAGAGCCATGGGGCAGATCCAAATGTACTAAAGCGCTGCTAGCATCTTTCGAGGAGGCAGGGATCCTCCGCGACGACATATGGAGCATCCCCGCGGCCGGAGAAGTGATTCCGGATCCGCGCGAGGGGGAGTTCATCTGCTTCACCAGCCAGCTGGAGCGGGGGCTGGGCTTCCCAACTTCCCTCTTCTTCCGGCGTTTCTGCGCCTACTACGGAATCCAACCATCGGATCTGGGTCTGCATAGTATCGAGAAGCTCGCCATTTTCGTGGCGTTCTGCCAGTGCTATCTGGGCTGCAGGCCCTATTTTCCCCTGTGTCAAGACTTGTTCCACGGGAGAATCAGCCGCGAGGAGACGGGCGTCCTGGCGTTCCAGCTGAATTCGAAGGCATCGTTCTTCGGTCTGATGCTGCCCGCCAAGGCGGCGAATGAGTGGAAGAAGTTTTGGTTCTACGTCACCAAGTCGACTCCAGGCGATGAAGTGGCGCTTCCAAGATACTCCGCCGACCGGCCCAAGCCGCGTCGGCTCCAGGTCGCCAAACTCCCGTTGGATCAGCGGATGGTTGTTGACGAAATGTTGCAAACCATCAGCGGCCTGAAGAAGAAAGGCCTCCAGACCATCAACCTCTACAACTGCTGGCTCGGGCGGCGGCTCGTGCCCCTGGCCAGCCGCGACCACTATATGTATGAGTATACGAGTAAGGACGACCTGACGAAGTCCTGCCTCGTTGAGTGGAGACTCAACGATTATACGCAGGCCCTGAAGAAGATTACCCAGGCCGTGTACCTCGACGCAAAGGCCGGGGTCGCCCCTTATACTGCAAGGCGCCCAGCTCCAACGATAAGCTGTCATTCTGTTAACACTCGCAGTCGCAGCTTGTGCATTCGCCGTCGTGCTAAATTTGTTTGTTCTTGTTGAAGTTGTTCCAAGTGGTGGAAGGGTGGCTTCCACCCGCAGATGACGAGAACTCGAGTTCGTCCTTCCAGGACGGAAGCGAGTCTTCGCCCGCCAAAGACAACGCCGAGAGCGACGGAGGCGACGACGACGACGAAGAAGAAGACGAGCCCGTGGAGGTTGCTGCCCCCACGGTTCGCAAAACTCGCGGGCAACACCAGCGCGAGCTCGAAGCGACCAAGAGCCTCGAGCCCCACGACGATGATGACGACGAGCTTCCTGAGCACACCTCACATCGCGAGGCCACGCCGTCAAAGAAGAAGCAGAAAGCTTCGCCGAAGAAGAAGACGAAGCCAGCGAAGCCGATATCTCCGCCCCAATCTGCGAGCAGCTCCGACGCCACCAGCTCGGCTGAGAACGCAGCAGCACACGCGACCGTGGCAGCAGGCGCTGTCGCCCCCAGGGACGAGGCGCCGCTGGCGTCATTACCACCGCCATTCGCCCCAGTCGTTAACTTGGGGGCTGCTCCAGCCACAGGGGCCTCGCCACCAAGGGGGGGCTCCCGCAGCTATTAACACGGAGGCTCCTGCCGCGGCTTCATCTTCGAAGAAGCTGTCAGTGTCTTGGGCACACGACGTGTTCGAGGTGGGCCTTACTCGGAGGTTAGGTCCCGAGCTGGAGAAGTCGGCCAGTATCCGCACCGGTCTACGGTTCCTGCCAGTCGCCAAGTGAGTGCTGCTCTGTCCTTGACTCATCTGCTTGTTTTGCATTTTAATCAGACAGACTTATTCACAAAACTGTTTTACATGACTGGTGTTAAAAAGATCGGCCATCCTTCTGTGGCCAAGGTTCTGCCAGTCGCCTCCGAGGTGTCGGCTGATTCCTCACGGAAGAGGAAAGCCGACGAGGTCGCTGCTCCCGACGAAGGCCTCAAGAGGACGAAGGAGGACAAGGTCATCACGGTCTCTGATGATCAGGCGGTTGCTCTGAGCGACCCTCCAACTGTAGCGGAAGTGGCCTCGACGACCAAGGAGGGTGTTGGGTCACAGCATATGGTGATTGCAGACTCACCCGACGTGGCCGAGCCGACTCCGAGTGGCGCAGCGACATCTACAGCGACCTTCCCTCGCTTCATGGTGAAGGCGGCCACAACGAGTGCCTCGGTGCTAGCGAGTCGGATGCCTGGAGTCGCCGAGGCGGAAGTTGAGCAACGTCGCGGCCATACTCTGGTCGTGATTGCGTCGGTGGATGCGCTGGAACTCCACGGCATGCTAGGCGCTGCCATCCAGGTATATCCAGTCCCCGAGGATCGGGCCACTGAAATTCAGTGGTCGGATTCTTAATGTTTTTATATCATCCAGTCCCCGAGTGCTTAGTCGCTGAATCTCAGCGAGTGAGCACTTAGGAATTTCATTGTCGTTGACGCTGCAGTTTGTGCGCAGGGCCTGTAGCGCGAGTCGGCCGAATGGCTTGCTGCGAAGTGTCGCTTGGAGAAGGAGCTCGTTGCCGTCCAGGAGACGAACAAGGAGCTTCAAGCGGTTGTGGCTGAGGTGAAGGAGGCCCACCGAGGCCTTGTCCCGGTGGGTGACTTGACGACGGCTCAGTCCGCTTTAAGCACGGCCAAAAAACGAGTCGCTGACCTGGAGCGTGAGCTCAAGGAGGCGAGGGCGGAAGCGAGCTCAGCGGAAGGGCGAGCGAAAGCTATTGTTACTTCTGCCGCTGAAGAGCGGAAAGTGTCTGACGCGCTCGTTGCTGGGCTGCAGAACGACTTTTCTTCTCTTCAAAGCTTCATCACGGACCTCTGTCGACCGCTAATTGGTAAACCTTCCTTCTTCTTCCCTCCACCTTCAATAATTGCATTGTGATGTCGTTGTTTTGCTCACTGCTTGCTTCTGTGCCGCAGGTCGGATCACTGATAACGCGGAGGAAGCGCAGTCATACGACGCGCGGCAATGTGTGACCACCCTGGTCGACTCAGCCGTGTTGTCCGCGACTTGCCTTCGAGCATATCTTCAGGAGATATCGCCCACGGAGGTGATCACAAGCGACCTTGTCGAGGTATGGCGCTACCTGGAAAAGGCTCCATCAGTCGTCGAGTTCATGACGCGGTCGGCCTTCCGGCACGGGGCAGCGACGGCGCTCATCCTTGGGCTTGCCCACTTCCCGGAGGATTTCGACCTTGACGATGTCACGAGCGGCTACCCCTCGTCAACGGGCTCGGTGGAGATTGGCGAGGTGCTGAAGCTGACGGACCGGGCCGCGGTGTACTCCGATCGCGTTTGGGCGATGGGCGACCTCATCCCCTATGAGGAGACGATTGTTGCTCCCAATGATCCTGAGCCGAAGCATCAGGACTTCGAGGTCGAGCATCCGTTCTGTGCGGCGATGGCGGGCGAGCTGACGACGTACCCGTCAAACCCGTACGTGCCCTTCATCCATAGCCGCAGGGACGGTGGTGCGTCTGCGTCAAAACCTGCGGATTAGAAGTGTTGTGCCCTTGGGCATTAGTACAGAATAACTATGTAACTTTCCTTGTATGTGGAACAACTTTGTGATGCTATAAAGGAAACTCGTGTTATTTTGTCATTCGTTTTGCGATTTTGGATGTTGATTGAGTGAGTCCTCGAGCGCGTCCGCCCTTTTTATGGGGTTTACCTCGTTGTTATATGTTTGTTAAATTTTAATGAGTTGAGGTCGACTCGCCATGGCTCGGAGAGCCAGTCGCAATGCGACTCCCAGGGGTGCTCTTTACTTGACCGTTTTCCCGGGGGTTGCCGAGTCCCCGAGCGTGGTACTTGGTGGTTCTAGTCACAGCCCCAAGGTAGGTGAGGACTAAGCGCGTCGTTGTAAGCGCATCGCTCCTGCCTGATCCGGAGGATCAGTCGCGTGGCGAGTCCTGGGCATGCTCTCATACTTGGCGTTTTTCCCTAGTCGCTCGTATTTGGCTGGGTGTCAGTCCCCGAGCGTGGTACTTGGCCGTTCGAGTCGCTGCGCCAAGGATGCGGAGGACTGGGTCGCTGTGAGGAGCGAATGCAGTTGTCTTGGCTCGGTGAGCCAGTCGAGCTAGGCGACTCCAATGGGGCTCCGCGTTAGCGTTTTTCGTGGACGTTACGAGGCCTGGAGTTTCCCAGTGCCCTCGTACCGCACTACTTGGCTGTGCCGGTCGCTTTACCAGAGGTTGACTTCTGCGAATAGCGTAACGCTGTTATTACGAGTGCGAGTGGCACAAGACACGGAGAGTAGACACAATTTTCGATAACCGATCTGTTTTATTTCATAGCGGGTGGAGAGTACATGTATGGAGTTCTAGGAGTAGAACTTCCGTAGGAGGTTTACATTCCATGGCCACTTGACGTCGAGTTTTCCGTCTCCTCGGACGTCGGTGAGGTAGTAGGCGTCATTGCCCAGGACTCGCCCGATGGTGAATAGTCCCTCCCAAGGGGGGGAGAGCTTGTGCATGCCTTTCTTATCCTGGATTAGGCGCAGTACCAGGTCGCCTTCCTGGAAAGTGCGAGTCCTTACTCGCCGGCTACGGTAGCGGCGGATCCCTTGCTGGTAGATAGCGGTGTGGGAGCGAGCTAGGTCGCGTGCCTCGTCGAGCTGGTTGACTCCGTCTTGTCATGCGAGTTCGTTTGTGGCCTCCGTATAGTTGACCACGCTTGGTTAATCGTGCTCGAGGTCGGTGGGCATGACTGCCTCGGCGCCGTACACCATGAAGAAGGGGGTGAATCCTATCGACCTGTTGACGGAGGTGCGGATGCCCCAGATGACGGAGGGTAGCTCCTCGACCCAACACCCGGCGGTGCGCTCAAGTGGGACTTGGAGCCGTGGCTTCAGGCCATGGAGGATGCTCTGATTGGCGCGTTCCGCCTGGCCATTGGACTCCGGGTGGGCGACTGAGGCGAGGTCGAGTCAAATGTGGTGTTCCTCGCAGAACTTGGCCATGGATCCTTTGGCAAAGTTGGTGCCGTTGTCCGTGATGATGCTGTTTGGGAACCCGTAGCGATAGATGAGCTCGCGTAGGAACTTGGTGGCGGTCTTCCCGTCGCATTTGCGGACTGGCTTGGCCTCCACCCATTTTGTGAATTTGTCTACTGCGACTATGAGGTGGGTGAAGCCGGAGGGGGCCTTCTTGAAGGGCCCTACCATGTCCATGCCCCATACGGCGAACGGCCAGGAGATGGGGATTGTCTTGAGTGCCGAGCTTGGCACGTGGGTCTGGTTGGCGTATTTCTGGCATCCGACGCACCGCTGGACAATGTCGACAGCGTCAGCGTGTGCGGTAAGCCAGTAGAAGCCGTGTCGCATACCCTTTGCGACCAGAGAGCGGGCGCCGGCGTGGTGTCCGCAGTCGCCGGAGTGGATGTCTTGGAGGATTTTTCGTCCTTCAGCGGGTTGAACGCAGCGTTGAAACATGCCGGTCACGCTGCGCTTGTGGAGCTCGCCGTTGATGATGACGAAGGATTTGCAGCGGCGCGTTATCATCCGGGCCCCCGTTTCATACGCGGGCAGCGTGCCCCCCTCCAGGTAGGCGACGTATGGTGTGGTCCAGTCTCTTGGCTCGGTGATTAGTGCGACCAGGGCTGCCTCTGGTTGCAGCAAGATTCCGATGTCGATCTCCCTTGGGGGAGAGATGGAAGGTTTGGTGATGGTGTCAAGGAAGACGCCGGCGGGTGGTGCGAGTCGAGCCGAGCCGATGCGAGAGAGTGCGTCGGCCTCCTCGTTCTTCCACCTGTCAATCCACTCGACAGAGTAGCCTGCGATGTGTCCACCCAGCTGGTCCACTGCTTGGCAGTATGCCGCCATGGTGGGGGAGACGGCATCGCAGGTGCCGCCGACTTGCCCAGCGACGAGGTCGGAATCTCCGTAGCAGCGCAAGCGATTGACGTTCATCTCTTTGGCGGCTCGCATGTCGTGGAGTAGCGCCTTGTACTCGGCCATGTTGTTGGTGCAGGGGGTGAAATCGAGGTAGAGTACGTAGCGGAGCTTGTAGCCCTTCGGAGATGTTAGCACGATCCCCGCCCCTGCGCCGTCCGCGTTCTTGGACCCATCGAAATGTAGGTTCCAGTAGTGGAGGTATGGCAGCTTCTCTGGCTGCTGGGCCTCCTCCCAATCGGCGAGGAAGTCTGCGAGAGCCTGCGATTTGATCGCCTTGCGTGGATCGTACCTTGATGTTGTGGACACCGATCTCGACGGCCCACTTGGCGACTCGCCCGGTCGCCTCACGGTTGCGGATGATGTCCTGCAACGGTGCTGAGGAGACGAACATTATCGGGTGCTCTTGGAAGTAGTGCGGCAGTCACCGTTGTGCTCTGAAGACCGCGTATACCAATTTCTGGTATTGCGGGTAGCGCTGGCACGAATCGGTGAGGACCTCGCTGATGTAGTACACTAGTCGCTGCACCGGGCGCTCCTTTCCTTCCTCTGGCCATTCGACGACCATGACGGCGCTGACGATGCGTTCAGAAGCCGCGACATAGACCAGCATGGGTTCCTTGTCGACGGGGGTGGCGAGTAGCGGTGCTGCGAGTATCACCTCCTTGAGGGCGTGGAGCGCGTCGTCTGCCTCCTTGTCCCACTGGAAGGTGGGGTTCTTGCGCATTAGGCGGTAGAGGGGCATCGCCTTTTCGCCTAACCGGGGGATGAAGCGATTGAGAGCCGCGACTCGCCCGGCCAGCTTCTGGATGTCGCGCAGGCACTCGGGTCTGCCGAGTCGAGTGATCGTGTTGATCTTGGCGGGGTTTGCCTCAATACCGCGATTGGAGACGACGTATCCCAGTAGATGTCCAGTTGACACACCGAAGGTGCACTTTCCTGGGTTTAGCTTTATCTTGTACTTCCGCAGGTTGGCGAACGTTTCCGCCAGGTCGGCGAGTAGATCGCCCTGGCGAGCAGATTTCACCACCACGTCGTCGATGTAGACGTGGATATTGCGGCCAATCTGGCTCGCAAGGCACTCCTGCATGCACCTCTGGTAGGTCGCCCTGGCGTTTTTGAGGCTGAAGGTCATGGCAGTGTAGCAGAAGGCTCCGAATGGCGTGATGAACACCATCTTCTCTTCGTCCTCGACGACCATTTTGATCTAGTTGTACCCAGAGTAGGCGTCGAGGAAGCATAGCGCCTCCGAGCCCGCGGTGGAATCGATGATTTGGTCGATCCGCGGGAGGACGAATTGCTCCTTCGGGCAGGCACTGTTTAAGTTTGTGTAGTTGATACACATTCTCCAGGTCCCGTTTTTCTTCTCGACCAGGACTGGGTTTGCCAGCCACTTGGAGTACTTGATTTGCCGGATGAAACCTGCAGCGAGTAGACGCTGCACCTCCTTGGCGATGGCTCGGCGACGCTCTTCATTGAAGGGCCGCAACGACTGCTTGACAGGTCGCAGTTTGGGGTCGGCGTTGAGTTTGTGCTCAGCGAGTTCCCTCGGGACACCAGGCATGTCGGATGGCTTCCATGCGAAGATGTCCCTGTTCTCATGGAGGAACTCGATGAGCGCGCCTTCCTATGCTGGGCTCATGCCTGTCTCAATCGTCACCGTCTGGGTGGAGTCGCCTAGGACCAGCTCGAAGGTGCGGGTATGCGTCGTTGCCTCGAAGGCGGTGGAGTTGCCGCCCTCCGAATTGGGCTTCTTGAGTATGGTGGGGTCGTCGCTGTTGACCCCGCTCACATACTTGTCGAGCTCCTCGGCGTGGTTGGCCTCTGCCACGATGACAGCATCGGAGAGTTCGGCCCCTTTGGCCTCGCATTCTGCGGCCATGTTGGGGTCGCCATGGATGGTGATGGTGCCACACGGCCCGGGTAGCTTCATCGCGTTGTACGCGTAGTGGGGTGCTGCCATGAACTTGGCGAACGCCTGGCGCCCCAAGACGCAGTGGTAGGGGCTGTCGAAGGGCACCAGCTCGAAGATGATCCGCTCGGTGTGGAAATTTGCTGCTGTGTCGAAGGTGACTGGCAGCGTCACCTTGCCGATCGGGTACGCCTTCCGACCGGGGACGATGTCGTGGAAGGTGGTGTAGGTCGTCTCGATCATCGACTGCGGGAGCCACAGTCGCCTGAAGGTGTCCAGGTACAGGATGTTGATGGAGTTGCCGCCGTTCATCAGTGTTTTGGGGAGCCAGTAGTCTCCCACCTTGGGCTTGACCACTAGGTCGACTCGGCCCGGATACTCGATTCGTGGCGAGTGGTCCTCGTGGCTCCAGATGATTGGTTGCTCAGACCAGTTGAGGAACTGGGGGATGTCTATCTGGGCCACCGCGTTGACGCCGACGGCGCGGGCGATGACCTTCTTATCGCGCTTCGTGTTGAAGCTTGTGAAGGTCTGGAGCAAGCCGGCGACGCTGCCGAACTTTCCGCCATTTGGCGGGTTGTTGTCGGGGTCTTCCCGCGCGCGCCGTGCCTTCTCGATCTCCTTGAGAGAGTGGAAGTCGGCGGTCGTGTGTGTGGCGGGCTTTCCTTCCCTACTATGAAACACACAGGGTTGGTTGAGGAGGGCCGTGGGGTCGAACCTCGGCTTTGCCTTGTAGTTTCCGCCGTCGCGGCGCTGTCCTCCGTCGTGGCGGAAGCTCTTGGGCTCGCGCTGCGAGTACCCGGCATTGGCGACGAAGTCAACTCGCCCGTCACCGCGGCGCTTGCCGGTGAGGCGAGTGTTGCTATTGCGTAGCTCGGGCCGCCTCCCGTTGTCGTGGCCGCTCGTGCAGCGATGTCCTCCCGACTCGTCGTCGGTTTCCTGGTTTGGGTCCTCCTCCACGTACTTCTTTGCGATCTCCAGAAGGTCCGGTATGTTGTCGAGTGTGCGGTACACTCGTTTGAGCTTGGCGACCAGGGGCTCGTAGTGGCACGAGGTCTTGAAGCAGTGGATCGCGGTGTCCGAGTGGATTCCGGCTGCGTTATACCACAGATCTTGCCACCGTTGGACCCAGCTGCGGGTCGACTCGCGGGGTCCCTGGACACACCACTCCATGTCCTCGATGGTGGTGGCGCGGGTGTATGAACCCTCAAAGTGCCTGACGAAGGCATCGCGCATCTCCTCCCAGGAGTCGATGCTATCCGTGGGGAGGGTGTTAAGCCACTGCCTGCACACCCTCTCCATCATCAGGGGGAGGTAGCGGGCGGGGAGTAGGTCGGTGTGGCTGGCAATCCCCATCGCCATGAGGTAGGTATCCAGCCACACGGAGGGATCGTACGGGGGGTCGTACTTCTCTATTTCCTTCGGCGCTTTGAAGTTCGCCGGGTATCTTTCGCCTCAGATCATCGGTCCGAAGCACTGGGGTCTGACTCGGCTCAGCGATCCCCTTGGTTCGCCGTCGCGGCGGTTGGTGAGGGTGTGTCGCAGATCGTCGGGCTGGCGTGCACGACAACTCTGGTTGTTGATGATGTGGGTGCGTGCGTCGACTGGCTGCCCGTTGGCAGCGACGAAGTTGTTCGCCGGCCGCGGGTCGTTGGTGGAGAGTGCCGCGTTCTCGTGTCGTTGTTGGAGCTGCAGGGGCTCGGGTGGAGGGCAGTTGAGGGTATTTGCCACCATGGGGCGGCCGCTCGAGGCCGCCCTGCTGCCCGATAAGCGCGAATACATCCGACCCTGTGAGTCGGCGCCCGCATTTTGTTGCTGAACTGCTTTGGCTAGTAGAGCCTTGGCGTACTGGATCTGCAGGGCACCTTTGCCGGTTACTTGGATGTTGTCGACCACAGCTCGGCTTGCGACGACGTTGTCCATTGGGGTGGAGAATAGCGGGAGGCCATTCGCGTCTCGCTCTCGCGAGGAGACCACGATCCTTGGTTGGTACCTAGGGGGCGCGCGGTTGGGTGGTGGTGGGCGCCATTGGCCGTCGCCCCTGGTGGGGGTCGAGCGCTTCCTCCTGGCGACACGTTCTCACAGATCGCGCGCTCGGCTATGCGAGCCGGGTTGTTCTCGTAGTCGAAGTTCAGGGCATGCCCCTGGATGGCGGGGTTCCTGCGCGACCTGATTCGAAGTTGGTGATATCGCGACAGCTCTTGCGTTGTCGCCTGCTCGAGGCGAAATTTTTCGCGCTCGGCTTGCTCCTTGCGGACTGCCTCCTCCAGCTTCAGGCGGAGTTCCTTGACCTCCGTTGCCGTCGCGTTTGGTGGGATCGGCGTAGAGAAGGGGTCTTCCGGTGGGTCGGCGCCGGTCGCCATGTAGGTCGCGGCGTGGCGACCGGTTCCGTCGTGGA
This sequence comes from Avena sativa, assembly GCA_916181665.1. NCBI lineage: Eukaryota > Viridiplantae > Streptophyta > Magnoliopsida > Poales > Poaceae > Avena > Avena sativa. The sequence goes on along the minus strand of OV702284.1, from coordinate 54,167,747 downwards.
GGTCGGCGGAGTTCTCCGACCCAGAGTCGAAGTCAAAGATCCCAAGGATGGAGGGATCCTCGAAGTCTCTGACGTTGGAGACCTGGGTGATGGATCCCGCGGGCGATACTGTGATGATGGATCCAGCGAGTGACGTCGGGGTCGCCGAATCAACGTCGTCGTTGAGGGCCACGTCGCCCGCGGCCGCGGTGGTTTCGGCCACGTTGTTGTGGGCCGAGTCGTACTCGGAGGCGAGGCGGTGAATCGTGCGGACCTGGCTCTCAAAGAGATGGTCACGTGGAGGTGACTCGCGGATGCGAGCCTAGTCCTCCAAAGTGATGACATCGGTGAGATCGACAAAGAGGTTGATCGTGCCGACCGGCAGGATCACGCTGTGTGTGACGGGTCGCGCCGCCGGGACGTAGCTGCTCGGCAAGATCTGGAGTATCTCGCCGATTGCGATCATGCGGCCGGTGGCGATCGACTCGTTGATGGGCAGATTGGATCTCGCCGCAGAACACCGGCCTGACCGGCCAGGCCCCACGGTGGGCGCCACTGTCGTGGGAATGACCACGGCAGACACTGCAATCGGCAGCGAGTAGTAGAACATGGGGCAAGGGCGGCCAGCCATCTGTGGTGCGAGATGAGGGCGGAGACACAAGGATTTACCCAGGTTCGGCCCCCGGAGGGTAAAGACCTACTCCTGCTAGATTGTATTATGGTGAGAGTACAATGGGGCGAGCTCGACGTCTAGGCGGCGAGTCGCTTGGGTGTATGATGGAACGTATCCCCTATGCGTCCCCTAGGGAGGTTTATATAGGCTCACCTCGCTAGGGTTTACAGACTACAACCGAATTGGTTAAGGATTCGGAGGTTCTATGACCTAGTCCGACTGGACCTAGCTACGCTTCTGGGCCTTCAGCTTCCAGTCACCTGAGTCCACGCCAAGTCTTGATCCAGTCGCCGCCCTACAGGCCCACTCGCTGACGGCTTGGGCCAGCGGGAAACGTCCTGCTGGGTATACCCCGGCAGGCATATCCCCATCAGGCGACGGTTCATTGTAGTGATGACACGTGTATGGTGAGATTTGAGTGGCATGCTAGGGCTTCTCAATCGACGGCTCCTGTGCATCATCTTCGACCTTTTATACCGTAGGGAAACAATGATTTCTTTTTACCCTTCGTCATTTTCTCATCTCCGTTGTCCTCATTTTCGCGAGCTTTTCCGCCCTTCGTTGTGCACTGGACATTCTCCACACCTTTCCTTCCTCATTCTTGCGCTCACACTGCCGCACTCGTTGCTGCAAGATGGGAAAATCGAAGAAGATGGCAACTGCTGGAGCTGGGTCGAGCGTCGCTGGTGCTGGCAAGAAGGTCGCCGCTACGGCTCGCGCCACTAATGTCGGATGGAAGCGCACGGATATGCGTGAGGCGGATCTACGGAAGCTGCGCGATGCCGGATTGATCTCCAAGGACAAGGAGGACGCCATCCTCCCGAGCCAAGAGGTAATTCCCCGCCCACCCGAAAGGTTTCGGGTGATGTTCGATGCCTTCATTGTCCGAGGCCTTTCTTTGCCCGTCCACGAATTCCTTCGTGGACACCTTTTTTTCTACGGGATTCAGTTGCATCATCTGTCTCCCAATTATCTTCTTCACATCGCTTGTTTCATCACTCTCTGCGAGTGTTGGATCGGTATCGAGCCGCACTTTTTCCTCTTCCGGAAACTCTATTCCGTGAAGAGGCAGTCTAGCACCGACGGTATTTATCCGCTCGGCGGCTGCATCATTTCCATTCGCTCTTCTGTCCAATTCTTCTCCTTCTCCATGTGTGAGTCCGTCCAATACTGGCGGCGGAAGTGGTTCTATATCCACGACATCAATTTGGATGGGCAGCACTTTGGTCTCGCCCCTTTCGACTCAACCCAGATGATCATCCGAAGAGGTCGTGGAAGAACCACGTCTTAGAGGGTGAAACGGCGGAGGTGGAGAAGCTCTACCAGCACGTGGAGGCACTCCAGCTGGTGGCCGGCAAGGAGGTCAATGGTGTCGACATCATCCATACCTTCCTCAAGCGTCGGGTGCAATCCCTCCAAGCGAGGGCGCACCCGATGTTCCTATATGCTGGACGCGGCGATCCGACAAGGGTTTCACCTGAGGAGTTGTCTTCGGGTGACCTTGATAGAGTTCTTCGGCCCCTGCTGAAGTACAAGGTCGACGAGGACCTCCTGGGGAAATCCTTGACCTCCCCCTTCAGCGCCAAAAAGGCAGTTTCGCGGGTGGAAACTCGTAGTTTGCGTGTTGCGCTTTTTCGAGTACCTTGTTGCTTGTTAGTGTGACTTATCATGTTTTCTTTTGTATTTTGTTTGCAGGGCCTCAAGGTAACTGGGATGATGCCCCCTCTACCTGAGAAATTGATGGTTGCTTCAGATAATGAAGTTGTGGAATCCGAAGCTGAGCTTCCTCCGGTGCAATTTTCTACCGCGGAAGCCCCCGAGCAGAGCGAAGGGCGGACCGGAAAGCGCTCCCGGAGTGAATCTTTGGATGGGGATACACCACCAACTCCAAGGGGTGCGTCATTCCTCGAGCATCACGGTGAGGACAAAGGTGCGTTGTCTGTGCCTTTCCCTACCGTTCCCATTTGGGCGGTGGCTCCGCAGCCGCCGGCCAAGAAGAATAAGAAGAAGAAGTTGAAGGCGGCTCCTATCTTCAATTTATCGGACATCGAGTTGTAAGTCATTTTGTTTGAGTCTTGTTTCCATTTTCATCTTCGTAGTTGTAGCTTGTTGCTGATTTGATAAGTGCTAGAAGCAACCCTTCGCAGGAGTCCCTTGACGCGGACACCGAAGAAGTCATTGCGGAATCGAAGCCGACAACCTCTATTCCCCAGGTGGTGGCCAGCTCCGAGGATGATGACTCGAGCTTTGCCAGGCAAGAAGCTCGTGCACTCGTGACTCGGAAGGCGACATGCAAACCTTCGGAGTCCACACCTGAGTCCTTTATTTGTCCGACCTGTTGGTTTTTCGCTGGGTGGAGCCCCCGAGCCCTTTTTTCATCGAGTTTTTTTGCTTCTTTTGTAGCCTTTTGTCCGTAGCGCCAATCTCCTCATCCAGCAGCATCTGTCGCTGGAAGATGAACTCAAGTAGCTCCAAGGTGCACCGCTTTCACCTTGTTTATTTTTCGGGTCATCAAGCGTGTTACTGTATTCATCCTATGCTTCTCCATGCTACAGATGAGAACAATGATGTTCTCCGAAGGCTGAATGCTGTCGAAAAGAGCCTTGGCCAAGCGGAGAAGAACACAGCGGATGCTGCGGAGGCCATGGAGCACCAGCAAAAGGAGGCCAAAGATCACGGACAGCATCTCACGGCCGTTCCAGCCACTCGGGAGAAGGCCATGGCCGACAAGCTCATGGATGCTACCAAGGCTATCTCTGGTAAGTTGCTCTTATATCCTTTTGGTGTTCTGATTTTTAAGTGTGTTTTATCCTTTCTCATTCGAGTATTATTTTCTTCTTCTTGTCAGATGATTCTGGCATCACGTTTGATCGTAGTGCGTGTAACATCCCAAAAAAATATCAAGCAATGATCATCCAATTCCAATCACCAAAATTAGGGCTAACAAAAACTTTTGTTAATTCAAATCATTATGAATGCATGTGTGTATGTGATGATTGTATGAATGGACTTGTGTGATTGATCTAAATATCAAGGAATGGTTTAAAGGTGAAAACAACATCATCTAAAACATTTCCAAGCAGAAACAAATCAAGAGAAAATCAAAAACAAAATAAATAAAGCAAATGGTCATTTTTTGCCAATCTTGCTCACTAGGCCACTTTGAGTGTTTCTAGTCCACGATTTCAAACAAAAACATTTCCATTTCTTTTCACCCCTTGATAGACCAAGTAAAAATGAATCAAAGCCCACCTTTAAAACTTGCTGAAACATTTGGCAACTTGATTCAAATGACAATTCAAAACTGAATCTGACTCAATGTGAAGATCACCCCTTTTTCAAAAACCAACCAAACCAGTGCACCTTGATCAATCCCACTAACCAAAGACTCCCTAGTATGTAACCAACACACCCACCAAGTTTGGATCCAAAATTCAAATTTGAATCTCTTTCGGCCATTTCATCAAACACCTTGTAATCACCAAACCAACAAACATCAAACACTATTAGGAGCAGTGATTTTGGCCTAACTTTTTCCCTCTCTGGTTCACATCAAGCTATTAGTAGATCATCTAGCCCATTTAATAAGCTTTAGCACCACTGTGAGCTTTCCATAGCCATCAATGGTGACCATGCCGAGCTCAACTTGCCACCTCTCAGTCGACAACCAGCTAGGAGAAGCACCAAGCCTAGCAACCATGTATGGGACACTCTCCACCGTCCATCGCCACCCCCTGTCCCAGCTTTGAGCGCAGCCAGCCCCTAGACCACACAACCCGAGCATGCCAAGCCTCTCTGCGAGCGAGCCGAGAGCGCGCCAGAGCACCAACCGCGACACACGCCCACAGACCGCGCGCCGCCCTCGCCGCGTGCAAGCAGGATCGCCACTGCCTCAGGAACACCCCAGACACGCCCGTTCGCCGCCGCACGGGCCGTAGACGTGTGCGCCATTAAAACTGTCGTCGAACCCGCCCAGAGCACCGTGACGTTCCGACCATTTCGCACCACCCCACGCCGCGTAGCCATGCTGTTGATCTTCGCCAGGTAGCATAGCATAGCCCCCTATCTTCGCCCATGCCTTTAGCTCGCTGTTCCGACGACCACGATGAGATCCACCCGTGCCCGTTGGTCTCCTTCTGGCACTATAGAAGGAGGCCGCCCCAGCATGAATTCTTCACACCATCTCACTCCCCTCTCTCTTAGAAGCACCCCACCTCACCCTTGGATCAAGGCGAGCAGCGCATCGCCAGAATTTGGCCGAAGTCTGTCGCGGAGGAGGAAGAAAGGAGCCGTTGATTGGAGCCACCCCAGGAGGAGCTGCCGGTACCAGGAGGATCGCCGTCGTCGACTTCGTCGTTCGCCCCGTTGCCGACCATCGCCTGATCCCCGGTGAGCCTCTCACTACCCCCACTAGCCGCACTAGGGTTCTGTCTCGTCGGCGATTGCCCGACATGGACGATGAACCGCAGCCGTAGGATTAGAGCTTGATCGTGTGGTCCACATCCCCCATACTACTTCGCACCCCCTGTCTTGCTGACTGGTGGGGTCGTTCACTTAAACCCACCCGCGTGTGCGCTATGCACCGTGGGCCGGCCCAGTTAACATCCCGCGCGACCTAGTAATTCAAATCTAGGTTTATTCTTTTAGTTTCAAACTCAGTTCTGTACCTAGATTCAAAAATCAACCCAACTCGATTCACTGAACCAAATTGCATGAAACCAATTTTGTTAGAAAGCTACTGGAATTCTTAATCGAAGCCCGTTGGATGCAAACCATTTAGATTTGTAGATTACCCATGGTAAAAATAACAAGGCAGAAGCTTTTCTGCATTCAAACATTTTTCAAAATTCAACCATGAAAGCTTTTGAGTTGATTCTAACTCTCAAAATCACATTTAACAAGACCTTTCAGATTACATAAAAATATCTTGGTCTACTTGCAGAAATAATGGTCAAGCAATAAAATAATGCCCCATAGGCATTTCTAGTCACTTTAATTAATTAAAATAAAAAGGTTAAACCTTATTAAATTGTGACACCACTTTAAATTACTTTCCCATGTACTGAAATATGTGGTCATGACATGTGTCAACATGATCCCATGTTTTAGTTGGAGAATATTAAATCTTAAGTAGTTTTTCAATGAGTAGAAATTACTTTTCCAAAAATAAAATAATTAAAACCTTGCTTTGATGATTGTAATGTTTGTGATGATAATAGATCATCTAGTGAAAACCCTAGTGTGATAAGTAAGAGTAGTTAAGTATTGTTTGGTGATTATGTACCTCGTATTTATTTATAGATGCTAGTACCGACCAAGGATACGAGGAGGAAGGAGGATACTACGAGGAAGAAGCCGAGGAGAACTTCAACGACTGATCTGCACAAGGCAAGATACTATCTAAGCAAGCTAACACTTGCAACTATGAAAATTAGATAACCTATGCAATGCATTAAGCATGCTTGTTTAGATACATTTGATGATATCAAATCCTAGTTTTTACTTGCAAGCTTAGTATTTTATTTCTTTATCAAAGCTTTCTTTTAAAGTTTACCTAGTGATTTGTAGAGTTTAGAGAGATTGTTAAAGGTAGCATAAAGAGCATAAAACTTGACCTAAGTTAGATAAATCTTGATGTCATCCTGAGGCATCAGATTGAACATAGATAAGATACACTTGATTTCCACCCCTCATTAGTGTTTATCCCCATTGTAGTTGCTAGTGCTAAGCATAAAACTTGATCACTTTAGATGGGAATACTTGGTGAAAATAGTTATGAAAACCTTAGATTGATGAGTCATTCTACTAAAATGTTTTGACATGTTTTCTTGAACACCAGATGATTTTGATGATGAAAATGTTAAGGCATGATCCTTAGCCCTTTATAAAACTGATGGTTGTCTAGATGCGATACCATTCCAAATTTACCGTACAACCACAATACCCGAAATTTATGTAGGGCTTGAATGGAAATTTATATACCTTAGTATGGGTTCCCTTGCGGCCAAGGTTTGAGCTGAGGCTACCTTGTGAAGATTGTCCACCTGTGCAGTTCCCAAGATGACAGTTGGTCATGGTTGGGAGGCCAAACTCATACGAGAGGTGCCTATACTAGGGCGTATAATTGAAAGGTTAGGATTGATTATCCACATACTGAGTATGGTGAATTCAGGATTGTTCCTGACGGATGTATCGAATATTGTGGTGAAACTGTACAATCTCTGTAGAGTGTCAAACTATTCGAATAGCTGCGTCCGCGGTTATGGACAGTTGGAGTGGACATGCTATTCCGTCGTCATATGTTTTCAAAATGACTTGTGAAATGAATCATGACTTTGACTTGACCACAACATGGTTGTGATATGAAATTCAAGTTCCCACTTAGGTTTTATAAAACTTTTAACTAGCTTTCTTTGCTTCTGAACTCAGTAGAGATAAATCTGGCTTTTTGCAACACAACCTAGATCCTAGTACTACCTATTCAAAAACCACCTCACTTGTTAGTATTAGTTTGTGAGTACTTAAAGAGTACTCATGGCTTTGTCCCTGGCTATTCCCGTGGCCAGACTATGAAGAGGAGTATCAGGAGGACGAACAGCAGGAAGGTTACGACAACTAGGATTGTCTCCCATCATCAGCATTGCCTATGACCATGAAGATGGAGCTTCGCATACGCTATCGTTATTATTACGTTATTCCACTGCTTGGAATTGTATTAAGACTGGATCATGAGATCCTTATTTGTGTAAGACCTTATGTATGGTTTGTAATGGATGATATACTATGATATCCAATCTATTATGTCTCAAAAAAATGGTAATCCTGGTATTGCGATGTATGGCATAACAGGCATCTGGGATTAAAAATCCGGGTGTTGACAGTGCGCTGGAGCCCGGAGATGTCTTGCCTGATGTTGCTGCTGCTGCGATCGAGGATCGCTACTCCGCTGTCGTTGGATCCCTGGAGAAGTCCAAGAAGGTGCTCAAGCGCTTCTACAAGGAGGTCGTCCCCAAGGGCGTTGCCTTGACGACGTCGACTTGCTTGCAGATGCTCTCTCGGAGGATGCTCCGGTGGAGTACAAACGCAAGCAGAAGGGCATCGGTGCCTCCATGGGGCTGGCCATGGCGATGGCGTTCGAAGCCGAGCTGGACCTGGCCCAAGTCACGTCCTAGATGCCAACAGCGATGGATGGCTCCGAGGTTGCTTTTTCCCTTTTTGCTTCTCGATGTAAGCATTACGGGCCTAAGCTCATCGACCTCCTGGATGATTATGTGGCGAAGCAGTAGCAAGAGGCCAAGAGCAGCCAGTCTGGATCCGAGGCTGCTCTGGATGCTAGTGCTTAGGCCCTTTTATTGTAGCTAGTGTAGCTCTTTTACTTTTGCTATCTGTTGTAACATATTTTGGATGAACAAGTCTCACCCTGCCACGAGGTGGCTTAATTTATGTATATAAGTATGTCTTTTAACTGATGTCAAAAGTGTTTGTGATATTCATACCTGCCTGTTTACCCTTAGGGTCCTTCGGGTGAGGCTCCAGTGATTAATCCAACTGCACCTAAGCCTCGACCATCTTTGGATGAAGCGTCGCAATTGACCTTTCTGCGTGATCGCGTCCATAGTCTAGAAAAGGACATCCTCAACATCCGAGGTCACGCGGATGTATGGAGGTCGAAGGCTGAGCGAGCCACTGCCAGGTAGGAGTCCTTGCTTGGGGAATTTCGGCAGATGGGTGAGCAACTTTAATGTGAGTCCTCGTGAACAATTGTTCTTTTGGGTGTACCTTATTTGTATGCTGGCTCACCCCATGCTTTGTGCAGATGTGAATCTCATTCTAAGGAAAGAGAAGGAGCGTGTCACAATTCGGATGAACTGCCTGACGCAATAAGAGTTGGAGGCTGGTGGCTTCTTTTGGATGGATCGTGATTGAGCCACCGTCCTTGCGACGGTGCAAGATCGCGTACACAAGCAGGCGAGGTCATCACTTGCGGCCGTTTGGTCTGTCATGTTCCCTTTAGACGCTACGCCTTCTACTTTTTTGGGTCTTCTTGGTAAATTTCGAATGTAGGCCACGTCAAGGAGTTGGTGCTTCATCAGCTGATTGCAGGGGTGAAGGCAGCCTTGTCTCTTGTTCGATTGCATCATCGTGATGTCAATCTTGCAGAGATAGCGACTGGCCGCCTCTTCTACCATATGGTAGTTTATGGGACATGCGCCCTCATTACGCAGCTATGGCGCAGTACACCGAAGAAATTGTAGATTTGTTTGAGCAGCGGGCGAATGTTATGCTCCAGAACAATTAGGTCCTGTAAAGAAAACAAGATAATGTAAATTTTGTATTAATTCGAGTGGGCTTGTAATGCCCTTTGTAAATTTTATATGTATTGGCACGTGGTGCGCTTGTAATGTGCATGTCCTTTTCGTTAGCCTGACGTGGTCAGCTACTCAGGTTGTATGCATTGCTTTCAGTCGACGAAGTCATGAGGTGAGGCGTAGCCCCCAAGCGTATTTAGCGAGAAGTAATGTAAGGAGAAAAAGATATTTGGGCCAAGGAACTTAGCTTTTATTCATAGCAAACGAGGAGGTACATTGTTCGGCTGAGTAGCCTTAGCTGAATAGCCTTATTAAAAGTAAAAGGTAACTAGGGGTAGAAGCATCACAGTCATGTGACGTTCCAGGGGTTGGAGTATTCGACTCCTGATGCGACGTACATGAGCTGGTAGGCGCCACCTAGGATGACTTCGGTGACGATGTAGGGTCCTTCCTAGGGTGACTCGGGCTTCTTGTGCCCTTCTTGCTTGAGTCGCAGGATGAGGTCTCCTTTGACGAAGGACTTGGGCGCAGCCGGCGGCTATGGTAGTTCCGGAGGCTCTGCTGATAAACCGATGAGCAATCCGCGGTGATGTCGCATGCCTCGTCGAGTGTGTCGATGGCGTCTTCGAGTGCTGCTACTGATGATTCGGCTTTGCTGTAAGCGACGACCCGTGGGGCCTTGTGGTGTACCTCGGCAGGTAGCACGGCTTCGGCTCCGTGCACCATGAAGAAGGGTGTGTAGCCGGTTGAGCTATTTGGCGTTGTACACAGGCTCAAGAGGACGGAGGGAGCTCATCTGCCCAGGCTCCCGGAATCCTTTCGAGTGGGCAAGTAGGCGCTTCTTGATGCCGTTGCCTATGAGGCTGTTGGCCTTTTTGACCTGTCCGTTGGTCTGCGGGTGCGCCACGGGGGCGTATGATATGTTGATGCCGAGGTTCCCGCAGAAGTCTCAAAATTCCTTCGAGATGAAGTTCGAGTCGTTGTCCGTTATGATGCTATGAGGCATGCCGAATCTTTAGACGATGGACTCAAAGAACTTGATGGCAGTTTTGCCGCTTTGGTTGGTGACGGGGATGGCCTCGATCCTCTTGGAGAATTTGTCGAATGTGACCAGGAGGAAGACGTGACCTCCTAGCGAGGACTTTGGTAGTTTGTCGATCATGTCGAGGCCCCATTGGGCGAAGGGCCAGGCCAGCGTTATAGGCCTCAGCTCGGATCCTGGCACGTGTGGCTTGTCCGCGTACCTTTGACAGGCGTGGCACCTCTGGACGATGTCCTTGGCATCGTTCATTGTCGTTGGCTAGTAGCACCCAGCTCGTAGAGCTTTGGCGACTAGGGCGAAGATGCCTGGATGATGGCCGCAGATACCCTCATGGATGTCTTGGAGGATGCATTTTCCGTCACCGATGGTGACGCATCGTTGGAGCACATCCGAAATGATGCGCTTTGTACAGCTCGCCATTGATGATGGTGAAGGCTTTTAACCAGCGAGATATGTGTCTGGCATCTGTCGGGTCATCGGGCAGTTGATTGTTTATCAGGTACCAAAGGTACGGTTGCGTCCATGTTTCTTCAACCGCTATGAGGCCATTGCCGACGAGTACGCCATGGAGGGGTCCTCATAGTGCGTGTTTAGAGACGTGGGGTAAGGCGGAAAGTTGATGGGTACGAGGTAACACAACTTACCCAGGTTCAGATCCCACAATAGTGGCGGAATCCTACTCCTGCTATAAATCACTATAAGGGCAATATGCCGAGCTACAGAGATAGGTTCGCTGTGCGAGGTGGTATGAATCGATACTAGGTTGTCTGAAGTTGTCTATGAACGTGCCCTAAAGGCTCCCACAGGCCCGACTTATATAGTCGCCAGGTCCTAGGGGTACAGGGAAAAGTCCTAGCCGGACAGGTTACAGAGTCCTACACCGTTTATTACTAGTCTTGTGTATCTTGCACTCCAAGGCTCCGGGTATGTTGGTGACTCCACCATAGCCTTCCTTTATCCGGCATGGGCCTCCCTTCTGGATCCGTCTAACTGGGCCGCCCATCAGGCCATAGGCCATGCTACCGACTATGGGCCACCCGGATAAGTGACATGCTATGAGGATACCCATATAGCATATCCCCAACAGTAGCCCCCGGAGAACTCCAAGATCTTGTGCCGTCTTGCCTCTTCAGATGAATGCTCCGTCTACTTGGATGTCGGCAAATCATCAAGCAATATCTTGTAGTCCTCCCAAAGAACCCTGCAAAGTTTTCTCTGTCTTCAACTTGTAAGCCGGAGAAATGCTGAATCTTCCATTGTACTCTTCCGTAGTCGGATTGAATCCATCCATGTTGGAATCTTCGATTTAACGGCTCATCTACCCATGTCAGCTAGGACGACGTAGGCTTAGGTCAGCGACGCCTCGTAACTCACACATGCAGAGAACGCAATTATATCCGATTTTCCCGCGCGAGCGATACGAACCGTTGGCAGCGACGGTTGGAGACGTGGCGAAATTTCCGCGCACGTTCGCGAACACGTCGTCTACGCGGCAACCGTCCGATCAAGCTACACGAATCTTGATGACGAGGATGATAAATAGTAACCGTGGGGAAATTTCCACTTTTTACCTCATTCTCCTCGCATCATCTTCTTCCTCCAGTCGCGTGCCTCCTCGAGCTCTCTGCGAGAACTCTCGAAAAAACCCTAGCTCCAATCTGCACCAGTCGCATCCAATCTTCACTCCATGGCTAGCAGCAGTACTTCTCCATCAATGGCGGCGTCAAGCTAAGCTGCGGCGAAGCCGGCGAGCTCCATCGTCGTGCCCCCAGAAGGTTTGGTCATCCCTGCGTCAGCGGTGATCGAGTCCACCGGTGGCAACCCAAATTTGGTGGTGCTAGAGCCACTAGAGGAGGAACCAGACTCGCACAAGGGCGACTGGCGCGGCTCGGATATCACAGACCGCGATATCCAAGAGATGGTCGCCGAAGGCTACCTCCCCGCGACGGAGGGACTTGCCTGGCGGGCGGCGCCGGCCGGCGAGGTGACACCTTCTCCCCAAGCCGGAGAAAAGGTGTACCTCAAAGGTCAACTGGCACGCGGCGTCTCCCTGCCCATCTCCAACTTCTTCCTCTCCATCTTGAATCATTATAGATTCCAGCCCCAGAACCTTTCCCCCAATAGTATCTTAGTGCTTAGCAACTACGCGGCACTTTGCGAGGGATACTTAGGGATAAGGCCTAGGTTAGACCTTTTTGTGTACTTCTTCACCGTCAAACGTGAAGCCGGACATAGCAAGGAAGAGCTTAGGAACTATGGCACCATAAGCTTCAAGATTCAACCTGGCCGGCAGTTCCCCGACATAGTCAGCCACGAGTCCTGCAAGAATTGGCAACGGACATACTTCTACGGCCCAGACATCCCGCTGGATGGCCGACAAGTTACGTACCCGGACTTCGTTGACGGAGCCGCCGCTGAAGCCTCGTCATGGAGATCCCAGGCCTCCCTTCCCTGCGACCTCAACGCTTCTCGCGCGATAAGGCGGATCGAATGGTTTGTAGAGACGGGATTGACCGGCTTGGACCTAGCCATGTGCTGGTTCATCAGGCGAATCCAACCTCTGCAGCACCGCGTGAAGCTCATGCACGAGTATACCAACGACAGAAGGGATAGCCTCCGCATTTCCGTGGACAACTTCTCGAGCGACTCCATCAAGCCCCGCCTTAAGGACATCGTCAATGTGAAGGATAAGAAGCGCGGCTTCACCATCACCTACGACATGTTCGTAGACGGCAAGTGCCCAAAGGTAGGTTTTTATTTTCCGTGTATGACATATACTCCAGTTCTTCCGTCTTGCAAATATCATCTTATCTTAACACGGTGATTCCTTACTTAACAGCTTAGCGACATAGATGAGATGAGCATGGCTCCTCAAATCTATGATCCAAAGATGAAGGAAGTCACGGTCGTGTCCAACGACGAAGCTCCGTTGGCGCGGAAGCGGAAGAGTTCCACCTCTGACGCTGCCGACGGAGGCAAGAAGAAGAAGACGGAGGGTGGAGCCTCCAAAAAGACTACCGCCGCCCTGGAGGCACAAAAGAGAAGAATTACCGGGATCCCCTTTGCTAAAGCACCCCCACTTGTGTAAGATTCTCATTCTCCAACATTGTCTATTTATCTGTCTTGCTCCTGTATTTTTGCATTTTGCACATTTCAGGAAGAAAGCCACGACCAGCCTCAAGAAGACCTCCAAAACTTTGGGGGCTTCTCGAAATATCAAAGACATGCTGCATCGCGACGCCTCCCCCGCCATCGCCCCTACTACTCCTGCCGTCAAGCCCCCGTCTGCCCCGACAAGCTCACAAGCTAAGGAGGCATCTAGCCCTTCCGTCATGGAAGTGGACTCAGGTGCCTCTACCGAACTCGCTGTTGTCGGCGAGCAGGCAACGCAGGAGAGCACCGCTCAACAAATGGCTGAAGCTCCGGCTAAGGATGCCATCGGTGGCGTCAAGGCGGTGGTGGAAGCTGGTACTTCTGCCGTTGGCGGCGCCCCTGCACCCAAGAAAACCATAGTCTATCCGAAGATAGTCTATCTGATACTTACACCGGCTAGCACTGCTTTGGTCCCTGGTGCGGCGCCGACATCTCCAATGTGTGGTCTAGAGGAGCTCCGCCGGCAAGCAGAAATCTTGCAAGGAAATAGCGAATCCTTTGCCAAGCTGCTGGTCGAGAGTGCTACGAACCTCAAGATCATCGCACTTGTAAGTTTTCTTTGCCTTTTGCTTTTCATATGAGTGTCCCACTGTAGCCCCCGAGGATGTAGACGGAAAAACCATAGGTTTTTGCATCTATATGCTCTAAGAGTGACTAAGTTAGAAAAAACTCTCACTGTAGTCTCCAAGCATTTAGATGGAATGAACTATTCCGACTAGATGCTTTAAGAGTAGCATACGCAGTGTTTATAAATTTCAATACTGTAGCCCCCAAGCCTCTAGTTGTAACTAAATTTGTTCCGACTAGATGCTTAAAGAAAAGCTAAGCAGATATCCGAGTTAAAAACTTTATACTGTAGCCCCCAAGCTTCTAATCGAGAACTGAATTAGTTCTGACTAGATGCTTAAAGAAAAGCTAAGCATATTGCTAAGTTCAAAACTCTCGTTGTAGCCCCCGAGCGTCTAGGTGGAAATTTTCCGACTAGATGCTCCAAGCAGACTAAACAACGTTTTAACTTTGTTATTTTTTCCAGAGAACGAGAATGCTTGGAGGGGTATGGCGAATGACAAGTACCAGAAGATGCGTGCAGATCTAGAAGCTAAAAAGGGTAAAACTGCCTTCTTGAAGGAACAGATCACCAAGAGCAATCGTCTGTTTTCTAATGCGCATTCCGACTTGGTTTTGTGCCCACATTCTCCGAGTACTCACTGTGTACTTTTCTTTCTCCGACATGCAGAAACCATCGCCAAGGCCAAGAATATTGTCGAGCAATCCAAGCACATTCAATAGCTGGATAGCGAGAACAAAATTCTTAAGCAAGAGAGGAAGGACATGCTGAAAATGCATGAGGAGTCGATGAAAGCCTTGCAGGATTCCGCCACCGAGGAAATCAACCGCTTGAAGGAGGAGATCGCGATCTTAAAAGATCAGAAGCGAGCTGTCGATGAGCAGAATCACCGCCATGGCGAGGCGTACAAGCTCCTTCAACAAGAGAAACAATCCTTGGCGGACAGCCTCTAGCAAGCTGAGGCCAGCATCTTTAGTAAGTTTTCTCCGCCTTGGATTTCTGTAGTCTGGATACTTTGAATTGTTGAACCCATGCGCTCCTTGTCAGAATTTGCAGCTCCTGTGGGTTTAACCAGATCGCCCCCTCCAGCCAAGGAATGCATGGTTCTTGCCGGCAACTTCATCAACACCGCCATCACCCAAGCCAAGGAGATTGCCAAGCCCCTCTAGATAAACATCAAGGCATCGGACTCCGTGGCGAAGTACTCGGAGATTCTACGCCGATCCCCCGAGCGTATCACAAGATGGAAAGCTTCGTGTGCACGGGCTGGCGCGAGGATGGCGTTGTCAATGGTCAAGGCACATTACGAAGGTGTCGACATCGACACGGTGACCTCTGGTATCCCCGACATCGACGATGATGGCAAAGAGATCAATCATGAAGCCATCTTGTCATCACTCGCGGGTTATGACACCAGAGTTGCCAAGTTGGTGGACATCGACGTCTTCGTGCCCATGAACATCATCGACGGCGGCAACCAAGATTCCTCCGAGTCCCACCACAGTGCCGACTTCGAGGGTGATTCTCCGGCTGGTGACGATGCTGCCTCCAAGTCTCCTGCGCCAAAGGAATGAAAAACAACTTTGTAATATTTGTTTCACCTTTGGTGTATATGCAGAAAAAACTTGTTGATGTAACTTAAGGCGGAAAACAATGGTTGTTTATTTCCTGCTGCTTAAGAACTAGTTTCCAGCATGTATATATATTTTTTAAGCAAGTCCTGGCTTATCCATTACTTTAGTTCTTATGCTTGACTTTTCGTGAGTCGGAAGACTCGTTGTCGGAACCATGCGCTTAGGTGATGATGCCCAATGGCACCTTCAATAACCTGAGCACAAAATCACCGACAATAAGTGCCAAAAGTCACTACTCCAGAATCTACATAAAAACGACAAAGAACGTGTAGACCAGAAAACTTAAGCTAATGCCCGTAGGCGGAATTTTCACAAGTGCAAATGCAAAGCTTGTGCATAAAGGTTTTACATGATCCAAAAATGAACACTAAAGGAGGTAAAAGACTCAGAAATATGAGTGAACCAAAGAGCTTTATTTCATTGATCATATAAGAGGTACACAATTAGATAAAAAATGCTAAGTGTAGAAAGGACGTAGCTGTGCTATGTTCCATGGCCGATCAAGCTCTGGGTATTCATCATCCGGGTCACGTTGCTTACGCTTATGATCCTTGTTGGTTCTATGTTTTAGTTCACGATTGTCAACAAGGTAGTAATACCCATTGAGTAGCGCCTTGCTTATGATGAACGGTCCTTCCCATGGCGGGGATAGTTTGTGCGAATTCTTCTGCTTAAGTCGGAGCACCAAATCCCCCTCTTTAAACGAGCGATGTCGAACGCGGCGACTATGGTAGCTGCGTAGCTTCTGCTGGTAGATGGCGGATCTTTGGCATGCCAAAACGTGCTCTTCCTCGAGAAGGTCCACATCGAGGCGTCTGGATTCTTCAGCGTCATGTTCGTCGTAGGTGGAAACTCTTGGTGCATCGTGAAGGATGTCGGAAGGCAGGATGGCTTATGCTCCTATACCATGAAATAAGGGGTGTAGCCGGTGGATCTATTGGGTGTAGTTCGTAAACTCCACGGCACAGATGGAAATTCTTCCGCCTAGGCTCCAGGTGCTCTATGTAGCGGTGCCTCAAGACATGGCTTGATTCCCTGCAGAATTAATCCATTGGCTCGCTCAACCTGACCGTTGGATTGTGGGTGTGCCACAGAAGCAAGATCAATTTGGATGCCTTTCTCCCAACAATATGCCTCCACTTCTCCGAGTGACAAATTGCTGCCGTTGTCGGTGATAATGCTATGTGGGAGATCAAATCTCACCACTAGATCCTGGACAAACCTAAGGGCAGTTGCCCCATCAAGATTTCTAATGGGTTTAGCTTCTATCCATTTAGTGAATTTATCAACTGCTACAAGCAGATGCGTAAACCCACAGGGTGCCGTTTGTAACGGTCCCACCATGTCTAGCCCCCAGACTGCAAACGGCCAAGTTATTGGTATTGTTCGCAGTTCTTCGGCAGGAACATGCGGTTGTCGGGCATAATACTGGCATCCCATGCATGTCTCAACCAGCTTGTCAGCGTCCGCCTTCGCGGTCAGCCAGTAGAATCCTTGCCGGAAGGCTTTCGCGACCAACGATCGGGGAGTGGCGTGATGCCCGCAATCTCCTAAGATGGATTTCGCGTAGGATTTCCATACCTTCTAGCTAGGAAACACACTTCAGGTATACACCAGTAGTGCTCCTTTTGTAGAGTTGCCCATTGATTATGGTATAACCCTTTGCTCATCGTACTATTTGCCGTCTTTCGACCTCGTCATCGGGCAAAGTTCCGTGTTCGAGATATTCCATGAACGGTTTTGTCCAAGCCGGAGGGACCTTTGTCACCATGTGGACGAAAGAGTCGAATCTATCCGGGTTGTCGATGTCGGCGCCCTTCACAGAAGGTGTGCACAGGTGCTCTAGGAAAAATCCTGGCGGAATTTGCTTGCGCCCTGATCCAAGCTTAGACAGCAGATCAGCCGCCTCGTTTTGTTCCCTAGGTACATACTTGACTTCGTAGCCCAAGAAGATCTTGGCTATCTCGTCCACTTCATCTCGATATGCCGCCATCATAGGGTTCCGCGCATTCCAGGTGCCAGCCACCTGCTGGGCAACCAAGTCGGAATCTCCACAGCAACCTATGTGCTTGATGCCAATATCCTTGGCTACACGCAGTCCGTGATTAACTGCTTCATACTCCGCCATGTTGTTTGTTGCCTCGAAGTGGATCTGCAAAACGTAGTGTAGTTTGTCTCCTGTTGGTGACTGTAGCAATACACCAGCCCCCGAGCCGTTGAGCATCTTTGATCCGTCAAAGTGCATCACCCAGTACTCTGGCTCTGGCAACGGAGTAGCATCTGGCATCTCCGTCCAATCTGCAACAAAATCTGCCAAGGCTTGTGACTTGATAGCGTCGCGTCTCTTGTAGGTGATCTCGAAGGCGGCGAGTTCAATGCCCCACTTCGCGACCCTTCCTGTAGCATCGCTGTTATTGATAATGTCGGACAGTGGAGTCTTGCTCACCACTGTGATTGGGTGCTCCTGAAAGTAATGCCTCAGCTTCCGAGAAGCAAGGAATACTCCGTAAGCTATCTTTTGGTAGTGCGGGTAACGCTGCTTGGACTCTGTCAAGACCTCGCTCACAAAGTAAACTGGTCGTTGAAATCCGTGCTCATAGCCTAGTTCCTTCTGCTCTACCACGACGACGATGGTGATAACCCGGTTGGTTGCCGCCATGTAAATTAAGAGGGGCTCTCCAGGCTCGGGTGCTGCAAGGATGGGCGCTGAGGAAAGAATCTCCTTGAGATGCTTCAATGCTGCATCTGCTTCGTCCGTCCACGTGAATTTGTCTGCCTTCTTTAGCAACTTGTATAGCAGCAGAGCCTTCTCTCCAAGTCGGCTAACGAACCGACTAACTGCTGCAACACAACATGTTAGTCGTTGAATGTCCTTTAGGCATGTCGGACGGTTTATGTTTAAGATGGCCTTGATTTTCTCTGGGTTAACCTTGATTCCACGTTGGGAAACGATGAAACCCAAAAATTTGCCGGCTGGAACCCCGAAGACGCACTTCTTAGTGTCGTGGGAATAGTCACGGCAGATGCTGCAATCGGCAGCGAGTAGTAGAACGAGGGGTAAGGGCGGCCAGCCATCTGCGATGCGAGATGAGGGCAAAGACACAGGGTTTTACCCAGGTTCGGCCCCCCGGAGGGTAAAGACCTACTCCTGCTAGATTGTATTATGGAGGTGTTACAATGGGCGAGCTCGGCGGCTAGGCAGCGAGTCGCTTGGGTGTATGAGGGAACGTATCTCTACTCGCCATATAGGGAGGTTTATATAGGCTCACCTCCCCTAGGGTTTACATATCTCAACCGATTCAGTTAAAGCTTCGGTAGTCGTTTAACCTAATCCGACTGGGCCTATCTACTCGCCTGGGCCTTCAGCTTCCAGTCGCTCGGTGCTTTGCTGGGCTTCAATCCACTCACCGTTCTGCAGGCCCACTCGCCGGTTCTTGGGCCAGTCGGAAACGTCCTGCTGGGTATACCCCGGTAGGCATATCCCCATCAGTAGTCCCCGAGGCCGTCGTCGATTAGGCGTAGGTGGCTGCTAGCAGTCGAAGTATACGGCTTCAGAGTAGGCATCCAGTCGAATCGTCGGTGGGCTCCTGTATAAAGGAGGAAACCAGTGATCCAGATCGCAGCTTTGGCGAGTCGATTCGGCGAAACACTGTCATAGTGATTGGGTCGGCGAACCGAGTGGCCGTAGTTGGACCGTCAGGCGCGGTCAAACTAGCCGTTGGGGTAATCCAACGGTAACTTTTGGCGTAATCATCGCGCGGTAACGGCTCCCTGATTTGGCGGGTAACACCCCCTATATAAGGGGAATGGCAGGCGATCGTAAAGCCAACTTCTCACCACTTCTTCCGACTGCACGCATTTTCCTTCCCTCGCATCGCGATCCAGCCGACCCGAAATGCACGAGGGCGCAGCTGGCCTCTTTCGAGGAGGCCGGGATCCTGCGAGCCGGCTGTTGGCGTATTCCTGCAGCCGGAGAAACGACCCCGAACCCGCGAGAGAGGGAATTCATCTGTTTCACCAGTCATCTCGAGCGGGGGCTAGGGTTTCCTACGTCCTTGTTCTTCCGGCGCTTCTGCGCCTACTACGGGATCCAGCCTTCAGATCTGGGTCCCCACGGCATCGAGCATCTCGCCATCTTCGTGGCGTTCTGCGAATGCTACTTGGGCTGCCGGCCCTACTTCCCCTTGTGGCAAAATCTGTTCCACGGACGGATGAGCCGCGAGGAAGCAGGCGGCCCAATGCTAGCCGCGGGCGGCTTGACGTTCCAGCTCAAGTCCAAAGCTTCATTCTTCGATCTGATGCTGCCCGCCAAGGCAGCGAGCGACTGGAAGAAGTCATGGTTCTACGTGGCCGAGGCGACCCCGGAGGACGAGGTGGCGATCCCGCGGTACTCCGCCAATCGGTCCGAGCCGCGCCATCTCCAAGTCGGCAAGCTCCCCGACGACCAGCGGATGGTCGTCGACGAGATGCTCCAGACCATCCGCGGTCTGAAAAACAAGGGCCTCCAAACGATAAACCTGTACAACTGCTGGCTTGGGCGGCGGCTCGTCCCGCTCGCCCAGCGCGACCACTACATGTACCAGTACACGGGCCGGGGAGACTCGACGAAGGCCTGCCTCGACGAGTGGAAGCTAGAGGACTATATCCCAGCGCTGAAGAAGATTACCCAGGTGGTGTACCTGGATGCGCAGGCTGGGGTCGCCCCCTATACCGCGAAGCGTCCGGCTCCAACGGTAATCACTTTACCTCGCTCGCGGTCGCAGTTTATGCAGTCGCGGTAGTTCTGATTCCATTTTGTATTCGTCGCAGCTATTCCAAGTGGTGGAAGTGTGGCTCCCACCTTCGGACGACGAGAACTCGGGCTCGTCCGCCCAGGACGTAGGCGAGTCGCCGCCTGCTAAGGGCGACGAGGTCGACGATGACGAGTCCGAAGAGGAGGTCGCCCCACTGGTCCGAAAGACCCGCGGACAACGACAGCGCGAGATCGAGGCAAGCAGAAGCCTCGAGCGTCATGATGACGACGACAAGCTCCCAGAAACCACCTCGCGCCGTCAAGCCACTCCGTCGAAGAAGAAGAAGAAGAAGAAGAAGAAGGAAAGGGAGGCAAGGGCCCCCCCGAAGAAGAAGACGAAGCCGTCGAAGCCAGCCTCGCCGACGCATTCGGCGAGCAGCTCTGATGCTCCCAGCCCAGCCGGTGATGACGCTCCACCAGCGACAGTCGTGCTGGACACGGCAACCGTGGAAGTACCGCTGGCTTCAATACCTCCGCCATTCGCCCCAGTCTCTGGGCTGGGGGAGGCTCCGGCTGCAGAAGCTTCGCCTCGCAAGGAGGCTCCGGTTACAGCGGCTTTGCCTCGCAAGGAGGCTCCTGTCGAGGATGTCCCAGAGGCCCCAGCTACGGCCTCAACGACGAAGAAGTCGTCCGTGTCTTGGGCACGCGACGTCCTGGAGATGGGGCTCAGTCGCCGACTGGGCCCTGAACTGGAAAAACCGGCCGGCCTCCGTACGGGGCTACGTTTTATCCCAGTCGCCAAGTGAGTGCACTCACCCTTCCTTGCTTTTCATAACTATTTCAATTGTTTTTGCTTACTCGCTTGATGCACAGGACCGGAGTGAAGAGGATGGGCCATCTGACCGTGGCTAAGGTGCCGCCCGCCGTTAGCGAGGAGGATCCTTCCCGCAAGAGGAAGGCGGACGAGGTCGTCGCCTCAGCGGATGGCAGCAAGAAGGCCAAGGGTGGCGACACCGTCACTATCTCTGACGACACGGCGGTTGCACCAGCCGGGCCCGTGACGGAGGCAGCCGCGTCTACGAAGGAGGGCGCTTCCTTGCCTGGAATGGCGGAGGCGACCTCTCTTGGAGCGGGTGCCTCCATCGCTACCTTCCCACGATTCGTGACCAAGGAGGCCACGGCGAGTGGGGCTGCGCCCTCGAGCCACGCTCCTGGGACCGCCGACGCTGAAGTCGACCAACGTCGTGGGCACACGCCGGTGCTCCTCGCGTCCGTGGACGCGATACAACTCCATGGCATGCTTGGCGCAGCCATCCAGGTACATCCAGTCCCCGAGGATCAGGTCGGTGCTTTGCAGCGGCCTGATTCTTATAATGTTTTAATTTCATTTTTCGCATCCAGTCCCCGAGTGCGCACTCGCTGAATTTCAGCGGGTGGGCGTTTAGGGATTTCTTGATCGCCAGTCCCCGAGTGTGCACTCGCTGAATTTCAGTGGGTGGGCACTTAGGAATTTCGTGATCGCCAGTCCCCGAGTGCGCGCTCGCTGAATTTCAGCGGGTGGGCACTTAGGAATTTTGCTTTGACTGACTTTTTCGGTGATGTGCAGGGTCTGCAGCTTGAGTCGGCGGACCGATTGGCCGCGAAGCAGCGCGCGGAGAAGGAGCTGGCCATCATCCAGGAAGCGAACAAAGGGCTTCAGGCTGTTGCCGCGAAGGCAGAGGAAGCTCGCCAGGGGCTTGTCCCCGCTGGTGAATTGGTGGCGGCACAATCGGCTTTGAGTGCCGCTGAACAGCGGATTGCCAACCTTGAGCGCGAACTGCGGGAGGCAAAAGAAGAAGCGAGCTCGGCTGATGGGCGAGCTAAGGCCGCCATTGCAGCCGCTGAGGAGGATCGCAAAGTGTCGGAAGTCCTTATTGCTGGGCTTCAGGACGACCATACGTCGCTTCAGTGCTTCATCACGGAACTCGCTCGCCCGCTGCTTGGTGAGTACATCTTCCCTTTCCAGTGGTTGTGTCTTTTGTTGTGTCCGTCGTACTCATTATTGTCTTCTTCTCGCATGTCGCATCATCGATAGCGAGGAAGAGGCAAGCTCACTCGACGCAAGGCAGTGCGTAAGCATGCTCGTCGATTCGGCGACGTTGTCGGCGACGTGCATATGCGCCTATCTTCAGGAAATATCGCCCACGGAGGTGATTCCCAATGACCTCGTTGAGGTGTGGAAGTATTTGGAGAAGGCGCCCGCGGTCATTGAGTTCATGACGCGGTCGGCGTTTCGGCGCGGGGCGTCGGCGGCACTTAGTCTTGGGCTCGCCCACTTCCCCGAAGACTTCGACATCGACGATGTGACGAGTGGATATCCATCGTCGACTGGCGCGGTGGAGCTGTCCGAGGTTCTCAAGTTGCAAGACCGCGCCGCCACGTACTCAGAACGTGTCTGGGCAATGGGCGACCTCCTTCCGTACCAGGAGACGGTCGTCGCGCCGAACGACCCCGAGCCGCCGCATCGTGATTTCAAGGTCGAGCAGCCTTTTCGCGCGGCAATGGCGGGTGAACTGACGACGTATCCGTCAAACCCGTACACGCCGTTCATTCGCAATCGCCGGGATGTTGGCGAGTCGTCATCAAAGCCTGCAGAGTAGGATAGTTTGCCTTGTGGCATTAGTAGCAGGTCTGCCATGGGGGCATATTTTGTAGTATGAAACAATGCGATGTGCAATGGAAATGAGACATCGTGTCTATTTTGGTATTTGTTGTGTGCTTGTGATTGATTTTTGAACGAGTCCCCGAGCGCGTCCGCCCTTTTTGTGGGGTTTACCTCGTATGTGATATATGAGTTGTTGTTATGTGTTTTGTTATTTTGGTCGACTCGCCCGAGCTCGAAGAGCCAGTCGCTAGGCGACTCCCTTGAGTGCTCTGTACTTTACCGTTTTCCCTTGCGCGAACGAGGTCGGGTGGCCGAGTCCCCGAGCGTGGTACTTGGTTGTTCTAGGCGCGACTCGAGGGTGGTTGAGGACTTAGCGCGTTGGTTTGAGCGCGTCACTCCTACCTGGCCCGTGGGGTCAGTCGCGTGGCGAGTCCTGGGCATGCTCTCTTACTTGGCGTTTTCCCTGACCGCTCGCGACGAACTGGTCTTCAGTCCCCGAGCGTGGTACTTAGCCGTTCGAGTCGCTTATGCTGAGGATGCGGAGGACCAAGGTCGCTGTGAGAAGCGAGGGCAGTTGTCTTGGCTCGTAGAACCAGTCGAGCTAGGCGACTCCAATGGGGCTCCGGGTGGGCGTTTTTCGTGGACGATGCAAGACCTAAGGTGATTCAGTGCTCTTACACCGCACTACTTAGCCGTGCCGATCGTTGTGCCAAAGGTTGACTTCTGCGGTTAGCGTAACGCTGTTATTACGAGTGCGAGTGGCACAAGTCATGGAGAGTAGGCGCAATTTGCGGTAACCGTTTCTTTTTATTTCATAGCGACTAGAGAGTACATGTGTGGGGTTCTAGGAATAGAACTTCCGTAGGAGGTTTACATTCCATGGTCGCTTGACGTCGAGTTCGCCGTCCCCGCGGACGTCGATGAGGTAGTAGGCGTCGTTGCCGAGTATGCGCCCGATGGCGAATGGGCCTTCCCACGGAGGGCAGAGCTTGTGCATGCCCTTCTTGTCCTGGATGAGGCGTAACACCAGGTCGCCTTCTTGGAAGGTGCGAGCTTTCACCCGCCGGCTGTGGTAGCGGCGGAGTCCCTGCTGGTAGATAGCGGTGCGTGACCGAGCGAGGTCACGTGCTTCATCGAGTTGGTTGATCCCATCTTGGCGGGCAAGCTCGTTTGCAGCCTCCGTATAGTGGACGACCCGCGGCGAGTCGTGCTCGAGGTCGGTGGGCATGACTGCCTCAGCGTCGTAGACCATGAAGAAGGGGGTGAACCCTGTCGATCTGTTGACTGAGGTGCGGATCCCCCAGATGACAGAGGGCAACTCCTCGACCCAGCACCCGGCGGTGCGCTCGAGTGGTACTTGGAGTCGCGGCTTCAAGCCGTGGAGGATGCTTTGATTGGCCCGTTCCGCCTGGCCGTTGGATTCCGGGTGGGCGACTAAAGCGAGGTCAAGCCGGATGTGGTGCTCTTCGCAGAATTCGGCCATGGCTCCCTTGGCGAAGTTGGTGTCGTTGTCCGTGATGATGTTGTTTGGGAACCCGTAGCGATATATGAGCTCGCATAGGAATTTAGTTACGGTCTTCCCGTCGCATTTCCGGACTGGCTTGGCCTCCACCCACTTCGTGAATTTGTCGACGGCGACTAGCAGGTGAGTGTAGCCGGAGGGGGCCTTCTTGAAGGGGCCTACCATGTCCATGCCCCACACAGCGAATGGCCAGGTGATGGGGATTGTTTTGAGCGCCGAGCTCGGTACGTGCGTCTGATTGGCGTACTTCTGGCACC
Source organism: Avena sativa (assembly GCA_916181665.1). Lineage (NCBI taxonomy): Eukaryota > Viridiplantae > Streptophyta > Magnoliopsida > Poales > Poaceae > Avena > Avena sativa. The sequence goes on along the minus strand of OV702284.1, from coordinate 54,143,234 downwards.
CGGCGCACCGCTGGACGATATCAACAGCATCGGCGTGTGCGGTGGGCCAGTAGAAGCCATGTCGCATAGCCTTGGCGACCAGGGAGCGAGCGGCGGCATGGTGGCCGCAGTCACCGGAGTGAATGTCGTGGAGGATCTTGCGTCCTTCAGCTGGTTGGACGCAGCGTTGGAACACGCCGGTGACACTGCGCTTGTGGAGCTCGCCGTCGATGATGGTATAGGACTTGCATCGACGAGCGATCATCCGAGCATCTGTCTTGTCTGCCGGCAGGGTGCCGGTTTCCAGGTAGGCGATGTAGGGTTTGGTCCAGTCGTCTGGCTCGTTGACGAGTGCGACCAAGGCTGCCTCTGGTTGGAGTGGGACTCCGATGTCGATCTCCCTCGGGGGAGAGACTGATGGCTTGGTGATCGTGTCGAGGAAAACGTCGGCGGGTGGTGAGAGTCGAGCCGACCCGATGCGAGAGAGTGCGTCGGCCTCCTCGTTCTTCCGCCTGTCGATCCACTCGACGGAGTAGCCGGTGAAGTGTCCGCCCAACTTGTCCACTGCTTGGCGGTACGCCGCCATGGTAGGGGAGACGGCGTCGCAGGTGCCAGCGACTTGCCCTGCGACAAGGTCGGAATCTCCGTAGCAGCGGAGGCGATTGGCGTTCATCTCCTTGGCAGCTCGCATGCCGTGGAGTAGGGCCTCGTACTCAGCCATGTTGTTAGTACAGGGTGTGAAGTCGAGGCAGAGGATGTAGCGGAGCTTGTTGCCTTTTGGTGAAGTTAGCACTATCCCTGCGCCTGCACCGTCCGCGTTCTTGGAGCCGTCGAAGTGCAGGCTCCAGTAATGGAGGTACGGCAACTTCTCTGGCTGCTGGGCCTCTTCCCAGTCGGCGATGAAGTCTGCCAGTGCCTGCGACTTGATCGCTTTTCGTGGCTCATATTTGATGTTGTGGACGCCGATCTCGACGGCCCACTTGGCGACCCGCCCGGTCGCCTCGCGGTTGCGGATGATGTCTTGCAGTGGTGCTGAGGAGACGACCGTGATCGGGTGCTCCTGGAAGTAGTGCGGCAGGCGCCGCTAAGCTCTGAAGACCGCGTATACTAGCTTTTGGTACTGTGGGTACCGCTGGCGCGACTCGGTGAGGACCTCGCTGATGTAGTACACCGGCCACTGGACTGGGCGCTCCTTTCCTTCCTCTGGTCGCTCGACGACCATCACGGCGCTGACGACGCGCTCGGAAGCCGCGACGTAAACCAGCATGGGTTCTTTGTCGACGGGGGCGGCGAGTAATGGTGCGGCGAGTAGCACTTTTTTGAGGTCGTGGAGCGCGTCGTCCGCCTCCTTGTCCCACTGGAAGCTGGGGTTCTTGCGCATCAGGCGGTATAGGGGCATCGCCTTTTCGCCCAGGCGGGGGATGAAGCGACTGAGAGCCGCTACTCGCCCGGCCATCTTCTGGACGTAGCGCAGGCACTCGGGCTTGCCGAGCCAGGCGATTGTGTCGACCTTCGTGGGGTTTGCCTCGATCCCTCGTTTGGAGACGACGTACCCCAGTAGTTGTCCGGCAGGTACACCGAAGGTGCATTTGCCTGGGTTGAGCTTTATCTTATATCTTCGCAGGTTGGCAAATGTTTCCGCCAGGTCGGCGAGTAGGTCGCCTTGGCGAGCGGATTTTACGACCATGTCGTCGATGTAGACGTGGATGTTGCAGCCAATTTGGCTCGCGAGGCATTCTTGCATGCACCGCTGGTAGGTCGCCCCGGCGTTCTTGAGGCCGAAGGTCATGGCGGTGTAGCAGAAGGCTCCGAATGGCGTGATAAACGCCATCTTCGACAGCCATTTTGATCTGGTTGTACCCAGAGTAGGCGTCGAGGAAACATAGCGACTCCGAGCCCGTGGTTGAATCGATTATCTGGTCGATCCGCAGGAGGACGAACTGCTCCTTTGGGCAGGCGCTGTTCAGGTTTGTGTAGTCGATGCACATTCTTCAGGTCCCGTTCTTTTTCTCGACCAGGACTGGGTTTGCCAGCCACTTGGAGTACTTGATTGGCCGGATGAAGCCGGCAGCGAGTAGACGCTGCACCTCCTCGGCGATTGCTCGACGGCGTTCTTCATTGAAGGGCCGCAGCGACTGCTTGGCAGGTTGCACTTTGGGGTCGGCGTTTAGCTTGTGCTCAGCGAGCTCCCTAGGGACACCGGGCATGTCGGAGGGTCTCCATGCGAAGATGTCCCTATTCTCACGGAGGAACTCGATGAGCGCGCCTTCCTATGCTGGGCTCATGCCCGTCCCGATCGTCACCGCCTGGCTGGAGTCGCCTGGGACCAGCTCGACGGTGCGGGTGTGCGTCGTGGCCTCAAAGGTTGAGGTGTTAGCGCCCTCTGAGTTGGGCTTCTTGAGTATGGTGGGGTCGTCGTTGTTGACCCCGCTCGCGTACTTGGCGAGCTCATCGGCGTGGTTGGTCTCCGCCGCGATGACGGCATCAGCGAGCTCTGCTCCTTTGGCCTCGCACTCGGCGGCCATGTCGGGGTCGCCGTGGATGGTGATGACGCCACACGGCCCGGGGAGCTTCATCGCGTTGTACGCGTAGTGGGGCGCTGCCATGAATTTAGTGAACGCCTGGCGCCCCAGGACGCAGTGGTAGGGGCTGTCGAAGGGCACCAGCTCGAAGACGATCCGCTCGGTGCGGAAGTTTGCCGGTGTGCCGAAGGTGACTGGCAGTGTGACCTTGCCGATCGGGTACGCCTTCCGACCGGGGACGATGCCGTGGAATGTGGTGTGGGTCGTCTCGATCATCGACTGCGGGAGCCGCAGCCGCCTGAAGGTGTCGAGGTACAGGATGTTGATGGAGCTGCCGCCGTGCATCAGTGTCTTGGGGAGCCAGTAGTCGCCGACCTTAGGCTTGACCACCAGGGCGACTCGTCCTGGGTACTCGATGCGTGGCGAGTGGTCTTGGCGGCTCCAGGTGATGGGCTGCTCCGACCAGTTTAGAAACTGGGGAACGTCCGCCTGGGCCACCGCGTTGACGGCGACAGCGCGGGCGATTACCTTCTTCTCGCGCTTCGTGTTTAAGCCTGTGAAGGTGTGGAGCGAGCCGGCCACTTTGCCGAACTTTCCGCCGTTTGGCGGGACATTGTCGGGGTCCTCCCGCGCTCGCCGTGCCTTCTCGATTTCCCTGAGGGTGTGGTAGTCGGCGGTGGTGTGCGTTGCGGGCTTCCCTTCCCTGCTATGAAACGCACATGGTTGATTAAGGAGTGCCGCAGGGTCGAACCTTGGCTTGTTCTTGTAGCCGCCGTCGCGGCGTTGTCCTCCGTCGCGGCGGAAGCTCTTGGGCTCGCGCTGCGCGTGCCCGGCGTTGGCGACGAAGTCGACTCGCCCGTCACTGCGGCGCTTGCCGGTGAGGCGAGTGCTGCTGTAGCGTAGATCGGACCGGCGTCCGCCGTCGTTGCCGCTCGTGCGACGTTGACCTCCTGACTCGTCATCAGTTTCCTGGTTTGGATCTTCCTCGGTGTACCGTTTGGCGATCTCGACGAGGTCAGGGATGTTGTCGAGTGTGCGGGAGTGTCGCTTGAGCTTGGCGACTAGGGGTTCGTAGCGGCACGAGGTCTTGAAGCAATGGATCGCGGTGTCCGGGTGGATGCCGACCGCGTTGTACCAAAGCTCTTGCCACCGTTGGACCCAGTTGCGGGTCGACTCGCGGGGTCCCTGGACGCATCGCTCCAGGTCCTCGATAGTGGTGGCGCGGGTGTAGGAGCACTCGAAGTGCCTGACGAAGGCGTCGCGCATCTCCTCCCAGGAGTCGATACTGTCCTGGGGGAGGGTGTTGATCCACTGCCTGCACGTCCCTTCCATCATTAGGGGGAGGTAACGGGCGGCTAGCAGGTCGGTGTGGCCTGCAATCCCCATCGCCATGAGGTATGTGTCGAGCCAGACGGCGGGGTCGTACAAGGAGTCATACTTTTCTATCTCCTTTGGCGCCTTGAAGTTTGGCGGGTACTTCTCGCCTCAGATCATTGGTCCGAAGCACTTGGGTCCGAGTCGACTGAGCGACCCCATGGGCTCGCCATCACGACGATTGGTTAGGGTATGCCGCAGGTCGTCGGGCTGGCGTGCGCGCCAACTTTGGTTGTTCATGATGTGGGTGCGGGCGTCGATGGGTTGCCCGTTGGCGGCGACAAGGTTGGTTGCCGGCCTGGGGTCGTTGGTGGAGAGTGCCGCATTCGCGGGTCGGTGTTGGAGCTGCAGTGGCTCTGGCGGCAGGCAATTGAGGGTGTTTGCCGCCGCGGGGCGGCCGCTGGAGGCCGCTCTGCTTCCCGAGGAACGCGAGTATACTCGTCCTTGCTAGTCGGCTCCCGCTCTTTGCTGCTCGACGGCCTTCGCGAGCAGGTCCTTGACGTATTCGATCTGCAGGGCGCCGTTGCCGGTGGCCGTGATGCTGTCGGCTGCTGCTCGGCCTGCCACGAGGTTGTCCATCGGGGTGGAGAACAGTGGGAGGCCGTTTGCGTCTCGCTCCCGTGAGGAGACTACTATCCGCGGCTGTTCCCTGGGAGGGGTGCGGTTGGGTGGAGGTGGGGCACCCATTGCCGTTGATCCTGGCGGGGGCCGGGCGCTTCCTCCCGGTGGCGCGTTCTCGCAGATCGCGCGCTCGGCCACGCGGGCCGGGTCGTTTTCGTCGTCGAAGTTCAGGGCGCGCCCCTGAACGGTGGGGTTCAGGCGTGACCTGATCCGCTACTGGTGGTAGCGTGATAGCTTCTGCGCCGTCACCTGCTCGAGGCGAAATTTTTCACGCTCGGCTTGCTCCTTGCGTATCGCCTCCGCCAGTTTCAGGCGAAGTTCCTCGACGTCCGTTTCCGTGGCGTTAGGAGGGATTGGGGTGGAGAACGGATCCTCCGGCGGATCGGTGCCAGTCGCCATGTAGGTCGCGGTGTGGCGACCGGTTCCGTCGCGGAGGTCGGCGGAGTTCTCCGACCCGGAGTCAAACTCGAAGATCCCGAGGATGGAGGGGTCCTCGAAGTCTCCAGTGTTGGAGACCTGGGCGATGGAGCCCGCGGATGAAGCCGCGGTGATGGATCCGGCGAGTGACGCCGGGGTCGCCGAGTCGGCGTCGTCGGTGAGGGCCGCGTCTTCTGCGGCCGCTGAGTTCTCGGCCACGTTGTTGTGGGCCGAGTTGTACTCGGAGGCGAGGCGATGGATCGTGCAAATCTGGCTCTCGGAGAGCCGATCGCGTGGCGGCGACTCGCGGATGCGAGCTGAATCCTCCGAGACGATGACGTTGGTGAGACCAACGAAGAGGCTGATCGTGCCGATCGGCAGGATCACGCTGTGCGTGACGGGTCGCGCTGCCGGGACGTAGCTGCTCGGCAAGATTTGGAGCATCTCGCCGATCGCTATCATGCGGCCGGTGGCGACCGTCTCGTTGATGGGCAGATTGGATCTCGCCGCAGAACACCGGCCGGACCGGCCAGGCCCCACGGTGGGCGCCACTGTCGTGGGAATAGTCACGGCAGATGCTGCAATCGGCAGCGAGTAGTAGAACGAGGGGCAAGGGCGGCCAGCCATCTGCGGTGCGAGATGAGGGCAAAGACACAGGGTTTTACCCAGGTTCGGCCCCCCGGAGGGTAAAGACCTACTCCTGCTAGATTGTATTATGGAGGTGTTACAATGGGCGAGCTCGGCGGCTAGGCAGCGAGTCGCTTGGGTGTATGAGGGAACGTATCTCTACTCGCCCTATAGGGAGGTTTATATAGGCTCACCTCCCCTAGGGTTTACATATCTCAACCGATTCAGTTAAAGCTTCGGTAGTCGTTTAACCTAATCCGACTGGGCCTATTTACTCGCCTGGGCCTTCAGCTTCCAGTCGCTCGGTGCCTTGCTGGGCTTCAATCCGCTCGCCGTTCTGCAGGCCCACTCGCCGGTTCTTGGGCCAGTCGGAAACGTCCTGCTGGGTATACCCCGGTAGGCATATCCCCATCACTTAGGGTTAAGCATCATGTTGTATTTCCGGATATTATCAAAGGTTTCTTTTAAGTCGGAAATTAAGTCATTCGACTTTTTAGACATCACCGTGATATCTTCCACATAAGCGTGAACGTTCCAACCAATTTGGTCGTGGAGGCAACGTTGCATTGTCCGCTGGTACGTAGCACCTGCGTTTTTCAGCCCAAAGGGCATTGTGACATAGCAAAACATGCCGTATGGGGTAGTGAACGAAGTGGCCAATTGGTCCGACTTCCTCATCTTGATCTGGTAGTATCCTGAGTATGCATCGAGAAAACACAAAAGCTCCAAGCTAGCCGTCGAGTCAATGACTTGGTCAATGCGAGGCAAAGCAAACGGATCTTTGGGACATGCTTTGTTCAAGCCGGTGTAATCAACGCACATTCTTAATTCATTGGTTCCCTTTTTGGGGACAAGTACAGGATTGGCCACCCATTGGGTGTGAAGGACTTCTCGGATAAATCTAGCTTTAAGTAACCTAGCTATCTCTTTGCCAATGGCGCGTCTCTTCTCGTCTCCAAAGCGTCGTATAGGTTGTTTCACTAGTTTACATTTTGGATCAATTTTTAAGCTATGCTCGGCAAGTTCCCTAGGTACACCTTTCATGTCGGCAGGTCGCCAGGCAAAGATGTCCCTATTCTCACGGAGGAACTCGACGAGTGCGCTTTCCTATTTGGGATCCAGGTTCGTCCCAATGGCGGTGACCTTGGAGGCATCACCTACCACAAGTTCCACCGGCTTGGTCTCGATGGCGGCCTTGAACGCAGGGGCGGAGTCGGAGATCTGCTTCTTCGACGCGGGCATCTCTGAGTCATTGACCTTGCTCTGGATCTCTTTGAATTCTTCGCTGTAGAGGACAGCTTCTGCAACGGCTGCTTCATTGATCTCGCAGTCCCTTGCCTTGGTAAAGCTTCCGGATATGGTGATGACACCGTTTGGTCCGGGTATCTTGAGTTTGTTGTAGACGAAGCATGGCTTGGCCATGAACGTGTGGAATATGTCGCGGCCGAATATGACGTGGTACACGCTCTTGAAGGGGACCACCTCAAAGGTCATGCGATCTTGGCGGTAATTGTTAACGTCGCCAAAGGCGACCTGAAGTGTAATGCACCCAAGGGACCGAGCCTCCCGACCTGGAACTACGCCGTGGAAGATGGTGTTGGTCCGCCTTAGGTTTGCCTCCGTCAAGTTCATCTTCTGCAGTGTATCCAGTTACATGATGTTGATGCTGCTTCCACTATCCACCATACACTTGGTGAACTCCACGCCGCCAATCAAGGGGTTGATGACCATGGCGTACTGGTTCTCCGTAGGTACGAGGTCTGGGTGGTCCGTCCTGTCCCAAGTTATTGGAACCTCCGACCAGCACAGGTACTGGGGAACTGGGGGGAGAGTGGCCATTAGGATCCTCAGAGAGGTCTTCTGTTGTCGAACGGTGGGGGTGCCAAGGAAAGTGTGGTAGACTGGAGCCTTCTTTGCTAAGGGGTTCTTGCCCTTGTCGTCGCTCTTGGCGGCATGCTTGGGGTCAACGTCTTCGTCCATATCACTCGAATCCTTGGACTCCTCCTCCTTCTTCTTCCCCTTGCCCTTGCCTTGCGGTCTGTTCTTCCGACTTCGCTTGTAGCCAAACTCCGGGTCTTCCTTGAGGTCGTTGACGAACTTGCAGTGTCGATTGGTATGGGTGGCCTTGCCGTTGGCTTCGAGGTGTACGAGGCACGGCATATCGCGGTACTCCTCGTAAGTTTGGGGAACGCGGAGCGGCGCCGAGGTTGTTTCACTTCCTCGTTGCTCTCACGGCCAGCTCCCCATCCTCGGCCACGTTGTCCGCCATCACCTCGTCCTGCAAAAGTCATAGCGACCATGTCGGTAGATTTCTTTTCTTCGGGAGAGGTTTTCCGCTTTGTACTATTGTTCCTCCGAGCTTGAGTTGGAACGGCTGTTGCCGGCAAGGAGCCATGAGCATCGTCATCGGCGGCTGCAACTCACTAGCCAACTGAATCATCTAGTTCAAGTCAAGTTGGTGATTGTCCTGCAAGCGCTTCGGTTTATGTCGGAGCAATGTGCCTCTTTCCAATCCGTCGATGAAGACGGCCATGGCGGTCTGGGCGTGCACTCCTGCGCAGGAATTCTTCATGTCCAGCCAGCGAGAGAGGTAGGCGCGAGATGTCTCGTCTTTCTCTTGCACGCACCGCTGTAGATCGCCCACAGTACAGGGACGCTTGTATGTACCCTCGAAGTTCTTGGTGAATGCTTCTTGCATGTCCAACCAGTTGTAGATGGATTTCTCTGGCAAGTCGTCGATCCATTGATGGGCCGTACCCGCCAACATTAATGGGAGGTACTTGACGGCGACGTTGGGGTTGCCTCCGGCAATCTCCACCGCGTTGTCGTAGTCCTGCAACCATGTGGCTGGCTTGGCAGTGCCGTCATAGGGCTTGATGGTCTTGTCAATCCGGAAACCTATGGGGTAAGTTGCGGACCGTATTGTGGGTCCAAAGCAACATGGTCCCAGGTATGTTCCTTCCCGGGCCTTGTGGATCTTATCGATCCGCGATCGTGCGTCGTATGGCTCCGGGTTCTTCTTCTTGTCAACATGGGATGGGCTGCGTGAACGACGCGGGCCTCCTCCGCCATGGTGACTGCTTGGCGGGGACGGAGGCGGAGGTGGCGGTGGGTTAGCCTTCTTGCTGTTACCCTCCTGCGACGCCTCACGCCTGTCACAGTTGCTTGTCGAACGCGGAGGGTCATGGCGTGACCTGCTCTTGTGTCCTTGGTTGCGCTCTCCGTTATGACGGGTCTGCTCCGCGTTATCGCAGATGACAATGCCGCACTGCTTTGGTGGGGGCATATCTGCACGATGGTGAGTCTTGTAATCTTCGCGATGTCGGGGGGATCGGGGCGGTGGCAATGGGTGACGAGGTCGGGCCTTTCCTCCGTGGTCGGAGGATATGGGGATAGCATTCTTCCTGTTGCGCGCATCCCTCCGTCTTCATTCTGATGAACCCGTCTGGGACCCGACATCAAGAGGAGATCTGTCCCTTGGCGGCTTGTACTGGCTAGATTGGCAGAGCGCTGGGTCAGACTCAAGCCTCTGAGAGGTGGCCTTTTCCTGCTGCTTCACCGCCTTGACCACTAGGTCATAGACCTGTTCCACTATATCGGGTGATCTATCCTGCTCCAGACGGGTCTTGGTGACGGCGAGGTTAAGGAGCGAGGTGGGCATCACCTGCTTGCCTTCACTGTCAATGCATGGCTTGGCCTGTGCCGGCTTCGAGGGAGCCCATCCTAGGTTGCGTCGTACACTAGGATCGTTGATGACGCGAGCCGGAGCTTTCTTAGCCTTCTGCTGCTGCAGTAAAGTTTTGTACTCGGCCTCCATTGCTCTAGCTTTCTCTATGGACTTCTGTGTGTTGACCAGATCTCGATCTAGCTTAGCGCCTTGCTCCGCGATGGCCTGCGCTTCCTCCAGCAGCTGCTGGCGCTTCTCGTCAAGCTGGGTCACGTTCCGGATATGAGCAACGGTCAGTGGCTCGACAAGGATATTGTCGTACATCACTCTATCTGCTGGAGTAACTTGGTCTGCTGCAGACGTATATGTTGGAGGCGGCAAGTTTGCGGTGTTGTTGTTGCTCTGGCCGGTGTCGAGTTCCTGCGGCTGCTGCACTGGGTTAGGCGGAGGAGGCATGACTTTTGCGCGATCATCGTCGGCAGCAATAAGTGGCCCCTTCCTCTTTTCCAGTGATGTAGGAGGAGCTCGTCCGGGTCGATCTTCATCCATCGCCGTCCCAATGGTGACGAACACCCCTCGAGACGTGACGGCGTTGTTGGCTTGCTCATCGCGCGAGTACTCCTCCTCCATCTCCTGCATAGCTGAGTCTAGCTCTTCTGCTCTGAAGTCTATCTCCTCTGAATCTGCACTGAAATCAGCATAAAGCGAGTCAATGACAGAGTCGGAGGGTGCCAGGACTTCCGCGATGACGGGCGGTGGAGGTGCAACGGCCTCGGCGATGACTGGAGGTGGTGGTGCTGCTGCGACGATGGCGGTGGGAGGCGGTGGCGGCGGTTGCTGAATCGGAGGTTCTCCGTATCTGAGCGCAAGCTCCATCTGGGCTGTTGCGTCAGCTTCCGCTTAGTTGTTGACGGTGCTCACCATTTCTTCGAGGGTAAAGCATCTTGTTGCCTGCTGCCGTCTTAAAGAATGTCGGAGAAGCGTGCCACGGTCCAGTCCTTCCACGAAGTGATACAAAGCGTTATCATCGGGGTAGTGGGCTAGATCGGCTCGTATACGGAGCCACCTGGCCAGGTAATCGCGGGGGTTTTCGCCTTCTCTCTGAACGCAGCGCGCCACATCGAAGATGGTAACCACGCCGACAAACTTGGATCTCTAATGTCCAGACGCACGGGCGAAGCCAGCGGATTTGCAATGATCTTCCACCTTTATGTCCTACACAGGGGCGGTTTGGGTGGGCCTTGAATTTTTCCGATATTTGTCGGCAAACTCCGAGGAGAGATCCAACATCGATCCTTCCGCGAACGTATCCTTCCCGTAGGCAGTTCGTGCGGGCCTTGATGCTTTCCGATCTTTGCCGGCAAACTCCAAAGAGAAATCCAACATCGATCCTTCCGCGAACGTATCCTGCCCATAGGCGGTCCGTGCGGGCCTTGATGCTCCTCCGACTCCCAGGGAACTAGTGCCAGAGTCGGTTTCGCCGAGGAAGAGGTGGATGTCTCTGATAGGAACGATTGAACACCGCGTAGGGTTCGTCTTCGCCAGGATCCAGAACTCGTCAGGAGGAACGATTGGAACGTTGCCGGAGAAGAGAACACGGCCGATGGCTACGGTTTCGCCGATTCCCGCGAAGATCTTGGTTCTTGCCCGCTGAAGAGCCTAAAGCGCCTCTTTCCCCATGGTGGGCGCCAACTGTCGTGGTATTGCCGACGACTACGCCATGGAGGGGTCCTCATAGTGCGTGTTTAGAGACGTGGGGTAAGGCGGACGGTTGACGGGTACGAGGTAACACAGCTTACCTAGGTTCAGATCCCACAACGGTGGCGGAATCCTACTCCTGCTATAAATCACTATAAGGGCAATACGCCGAGTTATAGAGATAGGTTCACTGTGCGAGGTGGTATGAATCGATACTAGGTTGTCTGAAGTTGTCTATGAACGTGCCCTAAAGGCTCCCACAGGCCTGACTTATGTAGTCGCCAGGTCCTAGGAGTATAGGGAAAAGTCCTAGCCGGACAGGTTACAGAGTCCTACACCGTCTATTACTAGTCTTGTGTATCTTGCACTCCAAGGCTCCGGGTACGTTGGTGACTCCACCGTAGCCTTCCTTTGTTCGGCATGGGCCTCCCTTATGGATCCGTCTAACTGGGCCGCCCAGCTGGCCATAGGCCATGCTACCGACTATGGGCCACCCGGGTTATCCGGATAAGTGACATGCTATGAGGATACCCATATAGCATATCCCCAACACTGTGTCCAGCTTTTCGGGTCCTTTCTAGCCTTGGGGCAGTGCATCCCCCGAGTGCTCTGCTTCTTCGACTGAGCCTTTTGGGAATTTTCTCTTGATGGAGGGTATGTAGATTTTTTTGAGGAACACTCCTGGTGGCACCCGTGCGCTGGTGGAGACAATGTTGGCGAGCCTATCAACTTCTTCGTTGCTTTCCCTGCTGACGTGCCGAAGCTCGCAGCCGTCAAAGTCCCCTTCGAGTGAGCTGTAGAGTGCACGGTATGCGATCATGTTGGCGTTATGGGTGTCACACTCGTTTATCGTCTGCTGTACGATGAGGTTCGAGTTCCCATAGATTACAAGGCGTGTTGCGCTGCAGACCTTGGCCATCCTCATGCTATGTATGAGGGCCTCCTATTCTGCCTTGTTGTTGGAGGCGCGAAATTTCATTCGAAGGACGTATTTCATCCTGTTGCCTTGAGGGGACGTCAGTATGACGCCGGCCCCAGCTCCGACCTCGTGCCTAGAGCCATCGAAGTGCATCATCCAGGACTGCGACATGTCCGGAGTATCCGACAGCTAGAGTTCCATCCAGTGGACGAGGAAGTCAGGGAGGACCTGAGACTTGATTGTGGTGCGCTGCTCGTAGATTATGTCTAGAGGGTACAATTCGATGCCCCATAAGGCTATGCGCCCCATGGATTCAGGGTCGTTCAGGATGTTCGACAGCGAGGCATCGTTGACGACCATGATCTGATGCTCCTGGAGGTAGTGGCTCAGCCAATGCGCCGTCATGAATACGCCGTAGGCGAGCTTCTGGTAGTGAGGGTACCTCTGCTTTGTCGGGGTCAGTACCTCGCTGAGGTAGTAGATTGGGCGTTGGACCCCGTGGGTCTTGCCATCTTCGGGTCGCTCGACCACGAGTACGGTGCTGACCACCTGATGTGTGGCTGCAATGTATAGCAACAAAGGCTCGTATTCCTTTGGCATGACCAGGACAGGCGATGTGGAGAGGAGCCGTTTGAGGTCCTCGAATGCATCGCCTGCTTTGGGTGTCCACTCGAACTTGTCCGTCTTGCGCAGCAGCTGATAAAAGGGTAGGGCATTCTCACCCAGTCAGCTGATGAATCTGCTCAGCGTCGTGATCCGCCCAGCTAGCTGTTGGACGCCCTTGAGGTTCTTTGGCTTCTCCATGGCCAGTATGGCCCTGATTTTCTTCGGGTTCGCCTTGATGCCCTCTTAGGAGATGAAGTACCCGAGTAATTGACCAGACGGGACGCCGAAGGAGCACTTGTTTGGGTTTATCTTGATTTTGTAGCGATCAAGGTTATCAAACGTCTCACAGAGATCGTCAATTAGAGTCCTGGCCTCCTTGGTCTTGATTACTATGTCATGGACATAGACCTGGATGTTGCGGCCGATCTGGTTCTTCAGACATTCTTGCATGCACCTCTGGTATGTCGCGCCTGCGTTCTTCAGCCCGAAAGGAATGGAGTTGTAGCAGAACACTCCAAACGGCGTGATGAACACTGTTTTCTCCTAATCTTCGACCTTTAGTCGAATTTGGTTGTAGCCAGAGTAGGCGTCAAGGAAGGAGAGCTTCTTGCAACCTACAGTGGAGTCGATGATTTAATTGATCCTTGGTAGAGGGAAGTGGTCCTTAGGACAGTGCTTGTTGAGTGATGTGAAGTCCAGGCACATCTGCAGGATGTCCGTGTCCTTTTTGGGGACCAACACAGTGTTAGTCAGCCACTCGCTTTCTTTGATTTCCCTGATGAAGTTGGCATCGAGTAGTCTATTGACTTCAATTCCAACGGCTTCGGCTCTTGGCTCGGATAGTCGACGAATCGACTGCTCGGCTGGCTT